>CM028130.1:1314515000-1317325833 GCA_016271365.2 Neoceratodus forsteri
TTATTTTTTTCCTCTCTACATCTGAAAATTCTGGAAATGGTGTTTCAATATAATTATTTTGCAGAATAGACTGATATAGCTGTTTCCTAGAGGACTGAACTACATCTGGATATGTTATGTGCCATGTACACACATAGTCAAAAAGTGCATTCCATTCTAATAATAATTTATATTTCTTTTGGTTTTTATGAAGGCATAATGATGTTTGCCATTCTAATAAGATATCTTGTAAGTGATTAGCAATATGTGGTTGCCATGGTTTTCTCATGTCTCTTACTATGGGTTGCAAATTAGATACTAAAGAAGTGGTTAGAAAAAATACTACAGGGTGAATCATATTGATTCTTTCTAACTTACTATCCAAATATAAAATACTTCTTTTTATCGGGTTTAGACTGCTACCTCAAAATCCAGAAAAAAAAAGCTAATAAAGCAGTCTCAGATTTTTTGGGTAATAAAAAATATGGCTTATGAATAAGAAAACAGGGATCAGAAAATTTTAATCATAAATATCTGTTTTTTCTTACCCATTTTCCAGTTTGACCATGAACTTACTCTTTCTTTCCCTTTGTTTATACATAATTCCCAGTAGTACTTGTTCATATTTATGGTTCCAAAATATACCCCTAAAATTTTTTATGGTGATTCTGAGATAATGAAGTCCTCAATACTAGGTATATTGTTTTTACTGTCTTTAAACTGAGACAAATACTTTTATTTTTATTTATGCTAGAGCTGATTATGTGCAATAATGAAACAAGTACTTTACAAATCAATATCCCAGTATGTTTTTCAGGGAAGCAAACGCATAAATTGTCTGTATATCCTCTCATCATTAGGATACCTAATGCTGGATGCAGTATTCCATTTATTAAAGGAGATTTGTTCAATGTCCTAATGATTGGGTCTAAGGCTAAAACAAATAATATTGGACTGAGGGGGCATCCTTGGCGAACCCCTCTTCTTGTGAAACAGATATTCCCCACTTAACCATTAACATAAGGTCTTACATATGCTAAAGCATAACACAGTTTGATCCAATTTACAAATTCTAATGGAAAACCATTTGTTTGTAATGTTAACCATTAAAATTCCTGTGATATTTTATTGAAGGCTTTAGCCTGATCAAAATTGATTATATACCCTGAATTAACATTTTCAGAGGCAAAAGTAAAAAGTTCTTTTAATAGTATCAAGGCGACCTGTATGTTCCGGCCTGGTATTGAAGAAAACTGTGAAGGATGAATTATATAGTTCATAGTCTTTATTATTCTATTACAAAGTAATCTGGAAACATTTTTGAAATCAATATTCAATAGGGTAATAGGGAGGCAATTTTTTATTAAAGTTTGATCCCCTTTCTTATACAAAAAGATCATAAGGCCCTCATACATAGACTCTACTAGCCTATTTTTCACCAAAATTGAATTATATAATAAAAGCAAAAAAAGATGGTATATGGGACCACAGAAATTTATAAAATTCAGGTGGAAATTCATCAGCTCCTGGTGCTGTGTTATTATGAAGTCCTTTTATCGCTATATCTTATTCTTCTAAAGTAAAATCCTGTATTAAAGATGATTTCTGTTTTTGAGTAAGTTTAGGAGAATTTGCCACCTGTAAAAGCAGGGACATATCCTCTGAAATAAGGAAGGAATTATTAAATTTAACAGTTATATCTTTTTCTAAAGCTGGTAGCATATCCTTTGCTGAAACTAAAAACCCTAAATCATTTTGTATGGCTTCCATATATTTTTGCTGCATCTTTTTTTACAATCATCAAAGGGGTTGGTTTGGTTTCATCTACCTTGTGTACCAAACTGTTGTTCTTTAAATAAAGATTTCTGCCTATCATACTGTACATTCGTTAATTTATCTTTAATCCTTACCACTTCATTATTATCGACTATTTTTCCCTCATTTATCAATGATATTAGATTATTTAGTTGCTCCCTTAAAGCAATATATTCCTGTTGTTTCCTCGCTAGAGCTCGTGCTTGATGTTTACAAAAATCACTTAGACAAACTTTAGTATCTGCCCACCAATCTAAGATTGTATCATATAAAAAGGCTACCAATACTTTATCATTTATAACTTCTATTAATTTTTGAATGAATTTGGGATTTTCAAGTAAGGTCGTATTAAATCTCTATATACCTGTACCAGGAATGGAGTTAGACTAGGGTGCGATTCTGAGACTTAATAAACAATGGTCTGAGGATTCCATTGCATGAAGCTCTGCTTGTAAAATCGGGAGCTGATTGGAAATAAAAACATAATCAATTCGAGATTTTGAAAGGTCTCTAAAAAAAGTGGGATTGGTATTTTGAATAAACCCATCTGTGAGTGAAGTCTGTTTAAGTAATTGTTTTAATTCATGTACGTCACAATATGTTTTGCGATTAATTTTAGTCTGAATATTAATATTAAAATCTCCTCCCCAGATGACTTGCCTACTAATGAATAGGAAGGGTTTTATTTTATTTAAAAGATCAGTCTAGGCTGCTTTCTGTTGAGGCCCATATATATTTATTAACCTGTAGCAAATACCTTGACTACTGATATCAAGCAGTAAGGCCCTTCCAAGTTCTATTATCAACTAGTTTTTGTACTAATAAATCATGCATAGTGAAACAAATACCAAGACCAGAACAAACATCTTGCCCTAATGACCAAAAGGAATCTCTTGAGAACCATGCCTTCGAGGCTAGTGATATGTCTTGGCTTGAGTATAATTTTGTATCCTGCAAAAAAATATGTATCATGTGGTAATGATTGTAATGCAGCATATGTTATTTGCTTTTTGAAATCTGATCTGATACTATTTACATTTAAACTAGCAATTCTTTATGGTATAGCAGTCACTGTTTAGGGTGGTAGTCAGGAATCTTTTTCATAAAAGATCTGGTGACTCTTTTTTGAGCAGGGGGTTTCTCTTGTCGGTGGTCAGGCTTTTTCAAAGGGGGGGTCACTCGGGATGGAATGCATGGATGTGTCTGAATCTTCTTTCTCCATAATATCACCCGAGCTTTGTAAAGGCTCATATTGGTTGGTCATAGTAACAGGAGGATTCACAGTGGTTTGAAAAAGTTTCTTTGTGAAAGTTCTCTTTTTCAGTACAGGTTGAAAGTCTGCATCCTTCTATTTGGAGGTGGAGGTATCTGAATTATTTTGCACTTGGGTAGGATCTGGGGGGACACTGAAGCTGAAGGCCGTGAAGCAGAATTGTGGTGTTGTTTTGGACATGCAGCTGATTGTTGAAAGGGTTCAGAAGTTGGTTGCTGCGACTTCTGTGGGTGTCTATTACTTTCAGTTTGATTTGTGCTTGCTGTTTGTGATTGAGTAGCTTTATTTATGTAAAAATCATGTTCTGTAAAGTCTGTAGTACTATGAGCTGCCCATGGGCAGGAAGCAAAGACATGATCCTCAGCTCCACATAGATTGCAAGAGGGTGGGACTGTGCAAGTCGATGTGGAGTGACCTAAGGCCCTGCAAACACAACATTTCATTGCTGTACAATCTGAATTAAGGTGTCTAGCTGACCCACACCTATAACGTGAGCAGGGTTGGCCTGGATAAAAAAGTATACCCCTGTCTCTTCTGATGTAAAAACAATTGGGCAGATGTTGTATCCCATCCTCAGTTAGTTTCAAATGTACAGAGAATTTCCAGCTCCGGTCCAAAAACTGTTTTCATCCAGAATCGCATTAAGACTCCAATTCTCTGTGCATCGTTGCTCTAACCAGTAAACAATATCTAAAACATTAACCCCTTCATTCCTGAAAAGTACTGTAATGATTTTTGCAGTTGGTCTAGTAATAGGAATAGCAACAAATAGTTTCCAAAGTGGTGTATGTCTTATTTCATAGTTGGTTACCCAGAATCTGTCCAATAATGCAGCAGACCTAAAGCTCACATTGAAGTTGTGCTCTCCTGGTGCATGGATAAAAGCATAAACTTCAGATGGAGTAAAATGCAATGAGTCTATAATCAACTTTTTCCCAACATAATTTCTGTCTGGAGGTAAGTCTAATCCTCCTGTGTAGTAAATGCAAACAGCAAAACACCTTCTGGCAGCTTCGTCTGGCTTTTTAAATAAATTTGCAAAACTTGTAGGTTTCTCATTTCCTCCTGCCCTACTCTGTTCCCCAGTATTTATAGTAGGTTTTTGAAAAGGGGAAGAAGGATTACCTGGCATATTTTGTGGACCTGTTGAGGCTGTAGGTGCCCTTCCATTCATTTCTGTCTGGTTTCCTAAGATTTGGATGTTTTTGGGTGACAGCTTGTTGCTGCTGTCATGGATAGCATCTGATGCAGTAGCACCTGCCGCACCCTTTGATTTCGTCGACGATAAGCTATCTGTAGTCTGTTGTCCTTCTGTTTCTGCTTCATCTTGCTCAGTAAGTAGAATCAGAGATGAGGACTTGTTTTTTTGTAAATCCACGGCTGGTAGAGGAATAGTAGGATCAGCAATCCATTTATTTTCTTGGTATATCCAACCTGCTTTAGATAAAGCACATTCTGGTCTCCAGTCAGCCCCATTTGCTGAAAAAGGGCAGTAAAACAGAGTCTTGTGAAAAGGGCCCAGGTAGGGATGCAGGAGGTGCTTCATGAAAGAAACTTTTTTTTACTGGTATAGCATCTGGACTCAATTCCTGCCTTTTCCATTTTTTTCTCATCTTCAGTATTTAAATCTGACAATTCTAACTCAGAACTGGATTCAGATTCTGATAATAAAATGTCTAGGTGTGATTCAGTCTGTAGTAAATCATTTTGCAACCTTACTTCTGCAGGATCAGTTTGATGTTGGTCTTCTTGAGGATCCAGCTTTGGTGTTTCTTCTTCTACCAGAGGAGTACAACCTTCCCCTTGCAAAGCTCCAGCCTTCCCTGCCGCATCAACATTTCCTCCTCCTCCTGTGTCCGGCTGCAAACTGGGTCCCTCCATCTTGCCTGCAGGAAGTGACAGCACTCCTGCAGGCAGAGTAGGGGAATATTTGGGGAAAAGGGATGTAAAATTCAAAACAATCAGACTGCATACAGTGAACAGTACAAAAATTAGCTGAAGCATGGATCAAATATGAGAGTCTGTCCAATCATCCACAGGGTCAGGAATGCAAAATCCATATCATCAGTATTTGGCATACAGTGAACACTGCACACATTTTGTCTCATCATAGACAAAGAGACAGCAGCTGCCAGGCTGTGCCATCCTGGCTTATTGTAGTTACACTTATAACGTATATAGACCTCCAATCTCTGGTAGTGCCATAGTTCTGGCTCCTCTCACAGGTTCCATTGGTAAATATCATCATTATCTGTTTTTTCTTTTTTTTTTTTTTTTGTTTTGTTTTATGTTATGAGGGCATCAAGAAAGGCTTACAACAGTTCCAGAATACATGTAATTTATGTCTGGACATAGTCTTTGTATCTGTCTCATAAATACGTTGGAGGGGAATCACTACATTCTGCAACATCGTCTTAGGGAGGGCATCTAGTTGCTGAAGGACCCATTTACATCTGGCTTACCAAATAGAGTATTTCAAGAGTGCAAAGACAACTTGTAAAGTCTCTTTATGAAATCCAGTCCATTTAGCAGAAAACATTGTGGGTGGGATATTCAGACTGCGCCAAAAAGATGTGCAATAGAGGGAGCAGGCGCAAGTCCAGTGTGCCATGGCCCAACGGGCGTGATAGTCAAACCATGCACAGGCCAAGGTGTGCCTGTGCAACAGGGCTGAATATCATGCCCAATGCACCATAGCATAATGCGGGATGCACAATGGAGCAGGGGCGATGTGCAATAGCACCCCTAGGGATGCGCAGGGACAAAGACAGGAAGCAGCTATGCAGCAGCCATGGATGCGCCATTCAACAAGGAGCATGCACCAAGACAGACAGACCAAACCCCCAACCCCCCACTAGGGCAAGGTCCCCATGAGCTGCACAACCAGACATGAGCAGGATGGACCACCAGCCCATGAATCCTGGTGCTGATCCAACAGCAGATGTGGGCCAGCAGTCCCCACCTGCTGGGCAAGGTGCCCCTGCACCGACCCCCAGCCAACAGAGACTGGAACAAAAGTATGGTCAGGATCCACCCATGCCACAGCACCACACCAATGCTGACCACCCCCCAGTACAGTGAGCCCAAGACACACAGCCCAGAAGCATGACCAAACAGTGCATGGCACTGAAGGCATTCCACCACCATTGTGACAATGCATCCTATCGCCCCATGGCACCATGTACCTGCACCACACCCAACCGTGACCACCCCCACATGTGGTGACACCATTCACTGCCGCCACCACAACCCACACAATTCCCACCTGCATGGCCCCCACAGAGGCACAGCAAGGTGGTAGATCTGGCAGCAGTATCCTAGGGGCCTTGCATGTGGCAAGGCCCACCCCAGATGCCACCACCAGCAGGAAGGCAATCTGAACACAGGACCTGTGCACAGTTTGCCCTCAATGCACACACCCTGACCCAGCACTGGCCCCACTACACAGCACAGCACCCTACTGTAGTGCATGGAGGCATGCGCCACACTGGAGGCAACACAGGGCACACACAATGACCCCCCCAACACAGTCCCATGGGCACCCCATCAAACAGCCACACATAGTGGTGCAACAGATGCTGCCCTCATGAGGCCCATGGTGCCATGTATCTGTGGCCTGCACACCACCATGGTGCCAGTGAGCCTGCTATGTGGTGTTCGCACCATGAACCAGGCCACTGCCCACATGCAGCAGGACCCCATGTGACAAACACCAGACCACAGGCACCGCCCCAGTAACCATAGACTGCATGAAGGGGGCCTACAACAGCATGACCCACAGTGGCAACAGGGGCAGACATGCAATAGACTAGGGGTCGGGATGCCAGCTTCCAGGGCGCCGTGCCTGGAAGGTGGCTGGTATGGACTGCCCCTGGTGTCATGTCAGCATCCATGCATGTGCTGGTGGGGTTGGCACGACCATGCGTACCACAGACATGCAAGGGGCACAACCACACAGGCACAGCACACACTGCCAGGGCCGGCTGGGACACAGCACACACACCATAGCCCATTGCATACAGGCAAACAGTGCACATGGCACACCACACATTCCCCGGACAGAGCCCATGGCCACCACCCACACCAGTGGAGGTTCCCCACCAGACACAACCATGGCCAGACCAGCACCACTCCACAGCAGCCATGCACACCACTGCAGCAAGGCTCCATGCACCCGCTGCAAATCAGAGACCGACATGGACATAGTTGTAAAAGCATATATTAAGAATGAACACAACATTAACAGAAACTATGTACATATATATATATATATATATATATATATATATATATATATATACAAACATTGGGGAAGGAGATGGGCAAGGCCACAACAAGAGGGAGGAAGAGCAGGGGACAATGGGAAAGGCAAAGGCAGGGGACACGCGGGTGTGGGGTACAGTCCAGGGAGAGAATGTTCATGGGCATGTGCTGCAGGCCCTACTGGCAGCCCCAGTCTTCTCTGTCCACCCTGTGGTGCCTTCTGTGCCACTGACAGTCACCCAGTCCATACTCTGCAGCAGCTCCAGCCTTGCCCTGGAGACCTGCAGGATCTCCTGTAGGGACCACTCCATGGCCGACCAGCGTGGCCCACCTAGGACAAGGGAGCAGAATCAGTATGAGTGACTAGCCAGATCAATGCAACCCTCCCAACGTGCATGGCATACATCAGTGGCCTGTGCCCCTGGGATGGCAAGCGACCACCCACAGTGGGTGTGCCCACATGATCCACCTACCCAGGCACCTGCAGCCATTCAAACCACTGCACACCACCACCACCCATGCACCGCACAGCACCATCATGGCCGTCCAGCGACATAGCAATGCATTGGGATGGCAGTGGCATGGCCAGACGCCGAGTGCACCCACAGCCCACCTGTGACCCCCACCCACATATGCAGACCCACAGGACAGTGTGGAGGGCACCTTGGGACATGCACAGCTGTAGGGGCCATGTGCAGGGGGCCATGCCTCACCACCACCCCTGCAACCCATCATGTACAGGTGTAAAGGGAATCATGGCACTCACCTGCATCCCGGTCAGCAGGGCACTGCTGACCCCTGGCACCACCACTGTGCCCTGACTGCATGGCCACATTTCCAGCGCCAACTTGCCCTCTTCACTCCTGGGCCATCCGGGCCCTACAGTAGTCCTCTGGGCCTAGTGAGGAAACATGGAGAGAGTCTCATCAGTACACATCTGACCCATAGCCCACCCAACAGTGTGCATGGCTGCACAGCCCATCAGTGCCATGGTTGCGCAGGGTACACTTGATGCACCCCCACAGCCATCAACACAGGCCCTGGCCCCCCCGGCTGCATGGCCTGCTGAACACTGTGCCACCAGGACAGATGGATATGACTAGTGATGGTGAAGGAGCATCTACCTGGCCGTGGCACGGCTCACTGCCAGGCATGCACCTACTGTCACCCCAGGCAGTTGGGGTCACACCACTGGAGGTCCCCATAGTGGTGGCAACACTGTTCTGAAGTCCTACAGCTCCCTGTAGCCTCCTCCAGTCCTTCTGCTACCTCCTGCCACATCTCTGTGCGTGGCCTCAGGAGGAGAATCTGCCCAAACAGGGCACCTGCATGGGGCTCCACAAGAGCCACCAGGTTTGTCAGCTCTACCGCATTCCATACTGGTGCTCTGGTGCACGGCATCATGCAGTATCTGCTGAGCTCAAAATGGCACCCAGTAGCGTACGTGCCCCATATGTGGAGGCAGCATTGCACTGCACTGCCAGTTGCAATTGCACTGGCACCAGACTGCACAATGGGGGGCAGCCATGTGGCTGCATGCCACCTAGAGGGCAAAAGGCAGCTGCAGGGTCAAGGGTCTGTCCATGCACGGAGTGCCACAGTGTGATTGGGAGGCCCCTGCAGGGAACATGGTAGGGTGCATGTGTGTGTGACACCATGCAGTGGCCTACTGCGCAGAGGTGCCATGGCGCCCACGGCACACCATGGCACATGTGCCCCATCAGACATATTGTGCATGAGTGCCACAGGTGCAGTAGTGGCAGTGCTCTGTACTGCCTCCCATGCACAGTGTGGCTGCTCTGCCGCTAACATAGGCAGCAGCACTGTGGGCATGCGTAGAGTGGTGCCGATTGCGCATGTCACAGTGATGCACCACAGCCTGGGCATGCTCAACACCATTGCGCAAGGTGCAATGGCATGATATTCAGCCAGGTTATGCTAATCAGTTCATGAGCCAATCCACGGTGCATCCACTGCATTTGCATCCCATTACAGTTGTGCATGCCCTCATTTGTATACGATGCACTATAAAAGCGACCAGGAAATGCACAGGCCATGGATCAGTATTGCAGCCTTTGGAGGTAAGTGCCATGCTGTGGAGACATGGAGACAGTGGTCTGGGAGGGCTGTATGGGACTGCACAGTCCATGGTAACACCTGTCCAACCCCCAGGCACAAGTATGACCGAATGAGAGGATGATGAGAAGCAGGGGAGGGTGCAGAAGAGGAGGCCCAACTTCACCAGGGTGGAATTGGATGGCCTGTTTGAGGCCTACCTCGACAAGGAACCACTACTCAGTGGACAGAGGAGCACACCACAGGCCCATGCGGTGGCATGGGGTGAGGTGGCACGTGCCGTCAACCAGCATGTGGCCACCAGTGGTCCTTGCAGGAGTGCAAGAAGACGGTTGTCACAGACAGGAGGCAGATCAAGGATAAGGTGGCTGCCATCAGTGCAGCATGTGCTGCCACTGGTGGGGGCCAGCAGGACATGCCCTGCCTGATGCCACTGGAGGAGCAGGTGGCCGGCAGCATGTGGCGTAGTGCAATTGAGGGTGTTCCCAGCGGAGGCTTCCAGATGGGTGGCAGCCCATCACTACATGGTAGGACCGGTGCTGGCAGTGTGTGGGTGGTGGGGGGGCGAGGTCCAGGGCCAGGTGGAAACACTAATGGTACTGTGTTCCTTTACAGCTCCTGGGTGTCTGCATGGGGCAGCGGTGGTGGGTGTGTCCACCAAGGGGGTGGCCCTGGAACTGGTGGAGCACCCATCCACCTCCACAGGTGTCCAAGGGACTGACTGCCAGAAGCCCTGCACATCTGTCCAGACTGATGCCTGTGGTGTGGGTGTGGATGTGGCCTTGACTGTGTTCCAGCATGATGCCTCTCATGGTGCCTTGTGTGCTGGGACACAGATCGTGGCCAGCTCCAGCACTGATGATGACGTGACGCACATCCCAGACAGTGATGTTAGTGGGACACAGGGGAACCCCATGGATGGCATCCGCCCAGGCGGCAGTGTGGGCAGCACTGGCATGGTTGCCTGCACACCAGCCCTTGTCCAGTCTGCAGCTGCAGGATCCAGTGGGACAGCACTGGTGTGCGGCCATGGTAGTGGGGCTGTTTTCACCGCTGCGGCCACGCCAGCAGTGCCTGGCAATCGGCAGCCAGAGGGACAGTGGCAGCAGCTGGACAGTGTCAACATGGGGATGGGGCCAGGGGGCAGCAGCAGTGCACCGTGTGAGGACGTACCCCAGGAAGGCACCACCATGTGGCACCCACTTTCGAGGGGTGCTGTGCTGCATCACCAGGAATGACATGGGGGCCAGCATGCTGGCCATGCAGATGACCCCTTGGATGACCACAGCCATCTACTGCAGGCCTCAGTGGATCAGCAGGTGTGGCTTGTGGATGCAGTGGAGACACTCTGTGTGGAGCTGAGCCATGTAGAGGTGCAGTGCAGCAGGAACCATGCCCTGCTCTTGGCAGAGTTGGCCCAACAGTGGGCGGATGTGACCGCAGCCATCGACAGGCAAACCACTGCAATGGTGACTGCCATGGCTACACTGGCTGACTGGCTGTGTGCCTGTCTGCTGCACACCCCACAGGGTGCATTGTCCAGCCCCCATTCCCAGCATTGGGTAACCCCTGCAATGTCGATGCCGGGTTTGGCTGTGGGCATACCAAGCACGCCTGGTGCGGGCATGTTTGGTGGCCTGCAGACACCTGCATGGACACGGTCATGTTCATGCAGTGTCACCCCGGGGGCCCTTTGGTGCTACCCCATGAGGCCACTGGTCAGTCTGGTATGGCTGGCAGGTCTCAATGGGACCGCCCACGCACCTGTGGCGGCCATGCTACTGTGCTGCATGACTGACCCTTCCCCCTCCACAGCCACTGTCTGCCACTGCCCAGTGTGCACTGCAGTGCTCTGTGTGCATTGCATGGGTGTGGTGCCCTGTCCTGCACTCACATGGTCCCTGTGCACACTCTCCCAGCTGCTGGCCACTGTGGCATGTGCATGATGATGCCAGCATAGCGCTGTCCACCACTGTGCAATGGTGCTTGACGTCTAAGGCATGTACAGTGACAGCCACTGGGTGTGGTTGTGTTGGGTCCTGTGTGGGTGTGGGGGGCCTGTAGGGGTGGGCATGCCTGTGGGCATGGGTAGGGGGGTGTGTGTGCCTGTGTGTGCATGCCACATGCAGCCCTGCTGTTCCCTGTCTTTGTGTGCAGTCACCCACCCATTCTCATGCCCCTGCCGCTGATCTTCCCTGGTATCCATCCCTGCCTGTCTGTGGGCTGTGCCCTTGCCCTTGGTGCATGCATGTAGCCCTGTTGACCTACCTGTGTGGTCCAAAGTACTCCTCTGCAATGTTGTCCCAGTGCTGCTGGGCCATCTGGGCCAGCCGGGGATCCTGTTGCCCAGGGGGTGGCTGCACACCAGCTGGACCGGCGTCCACATCATCCCCACTGCTGTCCCCCTCCTCGGCCTCAATGGCTATCCCACAGTTGGTGGCCATGTTGTGCAGGATACAGCAGGCCAGGAATAGCCTGCAGGCCTTTGAGGGGCTGTACTGTAGGGCACTGCCTGACATGTGCAGGCAACGGAACCATGCCTTCAGCAGCCCGAACACCCGCTTGATGGCATTCCGTGTTGCGGCGTGTGCCTCATTGTACTGTTGCTGCTCTGGGGTCGAGGGGCGCCGGTATGGTGTGAGCAGCCAGGACCATAGCGGGTACCCACTGTCACCTGTGTGTAAAGAGGTATCATTAGCATGGTGGTCTGTGACACTGTACCACTGGCCTTCTTGGCCATTCCCCATGGCACCCCTGCCCATACTCCACCCCCCCATCTGCACCCATCGTCCAGCGTGCAATGCATGTTCACCTACCAGATGGCCAGTGGGGATGTCCCCACTCTCGAATCTATGGCACAGTGTGGACTAGTGCCAGATAAAGGCATTGTGTGCTCCCCCAGGGTGCATGGCACAGACATTGATTATGCCCCCCCGGCATCGCACACCACCTGGCAGTTGACACTTGGGTAACCCTTGCAGTTGATGTATGCGGCCCCCTCCTGGCCAGGTGGCATGTGGATGCCAACATGGGTGCAGCCTATGGCCCCAAGCATGTCAGGCAACCGTGCTACCCTGTGGAACTCCTGCATGTTTGCTGTGCGCTCTGCCTGTGTGCTGGGAAAATGGATGTACTCTGTAGCATGTGGCAGCAGTGTGCTGAGGAATTGTGTAAGTAGGCATGATGTGGCCAACTGGGTTATGCTGTTCATGTCCCCTGTTGGTCTCTGGAAGGTGCCCGTGGTGAGCAGGCACATGAGAGCTGTGATCTTGGTCTCCACAGACAGCGCATGGCTCCGTCGTGTGGGTGCCTGCATCTCCTCACTGCACAGCTCACAGAGCTGCCTCAGAATTGCCTGGTTCAGGTGGTACTGGCCCACGATCTCAATGTCACTGTACAGCTTGAAGCTGATGTGGGCATGGTACAGCCTGTTCTGGGCATACCGCCACCGGGCCCTTCCACGGCCGCGTCTCCCTGCTGCCTGCCTTCTCACACCCCTCATTACCACCTCCATCTGGAAGGTGGCACTGGCCATATCCCTGGATGGCTGTCTACCTGGTCCCCCCAACTGTGTGCTGCTGGTACTGCCCCTGCACCGGGTACACCCCTGGCTCTTCACCACTGTGTGCCCTGCCTCTGGCCCACTGGCCTCCTTCCTCTGTGGCATGCTCAGGCCCTTTCGCATGCACACACACACACACATACACACACACACACACACACACTTTCACTCACTCGCACACACCTCCAGTGGCCCCCCCGTCCACCTCCTGGCCACACCTGCCCCCTGCTTCTTTGCGTGCCTAACTGATACTCTGTCTCCACGCTCCCCAGCTATGGCTCCTCTGTAGCGCAATCATCCTCCCCCTCACTTGCTCCCTTTTATATTGGCTCATTTCCACTTTTGCACAACTTCCACTTGCTCCACTGTTGCGCACGTTGGCTACTGTTGAATATCGCTCTGCACACATTATTCCTGGTTACGCCCCCTGCACTTGTGCATGCATTCATTTCTGTTGTGCTGCGGCACATTGGGTTTTGTCCTGTGCAACCGCTCCCACTGGCACATCTCCGCTCTTGCGCTGGCACATTCCTATTGCGCATGATGCAACTGCTCTGAATATCCCACCCTGTATGTACAAGTGCCACATATAGAAGGTTTTGAAACTTTGTGGTATGCCATAATGTACATACCATATCCCAAAAGGAGATCACAAAAGGGCAGTCCAAAAAAAAAGATATTCCTGTGTTTCCAGAATTTGTGTACAAGAAGGCCTTGGGCAATATTATTCTGTTAGTTGTTTGTGTTTATGGTTATTCTTCACATTCAGTCTGCCGTGTATACTTAACCATAACATATCCCAGGTAAAGGCAGAGATTCTTTCATTTGTCAATTGTGATAAAGAAGTGTGAATCTCAAGTACTGAACAATGAGACAAATCCAATTCTTGCTTTGTACTGTCCATCATGAATTGGTACAACTCTTGCCATGATTTGGGTCTCAGAAATTGTCCTGGAATTTTCAGTTTGATAAGATCTTGGAGCATCGGTTTAACATAACTTGGAATTATGGAGGTTTTAGTCAACAACTTCCTATTCCCTTGTTCCATGCCTTTTTACCAATAACCACCCATTCAGCAATCATTTCCTCCCACCCTTTCAGGGCACCCACTAAAGTGGAAAACATATTATAATATAAGAAGATACCATAAAAGAACAGACCTGAGTCTATCATATCTAAACCTCCCTCTTTTATGCGGCGATAGGTAATCCCCCTTTTAACTGGGTTCAAATGACTACCCCGCAAACTTTGAAAAAAGATGCTATATAATTTCATTTTCAGGTGTGGGGGAGGGGGAAAGATGTAACTTATAAAAAGAAAAAGTGGCACTAATATGTTCTTGATCAATAAAACTCTTCCGTTTCAAAATCTGTAATCCCTTCCATCCCTAGGAAATCCCTTCCGCCTTCCTCAATTTAGATTCCCAATTCAAAACAGCTAGGTCTCCATCACCAAAAATAATCCCCAAAATTGTAAGAGGTTCTTGGGTTAATGTAATACCTGCATACTTTTGAAGTTGCTTCCACAATCCTAAATAATCTAGATATGTTTTCAAAGTGAGCTTGCCTGGCAAGGATTGAAACAATTCCTTCACCAATTTCTTTGTCTCATCCCACCATTCTGCATGAGAATCATACAAGCAATGTACTGATTTCCTAGCCCTCCAGAAGGCTTCCTATTCTTTGATAAGTGCCTCAGAATCCAATAAGGAGCTATTCAGACGCCATTGAGCTGGTCCCACAAACAGGACTGTTCCCCCAATTAAGGCACAGCAACAGTCCTCTATGGTCAGAAAAATCTAAACATTGCATCTGAAAATGTTGGATAATCATACAGGTGGATACAAAAAAATGATCTATCCTGGTAGATAGGGGACCTCTAAAATATGTATTGCCACCTGTTTTGTGCTGCACACAATAAGCATCTTGCAAAAGGGTAGTAGATACAATGTCATTCAAGACATTGTATCGCAATACAGTTTATTTGTTGCTAAACCCCTATCTATACGTTGCAGTGCTCAGTTAAAGTCCCGCCCCCATATAACCAAATGGGATGTATGCAAGTATGGCTGTACCACCCGAAAAAGTGAAATTCTAGTAGCTTTTCCTTGGGGGGCATAACTATTGACTAGTCGAAGCCTAGTGGCCTCAAACTGAATATCTAAAATCAACGTCCTTCCTGGCTCAAGATCAATTAGTCAGGTGACCATCAAATGTGGATTATTAAAGAGGATCCCTATCCCATCGCAAGTATCTATACCTTGAGACCAAAAGGATGCCCTTTTACCCCACCATCTTGATGTTTGTGCTATCTCAGAGAATGATTTAATTCTGGTATCTTGAATGAAGATGATATCTGCTGTAGAAGAGTGTTATTCTGAAATAATAGTCAGTTTTCTCTTCCCATTCTTAATACTGTTAACATTAACAGATAGCAGTTGTAATGACGTCATTGTTATGAAGAAAAGGACATACAGTTCTTATTTCAACCTAGTCTTCCACTGTTTTGATCCTTTCTGTCATTTGTAGTCCCTTCATCAATTTCTGAGGACTGGTCCATCGTAGAAGATGAAATTGAATAGGAATCTTAGTTGTCATCTTCCTCAGAATCCCCCAAATTATTGACGGTAGACAGCATAGTATAAGGATTGTTCGTAACAGCTTTCCCTTTCCCAGTGACAACCTTTCATTTCTTCACCTTCGGCTCTGCCTTAGCACTGAGCCTAGTCTGAGGCCTTTTCTTATAATCCACAATCTGAAAGGGACGTGTCTGTTCCTTGAGGGGGGGGCATAGAAGAGGCATCTTCCTTGTGTGGACATTGTGCATCCTGACCCTCTTCCATGTGGGAAGTATTTGCAACATATGTTTGGGCCTGTGAGTTATCAATCTCCTTCACTGGGAAGGCTTGTGCAGGAGGAGGCATTGGGGATGATAGGTGGTCACAAACCTGAGTGGCATTGGCCTGAGAAGCCACCGATTGTGCTGGATCAACAATAATTACAGGAGTTACCAGTACTGCCTGTGGTTTCCCTACTGTATTATGGTCTGTGATGGGATCCTGTGCCACCAACCATGGTGCAGTCTCTGTCCCTTCCTCTGGTTTGTTACCCATTTAATTTTGCTTCGCTGCTTCTTTCTCTTGCCAAATGGACTGCATTCGTCTTTCTGAGGCAGCTGCATAGTTTTTTTTCTGAGCCTGAGTAATCAAAACTTCATGTGAGACCCCTTCCTCAGTATTATGGGAAGCCCATGGACATTTAAGATAGAAATGCCACTTTTCCTCACATAAGTTGCAGCGGAATGTATTGATACATGAAGAAGCTGTATGACCAGTTTCTAGACAATGGGTACATTTCAGAGTGTCACAAGCATTACTTAAATTAAGTCTGGAACCACATTTTTGGCATGATTTGGGTTGGCCTGGCTAAAATAAAGATCCTCAATCCCTGCCCAAGTAAAAACAACTGGGGAGATGTACAATCCCATGATTACCCAGGAATAACTTGCATTTTACTCTCCATCCACCAGTCCAAAATTGTTCTGTATTCATAACAGGGTTGGGGTTTTCAAGGACTTCACAACATTTGTGCAGCCAAAACAGTATATCTGTAATGTTCACACCTTCATTTTTAAAGATGATAGTAAGAGTACAAACAGCAGGTTTTTTAATAGGGATGGCACAAAAAGGTGACCATAAGGGGGTATTTTTCAGCAGATTATATTTCACCCAGAAGCGGTCCAAGCACTCTACTCTCTTAAAACTAATGTCGTAATTATACTCATCTGTATGAATGAGTGCAAAAATTCAGAAGCATAAAACTTCAAAGAATCCTTCAACAAAGTTCGGACCACATAAACTCTGTCAGGTGGGTCCACCAGGCCCCCTTTGTAAAGCAACCTGATGGCGTTACGTCGTGGGGTAGGTTCATCTTTATTTCTAAACAGATCTACCATGCGTAAGACAGGCTTAAACCATTTTTCCTGTGCTGGGTCTTGTAATCTTGGGATCTCTAGCCCCACTGGTAAACTCTCATTAACAGTCTGACCATCAGAAAAAACAGTAATATTTGTAGAAGCAACAGACTTGGCCTCAGAACTGCAGTTCTGGAGTGGGACCCCTGTAGAAGCAGTTGACGTAGAAGCTACTGCAGGGCAATAAACATCTACACCTCCCCCATTTATTTGTACAGACTTCTTAGTCAGTATTTCCCCATCTGGCAGTCCTTTTTGCATGATAGTAATTCCTACAGAATCTTTTATAGAGGTAGAGGTACCCTCAGAGTCAGTGGTGGCTTGTAATCCTACAGCATTATGTACCAAACCCATATGCAAATCATTTTGTGGAGCACAAGGAGGAGAGAAAAAACAATTTTACCTGAAGGAGTAACTTCCATCGTAGAGTACTGCACCACGGCTGGATCTGTTGGGTCAGGAGACAATCCCCCTTGCGATTCTGCAATCCAGCATTTTTCTCCCATTTTTCTCAAGGCTCAGCTGACACACCGGAAGATGATTCTGAGCTCCGCAAGCCTCCTGCACAACCTTCGGTCGGCCGTGCTCCACCCTGCATCCTGTAATGCCTTAGCAGGCGTCCATGCACCCACATCAGAGTCCTTAAGCCCAGAATGTGCTGTACTGGTATCTACAACTTTAGATGCAGTGACGGAGCGAGTCGAAACACCCAGCGTTTTTCTCCCACTTTTCCCAAGGCTCAGCTGACACACTGGAAGACGATTCTGAGCTCCGCAAGCCTCCTGCACAACCTTCGGTTGGCCATGCTCCACCTTATGTGCTTGGTCCTGTTGAATGCAGTCTCCTGACTGGGCTTGAGCAGGTAACAATAGTTCAGATGGCAAACAGAATTTTTCCTCCTCATCTGCAATCAGCTGAAGCAGTAAAGAGCGAGTGGACTCCATACGAGAACGCAGACACTCGGTCTCAGAAACAGGATCCTTCTCCGTGTCTTCTGGACATGTAAAATCATCCCGTGGTGCTGTATTTGCCAGTACAGTCTCCTCTGGGTCCTGTGCAGTTACCGTAGAAGCATCAAGTGGAATTGTAATCTCCAGTTCGACTATGTGTTCCAAACCTGGGAACAATATGTCCCCAGAACCTAAAGATACTTCTCCATCCATTAGCAGTGAATAATTTACATTACTGGCAGTCATCGTCTCTGAATTAGAGCAAGGAGCTGGGACGGAGACCAATTCCCCAGACTTCTGACACTCCATTTCCTCCTCTGGAACACCTCGGGCGGCTATCTTGCAGCCGGCCAGAATCTCCCCCTCAGGTGAGTAGGGAAATTTTATTGAGAAATTGAACTTCTTTACAAACAAAACATTAGAAAAGTCAGAAAAAAAACATACAGTGATTAATGCAACCATGAAGCACAGTGTTTCAAAAAATGTCGAGGTTGATCACATAAACCTGTCTCAAAATCGAAGTTCATCAAACATTTAACAGCAGTACAAATATTGGAAAATAGTTCAACATATGTAATGTAACTTTGTTGCAAGGTCCATTGACACCTAGATTGATAACATTTTATGATACAAAAGATCACATAAATCATGTCGCTGTGATACTTAACAAAAATATTCTTAAAAGGCCCAAACATCAAAGAAGGGTAATCAAGTTTTTCAAATTCAGCTTCATTTCACTCATGTGCCAAGTAGGCCCAAAACTGCTTTATATACTAGCAGTCAAAAACAAATGTTGCTGGGTTTCAAGTATTTGATTACAATTAGGTCTAGGACAGAACCTCTCTGATGACTGTTTAAGTTTATGGTTGCCATTTGCCCCCAGTCTCCCATAGTTACTCAACCACAGACAATCCCAAGCATAAGAGGGGATTCGTTTATTCGCAAGGAGATGTAAGGCTTCCAGTTTCTGGTCATCCAGACAGTCCGGAAAGATGACCTCAGAATTATAATCTACAGAAAGAATATACCGATGTCATTTTTTCCTATCCCAAGTTTGCAAGTGTAAAGGTGTAATGTGCCATTTGATAACTTGTTTAATACTCGCAACTATATATGAGGGCAGCGTGGGTAATAGCTAAGAGTCTAGGCTTCTGTTCCTGCCAACAGCCCTTACAAAGTCATAACCAGTGTTCCATAAGAGGCCTCCACAGTAGGTCTCCCGGTCTCAAAACCAATCCAAAATTATAGGATAAAAAAATGCTAAAAAAGAAAGCAGTGGGGTGAACCATGTTCACACCTCCGTCAGAAATTGATAAATAGGTCAAATCCCTTTTTATAGGGTTTAACCTACACCCCCAAAAAGCTTGAAAGTAAACACTAAGTAACTTAGTCCAGACAGAATAAGGAGGTGGAAGATGTAACTAATATACAAAAAAATTGGAGTGAGAAGCGTCTTAATTAACACTACCCTCTTCTGCTTGGAAATAAAATGACCCTTCCAATTACTAACCAATCTTTGCCCCCTAGTGAGGGACATATCCCAGTTTGCACCTGCTGTGTCACCAGGTTCAAAATACACTCCCAATATCTTAATCGGGTCTCTAGAAATTGGAACCCTAGCTATTAACCCAGAAGGCGGCACAGGAGTAGGACCTATAACAACTCCCTCGCTTTTTTCATAATTTACTTTGGAATCCGACAGCTTAGAGAAGCACTCTATAGTGTCCAAGAGTGCCTGAACCAAAAAATGAGGTGATAAAAGTAAAACCAGGTCATCTGCATAAGCCAACACCTTATGGGTAGGGGAATCAGGAGATACTGTCATACCTTCCAAATCCTGATTCATTTGTAACATTCTAATAAGGATATCTATGGTGAAAGTGTAGAGAGTGGGACTTAGGGGACAACCCTGATGAACCCCTTTACCTACACCCATACGCCACCCATACCAGCCATTCACATTTAGAATCACAACAGCCCCCTGATACATGGAAGAAAGCCACCCTACAAAAGTATCAGGAATTCCATAAGCTTTTAAGACCAAAAACAAAAAATGATGTGAAACCTTGTCAGAGGCCTTCTCTTGGTCCAGACCTATCACCATCCCTTGTAACTGTTCAGTTTCTCCTTTAACAAACAGTTCTCTGAGCCAAATTAAATTATACTGCTGTTTTCTCCCTTTTATAGCACAGATCTGTGCAGGACTTATAAGATACTGGGTTACCCTAGAAAGTTGAGCCAACAGAATTTTACTCAACATTTTTAAGTCAGTGTTTAAGAGACTGAGTGTATGCCAGTTTCGTAAATCAGTCCTGTCCCCTTTCTTGTAAAGCAACAGTAAAACTGCTCCAGACATAGAGGGTGTATATGCTCCAGTGTGTAGAATGTAATTCAGCAGGATGACTAATACAGGGCCCAATTCAGCTAAGAAGGATTTATAAAATCCTGCCCCAATACCGTCAGACCCGGGAGCCGAGCTGGAGGACAAAGATCCTATGGCCTCTTGAACCTCCTGCAGGGAAATTTCAGCTTCCAAAGCTACCTTGTCATTACCAGAAAGGCAAGGTAAGGCTAATGTTGACAGGAGCTGAGCTATATTCTCATCTCCTGATGAAACGTCCATGGACATAGCCTGAGAAAAATATTCTTCTACTACTGACAACAGCTGCTGTGGAGAATTAACTATGTTACCATCCTTATCAGATAAGGAGGTAATAAGCTGAGATTCAACCCTACCTTTACATTCAGTAAAAGGATCTAAGGATTGTTTAGTCGCATGGACTCCAAATCATAATTCCTGATCAAGGGACCTACCCCTAGCGTACTGTAGTTTAGCCATCTGTTTCTTAATAGTAGCAATAAGGTGGCTATAATCATGTCCAGTAGTATCAGATAATGGGATCAAATGTTGCAACTGATGTCAGAGTTTCAAATAACATAAATAGCCCTTACTAGCTTTAATATGAGCCTGATGCTGAAAAAATTGCCGCCAACCTGTCTTTGTGTCTTCCCACCAGTCTAAAATAGAATCATAACAATCCACCACAGAAAGGCAAGCCGCCCACTCTCTTGACCATAGTTTCCTAATCTTAGGATCTTCCAACATTGATTAATTCAAACCCCATCTCTTCTTTTTACATCTGGGGGTACCTTCCCAGGTAATTAAGGCCTTAATCATTCCATGATCAGAAAATTCAAAAGGGGAGGTGTAAGCTTTTAAAACCTTAAGCAATTTGGACAAAAAGACAAAATCTATATGTGTCCTAAGGGTACCCTTATAAAACATAACCCCCCCATAGGCTGGAGTGTCCTATAGGCATCAATCAGATTCCCAGTACAAACTATCTTTTGTAAAGCTACCGAATCACAAAAAAGTTTTGAAGTTTGAAGGCCTCTATCAGTCTGAGTTTAACCACAGTTAAAGTCCCCCAGCCAAAGAACCAAATGGGAAGTATGGAGAAAAGACTGTAGTTCTTTAAACAGTGCTATTCTCTGAGCCTTAGTCTGCGGATCATAAAAGTAAATGAGGCGAAATCTCTCTGAAAGAAAAGAAATATCCAAACAGAGAGTCCTCCCCGAATGCACATCCAGAAACCGTGAAATAGTGATAGCGGGATTAGAGAAAAGGATCCCAATCCCATCACAAAGGTCTGTCCCAATCGACCAAAAAGACTGCCCCCTAATCCAGAGCCATGAAGCATGATGTAATTCTGAATGGGATTTCAACCTGGTGTCCTGTAAACAAATAATGTCTGAATGTAAGCCCTGAAGTGTGGAAAAAACCCCAATACATTTCTTCAAAGTTTTAATCCCATTAACATTAATGGTAGAAATGGCCAAGGAATGCATATCTCGAAAGAAAAAAGAAACAAACCTATACCTAGACAATCATGACAGTCCTAAGGAAGTTTACCCACATGCCTCCGTCTGGTCCATTCGGCTATAGAGTCCTCAGTCCTATATTCTGTATCAGTAGTGGACAGGGCAGATGAGGTATCTGTACCATCTTCCTCTGACTCTCCCCCAACATCATCACCAAGCAGGGTATGTCTATTACCCAGCTGTACCATATTGAGAGGGGGATCAGACCTGGATGCAAGTTTAGTAGAGGACATGGCTTTCCCTTGCCAGTTTCGCTTTCTCGGGGGAATGGTCTTGAAAGGTGGTTCCTGAGGGGGTGGGGGAGGGGGAGGCATGTCCACCTCAGAAAGTGCCCCAGAAACCTCCCCACTGGGAGTATCAAGCTCACCACCCTTTCCTTCCCTTGATGGAACAACCAAAGGCGGCTCTGGAGGTGCAGTCTGACGAGGGGTCAGAACAGGTACTACCTCGCCTAGCCCTGTGGTTAAAGAGTCTGACTTCTGACCACTCAGTTGTGAGACCTGAGCCACAGCAGCAGTCTTTGCCAGAGTATGTTGAGCCTGATTAATAATTACATCATGGGAAGGGCAATCCTCACAATTGTGAGAAGCCCAGGGGCACTGACCATATGCATGCCCTGTCTGTTCACAAAGGTTACATTTGAACAGATTAAGGCACGCCGAGGCCACATGTCCATATTCCAAACAATGACTGCACTTAGCAGTGTCACAAGCTGAGCTAAGGTGCAGCCGAGAACCACACTTAAAACAGGACCTTGGTTGTCCAATATAAAAAATAGAGCCCCTATCCCTCCCCAAAAAGAAAGTACCAGGGAGATGAACAGGGCCAGAACTGGTAGATAAACGCTTCACCTCTATCTTCCAACCACCATCCCAAATCTGCTCACTGTCCATCGTGGGTGTAGGCCATCCCAAAATTTCACAGTGTTGTAGAAGCCAAAACAAAATGTCCTCTATATTAACCCCCTCATTTTTAAACATAATAGTAATAGTTTTAATCAAGGGCTTAGTTAAAGGGACAGCTTGAAAGGGGACCCAAAAAGGGCTATTCTTTAGTGTTTGATATTGGGACCAGAATCTATCCAAATTAGTTACATTTTTAAAACTGATATCAAAATTCCTACTACCCAAACTGATAAGGGCAAAGTTCTGAAGAAATAAACTTCATAGAGGATTTTAGTAGTTGCTTTGCTATAAACAGCCTGTCTGGAGGAGAGTCCAGGCCCCCTTTATACAGCAACCTGACAGCATTCCTCCTAGAGGCAGGTTCCCAATTTTTGTGGAAGAGATCAGTTAATTTAAACAATGGGGCCATAGAGGGACCCTTCAGATGGTCACCAACTGCTGCAGAGGTAGGCCCAATTCGAATCACCTCAGGTTTCCCCTCCCCACCCACAACCTTAGATACAGTATCACATACAGCAGAACAAATACGTGCATCAGTCTCAGAAAACAAAGACTCTTTACCCCCGGGGATAGTTGGAGCTCATCGATGAACCAGCGTAGGTCGCCACTGTAGAACAGGAAGCCTCGCACAGTCGTTTGTAGGAAACAGCAGTCGGGTCAGGAATCCAATGACCCAACAGACCCTGCACCCATCCAGCTTTGGCTAAAGCTAGTTCCGGAGACCAGGTGCTCGCAGTAGGCCCTAACACACTCGGGGGGTAAGTGGTGGCAAATCGGGAACCAAATCACTCCAGGCAGATCCCTTATCTCGGTCCCGAAATGAATAAATGACCTCCTGGGGAGAAGTGTGTGAAGAAGAGGCATTCGTGTCCTTTACAATCTGTCCATTTGAATCTCGACTCTGCGACTCCAAGTGTACTCGTTGATGTTCCATTTTCCCAGCAAAGGCAAGCGGCTCCCAGAACACAGCAGATTCGCTGTTCACACTGCCAGCCGCATCACAAGTCTGAGCGGGTGAAACTACAGGAGGTCGAGCCGACACAGGAGAGGTAACTGATTTACGCCGCTCAATTGCTGGCGTCCGTTGTGGCAAGGAAATCCCTGAAACCTCTATAGAGCCAGACGTGATAGCCTGTAGTTGGGAATCTAATTCCTGGGCTTTATGCAGACAGTCCTGTTTTTGTAACTGAAGGAGTTCATATTGCTGTAACAGGGGGACAGAAATAGGCTCCAGAACAGTACCAAAGTCACACTTACTATAGTTAGTGGAATCAGCCATGTCAGACAAGACAACCATCGATGTAGACCCATGATCCATTTCCAAAGGTTCAGACATAATAACAGCAAGATCTTCAGCCTCCTGGGTAGACAGGACAGGAGCAGAGGCCTGAACTCCTGTCCTAGCAGCGTCCTCACACTGTGCCTGCTCAGGAGAAGAGGCCATATTAGCAAGACAGCCAGCAATTCCCCCAGTGGAGAGTAGATGAATTTTCCCAGTGCCCTGGCCAAATTTCCCCCCATTCACAAAAATACCACTAACAGCTTAATCTGGTTCAAGGTCAGTAGGCATTCATCTGTATTCCCCTTCCCCGGGTCGTGCCTGAAAATAGGCAGAATTTGTCTAGTGCACTTACCCAGTCAACAAAAACTAAATAAATAAATAACGGTTCTATGAAAATAGGGAAACAGTTGTATATACCATTTAACACCCATGTTCTTTTTCTTTTCAAATGCACTGTATCCAGTAATAATGTGATATGCAAATGTAACTGTTTGAATCAGTCAGGTCTGAACGTCATTCTTAAGAAATCATTAGCCCATTTCAACAGATGAACAGTCATCCAAAGGATTTAATTTCAAAAGGGAAAAATCTAAATTGTAACATTTGGCTCATCCCATGTACGGCCGTTCACTTCCTGTTGTGCCTTGTTTGGTAATGATTGTTACTTTTGGGCCGAGTTAAGGCTGACAATTTGTTTTTTAATGATGGTATTGAGGTAAAAAGAGTTACATAATTTTCTTTATACAATAGGGGTGAAGTGATATGGCATCACATAAATTTCCGTATCACAACCACTGTGTGATAACCAGATCATGACATGTACACTGTGAAGATATCAAGCACAGTGTTCACGTCATCACCGGTTATCAACATAGTGTATACGTCACTTCCCCCTCCTTCCAGCTGCTAAGCCAAAAATACAAAGAAAAGTGAAAGCCTTATTGTATAAAACGATCATGCAATGTCCTGGCGTGTGATATCATATGTATCACAACTCATGGGCAGTGACCTCAGACTCTCACTCATGGCTCTGCAATACTCCGCCACTTGTGAGCCGAGGTCACTGTCCACTTGTTTTTTTGTTTGTTTTTTGAAATTCAATATACTTTATTAAATTTTCTTCCAACAGAGCAAAGTAACATATAGAGGGATAACAGTCTGGTACAAACAGCAGAAAGCAACACTACCCCCATTTAGTACAAGCGAAGTAATAAAAACACCTCCCTCACAGCCCATTCAGGACCCTCCCTTCCCCCCAATCCCCCCCCCATTTTAAGAACCTTGGGGAACCCCAGAAGGGTAGATAAGTATTCTACACATTAATCACTAGGGGTTAAAGTGTAATTATTTGAGCTGGGTATGCACAGTAAATAACTACCTGTCCAGTTAAATTATTATGAGATAACACAGATGTAATAAACATGAATAAAAATCGGTAAAGAATTTGGTCAAAGGATTATCCAGATACTTGCTTCATGGAGCCGAGGGGAGTGAGTACAGAGCATGGAGTTTACCCCATCTTTTATTATAGACTGCTTATCTACCCCTTAGACTGGCGATCATTTTTTCTAAGCAAAGGTTGGCTAAAAATTGATTCAACCACTCTGAGTATGGAATAGCTGTTTGGTCTTTCCAATGACACAAGACTACATGCTTAACAGACAGGGAGATGAGTGACATATAGTACTGCTGTTCCTTCACCCTGATTTGTGAGTAGACTCCTACCATACAAATCTCTGGGGTAAACAGATCTTCTAGCCTCAGAAGTGGGTCCATCTTAGACTGAATAAACTCCCAGAAAGGGGCAATTTTGGGACAATCCTAGAAAACAATGAAGCGGGGTGCCAGACTCTTGACCACAGCTGAAACATGAAGCAGGGTCAGGTAGCCTCCCCATCACCATCAGTTTAGCAGGAGTGAAGTATATATTATGTAATATGTAAAACTCCTCTGTCAGGTGGAGCCTATCATTGGAGGAGTAGATAAAGAGGTCCCACCATATCCGCTCCCACTTAAATACCATGGTGGGAAACTGGGAGGACCAGTATGAGGATTGCCCCTACAAACCAGTATAGAGTTTGGAAAATAGAGTGGATGCAAATTAGGATACCACATGCAGTTGCCCAGCTATATCTTGGAACATGCAGAGGAGATCACTATGGTCAATACCCCAAGGAACTGGGCCAAACCAGCTGAGCAGTAAATGTCAAATCTGGTAAATACCAAAAGCATACTTAGGTGGGAGTTGGAGACAAGTTAGCAGTTCTTGGGTAGTTCCAATCTTCCCTTGAGTGACCAGATTACTAATCCTGATCTGTATCAAGTGGCATTCCTCAAGGAGTTACCATCTACTCTTCTATCTGGAAACTGGGATTGTAGCACAGTGATTGAGATATATCTTTAAGGTTATCATATTTGAGGAATTTGCAGAGCTGAGTATGAACTTTAAGCAAAGTGTTAATCATGCTATTATTAAGAGATGGTGGCAAATTCTTGGGGGCAATAAACAGAAGGCAGTGCAGAGAGATAGCCGATTCAGATATCATATGGTGCTCTATTTTAAACCAGAGGGGGAGGTATTTGGGTTTTTCATATGGAAGAGGGTCTGAAGTCCAGCAAAAGTATTTTGCCATGTAGCTAACTAAATAGTAATGATAAAAATTGGGCAATTTAAGGCTGCCATCTTGCTTTGGGGCTCCCAAATGTATATAAGATCACCTAGGGGGCTTCTTAGACCAAAGAAAACTGGAGATGATACTATGGACTTTTTTGAACCAAGTTAGAGGAATATAAAGGTTCAGCATGTTTAGGGGATAAAACAGATGAGGAAGGATATTCATTTTAATGATGCTGACCTTACCCTGGTGGGAAAAGTATAGGGGGAACCATCTATCTAAATCCTGACAAGATTACTGTGAGAAAATCATCCAAGTTGAGTTTCCTCAATTGGGCCTCATTTGGAGCCAGGTTGATACCAAGGTATCTAATTTGGGGGGCCCAGGTTAGATGAAATGTACTAATGTTGGACTGAACGAGTTGAGAGCTTAACAGCATAACCATTGATTTCTCCAGGTTTAATCTGTAGTTGGGCAAGTTACCAAATTTTTTGATTATAGATACCATTACTGGTATGGAGGTCACTAGCTCAGATACATGGACTAGAATGTCATTAGCATATGCAGATAGCCTGAGGTTGAAGGGGCCGACCGGGATGCATTTGAGATGGGGGGAAGTACAAAGCTGGTAAAGCAAGGGCTTGAGATATAGATTAAACAATAATGGAGACAATAGGCACCCTTGTCTTGTACCCGAACAAAGTGGAAATACAGCAGAGAACACCCCATTACAGTAAACTTTAGCAGTGGGCTGTGAGTATAGAACCTGAATCCATTGGATAAAGTCCAAGGGAAAACCACATTTAGCCAAAACATCAAACATAAAAGGCCAGCTGACTCTATCAAAAGCTTTCTCCACATCCAGAGAGACAAATGCCATGGGTTGGAGTGCCTCCCTGCATATGGAGAAGATATGAAAAAGCTTTCTTAAGTGATCAGAGAAGGACTGGCTATTTACAAATCCAACTTGTTCTGGGCTAATTAAATCTGTCCACACGTGCTCTATACACATGGCCAGTATTTTGGCAAAAAGATTAATGTCATAATTCATAAGAGAGATCGGGTAGTAGTTCATAACCCTGTCTTTAGATTTGCCTGGTTTTGGTAAAGCCATAATAAGTGCTTCTAACAGTGTCTGACCTGAGAGACCAGATTCACAAAAATAGATGAATGGTTGATGAAGCAAGGGTGTCAGCTTTTTTTCAAATACTTTATAAAAGTTAGATGGGAAGCCATCTGGCCCAGGGGCTTTATCCAAAGGAAGGGAACGAATGGTTTCAGTAATCTCCTGCAGAGTGATACGGATAATAAGAAAGGTCTGCTGTTCATATGTTAGGGAAGGATGTTAGGGAAGGAAAAGGAATATTTGCCAGATAGGTCATGATCTCCTCACTAGATGGGGTTTGCTTGGGAGTACTATAGAGTTGATGATAGTAATTTTAAAATTCCTGAGTAATTTCCTTCGGTGTAGTAAGGAGGGAATCACCATCCAGGGAGGAGAGGGCAGCACTATTCTAGACTCTTCTTGCTTTTTAAGCCTCAGGGCGAGAAGGTGGCTCACTTTGACTCCTTGCTCAATATAGTGGGCATGAGTTTTGAATAAGGCATATTCAGCCTTCTCCCTCAGGCTCTCCGCATACTGGTCCTTGAGGGAAGTCAACTGTTCTAGATCTTCCTCAGAAGGATTTTGCAGGAGAGAGAGGCCTCCAATGTCTTGATATGAGCAAGAAGAGAAGCAGAAGCTGCCTTACATTTCCTAGTGGTGGCTAGTCGAATAAACTCTCCTCTTAAGACACTTTTCAGTGAGCACCACAATTTGTCTATTGCTGGAATGGAGTCAGCATTATGAGCTATGAATTGGGATATGGCATCTTTAATCTTTTTGTAGGGTTTCTTCCTCTTGAAGCATTTGTGTGTTTAGTTTCCAGGTACTATTGTTTTAGGCACTGAGTGATACTGAGCCTTCTAACCAAATAGGGGAATGATCCAAGAGGACTCTTGGTGCAATACCACAGCCTAGAAGGCTGGGTTACTGTCCACTTGTTGTGATACATATGGTATCACATGCTGGGACATTGTGTATCCCTTTAATGTCTCATACTGTAGCTAAGGATTCAAGTGTTAATGGAGTCAGGTCATTACTGCATGTGCAGTTGCCCAAAAAATAGCCCTGTAGGCATATTTTTGGCTGGACTGTACAATAAAAAAGAGACATTGATATCTTAACCATATTGACCAGAAAGCCCTCTCTCCTTTCAGCAGCTTCAGTTCCAATGCAGTCTGTATGGATGTTGTTGACTATATAAAGATTGATGCATTTGTCTGCATACCTTAGCTCTACTGGCAGTAAAATACACAACTGATTATAAAATGAGTAGGTAAAATCCTGTGTCTTGATTGGTTTGCACCTACTGTATTTCTTACATCTGTCTAATGCTTAGGTGAAGTAAAGTACTGGCAATCAGGACAAAACACATTAATAATATACATGCCCTTTTCAAAAATTCCTAATTGCCATTACAAATATAGCTTCCACTTTTACTAACTAAAACATATCAAGGCCCTGAAAATAAAAAGAACACATTGATAAAATGCCTTTTTCATACTGTATTCACCTACCTCAAAACATACATACACAAATTAAAAAAATGAAGTATTGTTCACAGTTTTATTTTTTGGGAGAACTACAAAATTTCACATGCCACCATAATGCAAAGCATCATGGGATGTAATTAATATGCAAATCACCATGAAATTATAGGCTGGTTCAGCTTTAAGCTAGAATGCATTGTGCTGAAAGGCCTCTCCCACAATTTGCAAAGGTGCAAACAGAAAGATATAGACATGTGTTTCATCCTACCAGGACTCATCAGTGTGCTTTGTCTGCATCACACCCCAGGGGAAATGAACCAGTCCTAAGTTGGTCATGGTGAGTCCAAAAAAAAACCCAAAACAAGCTAAAAGACAATGAACCTGAGTTCAGAAGCACTAAGGCAAGGGTTGCCCCAAAGGGCATTGGCAATAAAGCCAATTTTCAAAGAAATACAAAATTATATATATCACCATAATGCAAAGCATCATGGGATGTATATGCAAATCACCATGAAAATTTTAGGCTGGTTAGCTTTAAGCAAGAATGCATGGTGCTGAAAGGCCTCTTACACAATTTGCCAATGCCCTTAGGGGTAACCCTTGCCTCAGTGCTTCTGCACTGAGGTTCTTTGTCTTTATTTTTTAGAGCTTATTTTCTGACCATGCCCCCCCATCCTTACCTGCCTACGGTATCCGGTTAAAATTGTGGATCCACAACAGTGCAAGTCAAAACAGCGCTGCCATAAAAGTGCTAACCACAAACAGCTTTAGTGCAAAAGAGCGCATATTAGAAGAGCTCGATGTGCCATAGTTAATATAGCAACTTACTCAACTTTTTAATTCAGGAAAGTATCTGAGTTGTTTAATAAATAATACCACAGTTGGCGAAGATTGAAACATGCCTACGTGTCTGTCTTTTACAAGCTGTGCACTGCTGGCAGATGTTTGACATGGACTAGCAATGTGTAACAAAGGATTGCCCCTTAGTTTACAGATCATCAGATCAGGTTTGAAGTAAAGTGCTGGCAATCAGGACAAAACACACTAATAATATACATGCCCTTTTAGCTTCCACTTTTACTAACTAAAACATATTAAGGCCCTGAAAATAAAAAGAACACATTGATAAAATACCTTTTTTATACTGTATTCGCCTCAAAACATACATACATACACAAATTAAAAAAATTAAGTACTGTTCACAGTTTTATTTTTTGGGAGAACTATAAAATTTCACATGCCACCATAATGCAAAGCATCATGGGATGTACTTTATATGCAAATCACCTTGAAATTATAGGCTGGTTCAGCTTTAAGCTAGAATGCATTGTGCTGAAAGGCCTCTCCCACAATTTGCAAAGGTGCAAACAGAAAGATACAGACTTGTGTTTCATCAGCAGAGCTGATTTACTGCAGCACAGGATTGTCTGCAAAGCATAACTGCTATCAAGATCTCGGGTAGTAAGTAAAAAAGTTAATCAGTAAACAAAAAACCTGCATAGTTGTTGAGAGCTGTAACCCTATTTGTGATAGGAAGTGAGTAAACACATGCAGACCTGATTTGAGAACTGCACGCTATTTGTTACAGTGCTATTTAGAGCAATCGCTAAAATGTAAGCGCTTAAATGTCTAGCTCTATTGCGGTTACGCGATTTTGACACTGAACCCCTGCTTACTGGCAAAATCTTTGCTGCTTGCTCTGTCAGAAGTAACACTGAATCCCTGGCTTTACTGAGGCCTTATGTTATGAGTGTTTGTGTGGGGAAGACGTGAACCTTCAGACAGATGAATTCTGCAGAAGTTTGAATACCTGAATTTCATGATAAATATTCCATCTACTGAATGTCTGGACAAAAAGATGCTTGACAGCAGGGGAGGGACTATGTTTTACTACTGATGTTTAACAAAAGAAAATACATGTTTTTAATTTAAAAGATGGCTTTTATAATGTTCTCAGCTTAACCATTTTGTAAGCAAAATTAGACACTTTGGGGCTGTGCATTATGCTGCTCTAAATGCACTTCCAGGGGCTGAAGGAACTCCACCTGTAGCATTGTGCATCACTAAATCCCTGGGTATGCGGTTAGATCAGCATAAGGCACACCTCAATATTGTGTCTTATTGCTTACTTGTTTTTAAGGTATATTAGGATACTTCATGCATAAACTGTGATAAATACATCCAATTCTATTCTATTCTATTCCATTCTATTCATCAGGTCTAAGGCATACATCTTACCTTCTGCATATTATTTTGTAATATATTATTTTATTAACTCTAGACAGAACCTTGACATTCATGATAAAAGAACAATCTGTCATTTCATAAAATAAAGTGCAAGCTTTTACTAAAATTGAATTTAAATATATATTCATGAAAATGTATTTTATCATCCTGCTATGTATATTACACAAGACTAATTCTCATTCTACTCCATCATGTTTTGTCTAGGATTAGAATCATTAGAGTAGGAGGTTTCATCTGTTCACTTATGGATTAGGAAGACAATCAATAGTATTCTTATTAAAGGACTGTAGAAGGAGATATATTTATTGACTGCTTTGTGACAAGAAATAGCAAGAAATTGATTAAGCATTAGACTGCATTATTTAATAGTTACAAGCAATCAGAACTACAGTATTTCATAATGCTGAAGTGCGTTCACTTTTATTGTGCAGAAAAACTGTTTCAGTGCACTATGTAAACACGTACATTATTATCATTAATTCCAATTTGCAATTGGTTCACTTCTTAATGAACATACCAAGTTGAAGTCAATGAATTCTGCTGGCTTTTAGTTTGTGTTGAATTATGCCTCTGAGAGGTAGGCAGAGGTGAAGTAAGTTGAACCAGTGAAAATCACAGCACATTACGAAAGGTGATTTGCAGTATGACACTAGCAATTCAGCACAAATCAAGTACTATAAGATTTGAGCTGCCTTACAGTATATATGCATCACTTCCTTTTTAATGGCTTTTCGTGAAAGCATGGCAAATAAATTGTCATCACAGAGAAACACATAGGCTACCTCAATTATAATGATTATGCTTTTGTGAAGCTTAGGAGTTTGAACTGATGCAAAGTCTGTTAAGTAAAGTGTGCGAAGCTCGATTCAATCCATGATTAAGAGTGATCCAACTGCTTATTGTTTCAAGGTTGCTCGCTAAAATTGGGGTTGTCAGTACAAAATAGGTACAATATTTCTTTCCCACTGCAGTTAAAGCGGCCTTTATCACCAAAGATCTTTGCTTTATTTATTGCATATTAGGGCCCTTTGGGTTATGTTTTGGTACCATGTATAATATTGCATATTAGGGCCCTTTGGGTTATGTTTTTGGTACCATGGTATAATATTGCATATTAGGGCTCTTCGGGTGTTGTGGTGCATTGGTGTAAAACAGCTCAATATTTTTTTGCTGTGGCTAGATGCCCCCTTCCCCTCTCTACTCCTCTCTTCCTACCCTGAACTCTGTTGGAGTACATCATGACATGTGACCTTAGCTGCAAGAGCCATACATGGTGGCATTTCTTGAGATCTCATAAAGTCTTGATTGTAACCCAGTGGCAGGGGGTTGTGCAGAGTGATGTACTGCAGTGCCAACCATTCCTGGGGTGTCAGTGTATCTCTGCGATGCATTTACCCTCCACCAGTGCAGTGAAGGAGATGCCACAGATCACTGCTGTAGGATCTATGATGCCGGTTCGACAATCCTTTTGTTGACTGGCTTCTCACTGCCAGGAATCATGTCAACCACAAGTTGTGGTTGACATGATTCATGTGTGTCTCCTGGTCCTTTTTTTTTATTGGGGGGCTTTGCCCACTGAACCCCCCCCCATGTGGAGGCTCTGACCCCTGCCCCCAACTTTAGAATTCTCAACTCCAGTCAGATGGGGGTGCAGGACAGGGAGACAGTGTGCCCCTGTCTCTGGCACACCAATACAGCGACCTGTTAGCAAAGTATTGATTTTGCCAACAGGAGTGTATTTCACTGTGCTGGTGTCACTGTACATGGCTACTACCACTGCTGAACCCAAGTCTTTCAAATGCCAGTGTCGTGTGTGCTACCATCAAACCCATGGGCTGGCCAACACAACTTGATTATCATGACACACTTTTTTCAAGGTTTTCTTCTTATAATTCATATACTCCTTACATTGGTGTAGAAGGTCCATGTAACTGGCCAGAGGGCACTGAGGGAGCAGCATGGCTTATGATCAGATCTTTGTTGGCCCAGGGTGGGTCCTCTCATTACCCTGGAGTGGGAGTGTTGGGGGCTTTAGGGGAAACAATGAATATCAATTCTAGAGTTTACAGCCTGTCAGAGCCCATATTTGTGAACTACTCAGGCAGTGCCAGACACAATGTAAATATGTGAGCTACTTGGTTTGCACTGGACAAAGTGCAGATGTGAAAAGAGGGACCAATTTTCAAGCAGCTTGTTCAGAAGAAAGCAAATAAATTACAGTATGCTTTGATGTCAAATAAAGATTTATTTAGATTTTAGCTATGAAATACAGTATGTAGTCTTTTCCTTTTGAAACTCAGCATGGGAATATATGGGCACTCTATCTGTGTGAGTGTAAAATGAAATTCATATGCATGTGTGTCACACAGGTACCAAATATTTTATGCAGTCCTTAGGGGGCCTTTTTACAGCATATTTTATATTGTTTTGCTGAAAGATCAAGATGAAAATTAGCTCATTTTAAGCATCATGAATTTTTATACAAGGACTACACATCCAGGTGTTAGATTCCACCAGGAGAGGAGAAGTGGAGATTCATTTTTTTTTTTATTTATTTCAGATCTCAGATTAACCATTTGAGCTTAGGGAGAACATTTAGGTACATTTGGTCATTAAAGAAAGTAATGCAAAAAATACAGTGAAAACTAAAACTGGAATAAGTAAATAACTGTGCCCAACAGGGAACCTGTTAGTTGTCAGCAACACAAGGGGGTTAGCACATAGAAGTGCTGGAGAGGTGGGGGAGGTTGAGCTCCAAGTGCAGGGTGTCTGAGAGAGAGAGAGAGAGAGAGAGAGAGAGAGAGAGAGAGAGAGAGAGAGAGAGAGATCTGTTTGGCAGAAGGGCAGATGGTAGGAGATGCCTTTGCTTGGTGCTAGTGATGGCAGACACATTGAGATTCCTTTATTAAATGGTTCTTTAGGTTCTTTTTGAAGGTCCACAGAGTCCTAATGACTGTCTGAATTGGTATATCCTGCTTGGGATCTGTGCACTGGCTCTGTGTCTCTGGGAGCTGGGATTCTTTGGTTCAGGGTACTGTGTACATAGTAAGTGCATGGCATACAGTATGCTCAATTTCAGATCGCTCCTGCTGCTATTATATGCACTAAGGGGTGGACAATACATGTAAGGTGCTGCATAGCTTTAAAATAGGGCTCCAACTCAGAGGTAGCTCAGAATAAATCCAATGGCTTGGTGCTTTAATACAGCCTTGGTTTCTCAATGCAATCAACAATTAAGTAAATTCTGATGACAGATGTTTTTGGTGCAGTATTAGCCACTGATTAGCAATTAAATCACAAATCTTATTAAGAAATTCCCAGTAGGTTGCATTATTTCTTTCTCACCACAATTTGTAACACATTCTATCACCCTGTCTGGCCTTCCTGTAATCTGACTGTTTCTAACTGTCATTAAAAGAATAAAGAAATGATGGTTTTAGAATTAAAAAGATTGTGAAGCAGAGACTGATAAGATTTTCAGACTTGTACGTATAAAGACTACATTGAAAAAGTAGCTTATATTTTGTAAATAGGGTTTTCACACATGCATGCCACATCTGACAGGGATATATTAAAACTTTTTTTTTGTTTCATTTAATGTTGTGTCTTGTTTTGTTTTTGCATCTGTGTGTTCCTATGGGAAAAAGAGACATGCTGGTTAGATCTACAGCTACAGTGGTCATACTTTACACAATTTATAACACACAGTAACATTAAGAACAACATCTAATAACTTATATAAACACTGAAAGTATTTTGCCATGAGTATTCAATAGTTATTTTATAAATAGGCATGCAACAATTTTCTAAAAAGGGCCATATTTTTGAAGTTTAATGTACCCACCCTACACACACCAATATCATACATCATTTGAAAGCTTACTTTATGCAAATTTAAATGAGGAATGATGAGGAGCTGTCAAGTGGAGCCGTAAGCCTGTAGGTGAGATTAAATGACGGTACCCAAAATGAGTAACTTTTTAATTCAGTGACACTTATGCACAGGTCCGTATTAGTGTTAGAGGTGACGATAACTTCGTATTGGGCTTCAATCAAAGTGCTCACTAAACAAAAATGGCAGTTTTGATATTAACATATAGATGCAATTTATATCTAATTTAGCACAAGTCTGTATAATTGCACACAATGAAAAATGGTGGTAGTGGAGGTGATAATGCTAACAATACACTTTTTGAATTGTACCTCCACAGGGAAGTTACAATATACAAAGAGATGGCAGATACAAGACCCTTAAAGCTTACATCAAAGGGACAAAGACTATCCACAAACTTTGAAAAATGTGTTATTTGTCAAAAAAATCAACAGAATGCAAAACTGTCAAAAGCGGCCAGTCGGCCAGTGCTGGACAGAATTCTGTGATGCTAGCAGCAGAAGCCAAGAGAGATGAATTGTATTGTGGGCCACTGGATGAGTTTTCTAGTTTACTGTCACCAATATTACATCACATGTGTTGCTTTCAGAAATACAAAAGCAAGTCAAATGTGGCACATCACAGTTGTATTCAACCCAGGAAAGAAAACAGACTCTGAATCCAATCAGACAGTGTCATGTTCACCTGCTCTATAGCCACCAGAGCAAGCACGTCCTCCAGTAATTGGTTCTGTTGCATTGCTTGCTTGACAAAAGCACACAAGAAAGATGAGAAACTTCATAAAATTGAAACATTTGAGAGAGCAACCAGTCTAAGGGAAGCAGCACTTCAAAGAAGAAATGATAACATGTTGCACCGAATATCTGAGGAAGACTTGCCTGCTAAGGATGCAGTTTATCATTCAACATGCCTTTCTTCCTACTTGAGTAAAATGTATCTAAAAGCAATACCATTTAATTCCACTGGAACAATACAGTCACCTTATGACACTACATTTTATCAGCTGATTGAAGAGACAGACAATGATCTTATGTACAAGAAAGTTCTTCTCCTGTCCAGCTGCTTCAAAGATATAAAGCCCTACTTCCCTCAGATGTAGAAACCGAAAACTATTCCAGTAGCAAATTACAGCCAAGATTAGAAAAAAAACATGATGGTTCTGCAATTTCACTCCATGCACAGCATGGATAAGGCAAGTCTACCATTGTTCTATGCAGAACAATAACATTAGCAACACTATCCATGATACTAGTAATCTGAAGCAGGAACTTAAGTCATCCAAATATTTTGTGGATATTCTTCTGGAGAGTGAGCCTGATGAACAACTTTCAAATGAACAAGTGGTTTTGTATAATGTAGCTTCAATCTTTCAGTCTGAAATAGCAATAATGAAACCCTCAGAATATTATCCGAAGCCAGGGGATTGTAGTTTACAGAGGTCAACTACTTTTGTGCCCCAATTGGTGCAGGAGTTTGTCCTTTGGTTAATAGATAGAGGCATATAATTCAGCCAGCAATGAGTATTATCCTTCGGAAGACATTCAAAGAAAGTACCCCTCAGCTGCAGAGTGCATAGTATTTGACAGTTCTAAAATTATCACACCATTGCACATACGACTTGCTGCACAGCTACACCATGATTTTGGGTCTCACAGTTTAATTGACATACTACACCTTCATAGATTCTGCATCAATTATGATGAGCTGAGGCAGTTTATGACTAGTGCTGCAAAAACAGAAGTAGAAAGGCTCCAAGGAGGTGTGTTCATTCCAAATGGAATTGTACCACTTCATGCTGGTGGAAATCTCATCCGTGAAGGAGATGATAATGTAGACATCAGCGTAAACACCATTGATGGGAAGAATGCCTTCCATTCAATGGCTAGAGCTATATTTCAAGAAAAGTCTGCAGAAAGCATCACAAGAAATATCACAGAAGCGTGGGAAAGAAAAATCACTTACTCTTCCCAGGCAATCAGAGCCTCTTATGCAGTGTGCAGCATTTGAAAAACCTAGAACTCAACCAGAATCGACTCGCCATGAAAAACTACTTGAAAAAATAACTTCCTGTCACCTGCAAGTGAAAGCTGTCCGAGATCTCTTCTGGTGTCTTTTAAGACTACTACCTCATGATGTCTTACCAATACCAAGTAACGCTGATATTGCTCATACTCAGGTGATTCCATTTTGGACTGATTTTAACCCCAGGCTTGCCACAAAGAATAGCACTTACACAGCAGTTGCATATGCACCTATTGTGGATACCAAACCAGCTGACATAGCCACAGTCTATACTACTGTACAATGCTGAAATGTAATGAAATGTCAGCAGCTCTAGGCCAGCAGCATGTCAATCAGCCCATGGATCAGCAGCTGTATGCTGTTGCTCAGCAAGTAAAATGGACTCTCCCAAGTGAACTTGGCACCAATGTGATTCGTCTGGGTGGTTTTCACACCCTGTGTTGTTTTATTGCATGTATTGGGACATTTTAGGAAACGCAGGATTGCTAGACCTTCTTGTTGATTCTGATGTGTATGCTACTTGTACTGCAGATCAAATGCTTGCTGGTAAGCGATTCAACTGTGCTCTGCATGGCTTGATTGTAGAATTTGAGGCCTTGAGTGCTCTGAAACTTTCTTCATTTGTTAAATGGTGTGAGCAGGGAGGAGGTACTCATGAAATTTCAACATTTGTCTGTCAAATGTTGGCTGACACTGAAAAAGTGTTTGTGCCAGAAGACACTGAGTCCTTACAATATGCCATAAAATAGCTTGGTGATGCTCTAACTCAGCATATGCTACCACTACTAGAAGAATTTCAGGTATGTGGGTATGCCCAGTCTCCTATATTCAAGTTCTGGGATCATTTTCTCCAGGTTATTTATTTAGCTTTTGTTAACCGGGTAAGTACACTAGACAAGTTATATGTCTATTTTCAGGAACGACCCGGGAAAGTACAAACAGGTATTACAGGGTACATCAATACAGCATAAATTAGGTGATCAAGTACATATCATACTAGTTGAAACTTTGTGGTTAGGTACATTGAGTCGGCAAAACAGCAGGCAATATACAGTGCAGGTAGAGTAAGACAGGTGATGATAGAATACATTGTGAGTTGGCATTGAACAACATTGTCTATCTGAAGCATAAAGAGGTGCAGAAGGAGAGCTGGACAGGGAAATTGGCAACCAATTTGATTTAGGTTTAATTGTAGTTTCGAGAGTAGAGTACCACAGGGACTTCGGTGCCCAGGGCTTCGAGCTAGGGAGGCTTTAGGCATTCACAATGTGAGGCCAGCTTAAGATGCTCCCACAGGGAGGTCCAAAGGCATTTGTGGGAAGGGGTGGTGGGACCTGCTCAGGGAAGGAGTTCCAGAGCCTAGGAGCATGTGCTGCATAGTCCCTGTCACCCATAAGGGTGCTGGTAGAGGGTACATTTAGTATCCCTGGGCCCTGGGACCTTAGGGGGTAGCAAGAGCGGTCAGCTGGGGAGAGGAGCTGAGCCAATCCCGGGGGTGTGCCAGTGCTGATCACTTTGTCTACATGGCACCCTATCCCAAAGTTTAGGTGATTGGTCGGGGATAGCCAGCCTAGTTTATCATAGAGTTCGCAGTGATGGGTGAGGCGGGAGGCGGCCAGAGCGAAACGGCAGATGTTGTTGTACGTCGTGTACCATCTAGTGAGAAGGACTTTTGAGGTACGCACAAATAGGTTATGTAGATACTACTTCTAAATGTCCTTGCAGAGTGAGAGGATGATTGAAAACTTCACCTACACACACAGCGTGCCATGCTTCAATACGTCTTTGTTGCAAACAGGCCCAGCTATGGCAGCTGAATTCCAGTCTACATTCTTGATATGCTAAATCTCCCTGAAGAAGTACACATTGCCTTTGAATCGAGGGAATTTGTTGTGCATCAGACTCCTGGTTCTTTCAATGGAATTTGGAGTGAAATGGGAACAGAGAAAACTGTCATCAAAGACTCAAAGGGCAGCAGTGGAATTGTAGGACTGACAGGAAAGAAGCCAGCCCTTGTCAGATGGACCCTCACGAGACATGTCCTGAGTGAATATGCAAAAGCTATGAGAGAAATAAGTGGCCTATCAACAAGTAGTGAAGACAAAGTCCACAAACATGTCCTTGTCTTTGCACTGAAGAGGGATGAAGAGCATGTTACAGCCCTTTCCACCCATGTAATCAACAATATGACAAATCCATTTTTTTTACCTTTGTTTTACCAGGAGAGACACACTAAGCTGAAAGCTTGTTTACAGATGCAACCTGGGAGCACAAAGAAGTTAAGTGACTTGCTTAGGGTCACACAGTATGCAAGTGGGGGCTGTGGGATTCAAACTCAGGTCTCTAGGTTTGCAGCTCAGAGCCTTAAACCACTGTGCCATACTGCCTCCTCATTTGACCCTGAATCACATCCAGAGGTGCTTATCAACCTATCTACTGGACTGCATGTCACATCAGATGTACAAGAGTCTGTAATGAAAATAGTAGATGCTGGTGAAGAACAAATGGAGATATTTGTGAGAGGTGCATTCAGCCCCATTAAGAAATCTGGCATCAGCACGTTTGCTGACATGTCCAAGAAGACCAAATTTAAGTCTGGCAAGGGAGGGACAATCACAGCAGCTATCAGTCCAGAAATTGTTTTCCATAGAGCCTTGTCCTTAGCAAGATGCAGAGATGATGTTTCAATGGCAATTGTTCTTAGCACCCAATAGGGCCCATGCCTATGCCCCTCTTCCATGCTGATGAAACAATGACAGACAAAGCTGAATTAGGGCATCAGCTGGAAGCTCAAGCTGAAAGCATCTATGAGCTATGAGGAAAGAAACATAGAACATAGACTCTGATGGCAGATAAGGACCGCTTGGCCCACCCAGTCTACCCATTTCCCTACCTACTGGATAAGCTGTAGATCCCAGTTAATCAACAACCTATTTTCTCCTACCTCCACCAGAACTGTCTTATGTCTGTCCCATGCATTCTTGAATTCCCCCACTGTTTTTAACCCCACTACCTCCTCAGGAAGGCTGTTCCATGTGTCCACCACTCTCTCTGTCAAAAAATACTTCCTCATGTTACCCCGAGGGTAATGTATCTGTTTGTAGTGATGTCCCTTTGTAAAGAGGAGGTATGATGTACTTGTTTAATATTTAAACAGAGTATTTATTTCAGGAATTTTATCAATATTAAGTAGGATTGATGATACATTTTGTGGACTTTATTATATGTATCAAGATGTGATGGATTACTGTAATGCATATGTATGATATTTGTTATTACCCCATAACCTGAGTGTTTGTATGTACAGGACAACTTTAAAAATAGGTCTTTGGACCTAATGTTTTGTATATCCTGTCTAAAAATAAACATTTTTACTACTCCTACTGAGCTGTCCCCCCTCTATCTTCAAATTGTGCCCCTTGTTCTTGCACATCTCTTTTTCTGAAAGATGCTACCCTCTTAGACTCTGTTGATTCCCTCAAGGTACTTCAAAGTTTCTATCATGTCCTCCCTCTCCCTCCTTTCCTTCAGGGTATACATATTAAGTTCCTTTAGTCTCTCTTTGTATGGCTTCTGGTGCAGACCCTGGACCATTCTGGTTGCCTTCCTCTGGACTGCCACCATCCTTTCTATGTTGTTGTGGAGAAGGGGTCTCCAGAACTGCACGGAGTACTCCAGATGGGGTCTCACCAACTGCCTGTACAGAAGGATAACAAGTTCCTGTTTTTTACTGATGATGCCTCTCCCTATGCATCCCAGTATCCCTGCAGCCCTCCTTACTGCCTTCTCACATTGCTTGCCCACCTTTAGGTCATCTGATATACCAGGTCTCTTTCCATTTTTGTTGTTGTTGGTACCTCTCCTCCCTTGTATACTCTTCATCTGGGTTTTTGTTTCCCAGGTGCATTACTTTGCACTTATTTGCATTGACTCTTCAAACAACATGAAGTCTTGCTATATTATGACAGATGCAGTTTGTCCCACCATTAGAACTGCTCCGGAGGTGAAAGAGTTAACTTCCATGCAGAGCATGGAACTTACAGCCCGAGCTCAGTTAAAGAAGCTCTGTTAGGGTGGTTTCATCCGAAACCGTCAGATTCTTTACTCCGCCTCACTGAACAGTCGCTCCGGAGATTCCTCCTGCTGCTCGGTTCATTTCCTCGGTTTAAAGCGTCTTTCTCGGTTGAATTTAACCGTGATATTATTTATTTATTTTAACCGCAAACCGATCGGTTCAAGCTCTGTCTATGGTATTGTAAGTAATAGATAGGTTTTCTGTGTGGAACTTGTAAATGTTTATCGGTTCGGTTTGAACCGATCGAATTGTATTTAAACTTGGTTTTAAAGCCTTTTAAGGCTTGTTAGAGTGTGGTTCCCAGTTCTTATCGGTTCTAAAAAAGCGGATTTCATTCGGTTTTCCGACCCGACACGATTTGGGAACCGATAAGGGTGTCTTGCCTGGCACTGCCATCAAAGGGCAAGTTTTGAGTTGAAACTGGCATTATGTCTGAAGAACGCAAAGAAAAACCGGGCCCACTGGGTTTCAACACTGTAGTGTCTGTGGGAAGCCTTTGCCAAGGCTGACCCACACACACATGTTTCTTGTCTGGGGTTTGACCACCTCAATGCAGACTGCCAGATTTGCAAGAATTTCCTGCAGCCACCTAGCTAAGAGAGTTGGTAGGCTCAGGGAGCGAGAGACCAAAAAGTCTGCTGACCCAGATGGCCAGCCCAGTTCGGTGCCAGCCGAACCGGAGGGAGTGCCCTCTGACCAGGGCCAGACTTCCTCGGGCAAACGTAAAGCTGACTCTGAGGAGCCAGTTCCAGCAAAGAGAACTAGAAAGTCAGCAGGTGTGGAGTCCAAAATTCCTTCTCCAACTGCTGCAGAGATAGCCAGGGCAATACAGATTGTCCAGTCACTGTCCCGGTTCCCTCGAACCGCCACTATCTGGCAAAAGGTCGGTTCGGTCGGTTCCACGGTTCAAGAATATGATATAGAAGAGTTTTATGAACCAGAGGAGGGGAGGATGATTATGATCAGTGTGAATGTGACTTTGAAAGTCTGGATGTGCCCATTGAACGGACATCTCCCCAGACAGACCTCTGGTGAATCTCCCTAGGCTTTCTGAGTCCCCTTCTCATTTTTGTTATATAAAAGTTGCTGAGACCCTCCAGCTTCCTTTAGAGAGGCTTTGGATGAGCAAGAGGAGCCTGACTATGTAGAGATGATGGACATCCCAGAGTCCAGGAGATTGTCCATCCTTTAAATAAATCTTTTGGAAACAAACAATAAAACTTTAAAAGCTCCTAATTCTGTGCCTCCTGTAGATAAAAGATGGACAGGAGGTACACTTTGTCAGGTCCTGATACATATTTTCTTTCACAGCAATGCAGTCATGTTGAGGTAGTTCAGGCTGCAGCCTGTGATAAAGCTAATATTCCCCTGGCTTCACATCCTCCTGACAAGGACTCCAGGAAGATTGACACCATGGCCAAAAAACAATACATGGCAGCATCTTTGGGACTCAGACAAGCAAACTATATGGCTTATGTTGCGAGATACCAGAAATCTAGATGGGATACTGTCATGGCCTTAGCCAAACAGGTCCCTGGCCAGCTTGCAAAGGAGCTGGAGCAGGTGGCTCTTGATGGTATAGAGGCATCTAGGTGCAATTCCATGCTGCAGTGGATTCTAATGATGTATCCTCTAGAGTCATGGCTACATCTGTGGCTTTTCGTAGATGCCCTGGCTCAGGTGTACTACTTTGTCACAGGATACCAGTCTAAGGCTATGGATTTTCCTGTGGTGGGAAATTACATAGACAGTGTCGGCAGATAAGGGCCTATGGCCCACCCAGTCTGCCCATTTGAGCTTGTAAGTTCAGTTTGTTTTCCTAGAAGTCTGTTGCCCCTTACCCCTGACCTCTAGAATTCCTTTATGTCTATCCCATGCATTCTTAAATCCCGTGATTGTTTCAGCCCCCACCACTTCCTCTGGCAGGGTGTTCCACTTGTCCACCACCGTTCTGTGAAGAAATTCTTTCTCATATTTCCTCTGAATCTTCCTCCTCCAACTTCATCCATGCCCTCTAGTCCTGGAACATCTTTTTAGCTTAAAGTAGTGTTTTCCTGCACCCTTCCTCCCTGTAAGATACTTGTATGTCTCATCATATCCCCTCTCCCTCCTCTCCTCCAGGAGTACATGTTCAGTTCCTTCAACCTGTCTTCATAGGACTTGTGATGCAATCCATGCACCATCTTTGTTGCCCTCCTCTGAACCTTCTCTACCCTGTCTATGTCCTTACGTGGTATGGTCTCCAGAACTGTACACTGTACTCCAGGTGGGGCCTCACTAGTGTCTTGTATAGCGGAATTATGACCTCCCTTTTCCTGCTGGTGATGCCCCTGCCTATACATCCCAGCATCCTATTTGCTTTACCTGCTGCCTTGTCACACTGTTTCCCTACCTTGAGGTCATCAGAGATGACAACCCCAAGATCCCTTTCCTGCTTGGTGCATTTATATCCTCACCCCCAACTGATATATTGTGCCAGGGTTTTTGCCCCATATGCATTATCTTGCACTTCTGTGCATTGAATTTCAACTGCCAAACCCTTGACCATTCTTCAAGTTTCTGCAGGTCGCTTCTCATTCTGTCTACACCCTCTGGTGTGTCTACTCTGTTACAGAGCTTTGTGTCATCAGCGAACAGTGAAATTCTGCCTTCTAGATCCTCGCAATGTCACTGATGAAGATGTTGAATAGGACCAGTCCCAGCACTGATCCTGTGGTACCCACTGGTCACTCTTCCCTCTGTGGAGTGACAGCCATTTACCACCACCTCTGTGTCCTGCCACCCAGCCAGTTACCTACCCACCACACTACTGTCCTGCCCACACCATATTCCCCAGTTTGTGTAATAGTCTTCTATGTGGCACAGTGTCAAGGCCTTGCTGAAGTCCAGATAGGCATATGTCCACTGCCTCCGATCCACCTCCCTAGTCACCCAGTCAAAAATTCAACTAGGTTGGTCTGACATGACCTCCCCTGGGTGAAACCATGCTGCCTTGGGTCTTGTAGTCCATTGACAACCAGATGTTCCACCAATCTCTCCTTCAGTAGTGCTTCCATGATCTTCCCACTATCGGGTGAGGTTGACTGGTCTATAGTTCCTGCTTCCTCTTTGTTCCCACTTTTGTATAAGGGACTACATCTGCTGTCCTCCAGTCTTTGGGTACCTCCCTGTTTCCAGTGATCGGCTAAACAGGATAGCCAGAGGTTCAGCCACCACCTCTCTTAGTTCTTTAAGGACCCTGGGTGCACCCGTCTGGCCCCATTGCTTTATCAACTCTTATTACTTCCAGTTCCTTCAGGACCCTTTCTCATGTAAAGGGACTTGTGTCCATTTCTGCACCATTCTCACCCTTGTACTCCCTTCAGACCCATTACCCCCTCTTCCTCAGTAAAGACTGAGCAGAAATACCTGTTCAATATGTCAGCTTTACTGTTGTCATCCTCCACTGGCTCCCATCCTCCCCCTTCAGTCTCACTATCCCTCCCTTTGTCTTTCTTTTTTCACTTATGTACCTGTAAAAGGTTTTGTCCCCTCTACCCACTGATTTTGCAATGTGTTCTTCTGTCTGAGCTTTGGCTTCCCTTACTGACCTCTCTGCCTCCCTTTGCTTCTCCTGGTACTTCTCCCTATCCCCTTCTGCCTGTGTCTTTTTGTATTGCCTGAATGCAATCTTTTTGGCTTTCACTTTCTTTGCTACCTCTTTGGAAAACCATAATGGTCTCCTCTTCCTTTTCCTCTTGCTAACCTGCTTAATGCATAATTCTGTTGTTCTTGTAATCCCCATTTTAAATATAGCCCACTGTTCCTCAACCCCTGATTCCTGTCCCATTCCCCTTAATGCCTCTTTCAAGTATCTCCCCATTTTCCCAAAGTCTTCCCCTAAAATCCAGGATACGTGTTTTGCGTGGTTTGGTTCTGCTCTTTCTGTGATTTCAAACCACAATGACTGGTGGTCACTGTTACCCAGGTGCTCCCCACTGTTACCCCATCACAGTGTCCCTGTTTGTGAGCACAAGGTCCAGTATTGCCTTCTGCTGAGTTGGTTCCATGACCAGTTGCTTGAGGAAGGCACCCTGAAGGGAGTCCAGGATAAATCTGCTCCTAGTTGATGCTGATGCTGGGATGCTCCAGTCCACGTCTGGAATATTGAAGTCTCCAACCAGTACTACCTCACCCTTGTCTGCCATCCTTTGGATGGCTAGCATCAGTTCCCTATCTGTTTCTTCCTCCTGGGCTGGTGGTCTATAGACCACACCTGTCGCGGATGGCTGTCCCATTTTCTTTCCAGCTTAACCACAGTATCTCTCCCCATTTGTTCCTCTCCTGGATCTGTGTGGCCCTTATGTCATTTTTCACATACAGTGCCACTCCTTCTCCCTTCCTGCCTGCTCTGTCTCTTCTGAATATGTTGTAGCCAGGTATGGCCATCTCCCAGTCATGGTTATCATTACACCAGGTTTCAGTGATGGCCACAATGTCCAGGTCTGACTGTACCATGACAGCCTCCAGATCTTCCATCTTGTTGCTAAGGCTCTGGCATTTGCACACATGGCTTTCCATGATTTGACCTCCCTAGACTGCTTCACTGTTCTACTCCAGCCCCTTCCTTGGTTGTCATTTATCCCTGGTTCTCCTTGCTGTCTGCCCTTCTGCTGAATTTTGCCCTTTTCTGCTTATCCACCTCTTGGGCACTAATCTCCATCTTTGCACACTGCTTTGCAGAGATAGCCACTCCTCTGGTTCACTGGTTCCACTGCTAGCTGTGGGGGTGAGACAAGTAGAGTTAGGGAGCAGACAGAGAATTATATGAAGAAAATGGATGAATATAGAACCACTTATAGGTGCACAAGCCAAGGAGCGCAAGCCACTCCTCATAGGCAGCCCCCAGGGGTAGGGCAGGAGCCTTTCACAGGCCTTTTACCAGACCCAGGCCTCCTCTTCAGCCTATGCTCAGAGGGGGTTCTTCAGAGGGAGAGGCAGATGGGGTATGAGCAGACCTGCTCCCACCCCTCAGCCTAAAGCCCCTGCCAAACAGGCACCCTGATGGGATGCCCAGGGTCGGCTCTCCATTACCTGTAGGGGGCAGGCTGGCTTACTTCATCTAGGACTGGGAGTCTTTAACATCAGACAGGTGGGTCCTGGAAGTAGTGAGCCAGGGTCTGGTTCTCAGCTTCAAAAAATTTCCAAGATGAGAGCCAGATCTTTTCACCTGCAAACCCTTTAGAGACACTTGCTTTGGAGCAGAGTCTCAGCCTCCTGGCTCTCAGAGCTGTAGAAAGGGTTTCTCCCCACACCAGGGCAGGGTCTGTACTCAGGTACTTCCTTACCCCAAAAGACAGGAGAGTGGCGGCCTATCCTGGATCTAAGATATCTGAACAAGCACCTTTTAAAACCAAAATTCAAAATGGTGACTCTGGGAATGATTTTACCCTCCCTAAGGCCAGAGGACTGGCTAGCTTCCCTGGACCTCAAGGATGCCTACTTCCATGTTCTTATCAGAAGCTCCCATCGAAAGTATCTCAGATTCAAACTGCCCTCAGGCCATTATCAGTTCAGAGCAATGCCCCTCGGCCTCACCTCTGCCCCAAGGGTGTTCACAAAATGTCTGGCAGTAGCAGTTGCTCATCTAAGAAGGCAAAAGATTGCCATTTTTCCCTACCTGGACCACTGGCTCATTGTGGGTCAGTCTCCAGACCAGGTCAAATCACACCTGCTAGTTACCCAGCAGCTGCTTACCTCTCTGGGCTTTCTTCTCAATCTTCCAAAGTCAGTTTTGAAACCTGTCCAGGTACTCACCTTTATAGGCGCAGAACTGGACACAAAGCAGGCCAGAGCTTTCCTTCCCCTGGAAAGGGTAAGGACCTTGGTGGCCCTGGCCTCATCCTTCACTCTGCAGGTCTCGACCAGCAAGACATTTCCTGTAGCTCCTAGGACACATGGCTGCTTCCACAGCTGTAGTGCAAGGAGCAAGATTTCAGATGAGGGACATTCAGTTCCATTTGAGAGCTTTCTGGTCTCAGAAGAGATCCCCTATCCAAGTTAATCCCAGTGACTCGAACCCTGATCCAGGCCCTTCAGTGGTGGTAGGATCAGAGCAATCTGAGACAAGGGGTGCCTTTCATCCCTCTGTCCCACTCCTTGACCCCTACTACAGATGCATCCCTCTTGGGATGGGGAGCTCACATGGGCGACCTCTCCACCCAGGGGTTATGGTCCCCTCAGGAATCTCTGCTCCACATCAATCTGTTGGAACTCAGAACTGTTTTTCTAGCACTTCAGGTTTTTTCTGCATCTGTTCAGAACAAGGTGGTACAGGTCAGAACAGACAACACCACTACAATGTGGTACATCAACAAACAAGGGGGCACTCGGTCTTCGGCCTTGTGCACCAAGGTGATGAAGTTGTGGTCTCTGGCTTATTCCTCGACACTTCCCTCATAGCAGTTCACCTCCCAGGCAAGGACAATGTCTGGCAGATGCTCTCAGCAGGATTTCCCAGGGCCATCACGAATGGTCACTGGATCCCCTAGTACTGGGGATAGTTTTTGCCAGATGGGGCACTCCTCAGATAGATCTTTTTGCAGCCCCAGACAATCATCAACTTCCACTTTTTTGTTGCAGGCCCCCAGTGTTGGGCTCAGTCCCCCTGGATGCCTTTCTCCTTGATTGGGAGGGGAAGTTCCTTTATGCCTTTCCCCCCTTCCCTCTCCTGTTCAAGGTACTAGTCTAAATCAGGTCTCAGCCCTGCAAGATGATCCTGATTGCTCCAGACTGGGCCAGGCAGCCCTGGTACCCACTCTTTCTGTCCTTAGCAGTCCTTCTTCCCCTGTGTCTCCCCAGGAACCACAATCTGTTAACCTGTGCTCAGGGGAGAGTTTTGTATCCGAATCTCAAATCCCTCAACCTCAAGGCCTGGCTCTTGAGCAGTTAGAGTTTGCTGATCTGCAACTTTCTCAAAGTGTTCTCGAAATCCTGAAAGCTGCTAGGAAGCCTTCCACAAGGGCTACCTATAACTCCAAGTGGAAAAGGTTTTCCATATGGTGTTCTGGGAAGCATATTTCCCCGGAATCTGCTGATTTACCCACTGTATTGGATTATATGGTCCATCTTAATTCTTTGGGACTGAGACCAGCTACCCTGAAAGTGCACTTGGCAGCTGTCTCTGCCTTCATTTCAGCAGGGATGCCCTCTTCTCTTTCTGCTCACCCTGTATTTTCCAAGTTTTTAAAGGTTGCTTCATACCAATCCTCCATTCAGGGACCCTGCCCCTGCTTGGGATCTAATGTTGCATTGCTCAGCTGATGCAACCCCTTTGAGCCTCTGTCTTCACGGAGCTTAAGTGTTGACTTGAAAACTGTATTTCTAGTAGCCATCACTTCTGCCAGGTGCATAAGTGAGTTACAGGCTTTATCAGTGGAGACTGACTTTATTTCCTTTCACAGGGGATAAGGTGGTCCTCAGGACTAACAGGAAGTTTTTGCCTAAGGTGGTTTGGTTCCACCTTAACCAATCTATTCACTTCCAGTGTTCTTCACTGACCATTCCTCCTCTGGTGAGAGGAGCTGCACAACAGATGTTAAGAGGGCCCTAAGTTACTACATAGAGCATACCAAGGGTCACAGGTTTGACTCCTTCCAACTATTTCTCACTTATGGTGAGGTTGGGAAAGGGAGACCTGCCACTAAGAGATCCATTGCCAGGTGGATCGTCTCTTGTATCCAATTTTGCTATCAAAAGCTGGGTAAGGTTCCCCCCTCAGGCCTGAGGGCTCACTCTACCAGAGGTACAGATGCATCTCTAGCTGCTGCTAGAGATATCCCTATCTTGGAGATATGTTAAGCAGCTACTTGGAAAACAGTACACACTTTCACCAAGCATTACTCCCTGGATATCCAGGCCAGGAGGGATGCTCGGTTTGGCACAGCCGTGCTTCAGAGCCTATTCCCTAAGTAGGTTCTGTCCCTCCTCCATGGAGGTACTGCTGTGTAGTCTGCATCTGTCATAATATAGCAAGACTTCATGTTGTTTGTTGAAAAAATTACTCACCTTAGTAATGTTATTTCTTCTAATGGAGTCTTGCTATATTATGACCCCAACCTGCCCCTCTCAGAACTTCTACTTGGTATGGGTGGGCAGTCCATATTGGCATTTATTGATGCCCCTTTTATGTTTGGGTGTTGTGTTTTATTTAGTTATTTTATCTTATTTTTCTGGTCCCCTGACTTGAGTCTTGGTGTTGGGACCAGGAAAATGTGAGAATATTTTAGTAGCCAGTCGGCTAGTGTAGGTTACAGCTTCCACACATAGCCTTAGCGAGTTTTGCGTGTAAAGATCTGACAGTTTCGGTTTGAAACCTCCCTAACAGAGCTTCTTTAACCGAGCTCGCGCTCTAAGTTCCATGCTCTGCATGGACGTTAACTCTCTCACCTCCGGAGCAGTTCTAATGGTGGGACAAACTGCATCTGTCATAATATAGCAAGACTCCATTAGAAGAAACAACATTACTAAGGTGAGTAATTTTTTCTTAATTGCCATACATTTGACCATTCCTCCAGTCTTTCCAAGTCCCTTCTCATCCTTTCCACCCCTGTTGTGTATCAACCCTGTTGCAGATCTTGGTGTCATCTGCAAAGAGGCAGATTTTTCCTTCTAACCCCTTTGCAATGTCACCTATAAAAACATTAAAGAAGACCAGTTCCAGTACTGAACCCTACGGTACCCTGCTAGTAACCCCCTTTTCTTCAGAGTGGACTCTGTTTACTATTACCCTCTGCATCCTGTTGTCCAGCCAATTTATTACCCAGGCTACCACCCTGGGACCCACTCCCAGGCTGGCTAACTTGTTTATTAATTTTTTGTGTGGGACTGTGTCAAATGCATTGCTAAAGTTTAGGTAGGCCATATCCATAGCCCCTCCCTGGTCTACTACTTTGGTCACCAAGTCAAAGAAATCGATTTGATTCATCTGGCATGACCGTCCTGCTGTAAATCCATGTTACCTTGGGTCCTGTGTTCTGCTGGCCTCCAGGTACTCAACAATTCTTTCTTTCAGAAGTGATTCCATAATTTTCCCTATCACTGAGGTCAAACTAACAGATCTGTAGTTTCCTGCCTCTGCCTTCATCCCACTTTTATGAAGGGGAATGACATCCACCCTGCTCCAGTCCTCAGGTACCACACCATCCGATTTGTTAAAAAGGGTAGTTAGTGGTGTCACTAGTTCTCCCCTTAGTTCTTTTAGAATTCTGGGGTGAATCCCATCAGGCCCCATTACTTTGTCCATCCTCAGTTTTAGGAGTTCTTTCAGGACCTTTTTTTCTATGAATGGACTGGCATTGACCCCCCCTTCAGAGTGCTTCTATTGTTTGATTTAGGTACCTCCTCCTCCTCCTCTTCTTTTGTGAATACTGAGCAAAAGTATTCATTCAATATCTCTGCCTTTTCACTGTCACCCTCTGCCCACCCCTTCCCCTTTATGGAGCCTCTCTGTCCCTCCATTTGGTCTTTCTTTGCTCCGTAATGCACCTATAAAAGGTTTTATCCCCCTTCTTAACTGAGTTGGCTGTCTTTTTCTCAGTTTGGGCCTTTGCTATTTGGATTGCCTTCCCTACTTCCTTCTGCTTTAACTGATACAGTTCTCTATCCTGCTCCTTCTGTGATTCCTAATACTTCTTGAATACTATCTTTTTCTCTCTAACCTTCCCTGCCACCTCTTTTGAGAACCATAGTGTTTTTTTCCTTTGTTTTGTTTGGTTTGTTTGCTTCACACAAAGGCTTGTTGCCTCTGTGATGGCAGTTTTGATTTTTCCCCATTGTTCCTCCAACCCTCCTTCCTGCCCATTTGCTAGTGCATTCCTCAGGCACTCTCCCATATTGCCAAAGTCAGCCCTCCTAAAGTCCAGCACCCTCACTTTTGTATGACTTGACTCTATGGCTGTGTTTATTGTGAACCACACTGTTTGGTGGTCACTTGTTCCCAGATGACTACTCACTTCTAAATCTGAGATCCTCCCTCCATCCCCATTTGAAAGTATCAGGTCTAAGATTGCTCCCTTCTGAGTGGGTTCCAACACTAGCTGTCTGAGGCATGCCCCCTGTATGGCATTGAGAATGACCCTGCTCTTGGATGTGGCTGCAGAAAATGTGCTCCAGTTAACATCTGACATATTCAGATCCCCCTTCAACAATATCTCCCCTTTTTCTGCCATGCTAAGGATGCCTTCTATCATTTCCTTGTCCATTTCCTCCCACCTGAGATGGAGTGCCTGTATACAACATCAGTGCAAACTGTGGTGCCATTTCTTGCCTCCAAGGTGACCTACAGTGACTCCTCTCCTCCCTTACTTCACTTGCTTTGGTCCCTTCCTGTATGTAGAGAGCTATTCCACCCCCTCTTTTATTCTCCCTGACCAGGGGTTGAAATTAACATACCCAGCCTGTTCCAAATGCAAGTAGGAACAGGCTGGTGCAAGTAGTTTTATTTTTTGACTGCACCATAGTGCATGTGCTGTTATTTTGTGCTTTAGGCTGCAATTCCAAGAGGTGCCACTAGGGGCGCAGTACTGATTACACAGGCAGACTTTTTTTTTTGACAAGATGACGCAATCGCGATCATGCACGCTACTCTGAAGATGACTTGGGAGCAAGCAGGCATCTTAGAAAGCCTGTCTCCCGAACAGCAGGAGCAATGCAAGCCAGAGCCTGGAGGTCGGAGGAGTGCCACAAAGGAGGAGGTGGGACGCCAGCAGCAGGACTTTGAATGCCACATTAAAGTAGGCTGGGCTGGCTGGGATGCTTTTGGTGATTGGGTAGAAGGGTTTGGGGGAGGGCATAGACACTGCACTGGGGTGGGGCAGACACGCTGCAGCATCAAACATGGGAGTTGTGTCAATGGGGCGGGGGTGGGATGGTCACTCAGGGAGGCGCTCTGACAACAAATCTGACTTGACTGGCATCTGGCATACTATGTTAACTATATTGTACCATGTGTGTCTCTTTCTGTAATGCACGTGGTACAATAAGGTTCACATAGGCATGCACATCCATTGTAACCACGCAGTTGTGATAGAGTTTTCATAGAGTACAGCTGCTAGGTGGGAAGCTCCGTGAAGGAACTGACATTTTTTTTCTGGGCCAACAAAATAGCAGTTTTAGCTGTTTGTAGGCAGGAAGAGGTGTTTAGTAAGCTAAAGTATGCAATTAAAGGGAAAATATACTTGTATCTGGAGATTAAGTCAGAGACAGAACAAAAAAGTAAATTGGAGCTTCACCACCCCACCCCCTGACCCCAAGCAAGGGAGGGGATTTTCAGTACTGTGGTCTAATTAAACAGAGAGCAGTACCACAGTTGCTTTTGTTGAATATACACTATCTAAAAAGCAAAGAAACAGGATTTATCTGTCTCAGATTATCTGTACTAGTGAAATTTGTGGCTAGCTTTTACCACAACCTTGCCACATTTTGATTCCTGATTTTTTTTTTTTTTTGTGGAAAAAAAAATACTTTGATGGACCTGGTGTTTCTTTGCTTTTGTTTGTGGGGGCAGTTAATATATTAGAAGCAGTCAAATCCCTTAGAGTGTGTGTGGGTCAGTTAGTCAATCCCAGGCCAGCAGACATTTGACAAAAAGCAATTAATCAAAGGAAGCATTGTTGTCTCCAGTCCAGCAGCAGTACCAGTCCAGTTTGTCTAGATGTGTGTGGGGGAAAAAGCCTGGAAATCATAAACAAATAAAAAAATACTTGCGTGTGATAGAAAAATAACCAGTTTAAGCAAAGACTGCCTTTCAGTGTCAGATTTCCTGCAGCCCAAGCAGCTGCTGTTTATTTTCCAATCTAATCTAAAGAAAGGGTCTGCCTGTTGAGGTAGCAAGCAAGCAAAGCAATACTGTGGGGTTCTCAGGGCCTACCTAGCCTAGCCAGTAGTGACGATAGCCACACTCTGAATTGATTCCAATCCCTAGTCATTTATTTTTGTGTAAAAAGAACAAAAAAAAAACAACCTTGGCATTAACTTCAAGTGGGTGCTTCAGTCTGTGTAAAAGTTCTTTAAATATATATATTAACAGGAGCGCCGAGCTTAGCTGTAGCAGAGGTGTAGGTCTGATCAGTCAGTGATCAGCTCAGCCCTATATAACACTTGATTAAAGCATTGACTCTTCCAACCTCCAATTCAGTCCAGTCCTCCTCCAGTAGCCATTCAGTAAAGTTATTCTGTGACTAAATAGCTGAGGAGGGGAAAAAGCCTGAAAATCATTAAACAAATACGTCAGTGTCTGAGTGTGTGTGTGTTATAAATAAATCATTTAAGCAAAGGAAGTGTGAGATTGCAATTTGCTCACAGCCAGCCAGCCTAGGCAAAAGCCTGTTTTGATTTGATGTTACTTGTTTCCCCAATCTTATATAAAGTAAGGGTCTGCTCTGCTGCTGCTTATGCTTGTTTTCCCCAGTTCCCAATCCCACCACAACCTTGCCACATTCTGAGACTACCTGAATTGATGAACCTGTTCTGGTCTGGACCCACAGTCATTTAACCTGAGTTGTGTGTGTGTCTGCGTGAGTTACGCCATCTGTCAGTCTCTCCAGCGTCTGTCAGAAACAGAGTTAGATAAATATCTGTGTGTGTGTGCAGTAGCAGTAATATAACAGTAATGTACTGCATATGGAAACACTAATTTTGATGGCAGATAGGACTGCCTGGCTAAGGCTTACCTAGTCTGCTGTGTGTGTGTACTGTACTATTGTGTGTATGTCTAGTGTCTCTGTGTCTGTCTGAAATTGTTTATATTATAACCTAACCATCGTCCTGACCTGTCTCCTCTCTCTGTCAGTAGCTTGAATGTAAAGTTACAATTTTTTTGTGTGTGAGACACTGACAGAAATAAATATATAGTAACAGTACATTACTACTACAGGTCACAGTGCCACCACTGCACTGGCTACCTAACCTGGCCCTGGTTCAGCCTAAGAAAGAGCCTTGTTGTGTTGTGGACTAAGGTCAGGACAGACTTACTGTATTCTAAGGAATTTACCTTCTACCATAATTGTTGCAGAGTAGAATCTCTGCTGTGCAGTGAGTGTGAGTGTCCCCTGTGCTTTGTGTGCTACCTAGAGTACCGTCCTATCCACTACCTACACCAGCCTAGTCTAACTGGGATTGGATACTACTAATTTTGTGAGAAAACTTAAAAAATCCTGCCTGATCCAGCTAAGCCTTGTAGACTTAGTGTGCAGTCAGCGGTGCAAAGAATTTAACCTACAAAATATTAAAAAAATACATGACACGCTTTCTATTCTGACGGACAACAATTTTTATTGACATTTAAATTAAAACATAAAAGGGACGTCAAACTGTAAAAAGCTCAGTTTATTAGACAGTGTTAAAATTACACCTTGCCACCCAAGAAAGTTTTACCCAAACCAGTGAATACTCTTTCTCTACAGTTTAGCAAAACAAACGTTGAAACTGCAGCAGATGCTGCTGCAGCTCCTGCAGCTGACCAAAATCAAAGCCAGATCCATTCTGAGTCTTGTGTGACAGTAACAGTTTCTCAGTCTTCTGGCAGTGACAAGTCTCTGGTGTATGAATCCGACTCGATTCCTGGCACTTCCAGTCTGTCTATAGCAGAATCTAACTCATGTGGTACTTCTGAATGTGCTGGTGTTCTCCTCCCACCTTCTCATGTTCCAGTGCCCGTGCCTAGTCCTAGCCCCATTGTTGTCTCTCTGTGCTCCTCAGTGCCAACTCTGCAGCCTCCTACTACTAATGAGACAACTGATGGAGAGCCCCCCCCTTAAAAAAAAAAACATATACATTTGTGGACTCATGGAAACAGAATCGTAAGTGGCTAAAGTATGAGAGTGAATTGAACATCAAGAAATGTGAGTGGTGTGAACTAATTGATAAATCTGGAAAAAATAATTCCTTCCGGGATGGGTGTTCATCATTTAGAAAGGCAAATGTAGAGTTTCATGAGTCATCTGATTTACATGAGGCATCCAGAAAAGCATTTTTTGCTCACTCTATAACCCCTGCAGAGCAGCTATTAATGAAACTTGTCCAAAAAATGGAAGAAAAAGAATTTGAACAAATGAAGGTTCTCTTCAGAACAATTTTTTTTCTTGCTAAAAAAGCACGGCCTTTTACTGATTTAAAAGATGAAGCAAACTTATTATGTGCGAATGGGGTCTTGGTCAGTGACACCTACTGCAATGAAAAACAAGCAAGAGTATTCACGGAATATATTTATAAACATAAGATGGAAGATCTTATCACATTGGTGAAATCGCAAGATTTCTTTTCTGTTTTGTCAAATGGCTCAACAGACAAAAGTATTACAGAAAAGGAGGTAGTTTATCTCTGCATCTTGGAAAAGGGCATCCTGTTACTAAATTTGTAGCACTTAAGCCTCTTGAAAAGGCAGATGCAGAAAGTATAACATCAACATTGCAAAATACCATGGAAATTGACCTCCAAATACCAGACTGGAGAAATGAGTTAGTTGCTGCTTGTTTTGATGGGGCATCAGTCATGAAGGGCAGCAAAACGGGAGTAGCCACAAGGTTGAAAGAGGAGGCCAGACTTTTAAAAGCGGTGCACTGCTGTGCACTTAGACTTGAGTTGGTCACTAAATACGTGATCAAGGGAACATCCCTGTACTCTGCAGTGGAGGATTTGCTTTCCTCATTGCACAGTTTCTATAAGCACTCTTCTTTAAACTGGTCAGGCTTACAGGTTGTGGGGGAGGCACTGGGCATCAGGGTACTGCGCCTTGTAAATCCTGGGGAACAAGGTGGCTGCTACATCACCAAAGTGCTGTTAAAGTGATGCAGGCTAATTATCTGGCTAGTGTTGCACATCTGGAGGACCTATCGGTAAATGGTACAGGGGATAAAAGAGAAAAGGCCACTGCAGTTCTGAAGCAGATAAAATCACCTAAGGTATTATATTTTGTCAACTTCCTAGAATTCTACATAGCAGTCATGTCCAGACTAACGCTGACATTCCAGCAAAATAACTTAATGGTAGACTCTGTGCAAGCTAAAGTTCTGTCTCTCATGAAGAAACTAAAAACTATTAGAGGTTCAGAGACTACTGATTGCCTTGAAATAGGAATCAGTATTGTGGATGGTAAGCTGCGTTACAAAGGTGTGGAGCTTAGTTCCTCTGGTTCAGCAAGATGCAGCAGCAGATCAGATCCTGATGAAGATGCAAACAGTGCCCAGAGCAGCGTAGTATCTATTGTAAAGAAAGTGCTGGATTTCACATTAAATCAAATGGAAATTCATTTTTCTGAATTTGTCAGTGATCCTGTCACTGCTGAAATGAGAATTTTCAACTTGTCTAACTGGCCTAACTCTGAAGATTCCTTGGCAGAGTATGGAGATGCAGAAGTCAAGTCATTATTTTCTTACTACAGTGACATTCTGTAACCATAGGGGTACAGTGCTGTGTCAGCATTCTTGCAGTGGTCGGAACTGAAAGCATATTTCCACAACCTAAATGCAGCTTACCATCCACCTTTAGATTCCACTGCTATGTGGGGTAGAGTTCTCTCGGAAGAAAGGGATGACCTCAAAGATATTCTAGCTTTGCTGAAAATATTTCTTATAATTCCATCTTCAACTGCTGAATGTGAATGAGGTTTCTCGTTAATGTCACGAATAAAAAATGATTGGAGGGCAAACTTGAGATCAGAAACTGTGTCTGCTTTAATGGCCATTAATCTGAGCAGTGAGACAGTGTCCACATACTCACCAGATAGTGCCATAGCTAAGTGGTGGACATCAGGAAAGAGAACAAGGAGACCTCAGATTGCTCCTTATGGTTCAAGAAAAGAGGAAGAAAAAGGCTGGGAAAGTGAAGAAGACACTGAAGTGTAGAACAGTATATAAATATACTGCAGTTGTTCCATATACTACTATTTCAAAATTCAGTATCTTTTTTTCAAGTTTTATAATTTTTGTCTTTGCTTTGTCTTTGTCTTTGTCTTTGTTTTTGCACCTGACAGTGGTGCATGTAACTTTAGTCGCCACATGCACCTTAGTGCAGGTACTGCAAAAAGTTAATTTCTATCCCAGTCCCTGTCCCTACTGTAGGTTGTGCGAAGTAAAGAAACCACAGTGCACATTGGAGATGCCATGGCTGTCATTCAAAAGATGGCTGGAGACAAATTCCCCACATTCAGTGAATTGGCTGCTGAGATCTTGAGGCAGGTCCTAAAAGGATTTGACAAAGTTAATTCTTTAATCAAAGTCTTTAAATGATATGACAACAGTAACTCTGTGAAAACTACAGAAAGACAGCACCGGACAGGATCTAAGGTTGGATGCAAGCAATAACAGGTGATTGGTGGATGCCCTGTGCCTCCATGGAAAAAGCTTCTAAATGAAGCATCCAACAAGCAGTCACTTGCAACATTCCTCTGTGAATATTCAAAATGCACCTAAGAGTGTAAAAGCACACCCAACATAAACACTCTTTCTTGCTGGAGGCTTTTCCAATGCAGAAGTAGCAAAGTCCATCACCATTAGAGGTTTTGAAGAAGCCCAAGACATATACAGTACACAAGAGGAAGTGGAGACAATGATGCTTCTGTATATTCTATGTGCCAACATGGCTTTTGGGTCTCTTGGTGTCAAAGGAACCATAGTGATTAGGTCACCTCATACAGATGTTTTGGTCTTTGCTGTTCACTACTTTCCAAAAATGGAACAGATAGATAACATTTAGATAGAAACAGGCACTATTACCAGCAGAACTGACAAGTGTTGCTTCATACTGTGCATGCAATTTCTGATGCACTCACTCCGGACTTCTGCAACATACTTCCTACTGTACACGCATTAACAGGATGTGACTCTGTGTCATCCCTGTTTGGTATTGGGAAACAATCTGTGTTTAATGTTGTCAAAACAAAGGGAGGTTACCACTTCACAGATCTTGCCAAATTGGGAGAGAGTGACGAACAAGCCACAATTTCTACAGCAAGGAAGTTAGTAGCAGTGCTGTATGACCAGAGCGAGAAAGAAAAGGAGATCCACAGAGACCTGAATTGCTTGCACCTCAATCTAGCCATCATAAAGGACAAGTCACTGGCCAAACTCCCACTATGTGAAGACAGTTTTGAAGAGCATATCAAATGAGCATCCTGGCAAACAAGTACTTGGATGTCTTCACACATAGGTAAGCAAGATATTGGATCACCATTGCAACCTGGATGGAAAAATGTGGATGATAAACTACTTCCTGTATTCTTCAAGGGCCCAGGGCCATCTGAGCTTCTACAAGAACTTAATTGTGCCTCTACCTGTAGGGGTCACTGCACAATCAACTATGTTTGTAGTCAGAATAATCTTGCCTGCACAGAAATGTGTACATGCCAAGGCAATGAAGACTGTCATAACCCATGCACTCTTGACAGCGATCATGATGAGAAACAAGATGATGATAATGATATTGACTAGAAATGTCACCAGCGCTATTGTATTTCAAAGATGCCTGCACAAATTTATTGTTAGATTTTGTTTTACCCTTTAGATTGTTGTTATGGTGTTTTGATATCGGAAATAAATCATATTTTATGCCTTGAAATAATACATAGGGTCATTAAACTAACAGAAACACATGTAAATATTTCAAAGTGGTCATTCTAAAGTGTTGAGAGTGTCATTGTTTAGCACCATTTCTATGGTAATGGCACCACTTGACAGCTCCACATCATACCTCATCTTAAAGTAGACATAAGCTTTCAAATGATGTACAGTATGATATGTGTGTGTGTGTGTGTGTCTGTGTAGAAAGGTAGAAAGGGAACATTAAGTTGACCAAATCGGTGATGTCTGCGGCTCACCTAAAAGTGATGTTCATTTCTGTAGATATTTTTCTACAGAGATCTTAGCTATCACTGTAGAGTTCATAGTACATATAGGTTCATAGGTTCATACAGTAGGTGCAACATGAGCATTGGAGGGCTTAAGACCTATGTATAGCTCACCATATTTTAGTGGAAGGATCGACATTTTTCTACACCCATACATCTATCTTGCAAAATCTGGAACATGTCCATGGTTTTGCTATTGATAATAGCTTCAGGCAGGAAATTCCATGCACTAATAACTCTCTGACTAAACCATTTGTTTCTCCTGGTTGTTCTGTTAACTTCTCCGGACAATGTAAAATTATGGGATCTTGTGTTCCTTGTACTATGATATTTAACCAGTTCTATGGTTTCCCATATTTCTATCTTGGTTGCACTGAAGACAAAACATACTGTAGGGCCCCACATAATCTGCTGTACTCTAAAGAGTGCAGATTCAAATAGTTTAGTCTGTTCAAGTAACTCATATGTCCCATATTCCTTATCCTCTTAGTTGTCTGTCTCTGTACTCCCTCCACAAGTTTTTGATAGCCTATACTCTGTGGAGCACAAAAGGGAGAACAATACTCTAAATGAGATCTACCAATGATGAGTAAAGTGGGATAATTGTGGAGGGTTCTCTACTTTCAATGTGTTTAAAGATGCATCCTATAATTCTATGACACTTAACTGTCTGCCTAATATGTATATCGGAAGAGGGAGAGAGTGTTTGAAACTATTACTCCTACAGCTTTCTTACTATCTATCACCTGTAAAGAGGTGTTATTCAAGGTATAGGTAAAGTGTTTGTTTCTATGCCCCAAGTGCATCACTCTGCACTTTTCTTCTTTAAAACATAACTTGTTTTGACTGGCCCACTGTTCTAGGTTAGTTATTTTTTCCTGTAATGATATTGCTGCTGATTCATTGTTGACTATTGCTCCCACCTTACTGTCATCAGCATATGTACAAAGCCAGACACATTTTGATGTTTGCATTCCTGAGACTAGTATATTAAAAAGTGTCAGGCCCAAAACAGAGCCATGGGGCACCCCACTTGTCACCTCTCCCCATTCTGAATAGTAACCCCTAAGCCCAACTCTTTGACACGTATTATCCAACTATCTATTTACCCATTTAATTATATTTGGGTGTAATTGGATGTTTTCTAGCTACTCTATTAACACTTTGTGTGAAACTGAGTCAAAGGCTTTAGAATAATCCAAGAATATATCTACAGGGAGTCTAGCATCCAAGACAGCACTAACTGGCTTGAAAAAGTGTAACAGATTTGTAAGGCAAGGTCTTCCTGGGGTAAAGCCATGCTGTGTTATATCAGAAAGTCCCTTGGTTTTCGTATGTTCCATAACAAGATCATATATTAATTTACCATTAATTTACCTAGAACCGAGGTTAACATACATAACATCACTTGTGTGTGTGTCCTGAGTTTTAACTTATTGCATGTTTTTGGTAACAAGGGGAGGGGGACGGGTGGTGATTAGTTTTGCTACAACATTTTTAAATATATAGACCATGTATAAGGCATTAGACCATGGAATAATTGTCATGTAACCATACGATGGTTCATGCTTATGAAGGTAAAGAACGGTAGCACATGAATATAGCGAAGACAAATCGGCAAAGCACAAATGGTGACTACATAATGGCAAAACTAAAATGGTGACCTGCAAGTTACAGTGACACTACTAGAATGGTGAATCCAGTGATTTAGCCTACCCCAGTGCCAAGGAGCATCTTGGAGTAGTATAATTAGAGATGGGGGTTTGGGGGCACAGCCCCTGTAGAGACTCAGGCGGGCCCCGCTAACAAATAAAGGCTGAGAGGTATGCAGGTGTGTTAAGTACTGATGTCCACCACATACCTGAAATTTGCCATATATGATGGTTGCTGACATTTAAGGACATCGTTTGTGCAGTCATCTTTTTGGGAACGCCATTTTGATGGTTATGTTTTTGCCGTTGTCACATGGAACCTAATGAACATAGGAAAGTGGTGAGAATTAAGTAATAATGAATAACACAGTGTGTGTCATACTAGCATAATGTCATGCCTGAAGAGGCTGGGCATACAGCCGCAGGCCGACTGCATCCATCACCTTGGAAGTGACATTATTCTACATGACACACACTTTGGGGTGTATTATTGCTATTACACAATGTCTTGATTGTAAAGAAAAAGGCAAGAAGAATAAAAGATTATTTAAAAAATACATTTTCAGTTAATTTTAAGGGGGGTAGGAATACTTATAAAACAAGTTCTGTTTTACTGTTTTAGCCAGTAGATGGTGCCACTGAATAGAGCTGTGCTGTTCTGTAGCTCCCCCCATTTAGTAAACATTCCAGCTTAGACAGGAAGCTGCTCATTAGTGTAGAAGGAACATTAATTCTGTTTTTTTTTGTTGCAAGGTGCTAGAGGAATATTTTTTTATCCCTCTGCCTTCCTCAAGTAGCAGCAACTGTTCACATCCTCTCCCCTCGAGTAGCAACTGTCTGCCTTTGACCCATCCACTACTGGAATCAGTTTGGAAGATTTTATTTTTTAGTTGCAGAGGTAAATGTATTGTTTGGAGCTAGTTGAGCTGCAGTCACAGCAAACTGGGACCATAGCAGATTTCATAGGTTTATACAAGCTAGAAGACAAAGTCCATAATGCTTGCCATTTAGAATCACCAGGAGTTTAGATCAAACTTAGTTGCATCTGTCATCACTGAATCTAGTCGATGCTTGGACTATCCACTACATGAGCTGGAAGGTTTTTCTAGATTGGAATAGACCTTAAGCTGAACCAATTTTTCCTTCTTAAGGTTTTCCACTTACTCATCAATAGTTGTTTATTATGTTTCCGAGTACTGATTCTATGATTGGACTTGATTAGCCCTAATCTTATTCCAAGGGTAGTATCCCGTAGTAAACTATATAGAAAACAAAGGTCTCCCCTCAGTCTCCTATACTTCAAGGAATACATGTTCAAAAGTTGTAGCCTTTCATCATATGTTCTACCCTCCATGCCCGTGATGGCCCTGGTAAATCTGCGCTGGACACTCTAAATTTTTAGGATGTGCTTTTTGATGTAAGGAGACCACACCTGAACACAATATTCGAGGTGAGGTCTAGCCAAAGCCGTCTACAGTGGCAGCAGTACTTCCTTTGATTGACTGGCTATATGTCTAAAGATACTATTAAGGTTTTGGTTAGCCCTATTTACTTGGGTAGCACAGTGTGTTCTAAATTTTAAATCAGGCGTAACCAAAATTCCTAGGTCTTTCTCATTAATAGTTTCGTATAGTGTTGCAGCCCCCAATTTATATTGATAATGTTGATTATGAGAACCCAAGTACATAATTTTACATTTATCATTGTTCAGGACAAGCTTATACTAGCACAAGACCTGTTAAAGATTTGATCTGAAAATTCCGGAAGAGTAAATTTTGCATTAACGTCATTGACTATGGTACCTATACAACAAACATCGGCAAATTTCAACATCCAAATATTATCATTTTCTATTTTTAGGGAGGAGATGTATACATTAAATAGACAGGGACCCAGTACAGATCCCTGGGGAACACCACTAAAGACTGGGGCCCAGTTAGAAAATACTTCATTAATAGTGACTCTCTGTTTCCTACCCTCGAGCCAGTTCCCAATCCAGTTTATAATATTATTGTTAAGTTTGCATGCCCTCAATGTGTCAAGAAGCTCAAAGCTTATCAAAGGCCTTGGCAAAATCTAAAAATACCAAATCCACTGAATTGTCCTCGTCAATTGCACAGGTGACTTTATTGTAAAAACTTAGTAAATTAGTTAGGCAAGATCTAGCCTTGGCAAAATCGTGTTGAAGATAATTGGTTTGCTCACTACGACACACATGCTCCAAGATAAAGTTTTTAATAAAGTTTTTGAAGATTTTCCCAATAGTGTAGTAAGACTAATGGGCCTGTAATTTTCTGGTTTATTTTTTGGTCCTTTTTTGTGGATAGGTATCACAGAGGCCAACTTCCAGTCATATGGGACTTCACCTGAATCCAGTGAATGCTAAAGATAGGTTAAAGCCGAGTGCACTGCTTAAAGCAGACTGTGCTCAATGCTTCTGTTGCTGGATCTCAGCTTGTGAGTGAAATGCTGTAAGGTGAGCTACCTGAGTGTTCAGTTTGTAAAACGAGAGAGATGAGAAAATAAACATGGGGAGGGGGAAGTTAGACTTTTGCACATTTGTGTAGTTCAGTGTGTCACAGTGGGAGGCAGGGATTTATAATTAAAACCAGTGCCTTGTACTTTAAAGTGGGAAGGAAAGACTTATGGCAGGAATGGGAGAAGCGATTTTTTAACATGCGGCTATGTGTACTGGACCTTAATATAGTGATGTTGTGCTGGGATAACATCACTGTACAAGATGGCCACTGACCAATCAGAGGGTAGGATTTGTCTTGCCATTGTTTAATTAAGCAACAATGGATGCAAGGGTATGGTACTGTATATCATGGGATATCATGACACCTTTGGTGGCTGGGCATGAGGCCGCAGACTGAGTGCGACCAATCACCCAGGAAGTAACAATATCCTATGATATACCACACCCTGGAGTGCATTATTGCAATTATCAACTGGACTGTACAAAAAATATGTTAGAGACAATGAAGAGGCTTTTCTTCTTGAAATTAATATATTTATTTTTTGCAGTAGAGGAATGTTCTGCAGCAAGAGAGAAGATAGTCCCTTTTTCATTTATTAACTTTGGAGCTATGTAACAGAAAGGATTGGTTCAATCATTACATAGGAAAACATTAAACAGTAAAACACATTCTGTAACTTTATTTCTTGTCTCTAGCAAGTAGCTATAGGGAAAAAGAAAGGTTTGGTAACTTTATTTTTTTCAAGGAGTTTTAAGTAAGTTTTAAAGTGCAGTAACTTTTTTTTCTAATTACTGGTAACTGGAACTTTAACAAAACATTTTATTCACAAGCTGAAAACAAAAACACTTTATAATTTTGTCAAACTTATTTTAGAAACAGCTAATAAGAGAAGAATACAAATTTATTAGGAGCAATAATTTTAGTTTTCTTTGTCTTTGTAGTTATATACATTAAACTATGTTCCTACTCATGGAGACTACTTGTATATAAGGGAACATGCTATTTTCAGTGGATGGTAGGCATACTTAGAAACATAGAAACATAGAAACATAGAAGTTGACGGCAGATAAGGACCGCAAGGCCCATCCAGTCTGCCCATTTCTTTTTCTACCTTATAAATGTGCTGTACATTGTTAGTATAGGTTTCCTTCCAGGGTTCTTTGAGTGGAACCATGTTTCTTCTTTCTGGTGCACTGGTTGATGGGCTATCCTGGGGTTCATTCTGTAGGAGCAGAAAAAGAAAGACAACATTACAGTGGTTTTTGCACATTATTTTTCTTTTTTTTTACGAGTGGTTGTGTCAGGGTTTGGTGAACAAGACTAGCAAACCTAACTCTTTCATTTTTCGTAGCTTCTGGGGATTGAAATTTGGATGGATGCATCATTTTTTGGGACATTAAAAATGCGAGGTGAGTTGCAGATGGAGGCAGTGCTACATGTGCTGTGATGGCAGTTTTACTTGCATTTCGGTCAATTGCCTTATTTTTTTTGTTCAATTCTCATTCTTTTTTCTTCTCTGCAACACGTTTGTATGTTTTGGGAGTTCTAAATATTTCTTTAGCCATGTTAAATATATTGCAGATATGTTTACGCATTGGTGTGTTGGGAAGGGGGATTTGAGCGCAAGATCTTGTGGGAGCTTTGAGTTATGGTTTGTTGAAGAATAGCAGCAAACAAAACTTTTTTTACTTTTGTTTTGGCTATAGAAATTTACAGGGCTGCTTCATTGCTTCATTTTTTTTAAGATCTGCAATGAGAGGTGAGTTGATTATGGAGGTACTGTCATACATATTACGCTTTCAAGATTCATAGCTTTGGGATAATCCTACTGTTATTATATTTATTCTGCAGCACTGTTTGTAGGTTTTGCATGTAATCAACTGTTCTTTTTGCAGTCTTTACATATGTAGGATTACTCAGTAAGAAAATGTTACTGAAAGTGGGGGTTGTGTTGTGGGTGTGGATTGGAAGCTAAGTACTTTTGATAGATTTTTGCTGAACTTTGGGGGGTGTACCTCTGTACGTTGTTGGATGGTGCATTGTGTGTTATTTGGTCGACCTTCTTCTAATTAATTTACATTTCACAGCTTTCTACTGCTTTCTTTGTTGGCATGTGTGCTTACCTGATGGTGTGACACTATGGTTTCCTGGCTAATAATCGCGGTGCTGCTATTTCTTTCAGAACTTGAAACCTGGGGAAAAAAAGAAAAATGTTTTTAGATTATCTGTTTTACATAAAACGTTTTGGAGTGGGGTAATGATTACATTACGTATGGGTATTCTGAGTGCTGGGTTTCTGTGCTGTTTTCTTGCAATGGAGAAAGGAGATTCTGTTTCTTTTATTTGGGATCGCTGATTCTTCTGGACCTCTTCTGTTTTCTGAAGATTGCATTGCTTTCATTGCTTCTTTGGAGGTTTGTGGCTGTTTGCCATTGGCTTTTAAAGTGGAAAGAATATTCATCCATCGTTTTCTGTCAGTTAGGGATGACTGCCAGTAACTCTGAATTGAGGTTTCCAATTTGTGGCCTGTAATAGTCATTATTTATTTACAGTCAAGCCCAGCTTATGATAGGAGTTGCACAGCTGTACTCCCTAGGCTATGGGTTGTGTAACACTTTTCTAAATTGGTTTCTTTACAGATCCTGGGGATCATGGATGACAGATACTTTATATCTAATGGTTCTTTGCCATACCAGATGGGTTGGGTGTTTAAATAATGTTGCGGTATTCACCTCGGGTGGCAGTATAATGCCGGGGCCTGTACCAGCAGGTTGTTTAAGTGTTTCTTGAGGCTTTTTACTGAGGGGACTGTTAGAGTTTTCAAACATAAACCCTCATGTTCCCTGTTTGTGTCTTTCCAGGGGACATTATGTGTTTTGGTATACTCGCTGCATGATAAGGAAACATATCTTAATCCCTGCTTGTCTGAGAGGAAATCAAAACTGGTCAGCTTTAGCTGGTGAAGTCCCTCTTTCATGTGCTGGGCAAAGTGTAGCTGGATGTCAAGTCACACATTCCTTAGCAATTGGGAGTCATTTCTGGACTATATATACATATTATGGTAGCACGGTAGTACTACCATAGTTAGGGTTGAGGAGCCCTTTTAAGGTTAAAGGGTCAAACTTTACACCTTAATAACTTTGTGACCGTTCAACAGATTTTCCTGAAATTTGGAATGTATGATCAAGAACCATACACCGTGGGATCTGCCAAGTATTGTACTAGTCAGGTATACAGCTGCGGAGTTATTAAGCATGATCTGCATGAGTGTTTATGCTATAGGGTGAATTCTTTGCTCATGCCTACAGTTCGTACGGTTTGCTTGAGCAGTCCAAAAACTTCAGAGAACGTGCCGACGGGGTGCCCAATGTGCCTTTTGAAGATTTTATGAAAAATATTAAACGGTTCAAAAGTTATCCAAAAGACAAGTTCTAATTATAAGTTAGTGGGAAAAGTTAACAAAAAGTGCGACATTTTCGTAAATGTACTTTTTACTTGGGCAAATGGCCCTAGTACTTTCGCAAATCCACCTTTTTGTTTTCAGTTGGTGATCATAAAAATGCTTGGCATTTAAAATTGGGACCATCTAGGGACACAATTATTTTTGTGTTCACCTAGTCGGAGCCTGAGGATGCTAGCCATGTCTTTATTTTGGGGTTAAACACCCCAGAAATTTGTTTTTCAAAGTTCTGGAAAAAGTACTTTTGCAAAGTACTGTCGTGCTTATGACAGTTTCACAAATCTGTATGAAAGCTTTCACAAATCACGAAAGTACTTTGCAACACTATGTCCAAAATGACAGGAGTTCTTTGCCACCTTGCTGCGAAAGAACGGTTAGGTCTTTTGTCCTGAAATTTGGAGTGAACGCAGCCAACATCTCACAGATGTGCCTTTTTGGTGGTTTGGTGAAAAAAATATTGCATGGCTGCAAAGTTACGGTACTCCGAAGTTGACGTTTATTCCCCATAGACTAACATGGTGGTGCATGCCACGTTTTTCGGGGCTCATATCTCGAAAACGATACGAGATACAGATTTTTTGTTGTGAGTTGCATAGCCCTACAAAATCCTAGCCAGGAAAATCATGATTTTTGTGAAATTTTAATTTTTTCTCTACGTCATGCAGTTGCTGAGATATTAGTAATTAAGTACTTCCAATGCTCGTTTTCAGCTTCAATGCCCCTTACAATGCATACATTCTTTGTACACAATGCCTTTCTCTATGCACCTGTTCAGCAAAAACAGGGTATGCACTTCTGTTACTGTTGCAATTACTGTTTTCAACTTGCGTTCTGTCCCTATTTTGCGTTTATATGTTCCCATGTCGCCCACACTAGTTACCCTTTGCGTTGTGTCATTTGCGCTTGCATTTTCAATATTGTTAGCATTTGCATTTACACTACTGTTTCTCTTTGCATTTTTGTTTGCGTCACTGTGCACATTGCCATTTCTGTTTACGGCAGCCCTTTCATTTGCATTTGCATTTCTCTTTCGTTTTGCATCTTCCTTGCTGTTACTGTTACCATTTGATTTGCAACTCCTTTACTGCGCCCGTGCATATTATGGTTTGCGTTTCCATATCCGCTTGCATTTCCTTTTGCGTTTCTGTTTGCTTTGGTGTTATTGTTGATGTTACCGTTACCATTTGTGTTTACAATTGTGGTACTGTGCCTGTGCGCGTTTCAGTTTGCGTTTCTGTACGTGCTTCTGTTCCTATTTCCGTTTCTATTTCCTTTGGTGTTATTCTTCCTGTTATCTTTACCATCTGCATTTTCAATTCTGGTACCATCCCTGTGCACATTACGGTTTGCATTTACGTGTGCACTTGAGTTCGGGTTTCTGTTTCTGTTCCCCTTCACATTCTTTTTGCTGTGACACTTTACAGTTCCATTTTAAATACCACTGTCATCACTGTTTGCATTACCAGTTGTGTTTTTGTATGCACTTCAATGTTTGTTTGCGTCACTGTTCGCTTCAGCGTCACTTTGCACTTGCATTTCTAGTAATGTTTCCTTTACCATTTATATTTACATTACCATGTGCACCACTGTTGGCGGTTCTGTTTGCATTGCTGTTCCTGTTACTATGTCACAAGACATCATGTGGCTGAAGCGGGCCCCACGCTCCCACCACCGCATTACATTCACTATTTCTCTTCATCATTCTAAAAAAGAAAGGAAATTAGAGCCAAAAAAATCCATTTAATGCATCAGTTAGGGTTTGTTCACAGTGATGAAAGTGAGGAGATTTGGTGTTAGGGTTGAAAACTCCTTCTTGGACCTCACTCCCCAAACCAGCATCATGGTATACCATGGGCTGTCAGTCCTAACTCTCACCCCATTTTCCTACACCTCAGATTCTTTACACATGTGGTGGGGTGTGAGTTAGGGCTGATGACCCCATGGTGCACAACAATGCCGGTTGGGGGTGGGCTGTGGGGTCCAAGGGGGGTTCAACCCTAACACTGAATTTCTTCACTTTTGTCTCTGTGGAACAACCCTAACTGATGCATTAAATGGAGTTTTGTGCCTCTAATATATATATATATATATAAATATATATATATATATATATATATATATATATATATAGATACTGAACTGCCCTTTTACTACATCAATACAGTATATAAAAATGTTTTTCCTTTTTACTATATCAATGTGTGTTTATATATCAGTGCAAACAACTGTGAACTGGGCACAACCAGGCTGACCTAATATCAAGCTTTCATTTCAACAAAATTAAGTTCCTAGCCTTAACTGTTTCAAAGTTCACCCTTTTCTAAGCCATTATTTTTAGAAATGTGTGCCTTTGCAATTTTTAGGGCTAGAACATTTGAAATAAAAGCTTGGAGTCAGGGCAACATGGATACATCCTGTCGATATATTTTTCGTGTGTTGGAGGGTATACTGGAAATTCACTTTTACTTTAACAGTATACTAATTATTCACTTTCTCTATAGTGAGAGAAAGAAAATGTCTCAGTAGTGTAAATATACGTATGCTACATATATTGATATAATAATAATGATACACTGAAAGCATATTGAGGGAAAAAAATGCTCTTAAAAAATAGTATATGTAACTAATCCCAGGTCGCCCCTGAAAAAGAGACCCTTGGTCTAAGTGGGCCCACCCAGTTGCAAAATTAAATAAATATATAAATAAATAATCAAACTAATAAGACCCTTTAGAAACATTTTTGGGTTTTGGGGTTCAAATAAAAGCAAAATACATAACAACAGTATGACTTTAGTTCTGAAAATGTGTTTTCAAAGTAGTCTTATCACATTACATAAAAACATTTTTTTCACCCCTGAGTAACCTCCAGATCTGTGGAAGCTTCAGAAGATATTACTCAAAAAATATAATCTTTATGAATAAGATAGGTTATGATTTTGATTTATTTAGCACCCTTCTAAAACCAAAAGTGCACTGAAAAGTACAGCATAAACACAACCAAGGACTGATAAGGATTTCCATTCATCTAGCCTGTCCTATACTGAATTTCGATCTAGTCTGACAAGCTAACTGACTAAATTTCTGCATGTTGGAAATTGCCTTTTTTTTTCATGACCACCCTATCTGCTGCATTTGTTCTTCAAACTTGAGATGCAGTCTGCATTTGCTGCCTCCGCCAGACACCTGCTCCATGTATCCACCATCCTTTCAGGAAAGAACTTATCATATCCTTTTTTGAAACTCACCCATATAAATCTGAAATTGTGACCCCTAATGAATACCTGACCCCATAATTTGAATAACTCACTGGTACCCACACTATTAAAATCCTTGTAAATACAGTATTTTTATATCTCATTCATGTCCACCTCTCTCTTCTGTCCTCTAGTGAGTGCATGTTGAAATTTTTCAGTCTTTCCTAGTAGCTACAGTTGTAGCCTTGACCATCCATATCATTAGCCAAACATTTCCATGCCATAACTTTTACTCTGTAAATTTGAGCTGAATGACCCATGTCAATCCATGGCTAGCCATAAATAAGGATGTCATTACAGATATCAGTGACCACAACTGTACTCCCCAGCTGACCCTATAACATATCTGTTATCCTAGGCAGTATCTTCTCTAAGTAATTCCTGCCCTTCTCAAGATGGGGGTTTCAGAACTGAACATAGTGCTACAGGGGCAGTTTTGGCCAATGACTGTTATAGTAACAAAATAACTGTCTAACTATAACTAGTGATTCTCTGCCAAGTACCTCCCAGTATCCTAACTGCCTACCTACAAACTTTTTCACACTGCTTATATGGCTTTAGGCTGCTGTGTCATTTGATTACCAACTCTCTTCCTTTACTTGGCTTCAACTTTTAGCTCATCAGTGGTGTAGTCAATCTATCTGTTATGTATATATGCAGTACCATGCACTTCTTAGAATTAGATTTTTGTTGGCAAACTCCTAATTTTCAAAGGGCCTGGCATAACCTAGGGGCTACATTCCTGTAGGCAACTCACCAGTGTGGGAATTTGCAAAAATGCAATTTTCAGCATTTTATTTATTTATATTATTTTATTTCTTTTTTTTGTGCATGGGTAACATTTTACATATTTTACACACATGCTGCACCTGGTAATACTACATCAGTATTGTCAGGTAAAAGAAAATGTTGTTAATGTATTTGGTGATCACCTGCTATGTGTTTTGCACTTGGTAAGGTGCCCTCAGCCTGCCAGATAGGGTACCAAACAAATGACACTCCTACTATGACTTGTAAGTTAGACTACTTTATAGGAGGTGTAACGTTTGGACATGCTAGTGGGGAACTGCATTAGAAAGGTTCTTCAAGTCAGGGTCACTAAGAAAATCCTGCCCACCAGGTCCAACTTTCTATTCTCATATACAAAAGCAACAAGTCTTTCTTTCCTTCCTACTTAGCTAACAAATGCATTAAAATGTGCAATGTTCACAGTCATGCTAGCAGATTCAGAGCCAGTAAGAGGTAACTTGCTATGCTAATCCCAAAAGTAAGTAGTAATTCAGGTAAAAAAATCTTTCGACCTGCTGAGGAGCTATACTATGGAAGTCACTAAACTCAGAAACTGGGCAGGTCTGCAGTATACACATATAAAAGATTAGAATCAAATAGCACTTCATAAAGTAATACGTTACAAGTTTGAAACATTGGCATTACTCACAGAACACTGAAGCAATAATGACAAAAAGCCAGTCATTTCATGGGGATTTATGATTGATTTTTATGGGTTGGTGGCCCATGACAAAGTCAAGGGCCATTGCCCTAGTCATAAATTGCTCTAGAAATAATAAACTCTGAGGTCATTATTGTGATTATAATGCTAATTTTGTCATGATTATTTAAAAAAAATCTGTTTTTACTGCCACTTTATCAAAAACTGCTGTGATCTTAGAGGTGTGCTGGTCTTGTCTAGGAAAATACTGCAGAGCAAACCAGCCAATCCAACACAGTTGGCTCATGAGTAAGCAATTAGAGTTATAATATTTATTATATGGCATCATTGTCTATATTTTGTATATATGGTCACCGCTCTCCCATTGTACATTGTTTCTAAAGTTATCTGTGCTGAATGCTTTACATAAAAAAACATACGGTGCTGTGTCAGCATGTGGGTTGAAAACAAAATAAAAAGGTAATATTAAATGCATGGTGAAACTAGACAATAGAGTTAAAATTCATATTTCAACCACTGGTCTTCCTCAAGAATTATCTGAAAAGAAACATGGCAGAAGTTAATTGAGAAGCAATGGGAAAGAAAGGAAAATACATGAGGAATAAAAATGGGTAAGTGGATGTGGGAAAAAAAGTGACACTAGACAAGGAAAGAATAGGAGCTGGAAAACAGTGTGGTGCTGATGGGGAGGAGGAGACATAGTAGGAGTGAACAAGCTGGGGAGTTCTTAAGTAGTCTATTAATTTATGAATTGAATTTTGTTATCTTGGTAGTCTCACTGAGACTGAAAGTTCCTTGTGCTGGGGCGACCTGGAACTAATTACAATGAAATCATAGAAAGGCAATGGACATGATTTGGAATTATATACAACCAGTACAAATTACAAGTGGATAGTGGTCCACAAGTTATACAACAGTGCAAGAGCTGTCAAAATACCAGGACCTGGGATGGCAGGGAACAAAGAATTAACACCTTAAGAATGACATGGGTCAAGAGACTAGGAATGGATAAAACCTTCATTTGAGGGACCATTCAGCAATTACAAGTGCACTGGCTGTGCCATAGAATATAGGTCTTTAGACCCTTCATAAGCCACCAGGAGAAGAACAGTTTTGCATCACTGGAGGAAGATTACTCCAAAGGGAGGGGGTGGTGGTGAAAAAAAGACCTTTTACCCGAGTCTGACTTAAACCTGTGTACATCAAGTAGATTGCAAATGGAGGAGTGTAGTACCCTCCTGAGAGGGGATTAAGCAAAATAACATATTGCAGGCTGACTGTGTGTGTGAGTGTGTGTGTGTGTGTGTCTGTGTGTGTGTGTGTGTGTGTAGCTTTTAAAAACCAGGTAGAGTAAGGGGGACGCAAGTCTGTCTTCCAGGGTGGGTGAGTGTAACACAGCCACTATATTGCAGTGACATTCCCTGGGGATGGCCTAATGAACTGGGTATAGTGCAAAGGCTGAAGGTAATAAGTGAGGGAGAAGAATACAGTGAAACTGGAGAAAAATGAAATGGACATGCACACATACTGTGGCTGGAATTCTAACGTGAGTATGCCCTCACACATGCTTTACATAATTGTATTACTGCTGTAATTTATATGAAAAGCTCTATTGACACTTGGTCATCACAGAATCATGCTATGTTTATGCGCAAGGAGTTAACCTGTCTAAATGTTCTTAAGTACTACATGGAACAGCCTGCCACCTGAGGTGGTGGTGGCTAAGACCATCAGAGAATTCAAACAGGCATGGGACAGTCAATGTGATCACCTCTGCTTACCAAGCATGAGGCTTGGTAAGCAGAGGTTAAAAAGACATTTTCATGAAACAAACATGAAACAATCACTGAACCCTTCCTTATTTTATTTTGCAGACATGCACCAGTTATTGCTGTTTCACTCTGTACTGTATGCCCACTCCCAGGCTGCACCTAGAAACAAGCTTTGGCTCAGTGTACCTATCCCAGTCACCACATTTTAAATGAATAAACACCAGTATCAATAGGGGAAACATATTTAGACCTAGTGTGCTCCTTGCCCAAGAAGCATTGAGAATTGAGAACATATTTAATTTTAGACAGGATTGGACCTCTGGGTGTGAAATCATATTACTAACATCAAGTTCAAGTACAATACAGAATTCATATAGAAATAATATAAAATTCAGCGAGATAAAACACAGGGTGTACAATGACAGACAAAAGGTACCTAGTCCAAGATAGTTGATTTAAAAAGCCATTGGTTGACATGCTGATGTAAATGCGTTGGCAGTCTTCCACAAGAGCAGGTCACTGTGTAGGAGATGGTCATCTAAGAATAAGAACATAAGAATTTGCTGGCAGAAGGAGACTGCAGTCCATCTAGTCTTCCCAAGATGTCTACCCTCCCATCTACTGCTCTTATTGAAGTGACCACATTGACTATCCCATGCCTGTTTGAATTCTCTGATGGTGTGAGCCGCCACCACCTCAGGTGGCAGGCTGTTCCAAGGGTGAAAAAGTGAAAGCGAAAAAGTACCTCCTAATATTGGTTCTGAATTTACCGCCAACCAGGATTACATTGTGCTCTCTTGTATGCACAGTCCTATATTCCTGAAAGAGGTTACCAGTGTGCACTGGGTTTATCTCTTTAACAAATTTAAATGTTTCTATCATGTCTCCTATGTTCCTTCCCTGCTCTAGGGAGAATAGATTTAATTGGCTGAGCCTCTTTTTTGAATGGTTCATGGTGTAGTCCCTGCACCATCTTTGTGGCTGTCCTCTGCAAGGATTCCAGACAGTCCATGTCCTTTTCTAGATGTGGCCTCCAGAACTGCACACAGTACTCCAAGTGAGGCCTCACCAAGGGCTTATAGAGTGGGATGATTACCTTATGCTTTCTGCTAGTAATACCCTTACCTATGCATCCAAGGATGCTGCTTGCCCTTAATACCTTTCAATTGTCCGATATCATAACTCCTAGATCCCGTTCCATCTTTGTCTTTTCTAACTGTTGCCCTTCCAGGACATGGTTATTTCCTGGGTTCCTCTTAGCCCAGTGCCTTACCTTACACTTTTTGGTGTTGAATCTCAACTGCCAGTTCTTGGACCATTCCTCCAGCTTTCTTAGATCTGCCTTCATTCCTTGGACCCCTTCCTGTGTGTCCACCATGTTGCAGACCTTTGCATCATCTGTGAACAGGCAGACTTTCCATTTAAGTCCCTCAGTGATGTCACTGATGAATATGTTGAAAAAGACTGGACAAAGCACTGATCCCTGTGGAACCCCACTGGTTACTTTCCCCTCCTGCGACAAGGTGCCATTTACCATAACTCCCTGAATCCTGTCCTGTAGCCAGCTTTTTATCCAGTTGACCTCTTTCTGACCTATGCCTGTTTGTTCCAATTTATTTGTTAGCCTTCTGTGTGGAACCGTATCAAAGGCTTTGCTAAAATCCAGGGTCTGGATTCACAAAACTTTCTGAATGTGCAAAACCTTCTCTAAGTCCCTCAAACTGCCGTAGCTATAGAAAAAAAGGGGAGATTGCTCTGAGTGCTATTTACAAAACCCTTTGCAGCTGCAGAAAAAAAACACTATGGACTGTGGAAATAAGTGCAGCTGTGGAAGTCCCTGAGGAAAAAAAGGTGTGAGATAAGTAAGGCACAGCCCCTGAAAGGCTATTCTCAACCTGTTTTTTCCACAGTTGAGGAGAAAATGTTACACACAATGCAATGAGATGTAACTCTCCCTCAGAAAACTGCAGTAGTGCCCCAATAATTGGAATCAATTAAGGTGGAGGTGAGGCACAGGTAACAGCATCCTAGATAGTATAGCAATGGCTGACGTTACAGCAACAAAGGCACACATTGCCATGATATGGCAACAGGCAACAACCACCACCAGACCCAGTGCAGTCCATGATGGAGCCTCACAGGCAGTGGAGCCTGACCAGCCTGCAGTGAGTGATACCCCTTCAGGCAACAGAAATGCCCCAGGGAGGGACGACCAGCGGTGACAGTCGGCCACTGTGGTGCCATGGTATTACCAGCATCTGTGGTGCTGCAGTGGTCACAGTTAAGGAACAGGTTGCTGATCTCTTTGTGGATGCTGTCAGCCTCATAATATGGCAGCAATGTTAATTCTGCTGCTTCAGTTACTTGGTTGTACTATTGCTGTGCCTCCTCGGCCATTTCCACAGCTGTGGATCCGCAGCTGCAGATTCACAGCACTTGTGCGCAATTCCTGCAGCTGCTGGAATTCTGCAGCTGCAGGGCTTTTTGTGGAATTCCACAGCTGCGTGACTTTTCTTTCAGAATAAGGCACAGCTGCGTTTCCACAGTGCTGCAAGCCTTTTTCCCAGAACAGCGGCATTTATACGGTTCTTTGAGAATCCTGCCCCCAGATATACTATGTCCATATCCACACCTTGGTCCATTGCCCTTGTAACCCAGTCAAAGAATTATATTATATTTGTTTGGCATGAGCATCCTGCCATGAAGCCATGCTGCTTCGGATCAAGTTTCCCACTTTCTTTCAGGTACTCCACTACTCTTTCTTTAAGCAATGTCTCCATTACTTTACCCAACACTGAGGTCAGGCTGACTGGGTGGTAATTTCCTGCTGCCTCCTTGCTACCACTCTTGTGCAATGGCACAACTGTGGCCCTTCCCCAGTCCTGTGGCACTATGCCATCTTCCAGTGACTTGTTAAATATTTTGGCTAGCGAAGCTTCAAGTTCTCCCCACAGTTCCTTCAGAACTCTTGTGTGTATTCCATCCGTCCCCATTGCCTTGTCTACCTTTAATTTAGACAGCTCCTCAAGGACCCTTTCTTTTGTAAAGGGGCTGGTGTCTACTACCCTGTTGTGGAGATGTGCCTTGGCTAATGCTGGATCATTGTCTTTGTCTTCATGGGTGAAGACCAAGCAGAAGAATTTGTTGAGTACTTCCACCTTGTTTTTGTCATTATCCACTAGCTGTCCCTCTTTAGTTACTAACCTGGTTATTCCTCTCTTACTCTTTCTTTTTCGCGTATATAAGGAAAGAGTGTTTTGTCTCCCCTCTTCTCTCCCTGTGTTATTCTTTACTTCATCTGGGCCTTTGTTACCCTAATTGCTTTTCCTGCTTCCTTGAGTTTATTCCTGTATTCTTCTCTATCCTTCTCAGACATGGTCTCCTTGTATTTTCTGTAAATATATTTCTTATCTCTAATTATGGTTGAGGCCTCTTTGGAAAACCAGAGTGGATTCTTTGATTTTCTAGTTTTGTTTATTTATTTTGCACATTGTGCCTTGACTGTAGTTATATCATTTTTCATTCTATCCAGGTATCTTCCACATTCCCTGTGGCATCAGTTACCAACAGTTCTTTAATACTTTCCCTCATTCTTGGGAAACTTGCTTTTCTGAAATTGAGCACCCTGAGTATGGTGTGATATGGGTTTTCTGTGTTGGTAATCAAGAGCCAGACTATGGTCACTGGTGCCCAAGTTGATCCCCACTTACACATCTGACACCCTAGCACTGTTTGTGAGTACCAGTTCCAGAATAGCAGATTCCCTACTGGGAGACTCTACCAATTGATTAAGTTCCCCCCCCATGTTGTGCCTTGAGGAATTCTGTACTTCTTTTTAGGGAGGCAGAGAAGGTGGACCAGTCAACATCTGGTAAATTGAAGTCCCCAATCAGTAGTAACTCACCTTTGTCAGCCATCCACAGTATGTTTTCCAGGAGGTCTTTATCCTTCTAAGTCTCCTGGGAAGGGGGGTCTGTAGATGACTCCTACCTGGATAGGGTCCCTGTAACCAGCCCCCATGATCCATAGGGCCTCTGCAGTGCTGTGCAGTCCCTGGATTTCAGTTGCATTGATCCCATCTCTGATATACATAGTCACCCCCCAACTTTCTTTCCCTTGTGGTCTCTCCTGAAGAAAGTGTATCCAGGGATAGCAATGTCCCAGGTGTAGTTCTCCATGAACCAAGTCTCCGTGATAGCAACCCAATCAAGATGGGCCTTGGTTATCATGGCAGTGAGGTCTGTATTTTGTTTGGAAGGCTATGAGCATTATTGCACATTGCCTTCCATCCCTGGTTAGTTCCACTTGCTGCACAATTACTCTGTTTACATTTTGTTTCCTTGGTGTACTTTTTGTTTCTAGTGCATTTGCAACATCTTTGTGGAATTCCCCAATCTTTGTCACATGTGGTGGTTGTGATGTAGCATTCTGGTGCCGTTGACATGTTTGATGATGGGGATGGGCATCAGCTGGTCCATAAGATGCAACAGTTGTTGGTGCCCCTTCCCCTCTTACTAGTTTAAATGACTGACGAAGACGTTAAATGTTCGACCAAGAGCGCATGTCCCCTCCTTTGTAAGATGCAGGCCATTGAACTTAAAGAATTCCCTTTTCCACAAGTTCTGCTAGTTCCTGATGTAGCCATGCCCCTTATCCTGATACCAGTTTTTAAGCCAGATATTAAGCTCACAGATGTCCCCTTCTCTGATCTTCTGCCTGCTGGTACCCCTTTCCCACACAGACAAATCTCTGAGAAGGAGATGCTGGATGAAAGGGAAGTTAGTTTCTTGCCAAATTTTGTTATATTTTGCTTAGTCTCCTCCACAGACCAACTAGCTAGGTAATTTGTGCCAGTATGGATCAGAATGTGTGTGTCCTGCTTGGTGTTGCACAGAATGCTCTCAGTGTAGTCTGTATCCCTCCATGCCAATGTTCCTGGGAGTCATCTTACCGCAATCGCTGATCGGCCGCTTTGGATGATGTGAGACTCTGCTCCATGTATCATACAGTCTCCTATATCTGGCCAAATAATTATGTTATTTTTGAGAGAGTCAGCCCTCACATGTAAAGTATTTCCCTCAGAGTGTATTGAAACTGAGTGTGTAATTTTAGAGTCATTCCCTCAGTGTGGTAGGTCCACGTATGCAATTGGATGTCATTATTAAAATCTGCTTTTGTAAAATGAAACCCTGCTCCTATTTGCATTGGAAATGAGTCCAAAAACATAGTAAAATGGGTTAAAAACAATGAGGAAATCACAGAAGTAGGTAAATAGCATGTATCCTTTTTGTCAGTACCTATTTATGCTTTTTATGGTAAAATATCAAAATAAAATCAATGCCAAGACCAAGGATGATGGTTGATTTAGGGGGAAACATCTCAAGGCTTGTCTATAATTTTTCAGACAAACATTATCTTAAGTAGTTTGTCCATTAGTTTTGTAAAGGGATGTCTGATTGGTAAACTTTATATTGTTTTAACAGTGCTGCTAATTGAAACAGTTGTATTATCCCCACCATACACGCATACATAAAGACACATGTAAGATTAATAGCACTATACATTTTATGAGCTTACAAAAAAAGCCATCAGGAAGTGAATGAGCAAGTAAACACATTTTCTGGACCTTAAGAAGGGTATCTTACTTAGTGTGGGATTTAAATAGAACAGCTATTCATATGATATATGTGGTGGGTTGCACTGTACTTATGAATAAGATTAATTAATGGTAATTAATCCAACAAGTGACCTTTCATTTTTATGAATGCTCAGTATGTTTTTGGTCATTTGCCTCACATCTGGACAAAAAAAGATGAACAATCTTGTGTACAGCATTTCTTCTTTTTATCATTATCAGCCTAATTAGCTGTACATTTTCACAATGTTCTCTCTTAATCATATTTCTTTATTCCCCAATTATTTGCAATTTTCTGTTAAAAGTCTTTTCCTGAATATGACCAGATTTAGCTCTCCATTTTCTTTTAATATGTATGCTTTGTCAGAAGTTGTTCAAGACATAATCTAACACAACATATAGAGGATAGTGTATGGGCAACAGTGTTATTCACTTCGAGAGGTTGGCATGACAACCATTGAAACCATGACAGCAAAGCTAGAGAGGTCTGAGGGTGTCATGACACCTTGAGAAGTGAAAGGCACTGTTGTTGTTCACTGTTGCCCATACACTGTCTTTTATAATGTATGGGCACCTTACAAGTCTGCTAAAACTAGGTTTGAGCTGAGGTGGGAAGTGCACCAGCTGCAGCCAACAGAAATGGAAGGATCAACCAGATATGCAGTAAGGGCGGCAGTGTGATCACCCAAACCCCACAACACAGGATTAATGAAAAACAAAAGCGGCACTTACTTTTCAATTAGGACGTCCTCTAGTGCCGACACTGAACTGCCATACAACAAATTTAGCTAAAGATGTGCAGATTCAAATAGCTGTCCAATCATTCGACCATTCGAGGACACTAGTGGGTGGCCGCATGATCTGATTCCAAGTTGTTGTACCATCAATGTGACATACTCAAGATGGTACTACATCATCGTGATGTCACATTGATGGTACAACAAGAATAGGGAAAGTTAGATTTTGAGAGAATACAATGTTCTAACATGCACCATACAACAACCTCAGCCTCCCCACCCCCACTAAATTCATATGATGCAATATATGCAGTTTGGAAGACATACAGAATGGAATTTTAAGGTATCCATTTTCAATATGCATTAATATAGCAAGTTCTTGGCACAGCAACAAATTAAAGACTGTATTTGGTTCATATTCAAGTAGACCTAATATTTATTGTATGCAGTTATTGTCCATATTTTGTATCTATTGTCAGTGTTCTCCTGGTTGTACATTGTTGCTAAAGGTCTCTAGCCCAAATTCTTTTTCTAACTGTATTACTGTCACACGTTACATTTATCTGTATTGTACTGAAACCTCCACTGCCACAAGGTCATCTCACAAATGCACCTTGTGCATGCTCAAGGACTCACCCTGTATACATTATTTATTTTATTTATTTATGGCATTTTGGTAACCCGGGTGAGCTTGCTGAAACCAGAGGTCCCTTCTTCAGAGGAGACCCGGAATCAGTTACACACAAAAACTTACATATACAATAAGGCAAGATAGTACATAGATGACTGCATAAGGTACAAAACAGGTACATAGGAGCAGTTAGTTAAAAAAATATATAATTAAATAACTAAATTGCATTTATTTTAAGGTATGATGACTGAGAATAAACTTTCATTACATCTTTGACCTTAGAAAATAAACAGTATAAAATGTAAAAAAAACATTAATATTTTACTGTAAAATGTAATTTGCTAGTATTATTAGGTGTGTGGTAGTATGCTGTTAGGACATAGGGATGCACATAAGGTGTTGCCTGAGCCTTGTTTGCTATTCCTTAAATGACATTAAGACTATCAGATGTTTACCTACTGTACAGAGAGAAAAAACTTTACAGCTATGCACCCAAAGGAACTGATGTATAACCATGAAACATAGGTTACTGTTTGGGTGGCACATTTTGAAAATAAAGACAAAGTGAACCAAAGAAATATCTTTTCATTATATCATATACTAGCTGTGTGGTGAATGAGTCTGACTCATCCTTTTCTATGAGCATATCAGTGCACCCTGTATACATGCCAGTACCCCTAATTTGTATGCACACTGGGTAGTCATTAGTCCTTCTGTGCTGACAGATAAGCATTGAGCTGGCTGTGCCTTTGAATATGGTCCCAGACATGCTAACTGACTGACCGGCATGCAAAGCACTGTTCGCACAGTGGTTAACCTGAATTGTTTGTGTCAGTTGTTCTCCACATCTTACTGTGTGTGCCACTTTGTTAGAAGCATTAATTTATTATTCAAACTCCCCCCCACCATGGATCAGCATGCACGTAAGTTTAAATGAAAAATATGTTTTGACAAACAACTTTGAAGTCACCGCTATAATTCAAACCCATTTCTGTTGCTTAAAATACAAAATCATTTCACGGCTGGTAGGATTCAATGCCTGGCCTTTTATTTCCTAGATCATTTATAGTCCTGCTGCACCACAGAAGCATACTCAAGTCAATGGTAGGATTGAGGAGTAGAGGTCCAGTCACTACCTGGTGACCTGTGTTCTGATCTCAGCAGAAGAACATGCATTTAAAGCTGCAGTATTTAAAACACATAATGTTCCTGACAGGAACATTTCATGTCACCTTTCTGAGCACACTTTACCTTTCTCAATGCTCAGTTTAAGCTGTTATAATGTATGGTAGAACGCTGTTAATGGCAGAAAATCATCTTTTGCTAGTGTTGTTATACCATCGATGTGACGTTGCTGTGTTGTTAACCCATCGATGTAAGGTCACATCGATGGCATAACAAATTGGAACCTACAGGCATTGTCATCTCCAAGGCAGCACGGCAGCCCGCGCCCTGTCAAAAGCGTGTGACCGTTGGACAGTTCAAGTAATTAGAGTAACTCATGTCGGCTCCCCCATAGGTGAGGCATCTCTCTCGGACTCTGTTTGTCCATTCTCTGAGCAACTGTCAGTTACCGAACTGTCGCACAGCTCACTAGGGCTGCGTCTCATCGTTCGTCAAACCGATTTGAGTTTATATAAATCCCCATTTATTCACCGTGCAAAGGCAGCAGCTACCAAAATGTGCCAAAATACCGATGCCCTTACCTTATAAAGACAATGTATGGCGTAAATTGGTCATACATATACTGGTGTCACCGTGGTTACCTTGGCAACTTTAGTTTGACCTCTCGAGCTGCGCTCTCGAGGTTAACTAAAGTTGCCACGGTAACCACTCGGCACTAGCATAGTGTGGTTAACCACCGATGCCCATACATTATCCTCTATATTAAGTAAAGTGCTAATTATTAACTAGTTCATTATCATCTCTGCTTTTACATATACCCTGTATGGCATTCAAAATAAATCTATGTCTCCGAGATGGCAGGCAGAGAATGTACCATTATGACAACAGGTGGTGGCCTATTTTGCACATTTCAATGATTAACTTTAAAACCTTAGGCTCTACAGACAGATTAGCAAGCGTGTAAATACAAAATACAAGTTTCCTGCCTACATTAAACCCCCCCGACCTTGTGCTTGCTTACCTGCTGACACATGTACAGTACTACCAAACTGCACTGCAGTAGATGAAAGTTTCGTTGGTGTAGAGGTACATTCATTTCATAAACTTAAGGAGCAGAAAACCTGAGATAGCTGAGTATGAATGAAGGGCAGTTGATTTTATTTAGCAAAAATATCAGAGTAACAAGGGCATTTTAATTTAGCACCGGGGGGGGGCAGAATTTCACTACATGTACTGTGTAACACATTTTGACAAATGCAACAAGTCAGACATTATTGACGTAAGTGTAAAAATACATGTTGACAGGATTTAAAAAATGTCACATGTGATGTTCATGATGTGGGGTACAAAAATAGCTATGTTGAAAATGAGGAGTCACAATCTGGTAAGATAGCAAAGGCAGAAGTAAACATTGAAGAATTTCAATGTTTTTTCATAAGTTTGTCATTTTTGAGATTTTGACCCTAACTTTTCAACATAGCCTTTTTATTACCCCACCTTATGATCAAGACAAGTAGAATTTTTAAAATCACATCCAAAAGGTAATTTTGTGTAGTAAATGTGAAAACTTTATTTTTTTGAGGGGGGGGGGGATTTTAGAAATTACACCTGCCTTGTTCATGAAGTTGGGTAAAAAAAGGCTATGGTGAAATTTTGGGGTCACAATCTAGAAAAATGGTAAAGTTATGAGTAAACATTGAAGAATGTCAACATTGTTTTATAACTTTGTTGCTTTGTTTTGAGATGTTGACACAAAGTGGTAAATAGAACGTAGAAACATAGAAGCTGATGTCAGAAAAGGAACACAATGCCCATCCAGTCTGCCTGTGTTACCAATTTGCTCCCACTGGGTAGGAAACTTGTAATGGATATGTGACAGAAGGTGGTGGTTAACAGCACTCACTCCAGTGAGGGGAGAGTGACCAGCTGGATGCTGCAGAGCTCAGTACTGGGACTGGTCCTTTTCAGTGTCTTCATAAGTGACAGTGCTGAAGAACTGGAAGGTAAGGCATGCCTTTTTGCAGATGTCACCAAAATCTGTAATAGTGTGGATATTTAGGAGGGGTGGAGGGAATGCATAGGGATCTTGAGAAACTCGAGGAGTGGTCACGGGCATGGCAGCTGGGGTTCAATGCAGAAAACTGCAAAATCGTGCACCTGGTGCATAAAAACCCAAGAACTGAGTATAAGATGGGGGAGGTTCTGCCAGTCAATAAGCAGGAAAGAGACCTTAGAGTTATCATATCTGATGATCTCAAAGTGGCAAGGCAGTGTGACAAAGCAGTGGGTGGGGCCAGTGGGATGCCTGGATGCCTAGGAAAAGGTATCACCAGCAGGGAGAGGGGGTGGTATTGTAACAGCCTAGATAGACTGTTCCACCAAGAGAATAGGGACAGCCTAGTAGTTTTACTGTATTTGCAAAATAAATAGTTAAGGACGCAGGTTTGAGACCCAGGGTAGGTAGGAGCTGCCAGAGAAATATAGGGTAGCCCCTGCAGTGATAAAAAGACTAGATCCAGCATTCAGAATTATACCACATTAGAGATTAACAGTTTAAAATAGGTTGGGTTGTAAAATACACTGTGAACATATTAATTAAATACAGTGGAATGCAGCACGGGGGGGGGGTGCGTGGAAAGGACTCCTGACCCTGCCATTTCTCACACACATGCAGTTTTACATAAAGTATTGTGATTAGCAACATTTTTGTGGTAAAATTATAGTATTTAATGGTAAAATAATTAAATCAGAAGATTAGTGGCCAGTGAGCTATTAACTGATTGTTCTGGCTATTTGTACAGTGCTGGTAGCCCAGTAAGAGTTTGGACTGCCTGAGTTGCCTGTGGAGATTTTTGTATTTAATTAGTTGTTTATGTTTACTCAATTACTCCTGAAGTGCTAGCTGCTCTTTGGTTAGTTTAAAAGATGCAGAGTGGCAACTGCAGGTGCTACAGGCACCAAATAAATGAGTGGGAGAGTGAGAGACCGAGAGTTGATCCCACAGTGAGATCACTTGGTGCTCAGTCTTGGAATCCCTGGTTCTGCCTAGGGTGGCTGCCTCACTCTGCAGCCATACATAAGCTAGGCTTTGGCCTAGAGAACTCTTCTGCTTCTTGCATATCTGAGAGGTAGACACATGATGTGCTTCTCTCAAGGCAGGATCAACCAGATAAAAATATTCCATGTACATTAGTTGGCAGGCAAAAAGCACCAGAGAATGATGTTTAGGGACTGGCTTCTACTAAATAAAGTAAAGGAAATATGTCAGGGAGCACAGTCTGGAGATTGGGGCTCTGGAAGTCCAGACACAGCAAAGAAAATGCACACACACACTATATGAGAGCTCATAGGAGCCATTTTGTGCATTTAGGGTGTGATTGTGGTGTGGGAGCGCAATGCTTCACAAACACATGGAAAACACATATCAAATAAAAAATAAATAATCTAAAGGACATGTGGGGGGTGGAGGAGTCCTGGACACAACACAATTGTATTTAAAAGTTCCAAAAGTGTGCAGAAGCGAAAATGGAGCACTTTGAAGCAGACATCAACAGAATTAAAGTCAGTCAAGCTACAACACATTTGTCCTGTTCAGTATCATGTTCCAAGCAGAGTTTTGATAGAAATGAACCAAACTTGGCACACACATTCCTTAGAGTTTCCTACACATGAAAAAAAATGGTTTTAGATGCCTAATGTATAAAATAGAGGAGTTGCTAACATTGACAAATACAGTGGGTCTTGAATGAAGCTAATCCATGCAGGCACTTATACTGGAGGTGGGGCTTAGTGTGGGAAAATGAATATTTATTATCTGAGAGAAAAAAACTGTTGTACTTAGCACAGTTAAAGTGGAAACAACTGTTCTGACTGGAAAAAGAATAGAAACGTGTTCAGAAGAGATTACGTATTTTAATGAGAAAAGAACAGTAGTCTTAGCGACTCTGCTTTCCTAGGGGCTACTATGTACAGAAAAAAATTCAGCAGAAAGCTTGGGAAGTCAGTTGTCATTTTTTATAATGAAAAAGGGCTTAACCCTTGGGAAAATGTTTATTTTAAGTGAAAAAGAAAATGCATTTAAAAATGACTTCAAATGATAAAAAAAGGGGGGAGCCTTAGAATGTTTAGAGGGTCAGTTGAGCTTCAAAATTGAGAATTCCATTGTGGCTTATGCTGTTGCAGGGAGGAATTTGATTGGTACTGAGCTGCTGTACAGGTCAGTGTTCACTCAGTGACCACAAATGTAAATATGCTAATGAGATTTGGGCTATAAAAAGGGCCGCACAGCCAATGTGCAGTCAGTCTGAGCAGGAAGAGCGACCAAGAAGGAAGATGCCCATGCCAAAGGAATGACTATCTAAAGAGGCCTGGTGAAGAAGAAATAGCCTGACAGAGACAGTTTAAATTAAATGCAAATGTAGGAATAGGGAATCACCTGTATCCCAGAGTAGGGTCCGAAAGAGCAGTGAGAACAGGGTGAAGAATAGAAAGCATGTTGCTTCAAGTGCCTGATGATCCTGTGTTACAAGTTTCCTCACAGAAGAAGAAAAGCTGCAAATCTGAAGAAATCATCGCTTCTCCTCACATCTACATCCTGTTGACTCAAAGGGGGCCCTCCGACTACATCAAGCTGCAACAACTTCACAGAGAATTTCTCCAGTAAATCCGAAGGAATGTGGTATAGTAAAAACCTTTTCAATACAGTCAGGTGACTATTTTAAAAGCTACAGTGACACTGTTTTACAGAGAATTTACCCCATCCTTCTGAATTTAAGAGACTTTTGTCAAAGTGAAGGACTGAACCTGGAGGGACTGAGGGGGGATTCTGTCACAATTTTTATTGTACCAGTATGCAACATTGTTTAATGTCAATGCTTAGTTTAAAAGTTTTCCAGAAATGAATGTGTGAACATGTCAACTGATTTTGAATGATTTTAGAGCATAAGAAGTACAGTACAGTAAGTGAGTAATTGGATACCTGGGTGGGTATCTGGCAGAAGGGGTCAGTGGGCTGACTGAGGTAGATAATAATAATAATCTTTATTTTTATAGTGCAATTCTAAAACCAAAGCACTTTACATAGTCAAAATACAAGTAAATAACAGAGTAGACAATCCATAAGATACTAACGATATGGAGTACAAATAGATCAAATAAAATAAACACTAAATGCTTGCTGAAATAAGTGGGTTTTCTGGGCTGCCTTAAAGCTCTCCATGGTCTGGTACTCTCGAGTCTGGCAATATAGAAGGTTCCACAGGGTGAGGGCACCATGCATAAAAGCCCGGGCCCCAGATGTTTTCAGACGAACCATGGGAACCTCTAACAACCCCTCATCAGTTGAGCAGAGAGGGTGGCCAGGGCTGTAGGGAGTCAGTAGTTCTTGCAGATAGCTTGGACCCAGTCCGTACAGGGTCTAATAGGTCAAAAAGTCTGACCTTGAAGGTGATCCACCACTGTACAGGCAGCCAGTGCAGTTCACACAGCACAGGAGTGATGTGACTCGAATGAGGAGTCCCCGTCAACAGCCGCGCTGCAGCATTCTGCACCAGCTGCAAGCGATGGATATCAACCCCTGGCAGCTCCAGGTAAAGGGAGTTGGAGTAGTCTAAGAGCGAAGTCACAAAGGCACGGATCAATGTAGGCAGGTCATCAGACGGAACAAGATGCTTAATCCTGGTGATGTTCCTAAGATGGTAAAAGGAAGACTTGATGACTGCCAACACCTGCAAATGGAGTGTTAACCCATCATCAAAAACCACCCCCAGGTCATGCACCTGTTCAAAGGAAGGCAGCTGGGCATCCCCCAAGCCAAAGACTTGAAGTAGACCTCACTACCCACCTCTATCTGGCAACCTGGATCCACCACCAGCACCTAAGTCTTCTCAGAGTTCAATTTCAGCCAATTGGACTTCATCCAGTCATGGATTTCTGCTAGACAGCTGTTAAAGACCGAGATTTTACTATCCTGGTCAGGTGCAAAAGACATATAGAGCTGGGAATCATCTGCATAGTAGTGAAACCTCAGCCCATATCATCTTAATATGTCTCCAAGGTGCAGCATGCACACTGTGAATGATATAGGAGACAGCACCAAGCCCTGAGGGCCCCCACATGGCAGAGAGTATGGGCTAGAGGAAAATATCCCTGACACCACCCTCTGAGATCTGCCAGAGAGGAAATACTGAAACCATCTGAGAACTGGACCAGCCAGGCTGCAGAAAACCCTCACGTGCTCGAGCAGCACCCCGTGGTCCACAGTGTCAAATGCTGAAAAGAGATCAAGAAGCACCAAGATGGAGCGGCGCTTCTGGTCTCTTGTCATCAGAAGATCACTGAGCACCCGAACCAAAGTGGTCTCGGTACTATGCCTCTTCCACAAACCAGACTGGAGGGGATCATAGATGTCATGGATGGTAAGATGGTTCTCCAGTTGCAGCACAACCACTTTCTCAATCACCTTCCCAACAAAGGGAAGGTTAGAGATAAGCCTGTAGTTAGCAAAGCAGTTTGGGTCCAGAGCAGCTTTCTTAAGGAGTGGTATCACCACCGCCTCCTTCAGAGAGCTAGGAAACTCACTCGACTCTAAGGAGCACCACACAATCCTTGCAAGGACCAGGCTGATAGATTCAATACACCCCAATAACAGGCGTGTTGGGCCCGGGTCCAAACTACAGCATGATGGCCACAAGTGCTGGGCAATCTGCACGACATCGACGATCTCCAGTTGGTTTAAAGGTGTCCAAGAGAACCGAGGGGAGGGGACCAAGCACTGACCACCGTCAACCTCCATAGAAAGCATTGGACTGATCTCAGCCCTAATGTTGGCCACCCTATCCACAAAGAATCGAGCAAACTCCTCACACTTAACTTGTGAAAATGCACTTCAGACCTGCAGACAGGATGGGTTGCACAGCCTGTCCACAGTTCGGAAGAGCTGAGCCAGTTGATTCTGAGCAGCAGCAATCTCCCCGGGCAGGAACTCTGCCTTCTTACGAGTGATTGCTGATTGATAGATTTGATAATGATCCATCAATCTAAGGTGATCAGCTTCAAGGGCCAATTTCCACCAGCATCGCTCTTACCTTCGTCCAACTCACTTAAGGTCCTGTCAAACCAGGGGGACTGAGGGCGGAGGGAGGGAGGGAGAAAGAACATGGACTGAGGCGATAGAATCTGGCACTTCAGTAACAGCTTTATTATAGGCTTGGTAAGGCCTAGTAGTCACTGTATGCCATTAAAGCAAGTGAAATTGGATACCAGGGAGGGTATCTGGCAGAAGAGGTTAGTGGACTGACTGCTCAGAGGTATGGCCCAGTAGTCACTGATTTCATGAATAAAGCTCAGGGATTAAGGCCTAGGTGGGTGCCTATCCTGGGAAAATGTGACATCTGGAGGGCTGGTGGGTGCTGAGTACCTGCAGTCTCCAGGGGTGATTTTGAGGTGATTAATGGGGTGGAGGTGCCCTACTGGGATATAGAGTATACAGTAAATCTAATTTCTGTGTTTGAATTGGCATTTTTCCTGAATTTAAACTTGTCATTCATGGATGTGATTACCAAGATTTACTTCACAATTTCAGTAAACTTTTACCTTTGTGCTCAACAACCGAAGTGTCAGGCTCCTTGCTTGCAGTACCAGTGTCTCACATTCCTGCAAGTCTCCAGGTCAGTCCGGTACATAATTCCCTACTCTTGGCAGCTGTTAGCTACTCCAGTTGGGGAGGTAAGGTTCTGTACTCAGGTAGTACCCAACTGGGAAAGTATTCTCAAAAAGGAAGGAACAAAGAATCTTTGTGCGGAATGTTCTCATCTGTGGCCAGAGGTAATTACAGTAATGTGGGTGTGTCATCATAGTATTACTACGTATCACTCAGTGGTGAGACCCCAACAGCGTATTGTGTCCAGTTCTGGAGGCATCACCTCAGAAAAGACATAGGCAGGGTAGAGGCAGCCCAGAGGAGAGCAACTAAAATGGTGCTGGGGCTGCATCAAAAGCCCTATGAAGAGTGACTGAGGGGTTTCAACATGTACACCCTAGAAGGGAGGAGAGCGAGGGGATATGATAGAGTCCTACAAGTACCTCATGGAGGAGAACAGAGTAGAAAAGGTGAGTCTCTTTCAAATGAGAAAGAGCACCAGAACCAGGGGGCATGCATAAAGCTGGAAAGGGGATGTTAAAGGGGGATTTGAGGAAGTACTAATTCACTGAAAAGGTGGTTGATGCCTGGAACAGACTTCCAGCTGAAGTAGTGAAGGCAAGAACAGCAGGAGGCTTCAAGCATTCATGGGATTGACAGAAATATTAGTGTATAGACAGGGAAGAGGGATGGTTGCTGAAGACCAGTTAAGATCTGCTGAGACAGAATTGGCAAGGACCATCTGAGCAGACTAGATGGGCCAAATGGTCCTTTTCTACCAACAAGTTCTATGTTATTAAAGTTTCTAATAAAAAATACATATCATAAATGCCTCTTGGATCAAAAGCCTTTTATTTTCACCGAAAAAGAGCAATTCAGGAAATACTCAATAATGAAAATGTCTGGTATGCACAGCAATGCATGGGTGTTAACTATTCAGAGATCATGATGGCTAAACTGTCTGAAAAAGCAGGACTTTTAACGAATGAAGAAACCAATAAAGTTAACATTTCTTAATGATTGTAGTATTTGTCAAATGCTATATTCTGCATGCCTCCATTGCTTATGCTCTGTATTTAAACTTAAATACAACTATTTGTTGCTTAATTGGGTGCCAAGGAGGCTCTCTTGGAATTTGCCAACTCCCCCTGCCGGTGTTGCTCTCCATACTTGACTATTCAGAGAGCTTCACAGGCAGCAAGATTAGGGCATGCTGGTGGTGTACTGCAGGTGTTGCTATGGTATACAGTAGTGGGGGCACTACCTATGTATGGCAGTTGGTTGCTTGGAATGGGGTACAATTAATAGGACCATGCTATAAAATCCTAGATGCTGCTTTTATTAACATATTTATTTATTTTTCTTTATTACTTTATTGTTTTAGTTGTTTGTGTCTAGCCCTACTCTTTCTAATTGTTTTTTTGTTATCTGTGATGTTAAGCACCCTGAGTTTCTGGGGATGGGCACCATGAAATAAATGTACTACTACTACTATTACTACTGGTACTGGTACTATTACTATTACTATGAACTTCTAGAATGGCCTTGCTTATGTGCAGAAGTGCTTTACTTGGAAGATACTGGCTTATTCCTTGCCTAACTCAGTGGTTGAAACTGACACTGACCCATTACCCAAATGCTGTTAAATTTTGTATTTGGCTAATAAAACATTCCTTTAGAGGCCATGCTGTCTTGTATTGGAGAAGGTAGCATTTCCTTAAGCTCATTATTTGGGCTTGTGGAAAGGACTGTGGCACCACATTATTGACCCAGTGACTAATCCTGCTGGCTAGTGGCTTCTGACTTAATTTTAGCCTCTGCAAACTCTGTACCAGTGTGGGCTTGGGAAAGAGGGGCCAGTGATTGAAGACTGTTTTTAATAACTGTGAACCTATGGAAGCACACTAATTCAGTCTGCAGAAGGCTATATCCCATAATTCTCTGATAAAGTGGAGCAATGGATGCACTGTTGGCCATACCAGTTTACTAGGGGATGCCCACTGCCTGGCAGAGCTCTGTCCAATTTGTATTAGTATGCAGATGTGTTGAAGGGTGGTTGGGGACTGTGAATGTGACCAGTGTGGTATCATGGTGCAGACCTATACAGACCAGAAATGTGAAAATCATGTATATGTCAGCTCCCAATGAGAACTGGGCCCAAAGGGCTTGTTGCAAAAATGTATAGCATATGTTTATTTCTCCACCAATGACCAGTCTTAAGACATTAAATAAAAAACAAAACTATTGTAAATTGATGACTATGAACTAAAGTACTGAAACAAAGAAATAGAAATAGGTACGCTCACTCTGTTATTGTCCCTGCTATGTTTCTGAATCATTCAGCTCAGATATGTTGCTCTCAAATGAAATAAGAAACTATACTTTACCTAGTTTATAAACATTTCTTGCCACATCACAATGTTTTGAAATTTAATTAAAGTTGTGCAAGCAACTCAAGATGGAAAAAAAAAATCAAACAACGCCAGCCTGCTGGCACAGCAGTAGCACTACCGCTTGTGACGCTGATGAGCTGGATTTGGGAACAAGCCTGAGATCGGGCATCTGAGGGACTGCTCTCCTCCTCCTCCTCCTCCGAGGATGGTGGGTGGCACCATCTAGCAATCGCCTGACCTTTAGTTTTGGCCTGAGGTAAGGGAGCCTGTAACTGCATGAGGCATGTTGGGGGAGTGGCAGACATCTATGCACCATATGGGGCCTATGCCTTAAAGTGTGGATTGTCTATGTGCTGCTTATTTGCGGCGTGTAGGCAACCCTAAGTTGGAATGCTGTGAACCAGTGGTCCAGTGGACCCCTAGTGGTATTCACAGAAGGGGCGTGCTCCCCATGTGCACACATTCCCAACCAATCATGGTACTAAACATCATGGCTGGTCTGGGGGCATGTTTGAGGGTGTGCCCACACACCATGCCATTTACAAAGGCATGGAGTGCTGGGCAAGGGTGGTACAGGATATGGCAGTGGGACCCTGCTGTATCTTTTACACACACCCCAATGACACCCACTGGCTGCAGTGGGACAGGGAATCCACCCACTGTTATTCCCCAGCCCGCTGGGCAGACTGAGAGAGCTAGGGGCATCCAGTCAGGCCCGTGCCCATGCATTTTATTGAAATGGGACTTGCACCTACCCAGAATTATCTGCCAGTGCAAAGCAAGTGATCCGCTATAGGACCCTGGATGGGCATCTGATTGGATGCCTGCCTATGTTCTCTAAACCGGCCCCAGCAGTTATGCATGCCTGGGGGGTGGGGCCACAGACAGACATCCTGTGAGAGCATGTGGTTATGCATACCACGCGCTCTCCACCAGTGTGCAGGTGCATGGCTATGTGCGCCTGGTACGAGTGATTAGCATCTACCCAGTTTGCATTAGTGCACAGACACCTATGCATGGGAGTGCACATGGTGTTGTGTTGATGTAATTGCATGTACACTCCTCTGGGGTAACACATAAGAACCTCTCCCTTCAGCAGTGCAGCAGGATGACAGTTGCCTTCTCCTTCCAGCTGTCAGAAGCCCCAGAACTACAGTCCCAGGCAGTGGATCTTGGTCTCTTCCTTGCCCCATGGGAGCCCACTGTGTGAGGTTAGCCATGGGCCAACACCAAAACAGGAAGGCCTGCAGGGGAAATGGTGGTTTGGGTGGTGGAGAGTCACAAGTTGGTAGATATGGGGGTACATCCCTGCAAGTACTGAAGTTGAAAAGACAGCTGTAAAATTACCTTCTACAGCTTAATAGACATCAGCCAGGATTTTTAGTCAGTTATCACCACACTAGCAGGATTAGCCCCAAGCTAACTGTGATTAGCACCACTGTTAGCCTGTTAGCATGGTCAGTGCTATTTTAGAAAGCACAGTTAGTGCATCACTAGTCTGTTAGCCTGGCAAAAATCTGTTTGTGCAGAAGTCTGACTGCAACAAAGTGGTACCTCCATGCATATAGGGTGCACTGTTTTTTTAAATGCTTCCCAGATGTGCCAACAGGCTGCCTCTGTGGTGCTAGTTAATGCTTTCAGGAATCATGTTTTAACTGCACAGAAATGGCCAGCCAGGACCACCTTACTTTCTGTCTAGTTCACAATACAAAAAAAAAACCCTGGTAGTCCAGTAATTCCCTCCTCACCTGACCCCAATAGAAATAGAGCATTTATCCCTTGTGGTATAGTGGTAGTCTCCACTCACCTGATAGAAACATGGAAACATAGAATTTGTTGGCAGGAAAGAACTGGTAGGTCCATCCAGTCTGCTCCATTTTTCTCTGTCTATTGCACCTCCTTAGACCCTATTTGGTTGCTAGTGCCCCTCCTGGCTCCCTTTCTGCTACTTATTATGCCCATGCATACTTAAAGCTCCCCAATGCCTTCAACCTCACTACCTCTTCCGATAAGCTGTTCCAGGTGTCCATCACCCTTTCTGTGAAGAAGTATTTCATCACATCCCTCCTAAACTCCTCCTTCTCTAGCATCACTGCATGTCCCCGTGTTCTGGTGCTCTTTCTCCTCTGAAAGAGACTCCCCACCTGCACCTTGTTCAACCCCTGTGAGGGACTTATAGGCTCAGTCATGTCCCCTCTCACTCTCCTCTCTTCCAGGGAGTACATTGTTGAAATACCACAGCCTCTCTTCATATGGCTTCCCATACAACCCTGCACAATTTTAGTAGCCCTCCTCTGGACTGCTTCCACCCTGTCAATGTCCCTGTGGAGGTGCAATCTCCAGAACTGGACACTGTACTCTAGGTGGGGTCTCACCAGTGAGTGATACACTGCCAACACCACCACAGTTGATGATGTCAATGGTCACATGACACAATTTGAATCATTTCATTCCAAAGCCAAATACCATCATACTTCTTATCTCAAAGTAAAGCACTGCAAATAATGGTAGGAGCCTGTGGAAGTACAACAATACTCTTCATCAAATTCATTTTATATTTTCAATTAATTACAAAGAAATTTAAATAAGTTAATTCATAATGAAAACATTCAGAATGAATGTTTTGTATTTCTTGTATGAGAGACAAAAGGGGGGGGGGATGCAGGAGGGAGCTGCTTGCCCAGTCACATCATTCAATGTCGGATAAGCAAGAAATCCTGTGCTCACCTAGAGTCACCTCTCAGACCTGCAAAAGGGAAAAGAATAAATCAAAATTAAAACATGGAATTTCAATTTGCACCAAAGCATTCTGAAAATTCAACAATTATGTCAATACTTCTATTCCATTAAATATGGCTTCAAATCCAATTCATTGTTCAATCCCTGAGGGCTCAAACTTTGTAACACAAAAATCCAGTATCCTTCCCTTCTCTGTAAGGCATTTAATCTGTTGCCCCCACAGTTTACTCACAAACACTTGTTCCAATTCCATAAAAAAATATATTATTGATATCACAGTTATGCTCAGAGACAAAGTACTCAGCTACAGGATTGGAAAAATCACTGTGTTTGTATGTCCCTAAGGTGCTCTTGCATTCTGATCTTTAGTTTCCTAGTTGAACAACCAATAGTTTTGGACATGAACACTAGATTGCGCAAACCACATAGGTGGTTACACATGAAATAAATTGCCAAATGTTGACTGTCCTTGAGGCATTATTCAGGGAAACAATCTTACCCTGATTGCAGTGTTTACAAACAATACAATTCCTACATTTGAACATCCCGGATGGCTTGTGGGGGCACCATGTTTTTAGAGTTGTGGGAAGGGGGTACTGAAACTGCTAGAAGTCAAATAATCCTTAAGGTTTTTACCTGTCCGAAAAGTAATATGTGGTCTTTCCCCTATATTAGCATGCAGTAAGAAATCACTTTTTAGAATAGGCCAGTATTTACAAAGCACATTACCTATCTTACCAGAAATGGAATTAAACCCAGTAACAAAAGTAACAGTATTGGACTCTGTGGGTTGCTTGATTTTAGGTTGTAGTGGCTATAGTAAGAAAGATCTATTTATAGTACAAACTGTCTTGAATGCTTGATCAATAGTAACTCTGTCATACCCCCCCCCCCCTTGCCATAAGCTGAGCTGATTGCTTCTGTGATTTGGAAATGAAATCATCCACATTTTTATAATTTCGCTTAAGGTGCAAAAATTGGCCATAAGGTATGGAGTTCTCTAAACTAATGGGATGGGAACTCTTGGCATGGAGCAAGCTGTTAGTGGAAGTGGGCTTGCGATAGGAGGAGCTAGAGACAGCACCCTTCTCATCTACTAAAAGAGTTATATCTAGGAAATTAAGTTGTTTTTCCTGAATTTCAGATGTAAATTGTAAATTCAAATCATTCTGATTCAACCATTCCAGAAATAGTAATGCCTCATGTCTGGTGCCCCTCCATATGCAGACCACATCATCGATAAAGCGAATTCACTTCACAACATTATTATGAAATGGGTTCACCTTTGGTTCAAAAATCACAGTTTCCTCCCAAGCTCCCCAAAACAAAATTGCATAGGAAGGGGCCATGGCTGCCCCCATGGCCGTACCACACTGCTGCAAAAATAATTCATTATCAAACTCAAAATAGTTGTGCGTTAACACAAATTGTAAGCTTTCAAGAATGAACTTTTTGGGGATCTCATTCCCCAAGGGGTCCCCATCCAAAAAATAGCACGTACTCTCAGTCCATCCTCATGTTGTATTGAGGTATATAAGGACTCCATGTCAATACCAATCCATAGAAAATCTTTTTGCCACTCAAAATATTTGAATAAATTCAGTACATGCATTGTATCATGGGCATAGGCAGGTAACTTTACCACATACCTCTGCAGAAAGAAATCTAAGGAGGTGCATAAATGATATATTAAGGAGCCCACCCCCAACACTATAGGTTGGCCAGGTGGGTTCTCCCGATTTTATTTACCTTAGGGAGTGCGTATAACACTGGAATTTTGTGGGAGTCTACCCAAATAAATGTAAATTCTTGTTCAGTGATGCACCCACTCCTTTTGCACCTTCCAAGAGTTCTTGCCTGCCAGCCTGCACCTGGTCTCGGTATAGCATGGACACATGTAGGCTCCAAACAGGAGCTATCTGAAAGTACAGCAACATCAGCAATATTGGATACCCCATTGTCGGCAATGTTGTGAGACTGTTTTCTTCTTTTGGGGACATTGCGAGTATGCTCTTTGGTGTACCATACTGGCGGGGGACATCTAGTGCCAACACCGGGATTGGGCCCCCCAATGTCGGCAGAAACATTTAAAAAAAATACACATTCCAGGACACTGGGAGTGGGCTCTCCAGTTTCCCACACTAGTGGGGGGGACCTCTACCACTGCCAGCATAGGGATTTGGCACCCTGATGTCTGCAGAAGCTGTTTTTTTTAAACATGCCTCAGCCCCCTTGGAGACAGTAAAAGGATGATAGAACCTTTTATTAGGTAAACGCCAACTGGTGTTTACCTAAACGGGGGCTGAGGAGTATGATTCTGGCCTTATTTTGGCCAATAAATGGTCAGGAAAGATTTTGGCCATTTATGGGGGATGGTGTTTTTTTTTATTAAAGTAGTGCCGCAAATTTGTGGAAGTTTCCAAAAAGTGCTGCAAATTTGCGGCACTTTTGCAAAAGCAGTGCTGCAAATTTAAAACATTTCCAATGGCCAAATTATGAAATGTAGAATAATGCATGGGGAAGTGTGGTTTATGAGGATTTCATACACATCCGAGGTGTGTGATGCATAAAATCTGAATCACACTTTGCCATGTTTTATTTTTTATATTTACTGATAAGCATTTGTCCGTTGTATACTTGGCAGCTCATGCTAGACTGACTTGATCCCCCATTTAACCAAAACCCCATTTATGTGAACATTTTTTGTAATCCCCCTGACTTTTGGATAAATGGGGTTGTGCTATATTCTGTTGGGCTGACTCATGTGTCCACAGACTTTTAAACTGTTGTTGTTTTTTTTTGCTTTAAGTAGTCAGCGATGGGCTAGCTATGTTCTTGGGGCCATCAGGGCCATCAGAAAATACTATACTATACTTGCAGTTTTTCATAGCTCAAAGCAAGCCTCAGCCTGCTCCCTAGACCTAGCCTCTACTTTGTTTCAGAATGAAGGAACAGGCAATTCATTACTGCAGGAAGTGGCCATTTGTTTTCTTTCTGTCAGATCATCAAGAAGTGTGTTTCTTCCACTAGCAGTTTTCAGTGAACAGCTCGAGTGGACCACCAGCCCTGGGACACGTTCTTGAGGGACAGCTCAGGGAGATTATTGCCTGTTTGTGGTACCCGTGGTTTATGGAACTCCGTAATTCACAAGTGTGAATTATGGAGTTTCAGAGGCTCTTCCAGTGATAGATTATTGCACTTAACCAATAAATATAAAACATATTTCTGACCATTATTTTTAAAATCTAACACCAGGATTGTATTCCGTGGGCCCCAATTAGATAAACACAATAGTTGGCATTTACCAAGGGGCAGTCATTTTTGAATTACAGCGTTTTTTATCCTTCGCTAACTGAAAATAAGATGGTGACAGTACAACACTACTGAACCCATTTGTGGCAGGAAAAAGTGCTTTTGCAAAAGCAAAAAGTGCTTTTGAGGGTTACATATATTTGTTCCTATAGGCTATAATGGGAAACTTAAAAGTTGTATAACTTTTGAACAGATTAATATTTTTACACCAAACCTTCGAAAGGCACATCTGCAGCCCAGACTCCATATATCATAACAATTTCAGACCAGACCCCCAAACCCTTTCAGAGATGCAGATGAGCAAAGGATATGTACCTAAATGGTAAATTTCTCATTTTCTGGCACTCCACAGCTCCACAACCACACATCCGACAGGAACAAAACTTGCCAGATCAAGAGATCTATGGTGCCAGAAGGTGCCTAAAAATATTTGGTCACAGCGGTCATACGGTTGCAAAGTTATTAAAGTGCAAAGATTGAGTTTAACAAAGAAGTGTCCTGGCAACCCTAACTATACTGGCACGACCGTGCCAGTATAATATATGTAAGCAATAAGGCATGATAGGGTGTGCAATAAAGAGTTCTAATGCATGGCCAGGGGCATAGTAAGGCATGAGGCCACAGGCTGAGCACCTTCTGCCCTGGTTGTGCATTAGAACTGTCTAATGCACACCCCCGGAGTGTCTTATTGTGCTTATAAAATGGGCCTCTGTATTTTACACATTGTTTAAATTAAAATTATTAGGTTTAAATAATAAGAAAGTAACATCTTTCTTGTTGTTTTACATAAAATAGTTCCTCCGCCTTCATCATCTCCATTTTTTTTTACTTAGGACATCTGTCCTTAGATGGCCTCCATAGTTGTAGTTTTTAATGTGTTTAGAGTAAATAGTTTATGTACAGCCCCCCCAAAGATCGTGGATATTTTGTATTATTTGTCACCTCCACTCACTTAAAACAAGGACTTTTTGTTTATTTGTTCTTGTTAGTTTTCTTTTCACTTCGAGCACCAGCGCTAGCAAAGCGGCAGACAGAGTAGGGGAGAGAATGAGGCTGAGCTGACACTTTCACAGAGAGGAAAAATGGCCATACAGAGAATGTGCTAGTTATTAGTTTATTTCTCTCTCTCATAGTTTTGTTATATTGTTCATTGAGTAGGTCACAGTGCATACCATCTGGAGACAGTGGGTGAGCATCAGAGAGTCGGTGGGACACAGACTCATGGATGCGGGTAAGTGAAGACTAATGGGAGAGTGTGTGCTGTTTGGAACAGTGAGGGGTCAGGAGAGTTGGGAAATCCTCTTGCTTTTTTTCTTCCCTAGTACAATGAAGGATTAAAATTGGAAGAGTGACTCCAAATTTGAGGTATGGACTCAAAACTAAGGATTAAGCCAGCGGGGGGGGAGGAGGGGGAGGCGAGAGTTGAGACTTGAAATAGTTGCTGGTGACTGTTTAAACAGCATGTGTGCCTCCATACGAGACTCGAAGTAGTTGCCGGTGACTTTACACATTGTGTGTGCCTGACAACCTGCAGAGTTAACTGAAGACTGCGATTGAGGAATGCCAGGGGGTGGGTGGGGAGAAGTGTGCCAGAAAACCACCACAGAGATGGACTGTAGTGAGATCGCAGGTGAACTGACAGACACTGAACAAGGGGCAGAATGAGAAAGTGTGTGAATAGGTCACAACAGTGAACGATCAAGCGGGTGGGAAAGAGGTGTTGTTCACGTGCTGAAATGGCAGTTGATGACTGTGGCTTAAATTAAGAAAAAAAAAAACAAGTTGAAAATAATTGTTTTCTACAGGGAAAAAGTGTCCTGTAGATGTATTTGTGACCTATTGGTAAATCTGAAAAGTTCAAAACAAACAAAATGGTGATCCCTAACATCCTTAACTTTTCCCAAGGTTCTAAATGCAGATTTATATGTTTTCATTTTTCCTGTGCCCAGATTGTCTGCACTTGTTTTAAAGTGTGCATTAGATAGATCTAATGCACGGGTAGCAGCCAATCAGGAGGCTTGATTTTCTCTACTATATATATATATATATATATATATATACAGCATATATATATATATATATATATTAGAGGCAAAAACTCCGTTTAATGCATTAGTTAGGGTTGTTCCACAGCGACAAAAGTGAGGAAATTCGCTGTTAGGGTTGAAAACCCTAACTCCAAATTCACCCCCAGCACCACACACACACAGACACACACACACACACACACATTCAAGTATGGGGAGGACCAAGTCAACACAACCAATGACAGACATCCAGCAGCAGGTGACAGAAATAACAAACAATTGTCTAAATGTACTACGAGACATCCCCACCCACCTGACCAGGTACTGCATGCTCAGTGAGATCAACAGCAAAACTGAGGCCATGTACACCAAACGTACATATCCCTGATTGCAGCTGCACACAACGTACCACACTTAGTAGTTGCATGGCCTTACCTACCGATGCCCCACACCACACCACAACTGGTACTGTGCCATTAGTCAGTATAAATGCTGAAGGTGCATGATGACAGTTGTAGAAAGGTTTTAACACTAGTGAGTATACATTAATTAAGAGAAGTACATAAATTAACCACAAGACACTAGCATGCTCAAGATAAAAGTAGTGTTACATTTAGTAGGTGATTTACATAGTAGTACATTTACTGCAATGGTTTACTCAAGATAGAGAGGCTGATGTAGCGTATGGAAAAGCATTGCCTGTTCAATGCTCTGAAATCTGCACTGCCAGTATCAGATGCATTCTTACTGATGAAGGTGTACTGCTCATGTACATACATAGACCTTCAGTGTGTTTCAATACTAAAGATGCAGTAAGTATTCTTTGTAGGAAACATTGTAATTGCATGGATCAGGCCAAGCAACTTCTAAATATCATAGCACTACTGAGCCAACAATGACGTACCTGTATCGGAGATGTATAATGGATAGATTTTCCTGTAGGCACTTACTGAGTATGTTGTACCTGATAAAGACAATCTCATTGCATCGGTGATGACTAACTTATTCAAATAGTAATACATTTACTATTGTTGCAATGAGTGATCTATGCCACTTATGGACACAGTGTAATTTTTTTAACAGTTGTTTCATACTCAGGCTGTATGCCTAGTGTTTGGGTTTGCCACACTTCTGTCACTGATGCTATCAAAGTGATAACTATGTTAATTGTGGTACAACAGGAATCAAGTAGGTATGGTGTGATATAAACAGAATGTCTTTTAGTATTGATTTAACTCACAATGGGGTAAGTGTACTAGGACAGCAGGGGTTATTCTCATCACTGACTCTGTCAGTTATAATTACACTAATGTTTCGAGGACTGTAATGATCAAGTTACACTGTTCATCTTCATGAGTTCATATTCACAGCCATTCTCCAGTAACTAGACAGTGTATGGTGTAACTGGGTGGGACACTGTGTTGCAAAGCTGCTACAGTGCCTAGCAGAGGGAGACTATCTACTCATAAAGACAATTAAGCAATAAGTCATGACCAACAGTTATGTTAAATGGTCTGTTAATCACCCTGTGGGGGTTTAATGTTGAATGAGGCATAGCCGAGTGCCACATGTCGCTAGACAGTGATAAACTGACCATTAACATAATACCTGGGAGTGGCTTACTGCTATCATAATAAAACTGTTTTTTAAACAACATTAAACCATGTTCATCATATGGTTAGGCTCTACATGTATGTTAATAAAAGTAAACATAAGGCTGTTACAATGTTTACAGTCAATTAGAAAGCTGCATTTCAAAACCTTGTTATAATCAGAGATATTATACCTGTACAACTCCTTGGTTTTGCTGAACTCTATTGCTCAGGTGGCCCACCACATGTGGTCTGGTCTGGTGTGGAGCATTGGTAGGTAAGGCCATGCAACTACTAAGTGTGGTACGTTGTGTGCAGCTGCAATCAGGGATGTGTACGTTTGGTGTACATGGCCTCAGTTTTGCTGTTGATCTCCACTGAGCATGCAGTACCTGGTCAGGTGGGTGGGGATGTCTCGTAGTACATTTAGACAATTGTTTGTTATTTCTGTCACCTTCTGCTGGATGTCTGTCATTGGTTGTGTTGACTTGGTCCTCTCCCATACTTGAATGTGTGTGTGTCTGTGTGTGTGTGGTGCTGGGGGTGAATTCGGAGTTAGGGTTTTCAACCCAACAGCTAATTTCCTCACTTTGTCGCTGTGGAACAACTCTAACTAATGCATTAAACGGAGTTTTGGCTTCTAATTTCCTTTCTTTTGAGAATGGTAACGAGAAATAGTGAATGTAATGCAGCGCTCCCACCACATGATGTCTTGTGGCATAGTAACAGGAGCAGCAACGCAAACAGAAATGCTAACAGTGGCACACATGGTAACACAAGCTCGAATGAGAACAGAAAGGGTAACGCACACGGTGGCGTAGACGGGAACGGTCTGCCATGTGATGTGTTATCACATAGTAACATGGTGCCTGCAAATGGAAATGTCAATGGGCATGGTGATGCAAAGTGAAACAGAAAGAGAAACAGTACTGTAGACACAAATGGCAAAAATAACAGAAAAGCAGCGCAAATGAAAGCGCAAAGGATACGCACATAGGGCCCAGCGCTCCCGGCGCATGTCAGGCAGCTGGCGTATGAGCCCAAAGGCCCCACACTCCCACCACATGATGTCTTGTGGCATAGTAACAGGAACAGCAATGCAAACAGAAGCGCTAACAGTGGCGCACAAGGTAACACAAGCACGAATGAGAACAGAAAGGATAACGAACACGGTGGCATAGACGGGAACGGTGTGCCACGTGATGTCTTGTCACATAGTAACATGGTGCCTGTAAATCGAAATGGCAATGGGCATGGTGACGCAAAGTGAAACAGAAAGAGAAACAGTACGGTACACACAAATGGCAAAAAAGTAACAGAAACGCAAGCGCAAATGAAAACGCAAAGAATGACGCACGGCGCAGACGTCAACGGTAAGTGAAACGGGCATGGAACCGTAAGCGGAAAGGGCAATGGTAACAGTAATGTAAGTGCACAGGCTGGTTTTCCCAAAAAGCTGAATAGAGAAAGACAGTGAGTACAAAGAATGTATGCATAATAATGGGTATCGGAGCAGAAAATCAGGACTTGGAATACTAAATAAGTTATATCTCAGGAACCGTATGACGTAGAAAAAAAATGTAAAAGTCGTATGATTTATGACTGTCCTGGCTAGTTTTGTGCTTAGCCCTGCTAGGGCTAAGAAATTTTCCATCTGAAACTCCGTATCTCGCATTGTTTTAGATACGGGTCCTGAAAAGGCGCGTAACGCCGTAATGTTATCCTATGGAAAAAGAGACGCTCGAGTGCCATAACTTTGCCGCCCTGTAATATTTTTTCACCAAACCACTGAAAGACACATCTGTGAGCTGTTGGCTGTCTTCCTACAAATTTCAGGAAAAAGACCAAACCGTTATTTTGCAGCAGGGATCCAAAGGATTTCTGTAATGCGTCGGGCGCCGTAATGTTATCCTATGGGAAAAACTGTCAACTTTGGAGTGCTGTAACTTTGCCGCCATGTAATATTTTTTCAATACAACACTGAAAAGCACATCTGTGAGATGTCGGCTCCGTTCCCTCCAAATTTCAGCTCAAAACTCCCAACGGTTCTTTTGCAGCGCAGTGCCAAAGAATTGCTGTCATTTTCCCACAGACTAGAAAACTACTGTCGCAATTTGGGAAAGCTTTCGCAAAAATTTGCGACACTTTCGTGAGCACGAAAGTAATTTGTGAAAGTACTTTTTCCAGAAATTTGAAAAACATATTTCTGGGTCTTTACCACAAAATAAAGACATGGCAAGCAACCTCAGGGCCCGACTAGGTGAATACAAAAAAAATTAGGTTGCTAGAGGGTCCCAAATTTAAATGCCAACCATTTTTCTGATCACCAACTGAAAACAAAATGGCCGATTTGCGAAAGTAACAGGCCCATTTGCGAAAGCAAAAATGCATTTGCGAAAGTGTTGAACTTTTTGTTAACTTTTCCCATTGACTTATAATGGGAAACTGTTTTTTGAATAACTTTTGAACCGTTTAATATTTTTTCACGAAATCTTCGAAAGGCACATTGGGGACCCTGGCTGCATCGTTCCTGAAGATTTTGGGCCGGTCGCACAAACTGTACGACCTGTAGGCGTGACCATAGAATTCCAGAAAAGCGTAAACGCGGCACAGATCACACTTAATAACTCCGCAGCTGTATATCTGACCAGTACGAAACTTGGCAGATCCCAAGGCCTATGGTTCTTGATCATAAATTCCAAATTTCAGACAAATCCATCAAACAGTTGCAAAGTTATTAAGGTGCAAAGTTTTGGGGTTTAACATAGAAATGGCTCCTCAACCCTAACTATGGTAGCACTACCGTGCTACCATAATATATATATTATAGTGCCACTATAGTTAGGGTTGCATAGCCATGTCTATGTTAAACCTCAAAGTTTGCACTTTAATAACTTTGTAACCATTTATCTGATTTTCCTGAAATTTGGAATGGAGAAAGATTTTTGGAAGGTCTCTGGATCTGGAAATGTTCATGTTGATTGGATGTATGGTTTTGGAATTGTAGTGCACTCAAAAAGTGAAAAATTCCCAACGTTCTGTTTTCTTTAGACATCCATTTTGGACTGAAGAATGCATGTGAGTGGGTTAAAACTGTATGGACTACATGGGTCCTGGGTCACTGATATGCCTTTTGAAGATTTCGTGAAAAATCTTGTTCTGTTCAAAAGTTATATCATTTTTAGTGTCCTATTATAACCTATGTGAAAATTTATATGTGCAACTTGAAAAGTGTCGTGATTGTATTTTTTAGTGTCGAGCTTGGCAAAAATAGTGTTGTGCTGCCACCATCTTGTTTCAGTTTGCAAGAGAGAAAAAACAATATAACTCCAAAACATACTGCAGTTTTTGACACACCAAACATTGGGATTACCTATTCGGGGCCTGAGCAACATGAATCTGGCATTAGTTTTTCACCAGCTGGTCTGCAATTGTGGTTTTCAGATTTTTTCCACTATTTTGCCATTGTTTGATCGCAACACTATGACAAACTGCTGCGGCAATACGCGCGACCATAAAAAATACAACTGTGACACTATTTTTTACTTTCGCGGTTCCATTCCCATTATAAAGATAGGAGTGTTGTGATCATATTTTAAATGACTGTGGTAACAGTGCACAATCACATTTTCTGAAATGCTGTTTTCTTTGTCAAGTTGATTGTGGCAAGCTGAATTGTGATATTGGGCTGAAATTTTCAGGGTGGCAAGTCCTAGTGCTGCAGATGTGCCTTTCAGTGGTTTGCTTCAAAAACGTTCACCACATTCCTAGTTATGGTGTTCCAAAGTTATGAATTTTCCCATAGGATGATATTGTGGGAGTTGTTTTCTTTGGCACGTCATTGTAGTTACATGCATTGTGGTATTGACCTGAAATTTTCAGGGTGCAAAGCCCCATCCCTGCAGGTGTGCCTTTTGATGGTTTGGTACAGAACCATTGGACATGGCCATACTTACAACATTGCGAAGTTTGGAAATTTCCCCATAGGATAACATTGCGGTGCAGATTTTTCTTTGTCGCCTCATTGCCACAACATGGATTGCGGTATTACCATTAATGTTTCAGGGTGAAAAGGTCTAGTCTCACAGGTGAGCCTTCTGGTAGTTTGGTGTGAAAACATTCTGCAGGGCCATAGCTACAGCATTCCAAAGTTTCACATTTTCTCCATAGGATAACATTGCAGCGCCCACGGCACATTTCAGGGCCCGTATCTCGATAATGGTTTGAGATACCGACTTTTCGTCTGAAAAATTCTTAGTCCCCCTAGTGGGGGGCTAAGCACAGAACTAGCTTAGAAACCCATGAAACCCCTGAAATTTAACTTTTTTTCCTACCGTCTACGGTTCCTGTGGTATTTGTGAATTACTATTCCATGTGCACTTTTTCGTGCTCATGACTGATTGTTATGGCTTCACAGTTAACACTCACAGCACTTTTCAGTGACCATGACAAGGAAATGATGTGTGACACGTGTTTGGTTGCTACACTGCTGTGACAACTACTCACTCTCACGCTTACAACAACACTTAACTTCACTTCATGGCATGTACGGTTCATGACATATGGGCAAATTACTGTAACTAAGCCTCCTTGCTTTATACGACTGCTATATGGCACCATACTTAACTGTAAGTAGGAGTGCAGGGCCCAGAAGGCCCTCCCTCCCACACACATGCCATTTGGCACACTTGCGCGGCTTGGTGGGAGCATGGGGCCCCAAGGGCCCCGCGCACCCACCAAGCAGCCCATTTCTATTAGTACTTACATTACACTTTTAAAAAAAGAAAGGAAATTCTTTGCAAAAACTTTGTTAATGCATCAGTTAGGGTTGATGCCACACCAACAAAAGTGAAGAAATTCAGTGTTAGGAATACCACCCCTACCACCCCCCCACCACCACCTCTCCACTCTACTCACCAACAGGCTTTGGGGTGTACGTTGGGGTGGTTGTGCCTAACTCTCCCCATTCTCCTATACTGCACCACCACAGCTTCTTTACACATGGGTAAGGAGAGTTAGGCCAACCACCCCAACGCACACCCCGAAGCCTGTTGGTGTGTAGAGTGGAGGGGTGGTAACCCTAACATTGAATTTCCACACTTTTGTCAGTGTGGCATCAACCCTCACTGATGCATTAACAATGTTTTAGCAACGAATATATATATATATATATATATATATATATATATATATATATATACATATATATATATATGTGTGTGTGTGTGTAAAACACCATTAGGGCTATAGTTTATGTATTAACAGTATGGGAGAATGGGGTGAGAGTTAGGCCTAATGACCCAATGGCACACCACCCGATGCCTGTTGTTGTATGGGGAAAGGATAGTTGGGGGTTGGGGCTCAACCCCAATGCCTCATTTCCATACTTTTGCCACTTCAACCCTAACTGATGCATTAACAAAGTTTTTTTGATATATATATATATATATATATGTATTTATATATATATATCTTATAGTGGCACAGTAGTGCCACTATAGTTAGGGTTGAGTACCCCATTTAAGGTTAAATCTGAAAGTTGTCAGCTTAATAACTTTGCAACCATATGACGGATTTGCCTGATATTGGGAATGCACGGTCTGGTATGATAGATCTCTGGACCTGCTAAGTTTTGTTATGGTCAGATATATGGTTGCGGAGTACAGAGCACAAAAAGCGCGAAATTACATTTTTTGTGTGCTTTTGCTCACACTCACAGGTTGCACGGGTTTGGCGCAATTGGTCCGAAGCCTTCAGGAACATGCAGCCAGGGTCCCTCATGTCTTTCAAGATTTTGTGAAAAAATATTTTACAGTTCAAAGGTTATAAAAAAAAAAACTGTTCCCCATTATAGTCTATGGGAAAAGTTAACAAAATATGCGAAAGTGTCACAAATGCAGTTTTTACTGTCGTAAATGACCCTTTTACTTTCGTGATTCAACCATTTTTTTTTCAGTTGGTGGTCAGAGAAAAGCTTGGCGTTTAATTTGGGATCCTCTAGGGACACTGTTCTTGTTGTGTTCACCTAGTTGAGCCCTGAGGTTGCTAGCCATGTCTTTGTTTTGGGGTAAAACACCCCAGAAATATGATTTTTTAAATTTGTGTAAATGGTAGTGTCACAAAGTACTTTCGAATATGCAACACTTTTGTGATTTTATTTGCGAAAGTGTCGTGATTTGTGAAACTACTTTGAGACACTATGGCCAAAACAACAGGAAATGTTTGCCACCCTGCAGCAAAACAGCAGTTTGGTCTTTTGGGCTGAAATTTGCAGGGAAGAAAGCTAACATCCCACTGATGTGCCTTTTGGTGGTTTGGTGACAACATATTACAGGGCTGCAAAGTTACAGCACTCTGAAGTTGCCAGTTTTTCCCCATAGGATAACATTACAGCATCTGACACGCCTTTCTGGTCCCATATCTCGAAAACACTTCGAGATATGGGCTTTTCATCACACAGTTCTTAGTTCCCCACTGGGGGATAAGTAAAAAATTAGCCTGGAAAGTAATAAATAATATGTCATTTTAATTTTTTTTCTACGTTGTACGATTCTTGACATATAAGCAATTTAGTATTCCAAGTGCTCATTTTCTGCTCCCAGGGCCATTATTATGGCCACATTCTTTGAACTCATTCTGCTTCTGAATGCACCTTTTTGGGAAAAAAAGTGTGTGCGTTTGCGGTACTGTGACCGTTAGCGTTTCTGCTTGAGTTTACATTACCATTTGCATTTCCGTTTATGTCACCGTGGGCGTTACTCTTTGTGTTTGTGTTTGCACTTGCACTTGCATTTGCATTACTGTTACTGTTTGTTTCCATTGCCATTTTCATTAGCGTTTACTTTTGTGTCATCTTGTGCGTTACCATTTGCATTTGGTTTGTGTTTCTGTTTCCTTTGGCATCATTGTTGGTGTTACCATTACCATTTGCATTTTCAGTTGCATTACCATTACCATTTGCATGTTCGTTACCATTTGTGTTTGCATTTTCATTGCTGTTAGCGTTTGCGTTTTTGATAGCATTTCTGTTGTCGATTGTGTTACTGTTTCCTTCTGTGTCGCCATTGCCGTTACCGATTGTGTTTCTGCTATCGTTTACATTTTCCTGACCGTTTTCGTTACCGTTTGCATTTTCATTGCCATTAACATTTGCGTTACCATTTGCGAAACCATCTGTGTTTGCATTTACTTTTGTGCTTGCATTTGTCTCACCATTTGCATTATTGTTGCCATTTGCATCACCGTGTGCATTACCGTTTGCGCATGCGTTACCGTTAGTGTTACTATTTCCTTTTACCTCAACGTTGCCATTACCGTTTGCGTTTACGTTACTGTTTCTGTTTTTACGTTTTCGTTACTGTTTGCGTTACCATTTGTGTTTGTGTTAATGTTTGCACTTGTGTTTACGTTATTGGCTGCGTAACCGTTTTTGTTTGCATTAACACTTGCGTTTCTATGCATGTCTGTAACATTTGTAAAACTTGCCCTACTATGGTACTTCTGTGCATTTACCAATTTTCATTTGACATCTGCATATGTTTTTTGCAGAATGAGGCTCCCAAAAATTTATTTTTCGCCACTTGTGCTCGTGCTGCTCTGCAACTGTTGAAGAGATTTGGATAAGATTTGGTATACATGGAGTGGAATTGTGCATCTATTTATTTATCAGTTTATATTTCACTGGTACATACATGTTTTGCATAGTGCAGTGCAAAACATTCTGTTTATATATTTTTCTGCACTGTCTTGCGTGACGTGTAGCACAGCCACTGTGTAGTTGATTGGTCTGTCACTCGACATGTAAAAAGCCTTTTCTTCAAGGAACATGTCAGTTTTTGCTTGGTGCTCAAATGCTGTTTCATTCCAGAGTTATAAACATTTGAAGTTACCTTCTTGGCAGTCAGAGATTATTCGGCCTCAAGTTCCACCATTTTAATGTATTTTCGGCTGTGATTTCCACCATTTTGTGGTGAAAGACATCTTAGAGGTGCAGAAACTTAATAATTGAATATCTCTGGAACGGTTTGGTCTTTTCACATGAAATTTGAAGGGTGCTGAGTGGATGTTCTGGAGATATGAATTATGATGTTTACATGTTGGGAAATAATTCACTATGGAGATGCTGCGTGACACATTTATCGTTTTGCGCATAGTGTTATGCATGGTGCTAATGGCTTAAAATTTATAGTGTAGTTAGCCCTAGTGGTACAGAGGTGCCTTTCAGTGGTTTGGTTCACAGATCACCTTTGTGCCCGTTATCTCAAAAATGAAGCGATATACAGAGTTTTCGCTACTGTTGCCTTACATCAGCTTGCTGTTACCATTTCCATTTGCATTACTGTTTGCGTTTACCTTTGTGCTTCCCTCACCGTTTGCGTTACGGTTTGCGTTTCCGCTTCCATTTCCGTTACCATTTCTGTTTAGTCACTTTTACTATGACTGTTAGTGTTTGCGGTTACATTTACCGTTACCATTAACATTGCCTTTCTCATTTTCATTTGTGTCACCGTTACTGTTACTGTTTGCGTTTGCGATACTATCTGCATTACCACTTGCGTCTGCATTTCTGTTTGCATTACCATAACAATTAGAGCTTGCATTTGCATTTATGTTTCTGTTGCTGTTACACTTACCATTAGTGTTTGTGTTTCACTCACCGTTACCATTACCGTTAGCATTAGCATTACTGTTGTGGTTATTATGCAGACAGTGGCAGCATGGTGGGAGAGTGGGGCCCACCACGACATTGCATTCAATATTTATATTGCACGTTCACTAAAAAAAATACCACCAACAGCTTACTCTGGTTCAAATTCAATTACTTACCATCTGTATCCCCCCCCAGGTCGCCCCTGAAAAAGGGACTTCTAGGCCCAGTGGGCTTACCGGGTCAACAAAATTCAACAAAACAAAACAAAACAAACATTCTCAAGAGGAAGGGAAATTCATGGCAAAAAATCAGTTTAATGCATCAGTTAGGGTTGTTCCACAGTGACAAAGAAATTTGGTGTTAGGGTTGCCACCCTGACTTTCCACCATGCCCACCAACAGGCATCGGGTGTGCGCTAAATCATCGGTCCTAACTCACCCCATTCTCCATACTGCACCACCTCAGCTTATTTACACATGGAATGGGGTGAGAGTTAGGCTGACAACCCCACACACACCCTGATGCCTGTTGGTAGGGTGGGGTGGGTGTGGGCATGGTGTGGCAACCCTAACAACGAATTTCCTCACTTTTGTCACTGTGGAGCAACCTTAACTGATGAATTAAATGGAGTTTTTTTCATGAATATATATATATATATTTATATATATATATATATATATATATATATATATATATATATGTGTGTGTGTGTATAAGTGTATATATATATATATATATATATATGTATGTATGTATATATATATATATATATATATATATATATATATATATATATACATACACACACATACACACATATACATGCACACATGTCCATACCACCATACGTATCCATGTGGCTAGCACCATGCTCAGTTCTTTTAGAACCCTTGGGTGAATCCCATCCAGTCCCATCACCTTGTTTTCCTTTAGGGCTTCCAATCCCCTTCAGACTCTCTGCTGCTAAAAAAACACTTGTGTCCACATCCCTCTCCCTCATGGACGCTGATACATGTTGGTCTGCCCCCCCCCCACCGACTGTGAAAACTTGGCAGAAGTACTCATTTAAAATTGTAGGTTTTTCCTGGTCTTCTTCTGGACAGCAACCCCTGTCCTCTTGATTCTCACTATCTCACTCCTTGCTTTTGTCTTTTCACTCACATACCTGAAGAGAGTCTTATCACCTTTTTTGAGGTCCTTGGCAATCCCTTCCTCTAGGTCTTAGCTGCCCTTCTTCTCGTTCCTGCCTCCGTTTGTTTTTCCAGATGTACTGCCCTGTCCACCTCTGTCTGGGTCTCCTTGTACTTCCTAAAGGCTAGTTTTTTTCTCCCTTAACACCTTAGCCACCTGCTTTGAGAACCATAGTGGCCTCTGCCTCCTCCTACTCTTGCTTACTTCCTTCAAACAGCATGCAGTTGCCTTAGCTATTCCCTTATTGATATTTTCCATTGGGTCTCCACTACCACCAGACATCCCCTGTTCAAGGTATTTGCTGATGTAGGCTCCCATTTCTTTAAAATCTGCCCTCATGAATTCCAGGACCCTTGTCTTAATGTGTTTTTTCTCTTGCCCAATCCACATGCTAAACCACACAGTATGGTGATTGCTTGTACCAGAGGGATTATCCACTGTGACATCTGCAATGTTGTCCCTGTTCATAAATACCAGGTCCAGAACTGCCATATCTATAGTGGCTTCTGTAACTTGCTGCCTAAGAAATGCCTTCTGTAGGGAGTCAAGAATGGCATTGCTTCTTGTTGTAGCTGTGACAGAATGATCCAGTCTACATCCAGCAGAGTAAAGTCCCCCATAATTAGTCCTCCTCTTTGCTTGCCATTCTCCAAATGGTCTTCTCAAGACCTTGCCTAACTCTTCCTCCTGTGTTAGTGGTCAGTATACCACCTCCATGAGGATAAGGGTCCTGTACCCTGCCTCTAAGCTGATCCAAAGTACCTCTAGTCCTTCCTTATCTCCCTGGTGTCTCTGTATCTCTGTGGCCTTTATACCTTCCCTCCTACATGAAACAACTCCTTCTCCTCCCTGTCCTATCTTTCCAGAACATGGTGTAGCCTGGTACGGCCACTTCCCAGCTATGGTTGTTGGTGTACCATGGCTGCATTGTGGCCACCAAATCCAGATCTTTCCCCGCAATGATTGCTTCAAGGTCAGGGATTTTATTTCCTAGGCTCCTTGCATTGCCACACATGGCTCTCCACTAGGCATGGGCAGGTAGTAAAATGCCCTACCCTAAACACTATCCATGAGTACCTCCAAACTACCCTAAATTACCCTAAAAATACCCTAATGCAAAATGTGTACTTGGTTAGGATCCGGTAGTTACTACCCAAATCATTCTACTACCCTATTACTCTAATCTAACCATAACAAAAATGTGAAAGACTGCTGTATTACACTGTTTGTTAGGTTTCCAAAAACTATACCCATGGCTGTCATTGCTGAGGCAGGCACAAGAGGTACAGCTGCTCTGATTGAGCCTGCTCCTGTTTCCAAAAACTATACCCATGGTACACATTGCTGAGGCAGGTGTGAGAGGCACAGCTGCTCTTAGTGAACCTGCAGCTGTTTCTAAGAATTATACCCATGGTAGGCATTGCCGAGGCAGGTATGAGAGATGCAACTGCTCTGAGTGAGGCTGCTGCTGTTTCCAAAAATTATACCCATGGTGGGTATTAGAGACAGACAGTGTAGCTAACTATGTCACAGTAATAAATGATAGGGCTCATGCCTCGGGGCACCTACCAAACAGTGTAATACAGCCATAAAAGTCTTTCTCTAACTGCTGCAGAGGCAGACAGTGTATCTAACTACTGTATGTCACAATAATAAATGACAGGGCTCAGGCCTTGGGGACACCTAACAAACAGTGTAATCAATAATACAGCTGTAAAAGGCTTTTACTAACTGCTGCAGACACAGACAGTGAAGCTGACTGTGTTGCAGTAATAAATGACAGGTTCAGGGGCACCTAATAAACAGTGTAATACTTTAAACTTTTAATTTCAAACAAGCTGCCCTTCTGTGTTTTTGTCTTTGTCTTTTCCCCCACCTTGCTCCTTCTCTGTTCCCTCCTCAGCACCACCTCTGAGGGCTACTGTTAGATCCCCCTTCCCCTGAGATTGTTCACAGTCTTCCACCACTGTTGCCTTTCTTTCTCCCTTATTGCTTACGCTGTCCTTCATTCCCACCACAGCACCACCTCTGAGGGCAACTGTTAGATCCCCTTCCCCCTGAGAGATAGTTTTTTTTTTTAACAGTCCCTGCTGCCTTTTTTCTCCCAGTTTGCTCTTGTGGAGCCCTTTCTGCTCTTCTTGCTCCTTCCAAAACATTCTGGCATACGGGCATAGTGGTGCTTTTTAAACTGTAAACTTTTGTTTTATTTCAACTAACAACAAAGTCTATCTCAAATCTCTTTTCAAAATGGTTGTGAATGTGCTGCAGATTACAGAATGAGAGTGATGGACGTCCAGGGTGACTGATATAATGCTGCCAGCTTTCTTTACCACATGCTTTTTGTTTCTTTTAATTATGAGTTTTCATGTTTTTTAACTTTGTAGCATGAGACTGCTCCCTTGAAGAGTGTGGGACTTCTTGCTACTTGTTCTTGGTTATAGTCTGACTGACCTGCCCCAGCACCCAGAGCCTCAATAGCACCTGTGTGCTGTTTTCTTGTTTTTTTGTTTTTTTGAGAGCAATGGATGTGCTGTTTCCACTGAGCTACCCACACTAGTCTGAGCCACACGCAGAGTAGGAGCACAGCCCTTGACACCACTGTCCTATCAGGTGTCAGCTCGTTGTCATGTGCCTCCAATCTGCTACAAGCTCTGTGAAGGACCACACAAGCTACCCTTTTGAATGCCTGTTTGGAGACCACAATGGAGACTTACAGCCACCCCTAAACATGCTGAATTCTCCAGTGCATTAAGTGACATATCACCTGTTACCCATATCAAGCTACCGAGTTGAGAATTACATTGTTATGTTGGGCAAGGTAGGACATTACCTGAATTACCCTACACGGCAAAAAATAGGTGATACCTGCACTACCTGACCCAGCTACCCATCAGGTAGCCCATTTCTACTCTCCACTCCTTTTGTCCCTCTCACCCCCATTCTGTCTTCCCCTTCTGTTTCCATCCCTTGCCCTTCCTGTTTCCCTGGTACCATCTTCCCGTTGTTCATTTTCCCTCTGCCTACCATTGTTAACCCACCTCCCAGCTTTACATTTATCTCCTGATTCACCTGTCCTACCCACCCACTTGTCTTTATACCTCCCTACCCTGGTGAGTTATTTTCACCTGGGCTTCTCCTCTCTGCTGCCCTACTTTCTTGGGGCAGGCAATCTCTGCCTTCCTCATTTTTTCTGCCTCCCATCTTGGCAACTTTAAATGCCCATCAAAGTAGCATCAAAACCTTTCACACAGGACTGCTGTCCCCATCCCGGATGGATGGAGGCCATCTCCTTTGCACAGGCCTCCATCCCCCCTGGTAGGACCCCAGTCCTCGATATAGCTAGAACCTTCCTCCATGCACCATGCTTTCAATCACTCATTGAAGAACCTGGTGCAGTGTTCCCTAGCCTCCCCATGATCATATATGGGTAGCACCTCAGTGAAAGTCACCATGGGAGCTACCTGCTTCAGGCCCCTCCAGTTCCCTAAACCTTTGCTGCACCACTCCTGCAGTGTCCCTTGCCAGGTCGTTAGTCCCCAGATGAACAATGACATCCTTCTTCCCCTCCAGCCCACTGCTCTAGTGATTCCAAGGTTCTGCTCTCCATCCCTTCATTCCCCCATCCTGCTCCCAAAACAACCCCTTAATGACTGAGTCACCCACTAGAAGTTGTTTTCTCCTCTTCTGGGGTTCTCTGCCTCCCACCTTGGGGCATCCCCTGTGGAAGACCCTTAAATCCCTCCTGGCCCCTACCACAAGTACCTCCTGCTGGCAGTGAAGTGGTAGTCTTCAGAAATATCTTTTGGAAACTGAGGTGCCACAGACATCTATCATATAGTGTTGTAACCCCCCTTTCAGGCAACATGGATTCTAAAAGCCTTCCTGAAGCTTGCCTAAATGCTCCCTGCCTAACAGGTGTTCGGCGCAATGCCGCCAAAATGTAGGTGTTGTGAGTGCTTCTAAAGCCTCCAGTACTGTCTCTTTAAGAGCTGCCTGCTTGCAGGCTCCAGCGGGTTGGTATGGAGAGGACTGGTGTTTCCCTGTTTGAATCCCGCCTGAGCTGCGGTGAAATCGCTCCAATTTGGTAGTCGCTATAAGCGCAAAAGGGAGCCCTTTTGAAAGATGTAACTGTTTGACTGTAATTAGTTAGAGTATTAATGGAATTACAGTTTGTCTAACCTGCTTCTTTTGCAGCTGGGACTGTGTGCACTTGGCCCCTCCATTTTGGACCTGGACTATTGAACTGGGCAAATGGTAAATGGGGTGTTACAAAATGGAGCCCGATTTTAAACAATAAAGGCTATTTTTAACAGTTTTACAGTGCTTTTTAATCACCACGATGCTCCTCCACTAAGCCAGTATGTGCACTCCACTCACACTCCCTCTCAAATGCTGGGCGGTCACTGTAGAGCTGGCTCAGGGGCGGGACTGATTGCAGCCTCACCAATCACACGACGCCATGCAAATTAGCCTCTTCTTCCTCGCGAGTGCTCTTCTCTTCACAACGATCATCGAGCAGGCAAATTTAAACTGCAGAAACCACTTTTTTTTTTCTTCAACTGACTCCACGGCGGGAGCCCATTTCAGCCATTTAACATGGCCATTCGCACAGCAAGTTTCTCAGTTCACTCTAAAGCATTTCCAATGTCCAGGGTACAATTTTCCTGTTACTACCCCTAGTCTTCCACACTTTTTTTTATCACCACAGTTCTTTTAAAAAGCATTTCCAACGTCCAGGGCACAATTTTCCTGTTGCTACCCCTAGTCTTCCACACTTTTCTTTATCACCACAGTTCTTTAAAAAGCTGGCAAAAACGCAGTAAACATTTGATGCAGGACAAGGGCACACTCTTTTAGCTTTACTGCTCCTTGGTAAACAGTTGGCATTTTAACAGCAGCATAAGAACCACAGCACACAGCGACACACTAGTTAACTTGCTTCAGCTTTTTGGGCTACCCACAGCCAGATAGCCAAAATGCTAACCCCTTGTCCGAGCACCTTTCCTCCCTAAATTAAAATCCAAAGCGGTGCCTCCATTTTGTAATGCCCCAGACCCCTGCCTTTTTGCAAAATGACAGGTGGTATGTTGTTGAAGCTGACAGCAGTACTTGATGGGGACTGGGTTCGGGGAGGACTAGGTTACTCAGCACAGGGTCCTAGGTTTGGCTACTCTGCACAGGGGCACCCAAGTAAATCTGAACACAGGAAGCAATAACTGTAATGTCCAATACCAGGAAAGGGATTCTAAAGTGTGGCTTTCATTCACATCTAAACTGAACAAACAAGCATAGACAGACCCCCATGGGGCAACATTCCTGGCAATGCAGATTAGAGATACAGAACACTTCTTCACTATTTCAGCCCTCAGACTCTGAACCCACAGGCACACAGCCCTGACTTGCATGCAGCGGCATGCAGCCCAACCGGACAGTCAGTCGGGCGGGCGGCGGGCAGCAGGCGGTGGATGCTGTCGCCGCCGGGCCGCGGGGGAGCGGGTGGAGGCTTCGGGTGGGTGGGGTATCAAACACCAGGGAGATGTTTGAGGGGGTTGTGTTGTAACATATCTGCCCGCGATCGGGTTTATGGTCCACTGACCACCAGGAGTTATTCGCTGGGGGAGGGTTACATTCTGCCCACGATCGGGCACTGGGGGTCACAGGTTCTGCCCGCAATCGGGCTGTGGAGATGTGGAGGGGTGTCGTAACGTGATGCCCGCGATTGGTTGCACAGGCGTCGGTCCCCGACGGCTGCTGCCTGGCAGGGTGGCCAGGAGCAAGTCCGGGGATCATGCATCTACATGCAAATGGCATGCAAATGGGGCATAAATAGATGCAAATGGCCCCCTCGCCTTGCCATAAATTATGGCCCCATTTGCATGTCACCTTTTGAATGCTCCGAAATTTGCGCGTAGCGCCAATGGTGTGCTAACGCCACCGCCAGGTTTAATGCTCAACTCTGGCAACTTGCGGTAGCGCAAGTTCCACTGCGCCATGCGCAAATGCTGTGGCTCGGGGGTGATATTCAAAGGAGTTGCTCAACAGCGCAACTCCTTTGATTATCACCCCGGCCACACCCCTGCGCAACTATTTTGAGCAGCACAGGGGCTTGCACCTCAGACTGGCGCAGTTTGAATATCTGGGCCCCTGTGTGCAGCAGTTATTTAAAAGCAAGTGCTTTTTTTTCTCTACTAAGGTTCCTTGGGACACAATTGCACAGCCCTGCATGCAGTAGTTATTTAAAAGTGAGTGCTTTTTTCTCTACTAAGGTTACTTTGGACACAGTTGTGCAGCTCTTGCATGCAGTAGTTACTTAAAAGCCAAAGATTTTTTCTCTACTAAAGTTCCTTTGCTCACAATTGTACAGCCCCTACATGCAGTTGTTATTTAAAAATCAGTGTTTATTTTTCTCTATTAAGTTTCCTTTGGACACAGTTGTGCAGCCCCTGAGTGTAGTAGTTATTTAAAAGGCAGTGTTTTTTTTTCTCTACTAAGGTTCCTTTGGACACAGTTGTGCAGCTACTGCATGCAGCAGTTATTTAAAAGACAATGCTTTTTTCTCTACTAAGGTTCCTTTGGACACATTTGTACAGCATTTGCGTGCGCTAGCTACTTAAAAGCCAAAGCTTTTTTTCTCTACTAAAGTTCCTTTGGTCACAGTTGTGCAGACCCTGCATGCAGTAGCTAATTAAAAGCCAGTGTTTTTTTTTTCTCTACTACGGTTCATTTGGTCTCAGTTGTGCAGCCACTGAGTGTAGTAGTTATTTAAAAGACAGTGTTTTTTTTCCTCTACTAAGGTTCTTTTGCACACAGTTGTGCAGCTCCTGCATGCAGTAGTTATTTCTAATGCAGTGCTTTTTTCTCTACTAAAGTTCCTTTGGGCACAGTTGTGCAGCCCCGGAATAGTGTAGTTTTTTTAAAACCAGTGCTTTTTTCTCTACTAAGGTTATTTTGGGCACAATTGTGCAGCTCCTGAATACAGTAGTTTTTTTAAAAGCCAGTGCTTTTTTCTCTACTAAGGTTCCTTTGGACACAGTTGTGCAGCACCTGCATCCAGTAGTTACTTAGTATAAAAGACAGTGCCTTTTTTCTCCATTAAGGTTCCTTTGGACACAATTGTCCAACCCTCATGTGTAATAGTTATTTAAAAGGCAGTGCTTTTTTTTTTCTCTAGTCCATTGGCAATAGTTATGCAGCCCCGTGCACAGTAGTTATTGAAAAAATGCTATTTTCCTTGCCTGAGGCTCCTTCAGTCACAGCTGCACTGCATTGGTGCAGAGTAGTTGTTGCAAAGACACTGACATTGATTCTGTCTACTCAGACTCATTTAACCACAGATGCACAGTTCCTGTGTGCTGAAGTTGTTTAAAGCAGCAGAGCAACAAAGCGGGCCAAAAACTTTGACCCTACCATTTTTTTTTCACTCTAAAAGATTCCTTTCATCTTCCATTTTCTTTTTGGTAATAACATTTTTAGTTTCACTGAAATTTGAGGATAGTACAGTATTTAATTTAGTTTTTTCTCCAAAAAGGAAGGCCACCACATTTGGCTTAGAAATAGCATTGTTGACCAGGCAAGGGTTAGGATCAGGGAAAGAAAGAAAAAATATGATGCGCAGCATCAGAGATATCTAGAATCATAAATTTGACAGGTATGCTAATATATATATATATATATATATATATATATATTTGGTATATACATGTTTTATTAAATTTGTAAGACCATACAACCAATAAACAGAAACATTGACTACATGTATTTTAACCAGACAGTAGTCTACTTAATATAAACATAAAAATAAGGGCACACAAAGAAGACAAAGAGCCAACATGAACATCAATAAAGGAACATGAGTGACAAAGGAACACCCTTCTCATGGTACCATCATAATAACAACCTGCACCCATATTGCAATACGGATTCATAAGTAAAACACAAGGCACATTACAGGAGCCTTAAAGACTCCTAAATGAGAAACTTCAACCTATTTACCTACACCAGACAATACCATCCAGGAAACAAAAGAATTCTCCTCACGAAGTAATTAAAAAACCAAATTCACCTGAATCACCCAAGTCAAATAATCCTTAACAAGTTCTAGGGGATGACCCTACAGAAGCAAGTCAGGGGGCCCATGCAGAGTGAAAAATCCCAGAGTTCTGCTTCCTCCAAAAAAAGGACCTTTTGAAAAGATGCATTCTTGGACAAGGCATTCTGCCAAGTCATAAAATTAGGGACAACTGTTGACCTCCAGTTCCAAAGCAACAATCATTTGGCTTCAAGAGCAGCTGAATATAATAGCAATTTGTATTTCATCACTACTGCTGGAAGTGAGCTAGGGTCCCCCAAGATAAAAAAAAAATGGGGATCGAGGGAGAGACATGCAGAATATGCCATCTAGAGAACAAATGATCTTCTCCCACCAACCTCCCAGGGCCAAACAACCCCACAATATAAGTAAAAGTATCCCTGGGTCCTTAAGACACCTCCAAGAAGTATCAGGGGAGCATAAACCCATGGAGACTAACTGATCTGGGGTCCTGTACCAGCAGCTAAGGACCTTCTTTTATATTATTTGTAGATGGGAATCAGGAGATGCTCAATGGGCCTCAATCCAGCAACTGTTCCAACTATCATTAGAAATATATATATGTAATTCTTCTGACCATTTTATTTTACAAGGTTCCCAATTAGGCAAATGCAAATTGAGTATGGATTTGTATATACTACTAATTTGGCCGTTGATCATTTAGCCCAGTGCAACAGAAGTTTCCCCAAATCTGTTGAAATTAAAGAAAAATCCAGAGTGAGCTAGGGTTTAAAAACATGCCTAAGCTGTAAATACCATCATACATCCCGAGAAGATAGGAAAGAGTCCTGCTGCAGTTGAGCAAAACTGCAGAAAACCCCAGTATGCTGATCAATGAGGTCCCCCACTACTCGGACACCATTAGATATCCAGGTCCTCAAGCAGATCTGAGAACCACCAATCTGAAAAAGTGGATTACACCAGAGAAGCTTAAAAGGGTCAAGAAAATCAGAGCACCATTTGAAAAGTTTCAGTAACTTCTTCCAGTTGTAATATGTGAAAAGAATAGGAAGAGTAAACTTGATAATAAGAGATTACGGACTGTGAAGCACCACAAGTAAGGGCATATCTCCCACTAAGGCCTATTCGATATCTACCCATAATCGGGCCATTTGTCTAGGGGAAGTCACACATGTAAGTGCATGCTTAAAGCCTAAACTAGCATGATATGCCAAAGGCCAAGACAGCTTCCACCCCACCGGCTCACCAGGCACTCATAGGGTTCTTTTGGCAAACCTTGGCATCCTCCCTTCCCCTCCCAAATGAAATTTGAAATCATTTAATCGACCTTATCCCACAGTCCAGGGGATACTGCAGAGTCAAGCAATAAAACAGTTTGGGGAACGTTAACAGCTTAATAGCTGCCACCTTACCGGGCAATAGCAATAGAGACAGCTTGGACCATCTATTAAAATCACCCAATAGGGTTGTCAAGACTTCTGAAATATTGACATTGCTCATTGTTTTTATGTCTCAATGAATAAACAAACCTAAACATCTAATCCCCCTGGTGACCATTTCAAAGGGGCTTTGCAGCTAGTGGCCCAAATGGGGTCATTATGATAAGGGGAGAGCATCCCGGTCTTATTCCAGTTAACCTTAAGGCCCGAGATGGCACTAAAGGAGTCCAAAACATTCCATACATTAGGAAGAGAGATCACAACTTTAGACAATAATAAAAGCAAATCATCTGCATATAACAACACTGGAAAGAATCACAACCCCATCTGAATGCCGTGGGCAGCTGGATGCTGCTGTATGGCTGCACTCAGGGGCTCCATTGCCAGTAAAAATAGTAACAGTCTCAAAGGACCCCCCTACCGTTGAGTTCCACAGTACAAATTAAATGTGTCAGACAGTGCTCTATTAGCTATAACTCTGGCTTTGGGAGAAGCATACAAACACTGGACCCACACCTGAAAATCGAAGCCAGTACCCGCCACTTATAAGGTATAGAATAAATAACTCCACTCAGTAGAGTCGAAGGCCTTGTCAGCATCAATTGCCATTATAGCCACATAATCCAGACCTCTAGAGGCAATTTGAACAAGATTGATGACTGCCCAGATGTTGTCACTTACCTCTCTGCCTTTCATAAAACCAGCCTGGGATTTATGTACCAAATAAGGGAGGGCCATTTCTAAATGCATTGCTAAAATCTTAACCAGGATTTTAATTATATGTTTAGTAAAGAAATAGGTCTGTAGTTAGTGCAGACCACTGGGTCTTTATTGGGCTTAGGCATAACCATAATGGTAGTCTCCTGCATAGTAAGGAAAACCAAACCAACCTCCTTTATATATCAAAAAAGGGCCAAGAGGTGGGAAGCATAGAAACATAGAATTTGACAGCAGATAAGGACCGCTTGGCCCACCTAGTCTGCCCATTTTCCTACCTAACAGATAAGCTGCAGATCCTAGTTAACCAACAGCTTACTTCCTCCTACCCCCCACTAGGACTGCCTTATGCCTGTCCCATGCATTCTTGAATTCCCCCACTGTTTTTGACTCCATGACCTCCTCAGGGAGGCTGTTCCATGCATCCACAAACCTCTCTGTGAAAAATACTTCCTCACATTACCTCTGAGCCATCCCCCCTCTATCTTCAAATTGTGCCCCCTTGTTCTTGCACATCTCTTTTTCTGGAAGATGCTACCCTCTTGGACTTTGTTGATTCCCTTGAGGTACTTGAAAGTTTCTATCATGTCCCCTCTCTCCCTTCTTTCCTCAAGGGTATACATATTAAGCTCCTTTAGTCTTTCTTCATATGTCTTCTGGTGCAGACCCTGCACCATTTTGGTTGCCCTCCTCTGGACAGCCTCCACTCTATGTCTTTGTGGAGATGGGGTCTCCAGAGCTGCACACAGTACTCCAGATGGGGTCTCACCAACTGTCTGTACAGAGGGATAACAACTTTCTGTTTTCTACTATTGATGCCTCTTCCTATGCATCCCAGTATCCCCCCAGCCTTCCTTATTGCCTTCTCACATTGCTTGCCCACCTTTAGGTCACCTGATATAATTACCCCCAGGTCCCTTTCTATTTTTACTGTTGTCAGTATCTCACCCCCCATTATGTACACTTCCCCTGGGTTTTTGTTTCCCATGTGCATTTCCTTGCACTTCTTTGCATTGAATCTGAGCTGCCATACATTTGACCATTCCTCCAACCTTGCCAAGTCCCTTCTCATCCTTTCCACTCCATCTTGTGTATCAACCCTGTTGCAGATCTTTGTGTCATCTGCAGAGAGACATACTTATCCTTCCAGTACCTCTGCAATGTCACTTATAAAGACATTAAAAAGGACCGGTCCCAGTACTGAACCTTGCGGTACCCTGTTAGTAACCCTCCTTTCTTCACTGTGTACTCCATTTACTCCTATTCTTTGCGTCCTGTTGTCTAGCCAATTTTTTATCCAGGCTATCACCTTGGGACCCACTCCAAGGCTGGCTATCTTGTGTATTAATCTTTTGTATGGGACTGTATCAAATGCCTTGCTAAAATCTAGGTAGGCTATGTCCACAGCCCCTCCCTGGTCTACTACTTTGGTCACCCAGTCAAAGAAATCTATTAGATTCATCTGACATGACCTTCCCATCCTGAATCCATGCTGCCTTGGGTCCTGTGCCCCACTGGCCTCTAGGTACTCAACAATTCTTTCCTTCAGAAGTGATTCCATCATTTTCCCTACCACTGAGGTCAAACTAACTGGTCTGTAGCTTCCTGCCTCTGTCCTGCTCCCACTTTTGTGAAGAGGAATTACATCTGCCCTCCTCCAGTCCTTGGGTACCACCCCATCCTCCCATGATTTGTTAAAGGGAGTAGTCAGCGGTGTCACTAGCTCTACCCTTAGTTCTTTTAGAATTCTTGGGTGAATCCCATCAGGCCCCATTGCTTTGTCCACCTTCAATTTTATTAGTTCTTTCAGAACCCTTTCTTCTGTAAATGGACTGGTATCAACCCCCGTCTTCAGAGTGTTTCTCTTGTTTGGTTTAGGTAACTTCCCTTCTCTTCCTTTGTGAATACTGAGCAGAAATATTTGTTCAGTATCCTGCTTTTCACTGTCACCTCTACCCACATTCCTCCCCTTTATTAAGCTTCAGTATCCTCTTTTGGTCTTTCTTCACTCCCTAATGTACCTATAAAGGTCTTATCCCCCTTCTTAACAGAATTGGCTATCCTTTCCTCGGTTTGGGCCTTTGCTATTCTGACTGCCTTCCCAGCCTCTTTCTGCTTTAACTGATAAAGTTCTCTGTCCTGCTTCTTCTGTGTTTCCTTATATTTCCTGAATGCTGTCCTTTTCTCCTTAACCTTCCCTGCCACCTCTTTTGAGAACCATAGCCTTTTTTTCCTTCGTTGTGTTTTATTGATTTGCTTTACACAAAGACTTGTTGCCTCTGTGATGGCTGTTTTGATCACTCCCCATTGTTCCTCCACCCCTGCTTCTTGCCCATTTGCTAGTGCTTTTCTGAGGCACTCTCTCATTTTCCCAAAGTCAGCCCTCCTAAAGTCCAGTACTCTTGCTTTTGTATGGCTTGATTGTATGGCTGTGTTTATCATGAACCACACTGTTTGGTGGTCACTTGTTCCCAGATGGCTACCCACTTCTAAATCTGAGATTCTTTCTCCGCCCCCATTTGAGAGTACCAGGTCTAAGATTGCTCCCTCCTGAGTGGGTTCCAATACTAGCTGTCTGAGGCATGCCCCCTGTAGGGCATCAAGAATGACCTTGCTCTTGGATGTGCCTGCAGCAAAGGTGCTCCAGTTAACATCTGGCATATTCAGGTCCCCCATCAACAATATCTCCCCTTCTCTGCCATTCTAAGAAAGCCTTCTATCATTTCCTTGTCCATTCCTTCCCCCTCAGATGGGGATCTGTATACAGCCCCCATGCGGATTGTGGTGCCATTTCCTGTCACCAGGGTGACCCAAAGTGCCTCATCTGCTCCCTGTTTACTCTTAGTTCTGTTGCTTTGATTCTTCCTTTACATGAGAGCTACTCCTCCTCTTTTACCCTCCCTGTCCCTCCTGTAGATTGTGTATCCTGGTATGTTGACATCCCAGTCATGGTTCTCTGTGTACCATGTTTCTGTGACTGCCACAATATCCAGGCAACCCTCTTCCATCAAGGCCACTAGTTCAGGGAGCTTGTTACACAGACTACGGGCATTGGTACTCATCACCTCCACTTTTGATAGCTTACCCTTTTAGCCCCAATTCTGTCCTCACTGCCTTTGCCTTTTTTTACATTTAAATCTGTTCTTCTCCCTAATAACTTCTGTACCTTGGTGTTTACCTCACTAATCACCATGTTTTGTGGGGGGAGGCTAGGATTTCCCTGCTTCTTTTCAGTGCCCCCTTGGCTAGTTTAAATGCTTGCCAATGAAGCATTTAAACTCTCACCTAGGATTCTGGTTCCCCCTGGACAGATGCAGACCATCGCACCAGTATAGGTCCTGCATCCTCCAGGTGGCTCCCCAGTCCCCAGTGAAGCAAAACCCTGAGCTCCACACCAGTTTTTCAACCACTCATTGAATTCCCTGGTGAGGAGTGCCCTAGCATCTCCTTGCCATAGACAGGCAGCACCTCCGAAGGTTACCAGAGCGCCACTTGTCTAAGACCTTCCCAACTCTACAAACTCCTCTTGCACTGCTCTGATCCCATTCCTAGCCAGGTAATTTGTCCCTAGGTGGACAATGACATCCAGCTCCCTCCCTCATGCAGCTCCTCCCACGATCCTGAGTATTCGCTTCCAGTCCCTCCAAGCCGTGGCGCCAGGAAGGCACCTTACCTCCCTCTCCCCTTCCTCCCCCATTTCTACCCCCCTAATGATTGAGTCCCCCACCAGGAGTTGTTTCCTTCCCCTGTGGGGTCCATGCCACCCTCCTGTGGGTCTCCTTTGTGAAGGTTCCCAGCACCCTCCTTGGTCTCCACTGCAGGTGCTTCCTTAGAGGAACCACTATCCACCAGAAGAGTGAATGAATTGTGGAGAGGTACAGCTGGAGGGATGCAACTCTGTTCCACCACCCTCTCCCTCCCTGAGCCCACCCTGGTCCAGCCTCTCCTCTTTCTTGGCAACCTCTGAGGTAGTGGCATTGGCCCTGGTGGTCCTTGGGTAGGGAAGGAGGTTTCACGAATCCTAGCCAGGTCAGCCTGGAGATGGGCAACCTCCTCTCTCAGACCAGAGAGGTGCTTGCAAATAGAGCAGCATCACAGCCTCCAGAATGTCTCCCGGAACACTGCCGCCCCACAGCCATTGCACTGCACCACTCCTATTATGTCTTAGGACAAGCTTCTCCTGACAGGCCTGATGAAAATCAGAACTCAGTTCATCAGTGCCTGGGTTTTTTCCCACCACCAAATGATTTATAGCTGATTTTATCTCATTTAGGGATATCTCTTCCTCTAGGGCACTGGTAATATCAGGTGGAAATGTCGGTAACTCACATCATGCAAAAAAGGTCTCAAAATCTTCAATGGGGGGATATTGTGGAAGTATAGAGGGTCTCATAATATTCTTTGAAAATATTTGAGATTCACTGTGGGTTTGTCATCGTGGAACCCTGCCCTGCCTGTAAATGTGATATCTGTGTAGCCATGGCTTTTTTCCTTAATCTATGAGCCAGTAGTTTTCTGGCCTTCTTCCTCACTCCCAGTAGGACTGTTGCATAAAGAAAAGTGCCCTTGCGACCTATTGCTGGTAGATGGTATCGATCCTAAATTTATGATCCAAAAGATGTCAAGTCTGTGCTGGACTAACTTTTCCCAAGGATTTCTGATAAATAGAATCCTCCAAAGCTTTAATGCCCGCTGTTATATCAGAGATCTCTTGCTTTCTATGTTCATTCTCTTTAACAGAATATGCAATTACTCAGCCTCTAATAAAACCCTTAAAGGCGTCTCACAGAGTAAAAAGGGAAATGCCAGGATCTTGGTTAGTATGGAAATAAAAATCAGTTTCATCCTTTTTTATTTATTTATTCATTTATTTATTTATTAAATTTTGGTGACTGGGTAAGCCCACTGAGCACCGGAGGTTCCTTTTTCAGGGGCGACCCAGTATTACATAACACTGGTGAATATCAGTGTGAAACAATCAGCACAAACTACATGTAATACAAGCAACATGCAGTCATGGTAGCATTCAGGAATGTAAAAGAACATTAGGAGTAGATAGGGTGAGCCACAATGCTGGTAAGTAGTACTTGACCTAGTAGATACACACTAGCGGTAGGACAGGACTTGGATAGGATAGGATAGGACTTTATCCAACATCTGTATGGCACGGAACATAACAAAGCCAGGTTCAACCACCATCTAGGGGACTTAAAAACACTTCCTTCTGGAGTCCAAACTATGCAGACTGGAGCATGATTTGAAATAATAATTGGCAGAATGTCCACATTTAAAATAATACAGAACAGAGTGGAACTGCTTCAAAAAATAGTCTAATCTTCTGCATGTGCTAAACCTACTAGACCTAAAAGTATACCCCTGGACTATGGGATGAGACAGTCTCCAGAGGTCTGCAGTGTAAATTCAGTACATAACTGACATACCATGGCTCTGGAGCGCTGATGAGAGGGGTTAATCTTTACTGGTGGTGTCCTGTCTTTTAAGATCTCCAGAATGAAATTAAAATCCCCCCCATTAAAATCTTCAGTTGTGGGTGATAGCATCCACAATCTGCTGAGCAAGAGAGGCATAAAAATCTGAAGAATCCAGATTCAGAGCATATATATTAACCAACAAAATGCGAACTTCAAAAACAGCCCCCATAAAAGGATACTATGGTCCTCCTATCTGTATCCTTCTGATCAACCTGGAGGGGACACCCTTTTTAAATAAGAATCGAGATCCCCCCCACTTCTTGAGTGAAAACGCACTCAAGAATGCCATGCCCACCCACCCTGTGACCAATTTTTGAGTATCAACCTTCAATAAAGGAGTTTCTTGGAAGAAGGCGATATCACAATGAATCGACTTTAACTATGACATCACTTTTCTCTGTTTTATGGGGTGATCTATTCCCTGAACATTCCAAGATACTATTTTCAAATCACCCATCCTAAAAATGAAATAAAACACCTCTCAATAGAAACAGAAGCAGGCTTCCAAAATACTGAATACTACACCCATAAAAGTTTGATAGTGCCACGTTCACATTAAATGACTCTAACACCTTATGTGTAATAATGAATACACAATTTAAAGCCCATCTATATGAAAAGCCTATCTTAATATAATAAGCACAAGAGAAAACAACATGAAATGACCATAATATGTCTTGGAACAGTCGAAAAAAGCTGGATAACACAGTAGGGGCCAGATATTCAAAACTTTGCCCAGGGGCTAAATTAGCACTGCCCGGTGGGCAAACTTAGCCAGGAGCACAAAGCAAGCTATATTGAAATGGAAATAGCCCGGTGCTAATCCTGCTGAATATTGCAGGCTAAGGAAGCGGCAAACTGGTCTGGGAGTGCAGGGCAAAATAGCCCGGGAATAAGACAGCACTGAATAAAGCAACCAGGAAGTGCAACCCACAACAACAACACAGTGCACAGCAATGTGAGGGCAGGTACAGATGACCTACATGGCCAATGTGTGTGCCAGCAAATGCATGGACTCAGTACAGCTGCTGGAAGCAGCAGATGTGAAAGAACAGTGATCAAAACTGTATATTATTCCCCGTACCGTTAGCGCCGCGCTAACACATTAGCACGGCATTAGTGCGGAGCTAAGCAGTTAGCCTGGGGCAAACATGTTTGCCCAGAGCTAAAATGTGCCATATTCAAAAGTGCCATGCAAATGAGCCTACTTAGGTAGTCTCTGGGCAAACAACCAGATTAGTATCTCATTATACCCTGATTTGCATGCAGTTTGCCCAGCATTACAACAGGGTCCCACAGAGCCACCTGTAGGTCAGTCTGGAAGTACAGGGGCTGACCAGGTCCAACCGCAGCTCCACCTGTAGGTCAGTCTGGCAGTGCACGATGATAGCTGCAGGCTACATGTAAACAGTACAGCATAGCATAGCATAGCATATTGTACCCCAGGGGACAAGACCGCATAGGCACAGGTGGTGGTGCTGCATGCAACTGTCACACTCTAGGGCATGCTACAGTGCACAGCAGACACTACAGTAGCAAGGGGGCCAGTAGTGTGAGGGACACAGCACTGCCTATGGTGTGTAGGGCAGTGATGATGACTGCACTGTACACAGTGACAGACCCAACCTGCAGGTGTTTACTGACAGTGGACATTACTGTTACACTGTTGTGTGACCCACAGATGCTGTACCTGTGGCATGGGATGCTCGCAGTGACATGTACATTTCTGGATTTATGTGCTGTGGCAGTTGTACAGCTGTGCAGTATGTGGCCGGGGGGGGCATATATTATCCGAAAGGCACACTAGTGTTGGGGGTATTCCCAATACTGGCCCATGTGCACTGCATGATGTGTCCCAGCCTTGTGGCCACACCTGGTCTGTGGCACAGCCTCGCCACCCATACACGCTCCCCTCAACATCCTCCATGCCCACAGTGCTGCATGTGTGTGTTGGCATCTGTTTGTGTCCACAGATGTGTGGTCCGCAGGTGTGTGCTGTATGGCCACACTGCCATGCTGTCCACTGGTGGCAGGGTCATCACTTACTGCCTGGCATGGCTGGGACTGGTGGCAGATGATGGCATCATTGTGATGCCATCAGTTAGAACATGCTTCCTCTATGTTTGGCTTTATCTATGTGTCATATTTATTTGTTAGGTTGGCGCCAAAACCCTCGCTAAACCCGCGCAAACACCGCGCAAAGCCAAAGTGTCATGCAAAGCTGATTGCCCAGGGTTAAGACAAGCTTTTCCTGGGCGGTAATTTGCACCGTGCTAAGTGTCGCGCTAAGTCATGCAAAACCACTTAGCACGGCGCTAGTCGCTGAATATAGCATTGCACCTGTATTCATGTCAGTTTGCTCCTTGCATACACTATAATCTTGCCCGGCGCTAATGCAGTTTGCCCACGCTATTCGGCCTTTTGAATATAGCAGACCCACGCTAATCCGCCGCTAAACCTGCGCAAACGGAGTTTTTGACCGTGCACAGTTTTGAATATTTGACCCTAAGACTACTATTCTCCCTCACGTAATTGAGCACTTATAAAATTAAAAAACAAATAGTATTGAAAAGAAACCCCAAAAGTTAAAGAATGTGCTAGAAAGTGTGTGTATATATATATATATATATATATATAGATAGATAGATATAGATATATATATATATATATATCTATATCTATATATATATATATATATATATACAGTATATATATATATATATATATATATATATATACATATATATATATATATATATAGGTACCAATATGCTACTCGAGAGACGAAGTGTGACAATCAGGTTCCAAAATTTATTTGGGCCAATTGTCATAACCATATCATATTTACATTGGGTGTATGTGATAGTATTTCAGTCCCCAACTTAAAGATAGTTTGTAGCTCAGAGGTGCTAAATAATGGGATTAAAAGTTCCCACAAGGGCAACGTCATGTGAGTAACACTGTGTCCTTGACAGCAAATTTGTCATATTATCAAACATATATTTTTTGATATTACTAAGTCTATGGTATCTATTTAGGTAGCATAATATCTAACTTTTCAGTTTTTATCATAAACTTAACTTGCTGGTAATTATGCCACAATATGTTTACTGATCACAGTATGCCCAAATCTGAACATGTTTAAGTTTGGCTACCACATTCATGTCCTTGATTTTCTAGCCCATTGTTTTTTGCACAACCATATTACCTCATGGAAAAGACATAAATTACTTAATTTTCAGAAAGTGAATTATACTTTATTTACAAGGGTTTTTTCCACAGGATGTCATGTGAGTAACTCAGACTACACAGGATGTCACGCGAGTAACACAGACACAACACAAGAAGTCACATGAGTAACATGGACACCAGAACAGAAGTATCAGTATCATACCAAGTGTCTCACTAAGTCATACCAAAAGTTATTGCTAGTGTTCAACCAAAAAAATGATTGTCATACCATGGATATTTGGTATAACATTTTTTGAACATTTTGAAGATTGTACTGTAGTCACAACATTGTATTAACTTAAGATAGTCACAAATGTTTTATGTTATAGTGTAGTATGGATTGAATCTTACCTGGTCTGTCTATTACATATACCAGCTGGTCCCAAGCCTACAATTAGAGAGAGGGAAACCAACTATATCTTTATGAGATGAATGGGGATGTTTGGGATTAATGCATGCCCTTGCTGCTTGTGATATTCAAGGCTGAAGGCAAAACACTGAAAGTGTATTAGTGACTTATAACATGGGGTAGATAAAGGCAGGTGAGTGGTAAACAACCATCAGGTGACCTTTGCTTACTCTACAATATATGACAGGTAGTGGTCAACCATCCCTTTGAGAGATCAACCTGTGTTTCTGTTCTGATCTTGTTATAGTGCAAAATTGCAGTCTGTGGAGCAGCCATTACTATCCCTGCTTAGTTAGTGAGAGCCGAAGCCTGCCATGTAGTCCCAGGCAGTGCAGCAACAGTAGCTGTAGTGTTCAAAGTGTGTAGTTTTGCTTCTTACCCAAGCTTGTTCCCAGAGTGAAGTGTGTGGTTCCCATGGTCATTTTTCTGTTGCACAGCCAGATTGACAGGTAGATCCATAGTTGTGGCATAAAGTCAGATGGAACAGTGTGGAGAGAGGGAGGCCCCCCAAATGATGTCATGATCTGAAAGTGAGCTTTATGCTGGTGGACAGAGAAACAGAGTTCCAGAAAGATCTGCAAGCTCTGAGTCCCATTAGTTGCCATTTCTTAATTGGTAGAATACAGTCTGGTAAACTGTGTGACTGCACTGCTGGGGAAAATATTTACTTGCTTGCCATGCATTAATGTAACCACAGACAGAGAGAGAGAGAGCTGCTAAGCCAGTGGAGGTATAGACACCATGTCTGTACCACAAGAGGCAACTCCATATTTTGCACTTCAGAGCTACTGTGCTGTCTCAGAAGGCATATCATGCACAACAAATGTCAGAGAAAGCATAGCGACACTTTTCTTCTGACATCTGTATGTGAATGACAGCCATTTTGTTGGGGACTATTTTTTTAGGCAGCAGAATACAGTAATTTGCTTGTCTTTTATAAAAGGAGAAAAAACATGTATATTGCTTTCTCCTTGTTTTGTAGTGCACCTTCTGTTATAAGTGTAATAGCCCACTCCAGGGTGTGTGGTTATTGGGTATTAAGCAACACACTGGGTGTTGTGAGGACACTCAGCCAGCAGCCTCATGCTTCACAATGCACTCGGGGTATTGATTAATCCCTAATAACTGCACACCCTGGAGTGGGATACTTCCTACTAATAGAACTATGCCCTTGAGTGGGTTGTTGCTTCAATCTTAAAATGTGTTTTAAGAAATGAAAATGAAATTAAAAACTGACTTCAGGGGCCAGATCTTCAAAAGCTTGCCCATGTGCAAAGCCTAGTTTTTCTGCACAAATCCAGATTTGCGCAGATGTCCATATTCCAAAGCCCTGTTATGGGCAAGCAAGGTTTGTGTCCAGGAAATTTTCTGAGGTTAGCACAATACAAATGGAAAGTCATGGACCTGAAATCTGGTGAAGTCCTGTAATCACAGAGTGCAAGGTAATTTTGCATGGTCCCTTTGTATGGTGCAGATATACACAATTATCCCTGTTACTAATGATGCCATCCCCCAGATCGAAGCCACAACTGTAGACACATCCCTTCCTGTTGTCAAATGGACCCTTCCATGGTACCATCACTCACTGTGTCCACAGCATGGTCCTGCAGGTGCATATGGCAACCAGTGCATTTTGGGAGAGGGTGCACTTTTAGGTTTCTTCAGCTATTGTAAAGAATGTCAGGATTTGTTTATTATGCCTTGCTAGGCCCTCAGCCTATCATGCAGCACATCGCACACCAAACAATTACTGTGATTCACTGCAACAGCAAAGTAAGCCTAAAAGTGCACAAAAAAATGGAATAAAACAAATACAGAACAAAGGGTAACACTTTAACAGTCAATGACAGCAATCATCCCAGTAAGGAAAAAACAGTATTTTTCTTCACTTGTACTGCCTTGGAAACCATTTAAGGCATACCATGTAGCACATAGCCCAGTTACTGAGATACACTGCAACAGCAGCCAAATGAGCCTAAAACTGCACAAAAACAATAAACAGGGTTGATGTTTTTGGTGACTGCAACCCGGTTACCATCAATTACAGTTATTTTAAGTGTTTGTGCCCTTTTAGGCTCATTTTACTGTTGAAGTGAATCTCAGTAATTGTTTTTATTTATTTATTTATTTTATCAAGTCTAGGATTACAAATACCTTTGAGCCATGGCTCTTTTACAAAGGTTCCACGACAGAGAAATAAAAATTATGGGGAACATCAAGACAGACATTACAACAATGTGGACATTGCAAACAGAGTACAGATGAATACAATTCAAGGGTAGCATTGTAACAAGGCAGCCAGCGGCATTTGTCAGAGAAAATAGACAACAGATACGAAGTGCCAGAGTCATATGGAGAGGGAAGAGGGAAGGGGGGGGAGAAGGAATGTAGGAAGGGTGGGGAGAGGTTGAAAAGTGCAGCATTGGGTATACCAAGATGTGAGGGTAGAATCCAGTGAGGAGAGGAGGGGAGGGGGGGACCACTAGAGCAGGCAGGAAAGTGGAGAAACAAGGTTAAGTTGGGCAGTCACAGGAGCTGTTGGTAGTGAGATAGTCCCGGAGCCTAGTTTTAAACATACCAATTGTTGGGGCGGAGGAGATGGTTGGGCTGAGGCCATTGAACCAGAGTGGCACCCGATAAGCAAAAGAGCGTTGTCCCTGTAAAGTGTGACAATGGGGGACTTTCAGTAGCTGTAGCGTGGATCTCCTAAGGCACCATTTGTTAATTTGATGTTGTAACAGAGTTAAGACCCCAGAAGGTGCAAGGCCAAGATAGATTTTTTTCACCATGGAGCAGGTGATAAACTTTATATGGTTTGATAGTTGGAGCCAGTTGGTCTGAGTGTACAGGTCACATGTGTGGGTGAGACAGTGAGCACCAGTGATGAGCTGACATGCCTTATTTAAGGCAGTTGAGAGGCGTCTAAGGCTTGTGGTTGTGGCCGAGCCATAAATGATGAGACCATAGTCTATTACAGAGATCACAGGACATCAGTGTTGTCTCATTTGAAAGCCATCTCCACAGCTGCAAGTCAGGCTACTCAACTATGGCCTTCCGAACCGCCATTAGTAAAGGAATCACCTGCAGAAGAAGTCGGACCAGCACCTGACATCACCGTCTCCTGTTAAGTATCCAAGGATTCTCCACCAGTTGAAACAGCTGAGGTCTGTGTTGCCTGATCTAAAGATGCCAAAGCCACCAGCTACTCTTCTAAATAATCCACCCAATCCATATCGCCCTCTTGAGAGTCTGCTAAAGCAAGTGTTGGGAACAGCCACTCATGTTTGGGATCTAGATCTGCTGACCAACCTTGGGTAACGGGAGATGTTAGAGGAACAGAGTGCCCCGAGTGAGAATGAGCATAGCCTATTATGTCCCCTTGCCTCTGATTCAGCTTCTGCCAATCAACACCCGAGGAAACTCTCTCTGATGCTTGGGCTTATAGCCAGATTGTTTTAACACTTGTAAGCGAATTAGCAGCAGACTGATTCAGGGTACTTTGAGGCAAGGATTTTGAAGCCCTAACGGAGCCAACAGAATGCTCCTCCTGATATCCTGGAAAAGCATTGCCACACTGACCAGACCCCGCTAAGTCCTTTTTTAAGCTTGTAGAGACATTCAAAAGAGGAGGTCTGCCAACATCAGTATGGAACTTTTGAGCATCTTATGGGGTGGTAAATCAAATCCAATGACCATCCCATAATACAGAGAGCACAGCAGGATATTTCAAAGAATATTGCAATTTTCTATGGGCCAGTTCCTTTCTCACTGGAGTGAATGCTTTGCCATGGGAAGCCACATCCTTGAAGAAGTTCTGGAAAATGTGAATGGAAAGCCCGTTCTACTTCAGAGGACCTTTCTCGCATGCCAATTTTAGGATCTGGTCTTTAATTGAAAAATGCAGAAAATAGGCTAAGATGGGATGGTGGGGATACACCTTGCAGGGTGAGGGCCAAGCGACCTATGGGCGAGCTCCATCTCCAGTGGTGAGTCCCAATAATAAGTTAAAGTCTGAAGTAGCAGCTGCTGGAGAAATTCTGTCATATTAGGTCCCTCAGAGCCCTCAGGGACTCCAATGATCCGTAAATTGTTTCAACATCCCCGGTTCTCAAGATCCTCAATCTTGTCCCATGCCTGTTGCAATTTGTGTTCGAGTCAGGAGATCCGGTCTGCATAGCAAGCATTATCTGACTTCATCTGCATAGAAAAGAGCTCATTCTCTGCAATCCACTGTTCTGCCACTTCAAGTCGTTCTTCCAACTGGGAAACATTGGCCTTTATATTTGGATTGTCCATAGTTAAAGCTTGTAACATCACCCGTGTGTCTGAGATGTCCTCAAGGCCCACTGCAACATGTGTTCCTGAAGCTGCCATTCAAAGAGAGTTCAGCAGCACTTCTCTGGATGATGCAGCTGGAAGAAAATGATAATTCAAAAACAAAGTTCACCCAGTTAGGAGCTCAGGGTCCTTTTCACTAGAAAGAAATAGCTTAGCTGTCCAAACCCCGAATATAGCCTCTAAGTAATGAATTTCTGACAAGGCTTGGCAGAGCAAATGTTTCAGGCTGCCATCCCTCAACCTGTGCGCATGCACCCCCTTGGCATTCCAACAGGTATATTAATATTTTTATGAATTCTAGCTGAAATTAGCTTTTTTGGAAAAACATTTTTCATTGTACTGCTGCTTAAAAAAGACAGAGAAGGCTCTTTTGGCCACTGTTTCACAGTTCCAGTTCACAGACATTTTTAAAAAGACAGTGGGCTCGATTCTCAAAATCCACCCTAGACTGATGCAAGATGCGCCATACTCTCACTTGCAGCAAAGCTGGGTGTGCCAGGAACCCTACACCAGATTCTAGTACAAGATTGTCCCAGCGCCAAAGTCCCCAAGGTTGCCGCAAGTGGAGTCTTGCGCCAAACTGGTGGTGCAAGGAAGGGTTGTGAAAGAGGCTGCCTTCATCCCTTACCCATGGAAACCCAGCCACATGTATTTCCTTTGATAAAGTTGTTTTGGATGCTGAGTAGTTTGTTATATTCATTATGTTATTTATTCAATGGCGTGTTTCCTAGCCTTACTTGGAAATTGCTTGCAGGTTTTATCAATGCTAATAAATCTGATCTTGCTTGTGTACAGATCACATTAAATCATCTATGAGAACTGGGTTTAGACTTGACAGATTTATAAAAATTAAATGGGGTATAACGTTTGTAAAAAAAAAAATCAGCAACCTCTTAATAAGCTTTTCAAGATCATTTGGAGACATTGCCTGAAGGAGGAACTCAAAATTTAGGTTGGATGATACTATCTCTGAGATAACAGACTGCACCGTGCCATCCTACTTATTTTTCTATTGCTCATAGTCAAAACTGCTGACTAAGTACCTTGCTGATCTTCATTTTTTCCTACAATTTTAGCTCATTGCAAAATTATTGGAAAATGACTGCAGGCAGAACAGGTTTGAACTTCAACACATGAATAAAAGTGAGGGTCAAGTACAGGGCACAAGATAAGATCAATTGTGCTGGCACCTTGTGCAGCCATAAACATAAAGGCCCTTCTGTATCTTACTCTAACCTACTATTCAGTGTAATAAAATCAAACATGTCCATATGGTGTATTAAACACAATCCATGAGACTTTACTGTTTTGTCCTTTGCAGTTCTTACGTGTAAATGGTCCAAAGTGGTCATAACTTGGCTATTCTATATATTGCTATCATAACAGCCTATTCTACTAGTATACTCACCAGCCTGTAATATTGGGATCCCTGCATAACCAGTTATGAATGCAGTCAGTGAAGATTCAAGTGACATCCAACACCTGGGTCATAATAAGGTGAACTAGAGAGTGGTATCTACACAGTCATAATTTTATACTGCCCTTAGATTTCTAAAAAATCTACCAATAGTGCAGTATAATTCTATTATGTATGTCTAGGATATCAAGTACATTATAAATTTTGTGTATCTTAACCATTATTACCAACTCCTCATAACTTCTGCCAAATTGCTTTGATTTCTGTGCTACAGCATGACAACCTGAAAAACCGTTGTGAAATGCTGCTTTTTATAACCCGGGTAACTGAGTGGCACTGCTGAGCTTCTGAATGATGGCATTATATGGTACAATACATGAGAAGCTATATCTGCAATATCCTCATATTGTGTGGCTCTATCTCACTGTGTTTCAAACAACAGTCTAATACAATAGAGGGACAATATTTGCAACCTGGATGGATGCACAATAGTGTTTTGCATAAAACAAAAACAAAATTATGCCTGACCAGTACAGACTGGATGAGCCTGTCTTAACATAAATCAGAGAGGAATTAAATGTGCATGCAGGATGAACCTGTAGATATAAAAGGCATGCATCACAATTATAGTTAATAATAAGGGCTTGGTGACATGTATTAATCAAAGTAAATGGGCAATGGAGACAACTACAGCAATGTAATATGAGATAATATACAGCACTGTGTAGGTTATATGAACCCTAAAGCACACTGTCAGTGACAATGTGATAGCAGGCTATGTACACAGCAGCCCTTCTCACCCAGCAAAGTCTGTAGGAGTAGCACACAGGCTGTTAGACCATCTCTGGGGTAATCTAAGCTGCGAGCCCTTTGTGGCTCTTTGGCAATACCACATATGGGGATATGGCAGCATTGCCGTGGCACAAGCCCCCATCCACCAAGGCATAACTGTGTGTCTGCCACAACAGTGGCACAATCCTGGCTGTTGCAGGCAGCCCCCCATGTGGCACAGGCCACATTTGAGAATTGCGACTGACAGGGTATGGCATAAGGTGCCCCTTGCACCATCCCTTTCTGATGCAAGCACCATGTGCCATTCCTGACCTTATGAGAATCAGGACCAGTGTCTCTTTGCCTGCCCAGGCTCCTCTGACCATAATTGTGCAGCCCCTGTGCATAGCAACTTTTATAGAGACAGTGCTTTCTATCACTCTTCAGACTTCTTACAGCACAGCTGCACAGCCCTATGTGTATTTATTATTAAATAAGACAATAACATTTTTTTCTGTCCTCAGGCTCCTTTGTGATTTGAATCCCACAGCCCACACTTGTGTACTGTGTGACCCTGAGCAAGTCTCTTAACTTCCTTGAGCTCCCAGGTCACACATGGAAACAAGGTTCAGCTAAGTGTGTGTTTCCTGGGTAAACAATTTCCTCCCTTTGACCACACTTGCTTAGCCCTGTGTGCATTAGTTATTAATAAGACAGTGACATTTTTTTTCTACTCAGGCTTCATCACCCACAGTTGCCTTTCTTTTTCAGTCTCAGTTTCATGTCTCAGTCTCTCCTGTCACAGCAAAAGACTATAATTTCAAAATTTGTACTTACTACCTCACACTAAGAGCACCCAGTTTCTCAGAGAACTAGTTCTGGAACAGTTTACAGTTTATTTTTTAATACCATAAGACACTTTTAAATTCCTTTGGAAAATGAACCAAGTTTTTCCTTCACATCCTTCTACTTAAAAAGCTTCAAATATTGTTGTAAATGAACATTATGTGTGGCAATGAAGTAGTAACAAAAATAGATATTTATTTTAATATTAAATCATGAAAATTACCATAAACAGTAAATAACAAGAAGCAAACCAATAACAGAATTAGCACAATAACAGACAATGGCGTAGCAATTAACAATAAAGAGATCGCTAATTGCTTTAATCATTATTTCACGTCAGTATTTAATTCAAAAAACCCAGTGATGCCAGCCTTCTGTATGGACAGTTCTAAGCAAATTAATTTGAATCCGGAAATGGTACTTGAAGAATTATGTAAACTAAAAGCAACATCCTCACCTGAACCTGATAATATAAGTCTTATTATCTGGAAAAAAAACTGCTTATATAGTGGCATGGCCCTTAACCATTCTGTTTAATAAGTCTGTTATGACTGGAGAGATTCCACTTGATTGGCAAAAGGCTACAGTCATTCCAATTCATAAAAAGGGCAACAAATCCAACGTTGCCAACTATAGGCCAATCAGCCTTGCATCCGTCTGTTGCAAATTTTTGGAATGACTAATAAAAAACAAAATTGACATTGAGGTAGCTAGTTTAGGATTCCAAGATTATACACAACATGACTTTAGGAAGGGTCTCTCCTGTGTTACAAATCTTACTTCCTTTTATAATTTTGTAAGTAATCAAATGGACAAGAGAGTTCCCATCAATGTTATATTCCTGGACATAGGAAAAGCATTTGATACAGTTCCTCATGACAAACACATTATGAAATTAAGCAACTTGAGACTGAATAAATATATAGCTAGATGGATAGGAAATTGGTTAACAGACAGAAAGCAGTCTGTGAGAGTTAATTCTATTTACTCTGAAGATGGAAATGTCTCAAGCGGAATACCGCAGGGATCAGTTTTGGCCCAGTATTATTTGGATTGTACATAAGTGATATGGGTAAGGGGCTTGATAGTGTTGTTTCTAAATTTGCAGACAACATCAAACTAGGTGGGGATGTATCTTCATTCCATAAACATCAACTTCTTTCTAAAGATCTCCAGTCTATTGAACAATGGGGTGTTGATAATAAAATGAAATTTAATGAACTAAAATGTTCTGTAACACATTCTGGTAAAAATAACCCCGGTTACCAGTATTGTCTTAATGGTAAGCCACTCTAATCCATTTCAAGTGAAAAAGACCTAGGTGTTTGGGTTGACTCTAACCTGTCTTCTTCAACCCATTGTCAAAAAAATGCCTGGAACTGTAATCGACTCAACCATTTGATAAAGAAAGCCTATATCTCTAGGGACAAAGACTGTATTCTGAAACTCTATAAAACATACATAATACCCCATCTAGATTACAGAACTCCACTTTGGTGCCCCTTTCTTAAAAAAGACATTCATTTAATTGAAAGAATACAGAGGAGATTGACCAAATCAGTTCAGGGACTAAAGAATCTGGATTATAATGAAAGATTGGACAAACTTAAACTATTCTTATTAGGGACTAGAAGAACTCGGGGAGACCTATTACTCATAAAATTACAAAGGATTCCTCATTGATGAAACAATGCAGCATACACTGCCTACATAAAAGGAATAATCTTAGGTCACGCAATAAACAAATTGAAATACCAAGAGTATTCACAGCCAAACGCTTCAATTATTACAATGTACGCACTGCTAGAAAGTGGAATGCATTACCAAATCATATTGTTGAGGCTCCTTCACTAGACAGTTTCAAAAAAAGGTTGGATGAGTTCCTATTGGGAAATGAACTTAGGAAATAGACCCACTGTGAGTGGGAGACAATTTAATGGGCATTTAGCGTACTTTGTCTAACAACTCCAAGTTAAACCAAGTTAAACAGTTGTGCTTTAAAAAACTGTGCATTAAACAGTGCATATATTTTTGAGGAAGAACAAATACATCAAAACAACAAAAGAAAAATAACTAAAAAGTATTTGAATGTACTTTTTGTAAAAGAACAAGAACAAACTAAATTGTTCAAAACCTTGAACATTTAAACATAATTTTGTATGCACATATTTCTATGAGGTTCAAAGACATATAAAACAAGGGGACAGTAAAATCAAAATAAAACTTAGCAGTAATAAATGAATGAATGAATCAATCAAGTAACTAAACAATTAATTAACATGTTACCACCCAATACATAAGCATTAATCACCTAGACAGGAGGTCATTTCCCAGGAATTAATGCATGGTTGGGGGGTGGGTGCATGAGGCCGCAGGCCAAGTGCTTCCCACCACCCAACCATGCATTAATTCCTGGGAAATTACCTCCTGCTGAGGGGATTAATGCACTTGTAACATGGCATGTGCAAGCTAGGTATTGTTTAGATACTGTTTAGTTAAACAGAAATGCCAGACTGATTTTTTTTATGTCTTTTACAACTATGCCGAGCGTTTTTGAAACTACACTTGTTTATATAGTTATGAATACTATTTTTCTTTTTTTGACAAATGCTGCCTTGAATTATTATACTCCTTGGAACCTATTTCAATACTTTACATTGATTTTTAAGTGGTGTATCTGTTGTTAAATCATTTGTTTTGAAGTTTTACACCTTTGCTGTGTATTGTGGGATACATTGGTGATTTGCATACAGTGGCACGGTGTTTATGGACACAACATTTGTTAGGCATTGACTTTAGCACCACTCATTTCCTTTTATTACTTTTTTTAATTTTGTATCATTTGACTGTTTCTTTCTTGCGCATTTTTTTATGCCTCTTGCTGTTGTATGGATTCCAGTACACTAACATGCTCCCATGATGTGCGGCACATCTGTTATGTCACTCTCCTGATTCTGCTCCCATTTGTCTTTACAGACTCTGCTCACTTTGAATATGTATGCTGAGCTAAGGGAGTTGCACACATCCACAAGGTGCTTCATAACTCCAGCCTTTTTTCTTCGCTTGCTGAAACTACAAGTATTGAGTGCTCCCCTGTGCACTGTTTGGCTCGGTAAGAAGTTAGATCCTACATTTTCCTGTACTACTTACCTCTGGTGGGCGACAGCAGCATTGCTCCACCTTGCATATCTAGGGAATTAGTGACCTGTTCATTATGTATTACTGGGTGTGTTTCCACCTATCGTTATGCCGGATTCACAGCACAGATTATTTGCCATGTTACAATATGCTATAAAACATAAATATCTAAAAAAATAACAATACTATAGGACAATAGGGTAATGGCATGGAATCACAAGCCTTCATACAAAACAATGGCAATGTCCTAATCCTGACAATAGGCAGCATGTAGCAAGTTTCTGTCATTTTTTATCTTCTTAAGTTGCTTTTCTTCTGGAAAACTCTATACAGAATTACAATTGTTTCTTTGTTCTCTTGCGGCAATCTTCACTTAGACCATGCCATGTAACCCTTACAACAACTTCAGGAAATCTGACTTGGTTTACGCTGGCTGATATTTATAGCACAAATGATATCACTGCTTTATGGCATCATGATTAACCAGTTTGGTGACACTGATTGGGCATTTTCAAGGCTCATGCATATCTTTTTTTCTTTCTTCATCCAACATTCCTAACGGAAGAGTGTATGTAATAATTTTGCTCTATTCATTTGGAATTACGAATCATAATCAATGAATAACTTTTGATATAACAATAACACAATTAAACCAAATACTGTTTCATGGCAGTCATCATGTAGGCAATAGTCCAAAATGTATAAGATTAGTCAGTCATGACACTTACCCAGGGCATACACTTTAAAGAAGAGTTCAGCAGACATTGACTAGGAGGAGTTAAAACATTAAAGGTTTTTGTGTGGTTCTCTGACCCTGAGGGGTCTATATGGCAATTTATATTTGGCAAATAAAATAAGCACTGAAGTAAATTGAGCAGCATCTGCTGAACTTTTCTTCAAAGTGTATGCCCTGAGTAAGTGCCATGACTGGCTAATCATGTATTATTTACTGTCATAGAGCACCCCAGGACACTCTAGTGCAGCACTTTACTGTGCCTAGTCTGAAATGCATCTTATCTCTGTATCTTGTGCAGTTTTACAGATCCATTTTTTTGCAATATCTTTGCTTTAGAATACAACTGAGAACTTAAAATGTGACCTTCTTATTCCTGGACTTTTTATAACACGTCATATTAATATTTTCTGTACAAACAATATTTTGCATATAATTTGAAGTTAAAACACTGAAACATCATCTTCTTTTGCTCTCAGTTTATTTATTTATTTCATTTTTGTTGACCGGGTAAGTGCACGAGACAGACTCTGCCTATTTTCAGGCATGACCCGGGGGAGGGAGATACAGATGAATGGCAACTGACCTTGAACCAGATTAAGCTGTTGGAGGTATTTTAGTGAATGGGGGGAAATTTGGCCAGGGCACCGGGGAAATTCCCCTACTCTTTTTCGAGAAGTGCCATGGGATCTTTAACATCCACCTGAACTACCACCAGAACAGGCAGATGGGACCTCGGTTTAACATCTCATCCAAAAGACAGCACCTCAGGAGTGCAGCACCCCCTCATGCTGCACTACAGTGTCAGTATTGGGATATTAACCCAAGTGCCTGGTGTGGGGATAGAACCCACAACCTTCTGATCTCCCGGCCTCAGAGGAGAGTGTGCTACCTGCTGAGCCACTGACACTGCTGACACAGTTGGAGTCTGGCAAACTGTCTTTGGTATGTAAGCATGCTATACATCATCTGTCAGATTTATGCAGCAAAGCAAGCCACAGTTTTCTTAATTTCCTCATAAATTTCTTGTACCACTGTCACAACTCTGGACTGGAACATTCAAACAACATATTTTTCTTAGATTGGTCGTAAATTATTTTTATTATTTTGGCTCAAATGCAGTATTTTCACAGCCAAACTTTAAAAAGGTTTTTTCATATGTATGGCATCACCTGTTCATCACCCAAAAGTGATTAAAATAAGTTTTTGTTATAAATATGCTATATTTATTAAATAAGCTAGTTACTACATAAAATCTAAGAATTCACTAGGGTTTACACAAACATATGTTGCATTGTAGTTAATAGACCACCTGATGTGTCAGCTGGAGTTATTAGATTCAGTCTGCAAACAACATTTCTTTCAATTTTTACACCATGGTTCCTCTCTTATCAGACATGATTAGACACGTTAGGCTATAGTGTATCCCCTTTAGATTGCATTGAAAATCAAGCTGCTCCCCCACCCACAAAGTTAATCTCAGTACATGCCTTTGTGGAAAAATATTATTAAGTAAATACTTACATTTGCCAGCTGGCATGACACATTTTTATCTGCAGTCTTAGATGGGAGGCTAAACATCTTTGTTGGTAATGTTCTGGTCCACAAATTACATTGTGATTTGGTCTTCCAGGAAGTATTGTCTGCTATTTGGCACCGGTTATTAGTCCAAACTCTTTCAGGATTTTAGCAAACATTCAAATTCCAGGATATCCTTTGCTGGCAATGCATAGCAGTGTCCTAAAGTACTTTCTTTCCTTTTGTGTAGCACTCTTCTGCATTTACTGCAGTCCCAAGGAAGAGCTTTGAGCTCTGCTTCCAAGACAATAAGTGCTTCTGAGCTCCTTTTCTGCCTATCTGTGAAGAAAAAACATGCAGAAGGCATGTGGTTTTAGCTTTTCAAGTGCTGACCAAGCCTACTTAATGAAGTATTAGTAAGGTAGCTGTTTCTTTTCTAGTAATGGAAATTTCAATCCTTTTTATAAAAAGTTCAGATCTCTTCACTGGACAGTGGACCTTTAAACATATTTTGACAATAGTCTCAAAACCTCTAAAATACTGTAACCCCCAGACCTCTGCCTTTTTGCAAAATGACAGGTGGCATGCCGTTGAAGCTGACAGCAGTACCTGGTGGGGACTGGGTTCGGGGAGGACTAGGTTACTCGGCACAGGGGGCCTAGGTTTAGCTACTCTGCACAGGGGCACCCAAGTAAATCCAAACACAGGAAGCAATAACTGTAATGTCCAATACCAGGAATGGGATTCTTCACTGTGGCTTTTATTCACATCCAAACTGAACAAACAAAGCATAGACGGACACCCACGGGGCTACATTCCTGGTAATGCAGATTAGAGATACAGAACACTTCTTCACTATTCCAGCCTTCAGGCTCTGAACCCACCAGGCACACAGCCCAGACTTGCACACAGCTTTGGGTACACAGCCCGACTTGTACACTACTTGGGTTTTTCCCATGGCCCGGCTCCCCCTCCAGCCACTTGATCCGCGGTCCATATGGGAATGAACCAGTTTTCCTGTTGGTGGCTCCCCAAACCACCTTAGAGCCTTCGACTCCTAAAGGAAAATTTCCTTCCAATCCCATGTCTGGGTACTTCCCTCATCATTGGCCAAGTGCATGAGGCAAAGTAGAAATCCACAGAGCAAATCAATAGAGGTGGACCTGGTTACTAAAGATGGGGGGTGAACCACCTCAAGCTTCCAAAATCCATACCCGGCCATTTCTCTGGACACTAAACAATTCTTTTGAAAGCTTGGCAATGTTGATTACAGGGTAGACGTATGTCACATCTCCTCTACATGTCTTGACTTTTCCCTTGTGTTGGACTTGAACATACTTTTACTTTTGGCTAAGCCTATTACTCTAGGCCTCCCACTACTTCAGTAGTCCAATCCCCACTTTAACACAGTTCAGGATGAAACATGGGCCCTTTAGAAAGAGCAGAACTCACCCTTTGGTTGCAGGTGCCCCACAGGTGAATCTCGAAATCTTCTTGTACCCCACACACTTGGGAAAAATAAAGCAGTTTCTTCTCTAGCAGTAGCCAGGGGGTTGCCCCTGGAATAGCAGGCAAACCTTCCTCCCCATCCCCTCAGGAATGGGGGCACAGAGACCCCAATCAGCGGTCTCCACCACTTTAAAGAACAGCTTACTGTGTCCCTCTTTAGGTGGAAACACACACCTTTCCCTAAGTGTAGCTCTGTTTCAGAGCTGAGGCTCCAAGAGCCTATGCACAGAACTGCTGTGCTCCTCTCACAGCAATCTCCAACTACAGACATGGCAACTACAGACTGACTCCAACTGACTAACCTAGTAACTAGTAAGACCTAGTGGTAGGCAGGGAAGGCAGCTTGTGAAACTCCAGTTAAATGGATTTCACACTGTCTCACTCTGTTCTCAGTCTCAGCTGAGACTGAGAGATGACATCACCATAGAACTATTGTAGCTGCATGAGCCACAATGGAATCTGCAGAAGGGAGTTAGAGTAGAATGCTGGAAGTTTTGAACAGTCAGTGTTTAGTCTGTAGTTGGAGATTGGTTGTGAGGAGAACTACAACAGATCTGCTATGAAGCTGGGTGCTGGCTCTGGCATTTGGCTTGATCCTTTTTGGCTCAAGGTTGTGCAGGCGCGGGTTGGGGTTGCGCATGCAACTCTGCACAACCCGACTGAATATCGGTTGCGAGGTTATGCATGGTTCCTCCTCCTGTTGAGCATGCATTCATTTGCATTGCTCTTTTTCGCAACCTGTTGCCAGTGGGCAACTGCCTCCTGCTGAATATCGCAGAATGGCGCAATGTGGGACTGCGCGCAACCCTATTGCGCATGGAGCAACCCTTTTGAATATCTGGGCCAGGGTCTGCCCAACTGTGCCCAAAGTAACCTTAGTAGAGAAAAAAGCACTGGATTTTAAAAAACTACTGTATTCAGGGGCTGCACAACTGTGCCCAAAGGAACCTTCGAAGAAAAAAAAAAGCACTAGCTTTTAAGTAACTACTGCATGTAGGGGCTGCACAACTGCATCCAAAGGAACGTTAGTAGAGAAAAAAAGCACTGCCTTTTAAATAACTACTGCATGCAGGGGCTATACAACTGTGTCCAAAGGAAGCTTAGTAGAAAAAAAAAACACTGGCTTTTAAATAACTACTACATGTAGGGGCTGTACAACTGTGTCCAAAAGAACCTTAGTAGAGGAAAAAAGCACTGGCTTTTAATTTCTGCATGCAGGAGCTGCACAACTGTGTCCAAAGGAACCTTAGTAGAGAAAAAAGCATTGGCTTTTAAAAAACTACTGCATGCAGGGGCTGCACAACTGTGTCCAAAGGAAGCTTAGTAGAGAAAAAAAGCACTGGCCTTTAAAAAACTACTGTATGCAGGGACTGCACAACTGTGCCCAAAGGAACCTTCGAAAAGAAGAAAAGCACTAGCTTTTAAGTAATTACTCTATGTAGGGGTTGCACAACTGTATCCAAAGGAACTTTAGTAGAGAAAAAAAGCACTACCTTTTAAATAACTACTGCATGCAGGAGCTGCACAACTGTGTTTGAAGGAACCCTAGCAGAGAAAAAAGCACTGGCTTTTAAATAACTACTACACTCAGGGGCTGCACAAATGTGTCCACATGGACCTTAGTAGAGAAAACAACACTGGCTTTTAAATAACTGCTGCATGTAGGGGATGTACAGCTGTGTCCAAAGGAACCTTAGTAGAGAAAAAAAAAGCACTCACTTTTAAATAACTACTGTGCACAGGGTCTGCACAACTGTGTCCAAAGGAACCTTAGTGAAGAGAAAAGCACTGGCTTTTAAATAACTACTGCATGCAGGGGCTGCACAAATGTGTCCAAAGGAACCTTAAAATAGGAAAAAAAATTAGCAATGGCTTTTAAATAACTACTGCACACAGGGGCTGCACAACTGTGTCTGAAGGAACTTTAGTAGAAACATAAATTTTGACACCAGATAAGGACCGCTTGGCCCACCTAGACTGTCCATTTCCCTACCTGATGGATAAGCAGCAGATTCTAGTTAACCAACAGTTTACTTCCTCCTACCTCCCACTAGAATTGCTTTATGTCTGTCCCATGCATTCTTGAATTCTTCCACTGTTCTAGACACCACATCCTCCTCAGGATGGCTGTTCCATGCACCCACAACCCTCTCTGTGAAAAAGTACTTTCTAACATTACCTCTGAGCCATCCCCCCTCTATCTTTAAATTATGCCCCCTTGATCTTGCGCATCTCTTTTTCTAAAAGATGCTACTCTGTTGGACTTTGTTAATTCCCTTGAGGTACTTGAAAGTTTCTATCATGTCCGCCCTCTATCTCCTTTCCTCTAGGGTATACATATTAAGCTGCTTTAGTCTCTCTTCATATGCCTTCTGGTGCAGACCCTGCACCATTTTGGTTGCCCTCCTCTGAACAGCATCCACTCTGTCTATGTCTTTGTGGAGATGGGGTCTCCAGAACTGCACACAGTACTTCAGATGGGGTCTTACCAACTGTCTGTACAGAGGGATAACAACTTCCTGTTTTCTACTGGCAATGCCTCCCCCTATGCATCCCAGTATCCCCCCGGCCTCCTTACTGCCTTCTCACATTGCTTGCCCACCTTCAGGTTATCTAATATAATTACTCCTAGGTCCCTTTCGATTTTTGTTGTTGCTAGTATCTCATCCCCCATTGTGTACTCTTCCCCTTGGTTTTTGTTTCCCATGTGCATTACCTTGCACTTATTTGCATTGAATCTGAGCTGCCTTACATTTGACCATTTCTCCAACCTTGCCACGTCCCTTTTCATCCTTTCCATCCCACCTTGTATATCAATCCTTGTGCAGATCTTTGTGTCGTTTGCAAAGAGACATTCTTTTCCTTCCAGGTGCTCTCCAATGTCACTTGTAAAGACATTACTGAACTCTATGGTACCCTGCTAGTTCCCCTCCTTTCTTCACTGTGTACTCCGTTTTCTATTACCCTTTGCGTCCTATTGTCCAGCTAATATGTTATCCAGTCTACCATCTTGGGACCCACTCCAAGGCTGGCTAGCTTGTATACTAATATTTTGTGTGGGACTGTGTCAAATGCTTAGCTAAAATCTAGGTAGGCCATATCCACAGCCCCTCCCTGGTCTACTACTTTGATCACCAAGTCAATGTAATCTATTGTTTATTTATTATTTTATTTATTTTAGTTGTTTAACCAGGAGTAGCACACTAAGCTGAAAGTTGTTTTACAGGAGTGACCTGGGAGCTCAGGAAGGTTAAGTGACTTGCTCAGGGTCACACAGTATGCAAGTGGAAGCTGTGGGATTCAAACCCAGGTCTGGTTTGCTAGATGTCACCAGATTTGCAGCTTAGAGCCATAAATCACTACGCTATACTGCCTCAAAATATTAGATTTACAGTATCTGACATGACCTTCCTGCTGTGAATCCATGCTGCCTTGTGTCCAGTGCCACACTGGCCTCTAGGTACTCAACAATTCTTTCCTTCAGAAGTGATTCCATCATTTTCCCTACCAGTGAGGTCAAGCTAACTGGTCTGTAGTTTCCTGTCTCTGCCCTGCTCCCACTTTTGTGAAGTGGAATCACATCCACCCTCCTCCAGTCCTCAGGTACCACCCCATCCTCCCATGATTTGTTAAAGAGAGTAGTAAGTGGTGTCACTAGTTCTACCCTTAGTTCTTTTAGAATTCTGGAGTGAATCCCATCAGGTCCCATTGCTTTGTCCACCCTCAGTTTCAAGAGTTCTTTCAAAACCCTTTCTTCTGTGAATGGACTGGTATTGGTCCCCCTATCCAGAGTGCTTCTTTTGTTTGGTTTAGGTACCTTCCCTTCCTCTTCCATTGTGAATACTGAGCAGAAACATTCATTCATTCACTATCCCTGCTTTTTCACTGTCACCTTCTGCCCACATTCCCTTCCCTTTATTAAGCCGCAGTATCCCTCCCTTGGTCTTTCTTTGCTCCCTTATGTATATATAAATGGTTTTATCCCCGTCCTTACAGAGTTGGCTATCTTTTCCTCAGTTTGGGCTTTTGCTAGTCTGACGGCCTTCACTGCCTCCTTCTGCTTTAACTGATAAAGTTCTCTGTCCTGCTCCTTCTTTGTTTCCTTATATTTCCTGAATACTATCATTTTCTCCTTAACCTTCCCTGCCACCTCTTTTGAGAACCATAGTGTTTTTTTCCTTTGTTTTGTTTTGTTGATTTGCTTCACGCAAAGGCTTGTTGCCTCTATGATGGCTGTTTTGATTATTTCCCACTGTTCCTCCAACCCCTCCTTCTTGTCCATTTGCTAGTGCTTTTCTGAGGCACTCTCTCATTTTCCCAAATCAGCCCTCCTACAGTCCAATACTCTTGTTTTTGTGTGGCTTGACTCTATGGCTGTGTTTATTGTGAACCACACTGTTTGGTGGTCACTTGTTCCCAGATGGCTACCTACTTCTAAATCTGGGATCCTTTCTCCATCCCCATTTGAGAGTACCGGGTCTAAGATTGCTCCCTCCTGAGTAGGTTCCAACACTTGCTGTCTGAGGCATGCCCCTTGTAGGGCATCAAGAATGACCCTTCTCCTGGATGTGCCTGCAGCAATGGTGCTCCAGTTAACATCTGGCATATTCAGGTCCCCCATCAACAATATCTCCCCTTTTTCTGTCATTCAAAGGATGCCTTTTATCACTTCCTTGTCCATTCCCTCCCCCTCAGATGGGGGTCTGTACACAACACCCATGCGGATTGTGGTGCCATTTCCTGTCTCCAGGATGACCCATAGTGACTCATCTACTTCCTGTTTACTCTTTAGTTCTGTTGCTTTAATTCCCTTCCCTGACATAGAGAGCTACTCCTCCTCCTCCTCTTTTGCCCTCCCTGTCCCTCCTGTAGATTGTGTATCCTGGTATGCTGACATCTCAGTCATGGTTCTTAGTGTACCATGTTTCTGTAACTGCCACAATATCCAGGCATCTCTCTTCCATCAAGGCCACTTTTCAGGGAGCTTGTTACACAGACTATGGGCACTGGTACTTATCACCCTCCATTTTTTGATGTCCTTATCCCTTTTAGCCCCATCCCTGTCCTTACTGCGTTTTCTTTTTTTTTTTGCATTGACCCCTGTCCTGCTCCTGAATGAGTTCTCTGCGTTGGTGTTTACCTTGCTAATTACTGTGTTTTCTGGGGGGAGGCTGGGATTTCCCTGCTCCTTTTCATTGCCTCCCACCTTGGCTAGTTTAAATGCTTGCCAATGAAACATTTAAACCTATCACCTAAGATCCTGGTCCCCCCCCCGGACAGATGCAGACCATCGCACCAGTATAGGCCTGTATTCCTCCAGGTGGCTCCCCAGTCTACAATGAAGCCAAAACCCTGAGCTCCACACCAGTTTTTCAACCGTTCTTTGAATCCCATGGTGCAGAGTCCCCTAGCATCGAGTACCCAGACACTCTAGCCAACTACAGACCAATCTTGAACCTTCCCTTTATAGGGAAGGTAATTGAGAAAGTAGTGGCAGTACAGCTGTTGAACCACCTGACCATCCATAACATCTACAAACCTCTCCAGTCCAGTGTTTGAAAGAGGCATAGTACTGAGACTGCACTGGTTCAGGTGCTCAGTGATCTCCTGATGGCAAGAGATTGGAGAAGCTGCTCCATTCTGGTGCTCCTGGATCTCTCTTCAGCCTTTGACACTGTGGAACATAGGGTGCTGCTTGAGCACCTGAGGTTCATCTGTGGCCTGACATGTATGGTCCGCAGGTGGTTTACATCTTTCCTCAGTGGCAGAACTCAGAGAGTTGTGCATGGAATTGTTTCTTCAGATCTGCTCTCTCTCTGTCATGTGGGGTTCCTCAGGGCTCAGTGCTCTCCCCCATGTTTTTTGTCGTGTATATGCTACCCCTCGCAGACATTGTAAGATGGCATGGGCTGAGGTTTCACTGCTATGCTGATGATACCCAGCTCTACTTGTCTTATGCACCTGACCAGGATAGTGCTCTCTCAGTATTTAACAACTGCCTTGCTGAAATCCAGGACTGGATGAATTCAAGCTGGCTAAAGTTGAATGCAGGAAAGACTGAGGTGATGGTTATGGATCTGGGTCACTGGATAGAGGGGTTGAGGGCTGGTCAGCCATCTGGACTTTATATGGGGAGCTCCCAGATTCTTACCTCTGAACAGGTACGAGACCTGGGGGTGGTGCTTGATGATGGGCTGACCCTGTGATCTCAGGTGTTGGCTGTCATCAAGTCTGCCTTTTACCATCTCAGGAACATCACCAGGATCAAGCACCTTGTTCCATCCAGGGATCTTCCTATGTTGGTCCATGCCTTTGTGACCTCACGCCTTGACTATTGCAACTCCCTATACTTAGGGCTTCCTGGGGTTGACATCTGCCACCAGCAGCTAGTGCAGAACACTGCAGCATGATTGTTGATGGGGACTTCCCGCTCTTTGCATATTACTCTGGTGCTGCATGATCTGCACTGGATGCTGATTCAGTGGTGGATCACCTTCAAAGTTGGTTTACTGAATTATAAAGTCCTACATGGACTTGTCCCTGACTGCCTGAAAGAGCTTCTTGTTCCCTACTGCTCTGTGTGACAGCTCCATTCGGCTGATGAGGGGTTGTTGGAGATTCCAAGGGTGTCTTTGAAATCCTCTGGGGCCCGTGCATTCATGTTTATGGCCCCTACCCTTTGGAATTCTCTAACCCATCAGCTTTGGAAATGCATGACTGTGGGGGGATCTAAACAGGTAATTAAAACTTTTTTTGTGGCGTCAGGCCTTCAGTGATGCATAGTTGAATGGATCTGTTATTTTAATTAATTATTCTATTTGTTGTTAAGCAATTGTGTTTTAATTTCTGTTCAGCACCTTGATGTCGCAAAAGGTACTTAAAAATAAAGTTTATTATTATTATTATCATCATCTTTGCCATAGACAGGCAGCACCTCTGAGAAGGTTACCGTATCTGCTACTTGTCTAAGGCCCCTCCCCAACTCTACAAACTCCTCTTGCACTGCTCTGATCCCATTCCCAGCCAGGTCATTTGTCCCTAGGTGGACAATGACATACAGCTCCCTCCCTTGTGCAGCTGCTTCCACTATCCTGAGGATTTGCTTCCTGCCCTTCCAAGCCATGGCACCAGGCAGGCACCTTACCTCCCTCTGCCCTTCCTCCCCCACTTCCACCCCCTAATGATTGACTGTCCTACCAGGAGTTGCTTCTGTCCCCTGTGGGGTCTCTTACCACCCTCCTGTGGGTCTCCTTTGTGGAGGTTCCCAGCATCCTCCTTGGTCTCCACTGCAGGTGCCTTCACAGAGGAACCACTCTCCACTAGAACAGCATATGAATTGTGGAGAGGTACAGCTGGAGGGATGCAACTTTGTTCCATCATCCCCTCCCTCTTTGAGCCCACCTTGGTCCAGCTGCTCCTTTTTCTTGGCAATCTCTGAGGTAGCGATGGTGGCCCTGGTGTTCCCTGGGTGGGGGAAGAGGTTTCACCAATCCTAGCCAGGTCAACCTGGAGATGGGAAACCTTGCCCCTCAGACTGGAGAGGTGCCTGCAAATAGAGCACATTGCAGCTTCTAGAATGTCTCCTGGAACACTGCCGCCTCACAGCCATTGCACTGTACCACTCCCATCATGACTTATTTTGTGTCCCCTCTCTTGTTGCTTTGTATGCTTATTCTCTCCTCCCCCCTACATATTTTTCCACCTACTTTCCTATCACCTATGTGCCCTTACAACTCTCTCACTTCCTGTTTTGGGACAGGAACTTCCTGTAGTCTTCTGTAGTCTCCTTTTTTCTTGCTTGGACTCAGACCTTCAGCAGCTGGGGGGGGAGCAAAGAGCTATATTTTTTCCTTCAAGGTTGATGAAACTAATGTGTCTCAGTGATTCTTTCTTTCCTACTGCCAAATAGGAAGTTCCTGTTGTCAGTCAAATCCAGTGGCTAAAAAAGTAGAACTGGCTTAGGGTGGAAGGGTGGAGGGGAAGGAGGGAGGGCAATCAGGAAGAAAAGCTGTAGGTTTTTTAGTCAGCTGCTACTTGCTCTGAAAGCAAGATTCCTTTCTGCCAGAAACTAGCAGCAGAAAGGTGTAATTGGAGACACCTGCTTTTCTACTGCTCAGGCCACACTCCCAATTAACTTCTCTCCTCTAGTCCTGATCTAGCAAACTAAGCTGATACAGCCCCTTCCCCAAACAGAGAAACACACAGTGACTGTCTTCTTTTTTTATATACTTAAATGAAACCCCCTACTTCTTTCTAATAAAGTAGCAATTTGCTTAATCCCTACAGGCACTGACTCCTGCTGAGATAGAAGTGATTTATCAGTAGGAAAAGCTGTAGCCTTTTTAGTCAGCTGCTACTTGCTCTGAAAGCAAGGTTCCTTTCTGCAAGAAACCTAGCAGCAGGAAGCTGTAATTGGCGACACCTGCTTTTCTACTGCTCAAGCCGCACCCCCAATTAACTTCTCTCCTCTAATCCTCATCTAGCAAACTAAGTTGATACAGCCCCCTTCCCCAAACAGAGAAACACACAATGACTTTGTTCTTTTGTTTTTGTACTTAAATGAGACCCCCTGCTTCTAATGAAGTAACTGTTTGCTTAATCCCAACAGGCACTGACTCCTGCTGAGATAGAAGTGATTTATTAGTAAGAAAAGCTGTAGCTTTTTTAGTCATTTGCTATTTGCTCTGAAAGCAAGATTCATTTCTGCCAGAAACTAGCAGCAGCTAGTAGAGAAAGTAGAGTAGAGAAAAAAGCATTGGTTTTTAAATAACTACTGCACACAGGGGATGCACAGCTGTGGCCTAAGCAGCCTGAGTAGAAAAAAAGACACAGCCTTTAAATATTTACTGCAGACAGAGGCTATACAACTAAGACTGAAGATTATAGCAATTGTATCTATGTGAACTACATAATCATAAGAAAAAGAATAAAAATAGCAGAACATAAGCAGAGAGCCCAGCTAGAAAGCCAGTACTATTTGAGAGAACTGATTGTTGTGTAAATTGCTGAAATAGCCTAGAATGAAAGAGCTTCATTTTCAAATAAAAATATTAAAATCAAATGAAAACATATGACCCAAATTACACTCTAACAGCTCCAGTCACTATTTTGTATGCTACTTTTGGTGTTTTCATTTATTTTTTAACTATAAACTGCCCCCTCATATAAATTACAACAGGGACTTCCATAGAAACACATAATTTGATGGCAGATAAGGACCGCTTGGCCCACTTAGTCTGCCCATATTCCCTACCTGTTTCATATACTACAGCTCCTAAATGATTTGTGGATTACCCTCTGTTTCCTATTGATAGAGTTCCTTTATGTCTGTCTCATGCATTTTTGAATTCTCCAACCGTTTTTGTCCCTACAACCTCTGCCAGGAAACCGTTCCATGGATCCATTGCCCTTTCTGTGAAAAAATACTTTCTCACATTACCCCTAAGTCTACCTCCCTCTATTAAGAATCTGCAGACACAGACAACGCGATCCATCCCCTGAGGGTCTCTGAGGGAATAGGATGCCCTCCCCCACCCCCCGAAACTAAGAATCTGCAGACACAGACAACGTGATCCAGCCCCCGAGGGTCCGTGAGGGCTTAGGATGCCCTCCCCCTCCAAACTAAGATACTGTGAAATCCTCTGACAGCACCGTGATGTGCTGTGCTCAAGTGTTGTAAGGACTCAAGGACTCGAATTTTGGTGCCTTTTTGTTAAAGCAGTACCTTTAAGAAGCAAATTTTATTTCTCCCCACATGAATGCTGATAGTTTTTCTGGTTTACTAAATGGTTGTATTTTTGCCTGTTCTTGATAGCCTGCAAGTTTAAGTTAGCACATAGTTCCACTTTCAGCCTCACCTTTAATTAAGGGAGTTGTAGCACAAGTCAGAAAGCCGTTTTGTATAAGCAATCCCGACCGAGAGCTGCAACTTGTAAGCTGGGAGCAGTAGCTCAAATTGGAGAATTTCTAAACTCTGTATTTTAACTCTTTTCCAATTATAGCCCAGCATTTTCATAAAATAAGTAGAAGCTTCTCTGTTAAGCATAGGTCAGAAAGCTGGTTTTGTTTAAGCAATCCTGACCGTGAGCTGAAATTTGTAACCTGGGAGCAGTAACTCAAATCGGAGAATTTCTAAATGCTGCTTTTTAACTCTTTTCCAACTATAGCCTAGCATTTTATAAAATAAGTAGCAGTTTCTCTGTTAAGCATGCATCACTGCAGGCTTCTCCAACCTGCCCCCCCTTGCAGCCCCTCCTTTAAATTCTACCTGTATTTAACATCACTCTTTCTGCTCTCCTTTCCACAGAATCTGCAGACACAGACAATGCGATCCAGCCCCCGAGGGTCCATGAGGGCTTAGGATACCCTCCCCACCCCGAAACTAAGTGCAGGCGAACCCTCCGACAGCACCATGATGTGCTGTGCTCAAGTGTTGTAAGAGACCTGCTGCCGCCCCGCTGTGCCCGGCTCCCCACTACCCCCACCACCACCCTTGGTCATCACTCTATTTTATAACTAGTGTCACATGACAATGGTTTGTCCACTTTTCCATCTGCAAGCTATCAAATCCCGCCACTAGTGGCCACTGCATTTAAAAATCCTCCAACCTTGTAAACTTCTGGCTCTACCACTAGAGGCCACTTTAAATCCTACAAAAAAAAATTTGAGGGAATTGACCATGCCTCTCTCTGCCTTATTCGTTCTCGCTCTGCACTCTTGCGTGCTACTTCACTCCTTCCCCTTGTGCTCCAATATCGCCTCCCAACACCTCTTTCTCCTCATACCTCCCCTCCACCATGAACCCCCCCTAGTGAATTCCCCCCTCACACTGGCACATCACCTCAACTCAAATTTTCTATCACCTTCGCCCCTCTTGTATCTAATACACCCCCTCGTACCCAACCCTCCACAACCATTCACCCGTCCCTGCTCCACTCACACATGCTAAACCTAGAGGCATTTCTCCGGTGCCTAAACTTGTGAGCTACACCTACAAGACACACTCATAGCCGATGCAAGATACACTCCCACCTCTCCCTACCCCTGCTACTCCTACTCCTGGCAGGAGATATTCATCCAAACCCAGGCCCCACATCAACAAAAGCCTCCCAAGCATCACCGGACCCCCAACTCAGTGTCTCACCAAACTCTATCCCAAAGGGCCTCCATATTTTCCACATTAACGTCAGGAGCCTTCTCCCCAAACTCGACTCCCTCTCTGTCTGGTCAGTACAATACAAACCGGACATACTTTGTATCACAGAGACCTGGCTCTCAGGCAAAATCTCCAACCTCTCATTCGACATACCTAACTACATCCTGTTCTGCCAGGACCATGGCAAGCGAGGTGGAGGGGTAGCATTGTATATCAGACACACCATTAAATGCACTGTAATTTTCAAAGAATCTCGCCCGTCCTCCCACGAATCCCTAGTTGCTCATCTATCCTTCCCCTCATCTACCCCTCTTTACATAGGTGTTCTATATACCCCACCAAAGCCTTTACCCGACGCCCTCATCCAAATTATATCCTCTATTTCTTCTACCACCTCAAATGGTGAACTCATTCTATTAGGCGACTTCAACCTAAACTGGCTCTCCCACTCCACAAAACCAGCTGCTCTGAGGATTGAAGCCCTAAATCTCACCCAGCTAATCCAGGAACCCACCCATCTAAACCAGCGCTCTCAAAACCACACCCTACTTGACTGGATCTTAACCACCCACCCTCACAGGATTACCACCTCAAGTATCCTCTCTGATGCCCTTAGCGACCACTGCATAACCTACTGTATCCATAAAATCAATTCACTTCACTCCGGCCCAAAATTCATTGTAACCCACCCCTTACACCTCCTTGACGTACCCGCCCTTCAACATGACCTGTCAAACACAGACTGGCACCCTGTCCTGGCCTCACGTGATGCTCTACACCGCCTCTCTCCTACTTCTGCAAACCTTCCTAGTGGCGGGACCTCCACGCCTCCACTAAGGAAGGCCAGAGTTAGGAAAAATCACCACCCCTGGATCACTGCCGACCTCATCTCCCTGGGTTGAATCAGAGATAAGGCCTGGAGGCAGTACAAAACATCTTTTGCATCCAGGGACCTCCTGTCCTACAAAACGCTTAGGAACAACTGCACAAAAGCCATTCGGCTATCTAAGGCCCAGTATTTCAAGGCCCAACTTACCTCTCTCCAAGCCTCCCTGGCACCTTTCTGGAAGGTGTTAAACTCTCTTATCAGCCCACACTCCAAGCAAGCTAGCCCCAGTCTAAACATTGACGGCAAAATAGACTCCGATCCTGCCGTAGTCTCTGAACTCTTCAACTCCTTCTTCATCTCCTGCACCAAGCCCAACACAGCCCCCCCACCCTCCCACATAAACCCCCCTCCCTCTCACCACAGCTTCCACTTTCCCCATTCACACCCTCGGAAGTTTACACTTCCCTCACCTCCCTAAACCTGTCAAAATCCAGCCCTGACGGCCCGCATCCCAGCCTGCTCCGCATCTCCGCAGCAGCCATAGTTGAACCTATAACCCACATACTAAATCTCTTGATTGACACAGCCACTGTACCCACCACCTGGAAACTTGCCAAAATCCTACTGCTCCATAAAGGTGGTGACCCATCCCTCCCAGGTAATTACAGACTCATCTCTCTCCTCCCCTCCCGGGCCAAACTCCAAGAATCCCTCATGCTATCAAAACTGTCACCTTTCCTCTCCTCAAACAGCTCCCTCTCCCCTTTTCAATCAGGGTTCAGAAAATCCCATTCTACCACCACAGCCTTACTACAAGTTACCGACTCCATTTTCTCCACCATGGATGCAGGGCAAACCACTACCGCCATCTTCCTCGACCTGGCCAAAGCTTTTGATTCGGTCTCCCACCCTCTATTATTAGGCAAATTGAGTTCCTTCAGCCTTGCTAAACAGGCCATAAACTGGTTACATTCCTACCTCCAAAACAGGCTGCAACAAGTACAAGTCGGAGACACCATCTCCAACCCCCTACCCATCCTTATGGGTGTCCCCCAAGGCTCCATCTTTGGTCCCATTCTTTTCTCCCTTTTCACAAATGACCTCCCCTCAGCCTGTCTTACCTCAAACATGCATCTATACAAGGACGACACCATTATCTATGCCTCAGGCCTCTTCCACGCCAGCGTCCATCCAAACCTCCAAAGCGATTTCAACCGAGTACAAGCCTGGCTCTATAAAAAATCAGCTTAAACTTAATGCAAAAAAACTGTCTCCATGGTTTTCAGCAAAAGACAAAAAGTTGCCTGCATGCCTGCCCCCCCGATCTCCAACCTGGATGAAATTCCACTAGAGTCAGTACCCACCTTCAAGTACTTGGGAGTCTGGCTGGACACAAACCTCAACTTCTCCACCCATGTTGATGTTGTCTGTACCAAACTCCGGCCCAAACTTGCCATCCTCTACCGCCACAAAGACTGCCTCCCCCTCCCAACTCAGAGCAAACTCATAAGTAAGACCATACTACCTATACTGGACTACGCTGACGTCGTTTATGGCACAGCTCCTTCCTCCTCCCTTGCAAAACTCAACGTCCTGCTAAACTCCTTCATGCGCTCCGCCACCACCCCCACACTCACTCATCACTGCAAACTGCTCACAACTCTATCCCTAACGCCACTTTCACATTATAGGACCACCCACAGCACCTCACTCATAGCGAAATATTGGCTCGGCACCTTTCCCCTCTACCTAGCCTCCCACCTCTCTCAAGCCAACCCCTCTAGCTACCCTCTTTGCCACAGACATGCATGTACTTTCCACCTCCCATGCCCCCTGACAGCCTCAGGGCAAGCAGCCTTTTCCTGCCGGCTCCCTCTCCTCTGGAACAACCCCCTCCCAACCTTCACCTGGCCTCTATATCGACCTTCAAACTGCTCCTTAGGCTCTTCCTCCCCTCCTGCTACAGCTGTACACCCAAGCCCCTTCACACGGTCCTAGCGCTACCCTAAATAGACTCACCAGAAATTAAATATAAACTCCCCACGCATACTCTTACTGCTAATTTCACCCCCTCCCCCCAGCACCCTCCCCCTGAATACTAAATTTCTCGATAATTCAACTACTGTAATTATGTAAATACACACACCTGAATTTGAAGGGCATAAATGGACTAGAAATGAAATGAAGAAATCCTTTTTCATTCCTGCTGTTCTTCCTAAAGCGTAACCTCTCCACCAAACCCCATGTAAATGTACCAAAAATGTATTTCTCGGCTGTTACTTGAAAATCACTGTATTTGTATTTCCCTGTCTACCACATTGTACTACATGTACGCGGGTCGCACCTGGAAACGAGCCTCGGCTCAGCGTGCCTTTCCCGGTCACCAATTTTAAATAAATAAAAATAAATAAATAAATAAATAAAATAAATTTTCATATCATGGCGCCATGTTCTTGAACATTTTTTTTTTTAGAAAGATGCTACCCTTTTGTACCTTATTTATACCCTTGAGGTATTTGAAGGTCTATATCATATCCCCACTCTCTCTTCTCCTCCTTGGAATACATATTGAGATCCTCCTGTCTCTCTTCATATGACTTTTGGTGCAGCCCCTGCACCATTTTCTTGCCCTTCTCTGAATCGCTTCTACTCTGTCTATGTCCTTCTAGAGATGCGGCCACCAGAACTGGACACAGTACTCTAGATGAGGTCTCACCAGTGTTCAATACAGTGGCATCACCACCCCCCCTTCCTTCTGCTGGAGATACCTCTCACAGTGCACCCCATCATTCCACTGGCTCACCTCACAGCCTTCTCACATTGTTTGTTAACCTTCAGATCATCAGATATGATTACTCCCAGGTCCCTTTTCTTTTTGGTGGCCATCAGTACCTCCCTCCCATCATGTACTCCTCACCCACATTTCTGTGCTCCAAGTACATGATCTTGCATTTCCAGCTAGCAGAGAGGCTCAGTCAGGGTTCTTTTAGACTTTGATAGGACCACGGGGCAACTAAAATGATTAGCAGTATCAGACCAGTGATGACTGCATTAATCAACCTTTTTGTCCACAAAACGTTCTTACACAGAAACAGAAACACAGAATTTGATTGCAGAAAGTCCATCAAGTCTGCTCTTTCTACTCTACCTCATTCCACAGATCTATTGTGCTGGTGGGTTGTCTCCTCCCTTCCCCCCACACCCCCTCAATACCATATTTTCCACAAGGGACTTTGAATACCCTAGCCCTGTCCTAGCTATGTTTCCACCTGTTTAGGATAGCTTCCCCTTCCATAGGCAGCCTGTTCCACAGTTACACCATCTACTCAATGAAGTTAAGCTTCTTCATCTTTTTCTTGAACTTGCCCCCACCAACCTCCAATCATGCCCTCTAGTGACTGCATTCCTATTTCTTAAGAACAGGTTCTCCCTATTCACCTTGTTTACATCCCTAAGAAACTTATATGTCTCTATCATGTCCTGCTTCTTGCACCTGCCCTCCACTGATCACCTATTTAAGGTCACCAGGTTATCCTCATAGGATCTGCCTTGCTGGCCCTGAATAATCTTGGTGATCCTTCTCTGCAACAGCTCCAGTCTGCCTATGTCCTTCCTTAGGTGAGGACTCCAGAACTAAGCATAGTACTCCAAATGAGGCCTCTCTAGAGATTTTTACAGGGGCAGAATCACCTTGCTTGTCTTGCTATCAAAACCACTCCTTTTACATCCCAGCATCCTTGATGCCTTGCTATATGTTTTCTTGCAGTGACTAGTTTGCTTGAGTGAGTCTCAGATTATTACCCCCATATCCCTCTCCTCTGCTTTAGTGGCCAGCCTAACCCCTCCTTTCCAGTAGTCCATCTATCCAAGTGCATTACCTTGCACCTTTGGCATTGAATCTCAACTGATAGATCTTAGACCACCTTTCTAATTTATATAGGTCCAGCTGGAGCTCCCATCACTCCTTTTTCATAATCTATGTTGCCACATAGCTTTGTGTCATTAGCAAAAAGATGCGCTTTGCTCCAGATACCTTCCTCTGTATCACTTATAAAAATATTAAATAGGACAGATCCCAGAGCTGATCCTTGCATCACTCTGCTTATGACCTCCCTGTCCTCCCATATAACCCCATTCACTACTACCCACTGTTACCTCCTCCTAGCCAGTTTCCTACCTACCTGACTAAGCACCACTCCAGTCTCAGGTCCTCTAACTTTTTCAGCAGCCTCATGTGTGATGCTGATCTGAGGCCTTGCTAAAGCTGAAGTACAGCAAATTGATGGGCTTGACCCTGCCCACTGCTCTGGTTGTGATGGCCAGGGATACTTGCCAGACTCAGGTAGTAGCAATAAAGGTCCTGGGCATATGTTGGAGGACAAGTCTCCCATTTGGTCTGGTCCTCAAGCACCCAGTCTGACCATGCCATTAAGATAAAAGAAGATAGAAAGTGAGGGTTCTGGAAAGGAGGATCCCCTTCAAGGAGTTTTTCTGGATAGCTATACCATTGTCCCACTCCTTATTCTGTGACAATAATGGTCAGTAGCTCACGTTCAGTTCTTGGAACCTAGCAAATATTAAGGTACTGTATAAGTGCTCTTCCCCAGCACCATAGTCTGAATTCCAGATATAAATGGATGCAGGTAATTGGTGAGTGAATGTTCATGGGAGCCAACCCTAGCATACTGGTTTGCCTGCCCAGTTAGCTGCCATCTTAAGGATATGTTCAATAGTACCCATCTCAAGGATAAGGGAAGAACATTTTGGGAGGTTAGAGCACCACAAGGTGCCACAGCTACAATGTTTGATAGCCGCTAACAGGTAATGACGAACTTCCAGGGTCCACCATTTCATATTTACTTCAAGCTGGAGATAAGATATCATGCACATCATCTATAAGCCAACTGTATACCACCACAAGAGAGAATAGAGCTAAGGGCTGTGTACATAAACTGCAAATAAATGTTTCTGCATTTTCTGTAACCCGAAGTTTATGTACCCTGTTTCTATCTCCCTAACATACTGAATGGTGATTCAGCAATACTGAGGTATACACAGAAGAGTTAAAGCAAAATTGGGGAACTGTTGTCAAGCTAAACCAGTTGCCATAAGAACAGTGGGTGGCCAGACAGCAAAGTGAAAGCTGAGTATATATTAGACTATCCTGCCCCCACCCTCAGGGGGTAGAAAGAGCCAATTGTTGCCTTACTAACATTTCCTGAGGGGCAAAACCTCTAGGTACACCTATGAAAGAAGCCATCTTATGAGGAGGTACTGCACCATTTTAAAAATAATTTTTACAACCAGAAACCCAAGGTCATCAATCCAAAGGAAAGATCTGCTAAGTATAATAGCTACTGTGACAGGGCTTATTGAGGAAGGGGTTAATAAACGGAGGCACCTTTGGGATTAATTTTACATGTAGCTGTGATTGTGAGAAAATTTGGCCCCATGGATAATGAAGGATTTGGCTGGGGTAGATAGCCCATGTACATCAGAAAAAAAGCAGTAAAATGTCTGACAAAGACTGAGTTTCTCTAGTTGTGCATGGCTAGAGCTGAGTAACAAATGGTTTTCTGACATGTGCTGAGGTTAGTACCAACTGGAAGAAAATTAGAGTGGAATTGCGTAGGACAGGGTGGGGGGCATGTAGTGCATATGGACTGTTAGGCTTGGGGAACATTTGATGACTGTAAACAAGGGAAGAATAGCTAGCACATTTTCTGTTGAATCACAGGATTTTTGGTGACCAAAGAAACATGGTGGGTCCATGGGACTATACGTCATCTTAGATGGTGGTTCCTATCATGTTGCAGGTGGTTGGATTTGCAATGACAGAGAATTTGCTGGTACCATTGAACCTTATCCCAGATGACTTGCTCTTCCAGGGTTGTTGCTTTGTTTTGACCAGTTAAGTGTCCTGTTATGTGAAACTGACTCTAGAAGACAGCCACCCATTCATTCTCCCCTCCACTTGCTCTCTTCTGAGACTTGGTGTATTTCTCTCTGGTGAAGGAGAATGAAGCATGAGGACCAGCAGGCCATATACTCAGCGGGGTCTATGGTACTGCTGCGATGTTGCTGATAGTTGGAACTACAGTAGAGTGAGGGCCCTCACAAGTGCATCTTTCGTTATTGTAATGCTGTTCATATGTATGGAATGTCACTACTCCCGGTAACTCCCAGTTGTGTTTCAATGACTGCAGCATCAGCAGACATATATTTGTCCACCAGGTATTATACTTGAGTGCAGGACTCTTAGAAGATTTGTGGAATACTAACTAGGAGGATGGACCAGGGCCCACCAGTTCATCAGGTGCTACTGGATCTGAATGTGTAACAGCTGACTGAGTTGTTGAGCCCTGCATTGGTGCTCATGTTTACTGTGCCTGGATGTGTGAGGGAGAAGGTAATTGAAGGGGCATGAGAGTCCTGGACCCTTAGGTGATGGAACCTCAACACTCCCCTAGATGGTATGTGCAACCTCATAAGGCAGACTAAAAAGTAGGGATTGGCTACCCGTTGGGTAGCTGGGGCTGGTAGGCTGGGTATCAACTTTTTTTGCCGTGTAAGGTAGTTTGGGAAATTTACTACCCTACCTGACATAACAATGTACTTCATGGGTTGGGTATTGTGGACATGGGTAACAGGTCGAGTAACGGGCAACTGCAATTTTAATCCAGCATTACAGGCAGCCTGTGGGGTCCTGGGACTCTTCTGAACTATAACTGGACACTACAGGCAGCTTGTGTGGTCCTCACAGCAGAAAGCAGCATATGACACCAGCCTGACAATCTGATTGGTCAGTGCTACTGTCTGAGCTCCCTGTCTGCTGTTTGAGAGTGCATGGTAGATCTGTAGTTTGGTGGGAGAGGGAGCAATTGGTGCTAGCTGCAACCACAGCAAAACAATGAAGAAAAAAAGTTAACAATAAAAAAAAACCAAAAACACACGTTTGTCCATGAAGAGGAGCAGGGGTTCAGGACTGAAGGGGGAACAACTGGCAGATCGAGTACGGTGGTGATTGGGAGAGAAGGAGAAGTGGGGGGGGTGGGCGCTCATTGCTGGCAGCAGCTGTGAAAACCATTTAGGCTGTATTACACACTGTCTGTTTGGTGCCCTGACCCCTGTTTGTGACATAGCTACTCTGTGTGTGTCTCTGCAGTATATTGAAAGCCATTTAGGACTGTTATTAGGACCCTGAGCTCTATCTGTGACATATACTCTGTGTCTCTCTGCAGTACAGTGAAGCCATTTACACTGTATTGTACACTGTCTGTTGTTTGGTGCCCTGAGCCCTGTTTGTGACGTAACTACTCTGTGTGTCTTTGCAGTATAGTGAAAGTAATTTAGGATGCATATTTATTATTTACACACTGTCTGTTAGGTGTCCTGAGCCCTGTCTGTGACATAGCTACTCTGTAGTTCTCTGCATAAAGCCACTTAGGCTGTGCTATACACTGTCTGTTAGGTGCACTGAACCCTGTCTATGACATAGCTACTCTGTGTGTCTGCAGTATAGTGAAAGACATTTAGGCTGTATTAGACTGTCTGTTAGCCTGTTAGGTGCCCCAAGCCCTGTCATAGCTACATGTGTGTGACATATCTCTGTGGCATGGTGAAAGCCATGACTGTGTCTACTATGTCTTGTATTTCCCAGTCTAAGTCTCCTAAAAGGAAGCACAGTACTGCCGCACGTGCAGCTGAAAATGATGTGGATAATATGAATCATAGCACAAATGAAGAACATAGCAACAATTATAATAATGACATCACCAGGACTGGCACTAAATGTCCTCCTTGGCCAAAAAAGCATGTTATCAATGTAATGATAGCAAAGTTTTGGAATGAACTGACAGGAGTTACTCATAAAGGTACTGAATGTTTTGTCACATGCTAGGATACTTCTAGCTGCTGAAGCAGCATGCAAGGACAAGGAGACATCCTCCTCAGATATGACCTCAGATGCTGAGGCAGTGAATGCTGATAAAGATGGTGATAGTGGGGATTGCGAAGGGGTTATCTCAGGCTATGTCCCACCTGATGATTATGGCACTTTCAGTTCTTCTGAATCTTGTGGCAACGAGGTTGGTACTAGTTTTGATGATGGGGTATCAGATAATGCTGTTATAGGGCATGAGAGGCAAGTTCAGAAAAGAAATCATATGCTAAATGTAAGAGTAAGAAGATGACCATGAATGGGAGAAATTCATGTGAACAAGGAAATGGCAGTATAGGGTTTCCTCCAGGTCCCTAGACTGTACAAGAAAGAGTGCCAGGCACTGTAGCACAAATCACGAAGGGTAAATCTTTAGTGTGGAATTTATTTTATATTGACCCTGCAGACAATTCTCGAACTGTATGCAGTATGTGCAAAAAGAGTGTTAGTCATGGTGGCAAACTGGGACATTTTGAAAAATCAGTAATGATATGACATGCAAAGGCAAAACACTCAACTGAGTGGGGCAGGGCAAGAGACAATGTGGTTGGTGTGGGTGGTATTTGAGGTGGTGGTGGTGGTGACCATAGTGACAATGAACTGGGAGCAGGAACTGACACTGAACCACTTGATGTGTCCTTGCAGTCTTCCAAGACAAACATTGATTGCTTTTTTCTGACACCATCAAGTACTGCAAAATCCCTCAGCAGTAGTCCATGTGAAAAGGTGTGAAAAGTACAATCCTCCATAATTAAAAATATTTTGTCATTCTTGTCAACTAACATTAAAGGAAAGTGTTGTGAGGACATCAAAATTTACCTGCAAGCATCCAACATGCCAGCTGTTAAACAGAGCCATTGCAGAGCTGCTGTCCAACTGTCAACTCCCTTTTGCTTTTGTTGCTCAGAAAGGTTTCCTCAAGTTCATGAACTGAATTGAATCATGTTCCCTGTCGAACATATTTCTCAAAAAAGGCTGTTCCATAGTTGTATGACTTGATGTGAAGTGCAGTCACTAAACAGTTGAAACTCTCTGAAGTGAAGCAGGTTCACATAACCACAGATATATAAATCAGCAACCAAACAACTGACTGCTTGACTGTTACAGCTCACTGAGCAAGTTTTCAGTCAGAAAGTAATAATTCCCGCTCTACCGTAAGTAGTAGGAAGAAGACTGTATTATGTGTCACCACTTTTGAGGAAAACCACACTGCTGTGAATATTTTGCAGGAGCTGGCAAATGAATTTCAGAAATGGCATACTCCATACTCCTTATTTTCAGGTTTCATAGTATCAGATAATGGTGACAAAATAGTCAAGGCTGTTAGAGATGGCAACAACCAACACATGACGGTCACGTGATGGCTGCTTGAGAAACAGCTGCTTACCTCCGTTGCTTCTCACCTCTCCCACATCTAATCATTGATTTATACTGCTTCAACTGAGGAAACATGACTTGGCTCACCTAATTTATCATCTGAGAATCCACAGTACCAGATTCTGGGCTACGATTATTGAAATAGAGATGAAGAAAGCACTGCCGCATCACTCACCTCCGCCAACGCCCGAAAAGGACAAGGCTGTGAAAAGGCCAAAATCACAGCCTGCCAGCACCAGTAAGACGCAGCCCAGCAGCTCAGCCTTATCTGAGGAGCGCTTCCTTGAAATGATGCAGCCCCTGCTGGACCATCTCTGCCATGTCAGCAGATCTCCACCAAATCTGCTCTTCAGTTGATTCCCTCTCCATTAGAGCCAGCAATTCGGAGGCCAGAATTGCTTCAGTAGAGACATGGAAAGGCAAAGCAAAGCAAGAGACCGTGACCATCAGGCACTGGTTGAAGAGCATGGAAGACAAATTGGAGGACTTAGAGGGGCACAGTTGGAGCAATAACCTCATAATTATTGGGCTACCTGAAAAAGAGGAGGGCAACAACCTGGTACTCTTCATACAAAAGTTCTGTGAAAAAGTTGCTGGCCCCTCACCTAATACTAGTACCTACATCTTTGAATGGGTCCATCGCTTTCTGTGCCCCCCCCAGCCGGATCTCCTCCCCAGCCTATGAGCTTTAAGCTGCTCAATTTCTAGGACAAACTGCACATATTGGCCAGAATTAAGGACATCCAGGAGCTAAACTGGGAGGGACACAGGCTATGGATCTCCCAAGATCCACCGCAGTCAGTGCACACCATGCGGCAGGAGCTGCACCCCACTGTTTCAAAGCTGATCACTGTGGGGAAGCCTTTTGGGGTTCGATACCCCACTATTCTACAGGTTAAGCATGCAGACCAATGGATTTCCTATGAGACAGGTGGCAGTAGAACTAAAGCTTCTTTTGCCAGAGCTCTTTAAATGACTGGCTGATTGTGACCAGTAAGTTTCTACATGGCACAGTGAGTACTTTGGATGGATCTCATCTCTTTTAGTTGTGGGTAGTGAGCCAGGTCACCTCTTTCCATGGGCTTGGACCGATGCCTTGATGTCTCCTTTTGGTTGAACATATTGCAAGCCCTCCCCTCTACAACCCCAGTACGCCTCACCAGGTTACTCTGCAGTTTCCTTTTGTAACACCATATGGAGTATAACTTTGGACTTGGCTGATGCACAATTCCTCACAGTTAGTCACCAGAAGGAACCCTACAGTGTAGCTCTGGACTAAACTAGTGCCTCTGTTTCAACCAGTGCTGCAATCACAGAACAGGACTCGGGGCTTTTGCACCAATCTCCAGACTTTTGCCCGAAAGGCCCATTATATAAACTGCAGCTGGTCCTGATTGAAGGTTTGATCTTGCATCATTTTGCAACGGGAGGAGGGAGGCATTCTGAATTCTTGCCTTTTACTTTAAGGCCCTCATGAATTAAGGTTAACGTAAGTGTAGACTGGAAGCCCAGGACACTTAAGCCCTGTTGACAGCTAATTCTTGTTTTTTGAGGGACTTTCTTGAGGTTACTCTACATTTTGAACACAGGGACTGAGAAGACTGGCTATTTTCCGAAACTGTTTCAATTTACAGGGTATGTTTTCTTCTTAAGTGGGTACATCTGGTGGAGTTAGGCTACACCCTCATCTGTGACTTATAGACCACTTTTCTATCTTCTTCTTTCTTAGCAACAGTTAATGCTTTTCTTCCTTTTCCCACCTACCCTAGGTTGGCCACCTAGCATAGCTCTTTACTGTCCCTACTAAACTTCCTACTAGTTCTCTGTTTTCATTCATTTTCCATTTCCATCCATCCAGTCCCTGGAATAATGCCAAACACCCAGCGAGGTGTTGTGTAAAGTGCATAAGTGCATTTTGTGTACAAAAAGCATGAAGGCTATTGTAAATAGGAATAAATACAGTTAAATAAAGCCTTTTTAAATAAAAAGAATTCCGAAGCCATGTGAAAGAATAATAATTTCATGATTAGAACAGTTATAAGAAATCCTTAAGGTATTTTATAAATTCATACTATAAACCTGTTACTATATATGGTTCTGTAAATGAGAATGGGGTATACATTATAAAAGTGCCTAGTCACTGTGGATCAGAGATATAGAGAGTCAATATCTGTGGAGATATGCACTGTATCTTTAACTGAACCAGGAAAGCCCCTGACACAACCCCCCCTCCCCCTCTTGGTTTTGAAACATGTCCTGACATGTAAGAGCTCAGTCAGGTGACCCCCACCAAAAGATATAAAAAGCTCTTCCGTGGGTTTACTTGAGTTCAGTTCAGTCCAGTGGGGCTCAGCCCTGAGAGATAGGAGGAGAGAGGTGCTGCTCTAGACCATATGTTGAATGCAGATGACAAGGGTCTTAGGAGCTTTAAGATTCAGGACAGTATTATGGGAGAAACTACTGATGTTAAGTAGTGATTTTCTTGCAATTTTTTTGTTTTCATTTATTATTTTTCTAACTTTTGGAAAATAAATATCACACCAAGGTGTGTTTTAAACCTGTAAATTTGCCTTGTCTGATGTTTATTCCCACACGCTCTGACAGTGCACTACCGCCTGTTTTGCCTCTTGTTACTTGGGGGGGAGTTGAGTATCCACTTTGGGTGGTTCCCACCTGAGACAACGCTACTTAGCCCCGATTCTGGACATTATTTGAACATATTCAATTGTTTAAATGTTCTTGTGTTGTCTGGTGGGGAGGGAGGGAGTTGAGAGTCTTTTTTCTCAGGTAATGGTGGAACATCACCTGCTGAGAAGTTGTAAGTAGTGCAGTTATTAGAAATGGGGTAGAGTTATTTAATCTTTGTGCATTTAAATGTTGTTTGTAATTTTGTGGATTAGTAATTATAAATGGAGGAAGAGCAGTGGGGGGTTCTGGTGGGTAAGGGCATTACTCTGTGTTCACTACTCTTGGGTACTTTGGCAGTAGGGTGGGAGGGGTGGGTAAGCTCTGCGTATTGATAATACATGGACCAGGGTCCTATATTTCAACAGATGCCACGCATAGGTCAGTTCTTGCCTTTATTAGTCTATCCCCTAACCCCATATCCCCTAAAGTGCATGGGAGGCCCATATACATTTGTTAGTTGGAATGTCAAGGGGGCTCAAGATGGATGCAAATGACTAATGATTCTGTGCCACCTTCAACACCTCGGAGCTAAGATAATCTGTCTGCAGGAGACCCATCTTTGCAGAAGAGATATCTCCCTCCACCGGAGAACCTGGGAAGGGCAGGTATTTGGTTCTGGTACATCTGGTAGGGCCCTTCAAATCTGCCCTTAGGAAACACCTAATTACCACCTGCAGCTGTAACTGCACATAGTTATTTGCTTCCCCACCTCACTTGGGCCCCCCCAATGTCTCATGCCCTGGCAGAACATGTTGCTGCTCAAGTGTCAGCATGTTTGTTTTAAGTTACTACCTATTTTTATTTATAACAGAACCCAAATTGCTGTCTCTGGTGTACTAGATGGTTTAGCTACATCACTGTAGAGGATCTGTATAGAGTTTCACTCTCTTATGAATTGTATTCCTGGTATTTATGTGCATACATGTATAGTGTTTTCCTGTATAGAGTTTTTGCTCTTGTATGAATTTTACCACTTGTATTTATGCACATACATGTATAGTGTTCCCTTGTTGATCGGTACTCTATATAACTATGAATGTATTTGTATATACTATCTATTTCCTGACGAGAAGCCTTTGTAAATGAGTCCCTGACTCAAAGGTTTGCAATTCCAATTTCTACTAAATAAATAAAAATAAATAAATAAATCCACAAAGCAAAGGGGTACAGCAACTGCGGTAGCTAAATCAATTCCTTTTACTATGTTGAAGGAATGGTGGTATCTCTCTGGCTGCTATATTATTCTTCAAGGTACCCTTGAATCCTTCCCCATTGTCCTGGGCTTCATATATGGCCCTAATATAGACTCACCACACTTTTCTACTCACATATCATCCCTATTGGCTTTCAAGCCCCCCGTGCTAACAATCCTGGGAGGAGAATGGAACCTCGTGTCTCAATCTGATATTGACTGTTCTGACAGTAAGAGTACGGTTTATCCCTGGCCCAGCAGGCTCTAAGGGACCTTATGATGGGTATTGGGACAATTGATGTCTGGTGTACCTTGAGTCCCATGAATCAGCGATATACCTACTACTGCCCACCTCACAAAACCCTATCTCACATAGAGTACTTTTTGACCAGCTCCTTCTGTCTCCCGGGTATTTTGGATGCTACCATCCACCTCAGTGTACTGTCAGACTACTCCCCAATTAGTATTTCATATTTATTGGGTCCAGGCATTCGTAGAGACTCACTTTGGTGCCTTAATGCCCAGCTCCTACAAGACCCCTCCTTATTAAGTCACACCCAAAACGTTATTTCTGTTCTTCTGGACACCAACATGGGTTCAGTAGACGGATGTGTTCAGTAGATGGAGTGTGCACTGTCTGGGCGGCACTGAAGTGCACCCTTCGGGTTGACTTTATTCGCTTTGCAGCCACCCAGTCCTGCAAGAACAAGGCACAACTGGACACCCTATTATGGGAAATTAGCCATTTAGAACACTCCCCTTCATTGCTCCTCCCCTGATTCAGAATGGGCCAGGCTCCATCAATTACAATGTCAGTCTGTGGACTTAATGGCTCAGAAAGCCTAACTTGCCCTACACAGTACCAAACTTAAATATTTGGAATCAGGGGAAAGAGCTGGTAAGCTCCTCGCCCTTCGGTTGAGGCTATACAATTTATACCAGGCTTGTGCTGTGCCCCTGTACGAAATACAATCTCAGACCCCAGGGAGACAGTCTCCATTTTTGGGATGTATTTTCAGTGACTCTACTTGATAGAGGTGGCACCATCCCATCTGACCAATCCATTGTGGAATATCTAGATTCCACGGTTCACCCAATCCTGTCCCCCTCAATCTGTTGGGCACCTAGGAGCTCTGATTTCACTCAGTGAGGTAGAACATGCCATTAAACAACTACCCCCAGATAAAGCCCCTGGACCAGATGGTCTCCCTAATAATTTGTACAAAGCTTGTCTCTCCCAATTAGCCCCTCTCTTGGTGGAAGTTTTTAACTCCTGGTTTGACGATGGCATGGAAGACAATACTTTTTTGGAAGCCTTGTTAACCCTTATCCCTAAACCTGTTAAAGATCCGCTATGCCCCAGGAACTATCATCCAATTTCCCTGCTGAATATGGACGTGAAACTCTTAGCCAAAATTCTAGCCTATCATTTAGCCTCAGTTATGGGAGAAGCTGTTGGACAGGAGCAGATCAGTTTTATGTCAGGGAGGACTTCACGTGACTATATAAGGAATCTTCTACACTTGCTCTTAGTATCTAGGGAGTCTGGGGCACCAGCGGCCTTGGTCTCCCTGGATGCCAAGAAGGCATTTGATCAAGCCTCCTGGGAGTTCCTCTTGGCTTCTCTCCACCACTTTGATATCCCCACCGATTTTATTAAATGAGTCAAGTTCCTGTACTCTTCCCCTACAGCCTGAGTGTGGTGTAATGGTTGTCTGTCCAGTCCCTTCTCCCTTCAACGTGGCACACGTAGATTAGTCAACTCCCCACTCTGAAAGGTATTCAGATTAAGGGAAAGTGTTACACTCTCTCAGCGTACGCGGATGATCTTCTCCTGCATGTGGAAAATCCTAGGCTCACCATTCACATTTAGTTAGAGGAGTTAGATACATTTTCCAAAGTCTCCTCCTACAAATTAAACCTCTCCAAGACACAGATCTTTCTTCTCAATAACCATCTTGTCAAGGCAGATTTTAACAACCTGGGTTTGTCTTGGGAGCCTAAGCTTTTAACTTATTTGGGTATTGAAATCTTTTGGAATATACCTACTATGATTAAGGAGAACTTCACCAAATTATTGCAGACCTTGAAAACAGACCTATATAGATGGGGGACACTCCTGCTTACACTATGGGGCTGAATCAGCATCCTCAAAATGAATGTGCTACCTTGCCTACCATCTCGGAATGCTAGGTCTCTTTTTTCCTAAGATTTGGTTTACTCAACTCCAAAAATTGCTTAATGCATTTCTGTGGAGGAACAAGACAGTGCGAAGGATGTATGGCAAGCTGGTGGCCCCTAAATTGCAGGGTGGCCTAGCCCTACCTTCCTTCTTTACTTATTATGGGGCCCAGCATATTAGCAAGCTAGCACTTTGGATGCATGATTCGGTCCTGTCGAATATTAATACTTATACCCCCATCTGGCTAGAAATCAAGAGGATCTTGGCAAGTAGGTCTCACAGTTCCCTTGCTGCTCTGGTATATTTGTCTCCTTCACATCTCCCAAGGTACTTAAAGAACTCCCCAATTGGTTGGTCACTACAAGCTCTACATCAAATACAAATCCACTTGTCATTGAATTGGCATCGATCCCCTACTCAACCCATATTAAATAACTTCCATTTTCAGATTGGTCGTGCTGTTCTAGTCTCCTTCTTGCCCAAGTTGAGGGAAGACTGTACCCTTGCTACCTTTTTCCAAGGGGAAGATCTGGTCACATTCCCCATTCTCCAATCCTGATTACAGCTTAACAATACAGATGTATTCAAATTCCTGCAGATAAAGAATGCAGTGCTCTCTTTTCTGGGACCTAAGCCTTGGGCTCCCCTGCCGTTGGAGAATTTACCTTCCCCGCTACAGGTGGCAAATCAGTCACATGCTGTGTCCCAAGTCTACAAACACCTACAAGCTCTAGACCCATCTCTCCCCGTTGGAATTTGCTACTATGGACCCAGGAGCTATCTCTTCTAGTGGACACTATTTTCTGCAAGAAAATCTGGATGGTCATCTACAAATATATTAAACAAGACAGACTCTGTTTGATTCAGTTTAATATAATGCATAACCTGTATAACACTCCCTTAAAACTACGCAAAATAGGTAAATTCACTTCTCCCTTATGTACACAGTGTGGAGATGCCCCTGGGTCCCTATACCATTTGCTTTGGAGTTGCCCAAAATCTCAAGTCTTCTGGAACTCCATAAAACAAAACACTGGATCCACTTTTGGGTCTGGGGCCTTTATTCACTCTAGAATGTTGTCTTTTAGCTGTGTACCCTTCTGGGATGCCCAAGATAAGAAAAGCTCATGTGGGACTGGTGGCAGCCATGGCGAAATTGATAATGTTAAGGCACTGAAAGGAAGACTCCCTCTCTTCAGCATTAGAGTGGTATCATGAGACCCTGTTAGCCATCCAACTGGAGAAGCATATAGCAAGTATGCAGCATAGACTGCACTTCTTCCAGGCCACTTGGGAGCCCCTTTTGACCTTGCTTTCCCTCTGGAGACTATAAAGTAGTGGCGCTGTCCTGATCTGGACCCACATACCCCACTCTTTTTATTCCTCTCCATTGAGTAATGCACAGACTTTGGGGGGGGTTTGTTTGTGTTTGTTTGGTTTATTGTTTGTTGTTTTGTTTCACTGATTGTATTTAGCAGCCTCCTGTCTTGTTCTTGAGATATCCTGTATTGATTGCCGCACAAAGCTTTAATAAAATATATTGAATTTAAAAAAAAAACACATACCTTGTTTTGCACATAGTTTAAATCTTCTCAACCATGGTTCCTTAAATGGAAACAGAATTGTTAAAAATCTGTTAGGCTAATTGCTAGGAAAATATGTAGGCATTTCAGCCACTCTCTGAAAGCACATAAAAACTTGAAGAGACTGCAGAGGTCAAACAACTTACCCTTGCATACAATAAAGCAGGCAGTTCCAACCCACTGAAATTCAGCATTTTAAATGTTGGAAAGGCTTCCTGAACAGAATAAAGCTGCATATTACTACACCATACAGAATGAAATAGGCAAAGTAGACACGTTCAGTTGCAGCAGCTGGACTGTACTGAAATCTTTGGTCACCTTAGTGGAGTCATTTGAGACTGCCACACATGATGTCAGTGTGGACAGTGCAACTCTGAGTAAAATTATTCCTCAGATACGATTTCTTCACATTTTCTTTGATGATATAGAGTAAGACTTTCAGTTAAAAGACAATGCCACTGCTGTTATGCTAGCAGATGACTTGAGTCTCAGACTGTTGACTGATCAGAGAATAAGTGCCTTGTTTAAGAATGACACCTATGTGTTGGCTACGTTGCTAGACCCCTGCTTTAAGTGGAACATTTAAAACCATCCTTCCTGCAGGAGAAGACATTGAGTATAGAAGAGATCTTCTGCTAACCAAATGTGACTTGCACCACTAACACCATTGAGTGATTTATGGCAGTCGAACCCTGCTGAACCATCACAGTGTGCCTCTGATGCAGAGAATAGCACATCAATCAATTCTTCACAGTCAGCAGTGTCATCAGCAAGGGAAAGGACATCTACAGCTACTTCTTGGGCATTCTATGTTCAGGTTCAGAAAGGCAAATCACTTTGAGTCACCTGCAACATGTTTTATGTGATAACGGCAATCACGGAAAAGCAATCGCCATTTGAGCAAGTGTACATCGCCGAAAATTAATTTTGGCAATGTACACTCATGGCAGATGGCAAGATGGTGCCCAAGATCTATGGGTTTCTTTTTTATGTGGGGGGATGTGCCCCCCGCACCCCCTATTAAAGGATTCTCAACTCCAGGGGGGTGCATGTCAGGGGTGCAAAACTTTACAAAAAAAAAAAACCTGACCTGGAGCAAAAGCACGATTGTGCCCAGGACCAAACTTGGCACCATCCCAACACCAGCTTGCCACCAACCCACCATGCCACACAGCCAGCTTGGCAGCCCACCACCGCACTATACCTCACAAACACCCTCTCCCCTTCTGCCCATCTCACGGCGTGGTCCCTCCTCCCCCCTGAGCGTGTGTTTACATAGTGACATCCCATCACTGTATTTACCTAGCCCCTGTATCCAGTCACTACCCTGCCAGGTAGCCCTGTGCACAGGCACCATGACTGAGTCACCCTTGTTGAAAGCACTCAGTTGCAGTCACCCTGTACCCCTGCAACAACATGGACTGGTATCCTGTAATGAAAGTGCAGCTGGATCATCTGCCAGAATGGCAACTGTCTCAAGCAGTACAATGATCCTGGAGTACTTTGCAGACCATACTCTGATGGGTCTCGAGGAAGATCCATTACTCTACTGGAAAGAAAAGAGAACAATATGGCCAGATTAGCAAATCTTGCAATAATGTACCTCAGTTGCCCACATTCAAGTTTATATTCAGAATGCATATTTAGTGCAGCTGGAGGAATAGTCACTGGCCACAGAACACTGCTAAGTTCTGCAAATGTGCAACAGCTTACATTTCTCAAAATGAATGCTGACAATTTCCCAACTGTCACAAACACTGAATTATGCGAGTCTGATCCTGAACATGAACAACAGCCTGAAAACAGTAATACTGAGTATGATGACTAGGTTGCATACAAAACAAATGGAACCATCACCACTGCCGCCATGCCAGACACATGTGCCACATAAGTACTACTTTTAGTTTTCTTTTTTCTGTCATCAGCCTGTATTATGTAAGTTTGCTCAATGCCCACCATGGGTATATGGGACTTCAGAGGAGCTGACATTGATAAGATTGCCAACAGAGTTAAGCTAGCCCTGGCAAGAAGAAAGACAGGTGAGGGGATATAGGCAAATTGGGCAAGCATTAAGGATGCAATACCTGAAGCAACATCCCATTGTGTTAGGGAGAAAAGAAAGAGCAAAAGAAGGAGGAAACCACTTTGGTTCTCAAAAACAGTAGCAGAAAAAATCAGAGCCAAAAGGTTGTCCTTCAGGAAATATAAGGGAATGCAGTGGGACGAAGATAGGGAGGCATACCAAACTTCCCTAAGGGAAACAATGAAGACATTAAGGGAGGCAAAGTCCCAAACCAAGGAAACACTGACACAAACAGTAAAAGAAGGGGACAAGACTTTCTATACATACATTAGTAAAAGGAGAAAATCCAGAGGGGGTTATTGCTAAGATTAAAGGGAATAAGGGGGCGTGTGTGTGGAGGAGGACCAAGGAAAAGCATCTATATGAAATAGATACTTCTGCTCAGTATTTACTGAGGAGAAGGTAGGGCAGGGCCCACAGCTCAGCACCATGGACACAGGGGGGAGGGAGGTGTGCACAAGTCCCTTCACACAGGAAAGGGTCCTACAAGAGCTCACTTAGCTCAGGGTGGACAAGGCAATAGGGTCTCATGGCATACATCCCAGGGTACTAAAAGAGCTAAGGGTGGAACTAGCACAGCCATTAGCAGAACTGTTTAGTGAGTCTCTGAGCACAGGAGACATCCCAGATGACTGGACAAGAGCTCATGTGATCCCGCTCCACAAAAGTGGAAGCAGGGAGGAGGCAGGGAACTACAGATCAGTCAGTCTTACCTCAGTAGTGGGCAAGATTATGGAGGCACTCCTTATGGAAAGGATAGTGCAACACCTGGAATCCATTAGAGCACAGGATCTAAGACAGCATGGGTTTACAACAGGAAGGTCCTTTCAAACTAATCTCATAGATTTATTTGACTGGGTAACCAGAGTGGTGGATCAAGGGGGAGCACTTGATGTCACCTACCTTGACTTCAGCCAAGCTTTGGATACTGTTCCACATAGAAGATTGATTAATAAGCTGGGTAGGCTCGGGTGAGTCAGAGGTTGGTCAACTGGGTGGCAAACTGGTTGGCGGGCAGAAAACAGAGAGTGGTGGTAAATGGTATACAGTCAGAAGAGATGCAAATCACAAGTGGGGTACCCCAAGGATCAGTTCTGGGGTCAGTACTCTTCAATATCTTCATTAGTGACATTGCAGAGGGACTGGAGGGTAAGGTTTGTCTATTTGCAGATGACACCAAGATCTGCCATACAGTAGATGATCCAGATGGGGTGAGCAGAATGAGAAGAGATCTGAATAAACTGGCAAAATGGTCGGAAGACTGGCAACTGGGGTTTAATGCAAAGAAGTGCAAGATCATGCACATAGGGAAGAGAAACCCCCACGCTACTGATAGGTTGGGAGGGGAGTTGCTGGCAATCACAAGAAAAAAAGAGACTTGGGCATCATCATCACAGATGACCTGAAATCATCCAAGCAGACTACTAAAGCAGTAGGTAAGGCTAGAAGGATGTTGGGGTGTATTAGTAGGGGTATCACAAGTTGTAAGAGGGAGGTAACAATCCCTTTTTACAAGATACTGGTTAGGCCCCATCTGGAGTACTGTGTGCAGTACCGGAGGCCGCACCTGCACAAGGACATTAACAAAATGGAGGCAGTCCAGAGAAGGGCAACCAAAGTGGTACAGTGACTACATTAGAAAACATAGGAGGACAGATTAAAGGAGCTCAATATGTATACCCTAGAGAAAAGAAGGGAGAGAGATGATATGATCGAAACATTCAAACATCTTATGGGCATTAACAAGGTGAAAGAGTCTAACATGTTTCAATATAAGAAAAATAGCAGGACAAGAGGACACAGCATGAGATTAGAGGGTTGGTGATTAAGAGGTAATGTGAGGAAGTTCTTTTTCACAGAAAGGTTGGTGGATGCTTGGAATGGCCTACCTCAGGAAGTGGTGGATATGAATATAGTGCAGGGCTTCAAACAGGCATGGGATAGGCATAAGGAAGCAATACAGATGAGTACGAATAGACTGGCCATTGACAGAGTAAAGGCCTATGGCACATTCATAAGGTAAAAAAATAGGCAGACTGGATGGGCCTTGTGGTTCTTATCTGCCATCAACTTCTATATTTCTATGTTTCTATGTATTATTTCTGGAAACAGCAGCAGCCTCACTCAGAGCAGCTGCACCTCTCGTACTTACCTTAGTAATGCCCGCCATGAGTATAATTTTTAAAAACAGCAGCAGGCTCAATCACAGCAACTGCACCTCTTCTACCTACTTCAGCAATGTCAGCCATGGGTATAATTTTTAAAAAGAGCAGCAGGCTCAAGTCAGAGCAGCTGCACCTCTTGTACCCACATCAGAAATGCCCACCATGGGTATAATTTTTGGAAACAGCAGGCTCGCTAAGAAAGCTTGCATCTCTTGTACCTAGTTTAGCAATGCATGCCATGGGTATAATTTTGGGGCACAGAAGTAGGCTGCTAAGAGCAGCTGCACCTCTCATACCTGCCTGAGCAATGCCCACCATGGATACAATTTTTGGAAACAGCAGCTGGTTCACTAAGAGAGCCTGCGCCTCTCTTACCTGCCTCAACAACGCCCCTCATGAGTATAACAGTTTGGGGCACCTAAAAAACAGTCTAATAGTCCACTAAAAACAGTCTTTCACATGACTTTTGTTATGGTCAGGGTCGGGTAATAGAACGGGCCAGGTAGTAACTACCTGACCTGACCCGACTACTCATTTTTCATCTGGGTATTTTTAGGGTACTTTTGGGGTATCTGTGGGTAGTCTTGGTGGTTGGGTATGTTAGTACCCACCTGTCCCTACTAAAAAGACTGTATGACGTTCTGCTAGCCATTTTCTATGTTCCTATGTTTTTAGTCAATGGTGGTGAGTCTGAAGTCCACGAGCTTGCTGTGCCCCCTTGACTTTCCTGTTTGCCAAAGAGTAATCAGCTTTAGTGTGCTTGTTACCTTTGTGCCTCACCTGTTCTCCTCCAGTCTGAGGATTGTGATGCTTGTCCCAGTTCCTAGAGTTCCCAGGAAGTGGAATCTTGGAGGACTGGAGATAACTGCAAAAGATGGATTAGATGCCCAGTTCAGGCTGGGCTGACACAGTAACTACTACTGTATATACTTTTTAGGCATCAAATGAAGTTTAGAGCCCATTGCCATCACTGTAACTGTTTTGTATCTCAGAGTTTCTACAACAGTGGGGTGCATAGGGATCTATTCCCCACTGGCACTCCAGCAGAGAACTGGTTGTTTGATTTGCCCTAGTTTGCTCATTACCTTTGCTTGGAGCTGCATCAGCACACAGATATGTCTGTTGCTGATGGGTCTTGTTTTTCCACTGGCTGCATGTAGGGCTGATTATCACAATATTGGGTTGAGGACACTGACACAGAGCAGAGGGCACATTTCTCACCGACTTTGCTGAGATTTTAAAGACAGGACTGATTTTTTTGTTGATTTCTCCTCCAGAGAGCTAGTTCCTCTTTCCAGTTCTGTACCCATGAGTATTCCATCACCTAGATACACACAGACTGACTGACCTGATGACCCATAGGCCAAGTAATGGTTTACTGCTTCTTTTGCCCAGTCAGCTAAGCTGTCCCTGGAATCATGCTGGGGATGGTGTGGAGTGAAACCACTTGTGTACTTGTTTGTGCCTGCTCCCAAATCTATGTTCCAAGCTGTATTCATACTTTCTTTTGGCCACCAGTGCAGTGCTAGGTGGTTAGAGGAAGCACACAGGTACAGGAGAATTAAGCTGCCAGCTGGGGTGGGGGTGAAAAGAGTACAGGACATGACAGAGTCAGGGACTGACTGGCCAGTGGCGGTAGGATGGGAATGTCATGGGCTGTTGGGTGCTAGCTGGATTGGGTGAAGCAGCAAAGGATTCAGATGAGGCAGAGAGTGAAAAGAATATAGGATGGGAGTTGGGAGGGATGAGATCAGGAACTGACTGGTCGGTGGTGGCAGGGTGTGAATCTCACAGTGGGTTGGGTTGGGTTGGGTTGGAAGCTAGCTGAATCAAGTGAGGTAGCACAGGATTCAGATTAGGCAGAGGGTGAAAAGAGTACAGGACGGGAGTCAGGAGGTGCAGGGTCAGGGACTGACAGGCCAGTGGTGGCAGGGTAAGAATCTCATAGCTGGTTGGGTCAGGTGTTAGCTGGATCGGGTGAGGCAGATTACAGGATGGGATTACATGATGGGAGTCAGGAGGGATGGTGTTGGAGACTGACTGGCCAGCAGTGACAGGTTGGAAATCTCCAAGCAGATCAGATCAGGTGCTAGCTGGGTTGGATGAGGCAGCACAGGAGTCAGATCAGGGAGAGAGTGAAAAGAGTATGGGATGGAAGTCAAGAGGGACAAGGTTGGGGACTAACTGGCCTGTGGCAGCAGGATGGGAATTTCATGGCAGGTTAGGTGCTAGCTGGGAGTGAGTGAGGCAGCACAGGATTCAGATAAGGCAGAGAGTGAAAAGAGTACAGAATAGGAGTCAGGAGGGATGAGGTCGGAGACTGACTGGCCAGCAGCAACAGGCTGTAAATCTCCCAGCCAGTCAGGTCAGGTGCTAGCTTAGTCGGGTGAGGCAGTACAGGAGTCAGATCAGGGAGAGAGTGAAGAGTACGGGATGGGAGTCAGGAGGGACAGGGTTGTGGACTGAATGGCTGGCAGAGGCATGGTGGGAACTGAGAACAAATCCCACGGCAGATTGGGTGCAAGCTGGGTAGCTGGGTAAATACAAGCTCAAGTCTGGGCACCGAGCAGTGTGTGCTGTGGGCCAGCTACAAGGGGAGAATAAAAAATGGGAACAAAATCAAATACAAAAACTAAGCACTGAGCTGACTGAGCGATAGTGTTCTACTTGTAGCTAGTGTATTAGTGCATTGTCCAGATGATACAATGCTAACATACTAGTTACACTTTACTGGACCATACTCTTCAGTTAGCAGGGTAAATTAAACTGATGTAGCTCATCTTTGGTTCTTCAGACCTGGATGTGGCAGCCCCCCACTTACGCTGCATTGAGAACTAGTGTACCACATCCTTTATATTCTGCCCCATCCACTGACGACACAGCTTGTTTCTGTCCAAAGTGTCAAAATACAAGCTGTGGCAATGATTCTGTTTCTATGCATCATCTATTTCACCTGTCTATCGACAATCCTAGGTTCAGGATCTCAGCCAGGATTCTCTTTATACGTGATGGCTGCCAAATCACTTTGTAATGAGGAAATCATATTTTTAAGGTGGACTTTTTGTACTTTGTGAGACGATGTTTAAGTTAATAGGTAATAGCAAAAAGAGCACATCAGTCTCAGATGCTGCTGTAATAATTTATAAAAAAGCATAATTTGGTTGAGATATGACATTTTGCTAAAGAGGCATGATATAGTACTGAATGTCATGTCAGTGTGCTCTGTTAAATAGTCACATGAGGCGAGGGTTTACTATAGTGTTTCAACTTATTCTGGCATTTGTATGAGTTTTCTCACATGGTTTATTCAGGCTAAACACACATATAGGGGTACCTTAAAACTGCTGTTATCATGTCTCTAAGCACAATTTCTAATTTACTGTAGCTATGACATCCATTACCAGATTGCAGAATGGTGGGAACTAGTTGGGATGTTGAAAGTACTGTACATTCACAATTAACAAGAACACATTTCATTTTTAGGCACCAAAGTTGTTAAGACACCAAATTAAGTTTGGAGCCTCTTGTCATGAGTGTGACTATTTTGTATGTTAAGATTTTCTGCAGTGGGGTGTATAGGGAACTATTGCCCATTGACACCCCAGCAGAGAATTGGTTGTGTGATTCACCCAGATTTGCTCCATCTACTTTGCATGGAGCTGCATCAGGGCCTGGATATGTCTGTTCTTGATGAGCCTTGCTTTCCACTTGCTGCGTGTAGGGCTGGTTATATAAGCATCAGGTTGAGGACACTGAGATGGAGCAGAGGGTGCATTTTTTTCACTACTTTGCTGAGATTTTTAGGATGGGACTTAAGCAACTGACAGGGCAGTCAGATGTCCTGCATGTTGACATGAGAAGCCTGAACTTCCTCTGCACATAAGAACTTGAGTGTGGACCAAGTGTTGTTGACATCTGAAGTCAGAGCTGTCCTGATCCACTGCAGGGTACAAAGCAAGGTAAGGAGATCCAAATGGAGCACACTGTGAACAAACAGTCCAATTAACAACCATGCAGCTCTCAATAAGGGCGGCCAACCCTAATTACAAATTAGATCCAGACATAGAGAGTGCAACAGTACCTCTAGCACTGGAGACAAATGTTTAGAAGTGAAGACTTAATCACAAAAAGGAGTGTCTTATAGTGAAAAACACTCGATATTTTATTAAAGTCTCCACAGTGACAGTACAAAAATGTAAACCAGTGCAAGGTGATCACTGCAAGAAAACAAAACACCCCTAGCGCCTCGACTCTCACGAGTCTTCAAAGGGGGTCACTGTGGAGACTTTAATAAAATATCGAGTGTTTTTCACTATAAGACGCTCCTTTTTGTGATTAAGGCTTCACTTCTAAACTTTTGTCTCCAGTGCTAGAGGTACTGTTGCGCTCTCTATGTCTGGATCTACAAAGCAAGGTATCCTGAACCTGAAAGTCTACCCTTCCCCGTCTGTGTCTTAACAATGTGGCAGGGGTAGACAATGCATGAGTGAAGGGTGCTGCATGATGCCATTGGTATTTTTTCCCCCTCACAGTTTTGCAAGAGCACCTACAGAACCCTCGTTCCTCAGGCTTTCTTCTCCTTCTTGTCCACAAATGGCTGACTATGAATAACCTGCTGACCTCCAGGCCGGGAACTCGCTGTGACATGGCTGGCACTAGTACTTTGCCACCCCAGCTGCCTAGCTAGATCAGCCACAGCGAACACCTGATCTTAGGACACTACAGTTCCCAGCTGCAGGGCTACAGCTGGGACCTGGCCAAGTCAGAGATCAAGCAAGAACACAGGGAAGAGTGACCAGTGGGGTACCACAGGGATCAGTGCTGGGACCAGTCCTATTCAACATCTTCATCAGGGACATTGCGCAGGACCTAGAAGGCAGAATTTCACTGTTAGCTGATGACATAAAGCTCTGTGACAGAGTAGACACACCACAGGGTGTAGACAGAATGAAAAGGGGCTTGCAGAAACTTGAAGAATGGTCAGGGGGTTTGGCAGTTGAAATTCAATGCAAAGAAGTGCAAGATAATGCATATGGGGCACAAAAACCCTGGTGCAATATATCAGTTGGGGGGTGAGGATATAGCATGTACCAAGCAGGAAAGGGATCTTGGGGTTATCATCTCTGATGACCTCAAGGTAGGGAAACAGTGTGACAAGGCAGCCGGGAAAGCAAATAGGATGCTGGGATGCATAGACAGGGACATCACCATCAGGAAAAGGGAGGTCATAATTCTACTATACAAGACACTAGTGAGGCCCCACCTGGAGTACAGTGTACAGTTCTGGAGACCTTACCTACGTAAGGACATAGACAGGATAGAGAAGGTTCAGAGGAGGGCAACACAGATGGTACATGGATTGCATCACAAATCCTATGAGGACAGGTTGAAGGAACTGAATATGTATTCTCTGGAGGAGAGGAAGAAGAGAGGGGACAAGATAGAGACATACAAGTATCTTACAGGGAGAAACAGGGTGCAGGAATACACTATTTTTAAGCGAAAAAGATGTTCCAGGACTAGAGGGCATGGGATGAAGTTGGAGGGAGGACGAATCAGAGGAAACGTGAGGAAGAATTTCTTCACAGATTGGGTGGTGGACAAGTAGAACACCCTCCCAGAGGAAGTGGTGGGGGCTGAAACAATCACAGGATTTAAGAATGCATGGGATAGACATAAAGGAATTCTGGAGGTCAGGGGTGAGGGGCAACAGACTTCTAGGAAAACATAAACTGAACTTACGAGCTCAAATGGGCAGACTGGGTGGGCCATAGGCCCTTATCTGCCAACACTATGTATCTATGTATATAAGCATCTAGTTTGTAGATTGCTAAACACAAGATCGCTGTTACCAACCAACTTATTCAAGTTTATAATCAGTAGGGTCATCCAAAATCCTCAGTTGTTTGAATGAAAACTAGTCTGAATGAAAGTATGTTCACAAAGAAGAAACTGCCTTACTACTTATGAAAAGACTTCACAATTAGCACCCCATTTAGGTGAATTGGATAATTTGCACCTTTTCTCCCACCTGGTGTTTCAGTCTCTGTGACAACAAAAAGTTTTCTGATAGACTGCTTCAACAAAAAGCAAATGTTAAGTATTTAAGTGTACTTATGTTTGGCCAGTGGATTTTGAAAGCACAGTCAATGACGTACAGAAGGTAAAACCCCAGGGGCTGTAAGATGCTGGTGGGCAGAGTAGTGCTCAATTCACATCTGAACAAAGACATGAAAACTGGGAGACACCCTTTTCATGGACATCAAGTAAAAAAAAAAGCATCCACATGTCTGGGAGATGTATAAATCCATTTGAACATCCTCCAATAATCACTTGAGGATTTTTTAGGTGAAGACACTTTATTTCAAAGAAGCAAATCCAAGCAGTTTTTTTTTGCTCCTCCTACCCCCTGGCCATTCACTCCTTCAGACCTTCCAAGGTCCCTTACCACCGCTGCTGAGTCCTGACCACCATCCACTGCCCCTTACTGCTGTGCTACCAGGTAACCCAAAGTAACCCTTCATTGAGTGGGCCCCTACCCCTGTGGGAGGCTACCAGGAGAGGAGAATTGCTCTAAAGAGCTTCCTGTGTATCCTGGGCATGGCAGGGGTCAGAACGGACACATGTCTGGGGCTTCTGGCTTAGGGAGGGACCAACACCTGTCCTTTGGTTGGTCAGCGGGTGTTTTCCCATTTTCTTGGGAGTGTGACAGGCCACATGATGTCAAGGCACAAGCCAACGTCTGTCACGCTCCCTCCTGCCGTGAGGGCTGACATGTTGTGCCCTCTGGCTCCCACCAGGGCCAGCAAATGCTGAGCCATGAACCCACCCACCCTCCCTCCCAGAAGAAGGTGAGTGGTCATTGGATATTCAAGCCTTCACCCACCAGCTGGCCCTGAAACACCCAAGTCTGTTCCCTAAACCTGGTCAGCGGTGTCACAGGCAGAAATCCAATTCAGGCAGTTAAATTATAGATAGGAAAAAACATAGGTAGTTCACTTTAGCGGTGATGGTTCAGATTAATTTACATCTGAGTTCTAACAAGCAAAGAGACCAAGTCATTTGAAACTTGTGCATGTGGGGTGTGGGTGTTGAAGAAAGGGGATCATAGTGCTGTCACTACTGCCATCACCCCAGAGGCATGCGGACTGCATTGTTGCTACTGCCATCACACCGAAGGGGTTGGGGGCTGTAGTGCTTCTGCCATCACCACTGGTGGATGGGGAATGTAGTGCTGCTGCCGCCCCGCCTGAGGGATGGGAACCATAGTGCTGATACTGTCATCACACCTGAGGAATGGTGAACGTAGTACTGCTACCATCACACCTAAGGGATGGGGGCCACAGTGCTGCTGATTCTGTCACACCTGAGGGAGGGAGGGAGGGAGGTCATAGTGCTGTTGCTGCTGCCATCACACCAGAGGGGTGGGGGTCATAGTGCTGTTGGTGCTGCCATCGCACCTGAAGGATGGGGCCATAGTGCTGCTTCCATCACACCTTAGGGATAGGGGCTGTAGTGTTGCTGCTGCCATCACATCTTGTATCTAAAACAACTTTAAATTGGTACAAGGATGGAAGAATGTGTAATAGGGGAGGTCAAAATTGCTAAATAAAGTACACAAAACCAAACACCGGTAAAACAGGATTTTAGCTTAGCAGACACCGGTGACAATACCGTCTTTTACAATGTGCAAAATGGAATATGCCCTTTCTCAATCCCAGTAAACCAGTGTCCCTGGTGTTAAGCTGGCCCAGTAGATTGCACTATTCTGCGAAGAAAATCACTTAAGGTGACTTGTGCAAATCTGTAAAAGATACAAAAATATCATGAATTAATTAAGACATAAAAGTGAACACCATCAACCTAAATATAAAAATTCCTTTATATACAATTATATGCAATATTATATTAACTCTTAGACAGAAGATCTATTTACTTTTTGAGGAATGGCTTAATTTCTATCCTGCCATCCAATCCCTTTCCATACATAGCTTGTATGGAATAAATCCAAAACTGTTCCCTTTTTAGTAGAAGGTTATCAAAATCCCCACCTCTTCTGGAAAGTACTGGTTTCTCTATTCTGGTGAAAATGAATTCATGTTCTCTTTTATTTCTACTTCTTTGAACATGCATTGCCAGGGCATTCTCAGCATCTTCATTTTCTATTGCTCTAATGTTCCCCAATGTGTGTTTTAAAGGCTCTCTTAGTGTTGCCAGTATAGTAGGCACCACATTTACAATCAGCTAGATATATCACATCATATGTGTTACAAGTTATAAGCCCTCTGACTTTGTTTTCTGTACCTGTTGCATGGTTTACAAATACAGTATTCTGGTATTTGCCCGAACACTCCCATACAGCCTCGAAACAGTGCATGCAGGAGTGTGCCCTCACTGATATCTGGCAGTTGACACACCTCAGAGTGAGAGATTACACTATTTTCTCCCCAGTCCATAAATCTTTCAGCAGATTAGATCTATGGCTCTTCTCACCTCAGATCATGTAGACAGTGTTTGACACGACCATCCACCCGGTAATAATATCTGATCATGCCTCCCACTTGCTCAATATTCTCTGGGGGCATTTACCACCCAAATTGACTTCATGGAGACAGTACTCCCAGATTGGACAAAGCATTTTCCTGTAGAGCACCCTCATTTTCCCCCTATTTTCCCTGTAAAACTCGAGTGAAATTCCTGTAGATTTTCCTGTATGCTGAAACCAATTTGGAGTGGCAACTAGGGAAACATTTGGGAGCCAGTTTGTCAGATACTACAGGGAACAGAAGGGGAGAAAAGCATGCCTGGTCCAGCTAAACAACAAAATACCACACTTGTCAGGACAGAGCAATGATATTTTAGATAAACTTAGTATTTCTGCTGTGAATAATATTATACAGACACTGTCTGGTTAAGGGATAACGGCTGAACATGCTAGTTCTACTCAGACATGATCAGGAATATATGTACAGAAAATATTCTGTTCCTTTATTTTGTCTCCCAGATTTGATCCTCATATTCAAAGTTTCTCTTTTACTTTTTATACAGTTGCCCTAGTACATTTGTATTACTTGCATATAACAATGGTTTGGCAGTCTGTCAAGACAAGGATATGAATCAGAACGTGGACTAGTGTTCACAGTTAGCCTACCATCTAAGGAGTAAACCTTGGTAAGATAGGTGGCCTGCCCATAAATCTAAAAGCAGTTAAAACAGAGGCTAAACAGGGAAGCTGTTGTGTATGTAAGATGCACATTTCTATGGTTGCTCTCTTATTGTAAATTATTCTGTATGTTGTAAACACATTGCCCATTAATTCCAGTTGTAAGGCTTTTCCCCCCTCCCAGGTCATTTGAAAAACAAAATATCATGCTAGTATAACTCCTTGTTTTTTACCTTTAAACAGATTTGATCCACAAGTGCAGAGAGACTGACTGACTGAGACTCGGGGATTAGTACTGCCAGTGGCAAGTTGCTCGGCTTACCTGATGCTGTTGTGAGTGCTTGCCTTGTATTTTCTTTTACTTAAAATCCAGCAGCACAGGGCACAATATGCTTTCTTTTCTGACCTCAGCTGGTGCTGAGACAGACGCAGACAGGGTTCTCAGCTCTGGATCGTGGCTCAGTCCCATTGCTGTTGGTCCCGACGATGATCCATGGATCGAAAAAACCTCTGGTGCTCCATCAGAACTCAGATGCTCAAAAAACACCATGACACCAGTCTGAGCTCCATTTGGTCATGCTGGCTCCAGGCTGCTGAATTAAATCTCCTCCAGGCTGGCTGCAAAATAAATCTGAACAAAAATGGCGACCTCGACCGGTGACGAATGACTCGTCTCCAAAAATATTCAAAATGCCCGCTGTCACCTGCACAAAGCAAGCTGCATTTATCCAGAGAAGCTTAGTCTCAGTTAGCCTATCAGGGCACTCCTAGTGCATGATCCTAGCTCATGATCAGCCCTCAGCAGCCATCCGTGATCACAGCGTGATAGGAAGGAGCACCAATCAAAATATTCCTCTCACTCTCTCTGTGAGTCTCGGTGGCCATCTTACTGTTCTCCTATAGTGCCTTTAATTATCCCCGTAGTTTTATTAAAAATTAGATTTCCTCCCTGTAGCCCATTTTGCAACATAAAAACCCGTAAAATATGGGAATCCCCGTAGATCTGGGAGCACAGTGGAGACTTGACCTCTTACTGTTCAAGGACTCCAATTTCATCTCATGGGTGAAGTCAGAACTACAGGACTTCCTGCTCACAAATGATAATGGGATGGTCTTGCATGCCATTCTTTAAGAAACCTTGGGAGGCCATGGCCAAGGCCCTGGGGGGGGGGGGGAATTGATGGAGACAGAAGCCAAACTTGAAGCAGATCCTGCCTTCAAAACAAAGGCACACACACACACACAGTACTTCAACTGTGTGACCAACTGAATCAATTACACTCCTGCAAAGCTGAGCTGGCATTGTTGTTTATTGATTGTGTTCTTATATGGCTCTATAGCATGATTTAGCTCAGCACATATTTATGAAGTTGCTCCAATACATTCTAAATGGTGTATAACATCTGACCCACAGGAAAGACTTTGTTCGAGGTTCATAATATGTGCTGAAGTGTTATCCAATGGTTGTTTTAATGCCCTTTTAAAAGCCTTCCCTGTTAGAGTAATTACCCAGATTTCTGCTATGTTAAGAATTAGTATTCCTAAAGGTGTATCATGTGTAGATTTAAGAATGTGGAAGCAGGGATGGAGAAGGCACCTAACAGTTACCTTTGTGTTTTGCTTGTTAGTATGTGGTGATGTGCATCCAAACCCAGGGCCCCTAGACTTAACATCTGGGATCTCTGGATTTGGGGCAGTTCCCAGATCTAAATCTAAACCTGGGCTTGAAAATATGACTATTGCTCATGCAAATGTGAGGAGTCTTAGAAATAAGTTTAATGAAATAAGAGACTGGGTACAGGAATTAAAACCTGAACTCCTTGTATTAACTGAGACATGGTTAGATGGGAGGGTTTTGGATGCCTCAATTGATATGGATTATTTTCAGTTATATAGGAGGGATAGGAATAAGAAAGGAGGTGGGATTGTTATATACGCTGACTGCAATTTAACTGTTTTTATGAGGTGCAATGTCCATGCTCTGTGAATGAGTTGGGGATTTTGACTCTGGAGGTTGAGGTGCCTTATAGGAAATCTGTTCTCCTGGTGGGAGTATATAGACCTCCTAGAGTTCCTGTTAAGGTATTCCAAGAACTTCAAGAATTCTTATATTGTTATAGTCTATCTCATTAAAAACAAAATCACACTTGTCCCCACAATGCAAAGCATCATGGGCTGCATATGCAAATCATGAGTTACTTATTATAGGAAATGTTAATGTAAATTGGGCTACTATTGATTCTAATCATGATTTAATTGAAATGTAAATAGATCTGGGTTTAACTCAGTTGATTCTGGAGCCTACCAGAAATAATCATAAGGATCCACACAAATCCACGATGTTGGATTTGATATTCACAAATTTTCCCCATTTGTACCAGAGGGCTGGAGTTCTCTCAGAATCCTTTTCTGACCATCAGGTAGTTTATACTCTTAGAAATAGGATTTGTAAGCCCACCCCGGAAGCCTGGATATCTTAGAGATGTTCTAAACAGTTTGACTATGTTTCATTTATGTTAGAAGTTGAAGACATTAATTGGTCTAGATTGGAATTGATACCTACTGCTTCTAGTGCTTGGGATATTTTTTTGCATGAATTCTTACAGGTATGCAATAAGCATGTCCCATTGAAATCTAGGAAGGTCAAAAACCAAAGGAATGTTTGGTTCTCGTAGGAACTCCTCAAAGCTAGAAGAGAAAGGGATAAGAAATGGGCTAAGGCCAAAAAATCTATGAAGGCCCATGACTGGGTTCTTTATAGGCAGGCCTGAAATCTATATACTAAGAAGGTGAGATTGGCAAAACAAGATTTCATACGGTCTAAACTTGATAATAGTCAAAAACAGAATCCAAAGAAGTGTTGGGGGGTTATTTCTGACCTAATGGGGACTCATAAGAGTTCCTCTGTAGCTAAGATCTCAGTAGAAGGATTAACCTTTTCCTTGGGGGGATGATTTGGTGAATGCTTTTAGTGACTATTTCATCAAGGTAGGTACCCAGGATTTAGCTGATAGGAATAGCCAGGATTATGAGGATGGTGTAGAGCAGGATTTGGTGGGAAGTAAATCCGACTCAAAAGGAAAGAGGATGTTTGAGTTTGCTACTATTTTCCCGGAAGAAGTACATAGGCAACTCTTGAAAGTAAATATTTTTAAGGCTATAGGGTATGATGAAATTCCCTCCATATGATTAAAGTCTGCTGCCCCTTGCCTGGCCTCTCCCCGGCTTATATTTTTAATTTATCTTGTAAGACTGGTAAATTTCCAGAAGGGTGGAAGATAGCTAGGGTCACACCTGTATTTAAAGCAGGAAATAAGACTGATTTAGGAATTATAGGCCCATCTCTTTGTTACCCAGGTCTCTAAAATATTTGAGAGGATTGTCTCATGTCAGCTGAAGAACTTTTTGGATTATAATAGTAAATTGCCTCCTTACCAGTCAGGGTTTAGGCCTTTACATAGTACTCAAACAGCTTTAACTAAAGTGGTAAGCGATCTCCAACTAAGTCTGGACAGGAGGTTAATGATAGGTGCTTTATTTATTGACCTTTCAAAGGCTTTTGACACCCTGAACCATCAGGTACTCCTGTCCAGACTCAAGGAGATTGGCTTGTCTCATCTTCCAATTAAATGATTTTCATCTTATTTGATGGGACATAGTCAGTATGTGAAGGTAGCCTCCTTTAAAGCTGGAATTCTGGATTTGAGGAGCGGAGTTCCCCAGGGGTCAATCTTTGGGCCTCTGCTCGTCAACATCTGTATGAATGAATTTAGGTCCCAATCCCCTGACACTCGGTATCATCTGTATGCAGATGATGCCATATTGTATGTTGAAGGAGTTTCTCAAGGTATAATAGAGTTAAAGTTGCAACAAGCTTTTGACGAAGCTCAGGAATTGTTTAGAAAACATCATTTGATCTTGAATTCAAATAAAACACAGGTACTTTTGTTTAGAAGTAAGTATAATAGAACTTGTGATCCAAAATTGGAAATTGTTACATCTGGGGGTTTAGCTATAAAACAGGTTGACCATTACAAATATTTGGGAATGTGGCTTGATTCCCATTTAAGTTGGGATCTACATATAGATTCATTAATTGGAAGCATGAATAAAAAATTAGAGGCCCTTTATAGATATAAAAGGTTCATGTCTAGGGAGGGCCGTCAGAATGTGGTTGCAACTTAATTACTCCCAGCAATTGATTATGGAGATATATTTTATGGAGCGGCCTCTGGGGTATTGTTAAATAAGGTGGACCAGTTATTTTGTAGTTTGGCTCGTTTTATATTAGTGGTTCCATTTAGAACAAACAGGTGTTACTTATTTAAAGAATTAAACTGGAATAGACCACTTGTGAGAAGGAGCATACATCTATTGCATTTTATGATTAGGGTCTGGAACCATAAGGTTCCAGATTATATTGCTGAGCTGTTTAAACTAGGGTATTTGGAAGGGATTTGAGATCTACACATGGTGTCCAGTTTTGCATCCCCAGCTGTAATTTGAATATTGGAAGATACTCTATTCCATTTAGGGGAGTTTCCCTCTGGAATGATTCACCTCAATATTTAAGATGTTCATGGGTCAGGACCAATGTTGGTAAATTTGTTCAATGGCGTACCACTTGAACAAAGACCGTTCATTTTTGCAATCAGTGTAAAGTATTTTAAAATGTTGATCTAATGATCATATAAGTTATGTCTGGGTATGTTTTATTTATTATTATTCTAAGTGTATGTATGTGTTTATGTTTAATTTATGTGAAACATTACACTTTATGACCTGGAACTTCTTTGAAAATGAGCTTTGCTCAATGGAATGTTTCCAGTATTCTTTGAAAAAAAATGAGTTACTACTACTACTACTACATCATAGGTTCTGGGAAGGACAGGAGAGATCCAGCAAGATCCTTTCCTTACCAGCTCTGCAAAATGCAGGCTGAATGGCAAATCCATGGGCTCCAGGATCCCTCAGGCATTTTACACACTGTAGCCACAGTCCAGAACAAGGTCATAAAGGAGTCCTACTCTACATTGTACTCCTCACCTACTCCTCCCACCACAGATAAGATACAGAGGATCTTGTGGGGACTGCAGTTATCAGCAGTGCCATCAGACCACATGGTGGCTCTAAAGGCCCCTATTACACAAGAGGAAGTTAGATCAGCGATTCTGTCTATGAATAAGAATAAATCCACAGGGGGAGATGATATACCGATAGACTTGTATCAACATCTGGTGGAGGAGCTAAGCTCACTGCTGCTCAGAACCTTTGAAGAGACACACACTCACCCAAGGACACCCTCATCCCACAATGCGTAAAGCTGTCAATATGGTGCTCCCCAAGATGGGCAAGGATCTAGCTATCTCACCATCTTCTTACTAAATGCTGATGCAAATGTGTTGGCCAAAATCTTGGCAGGGAGGCTAGAACCTATCCCCCCCAATATCCAGTGATATGGGTGAAGCAAATTGAACAACTCAATTTGCATGCCCGAAGGAATAGCTAGTGTGAGGGGATAGTGAGGGCAGAGAATAGCAAGCGTAGAGCAATAGAATGGTGAGGGCCAATGACGGGGGAGGGTATAGTCATGTGGGTGAAATACAGGAAGGAAGCCTGCTGCTGCTGAGCCAGTCACCTGGAGTTGTAGATACAGCCACTGGTTGGGATGGGCATGGTGCCGGGTTTGGAACTGCCTCTAGGTAAAAAATTTTTAAATTGTTTTAAAGTGTTGGAATTTTTTTTTTGCATTCCACATCCTCTGGTTCTCAACTGTGTTGCCCTAGCTATGGTATCCCCCTGAATACTGTAGTTCCCCCTGTGTATTCCCCTGACCCTCAGTGTCTGCCCCCTTGGAGTTGATTATATTAATGGGTGGGTGCAGAGGGCTTGCACCTCACAAATGCCCCCACATTAAGCATTAGTGTAGTTTGTCCATTTTATGTATTTTGTACTTGTGTGGGTGTTTTGATTGTTGCTGTGTTGCTTAGGTGCCGAATTTGTGTTCGCCGAAATGGATTCACTCTCATGCGAGTCGCTGAAAAATAATCGCGGTTATGACATGGAACCTCCTCCCCAGTGATACAACCCTTTCAAGTTGGCTTTGTCAATCATGAGGGATGGGGGTCTGACCACCTCAGGGCACACTTAGTCTACAATATCTGGCCAGCTCTCTGCTCTTACCAGCAGCTTCCCTCATGATTGACTTTAATAAGGCATTTGACTCTGTAGAGTGGGAATATAATTTTGAAGCCATGCATTAAATGGGGTTTGGACCTTTCTTTCTAGGAACAGTTAACTCTCTGTACCAAAGATGCAAGGCTAGGGTTCTTACAACCCTACCCTTTCTGATTAATTTCCTCTCCATAGAGGTACCCACCAGGGCTTCCCTCTATTTCCCCCTTTATTTCTGCTGGACATTGAGCAATTGACATTTGCCTTGCGAGTGTAATCGCAGCTCACAGCAGGGATGGGGGGGTGAAGAACACTGGGCATTATTTAATGTGGATAACATCATGATTCTTCTGGCTGACATCCTGTTGGCCGTTACTCACCTTTTCACAGCCTTCATCTTTATGTCAAGGTTGAGTATCAACCACTCCAAATTGGAGATCTTTCTTTGAATGCCCTCTGCATGCAGCAATCCCTGGCTGGGACTCCCTGGCCTATAAGAAGTCCAATATCTTCTACTTTGGCATAAAACTCATGGCCAAACAATCAGATCTGTGCAAAGTGAATTTTGGATCCCACCTAGTAGGGCTTCAAACAGACCTGGAGAGATGGAGGCTCCTTAATCTGTTCCTGACTGGGAAAATAACCACAGTTAAAATGGTGCTTGCCTTTAAGGTCTGCAATCGTCTATCTCACTTACCTGTCATGATACCCAATCTCTGGTTTGCTAAACTTGACACTTCAGTAGGATCCTTTCTATAGGACGGTAAGCAGCCACAGCTCAGAGGGGCCAGTCTCAGATAACACTGGTCTAAAGGGGAGTGGGTATCCCTAATTTTTTCTACTATCATATGGGACTTTGTTTTAGCCCAAATAATTTAATAGTTTCTCACCACATATTCTCCCCACCTATTATGGGTGGCAATTTAGGGGCACACATGTGTGACTTCATCTCCCAGAATGACCCTGTATGATAAGGCTAAGATAGCCACACTGCACCCCACCATTCCAATCTCCTGCAAATACTGGTCACAGATGTCTCACCCTCTAAGGTTCACAATCCCAACAGCCAGATATGCCCTGATTTGGGACAACAATTGCCTCAAGATTGGTGGGTCCCCCATCACAGATGGTAGGTGGCAATGCAGTGGGGTACAAGACATGTAGGATCTCTGGCCCCATGGCCACCATTTTATTAACTCTTATGAGGACTTGAGAGCTTTTTACCCCTTATCCAAGAAATTACTTTTGGCTGTACATTTGTTAGGTCTCTCCTGTCAACCCATTTTAAGACCTTTAGCAGACAAGACACAAACCCCCTGAATAACCTCCTTGATGTGGACTGGGTATTCCCATTGGCATCTCTTCCAGGAGCAGAGAGGTACTAGGAGCACTCCAGGGAGCTTTCCTGCAACAGTTGGTTAGGAAGCCCACTAGGGGGGGAAAACATTCTGGACATGGTCCTCTCCAACAGGGATAATGTGGAAGAGGTAGAGGTGCGAGACTGCCTTGGTATGAGCGACCACAATGCAGTGGGTTTCAGGATAAAAATGGGTAAGGAAACATCAAACCAACATGAAGGTTCTGGACTTCTAGCGAGTAGACTTTGCAAGAATGAGGGGGACTCTCAGGGAGGAAATGGAAGGTATGGAGCAAATAGGAGGTGTAGAGAAATTATGGGATTGCATTAAGGGGGGGGGGATACTGAAAGCCACTGAACTCTGCATCAAGAGGGTAGAAAAAAACAAAAGAAGGATGAGGCCACTCTGTTTTGCCAGGGAGTTGATGGGGGCAATTAGGGAGAGAAAGATGGTTTTCAGAACATATAACAGGACCCAGAGGAGGGGGGACAGGGAGATTTATAGAGAAAAGCTAAGGGTGGCAGGGCAAAAGATTAGGAGGACATACGCAGATGCAGAAGAGAAAATTGCTAGGCAGGCCAAAAAGGGGAAATAAAACTTTTTTTGGTATGTGGGAGAAAAGAGAAAGGCAAGGCAGGGGATAGTGAGGGTGAGGGGGGTGGCACTGGTGGATGGGGACTTTGAGAAGGTTGAAGTGCTGAATACTTACTTTTGCTTGGTCTTTACAGTGGGGGGGGGAGGGACCTGAGTTAAAGAAGAGGGGAGGGGATGACAAAAGAGTGGATCCTAGCCCATTTAGTGAGAACAGGGCAAAAGAGGAATTGGGAAGGTTGAAGGTAGACAAGGCAATGGGGCCGGACGACTTGCATCCTAGGGTACTCCAGGAACTGAGGGAGGAGCTGGTGGGACCTCTGGTAAGGCTGTTTAACTTGTCCCTGGATACTGGTTGGCTGCCAAGTGACTGGAAGATGGCAGACGTGGTGCCACTGCATAAGGGGGGCAGCAGGGAGGAGATCGGAAACAATAGCTCGGTCAGCCTCACCTCGGTGGTGGGAGAGGTGATGGAGTTGTTATTAAAGGAAAGAGTGGTAAATGACCTGATAGACAGAGGACTACTTGATGATGGGTAGCATGGTTTCACAACTGGGAGGTCATGTCAGACAAACCTAATAGAGTTCTTTGATTGGCTGATGAAGGTGGTTGGTCAGGGAAGGGCAGTGGATGTGGCCTATCTGAACTTCAGGAAGGTCTTCAACTCCATCCCTCACAGAAGGCTGGTAAATAAGTTGGAAAGCTTATGGATGGGACAGAAAATAGCTAGGTAGGTGGAGAACTGGTAGAAGGACAGAAGCCAGAGGGTGGTGATAAATGGGGTACATTCCAGGGAGATGGGGTGATGAGTGGGGTGCCCCAGTGGTCGGAACTGGGATCCCTCCTTTTTAACATCTATATCAGTGATATAGCAGAAAGGCTGGAGGGATGGGTGTGCCTATTTGCAGATGATATGGAGATCTGCAATAGGGTGGACACCGGGGGATGGAGGCCTTAAGGAGGACCTGATGATACTAGAGGGTTGGTCAGAAACTTGGCAGCTGAAATTCAGTGCCAAAAAGTGTGCAGTGATGCACATGGGGTGTAAGAACCAACATGCAGCCTACACTCGGGGGGGGGGGGTAATTAAGCCATCTAAGCAGGAGAGGGATCTGGAGATTATAGTATCAAGCAATTAAGGTAGGTACTCAGTGCAGCAAAGCAGTGGGAAAGGCATATGGGATGTTGGCATACATTGGGAGGGGCATAACAAGCAGAAAGAGGGAGGTACTGATGCCTCTATATGGGGCCATGGTGAGGAAGAACCTGGAGTACGGGGAACAGTTTTGGAGACCACACCTATGCAAGGACATAGATGGAATTGAGAGGGTGCAGAGAAGGGCAACCAAGATGGTGCACAGTATGCAGGGGAAGACATATGAGGAGAGGTGTAGAGAATTGGATCTGTACCCATTAGAGACTAGAAGGGAGAGGGGGCATGATAGAGACATTTAAGCATGTAAAGGGGATCAATAAGGTGAGGGACGGGAGCTTATTTAAAAGGAGGGTGGGGGTTAGAATTAGAGGGCATAGTCTAAGATTAGAAGGAGGAAGATTTAGGAGCAACGTGAGGGGGCATTACTTCATGGAGAGGGTGATGGAGAACTGGAATAAACTACTGGAGGAAGTGGTAGGGGTGGAAACAGTGGAGGGATTCAAGAGAGCATGGGGCAGACACAAGGGCTGACAAGTGGGGGGAAGGGGAGAGCCAGGGATATGGGGGATGAGAAAGGGGAGGAGAACAGACTAGATGGGCCAGAGGGTCCTTTTCTGCCATCAGATTTCTATGATTCTATGAATAAATGGCTCCTAATGCTCAAAGACATAACAGTTGACATCTAGAGGGCCCTATGTGATGCCTCTCCCTCCACAACTGAAGCGGCATGTTGAAAGTGGCAGGAGGAACTAGGGGTGGCTATCTGTGACCAACAGTGGTGGGCAGCTTGGCGTCAAGCTCATACATGCTGTTAAGACACCAGGGCTCAGCTCAACCAGTTGAAAATACTCCATTAGTGATACAGAACACCTTGTGCCCTTAAGTCTATGGGTCTTCTCCCATCTGACAGTTGTTGGAGGTGTTACTCCATCCCTGGAGCCCTGTCACACATTGTATAGTATTGTCTTGCCATCTCCCTTTTCTGAAAGGTGGTGCTTCAGTTTTTTTAAGCAGTATGCCCACCTAAGATCATCTTTGACCCTGCACTTATTCTCTTGGGTGTAGTCCAGCATAAAGTGCCCAGGTCTCCTTCTCTGCAAAATGAGTGATTGCAGTCACTGTAATGGCCACGTGTCTTCTATTTAGGAGGTGGAGAACCCCTGACATCCTGTCATTCCAGGAATGGCTCCTAGCTATGGGCAGTACCTTCACCTTTGAGTGCCTCTTTCATGTGGCAATGGATAAACTTGCAACTTATAATGGAGTTTGGGCTCCATTCCTTGTACTCCACACACCTCCTGCACAGCCATCAGAACAAAAGGAGAGGGGGGGGCTCATCAATTCTGCATGAGAGCCACCAGTGTGGGTTCAATCCCAGACCCTTTCTTCATTGGGAACAAGTCCAATACCCTTCTTTATGATCATCTGCCCTGACATTGGTAGACCAACTACAGCTGGTGCAATCAGAAGTGTATATCCATTGAGTGTATGGTGAGTGTAATACTGCTGTGCAGATAACTGTGATAATTAGATGTGTTTACTGTACTTGATCAGATAAATGTTCTCTGCTAGTATAAGCTGTATTAGTTCTCTGTAAAGGTTCACAAGTTTGTTTTATTTTTGTTGGCCTTGGCTGACTGTCTCTCTGTCCACCATTCCTACCACCTCGCCCCATCCCCTGGGACTTACCTGCAGCCACTGGAGTGTTCTCTGGATTACCTCCAGGGCACAGCCATCAGTGAGCCTTCCCAGCATCACTCCCCGAGTGGTGCCACATTGAGATCAGCTGGTACAGACAGCTGTGTGGGGTTCGGTGGGGGAGACAGACATCCGTGTCAAAGCCAGGATTTTTCCCCATTATTGGGAGGTGTTGTGTGCAATGACATTAGGCAGATAACATGACAACATCTGGCACACCTCCCAGACCCAGGAAGCCTTTGGGCATGCAACCACTGGCCCCCGCCAGGGGTCAGTCAGGAGCCAAATGCTAGCCCACTCTCCCTCCTGGCGAGGAGAGCAGTCCTTCAGATGCTCGATCCTCCTCCCCGGCTGGTTCTCTGAATCTCGGGCTCATATCTGAACCTGGGATGTCAGTGTCACAGGCGAAAGTCTAATTGATGTGCTGGTGGACCAGCTTACAAGTTTTTTTGGTGGTGTTTGTCTTTACTGTGTTGTTGTAAGTTAAAAAATGTTAATAGAGTTTAATGTTAAAAAAAGGAAGAGAACCCCCACCCTGTCACTCGGTTGCAGTGCTGAGGTAATTCAGAAATGGAGGGGGAGTCAGTGCTGTGAATATTGGGGTGGAGGTCAGTGCTGTGACTGTTGGAGATTCGGGGTAAGTGCTTTGACTGTTGTGGTTCAGTGCTGTCATTGATGCAGGTCGGGGTCAGTGCTTTGACTGGATGGGGTTGTGGGGGTCAGTGCTTGACAGTTGGGGTTGGGAGTCAGTGCTGTGAATGGGTGTGGGGGTCAGTGCTGTGACTGTTGGGGGTTGGTGGGTCAGAGCTGTGACTGTTGGGTGTGTGTGATATGACTGTTTTAGGTGTGGGGTCAATGCAGTGACTATAGATGGTGAGAGGATGATGCTGTGAGTGTTGGGGTGGGGCAGTGCTGTGACTGTTGGGGGGGAGTGCTGTGTCTGGATAGGGGCAGTGCTGTGATTAGGTGGGGTGGATGTCAGTGCTGTGACTGTCGAGGGGCAGTGCTGTGATTGTTGGAGGAGGGAGATCAGTGTTGTGACTATGGGGTGAGGGGTCAGTTCTAGACTGTTAGGCTGTGGAGGTCAATGCTGTGACTGTTGGGTGGGGACAGTGTCCAGTCTTGGGTAGGGGTCATTGCTGTGACTGTTGGAGATTGAGGGGTCAGTGCTGTGACTGTTGGGGATGTGGGACTGGGGTAATTTCTCTGACTGTTTGGGGTGGAGGTCAGTGTTAAGACTGTGGTGGGGTAGTGTACAGATTGGGAGTGCAAGTCAGTACTGTGGCTGTTGGGGTGGGGGCAGTGCTGTGGCTGGAGGTGGGGGTCAGTTCTGAGATTGTTTGAGATTGGGCAGTGCTATCACTGTTGGGGTGGGGGTCAGTGCTGTGACTGGGTAGGGGTATGGGGTCAGTGCTGTGTTTCTTCAGGTTGGAAGTCAGTGCTGTGACTTGCTCTGAGGGTCAGTTCTGTGACTGTTGGTGGTTGGGGGTTCAGGTTCAGAGCTGTGATTGGTTGGGCATGTGTGCCATGACTGTCAGAACTGAGGGGTCAATGCAGTGACTGTCAAGTGTTAGGAGGGCAATGCTGTGAGTGTCAGGTGGGGACTTTCCTGTGACTGAATGGGGGCAGTGTCAATATTGGGGTGGGGTGACTGATGGAGGTGTGGTGTCTGTGTTGTGACTGTTGGGGTTTGGGGGTCAATGCTGTGACTGTCTTGGGTGGGGGGCAGTGCTGCGACTATCAAGAGGACAGTGCTGCCATTGGATGGGGGGCGCTGTCCAGACTGGAGGGGTCAGTGTTGTAACTGTTGGTGGTGGGGGGGCAGTGTTGTGAGTATGGGGTGAAGGGCCAGTACTATGACTGTTGGGGTAGGGCAAGGTCCAGACTGAAATAGAGGGGGGTCATTACTGTGACTGTTAAGGGTGGGAGGTCTATGCTGTGTCTGTTGAGTGTGGGGGGGTTCAGTGTTATGACTGTCAGGGGTGGGAGGCATGCTGTAACTGTCGGGAGTGGGGGTCAGTGCTGTGACTATGTAGGGGTGGTAGGTCAGTGCTGTGACTCTGGGGGATAAATATTGTGATTATTGGGTGTGGGGCGCTGTAACTGTTGGGGGATAGGGATCAGTACTGTGACTGTTGAGTGGGGTTCAGTGTCTAGTTTGAGGTGATGGGGTCACTGCTGTTAGTGTTGCATGAGTGGCAGTGTCCAGACTGGAGTCTGAGCATCAGTGTTGTGATTGTCATTAGGGGGCAGTGCTCTGACTTTCAGGGGTGGGTGGCTGTGTTGTGAGTGTCAGGGGTAGTGGTCAGTGGTGTGACTGTCATGGATGAGGGTCAGTGCTGTGACTATCATGGGTGGGAAGTAAATGTTGTGGCTGCTGGCAGTGGGGGGATCAATGCTGTGACTGTTGGGGGTGGGAATCAGGAATGTGACTGTTTGGGGTGGGGCAGTGTACAGACTGGGGTTACGAGTCAGTGCTGTGGCTGTTGAGGTTGGGGAATCAGAGCTGTGACTGTTGGGGGGGTAGTGCAGTGACTGTTGGTGTGTGGCAGGATCCAGACTGGGGTGGGAGGTCATTGCTGTGACTGCTAGGGGTGGGGAGGTCAGTGCTGTGACTGTTGGGTGGCGACTGTGCCCAGACTGGGGTGAGGAGGTCAGTGTTGTGACTGTTAGGGGTAGGGGTATGTGCTGTGACAATTGGGTGTTGTACAGAGTTCAGACTGGGATGGGGGGACTGTGCTGTGACTGTTGGGGGTGGTCAGTGCTAGTTATGTGATTTCTGGGGGTGGGGCAGTGTTGTGACTGTTGGAGGTGGGAGACACTGCTTTGAATAGTGGGGCAGTCATTGCTGTGACTGTTGGGCAGTTTCCAGATTGGGTTTATTTATTTGAATTTTGGTAACCAGGTAGGTCCACTGAGACAAAAAGTCACTTTACCAGGGGTGAACCAGGAGAAGGTACAAGGGGAGGTACAGAGAATACAAATAAAGCAAGATAAGTGTGCAAAGACACTTGTACAATAGAACGTTTGGGGTTGGGGGGTCAGTGCTGTGACTTTTGTCTGTGGGGAACAGTGTCCAGACTCGGGTGGGAGCATCAGTGTTGTGCCTTTTGGTGGGGGAGCAGTGCTGTGACTGTTGGGAGTGGGGGGGCTAACAGTCACAGCAATGACCCCCCCATTCCAGTCTGGACCTTCCCGATCGACAGGGGCAGATGGGTCAGTAGGGGGGCTGTGTTATGGCTGCCAGGAATGGGGGTCAGTGATGTGACTCTTGTGAGTAGGAGGTCAGTGCTATGACTGCTGACAGGATCAGTGCTGTGACTGTTTGGGGTGGGGGGTCAGAGATGTGACTGTTGGGGGTGGGGCAGTGTTCAGACTAGGATTGGAGGTCAGTGGTGTGACTGTGGGGTGGGAGGCAGTGTCCAGTTGGTGTGGGGAGTTAGTGCTGTTACTGTCAGGGGAGGGGACAGTGCTGTGTCTGTCGAGGTTGGGAGGCCAGTCCTGTGACTGTCAGGGTGCAGTCAGTGCTGTGACTGTCAGGGTTTGTCGACAGTGCTGTTACTGTCGGGGGTCAATGCTGTGCCTGTAAGTGGTGGGGGGTCAATGCTATGATTACCATGGGTGGGGGTCAGTGCTGTGACTACCAAATGGGGGTCAATGTTGTGACTTTTTGGGTGGGATCAGTGCTGTGAGTGTTGAAGGTGGGGGCTGTACTGTAACTGTTGGGGGTAGGGGGTCAGTGCTATGAATGTTGGGTATGAGGGTCATTGCTGTGATTGCTGGTGGTCAGTCGTCAGTGCTGTGACTTTCAGAGGTGGGGGGTCAGTGCTGTGACTGTCAGGGGTGGGGCTCAGTGCTGTCACTGTCAGGGTTTGGGGTCAATGCTGTGACTGTCAGAGGTGAGTGGTCAGAGCTGTGACTGTTGTGGTGGCTAGACAGTATTGTGATTGTTAACAGTAGAGGGTCAGTGCCATGGATGTTGGGAGTGGGGATCAGTGTTTTGCTGTCAGGGTGGGTGGTCAGTGCTGTGACTGTCTAGTGGGGGGGGGCAGTCCTATGACTTTCAGAGGTGGGAGTGGGGGCGAGTGCTGTGACTGTCAGGGTTGGGGCAGGTCGGTGTCATAACTCCTGAGGTGGGTAGACAGTGCTGTTACTGTTTGAAATAGATGGAAGTAACAGTGTTGTGACTGACTGTCAGGGTGGGGGAGTGGGGTAATTCCTCTGACTTTTGAGGCTGAGGGTGGAGGAGAGTGCTGTGATGTCTGGGGTGGGCAGACAGTGCTATGACTGTTTGGAGTAGGCCCATTTTTCCATGCTGTTCATTTTTGTCTCTTTCACTCATGCTACTTTAATTATTTCTGTGATTTGAATTTTGGGGTGTGGGTGGGCAGGGTTTTCCATAACTGTGTTCATACTGAGGTTTCCAGTCACTAAAGCAGTCCATAAATAATGAATGAGACCACCACTTGCCATTCATTTTTACTTTGCAGTTTTCATACTGAAGGTTTGGTGCCTTTCATACCTTTGGTACCTTGATTTACTTTCTGTTCATTTTTGATATGAGGACTACAATGCAGTTGTGGGGCTACTAGTGATGGACTCTGACTGATATTTTCTTGGTCCACCGTCCCATCTGGAGGGGAACGTGGACTGAGCCCAGGCTGGCCACTAACCTAGAATGAGAAGCCCCTTGAATTGCATTCTTGCTGCCAGCTGGGCAATTCTGTGTTTAGAAACTATAACTATGGTCTACAGTATGAGAAAATTATTATCCTACTGTACAGTATGTCTGCTGCTGTGAAAACTATTTAACAATAGTAAATTTGCTTGTCGGACTGTAGAACTGCTAACTCCATGCCAGGGAACAAAGAACTGAAATACTTTGATAAATATTATTACTTTAATGTGTGTTTGTGATTGGAATTACAATGTAAAGAGTTTATGCAAGCAATAATACCCAACAGTGTGGGTGGTATTAGGCAACACTGGACTGCCCAGGGGTGTAATGAGGCCCAAAATCGCAGACGGAGGGCCTCATAGCCCCTGGAAGGTCCGGTATTGCCCATACTGCCCACCCTGGAGGGTATTATTGCACTTAGAAAATAGACCACTGTATTACATATGTTTTTTTTTAAAAATAATTTTAAGTTGAAATAATAAAACTCTAAGATGATTCATGTATTTTGTAATAAAATAGTCCCTCCCCTCAACACACACACAGTTTCCAAGCTGTTTTGATTTACTGGTTTGTTTTTTATTTCAATTTTCATTCAAGGCTTTGAATGCACCGTGGAATGTAACCAACGAGTGGTGGCAGCAAGCAGCAAGTTGAGTAGAATAAACAAAACAAAAGTAAGCCTACTAAATATAGACATATTTGTGTGCTTTGCCATTCTTGAGAGTTATGTTCAGTGACAGGTACTGATTTTTTTATTTTCATAGTTTCTTTGAACTTTTTTTATTCAACTATAAGTGAAGGAGCAAGTGAAGCAGGTGGCATGAGTGCCAAGTCAGGAAAGTACAGTTTTTGGGAATGAGCGCGGTTGGGAGAAATGGTCATTTGTATTTCTCCCCAACCGATTGTGCGAGCCGTACTTAGAGTAGCATCAGAAGTGGCATCGGTGATCAGTGTAGTGCTTTATAAGGTATGCCCCACAACTGATTTCTTTTCAGAGAAACACTTGTTTTTTCTTTCCTATGGATTGCTGTGACTGCACTAGATTGCGGGGGTTTGAGTAGTGGGAACCGGAGTCCGAGCAGCGGGAGCAAAAGAGTGAGAGAGAGAAAGGAAAAATGTTTACAAAAAAAACCTGTTAAATGAGGCTACAGTTGGGAGGGAGGGTGAGACAGTGAGGAAAAGGGTGAATAAGTTTATGTTACCACAGTCAGCTACTACGGATGGGGAGCTCTTTCTCTGGCTTAGCAAAACAAAAAAAAAAATATCAGCAATTTTAAATACACATTATACAATGGTAAGAAAAAATCCTGGACTCTAATTGGTCAGTCTTGAGCTGGACCCGTAATGTTATCCCAGTACAACATCACGGGTCTAGTCTCAGCCTCACTGTGAATCTGTAGATGAACTTTTGCTTGATTATGTGCTGCTTGATGATGTGCTTCATTGTTTCATTTTCTTTTAAAAAACAAAAATATTTTTCCACACAAAAACATCTTTAAAATGTTTTTTTTTTATTCTGTATAACAACAAGATATTGTATAATAGCAATTATGTCCTCCAGGTGTGCATTTGATGATAACGTCACACTCAGTTATTGACGCACTCGGCCTCCGGCCTTGTGCCCAACCACCTGAGGCGTGACGTTATCCCAGCATGACACACACCCTGTCGGGCATTATTGCTCAGTTTGGTAGTTTTAACCAATTAGAAAGGAGGGTTGGAATTAGGAAACTTCAGTGGGTTGGCATAACTGGTACTTTTTTGTACAGGGCTGTCACTGTAAGTTAATGTGCCCCTGCCAGCCAATCACATTTCTAGGATGCTTAAGCCCATTGTATAAGTAAAATTACTGATGCTAAACCCAGATTTAGAATATAAGGTAACTGTTTCAGACAGGTGTTACAGTACTTTTTGACTGCGAAGAGTTATAAACTGTTCATATGTGTGGGTATCTCAAAATATATCCACAATGGAATGTCCAGGGAAATTATATGTCATTTAGATGTATTTAGCCAGGCCTTCCCCATCTACAGATGTGTGTTTACAACTGACTTGATTCTGTGTACTCATGAACAGGTGGTGTGAGGATATGCACATTCATATACAAGTGTGGTTCTCCTTAGGGACATACTGAGCAAATGATAATATTTAGACAGCTTACAGGTAAAGATAAAACTGTTAACTATTTTATCCATATCACAATGTATGTATGAAATCACAATCTACCCTCTGAGATATTATTTATTGAATTTTGTTGACTGGGTGGGCCCACTGAAACCAAAAGTCCATAAGATATAGTAGGTTATATACATTAACAATTCAGAAGACAAAGAACCTCTGTGCACAAACACTGAGGCAATGGTTACCCCAAAGCTCATTTAGCTGGGAAGCCAAGTTTCAAGGAAGTACAAAATCACACATGCCCACACAATGCAAGGCATCATGGGCTGCATATGCAAATCACCACAGAATATTATGCTGGTTCAACTTTAAGCAGAATTGCATGGTGCCAAAAGGCATCTCACACAGTTTGCAAAGAGTGCTAACGGATGACATAGATGCGTGTTTCGTCCTACCAAGACTCATCAGTATGTCTCGTCTGTTTGACACCCTAGTGGAATGAACCAGCTACCCTACATACATTCAGAATTCATTGAGGTTACAGAGGTAGACAACGTTGTTGTGAACACAATCAGAGGCCTAACAGATCAAACAATACGCACACAGACTTGGTCAGTTTCAAATAGTGAATTTGCAAACCAGTATGGGTGCTTTAGAAGACAACTTCTGAAATTAAGGGGCAAGCACATCAGTGACAGCAGGTGCATTGGTTGGACTCAAGTAGGAGGGCCTTAAGCCCTTTCCTGAAATCCCCAAGTATGGAACAGTCTTATACAGTTAATAGGAGGTTGTTCAACAGGGATGGGGCAAAGCTGGCAAAGGACCTATTCCCTGTGCTGGACCTCACATGGTGTACTTATAAGACCATGAAGTGGGAGATCCAGAGAGTCCTTCTCTGGAGTTTTGCAATGAACACTTTCTCCAGGCTTGAAGGGTAGTTCCTTTTACCAATGTAAAGCCCAGACAAAGAATGGAGTACTCCAGCTACCTTCTAGCGAGTGCCAGTTCACTGATTGCAGAACATTGCAGAGATGTTCCCTAGATGAGGCCCCAGATGTAAAGTGACCGATTTTGTGGTATAGCATTTTGAGCTTATGCATTTCTGGGCCCCATATAGCAGCATGGGGAGCAGCATGATATTGGCACTTACCAGTCATCACTTCTTGGTGAGGATGATGTTTTGGAGATAGAGGAACCCAATGATTTAGAGTAGGGAATTTGTTAAGTGTTCTGTGTGTGTTCTGAAAGTTGCATTTTGGTCCACATATACCACAAGGTATTTAATAGACCCAATCACCTCAATATGATATCCACGCATCATAGAAAGGGATGAGATGTTGAACCCAAGTGTCAGAGGCCAAACAGGATGGTCTTAGTCTGTTTAGCATTGAGGACCAGTTTGTTGGCCATGAACCTTTTTTGAGTTCTTGCAATTCATTTGAGAGCTGCCAGCTGATCTGGTTAGCGTCTTTGGTGCATCTGTGAAATACGGCATCATCAGCATGTAGCAACAAAGTTAGTCCCACTGCAGTTGCCTAGCATATCATTTACAAAGAGGGAGAAAGAAAGGACCAAGGATGGACCCTTGTGGGATGCCATCTAAAACTGGTTGTTGTCCTGACTGGACATCCTTCCATTTTACCAAATGCATCCTGCTTGAAAGAGAATCAGATAACTATTGCAGGAATGCACTGTGACAGCCAAAGGGTTTCAGTTTAGCTAGCAGAAGACTGTGATTGACCAGGTCAAAGACTTTGGTGAGGTCTATGAAGATGGCACCAGTCAGCTGCCCTTTGTCCATAGCACCTAAGGTGTCCATAGTCAATCTGACCAAAGGCCGTGTCAAGCCCATGGTTCTTTCTGAACCCATGCTGTCTATCAGTCCATAGTCCTCACTGTTCCACATAGTCCTGAAGCTGATTATAAATTAACCCCTCCTGTATTTTCCACTGGTTGTTTAGGGCCACCCATGTGTAGAAGCACCACAAGGGCCACCTTCCATCCAGTGGGGATACTCCCTTCCCTAAGGGATCTGTTAAACAGCATGGCAGTAAGAGATGTGATAGCAGGAGCAGCCAGCTTTAGCAGTTTCGGTACAAACTTGTCAAATCCATTTGAGCTTTCTACTTTAATTTGCCTTGGGAGCTTGAGCATCTCTTTCTGGGTTACCAGCCTACTATGGTGTAACCCCCAGGGGGCACTATCCTAGGGGCTACTACCCCGCCTGTCCTAACTGTAACAGGGTAAGGGGCCCAGATCCATTGGCGGGTGCCTCCACCCAGAGGTCGGGGTCAGAATAGTCTAAGACGACTTGGTCACAGCCTTCTGGGTCACTGCAACCCCCTTTCTTCCCACTAGTGGTCCACACAATTCAATTATAACATCCTTACCATATACACTTACCCCCCGGCTCGAACCAATCAGCTTACTCCGGGGAACCCCTGAAAAGAAAGGTGCAGTTACACAATATTCAAAGTGCGGCAATTCACCATTAACACCCAAACCAGCCAGTGTACCTTTACAAAACAAGCAATCTGATTTATTTAAGGGGAGATAACAAGGACCAGGAGGAATCAAGTTGATTGGCTTATCACCACTATATATGAGTATCTACCTAGGGCTCTGTGCACAGGCCTAACCTATAAGTTACTGTCTATGGGTATCCAAGCCCTAGTGGCTAGTTCCTCGATGCAGCTGGTTGGGGCCCTGACACAGAAACAGGCATGAGATTCCTACGAAGATTAAACAGAGCCAGCAGGCTCAGTTAGTGTAGTCAGCAAAATAACCAGAAGATCTTGCCCTTATTAGGAACATTTGGCATGGAGCTACCCTGATTTAGTACTCATGACTCCAGAAGCCCTCACTCCACTTGCAGAACCAAGCCTGGACTCCAAACACTTCTCCACACATTTATATGAAAGGCAACAGAGGGGTACCATACCAGGCAGCTACTCCTAGGGCCTGACCGAACTCACAGCTAATCGGGGAGTCAACGCAGCTTCACTTTTTCCTGACAGATTGAGCGCGATTCAGCAGATTCTCCAGTCCTCTACAGGGTGAACCTGGTAGGTAGCTGTGCTCCTGCATAGCCTCCTCTGACTGCTACCCAGCGGATTTAGTCCGATACTTGCCGGCGACCGAGCCACCCGAATCTGGCCTTCCACACACACACTTCCCACGTGAAAACTCAATGGCGCAGGAACCCAGAGCTCCTTCCTCGCTCACAGCCACAACGTCTCTGCCCCTCGGCAGTTAGGGCAAGTCTCTCCACTCGTGCGCCACCTGATCCCATAGATGGGCTGCAGATGCCTGTCACTTAATGCTGCCCCTATTGGTGCAAACAAGGCGCCATTCTTCAGACTTGACTTCCCAGAATTACCGGCTGTGTCACATTGGTCAGCCGGCTCCCACATGAGTCCCTGTCCTGGTTGGTCAGAAAGATCTCCATTTTAGTGTTCTCCAAATTACCATTGGCCCAGAGCAGTAGTCCAGGTCCAAAATGGAGGGGCCAAGCACACACAGTCCCAGCTGCAGAAGAAGCAGGTTAGACAAACTGTAATTCCACTAACACTCTAATTATGGCCAAACAGTTACATCTTTCAAAAGGGGCTCCCTCTGCGCATATAGCGACTATCAAATGGGAGCAATTTCACCTCAGCTCAGGCGGGATTTGAACAAGGAAACACTAGTCCCCTACATACCAACCCACTGGAGCCTGTGAGCAGGCAGCTCTTAAAGAGAGTACTGGAGGCTTTGGAAGCACTCACAACACCCACATTTAGGCGGCATTGCGCCGAACACCAGTTAGGCAGGGAGAATTTAGGCAAGCTCCAGGAAGGCTTTCAGGAACCCCGATTTGTAAGGGGGTTACACCCTTCCTGGCTTGGAAAGAACTTGGCGTCCGCGCCAAGTAGTTACCCTTAAATCACTTTAAGGTAAAACAGTTTAGTTTGACAGCACATTAGACCTTTTGTTACATACATTGGCACTGTATTCACAGTTTACTATTGTTTATGCAATATTACACATAGGCAACCTTTTTCTTTTTAAATCAGGTCATTACTTCCTGCCCAGGACACCTGGAAAGAAGGGGCCCTTCCCTATCAGCTACTTGCGGGCTAACTGGGGCAGGGGCACAATACTTAGAGGGCAATACTAACAGTTGTGCATCATCCCCCAAAACTAACTTGGGCAATGAACTTGGAGATACATAGACCCCCTTATGGACTACATTTAATGGCAGGGCCACAGGCTGACCCAGAGACTCATAACTTAACCTTATCAAAGGCTGTACTTTTTGGCCAGTGCGTCTAGGGGTCTCAGTAAAATCTGCTATGGGCCCTGGCTCCATTTCTGCCTCATCTAGATTAGTAGAGAGAACCTCCTTATGAGAAGGGGACCCCATGCCCATAGTACTTTTGAGGACGTGACCCTCTATCTCAGGACCCACACTACTTAGTTCAGTCAAGGGCACTTCTGACACTACTGGGATGCTATCAGGGCACTCAGAATATTCTTCTTGCTCAGGCGGATTCCAAACAGATTCCCCCATGTCATTTTCCTCTTCTAAAAAGTCAGACAGTTCAGCCAGCTCGGATAATTCAGCCAGACTCATAGACCCTATTTCGTCAGCTTTGAGGCCACTCACTTCATCCTCGGGGAGTATGGGCTCTGAAGACAAAGCTGGGGGCTCCTACAGTCCATAAAACCCAACTTCATCCCCAGAGTGAGCTAGGGGGTTGCCTTTAAAAAGTTGACTCAGTTCATAAGAGGGGTAATATTCCACATCATGTTCACTGTCTTCAACCACAGACAGGGGATCAATTCCAGCAGGGGGGAGAGGGGAAGGCTCCCAGGGTTTAAGTTCTGAGGAGTCAACCCCTTTGAATCTCTTTTTTGCAGCAGCTCTAGTTATAGGCCCAGAGGAAGGTGCATTAAGAGGCACAGTCTCTATCAAAATCTGTCCAATTGGTAGCAGGTGATTTCGGTGTAAAATTTTGACATCTTTTGAATTGTTTTCGGGCCTTACTTTGTACACAGGCAGATCATCTAGTTTGCCCACTACAATGTGAGGGAGATGGTGTCATCAGTCAGCAATCTTGTGTTTGCCATACAATCCCAGATTTCTTAGCAATACCAGATTCCCCTCCTGGAGTTCCTGTGCCTTCACCTTTTTATCATACCTCTCTTTGTTGGCCAGGTTCCTTTTGGCAGCCACAGTTTGAGCCAGTTGGTACGCATGATTTAGCTGAGCCTTTAACTTTTGCACATACTGTAAATAATCATCAGCTCGAACCCCATCAGGAGAGACTCCAAAACACACATCTACCGGCAATTGAGCTTCTCTTCCAAACATCAGGCGGTAGGGGGAGAACCCAGTGGCATCACTTTTAGTGCAGTTGTAGGCATGTACCAGGGTGCTAATTTGTTGGCTCCATCTAGGCTTGTCTTTTGGGTGGAGGATGCCTAGCATGTCTAGCAAGGTGCGGTTGAAACGTTCATGCTGGGGGTCCCCCTTGGGGTGGTAAGGGGTGGTTCTGGACTTTTTCACCCCCCACAAGGATAGCATCTCTCTAATCAGTCGGCTCTCAAAATCTCTCCCTTGATCGGAATGGATTCGCTGGGGGCCCCATAATGAACAAATAAATTTTCAACAAGGACTTTAGCCACCATGGTTGCCTTCTGATCCTTGGTGGGGAAAGCCTGGGCATATCGAGTGAAATGATCAGTGACCACCAATATGTTGCTGATATTTTTCAGATCAGGTTCTAAGCTCAGGAAATCAATGCAGACCAACTCCATAGGGGTGCTGGTAGTGATATTGACCATGGGGGCAGCTCTCTGAGGTAGGGCTTTTCTTTGCAAACAGCGGCCATAGGTCTTAACATACTGCTCTACATCTGCACTCATTTTGGGCCAGTAGAATCAAGTCCGCACCAGGTCAAGAGTTCGGTCTATGCCAAGATGCCCCATGTGGTCATGCAGGGACCTCAACACCAGTTCTCTAAAAGCGGTGGGCAGCACCAGTTGTTTTTTGTCTATTCGCCCCTCTTTGCCTACGGTCTCCCTATATAATAGTCTATTGTTCAGCTTCAACTTTGGGCCTTCTTTGTATAACAGGGCAGTTCTCAAGTCAGTGGACCGCAGTTGGGACACATCTCTCCCGGCTTGCAGCGCCTCTAAAACAGGTTGTATCATGGGATCTCGAGACTGAGCCAGCTGGAGGCTATCATTATTAAACTGAGACAGCATACTAGTGTCTAAAGCAGAAAAGTGGCAGTAAGCAGCAGGCACACAGTTCTCAGACGGACCCAAGCAATCCACCATGCAGTCCACAGTATTAGGAGTCATCTGTTACTTCTTATCGAATTTCTGGCAAAGTGCTCTAATGTTGGGTTCAGACAACCTGACCCACTCGGCTCAGGACACAGGCCTCTGGGAGAGAGCATCAGCATCTATATGGTTGAGGCCTGCTCTGTATTCAATAGCGTAGTTGTAGGTGGATAACGCAGACAGCCACCTGTGACCGGTGGCATCCAATTTGGCTGTGGTCTGAACATATGTCAAAGTATTATTATCAGTTTTCACCAGTATCTTAGCCCCATACAAATAGTCATGGAAATGATCAACAATGGCCTACTTTAGAGCCAGGAACTCTAATTTGTGCACTGGATAATTCTTTTCAGAGGGAGTCAAACTGCAGCTGGCAAAAGCTACAGGTCTCAGACCATTCGAGTGCCCTTGGTACAATACGGCCCCCAATCCTTGCAGGCTGGCATCAGTATGAAGAACATAGGATTTAGCTGGGTCAGCATAGGCCAGCACTGGGGCATGAGTAAGTTGATATATAATGACATAGAAAGCTTCCTCGCAGTCAGCAGTCCAGCGAGTACCAAACACATCATTGGGGCGGAAATAAGTCTTTTCAGTCCCAGATTGTGTAGTCTTCTTATATTTCTTATGGGTCGGGGGGGTACCCTTGAGTGAGATTAAGCAGGGGCCGGATCACCCGAGAGTAGTCTTTGATAACTCATCGGTAGTACCCACAGAACCCCAAGAACCGCTGTAGCTCCTTCAAATTTCTGGGTTGGGGCCAAGTGGTCAAAGCCTCCACTTTGCTGGGGTCAGTCTCTGTGCCTTCGGTGGATACTATGTGGCCCACATACTTCACAGAAGTTTGAAAGAATTGGCACTTGTCTATAGATAACTTAAGACTGAAGTCCTCCAGCCGGTCCAGAACCTTGAACAATCGACTTTCATGTTCTTCCAACGAGCTGCCAAACACTATGACATCATCTAAATAAACCAAACACTCAAGCAACTTCATGTCCTCCACAGCACGTTCCATCAGGAGCTGAAAGGTAGCTGGGGTACCTGAAATCACTTGAGGCATCTGGATAAACTCATAGAAACCTAGGGGGCAAATGAATGCAGTCTTCTCTCAGTCCTCTGGAGCCATTGGGATCTGATAGTGCCCACTGCGGAGATCTAACACAGAGAACCACTTACTGCCGTTTAGACAGTCCAGGGCGTCCTGTATGCGTGGCATGGTATACTGGTCAGGGATGGTCCGCCGGTTCAGGGTACGGTAATCCACACACATCCAAACAGCCCCATTCTTTTTTCTCACTACGACAATGGGGGAAGCATAAGGGCTCCTGGATTCTTGTATCACATCAGCAGCAAGCATCTCTTGCAGATGCCATCTCACATCGTCTATGTCAGCAGGGGCCAAGTGCCGAGACCTCTCTCGAAAAGACCTTTCATAATGCAGTTGAATGTGGTGTTCGGCCCCCTGCACACATCCCACATCCCATTCTTTTAGGGAAAAGACCTGGTCTCTTTGGGCAAGCTTCTCACTGACCCTTACTTTCCATTCAGCAGGCAACGGGGAGTCACCGAAATCAAACAAGTCTAGCGTGACTCTGTCATCCTTCCCCAAACCCTTGCTATTGGGGAGCACTGCAGTGTCCGCACAATGCACACTAGCCAGGGTGCAGACTCTGTTTACTCTAATCTCTTTGTCAGACACATTATGAACTTGAACCATCACTCTCCTGGCATAAGCATGGGCTCTAGCAGGCAGGATACTGGGTTTAACCAGCAGTCCCCCAGGCAACTTTCCTTCCCCAGGCGCATCCAGCATCAACAGTTTATTCATGACATCCTTTTTAGCCGGACCTCCCCTTGTAAAACACACTGGGCATTTGGGGCTAATAGCAACGACTCCAGATCCTTCCTCCAGACAACACCCACCGGCCCTTCAGACTCCTCCTGACTAGCTTTTCTCTGAGTCTCGTAGGCCTTCTGGATCAAAGCGGGTATCCTAAGAGCTTGCCCAGTCCTGGACACCTGCTTTTCAGAACACAACTGGGCTAGTCGACCAAACATGTGAGCATTGGTCCCAATCGACAAGGGTACTCCATCATATAGTCCAGTGGGGGGGCAGACTAAAGCCAAAGTTTCTACCTGTTCATCCACCCCAGCCACAGAAGTAGGAAATGACAACCAGATCCAGATATACCCCAAATACGGATAGGCCTTGTCACTAAGCCCCCATACATGTAGACCATCCAAGGGTTGTAGTGGCACCTCAGGTGGATGTGTCTGATACCAGTCCTGAAATATAATGGTCACCTGAGAGCCACTATCCAATACAGCTCGGGTGGGAATCCCATTTACTCGAACCGGGGCCTCCATCGAGGGCCCGACCACATCAGACCATTCAGGGGGCACAGCGTTGACAGTGGTTTGGGCATTGGCCTGGGTCACAAAGCCCTTCCTAGGGGGTCAGACATGGGCCCTGCGATGCCAGGTGATCAGTCTGCTAATGACCTTCCTTAAATTCTCCAGCAACTGGCACTCAGTCTGAAAGTGTCCATCCTCCCCACAATGGTAACAGAACTTGGGGTCCCGGGGGTCTCTATTGTGAAGGGAATACTTCATCTGCTGGGGGTCATCCAGAGGGTGAGGGGACTCCCCTGGGCAAGGGCATTTGTTTCTAGATAACTCTGGTTCCCCACACCTAACAGGGTGGGTAGTGATTCACTTCAAGTCCCTCACCAGTTTCGTAAATTTCTCATCTCGGCCATCAACTCACTTTCTACTTGGGGATCAGAGGAAATGGCATGCACCCCCACCCTTTCTTGTAACTCTGGGGATACATCAGGCCCCCCGAAGGATGGGTCTCATCGGGTTCGCTAGACTTAGGGGTTTGGCTCAGAATCACAGCCCCCACATAGGGTTCCCACCCCTCCTCATCAGTCTCTACTTCTCTAATCTCCCTCATCAATTGACAGTATTCAGGCAGGGCAGCTCGCCGATCATGTAACTTAAGTTTTAACAGTATCACACTGGAAAATCTAGCAGACTTTAGAACATGTTCCAGTCTGATCTGGTTCAAGGTGATCCCCCCTTTTCAGTAGGCCTTCTGTAAAGCTGTTTCCACCCTAGTAACAAAGGCAGAAAGCTTTTCATTCTTCCACTGCTTAGCAGACTTGAATTTCCATAAGTCTTCCCCAGTTTCTGGGCTTCCAAACACTCCCTCTAGAGCAGAAAGATACTCTGCTGTGGTAGCTTCCAGGCTAGTGGCCTGCAAAAACTGAATGGCTTCTAAAGCCGGACCCCACAGGCTCTCCATCAGTCTCTTTCATTTCTCCCCCTCAGAGCACTGCCACTCCTGGACTAAGGGGGTGGCATAATCCATCCATGCCTCCAAATCATCCTCCCCTGAAGGCATGGGCACTGTGCCAGAAAAAAGTTTTAGCCTACGGTACGAATCTAGCTGTATAGAAGGAACCACTAGGGGTGGTGGGGCCAAAATAGAACTCTTGGGGGGTCCAGGAGAGGTACTGGGGGAAGCCTGGGGGGCGGGATCACTGGAAAGATCCAAAGCCTGCAGCAACTCCTGGGTAGTCCTCCCCTCCATGGCTAACAATTTTAGCAGTTCATCTTTGAAGCTGTTAGTCTGGGGAGACCCCCCCAGGGGTGACTGACCCACTCCGGATATGGATGACCCTCCACCCCTGTTGGGCACCTTCTGGGTAAATCACTGGGGGTACCCTCTCGGGGTCAATAGCTACACTACATAACAGTAGCACCTGCAAAGTCTGATCAAGTAGGTCAGCCATACGCCCTCTCACCTCTACCTTACCCAGACACTTAACCCGCTCCACTACAGAAATAAGGTCAGCATTCATTGTCCCTAAAGGTACATCTAGTAGTAACACAATTCTCTGAGAGTCCAACTCTTTAGCTTCACCCCAACCCATCAGTTTATGTACCGTTCTCTTAATGGGGTCCAACTTGATTTTAGCCATGATATCCCCTTCCAGCTTTTCCTTCAATTTATCCATAGTTAGGTACTTCATCCACTCGGCCACTAGGGGACGCTGATCCCAGCGGTGTCTCCACTATGTAACCCCCAGGGGGCACTATCCTAAGGGCTACTACCCATGCCTGTCCTAACTGTAACAGGGTAAGGGGCCCAGAACTGTTGGCGGGTGCCTCCACCCAGAGGTCGGTGTCAGAATAGTCAAAGATGACTTGGTCACAGCCCTCTGGGTCTCTGCAACCCCCCTTTCTTCCCACTAGTGGCCCACACAATTCAATTATAACGTCCTTACCAAATACACTTACCCCCCGGCTTGAACCAATCAGCTTACTCCGGGGACCCCCTGAAAAGTAAGGTGCAGTTACACAATATTCACAGTGTGGCAATCCACCATTAACACACAAACCAGTCAGTGTACCTTTGCAAAACAAGCAATCTGATTTATTTAAGGGGAGATAACAAGGACTGGGGGGAATCATGTTGATTGGCTTATCACCACTATATATGAGTATCTACCTAGGGCTCTGTGCACAGGCCTAACCTATAAGTTACTGTCTATGGGTACCCAAGCCCTAATGGCTAGTTCCTCTATGCAGCTGGTTGGGGCCCTGACACAGAAACAGGCATGAGATTCCTACAAAGATTAAATAGAGCCAGCAGGCTCAGTTAGTGTAGTCAGCAAAGTAACCAGAAGATCTTGCCCTTATTAGGAACATTTGGCAGGGAGCTACCCTGATTTAGAACTCAAGACTCCAGAAGCCCTCACTCCACTTGAAGGACCGAGCCTGGACTCCAAACACTTCTCCACACATTTATATGAAAAGCAACAGAGAGGTACCATACCAGGCAGCTGCTCCTAGGGCCCGACCGAACTCACAGCTAATCGGGGAGTCAACGCAGCTTCACTTTTTCCTGACAGACCGAGCGCAATTCAGCAGATTTTCCAGTCCTCTACAAGGTGAACCTGGTAGGTAGCTGTGCTCCTGCACAGCCTCCTCTGACCGCTACCCAGCGGATTTAGTCCTATACTCGCCGGTGACCGAACCACCTGAATCTGGCCTTCCACACACACACACGCTTCCCGCAGAAAACTCAATGGCGCAGGAGCCCAGAGCTCCTTCCTTGCTCACAGCCACAACGTCTCTTCCCCTCAGCAGTTAGTGCAAGTCTCCCCACTCGGGTGCCACCCAATCCCATAGGTGGGCTACAGATGCCAGTCACTTAATGCTGCCCCTATTGGTGCAAACAAGGCGCCATTCTTCAGACTTTACTTCCCCGAATTACTGGCTGTGTCTCATTGGTCAGCCAGCTCTCACATGAGTCCTGATCCTGGTTGGTCAGAAAGATCTCTATTTTAGTGTTCCCCCAATTACCATTGGCCCAGAGCAATAGTCCAGGTCCATAATGGAGGGGCCAAGCACACACAGTCCCAGCTGCAGAAGAAGCAGGTTAGACAAACTTTAATTCCACTAACACTCTAACTAATTATGGCCAAACAGTTACATCTTTCAAAAAGGGCTCCCTCTGCGCATATAGCGACTATCAAGTGGGAGCGATTTCACCACAGCTCAGGTGGGATTTGAACAGGGAAACACTAGTTCCCCCCATACCAATCCGCTGGAACCTGCTAGCAGGCAGCTCTTAAAGACGCAGTACTGGAGGCTGGAAGTACTACAACACCCACATTTAGGCGGCATTGCGCCGAACACCAGTTAGGCAGGGAGCATTTAGGCAAGCTCCAGAAAGGCTTTCAGGAACCCCCATTTGTAAGGGGGTTACAATGGAATTCAGGGGCTTGGCTCATTGTGACTGGCAGGGCGTGGAGGGGGTTGGAGGACCCAGGAGGATTGTTCTTGAATCTGTTCAAGTCAGAAAAGAAGGCATTTAGTGTAGCGGCAGAGGAATGAGGGTCACAGTACCACTGACAATCCACCTCAATGTCATCATCAGTGTAGCTGGTGTGGCCTTTAGGAGGGCATTAATATGCACCCAGAATTTTTTTCAGGTCAGAGAGATTTTTGTCTTGAAGGGTTCAGAGTACTTTTTTTCAGCTTTGTGGTCCATTGTAAAGGAGTTTCAGAATTCTCTGGACATGTGCCAGTCAGCCATGAGATCAGAGGTTTTGAAGGGCCCCCATGCTCTGTCTCTTTGCTTCATGAGCAGCTTTAGCCCATTGTCCAACCATTTAGAGTGCTGCCTTTTGGCTCTGAGTTGCTTAAAGGGACATGCTTTTGGCAGCAGAGAGGAAACAATAAATGAAGAAGTTAAGGGCTGAGCCGATGTTGGGGAGGTCCTTGATTGTAGCGCAGTGAACCTCTGATAGTGTGGAGAGGAAGGAGTCAGTGTCAAATCTGGAGAAATCTCAAGCCCAAAATATCCTAGTGGCAGTTTTCCATATACAAAAAATCAGGACACGGTCACTAAGGGAGTCTGTGAAGATACCAGCAGCTCTGATTCTGTCTGGATTTGAGACAAGAATCTGGTCAAGAAGAATGTGGTTTCCAGGTTTATTGTTCTGTCAGGTGGGCTTACTAATAATCTGGTGAGTTGGGCTTTGGGTAAGGCAGCCTCGGTGCCCTCCCATCTCAGGGGTTCAATTTATATTGACGTCCAAAAGGAGTACTGTTTCCCCAAGGTGTAGGTCAGAGAGTGCCTTCATGAGCACATCCAGGGTAGCTATTGCAACTTGCGGGGGGGCTCATAGATGCAACCCACATGAAGGGGCTTTGTGTAACGTAGTAGTAGTAGCTTTACAATTATAGCCTCATACTCGGTGTTAACAAAGGGCAGGGATGAATAAGGGCAGGGATGGTCACCAATGAGGCCTTCAGGGTGGACCTGACATAGATGAGAACTCTTTCACCTTTTTTCTGGAGGCTGTCCTGTCTAAAGGTAGTAAACCCAGGAAGCACACCCTCATGTGTGAGCACTAAGAGCCTGACCCATGTTACAGAGACAGGTACCACATCTGGGGAGTACATGCTAGACCACCCCTCCTGTTCAGGAGTTTGGGTCTGAGATGGTTAATGTTCATGTGAACTATTTTTAGCCCCCGAGTATTGGTTCAGCTCATTTCTGTAAGGGAATATACTCTGAAATTTTCAGTGGGGGGGTCTGGGGTTTAGATCCAGATCTTCTGACAGGACCAGTAAGAAGGATGTCAGGATCCCAATGTGGGGTCCAGGATTAGACAGTCTGGGCCTCCTCTTTAGTTCAAGGAAGAAGGTGCACACCTTGTAGCAATTATCTTCTTTGTACAGCCTCAGTAGTATAAGCAAGAGAGGTTCATGCTTATGAGTGTCATAGCAATAGGACAGGAGTGAACACAAAAGCATCGGGACACTTTCCATCTGGATAATCAGGACCAGGTCTGAGCCCAGAACTACAGTAACAAAATGTACACAATAGCAGCCACAACTCCTTTCAGAGACATCTTAACTATTTGACCCTGACTGGGGGAGGGTGACCTTGTATTATTAATAGGAGACACCCCAAGGGTACTGATACCAGTTTAAGCACCAGAGTTACCCAGGCTAATTTACATACAGTAAGGCAACAAGCACAGGCACACATACACTCTACACTGAGGTGGGGTGTTCTTTGGGTTTAGCTAATATGTCTACTTCAACTTCTATACAATAGGCAGAGCTAGGAATTACATTCACTGGCCATCCTGATAGGATGCAAGACAGAAACAGCTTTTTAGCAGCTATTTCTAGTGATTTGGTAATTTCACCCCTGAGGGTTGTGGGTAAAGCAAAATCATGCAATTTCTTTTTTCTTTTGTATTTATGGTCTGCCCCCCTTCCCCAAGGGAGCTCAGCCCATGCTCCATGCTGTCCCCCCATACCTAGGCTTACCTCCCTGGGTGGGGCCACTGGGTAGACACCCCCTCCCCATGGTCATCAGTATCTTGCCCTGGCTTACTCCCCAGGGTGGGGCCACAGGAGTGTGAGTCCCCCCCGGCAGAAACTGGTGACAGCAGGGACGGTGGCGAAGCAGGGCATCGTGCTCGGGGGACCCGAAATTTTTGTTAATATTACAGTAGAACCCTGGGGGTGGGGCTGTGCAATGATGTCCCTCATCCGTTCTGCCCCCTTCGGATGATGGCACTGGCATGATGGAACCTCCAGACTCTGCCAGAGGTCTGTGGTGTGCTGGACACTCTATCCTACCCACTCGGAGAAGGAGAGCAGTCCCTAGGATGCTCAGTCCTTCTACCCCTGGCTGGTCCTCTGACCTCCTGAGCCTGTTCCTGAACCTGGGTCATTGGTGTTGCAATTTCTAAATGCAGGCAGTTCAAGGTTACATACTAACACCATGTAGAAACAGGGTGAGAGGCAGATGCTGTTATTTAGTGACTTAAACAGCTGGTTCACCTGCTCCACCCAGAAAGAGTGTTAAGTGATTCTTGCTATCAATGGGGTTAGCACAAGAACTTAGAAGACTGGTGGCACCCAGGAATGGAGAAGTATAGAATAGAATAGTTGCATTGTAGGCTAACCAATGAGCTGCCTGCACCAGGGTGTACTGTAGGCTATGCAAATAGAATGTGATTTCCAGGAGTAGCCTCCCCCCCCCCCCATTTTGCTGCTCTACAGAGACTGTTTAGTCCAGAGCTTTGTCAGTGGACACTACTGTATGGTGGTTGGATTCTGTGTTAAGAAACTGTGTTCAGCATCCAAGGCTTTTAGGGGACTTTTTCTTTTCTCTCCTTCCTTGCTAGGGTTGTGTGCTGCCATTTATGCTCTACAGTCACGTTATCTCCTATTAGGTGGAACTGATACTATCCCTCCATGGAGGATATATATATATATATATATATATATATATATATATATATATATATACACACACATATTCTTTGGAGTTTTTTTTTAGTCTTACTATATTCTGCACCCAGCATCTTTTAACAATTTTGCACAATGCACCATTTTGCACTGCTTGAATGATATTTGTAACATGGCAAGAAATGTCAGAAGCTAATGCAGTAAGTAGATTGATGGAAACACAACACATGGTACAATCTGAAACAGGGATTAATTCCCTAGTAGTGCTCGCTTCAGAATGTAGCAGTGTTTGCAGCCACAATGGGAGTGTACAACAGGAAGAATTAGGACATGGTTTGCTCTGTGGGCGCGCCGCAGAAATCTTGACCATGCTCAGCGGTCGACCCCAGTAAACCCATGGGCGCCACAGTCAAGGGGGAGCTACCTGCATGATCATCTCTGCTCAGTAGTGTGTGATGAATTATGAGGCTTTTCACCTATCCGATAGAGTCCTCGATCTTGAGCGAGCTGAAAAAATGTACCATGAGTGCTGTTTGTGTCCCTTTACCTCAATCACTGCTGGTGATTATTTATTCTTAATGAAGAATGCATTCTGGGAATATTGGGAATATTTGCATACCTTGGCATGCACAATCGAGTGAGATGCCAGATACGTAAATAGTCGTTATTTCCTCAGAATGCAGTAGTGAAGCAGAAATAGAAAGAAGCGAATGGGTGAAGAGAGCAGTTTACATAGAAAAAAATTACATTGTTTCATTATATCTGAGGCAAATGTGTTTTTAAACATCAGTTTGAAACCTACTTAAAACAGCAGTCACTATATAAATATATACTGAATTGTGAACATGCATGCACCCGATTGACATCGACATCTACTGAGAAGTAGACAGATGAACAGCAGTTAATATTGTATTAAACAATATCGTAATTTGCTGCTCATTTATGTCCCACATGTCATTGACTTGTAACATTACTAAATTTGTGCTAGCCATGTTACAAGCACATTAATCCACTCCAAAGGCAGGCTCTACTAGGGAATTAATGCCTGGTTGGTGGTTGGAGGCACTCGGCCTACAGCTTCATGCCCCCCCCAAACCAGGCATTAATTCCCTAGTAGAGCCCTCCTTTGTTGTGGATTAATGCTTACATATATGTCATTCTGCACCATTTGCAAGATTTATAATTAACAAGTTTTGCACATTGCAATATTTTGCACTATTTGAAATTGTGAAAAAATATTTTAAAGGAAGTTATTTATTCATATGTGAGCCTTAGCTTCAATGAATTCAGACATATTTATGCGATGGACTTTTATGCTAACAAAGAAATTACTTTATGCAGGACTTTACTTGCAGAAAGCATAATTGAATAGTGAATATGAATTTATAGTTGGGTGCTTCACAAACTTTTATATCTTAAAGAGATAGGCAGTTATTTGAACATATGCCCTTTCTTTAAGAAACAAACAGTTTTATAGTCTATTTACCAGAAAAGTCTGGAATAAGTGGAATGTAAAATATATTTTTTAAGAAGAGAAACCTAACACATTAAAAAATCATTAAGACAAAAATAGAGGCAATCTGGTTTGCATGCACTGGACTGCATTTATGGATGGTAAACACACAATATTTTTAGTGCAATACCCTAAGACTATCCTGTAACTTACAAGGTGCTGGTACTAATTACAGGTGGGGTGAGTTTAGGAGTACCTTTATCCATGCTCTGTACTGAGATCCATCTATTACATGTGCACAGGTTAGTTGCAACTTGGAGCTGCCAGATATTTATCTTTTATTGCTTGTTGGTGGACTCCCATGGTGTTGTGGCAGTTGTGGAGGGCAGAACAAAGTCCGATTTGAGTTTGAATTTCAGTGGATTTTTTCAAACACCCACCCACACTGGAATTCGGGTCCCCATTGAAGGCATGAGAAGGGTGGAGGCCTGTTTCATGGCTCCCATAGGTTCTACATTACAAGCATGGCAATTGGGCCATTGGAGGGGGGGCAGCCCTTTCCAACCCCCTGAGTGATTACTGTGGTTTTGCAGCCATTGTACAGGGGAAGACAAAATCTGATGTATCACAGCTAATGTGTTATGCTGGCAAAAAAAGGAAAACTCTGTACCCAAGTTCTGTGTTTCATATAGCCAAGAAATGATTGAGCACATCTTGTTTCCCCCTGTTTTTTGGCTTTCCTTACTAGTAAAGAATTGATTGGGAAACAAATGCTGGTAATACACCTGTGATCAGGGACATGGTGTTTGGAGCAGATACATAATAACTGTTTTTCTTTTTGTAAATTTATTTTTGCCAATTGTTAGAGGGTGCCAGACTTGATGGGGATACCAAAGGTTTTGGCCCAGGGAGCATCTAACACTTCCCCAAAGTAATGTACCTTTTTAGTAGCTGATGGCGTGGCCTGGCATGGACTTGATATGTCCCGAGGGATTTAAAAGCTCTTGATGCAAATGGCCTAAAGTAGTTTAAACTGAAAGAAAGTGTAAGAAGAGGAGAGGTGAGTCACATTGCACCCCATGGGTTTGATCCTGTCCATGGATCCAACCTGGTTCAGGGGTGGCAGTTTGGGTCCTGAGACTGGGGTGAAGCACAGGTTACCAGGTGGGTCAAGCCCCGTGGGAGCCATTCTGCCCATGATGATAAGACAACACTGGAAAGATGGTGAGGGGCTTGAAAGGCGGTTGCTCTCAAGGGTTTTGTCCAGACACTACAACAGTGTCCTATTCCTGACTCTGCGACATTGAAGGTCAGCAGCTCCATTTTACTTCTTAGGACCTGGGGTAGATTAAAGTATACATGCTCTCCCCAAGCAAAGGAGTCTGTATTCTGGATATAAATTAACCAATCAAATTTGTAGTAGGCAGTTAGGGGATAAATGTTCACTGCAGATGAACCCAGCTTACAGGTTTGCCTGCCCAGTAAGCTGCCAGTGTGGCACTATTATGTTCAGTAAGTAACCACCAAGGGGGTAAGTGAAGAATAAAGGATAGAGATCTAGCAGGTGGTTCATGCTGAAGCCAGCCTGAGAAAGATGTGTAGTGGTTAAAGATGAGTGGCAGGTAGGAAAGGGTTGTGAAATGCCTAGATGTTTATTGAAATCAGCCTACATGCTTCTATCCCTGATGCACAAGTTAAGGTAGCAAGGCACTCTTCGAGTGTCTCATTTTGGAAGCCCACCACTGACTACCGACATTCATCACTATGACTGCAGGTTGGAGTCCCAAATGGGTAGGGAGGAACCTTCAGGGTCCACTATTTTCAATTTGCATCATGCTGGAGAGAGGGCACCACATGTCACTGATGAGTTAACTGTATGCTGTCTTATGAGTGAGCATGTTTAAGGCCTGTGTGCATGAACTGCAAACAAACATGCTCTTTGTTTATTGTTCCTGAAGGTATATTGGGAAACTTCTATTTAGTGAAGTTAAACCAGTCACCATTAGCCCAGTGAGTGCCCAGCCATCAAAACTAATGCTGAGTTTATTTCTCAGCCCCTGGCCAAGGAATAGAAAGAGTCAGGTGTCACCTTACCCACAGGACATTTTGAAAGGAGCCACCTTGGGTGGAGGTACCACACAATTTGGGAAAAGGACACACTTTTATACCCATGAGAACAGGGCCATCTACCCAAAGGACAGACCCACTAAGCCCCTTATAATGTCTACTGCGCCAGTGTGCAGCTAACCTTTGTGGGCAGAGACAAGGGATGCATACGTATAGAACTTAGAATATAAATTACATCAGAAGTAGTGTACTGTAAACATAGCATGGCTTGTAAACTCAAGAAATGGAATCAAATGCTGTTCTAAAGAGAAGCATTTTCAATTGTGTCACTGCAAGAACTGCACTTGCACTTGCTAAGGTGAACAGTTCTACAAATGAGAAGCTGCAAGTAAATATGCCTAGTCAGCACACGTAATACGGCATGTCTCGGAGACCTGTAGTAAACTGGCTGATGCTGGGCAAAGTCAACCAGTAGAATAATAACAAGGAACAAAAGATCTGCTGAATATTCAGGAGTATGGACATTGAGACATCCTTCACATACTGTAGTAAGGGAACATTTAACTCTTAAACTTAGTTTTTAGCTGAACAGAAAATCAGTGCAAATCCTTTAAAACAAGCTATACAGTCAACTGCTCAACCCAGTTTGAATAGGTCAAACTGAATAGCAGTCATCTATAACATCTGCAGTCTTGTCTCACTTACTGTGGCTAAACCAACCACTAGACAATTACTGCAATCTGATAGAATCAAATAATGATGAGGACAGCAATGGATGATGCTAATGAAAGACAGTTTAAATGATAAGCTTCCCCATACTAGCACAAGAACCATGCAACCAGGCAAAAAAAAAGCACATTTATTAAGCTGCAGCCCTGTGTGTTCACGCCTTCTGACAAAGTTCATAAAACATAAAATACACAAGATGAGTTAAGCAGAGGACCAGAGGGCTACTGAAGTGAAAGGTGATATTTTGGGTTATGCTAAAAATTATACTTTTCACTACTATGTGGAAGAGCTGGGTACACACTGTTAGTGTGACATCGTTCTTTTTTTTTTTGTAAATTTTATTTGTGATAACATGGAGGTAACAGGAATACATACAGATCTTGACAAGCACAATGTATCACAACTTTCAAGAGGCATAAAAAGAAACATTTATACATCTGGTGGTAACAAGGCCAAACATCTATACTTCGAACACGTGTTGAACTCAATGATGGCTTAAAACATTTGTGAGATGCTAATATACTTCCTCAGGATCAGGGCCCTTGCCCAACCAATACTCTCACTCAATTTCACTGGCAACTGCCCCTGTCAGAGCCAGGCACCCAGAGACACCACTTGCCTCTCACACAGGAAAGATTCCTTCCTCTAAAGCCTTTTTGAGAGGACCCCATATTGTTCAAAATGTTGTGTGGTTGCCTTTCACTCTGTGCTGTGTCCCTTCTAACTTAAGACAGTAGCACAAGTTGTGGCTCCATTGCGCAGTGGTAGGGGGATTCTGACTTAGCCAGTTTTGTGCAAAAGTCTTTTTTGTATTTAATAATGCCAGATCCCAATGTATTCGGAGCTGCTGGGGGAGAGTGGCGTATGCCTCTGCCCCCAACAGGAATTTTGCAGGGACAGCTGACAGTGAATGTTTTAAGACCTTCTGCATGACTGAGAGAACCTCTATCCAAAATGTGGCCGCCTGAGGACAGGACAGTGCCATATGGACAAAATCACCAATCTCAGTTCCACACTGTAGACACATTTTGAATTTGTTACAGTCATATTTCTGAACTTTGGCTGGGGTAATATATGCTGTATACTAACATAGTAAAATGCCAGCAGAATAGGCCTAACAGTCATTCGTGTCTGCTCGTTTGGTCAGCCCCCACCCTGGGAGCTGACCTTGCTGTCCCCCTCTCCCTCTCTGGCTTCTGCCTTCCCAGTACCGGATATTCTCGCTGCACTGGTTTTTACTTCCAGAACCCTTCCCCTGTACCTGTACCACCCCCTCTGGAACTCCTTCACCGTTTCTGCCTTCACCAGCCCCCTGGGCAGCGCATTCCATGGCTCCACCACCCTCTCAGTGAAGTAGCACCTCCTCCTTTCTCCCCTGAATCTCCCCCCTCCAGCTTCCACCCATGCCCTCTAGTTGCCCCCCCTTCATTCAGAGCACCCTGACTGCTCCTCCCCTATTTACCCCCTTCAGGTACCTGAAGACTTCTATCATGTCCCTGGTCCCTTTTCTCTTCCAATGTGTACATATTTAGCTCTTCGAGCCTCTCCCCATAGGTCCTATCCCCCAAGCCCCAAATCATTTTGGTTGCCCTACTCTGGACCCTCCCCAGGAGTTCAATGTCCCTCTTTAAATGTGGCCTCCAAAACTGAACACAGTACTCGAGGTGCGGCCTCACCAAGCAATTATACAGTGGGAGTATCACTTCCCTCCTTCTGGTGGTGAGCCCCTAGCGATGCATCCAAGCATCCTGTTGGCCTTTGCCACTGCCCTCCTACAAGTCTCTGAGTTGTTCATCTTGACATCCACCACCACTCCCAGGTCCCTGTCAGCCATCGAGACTTGTAGCATTTCCCCCCCAGGGTGTACACTTGGCCCAGGTTTCTGGCTCCCAGGTGCAGTACCTTGCATTTTCCTGCACTGAACCTCAGCTTCCGCTTTCTAGACCACCTCTCCAGAGTCTCCAGGTCCCCCTGTAGGGCCACCCTCCCCTTTTCCCCATCCACCAACGCCCCCAGTTTTGAGTCATCCACAAAGAGACTCATCTCACTCCTGATACCCTTCCTTATGTCAGAGATGTAGGCATTGAACAAGAGGGGCCCAAGGACCGATCCCTGAGGGACTCCACTAATGACCCTCCTTGGGGATGAGACTATCCCTCCAACCACGACCCTCTGGGTCCAGTTCTGGAGCCAATTACCTATCCATCTGATCATCTGGTTCCCCTCCACCATTTCTCCCAGATTATCCAACAGGCCCCAATGAGGAACAGAGTCAAACACCTTGCTGAAGTCGAGAAAGAGGATGTTTACTGGTCACCCAGGTCCAAGGCACTCATCACCCAGTCATAGAACTCCACAAGGTTTGTCTGACACGATTTCCCCAGGATGAATCCATGCTGTCTAGCATCCAGGCACCCCAACTTTTCCAGGTCCCCCCCTAGTCTCTCCTTGACAATGCCCTCCATCACCTTGCCCACCACCGATGTCAGGCTGATGGGCCTGTAGTTCCCTGCCACCTCCCTTGATCCCCCCTTGTGGATAGACACTATATGCGCCACCTTCCAGTTCTGGGGCACCCACCCTGTCCTCAGAGAGATACTGAAGAGCTCTGCCAGGGGCTTTGCCAGGACATTCGCCAGTTCTTTCAGCACTCTGGGATGTAATTTATCGGCCCTGGTGCTTTCTCTGTCTTAAGAGACCTGAGGGCTTCCCTTACTCTCACTACCATGATTTCCACCTCTGCTACCTCATCTCCCTGCTTTGCCTTCCCCCCACCTGCCAGTGATGCGCCCCATCCCCAAACCCACCAATCAATAAGGGTCCCCCTCCTCAGTTTCACCATTCCTCCCACGTATGATGCAGCCCCCCCATTTTCCTTGGTGAAAATTGAGGCGAAGTACTCATTTAGTACCTCAGCCTGCTCCCCCAGGTCTTGTGCCCATCCCTCCCCTGTTTTAATCCTGCTAATCTGCCCCTTCACCCTCCGTTTTTTTCCCCAATACATATAAAGAACCTTTGTTCCCTCTCCTCATTTCCCTGGCCAGGTTCTGCTCCTTCCTTGCCTTAGCCGCCCTCACCACTCTAGTGGCCCTTCTGACCATCAGCTCATACTCCCCTCGGTCCCTTTCACTCCTTGAGCACTTGAATTGCCTATAGGCCATCTTCTTTCACCTCACCACCTCCTGAACCTCTCTGGTCCACCAGCAGGGTTTTCCGGCCCTACCACATTTTTGTCTTACTCTTGCGCAGGTGCTGGTAGCATCCTGCACCCCCCTCCTGATGATAAAGAAAAACTGTATCTGATGAAGGTGGTTAGTGCTGGCTCTGTCTTTATAGTGTTTGGCTGCACTCCTTCACATACTATAAGTCAAGCGGTGCCCAAGGTCATGCTCCCACCTATTTTTGACCTCTACCATTGGAGGGTCACCCTGGTCAAGAAAAAGACTGTAGAAAAGATAGTTGATATTGGTTTTCAGTTTGGAGGCGGGTGATATAATAATTCCTACAGTTCTGAACCACCCCTACACTTAACTCCTATGGAGCTAATACAGACAGCCATTGTCTGACCCTCAGATATACATAGAAATCACCTCGAGGGATGCCATATTTACTTCTCAGTTGTAAGAAACTCCTAAGGCTGGAGTTCTCATACAGGAAGTTGACTGTTTGCACCCCAAAGCTGGTCCATCTTGACAGGGCTCACCCTAAGCAGTTTTGAAGCCCTTTTGGATTCCAAATGCAGATATTAATGAGGCGTATGGGGACAAGTCTACTGGATGGTGCAGGTACTGGTGAGTTCTCTGCCATATCCTGAATGTGTTCCCAGAGTAGGGGTTTAGGATCTGTGGGAGAGAAACACCCATCAACCTGGGAGACAATACTTCCCTGTACATGGAGATACCCATATCTTCCTCTTCCATTGAGACCCAGGAAGGTGGCCTAACATCTTTCATTGGAGGGAGATAAACCAATTGGGCCACCCAATAATAATAGCAAAAATTTGGCAGAGTGCAGCCTCTTTCTCCCACAGATCTCTGCAATGAAGTTTTTTAATATGGACTGGCTTACCATTCCATATAAATCTGTGCACCAGGGTCTCCACTGCTTTGAAAAATACCGTAGGTACTTGTATAGGAAGAACCTGGAACAGGTATAGTCAGTGTCAGTGGCTCAGCAGGTAGCACACTCACCTCTGAGGCCGGGAGATCAGAGGGCTGTGGGTTCAGTTCCCACATCTGGCACTTGGGTTAATATCCCAGTACTGACACTGTAGTGCAGCATGAGAGGGGTGCTGCACTTCGGAGGTGCCGTCTTTCGGATGAGACGTTAAACCGAGGTCCCATCTGCCTGGATTGGTGGTAGTTCAGGTGGATGTTAAAGATCCCATGGCACTTCTCGAAAAGAGTAGGGGCAATTTTATTGAAACAAACAATCAAAGGAAAATACATAACAGAATGTAAATACATGAGATAATGGAATTACATGACACTCATAAATGAAATTCAAAAGAAAAGAGGCTATACTATACATTGAATTCCTAACAACAGTGAAAAGTGAAAAAAAACTTAAGAAATCTAGACAGCAATCCTTTAACAAAAACCAACACCCCTCTATTCACATAAATAAGTTACTACATATAAATAATACCTTCCCTTTTAACAAGCCCACTATTAGTTATTAATCTCTCAGATATTTTCAAAAATAATTAAAGAACTAAAAAAAAATACTATATCATTATTTGAATTTAATGATGTGGGAGAAGCCTTTCCACCACATTCTAACTTTCTGAACATTATACAATTGTGATTCTGAAAGGTATACCTTGGTTAAAACATTTGTTACATATTCTCTATAACCCTGAACTGAAGGCTTCTTTTGATGGAGAACCCATTGGCATCTTGTTTGCCATAAGCAATATCTGAGACTAGCAATGAAGACCTGTAAAATCCCTTTCTCGAACTTCTGTAAATCTACAGGAAAAAAACCCAGTACCAGAATATCGTAGGTAAGCCATGCCAACCATGGGAAATTCCATGCTGTAGCCAAATAGTCCCAAATTTTAGTCGCTACTGAGCACTGTAGAAAAAAATGTTCCCTTGTTTCCTCTTGGTTTATACAGTCAATGTAAGGGCAATTTCTCTCTTCTCTGGCTTTGTATTTAGCCATTCCTCTAACATTTAATTTACCATATAGAGTTAGCCATTGCGTTTCCCACATATATTCTGGTAATCTGGGGTTATTTAGTTGATTCAAAACATCCCCATTCCGAATACTCGGACAATTTCTAAAGCAAGGAATTTCCAAATAGGTTGCAGCCATCAATTCTTTATATAAAGCCTTAGAAGAACATCTAAGAATTTGTTGTTTTGTAACCTGCCATTTAAATAATTTCTGTGCCACTGGTTTAAAATAAGCTGGCAAAGTTAAATGATTGGACAGTTTGGGTGCACAGTGTATCCAGGCAGTAAGGTAGCGTCTCAATAAATTTGATAAAAAGGGGGCCCCCTGTCTGTTTGTCTCACCTAAAATAATTTTTAATGAACATGAAAAAAAAATCGAAAAACAGAAAAAAACTGGGTCTACCATACCCAACCCCCCACTTTTCTTCCCTAGATATGTAAAACACCGTTTATCTGGGTTAAGTCTATTCCCCCAAAGCAACTGGAAGCAGATACTATACAGTCTAGTCTCATATTTAACTGGTAAAGGAAATACTGCTGCAATATACTGCAAACAGGGAAGGATAAATTGTTTTAAAACCTGGATTCTCTTCAGTTTGGAAAATCTGAATCTTTTCCATCTGTTGACCTTATTCTCAATTTTGTTTAATACCAAATTCCAGTTATCCTCAGGACAGTTCTGTGGACTAAATGTTACCCCTAAAATTATTAAAGGTTCAGTAGATATATGAATGGAATTCCAGGTCAACGGGTGTTGAAAATTTCCACCTAGCAGTAAACCTATAGATTTAGATAAGTTAATCTTAGCATTGGCTGCTAACGCGTATTCCTCAAATTTTGTAAAAAAAATGTTGATTTGAGAAACTTCAGTAAAGAAAAGACAGACATCATCTGCATAAGCCTGAATGGTAATTGTGGAATCAGATTCTGGAATACCAACTCCCTGCCATAGCGGGGCCAAACTCACAGCTCTTAAAAGGGTTCTAAAGAAAAGTTATACAACAAAGGGCTTAGCTGGCAACCCTGTCTCACTCGCACTTCACCTGAAAGCCCCTTGCCCGTTCTCCTTTAATATATGGAAAAACCAAACCTGAACCATATAGATTTTTGATTAAAGTTAATAGATTCAGTGGCACTTGAAAGAATTCTAGTACAGAAAACAGGAAAACATGACTAACTCTGTCAAAGGCTTTTTCTAAATCCAAGGTCAATAAATAGCCAGTTCTCCCCATTTCGTTAAGTTTTTCAATCAAATCTCTAATTAAACATAAAATTGACTGGATACCTCGGCCAGGAATACCGCAATGCTGTATTTGTGTAAAACTATATTTAGCTAATTCTTTGAGTCTATTATTAATTAACGACATCAGGATCTTATAATCAGAGTTAAGTAATGTGATAGGTCTCCAGTTTTGAAAACAACCCTGTCACCTGATTTAAAAATAAAAATTTGTAAACCATCTGAAAAAGAAGCCAAAGTGACTCCTCTCTCCAAAAAATGGTTAAACACTAGTGTTAAACAATGACTGAGTTCTAATGGAAAAGATTTATAAAATAAATTGGAAAGACCATCTGGCCCAGGGGCTACATTAGGTTTCAGAGAAGTGAGTACTATATTAATTTCCTCAGAAGAAAAGGGTTGTTGAAGCATGTTACGTAATTCTGGCTCTAGGTCCTGCACTATGGGAGGTCCCAGCAAAGTACTAATCTGCTGCAAGGAAGGTATTGATTGAGGCTTTAGTTCCTGAAAATGAGTATGTATTATGTCCCCAATCTCCTGTATTGAAAAAATAGTCCTGGTACCTTGGTTAAGCGAATGCAATGATACATGATCCTTAACTTTTTTACATAATTCAAAAGGATCACCAAACACTGACTTCTGCATATGGTTTGACATAATAGCATGTAACGTCTTGGCCCTGTCATATTGAAAAGCTTTCATGTTTGTTTTAATTTCATCTATTTGAGATGAAAAATTATCTCTAGAGGTATTAGCTCGTGATAATAATAATTGCAACTGGCTCCTCAATTTTAGATAGTTAAAAAACTTATTTTTTTGATCTGCTTTACCGTGTTTTTTAAACCACAGAATACAATCAGATTTAGTTTCTTGCCACCATTGTCCCATATCCTGATATAAAAAACTCACTGATAATCTCGCTTGTAATATAAGTTTTATGGAGTTCTGGACCAAGTTTTCGTGCAAAATAGAGGTGTTGAGTTTCCATCTAGAGTTCTGTCTTTTACTATCAGTTGTAAGGCCTATATTAACTCTTAATATAGCATGATACGCGAATTCTACCAGAATTATCTGGAATTGGTTAAACAGGATGTTCTTTGAAACAAAAAGGTAATCAATAGTGTACCCTGTACCTTTTTTAAAAAAGGTACCTTTCAGCCCGGTCGTCTTCAAGTCTCTACAGACTAATAATTCAGTATTTTTAATGATATCTGATAGACATGCCGAATCACAATAAATTTTTCTATTTGTCACGCTATCTTTTTTTAATGCCTCTATACTACAATTAAAGTCTCCCCCCCAAAAAATAGGGATAGTTGTCACCAAAAAAGGTTGTATCTGTTTCATGCAAAGTACCCTCCCAGCCTTGGTCTGAGGATTATAAATGTTTATTAAGCGAAGAGTATACGCAAACCATTTCCCCTCTATTATCAGCGTCCTCCCGGGACATAAGTCAATCAATTTATGCAGCGAGAAGTCATATGAATTAAAAAGGATACCCACACCATCTGCCTTGTCCTCCCCGGAGGACCAATAAGATGGCCCCCACGGCCAGTCCCTAGCAAAGACAGTACACTGTTTTTTTGTAAACATCCAAGTTTCTTGTAGAAAAACAATTGAGATGTTTAAGTCATGAATGAGATTAAAAACTGCTCTTCTCTTCACAGCCTTTAAAAGGCTATGAGTATTTAGGGTAGCCCACGAGAATTTTAAATCCATACCAATGCTATTAAGTGCCTAGAAACCCTCATTACTTCTTCCTTCGTTTCCTTTTTTTTCCTTTATAATCATCTCTAGAAGGCAATAGGCCTTCTTGAATTGAAACCTGCGAGTCTGTGTCTGCCAGGTCCACTTCTGAATCCCCCCAACTGAGGGCCTCATAAGAATTTTTGGTGTCAATACCTTCAGATTCTGGCGGCAGTTGGGATTTTAAGGCCCTACTTGATCGTCTGAGAGCTGGTGGGGGTTTTAAAGAAACCACTGCTTTATCTAATGAGACATCCCTGGACTCCTTATAACAAACCGGCTGCAATAACTCAGGGATATTATCACCCATTCCTTTCCTCTTTAAATCAACCAGGCCTGTGTCCATAATGGAAGCATCTAGTGCAGGCACTGTGGTTGCCGGGTTCTGTGGTACTGGGGAAGAATTTAATAAAGGCTGTCCCATAGCCTGGGGTTCCCTAGCTTCTTGAGCTTTTTGAATTAATAACTCTGAATTCCCCTGGGTAGTCTTATTTTGTGCAGCCCAGGGGCAGTCCCTAAAGGCATGATTGAGTTCCTCACACAAATCACACTTGATAGAGTTAGCACAAAACATGGTTACATGCCCCACTTCTCCACAATTATCGCATTTTGGCTGATCGCATGAGCTTGATAAATGAGTTTTGGCACCACACCTGTAGCATGCCCTCGGTTGACCACTATAAAACACCACCCCCCTGTCCCTACCTAACATAAAGGAGTTAGGAATGTGCTCTATACCAGCTGTTGTTTGGCGTAACTTTACTTTAAATTTCCACCCCGTCTCAAAACTGTTCGCATCCAGGATTGGTTCTGGATCACTCTGTAGTTCACATTTTGAGATAACTAAAAACAATGTCATCCAAATGAACGCCTTCGTTCCTAAACATGACAGTAACATATTTAATCAGAGGTTTTGATAAAGGGATAACTAGAAAAGGAGTCCATAAAGGGGAAAACTTAACTTGAGTATATCTTTCCCAAAAAAGGTCTAATAAAGCAGGGGAACGAAAACTGACATCAAAGTTATCCTCCCCTGAGATATTAATAAAGGCAAAAACATCCCGAGGTGAAAACTTTAAAGATTCTTTTAGTAAGGATTTACCCACGTAATATCTGTCAGGCCTGTCCTGTAATCCGCCCCTATATCTGATACGGACAGCATTTCTCCTGGGAGCTGCTTCTCTTTTACACTGAGAAAAAAGGCTGGACATGAGGGGCTTCTCAGCCTTACCCCCGTCTCCCTGAACTACCTTAGTATGGGATGCCTGGACAGATATACCATCTTGAGGGATATTATGCACCTCAGCTTCCCCCCCCAACATCACCTTGGCAGTGGTAACATCTGCAATAGTGGCTTGTAGAGCAGTACCCTCAGGCTTCCATTCTGGCCCTTTATTGTTCAAATCCAAAGTCTTGTCCCATGCAGAGTCTGGTGTCCAAATCCCTTTCCCTAGAGATTTCCATCCTGCAGCTGTTAAAGCTGCTTGAGGGACCAGTTATCATCATGTTCCAAATGAGGGAATGAAGAAATATTCAATAAATCACTGCCCTCTGCCACCACCATTTTTTTTGAAACTGTAAGGTCCTTTGTAATATCCTGAAAAGAAAACTCAGTCACCCTTTCTTGGGATCCCTCCGTGGTCTGAAAAATAACTGAGTCATTTGTGTCTGCTCCCCCATGTACAACCGATGGAGATTTAAAAACGAAACCAACTTCTTTTTTTAAATGGCAAGTGGGGAAATTTGAGGGTGCTTGATCAGTACTTACAGACCCATGCGGTAATGAGCAGCCCTTCCCGGTATTGTCCGCATACTGTCCCTCCCTGGAGCACAGGGAACTCACTTCTTTACTGCCTCTGGACCGAGACAGCACCAAAGATTTCCAGTCGCCAAGTTGTTTCTTGCATTTTAGATTTCCTGCAGCTTCCACCGCCGCCAACGCTAGAATCGACAACCGCTCCACCTGCTTCCGGGTTCCACGCTCATCCGTCATAATAGACGCTCCTATATGTTCTACTCCCGGAGTTAAAGGCATCGCTACCTCCTGTAAACTTAACTCAGGGTTCTCCGCTTTTGTAGCCATAAAAAGATTCCCTGATTCAGGTGACTGAATAACATCTCTCGAGTCATGCGAGGAGATAGCCTCATTACTCTCCGACTTCATACCAAACGCAGACTGCCCACGGCTCTCGTCGGTAACACCGACCAACACCTCCTCCTTCTCCACCTCTGAAGCTGCAGTGGCCATGACTGACCCTTGCACGCCCCTACTGGCCTCCCAGCGCCAGCAGAGTAGGGGAATTTCCCCGGTGTCCTGGCCAAATTTCCCTCATTCACTAAAAATACCACCAGCAGCTTAATCTGGTTCAAGGTCAGTTGGCATTCATCTGTATCCCCCTCCCCCGGGTCGTGCCTGAAAATAGGCAGGATTTGTCTAGTGCACTTACCCGGTCAACAAAAGCTAAATAAATAAATAAATAAATAAATATAGACATTTAGGCACCATGCGCATTTTAACCACATTGACCCTGCCCAGAACAGACAGTGGTAGGCTACACCATCTGCCCCAGTCTGCCATAAGGGTATTTAAGAGTGGTTTGTAGTTATACTTATAAAGATCTGCCAGTGAACATGTAAGGTGACTGCCCAAATGTCTAATAGTATTGACTACCAGTATCCCCATGGGGTTGCCAACTAGTGTGCTGCGCCCCAAACCACCCACTGGCAGAAGTGTGCTCTTTGTCCAATTCACCTTGTATCAGGATAGTAAGGAGTATTCATTTAACAGGCTATGTAGCTCTGATATACCCACCTATGGGTTCTGAAAGAACAGCAGGACATCCACAAATAGAGCCAATTTATGCTCTGTTTTGTCTGTCTGGAGAAACCCCTGTATGCCCTGGTGAGACCTAATTGCAGCCTCAGAGGCTTGAGCAAAGGGACATACCTGTACAGTAAGAGTGAGAGGGGGCACCCCTGCCTGGTCCCACAGGTAAGTGGAAAGGGAAGGATCAATCCTCCATTTATTAGGATTTGTGCCTGAGGTGCATCATACAATGCTCCCACCCATTTTATAAATAGAATAATAGATAGGTTAATGTGCATTACAAGGGAGTAATTCCATCAACAGGTTCTGAGGACATGGGAACCTGTAGCGCGAAGTGAAGCGTTCTGCCTGCCCACATAGGAAAAGCGGCCAATCGGAAGGTATGCTTTGGAAGATGTCAGGAGGCAGACTGGTGCTTGCACTGTTATCTTTTGGTGATAATACAATTGTTCAGGTCCTGAACGATGTCAGGTCCTGAACAATGGTATTACCACATCTGAATGATAGTATTATCACTCCTAAACTGTAGTATTATCACTCTCGGAGTGATCGTATTATCGAGAATTTTCTGTATGCTTTAAAATAGTACTAATTTCAAAATCCATATGTTAAAAGGTTATTACCAAGTTGATATCTCCATGTTTCAAACATGTACTCCCATTCCACATGGTCAAAAGCCTTTTCAGCATCCAGGGTAAGGATGGCCGCTCCTTGTGACTTAGCAGACTTGGACCATTTATATATAATGTTTAGGGCCTTCCTGATATTATTTTTGCCCTGTTGCCCTTTGATAAACCCCACCTGATCGGTGGGAACTACTTTTTGTAGTACACTCGCCAATCTATTGGCAATTAATTTAGCTATAATCTTATAGTCTGCTGTCAGTAGGGAGACTGGCCTATAGGATGCACACTTCATGGGATCTTTACCCTGTTTTGGAAGGACCATAATGGTGGCAGACCACATGGATGGGGCAGTTGACCATTGCCAAAACTCTCTTGAATCATCTGAGACAAGAGGTCCAAAAGCTCCACCATGAACATTTTATAGAAGTCGATAGGTAGCCCATCTGGTCTGGGTGCCCCCCGTCCCCCCAAAGAGCACAGATGGCACCTGCAATCCCGACATCAGCTATTGGGCTATTTAGATCTAACATAGCATCATCGACAAAAGGATGTATCGGGGCCTTAGAAAATAAATCATCTAGTTGCTGACTAGTGAGATGAGCCTTCTTAGTATATGGAGTTTATAACATTTGCAAAAGGTTTCCCCAATTACAGTCACATCAGAACTTATGTCCCCTGCATCAGTTGCTATTAGTGGGATAGCTCTAGCCCCCTCTCACGTTTTAAGTTGCCAAGCTAGCAGCTTGCCACTTCTGTCCCCATCAAAGTACTGTCCTGCCTGGGTGAGAATTATGGCTCTTTCCATCTGTTCTGTTGCGATGGTATTATCCTGTCACTTAAGCTTTTGTAGTCAATTGTACAATGGCATGTTGGGGCACTCCATGTGATTCTTCTCCATCACTGCTATTTTGGCTACTAGGGTTCTCAGTTCTTCTTCCTGCTCCCTATGCATATGGCTGGAAAAGGCCACAGAGAGCCCCTTTACAACAGCCTTAAGAGCCTCTCATCTAATACTGTGCGAGGTATCTCCTTTCCTGTTATGAGCTAAATAATCCAGGATCTCCTGCTGGATTATCTTCTGAAAATCAGGGTTCTTGAGGAGCACTGGGTACAGATGCAAGACCCTAGGAGGCTGTGGAGCCCCCCCCCAATTGACACCGACTCCCACAGGGGGCATGGTCTGAAACCTAAATTGGTGTGTAATGAATGTTTCCCACTGTACACAAAAGGGAGGAGGCTACCAGGAGCTTGTCCATCTTAGGATATGTAGGGTGCGCATGCGAGTAAAAGCTTTACTCACATGTGGTGGGGTTGTTCTGCCTCCAACAGTCAGAGAGGGGGTATATTTGCATGAACCCTTCCAATGCTCTGGTGCACCTAGAGCGGGATACTGTGACAGGATTATATCTATTGAGGACTAGGTCAATTACACTGTTAAAATCACCCCCTAGTATTCAGAGACCTGACATTCCACCCATGTCAAGCTGCAACTTTGGATAGAAGGAGGGGTCATCAATATTCGGCCTATATACCGAGCCCACAGAGACAACCAGCCCACTGCACATCTTAACCTGGACCAGTATGTACCATATGTAAGGGTCCATCTTAGCTTTCACTACTTCTCCCAGGAACCCCAGCTTGAACCAAATTGCAGTACCCCTTGCTTTAGCATTAAAGCAGGACCTGAACCATGCCCCCCCCTCAACATTTTGCTGTCTTAGAAATTTCTCCTTCCATCATGTGAGTCTCTTGTAGCAGCACCATGTCCCCCTGTAAGCATTTAATTCTCCCCTGCACTTTTTTACACTTTACCACATTTTTCAACCCATTCACATTCCAAGTAATTATGTTAAACTTATTATCCTTCATTACCAGTAGCCAGATTTGATCCACTTAGCCTCTCCTCACCCCCAGAAATGCCATTCATCCCATAGTCAAGTGTGCAGTGTATATAAACATTCAAGCATACAAAGAAAACCTCCACAGTTTTTAACATTATTAACATGAAAACTACCCACCCTCTCCCTCCATCACATTTAACCGAACAAGAATAAAACAAACTGACAAGAAAAGACCCTAACTGAACAAATATCCTCCCTCCCCTGGCTGGGTTTCTTAGTACCCAGCCCAACTTCCCTAGTAAACTGACATGGTGGATTTGGTAGTACATAGTGTGTATGGGGCACCATAACAGACATACTTGACAGATACAGCCAGATAACATGGCAGAAGCTTTACATCGTCTCCCTAAGTAGGAGAGGAGACACTTTTCTAATGGGTAAAAGAAATAAAAAAGACAAACTCACTGAAAAAGGACCTGGAACATAGATGCTAGACCAGTGAGCTTAGTCCATACGATGACCTTAGCCCCGCCTATAGCACACAAAATCCCACCTTAGGGAATGGTAACACCCATTAATAGCATATTCTCATCCTGCTGTGACTGTGGCACTCCCCCTACTGGCAAACAAAACAAAACCCCACATGCCTTGTGTAGGCAGTTTAGAGCCATGCGCCAGAAAAAGTTTTCAACAACTAAATGCCTTACATGGCAGGGCATAGACAGTTCACCATGAACCAGCTCCCACACAGTTAGCTACTGTGTGCTACCTCATTTCTGCGGGTCACCCGGTGGAGTGGCCCCCCCAACCCCAGAGAACTATGCTTGAAGGTATATTGTGGGGAAAATAAAACCCAATTCATTACCAGAGTCAGTCCATGAGCAGTGCTTTATCTACCTATACCCCTACTGAACTCCCTGAGGCAGGCCCCCCCCACCTTCCAGCGGCTCACCAGATGGTTCCCTCCAGGCCCACTATCCGGATAATTAGACCCATAGGGCAGGTTTGAAAGTGATAAACTCCAGTTATTTGGAAGCATATACAGGTATAACATATTCTAACTTCAATACCATGTTGAAACAAACATTTAGCAACTCATTATTAACAATAGGAAAGAAGTTACAGCAGACACCAGCCCGATAGGAAGCCGGTCTGGGAGGCTACTCCTGACTTCAGTGCGCCCAGTCAGTACAGATGCAGACGTTGACTCCTCCCATTGTCACCCATGACTCAGTGTGATATGTCCTCGTGGTTGGGGAAGATTGCAAAGATGAACATCCATTCAGGCATTTCAAGTCTCGAGAGTACAATCCCAAGACCCAACAAAACAAGAGAGCATGCGGAGACCACGAGAAGAGGGGAAAACATCACTACTTCTCTGGCCCCCCTCCCACCTCAACAGCCAGAGTGACATCACACTACAGTATATGGACCAATCAGCTGTCAGAAAGCAGGGGCCAGGGTGTTTGGAGAGCGAGGAGCTGCCCAAAGCAATCACACATCTGGACACAGCATCAGGAGCAGCCATGATAGTCAAGCCTGCGGTGTCAAAATTCTCCCAGAAAACCATTGGTAGAACACTCAATCACAGTATAGGGGGTCACAAGAGAAACCCCTACAAAGCTGGCACAATACAGCAACCTCAGCCCTCCCAGCACATCTCCCACCAAGCCTGCACACATTCGCAACTGGGCAGCAGAGGAAAGTGACACATCATGGGTTCTGCTCCCACTGCCGAGACAGTGCACCCGCCAATAACATAAAAGCAGCCGTCAGTCTCACCGGGTGGCCCTTCATGGAGAGAAGCACAGCAGGATATGTTTGGCTCAGTGTTACATCCTTGAACCCCACCAACAGCAGCAAGGCATCTATGGAAGTTCCATAGGTTCAGATCCCACTACCTGGGGCAAATCCAGCACTGGAAAAAAGCTCAGTGGCTGTAATCACCAACAAGTACTACAGTAAGGAAAAAGCATTACGGCTTACTAATCTATTTTTGAGACTGAGCCCCACTTGCTGAACTCCATACAAAGGAAACTGCTTTTGTATGGTGGAAGTTCCACCGGGGGCAATGGTTCTACTGAATTAATTAGGGCTCTGGTAGGAACACAGAAGTAGGTGAAAGGGGGAACAATTAAAGCACATGATAGTAGGCAGGACTAACCAACAGAACATATCCTGCAGATGCGGTGCCCCCTTAAAAGCTCCAGCCCCTGAACCTCACATTATTTACAGGGATGAGTTACCTTAATGTTTAATCATGTTGAGGGACCCATTTTCCTGGAACTTCTTCTCCCCTGTGATGCCACTTCCTCAGCATTGATAAAGTCTCTGCATCCTTGGGGTCATCAAAATATCTGGGAGGTTTCTCCAGTCTGGTGATCCGAAGTTTCACTGGGTACAGGTGGACAAACTCCCACCCCTTGTATGCAGCACCGTTTTCATTGCATTAAACTGCATCCTTTTCCCTTGCGAAAACCTGCTATAGTCTTGAAAAATATTGATGCAGGAACCTTGTACAGTAAATGGTCCCTTTTTTTTAGCTGCTCTCAAGACGTCTTCTCTCTCAGCATAACGGAGATGCTTAATCAGGTAATGTCTGGGCCTGTCTCCTCTGCCAGGCTGGGAGCCAACTCGATGTGCGCATTCAATTTCATAGGACAGTGCATGGTGCCCCAGCTCCAGATGCGATATACTGCACCACTGCTCCAGAGTCCTTGCCCTTGATACCCTCTGGTAGACTGACAATCCTAATGTTAGATCATTGGCTCTGATTTTCTATATCATCCATCTTCATTTTGATTTCTGCAAGCTTTAATTTCATCTTTTGTTATTCTCTAGCAGCACCAGCTGATTTATCTTCGTGATCACTGACGTGTTGTTTGGCCTTTGTCAGCCACATGACATGGGTGCCCACCGACTCAGGTAATACCTGGATAGTATTTTGAATGTGCATTATTTGAGCAGAAATACTCTCAAAACCTGCTTTCATTTCAATCTGAAGGTTGTTGAGCATGGCCATTACAGATCAAACATGCATCTGTTCTGTACTGTAGTTCTTGCTCGAAGACATGCTCCTGGTATGAGCACGGCCCTCCTGCAGATTATCTGTTGAAGAATATATGTTGGTTACAGCCTCAAAATTCAGCAGAGTTTGTTTCTTTTGGAATTTTCGTGAAGCTATCAGTCTCCCCCCACAAACTAAAGTAGTTCTAGCAGTTCTGAAGTGAGTTTAAAATGTAAATCCAGCTGCAAATAATTGGTGCCCAAGGGAGCAGCTCTAAAAGGCAACCACCATCTTGCCTGGCTAGACCATGCCCCCTGAGATCCTTCTTTGGGTGGTAGGGTCTATGGTACACTGTGGAGGTCGCCCACTCAGACTCTGGCGGAAGATAATGCCAGACCCTTCACTTACCTGCTTCTTGTGGTGGGATTGCAACTCGCAGTATGGGTGACCACATGACATACTGCCCTCACTCATTATGATGTGGTGTGGCTTTAAGATGCAGATATCCCATGTCCATTTTGGTCTGACTGGACACCCCTTTTTCTCTTTCTGCTGCTTTACACTGGACTGTTCCCTAGCACCCACCATTGTTCCCTCAATTCCTCTTTCCCCTTCCTACCTATAAGTCAGACATCTCTCTCACTGTGCTGCCTTTTCTCTAAATTCAGCTACTTTACCTCCCTCCTTTCATCCCCCTCTGCTCCCACCACTACTCCCTCTGTAACAGTGACTCTTGATCCATTATCCTCCCTTACATGACGTCTCCTCCAAGCCAAGCTGCTTTCTTTTTCTGGTTCCCTATGCTCTGGACTTTCCTTCCCCTGCTATCCATTCACCTTTCTTCTCCCTCTAATCCCTCCTTTGTGTCTGCTCTGTTCACTCCTGTAATCTCCCTTGATTGCATTATGACCTGGCTTCTGGACCCCTAACAATCCCACTTCTTAGACAACAGCTTAGCTTGGGTTTTCACACGTTGTCTGCACTGAATCTGTTATTCAGTGCCCCTTTCCACTGGCCATAGCTCCTGTACTGTCTGTGCTACTCTGCACAACTGCAACTTGCTATTTATTTTATTTATTGCATATTATTTTCAAGTTGTACTGTATTCTACTTCACCTTTCCCCAGGATGCATTTGGAAACAAGTTATTACCTGTCCGATTTATCTTTCCTTATAAATCTTCTATAATCAGTCATTACATCAATCAATCCATGAATCAAACACAAAATATAAAGGATAATGTATGGTCATCAATGGTTAACTGGTTTGTTAACCATCGAGAGGTTGCCAGGGCGACCATGTAAACCTCGAGAGTGAAGCTCGAGAGATGGGTTAAAAAACTGGTTAACCATCGATGTACCATACATTATATTTTATAGTGTATGGTACCATTTATGTTTTTTAAATAAAGAAAGCAGTTCCTTACTGCAGTTTTTTTAATGTCACCACCACTCTGCTCTCACTGCCGCGGCCATTTCAAAGCTTTGCAATCCCTTTGTGTGCATGCCCAGACTGTTCCTCATTGTAACCCATCAATGTGACATACCATCAATGGGTTAACAACATCATGACATCGCATCGATGGTAAAAGGTTGTTATAAAAAGGTAGATTTCTACCTATAACAACGTTCTACCATACATTATAAATAATTTAATAAATAAATGGCTGGCCTAACCTTACATAGAGAGTGAGTCTAAAAAAATTAATTTTGAGACACAATCAGATCAGTATCTTCCAAAAGAACTTTAACTAGACCAGTTTGATTCAGAACATGACAAATTAATTATGTTAAATTGGCTCTTTTAGTTCAGCTGACATCACAGTCTTTCAGAGCATGTCATTTCTGCCTTGGTCACATTAAGGCATAAACAAATCTGGCATTCTGAGTATAGATGTAGAGATTGGTATCTAAAACCTGGCTTTACAAAACAACATCTATGGTGTGTATTCAGTATCGACGAATATCTCTGGTACAAAGTGTTAGAACTTGTCAGCTTGAACAAATTTGAACTTGAACTGCAAAAGGGTCTCCTTTCCTTGCTACAATAGACTGCTAAATGTCACACTGTAAATCAGGTACACTTCAGTGTATTACTCTTTTGTATGCATCGCACAACAGCTCTGCTCCTTCAGTCTGGTTACCAATATTTTCATCAGAATGTAAGTTTGGAAATGACTGGGGGAATTACTCCAGCCCTCAATGTTTTAGCTGTTTCCTTATCTAGATAGCCTCACTTAGGAGTTTAATGGAAAACACAAAAACACAGCATTCAGTCTGCCAGGATAAACAGTCTGCTATCAACTGATAATTTTAAAGATTTATTGTGACTTGCAAAGACCCATAACACTTACATGCCAATACCCCAGTGCTGAATGCCCAAATGTTTTCACATCCTGGACATCCTGGAGGACACTTTCTAAAGGGTGCCTCCCAGTCATTGGATCCAACTTTATGTACTGTGGCTTAAAAAGACAGTATCCCTATTTAATCCATGACAGGGGACATAACAGCATCAATACCAAAGTACAATGTGAAAATCACACTATGTAAGTTCACAAAATACAAGATAAAATCTATATAAAAAATGAAATTTCAAAAGAGAAAAGACTTATTTTTAACAGGCATGATATTTCGTGAATTGTACCATTCTTTAATAATTATGACAGCTTATCTGGTCTCTTTTTCATGGCTGCAGTTAGCTACTAAATAAGATTCTATAACAGGCAGCACCAGGCTTAAGAAAAACAATAATTAAATTATCTATATTTGTGATGATAGTAGATATGCATATTGAAGTTTATGTGTCTGTTTAAATGATTCAGCCTAAGGATATAGAAACTTAGAAACATAGAAACATAGAAGTTGACGGCAGATAAGGACCACAAGGCCCATCCAGTCTGCCCATTTCTTTTTCTACCTTATGAATGTGCCACTGGCCTTTGCTCTGTCAATGGCCTATCTATTCATACTCATCTGTATTGCTCCCTTATGCCTATCCCATGCCTGTTTGAAGCCTGCACTGTATTCATATCCACCACTTCCTGAGGTGGGCCATTCCATGCATCCACCACCCTTTCTGTGAAAAAGAACTTCCTCACATTACCCCTTAATCAGCCTCCCTCTAATCTCATGCTGTGTCCTCTTGTCCTGCTATTTTTCTTATATTGAAACATGTTAGGCTCTTTCACCTTGTTAATGCCCTTAAGGTGTTTGAATGTTTTAATCATATCACTTCTCTCCCTCCTTTGCTCTAGGGTATACATATTGAGCTCAGTTAATCTGTCCTCATATGTTTTCTGTTGCAGTCCCTGCACCATTTTGGTTGCCCTTCTCTGGACTGCCTCAATTTGTTTAATGTCCTTGTGAAGGTGTGGCCTCCAGTACTGCATGCAGTACTCCAGATGGGGCCTAACCAGTGTCTTGTAAAGAGGGATTATTACCTCCTTCTTCTGACTTGTGATACCCCTGCTAATACACCCCAACATCCCTCTAGCCTTACCTACTGCTTTAGTGGTCTGCTTGGATGATTTCAGGTTGTCGGTGATGATGATGCCCAAGTCTCTTTCTTTCCTTGTGACTGCCAGCAACTTCCCTCCCAGCCTATAGGTGGCTTCAGGGTTTCTCTTTCCTATGTGCATGATCTTGCACTTCTTTGCATTAAACTCCAGTTGCCACTCTTTCGACCACTTTGCTAGTTTATTCAGATCTCTTCTCATTCTGCCCACCCTATCTGGATAATCTACTCTGTTGCAGATCTTGGTGTCATCTGCAAACAAACAAACCTTACCCTCCAGTCCATCTGCAATGTCACTGATGAAGATATTGAAGAGGATTGGCCCCAGGACTGATCCCTGAGATACCCCACTTGTGACTTGCATCTCTTCTGACTGTATACCATTTACCACCACTCTCTGTTTTCTGCCCGTCAACCAGTTTGTCACCCAGTTGACCAATGTCTGACCCACCCCGAGCCTACCCAGCTTATTAATCAATCTTCTGTGTGGAACAGTATCGAATGCTTTGCTGAAGTCAAGGTAGGCGACATCAACTGTTCCCCCTTGGTCCACCACTCTGGTTACCCAGTCAAAGAAATCTATGAGATTAGTTTGACAGGACCTTCCTTTTGTAAACCCATGCTATCTTGGATCCTGTGCTCCTATGGATTCCAGGTGTTGCACTATCCTTTCCTTAAGGAGTGTCTCCATAATCTTGCCCACTACTTGAAGTAAGACTGACTGGTCTGTAGTTCCCTGCCTCCTCCCTGCTACCATTCTTGTGGAGCTGGATCACATGAGCCCTTCTCCAGTCTTCTGGGACCTCTCCTGTGTTCAGAGACTCACTAAACAGTTTTGATAATGGCTTTGCTAGTTCCACCCTTAGCTCCTTTAGTACCCTGGGATGTATGCCATCAGGTCCCATTGCCTTGTTCACCCAGAGCTTATCAAGCTCTTGCAGGACCCTTTCTTTTGTGAAGGGACTAGTGCACACCTCCCTCCCTCCCTCCTGTGTCCATGGCATTGAGCTGTGGGCCCTGCCCTACCTTCTCTTCAGTAAATACTGAGCAGAAGAATCTATTTAGGATAGATGCTTTTACATGGTCCTCCTCCTCACACGCCCCATTTATCCCCTTTCATCTTAGCAATACCCCCTCTGGACTTTCTCCTTTCACTAATGTATCTATAGAAAGTCTTGCCACCTTCTTTTACTGTTCATGCTAGTGTTTTCTCAGTTTGGGCCTTTGCCTGCCTTACTGCCTGACCTGCTTCCCTTAGGGAAGTTTGGTATGCCTCCCTATCTTCATCCTGCTACATTCCCTTATATTTCCTGAAGGTCAGCCTTTTGGCTCTGACCTTTTCTGCTTCTGTGTTTGAGAACCAAAGTGATTTCCTTTTTCTTTTGCACTTCCTTTTCTCACTAACACAATGGGATGTTGCTTCAAGTATTGCATCTTTAATGCTTGCCCACTTTGCCTGTACCCCCTCACCTGTATTTCTTTTTGCCAGGGTTAGCTTAACTCTGTTGGCCATCTTATCAAAGTCAGCTCCTCTGAAGTCCCATATTTTTACCTTGGAATGGGATGATTTTGTTCTAGTGGCCAAACTGAACCATACCATGTGATGGTCACTGGCACCCAGGTGACCTTCTACCTGGAGATCTGTGATCCTTTCCCTGTTAGTCAGTACTAGATCTAGGACAGCCCTGTCTCTAGTGGGTTGTTGTACCAGTTGTTTGAGGCCCTTCCCCTGCAGGGAATCCACTATGTGTCTAGTTCTGTCAGATGTCCCTGCTGGTATTGACCAATCTGTATCTGGCATGTTGAAGTCTCCCATTATCAGAACCTCACCTTTAGCTGTCATGTTTTGTATATCTTCTAACAGTAACGTGTCTATGTCCTCCCCTTGGTCTGGAGGCCTGTACACAACCCCAGTTTGTATGGCTGTCCCATTTCCTGTTTCCAGGGTGACCCACAGTTCTTCTGGCTCCGTATGTGTATTCTGAATTTCTGTAGCTTTTATATTTTCATTGACATAAACGGCCACTCCAACCCCCCTTTTTGCACCTCGGTCTCTTCTGATCAGTACATAGCCAGGTACTGAAGTCTCCCAAGTGTGGTTACTGGTAAACCATGTCTCGCTAATGGCTACTATGTCCAGTTTAGCCTCTATCATTATTGAGTGCAGGTCTGGGATCTTCTTTCCCAGACTGCGAGCATTTGTGTACATGATTTTCCATTGGCCAGATTTCGGTGTGTTAGTTTTTGGGCGAGGTCCGGCGTTTCCCCTGTGTGTCGTATGGGGAGCCAGATCTTTTTCTTTACCTGGTCTTGCAAATGAATTACAAACATGCTGAACTCCTGTTTGGCCACTAGCTGAGGGGGGAAGGGTGTTCTTCCCATTCAACGTATGGGGTGCTGCACCCGTTTCCCATTTGCTAGTTTAAATATTCTGCAAAGACGTCAAACTTCTGCCTCAATGCACTGACTCCCTCCTTAGTCAGATGCAGTCCATCAAATTAAAAGAACTTTTGCTCCCCAAACTTTTGTCAGTTCCCTACAAATTTGTGTCCTTTTTCCTGGTACCAGCCCTTGAGCCACATGTTTAACTCCCCTATCTCCCCTTCTCTGACCTTCCATCCATCTGTCACCCTCTCCCAGACTGGCAGGATCTCAAAGAAGGAGATGCCAGACGAAATGGATGATAGTTTGTCACCTAGCCTGGTCAGGTGTTCCTTGGTCTCCACAACTGACCAGCTGGTGAGATCATTAGTCCCTATGTGTACCAGGACATCAACATTTTCTCCTGCTTCCTGAACAATTTTAGCAATGTGGTCAGTGTCTCTCCACGCTGATGTACCTGGGAGACATCTGACCATTACCTCTGGCTGGAGATACGTATCAACTCCCAGAATCATGGAGTCTCCTATGATCAGAAGTTTTTTGGATTTCCTTTTTGCTTTTTTTGTTTTCGTTCCTGTTTTGGGCGAGTTTTGTTGTGCTAGCTCCTGTGCTACAGTGTCCTGCTCTGAAGTGTCCTCTGCCACTTTGTTTGATTTTGGAGATAGAGACAGATGCCTGTTTATAGTTTTTATATGGTTTGTGGAGGTGATATGTTGGAAAGCACCGAGTGATGGGGCACACAATTTGCCTCTCCTAACCATCTGCTGACCTCCTGGACCAACTACCCTCTGCAGTCGAGGTGCTTCTGTTGGATGTTGGGGAAATGGCAGGCAGTTCTTATAATATACTTCCTCTTGAATAAGCAATTTGAGGTGTGCAATCTCTGCCTATGCTGCTTGGAGCTGAGCCCTTAGATCTCCAATGGCCCAGCATGTAGAACAGTGTCCTAAATCCTGTAAAACTGCCCTTCTGAAAACTGTTCCACAGTACCTGCAGTTAATGATATCTATTCCAGATAAGTTGCTGGGTTTATAACCTGGTCAGAGTAATTAGAAGGAAGAAAATGAAAGCAAAAGTTTGATTTTGTGTTTTGTTTGTTTGTTTTTGTATAACTTGTTATAACAAGTTAAAGTACTAATGCCCCTGTAAATGAGGTCACTGTGTGGATACCCCTCTGATCTGCCCCTTCCTGCTTTGCTACAGAAAATGTCATTACTGTGCTACCCTATAAAGGGAGTGTAGTGTGGGGTGGTTGGGGATGGGGGTGGGTGGCTGGGCCCTTCCACTGCCGAAAAAGAAGAACCATGGATGAAAGAAACAAGGAGGTAAGGGCAGAAACAATCAGCCAGCAACAAACTGCAGTAGCCCTGAAAGCTTATCCTAATGATAGATAAAACTGTAAAACCTGTAAAGCACCACCTGTAATCATTTCATAGAAGATATACCCTGTAAAAAACACTTTGCTACAGAGAAAAATAAAGCAGTAACAGAAGATATACCTTGCAAAAGACAATTTGAATCAGAAGATTACAGCTGTAATCTGTAAGCACACAACTGAAGGCACACCCTGTAGTAATGCAGCAGAAGGTATACCCAGCAACAACAATTTGAATCAGAGAAAATAAAGCAATAAAATGTTAGCAACAAACAGTAACAATCCCTGTGAGTACAAAATAAAAATAACACACAGTAAATCTGCCTAGCCAAAAGAAGCCTTAATCCTTATCCTTGCTCTGGTAAGGTTCTTTGCTCTGTCCTTTCAAGCAACCTAGAAGAAAAGAGCTCAGGTGAAGCTAGGTGCCTTGGCCAGCAAACCTAGTCTTCCACCTCCAAGATATCAACTAACCTGACCTTTCAACCCTTTCCTCTGTTGGAATTTCCTGACAGTTTGTCAGCTCCACCCCCAGATACACTCCTAATCCCCTGGAAGAGTTGTGGGAGGAAAGCAATTAGCTCCTTCAATGTGAGAAGGAGACTGCAACACCTGTGAGACAAACAAAAAAAAACCTTTAGCAAAAAACAAAATAAAATAAAATAATAGCAAACAGTAATTTTGCTTAGCCTAATGATAAAAAGTCACAAAAATGTAAGCACCACCTGTAATAATTTCACAGAAGATATACTCTGTAAAAACACTTTGCTACAGAGAAAAATAAAGCAGTAACAGAAGATATACTTTGCAAAAGACAATTTGAATCAGAAGATTACAGCCGTAATCTCTAAGCACATACCTGTATGCACACCCTGTAGTAATGCAGCAGAAGGTATACCCAGCAACAATTTGAATCAGAGACAATAAAGCAATAAAACGTTAGCAACAAACAGTAACAATACCTGTGAGTACAAAATAAAAATAACACACAGTAAATCTGCCTAGCCAAAAGAAGCCTTAATCCTTATCCTTGCTCTGGTAAGGTTCTTTGCTCTGTCCTTTCAAGTAACCTAGAAGAAAAAAGCTCAGGTGAAGCTAGGTGCCTTGGCCAGCAAACCTAGTCTTCCACCCCACTTAGGGCTTGATCCACAAATATGTACAGAAGGTGTGGAATAGGCAGTGGGAAACCATGGTGCAGACAATGTCATTCACAGCGGCAGTGGGAGTGGTCCACTTGTACATATGGCAATGTGAAGGGGCATGGAACTGCTGGGGCAGGAAAACACTGAATGCAGCATATACCCACAGAATGTCCCTTGACCTCACCATGTAAGGTATGTGCATACTCCTCCAGATAGATATTTGGAAATGGCTTCTGTGGATACTAGAGTGCACCTTCACACTAGAGAATCTAACCAGGGAAGTGATGTAACAACACAGCCACTGACCCCAACACATTATTCCACACTCATCGTGCATGGTGAGCATGGTGGGAAAGCCCTCAGTCATGGCAGTGTTCCCCACCATAGGCCACAGATGGCAAACTTTACGACAGGGGAGATATCCATCATTGCAACTGAGGTCTGGAGAAATTACAGGACCCTGTTTGTCTCATAGCACTGAAGAGTACACACACACAAGCACCTGGTGTGGGTAGGTATGCAGGGTGCTGTAAATGCATTTGAGAACACCCCCATACTAGTGCTGCCATCAAACATAAATGGTATGACCTACATGTCATTGTCAAGAAGCTTTTAGTAAGGAGGTGGACACAGCTCACCACATGAGGTGGGGATGGAACCCAGGAGGACTCTGAGATGACTCCGGTGGAAGAAATCATGGACGACACCTTCAGCCAGTAGTCAATTGGTGGTGAGAAGGATGTTGTTGACACACTGGAGGATAAGTACTGTCTTTTACCAAACCAGTTGCCAGGCGCAGCTTATTTATAGTGGTAACACAGCCCACGTCTTCTGCAGATTAACACCTTCCCTCCCCCTGAACATGATGCTGAAGATGTAGCAGCAGACTAAGAGACTACAGGAACAAGGGGAGTGGACACAGATATGCCAGACAATATGTGCAATACTCACCTGTGGGCAGATACACAGCAGATTATGCCATGCAGTGCAGTAATCAACACATCTAAACTTTCCAGAGGCGCTGATCCCAGTGTCCTGCAGTATTCACAGGACACCACCAACAGAACTGGAAACATTACACAGGATGGTGGCAGTGGCACAAAGCATGACTGCCACAGTGGGATATAGCACAGAACAAACACCCACATGCCCCCCCCCCACGCCTAGGGAGGGATTGGTCACAAGCACTCATGTCATAACACTGGCACCACTATGCACAGACACAGACACACACACACACACACACACACACACACACACACACACATCATCCCCACCAGCTCCAGCTGTGCCACAACCACCTGACAGTGAGATGCCCAACACATCACAGATCACAAGCCTCATTGCACATGAACACAGCATGTTACAGGAAATACAAGGGGAAACACCAACACCTGATGTGGACACTGACCACTGGAAAGGCCATTTAGGCCATGTCCACATGAATGTAGGCCCAAGTAACACACCCTGAAGGGCATCTAAACAGATGTACTGTACATTCCCTGGCACAGCAGAGAATCAGGCAGGCCAGGAAACAACAAGAACACCTCCAGCACTTCACAGACACCATAACAGGGCTATGGATGGACACGGCAGTCATGCATGAAGACCATTGTGTCATCAGCCATGCTGGGCAGCAGGACACAGAGGGTGGTGGTAAATGGCTGTCATTCCACAAAGGGAAGAGTGACCAGTGGGATACCACAGGGATCAGTACTGGGACTGGTCCTAATCAACGTCTTCATCAGTGACATTGCACAGGACCTAGAAGGCAGAATTTCCCTGTTTGCTGATGACACAAAGCTCTGTAACAGAGTGGACATGCCAAAGGGTGTAGACAGCATGAAGAGGGACCTCCAGAAGCTTGAAGAATAGTCAAGGGTTTGGCAGTTGAAATCCAGCACAAAGAAGTGCAAGATAATGCATATGGGGCACAAAAACCCTGGAACAACGTATCAGTTGGAGGGTCAGGATATAGCATGCATCTCTGATGACCTCAAGATTGGGAAACAGTGTGACAAGGCAGCAGGTAAAGCAAATAAGATGCTGGGATGCATAGGCAGGGGCATCACCAGCAGGAAAAGGGACGTCATAATTCCACTATACAAGACACTAGTGGGGCCCCACCTGGAGTACAGTGTACAGTTCTGAAGACTTTACCAATGTAAGGACATAGACAGGGTAGAGACAGTTCAGAGGAGGGCAACAAAGATGGTACAGGGATTGCATCAGAAGTCCTATGAGGACAGGTTGAAGGACTTGAATATGTACTTCCTGGAGGAGAGGAGGGAGAGAAGGGATATGATAGAGACATACAAGTACCTTACAGGGATGAACAGGGTGCAGGAATACACTATTTTCCAGTGAAAAGGTGTTCCAAGACTAGAGGGCATGGGATGAAGTTGGAGGGAGGGTGATTCAGAGGAAACATGAGGAAGAATTTCTTCACAGAAAGGGTGGTGGACAAGTGGAACACCCTGCCAGAGGAAGTGGTGAGGGCTAAAACAATCACGGGCTTTAAGAATGCATGGGATAGACATAAGGGAATTATGGAGGTCAAGGGTAAGGGGCAACAGACTTCTAGAAAAAAGTAAAGAGAACTTACAAGCTTAAATGGGCAGATTGGGTAGGTCATATGCCCTTATCTGCTGACAGTGTCTATGTATCTATGTATCTATGATTCCATAATTTTCCCTACCACTGAGGTCAAACTGATAGGTCTGTAGTTTCCTGCCTCTGCCTTGCTCCCATTTTTGTGAAGGGGGATCACATCCACCTTCCTCCCGTCCTCTGGTACAACAACATCCACCAATGATATGTTAAAAAGGTTAGTCAGTGGTGTCACTAGTTCTCCTCTTAGTTCTTTTAGAACTCTGTGGTGAATCCCGTCAGGTCCCATTGCTTTGTCCACCTTGAGATTTAAGAGTTCTTTCAGGACCCTTGCTTCTGTTAATGGACTGGTATTGACCCTCCAGCCCAGAGTGCTTCTGTTGTTTGGTTTGGGTACCTTCCCCTCTTCTTCTTTTGTGAATACTGTACTGAGCAAAAGTATTTGTTCAGTATCTCTGACTTTTCACTGTTGCTCTCTGCCCACCTCCCCTTCCCTTTATTAAGCCTCACTATCCCTTCCCTGCTAATCACAAGACATGCGCTGCAGATGTGCAACTGGCTGTGAGGTATCTGGTGGTACTGAGCAAACTGTAGCACAAATTAGTGAAAATGCACTCTTGGCAGTAGTCTGGGAGCATAAACCTAAGAAGCCAGCCTAAGTTTATACACTTAAAAAAATAAGACAAGGCACTCACAGAGAACACAGTTCAACTTGAATTAACAAAAAATAATATTTATTGTGTGGTCAAATGCAAACAATAGGAGACCTAGACCAAGCTCAATAGTACATTGGACTCCTAGATCTTACATCAGGGAGTGAAGCTAAAGGTGTCTTTCCTATGTGTTCTATAAGGGTACATTTAAAGAGACAGGATAATACAAGTCACAGTGTCACATAATACTGCTAATATGGGTAAACAGCCTGGTGGGTTTTGGACTAGGGTACACAGAATCCACAGTTAGACATAACACCTTGGTGGTCATATTTTCATGCATGTGGGGAATGCTGCAACCATTAAATAAATATATGGAGGAAGGACAAATAAAACCAATAGGGGGAAGGAGCAGGAAAAGGGTGGCGGAAAGGGAACCGAGACAGAGGGACACCAGTCAAGGGTCAAAAGAGAGCAGTAAAGGGGAAGACTTGAGGATGGGGGAAGGGGGAGATAACAGACATAGAAGCAGTAGCAAGGGGGGCTGGTAATAGGAAGGAGGAAGCATGTGGTAGTGAGGGGGCATCAAAAAATCGATTGCAGTACTGGCAGGACTGGGTGATGTGATAGAGGAAGCGATCAGAGGAGGAACTAAAAATAGTCCAGAGGAACATGGAATGGGCAGAAGAACAATTGGAGATGATTCAACAGGGGCAGAAGGGGGAACAACTGTGCTAGAAGATGAGGGGGAGTTGGAAGAAGGAGTTGGGATGAAGGGAGACCAGGGAATGCGGCTCATGGAAAAGAGGGTGGAATCCTAGTGCTGGGAGACTCAATAATAAGAGGAGTCAGATGGGGAAGCAAGGGAGAGAGGCATAGTCGCATATGAGTTGAGGCCATGCCAGGAATGACAGCGGGAAAGGGTGGGTCCATCTGTTCTAAAGTTTGCTAGGAGGGGTAGGGTGAAACCACATATAGTTCTGCATTTGGGGACAAATGACCTAGTGAGAGAGGCGATAGAGGTAGTTCAGGGGAGGTTTGATGAGCTAGGACCAATATGTGAGGAGGCAGGAAGATCAGTACCTTTCTCAGATGTACTTCCAGTGCCCAGGGCGGACACTGCAAGGAAATTGAGGATAGAGGAATTTAACAAATGGCTAAGAACCTGGTGCCAATCCAAAGGTTATGGGCAGGGCTACTGGAAATTTGCAGAAAAAGTTACCCCAAATTATGGAGCTTTTTTTGCAAAATATGCAGGGAGACTGCTGGAGTTCTACTATAGACCTGAGTGCTTCACAATAAATCTTTTACTGTTTTCTGCAGCATGTATTAGTCAGTATAAACGGCTAAATGAATACACTGCCATCTGAATATGTTTTAAACATTAGGAAAAGTTTATGTTCCTACAATTAAGACTAAACTGATAAGCTATCATAAGCATTTCCTATCTTCCAAAATTTAAAAACATCTGCCTCATACAGTGCTAAACTGATTCTATAAAGTGAGTCATAGCAAATCAATATTAAATAAATCCAGAATAAACACATTTCTCTGTTTGTGGATGTAGAATAATGAAACCTGATAAACAGCTATTTACAGTGCTGTCAACTATTCATGCACTTTGGTACAAGAATAAATAAGCAGATACAGTGGAGAATAACTGAGTTTAGTAAAGCGTTTAATGTTTATAATTTGCACTGTAGGTACTGTACACTATTTTTGAAATCACATATTTAAACATTAAATCTGGGAGTAATTGGGGCTGGCAGTATATACTGGAGGTTAGGATAACTAGCTGTGAATGAGCTGTGGACATCTAGCAGACCTGGGTTTGATTCCCACAACCTCCACTTGCATATTGTTGCCACTGAAAACAGGTACTTGTGCCTTGTGGGCCTTACCCGGTTACCAAAATATATATATAAAAAAAATTACCAATATATTTTTAATACATCATGCAGTAATCAGGGTGCTCTGCACTTTACCTCTACATCTAGGCGGTAGATTGCTGAGAGCAAGATCACAGTTACCATCTAGCTTATTCAGTTTAAAATCAGCAGGGCATCCAACATCCTCAGCTGTTTGAATCAAAACTGTCTGAATGAGAGTATGCTCACAAGGAAAAACTTGCCCTACCACTTACAACAAGGCTTCATAATTAGCACTTCATTTAAGTGAATAGGATCATTTGCACCTTTTATCCCATTTTTATGTTGGCTTGCGCTTGCGCTGCCAACATATTGCATTAGTAACAGATTTGGAGGTGCGTTCACTATTGAGCGAATGCAGGGCACACATCAATAGGTGCATCCCTCATTCCCCAATAAGCCAGCATGCAGGCGTCACACCAGGTGAGCACATCTAAGGAAAGGTCCACTGCAATGACAGTCAAGCTTGTCATGCAGTAGCACGAAAACTCACCCTCCCTATGTGCCTTTTCTGCTGAAGCCCTTCCATTAACATGGCAGGGCTGACTGCTGCCTCAAGGAGAGCCAACTTCAGGGGTGCCCAATCCCCTTGTCGGCATGCCCCAACCCATGTCATTTGCCGATGGGGGCACCCACTCCCTGTCGGCATAATGCAACCCTCCCTCCCATGTAACGTATGTGCCGACGGGGTGCCCAATACTCCTGGCCATCATGTCCCCCCTTCCCGGTTTCATTTGCTGATGGGGGAGCCCACTCCCCATCATCATAATGCCCCCCACATTTGTTGTGTGCCGACTGGGGTGCCCAATCCCCTGTCAGCTACAGAACTCCCCCCAAAAAAACAACACTCAGCTGGCATGCTGGCAGCCCACCCCAACATGCCAAATGAACCTGAAAAGAAAAACTGTCCTGCGATGTTTTTTTTTTTAAACCTACAAATCAGAAAATGGTCCCTCGCCGACTCCAGTGGCCCTCCTCAACCTGCGCCCACCCTCTGCGCACCCTGCCTTCCCACACTCCCCTCACCTCATACTTACCTCCGGAGCACAGCATGATGATCTTTGGTGGACCGTGAACACATCTGCGCTCATCAAAGCCGACAGCGAACTGAAGAAATGCCGGCAAGCTGTATACTGGCATGAATAGGGTTTTTTCAACTTTGGTACATATCTCGGGCATTTTTGGGAATTTTGGCACTACATTTTCAACATGGGGTAATTGAGATCCCTCCTCATGAATTCAGTCACTGTCATGGCATTATTCTGTCCAGAAAGGTGATTTCGTGGTCACTGCGTTGAATCACCTTATGGGACCGATTCATGAAACAACAGTGCCACTGTTCATGAGGGGGTGCTCTCAAAAAGCCTGGCTTGCAAATTTGATGAAAAAATCCAAAAAATGGCTGTTTTATGAGCTTGCAGTGTGCAGTTTCCATGCACGCTCATAACTTTGTGAATTTGTAATATTTTCACTCCAGATTTTCAAAATTGGCATTTTTCCACACCTCCTTATGAACAGTGCAGCTGTCATTTTACATATCCTGGCCAAAATGTGTTTTCACACATCCAGCGCAGAATAGTGTGGTCGCTGTGCGAAATCAGTTTTGAGGACGGTTTGAGAAAATGACAGTGACACTGTTCATGAACAGAGGTCCTAAAATGCTTATATTGAAAATTTGGTGATGAACATCCATAAAATGATTGTATTACAAATGTGTGTTGTGCAGTTTCCATGCACCCTTGTAATTTCGCAAATTGGTAATATTTTCATGCTAAATTTTTAACCCTGGCAATTTTTCACACCTCCTTATGAACTGTACAGCTGTCATTTTTCACAGCCTGTCCAAAATGTGTTTTTCTGCACCTGTGGTGCACAATGGCGTGGTCGCTGTGGGAAATCAACTTTTGGGACAGATTAACAAAATTACAGTGCCACTGTTCATGAGGGGGAGGTCCCAAAATGCCTATGTTGAAAATGTGGTAAAAAAATCCCCAAAATAATTGGGTTACGGATGTGTGTTTTGCAATTTCTATACATGCTCATGACTTCACCAATTTTTCATATTTTCACTCCAGATTTTCAAAGTTGCCATTTTTTTACACCTCCTCATGAACAATTCAGTTGTAATTTTTCACATCCTGCCCAAATGTGTTTTCATCCCTGTGTCTCCAAAATGGCATAGCCACTGTACGACATCACCTTTCGGCTAACAAACTGATTGTGCCGCTCTTCATGAGCTGGGGTCACAAAAAGCCCATGCTGAAAATTTGGAGTGACAATACCAACAAATGCCTATGACGTTAGGGTTTCCAACTGTAACACCCCTCCCTGTAGAGACTCCGAGGCATCAGGGATGTGACTTGGGATCATTGGCTGTAATGCTCATGCCATTCCACCCCTGCCCCCACCCTGCAGCCAGTGACAGGCATTGAGGTGTGCCTTGGAGTGTTCAGCCCTAAAGTTCACCCCATTCTTCTATATTGCACCTGTCTCAGTGTATTTTCTTATGGTATGGGGTAAGTATAAAGCCCAAAGACGCCAAAGCACACCACGACACTTGTCAGAGTCTACAGGGTAAAATGCGTAAGGTAAAATGCATGAGCATTATAGCTGATGCCCCAAAGGCACACCCCAATGCCTGTCAATCTCTGTAGGTGGGGGTGGGTGGGATCAGTTCAATACTTCACTACCATTTCTATTATGCATCTCAAACTCCTGTACTACCAATGCCAATGCCAGTGAGACAACATTCATGCTGACAAATGCTTGTTTGTTTCAGTCTCTGTGGCAACAAAAAGTTTTCTGATAGGCTGCTTCAACACAAACCAAATGTTAAGTGTTTAAGTGTACTTATGCTTGGCCAGTGGATTTTGAAACCAAACAAGACAAGGATTCAAAAGAAAGCAGTGTCACATAAAACCCTTCCTTTACCTTGCACTGCAATGTTTCGGCCAACCCCAAATCTTCATGCATAATTGTCAATATATTTGAGAGTATTTTATTAAAAATGTTAATATTTTTTACCCAGTTCTATGTAAAATCTCAAAAATTGCAAGAAATTGCCGAACATGTCAGTTTTTACGGAGAATAGTGAAAATTGCAGATTCTGCAAAAAACCTGCTGGTGCAATTTTCCAGTGGCCCTGGTTATGGGCTGGTGGGTGAGTGGGGAAGGACCTGGGAAGACAAGGATCTCTATGGTAAGTATAGACTTCACCTACGTGAGGAGGGCATGAAGGTATTGAAGCAGAGGATGGGGAATTACATAACAAAAGAAGGGCATTTAAACAAGGAGCAGGGGGTGGTAAGTGGGCAGGAGGTATGCATAATCCACAGGAAGGGAAGCCAAATGAGCTTACCCCCCATGCTAGAAGCAATGGGAAAAAAAAGAGTACTAGAGGGGATGCTAGGAAGGGAGAGCAGGGCAGGGGAAGGGGAAGGAAAAAGGGTGGAGGGTCATCACCTTGAACACTAGGAGCCTAGGGAACAAAACAGCAGAGCAACAACCTCTCATGGCAGAAGGGGAGGTAGACATGGCAGCCATCACTGAAACATGGGTCACCCATTACCAGGATTGGGACCCAGTGGTACCAGGGTATACGTTATTGTGCAGAGATAGGGTAAATGGGAAGGGTGGGGGGGTGGCACTGTATGTGAGAGAAGGACTGAAGTGTGTTTGTAAGGAGGGAGAGGAGGGTAGTACAGAATCATAATGGATGGAAATCCAGAATTCCAAGAATAGGACTCTCAGGATGGGAGTATTGTACAGGCCATTATCTCAGACAGAGGAGTTAGACAGAGAACCAGGGCCTGGGAAAGGGTAGCATGGCAACTGTGGGGGACTTCAACCTGCTAGAAGTGGATTGGAGTACCCCATCCACCATGAATAGAAGGGAGCAGATACTTCTGGATGCGTTCCAGAATAGCTTCCTAATGCAACTGGTCAGTGAGCCAACCAGGTTAGGGAACACCCTAGACCTCATGCTGACAAATGGGGAGTTTGTGAGGGAGTTGGGGTTGGAAGAACCACTAGCAGGGAGTGATCACCACTCAGTGTGGTTCACGTTGAAAATGGGTAAGGAGGGAGTAGAAACAGGTACAAGAGTGTTGGACTTCAGGAAGGTCAACTTCAGGAGGATGGGGGAGGTAGTTAAAGGGTATCTAGCCAGAATCCAAACTAATATGGACACTAACCAGAGGTGGGAAGTCATAAAACTGGGGATTGAGGAGGCAACCAAAACCTGCATCAGAGTTCAGAGTAAGAGAGCTAGGGTCAAGAAACCCAGCTAGTTGAGCAAGGGGGTCATGGAGAAAGTAAGAAAGAAAAGAGCTGCCTTTAGGAGGTTCAAAAAAAAAAGGAGAGGGGAGGACAGAGAGGATTTCCTGAAGGAATCAAAGAAGGTGATGAAGGCAGTAAGGGCAGCCAAGGCATCTAAGTAGCTCTGGCTGGTGCAAGGCATCAAGAAGGGAGAGAAGGAATTCTTCAGGTACATCAGGGAGAAAAGGAATTGTAGGGGCAAAATAGTAAGGACTAAGAGGGATGGGGTGGGTGGAAACAGGGGCAGAGCAGGCAGAAGCACTTAATGAATACTTCTGGTTGGTGTTTACTTAAGAGAAAGGAGGGGCACTACCAAGGGGGGGTGAGAGGTCAGACTCTGGGGGGAGGAGATGACAGATGGGGGAATCAGAGGGTAGGGTACTGGAGGGCCTGAGGGCACTGAGGGTGGTCAAGGTGCCAGGACCAGATGGCATTTACTCCAGGGTACTGAGAGAGCTGGCAGAAATCATGGTGGGGCCCTCGACAGACCTGTTCAATGCCTCCCTGGTCTCAGGAAGTGTACCTCAGGACTGGAGGATGGCTCACATGGTACCCCTACATAACAGTGGTCCCAAAGATAAACTGGGAAACTACGGCCAGTAAGCCTCACATCCATCATGGGAAAACTGATGGAGACAGTGAAGGAGGGGCTGGTGTCCTTTCTGGAGACCAATGAGCTGCAGGATGTTAAGCAGCATTGGTTTGTCATGGGCAGATCTTGACAGACCAACCTGGTGGATTACTATGACTGGGTAACTAGACAGTTAAACAAGGGCCATACAGTGGATGTCCTGTTTCTGGACTTCAGTAAGGCATTCAACTCAGTGCCACATGGAAGGCTGGGTAGTAAGCTGGCAGGTATAGGTGCAGGGCAAAAATGGTGGGTTGGGTAGTAAACTGGTTATAGGGAAGGCAGCAGAGGGTAGTAGAAGGAGAGCTCTCATCTCCGAGGGCAGTGACAAATGGAGTACCACAGGGCTCAGTGCTGGGACCGGTGTTGTTTGGGTTGTACATATCAGACATCTCAATGGGCACCAAGAGCAAGATCAGTTTGTTTGCAGATGACACCAAGATGGGAGCAATAGTGGATGACCTAGGAGGGTGGCATGGGTTGCAGGATTATGTGTCAAAACTAGAGACCTGGTCGGACACCTGCCAGTTGGGGGTTCAATGCTAAACAGTGCAAGGTGCAACATTTTGGGGCAAAAAAAAAACAAGAATAAGACTCCTTTCCAATACATAAGGGCATGGCAACATTATATAATATCCTCACTACCAATGCCAGAAGTCAAAATATTATTAAATTAAGTGAGCTTACAGCAGTTAGTAACAATAAGAATATTGACATCATTGCCATCACAGAAACCTGGTGGGATAATACTTCAAAATGGTTTACCAATATCCCAGGCTATAATCTTGTTTATAGGAATGGGGTACAAAAAGAGGAGGAGGGGTGTTTATCTTTACTTGAAAGAATCGATTATTTTTGAGGAGATTGCTATTATGGATGATGATATTGAGGGTTGTATTGTACAAATCAAACACAAATCTGGTAAACATCTTATTATTGGTAATTTGTATGGACCACCCTCGGTGGATTCAATCTACAGTATAATGAGAGATTACTAGCCTTAATTACTGAATTAACCAACAAATCTGAGGTGCTATTTAAGGGTGATCTAAATTTACCAGGAATCAATTGGAATAGCTTAACCACTAACAATAAAGTTGAATCTCTATTCCTTGACTCGTTTATTTCACATGTCTTGTACCAATTGGTAGTTGAACCCATGAGGGATAAGAATATATTGGACGTTATTTTAACTAACATTGAAACAGATATTGAAAATATTACTGTAACTAATCCCCTCAGTAACAGTGATCATATTATGATATTATTCAAGTTAATTACCTCAAGAGAATATACTAAATCCATGAACTTCAGGTATAACTATCCTAGGGGTGATTATGAATGAATTAGAGCAGCTCTAAATGGAATTAACTGGGTCTCCCTATTATTTGATCTAAATATAAATGAAGACTGGCATTTATTGATGAACATCATTCATGATCTGGAAACCTTGCATATTCCAGTAAAAAAAAAAAAATAATAATAAGGGAAAAATCCCCCTGTGGCTCACTCCTTCAATTCAGAGGCAATTAAAAGAAAAGAGGCAGCCTACAGTAAAATGAAAAAAAAAATGCAGAAACAATGTCAGATTTTAGATTAGAAGTTAAAAAAACTTTAACCCTAATTAAAACTGGGAGGAAAAAAACAGAATTTAAACTCTGTCTCTAAGGGCAACACTAAAGCCTTTTATGCCTATGTAAATTCCAATAAAAAAAAACAACTAATCCAATCTCCACTATATAAAAAATTGGAGTGGACATTAGTTATGTTTCTGGAATAACCAACATTTTCAATGAATATTTTGGATCAATCTTTTTAGATAAAGACTCAATCACTTTACCTCTTCTTACCTCTGATGAACCTGTACGAATATCACCTGAAGAAATAAAATCTGCTATTCTATCCCTAAAAAAATGGTTCCTCACCAGGGCCAGATTATTTGAATACCTATCTGATTAAGGAAACTATGGAAACTCTTGCTTCCTCTAACTATCATATTTAATAAATCTCTTATAACTGGGGAAGTACCGGATGATTGGCATAAAGCTCTTGTGGTCCCAATATTCAAGAAAGGAATCAAAAATTAACTGAAAATTACAGACCCATCAGCCTTACTTCTATCAGCTGCAAACTATTTTAGAAAATCATAAAAAATAAAATAGATACTGAAATTGAGACCCTGGGACCAACAGAGTCAACACAGCATGTCTTTCATAGGGGAAGATCCTGTACAACTCATCTAATTGTTTTTTATGAATCAATCAGTAGCAGTATAGATAGAAGTATTCCAGTGGATATCATCTACCTGGATTTCAAAAAGGCATTTGATCTGGTCCCTCATTATTTATTAATAAATAAAATGATCAACCTTAGGTTCAATTGTTACTTAATCATTTGGATCAGTAACTAGCTATCTGACAGATCACAAAGAGTTAAAATTGGTAGTACCATCTCTTCAGATATCGAGGTGACTAGTAGAGTACCGCAGGGATCTGTATTGGAGCCCATCCTGTTTGTTTTTTTTTTGTATTAGTGATCTCCACATAGGTGTTTCCAGTAATATCTGTAAATTTGCAGATGACACCAAATTATCTGCTGAGGTTGATACTCCACAAAAAAATCCTATTTTTCAAACAAGATTTATCATTGAGGAATGGGCACATAACAATAGAATGCTCTTTAACACTGACAAGTGTGAAGTAATCCACCTGGAGACTAAAAATGCTATTGCTACATGAAACCTAAATGGGACAGCCATTAAACATGTTACCTCAGAAAGAGACCTGGATATTATCAGTAGTTCTTTCTCATCCACTGACCACTGCAGAAGAGTTGCACAAATAGGTAATAATATCTTATCAGCTATTAAAAGAACATTTGTTAGTAGAAGTGTTTGACAGGGTAGAATAGGACCCTGTCCCATTTGTTTTGAAGAAAGTGTTTAAATGCAAGGATCTGCATTCTTTCCTCTTTTGTCTCTTCTGTCTGGTTGCACAACCAAATTTTCCTGACCTTGGACTTGATCAACCCGACCAGTCTAGCATTCCTTTACCTCTTACTGTCTCTCAGTTTTCTCTTGCTGTCTTTCTTCCTTGCATATCTATATCTGCTAATACGAAATATATGAGAATCATTGTATGGAAATGTAGCTGATATTGGGATCACTTTTGTTTAGAAAATTGTGTTACTGTTGAAATGTATATATTTATGATTTGAGATAACCGTAAAAAGCTAGAGATTACTTGGGTGCAAGTGCCTGAGCCTTTTGCAGTTGCTGTGGGGACCTCAGGAAGTTCTCAATGTTCTAGCAGCTCTTGAAATTTACAAAGTACAGGATGCTTGCAAAGGATGGGGTTTGAAAAAAGTTATAAAAACAGCTAAGCTGAGCTGCAAGGGAGATTTCTTACAAGAGATTTTATTTTGCTTCTGTATATAGTTATTCTGAACAGGTTTATTTTATTTTATGTTACTGCAACTTCAAATAAACAGTTTTGTGGAATTTTACAACTGCTCCTCGGTTTTCTCTATGCTTCTTGACCTGTGCCTCACTGACACAGTGAACATTGTTTAATACCTCTTTATAAATCTTTAATTCGTCCCCATACAGACTATGCAGCTTCATTTTTGGCACCCCATTATAAAAAGGACCAAAGGCTATTTGAATGCATGCAAAGGAGAACTACTAAATTATTACCTAGAGTTAAACATCTGACACATGAAGAGTGATTAAAAGCATTAGACTTGTATGATTAATAATTAAGAAGAGAAAGATCCGATCTGTTACTGTTGTACAATATTTTGGGGGATCAAACTCTCATGAAATATTCAAATATAAAAATGGCTACAAAACCTAACAACTTAAAATGTCACAATAGGCAGATTTGGATCCCAAATGCTCTCACTAACAAGAGACAAAGCTATTTTACAATAAAGGCATCCATACTTTGGAATTCCTTACCCCACCATCTAGTTAATATGACCACTTCTGAGTCATTTAAAGTGGAACTTGATAAATTCCTCTTGGGCTAGTATGATAATTCACCTTGTATGTGCAGGGAAAGTGGTCTTGATGGGCCTAGAGCCTCCTACCACCTTATTAATACCGAGTAATACCGAGTAACAGTTTAATCAACTCTATGTGCAGTTTTATGCCACTGCTGTATAAAATGCATTCATATTTATTTATGTGTCATGTATTCCAAGGCACTTATCCATATTTATTTGTGTAACATGTATTGCAAGGCACTGTATTGTGTCTGATCCTACAATGGTGTATTGAAAATAAATATGCCGATAAAAAGATTAACTGCAAAATATATAATAAAAAAAAGCATTTGGGTTTGAGGATTTTTCACAAGGCATTGCTAATTATTTTATTTAAGGGAACCACTGCTGGTCAATATCATCAGGCCAACATCACTTCAGTGGCTGGGTACTCAGTAAAACACAGGGAGAATCTCAGGTAGAACTAAGGGTACTGCACTGGTACTGATAGGGACAGGGCAGTGCCTTCAGTACAGGTGAGCTGAACCAAGAAACTTTACTGTGCATATGGGGTGTAGTGGTGGGCAAGGTTTTATTTATTTATTTTAGTCTTTAGTAACTGGGTAAGGCCCACTAGGCACAAGTGCCTGTTTTCAGGGGTGACCTGGGAGCACTGGGTGGTTAAGTGACTTGCTCAGAGTCACACAGTATGCAAGTGGAGGTTGTAAGAAGCAAACTCAGGTCTGGTTTGCGTGATGTGCCAAGCTTGTTCACACCTCGTTCCTCTAACCTCTAGGCTGAGCCTGAAAGGGCACTGAAGCACAGCTCAAGATTTTACTGTTTTGGCTGTATCTTGATTGGCCCTGAAGAGTTGCTGGTATTAAAGTAGGTCAAGTCTAGAAGAGCATAGAAGACTAGTTGGGATACAGAACATTCTACTTCATTGCTAACCATCCCTTTTCTTCCCCATTTAGGGCATGAGACTGACCCTAAACAAAACTTCTTCTTTTGTTTGAATTTCTTGCCTGAGCGCAATTTGTTTTAGAGTTTTAGGCACATACCGTACTTTGTGGGGACTGACACTGCATCAAATCAGCTAAATAAATTGGGGAGCCTGGGAGTGGGTCTTATGGTGGTAAAGTGGATTGGGAACTGGCTAAGGGATGGGACTCAGAGAGTGGTGGTAAATGGCATGAAATCTGAGGAGAGGTAGGTGACCAGCGGGGTGCCACAGGGGTTGGTGCTGGGGCCAGTCCCATTCAATGTCTTCATTATTGACATTACAGAGCATCTGGAGGGAAAGGTGTGCCTCTTTGCAGATGACACCAAGATCTGCAACAGAGTGGACACACCGGAGTGGGTGGAAAAATGAGAAATGACCTAAGCCTATCAGAGGAGTGGTCCAGTGTCTGGCAGTTGAGTTTCAATGCTAAAAAGTGTAAGATCATGCACCTGGGTCACAGGAATCCAAGGGAGGAGTACAGGATGGGTGGGGAAATTCTGGCCTCCACAAGTCTGGCGAGAGACCTGGGGTCATTATATCTGATGACCTGAAGGTGACCAAACAGTGTGAAAAGGTGGTGGGGAGAGTAAACAGAATGTTGGGGTGCATATGGAGGGGCATAACAAGCAGGATGAAAGAGGTGGTGATGCCACTGTACAGATCACTGGTGAGACCTCAGCTGGAGTACTGTGTTCAGTTCTGGAGGCTGCATCTCTGGAAGGACATTGACAAAATAGAGACAATCTAGAAAAGGGCAAGGAAGATCATACACGGATTGTACCAGAAGCCTTATGAGGGAAGACTTAAGGACCTTAATATCTATTCACTGGAGGAAAGAAAGGAGAGGGGAGATATGATAGAGACTTTCAAGTTCCTTAGGGGAATAAACAGGGTACAGGTGGAAAGCATATTTCAGGGAAAATGGCACAAGAATAAGGGGGCATGATATGAGGCTGAAGGGTGGAAGGCTCAGGGGTAATGTTAGGAAGTTTTTTGTCACTGAAAGGGTGATAGAGCCATGGAACACCCTTCCAGCAGAATTGGTGGGGTTAAAAACAATACAGGGTTCAAGAGTGTATGGGATAGACACAAGGGTACCCTGGAGATGTGCAGAGCAAGAGATCAGCAGATCAAATAGGATCTGGGGCTGCAGCAGTGAGTAGGGAAATGGGCAGACTAGGTGGGTTATATGGTCCTTATCTGCCGACAAATTCTATGTTTCTATGTAAGGTGGGGTGAACTAGTAGGGAGGTACTGCATCCCAGGTGGATTATGCCATAGATACACCAAGCCTACTTTAACCTCTCTCTGGGTGGAGTCACCATGCTATTTTCCATGTTAACCATGTATAGCTGGGGGTAAGGGGTTCCTGGGTGCCCCAAAACCCCCTCTCATTTTGCTTCCATTATGCTTCATAAAATAGCCAATGGGACTAAATAATGGGATTTCTTTGGAGACACTCCCCATCTGTAAATCCTGTCTACACCCCTGTTAACCTTAGATTTGACCCCCTCCACAAGAAGATTAAAGAATCCAGGTGGGCTAGCCACTGTAACTCCCACAACAACCTACTGGCATTGTAAGGCATCAGTGTCTCAGACCCCAAATGACACCCCAGGAGGCATGACCCTCACAAGGAAAGGTACTGTTGCCCACTTGCACTTATAATGGGGCACATATATATTTAAAGATAGGGCTCTCATAGCTAAGAGAATAGAATTCTAGTGCTGGCTATAAGAAAACGTTAGAAACTGTATATTCTAGAAAATACAGTGTGGGTTAAGCATAGATTATGCTATTAACTCAGGAATGTTCCTTATTATTTAGGGTTTAAGTCATGGCAGCCATGCCATTATTTTAATTAGTGTTCTATACAGTAGTTTATTTTAGAAAGAAGCAAGACATTTTAAAATGAAAAAAGAATAAGTCACTCAACTCCTTACTATAATTTATTCATTGCAAAAACTTCATTAATGCACTAGTTAGGGATAATGCATCAAAAGTAGGGAAATGAGGTATTAGGGTTTCCAGCCCTAACACCCCACCCCACCTGGTGGGAAGCAACAGGAGAAACCATTACCCTTTTACCTCTCCTGAGTCTTTGAAAGTCAGGTGTGGGGTGTACCTTGGGGTTGTCAACCCTAACACTCACCCCATTAAATAAGCTGAAATGTGTAGTGTATATGAGAATGGGGTGAGCGTTAGGGTTGACAACCCCAAGGTACACTCCACACCTTGATTTACAAAGACTCAGGATAGGTGAAAGGGTAATGGCCTTTCCTATTGCTGCCTACAGGGTGGGGGTGTGGAATTAGGGTTGGAAACCCTAACACCACATTTCTGTACTTTTGTTGCTTTAACTCTAACTGGTTCATTAACAAAGCTTTTTGCAATGGATTTCTTTACTTTTTTAGATAGTATAATCATATCCTCATTCATGCAGATCCTTTTGGGACCTACATAAACATAGACATTTGCCTATGGAAGTACTGGTCCCAGAGGGTCCTGTGCTTCTATCGCTCCATAGATGCATACATCCATGTTGGTGTGGAAGCACAGGACCCAAACAAGCAGTTTATTTGCTTGGTCGCATGGCTTGCTAAACTGCCAATGTTGTGGTATAGGAATTTTGATGTTTTCATTTTTGTGGTCTTTTTATATGGCCTCTAAATTGTTGGGGGGGTTCTTACATGTTATTTTTGTAGTACTCGGTAAGACCTTTGCTTTGATATATAGATTGTCTCTTAACTGCACATGGTGAGGGAGTTATGGCTTGTTGAAGTTGAAATGTGAGAAAAAACAAAGTCCAAATTATTTTTTCATATAAAGGGATCCTTTTTTATATGAATGAAAAAAACATACAAAAAAGGATTCCTTCAAACGAAAAAAGAATTGCAAAAAAACTAAGTTCAAAATCTTTTTTCTGTATGCTGGCATCTTTTTTTTCATATAAATGAAAAGCCCGTGTAAAGAAGAATCCCTTCATGTGAAAAAGGAATTGGGAAAAAACAAACCCCAAATCTTCCGACGATTCTTTTTTCGTATGAATACATGCTTTTTTGTATGAATGAAAGAAACATATGAAAAAGGATCCCTTCATACAAAAAAAGTATTTGGACTTTGTTTTTTTTTTCTGATTCTTTTTTTGTATGAAAGCATCCCTTTTCGTATGTTTTTTTTATTCATACAAAAAAGGATACCTTCATATGAAAAAGAATTGGGTAGAAAAAAACTAAGTCCACATTTTTTTTCTGTATGAAGGGATTGTTTTTTTGTATATCCGAATTCCTTTTTCTTATGACCATACGAGAAAAGGAACTGAGTCATGAAAAGGATTTTAAAATGTATAAAAAAGCAGATTTCTGAGTCATGTTTCCAAAAAGGAAGTGCAAAATCCACTTAACAGGGTCCTGATTAGCAAGATATATGTATTGGTGTGTGTGCAGAATGTGCTTTTTGTGGGTTTTGAAAATTGCTTTTTAAATGGAAACAAGATGGTGGCCATACAAAAAAGGATTTTTTCCTCACAAAAAAGGATTACCCCTATACGAAAAAGGATCCTTTTATGTATGGACAAAATACTTTTTCCATTTCTAGCAGCTATCTGAAAGACCATACTGAGCATGATCAGAACCGAAATTCCAAAATTTTATAACTTTGGAAGGAATTAATATTTTTTTTTACCAAAGCAGTGAAAGGCACCACTGTGGCCCAAGCCCTTTCTACCCTGAAAATTTCAGACTGAAATTCCAAACCATCTGGCTGGCCAGGTGGCACTGAGGGTTGAGGCACTGGATGCCACACCTTGCACCATGCCGATGACCCGTGTTCGGGAGCGAGCATCGGTTGCCAGGGGTCGGCAGGGGTGGAGAAGGATGAAGCATCCTTGGACAGCTCTCCTTCTCCGGGGTGGGGGCGTCTCCCAGCAGTCGATGCTTGCCTGGCCCCTAGCGGTGGCTGAGGGCTGGCACACCGACACTGCGCCTACAAGGGGGGTAGAGAAGCAGCCATCGAATGTACTGTGGGTGGAAATGCACATAGTACATCCCCCAATGGCACTGCACGCTCCACTGCCTAGGAGGTAGAAAAAGTGGAAGAAGAAGGCATCCTGGTCGAGTGACTTGATGGCCATCTGACGAAACACAGGCTCTGGCAGCATCAGCTGGAATGGGATCCGGACAGAGTGGGTGAGTTGGGGGCTCACCACCACCCCACTGTGGGGGGTAAGCTGCAGGAGAAGAAGGGGAGGACCCTAAGGGAGTGTGGTGCAGATGGACAGTGGCCAGAGTCCCATGGGGATGCCAGATAATGGGAGCAGACCAGGTATGCCAGGAGAAACAGTATAACAAAAAAAAATTCCAAACCATCTGGGCACTAGGTGCTGACAAATAACAACCCCCTCTCCTGATTTTTTCCACTTCTTTTGCTATCTGCATCTCAGAATTTGCATTTCCAACCAGAATGAAACTTGGCACATCAAGAGATATACCTCCTGAGACTGCATGTGTAAAATTTCATGCAAATCTACTGAATGGTTGCAAAGCTTTTAAAGTGCAGAGTTTAAGGTTTAACATAGAAACCCCTCCTCAACCCTAACTATAGTGGCACTATCATGTCACTATAATACATTTTTTGTATGAACTAATTATACTGGTCTGAACAATATTAAGGAACTTAATGGTAAAACCATTACCACCACCCCTAGCCCAACTGCTAGTAAATGGTACCCTCTCAGCTCCACCTTTTCTGACCTCAGCAGCATCTTTCCCCCAAATTTCTTCAACCCAGCTCCTGAAACTTAATCTACTCCCCAACATCCACCCCTTACTTCAGGCTAAAAACAATCTCCCAGTGTGAAGCAAGGCACTACCTCACCAAAGTCCTCGGCAAATCCCGTCAAAGTAGCGATTCACTTGAAAACTAGTCCTTCTAACTCTTGACTGTGTCCTATCCCCCCTCACCAATATTCTCAACCGGTCCCTCTGCCTCGGACGATTCCTTACCTGCTGGGAATCAGCTGTTATCACCCCCATCTTTAAAAGTGGTGACTGCACCTCCCCGAGCAATTACCGCCCCATCTCCCTACTTCCCCCCATCTGTAAGGTACTTGAAAAAAATAGCATCAGACCAACTCACCAACTATCTTACAAAATATAACTTACTCTGCCCTGAACAACACAGCTTCAGGAAGGGACACAGCACTACCACTATCCTCCTAGAATTTACTACCTTTATTAACAAACCTCTTGACAAAGGACACATACTGGGATCAGCCTACCTATACTTAACAAAGTGCTTTGACTCCTTCAGTCATACCCTACTCATCCAATCCCTAACCACTTCAGGACTATCCCTGGATGCCATCAGGTGGTTTAAAAACTACCTGGTGACCGTAACCAAAGGGTCAAAATTAACTCAACACTCTTGTCCAGTAAGCCTGTTCACTCAGGGGTACCCCAGGAATCAACACTAGGCCTCCTCCTCTTCAGCCTGTTCCTCAATAGACTCCCTAAGTCCTGGTTGGTTCCAATGCTGCTATATGCAGATGATGCGATCATTTTCACTAGCCACGCCAATCCCCACTCTCTTCAATCCACTCTGCAGCTTTCCTTCTCAGAAGCTGAAGCCTGGTTCTGAGAACATAGACTCATTCTGAATTACAAAAAAAACAAGGCCATCATCTTTGCTCACCATCAAAACATACACAGTGACTTCCCTCTCAACATCCTCAACCGCCAGAACACCCCGATCGAATTAGTACCCACCTTCAAATATCTGGGTATCACCCTTGACTCTCCCCTTATGTACCATAAACATATCAATCTGCTCTGCTCAGCCGTCAACTCTAGACTTGAACTCCTGTACCAGCATAGGGGATGCCTGCCACTTGAGGTGCTGCATCTGGCGGTGACCTCCTCGATACTCTCCCTAATTGATTATGGGATAATTTTCCATGGCTCAACTGACCCCTCTGTTCTCCGTCGCATCAAGGTCTCTCTCAATAAAGCTTGCCACCTTGTCTTGGGATGTGACAGGCAGACCTATACATGTGAGCTCTAGAGATTTACCAGCTGGCTCAGTTTTGAGTGTAGGCTTAGATACCACACCTGTCTCCTCACCAGGAAGCTTGCACAATACCCCCCCTCCTGGCTTACACTGCTTGGTGCAACCTTCTGCTACACCTAAGGGCTACCAGAAGCTCACTGTCACCCACCCTAACAGTTCCCCGCTGCAGCACCTCCATGTGTCAATGCTCCTTCTACTACAGGGCCCCTCTCTGGATGAACAAACTACCCCTGCTATCTCCTCAGAAATGCATCTGGGACCCTTCAAATCCTCCCTCTGCTCAGCACTCCTCACACAAGCCACCTGTGACTGCGACTAGCCTAATCCCCCAATCTATGTCCTCTCTCTTCCTGCACCGTCCCAGCAGCCCTCATACTCAGGTGGCCTCTCTCTTCTTTAGTATGACTAATCCCTTGTATTTTATCTCTGCCACTGTATATAATCTAAGAGTTAGGGTCCGCTCCAAGACCCCCCAAAACTGTAACCTGCCAATTGTGTAGTTTTTCCTTCCTGTATTGTATAGTTTATGTACTGTCTGGTATTGCTTTGTAGTTGTATTTCTGACATGGAGCCTTTGCAAAGGAGCCGCCGACTCAAAAGGATTGTAATTCCGATCTTTTCAATAAACAAATAAATAAAATACTGTATACAATTGCCCATTGAAAAACTCTACTGACTTACACTTAAGCAGGGAAGATGGCTGGTTATGTGTAATGAGTTTATCCAATCCAGCTGGACAATGAGTTTATCCAGTCAATTTTCCAGCACATCATGTATTTCATATTCCCCTTCCCCCATCCTTGCAGGATGCATTTGGAAATGAGATGTCACAAGCTCAGTATGTCTTTCCTGGTGCAACTTTTGAAATAAATTAAATATAGTGGTGGGGTACTGCCCAGTATGTCCCAGGGACCCCGTGGGCCCTACATACAGTAGCAGAAACAGTGTGTTGGGGAGCAATAAAGTGGTATTTGCCCATAAACTTAGAGCTTGCAATGCGTTTTTGTTGTTATTGATTTTATACAGCCTTTCCTCTCCTCTCCTCTCCATGCAGTTCCAGGAAAAAACAGAGCTGTCTTTATATCAAACGGGAATTAATGGTAATGCAGAGTAATGTGTTGTAGTTTAAATTGTGAATTACAATCTGTTGGTAAAACACATGATTCATGGTTCGTATAAACATTCTAGGATAGTACTTTCTTCTAACTTGGCATTGTTAGTAAAACTGGAAATCGTATGTATTCTTAAATGGCATTCAGACTATTATGCAACACATTTTTTGCTATTATTATACATATTTCAGGCAAATGCTTTCCCCTGAAGTGATATATTAAGTGAAAATGAAAAACGTATGCCTCTTTCAGAATAATGTTCTGCCTGGCTGTCTCTGTATCTGAGGTTTGTACTTGGAGGGATAGAAAAACATATTCTGAGTACCTTCCACAAAGACTTCATATGCACTCTCTGTAAGTGATTGCTGTAAGCATTTTGACAGTGCATCAACGTAAAGCTGAAAATGTTTTACTTCACCTGTATCCTAAGTAGAGCTCTATCTCAGTGGGCAGGAAAGGACTGAGATAACACTGGGAGCATAGATGCGAACAGCATCAGAGTAGTTGTAAAAGGAGAAGAGAATATATAATCTATGGAGCAGGGTCACCCCCCCCCCCAAAAAAAAGCAAAACAAGACAATATTTAAATGGCTTCAAGATATATACAATATAAGTGCTCCTTCTCCAATAGAAAATGTTAATTATAAGGGGTTATCAATGACCACTGTGTCTAGAGCTCCTCACTACCTGCTCACAAGTGGTATTGCTAGTGGAGTGGTAAGGGAGGGAGGTAGTTTTCAAGCCCACACATGAAGCATAGCACTACTCTTGGACCCTGAACTGACCACCTACTAACGGAACTGGATTTGGGCCTCAAAGTGGTCTGAAGAGCCATAATGACCCCTCCATGGGACGGTATGCCATGAGGGCATGTTCTGGACAGTTGGTCAATAATGGAGCTTGGTGGCAGCAGCAGGCTAATGAGGGGAGCTTGGACGTAAGAGGAAAATAATAAATAAATAAAAAGAAGGGTAATGCTTCTTACCTGGCTGATTGAAATGGGGAGGTCATTCATCAAAGGTGATCCTGTGGGATGCCTGAAAAGGAAAATAATAAATTTAAGAGCACTAAGGACCAAGGTTGGATTTTAGGAGCCTCTGATGTCACGTGCTAGAGTTTGGAAAAACTATTTTGGACACATTACAGCTTTAATGTCACATATTCTTTGATTGCCTTTCACATTTACTTGAAAATAGGACTGCTATTCCTTGGATATCATCTGCCCCAGCTGCCTGTGCATAGCCAACATTGTAATTCTGTGACTGACAACATAATAACATTCATAAATACAGATAGTGATGTCTGAAGTAGAGGAGCTTGATGTCAGCTGTAGACAACCAACCAACCCCAATGATGTTTGTGAGACAATGATCCTGTTTTTATGCTAATGTCCACACCTATATAAAAGGTTACACTAAATGTAGAAAATGAATCAAATCTGTACTGAACTATGTCTAAACATGATTTATTTTCAGTGTGCCTCGTGATGAGACACTAGGGCTAGCAGCTCTTTAAGCAACAGGATATGTAAATTGAGTAGGCAATACATTTACTTATCTGATTGATAAGGTGTAATGCCAGTAAAGACTGGTAAAATTAAATTAGGGGAGAGGGATAAGCTTTTTAAAGAATAGACTTTCACAGAAAAGCTGAGTGGTCCAGTGGTACAGTACAGGCTTGGGAACGAGGAGAGCCTGGTTCAAATCCTACTCCAGTCACTTACATGCTGTGTGATCCTGAATAAGACAGTTAATCTCTCAGTGCTTCAGTCCTAACAGCTGGAAAAATGCATAGAAGGAGGACCCTACTGAAAATGAGCTATTACCTCTCGGCTGGGCTTCCTGGGTAAATGCATTGCATAAATATTTCAAAGCTGGGCTCCACTGAAAATAAGATATTACATCTTAGCTATAGTAGGTTATCCTGGGAAAATGCAAATTGCATCAAAGTAGGATCTCAATGAAGACCAAGATATTACATCTCAGCTGCATTGTCCTGGGTAAATATACTGTGAAAATGGGTAGAAGTAGGACCTCACTGAAATTAAATATTACATCTGTGCTGGGCTATTCATTGTAAAAGAACTGTTTTCCAAAACACAATAGCTAACTCTGTGGTGCTGAGCAGCGGAGTATCCACTGGGCATGCTGGTGACCTGGTCCATGCCCAAAGCCCGGGATGACAGGTGTGGAATCCTACAGGCAGAGAGACAGTGTCCACAAGGATGCTGTCCTTTCAGAGGAGAGGGGAACATCACATTAATTTGAGAGTGGTGAGGATAACCACATGCTCTGTGGCACAACCTTATCCCAGAGGCTAACATAGTGGCAGGAAGGACCAGAACAGGAAAAAAAGACTGCCTCAGCCAGGTGTGCCTGATGCTCATGGGTTCCACCACATCACTATGTCCCCAGTATACCATTGTGACCCCTGCAGCTGATGTTCCCAGTCTCAAGTCACTTCTTCCACAGGAATACTCTAGTTACTGCAGCATTGGAAGGACCTGGTTGCCCAGTGAGGTGGCATGGACCCCCAGATACAAGCCTTCACTTGTAGCTACACAGAAATGCCTTAAAATCTTTTAAAAATGCCTTAAAAAGTTATTATTGGCCTCTGATAGTTTTAACTGTGGCTATTTTTGTCTGCACACTATTTCTTATGTCTGAATTGTTTGTGTAAAAGGTATGTTATTAGTATTGTTTGTCTAATGTTTGTTTTTTATGTTTGTACTCTGTATCTGGTCACCAATGAAAATTGACATTTTTTGCTCATGGTCTTACCAGATTTTAAATAAACAAACCAACCAAATAAATATTGGTTGCAAGTAAAGCCACTGCTCATGGCTAGATACAAGTTGTGGCAGCGATGGTGGAGAACATCGGACCAATGTACGTATATTTTTTTTGAGAATACGAATCCTGTGACGTAGTTGCGTACCACAGTAGCATAAGAGTGTACTTACAGCTAGCGTTACGCTACTCTCGCAGAACTACAGTTCTGTTATTTTTGTATTAGTTTATTTGAGTTGTGGACTTTGCCTCCCACACCCCCTTTAAAAAAAGAAAGGGGGTGTGGGGGAAAAGCCCCCCAACTCAAATAAACTAATACAACATTTCACCCAACTGTAAGATTACAAGTGCTACTGAACTCAGTCATGAGAAATAGCGCCAATGTCTTGCACACATCACCTGTTCGTCTTATGCATTTTCTTGTGCAAGCAGCGGTGGTCCGATGTTCTCCACTATTGCCGTTGTGGCTTGCGGCTACAAATGCATGCCACTGGAGGAATGAAATTGGAACACCAGAAACTCCCTTTAACATAACAGATCCCCACCAGAAATAACATGGGTAATACTAATAGGTGACCAACAACAGGCAGCAAAAGTCAGGAAAGGGTCAAACCTTAAAGAGGGCAGGAGATATTTCTAATTGGCAGCTGCTTTTAATGTTCCTAGTTATAGAAATTACACTCACACCCCAAAAGGTTCCAACTGTACCTGAAGAAAAAGTAATGCAGGCCGGCCTGGTGGCACTGGAGGTTGAAGCACTGGATGCTACACCACGTGCCACACCAGTGACCCGGGTTCAGGAATGAGCCTGGACCTCCGGGGCTCGGCAGGGGCAAGAGAGGATTGAGCATCCAGAGGACTGCTCTCCTCTCTCAAGGGAGGGAGGATCTGCCATCCCACTCACTGATTGCTCTCTAGTGGTGGCTAGAGGGCAATATGGGTCAGGAGGCACGTAGCTGGTGCATCCAGTGTTGAAGGGGAGGTGGGTTGGGGAGAAAACATAAAAACAGAGCTGGCAGGCTCCATAATGGCCCCGGCTGTGCCCGTGCTGTTCCCCTGGAATCTGGACACTAACTTTCTGGGAGAGGGGAGAAAGTCAATGCTCCTCACCCCTGACTCTATCATGGGGGGGGGGCAACCCATGGGGGATTTTCCAGGGATGCTTGGTGCAGGGATGCCGGGGCTGAAGAGATGAGCTCCTGTGCAAGAGGAGCTGTAACCAGCTGCCAGCTCCCTCCATAAAGTATGTATGGGGAAAAAAAATTATGCAAAAAAATGTATTTTACACAGTTATGTGTTTGTTGGCAGCATTCTGTTACAGTTCACTTTCTAGAACCAGTAATCTGGAGTTTGCCATGCCATGGTCTGTTTACAGAACAAACGTGGTTCTTACAGGTGAACAACTTACACTTAGCATTCTGTACACAAACTGTGACATAGTAAGAACTCCAAATTGCTGGTTCTATGAATTTGAATTGTGCGAAATGTTGTCCATAAAAGGAAAACAATTGAAAACATAGTTTTTCACATCAGTGTTTATTCGGGTACAATTAAACATAGAACACTTGGTTCTATGAATTCCATTTCTGCAAGTAGGAATATTACTAACTGCTTTCAAGCAACAGACATTTCCTGTCCCCTTTAGTTGTCATGCAGACCAAACATGGAGGCATGCGAAGGATCAAAATAAATTCTGTCTATGATTCCTTCAACCATCTGGCCCTTGGCTCCCTCTCCAGCCTCTGACGCTCCTCAGTCCTATCACTTTGCCATCTTTAGGAACTTACCTTCTCCATGTTAGCCCATGGCTTGTCCCCCATGTTGGGGCCCTCACTTGGGGCTTGGGCCCATGGAATCAGTTATACAGTCATACAGGGAGTATCCATGTCAGCAAGTGTAGGATCTGTGGGTGCAGCATGGCTTTCATGTTGCACAGCTGGAATTTTCCACCTTTGTTTTGCAGTTCCCATGGGGGACATCTCACACTTGGGCATCAGGTTGGATGTGTGCATGAGCATGCCTGCAACACTGGCAACATCCTACCCTCCATGCAGTTCCTGCTGCATCTCACCCCCTAACCACCCAGGGGGCACTGTAGTAGTGGGGAATCTTTCACCTTCTCCATCCAGAAGAAAGGAATATCCACTCGGACACTGTACTTCCCTTCCCTCGGATGACCCTCGATGAACCAGGCTCTCTCCCAAACCCAGATCGCAGCATGATGTCCGGTACTGCTGCCACTGTGCTGATGGGCTAGCTTGTTCTTCAATTTCTAATTTGAAGGATATACAGGGGTATCTGTTTTCCTGATTTTGCCCCTCCCTTTCTACAACCAGCTAAATGGCTGTTGCATAGCAGCACTATGCAGCTGTGACTGTATATGGTTTAGAATCCTATTTAACGTATGGACGTAAGATATGTCAATTCAGATTTTAATGTTTTAAGTCTATTTAAGTACTTTGTATTAAAGCCCTACAGTGTGTCCTATGCCAGACTGCAGATGCACTGGATAAGAACTAGAAGGTTCTCAAAACATAATACTAATTTGTCCCTAGTAGAAAGCAAAGAGGACCAGATTACTTTGTGATCTTCTGAAAAAAAATATTTTCGCCTGCATGTAATATTGTAACATCAACTAACAGGCATCAACCAACAAAGCCATTCTTTAGAACCTAGCTACTGTATCTTCCTTGCAAAGGCAGGAAGGACTACAGGGGAAAGAATGTTTATAATTTAAATTGTGGAACGCTCCCCTCTAGAAGCAAATGTAAACTCACATTTGTAAAATAATGATTAAAGTGTTTAATGCAGGGAATCTTTCTCTTTTTATCCTTGAAATGTACTTTATTTTATTTTAATTGAGACTGTAATGGCCATAGCTGAAAAAAATAACATTTTGGACTGCCTGATAGCTAAATGGCTGTTGCATAGCAACACTATGCAGCTATAAAAAGCAACATGATTTGAAGTGAGTGACTAAGCGTAGGGATACAAGTGAGAAACAGACTTCAATAAGCAATAACACAACTAAAGGAGAACTGGCTGAGGCCAATATGTTCTTGGATACTGTGCCCTTGGCAATTCTATTGTGTGTTTTAGATTGTGGTGTGGAAGTGAAAAGTTTAAAGAAAATTGAAGTTTTCCTGTTTTACCTAGCTTGTTCTTGATGTAACTTTAAAAAGGAGAATTGCCATAGCATTGTCAAGCTTAAATACACTATTGAAATGGATTTTTAAGCGTTAACATAGCTTCTATCCCTTTTTAAGCATGATTTTTGGTTTTAAAATTTCACCATGTAGAAAACAGAAATGTGGTGTCTATTTAGTCCAGTTGAAGATAGAAACATAGAAACATAGACTCTGATGGCAGATAAGGAACGCTTGGCCCACTCAGTCTGTCCATTTCCCTACCTATTGGATAAGCTGCAGATCCTAGTTTTTCAACAGCCTACTTCCTCCTACCTCCCACTAGAATTGCTTTATGTCTGTCCTATGCATTCTTAAATTCCCCTACTGATTTTGACCCCATGACCTCCTCGGGAGGACTGTTCCATGCATCCACCACCCTCGCCATGAAAAAATACTTCCTCACATTGCCCCTGAGTTGTCCCCCCTCTATCTTAAAATTGTGCCCCCTTGTTCTTGCACATCACTTTTTCTGAAAGATGTTGCCCTCTTGGACTTTGTTAATTCCCTTGAGGTACTTGAAAGTTTCTATCATGTCCCCCCTCTCCCTCCTTTCCTCAAGGGTATACATATTAAGCTTTTTTAGTCTCTCTTCATATGGCTTCTGGTGCAGACCCTGCACCATTTTAGTTACCCTCCTCTGGACTGCCTCCATCCTGTCTATGTCCTTGCAGAGATGGGGTCTCCAGAACTGCATGCAATACTCCAGATGGGGTCTCATCAGCTGTCTGTACTGAGGATAACAACTTCCTGTTTTCTACTGGTGATGCCTCTCTCTGTGCATCCCAGTATCCCCCAACCCCCTTTTCCTGCCTTCTCACATTGCTTGCCTACATTTAGGTTGTCTGATATTACTACCTCCAGATCCCTTTCCATTTTTGTTGTCGTTAATACCTCTCCCTCCCATTGTGTACTCTTCCCTAGGGTTTTTGTTTCCCATGTCCATTACTGAGCACTTCTTTGCATTGAATCTAAGCTGCCATACTTTTGCCATTTCTCCAACCTTGCCAAGTCCCTTCTCATCCTTTCCACCCCCCCTTGTGTATCAACCCTGTTGCAGATCTTTGTGTTGTCTGCAAAAATGCATACTTTCCTTCCAGTCCCCCTGCAATGTCACCTATAAAGACATTAAAGAGGACTGGTCCCAGTACTGAACCCTGTGATACCCCGCTAGTAACTCCCCGTTCTTCGGAGTGGACTCTGTTTACTACTATTATCTGTGTGCTGTTGTCCAACCAATTTTTTTCCCAGGTTATCACCCTGGGACCAACTCCCAGGCTGTTTAACTTGTTTATTAATCTTTTGTGTGGGTCTGCATCAAATGCCTTGTGAAAGTCTATGTAGGCCATGTCCACAGCCCCTCCCTGGTCTACTACTTTGATCACCCAGTCAAAGCAATCTATTAGATTCGTCTTACATGATCTTCCTGCCATGAATTCCTGCTGCCTTGAGTCCTGTGCCCCACTGGCCTCTAGGTACTCAACAATTCTTTCTTCCTTTCAGAAGTGAGTCCATCATTTTCCCTACCACCAAGGTCAAAGTAACAGGTCTGTAGTTTCCTGCCTCTGCTTTGCTTCCACTTTTATGAAGGGGAATCACACCCACCCTCCTCCAGTCCTAAGGTACCACACCATCCTCCCATGGTTTGTTAAAAAGGGTAGCAAGTGGTGCCACTAGTTCTCCCCTTAGTTCTTGTAGAATTTTTGGGTGAATCCTGTCCAGCCCCATTGCTTTGTCCACCTTTAGTTTTAGGAGCTCTTTCAGGACCCTTTCTTCTGTGAATGGACAGGTATCAACCCCCCTATCCAGTGTGCTTCTATTATTTGGTTTAGGTACCTCCCCCTTCCCTTCTTTTATGAATACTGAGCAGAAGTATTCATTCAGTATTTCTGCTTCATCACTGTCACCCTCTGCCCACCCTTTCCCTTTATTGAGTCTTATTATCCCTTCTCTGGTCTTTATTGGCTCCCTAATGTACCTATAAAAGGTTTTATCCCAATTCATAACTGAGTTTTCTATCTTTTCTTTGGGTTGGGCATTTGCTATTCTCACTGCCTTTCCCCGCTTCCTTCAGTTCTCTGTCCTGCTCCGTCTGCATTTCCTTATACTTACTGAATGCTATCTTTTTCTCCCTAGCCACCTCCTTTGAAGAACCATAGTGTTTTTTTCCTTCATTTTGTTTTGTTAATTTGCTTTACACAAAGACTTGTTGCCTCTGTGATGCAACTTTGATTTTTCCCAATTGTTCCTACACCCCAACGTCTTGCCCGTTTGCTAGTGCTTTTCTGAGGCACTCCCTCATTTTGCCAGTCAGCCCTCCAAAAGTCCAATACCCTCTCCTTTGTGTGATTTGACTCTAAGGCTGTGTTTATATTGTGAAGCACACTGTTTGGTTGTCTCTTTTTCCCAGACGGCTCCCTACTTCTAAATCTGAGATCCTCTCTCAATCCCCATTTGATTGTACCAAGTCTAAGATTGCTCCCTTCCAAGTGGGTTCCAACACTAGCTGTCCAAGGCATGCCCCCTTTAGGGCATCGAGAATTACCCTGCTCTTGGATGTGGTTGCAGCAAAGGTGCTTCAGTTAACATTTGGCATATTCAGGTCACCCATCAACAATATCTCCTCTTTTTCTGCCATTCTAAGGATGCCTTCTATCATTTTCTTGTCCATTTCCTTTCCCCCTGAGACTGTGGTCTGTATATAACCCCCATATGGATTGTGGTGCCATTTCCTGTCTCCAGGGTGACCCACAGTGCCTCCTCTTCTCCCTGTTTACCCTTTAGTTTCATTGCTTTGATCCCTTCCCTTACATAGAGAGCTACTCCTCCTCCTCTTTTACTCTCCCTGTCCCTCCTGTAGATTGTGTATCCTGGTATGTTGACATCCCAATCATGGTTCTCTGTGTACCATGTTTCTGCAACTGCCACTATATCAAGGTGTCCCTCTTCTTTCAAGGTCAGTAGTTCAGGGAGCTTGTTACCCAGACTATGTGCATTGGTACTCATCACCCTCCATTTTTAAGTCATCACTTTTAGCTCTATTCCTGTCCTAACTGTCTTTGTCTTGTTCTCCATTGACCACTGCCCTGCTCCCAATCGACTGTCTACCTTAGTGTTTACCTCTCTAACAACCTGTTTTGGTGGGGGGATGGGATTTCCAAGCTTTTTTTCAGTGCCTCCCCCTTGGCTAGTTTAAATTGCAGTGTCAGTGGCTCAGCAGGTAGCACACTTGCCTCTGAGGCCAGGAGATCAGAAGGCTGTGGGTTCTATTCCTACATCAGGCACTTTAGTATACTCCTAATACTGACACTGTAGTGCAGCATGAGTGGGTACTGCACTCCTGAGGTGCCGTCTTTCAGATGAGAGGTTCAACTGAAGTCCCACTTACCTGTTCTGGTGGTAGTTCAGGTGGATGTTAAAGATCCCATAGCACTTCTTGAAAAGATTAGGGGAATCGTTTATTGCAATAACTTCAAAAACACTTCTGAAAACAATATAAATGTACAGAAAATAAAGAAAGGGTTACAGATCAAGACTCGTGAAAAGACTAAAAATTGTTTCACAAAGCACTCATAGGAGAATCAAAAGGGTAAGAGAGGGAGAAAACCAAAATCAAATGAAATGCATAAAACAAAAAAAACATAAAGTTGGTATTACAGCATACCTAAAGAAGATTACAATCCTTCATTTATGTTTAATAAAACTACTAAAACCCTTCCACCAATTAAACACCTTCTGTGAGGAATTATGAGAAATATCTTCCATATAAATCTTAAGCATGGCTTGAGAAACTAAAATAAGAATAGTGTCATATGGCATCATCTTTTGGTGAAGAACCTATTGGCATCACTTTGCCACAAATAATATTTCAAACAACATAAAAACAAAGATAAGGTGTCTAGATGAGACAATGAACCCAATGGAGCATATTGACCTAATACAAGGAATTCATGTGACATTTTGGACAACCACAGCATATCCCAATGCTGATCAAGATAGGACCATAAATGGCTTAACATAAGAACAATGAAAAAACAGTCATCAGTGGTTTCCTCCAGGTTGATACAATCCATATATGGACAATTTGGTTCCTCCAGCACCTTATGTTTAGCATTACCACATACATTTATCCTTCCATAAACAGAGAGCCACAAATGTTCCCACATAGGGGAAGGAATTCTAGGGTTAAGCAGCTGAACCAACACTAATTTGTTATGTTGAGGGGAACAATTTTAAAAATGGGTTCCATAGGCGAAACCATGGCCATAATGGCATAATAGAGCTGACAGCCAGAACTTTGCAATATCAATTGTTTTGAAATGCCCCATTTAAATAATTTAGATGCCGCAGGCTGAAAGAAGTCAGGTATATGAAGATAGGGAGATACCTTGGGAGTGGTTATTCACCAAGCAAGCAAATACTTAAACAAATGAAGTCGATTCCAATCATTATGTGGTTCCTGTAAGGGAACTAGTCCACATTTCACCATCTGTGAAATAAATATTGTGTGAAAAAACACCACAGGAATCGATCATAGCAAGGCCACTTTGTCTTTGGGAAGATAAGTAAAACACCACTTAATAGAGTTTAATCTATTACCCCAGAGCATCTGGAAAAAAAGGCTAAATAATTTAACATCCAAATGTGCAGGGGGGGAATAGATCCTGGCCACAAAAAGTAATAAGAGAATTAGGAATCATTTAATAATCTGGACCCATTTGATCTTGGACATTTTCCTGTGTTTCCACCGAACAACTCTGGATTCCACCTTCTATAACCCAATCTCCCAGTTTACTAATGGCAGATTTTGGGGCCCAAAGGTTATCCCCAAGATTTTCAGGGGATCCAAAGAAAAATAAATACCTTCTATGGTTAAGGGAAGAGGAGCCCCAGAGCCTATAAATAAACCCCTGCTGTTCACAACATTCAATTTTGAATTTGATAAAAGGGAATAGTCAGTTATATCCTGAAGAATATAAGGCAACTGGGCATAGTCAGAAAAAAAAGAGACAGACATCATCAGCATAAGCCTGGACCCATAGTTCCCTCACAGAACCTGCTGCTGTAATACCTGTCCATGTGGGAGAGTGGATCAATTTTCCTAACAGGGGATCTAAAGAAAAAAATGATAAAAGTGGGCTAAGGGGGCACCCATGACGAACACCGGTAGGGACCAAAAACCCATCAGTGACTTGATGTCTAATAACGGAATGAACTATAGTGGAAGAATACAACAATTGGAGATGGTCAGTTAAATCATCGGGGACCCCATAAGCCTTAAGAGTTAAGAACAGGAAGGGAGCATGTACCTGATCAAAGGTTTTTTCCTGATCTATGGAAAGGATGCAACCAGAGGAACCATTTAAGGACAGATAGTAACCATAGGAGTGTGCTGAATTTTCCAAGAGGGAAGGCCACAAAACTGATTGGGGCGATAACCTAAGCAGCATAACGTTTCAACTTATTGTGTAATATTTGGGACAAAATCTTATAATCTAAATTTAAAATAGTAATTGGTCTCCTGTTTAGTAGAAGAGATTTATCCCCAGATTTATATCAAAAAATCAATAAGCCTTCCAAGAAGGGAGGATGCATTTTCCGAGAAGTGAAAAAATAATTGAAAACAAATGCCAAACATAAAGAAATTTCAGAGGAAAAGCATTTATAAAATGTGAATGGCAATCTGTCAATTCCTGGGGAAACTCCATTTTTTGAGACTTAATAACTAGTTCAATTTCCTCATGCCCAATTGGTTCCTGTATAGTAGGGGTATCCACATAAATTTTTTTTTTGGGGGATCAACTGAGTCCAAATAAGTATGAATAGATGCTGATGATGGTGAGTTGGTTGGAATATGGGAATAGAGGAAATGTTCAATAGTACTATGGATGGCCTTAGCAGAATGAACTGCCCTCCCATCCTGGTTCACCAGAGAGTCCATCATAACATTATGCCTCAAAGTTTTACAAGCTGCAAAGGGGTCTCCAACCAGAGAGGTTTGAGTCTCATTTTGTAATACCGCCTGTAGAGTATGAGCCTTGTCGTATTGATAGGACTGCATTTCTTTTTTCAAATTTAGAATTTGGGAGGAGTAATCCTGTTTAGTAGTATTTGCCCAGGTAAATAAATTAAACAGTTGTTGTTGTAAGGAAAGATATTTCAAGAATTTATCATTCACTGACTTTTTCCCAGACCACTGGAACCAGGACTTAAAGTCAGCCTTTGAATCTATCCACCATTCCCCAAGGTCGGAGTAGAGAAAACTGACTGAACATTGAGCAGCAAACAACCCTAGGATTCCTTGCCGAACTAAGGGGTCAGTTAATATAGAGGTGTTAAGCCTCCACCGGTTTGATCGGACAGAAATCCCTGGGGAGCCATCAACAATAATTGACAAAACCAAATGGTCTAAGTATTCAGTTGGCAGAGTATGAAAAGAAAAAGGTGGCAAAGTGTTAGAATGTGATCAATAGTGGAAAATCATATTTGCCTCATATAGGTAAAGCTAGGCCCAGACTTCTGGAATGTGCTGCAGTTAATCAGGTCAGCAGAATCAATAACCTGGAAAAGAGCATTAGTATCACAATGCACTTTTTTTGTCTGAGGTGCCCCCTTTTTTTGAAAGGACAATTGAAATCCCCACAGAAAAAAACGTTGTAAGACGTGACCAAGTATGGCTGACCTGAATGGAGAAGAGACACCCTCTAGGCCTTCGATTCTGGGCTGTAGATATTAATGAGACGACAAACCATATCGTTCCAAACTCCATCCAGTATCAAAACTCTACCAGGACATAAATCTACAAGTTTATGAAGTGAAACGTAAAACCCATTAAACAAAATACCCACCCCATCGGCACTGTCTAGACCAAAAGACCAGTAGGAAGGACCCCACAACCACTCCCCCAGAAAGATCTTATCTGATCACAAAAAAAATCCATGTCTCTTGAAAAAAACAGAAGTCAAACCCAGACGTGTGGATAAAATCAAATATGCACATCTCCAAAACAGTAGCGCTCTTCCACAGCAAAGAACTGAGATACAGATATCAATTCACAGCAATTGTTGAACTTTATTTCACCGAATGTGTGAACCCCTAGCGCCTCGGCAGAGTGCCTTCAAGGGGGCATAATACTAAATTACAACCTTGAGCATTTAAATACAGTTATCACAGGTAACATCACACTGTTTTAAACCAATTCAAACTAAATACTTATGTGAACCAATCAAAGAAGAAAGAAAGGTAAAAGATAGGAAAGGTTTAAAGGGATAGTAAATAATAAAAAGAATAAAAATTTTCCCAAAATTCTATCATTTATTCTTCCTCCCTTCCTGCTCAAGCCACTGTGAAGCAGACAGAACTTCACAGTCCCCTTACAAACACAACCATTTACATATCACCTATCATAGTGAAAGAATTCCCTTCCTCCCTGCTCAAGCCAACTCAAAGCCAAGAAGTCGTCTCAGTCCCTTCCTAACCACAATAACTTAAAGAGCACCCATCACCTTCTGTCTCCAGCAAGTGAAATGAAATTTAAAGAAAAAATTGCTGAAAGCCGAACCGCTGCATTGTGTGGCGTCTTGTGATTGTAAGGCATGCGCCCGCACATCCTCTGCTCCCCAACCTACCTCAACTCACTGGTGCCACTGAGTGCCTTCAGCGTTGTCCTGTGCTTTCCCCCAGAACAATTCAGAAATGCTACAAACTGTACTGGGAGAACATAAAAAATACATTTTAGTAAAACCCGATTGGCAGTTCATATGTTAGCATGTGTGCAGTTTAAGAGTACTGCACTATTGGCTTGGAGGCCATGCTGAAGTAAAAAAGTTAAAGTTAAAAACTGCAGGCTAATAGCAACATAACTTACTGTATAGGAAGGAAGGATGGCCAAGAAAAAACAGTGAATCTGACACAAACCAACAATGGGAGACTGCGCGGGAGAAAGGGGTGGGAGAGAAACACAGAGCTACAGACAGAATACAAAAAACAGCACCAGCTGCTGGAGAAGTACAAAAAGGAATTTATTTTTTGTTTAAATATGCTTCCACAGCATTTGTAACACCACCAAAAAAAAAAATGTATTCATTGTATTTTTTTTTTCAAAATATAACAAACCATTGTATAATAGCAATAAGGCACTCCAGGGTGTGTGTTATTGTGTTATGACATGGGTGGTGAGGAGCATGCCACCCTATTGGTCTCCCAGCCTAGTGTTTCCATGGATTAAGTTAGCATTAATCTACGGTTCTGCAGAGGGAGTCCAGTGCTGTGCCTCCAACTCTAGCTAGCTTTAGGCATCAGTGAGAGGAACGCGCAGTCATCTGCAGTTCCCAGTGAGCAAGCAGGGCACAGTGTACAGTTAGTGGCTACAACTGTACCAGAGCCCTGTAATCATGTATGCATAGTCTCATCGCTACACATACACAGACTGAGATATATGTAAAGAGAGAGAGAGTGGGAGACAGGAAAACTGAACTGGCAGGTGTCTGTGTGTGGTGTGGTTCAGGAGTGGGGGTGGGTGGTGATCCTGTAGATCAGCAGACAGCTGTTACACATGGTGACAGTGAACAAGGGCAAGTCCCTCACTGTAGTGCTGGACCGAGATACCAGAGAGAGCGGAAGTGAGCAGCAACCCTCCATAAGTGCAGCAAGCTAGCTCATGATATTGCAGCTGCTGTCTCATAAAGCAAGCATCATAGCAAGACTATAAGGTGCTGAAGAGCAGGAGGAACTTGCTGAGTACCGGAGTGTCAGCGGATGACTGTGTGAGTGAACCATAGTGCCCACTGTGTTTCTCTCTTTCTCTCTGTCTGTGGGATCAATGTGTTGCAGTCCTTTCTGTGTTTCTGTTGGCATATGACTGAACAAGTTATTGGGAGTCACAAATAGGTGAAGCTTTCCTTACCCAGTGCTGTACTCTGCTCTGTTGCTGTTCTGTGTTGCAGAGTTGGCGGGCCCTAATTAGACAAGAGAGTGAGAGACAGCGAGAGAGCACGACCACGAGCAGCACATTGCCACCAATGTATAAAAGCATGGAGCATTGCCCCAGTGTCAGGGAGTGACACTTGGAGAGCGAAAAAGAGAGAATTGTCCCCCTGGCAGCCTCCCCCAACAGAGCAGTAGGAGAGAGAGTCCAAGATGGAGGAGGCAGTGTCATGGGAAATCCCCAGGGAGAGATACAGATGGGGCGAATGGGAGCAGTGCACAGAGAGCAAGTGGGTGACAGTTGCTGGCATCCATCATCTTTATTTTATACTGAACTGCTGGCACACATCTGAGAGAGAGCAAGGGAGAGGCAGAGTGGGTGGCAGCGGGCACAACACTGATGGTGACAGCAGCAGGTATCATAGTTTGGGTAGTAGTACAGCATAGAGTTCCTGCAGGGGATGCGAGAAGACAGAGCAGAGTTACTCCTCTCCAGAATGGGACGGTTGTGTGTGGGGGAGAGGGAGAGAGAGGGAGAGAGAGCAAAGAGAGACTGAATGAGCTGAACATTGTGCCCCCCCCCGAGAGTGACAGTGAGATCCGAAGACTGGCCTGCAGAGGTGAGCAGCAGCCATACAAAGGAGGGAGAGAGGAAGTGGGAGTACAGGAATTGTGCTGTGGTGTCCGTGTCTTTGTCTCGCTAAGTAGTGTTGCGTGGTACAGTACAGAGAGAGAGAGAGATATGTCGTGTGCACAGTTCGCCCTCCTCAGTATTTGCAAAGTGAAATCTGCCATTTTCCTCACTCCAGCAGTGACTGTTTCCCTGTCTGCAGTCTAACAGTTCCCTTTTGAGTGGAGGCATGCAAATGTGTGTGTGTGTTCGTGGGGGGAGGCAGCCACTAAGCATTGTAGGAAGTGAAGGACAATATGCTATGCAGCAGAAATGTGATAAATCATGTCAATACTGTGTGTTTCACATTTCTATCTGCATAACATCAGTGACATATGGATTATTTGTTGGGGACTATTTTGCAAGGTGGCAGGATACAGTCCCTTTTTTGTTATTTAAGTAGTGGGAAAACCCTTTTTCCAAATTTTCTGTTGTTGTGCACATAATCCATGTCGTAAGTGCAATAACCCACGACAGGGTATGCAGTTATTGGGGATTAATCAACACCCCGATGCTGTGAGGACACTCTGCCTGTGGCCTTGGGCCACACAATGCACCAGGGTGTTGATTAATCCCCAATAACCGCATATCCTGTTGTGGGTTATTGCCTTCATAATATCACTTCTTGGGTGTTGAATGCACTCAGCCTGCTGCCTCATGCTTCAGCCACCTGAGGCAATAACACACATCCTGTCGAGCCTTGTTGCTTAACGGGACTATCAAAAATATGTGAACACAAAGACTAGCTTTTGAGAGCTACAGACACTGCATCTGAAAGTGGAAACTATCTCTGGGATGAAATTCAGTTCCTTATGACTTGCCCTAATGAAGTGAGTATAAATCTGTTTTTAAACATTTTTTTTGTTTAATAAAAAGTTGCATCAAAAATGTTTTTTGTTGAGGTTTTGTCCACTCAGAATTAACCCTTTAGTGACTGGTTAATGCCTTTCAAAGAAAATCTCTATTATAGCTGTAACCTCCCTGTTGGGGCTTACCTGTTTGCCCCCTCTGGGCTGCCCCATTTGTCACGGTTTTCCCAGTGCATTCCCTACTTCCTGGCACCAGTCCCTGTTTGCCCTTGGAGTCTTCCATCTGGCCCCTGTATTTTCTTTTTGGCTGTAGATGAAATCGGGGCCGGAGGAGCTAAATTGCAGAGCCGCCACCCTGGTTTGCACTCTAGTGCAGGTCCGGCACTCCACGTATGCACAGAAGCACACTTCATCTTCTGCCATTCTGTGGCCATTTCAAATGCCTCTCCAGTGGTCCTGGTCCCTCTGTTAAGAAAAAGGGGGACCAGAGATCCGGAGGAGGCAAAGTAGGCACTAGAGGAGCAGAAAAAGGGTTTTAATCATGCTCAAGAATCCTGGAGCCACCTCATGAATATTAATGAGGTGACATGCATAATAAATGAGCTGTGCCTGTCTAGTGCCTGGGGGGCTATGGAAACGATGCTGGCGACAGGCAGGGAGTAAAGAAAAAATAATAAATGATGCAGGGGGCTGACAGAGGAAAGGGGCTCCTGGAGAACTGTCTGGCATTGCATAAATAAATATTTGCATTTTGGCTGCACCAGAGTGGAAAGTGGGAACTTATATGGACTGCATTAGGACTGTGTACAGGCTGCCTGGGGACAGGATGGCAGCAGTGACAGGAAGAGAGCTGGAGCAAAATGTTAAATGGTACAGTCGCTTTATGGGGCACAGGTGCTGCAACATATCTGTGGGGGGACAATAAAGATAACAATTTTTACTTTGGCTGCAGGGATATTTTAAAGTTTGGGACACTAAATAAACTCTATGGACACTGTTTTGTTAGCAGCCATATTTGCAGCCATGTGACTGCAGCTCAACCAATCAGAGGGCCAGAATTTGCAACAGGACTGTGGGACTGTTGAAAAGACTTTTGGGGAAAAAGCTAGAGAAAGTTTAGGTGCCTGTTTCTACAGCCACTCAGGCATTGAGGGGGCCTCATACATATTCATTTTTGAGAAAGACAGTGATTCCAGCCAATGGGAATCTGCCTGAGGGATGGGGGCTCCAGCCCCTAAGCAGAAGATGGGGCTGCAAGGCTTGGAAAGGGCCTGCCTGGGGCCTGCCCGCAATTTGTCCCCCAGGGCTTGGTCATGCCTTTCCCCATATTGGAACAGTATGAATGAAGAGTGCTTCCGCAGCTCTACAGAAAGCGAGAGAGAGAGAGAGAGAGAGGAGAGAGAGAGAGAAAGCTGCAGGGTCTTGCTACAGGCTGCTATGGTAAGAAGCTACTCCACAGCGGTGAAAGTGTTCAGGGAAAAGGTTGACTGGAATTGGAAAATGGATCATGGAAAATGGACTGGTCTTGTGTCAAAGAGGATGAAGCAAAAGCTTCTTCTGTTTCATCTGCACCGCATCGGTGAGACACCAAGGATGAGAGATTTGTGTTAGATATTTGTGCAAGAAAAAAGATTCTGTCTGACCCTGGTAAGGACACAGCATCTAAAGAGAAAAGGGAAGGACAAAAGGTATAAGGACTGGTTCTGGAATTGAAAAACGGATCATGGAAAATGGACAGGTTTTTGTGTTGAAAGGGTTGAAGAGAGATCCTCTTCTGCATCCATCTGCAACCTGCATGGTGAGAAAAGATAATTTTGTTTCACATCAGAGGGATGAGAGAAACCCTGTATTAGAGAGAGAGAGAGAGATTTGCTGGAACTGTGTGTGAGTCAGAGTAAGAGTTCTGCTATTTTCGAATTAGAGACTGTGAAAGCAAAGAGATGGGCAGGTGCCCTAGGCTCCAGGGACCTATTGCTGCTTTTGAAATTCAGCTAAAAAATAAAATAGAAACTGTTGTTGTGAAGTTGGAGTTCAGACTCTGCTGCCCAGTGTCTGTAAAAAAAACTGCTCTGGCTGCACATCAGAACTGGTCATATGAGAGAAAAGAGAGATCTGGAGATTTCCTGCCTAATTCAGAGCCAGGTGGGGAACTTGCTATCCCCCACCCAGTGGGGTCTGCTGGCTACAGGTGGCCACCAGTGCATACTGGGGTAGCTAGGGCACACATGACCAGTGAGGGAGCAGGGCTAAGGAGCCACTCCCAGGTATGGTTCCCCTGTAGTTTGGTGGGCCAGTGAGGGAGCTCTGCGTTGGGCCTGAAGAGGCTGAAGGGGGCAAGCTGCGAGACCATTAATCAAGTGAAAGATCCAAGCTGCAGCATTCTTGCCCCCTGTTTTCAAGTCTATCAATCCTTTGATTCCAAGGCTCTGCTGTTCCATCAAACCCAGAGATTCAGTCACAGAGCCACCAGAGACTGATTCACATATCCGTAAGTAAATGCAGGAATTGCCCTGCACCTGGGGGATGTACAAAGTTAACTCAAGTTTGTGCCCCATGACATAGTAAAGGTCTAAAGTAATCAACAAGTGTGCATAAAGTTAATTTGATTTAAAGCAAGCATGCCAATGCTGGCAGACCAGCTGCTCCACAGGCCTGCAATTAGAGGACTGGGTATTCAGGGACAGAGTGTTGGGGGTTATCTGAACTGGTACTAGTTGGGGTTCTGTGAAAGTTAATACCTACAGCAGTTAGCAAGCTAGAGAGTTGGTGGCTGCAATAATTAAAATGTGGTTTTGAGTCAAAGGGTAAACATTGTTTGAAAATGCTAAATCTTTAATTGCAAGTTACAAAAATGTTTTGCTTATCCTCTAATCCAATCTTCCCTTCCTAATCCTCCCCAGGTAAATAAATATGGTGTTACTGTTTTGGAAAAGTCTTGACTTGAGAGCCTGATTTAGTGAGCATATTATTAGATGAAGTTAGAAATGCCAAGTGTTGGATTTAGGGGATTTTGGTTCTGGTAAGTCCATGTGTATGGGTGACTGTATGGGGAGGTGGGCTGGTACAGCATCCCAAGGGGGTTGTACTGGTAAAAAACATACCCACTTAAATTGTACTCTGGGAGGAGGCATCATGCATTTAATTTTATATCCTGGGAGAGAACCCCAGATAACAGCTAATGGGAACCCAGGCCTTTTAACCTGGTTAGTGGCCACCCAAGCAGGGTAGTAGCCCTCTGGTTAGACGGTGCCAGGGCTACATAAATGGAGGCACTGCTGGGATCTCCTGTGCCAGTCATGCCCAGCTTGGACCCCCCCCCCGCTCAGTAAATTATTAGGAACCCTTGCAAAATGGTGGAAAATCTGTGGAAAGTACTGAAAAAGGTGTTTTGGCACCAGATCTGTCTTGGGCTGTCTTCATTGCTGGCCAATAAAAAAAATGTTGGGGGGATGCCCCTAGTGGTGTCAGGGAGAAATTATGCTAAAATTTGTGCCACCTGGAAAACTTTAATTCCAAAGGTCCCTGGGGAAGGGTTAACACCTTTTATGACTTTGATTGTATGGGAAGAATGTTTATGAATGTGTAGATAGTTGGACAATATCAAGAATAAGCCATGTTTGGTGTTGTTTGCTAGATAGGTAATCATGGTTCTAGAGCAGGATGTAAAAAATTTGTTGATAAAAGTTGTTAATTACAATGAATTGGAGTCACATAGGCTTGGTGTGGATGCCAAGCATTTAAGGTGCGGGAGTGTAACCCCGTGTTGGGGCTTACCTGTTTTCCCCCTTGGGGCTGACTCATTTGTCCCAGTTTTCCCCATGCATTCTCCAATTCCTGACACCAGTCCTCATTTGCCCTGGAGTCCTCCATCTGGCCCCTGTATTTTCTTTTTGGCTATAGGTGAAATCGGGGCTGGAGGAGCTGAATTGCAGAGCTGCTGCCCTGCTTTGCACTCCAGTGCAGGACCAGCACTCCACACATTCACAGAAATGCATTTCGTCTTTGGCCATTCTGTGGCAATTTAAAATGCCTCTCCGGTGGTCCTGGTCCCTGTGTTAAAAAAAAGTGGGACCAGAGACCCAGAGGAGACAAAGGAGGAGCTACCTCATGAATATTAATGAGGTGGCATGCATAATAAATGACTTGAGCCTGTCTAGCACCTGGGGGGGCTATGGAAATCCCCCTGCCTGTTGCCAGTGCCATTTACGAACATACGAAATTTGCCAGCAGATAAAGGCCTAGAGGTCTATCAAGTCTGCTCAAATGTGAAGCTAGCACCCCTTATTCTGGAAGGGCAGCTGCAGAATAAGGGGTGCTAGCTGCACATTCGAGCAGACTTGATAGATCTCTAGGTCTTTATCTGCTGGCAAATTTAGTATGTTCGTATGTTTGTAAATGGCACTGGCAACAGGCAGGGAGTAAAGAAAAAATAATAAATGATGCAGGGGGCTGTCAGAGGAAAGGGGCTCCTGGAGAACTGTGGGGGCATTGCATAAATAAATATTAGAATTTTGGCTGTACCAGAGTGGAAACTGGGGACTTATATGGACTGCATTAGGAATGTGTACAGGCTGCCTGGGGACAGTTGAAAACAGCCGCAGTGACAGGAAGAGGGCTGGAGCAAAATGCTAAAAATGGTACAATCACTTTATGGGGCACAGATGCAGCTACATATCTGTGGGGGCCAGGGCCAATAAAGATAAAAATGTTTACTTTGGCTGCAGGGATATTTTAAATTTTGGCACACTGAATAAACTCTATAGACACTGTTTTGTTAGCAGCCATATTTGCAGCCATGTGACTGCAGCTCAACCAATCAGAGGGCCAGGATTTGCCAGGAGGACTGTGGGACTGTTGAAAAGACTTTTGGGAAGAAAGCTGGGGAAAGTTTAGGCACCTTTTTCTGCAGCCAATCAGGCATCGAGGGGGCCTCATACATTTTAATTTTTGAGAATGACAGCGACTCCAGCCAATGGGGAGCTGCCTGAGAGCTCCCAAAAGAGAAGGACTTTTGATTTCTTGGTCAGTTCAGTAGGCACCCCTCCAGAGAGAGGGGGCTCCAGCAACTAAGCAGAAGAATGGCTGCCAGGCTGGGAAAGGACATGCCTGTGGGCTGTCAGCAATTTGTCCCCCAGGGCCTGCTCATGCCTTTCCCCATGTTGAAAGAGTGTGAATCAAGATTGCTTCCACAGCTCTGCAGCGAGAGAGAGAGAGAAAGAGCTGCAGGGTCTTGCTATAGGCTGCTGTGGTAAGAAGCAACACCAAAGTGGTGAAAATGTTCAGGGAAAATGTTTACTAGAATTCAAAAATGGATCATGGAAAATGGACTGGTCTTGTGTTAAAGAGGATGAAGAGAGAGCCTCTATTATTTTGTCTGCACCACTTTGGTGAGACACCAAGGATGAGAGATTTGTGTGAGAGATTTGTGCAAGGAAAAAGGTTCTGTCTGACACCGGTAAGGACACAACATCTAAAGAGAAAGGGAAGGACGTTTGAAGGATTAGCAGTTCGCACCGTGGCTACCGACAGTTTATTCGGTTTATTTCTGACCGGGTGAAGAGCTGGATTTGAACGAATTTCAGCCAGAGCTTACATTTGGAACTCAGGTGAAGGCAGACACACTCTCTATTTGCTGAAATGGTGCGCCGCGCCGCATCGCTGTCAATACAAAGTATTGAAGCGGTAAGTGCGTTGCACTTATTTAAGCAAATGGAGCGCTCTGCCTCCTCCATACTTCTAGGTTCCTGAGTTTTAAAATGTAAATACAGTGTTGCAGGCACACGAAAATCCCACTCTTGGCTGGTCTGAGCTAAACTGCAGGGTAAGATGTCTAGGGGAGGGAGCCCACGTTTTGGTCTGCTTTCCTTTAAGGACTGGTTCCGGAATTGGAAAATGGATTATGGAAAATGGACTGGTTTTGGTAAAGGTTGAAGAGAGATCCTCTTCTACATCTGTCTGCACCTGCACAGTGAGAAAAGAGAGTTTTGCATCAGAAGGATGAGAAAAACCCTGTATCAGAGAGAGATTTGCTGGAAATGTGTGTGAGCTAGAGCAAGAGTGGCTACTGTTTTCAAATTAGAGACTGTGAAAGCAAAGAGATGGACAGGTGCCCTAGGCTCCAGGGACCTGCTGCTGCTTTGAAATTGAGTTAAAAAATAAAATAGAAACTGTTGTGTAGTTGGAGTTCAGACTCAGCTGCCCAGTGCCTGTAAAGAAACTGCTCTGGCTGCACATCAGAGCTGGTCCTATGAGAGAAAAGAGAGATCAGAGGATTTCCTGCCTAATTCAGAGCCAGGTGGAGAACTCACTAACCCCCACCCAGTGGGGTCTGCTGAGGTAGCTAGGACACCCATGACCTGTGAGTGAGCCGGGCTGTGGAGCCACTCCCAGGTATGGGTCCCCTGTAGTTTGGTGGGCCAGTGAGGGAGCTCTGCATTGGGTCTGAATAGGCTGAAGGGGACTGAAGGGGACAAGCTGCAAGACTTTCAATCAAGTGGAAGATCCAAGCTACAGCATTCTTGAACCCTGTTTTCAAGTCTGTCAATCCATTGATTCCAAGGTTCTGCTGTTCTGTCAACCCCAGAGATTCAGTCACAGAGCCACTAGAGACTGATTCACAGATCTGTGAGTAAATGCAGGAATTGCCCTGCACCTGGGGGGATGTACAAAGTTAACTCACGTTTGTACCCCATGGCATAGTAAAAGTTTAAAGTAATTAACAAGTGTGTAAAAAGTTAATTTGATTCAAAGCAAATGCGCCAATGCCAGTTGACCAACTGTACCACAGGCCTGCAATTAGAGGGCTGGGTATCCAGGGACAGAGTGTTGGTGATTATCCGAACTTGTAACAGTTGAGGGTCTGTGAAAGTTAATACCTGCTGCAGTTAGCTAGATAGAGAGTTGGTGGCTGCAATAATTAAAATGTGGTTTTGAGTCAAAGGGTAAATAATTGAAAGTGCTAAATTTTTAATTGCAAATTACAAAAATGTTTTGCTTAACCTCTAATCCGATCCCCCCTTCCTAACCCTCCCTATGTAAATAAAAATGGTGTTACTATTTTGGAAAAGTCTTGACTCGAGAGCTTGATTAAGTGAGCATTGCCTTAGCGGTACCCATCAAGTGAGTGCTACCAAAATAATGCTGCACTATATGGCGCTAGTCTGGTAAGTGCTCACACGGACAGCAATGGGGGATTTACAGTGCTTACTGTAAGTGGCCCCCTGGTTGCTGTCTGTGGTGGTGAAAGAAAAGAAGGGCAACGGAATCCAGGATGCTAGCCAAGCTGCTCCCATGGTGTGGAGGGCTGGAGCCTCGAGCAGCTCAGCGAGCAGCAGTGGAGACCAGGTTTCTAATCCTGGTCTCCAACATTTTAGCATACTTTGGGACTTAAATTTTTTTTTTACATGGGGCCATATCTGCCCCAAGAATTGTAACTTTCCCTGGGATCCGCTCCCCCTTGGAGTGAGAATCATATAGACGGGGGTGTGGTGGGCAGAGTGCCCCACATGGGGGGCAAAGCTCCCCGGAAAAAAATGCACCTATTTTACCGCACGCAGCATGCCGATGCTATTCTTGTTGGCACTTTAAAGACCCAGCGCCTTAATAGCTGAAGTTAGCAATGCCAAGTGTTGAATTGGGGATTTTTGTTCTGGTAAGTCCATGTGTGTGGTTGACTGTATGTTGAGGTGGATTGGTACAGCATCCCAGGGGGTTGTACTGGTAAAAATCATACCCACTTAAATTGTACTCTGCATGGAGGCACCACACATTTAATTTTATATCTTGGGAAAGAACCCCCCGGTAACAGCTAATGGGAACCTAGGCCCCTTAACCTGGTTAGTGACCACCTGACCAGGGGTAGTAGGCCTCTGGTTAGATGGCACCAGGGCTACATAGCTAAATGGAGATGACAAGTGAGCTTCATTCTAAATGGCAATGCCTTTAATGTTACAAAGTTCAGGAAACAAGAAAATATTCTACAGCATGGTTTTTCATTAGAATTACCATTCCTTTCTGTTTGTGAAGAGTCCTCAAAAGTCTTATATTGCTGTAGTATTACCTCTTTTTTGATCCAGAAGCAAATGATTTGATACCTTTTAATGGACCAACATAGATGTAACAACAAGAACAAAGTGCTCTAGCTTTCGGACCAACCAGTCCTTCTTCAGAAGCTCATGGCAGTTGTTTAGAAGATACAATACTTATAACAGCTAGATAATGCAGAAAAAAACAGAAAAAAATTCCTATTGGTTTAAAATACTCATTTAAAAAAACAGAAGATGATGTCAGAAAAGTTTAACAGTACCATACTGCCTTCAGCCAGGAGGAACCCTGGGTCAAAGGTGCTTGGTGGAACACACATACAAAGAATCCTACTACATATAAATCTAATTGACATAAGATAACACTGCTGAAGCAGATAACTCCTAAATCAAGCTATGAGTGTCACAGTTTGTATAAGGATGTGATTACTGAAAGGCAACCCCCACCCAGATTAAAGACAAACTAAGATTGTTATAGGGCTCATGAAGTTTCAATGTCTGCATTATAGACAAGAATTTACCAGTAAAGTTTTCTTAAAAACATCAGTGCACACTGTGTGATGTGTGAAACCTAGCTGGACATGTCACCCAGCTGTACTCTCAAGCTAGATATAAGGCCTAAGAAATTTCAAAAACCTCAGGACTATATAAATGATAATTTAAATATAAATTGATAATATTAGTGTCAAACAAAAAACTCTAGTCGAGGAACCTCAAGGAATTAAGACCATGTAGCCTGATATGTACTGATGTCAATATACACTGAGAATGTAACAACTTGATGTACCACAAGTGTCTAAGGAATCTGAAAAAGATAAAAATGTAATTTCTCTTCTCCTCTTCATACAAACAATACACCCTAACACACCCCACATCACCATAATGTGGGTGGGGGAGATACATAGCTTTAAGGAGATGTCTCTCTCTCTCCCCCCCTTTTTCTCTCTCTCTCTCCCACAGACATACACACACACACACACACACACACACACACACACACACACACACACTAGTGAACCTTTATTCATTTCAGTCACTGCAATTGTTCCCCAAAGGAATTCAACTTGTCATGAAATCCTGAGTAAAAGGACTTATGTTTCCTAATACCTACAGAGCAAAAATGTGACACTATTTAACCATACTACTATCTGCATAGTAACATTTCCAAGGATTCTGGATAGAACTACCATGAAATAAACCTGCCATCCTCCCCAAGATAAGGTAACTAGAAGTAAATATAAAGTACGGGTGTAAGACCAGAGGTCTAACATACCTACATATCCACAAATTACTACAATATTAGCCTAATGTAAAAATATCTGTGCAGGACCCCAATGAAAATGAGATCATGCATCCCAATGTGTACAGAGTTACAAAAATAATATGTGACAGTATATGATAACACTCCTGTATGTACAGTAGCAGGCTAGGTAATCTGAATATGGTGCAATGGAATCAATCCTACCCCCCAGGCAAAGATAAAAAGTAAGGAGGAATTAATATTCATTATGTGTGTGAAGTAAGAATAGTAACACATTACAACTCCATATATTTAAATAGAGAACTACCTCAATGTGACAGCAAGCCCCACATCTGTTATATCACATACCTCACAACACATACCCACACACATACATACACACACGCACGCACACACCCACATCCCACACATGCTAAAGTCCTATAATATGTCAGTCTGAAGAAGAAGAGGTCTGTGGATGTTAGTTTCTGTAGTGTCCCATAAAACCAAGATCAACGTTCATTCCATCTGCTACCATATTGAGATGTAAAATAAGTTTAATCTCAAAAGCTCGTCTCTGTAGTGTGTTTTTGAGGTTTCCTTTTAAGACCATTACTGACATATCTGAGATTGAGTGGTCAGGCTGGGAGAAGTGGTGCCCCACTGGTTTTTCAGTCTTCTTTGCTGTAATAGTATGTCTGTGCGAGTTCATCCTAGTGCGGAGCTGTTGGCGTGTCTCTCCAACATAACCTGTTTGTGGACATCTCTTGCACTGAATGAAATAAACAACATTTCGTGACATGCATGTAAAACTCCCATGCACCTGGAATTGTCTGTTTTGTGATGTAACCACACAGTCTGAGGTAGAAATCAGCCCACAAGTCTTACAGGAGCGTTGATTGCAGGGTCGTGTGCCATTGTGTGACACGGTATTCAGTTCTGGTGAAAGTTTGCTCCTAATAATTAGGCTGGATAAATTTGGTGGTTGTTTAAAAGATAGTAGTGGGAGTTCCTTAAAAATACAATTAAGGGTTTCATCCTCACTAAATATTGGGTGGAGGTCTTTAATAATCTTATGCAGACGTTCAAGGTCTGGATGATATGTGACTACCAAGGGTATTCTGTCTGTAGCTGTCTTTTCTTTATATTGAAGTAGTTGTTGTCTTGGTACTTGCGTTGCCATTCTGTTACCCTGTCAAATTCCCTGGAAGAGTGTCCCTGCTCAATAAAGGTGTTTTTAACATAGCAAAATGTGTATCTCTGTCATCCTCATTTGAACAAATATGGTGACATTGGAGTGCTTGACTGTATATGACAGATTTTTTTGTATGGTTTGGGTGACTACTTTTCTTGTGCAGGTATCTCTGTCTGTCTGTTGGCTTCCTGTAAATACATGTATGTAAGGTTCCATCCTTAATGGTGACTGTGGTGTCCAGAAAGATAACCTTGGTGGTAGAGTACTCCAGGGTAAGCCTTATGGTAGGGTGGAGATTATTAAGTTTGTGATGAAAATCTTTGAGTGCATCTGTGCCCTCCGTCCAGATGATAAACAAATCATCTATGTAACAGAAATAAGCTAGTGGTTTGTGAGGATATTGCCTTAAAATATTTTCCTCCAAATCAGCCATAAAGAGGTTAGCATACTGTGGAGCCATTTTGGTGTCCATTGCTGTTCCCATAGTTTGAACATAATGTTTACCATTGAAGTTGAAGTTGTTATGTGTCAAAATGAATTCCATAAGTTCACCCACCACTCCAGGGTTGATGTTTTGTTCCAGTCCTTTCTCATGTATATATTTAAGGCATGCTGCAATGCCATCTGTGTGTGGAATATCAGTGTAGAGGGATGTTACATCCATTGTCACTAAAATGGTATCAGGTGGTAAATCCTTATAACCAGAAAGTACACGCAAAACGTGCTTAGTGTCTTGGATATATCTGTCTCTTTCCATAACCAACAGTTTCAAAATGGTCTCTACAAACCCAGAGATCCCCTCAGTCAAGGTACCATTACTAGGGGCTATGGGTCTCCCTGGATTGCCAGGTTTATGTATTTTAGGCAGCATGTAGAATGTCCCTGGCCTGGGTTCAGCAGGGATGAGGTGAGTTATTTTTTCTTGGACATGGTCTGGAAAAGTTCTAATTAAGCCACATAGTTCATCTGTATATCTTGTAGTGGGGTCACTTTCTAGTTCTCTGTAGTATGTAAGATCTGTTAGATCTCTTTTTTGATGCATCATAAATTTCATTTTGTGGACTTGCAGCTACTGCATACATGGTAAGAGCAGTAGTGACTGATAATGACCATATCAGCAAAGGCTGTAGGAGATGAGTATCACTTAATGAACTTAAAGATGTTTCGTTGAAAAACAATTACTGATGGACATGTAGTTCAGCTGTTGAAATGCTACAAAGAAAAATAAAGTGTGACAAAGTGGAAACAGAGGCTAGAGGCTGTGATGCCAGTACTGCTCATGCAAGGCACAAATTTAGAAATAATAAAAACTACAGTGTGACTGTAAATATAGTCCCAGACACCTTATTATTTTTAAAATTAGGATTGTACATTAAATACGGGAAGTGTAAATCTTGTTTTTTTTCTCTAGAAGCTCCTAGATGTCTGAACTTTTAGCAGTCTGCAGTGATATATGTGTAATACAATAATAAGGGAGTTGCACGGCCTTCATGTCTACTGTAGGTTAGGAGAATAAGTGCCTTAGTTTACCACCTCTTAGCCTTAGGGTGCATACCATGCTTTGCTGGAGAACACCAGATCAAACATCTCTTGCTGTTCAAGTTTTCAATACCCCTGAGTATGCTGAGAACTGAGATCATGCCCTCATTCAGCATCCTTTTCTCCAACATGAAGATGTAAAAGGTCACCAGCCTCTCCTCATTGCTTTTGTCTTCCATACCGTTGATTATTTTAGTGGCCTTATGTTGCACAGCCTCTTGACTGCCTTAGTGTATTTTTGTATTGAGGATCCCAGAGTTGCATGCAGTTCTCCAGGTGGGGACTGATCAGGACCTTGTAAGGAGGCAGGATAATTTCCTCTTCCCTGATGGTCATGTAGAAAAACAGAATTTGTCAGCAGAAACATACATAGAAACATAGAAACATAGAGACATAGAATTTGACGGCAGATGAGGACCGCTTGGCCCACCCAGTCTGCCCATTTCCCTACCTACTGGATAAGCTGCAGATCCTAGTTAACCAGCAGCCTACTTCTTCCTACCCCCAACCCCCAGAATTGCCTTATGACTATCCCATGCATGCTTGAATTCCACCACTGATTTTGACTCCACAACCTCCTCCGGAAGGCCATTCCATGCATCCACAACCCTCTCTGTGAAAAAATACTTCCTTAAATTACCTCTGAGCCACCCCCATCTTCAAATTGTGCCTTCTTGTTCTTGCACACCTCTTTTTTTGAAAGATGCTACCCTCTTGGACTTTGTTGATTCCCTTGAGGTACTTGAAAGTTTCTATCATGTCCCCCCTCTCCCTCCTTTCCTCGAGGCTATACATATTAAGCTCCTTAAGTCTCTCTTCATATGACTTCCAGTGCAGACCCTGCACCATTTTAGTTGCCCTCCTCTGGACAGCTTCCATCCTGTCTATGTCTTTGCGGAGATTGGGTCTCCAGAACTGCACACAGTACTCCAGATGGGGTCTCACCAGCTGTCTGTACAGAGGGATAATAACTTCCTGTTTTCTACTGGTGATGCCTCTCCCTATGCATCCCAGTATCCCCCCAGCCCTCCTTGCTACCTTCTCACATTGCTTGCCCACCTTTAGGTCATCTGATATGACTACCCCCAGGTCCCTTTCCATTTTTGTTGTTGTTAGTATCTCACCCCCCATTGTGTACTCTTCCCCTGGGTTTTTGTTTCCCAGGTGCATTACCTTGCACTTCTTAGCATTGAATCTAAGCTGCCATACATTTGACCATTCCTCTAACCTTGCCAAGTCCCTTCTCATCCTTTCCACCCCACCCTGTGCATCAACTCTGTTGCAGATCTTAGTGTCATCTGCAAAGAGACATACTTTTGCTTCCAGTCCTTCTGCAATGTAAACATAAAGACATTGAAGAGGACTGGTCCTAATACTGAACCCTGCACGGTACCCCTTAGTAACCCTCCTTTCTTCGTGGACTCCATTTACTATTACTCTCTGTGTCCTATTCTCCAGCCAATTCTTTACCCAGGCTGTCATCTTGGGACCCACCCCAGGCTGGCTAACTTATGTATTAATCTTTTGTGTGGGACTGTGTCAAATGCCTTGCTAAAGTCTAGGTAGGCCATGTCCACAGCCCCTCCCTGATCTACTACTTTGGTCACCCAGTCAAAGAAATCTATCAGATTCGTCTGGCATGACCTTCCCGCTGTGAATCCATGCTACCCTATGTTTCAGTGCCAAAAGGTATAAACTCATGCAGCTAGGGCATAGGAACCCAGGAGCTGAGTATTGCAAGTGGGTACTGACAGACACTAAGCAGGAAAGGGACCTTGGAGTTATCATATTTGATGACCTCAGTGTGACAAAACACTTTCTACTACATTGCTCGATGATGAGATCCCAACTGGAGTATTGTGTCCCTCCTCCTCCTCCTATTGGAGATACCATTCCCTATGGTTCGTCACACTTGAAAAGGATCACTTGGCCCACGCAGACAGCCCAGATGGTCCCTGCCTAGTCTGTCTCTGCAAACCCTACCTGGTCTCTGGCCATCTTCCTCCCTCTCTGCCTATTTACCAATATTCTCATGTCTACGCCATGCATACTTGAAGCTCCCTACTGCTTTGCCTCCACCACTTCTGCTCGCAGTCTGTTCAAGGCATCTACAACTCCTTCAGTGAGGTAGAACTTCCTCACATCCTTCTTAAATACCCCCCCCCAGCTTTATCAAATTACCACTGGTTCTGTTGATAATTCTCATTTAAAAGAGTCTCCCCTCCTGCTACATATTTACCCCTGTGAGGTACTTGTGGGTGTCTATCATGGTCCCCTCTCACTCTCCTCTCTTCCAGGGTGTACATATTGCAATCCTTCAGTCTTTCCTCATAGGGCTTTTGGTGCAAACCCTATACTATTTCATTTGCCCTTCTCTGGACTGCTTCCACACTGTCTATGTCATTTCTGAGGTACAACCCCCAGAACTGGACACAATACTCCAGTTGGGATCTCATCATCGAGCAATGTAGTAGAAGCAACACCTCCCTCCTCCTCCTACTGGAGATACCATTTCCTATGTAACCCAGAATCCCACTGGCCCTACCCACTGTTTTGTCACACTGAGGTCATCAAATGTGATAACTCCAAGGTCCCTTTCCTGCTTAGTGTCTGTCAGTACCCACTTGCAATACTCAGCTTCTGGGTTCCTATGCCCTAGCTGCATGAGTTTATATCTTTTGGCACTGAAACATAGGAATTTAGAGGCAGTATAAGTTCAATGGTCAATTAAAGCTGTCCAAGGACCCTAGATAATCAGAGTGACATGCCCAGCTAGATGGTGCAACCTGAGGATGCCCCAATCAGAGATTCATGTTCCTTCTCCATGCCCCCTCCTGCCCCCACTACTTGCTCCTTTGATTCTGTCGCAGTCAGCCTTTAATCTGTCTATAGTTTTAGGGTTGACTACACTGCTAGGCAAACCATTCCATTTGTCACAGCTCATTCAAGGATGAAGTACTTCCTAACTTTCCTCCTGAAAGTGCCCCCCTCCAACTTGTAGTGGTGCTCATGGTGTATGAGCGCTCATATTGAGTAAACAGCTCAGAGGAGTCAACCCTGCTAATCCCATTAACAAACTTTGAATGTTTCTATCATTTTGTACTCCACCTACACTTCCCTCCCTAACCCCTCAAGCTCACTGACTCTAATCTATCTGGCATGGACCAGGGCCAGGTCACCTCCATCCATCTTTGTCAAATTGGCCAAAACCTTCTATGCTGTTGCCCACTCTCTTCTCCTGGACAAGCCTAAGACAGCAGGGCTTTCTGCCTCCTCAGTGGATTCTGCTCCTACCTTGAAGGCAGGTCTCAAGCTATCAGCATTGCAGACACCCTATCCCCCTTACTCCATATCTGCTCAGGCATGCCTAAGGGCCCGTTCTTGGCTAAATTCTCTTTTCTATCTTTCTGAATGACCTCCCAATGCCTGTTCCTCTGTGTCCATCCATATGTATTCAGATGAAACAGAGCTTTATGCCTGTGGCATTTCTGTCCCTGACCTCTCAGCCCAACTACAGTTAGACTTTGCCAACATCCACTGCTGGTTCCTGGCAAATCAACTGTCTCCCAACACCAAGAAAATGGTCTCCATGTCCTTTGACACAAAGCAGAGGCTTTCCAGGCTCTTCCCTCTCCCCTCCTTCTATTCCTTTGATGGCACAATGATTGAAAATATTTCCTACTTTATGTACCTTTGGATTTTGCATGACTGTCACCCGATTTCTCAGTGCATGTGGATGCCATCCACAGACGCTCCACCCTAAATGTGATGTGCTTTACAGGAATAAAATGAGCATCCCACCTCCTGCCACAGAGAGGTAGGTTGAAGATGATTCTCCCCATCTTTAACTATGGTGACATCTTATACAGTGCCACTCTCAAATCCACCGTAGCCATATTTGACCTCCTCTTTCACTTTTTCAGATGCTTTGCCCAAGACTGTCCCCCTTTCATCCACCACTGCTCACTGTATCAGCACAGTGTAGGAGGGCAACAGCAAGGGCAAATAGGATGCTGGGATGTATTGCCAGAGGGATCACCTCTAGAAAGGAGGAGGTCATCCTGCCCTTGTATAGATCACTGGTGAGGCCACACTTGGAGTACTGTGTGCAGTACTGGTGCCCATACCTCAAAAAGGACATGTGATTACTGGAGGGGGTGTAGCACAGGGCCACGAAAATGATCATGGGACTGGGGGAGTTGCTTTATGAGGAAAGATTGAGGGAGCTCAACATGTATTTGCTGGAAGACAGATGGGAAAGAGGGGACATGATAGAGACCTTTAAGTACTTGAAAGGCATAAACAAAGTCAGAGAAGGAGGATTGTTCCACTTAAATGGGAGAAGGATCACTAAGGGGCACAGTCTGAAGTTGGAAGGGGGAAGGTTCAGGAGGGAGATGAGGAGGCACTACTTTACAGAGAGAGTGGTAGCAAGATGGAATGCACTACCAGAGGATTTAATTGAACTGAGGACAGTGAATAGCTATAAGCGGGGTTGGGATAGAGTCAAGTGCGGGATTAGTACAGACAAGAATACAAAAGGGGGAAAAGACCAGGAAAAGGGAGGAAGGAAGGGAGGGAGGGGTTTGGGTGGGGCCGGGGCAGCTGTAGTAATGTGAAACTAAGAGCTGCACAATCGGGCAGACTTGATTGACCTGTGGGCCTTTTTCTGCCAGCAATTTCGTATGTTCTATGCTCTACCTTCCCCCTCTTTTTGCCAGGTGCCTTGCCCATTGTGCTTCCTTTATCTCAAATTCTTTCTTGGCTTCCTTCTCTCATAGCTTACCTAACTCCTTTCATCCCCCCGTTCCACCTCATACTCTCTTCACAACATTGGTTGTCCTTCCCATTCCCTTCTTCCAATGAAATCAACTGCAGTTCAAGCTGCTTTCTCATTTTGCTTCCCTAAGCTCTGGACCTTTCTTCCCCTGTCCATCTGCTTTGCCTCTTCCATGTAGTCCCTAAAGTCTCTAATGTGCCACTTCACAACTTACTCCTGAAATTGCTCCTGACCTTGCATTTTGCGCTACTGTCCGCCAGCCTCCAACCACTGCTCTCCTTTGCTCTGTATTTGCACTACTGCATTTCCCCCATACCCATCTTCCCTTATTTACAGCTATTGTTCAGACTTTGTATTTATATTGCCTTTTGCACAGTTTGGAATTTTTTCTAACTAATTCATCTTTTGATTTTTTTTATTTCAGTGCACCAGGTGTTTGCCTTTTGCAAATGTGCCAATTTATTGTATTTACTGCATTGTGTTAGATTGTTACTAATCTCCCCACCTCCTCCCCTAGGACAATCTGGAAACAAGCTGTTACCAGCTCAGTTTTTCTTTCCTGGTAAAACATTTGAAATAAATAATTACTAAAAAATAATAACTAACTAAAAATAAATAAAAAATAATCTATTTTTCTTATGTCCTCTAAGGAGTACATGTTCAGGTTTCTCAGTCTTTCCTAGTATGGATTTCCTTGCTGGCACTATATTATTTTAGTCACCCACCTTTGGACTTTCTCCACCCTGTCTTCTTTCCATATATATGGTCTCCTGAATTGTGGAATTGCACACAATATTTCAGGTGCTGCCTCACCAGGAACCTATACAGTGGAAGGATCACCTCCTTTCTCCTACTGATAAGCACACTATCTATACATTCCAACAGTTTGCTAGCTTTCCCATAAACCAGTCTACACAGAGAGGGGGATTTTAAGGTTTTCTTAATGACACCTCCCAAATCCCTTTCATCTGTAATTTGTCCCACCCTCATGCCATTGACCCAGTAGACTGTCTTAGGATCCTTTTCCCCTATGTGCATTACCTTGCACTTCTTGTTGTTGAACTTCAACTTCTAGATGCCTGATCAATTTTCTAACCTGTCCACATCCTTTTGCATTTTGGCTATTCCTTTTGAAGTATGCACGATCCAAAATAATTTAGTTATTTTCCATCAAGCAGCACACTTTTCCTTTAAATCCTTCCCTTATATGACTGAAGAATGTATTAAGGGGTGTGGGTCCCAGGATTGATGCCTGAGAGACATCACTTCTAGTGTCCTTGACTTCAGAGAATTTGCCATTGAAGACCATGGTCTGAGAACTCCCACATAGAGAGTTGCCTATCCCCCAAGCCAGGTATTCCTACATCCCCATATATCCCACCTTTTTAATTAGTCATTCATGTGGCAAAGAGTTGAAGGCCTTGCTGAAATCCAAGTGAAGGGTATCAGTCCTCAATTTGAGCAAGATAGTGCACACACAGGAATGGTATCAGTCACGTGACCCCTGTCAGCTGATTTTGTTAGAATCAAAAAAGTCTAGCAGATTTGTCTGACACAACCTACCTCTCATGGATGCATGCTTTCTGTCCAGTAACCCCTATTTTTTTAGGAACTCCACAATAATTTCTTTAATTATGGTCTGTAGGATTTTGCCCACAGCTCAGGTCAGATTAACTGCTTTGTACTTTGTGGGACAATTCCCATTGTTACTCTTGTGCAATGGAACCACAGCAGTCACTCTCCAGTCTGCCAGGACTACTATTTTTAAAAGGCAGTTAAACAGATCCATTAGTGATGCCACCAGGGCTGTCTCATTTTGCTGAAGGATCTTTTGTGGAATACCAATAGGATCAGTGGTTTATCTTTACATTTTTAAGACCCTTGAGAACAGTCTACTCTAACGTCCCTGATCTCCAACCTCTGTTCTTAGGGGTATGTAAACTGTACCCCATTGTTCAACAATGAACCTCCAGATCCCTTATGGAGAGTAAGCTAAAGCACTTACCCAGGGTGTTAGCCTTGTTCACATCATCCTCTACTGTACACATTCCCCATCCATTTTCAATCTTTCAATTCCCTTCCTAGTCTTTCTCTTTTCCTTTATGTACCTAAAGACAGCTTTGTAATTTTTACCTCCATTTTCATGCATCCCAGTATTTTGCTGGTCCTCTTAATAGCAGCTGCACACTGCTTGTCATGCTTCATCTCCTTGTCTGTAGTAGGTCCTACTTCTGTTTGTCATCATCAAGTGTAGCACCTCATATATGACTACAATAAATCTAAGGCTCCAAGAGTCTGACCAGTCAATCAGCTTGTTCAGATCTTCCTGTGGTTGTCCCCACCATGAATGGAGTCCACCACCATGGTCACATTAGTGTCATCAGTGACCTTAAGTAGCCTGCTAGAGACCCCAGCTACCAGATCACTGATGCAAATTTTGAACAGCAGCAGCCCCAAAACTGATCCCTGAGGATGTCAGTGAATCAATGAATACCTTCTCCACTTGGAGTAACCCCATACACCAAAACCCTCTGCTTGTTGCCACCAAGCCAGTGAGTAATCAACCTTGTGTTGTGTATGTTACATGAATACCACATTGGTGTTGTTTGCTGAGAAGCTTCTCATGTTCCATGGTGTCAAATGCCTTGCTGGATTTCAGATAGACTATGCCTCTGGCTTTCTCCTTGTCTACCTCCCAGGTTATCACCTTGAATAAGTTGGTCAGGTTAGTTTGACATGATCAGCTCCTCATACGGACATGCTAAGAGGGGATAAGAACCTTGGCCTCAACCAAGAGCTCCATGGTTTTGACCTTGATAATGACTTCCAGGATCCTGCCTGGCACTGATGTCAGGTTGACCATCCTATAGTTGCCAGGGTCTAACCTTGTCCCCTTCTTGAAGATGGTGACCACATTGACCACTTCCCAGTCCTCTGACACTACACCTGTCCAGATAGACTCCTGAAGATTACTTCAAGCAGACCTACCATTTGCTTCCTTGGCTCCACTACAATGCTGGTGTGTATGCTGTCCCCTTCTTAGGTCTTATCTGACTTGATCTTCACCAGGTGGTCAACTACCAGGGTGGGTGCAGTGTCATCAGTCTCCATCATGGCTACTCCTGATGCCATAAAGTCCTACCAGTGAGCCCCTGTCTTCCCACAGGGAGCCCTATAGTAAACGGAGTCCACTCAGAAGAAAAAGGGGTTACTAGTGGGGTACCGCAGGGTTCAGTACTGGGTCCAGTCCTTTTTAATGTCTTTGTAAGTGACATTGCAGAGGGACTGGAAGGAAAAGTATGCCTCTTTGCAGATGACTCAAAGATCTGCAACAGGATTGCTACACAATGGGGGGTGAAAAAGATGAGAAGGGATTTGGCAAGGTTGGAGCAATGGTCAAAAGTATGGCAGCTTAGATTCAATGCAAAGACGTGCAAAGTAATGCACCTGTGAAACAAAAACCCAGGGGAAGGGTACACAATGGGTGTGGGAGGGAGGTATTAACAACAACAAAAATGTCAGATGCCCTAAAGGTAAGCAAGTAATGTGAGAAGGCAGTAAGGATGACTGGGGGGATAATGGGATGTATAGGGAGATGCATCACCAGTAGAAAACAGGAAGTTGTTATCCCTCTGTACAGACAGTTGGTGATACCCCATCTGGAGTACAGTGTACTGTTCTGTAGACCCCATCTCAGCAAGAACATAGACAGGATGGAGGCAGCCCAGAAAAGGGCAGCTAAAATGATACAGGGTCTGCAACAGAAGCCATAATGAAGAAAGACTAAAGGAGCTTAATATGTATACCCATGAGGAAAAGAGGAAGAGGGGGGCATGATAGAAACTTTCAAGCACCTCAAGGGAATCAACAAAATCCAAGAGGGTAGCATCTTTCAGAAAAAGAGATGTGCAAGGACGAGGAGACACAATCTGAAGATAGAGGGGGGACGGCCCAGGGGCAATGTGAGGAAATATTTTTTTCACAGAGAGAGTGGTGGACACATGGAATGGCCTTCCTGAGGAGGGTGTGGGGTCAAAAACAGTGGGAGAATTCAAGAATGCATGGGACAGACATAAGGCAATTCTGGTGGGGGTAGGAAGAAAGAGGCTGTTGATTAACTAGGATCTGCAGCTTATCCATTAGGTAGGGAATGGGCAGACTAGGCAGGCCAAGTGGTCCTAACCTGCTGTCAAAGTTTATGTTTCTCTGTTTCTATAAACACCAAAGCAAAGCATTCATTTAGCATCTCAGCTATCACCCTTTGCTCTTTTTCTTTATTATGTGTTTATCATTAATGATAAGAATGCAAGGTGCAAATTCACAGCAACACATATCAAATATTTTGGTGGAATACCATCCAAAGAAAGATTTCCCAAAATAGACACACACACACACACACACACACACACAAAATACAACACAAATTTACGAAACTAGCTATGCATTCAATAAATACTTTCTCTGAAGTTAGATCAAGCAGCATGCAAAGTATAATTAAAATGATCCGAAGAATAAAGTCTTTCAATAGGGGAAAAAAAGGCAAGCCTGGAAAGGAAGAGATGAATGTTTCCTTTGAATACATAATCGAAGACTTAAGCACCATAGTCTGTCAGGAGCTCCAGAACCTCAGGGGCCTTTATGGTTGAACTAAAATGGGACCAAATTTGATTAGATAATGTTGACTTATTTTTGAAAGAATAATGAATCTTCTGTATACTATGGATAGAATCCATAGAATTTAGCCAGGTATAGTATACTGGTGGGGTTTGATCTGTCCATTGCAACAAAATGCATTTAAATGCAGTTATGCGTCTAAGTCAAAAAATGATTTACTGATAAATGAAGCAACTTGTTAGGGCCACCCCTTTAGCCAATAATATTAATTCATTTTTCTTACTAGTTTTTTTTGAGATAGCTATTGAGAGGGTTTTTAAAACTTTATTCCAGAATTAACTAACTGCTAGAACTGCTAAAAAGATGGACTGTGTTCCGTCTAACAGTCAGATTCATGTTCTCTGTTTAGATAGCTAAATGCCCAAACAGCTTTCCTCAGCAACTTCACTGTGTTTGTTTATTTCTTTCAAAAAAGCTGTAATTTTACAGTTTTGTCTTTTCTTTGCCTCTAGTTAGCATTTTTTAGATATTTGATGTTTATTTGGTGGTGGTTGGGGGGGGGGGGGATGTCTCAGTTCCTGATGGCTCTTTTGTGGTTTCCAGGAACTGAGGTCTTCTCAGTTTTATTTATTTTAGCAGGGATTTCTTTGCATTTGGCAAAATGGGGAAATCGCTCCTAAAATAAAAAAAATAAAGAGCTTTGAGTAATATTCATCGAGTGAAATAGTGGTTAAGAACTGCTAAAACAGAAATAAAAACTGAGAAGAGCTTGGTTCCTGGGACTGCAAAAGAGCTGTCAGGAACCAAGAAAAATCCTCCCAAAATGCGAAATATTTAAAAACACTAACTAGAGGCAGAGAAATGACAAAATAGTAAAATTACAACTTTTTTGAAAGAAATAAACAAACTTACAGCATAGTTGCTGAGGAATGCTGTTTGGCACATTTAGTTGTCTGAACAGAGAAAATGAATCTGACTTAGCTGGAACACAGTCCACCTAGAGACAACAGTTTGAATGTAGCATTTTAGTTCCATTATTTGCATACATTCCACATTACATCACTGCAGCTCTGAGGCAGTCAGAGATTCTGAGCTGACAGCATATGTCTAATTATATGTTTAATCATACTGGGAGATTCCTAGGGTTTAAATTCTTCTTTTTTGTGCTAGTTGCTAGCATATTTCTAGTGATATCTGAGACATGGAGCATCTCAAGCAAAGACCAAAGGCTTCATGATTCATTTTATGGATTCGTAATGGAGTTAAATGTGTTCTATGCATAACCAATGGGCATAGTCTAGAGTAACCCAAGGCTTGGATAATCTATAGTTCATTCCATTTCCTGTTCAGAAATGTTAACATTAAGGTGTTCTTCCCTCTTAATTCTGAGGTTTCTGAGATCAATTCCACATCACATTTGTACAAAATCATAGATTTCTGAGATTAACCTTGTATAATCAGGATTTCTCAATATATCTTCTAGTTCAGTTCATATTGGACCAGTAGAGATATTCATGTGTTTGGCTATATAATCTCTTATTTGAAGATACAGAAACATCACTGTGAGGAAAATCATAGAGTTCTAATTGTACCAAAACCCCATAAACTTGAATTATTGAATAGGTTACTAGTCTCAACTAAACCCTTTTAGTGCCATTTTCTAAAAGTGTTATCTATGATAGAGGGAAGGAAGTGAACATTAAAACATATAGGCAAGTAAGTAGATATTTTTGAGGATATTTTGCATAGTTTTATGATTTTATCCCATGTAATACATGTCATGATGGAAGACCTACATAGATTTTTAATCTCAGTCCTATAAGATCCCACATAAAGGAGATGTTTAATGTTTTCATACCCGCAACATGAGGCCTCCACTTGGCATACCGGTTGGTTAATGGATTGATGGAACCAAACATGAGCAGGAACTAAATTGTCTGACAAGTAGTACCAGTACAAATCCTCCTTAATGCTCTGGTATGTATAGGTTTTCCACTTTAATGCCTAGGTTTTTTTTCCTTTCCAGAGAAATTTTGCTATTACTTTCTCTATTAAAGAAATTAACTTGAATCAAGATGGGGAGGGTTTGAAATAGAAACAATAATCTTAGTGAAATATTCATTTTAATTACATTAGAGCAACCTAATAAAGTAAGAAGGAGGCGGTATACCCAGTGTTCTAAGCCTTTCTTGTCTTCCCCGACTAATGGCATACAATTTAATTTAAAGAGTTATTTTAGTTCAGAGTCTAAGGGTAGTCCCAGATATTTCAGCTGCTTAACCTTAAGGACGTTATGAGTTTGATTAAAACAGAATGGGTCTGTAAGTACTTTAGATTCCATTATGTCTGATTTTTCCTAGTTGACTTTGTATCCCAAGACTGACCCATATTTATCTAATAGTCGGTTCAAAACTGTAAAAAAAAGTGAATTAAGTTATTCATGAAAATTAAAACATCATCCACATAAAGGCAAATTTTATGTTCCATATTGTCTACCTGTAACCCACATATTAAGTTGCTCTGACTGATGGCAATAGCTAATGGTTCAATGATGAGTGTAAAGATCAGAGGGGATAGGGGGCACCCTCAGCAGGTTCCTTTTTGTAGTTTAAAGGGATCCGGTAACTCATTATTGGTCCTGACTCTTGCTGTAGGATATGAATATAACACATCTACCTATGACATGAACTTCAGACCAAAACCAAAACTCTTCAGTACCACCTTAATATAATTTCATTCTACATGATCTAAACCTTCTCTGTATCTAATGAAAAAAGGATCAGATTTGATTATTTAAATGTATCTATTATATTTATAGTGCTCTTAACATATTACATAGTTGCCGACCTTTGATAAACTTGTTTTGATCAGGGTAAATAATATCCAGTAAAAGTTTGTCCATTCTATTAGCTAGTTTTTAGTTAAAATGTTGGCATTCAAATGTATTAATGATACTGGATGATATGAACCTGGATTCAAAGGACCTTTGTTATTTTTCTTAAAATGTAGAATATTAGCTTCATTAAAGGAAGATGGCAATGACTGGGACAAAAATAAGTTATCATACAATTTCTTCAGATTTGGGGTGATTATTTGAGAAAAAACTTTATAGATATCAATAGAAAAACCATCTGGCTATGGGGCTTTACCTCCCATGAATGATTTAATAGGTAAGGCACTCTTGTCCATAGAGATATCTGCATCCATTACCTTTATCTGTTTTTCATTAATAGAGGGTATAGGTAATTCACTAAGGAATGCCTTGATTTCCTGTATATTATCCTTGCATTCTGAAGAGTATAATTTTGGATAATATTTAGTTTTTCTGTGTGAAATAATCTCTCCTAAGTCAATTCTTATAAAACTTATACAGTTCTCTTCCTGGGATTTTTTCAACTGCAATGCTAAATTTTTATTGGGTTTATCCCCCAGAGAATAATATTTACTATGGGTTAATATTTATTATATTGGTCTTTTAAATTGACTAACTCTTGAGATCTAATAGGATCAATTGATAGGCTGTTTATTGTTTCTATATTACTTATTTGTTGCACTAGATTTTTCGTTTCTTTTAACATTTGTTTCTTTTGTTGAAGATTGAATGTTACTGTAACCCCTTTGATAAATGCTTTGTAAGCATCCCAGACAGTATTTATAGATATGCCAGGTGTGTAATTATCCTGACAATATTGAGTTGTTTCTTCAGTTATTTTTTTAATATAATTGGCGTACTTGATTAAGGTCAGATCAAACTTAAATTTAAACTGACCTTGTGCTCTTTCAAATTGTAGCTTTAGTATTACCAGAGAATGATAAGAGATAACAATTCCTTTGTAATCAATTTCTCACACTGAATGCAACAGAGTCTCTGATATGAGAAAAAAATCTCTTCTTGAATATGGCTGGTGGACAGAAGTGAAAAAGGAGTACCTTTGATCAATAGGATGCGTTTGTCTGCATGGGTCTCTAGCTTCATCTCCATCTTCATATCTAACATAAAGTCTAATATGGTAGTTGCTGCCAATTGTAACTTACTGGATAAGATGGTGAACCTGTCTAAATTACTAAGTATAAGACTTAAATCTTCCACTACAATATATAGTGAAATAAAAGAGGAGATTTGAAGAAAAAAATTAATAAAAAAATGTAGGTGAATCTTCATTGGGTCCATATATATTAGCCAAAGTAATGGTCTGACCTTGACAAGTTACTTCACAAATAATATATCTCCCTTCCACAGCAATTGTTGATCTAACTAAAGATGCATCTGAATTTTTCTAAAAAAAAAAAAATAACCATGCCTCTTGCATTTGTTTTGTAAGTGGCATTAATACCAGAACCCAAATTTTTACTCAAAAATTCTAATTCTGCTTGTGTTAAGTGGGACTCTTGAATCATTAAACAATTAATTGAATTCTTATTTATGTAGTTAAATATCTTTTCACTCTCTAATCTGTCTCTCATCCCCTTCACATTCCAGGATACAAATTTTAATTCCCTAGCCATATGAATAGGAGTTCAATATGAAGTACATGCTGACATCTACCCTAAAAAACCATACAGGTATAACTTGTATCCACCTTACATAAATGAGTGAGAGCCATTCTTGCATCTCAACAGTTTTCATAATCACAATCACCCCCTCACAAAAACTATGCCTTAATACCATGGTTTTTGCCATCTCCCCCATCCATGTCCCTGCAAAGTGATAACCACAAAAAAAGCAAAAACTACTGGCCCATAACATTCCCTTTCCCATTCAGAGATTGTGATCCCCCCCCCCCCATATTACCTTTCACAATATAGACTTATTGCAATGGGCATACCAATTACCCACTTCTGAAATCACTTTTTTTATATATTTACATTGAATAATTAATTCAATCACACAAAGCGCTAGGGTTAGTGGGTAGCTGGCTGGTCAGTTGGTCTTGGGTAGGTCTGTATTTGTTAAGTGTTTTGTGCTTTCTGAAATTATTGATGTTGCACACTTTGTAACATTTGGATTTGCACAAGTTGGCATGATTTTGCACAATAAATGTGGCTTGAGAATATGTGTGTGTTTGTGTGTATTTGTGGTTACCCAAGCTAGACCTATACCTGTTGTTCACATTCCATTTGTGTATGCACAAAGGAAACCTCAATTATGCCCTTCTAAAACCACATTTTTTGAATATTTACTCCATAGCATTAATGGAGAACTAAAGTCAAAATTTGCAACAAAATATGTTGTGCAGAGTGTTTTGATTTGTAGATGTACTCCTAGTAAGACCTTCCCTTTATTTGCTTACAACCCCCCACTGTTTGGTCATGGAAACACAATTTGTAGGAGGGACAGAGTAAAATTTTGAGGTAAAATCAGGATGTCCCTGAAAATCAGGGACAGTTGAGAGGTATGACTGCAAACAACAATGTAAGCCACACACTGCAGAACTGTGCTATGCTGAAGTAAGGTTTGCCAGGGGCTAACCCGATCGTGCAGTGCTAACACATTAGCCCGGTGCAAACTGGTTAGCCCGGGGCAAACGGGAGCTATATTCAAAGCTCCCATGCAAATGAGCCTACTTAGGTAATCCATGGGCAAACAGGCACATTTGCATCTCATTATGTGCTGCTTAGCATATATCACCATACAGTTTGCCCGGTGCTACTGCATGATGCACACAGCTCCACCTTTTGATCAGAATGGAAGTACAGGCTGGATGCTGCAGGCTAAGGCATGCCCACGGCATCCCCTTTTGGTCAGAATGGAAGTACAGGCTGGAAGTGCAGGAACTGTGTGTTGGCAGGCACAGTTAGTGCATACAGTGCACCCATGCATCTGTGCAAGCATGACTTGTATATGTTTGTATATGTGTGTATATATATATATATATATATATATATGCCAAAAACTCATTTAGTGCATCAGTTAGGGTTGTTCCACAGAGATAAAAGTGAGGAAATTCAATATGGTTGAACCCTTTGCACCACTCCATCCTGCCCCCCAGCCGGCATCGGGTGTGCATTGGGGTCATCAGCCCAACCCTCACCCCATCACATGTGTAAAGAAGCTGAGATGGTGAACTATAGGAGAATGGGGTGAGAGTTAGGACCGATGACTCCAACGCACACCCCAGTGCCGGCTGGGGGCAGGGTGGGGTGGGTGCAGGTGAAGGGGGTTTCAACCCTAAAATCAAATTTCCTCACTTTTATCACTGTGGAACAACTCTAACTGATGCATTAAACAGAGTTTTTTGGCTCTAATTTCCCTTCTTTTTGAGAATGTGCAGTAGAAGTAGTGAATGGAATGTGGTGGTGGGAGCACGGGGCCCGACATATGATGTTTTCTGACACAGCAACAGTAAGTGCAAGGGAAACACAAGCACTAATGGTTGTGCACATAGTGACAGAAACGTAAATGGTAAAGCAAAAGTTAATAGAACTGCAAGCGCAAACCGAACAGTGATGCAAAAGGGAGATGCAATCGCATAAGGAAACACAAACCGTAACGTGCATGGTCATGGTACGGCAATTGGAAAAGCAAATGGTAACATTAACAGCATAAATAACACCAAAGGTAACTGAAACGGAAATGCGAATGCAAGCGCACATGGAAATGCAAACTGTAATGCGCATGGTTACAGTACCATAATTGTAAACACAAATGGTAAAGTTAACATGAACAATAACACCAAAGAAAACAGAAACGGGAATGGAAGCGTGTACAGAAATGTAAACCGTAACGCGCACGGTCACGTTACCTTAGTTGTAAACGCAAATGGTAATGGTAACTGCAACAATAACGCCAAAGGAAACAGAAATGCAAAAGCAAATGGAAGTGCATATGGAAACGCAAACCGTAATGCGCATGGGCACAGTAACGCAATTGGAAACGCAAATGGTAACAGTAACAGCAACAAAGACGCAAACCGAAAGAGAAACACAAACACAAACGAAAGGGGTGCTGGAAACGCAAACTGAAATGCAAACAGAAAAAGTAGTGGAAAAGCAAATGGTAACAGTAACGCAAGCGCAAATGGGAATGCAGAGGGTAACACACACGGAGGCGTACACGGGAACGGTAACGCAAACGGGCACGGAAGCACAAGTGGAAATGCTAACTGTTACAGTAATGGAAGTGCACACCCTGTTTTTGCCCAACTGCTGCATAGAGAAACACAGAGTGTGCAAAGAATGTATGCATAATAATGGGTCTTGGAGCAGAAAATGAGCTGTTGGAATACTAAATTGCTTATATCTCAGGAACTGTACGATGTAGAAAAAAAAAATTAATTTCACATGATTCATGAGTTTCCTGGGTAGGTTTTCACTAAATGCATAACCCATAGGGCTACGCATTGTTGAAATGAAAATTCCGTATCTCGCACCGTTTCCGAGATACGAGCCCCAAAATGTGCAGGGAACGCCACCATGTTAGTCTATGGGAAAAAAATTTCAACTTCGGAGTACCGTAACTTGGCATCCGTGCAATATTTTGTCACCAAACCACCAAAAGGCACATCTGAGAGATGTTGGCTGCCTTCCCTCGAAATTTCACCTCAAAAGACCAAACCGTTCTTTTGCAGCAGGGTGGCAAAGAACTCCTATCATTTTTGCCATAGTCTGGAAAAGCAGTGCTGCAATTTGCGGAAGCTTTCGAAAAATTTTGCGAAAGTGTCGCAAGTGCGACACTACTTTGTGACACTACTTTTTCCAGAAATTTGAAAAACATAATTCTGGGGTGTTTAACCCTAAAATAAATACATGACTAGCATCCTGAGGGCCTGACTAGGTGAACACAAAAAGAATTGTGTTCCTAGAGGGTCCCAATTTTAAATGCCAAGCATTTTTCTGATCAGTAACTGAAAAAAAATGGTGGATTTGTGACACTACTAGGGCCATTTGCGACACTAAAAAGTGCATTTGTGACACTAAAAAGTGCATTTGCGAAAGTGTTGAACTTTTTAACTTTTTCCATTCATTTATAATGGGAACTTGTTTTTTGAATAACTTTTGAACCGTTCAATATTTTTTCACAAAATCTTCAAAAGGCACATCAGGGACCCCAGCTGTACGTTCCCTGAATTTTCAGACCAGTCGTGCAATCTGTGTGTCCTGTAGGCATGAGCAAAGAATGCGCAAAAAAGCATAACTGTGCATTCGAATGTTGCTTAATAACTCCGCAGCTGTATATCCAACCAGTACGAAAGCTGGCAAATCCCAAGATCTACCATGCCCAACCATGCATACCAAATTTTAGGCAAATCCGTTGAACGGTGGTAAAGTTATTAAGGTGCAAAAGTTCAACCTTTAACCTTAAAAGTGCTACTCAACCCTAACTATGGTAGCAATACCGTGCTACCATAATATATATATATATATATATATATATATATATATATATATACACACACACAAACACACACTCACAGATTGATAGCTAAACACAGACACAGATGCACTACCTGTAGCCACTGTGGCCATACATGCCCTGGAGGCCCAACAACATAGGTACCCCACTGCAGTAGTGGGTGACATACAGCGGGGGGACTCAATGCATGGGACAGGCATAAGGTGAACCTGGTGGGGGTAGGAGGCCATAGGCCGTAGGTTCACTAGGATATGTAGCATATCCATTAGATAGGGAACAGGGCAGATTGGCTGGGCAGGGCAATTCTTTCCCTGCCATCATGGTCCCTGTGCCCATGTGTGCCTGTTGCACACCCTGGCATACCCCTCAGCTCTTGTGTCACTGAAAAGAGGGACATGGACATATGTGGACACTCAAGATGAGGGACAGGGCAGTTGCAAGGAGTAGAATGAGGGATGTCCCTCATAAACAGGGACAGTGGAGTGGTATGCACACCAGTAGGCTAGTGTCTCTCTCCCCCCAGCAAGGTCCCCGACCCCTGGTAGCCCCGACAATCAAAGAAATACCTGGTGATCTAGTGGTCCCCACACACCCCCAGCACAATCCCTGACCCCCAGAGCAAGTAATAAGTAAGATCATTTCCCTGGTAGACTAGTGGTCCCCCCACCCCCACACATGTATCCTGACCCCGGTGCACATATTTAAAGTACATCTTCCCTGGTAGTCTAGTGGTCCCCCCACCCCCACACACACTTATCCCAACCCCTGGTGCACAATGAGCACTCATTCATACCTCAGTCAGCAGCCGGCTCGCCGTGGTGGTGAGAGGAGGGTTGAGCTGGTCGCCGGCTCCATTTCTGGAGTTTACTTTGCTTGAGTGCAGGTGTCACTGCTGGGTGGGGGGACCACTAGACTACCAGGGAAATACCTTTGCAGTGTAGAACGGGGGTCAGGAGCCATTCTGGGGGTTGGGGGACCACTGGACTACCAGGGAAAATTAATAAATGCACTGTGGCTCTGGGCATTGGGAGTCATGCTGGGGCAGACCACTGGACTACCATAGAAAACATGTATTTCACCACGGCTCCGGGTGTCGGGAATTGTGCTTGGGGGGCACTGGACTGCCAGGGACACTTCATGTTTACATCGTGGGTCGGGAGTTGGGGGGCAGGGGGACCACTGGACTATCAGGTAACTTAAGGTATTTCACAGCAGCTCCAGGGGTCTATGATGTATGTGTGTGCGTGGGGTGGGGCACTGCTGTATTACCACTGGCTTTTTGTCAGCTGTAATTAGCGCTGTGCTACAGGTTGTGCTAATGCCTGTAGTGCAGCACTATACCTTTGAACATGCCGTGCTGCTGGCATTCATGGGTGCTCCCCTTACTCACCCCTGCATACTATTATTTTTTAGCCTGGGCAGCACCACACAGCACCAGTGCTGATAGGGATTTTGAATATTGTAGCCTGGTGCAAATCCAGAGCTATTCCAGCGCTACGGATTTGTGCCAGGTGCAAAGCTTTGAATATCTGGCCCTTAGTTTCATAATCAAATTATATTATCCTGATAAATAAGAGCCTTCTAGTAGAATTAGTAGGCCACATGATGCAGAATCATATTAAGTAAGAAAATAAAAGGTCAAATTCTCCGCCCCCATCACTTTGTCTTTTCTTCTCTAGTGATCCCAGAGTAATCTGGGGCAGCACCCCAATCCTGATTATTCAAATGGTGTGCTGTGGTTGGTTCAGTGGAACAAACTGTAGCTACACCCTGTTCTGCAGTAACATGCCAGCCTGGGTTGTTAATGGGGTGAGATGCTGCTAGCTGAGAGGTACTTTAACTGACATCCATTAGCGCCATGTTATAAAATGTGGAATTGAATACTTCACAGTTGGATGTATTATAGATGGAGGATGTGGAAGCATTTTGTGATTCTTGTTTGAAATGAGATTATAAAAAAAGCCTTGTTTGCCTGGCATCCGGAAAATAGCGTGTCCTTCCATGAAGGGAGAATCTAATCTTTGTGGTGGGCAATAATGCATATCTGATGCTATTTTGGCTAGGTATATTCTTAAATTTGTTTTATTTAATTTTTTTAAATACAAAAAAGACAATAACAACAAAACATTGCTGCATTGCAATTAGCATCAGTCATGAGTACAGACATATACTGTATCTCGTGTGAATAGAGATCTTTAGCAGAACTTAATAATATATACAATGTATTCTATATATTTATGGTACAAAGTTACCATATTCATTCAGTTCATACATAATCCATCTTCTCCAAAGTATTTCAAATTTCGGTAGAGCCTGGGACACCCTGGCAGTCAACTTTGCCATATTATAGCTATCTCTCATGATGTTATTCCACAAATATATTGTGGGAATCATGTTAAATAACCAATTTTTTGTTACGGCCTTCCTTAGCTGCAAGTATACAAATAGTGAACATTTTTCGAACATCTGCCATCCTGAATCCCTTCGGCATATCCAGGAACACAACAACCAGGTCCGTAAGGTTCAATATGGGTTCAAATAATTCTTGCCACTCCTGTTGCAATTCAGCCCAAAAACCCTGTATCTTAGGGCATATTCAAAAGATATGTGCATGGCTGGCTCTGGGTTCCCCACATCCTCTCCAACAGTATGAGGATATCCTATTTGAGACATATTCTTAACCTTATCAAAGGCTTTTCTTGCTAGAAGTGTTTCTGCACTAAAATCCTTGTAAACCAAGAATCGAATACCCTCTGCAGACAGGCCATGTTCAATGCATGCTTTTCTGTGGATTTTCTCCATCTTGATAATAATGTGGCATTACAAATACTGGGCAAGAGACACCGGGAGCACAAATTCTAGTATTCAGGACCCTAACATTTCCCCCATGATGTACCCTGTCAAGAACAATTTTCTCCTGGGGATATCGTAACTCATTAAAGGAAATAAAAGCTCTCCCTCAAATTATTGAGCAATCAGCCTAACTTCAATAGTTAGTAAAATTATTGAGGGGATATTAAGAGATGAGATACAATAGGACTACAGAATAAGGGAATTGGCAATCACACACAACACAGTTTTAATAAAAATAGAAATTGCAATACGAACTCAATATGTATTTACAATACTATAACTAAGCATATGGACCAAAAGGAATCAGTAGACCTTATCTTCTTTGATTTTAAGAAAGTTTTCGACTCCTTGCCACCTGGTAAATGAACTGTTCCTTAACTTGAACAACTATGTGGTGTTCACCCTATTGTACCCATGTACAGTATGTAGTTGTATGTGTCTGTCTGTCTGTCTGTCTGTCTATCTATCTATCTATCTATCTATCTATCTATCTATCTATCTATCTATCTCTCCATCTATCTCTCCTCATAGGAGTTACCTTACTACCCCATGGATTATTTGCATTATCATTCTCTGAATGGTTTACAACTGACCTTTGTCCTTTCTCAGATGTGGGCTCCAGAACTGCACGCAGTAATCTAGGTGCGGTTGAACCACTGGACTGCACAGTGGCAGTATTACCTCCCTTTGTGACTGCCGATGCCCCTCTTTACAGTATGTATTGTAAAATCCTGTTTGCTTTACCATTCACATTTCTGCACTGGGAAAAGGTTTTTAGACTATCGCTAATTGTTGCCCACCATACCTTTTCTGTTGTGAGTGCTCCACCCTTGCCCTAATCATTATACCATGCTGTGTTTTTTATGCTTGGTATCCACATGCTTCTACATCTGTAATGTTGCCTATGTAACCACTATCTGTTGGTTTGTAATTGTTATGTCTCTGAAATTCCCTTACCCCCCTTCCCCGGGTTGCACCTGGAATTGAGCCTCAGTTCAGTGTGCCTTTCCTGGTTACCAATTTTCAAATGAAAAAAGATTGGCATGTGGATTTCTGCTACTAATGTGCATTACTTTCCATTTCTTTGCATTTGAATTTATTGTTGAATATTAGACCACGTGTCCAGGCTGTGAACATCACTCTTCATGCTACAAATTCCCTCCTCACTAGTGTCCACTCTCCTGCAGAGTTTTGTGTCATCTGCAACTAGACTCACTTTACCCTACAACCCCATCCCTGAAGCACATACCGTATGTACATGTTAAACAGTAGTGGCTCCAGGACAGAGCACAGATGTACCCCAGTAGTTACCCTCCTGACATCAGAGAACTTTCCACTCAGACCACTCTCTAAGATCCACAGTGTATCTGTCAACCAATTTCCAATATATATACTGTAGTTAACCTCTTGCCTAGTCCTATTTTCATCACCGCCTTTACCAGTCTCCTCTGTGGCATGAAATCAAAGGCCTTGCTGAAATACTGGTACAAGATATTGATTGCCTGGATTCTATACACCAGTTGTGTCACTGAATTGAAAAGATTAATCAAGTTTGTTTGACGTGGCCTGCCTCTCATGACTCAATGCTGATTCCTATCCATGAGCCTACTTATTTCTGCAAATTCAACAGTTTCTTTATGATAGCCTCTAGCAGCTTGCTTAATATAGATGGCAGGTTCACAGGCCAGCAGTTTCCTAGATTCTCCCTAGCCCTGCTTTTGTGCAGAGGGACCACATTCACTTCCTTTCTGCCCATGGCACAAAGCCCTTTGCTAGTGTTCGATTAATTAGATCTTCCAATGGTGCTGCCACGGCTGGCTTTGTCTCCATCAGAACCCTTGGATGCATCCTGTCCAGCCTCAAGAACTTATTTATTTTTAGGTAAAACAGACCCATTAGTACTCTTTCTTCAGATATACACATCGGACTTGATTCTCTAAACTTGACACAAGCAGTGCCAATGGCTGCTTGTGCCAATTGCCAGTACATCATGGACCTTGCACCTGTTTCTCTATCAGGTAGGGGTACTGGCAGCAAAGTTCCCCAGCTTGCAGCAACTGTTGCCATACAGCAAACAGACAGCACATCTGGATGGGCTGCGGTAAGCTATGGAGTGTCCATGCACCTCTCTAGGACAGCCTAGCACCCCCCTAGCCCCAATTCCCCATTATGGAAATTAAAGATGTCCCTGGTGGTCTAGAGGACCACCCCATCCCTGATCCCCCTGTTACAAAATGTAATGATGTCCCTGGTGGTCTTGGAGACTGCCCAGCCCTGATCCCTCATTATGAAACAGTAAAACATCCCTGGTGGTCTAGCAGACCCCCCCCAAGCCCCAGTTCCCCGTTATGTAATATTAAAACTTCCCTAGTGGTCTAGTGGTACCCCCACCCCAGCAGGCAGTGCCCTGCCACCCTTCTGCCACCATCCCGAAGCTTAGCTGGTGACTGGTACAGCCCACAACTCACCACCATGGCCAGCTGCTGAGCTCTCAATGAGCACATACTGTATACAGTATGTGCTCAGTGATTTAGAGTCAACTGAGCTGCCAATCAATGAATGCATACTGAATACAGTACGCACTCATTGAGAGCTCAGTCAGCAGCTGCCCGTCATGGTGAGCAGTGGGCTGTGCCAGTCACTAACTTAGTTTCTGCATGTGGTGGGGAGTTGCAAGTGTGAATACTGCCTGCTGTGTGTGTGGGGCCTCTACTAGACCACCAAGGAAGTTTTAATATTACATAATGGGGGATCAAGGCTTGGGGGATCTGCTGGACCACCAGGAATGTTTTACTGTTTTATAACGGAATCAGGGCTGGGGCAGTCCGCTAGACCACCAGGAACATCATTATATTTCATAACCGGGGATCAGCGCTGGGGCAGTCCACTAGACCACCAGGGACATTTTTACTTTTCATAATGGGGGTTTGGGGCTTGGGGGGTCTGCTAGACCACCAGGGACTTATTTTAATAAAAGGGGATTGGGGCTGGGAAGGGGGAACTATTGCAAATTGCCACACATTACTCAATTCTCCCAGAGGCCCTGGCTGGTCTAATGGTACTTAGAAATTTGTTCTCTGGGAGTTTTGAGAATCCCAGTGTAGGGGATTTGGTAGCCTGTGTCTGCTTCAACCTTCTAGCACCATACTGCAGCCCATTTTGTTCTGCATGGATGGCCCAAGCCCTGTATGGTGCATGCAATCTGTGGTTGACACAAGCTGCATTTGAGAAATGCTCCTGGTGCATCTTTTGGCACAAGAGGCACTTTGTGCCATTCCTTATGGTGCAAGACCCAGGATTTGGCACTGAGGGACAAGAGGGGAAAGATACAGAACCAAGGTGTGTGGCAGTGTGGGAAGGTTGGTGGTAGAGTGGACAGTGTGTGGGAAAGAGTTTGGTGTATTTTTAAACCATGTAGAGGGGAAGGTACATACTACTGGAGTTGGGGGGGCAGTACTGCTTACCGGCAATGGTTTTGGGTACCTTACCACTAGACTCTGATGGAGGGGAGTACTGCTGACCAGTGGTGGGGTTGGGCAAGTAAGTGCTGGACCTGGGGGGGGGCAGCACAGCTTACTGGCAGCAGGGTTGGGTACTTGACTGCTGGACTTTGAGGTAGGGACTGCATTACTTAACCACTGGTGAGACTGGGAAACAACAGCTGGACTTTGAGAAACATTGACAGAGAGGAAATGATGTGGTGGAGAGAGGGAAAATCTGACTGAGGGCAATGGCTGTGTACAGTATCATCAAAATGACAAAACTCAACACACTGATTAAGTGGCAAAACTCCTTTGAAAAGTATGCTTTCCGGTAGAAAACCTGTATCATCGTCTAGATCAACCACCATTGACTGCACTCTGAATCCTAGCCAACACATTACCTCACAACCTGACACTTGCTAGAACCTGCTTTCCCCAGTAAAGTTATTAAGTAATATTTGATTTACATTCTGTAATCAACCATAAAAATGACTAACTGGCTGAAATAAAGAGGCAGAGGTGAAAAATATTATGGGATTTAGCAAAATCGCTAATTGTATTTTGCCTCTCAAAGCTACACATTAATTAATCAGTAACCTAGGCACTTGATTCCAGACAAAACTGGTATTATTCTGAGTTATCATATTTTACCTTCTTAGTCAGCACCTAAACTTGAGACCAGGATCTTTGCTGGTACGGAGATCTATGTGTACTCAAACTACAGTAACAAAAAAACTCCTTCTCTCAACACAAGTAAATTAAGCTAATATAAACAAATGTAGATTCGCTATGATTTATTTGCGATGACTGTAAATTGTACACAAAAGATTGATAAACACTGAATATTACCTTCCCCTGTATCATGGCCAGCATTCCCATGTCAGTAAAACAGTTCCATGTAACCCTACACCCAGGATACACAACAAATCAAACAATAAATACTGTAAGTGATGAACTGATAAATAATAATTCCTTAAAGTGCTCCTGTTGTCATTGGAAGAACTTTGAAAAAAATTTAATAAACACAATTCAGAATACATTTCATGTTTTTCTAATATTTCTCACCCTTATTTCCTTATTGCTATAGATGCTTGCATGAACACAGGAGATTTGTCCCATCTTCTGTGCATATACTACCTAATATTGTCCAATGATCTGATGTTACAACGGATACTTTGGCCTTGTAGTTATCTCTTCCCTCAATGTTGTAAAGACAATCAACTTACTGTACTATTTTTAGCCATGTTACTACTGAGTCAATTCTGTATGCTGCTGCTGTGTTCTGTGTTGGGGACCCTGCCTTGTCCCTCTTCTGGACTGTCTAGGGTGTTTGAATGGGAAAAAATTTCAATTAAGAATATTTAATAAAAAAAAGAGCTGTGTCCCATCTTCTCTGACTACTTTTCTACACCTGACATCACAAATGTCTATTGCTTTGGAGATATTTAGTATGTCATAAATAGGATTATGATGTCAGGTGTAGACAAACAGCCAGAACAGAGAATGTTTAGAGTACAGTAATCTTGTTGTCATGCAACTGCCCTCAGTAATAAAGAGAAAGGGGATTACAGAAACAATATGAAATGTAAGCTGAATTATGTCTGAACCTTACAGTTTTCAAAGGTTTTTCAATGGTTTCAGGGGCTCTTTAAAAGTACTGTATTATTATAAATCACTTGCATAATTGTAGCCTATCAGTGCTAGAACTGCATATGGTTATCATCTCAAGCATTACATGTCAAGATCAGGAAAAAGCATTACACCTGCTTTTTCTTTTTCAGAGTTTTTTTCATGTCATGGCCCCCATCTCCTTGGGAATAGTGCAGCCCCTCCCCCTTCCCCAGAAAAGTCTGTGTCACTTACCTAGAGCAATTTCCAATCTCAGGAGCCCCACTCCCCCTGTGGTGGGGGTTAGCTATGCAAGGCCAAACTTCCCACTTCCTTCCTGAGCACAGAGGCAAGAGTTCTCAGGATTCTCCTTTCAGAGGACAGTAGTCAGGATCCCAGCGCGGCTTGGACCACCTTGGTTGAGACAGGCTTTTATTTCCTATTTCTGTGTTCCCACTCCCTGGGATGTCAGTTCACTAGGGGATCCAGTCTGGGGCATGCAGAGCGTGCTTCAAATCAAAGCTCTGCTGACATCCCTTCTCCTCACTGTGCTGCTGCTGCACTACTACCTGTGGTCACCCATCTGGCAGTGTGGTAGTGGTGACATCTACCATCTCTCTCTCTATAAGAAGAATGTTCTTAGTCTTCCTCCACCTGGTCAGCCTCTGATGGCATGAGCTCATTCCTAAACTTGGGTCACTAGCCTTGTGAGTGGTAATCCTAATGCTGTGCCAGTGGTCTTGTTTTACGCTTGCCTTTTTTATTACAAAAATCAAACAAAACCTATTGTACCTATTGTAAATCACACTAGGCAACTTAACTTTTAGTAAGTTTACAGGTGATGTGAAATACAGTATGTATGTCATCTAGGGCATCATGCAACCAGAAATTTTAGAATGGAACAAAATCCAAACCTCTCTAGGGGGTCCATGGGCATGCTCCCCCAGGAAAATTTAGAAACATTGAGGTCAAATTGTGCATTTTGGTGACTTTTAGCAGGCCAAGAAACTGTTCCCCAACATGCTAAATGCCATCATAATGATAGAGCATTGATATATTTTTTTCTGCCTTTGTTCAATCTGTGGACAGTGACCTTTTGTTTTTTCAAAGAAATTTTTAAGAATTTAACTGAAATGGTGGTGTGGTGAAAACCACGTTATGCTAAGTAAGAACTGAGGTCAACCTGTTCAGCTGCATGTGGCAAAATGGTGGTGTCCAGTGGCAAATAGCCACTCAGAACCCCACCCATGGCAACTGGCACAGACCCCCCCCTTATCTCTTTGTCAGGCCAACAGCTGAAAAAATTCCCATGGTCTGAGCACACAAAGGATGAGATCTGTGTAAATCAGTTCAGATGGTGGCCAGCTGAGGAAGTGTGAGAAGTGGACTGTGCCATTTGCCATGTGAAGTGGCACTGGTTCTATGGGTTAGAGAAGATCTGCAATTTGCAATCACAATTTAGAGGCCCAGAGTAGATTCCAGCTGGTGGGGGACAAGGACCACATTGTACAATTTCTGCTAGTTGGCCATAATGTGCACTCTGAGTGGAAAAACATTTTAGTTTGCTACTTACTGTCTACTGCAGCATAGTGTATTGTATCAGACGAATTTGTTTACTTCTAGGCTGACATATTCTCTTATTACAAATCCCAGAATATCCTGCAGCTGGCCCCAGAACAGTATGCAGCAGTGGGAGATTCATTAGCCTGCATTGTATGTTAGAGTTTATATAACTTTTGATCTTTTGTTTGCTGGTCTTGTCATCCTCCCTGGGCCATGTACAGTCACAGAGGGCTGTAATTAGCACCTGGAGAAAAACAGAACTGGAAATGATCTAAGTGGAAATTAAACAGAAGCTCTAACATGTACTACAGACTTTTGAATCTCCTACTGCCTACTGTTCTGATGTCAGCTGCAAGGAATTCTGGAATTTGTAGTAACAGAAGATGCCAACCTAGAACTAAACAAAACTAATTTGATACAGTCTACTACGCTACAGTAAACAGTAAGTAAACCAAAATGTTTTTGCACATAAAAAAGTGCACAACTGGGCCAGCCTCACACTTGAGTGTGTTTTATTTGTGCTGACTGATTCCCCCTTAATGTACAAGCCACAACTCCCCTCTCCATAAAAAACTGGAGAAGATCATGTATATTGTAGACTCCCTGTATACGCATAATACAACTGCAGGCACTCATCCTTGTTCAGTATTACAGCAATCTACCTCCTGGGTCTGTGTGGTGGCTGCTTGTCTGTGTCTGTAGCTTAGTTTTTGTGGATTTACATGGTTTTCTGCTTGGAGTAACTACACCATTCTTCCTCACTACATCCGTGAAAGTCTCCTGAACTGGATTTCTGCAAAACATCATCACCAGGTATCTGCATTTTTTCATTTAAAAATCAACTTTTTGGAAGCTATCCCAAGCAAAACATAAGTCAAGCAACTAAGTCTGACAAACTCAGTGACTCTAGGTCCTACTTGAATCCACATTTTCGTCTGACCGGCTCCATGATCTGTATGTGGGCTTTTCAACAACCTCTTTGAATGACAAAGAAGCATGCAGACAAAAGGATTTCACATCCTGCATATGCGCAGGCACAGTTCATCACCTTCAGGAATTCTAACACATTGTGTGACTCTGGACCTCAGCTGCTGATAATTTCTTTGGCTTATTACTTAACCACCAGGTATCTACAAGATGCTGAAATCCTTTCTCCTACAAATTCTCCTTATGCTGCTCCTGCTCTCAGGAAATGTTCACCCCAACCCAGGACAACCTGGGCAGCCAGCAGTGGCACCAAGCAGAAGGACAGGGACACTCACCATGGCATCCATCAACGCCTGCAGCATCCTCAGCAAACTTGATTCCTCCAAACATGGATCCTACAGCACAACCCTGATGTCCTCTCAGTTGTGGAAACATGGCTAAACCCTAAATCCCTGATACCTCAGTCTCTATCCCTGGCTACTGCATTTTCAGGCAAGACAGGATTGCTAAACAGGGCGGGGGCTGCGCCATCTATCTTAAGGATACCCTTATGGGTCACATCATCCCATCCCCTAGCCTGAGCAACTCCTCTCAGGTCCTCACAATCAAAATCCTCCTTGGTGCACATAACAAGGAACTCACTGTCATCTCGGTTTACCTACCCCCAAGAGACCAGGCTGCTGGCTTCCATAGCATCATGGAATATCTAAGGGTCCAGCAACATAATTCTGAAACCATAATCATGGGTGATTTTAACATTAACTGGCTCTCCGCTGAGGCCGCTACCTGTAAGGATGCAGCTGCGGTGCATCACCTCACTCAACTGGTCAATGCCCCCGCTAGGTGTAACTATAGGACAGGCTCCCTTACGCTTCTAGACTGGATTCTATCTAACCACCCTGAAGGCATCTCCAATGTTTCTGTACTCCCGGATACAATAAGTGGCCACTTGCCTGTCATCTGCTCCTGGTTAAACAAATACCACAAGCCCCCTCCCAAGCTTATCTATATCAGGGTTATCAAACAAGGGCACCTCCAGCTGTTAAAATCCCATCTAACCAGGCTGAACTGGGCAGTGCTTGACTCCCTCAGTGACACCAAACAAGCTCTGGACCTATTTATCAAACATTTCAATGAAGCCAGTGACATCTATGCACCAGTGAAAAAGATGAAAGTCAAAGGACAGACCAACCCCTGGGTTACTACTGACCTTTTAACTCTACTCAAGCACAGAGACCACCTCTGGCATTGTGCTCATGCAACTCGACGGAGGTAAACATACAATTATACAAAGCAGCCAGAAATGATTGCACTCGAAAAATACGGAATGCTAAACACAGCTATTACAAAGAGGCTCTGACCAAATCTTGGGGCCAGGGAAAAAAATTCTGGAACAACATGAAAGAACTCACAGGCAAGGATCCTAAAGCACCACCCACTATGCTCAACCTTCATGGCACTCCTACACTCGACCTAGGTGCCATCACCAGCACTTTTAATAATGCATTTACAAACCTGGACAGTGTCCTTCCACCAAATTTTTTCGACAACCTGCCCTCCAGCTCCTCTCAAGTTACCCCCCAACTAGAACGTACAGCCCCAAAGTTTTTTTTTAAGGAGGTCCCACCACAAGTAGCTAGAAAATACATTCAAAAGGCCATCGGCAAACAAGGGTACAGTGGTGACTACCTTGACCTGAAACTGCTGGCACAAGTCCTCGATGAAATCTTAGAACCACTTACAAAGATCTTCAATCTCTCACTTAGACTGGGCCATTTCCCCTCTCTCTGGAAGAAAGCCACTGTCACACTGGTTCACAAAAGCGGAGATAGGATGCTCCAAACCAATTACAGACCTATCTCACTCTTCCTCCCACTATCTAAAGCGCTGGAGCGAACAGTGTCGGACCAACTAGTTGAATTACTGGATAAGTATAATGTACAGTGCCCAGAGCAGCATGGCTTCAGAAAAGGGCACAGCACCACCACTGCACTGCTGGAATTTACAACCTTCATCCATGCCACGCTTGACAAAGGGAATTGTGGAGGGGCAATATTTATAGACCTTACCAAGGCATTCGACACAGTTAACCACCCCCTACTGCTCAAGCAACTGTCCTCCATTGGGATCTCCAGTGATGCCCTTCCATGGTTCACCAGCTACCTTGATAATCGGATCCAACATGTAAGAATTGCAGGGATCTCTTCGGATGAGAAACCAGTCTGCTCCAGAGTCCCCCAAGGGTCTATTCCGGGCCCTCTACTCTTCTCCCTCTTCATCAACAATCTCCCCAGTGCCTGCCACCAAAAAATATTACTATACGCAGACGATGCAGTCCTGTTTTCCAGCCACCATGACATTACAGTCCTTGAATTCCAGCTGCAGCTCGACTTCAAGCACATCGAAGACTGGTTCAATTCTCATAAACGTGTCCTGAACCACAGCAAGACTAAAGCCATGTCCTTCTGTAACCGACGGAGTAGGCACAAGTCACTGTCCCTCACCATCAAGAACCACTCTGGGAACCCACTTGAACATGTCAAGGAATTCAAGTACCTTGGTATTACCCTGGATAGTACCCTTTCCTACACTCGGCATATTGACACTGTAGCCAAGACCACCAATATACGGATTGGACTGCTACACAAACACAAGCACTGTATGCCTGCGGATGCCCTTAAACTAGCCATCTACAGCTCTGTCACCTCTATCATTGACTACGGCCTTGCCATCTATGGCTCTGCCTCAACAAGTGCCCTCTGCAGGATCTCAGTTTCTCTCAACAAAGCCTGTAGACTACTAGTGGGTGCGGCCCGACAAACTCACACCTGTGACCTCTATGCACAGGCCAGCTGTCTACCTCTACTCAGCAGAATACAATACCAGACCTGCTTACTTACCAAAAAGATTCTCCTCAGTCTCATGCCACCTGGTGTTAGCTCACTCCTTACCACCTACAGTGGCACTCAACAAACATGTGGTGCCCAATCTCTAACCTTTCAGGTTCCCAGATGTCGTACCTCCATGGGTCAGCGGTCCTTTATCTATAGAGCCGCTCAATGGTTCAATTCCCTCAATAAAGAAGTACTTTCCTCTACTACACTTGGACCCTTCAAAAGGAATCTCAAACTTTACCTCACCTCTACCACTCAATGTGACTGCTTCTCTGAACAGAGATCTCTCTAAACACCTCCCAGCTCACTCATGTTTCACAGCCCGCCCTTTCCCAGTCTAATTCCCTCTGGCACCGGGCCTTCCTTGTGACTCCTTTCCTGCTTCACATCTCCACTGGTACAAGACATTTTCCACCACCATCGGACAATGGCCCATTAGCCTGCCAACTTCCTCTCCCGGTCATACGCCTGCAATACTAACTGCCTATGGTGCCCTCTATCTCTTATTGTTACTGCAGCCAGCTGCCTACTCAAGCTGCTCGTTATATGAATATTATCTCAAAGTATGTTATAAGTGAGTATCTTTATTTTTTCTTTTAGTTGTTTATGTTGTTTATTGTGCATTCTTTTACTACCTCCGTATGTATGTTGACCCTCATCCTGTGACGTGGAACCTTTGTAAACTAGCAGTTTCTGCTCAAAGGTATTTGTAATCCAAGAATTTAATAAATAAAATAAAAAAAAATCCCTAATACTATTAATGCAACAGGTGTCAGGATAAAAAGTTGCAGATAACTCCAGTTATCTGAGTCACTGTGTGGATAAATGGGTGATGACGTTATCGCTATGAGAATAACTTCAAGTTTTTCCCATAGTGATTACGTCATCACCCATTTATCCACACAGTGACTAAGTCACTCACCACCACCACTTGTGCAGCCCACTCGGCAGTACTATCTTCCAGTGTCACTTTCACCTTCTCTCAGTGCGCTTTATAACCCAAGGTATCATGGTCCCAAGATCTCACAAAATGTACACTCTAACCACATCCCCCCCCCCCAAACTGGGATCAAATTTTAAATTAAAAACACTTTCTAAGGACAAAAGCCATTTTTTCCCTCTTTCTCAGCTACTCACAACACATCCACACACCCCATCCCCCTCATACTGCTCCCCGTCCACGGTCTCATTCTCCCATTTTGCTCCCATTTCTGCTTCTGAGTCCAGCATGGAAGACAAAATTAAATGTGCCTTTTTTAAATTCAAGCACTACAGACAAGAGAAGCTTTCTCTCAGTCTGTACCCCAACATCTGACCAGCACCACTCGCTAAACAGGACCGCTATGTCTCCTTCACACTTTTAAAAATCTGTTCACTCCACCAATCAGTGAGTGCACCATGACGTCACCTACTCGCTCCATCCATAAGTGAGTACACCGTGACATCACCTAAAAACCAAACACAGCAACCAGACACAGAAAAAAACAGGAAGGAACTCAAGGAAAAAAAAAATATAACAAAACTGCCCCCCAACCCCAAAACCCTGTTGTATAAATCAAATATGCAAGGGGCGCCTGTGGGATAACAAAGTTATTCGTACAGTTGCTTGTGACCACTCGTAACCCTCACTAGTGGCGTCACCACTCGTGAGGTTACTTGAGGTCACAGGCAACTGTACAAATAACTTTCTTGCCCCTTATATCTTTAATAAGGGGCCTTGAAAGGTTTTAATTGTGAGGGCAGTAGAGTGAATACAAATATATTTTAAAACAGCAAGAAAATAAATAGTTATTGATTGGTTACTATGAAAGACACAAGGTAAAGAGCAGCTGTAACTTATTAACTTGGTGATGATGACAAGGGAGAAATGCTCAGTAAATTAATTTTAAACTTTTCAGGGCACTCTTCCTCACAGATTGATTCTGCAGTACCACTAAAAAAGTACTTGTACAAATGACTGTCTGTAGTGAAGGGACATAGCTAACCCAATTTCAAAATGCCCCTAAGAGTGGGGTGGGTAGACTTCAAAGGATAAAAAGCACAGGTAGGAAAACGATTATTTGAAATGACATTATTTTATATGTAACTGATATTTGATTATTCCACTAAAACATGCCAGCATGGGGGGAAGGGGACTGAGACAGGAATTATGCTACCCTCCTCCTACAACCTTTCAGTGACAGCTCCTGACATAGTTTTTGAAGTGAATTTTATTCAGACATTACAACTTCAATCAATACAATTTAGAAACTTGACTCACTGTGAACTAAATAAAAAATAAATAAGCTGATAGTTTCGGCTTGCTCCAGGCTCAGATCTGTTTTTAATAATTCCGCTTAAAATAAAAAGTTCTGTCTCTCTCTCTTTCTCTCTCCCCTCTCTCTCTCTCTCTCTCTCTCTCTCTCTCCCAGGATCATAGGGGACAGGACAGCTACAAGTGCCCACCAAGCATACCCCCCACCACAATTTCCATATCAGCTTATAACCTTACTGAGATTGCAACCCAGCTAGTACAGCTAGAGGATACTAGCATTGGCCTTGGAATGAAGAGGTAAGATCACCCCTTGCCTCAGATGGCATTATGGTACTTCATGCATTCAGTGCTGTAGGTGCAGTCAGGCTGTCACACATTAAACCTGTGTGTGACCTGCTATGCACTATGGCAGGCATGTGCAAAGAAAAGGCAATAAATACATGCAGTCCTGAACGCTGTGTAATACAAAGGCTGCCTATTGCCAAAACCCACAAACAAAAAAGGACTGCAGCACCCTGCCTGAAACCCAATACCTGAACCACAAGAAGAATGACAGAAAAAAAGTAATCCTAAAAAGCTGGGACGTTACTTACCAGAAGGGTCATTAGTAACATAAAAACATAAACTTTGATGGTAGATAAGGAACTCTGATGGTAGATAAGGACCACTTGGCCCATACAGTCTGCCCATGTCTGTACCTATTTGATAAGCTGCAGATCCTAGTTAACAACAGCCTACTTCTTCCTACCTCCCACCACAATTGCCTTATGTCTGTCCCATGCATTCTTGAATTCCCCTACTGTTTTTGACCCCATGACCTCCTCAGGAAGGCCATTCCATGTGTCTACCACTCTCTCTGTGAAAACATACTTCCTCACGTCACCCCTCTATCTTCAAATTGTGCCCTCTTGTTCTTGCACATCTCTTTTTCTGAAACATACTACCCTCTTGGACTTTGCTGATTTCCTTGAAGTACTTGAAAGTTTCTATCATGTCCCCCCTCTCCCTCCTTTCCTCGAGGATATACATATTAAGCTCCTTTCATCTCTCTTCATATGGCTTATGGTGCAAATCCTGCAAAATTTTAGTTGCCCTCCTCTGGACTGCCTCCATCCTGTCTATGTCCTTGTGGAGATGGGTTCTCCAGAACTGCAAATCATACTCCAGATTGGGTCTCACCATCTGTCTATACAGAGGGATAACAACTTCCTGTTTTCTATTGGTGATGCCTCTCCCTATGCATCCCTGTATCCCCACAGCCCTCCTTGCTGCCTTCTCACATTACTTGCTTACCTTTTGGTCATTTGATATGACTACCCCCAGGTCCCTTTCCATTTCTGTTGTTGTAAGTACCTCCGCCCTGCCCCCCCACTGTGTACTCTTCCCCTGGGTTTTTGCTTCCCAGGTGCATTACTTTGCACTTCCTTGCATTGACTCCAAGTTGCATACTTTTGACCATTCCTCCAACCTTGCCAAGTCCTTTCGTATCCTTTCCATCCTGCCCTTGTGTGAAGGCAAAGGTTGCTGTCCTGACATTACTCAATCTAGACCCCACACGTAAACAAATGAATGAGCCTCTACTGCCTGAGCGGTTAATCAGAGGCACTTCACACTTCTGTGTGTGACAGTGAGCTGTATTGTTTTTCTAATTATAGCTGCCTTTGACAGTTTCACAGGTAACTGTTGAGACTGATGAGAGAAGTGACAGGCAGCCTTATTACTGCAGTAACTTAAACAGAACTTGTTAGGACCGCGCCCTGCAGTTCTCTCACCAGTTTTCCTGTTTGTCACCAGCCCACCCATTCAAAGTGACGCTGCTTCACAGTTAGAAGTACAAGGGGGCACTTGCCCCACTGGTCCTCCCCCTGTAGCTGAGCCTTGCTTCTGACTAATCAGTTTTGCAAAGGTCGCTACTTTGCTTGGCGTGGGAATATGCTACTCCCCGCTGCTCTGAGTCCCAGGACTGTGGCACCCGCCACTTTCCCAGTGGGACCACACACATGCAGGAGCTGAGCTGCTACCTCTCCTCAGCCCACCAAGCACAGAACTCCTCAACTGTGGGCTGGCACTGGCTAGTCAAGTTGGTGGACATTGGAAAGACAGCAATGAAGAATGATGCTTATCTCACCCACTCCGCCTGGTCCCACTACTCTTCCCCAATGACCTCCATGAACAGAGCACTTTTACAAACCCACTCAGCCCTGGGAATGAAGATGCTCAGACTCACCCACCTCTTCTTGCAGCTGGAGCTGCTTCTACTCTTCTGATGGGAAGAGATGGTGGCGTGGTGGCACATACACAATCATGGCATGGTCGTCGCCACTGCCTATCTCACTCCATACTGTGGCCCACCACCGGTGAATGATTACCCTCCTTAGCTGCAGCTTCACTTTCTCTTACATGGATCATGTCATCCCCTGCTCAGTCAGTCTTCCTCGTGTGCACAGTGAAGATGGTGCCTGGAAATGCACACTGTGCCACGCGTCGGCTTCTTCTTGGATCGGAGAGCTCCTTGGAGACAGGCAGACTGCACAACCAGAATATGTGATTGATGAAAACTACATAGAATATCATCACGCACCACCATTCACTTCTCTCACCCCAGCCAGCTAGCAGTGAACAGATCTTCATCCCCATCCCCACCACCAACAACTTCATAAAAAGCTTATCTTGTTTTGGAAGTTGGGATTTTCTGGAAAATAAAATAAAATGATATGTATTTTTTTTACTAGTTTGGGCAATTATATTGTGGGGGCACATGCCCCCTAGGGCCCTATGGGCATGTCACCACTGTATGTCATAATGTATAAGTACTGTACATCATCTCACAAAGTCTGAGGAAATAGAACCACTCAGCTGTGCTTCGCTGTCCTCTCACCCAAACTGTATGAGATGAAACTCTTATACGAAGAAAAACACCTCTCATAGAACCTAGAAAGTTACAAAAAAAACCGAATTCTACTTTGTAAAGGTGTTTTGAGAATTTTTAATTTGTTTTATGAACTTATTTCCTATATTTTTTGGAAAATTTTTCAAGGTTTTACTTGTAATACTTCTTAAATATAGTAATGTTTTTTGCATTCCTTGTGTTATTAAATCATGCAACTGTTCTTAATAGCTGTCCCTTTTATTTCCACTTTTAATATAATTTATTGATTGTGACTGTTTTTATTGCTTTAGGTTTCACCATTTACTAGTCTCCATAGTTTTCAAGCGCTGCTATTTTGGTTTCCCATTGATGCATCTGCACTGTAATATAGTTTATTATAATAAACCAAAAATGTTAAGTATTTGAAAATGGTATTGTGCCATTGGTTTACAGACAAAACAAAATGAGAAAGGTAAGATATTTTTTTCCTGAAAAGACAAAAGATATGTATTTTTTCTAATGCATTCCATTGATTTCTCCCTGACTGTGCTCATTTCAGGAGCTGAAGGTCCTTCTTCACTAGGTCCTGCACCAAGGCTCTGGTAGTTGGCTGGAGCCACCTGTGACATAGACATTGGGCCTGATTCTCAAAGGGCCCTTAGACTGAAGCAAGCTGTGGCAAAAGGTAGCTTGCATCAATGCTCGGTGTGCCAGGGACCTGCACACAATTCTCTATCAGGTAAGACTCACAGCTTGTGGCAACTGTGCCATGCACCAAACAGATGGCACATATAGAAGGTTTGCTGCAAGCTGCATGGCAGCAGGGGTGCATTCCTGGTTGGGTAGACACCTACCAAGGAGAAGGCATGGTGACCGTTGCATGGATTGCTGGTGGCACAGTATTACTACATGATGCAGCCCAAGATGTGCATGAGAAATGGCATCAGCAAGCCTTGCAAAGGCCATAGCACTTATGACACAGACATGATGCAATATGTGTCTCAGCACATATATTTCATAAAGGCAATACAGCATCCTGCCACCCTACATCATACTGTTGAGCTTGGCAGGAGGCATTACTCACCTGGTGCTCTTTAAAGAAAGAAACTGAAATGACTGTGGGAGAAAATGAGATGGATATGACATATGGATAGTGGCATACACTACGTCATGTAGAAGTATTGTTATATGGATAATATGGAGACGTGTTCTCCATGGTGGCACAGGATACTGATGCAGTACACATACCGCTGTCGTATCATACCTAACTCGGTACATATACACAGCAGAAAAGTATGCATACATACAACAGTACACATGTACTACAACTATACACTTGCTACAGAATATCCAGTAGAAACTCCCTTTTCGTGGACTTTGGGCTCACCATCATGTACCCTCATGCCCGGAGTGGGTTCTGCGGATGGCGCATGGACTCTTAGACTGGCTCTGGCTGGTCTAGTGGGTGTTTGTTTCTGATGGCACTGTACACCTTTGTGAATTCTGAAAAAGAGGATATGTTGTGGCATTGCTCTGGTGCAAGGCCTTCTGCACCATGCTGCACCCCTTTTTGTGCCACAAGGATGGAGCAAGACACCCTTGGTGCATGCAGCCTTCGGTTGCCTCAGGCTACATTTGAGAATTTCTCTTAGTGCAATTCCTGGCGCAAGCCACTCCTTGTACTGTTTCTTTCACTGTAAGTTCCATGAGTCATTCTGGATGCTTTGAGAATCGGGGCCATCGACTCTGGCACTAGTTGATCCACAAGTCCCTGGCTTTCCCCTGAGGTGAGATTCCCCATTCCATCCAGGGGGCTTGGCATACTGGGGGATGGTCAGGATCACCACAGGTCAACTGTCAGCCAAGGAGAGGGGATAGCTATTTTTACAGTCTTGTAGTGTGTAGGCAATGATTAGTGGTGTGTGAAGTTACCAAAGTTCTATCTGTGGAGAAATTCACAAATCTTGGCAAATTCAGAAGCTGAAGACTGAAATTTGCATTGTTATTCACTGGGCAAATTGGCTAAATTCATTTAATAAATCTATGAAAATGGCCAATTCACTGGCAAATCATGGTACTTGAGTGCTATACCCCCTCCCTCACCCAAAAGTGATATATTCATTGGTCTCACCTCCCATCACCTGCTGGTAGCCATTTTCTTCCTCTCACCTGCCCTGGCACATTCAGGCAGCAGCAGCAAATCCTACCCTTCCCCCGGCATGTGCACCAAACATGCTCTGCACTTCTTCTCCAACTTAAGTTCCGCTGAGTAAGTCAATTGTCAGCATTTATGTTTGTGAACTCTTTTTTTCCTCCTACACTGGGCCCTTAGGACTCTCTCCAGTGTAGTCTTGGGGACTGGTCAACTCCCACTCCACCTGAAGTCTCTCTGCACCATGCCTCTGTCCTGGGGTTACATCTATCCTAACCACCAAACCCCCAACCCCCCGGCTCTGAGCCCCTCGAGGTGGGACCACCTTACCTCCTATTGGCACTCTATCTAGAATCTACCATTGTGTCTGAGGTGAGCAGGAGATAAAGAAGCAGGCTTGGAGCAGACCCAGCTGTGAGTGTGGGGGGGGGATGACTGCCTGACCCACCTTTGCCTTCCCGGGTGCCAGGGCATTTTTCCCTTGTTCAGTTTCCCTTGGAGTGCAGACGTGCAATGACGTCCAGTGAGGCACGCTCCCGCATCCACCCACAGGACATCTGCCAATGCTCCCATACCCCAGTGCGTGCTCACATCAGCTGCAATCCTCCCAGTCTCCACTGGGAGCTGCAAGTGCAGCGAGGAGCACTAACTCACCCACCTAGGAGAGGAGAGCAGTCTTCCGCATGCTCGATCCTCTCCTCCCCCTGCTGACCTCCAATGCCCCAAGTCACTTCCTGAACTTGGGTTGTCAGCATGGCGTGAGGTGTGGCATCCACCACTTCAATTCTCAGTACCACTGGGCCAGCACTCAGTCATCAACATTGAGTGAATTTTTAGCCAAACAGGTTTTACTAGGAGTGTAGACTTCACTATTCATTCAATTGTGTTATGAGACGGACACTGAACTGAGCAGATGCTGTACACTAGGGGACTGTTTTCTTTAATACAGTTTGATTTTCTTGGTGCTGGTTGGGGAGGGGGGGTGGGGACCAGATGAGGGTTGTTAACAGGGGTGCGTCATTATGATGTGATGCTTGATGTTGACAAGTGACTTACTGGGTGGTCCTCAGGTGAGGGGAGGTAGGTGTAGTGTGTTTGGCACACAGGGTTGAAGGGTAGGGATTACTTTTTGCTGCAGCCTGAATTTGCCAGGGTGAAGGGAGGAGAGAAGAGGGTGCCAGCAGGAGATGGGACTTAGAATCAATGAATGTAATATTTTTGGGTTCGGGGAGGGCAGTGACTTTACAGAACAATGAGTAGGTGGAGGTTTTTTAAAGTATCAGGGTTTTATAAAAAAATAAAATTAGCACAATAAAGTTGGTATATCTGGGTAGAATTCCCAAATGTTGCGAATTAGAAATTTCCACGGATGTATGCCAACTTCACCCATGAATTAAAACTTTTTGACATTTCTGGAAGCAATTGAACCTGCCATTTCATGCAACTGCCAACCAAAAAAAGATTTTTGTCTGCATTTTGGGCCCCCCCCCACCTTTTCTTATCTGCATGCACACACACTGTTCAGGAGGGATCTCCGGCAATGTATGATCACCAACATCACGAAAAGTACCACACCATGCCTCAAAACGGTTTCAGTTCCTGTGTAATGCAGCACAACCACCCACTCTGGGAAGAGAGTATCCAGCATGGATATTCTGAACCCTCTCTTTCAGTATCCATTCCTGGTGTCATAGCCTCAGGATGTGAACCTTTGTCAGTGTGCCAGAGTGGTATCCCACCACTTGGTGCTATGGAGTAAGCCCAATAATCTGCAATTCTAATACGTATGACAGTGTCTGACTGATGCTGATATTTCTGCATAGCTGAGAGCATCTAGAGATGTTAATGAGGTCTCACACCCTGTTGAATTTATCTGGTGAACAAAAACAAACCAATCAATCAATCAATCAATCAATCAAATAAATAAATAAATAAATAAACACATACATACATACATACATTTACTCCTGCCTGCTTAATTTTGTGCTCATGGAAGGGGAGGAACTGACACGCCTAGAAACTGGATGTGGTCCACATGTGGGAGAGTAATAAATAATTTCAAAAATTGCATTTCAAAGATTAATGATGCTTTGGGCTAAGGCCCCTAAGAGTAGTGGCCCCCAGTTACTGCAGGGGCTGGGGTGCCTAAGGGTGACTGACTGTGCTGTGAGTTTATTTATAGACTAAGCATCTCTACAGGAGCATTACGACATCTCTTGAGCTGCTTACAAAGTTTTTTAATGCATACCATGATGTTATTTGTTTTGCTAGCCACTGCCCTTCACTGTGGTCCGTAATCTATTTAAAGTTGTTTTTGATAATTATCCTTGGGTAATTTTCCTGCTTCATTTCAATAATCTTTACAGTTCTTATGTAGTACCTAGATGCGTTACTTTCATTTCTTGACACTGACATTGAAGTGCCATTTCTCTGTTCACTTTTGAAGCATGTGCAGGTTCCTCTGCATTTACTTTACCTTGGTGAAAGAGCATATGCAAAACCATAGACATGTGAACTCTACCCCTAGCAAGGGATACTTTCCTGCCTAGCATATAATGGGCTGTGGAGATCATTCACAGGTTTAAATAGGTTTTTGAGAATAAAAAAATGCAAATATGATATGTGCATTAAGACTGAGAAACCAACTGATTAGTAGAAGTTATACGTTTTCATGTATTCTGTAGACTTCTAAGAAAAGTCCACTAGTATGTGTAATAGTGCTTGGCATGAGCTGGTCAGGAGAATCAGCCAGGTCAGTTTGTAAAACATGGTACACATTTGGCATTTTCTGTATGGATATACAGTACATTGGTTTGGGTCATATGTCTGATATTGTTCAACATTTTCCAGCTGTCATCCCCCCATTAATATACTTTATCTGTCTAGTAAGTTCATTTTCATTACAGAGAGCATGGTATTTTAATTTCTTTTGATGTGCAAACTGACTGCTCATGTGAGCTGATCAGATTAGGACAGCAAACATTTTTCCTAATTAGTGTGCAAAGTTAGAGGATGAATTGTAGTTTTGAGTCATGCAATAAAACTTTCCAATGAGTCACATGGAATCTTTTTTTTTGGAATGATTGTCTTCTAAATATGGTACAATGAAACCGTTAACATCCACTGATTCGTTAATGAAAGAGCAGTCTCTTTGCTACAATGATCAAGATGTACATTTTCAGTCAACATGTATTGTACATAATTTTTAGGACACCCTTCTACTTTATGTTTTCCTGAAATATCTTACAGTCATCATTTTCCTTGCTAGTTTACCCCCCAATCATGGAGGCTAATGTCCCCATTTGATGATGCCAATCAAAAGAAAGCCACTAATATTAATGCATGCTAGACAGTGAAGCAGATTATTATGGAATTTCACCTTTACTGTATACAGAAACCAATAATGAGTAAAATATTATAATGAACTATTAGATCAAATGGGGATGCAAATCCTAGAGGGAGTATATTTTTCAGTCCTGAAATAGTCTTACTTAAGTTTTGGAAAGGACATCATGGGAATGCCATCTTCTAATTGAATCAGTTCAATTGTGAATAACACTGCTATAGCCAGATTTGTGCTGGAGTTATTACATTTTATTTTATTTTTATTCTTGCTTTTTTTTTGCACTTAAATCTTTTTATTGAGTAAACTTTGTATTTCAAGTACAATTTACAGTTACAACTGTGTCCAAAGCAGATCAAGAAAAGAGATCTCATTCATTTAACATCTACAGGCCTTTCAAAACCTTGGACATGTGTACATTTAATCAACATTAATAAAACTTTTACAACAGTACTAAGATTTTAACTTTATCTATGGTACATTTCATTCTGAGTTTCGGGTGGTGTAGATAGAGATATAGGTTGTCATAGGACTACTAGGTACCTTTCCTTTATTATGGTACTTAAAGTTTAGTTTGAACACCTAGAGATTTGCTTATCCTAATTCTAAACTGGTAGGAGAGAGTATCTTTATTTTCTAAATTCTCTACTACTTTTGTGGCAGGAGTAGAGGGGCTTTACCTTAACCTTGCTAGTTGCAAAAACTTGTAACCAGTTAGTCAAGAACCACTTGTCATGATGGGTGGAACCTGTTACCTGTATAGACAGTGGAGGTAGCAGGGATATTTTGATTTAAGTATTCATAATATGGGGCACAGGATTCCTGACATCTCCTGCTGGTATTCTTTGCATTGTGAGATAACCTGGCGTGGGAGGCTAAATCTTCCATTGCATGGGTCCGGTCCACTATTGTAGGTATTTCCTGAGTTCTCCACCTTTTTAGGATGGGCCTAATCCCTTCCACAGCTGCTTGTGTGAGCCACAAGAGTTGGGCAGCTATGAGGGTACCGATGTCAGGCTCTATTCCTATTGACCAGAAGCTAGGTGTTTGTGGTAGAGATTGCATGCATATCTGTGAGCATAGTTGGCCAATTTCCCCCCAAAGTGGTCTGATTAGGTGGCATTGCCAAAAGATGTGCAGAAGGTCTGCCCCAGGGGAGTTACACCTCCAGCATGTATCATCTTGTAGAAGGCCCATGCTTTTCAGCTGAGTAGGTGTGCAGTACCAAAGGTGCATCACTTTATTATGGATTAGCAAGCTTCTTTGATAAGCACATGCTTGTTGGGCCTTCCTCCAGCTTTTCTCCCATGCTGGGATAGGTATAGTCATCCCTAACATTTTTTGCCCCTTCTCTTTTGCCACCAGAGAGGGGTCAAGTGGTCCATCCCTCATTGCTCTTTGTATGGTCCATGCTAGCCCTCTTTCTAGCTTTACCCATCGGTCTATAGGGGCCTGGTCTAGCTTTTCTCCTGGGGATGCCTTGCAGCTTATACACTGACATTCCACTCTCCTCCATTTATTGTACATACTCCTTAGCTGCAGGAATTGCCAGAACACTGATTTTGGCAGGTCTAGTTCTTTTGCAGCTCCTGAAAGGAGGCCATAGTCTCCTCATCACTCATGAGTAAATCCTTAACTGTATTGTCTTTCCTCTTTTCCCACTCTTCCTGCCTGATAGGCTTGTGATCTATGCAAAAGGAGGGGTTAGTCCAGAGTGGTGCATTGTGGCCTGTATGTAGGAAGAGCTTGGCTGTCTTCCCCATTTTCCTCCAAGCATTTAGACTTGCTTTAATTATAATCCACCTATTGCGGTTTGGGGTGTATGGGGAGGCCCACATAAACTGAGTGGGGAGAATATTCTAACAGTTCCTTTTCTATTTCCAGCCACGCTGGAGTGCTAATAGTATTTACTCAGAACCACTCACAAGTTTTGGCCACTACAATTACATAAGAGTAGCTTGTGAAATTTGGAAGGTTCCATCCTCCACTCATCCAGGGAGCCCTTGCTGAATCTTGGAGGTTTATTACTCCATATAAATTTACTCATGAGTGCTTGAAGTTTTTGTGTCCAGGCTTTGGAGAGGAGATCTGGTATGTGAGTTAGTAGGTAGTACACCTTGCTGGGCTAACATTAACTTCAGGGCTGCTATCTTCCCTGCTATGGAGAGACACAGATTTTCCCACCTCTGTATAGCCCCCTGCTGTTGCTTATATAAGGGGCCTAGGTTTCAGTCTATCTAGCTCTTATAGTCTGGGCGCACCCACATGCCCAGATATTTGATCTCTTTCTGGAAACCTGTTTGGTCCACCAAATTTTGGGTAGCCCTTTTATTTGGAGTATGATTTCTGATTTGGACACATTTATCTTCAGGCCATACTGTATATGCCCCCAAAGGCTTCCAGTGTGTTCAGGATAGGCTGAATATTATTTTTTATGTCTACAGTGAGAATCATATAGTCATCTGCGTAGAGTTTGGTAGTGTACTGGTGCTTCCCCACCTGGATTCTCATAAATCCAGGTTGTCCCTTAGTGCTTCTGCTAAAGGTTCCATAGCTATGATGAATAACAGTGGGGATAAGGGACAACTCTGTCTTGTACCTCTATGCAGAAAATATGGGTCTGAGAGAGTGTCATTGGTTATCACTTTTGCCCTAGGTTGATTATAGATTGTACATATCCATGCTGTAAAGCTTGGCCATACATTACAAAGCTCTAATACTGCATGCAGGTATCCTCATTCCACCGAGTCAAATGCTTTTTCCAAGTCTATTGTTTCTGCAGCAGCAGAAGTGGGGAGACCGGCTGCTATGTGCATTAGGGTAGCTATAGCTCTTAGGTAGTCTGAGATGGCCCTCCCTTTTACAAAGCCTACTGGGGATGCATGGACCACATGGGGCAACATTTTATCTAATCTGGAACCCAAGATTTTCACCAGGATTTTAGAATCTGCATTTATACAATAAGTGAGATAGGCCTATAGCTGGCCAGCAAGGTATGATCCTTCCTCTCTTTGGGGAGGACAGTAATAAGAGCCTCTCTTAGGGTGTCAGGGAGCTCTTTCCTGGCTTGAGCCTCTTGTAGCATCCTACGCATGGGTTCTGCTACTGCGTCTTGTACTGGTTTATAAAAATCAGCAGAGAAGCCATCACTGCCTGGTGATTTATTAGAGGCCATGCCCTGGATAGCTTGTTTGATGTAACTGATTGTTATGGGAGCATCTAAGTCTGCATTTTGGACTTCTGTCAATTTCAGCAGGGGAAGGCCTTTCATGAAACAAGAAAATCTTTCTGCATACCACTCTACATGTGAGGAATACATTTTTTTGTAAAATTCCTCCATGATGTTGTTAATTGTTTTTGGGTTCAGAGAGGCCTTCCCATTGCTATCTTTGAGAGATGAAATGTGCCTTTCTGCTTGCCTTTTTTTTTAGCCAGAAAGCCAGGAGTTTCCCTCCGTTTTCCCCCTTCAGCCCAATAACTGTGCTGCATTCTCAATTTGCAGCTTGATCTTCCTGGTAGCTAATACTTTTAACTGCAGGCAGAGGTTAATGAGTTCAGAGGTGAGTTTTGGGTTGTGGAGCTGCTGGAGGTTTGTTTTATATTTTTTCCTTATTTTGGCTTAGCTGTCTCTCCAGCTGGGCTGCCTCCTTTTCTCTGGTCTTTCTTCTATGGGCTGCATAGCTAATTATCTGCTCCCTAATCATTGCTTTGTATGCTTCCCAGATCAGAGTTTGAGAATGTATACTTTGGGTATTTAATTTAAAGTACATTTCTGTTTATTTCTTTAGCCATTCCTTAAATTCCCCACTCTGCAGAAGTAAGGGGTCTATTCTCCAGACCAAGGATTTGTAGGATTTGGGTACCAGGGTCATACTCAATACCACTGGTGCATGGTCTGAAAGTAAATGAGGGCAATTCTAATATCCACGACCTGCTGTGTCAACTTCACAAAGGTAAACCAGCAGTCAAGTCTACTGGCCATGGCATTGGACACTGAGAAGTAGGTGTAATATTTTACTGTAAGGTGCATGATTCTCTGTGTATCCACCAATTGGTGTAAGTTAAGTAGGCTGTTAAGGTTCTTTAGGGATTGCACACGGTGCTCCCTTTTTTTTCTTGGATCTGTCTATACAGTGGTCCATGGCTAGGTTTATGCCCCTCCCATAATGACCTCTGGGTTATCATAGGACAGATCCAATATCTTCTGGGAGATAATGTTAAAAAAATCTACTCTGTCCTCATTCAGGGCATAGGCATTCACCAGTAAAATGGGGCCTATAGGTGAATCAACCTTGGCTATTACCCACTTTCCCTCTTTGTCCCTTAGGTAGTGCTGGAGAGTAGTGGTGGGCGAAGTGGCCTCAATTCACTCTGTGGAGTGATTCATGGAGTGAAGGTGGATTCGTGAAGTGCTCCGTAGTGCAAAGCAGAGTACTTCACGTCATAATATGTAACGCTAACTCCATTGAAAACAATGACTTTGTGTTACTCCACCTTCCCCAAACCACTACTCCACAAATTTTAAGACAAAGTGCATTGAAAACAATGTACTATGCCTCTCTTCGCCTTGTTTTAAGCTCCAAAGGTGAATTTTGCGGTGATTCTTGGGATTTCAGGTCACATGGGCTCTTGATTGTTCTGCACAGCCTCAGTTCAGGATAGTGTGTGTAGGAAGCTGTTGGAGACAGTCTGCTCTGAGAGCTCTCTGTGATTCAGACCTTCTAAAAGCTGTCAAAAAAGCCTTTTTAAGTCATTGCTTTTGCTGAAACTTTAGTTCATCGATTGTAGAAAACCCTCCTGTGTTCATATCATTGAGCGTTTATTGTTTGTGTGTGGATTTTGAATGTTAATGTACAACATTCAGTCTGTGTACTGAGAGACAGTGGAAGTGTGCTTTGGGGGAGGAGCGTATCTGTGGTGCACATAGACTTAAGTTGGAGAAATAAGGAGTTCTTTGTTTTTTGATTATAGTTTTCTTGTATAACTGATTGTGTTAATGTACACACAGTAATAATTTCAGTAATTGTTGACATTTGTTTGCTGATTGTGTGTGTTGTGGACCTGGTGTAGCAGTACATAATTTCAGGTTGTTTAAAATACATTGTACATTACTGAAGTTTTCAATTTGCTACGCATTACTGGTAGACAAATTTTGTGTGTGTGTGTGTGTGTGTGTATGTGGTGTGTGACATCAAATAATACACCTTTTATTGTGCCACGCCACAGCGTAACTGCAGGCGCAGCAGTGTGAACCTGCTATCCACTGCACCTGCGTGATTTTGTACTGCCATTGTGGTATCTTTTCTTGGTTTTGCCCTGCTGTAATCTGCAGTCAGTGCTCTCCCCCCACCGGCAAAAGGTATTCTTTTCCAGATTTGATTGTTTGTGACTTGAGAGCACCGCTGGTTAGTTAAGGTGTTGTTGAACTTGTTGTGACTTTGTGTCTGTATCTCTTGTTGAAGTCACAGTTGTTTTTGGCTTCACATCCAGCATCCCCCGGCCCCACCCAGAGTGAACATTCCAAAATCTAAATTTGTTTAGTATATTCTTGTTGATCCACCAAAATGCCCACAAAGAGATGTGCAAGCAAAGCTGTTTCTCGCCATGGCACTGCTGCCAGTGGTAAGATTGTCTGTGGGCATGGTAGTACGCAGTCGCAGAAGTGCATTGCTGATGTGAGGAAAGGTATTTCTCCTTCAATGTCTTTTATAGTGCAATTAATAGCTTCACTCATAGTTGGAGGAGATGACGTTGTCCCAGCTGGTGGTGTTAGTGCAGTTGCTGGTGGTGGTGAGTATTGCTGCTTCAGGTTCCACTTTTGACCAGTTTACTGTGTCCAGAAATATAGTGGAGTGTGAAGCAGTGCCAGTGAGGCAGAATGTAGATGATGTCATGCTCCCCAGTAACATCCCAGTAACTGAACATGAGGATTCTGATCATCATGTCAACGATAGCACAGAATGTGACATTTCTTCCACCATGGTACAGGTCATGCATTTACCATGCAAAAATTCACAGTGTGGTGAAAACATCTTAAGTGATGGTGGTGCTGATGATGATGAATCTGATGATGCTGATGTTGCTGTGGTTGCAACATGCAGTCCAAATGCCAGCATCCAAGCAGAAGATGTGAATGATGTTTATGAATATGATGATGATGTCAGTGACCCCTGTTGGGAACCAGAGAAAAAGAAATTCAAGGTGGCTGTGCCTGGGTCTGTTTGCATCCCCCCCCATAGAAAGTTGTGATTTACCAGCTTTAGTTGATGATGATGACCCAATAATAATGATAGGCACTTGTGGCCAGTTGCAGTCTGAGTGTATCCTGACTGAAAAATCATGTAGCACCTCCCCACTACGTGGCTTAGACAAACAGAGTCCAATAAGCAGCATCAGGGACAAGTTAAAACTAGAGCATCACAATCCCTTGTTTGGGATTTTTTTGTGCAAGATGCAAATGATGAGTCAGTTGCAATCTGCTAGGTTTGCTAGGTGCGTGTGAGTCAAAGTAAACAGGGGAACCATCTTGGCACGGGGGCAGCATACACATCTTAAGAACAGGCACATGGCACTGTGGATCCAGCACAAGATATCAGCTAATACCTGTACCACAGTGGGGTGATCACCATCATCATCAACCATAACAAACATGTTATCCCCTTCCGTGACTGTAACATCAAGTAGAAAATTAAATGTGAGCAGTAGTGATGAAATAAGAGCAGAGAATTACTACAGGCATGATGAGGTAGAGGAGCAGAATGATTCTGAAATGTTGTCCAGTGGTGGTGAGAGTAGCAGTTTTGGTGGTGGTCAACACAGTATGTCTAGTGTAAGTGGTACATCAACCCCTGTTGGTAAATCTGGGAAAATAACTGCATTTCTGGGTTTGTCATCACCTGTGCAACTGTCTTCATCATACATCCACACTCCACCCCCTGTGATTCGCAGAGCAGAACCATTTGTCATCACACCTCATGCAAAATGTTTAAGTCAGCCCATGTTACAGAGTGTTTTTGCACATAAACTGAAGTACCCACCCAATCATACAGTGTCAGGTGAACTTAATGCTGCTGTAGTTGAAATGCTGCCAATTGTTCTTTTGTCCTTCTCCTTTGTGGAAAATTCTGGATTCCGGTGGTTTGCTACATGTGCCTGTCAGAAATGAAAAGTCCCATCCAGGACATGCTTTTTGACCCATGCTGCTGTCCCCGAGTTGTACTGTACTGTGTCCAACTCAGTAAGACGTGCCCTTCAACATTCCTCCTCTCCATTCATCCATTTGAGTATGGATATGTGGACAAGTGGCAAAACAGTGGGGAGTTCATATTTATATATAACTGCACATTGGGCGCAGGTGCCGGGGGTTGTTTGTGCTGTTGGTAGGGTAAATAATCAGTGTAGTAAGGTGAAGTGTCATGGTAGCAATCTGCCAGGAATTCAACAGCATGCAACAATTGCTATGCATAATATGACCTGTTCACAGACTGGTGAAAACATGTTGGACCTGGTACTGACTGAAATTGACAAGTGGCTGAACCCCCGTCCCTGAGAACTGGGTTCATAGCAAGTGACAATGGGTCAAATGTGGTGAAATGCATCACGAATGGTGGCTTTTTTCGGGTTCCATGCATGGGCCACTGTTTAAATTTTGTGGTGCAGGAGTTTATGCAGCACCCTGGTATAAAGGAAATGCTGACAGTTGCATGCCATATCAGTTCTCACTTTTCACACTTTGCAAAGGCCCGTGACCAACTTCAGCAGCTGCAAATCTGAAACAGCCTCCCGCAGCACTGGTTGAAGCTGGAAGTTGTCACCCAGTGGAACTCCACTTTATACATGGCAGAGAGGTTGTATGAACAGTACAAAGCCATCTCAGAATATCTTGTCATGCACACTAGCTGTGACAGTTCCAGGGCCTCCATGTCTATGACGACTGAACAGTGGCACCTCATGGACTCTGTAATAACAATCTTGAGTCTTTTTGAACATGCCACACAGGCAGTGAGTGGCAAGTCTGCCTCCATTAGCCAGTCAATTCCACTGCTGTGGGTGCTGAGGCAGACATTGGTGAATGTACAGCATAACTTTGATGTTGCCGGAGACAGTGCTAGCAGTGTGTTGCTGAAACACATGCTGTCAGTATTTGACCAGAATCATCACATCTTGAGCATTCAGTGTAGTGACAGCTTTGCAATAGCAACAATGCTGAACCCATGATACAAACATGGAATTGTCTCACTACTGGAGGGCGGTCCTGAACAGGGAAAAACTGTCAGTGGGCAGCTGATGCGCTTGGTTCATGGGGCACAGAAGTCATGTACCAAGGTCAACAAACCTCAGCAGCATAATCAGGCTGAAGGTGAACCTGGAGGAGTAGTATCAAGCATATCCTGTAAGAGCAAGGAGACTGCAGTTTCAGGTGGTCTGTCATCAAAAGCAGTTGGCATTAACCCACTTTGGGAGGCTTTGACCCAAGTGGGGATTTGTGACATAAATGATTCCGGAGAAGCTGATGATACATCAGCTGCTGGACTTAGAGCAGCATAGTGAATGGTTGAGTCATATTTGTCTGAAAACAGGCATCTGTCAATCATTGATGATCCCCTTTTATACTGGAGTGGAAAGGTCACTGAGTGGCCAGAGCTGACCGCTGTGGCACTGAAGTACCTGACACACCCATCCTCCAGTGTGAGTGTCGAGATGGTATTCAGCTCAGCAGGCGCAGTACCTTGGGATCATCATACAAACCTCTCCTGCAAATGTCAGTTTGCTGACATTCATAAAAATGAATGAGAGGTACATACCAACTCAGATTGCAACCTCAGTATCCATACCCCTGCATAGTCATGGTTTTGTTGATGTTGTAGAAAGGGACCATCCTGGTGAGAGTGGCAGCATGAAACGGCCTACCATTGACGTAGATGATAACACAATGGAGAAAGAATTTCTCAGTGGTCAGAATTCAGACATAGAAGACTGTGAGAGCAGCTTTCTTTGAGGATGATGATCACTGATGATGAGGTTACTGTTGGCAGTTTTTTTTTAACTTTGGTGAGTAAAAGGCTGTCACATTTCTTGTATGATACATGTTTTCTTTTTCATAAAGTTAAATCAGTGTTCCACTGACAGTGACTGAAATTCCATATGTCACATCACATTTATAACACAGAGCACAGTATATCCTGGCCCCCAGACTACCACCACCATAAGACCGCTGTTACCTGTTCACCACTGCCACCATAGGGAATGTGACCATGTGTCCCCCTGGACTACCACCACCATAAGACTGCTGTTCGCCACTGCCACCGGGGGAATGTGACCGTGTGTCCCCCTGGACTACCACCACCATAAGACTGCTGTTCGCCACTGCCACCATAGGGAATGTGACCGTGTGTCCCCCTGGACTACTACTACCATAAGACTGCTGTTCACCACTGCCACCATAGGGAATGTGACTGTGTGTCCCCCTGGACTACCACCACCATAAGACCACTGTTTGCCACTGCCACAATAGGGAATGTGACCGTGTGTGTCCCCTGGACAACCACCACCATAAGACTGCTGTTCACCACTGCCACCACCACCAGATGCAGAAAGATGTGAGAGGAAATATCATCATGTGCCTCAGTTATGACCACCACCATCCACCACAAACCATTGTGACAATGTTTTCCATTACATGTCTTGACTATGCCAAGGCAGAGGGAGTCAAACAGGAGACCACATCCATGAGTCACAGGCACAAGGCTTCTTATTAATTCTTATTATTATTAAAGCTATAAAGTGAGTATGTGTATTAATGTTGTTCATGCTATTTAACTTCCTTTAGCTGTATGTTTTGTGTTCTGTTGCTTTTCTAAGCTGCAATGGTCAAACACATACGGTCAACTTATTTTTTTTTTTTTTACAGGTTAACAACAAAGGACTGTCCTTCACTGAAGGTCTGTATCAATGGTACAGCAGCAGTACTGTCTACAGGAACCTATGGGATATCCATTTCCAATCCATACTGTTAAGTATATCAATTTTATTTCATCTGTTCCTTTTTTTTTTCGTAAGAGTGCAAAAAATCCGACTGATGATTCATAAACTAGGTGACATGTACATCACAAAAAGTATTTCTGCAACATATCATGCACTGTATTTCAAATTTGCAGCTGTGCAGCCATGACAGTGTTGAAAAAGTTGGACTCAGGTCGTGTTACTTTTACTTGACAAGATGTGATTTTAAAATGTAACTTGAGTCGCAGGGACACTGACACAGTGTATTCGTTACATAGCCTGGTACTAAATTAAATTGTGATCTGATGATTGCAGTGGGATAGCTCATTATCTGTGTTAATCCAGATAACCATGGTGGAACAGCCACGGCTTAAACATAATGGACTGGATTTTCAATGGCAATAGAGTGACGCAAGGTGCTTGCGTTGAACAGGTCTGATGCAAGGGCAACTTGCACCAAGGGCTACGCCAAGTGTTAATTTGAAAGGTAGCCTGCATCACCCAGCAGGCTGCCTGCACCAAAGTGTGCTAGCACCATCCTTGCACCATGAAAGTGGCTGTGGCATGGCGCTGGGGGCTTGCGGCAGACCCAGACTGCCGCAGCCCTCAGATCCAGATTTTGAAAGGTCCCCTCAGGAATCAAGTGCCAAGTACCCTTAGTTACCAGTGAGGGGCTGGTCTAAGGGGACTTAGATGACTCCTGGGGGGGGTATCATCCTGTACGTGCCACTGTGTGGCCCACCCCGATCCATCCCTGGTGGACGATCCCTAGTGGTCTGGTGCTCCTCACCTCACCCCGTCATGGTCCCTGACACCCACATCTGTGCATCTTGCCAACCCACCCCCTTGGTGGTACCGATCTCAGCACTCCCCCAATCCTATACTCTGATCTGGTGACTAGCACTGCCCTCCACATGCCACCATGGCCGGCCACCGAATGAGCTGTCAGTGGGTGTACTGTATATAGTATACAGCACATGCATGGACAGCCCATTTGTCAGCTGGCTGAGATGGCGTGTGGAGGGCAGTGCCTGTCACCAGATCGGGGTATGGGAGGGAGGTGGGAGTGCAGAGATGGGTACCACCTGGGGGAGCACTAAGCCACCAGAGTACTGGAGTGTGTTGCGGTGCCAGTGCCAGTGGTGCAGTGGTGTTGGAGGGGCAATGACCGGTTGCCAGCCCCTGTCTATGGATGCTGCAGACTCCCCCACAGCCATTGCAGCATTCCCGGTGGGTGTGCCATACATCAGGCACAGCACCCACTCTGCCACAAGCTGTTGGACTTAGGCACCAGGACCCTGTAAATTAGAAAGTCGGGCATAGGGTCCCAGGTGCACCGCACTTGGCGCAAGCTGCCATTGTCGCAGCTTGTGTTGGGGCTTTGAAAACCTGGCCCAATGTCTTACTGCTGCAATCAAGTTGTAATAAGTCATTCATTTCTTTTTTTATGAAACTTCCAGATGTTTTGTGGTATCATAGTTGCCTTATCCAAAGAACGTCTTCAACATCATGCCCCCTCCACCCAGGCTGGGGCAGACATGCAACAAGCAGAAGTCGTTTGAATCAATGATAACCATGACCTTCAATACTGGACTGGAGAAGGATGCAGATGAAATCTGTGAAGAAGTAACCAAATAATAAACCATTAATGAGACCTACTTGCAAATATGCTCCCTCCTCCAAAAAAAAAAAAAATACTTACCTTCATTGGCTTGAGAGTATTCCATTTCCAGTTTCAACACCAACATTTCTCATCAAGCACTGGAATGTGCACACCAACAGTATGTGACCTGTGGTACAAAACAATACAATGAGTACAAGTATATATATGTCAACCCCCCACCTAGAAAATACATATATATATATCAACTCACTAAGGCTACAATTAGTGTACACACAAAGGGCACCCTTCCATCCAGTTGAGGTGATCGTACCACACAGGAACCACAGGACTCGCAGCACACTTTGGACAAGCAACAGTTCTCTAACGGTCATCATTTCTGATGGAACACTGAATGGACTCGTTTTATGTTATTCCTTCTTTACATGGTTTGTCAAGACACTGTGCATCATGTCATCATCATCACAGTATGTTAATTTTCTGGACACAAGACAGTTGCATTTTGGGGATGCAGAAAAGTTCTGGGGACCTGTGTGAGCACTGCATGCATGAGTGACTGCACAATACATTCTGGGGGACTTTGCATGTGGTGTACTGCTCCCATTTCACTTCATCAGCACTTGGGAATTTTCTGGACACAAGACAATTGCATTTTGTGCGTTGTGAGCACATAATGTCATAACTAAATTATAAATTAAAGCAGCAGTGCAACAATGTGGTGAATATTTTGACCTATACTTTTTATGCTATTTTAGATTGCCAGCCACTTACCTCCTGACTTGTATGATACCCTTCTTTTCGCAATTTGTGTCTGCTTCAGTACTTTTTCTCATGCCTGAAAAAATAAAAGGAGCACTCCCTTTAATATGGCTCAGACCAGGTTTTCATCAGTATTTGCAGCTGTTTTTGAACAAATATTTTTCTGTGAGGTCAGAAAACACTGCCTGCTGCATAATTGTTAATTTTACTCAAAACAGAAGTGATATATAAACAACTGATGGACAAAAGCAGGGGAAAATACTGATGAAGACCTGGTCCACACTGTATTAAAGGGAGTGCTCCTTTTATTATTTCAGACATGAAAAAAAATTACTAAAGCAGACTCAAATACTGGAAAGAATGGTATCATACAAGTCAGGAGGTAAGTAAAGTGGCAATGTAAAATAGCATAAAAAAGTATAGGTCACAATTTTCACTAGATTGTTGCACTGCTGCTTTAATGTCTGTTTCAAAAAATAAATATTTCTGGAGCCTCAGTAATGTTTACTTTGTGTTGGGACTCATGAAGTGTTTGTCAAAAAGCAGGACTGAGCAGTGCAAATATGCTGTGCTAAACTGCATGTGTGTCATCAGTGTTCTTTCCTCTGTGTGCAGACATTGTCTAGCTTCATGCAAACATATATATATGGTGTGACTTGTTGCAGTATGTAAAGAATAAAGATAAGAAAGAATATATGACGTATACTTTATTTGTACCATCAGTACCAGAGGAGTAAGTGATATGATATTTTTTCAGAGGTCTCGGGTAACTGTGCACCTCAGTCACTCACAGTGCACATATGACTTTGTGGAGATAATAGCATAAAAAACACGTGCTCTCCTAAAAGTCATGTGTGCACTATGTGACTAAGGTGCACTCTGGCCAGACACCTCTGAAAAAATATCTTATCACTTAGTCCGCTGATGATGATGGTGACAATAAAATATATGTTATATATTCTTATCTCTATTCTTTATACCATGAACACTGCAACAAGTCAGCATATATATGTTTGCAAGAAGCTGGACAATGTTTAATGTCACACACACACACACACACACACACACACACACACACACACTCACACAGGAAACAACACTGACTGCACACATGCAATTTAGCACATTTTACATAGAAACATAGAATCTGATGGCAGATAAGGACCGCTTGGCCCACCTAGTCTGCCTATCTCCCTACCTAATGGATAAGATCCTAGTTAACCAACAGCCTACTTCCTCCTACCCCCCACTAGAATTTCCTTACGTCTATCCAATGCATTCTTGAATTCACCTACTGTTTTTGACTATACGACCTCCTCAGAAAGGCTGTTCCATGCATCTACAACCCTCTCTGTGAAGAAATACTTCCTCACATTACCTCTGAGCCATCCCCCATCTTCAAATTGTGCCCCCTTGTTCTTGCACATCTATTTTTCTGAAAGATGCTATCCTCTTGGACTTTGTTGATTCCCTTGAGGTATTTGAAAGTTTCTGTCATGTCCCCCCTCTCTCTCCTTTCCTCAAGGCTATACATCTTAAGCTCCTTTAGTCTTTCTTCACATGTCTTCCGGTGCAGACCCTGCACCATTTTGGTTGCCCTACTCTGGACAGCCTCCACCCTGTCTATGTCTTTGTGGAGATGGGGTCTCCAGAACTGTACACAGTACTCCAGATGTGGTCTTACCAACTGTCTGTACAGTGGGCCAACAACTTCCTGTTTTCTACTGGTGATGCCTCTCCCTATGCATCCCAGTATTCCCCAGCCCTCCTTACTGCCTTCTCACATTGCTGGCCCACCTTTAGGTCATCTGATATGACTACCCCCAGGTCCCTTTCCATTTTTGTTGTTGCCAGTATCTCACCCCCCATTGTGTACTCTTCACCTGGGTTTTTGTTTCCTAGGTGCATTACTTTGCACTTCTTTGCATTGAATCTAAGCTGCCATACATTTGACCACTCCTCCAACCTTGCCAAGTCCCTTTTCATCCTGTCCACCACACCTTGTGTATCAACCCTGTTGCAGATCTTTGTGTCATTTGCAAAGAGACATACTTTTACTTCCAGTCCCTCTGCAATGTCACTTATAAAGACATTAAAAAGGACTGGCCCCAGTACTGAACCCTGCGGTACCCCACTAGTAACCCCCCTTTCTTCACTGTGGACTCCATTTACTATTACCCTCTGTGTCCTGTTGTCCAGCCAGTGTTTTACTCAGGCTACCACTCTGGAACCCTCTACCTGGCTGGCTAATTTGTTTATTTATCTTTTGTGCGGGACTATGTCAAATGCCTTGCTAAAGTCTAGGTAGGCCATGTCCACAGCCCCTCCCTGGTGTACTACTTTGGTTGCCCAGTCAAAGAAATCAATTAGATTTGTCTGACATGACCTTCTGGCTGTGAATCCATGCTGCCTTGGGTCCTGTGCCTCACTGGCCTCTAGGTCCTCAACAATTCTTTCCTTCAGAAGTGATTCCATCATTTTCCCTACCACTGAGGTCAAACTGACAGGTCTGTAGTTTTCTGCTTCTGTCTTGCTCCCACTTTTGTGAAGGGGAATCACATCCACCCTCCTCCAGTCCTTAGGTACTACACCATCCTCCCATGATTTATTAAAAAGGGTAGTCAGTGGTGTTACTAGTTCTTCCCTTAGTTCTTTTAGAATTCTGGGGTAAATCCCATCAGGCCCCACTGCTTTATATACCTTTAGTTTTAAGAGTTCTTTCAGAACCCTTTCTTCTGTAAAATGACTAATATCAATCCCCCTATCCAGAGTGCTTCTATTGACTGGATTAGGCATCTCCCCCTGCTCTTCCATTGTGAATACTGAGCAAGAGTATTCGTTCAGTATCACTGCTTTTTCACTGTTGCTCTCTGCCCACGTTCCTCTTTATTCAGCCTCAATATCCCTGCCTTTGTCTTTCTTTGCTCCCTAATGTACCTATAAAATGTTTTATCCCCCTTCAGAAACAATCAACTACAACTGTGACCCTCCACCCCGGGGAGTACTTTCCTTCCTTTCAGACACCTATTTCACAGAGGTTAAGTAACAGGTCTAGTCACAATGACTGCAAATATCTCCCAGCTACAGTTCCTCCCTGGCAAATAAAAGAAAAGTCAACCCCGAAAATAAAGAATCAATACTAGTTACTTACACAGGTCCAAAAAGTAATAATTCAATTCAGTGTAGTCTATTAAATAACCTCCTTGATTTAAGGAAGCTTTTGCTGCTTTCTGTCTCTCTCTCTCTCTCTCTCTCTCTCTCTCTCTCTCTCTCAGCAGACAGAGACCACAAATAATTCCTATTTTAAATCCACAGTTCAACCAGGCCCCTTTCAGCTCCTCCCCTTAACAGACACCTATTTCACAGAAGTTAAGTAACAGGCCTAGTCACAAATGACTGCAAATATCTCCCAGCTATAGTTCCTCCCTGGCAAATAAAAGTTAAACTAAGGAAAGTCAACCCCAAAAATAGAGAATCAATACTAGTTACTTACACAGGTCCAAAAAGTAATAATTCAATTCAGTGTAGTCTATTGAATAATCTCCTTGATTTAAGGAAGCGTTGGCTCTCTCTCTCTCTCTCTCTCTCTCTCAGCACTGCTCAGTCCTGCTTTTCCACCACTATTCCACAACTGAAAGTAAACATTACTAAGGCACTGGATTGTAATAACAGGGCAATAAGGAGCATGTATGTATGTATGTATGTGTATGTATATATTTAAAGGGAAGCAGTCAGTAACAGGAGTGCCCGCCCCCTGTAAGACTTACCCTCCGGTTAAACCTTTTAAGTATGTTGTGGTGTTTTTTATCATGCTGTAACATACATTATTTTAATAAAGAAAAGTCTGTGACCCAGAAGTATGGCAGACGCTATGGGGGCCCTATTATGTGTAAAGGTGTGGTGACGCAACATGCATTTCAGTACAAAAGTATTGAAGCGCATGGTGCGTCGCTGCACCTTTACACATAATGCAGCCCCCATAGCATCCGCCATACTTCCAGGTCACAGACTTTTCTTTATTAAAATAAAGTATGTTGCAGCATGAGGAAAAATGCCACAACATACTTAAAGGCTTAACCAGAGGGTAAGCCTTGCAGGGGGCAGGAGCTTCTGTTACTGACTGCTTCCCTTTAAACTTCTACTGTGGCCTTCCCTCTGTCTGTTATTAAACAAAAGACAAAACACTACAGTGGTGGTGAGGGGGTGTGCTGCAAGAAAGAGATAATGGGGGATCCCCAGATGGTCCAGCCGCAGATGGAGCATCGACACAATATGGAACTTGTGTTGCTGTATCTGCTCCAACTGCTGCTGGACAGCACCCACCCTCTCATTTTCTTCCTCCGTGGCCCACAAAAGTGCTATGTCTGCCTGAGTTGCCGGCATTGTGGGGTCCACTGGTGGTGGTTCACCAGGTAAATGTGGTGGTGAGGATGGTGCTGGTAGCGGTAGTGGAGCAACTGCTGCTGTGGCCCTTCTCCTGCTGCGAAAAAAAGCACAACAGCAGCACCCTCTGCCACTGCCACAGAAGGGCCAGCAGATGGAGGCCTGGCCTGTTCAGTGGCAGCCTGCCACTACACCTTGTAGTGGTTGAACATATGGGTGCACTGGCCCCAGTCCCCAGATGTGTCCCCCAAGGGCCACGGTGCACCTGCACCCCACAAAGTAGACATACCACAAGGCTGTTGTCCCCCCAACACTGTTGAAAAACTGCCAAATTGGGGAGCTGCAGGGGGGGACCAGGCATGGGAGGGGCAAATGCAGTGCCAGCGGCATGGTCATGGACCTGGGGCACAACCTGCTGCTGTGGAGGTGGCGCTGCTGGAGCTCCTGCAGCTGCCACTGATGGTGGTGGCGGACTTGGTGGAGGTGGCACTGGTGATGCTGCTGCTTCCAGGAGGGAGTCAAAGACTCTTGAGTGGTCCAACACCAGCTGGGTACACCCCCCCATGCATGCGCACTACTCTCCTCCTGCCATGGGCCACATCCTGTCCCTGTTCCATTGCAAAAAAAAATCACTCCTTCCCTCTCCGACGACTTCACACACACTCACACAACACAGGACACACACACACACACACACACACACACACAAAACAAAACTTATAAAACAAAGAAATCGGTCACCACAAGAAAAAATGAACTGACAAACAGTACAAAAAAAAAAAAACTAAACAATTAGCTTTTACAAGAAGTTTTTGGGATTTGATCAAGCGTTTCAATCAGAACAAGAACAATCCTCTCTGCTCCTACACAAAATGCCTCCTCTCTCTACCTCTGCAAAGGAGAACGTGAAAGTATCTGCTTGTATGACTCACTTTCTTCCTGCCTGGCTAAAGCATGTGACTTACAGTACTGTAAGCCATGTGATGTGTGGGGGCTGCCTATATTGTTGTCACTCTGGCTTACTTCGCGTTATGGCAGAATGACAACGTGAAGTCATAATAACAAAGAGAAGTGAGTGCTTTGCAATGGTCAATCCGCATATGCTGGGACAACATGAAGTGGTCACTTCACGTTCACTTCACCAGCGGAATTTAATTTCACTGCATCTCTACTGGAGAGTCCTGATGAACCTTTTATGGATTAGAATCGAAACTCCCCTTTCTGCCTTTTCCACAGGGCTATGTACCTCCCAGCCCACCCTGTCCCTCCACGGTTTCTGTGCCTCCTTTGTATCCAACTTGGTCTCCTGCAAAAAGGGAATCTGTGACTTAAGCTTTTTCAGCCTAGCTAAAATTCTTTATTTTTAATTGTTTAACCAGGAGTAGCACACTAAGCTGAAAGCTTTTTTACAGGTGCGACCTGGGAGCACAGGGAAGGTAAGTGACTTGCTCAGGGTCACACAGTATGCACTTTCCTTTTTACAGGAGAGTTCAGCACTCATACATTCCAAGAAGTGGTTGTAACATCCAGGTTGCTAGCCATTTGTTAGTCTTATACCTTGGTGTTTATTCTGATAGGTCACTAAGTATGGTTGATCCCCATATCCTGCCCACTCAAGCAGAGTAAGTTTAACATCAAAAGTGTTTGTGGTTTTCCCACCTCCCCATTTTAACCATAGTACTAAAGTGGTTTTGAAGGTCTGTAGCCCTTCTCCTATGTTTACTCTTCTTTTTTGTCCTGAGGCATCATAATACAAAAACCAAACCTCCCTTGTTCCTCTGGGGGTGAGGGGAGTCTGACCTGCTAGGGGCTCCCTACCTCCTCCTGAAGACTCTGGCCAAGAAAAAAACTTATCACAAAATGAACATATAACTGGTAAAACCCCAGTAAATATACAACAATTGTATCCCTCATTTGCAGGTGTAGATTGTTACATCCTGTCTAGGGGTGCAGTTCCCCACTCAGTCTTGACACTCCCATTCCTCGGCGAGGCACCAGTAGCCTGGAGAGCCCCTCGGGGGGATTTCCTGTCACAGCAGGTACCTTTGCTATGGCCTCATTCTTGACATTCTCTAAGGCAAACATTAAACACATCCCTTTACTTCACTGGAGGCCCCTAGCACTTCTTAAAGCCATGAGGTCAGTCCCTGGGGTGCTCTCTATCATTTATATACAGCTTACAGTCAGTTCATTCATGGGAGGGACAATGCAGCATGTCCCTTAAGTGAGTTTGAATAGTTCATTACAGTATTACAACCAAAACATATTACCGCTAATCCCTCCTTCCTTCATTTGGGTTATACTCGGGGAACAAAGGGAAAAATACTCTTTCCCAAGACCATCTGCCTTTACTTCATCTGTTCCATCACTCCTTCATGCCATTCCCTGTCGCTCTGAGCTTCGCATTCCAAGTTTAAACAATTTACAGCTTCATTTTGTGTCCCTTCCCATAATCCATGGTTTCTCTTGCCCTATGCTAGTACTACTCAGCATCCTTTTTCCCTGCAGTTGAACCTCCGAAAGACAATGAGATCCACAATGCATAGTGTAGCTTCCACCATCTTCCCCACCAGAACTAAACATTTATTACCATCCAGGGGGACAATACTGATCAATATACCCCTGTACAGTATCCACTTTACCAGCTTCATCTATAAGTGCCTTGTGGCTGATGGTACTGCTATCCATCAGTGCAAAAGTAGGTGGACTGATGGTATGTTCATCAGTCTTAAGCAGTGAAGGTGGAAGAGGTGCTTCAGCTATATGCACGAAGAAGGGTGTGCACCTCAGTCCCATCAACAGTGTCCATCACCCATCCTCAATTCTCGAGTGTCTGCTGCTCTAGTGGCTGCACGTCCTGCAGCTGCTGGTCTTCTAGGAGGTCAATTACAGTCTCTGCCCACTCTCTGCAAATAGGGAGCTAGTCCTCCTCTTGGATGCCCCTCTCTGTTATTTCTCCTTCTTGGTCCACCCTTGCAGCAGTTAAATCCAAAGCAGCAGGCTGTAATTCTTGTAGCACTTCATACCTATTTGATACTTTGATCGGAGTCAGTCCAGGGAAAGTGCTGCTGGCATCAGAGAGTACCCTGTGGCTTTGTAGGCTTCTTGATCTATTTCTTTAAGAAGAGATCTTGTTTTCTGCCTCATGCTTTTTCTTTTTTTGAGTCTCCAGCTTTTTGCTTGCTGCCAGGGTGGTTGTGTTAGGTTTGCCTCTCCTCATTGGGTGGGGGATGACTTCTTGTATTAGCAGGTGATGTGTCAATATCGTGCAGGGCCTCACCTCATGGCAAGGACGGGTAGTGGGTTGTGGCATACCTGCCAACTTCAGCTTCAGCTAAAAAGCGCTCTACTTCTTGTGGCATATTGAATGTAATGTACTCTCCTTTATTCTGCACTCTAAGCATGGCAGGGTATCTTAAAGAGGTTGGAATATTCATTTTGTACAGCCTTTGTTTAACCCCCGCATATGCTTATCTTTTTTTTGACAGTTTGTATGAGTAGTCCTGGTAGAGCTGAATACTGTGCCCTTCCTATGTTACTTGCCCTCTCTCCCTTATTGTTCTCAGGTACATCTCCTTCTCAGGATACCATAAGAATTTGCACAATGTGGGTCTTGGACATTCACCTTGCGTTGGTCTTGGGGCAAGTGACTGATGAGCTCTTTCTATTTCGGGAGGAGCAGCATTACTCAGGTCAACATCTGGGGTAGTGTGATGTGTAGGAAGACAACCATGTCTCTCCCCTCTGTCCCTTCTGGGATCCCTGCCAGTCTCACATTTTTCCTCCTCGTTCGATTTTCTAGGTCATTGACCTTGTACAATAAATAGTTCAGTTTGCTATCATGGTCTCTAAGCTGGAGGAAATGGTTATGTAGGGTTCCCCATGTTGTTTCACCACTACCTCCATGCCAGCTACCCTCGTGGTAAGCGCAGTTAATTCTTCATTGGTTTTAGTGGTTGTACATTTCAATACAGCAGTGCCAGCTAGCACCTTAGTAAGCATACTAGTTATTTTAGCCAGCTCCATTTCGATGGGTGCAGCCCACTGCTGTGCCATTACTGCTACTAGAGCTGAAGCGGTACCCCGTTTCTGGTACTCACTCATTGTACCACCCAGTGGCACTGTGTCCTGCTGCTTTTGTGTATCCCACAGACTGCTCCCATTGATTCCCTTATATAAAACATCACTCAAAGCCCTTGTAATGCTGTATAGAAGAATCAGGTCACAAATGGTATCGATCAGAAGCTCTGATGTAGCCACTTCTTTTCTGACCACTCTGCCATGCCAGGGACTGCTCGTTTAACAGATGGACACATTTTTCTGTGCTAGGGATCTGCTCCAACTAAATTAGTCTGTCACCATCTTGGCTGGCAAGCTCTCTTTTATTCTTCCTTTATCACCATGAGGGGGGGGTCTGCTATCTCAACTACTTCTAGACTTACACCTTGACACCACTATATATCTCCTTATCACTATTTTGATACTACCTTTCACGATCCATGGCAAGGATGGGAGCCTTCAAGGATGCTAATGCATTGCTGGACTATGGGCAGGCTGACATTATGTCTCTGCTACTGTCCCTAGATTGGCTTCAAGACCGCAATAAAAATAAGACCTTGTGTCAGTGAGTAACATCTTGGTCTAACCACCAAAATGAATACTGCAGTTACTGTGGTTTACAGATGTAGAAATGGGCCCTAGAATCCTTGGAGTCTACCTGCTCACTGTTTAATGGTTGCAGCCAGGTTTTTCAGTAGCATCCATATACATATCTAAGTGCTCTTTAAATTCGTTTGTCAGTGACCATGACAGCTTCCTGTGGTAGATCATTCCAATGACCTACTACTCACTGTGCATAGAAGAACCCCCTTTTTGTTGTTCTGCAGTGAGCCCCTTCCAGCTGCTTGCTGTGCCCTCTTGTAAAATGAACCCATCTCAGCACATAGAATATCATATTTTGTTGTTGTTTGTTTGTTTGTTTGTTTATTCGCTTAACGGGTGAGCACACTGGAAACAAGTTCCTTTTACAGGTGCGACCCACATATATTGCATACAGACAATACATAATCAAACATACATATACAATGCAGCAAATTGCAGACAAAAATGTCTTTGTTACATATAAAATTCATAAAAAAAAATTCATAAAAAACAGTTACAATTAAATTGAGATTCGAAATACATCCTTAATGCATCGCAAACTTTTGACAGAACACAACCACCTAATATCTTGAGGAATTTCATTCCAAATGAATGGAGCAATATAAGCAAAGGATCTTTGTCCACTTTTAGATTTCATAAAAGGAATCTGAGAAACCTACTGTCTGACCTATGTCTAGAATAATGACCATCAATATATGGTCTCAAAACTTTGAAATACTATGTGGAATTCCAGAGTCCATGACTTTATATATGAACTTGGCCACACAGTATTGGAAATTTAATGAAACCGTAACCAGCCCATTTCTTTCAAAATCACACAATGATGAGATGACTTAGAACAATTTAAAGCAAACTTAGCTATCAAGTGAAGTAAAGTGGATTTCTTTGAAATCACTGTCATAGAAGCAGTGTCAGTAATCATAGCTGCATAGTTCACAATAGGAAGGTAGGCACCATGAAATAACCAGCCTAGACTGAATAAGAAATGAACGGATTCTGTGACAAAGAACCTAATTACAATGTATTCTTGAGGTAACCCTCAAAAATGAGATTCATAACTTAGATGAGAATCTAGTAATACCCCAAGATATTGAAATGTATCAACATAGTCAAACAGTAATCCATCAAGAGATTTAACTTCCAAAGTACCAACCTCAGATCTCAGTCTAGGTGGGGTGCCAAAACCATCACCTTTGTCTTAGATTTGTTTAAGAGTAATTTACAGGCCATAAGTGAAGACTTAAAATTGCACATTTCCTCTGTTAAAGAAACACCTAGATCTCCAAATGACAAACCCTGCATATAAATTACTGCATCATCAGCTTAAAGTGTTAGAGAAGCATTATTAATCACACTTACTAGTTGATCAAAAACAAAGAAAACAAAAGTGGCCCCAAAATAGAACCTTGTGGAACCCCACACTTAACCATTACAGAGTCTGATACAGCACCCCTATATTTAACCCTTTGAAACCTATTTGTTAAATAATCCCTCTTCCAGTCCAAGAAAGACTCACCAACTCCCAATGACTCAAGTCTAGAAATCAACAATTGGTGATCAACTGAGTCGAATGCCTTGGTCAAGTCACGAACACGGCACCCGTCAGACACCCTTTATCCATGCCATTAAGTACCGCGTTCGTGAACTCGACCAAGGCAGTCTCAGTACTCCTTCCCTTTCTAAAACCATGTTGGTTCTGAGACAATAATCCAAAGCGATCCACATACCCAATCAACTGATTATAAACTATTCTTTCCTGAACTTTAGCTAAAGCAGACAAGATAGAAATAGGTCTGTAGTTACAAAACTCATGTTGTGAACCAGATTTAAATATAGGAGTGACCAAAGTATGTTTCCATATATTAGGTATAGTACCTGTAACAAAAGACAAGTTGAAAATAATACTAACTGGAAGTGCTATAACCGAGGCAGCATCACCAATAAACTAGGATATAAGCCATCAGAACCAGCTGAGCTGTCCCTCTTAATACAACGCAATACTTCTCTACCTCCTTCGGAGTAGTAGTCCTTAAGTACAGTTTAGGATTAACTGTAAAATCTTCAGTCAATCTCAAGTAGTTCACCTTGGACTGGTCACTAAAGGAATCAGGCAATGCAGTAAATTTCAAATTAAACTCGTTAGCTATCATCAGTGGACAAGACAACAAGTCACCATTCAACCTCATTGAACCTGGTTGACAAACATTAGGCCTTATGAAATTATTAATTGTTTTCCAAAAAGTAATAACGTTAGATAACCCTTCACATTGTTTATGACGAATATAGTCTGTTTTAGCCTTCCTTATCTTAGCCTTACATTGGTTCCTTAAAGTCCTATACGCATGATAACCAGAAGCAGAATGGTTCATTTTATACGTTTTCCAGGCCTTGTCTCGTTGTCTCATAAGTTTAATCAAAGGAGGTGTTAACCACCCATAAGTTTTCCTCGGACCTCTTCTTTAACAAGGAGCTAACTGGTCCAAAACATGTGTAAACTCAGTAATGAAAAATGCAATGCAGAATCCACATCAGGGATAGAATATAAAAAGACCAATCTATTTTACCCAACTCTGTACAAAAGAATGTACATTAAATTTAGAAAAGATCTCGAAATCCTTATAATTGGCTTAGACTTCATCAGTCCCCATGCTTCCAAATGCAGAAGACTGGATGATGATCACTTAACGAATCAGAGGTCAAACCACATTTTATCATATTAATAGGTCTATTTGTTAATATCCAGTCCAGCAATGTGTGATTTCTGTTCTATTATTGTGTCGAGTGGGCAAAGTAATAATTTGTTGTAAACCAGACTGAGACAAGACCGTATTTAACTTTGTTATATCTGAACCCATCCAATTTAAATTAAAATCCCCAGTAGTATTAACTCTGTAGAAACCCCAGTATTCAAAGCATTTACAAATTCTTGTAAGCCTGATTTGCTACCATTAGGTGGAAGATATACACAACAAATAGTTAATTTTTTGACAAATCCCAACAATAACTGAATAGTAATATGTTCACAATATTCCAAATTACTGTTAAATATAGTGGTCTCATTTACCATTAAATATTCCTTAACATAAAACAAAACCCCAACCCCTCTACCAGTGACACGATCCTTTCTAAAAAGTTTATAAGCAGGACCACTGGCAGCACCACTTCACAGTAGGGAGGTCATGTCCAACATATTTTAAGACATTATATAATAATATAAAGTGTACTCTCATATGTCTTCTTACCAAACTACAGTATGTAAGTCAAGTGTTTTAATCACTTGTAGTTATCCGGGTCTCTCAGTCCATAGAGGCACTTTGTTACTCATTTTTGCACCCTGGCTAGATTTTGTATGCCACCTCCATTATAGAGAGAAACCAAACTGTGAACAGTAATGGTGGTGTGGTCTGGCCAAGGTTTTATACAGTACTAGGTGAATATGATGTCTTTGTGTCTACTTGAGAAGCTGCATTTAATACACCCTCAAATTCTCATTGCTTTAGTGTTTGCCATTTTGTAATTACTGGAGAATTTGTGAATATTCTGTACCAGAACTTCGGAAGCTCTTTCCTCACTTATTTTAATTAATATAGAACCTCTAGGCTATAATTGGTTTATTATTTTCCCCAATGCAACACAGCACACTTTTGCTTGTTAAATACCATTCCACATTTGCCATGTGTTTAATTTATTTAGGTAAATACATAAATAATCCCCCCCATAGGATTGATTCCACCTCCTTTTCCATTATGCCACATGATCATGTGAGTGAGAAGAGGAAAGCTCTGTAGTAGGTAGTGAGGATCAGCAGAGCATGGGGGACTGTGCGGAGGGAAATCAAGAAAGAGCTGAAATTTGGAACAACTACTTCTGTTTGGTCTTCACAGTGGAGGGAGGAGGGGATAGCCCAACATACATCAGTACACACTAGGGAAGGGAAAAGTAGATACAGGTCAATTTTCAGAAGAGAGAGTGTGCTGGGCATTGGAAGCCCTAAAGGTAAAAAAGGTGATGGGACCAGACGGGACCCACCCAAGGGCACTAAAAGAACTGAGCACAGTGATAGCCACCCCTGGCAACACTATTCGGCAACTCATTGGAGATGGAGGTAGTTTCAGAGGACTGAAAGAGGTCCAATGTGGTCCCTCTGCAGCAAAGTGGCAGCAAGGAGGAGGAGGCTAGCAATTACACATCAATCAGTCTCACATCACTGATGGGGAAATTAATAGAAACCCTGTGGAAGGAGAGACTGATGGAGTACCTGAGGGTGAATGGGCTGCAGGACCACTGGCAGCACCACTTCACAGTAGGGAGGTCATGTCCAACAAATCTAATAGATTTCTTTGACTTGGTAACCAGGAAGGTAGACCTGGGAGGGCAGTGGATGTGGGCTATCAGATCTTCAGTAAGGCCTATGACACTTGACACTGTACCAGACAAGAGAGTGATTAAGACATTTAGCAGCTTATGGGTGGGAGAGAAGGTGGTAAACTGGGTATAAAACTGGTTGAAAGATAGGAGACAGAGGGTAGTGGTAAATGGCAGTCACTTCTGGGATGGGAGAGTGACCAGAGGAGTACCACAGGGTTTAGTACTGGGACCTGCCCTCTTCAATGTCTTCATAAGTGACATTGCTGAAGAACTTGAGGGGAAGTTGTGTCTCTTTGCAGATAACAAAAAAATTCTTCAACAGGGTGGACACCCAGGATGGGGTGGAGAGAACATGGTGGGATATGGGAAAACTAGAGGAGTGGTCTAGGTTGTGGCAGCTGGGTTTCAATGCCAAAAAGTGCAAAATCAAACACCTGGGGTGAGGAAACCCTGGGGCTGTGTAGAGGATGGGGAGGTACTTATGGTCACCAAGCAAGAAAGGGACCTTGGGGTAGTCATATCTGATGATCTCAAGGTAAGAGGACAGTGTGACAAGGCAGTAGACAAGGCTAGCCATATGCTGGTCGGGCCTGAGAATGGACTTGTTCCAGTGTCCTTACCCAGTTAACAAAATTTGAATAAAATAAATAAATAAGGAAGGGAATTTCTAGCAGGAGAAGGGAGGTGGTGTTGCCACTGTATTGCTCACTAGTAAGATCCCACCTGGAGTACTGTGTCTAGTTCTGGAGGTTGCACCTCTGCCAGGACATTAACAGGGTGGAAGCAAAGGACCACCAAAATGGTGCGGGGTTTGCGTGAGAAATCATATGAGGAGAATCTGCAGGAATTCAGCATGTGCTCCCTGGAGGACAGGAAGGTGATTGATGGGGACAGGACTGAGACCTATAAGTACCTCACAGGAGTAAACAAGGTGTAGGAGGGGAGTCTCTTTTGGAGGAGGAGCTCCAGAACATGAGGTCATGCTATGAAGCTGGGGGGGGGGCAGTTAAAGAGGGATGTAAGGAAATACTTCTTCATGGAAAAGATGGTGGATGCTTGGAATGGCCTACCAGAGGAGGTGGTGGCAGTGAAGACAGTGGGGAGCATCAAGCATGTGTGGGATAGGCACATGGGCATAATAGGTAAAGGAAAGGGAGGAAGGAAGGTCATCTGTGACCGACTAGAGTCTACAGTGTAATAATAGGCAGGGAAAAAAGAGCAGGGATACTCTGATGGTACCCCCAGTGGAGCTGACAACTGAGTCAAGGGGGCGGAGTGGCAAGATGGCCACAGTGCTGCTCCACTCCCTGCAGCTCCGTCCCAGAAGCAGCGTTTATAAGTTTTGTTATACTCTTTTTTTACCCCAGTTTCATTTAAGTTAATGAATGAAACTTGGGTTACTTCAGTATGAACAGGGACACTGGTTTACCAGGATTGAGAAAGGGCATATTCCGTTCTGCACATTGTAAAAAACGGTATTGTCACCGGTGTCTGCCACACCAAAATCTGGTTTTACCGGGATTTGGTTCCGTGTACTTTATTTAACAATTTTTAACTCTGCTAACATGCATTTTAGCAATTTTGACCTCCAGTATTGCACATCCTTCCATCCTTGTACCAATTTAAAGTTATTTTAGGTATAAGCTATGATGGCAACAGCAGCACTACAGCCCCATCCCTCAGGTGCGATGGCAGCACCAACAGCACTATGGCCCACACCCCTCTGGTGTGATGGCAGCAGCAACAGCACTATGACCTCTCTTCCCTCAGGTGTGACAGAAGCAGCAGCACTGCAGCCCCCATCCCTTAGGTGTGATGGCAGCAGTACTACATTCCCCATCCACCAGTGGTGATGGGAGAAGCACTACAGCCCCCACTCCTTTGGTATGATGGCAGTAGCAACAATGCAGTCCACATCCCTCTGGGGTGATGACAGTAGTGACAGCACTATGATCCCCTTTCTTTAACACCCACACCCCACATGCACAAGTTAAATGATTTGGTCTCTTTGCTTGTTAAAACTCAGATGTGAATTAATCTGAGCCATCACACCGCTAGGTGGGCGACCTTTATTTTTTCCTATCTATAATTTAACTGCCTGAATTGGATTTCTGCTTGCGACACCACTGACCAGGGTTAGGAACAGACTTGAGTGTTGGAGGGCCAGCTGGTGGGTGAAGGCTTGAGTGTCCAATGACCACTCACCTTCTCCTGGGAGGAGGGGTGGGTTCACGGCTCAGCATTGCTGGCCCTGGTGGAGAGCCAGAGGCACGACAACGCCAGCCTCACTGCAGGAGGGCGTGACAGAAGTCGCTTGCCTTGACATCATGTGGCCTGTCACGCTCCCAAGAAAATTGGAAAACACCCACTGGCCAACCGAAGGATGGCTGCTGGTCCCTCCATAAGCCAGGAGCCCCAGACATGTGTCCGTTCTGACCCCTGCCATGCCCAGGATACACAGGAAGCTCTTTGGGACAATTCTCCTCCCCTGGTAGCCTCTCACAGGGGGAAGGGACCCACTCAATGAAGGATTACTTTGGGTTACCTTGTAGCACAGCAGTAAGGGGCAGTGGTCGGGGTGCTGGAAGATGATAAAAGCTGAGGGGGCTGAGAATCAAAAGGGCACTTATGAGGGTACAAAGGGCACTTTTGCGACACTAGATTTTGCCATATAGAAATAAAAAGTGGAGTGGCTACTGCCCCTTTCACCCCCCCCCCCGGTTCCGGCATCTATGCCACCAGTGGATGGTGGTCGGGACTCAGCAGCAGTGGTAGGGAGCCTTGGCAGGCCTGAAGGAGTGGATGGCCAGCGGTTAGGAGGAGCAAAAAAAAACTGCTTGAATTTTCTTTTTTGAACTAAAGTGTCTTCACCTAAAAAATCCACAAGTGATTAGTAGAGGACCTTAAAATAGATTTGTGCATCTCCCAGACATGTGGATGCTTTTTCACTTGGTGTCCTTGAAAAGGGTATCTCCCAGTTTTCATGTCTGAGCTCAGATGTGAATTGAGCATGACTCCACCCACCAGCATCATACAGCCCCTGGGGTCTTACCATCTCTATGTCATTGAATGTGCTTTCAAAATCCACTGGCCAAATATAAGTACACTTAAATACTTAATATTTGCTTTTTGTTGAAGCAGTCTATCAGAAAACTTTTTGTTGTCACAGAGACTGAAACAGCAGGTGGGAGAAAAGGTGCAAATGATCCAATTCACCTAAATTGGGTGCTGACTGTGAAATCTTTTTCATAAGTAGTAAGGCAGTTTTTTCCTTGTGAACATACATTCATCCAGACTAGTTTTCATTCAAACAACTGAGGATTTTGGATGTCCCTGCTGATTATAAACTTGAATAAGCTAGTTGGTAACAGTGATCCTGCATTTAGCAATCTGCAACCTAGATGCTCATATGCAAAGAATACAAAAAAAACCTGACTAAAATCTAAAAACAAGCTTACCAAACACATAAAATGTATCTGTACATTTATATTTACCCATACACTGCAGCCCAAGTAAAACTCAGGTAAATTACATGGTACCCTGACTACTATTCTATGATGTAGTAAACATATATTGGTATTTTTTGTTATGTTCTTTGTAAACCAGGTAAGGCCCACGAGACAGAACTGCTTGTTTTCAGGAGTGACCTAGAATCACTGGGAAGGTTAAGTGATTTGCTTGGAGTCACAAAGTATGCAAGTGGAGGTTGTGGGAATCAAACCTAAGTCTGTTGGATGTACCCAGTTCAATCACTGTTTGTTACTCTAACCACTAGGCTATACTGTCAGCCATAATAACACCCATATATAATGTTTTAATATATGATTTTAATAGTGCACAGTACCTACAGTACAAATTATGAACATGAAACACTTTACAACATTTTACTACAACTGAACTATTTGCCACTCCATCTGCTTATTTTTTCTTAAACCAAAGTCGGCAAATAGTTGACAGAGCACTGTAAATAGCTTTTGATCAGGCTTCATTATTCTACATCCAGAAACAGATAACATTTGTTTATTCTGGATTTATTTGATATTGATTTTCTGTGGCTCACTAAATAGAATCTAGCACTGTATGAGGCAGATGTTTTTACATTTTGGAAGAGACAACACACCTTATCCATTTAGGATTCATGTTAGAGACAGAAGTTTTTCTTCATATTTAAAACTTATTCAAGTGTCAGTGTATTCATTTAGCAGTTTTTGCTGACTAATGTATGCTGTAGAAAGCAGTAAAGGATTTATTGTGAAGCACTCAGGATCTATAGTAGAACTCTTGCGATTTCCCAGCAATTTTTGGAAAAAAATCTCTGCAATTTCAGGTTACTTTTCCTGCAGTTTTCCAGTGGCCCTCCCATGTGTGCTGATACCTGTATTTTGTTTGTATCATACAGTGTAATTTAAATAGTAAAAGACTCTTAGGCACAGACTACATGAAAACTGTGGTTTCAGGAAGGAAAGCAGTCCTTGGGTGATGGAGATGTTGGTGGGAAGCATAGGTGGTTAAACTGAATGGCTGATTACAGCAAAGCAGTGCGGGTGATTTCCTTACTGACTCTGTATGCAGCAAAGCAGAAAGAATGCAAAGCACAGCAGCATTCATTTTAAGATGCTGAAATCTGGGTTGGCCCGCTGGTGCTGCGGTAGCACTACTGCTTGCAATGCCAGTGACCCAGGGTTGGAAGCGAACTTGGGTTGCTGGAGGTCTGGTCAGAGGAGTAGGATCGAGCACCCGGGCGACTGCACTCCTCCTCTGGGGAGGGTGGACTGCAGGTCCTGCTGCTTTACCACCATGTCTGTGACCATGGGTGATGGTGCAATGGTGTTGCAGAGTGATCAGGAGGGGAGGACGCTAGCCAGGATCTGGAGCAGTGGCATGTCTCTGTGTGACCTACCTCCTTGGATCTCCTCTAGTGTTGGTGCCCTCAGGGACAGATACCAGAAAACCAGAAATAATCACCCCACATCTGCCACTGGCAGGAAGGACCCAGGTGCCCCAGACTTCATAACCAGGCTCCATGAGGGACCCACTGGGCTGCCTGACACACGCTAAGTGAGTGTGGAGGGGTGACGTGGGGTCCCCCTCCCTTTCCACCTTGGGGGGGGGGTACAACCCAGGCAGGATAGGGGCAGGCCCACAGGAGCTCCTGAGCAATATCTGGGGGTGAAGCTAGGGGATACCCAGCCTAGGGATCTCTGAAAAGTGGAGACTGATGCTGTGAGAAGGGGACATAGAAAGAGAAAATAAAAAAAATTTAAAAAGAAGCTGAAATCTTAGAGATTCTTTGCAGTGACATGCAATTTCCATGAGGCACTGGTACAAAAAATTCAAAATTCGCAAACCAAGCAGGGTTCCGTGATTGTTACCGGTGTTACCGGTAAAAACAGAAAACCAGGGTCCCTGAGTATGAACTATCCTTCTGAGGCTGTATTGCTCCTTTGCCTTTTGGTATTCAGCACAGAGTACGCTACCAGTGTTGTGTAGTGTAGTTGATTTATTTGGGCAGAAGCCGTGTATTTGGAGCTTAGAGCTTTTTATTGGCGTTTGAGGTGAATGCCATTTATGGCTGCTGAACAGTTGCATTTGATGCCCCTGAGGACAACTCTTTTGACACTATATTCTCAAATGAAATTCAAGGTGACATTGAAAGGAGAGGAGGATAACCAGAACTGTCAAAGCACATCTGTGCTGATAAGCTGGTTTATTCTGTAAAAAAGATATGCTAATGTTGCCATGGTGGAGATTGTTGTCTATTGGGGCCTGACAATCTCAAAATTATTGTGCTCAGAGGAAGTGCATTTCTGTGTTTAAATTTCATGTGGGACCTGTTTCAGTGCTGGAGAAGGGACTGCAGAATCTATGAAAAGCTGAAAGGATTGTTAGAAAGGAATAACCGTGAAGTAATCGTGTTTGCAGACAAATCCAATGGGTCTATATTTTAAAATTTTGTCTTCGACCCTTTTGCAAATGGAATAAACTATTGAAGTATCATGGTAAGCTCCAAATCCCTTTATGCTGGAAAAGGTCAGTAGTATCCTGCCGTATTTAAAAACCTATTGGTTAGGTGAACTGCCATTAACACTTTTTCCAAAAATACATTCTTATTAATGGGGAATATTGGTGAATCAACCTCACTGAATACAACTGTAAATATTTTTGGAGCAAGGACTCAGGTCTTTGACTTAAACTCTACCACTTCAAGATTGGATGCTTAGATTTGGAGCAAGGAGGTATAATGTTAAAAATGTTTAAAAAAGACCTAAGTTGAAATTATACCTGAACTCCAAAAACTGCCTTGTGCTTTTTTTGGCCTTGAGAGTGAATGGTACGATTATTGGCCTTTCGTTAGGCCTAGGTGAGCACCAGTTTTAGTATTCTAGAAGGTAACCCTTTACTAAGACGATATTTATAAATTTAAGTTGCAAATAATATCCTGACTAGTAGATGGAAATTGTTGCATGTTCCACTCATAAAATATCCTACAGCAAACATTGATTTAAAGCTGTTAGTTTGGACAAAATGGACAATTATAAAACACTGAAGCTATTTCTGAACTGCAAGAACTTCTGAACATGGAAACAAGTCTTTTACTGACAACTTAATTCATGGACTTCAGCTAACGGAGCCTTGAATGCGGGTTTTAAAATGAACTAACTCCTGATTATACTGGAGCTATAACTCTGTTTAGATGGTGCTTTATATAAATGTATGGAATAGCTGGCATTTTAAAAATGTTATTACAGATTGCCACAGATTGAATTTTAAGGCAAGGTGTCAGTAGGACAGTTTATTTTATTGTACTCTATCTGAATGTGCCTTACTTTGATAGTCTCCCACACAATCCTGGTTACGTTTGATATATTCCTAAAACAGTTGTTATATTTTGAGGTATTAAATGATATAGCTGACTAATTAATACTGTCAGTTTTTTACATGCTGAACATCATTGGGTTATCCCTGCTTCAGGGTTATACAGGGTTTTGTAGAATCAGGGCAAATGAGAACCCTAAGGATGGTTAGAGAGGGGAGATGTTTTTTCTGGTTAAGTTAATTTCAGTAAGGGGATGCCCCAAGGTGGACCTATTGAACATGTAAGCATTAATCCACAATGAAGGTGGCATCTAATGGGGGGTTAATGCATGGCTGGGGCTGTTGTGGCATGAGGCCGCAGGCCGAGTGCCTACAATGGATCAACCATGCATTAATTCCCCATTAGATGCCACCTTCGAAGTGGATTAATGCACTTGTAACATGGTGTGCACATGAGTTTGGATGTCAGGCAAGTGTTTGTATTGCTGTGATACATTACACAATGATACCATTTCAGTTATTAAGTAAAGTTCTGTGTTACTTTCAGAAGAGTACATCAACCTCTCTTACATACATATATGTCTTTTGAATACTTTTGCACATAACTACATAGATGTATTACTTAACCATTGGTATAAGATTTTTTCCATTTCTGCTGGCTGCTCGTTTTTTATTCTTCTTAGGAGGACCCCAACTTCCTAGTATTACTCCTTCTCTATCAAGATGTGTGTCTCATTTGCATACAGTGTTTGCCAGTTACCATGATAATATTAATTTCTTTCCCTGACACAGTGCTCTTCACACTACTTGGTCGATCACGGCACTCACATTTTCCCAGTCTGTTTTTCGTGTTCCGTCTCTATCGATACTACATGACTGAACTTGACTTGTACCATATACCGTGAATGTTAGCCAATTCAATGAGCTTCCTCTTCCTTGCTGTCTCACTGTGTGTTCCCTTTGGTTGTATGCCGTGTCACTGTGTGTCCCTTACACTTGCCCTACTGCTTCTCTACGCTACCTACTTGCTCTCACAAAACTTGATACATCCCATTTTTTTACCTTTTGTCTTTCTCTACCGTGCTCGTTTTCCCACTGTGGCTACTTTTTGGATTACACAAGCAACACAGCAATATCATGCCATAATGCCGTGTTGCTCTTGTACCAGCTGATGCTATTGCACCAATTGTTTTCCTTGTTTTAGCTACTGTTCTTTTTGCCAAGTGACAATATCCATTGATTACTTAATATGGCGCTTCAAGATGGAATTCAATTGTTGTAATACAGTCATGCAAAACTGGGATAGGACCAGGTGTTTTCTGATGCTTAGAAGGCTGTATCATTTGGATGTAAATCCTCCTATGCAACATACCTGTGACAAGGAACTGTTATGGGCCCAGAAGGCCATTTATGGTCTCTAAGAAAAGCTCATCCAATTAAAGGAATTGCAAGTATGAGGGCTTAGCTCCATAGGTCAATATAAGTGGAGTTTGGGGGGGAGGTCAGAACTTTAGCCCTCATATAGTTGGGTCTTATGCCTGGTGGAACCCTAGAGTAGTGTATAAAGGTATTACAGCATAGACTTCCCAAAATGATTATATGAAGATTTTCTGTTGTCTGATGGATACAGGATGGTCTGGAGCAACCCCAGAAAAAAATGTCTTTTTTCATTTTTGCCTATCCTGTTTTGGGGATATTCTTGCAGCCCTATTGTATTAATTCACTATCCTTGTTTTGTTATTTTAACTCTAAGTAATTGTGTACTTGGGATGAAGAGTGGTGCAAATAGATACCAAACTAACCTTGGTCTGTGGCTAACTGAAAATTATTAATTATATATTTTATTGCATAGTTTGCATTTTTGCACAAGTTATATATTAGTATAATTAGATAAAAGGAATTAATTCCATGGAAGTTTATTGTAAGATGTAATATTCTGTTGGTTGTAAAGCGTTTAAGAACTACAATGGCATTTTAATATTTGTATTCTTTTGGCTAACAGTTTTCATATACTGTATTACTCACCAGCATTGACATTTTAGGACAAGGTGTATTCTTGCTCACACTATAAGAAATCAAATGAGAGTTTATAAACAGCTAAATGTAGAACTTGAGACCAATAGGTTATCTTGATAAATGTATTTCCATACCATGTGTATGGAACATGCATTAAATGTCATGTAAGGGTGAAGAGCTTTTGTTTGTATGTTTTGTAAAGGCTTTTGTGCTGAACAAATAAACCTTTTTGTACTTGTAGTTGAAAAAAGTTCAGACAAGATATGCCTACCAGTCCTTTTCTGCTAACACCTTCTATGTTTCTACAGTATGTTTCCATCACATCAGTCCTGCTGATGGTGATGGGGGAGGGGGGGGAGAAAAGTGTGGGATCACCAACCACATCAAGTTCAAGTTTATTGATGGAAAACTCCATTGAGCAAGCTCATTCACAAGGAGGTCCTGTGACATAAACACTTAAAGTACAAACATAGATAGGTAATAACGGTATATACATGAAATGCACATTACATGATACAGGCTGGATATACATACAAGGGTACCACATAGGGTGACCGCGAGGTGGTAAAATATTATATGAGACAGGGAAGCGACTTACGTGTTGCATACTGATAAATGAAACATGATGACTGGTGTGTGCAATGCATATATTTTGGCAGCTAGAACAAACAACAGACTACAACTGATATGGGGAGAGTGATTTGATAGAGTAGCAGTGGGCGTAAGCATAGATAAAGCCAGGAGTAGAAGGGAAGGAAAGCAGTCAATATGACAAAGCAATTATACCTTACCAGTGGATAAATATGGCACACATGGGGAAGGAAGAGACTTAATGACAGTTACAGGTGTCTTTTATTTTGGCTGAACTTAGCGATTTGTAGAAGTTTATTGAAACTGTGCTAGTTAGTTTCAGTATGGTTTGTAATTGGTTCCAAATGGAGGGAAGGGCATATGCAATAGCACGTTTACCAAAGGAGGTCCGCGTCCTTGGTATGTCAAGCATAATAAAGTCCGATTTTCTTAACGAGTATGCATTATGTGAGATACTAATAAGGGAAGAGAGATAGCTTGGCAATTTCTGCAGGAGCAGTTTAAGAGTCCATAGCCCAGCATGGAGCAGGCGTCTAGTAGTAAGGGATGTCCAACCAACAGCTGCATATAAGTCTCAGTGGTGTGAACGGTAAGGGGAGTTGGTAATGAACCGTAACGCACGGTGATAAAAGATGTCCAGTTTACTTAGATTTGCAAGAGTGGTGGAGGAATAGATTACATCGCCCATAGTCGAGTAGGGGGAGAAAAGTGGCCTGTACAAACTTGTTTCGAGTTTCAAGGGGGAAAAGGGGCCTATTTCTGTAGAAGAAACCTAACCTTGCTTTTAGCCTTCTAGAGACATCTTCGATGTGGTCATTGAAAGATAATTTATTGTCGATCCAGATACCCAGATATTTAAATTTGGTTACAACTTCCAGAGGCTCGTTTAGCGTGGTGACAATGAAGTCTTGGGCAAGGGTATTGGTGGGGCCTGTGACAGCACTGCGGGAGAATATCATTGCTTTAGTCTTCTTAGCATTGAGCAGAAGCTTTGCCTTTATTAGATTATGCTCAAGTTGTGCGAAGTCCGCTTGAAGCACTCCCTTGACTTCAGATAATGATGAGCCAGAAGTATACAACACAGTGTCATCTGCAAAAAAGTGCAGATTGGACATAGATATGTTAGCATCTAAGTCATTAATGTACAAAGAAAACAAGATAGGGCCTAAGATGGATCCTTGGGGGACTCCTCTTGCAACTGGCAAGGCAGCAGAAAAAAAGCCTTCCGCCTTTACATTTTGGAATCTTCCAGTTAGGTAGCTAGAGAACCACTGGGTGGTATGGTATGTGGCACCCAACTTTGCAAGGCAGTTGACTAATAGTTTGTGATCAACAGTATCAAAAGCTTTGCTGAGGTCCAAAAAGACTGCGCCAGTTACCTTCTTAGCATCTATAGCAGAGATCCAATCATTGGTTACTTTTGCTAGTGCAGCGATTGTGCTATGATTAGCCCGGAAGCCGGATTGAGCTGGGTTAATGAGAGAGAAGGTTTCCAAGTGAGATTTTAACTAAATATGGATCAGTTTTTCGAGAACTTTAGAAAGGATAGGCAATATGGAGATAGGCCTATAGTTGTTTACATCGTATGGGTCATCAGATTTAAATAGAGGGAGGATGTGTGCTGATTTCCAGCAGGACGGCACAGTAGCAGATGTAATGGAAAGATTGAAGATGTGGAGAATTGGGGCAGTGAGATGGGCATAGCCTGACCTTAGGAAAAAGGGTTCCAAGCCATTGTTCCCTGCGCTTTTTCTGGTGTCTAAGTTAAGAAGAGAATCTTCTACTTCTTTATAAGTTATCTCACGCAGTTGGAAGGGGCTGTGTGCAGGACTAGATGTAGGGGGAGGGGTATGCTGGCTCACCGCAGCACCAGCATAAGGTGACGAGTCAAAAGCTAATCCAGCTGTGGCAAAGTGGGAGTTAAGTTTCTCCAGGATTAGGGACTTGTTTTCCAATCTTGCCACTTGCAACTATCTTTGTTGGGACAGAGGGGCCATGGGTCATTCTTCTATAGCTTTGATAGTCTTCCCATATTTTATGAGAATTACCTTTAGCTTGTTCGAGAGTAGAAATATAATAGTTAGCTTTAGCAGAGCGAGTTTTTTCACACAGTTATTCCTGGCTGTTCTAAAGGCCTGCCAATCCAAGATTCTTTGGAATGTCTAGCTTTAGCCCAGAGCTTATCTCAAGCTATAAGGGCTGCCTTGAGATCCGAGGTGAACCAGGGGTTGGAATTGTTCCGCACTTACTTTGATGAAAGGGGCATGCTTATTTATTATTGTAGTGAGTTTGTCATTAAGGATGTAAGCTGCCTTGTTGACATCTTTGGCTAGGTAGAGATCTTGCCATCTGATCATGCTCAGGTCAGATAGGAAGTTTACTGCACTGAATTTGCAAAAGGATCTTTTTGTTATAAAGATGGGTTGCGGCCGGGCCTTAATTTGAGATCTTATGCAAGCAACAATTCCATGATCGCTCATATCATTGTGAAACACTGCCAAATTAGATATTTTGTGTGGATGGGTGGTTAGTACCACATCTAGAATGGAACTGTTGGCAGTATTTAGAGTGTTGTTCCTAGTGGGTTCACTGACTAATTGCCCAAGACCTAGCTCGTCACAAAGGGATTTGAGGCCGTGTGATTTAGGTGACAGCCAGTCCATATTTAGATCTCCTAGAAATATTGTTTCAGTTTTTGCATCTACGAACATGGATTTCAAAAGATTACGGACTTCATCACCACCAGACGGGGGTCTATAGCCACCTAGGATAGTGATACATTCCAAGGAGGGGAGATGAAGACTCAGTGAAACTAACTCAAATACCTTGGCTAGAGATTTGCAACTAATATTGGTGACCGAGTACTTAGATTTGGCGTAGATAACCACACCCCCGCCTCTAGACTCTCTATCTGCTCTAAATAAATTGTAGCCCTGCAGTGATATTTGTCGATCAGTGTTCGTCTTTTTTAACCACGACTCAGTAATTATGATAAGGTCAGGGTTAACGTGTGCAGCCCAGGCTTGCAGCTGTATAAGTTTTTTAGGCAGGCTTAAAATGTTGACCATCATCATTTTGAGACCTGTGGCCTCAGCAAAATCGATAGGCGAGGTAAGTTGTGGTGGGGGGGCAGGTTTGAGCTCCACATTTCCTGAGCAGAGAAGAAGCAGAAGTATAACTTTCTTTAAGGAGCTTATAAGAATGGAGACTGCTTTTTTATTTCTTCGCGGCAACCCATATCGTGCTGCGCAAGAGGCGGCACCACTGTAATGACAGTTGATCGTGATCAATGTAATTGCTTGAATAGACATAGGTGAGGACAGTAGCAAGGAGGTGTAGGCTAACCGGGGGGAATAGGCTAAAAGGGGAGAGGAGAATGACATAGTGTCTGCATGGTAGACCGTTATAACATTAGGTATTGATAAGGTACATTGGAGAACTGAATTGCATTGAGGTACTTCGAATTGCACTGTATTGCTGAGAACTCTGCACCTTAGGAGCAATAAAAACACAATAAGGAGAGCCATGGTCCCAGATTGAGTGGTCTTGTGATTTGTATTAGTGCAATATTTTCTAGGCAAGTAATTTGCCCACCTAGGTACTCACTTAAAACCTAGATGAGAAAATACAGCAGAAAGGGGAACAAGGAGAGCAGGAGCAGCTTAGTTAGTGGCGGGGCTCACGAGATATTCACACAGGACAGTCTTATTGGCCACACTCAGATACCAATCATAGGTTGGCAGCAGTCGAAACTAGGCCAATGAAGCAGTAATATGATATAGGAGGCGGAACATGAGTGTATTTAAAGGAGGTCTGGGGGGGTGGGGTGGGAGAAAATTTCAGGTCAGAGCGAGAGCTGAGAAGTCAGAATTAAGAAGGGAACACTGTAACAGGCTATAGAGAAGGTGCTCCAATCAGAGCAAAGCAGGCAAGCGAGCGTACCAATCACAATCCCCCTATGGCAGTGCCGCACCAATCAAGGGTGCCCAGGCATGCTGGCTTTCTGCAGAGGATTCTATCGGCATCTATCGGTATGACAGCGTAGCGTAGGTAATAATAGGGTGCTCAGCATCTGTCTGACTTGAGTCTGAAGGGTGGATGGCAGACACTGAGGGCTTCCTGTTTTCAGCAGCAGAGCTGTCGCACAGGCAGTTTTAAGGAAGTTGTCAGCCTGTTGAGTGACGCTTAGGGGAACCTCAACTGCAATTACCCCTTGTAGCAGCACTGGGAAAGAAGTAGAACGATAATGCAGGCCATATTGCCCACAAATGAGTACAATGATTTATGTAGAAGACCAAGAATCCCTCTAGTGGCAGGTCTGTATAACCTGCTAATGGAAAACTAGCCACAAAAAAAAAAAAGGTAGTTAGACTTATCGGCTCCAAGGCAGAGTGCTTGGATGGGGGCTGCAGGAAGATCAGTCAGACAGAAGAGGTGTAAGCACTTTAAAACAGTAGTAGAAATTACAATCCAGCTAATACAGTTGAAAACTTCTAATTATACAGTTGAAATGTGCTTAGTTCTATCGAAAATCTAACAAAGTGCCAGGTGTCTATAGCAGGGGAGAAGTCCTGGCCAATCAGAGTGGGTTTGCTGGAAGCACCCATGTTCCAATTGGCTGCGCTGTCCCGTACCTTCCAAGGAGCTGCAAGCTGGGTGCTGGCTGACCGTGGGGGAGCTGAAGCAGCCTTGTTCAAGAGCAGGCAGCTTCCAAGGAGCTGCAGGCGGGTGTCCTGGTCTTGGTCGGTGGCTGGCTGGGTGCCGGCCGACCGTGGGGGAGCTGAAGCAGCACTGTTCAAGGGCAGGCACTGCCAGTCACTGAATGAAGCCCCCCTCCCACTCCTGCAGTGCATCATAAACTCCACCAAACCAACACAAGGGGTTAGGCTAAAGGCATGCACCTATACAGGCTGCTAGGCAGCATGATGCAGAAATACACTTCGTTATTCACCCCTCTCTTCTGGAAGAACTACCTCAGCATCATTGAGATCCAGCAACTTCTTATAATAGGCCAAAGCTGGAACTCTGTGTCAGGGAACCTCTGGGCACATAAGGCCTGTCATCATGAACCATTGCATTAATAATACTACAACTATTGCAAAGGTAAGAACAAACATATTTCTAAGGAGGGCTATATTTAATGGTACTTATGTACTCTATATTTTTTATTTTATTTTGTTTTTGTTGACCGGGTGGATGTGCTAGCCATAGCAATGACTATTTTCAGACACGACCCGGGAGGGTACAATTACAAACTGGCAGAAACACACATACAGTAGCAGTACAAAGTTAGACATAGTTGAACGAGACCAATACAGTCATGGTAGAAATAATACAATAATAAAGTGGGTATGCGGTAGTAAGGTAAATAGTGTAGACCGTTAATGCAAACATTATATATTGGGGCCCAGATATTCAAACTGCACCATAAAAGTGAGCAACAGAAGGAGCAAGCACAAGTCCACTGCACCCATGCGCAATACGCACAACATTCAAACACTGTGCAGGTCAAGGTGCGCCTACGGCACACGACTGAATATCACGCCAACTGCACCACAGCACAACCAGGGATGTGCAGTGGCACAGGTCAGATGCACAATAGCACAACCAGGGATGCTCAGTGGAGCAGGGCAGCAGTGCAACAGCACAACCAGGGATGCTCAGGGACAGGATGCATGGGCCCACCACCCATGCTAGAGATGCGCAGAGGAGCACACAGCAGAACAGACATCGTCCGCCACACCCCATGCACTGCACAACTGGAGGAGAGCTGGAATAACCAGTGCCCATGGATACCAGCAACAAACCCACAGCCGGGGCATGGTACCCCAGCACACCTCCTGGCAAGCTGTGACTGGCACACAAGGAGGTCCTGCCACCCTGTGCCACACCATCCCATCATTGCAGAGCACACTCTGCACCATGATTCCCAGACACCCTGCCCAGGAGCAGTGCCCACCAGTGCAGGACACCCCATACGTGCCACCATCCCCACTGTGACAATGCAACCCTGTGCACCACAGAGCCATTCAAGGCAGCCCCACCATGAGCACCCTTCAGTGGGTGGCAGCAGACAGCGATGCAACAACTGCATACACAGTGCCACCATGCACATCCCCCCCGAGGTACAGCTAAGAGACTGACCATGTGTTGGCACACGAGGTACCCCACACATGACAGGGCATGCACTGGACCCCACCATCAGTGTTATAGCACCCTGCACACCCTCCCAAGGACACATCCTGACCCAGCACTGGCCACAACAGCCAGCGCAGACACCCACAGTGGTGCATGGGAGCATGTGCCACACAGGATGCAACACAGTGCATGGACAAACACCCACCCATACCCAAGGGCACATCAACACAGGGACACAGTAGTGGGTCAACCAAGCCTCTGGCATGTGGCCACAGAAACCGTGTACACATGGCCAGCACCTCTCCATGGCACAGGAGTGCCAGCCACCCTGCACAGGCACCATGAAGCTGTATGCCACCAGCATGCACCCAGAGCACAAGTGACAGACAGTGGAGCACATCCCCTGCAACAGACACAAGTGACAGCATGGAGGTGGGACAACAACAGTGGAGGCCACAGTACCACCAGAGGCAGACATGCACCACACCAGTGACAGGAGGCAACCCAGCATTGTGCTGGGTACAGTGGCTGTCCAGCATGGACAACCACCACTGACATACCAGCGGACTGTGCAGGTCACAGACATGCAAGGGTGTCAGCTGCACAGGCCATGGACGGTCTAACAGGTGTGCCATGGACATGGTGCATGCAACATGGACCACTGCACACAGTGATCCAGTGCACAGGGAACAACACACAAACCGCAGACAGTGACTGATAGCTACGCCCACACCATAGTCACTTCCCCTATGGACACACACACACACACATGACTGCACCACCCTTGATGCCATGCACACCACTGCAGCTGAGCACCTGTAGCCCACTGCAAATCAGAGACCACCACAGCAGGCATAACAAAACAAATGTATACTAAAAGGTAGAAAACAACTATTTACAAATATGTACACAACTGTTGGGGGTGAGGCCACAAACCAGGTGGGGGTGGGCAAGGGGCAGGGGTGAACAAATGGTAGAGGAAGGAGGGGTGTGAGGGTGGGTCCGGGGAAGGTAGGGTTGAATACGGGGCATGGTATCTTCAGCGGGCACCCCGCTCCCCACTCCTGTGGCGCCTCCCGCCACATCTCCTCCTGACGCCATGCTGGTCCATGCGCTGAAGGATCTCTAGTGAGGCACATGCCACCTGTAGCAGCTCCCGCATGGCCTTCTCCAGGTGCATCATCCTCCATCCACCTAGGACAAGGGAGCAGAGTCAATAGGTGTGAATGCCCATCCCCCTGCAGCCCACCCATTGTGTATGGCATACAGCCATGGGACATGCCCCTATGATGGTGTGCAACCACCCACAGTGATCGTGTCCACCTGACCTGCCCACCCAGGCACACACAGCCATGCGGACTGCTACACACACCCACCGCCCAAGTCCCGCAAAGCACCACCTTGGCTGTACAGTGACATGGCTATGCGGTGCGAAGGCAGTGGCATAGCCATGTACCCGGTGCACGCATGGACCACCAGCGATGCACACCCACACATGCAGTGCCACTGGACAGTGCTGACTGTACTGTGTGGCATGCATGGTAGTGGTGTCAGTGGATGGTGGCCATGCCCTGCCGCCTGCCCTGCAACACAGCATGCACAGAATATCCTGGAAGAAAGGAACTCACCATCATCAGCCTGATCCAGGCGCTGTACTCCGATGCGACCAGCTGCCTGTGGCTGTTAACCAGCTCCCCTAGCCACACCTCGGTGTCGGTCCTCTTGGGCTCAGTGCCGGTCTTCAGGGCCTAGGGTGCAAACATGAAGAGGGGAATGTCAGTACAATCCAGTATGAAAGGTCCCCCACCCCCGGGTGTGTGGGATCCCGCACAGCCCAGCTATGCCACAACCCCCCCAACACCACCTCCACCACCAACACCACCAACACCACTGCCCACACTGGACTGCCCACCCCCCCAGTGTGGTGGACACATGCCCACTGCATGGACACAACCAGTGTATGGATGGGGCACCTACCTGGTCGTGGCACTGCGCTTCTCCTGGCACTTGCCCGCAGGTGGGCAAGCCTGTCCAGGTCCCTGCACTGGAGGTCCCCATATCTGTGGCGACATTGCTCAGCTGTAGCTCCATTCCTGTGTCCTCTTCCAGCACCACCGCCACCTCCTCCCATACAGCACTCCTGGCCCTGTCCAGGAGTGCATTTCCAAACAGTGCCCCATTATGAGGCTCCACTAAGGCCACCAAATTGGCCAGCTCCACCTAGCTCCAAACAGCAGCCCTCCTTCTTGCCATCGCTGAAGCTGGTTGGAGTCAAAATGTCACTCAGTAGCACGGACCTCCACGTGCAGATGCTGTGCGGTACAGCGCTGCCATCCCCCATCGTGCTGTCACCGAACAGTGCGATAGTGGTGCACCCATGTGGACACATGGTGCCTAGGGGGCAAAGGTCAGGCACAGGGTCAAGGGTCTCTCATGCTAGGACCGCCACAGCACGATTGGTACTCCCTGCATGTAACACGATTGGGTGCCTGTGTGAGATGCCCTGTAGTGGCCTACCGCACTGTGACTCCATGGTGCCTATGGCACCCCAGTGCAAGAGCGCCATACATGTGAACAGCGCAGTAGCACCACTGGCACAATGGTGGCCATGCCCTGCACTGCCTCCCGTGCACAGCACGTCAGCAGCATGGCAGGCATCAGCGTCAGCACCCCAGGCATGCACCGTTCGGTGTCCACTGTGCACGTCACAGAACTGCGCCCTTGCCTGAGCACGTTCAACACAATTGCGCAAGGCGCAACAACGCAATATTCAGCCAGCATATGCAAATTAGCTCATCAGCGATTCAATGGCACAGATACTGCATTAGCATCCACTTAAAATTGAGCCTCACCTCATTTGCATGTGTTGCGCTATATAAATGCAACATTGGGCTGCAGAGGCCATAGTCTGGTATTGCAGTCTATTGTGGTGAGTTGCATGCTGTTTGGGAATGTGGACTGTGGTGTGTGGGAGATGCATGGGACTACACAGTCAGAGGTAACACCTGTCATTCCCACAGGATCAATGATGAGCGAGCATGAGATGGAGGAGGAGAAACAGAAATGTGGGAGACGGAGGAGGCCAAACTTTACCAATGCAGAAACAGATGCCCTGTTTGAGGCCTACCTTGACCAGGAACCGCTGCTCAGCGGACAGCGGGGAACACCACAGGCCCATGCTGCTGCATGGGGTGAGGTGGTGCGTGCCATCAACCAGCATGGCAGCCACCAGCAGTCTGTGCAGGAGTGCAAGAAGAAGGTGGGCACAGATAGGAGGAGGATTAAGGATAAGGTGGCTGCCATCAGGGCAGCATGGGCTGTGACTGGTGGGGGACAGCCGGCCGTGCAACACCTGATGCCACAGGAATAGCGGGTTGCTGGCAGCATGCAGTGTTTTGCCATCGAGGGTGTTCCCTGTGGTGGCTTCCAGACGGGTGGTAACCCATCACTGCATGGTAGGTCCTGATCTGTCACTGTGGGGGGGAATGCCATAGGGTAGGGCTGATACATTAATGCTATTGTGTTCCCTTATAGTTCATGAGCATCTACATGGGTCAGCGACGACGGGCTCATCCACTGAGGGCGATACCCTGCATACAGAGGAGGGCCCATCCAGCTCCACAGGTGTCCAAGGGTCAGGACGACAGTGGGCCCGCCTGGCTGTCCGGACTGATGTTGGTGGAGCAGGTGCGGAGGAGGCCCTGCCCGGGTCCCAGCATGACAGCGTCCATGGATGCCAGCATGCTGAGACTCGGACTGGTGCCAGATCCATCACTGATGATGATGGAGCTCACATCATGGACAGTGATACGTGTGGGCCGCAGGATGGCCACACAGCAGGTTACAGCATGGGCATAGCATAGGTGGTGCCGCCGTGGAGGCCTGCGTGACATCACAGTCCCAGCCTGTGCCTGTCTGCACAAGTGGGGCAGCACTGGTGTGTGTCCAGGACAGTAGGGCTGTTGCGGCTGCTGTGGTGGCACCGTTGAGACCTGGAGAGTGGCGGCCAGAGGGGCAGTGTCAGCAGTCGATCAATGGCGATGGAGGGACAGTGTCAGGGGGCAGCATCAGTGCACCACCTGAGAACATGCCCAGGCATGGCCCTGGTGTGCAGTGCCCAACCTCAAGGGGTGCTGCCCAGTATGGCCATGAACACCATGAGGGACCGCGTGCCAATCAGGCGGATAACCTCTTAGATGAGCATACTCCATGATTCAGTGGATCAGCAGTTGCGGCTTGTGATGGCGGTGGATGCACTCAGTGCGGTCCTCCACCAGGCAGAGAAGCAGCACAGCAGGGATGGACCGGCTGAGGGAGGATGTGACCACCGCCATTGACAGGCAGACACAGGCATTCACAGCTGTCATGGCCACAATGGGCACACAGTTATTTGCCCATGCATCGCAGACACCGCACAGTGCAATGTTCACCCCCCATTCCCGGCGTCATGCGACACTCTCCTTGTTGACACCGGGTTCAGCTGTGGGCATCCCGAGCACGCCTGGTGCAGGCATGTTCGGTGATCTGCAGACCCCTGCTCGAGAATGGTCACATTCCCGCAGCAGAACCCCTGGGGGACCGTTGGTGCCACCCCATGAGGCCATTGGTCAGCCTGTCACTGCTGGTGGGTCTCGATGGGGCCACCCACGCATCTGTGGCAGCCATGGTGCTGTGTCACATGACTGACCTGTCTCCTACAGTGGCTACTGTCAGACGCTGCCCTGTGTACAGTGTGTTGTTCAACGTGCAATGCACGGGTGGGGTACCCGACCCTGCACACACACACACACGTTCCATGTGCACACCCTCCCGGCTGCTGGCCACTGTGATGTGTGCATGATGATGCCTGCGTTGCTCTGTCCGCCACTGTGCAATGGCGCCAAGCGTCTGAGACACGCACAATGACAAGTGCTGGGCATGGTGGTCTGTGGACGTGTGTTTGGCTAGGGGTGGCGGTTGGGGGCAGCGTGCCTCCTACCCTTTGTGCATGTCTTGTGGGGTGTGTGTGTGTGTGTTTGTGTGTGTGTGCATGACTGCGTGCCGTCTTAGGCCTTGCCCATCCCTGATGGTGTGTGCGGTTCCATGCTCAGCCAATTCCCTTTACGACATGCACCCCTGGGGATTGTCCATGCATGCTTGTGGGTTGTGCACTTGCCATCAGTGGTTGCACATGGCCCCATGACTTGCCTGGGTTGGTTGAAGTGCTCCTCTGTGATGGTGTCCCGGTGTAGCTGTGCCATCTGGATCAGTCGGGGGTCCCTTCGACCGGGGGGGGGCTGCCCATCACCATCTGCACCAGCGTCCTCATAGTCCCTATCGCTGTCTCTCTCTTCGACCTGTACAGCTAACCCACAGTCATTGGCCATGTTGTGCAGGATGCAACAGACCAGGAATAGCCCGCAGGCCTTTGAGGGGCTGTACTGTAGGGCACCGCCAGATGTGTCCAGGCAACGGAAATGTGCCTTCAGCATCCCGAACACCCACTCTATGACATTGCGTGTGGTGGCATGTGCCTCATTGTACCGTTGCTGCGATGGGGTCGCAGGCTGCTGGTATGGTGTGAGCAGCCAGTGACGGAGTGGATATCCACTGTCACCTGTGTGTAAAGGGTGGACATTAGTTTGGTGATCAGCATCGCCCTCCCATGGGCAATCTAGGCCAGTACCCATGTCACCTCTGACTATGCCCCTTCCAAGATCCATGTCTTTCTGCGTGATTTGCATACTCACCCACTAGGTGGCCAGTGGGGATGTCCCCACTCTCGAACCTGTGGCACAGTGCAGACTGGTGCCAGATGAAGGCATCATGTGCTCCCCAGGGTGCGTGGCACATACATTGGTTATGCGCCCCCTAGCATAGCACACCACCTGGCAGTGGATGCTTGCATAGCCCTTCTGATTGATGTATGCAGCACCTTCTGGGCCAGGTGGCGTGCGGATGGCCACATGGGTGCAGTCAATGGCTCCAAGCACACCAGGCATATGTGCTACCCTGTGGAACTCTTGTATGTGTGCTGTGTGCTCCGCCTGTGTGCTGGGGAAATGGATGTACTCCACAGCATGTGACAGCAGTGCGCTGAGGAATTCTGTGAGTAGGCATGACACGGCCAACTGGGTTATGCCTGTTGTGTCCCCTGTTGGTCTCTGGAAGGCACCCGTGGTGAGCAGGCACATGACAGCTGTCACCTTTGTCTCCACTGACAGAGCATGGCTCCGTCATGTGGGTGCCTGCATCTCATCACTGCACAGCTCACAGAGCCGCCTCAGGATCACCCAGTTCAGGCAGTACTGGCCTACTATCTCGGTGTCACTGTACTGCTCGAAGCTGGTGCGGGCTTGGTACTGCCTGTTGGGGGCATACCGCTGATGGGCCCTTCCACATCCGTGCCCCCCTGCTGCCTGCCTTCTCACACCCCTCACTACTGCCTCCATCTGAATGGTGGCACTGGTCATGTCCCTGGCTTGTGTCCTCCCCCCAGCAGCTGTATTCCCATTCCCCCACTGTCCTTTATGCTACTCCCTCTGCACCTGGAACACCTCCCAGATTTGGATGTCCTGCCCTCTGTCACTGTCCTCAGTCCACTGTGGCACTTCCCATTTACTCCTGCACAGTGGCACAGGCTCCCCTCTCCTTTCCTGTTCCTGGTAGTTTCCAGGTGTGCTCTGTTCTGCTCCTGCCCAGTCCTGCTCACTGCTACTGTCTGCCTGGTTGCTGTCACCTCGCTCCCACCTCTGGCTTCCCTGTAGCATTCTTGCTCTTCTCTCTTGTTCCTTTTCATTTTGGATCATTTCCGCTATCTCGCAACTTCCGTTTGCTCCCCTATTGCATATGGCGCATGTTGTTGAATATCGCACTGCGCCATTTATTCATGGTTCCTTCCCCTTCAGTTGCACATGCATTCATTACCATTGCACTCTTGCACATTGCAATTTAGGCGCTTGCTGCCTCCCACTGAATATCGCACAATTGTACATTTTCGGACTTGCGCTGGCGCATCCCTGTTGCGTATGGCGCAACTCTTTTGAATATCTGGGCCTGGAAGTACAAAATAGTAGACATAATTCCTAATAAAATACAGAGCAAATGAAGATACAATCACAAAACTGGCAGCCACACATAGCAGTACAGAGTCTGACATAGTAGAAATGTAGAGACCAGTACAGGCATGGTAGAAAAGACAAATAATAAAACAGGTATGCGGTAGTGAGGTAAATAGTGTAAACAGTTAATACAAATAGTATAATATTGCAAGTGCAAAATATTAGACATAATTCATAGTTAAAATTCAGAGCAAACATAATCATAGTGAACAATACTAGAACAGGGAGACAGTAGAGGAAGTAAAAGGAAAATAACAATGCATACCATATTGTAAGCTGTGAAGCCAGGGCATATTGATAGCTAAGGCTAAATACACAATGTGCTGTTCGTGACCATGGTATACTAGTAAGTTTAACAAGTCTGATGGTGGGGGGGGGGAAGGAAGTGGAAATCATATAGGGGACTGTGGAAGGGGAGATGTGGGGAAAGTGCTGATACTTTTAAGAGCACAGACTGCAGTGTTGGGAGAGGAATGGAGGAAATATGGGCTAGGGCGGGTCAAAGCAGGTGCATTTGTAGGAAGTGGCAAGATGGTTATGTAATCCTCCCTTAAATGAGGCATGGGAAGGTAATTGGCATAGAGCAAGTGGCAGGGAGTTCCAATATTGGGGAGCATGGCAGGTGAAGGCTGCGGCACCTTTGGAGGAATGATGTCTGGGGATAAACACAGGCGCTTGTTCGGTAGACCTTGGACTATAGTGGGATGTCAAATTAAGGAACAGTCCCGCCAGGGGTTTGGGTACTTGTGAGCAGACAATTTTATCTATATAGGATAGCATATGACACCCTATACATGACAAGGCTATTCTCCACCCGAGTGGTTACTATGCCGACTAGAGGTGTATGAAAGTTGCCATTTCCTCTTCAGTGGATCTTTCACAAAATTTGGCAACTTTCTAGGAAGTTTCTGAGCTTCTGCCTGTGGTGGATTGGAAAACTTCTGAATGTTTATGGCAAAATTTCACCCAGTTTTGCCCCCCCCAACCTGTTAAATACCCCCCGTGGTATGTTTTTCCACCCAATGTGTTAAATACCCTCACATGGCTAGCCCCCCGACAGTAGCCAATCCGCACATCTGATTAAATAAATAAAAAAGAGCTGGTGGCTAGTGGTCTCTCTCCTCACCCAATCACCCTTCCCTAGTGGCCTGCCGGACATGTATTTTAATAAAAAAACCCTGGTGGCTTGTGGTCTCTCCCCTTGCCTGATCACCCACCTGTGTGTAGACTATAAGCTTCATACTTATAGTAAACCCCCCTTGGATCCCTAACCTCTGTATTTAGTAAAATATCTTCCCTGGTGGTCCAGTGGTAATGAACCCTGCTCCCTCCCTATCCCTGATCCCCACCAAAAATGTATCAATAGAATTTTTTTTAACTTATTCCCTCGGTGCCTGGTTGCCAAAATCCAATTCCTCCCTGGTGGTCTAGTGGTAATATGGCAGTAGCAGTAGTCAAGTAGCGGTCCCTCCCACCCTAGTAGGTAGTGTCCCACCCCACTCCCCACATCCCAAAATGGAGTGGGTCACTGGGACAGCCCTCCACTCTCCCCCACAGATGGCAGCCCACTGAGCTATCAGTGAATGTGCACATGCTTGTACAAGCACAGGCTCATTCACTGACAGTCAGACCAACTCTCAGTCATTGTGGTTTTTCAGGTGTGCAGCGAAGGGGGGAGGGGCTACTCGAGTCACTGGTGGGAGGACGGGATGTTTACTCCATCCCACCACCCCCACCAGTGACCAGAACAGCACCTCCCATCTCTGTACCCCTGAAAACTCACCATGACAGTGAGCTGGCAATGAAAGAGTCTATGCTTGTACAAGCAAAAGTTCATTCGTTGGTAGCTCAGTGGGCTGCTGGCCATGGAAGAGAGCAGAGGGCTTCGCTGGTGGCCCGCTTTGTTTCAAGATGGGGGAGCAGGGTGGGACACTACCTGCTGGGTTGGGGAAGTGGGGGTCACTACTTGACTACTGCTACTACCATATTACCACTAGACCACCAGAGAGAAATTGGATTTTGGCACTGAGGGAATAAATGAAAAATCAATAATATTTTTACATATGGGGTGAGGATCGGGGGCTTGGAGGGAGCAGGTTCATTACCACTAGACCACCAGGAAGGATATTTTACTAGGGGAATAGGGGTGAAGGGGGTTACTACAAGTATGAATCTTCTAGTCTGCACATGGATGGGAGATCGGGTGGGGGAGGAACCATTAGCCACCAGCGTTTTTTATTAAAATACACATCCAGCAAGCCACTAGGGATGGGTAATCAAGTGTGGGGGGGGGGGACACTAGCCATCAAGATTTTTTTTAAATGCTTGTCGGATTGTGAATTTTTTTTTAGTATTTTAGCAGGCACTGGGACAGCTATGCAGGGCAGGCAGAATTTCTGCAAAAGTCTGACTTTTGCTTCAGTTCCACCAACGAAAATCTTTTTTTGCACACCTCTGATGCTGACTGATGACCTCAAGAGTGAAGCTTGAGAAGTCTCTCAGTCGACATAGTAACCATGAGGGTGAAGAATAGCCATGTTTGTGTATAGGGCATCATACACCTTTACAGTGTGTGGCTTAAACTGTGCTCTTGTAAAAAGTACACATTACAAAACAGTTTCTACTGCAACTTGCGTTTTACTAGCTGTTAGAAAACACAAACATATTGATTTAAGATCAGCGCAAATGGGTTGCAAATCTAGCAGAAAAAACATGCTCACGCTGACTTTGGATCTTGGGTAACGCCATCATACTCAAACCCATGAATACATAAAACAGGGAGAAGAGAAGGAGAAATCACATTAGAGTTTTGAATTACTCACTTTAAAATAGTAACATAGAATTTGACGGCAGATAAGGACCGCTTGGCCCACCTAGTCTGCCTATTTCCCTACCTAACGGATAAGCTGCAGATCCTAGTTAACCAACAGCCTACTTCCTCCTACTCCCCACTAGAATTGCCTTATGTCAGTCCCATGTATTCTTGAATTTCCCCACTGTTTTTGACTCTACGACCTCCTCAGGAAGGCTGTTCCATGCATCCACAACCCTCTCTGTGAAGAAATACTTTCTCATATTAGCTCTGAGTCATCCCTCCTCTATCTTCAAATTGTGCCCCCTTGTTTTTGCCCATCTCTTTTTCTGAAAGATGCTACCCTCTTGGACTTTGTTGATTCCCTTGAGGTATTTGAAAGTTTCTATCATGTCCCCCCTCTCTCTCCTTTCCTTGAGGCTATACATCTTTAATTCCTTTAGTCTTTCTTCATATGTCTTCTGATGCAGACTCTGCATCATTTTGGTTGCCCTCCTCTGGACAGCCTCCACCCTGTCTATGTCTTTGTGGAGATGGGGTCTCCAGAACTGTACACAGTACTCCAGATGTGGTCTTACCAACTGTCTGTATAAAGGGCCAAAAACTTACTGTTTTCTACTGGTGATGCCTCTCCCTATGCATCCCAGTATCCCCCCAGCCCTCCTTACTGCCTTCTCACATTGCTGGCCCACCTTTAGGTCATCTGATATGACTCCCCCCAGGTCCCTTTCCATTTTTGTTGTTGTCAGTATCTCACCCCCCATTGTTTACTCTTCCCCTGGGTTTTTGTTTCGCAGGTGCATTACGTTGCACTTCTTTGCATTGAATCTAAGCTGCCATACACTTCACCATTCCTCCAACCTTGCCAAGTCCCTTTTCATCATTTCCACCCCACCTTGTGTATCAAACCTGTTGCAGATCTTTGTGTCATTTGCAAAGAGACATACTTTCCCTTCCAGTCCCTCTGCAATTTCACTTATAAAGACATTAAAAAGGACTGGCCCCAGTACTGAACCCTGCGGTACCCCACTAGCAACCCTCCTTTCTTCACTGTGGACTCCATTTACTATAACCCGCTGTGTCCTGTTGTCCAACCAGGCTGCCACCCTGGGTCCCACTCCCAGGCTGGCTAATTTGTTTATTAATCTTTTGTGTGGGACTGTGTCAAATGCCTTGCTAAAGTCTAGGTAGACCATGTCCACAGCCCCTCCCTGGTCTACTGCTTTGGTCACCCAGTCAAAGAAATCAATTAGATTTGTCTGACATGACCTTCCTGCTGTGAATCCATGCTGCTTTGGGTCCTATGCCTCACTGACCTCTAGGTACTCAACAATTCTTTCTTTCTTTCAGAAGTGATTCCATCATTTTACCTATCACTGAGGTCAAACTGACAGGTCTGTAGTTTCCTACCTCTGTCTTGCTCCCACTTTTGTGAAGGGGAATCACATCTGCCCTCTTCCAGTCCTCAGGTACCACACCATCCTCACATGATTTATTAAAAAGGGTAGTCAGTGGTGTTACTTGTTCTTCCCTTAGTTCTTTTAGAATTCTGGAGTGAATCCTATCAGGCCCCATTGCTTTATCCACCTTCAGTTTTAAGAGTTCTTTCAGAACCCTTTCTTCTGTGAAAGGAATAATATCAACCCCCCCCCCCCATCCAGAGTGCTTGTATTGACTGGATTAGGTATTTCCCCCTGCTTTTCCATTGTGAATACTGAGCCGAAGGGCATACGGACATTTCATCACATATAATTTTGCTGCGGACACAGCATTGCAGGGATAATGCCAAAAAGCACTAATGCCGCTGGTACAAAAGTCACTGTCAGTTTATACACATGGCGACCTTATACTAGCGGCAGGAAAATAACGATATTTAGTCCTCCTTCACAGTGTTGTGGGTGGGCCATAAAGTCTGTAGTAGCCTGGTGTATGGAGCCTTGAGGGAAGGGAAGTTGAGCATTGGCAGAGAATGGAAGGAGGTAAAAACTCAGAAAGAGAAATAAATGTTGTTTTTTATTTTTCCTTTTCCTGCAGGTTGCTTGTAAAAAGTTCCGTGACTTTGATATCCCAAAAGAGTTTGCTGGGGTGTAGCGGTACCTGAACATTGCCTATGAATGGGAGGAGTTTGCCAACACCTGCCCTGCCAATAAGGAGACTCAATATGGATACGCTCTGGTGACGAAGCCACTGAAATAACTGAAACACAGAGGTGGGGGGGGTACCTGGGGAGGCTGGACTTATGGACAGGAGGTGATCCTGCGAAGGGGAGTGGGAGGGGTGAAAGTCATTCACACTGCAGGCTGGAATGAAGCACTGTGTGAGGTGCAACACATCTGTAACTGATGCAGTTTTAACATCTTGGATGTCACCAGCATTTGCTAATTAGTCATGTGTGTGTGTGTGTGTGTGTGTGTGTGTATGTGTCTGCGTACGTACGTCTGTACTTGTTTCTGAAGTCAAATCAAAATACAGAGGGACTCAAAATGATATTAGCTGTGTCTGTATGTGTTGGGCTTTGTCAGGCATCGATGCAAGAAGAAAAACTTAGCACTCATTAATTGCCACCTCATCACTAGTAATTGCCACCATTTCCTTGCTCGCTTGAGTTCTGCTTCACATCACTATGTTTTTACTAATGTGCGGTAACCAGACAAAATAATACAGAAATAGCCTCACTTGCTTGATTGCTTCTGGCATTTTACTAAGGTACGCTATGTGCAAGTGGAAAGAAAGCACAGTACCTGCAATATGCTGTCAAATGGCATACAAACGGCACATACTCTTATTTTTAGTAAGGTGCGCTATGTTCCGAATGCTGAAAAGCACAGTACCTGCAATATATTTTCAAACGGCATATAAACGGGACAAATAACTCAAGGAACTTATTGATTAAATATACATACTTCCTCACACCAGCAGAAATTGGTACCAGAAGAAAAAGTATAGGGGGATGTGCACCTTCACATCTGGTAATACCACACATGGGCGACCAATTGTCCGGTAAGCTACCTCTTTTGCTGCTATTTGTCCGATGCTGAAAAATACTAACGATGATTATGGTAACAATATTCTGTCCATGCGACCGATGTATTGCAATATTTTGTCCGCGACCAAATGTCTGGGAACCAGTAGTCTGTACATGGAGCAGAAGTATTCATTCAGTATCCCTGCTTTTTCACTGTCACTCTCTACCCAATCGCCTTCCTCTTTGTTCAGCCTCAGTATCACTGCCTTAATCTTTCTTCGCCCCCTAATGTACCTATAAAAGGTTTTATCCCCTTTCTTAACCGAGTTGGCTATCTTTTCCTTGGTTTGGGCCTTTGCTATTCTGACTGCCTTACCCAAGTCCTTCTGCTTTAACTAGTACAGTTCTCTGTCCTGCTCCTTCTGTGTTTCCTTATACTTCCTGAATGCTATCTTTTTCTCCATTACCTTCCCACCACTTCTTTGAGAACCATAGTGTTTTTTTCTTTCGTTTTGATTTGTTTATTTGCTTCACACAAAGGCTTGTTGCCTCTGTGATGGTGGTTTTGATGTTTCCCCATTGTTTCTCCACCCCACCTTCTTGCCTGTTTGCTAGAGCTTTTCTGAGGCACTCTTCCATTTTGACAAAATCAGCCCTCCTGAAGTCCAGTACCTTCACTTTTATATGGCTTTACTCTACATCTAAGTTTATCGTGAACCACACTGGTGGTCACTTGTTCCCAGATGGCTACCCACTTCAAGATCAGAGATCCTCTCTCCGTCCCCATTTGAGAGTACCAGGTCTAAGACTGCTCTCTCCCAAGTGGGTTCCAAAACTAGCTGTCTGAGGCAAGCCCCCTGTAGGGCATCGAGAATGGCTCTGCTCTTGGATGTGGCTGCAGCAAAGGTGCTCCAGTCAACATCTGACATATTCAGGCCCCCCATCAGCAATATCTCCCCTTTCTCTGCCATCCCAAGGATGCCTTCTATCATTTCCTTGTCCATTTCCTCCCCCTAAGACGTGGGTCTGTATACAACCCCAATGCAGTTTGTGGAGTCATTTCCAGTCTCCAGGGTGACCCACAGTGCCTTCTCTCCTCCCTGTTTACCCTTTAGTTCTGTTGCTTTGATCCCTTCTCTTACATAGAGAGCTACTCCTCCTCCTCCTCTTCTTCCCTCCCTGTCCCTCCTATAGATTGCGTACCCTGGTATGTTGACATCCCAATCATGGTTCTTTGTGTACCATGTTTCTGTGACTGCCACAATATCCAGGCATCCCTCTTCCATCAAGGCCACCATTTCAAGGAGCTTTTTACCTAGACTACAGGCAGTGGTACTCATTACCTCCATTTCTTTATGGCTTTATTTCTTTTTGCCCCATCCCTGTCCCTACTGCCTTTGTCTTTTTCTCCATTTACCCCTGCCCTTCTCCCTATCGACTGCTCTATCTTGGTGTTTACCTCACTAATTACCCTGAGTTTTGGGGAGGGTTAGGATTTCCCTTCTCTTCTTCAGTGCCTTCCCCTTGGCTAGTTTAAATGCTTGCCATTGAAACATTTAAACCTATCACCTAGGATCCTGATTCCCATCCCGGATAGATGCAGACCATCACACCTGTATAGGCCTGCATCCCTCCAGGTGGAGCCCCAGTCCCCAATGAAGCCAAATCCCTGAGCTCTGCACCAGCTTTTTAACCAGTCATTGAATCCCATGGTGTGGAGTACCCTAGCCTCATCCTTGCCATAGACTGGTAGCACTTCAGAGAAAGTTACCATGTGTGCTACTTGTCTAAGGCCCCTCCCTAACTCCACAAACTTCTGTTGCACTGCTCTGATCCCATTCTCAGCCAGGTCATTCGTCCCTAGGGGGATATTGACATCTAGCTCCATCCCCCTTGCTGCTGCTCCCATGATCCTGAGGATAAATCTTTCCTTTTTATATCAGTAACGATCCCTCCCGGTGGCTGAGTCTTGCAATCGGTGGCGGGTACAGGTGTAGCTATGTCGACAACAGCAAGAGGATCCGTATCTCGTCCCCCCCACCTAATGGAGACAAAACAAAAGAAAAACAGATGTCTATGCTCAGCTGCCCTTTGGCCCATGACAAGTATGACAGTCAGTTGAAATAACTTAGATGTTTGTGTGTGCCTAAAGAAATGCCTTTTTTTGTAAACACTCAGTTGTTTATTGTGCAACACAGGCTGCCACGAGATGTGTAACTCTACTGCCTGCTTCTTTTGCAGCTCACAGTCATGACTGTGTGACATCTGACTGTAATGCAGCACAATGAAAAGTCTGCAGCACTACGGACATCACTACAGCAGCAGAACAACATTTTAGCCTTCACTGAAATCTATACATAACATCTAGCCATACACTATAACAGCTTTTGCAACATTTTGATTTTATTTTGTTTCACTTTTCAGCTCTTATTGTTGCACTAGACAACTCCTTTGCAAGGGTTCATACAAAGATTCATATAAAGGTGTTGTAGGAGCTATAAGGAATTCACCCATTAATGCTCTGTTAGTAGTATCTCAAAGAACCTCCATTCATGATATAGCTATCTAATTTTTCTTAAATGCTGTCTTATTTCTACTAACTATAATTTTGATTGGTAAAGAATTCTATGGGTTCATAGTAACATAGTATTTGACAGCAGATAAGGACCGCCTGCGCCCACCTAGTCTGCCCATTTCCCTACCTACATAAGCTCCTGCTTGTAAAAGATTCTGCAGCTTACCTTCTCTTTCCTACCACTATGGTTGCCTTCTGTTTATCCCATGCATTGTTGAATTCCCCTATTGTATTTGCTGCTATGACCTCTTTGGGGAACCTGTTCCATGCACCCACCACCCTTTCTATGAAAAAATACTTCCTCATATTACCCCTGAGTCTTCCACCCCCTCCAGCCTCATACTGTGACCCCCTGTTCTTGCACTTCTCTTTTTCTGAAAGATGCTTCCCTCCTGAGCCCTGCTTTTCCCCTTGAGGTACTTGAATGTCTCTATCATATCTCCTCTCTCCCTCCTCTCCTCAAGGGTATACATATTAAGGTCCTTCAGTCTCTCCTCATATGTTTTCAGGTGCATTCCTTTCACCATTTCTGTTGCCCTTCTCTGCACTGCCTACATTCTGTCCATGTCCTTCTGCAGATGTGGTCTCCAGAACTGAACACAGTATTCCAGCTGTGGCCTTGCCAATTGTCTGTACAGTGGCATCACCACCTCCTGTTTTCTACTGGTGATGCCTCTCCTTATGCACCCTAGCATCCCTCCGGCCCTCCCCACTGCCTTTTCACATTGCTTGGCTACTTTAAGGTCATCTGTTATAATTACCCCCAGGTCTCTTTCCAGTTTTGTTGTTGTTAGTGTCTCCCCTCTCATCTTGTACTCCTCTTCTGGATTCCTGTGCCCCAAGTGCCTGACTTTGCACTTTTTGCATTGAATTTGAGCTGCCACACTCTTGACCACTCCTCCAACATGCCTTGGTCCCTTCTCCTCTTTTCCACCCCATCTGGAATGTCCACCCTTTGGCAGATCTTGGTGTCATCTGCAACCCCTCTGCAATGTCGCTGAAGAAGAAATTGAAGAGGACTGGCCACAGTACTGAGCCTTGTGGAGCCCCGCTGGTCACTCTCCCTTCCCAGGATTGAACTCCGATAGCAACCACCCTCTGTGTTCTGCTGCTCAGCCATTTTCTGACTCAGTTCACCATGTTGGGACCCATTTCCAGACTGCACAACTTGTTTGCTAGCCTCCTGTGTGGGATGGTGTCGAATGCCTTGTTAAAATGTAGGTGGGCCATGTCCACACCGCCCCACCCACACACACACCGATCAACTACACTTTGAGTAAAGTAGAATTTCCTTTTAATGCTATTATATTTTTGGCCAGTATTTTGTAATGCATGACTCCTGTTGTTATTATGGACTTGCTTAGAATCAAAGCTAATTTCCTGAAATTAAAACTGGTCATACTATGTCAAACATTTGTAATTGATCACCCCTTAATCACCTAGTCTCAAGTTTTCTTAGTCTAGATTTATATAAATTGTTTTTTAGTTCATGTATTAATTTTGTTACTTTTCTTTGAACATTCTCCATCAGATACATGCCTACTCTTTTATTAGAGTACCAGAACTGGGTGGCATAGTCAAGCTACAGCAATACATATGCCCTATACAAAGAAAGGATAATGCTTCTGTCCCTTGATTTTGTGTTGTTTTCTATTGCCTCTATTATGTTGCTTGCCTTTGCAAAAGCTTCACTGCATTGTCTTGTTCCTTCAAGGTCCTCAGTTGTAGTAATACCCAGATCCCTTTCTTGGGTACTGGTAGTGAATATTTTATTGTATAGAGTGTAAGTATGCATAATATTTTTGTTCCCTACATGCATCAATGTACATTTATCTAGATGAAAGATAATTTCCAGTTTGGATGCCCAGGCTAATATTAAGTAAGTCCAGGGGATCAATTTTTAAAAGCCCCAAACCTCAGCTTGCAGCCTCTCTGGGTGCATCAGGGACCCTGCACCTGATTTTGGTACAGGAAGGGTGCCGATGCCAAACTCCACAAAGTTGCCACAGCCACTTCCACGTGTCAAACAACTAGTTCACAGGAGGGGTTTGATGAAGGCTGCATTGTTTCCAACTGGTGGTGCCCCCAGAGAAACCCATAGCCCAAGGCAGTCACACACCATGCCAGCTGGCACTGCAGTAGTGTCCCCACAGTGCACACAGTGTCATGTGACTACCACCACACCCCTATACACCATGGGGATGTGGATCGGAACAGCAAATAGGACTGACACCATCAGTGCATACCATGTGAGCACAGTGGAATGCCCGTTGCACTCTGAGAGACATGTGCATCCAGAGGGATGCTAATGTTGAACCCTCAACCCCTCACAGCCTTGTCACCCACATTGCAGACACCATTACCTAGCTGGCGCAGGATAGGACTGAGTGTGCACAATGTAGCATTTATTCTCTCCAACTTTCCATCAAGCATACCCCCACATTAACTGCAGGAGAAGCTGTCTAATCTGTATAAGTTCACATGGCACTTGGATAAGACACACAACTGTAATTAGTTCCAGGTAAAGTGGAGTTGTGATTATAGGAAAGATGGAGGCCTCCATCCCCCCATACTGTCTGCATTGTCACAACTGGTGAGCACCAAAGGAGGCCCCAATAGTGACATTATACCAAGAAGTACTGTGGATAGGGGCATGACATGGTATATCAACAGCCATGTAACATTGGCAGATGGAGACCCTGGAACCCTGACAATGCAGTGTGGATTGGTACATGTGGTGCCTACCTCTGTTGTCCATCAACACAGAACCCTAGCACACTAATGCATAGCAACTGTGCTGCTGTGCAGTCCGCTGTACTCACAGACAGCCAAGGCTGTGGCACAGTCCAGCTACTCTATGTTTGGGGGCAGAGGGGAACCAGTAAGGTTGGTGTGCAATGTAACAAGGGTTTGCAGTATGAGTGGTTGCCAACTGCAGGCACTTCCATGTACAATACCCATCCACCACCTCGTGCGGCCCATCAGATATGTCTGATTATCTGGTAGTAATGGTGGCAACACTGAGGATAACACACTGACAGCTGCAAAACATGCAGTGGCATGTCCACATCCTGTCATCTATAGGATGATGCCGTAATTGGGAATGGGCATTGCATAGCAGCAGTTTGGTGGTGCGGAGAACAGCCTGTCCTGCCTATTTACTGTGAGGTGAGATGTCTTCATGGGGTGACTGCCAGAGGTGGGTGTTCCAGGAGTTTCTATGTCATAAGGGTGATCCCTGAAAGGCAAGACACTGGTTAGGCCCAATCTGGAGTACTGCATGCAGTACTGGAGGCCACACCTTCACAAGGACATTAACCAAATTGAGGCATTCCAGAGAAGGGCAACCAAAATGGTGCAGGGACTGCATCAGAAGACATATGAGGACAGATTAACCGAGCTCAATATGTATACCCTAGAGCAAAGGATGGAGAGAGGTGATATGATCGATACATTCAAACACCTTAAGGGCATTAACAAGGTGAAAGAGTCTAACATGTTTAAATATAAGAAAAATAGCAGGACAAGAGGACGCAGCATGAGATTAGAGGGAGGCCGATTAAGGGGGAATTTGAGGAAATACTTTTTCACAGAAAGGGTGGTGGATGCATGGAACGGCCTACCTCAGGAAGTGGTGGCTATGAATACAGTGCAGGGCTTCAAACAGGCATGGGATATGCATAAGGGAGCAATACAGATGAGTATGAATAGCTAGACCACTGACAGAGCAAAGGCTGATGGCACATTTATAAGGTAGAAAAAGAAATAGGCAGACTGGATGAGCCTTGCGCTCCTTATCTGTCGTCAACTTCTATGTTTCTATGTTTCTATGATCATCCTTATGGTGAGTTTACATTGCTGAAATTCAGTGTTGGCAATGTACAACCTCAGCAACAGAGAAAACGGCACAAGGAATAATGATTTTTTACTTTTATGTGGGGGACTGCACCCACCACCCCCCCCACTTTAGGATTCTCAACTCCAGGATGGTGCATGTCGGGGGGGGAAGGGTGTGTGTGAAAATTCTTTAAAAAAATAATAAAAAAATAACACTACTTGGGCCTAGCGCAACAAAACTTACCTGCGCCTGGACCAAAACCCTGCATCCCAGCCACCCCAGGCCAGCACCCACCCCACCACGACATGGAGCCAGCTCGGTGGCTGACTGCAGCACCACCCCTCATAAACCCTCCCACCCCTTGCTCGGCATTCTCACTCCCGCCTGTGTGCGTGTACATGATTCGCGAACACTCCCAATCCGGTCGCCCTCCCTACTCCCTCGCCATCTGGGTATGCACCACAAGTGGGTCGCAGTTTTGGTAGAAGCCCACTTGCGATGTCCTCAGATCACAGGATGCCATTCCAGGGCTGGGTGCAGGATAGTGATGGCTGAAGGTCAGGGGGCTGAGGTATAGGTCTGGAACATCAATGTTGCCAGGTGACTGCAGTGTCTGTCAGGTGCCTGGCTGCCATGACTGGCCCATTCTGGGATGTACATTCCCCTGCAGTTTGGATTTGCTGCTCTTGTGTGTGCCAGCCATGCCAGACAGTGCTCCATATTGCCATACCCACCAAAAACCTTGCACATATCATAATCACAGCTGGTGGACCAGTACTCACACACAGCAGGTTTTGGAATGTAGCCAGTGGCAGACAAGGCACGCAATGGCACTGTGATACTGTCTGTGCCTCATGCGTTCTCATGGTCCTCTGTACCACTGCCATCTGCCAGTGCTCCTGTGTAGCTGCATCCCAAATGGGGTGCTGTGGGCCATCCAGCCTGTCTGCTGACTGTATAGGTGTTGGTGCACATACCTGTTAGACCATCTGTGGCTGGTCTAAACACCAGCACTGCCTGCAAGTGTTGCAGGGCTTCTAAAATCCTGCAGTAGGAGAAGTTGCAGCAAAGGTCTGCCACAAGCCCCCACTCTGCCATGGTGCACCCCTATTTCTGGCACAGGGCTTGCACAGGATGAGTCTGGCACAAGGGGACCTGATGTTGCCACATCCATCATCTGAAAATAGGCACTGCCGCAACTTGTGATGCACCGTGCCCCTTATATCATTTCTGTTTGATACAATCATCATCATGCGTCATTATCAGGCCTTTGAAAATTGATCCCCAGGTCTTTTTGTAGACTGCTTCTTTGTTCAGTAGTTGTAGGTGGTCTACCTAGTTTAGCATCATCTGCATACTTAATTGCCCTGTTTGACAAATTTGTAGTAGTATCTGAGATGAAAAGTTGAAATATCACTGGACCCAGAACTGATCCCTGGGGGATCCTGCTACTTACACCCCCATAATCTGAGTGATAACCATTTATAACCACTTCCTGTGTCCTGTTGTCTAGCCACCCAGTGAGCCACCATAGTATTTTATAGCCCAAACTTTTCTGCTGTAGTTTTTGTAATATAGCTCTGTGTGGCACCAAATCAAAAACCTTATTCAAATTGAGGTATACTATATTGCAAGGGATATTGTTATCTGTGGTTTTGCTCACTTTGGTACATGACTTACCCTTCACAAAACCATGCTGGTCAGAGTCTTAGGTTGGTATTTGTTGTTGTATTATGTCTTTAATAATATTTTCCAATATTTTTCCATGATAGGCATCTAATTACTAGGGCATTGTTTATCCTATTTTTTTAAAAATAGGGACCACATCTGCCATGCACCAATCCTCTGGTATGATTCCAGAGTTTAATGATTTATTGTTTTATTTTTAATGTGGTTATTAACTGATCCTTCAGGAGCTTGAGAAAGTGACCCAAGATTTTGTCTGGTCCAAGAGACTATCTGACTTTTATTTTACCAATTTTCTTTTTAATTTCTTCGAGTGCAATAGTAATGGTATCATCTGATGTATGGGTATTTACAGAAGGAGATTTGCTCTGTTTTTGCAAAATACAGAGCTATGAAATGAAAATATTTTCTTTTTCAGATGGTTCATTTATAGTTTTATTACCATATACAACTGGTCCAGTCTTACTCTCAACTTTTCAAAGGAGTTAATGTTGCCATATAATGTGTATAACTATTCTTGTGTGCTGTTTTTGCCAAATTTATTTCCGTCTTTTTCTTAGCTTTCCTGATTGCCTTCCTGTTAGTTGTTTGGGCTATTTTTGGACCTTTCCTATGTAGCTATGTTTGTATCTTTCCCTTGTGCTATTTTTGTATCTTCCCCATGTAAGTGTCTCTTTGTTTTAAATTCCTAAGGGCCTTTGTGCTTAAAACGTCTTAGCATACAGTGTTACTAATCAGCTTATGACAAGAGGAAGCGCTGTTTCAGCATTTTGCAGCTGTACATTCTTTAACAGTATTTTATTAACCGATTAGTTTGCAACATATTGACCCAGGACAGCCCGACACACAACATCTTGTTTTCAGTGGAGTTCTAATTTGATTTAGTTTAATAACTGTGACTGACTAAAGCATATGAATGTCAAGTGACTTACTATGGGTTTCATAGTCAGTCAATGAATCTAATGAAATTTAAATCTGGGTCTCTCTGGGTTCACAGTTATGCTTTGCTGCTTCCCTTTTTAGTGTTCCATTAATGTGTGGGTTCCTATCTTTGAAATATTTTAATGCAATAACTATGAAAGATGACCCAAGGATGCATAAACAAAAGCATTTTTTTAGTGCATTAATGTACAAAGTCCTAGTACTGTAATGGTAAGGGCTGCCATTTCTACATTTCTGGCTTTTTGATCTTTTAAAACAAATTGAAAATTATTATATTCTTCAGGATTAAGCTGTTTTTTTTTCCTTTGTCACTACCATTAAATTACTACCTTTGACATAATATTATTGTTGTCAATGCAAGTTTAATTACAATTGATTTATAGTGTAATGATATCCAAGAATTTCTCAATTTCCAAATACTTAGATATGCATAGTTTGTCCCACTGCCTGCACTTGTCTTTGCAAAAGCAGCTTGACTGTAGCCTCACCTATATTTGCCTTATACCATAGGCTGATACTATTACATAATCTCCTGCCAGCTTTAACAATCGTGAGCTCATGAACTCATTAAATTTGGTCAAGATGTCACCCTTTTAAGCAGCAGAACAGTACTAGACTAGATAAGCTACAGTAGTTTAGGGATAGGTGGCTTTGGGGTTTTAACTCTTGGCCAAGTCATCAGATCTTCCTGTAACTTAAAGAGCGAGCACACCATACAAATTAATAGTCACCTTTAAAAGTAGTCCACTGTGACTTTTTGTATCTTAAGTACATTTTCTTTTCTTTGTTGCTAATTAGAAGATGTTCTACTTGACCATACCAGGTCAATATGTTGTATGGAGGATACCACAGGGCAAAACCACGCAACAGTAGCAGCACAGGGAAGAACAGCTACAGGATACACAATACCGCATGACACAAATAGTGTGAAGTGGTAGAGGTGACCCTGTAGCTGTTTTTGGAAAGTTCTGCTGCACAGGGTAAGAGCTCTGCTGAAAGGGGGTCCACCAAACAGCTGTCTTGGCTCAGGGAGTAGAGCCACTGGTACTGGAGGACAATGGAGCAGCTATGGACAGGGGTTCTATTTCCCATCCCAGATTAGGTTTGTGTATTTTTTTCCTTGTCTTTTGTGCGGTTCACCTGAGTTTCATCCTGTCCCTGAGTTGCCCCCCCCCCGAAGGAGGGTATTTTAACAGAGGGGTTCGGGGCACAGCCTCCTGTAATGGTGGGTGCAGGGTGGAGCCCCTCCACAAAAAACAACTGTTTTAGTGTTTTTATTTTTAGTTGCTGTTTTGATTGTGCGGTATAATGCCACACTATTTTTGTATGCAACATGACTCCATGCCTTACTTGACAACACTTTGTCGCATAGTATGCTACTTGAGAGTTCTAGGCCCCTTCATACCTCATTAGCATCATTATCTCAATGACTGTGATATCATAATGGAAAAAAAGAGTCACTTGTTATGGAGCAGGGGGAGAACACACCTGGGCAGAGCAATACCATGCTAATTAGTTGAACTGTGCAGGAGAAAATAGTAACCAGCACCTGCTAGCAGCGACAGACGAAATGTATTTGAATTACAAGGCTTTGTATCACATAAATGTAGTCACTGAAATGTAATCAAAATTGCTGAACAGTGGCTACAACAAATTATTGTGTGCATATTGTAAGAAGACAGACTAGTAAACATTGATGTCCGTGACTATCCTTTATGATACATCACTCAAAATAGTGATCTGACACTTGGCACCACTGTACTTTGACTATGGAGATTCCTATGACTTCTACCTCATCACCACTTTACCAGCCTTTACCTTCCTCTACAGTGGCAACTCAAGTGTATGACTGGGCAACATGTATGGACATAGTTTTGACAAAAGTATCACAACATTCCACAATTTCACAAATGCTCATGAAATTCAACTTTAATTATTGATGTTATTTTGCATTTTTTGGCTGCTTATAATTTGGCCGACCTTTGAGGAAGAGGTTAGAGAATTGACAGATGCAGTCACTTTTTTCCATATTGGTTTTTCACCCAGCTGGCAGCTCACCTCTCAGGGATATACCCTGTTCACATAGAAATATTCTAATTAGGCTGAACCAGCTGTCATTCAGTTGGCTACTGGGTTTTTGTCCCACAATGTTTCCTCCCTTCTTCCCTGGTAGGGGCAGTGCCTCTGTCAGCCTCAAACAGCTCCCCCTGTGGCAGGAACAAGCTCCCTGGCTCAATAACAGGGATTGCTGTGTTAGATGAGCCTGCCACCACCCCCCCCCGTCTGAGATGCTTTGCTGAGCATCAGCTGTCTGAGCCATGTCCTACCTCCCAATGTGACTTTCAAGGCTAGCTTCTGAAACAAAGTCATGATGCTTTGCTGCTGGGCCATGGGGGTGGCTGCAAAGCCCAATATTTAGGATAATTGAACCTAACAAAATTGGTGAGATTCCATCCTCTAGTTTTAAAGTTATAAGGGCTTAAAATTCTGCAGTTTACGTGACTGTGAAATATAATTTTAAACTTTCTGAAAGTTTGGAGCCTTATAACTCAGTCACCTTTTTAGATAGAGATTTACAATTTGGGACAGTTCTGAATGGACATTTGTAAAAGCATCATGTCCAACATGGTGCAACTGGAACAAATGCTTTTTAAATGATGCAGAAATAATTGAAATCACAAATCTAACAAACGTTTGCAAAATCTTGACAGCGATTTCACAAAAATCAAGGAGGCAGTATAGTGCAGTGGTTTAAGGCTCTGATCTGCAAATCTGGAGACTTGGGTTTGAATCCCACAGCCCCCACTTGCATACTGTGTGACTCTGAGCAAGGCAGTTAACTTCCCTGTGCTCCCAGGTTGCACCTGGAAACAAGCTTTCAGCTTAGTGTGTCTCACCTGGTTAAACAATTGGAAAAAAACATTTCAAGGAGGTGAAATCAGAATTTTACTAGAATTGTGCCAGTGGAAGATAAACTTCCCCCAGCCCTAGCCATAGCCCTAGCTGGTAGAGAGGGGGAGTCTGTGGAGAGAGGCAGGACTTGAAGGGGACTGCTTTAAATTTTAAGTTGTTGGCATTAGGTAGGGCATTCAAATTAAGGGGTTTCTTAGAGTTCTGAAAGCTGTGGGTCACAAGACAGCTAGCAGCCAATAGTGCACTATATTCTAACCCAGCTAACCTCAGCAGTCTCAAAGTGTGACAGACCCAAGAGAATGAGGACCACAGAGCATGAGAATGGCATCCATGGGGCACCATCTTTTTCCCTCCAGTTGCCAACTTCTGGACCCTCCCTTGGTCATCATCTCAGCTACTCCCACCTGACCATCTCTACCTGGGAACCCCAGTCTCTGACCAACCCATGACACACCTGCAGGCCACCCTCCAGCTTGTGCCTCCTGAGGTACAGCCACCTTCTCCTCCTCAGCACTTTCTTACCTTAAATCCAATGGCGTGCAGGTGGAGATGAAGATTGGAAGAGATCAGGGGCCAGAAGATCTGGATCTGGCAGTGGGCATGGGGCTGTGGTGCGATGTCATCTGCCAGACATCGGGGTTTTTCCTTGTTCATAGTGTGGTACAGCCCCATCATTGGGCATGGACATGCAATGATGTACAGTTGGCATGCATTCTACACTGATGTCCATCATGGCCCACTATCCCCTTGCTTTGGAGGACTGTTGGTGCAATACCTGCTGGCCACTGCCGGGAGGTATACTGTTGCCAGATCCCTCTACCCACCCGAGCCCAGAGAAGGTAATCTGTCATCCAGTGCTAAAACCTTCTCCTCCCTGGCTGACCCCTGATGTCTTGGGCTTACCCCTGAACCTGGGTTGCCAGTGTGGCATGAGGTGTAATGTCCACTGCCTCAATCCTCAGTTTCACTGGGCCAGCTAATCTGCCCTGTTTGATCCAGCACTGGTAGAGCTACTGTAGTCTTGTTACTTCCACTGATTGGGAACATCAGTGAGCCATTTCTTATGTAGGACAGTGCTTTGCATAACTGAGATGAAGGTAGGATCCTATCTAGTATAGGGCAACACAGGGAAACACTAGGGCACTGCAGTAAGAAAAATCTGTGGTCGATAATTCCTACAGTACTGTGCATTCATGCAGCATATGATAAGTCAGTTACTGCAGAAAATGTTGAAGTGCTGCAAGACCCAAATTCTGAGCTAGCAAAGCAGGACATCTTGGACAAAAAAATCTAAGAAGCAGGGAAGTAAAATGCCGGGGGACACTACCTGGAATAGATATATGTTATCCCATGATTCAGTCTTCTGACCTACACTATACCGAGCTTAGGAGACCGAATTTCAAAATACTGATCAGGACTTGTGTTATGCAGGGGGCTTTACCTCCCGCACTCCCTAACTAAAATAACCAACTCCAAGGGGGAGCAGACCTTGGAGTTGGTAGTAAAGTTAGGGGGTGCAAAAATTAAAGTTGCAAAATGTTCCCCTACCGGGAACAGAAATCTGTCCCCAAAAGCCTGTTGGCTGAGCTGCAGGAGCATTAGTGCTCTACACCCCAGAGCAGCTCAGCTAGCACCTCTCTACTCTGCCCTCAAAGGTTATGCCAGGCAGAACCATGTTCTGCAGGCATAACCTAGCATTTCACCCAGAAATGTTGGGCACTCCTAATTTCAGGATACCGAAGCCGGGTTCATGAATGTCGGGACCCTCAGCTTTGGTATCCTGATAGGATACCCCTGGAATGGGTAGCATGTAAAAAGTCCTTTTTTGTATATAAATGGACACTAGTGCAGAAAGCTATGTCTGCTTCTAGCATTTTCCTCCCACCCCCCCTTCTGAAGAGAGTGATAGACATATACTGTGCTCATAGATGAGGCATATGAGAATATCCTGCCATGAAGATCTTTTATTAAGAATTAGAATGATTAATGCTACTGTGTAGGTAATTACACATGTCCCAAACAAGGGAAAGACAAACAACATCTGAAAGTGTAATTAATACAAGTTTGAAGCTATATTTTTTAAGAAAATGTAACAGTTAAGTGTAGAGTATAAAAGTACACATTAGGGGGTGCACTACACCTTGATAAAACACTCAATGTGAGTGCGAAACATTGGTGTTTTGTGGTGGTCTCACAGTGCTACACTGGCCTCTTGTCCTTTGCTCATCTACAAAATAGAGATAGTTGGTAAAGAAATTGATTTTGGTGCATGCTATGGTGTATTGAGTGCTGAGTCCTTTTTGCTATGTTGTATGGCACATTAGGACTTTAGCACCATTCCTGTATGAGTGACCCTTTCATGCTGCACTTGCCTTGGAATGCTTATTTCTATGTCAAATAACCTGTTGAAACTAGGGACCTGATCCTTCTGCTGGCATCACTTTATGGCTGAATTTAGGTCAGACAGTGTCTCTAATGTTAAAATGTTGCAGAAGAGCTTTTTTTTGGCTTTCTGTTAATTCTTCTTCTTCATCACCATCACCATGTCTGGGTGCCTTTGTCACCTCACAGAGTACCTGGTAATCAATTAGCTCACCAACAGTAAGCTAGTCTGTGTCTATGATCACAAGTTCAGTAAACACATAAGGATCCATAAAAGTAGTAACTGGGTCATCATCAATAGCTGAGAGACCTTCATCATCTGCATGACCACTGATTGTAAATCCAGCTTTTTTAAAGGAGTTGTGGGTTGTTGCTGGTTTCACACTGCCCCACATGCTATGCAGCACATAAATTACATCCATTAAGTTTACTTTTGAGCAGTTTTGGTTGCATGGGCTCTATGACTGTCATCTTTGGTCTGAATTATTTTTCTTGCTATGAGTAAGTAATATTGACCATTCAGGTTTCAAATTAAGCCCATATTAGAGCCCGCCAAAATGCAATGCAGTATCATAGTTTCCTGCATGACAAAAGCAATTTACTGCCATTAAAACTGCACTGTTTCAACTCGGGATGTTTGGTACTTTCACCATCTCCTTATTTGAAGGGGAAGGTGTTTAGGGGGAGAAGTTGTCGTTCTTTAAACACTAGGCTCCTTCTCCTTTAAAAGCACCAGAAAGAACAAAAATAAACTGGGGAACAGCTGATGCTTCTAACAGTAAAGACAGGAGATTGTGCAATTCCTTGGAGAAGCTTATTAAATAAAACTTGAGGTGTTAAGTCAGTAGAAAGGGGAGACATAAAAACAGAGACATTATCACAGTGTAAGCTTATAACCAATATAAAAAGCCACTTAGTTTAGACAAAAGTGAGTAAATGGACAAAAACCTTCAGCAATTTACTTCCTCACTTGTCGGCTCGAATATTCTATGCTGAATGAAACAGAGGTTTGAAGAAATAAAGGCTTCTGATGGACAATTGAGCATGGACAAATTTTGAATACCCCCAAAACCCTTCATCTTTTTTCTTTTACTCTGAAAGCAATAAAACACATTATAAATGGAAAAGGAGGGCTATTATTGTACATGCAAATAAAATAAAATATATTTTATAAACCAGAATAAAGATTAAAATAGAACTTTGTTAAAAAATAAAGAATAACAAAAAAATTGGGCATGATAAAATATTTTCACTCTGTGAAACAGCTCAGAGCATGAAAGCAAAAAATAAAAGTGGAAACCACTAAAGACAGACTTCAAGCAGGAATAAACACAACCCTGGAATTACATGAAACACAAGTTACTAGAAATATACAAGTCACTAAGCAGGCTGTACAAAAAAAATCAACAAACAGACACTAAACTAGCAAATAAAACCACTAAATACATTACAAGACAACAGCCAGAAGAAAAAAAAAATGCAAGTAAAGAGCAAGATGTACTACAAGAAAAAATGGCAGATAATAAAGGAAATAAATCAAAGACAGAAATTAAAAGGCAAACAAAAAAGAAAGAAGATAAAATAAATGCAGTCTTTGTGAATGAAAGTGATAATGAACAGACAGTTGGGAAAGATTAACAGATAACAGTCTTGCTGCATAAAATGAGAACAGGGTTTGGTTCTATGAATGATATGTTTGAAGAATTATTAGGTCAAGTGTCAGCAGTTGCCAAACAGCTTGAATCATTAAATTTGAGAACAACAGAATTGGAAACTAGAGCAGGTAAAACTGAAGATGAAATAACCTCTGTCCCTAAAAAAAATCCAGTAGCATACAAGAGAACTTAAGATACTACAAGAAAAAGTGGAAGATTTAAAGACAAGGGCCCAAAGATGTAATCTAAACCTGGGTGATAGCTCTGAAGGACTAGGGGGCTCTAACCCTATCCCATATTTTCAGTCACTGCTTACAGATGCTCTGGGAAGAGAGTATGCAGCTAACACAGTGATTCTGGATTGGGCACATAGAGCCTTAAAAGCAGTAACTACAAGGGCAATGCCAAAAGATGTGTGTTTATCAAACCATTACAATATCCAGATAAAGAAGAATTACTAAGAAGAGTGAGGATTAACAAAGGAATTCAAGTTTGGAATTCACACATGCAAGTATTTCCAGATCTACCACATCAAGTGTTACAGAAACAAAAATAGTTTAAAAATGCTAATGATCTGTTAGGGAAAAATAATATAAAATTTACAATGTTACCTCCAGCAAAACTTAAAGTGACCCTTCAAGGGAGAGTGTAAAGCTTCATCTCACCCTATGAAGTGGAAGCAATAATTAAAAAATTGTTGTCAGAAACAGAATGAAATTTAGCAGGCCATATAAAAACTGCATAGTCATCTACTCTGAAAAATGATGACTCAAAGAAAATAGGAAAAAAAGATTGGGTGGATGCAAATTTCAACTTTGATGGATAAATAAATGTCAACTTTGATGAGATAAACACTCTAAACGCTGAAAAAGTAATTGATGAAGATGCAATGGAGAATGAATTTTTAAGTGAAATATCAAATATGGAACAATGTAAAGACAACCTACCAAATAAAGAAAAAAGTACTTCAAAAGTTACAGATTTAATGGCTGGCCCTTCAACTAAGGCTTAAGACTAGAGAAAGGGGGAAAGAGAGGGGGAGACAGGAAGGAAGAGTGGAAGAGGGGAAAGGGGGAAAAAGGAAATTAAGGAGAGAAGGGAAGGAAAGGAATGTGGGAAGTAGCAGAAAGGAGGAAAAAAAGAGTCCGGAGGAGAGTAGGAAGGGAAAATTCATATAATCTCTTACAGATTTTTTTTTTTTTTTGTAAAAGACTGATCTAGAGAGTTAGTGGATTAATTCTGATTTCAGACACTCAGCTAGGGGGCATGTGTACTGCCCACCTTTCCATCTTGAAGGTTAGGAAGGAAGGTTTTTTCTCCATTTGGAGATTAGTAGGGTATATAGGGAAGGGAGGAAGGGTATTAAGGGAAGGGGTAGGTAAGGGAAAGAAAAAATGGATAAACCTGATCAGAAAAAAGTAATTAGGAATATAATAGAACAAAACTATTGTAAAACTTATCAAGATAAATGTAAGTAATGTGTTTATTGTTTGACTAGTTAGTAATCAACAAATCCATAAAAAAGAGTTACATAACTTATACATACACACATTCACATTTATATATTGCACATTAGAAACAGCCTTTAACACTGCTTTAACTTTTAAAAATACTCAAAAACAATTGATACTTTTATACCCCCATTCATGTTCATGGTTAAGATTACTTTATATTACATAGTATTACTCAGTAGATGAAAGGTGGAAGAAGGCTCTAGGCCCATTGTGACCACCTTCCCTGCACATGCAAGCTAAATTATGTACTTAGCCCAACAGTAATCTATCTAAATAATTTTTTAATGATTCTAATGTATTCATATTTACAATATGATAAGGTAAGGAATTCCATAGGGAAGCAGCTCTTATAGTAAAGTGGTTCTGCCTTCTTTTAGTGCATGCATTGGGAATCTTGATCTGTCTATTATGACATCTCAAGTTCTGACATTTGGATTCCATTTCAATATTAATAGTACTCATAAGTTGTTTGTCTATTAGTATGTTATACAGAAGTAGTATATCTCCTTGCTGTCTTCTTAGTATTAGGTCACATAGATCAAGTGCCTCTAATCTTTGTTCATATGACAAAAGTTTCACTCTAGGTATCAATTTGGTGATTCTTGTTTGCATGCTTTCCACTAGTTTTTGATCTCTTTTGTATTGAGGGGCCCAAAAGGAAGCTGCATAGTCAGTATGAGGGCATATGAAGGATTTATAAAGGAGTAGTATACAGTATTAATTTCTGCTGACAAATGTTCATTTAATGGCAGATAGTATATTATTCCCTGTCTGTGCAAGTTTTCTGCAATGATCAGTAGATGTAAATGAGCTGGTTATGATAATACCTAAGTCCTTTTCTATTTTAACATGTGTTATTTTTAATCCACTTCAGTTATAATCTGAGATAGCATTTGTTGTTCCTAGATGTATTACGGCACATTTGTCATTGTTAAATAACATTTTATTATGGTATGCCCAAGTTTCAATAGTACAAAGGTCCTGTTTTAATAAAATAATTTTTTATGGAGTATCAACCTTTGTGGAGAGTTTAGTGTCATCTGCAAATTTACAGATATTACTAGAGACCCCTATGTGGAGGTCACTAATATAGATTCCGAACAGAGTTGGTCCCAGCACAGACCTCTTGGGAACACCGCTAGTCACTTCAATATCTGATGAAAGCATATTGCCTACCTTGACTCTTTGGGATCAATTTGACAGCCAGTTATTAATCCACATACTTAAGTATCTACTGAACTCCATTTTAATTATTTTATTTATTAAAGAACGGTGTGGGAATAAATCAAAAGCCCTTTTGAAGTCTATGTATATAATATCCACTGGGATGCCTTTATCCAAACTGTTAACTGTTTCATAAAAGGAAATCAAGCTGGTCAAACATGACTTTCCTCTTTGGAAACCATGTTTTGTTGTATCTGTTAGGGCCAAGATCTCGATTTCAGTGTCAATTTTATTTTTTAAGATTTTTTCCAATACTTTACGCCAATAGATGTTAGGCTTATTGGTCTATAATTTTGAGTTTGTTTTTTATTTCTCTTTTTAAAAATTGGGACCACATGAGCCGTACACCAATCGTCTGTAACTTCCCCAGTCATAAGAGATTTGTTAAATATAATAGACAAGGGATGGACTAATTGTTCAATAGTTTCTTTAAATAAGTATTTGCTCAAATAATCTGGCCCAGATGAAGAATTATTTTTTAAGGAAAGTACTGTAGATTTAATTTAATTATACTTTATTTCTTCATAGTTATTTGTTAAATGATACAGTAGGTGAACATTAAAATCTTTTTTGAGAACACTGACTCAAAGTACTCATTAAAGAGTTCTGTTATTTCCAAGATATCATTTATGACCTCTCCATTCCTTTGTATAGTTGAAACTGGAATGACAGTTTTTTTTGTGAGAGTTTACATATGCATAAAATGCTTTAGTATTCCCTTTTGAAATTGAGAGTTTGAATTCCATTTTTTTCTTTCAATTTTAATAAGTACCTTGGTCTTTTTAACTTCTTGTTTGAAGGCCTAAACAGTATAATTATTTTTAGTGTTTTTCATTTTATTGTAGGAGGCTTTTTTCTTTTTATTTGTTTTGTAATTGATGAAGTAAGCCATACAGGGACCTTTCCCTTATTAGATTTTTTTTAGTGGAACATATAATGATTCTAAATTAAGAATGATGTTTTTCAATAAATTCCATCTATCATTAACATTCAGGTCTGATAATAAGCAGATCCAACTGAATTTGTCCAATGATTTACTAATTTGATCATACCTACTGCTTGGATAATTATATCTAAAGTTAATTGACTTTGTACAGGGTTTTGAGGTAATCAACTTGAATAATATCATGTTATGATCACTGTTACTAAGTGAGTTAGTTACATTATTATTGTCAATATCTGAATCAATATTTGTTAGAATCACATCTGAAATATTTTTATCCCTCGTTGGTTCTGTTTATAATTGATGCAGACCGAGTGTGATAAAAAGAGCAAGAAAAATAGATTCAACATGATTTTTCACTGTTAGTTGTTCCCAATTAATTCATGGCAGGTTAAGATCCTGCATAAGTAGTATATCAGATTTGTTTGCCAAATCTGGAATTAGGGTAGTTAGACTCTCACTGTAACTAACATCCACTGATGGTGGTCTATACACATTACTTATTATAAGAGGTTTCCCCATTTAATTTTTATACATATAAAGTAGCCCTCTAAACTGTCATCCAAGATATTGATCTCTTCAAATATGATAAAGTCTTTCAGATAGAGGCACACACCTCCTTTTTTTTAGCCCTATTTCTATAAACAAGGTTATAGCTTGGTATATTAACCCATCCTAATGGATTATCCCACCATGTTTCTGTGATAACAATGATGTCAACCTTTTTTATACTACTGATGGCTACGAGTTCGCTTAGCTTAGCAACATTTAGACTTCGAGCATTAGTCATAAGGATATTATAAGATGTCACAGTAGTCATAGGTTTATGAGGAAAATTTGACTCACCATGCACCAATTTAGACCCTTTTTGCCCCCAAATATCTAGTTTAAATTGGTTTCAATTTTTGCTAGGATACTTTTGCCAAGTTTCACCCTACCCCTTTGCTCAGGTGTAAGCCATCCCAGCTAAACAAGCTGTAATCATCTATAAACCTTTCCCAATGAGTCAAAGAGTTGATATGTTTGTTTAATGTCCACTTCCTTAACCACTCATTAATTGCTTTTATCTTATGTGTATTTTGATGTTAGCTCTGGATACTGGCAAACTCTCTGAGATTATGGTCTCACAACCTTTCTTTTCTAATAGCTCCACAAGTGAGATATAGCTATTCTTGATATCCTGTACTGTAACTTTATTTACATCATTTGTTCCCATATGGATCACAGCCAAGGGGTTGTAGCCTGCATTTGCAAGTGTGTCTGGTACCACCCACTCAATGTCTCTAATCCAGGCTCCTTGGAAACTGGAGCAGGTTTATTTATTTATTTGTACAAGTAGTATTTACAACCTTTGAGTCAGGGACTCATTTTCAAAGGGACCTCATCACAGGGAGGGCAAGACAATAGAACATTGTGCAGATACAACATTGGACAACATTACAGGTGCAGACATTGAACACAGAATACACTTAGTTATATGTTGGTATAAAATACAGGTTTACAATTAAAGATGTACAATTTTGCCGGAGTTGAGGTGGAATACATCCTTGCATAAACCTAAGGGGGTAGGTAAAAAGGGGTAGGGGGAAAGATGGATCAGCAGTCCAGGGGACATTGTCAAGATTAGGGGGGCCAGACAGGGAAAGATCCTGCAGTAGGACTGGGGGGCTGGGTTAGCTGCACCTACAGCAGTGGACATTAAAGAGAAGGTTCCGGAGAGCAGTTTTGAAGGGACCAAGTTTGGCAGTGTTGGTGATGCAGGTAAGGAGGTGGTTGAACCATGTGGGGGCTCAATAAGAGAAGGACCTCTGGGTGAGGAAGGTCTTGGTTCTGGGTACTTTGAAGGTGGCTTTAACAGAGCTGTGGGTGGAAATGGATGAGGATGACTGTGGCAGGGAGGCAGAGACTATGAGGGGTGAGAGTCTGAGCAGGGATTTCTTAGCAAGAAGTCAGGTCTGATACTGCAGACATTCCTCGCAGTTAAGCAGGTTGACGGAGGAATAGAGCAGGCAGGTGTGGGTGTGGCTGGAGGCTCCCATCAGGAGCTTACAGGCCTTATTGATAGAGAACTGGATTTTAGAGAGGGTGGTGTTATCAGCTGCAGTATAGATGGGCAAGCCATAGTCCACTAGGGACAGGACGGAAGAGGTGATGGTCAGCCCGAGGGCAGCAAGGGGCAGGAAATCCCTATGGTGGAAAAGTAGGCAGATCCAAGAGTTTATGGTGAAGGAAAGAGCATTGATGTGGATGTGGAAGGTGAGGGCAGTATCAAAAGTGATGCCTAGGTATTTGTATGTGGGCACTTGCTCTAATGGGAGCTGAGAGTTGGGGGTAATCAGGAGGGGGGCACTTCTAGCTTTATTTTGGTGGTGAGAGAAGAACATTGATTTGGTTTTCTTAAGGTTTATGACTAGTCTGTGATGAAGAAACCACTTTTCTGTTTGGTTGTAGGTGAGGTGAAGGGATGATTGGAGAGTGGAGGCATCTGGGTGTGAGGCAAAGAGAACCGTATCATCTGCATAGAGGAGCATCTTGCTATTGCAGGAGCTGGGGAGAGTGTTGAGGTGGAGACTGAAGAGAATGGGACCCAGGATTGAGCCCTGTGGGACCCCGGTGTTAACAGATTGAGTGTTGGAAAGGGAGCTGTTGATCTTTACATGCTGGGATCTAGCAGAGAGGTAACTGGAAAACCAGGCAAGGAGACCAACAGAGAAACCAAGCTGGTGGAGAGAGTCAAATAGGAGGGGGTGACACACAGTGTCAAAGGCCTTGGAGAGGTCAAAGAACACTGCACCGGATAGGTTGCCGGAGTCAAGAGCAGAGTGCAGGTATTGGGAGAACTCCAGGAGAGCAGTGGTTGTACTGTGTCCTGGGCGGAAGCCGTGCTGCTCCGGGCACATAATGTCATACTTAGCCAAGTACTCAGATAGTTGGATAGACACCACTTTTTTGAGGGCTTTAGAGAGTGGGGGGAGGATAGAGATTGGCTGATAGCTGCTGGGGGTGGATCAATCACTGCTCTTGTGTATTGGAGTGATTTAAGCAGTTTGCCATGCACTGGGAAACTGTCCAAGGCATAGGGACTGGTTAAGTAGGTCTCACATGGGGACTAGGACAATGTCCAGGACCAGGTGGAGGATCCTGGAGTCAAGGGGGTCACTGCTGGGGTTATTACTAACAAAGGCTTTTAGCAGGTGCGGCCTGACTCCGTGGGGGGATAGGGTGCGCAGGTAGAAAGGGGAGTGATGCAGAGCAGGGGGGAGTGAAGAGGGAATTGGATCAAAAAATCTGCTGGGGAGGACAGAGCTTACATCAGAGAAAGTGGTGTTGAGGCAGTCAGCTATAGGTAGTGGATCAGAAGAGGTAGCACCATCGATGGTGAGCTGAGATGGTGGAGGGGAGCTGGTCTTCCCATTTAGTTCTTTCATGCTATCCCAGAATGTTTATCATTTTTGCATACCTGGCCATCAATATATTTAATAATGCTATCATCTAGTACATAAACCTGTCTGGGAGTGATAACATCTGCACTATCCAATGAATCGACATCTGGGTGTTGTCTATTTAATATACCTTCCTCTATTATGGGGACTGTGGGAAGTGTTGCTGACCTTGATTGTACAGTTGAATTGTTAACTATTGAATTTGATGGGATAATGGCTTTAGTAGTAATTTCTTGTTCTGCACGTACCTGAACAACTGTTACCTGAACATTCTCATTCATGTTGTTACAGACTGACCCACTGTCCTGCCTGTCGTTAGACTTTCTAATAGTATTAGCTATATTTGTGTCCACAGAATCTGAGTCTAACTCTATTAAAGGACTAAAAGTATTTTGTGTAGGAAGATTGAATTCCACAGCTCTTCCACCCCATTTACATTTGTTTTTATTGGTCACATTTTGCCATTTATGCTCATCCTCAATGTCCTCCTCCCTATTTCTTTTCAGGTTGTCATTGTTATTTCCCACATTGCTGTAGTTTGTACTAAGTAAGGATACTTTCTGATTTAATAACAAATTGACCTGCTGTACTTGTTCAATTCTTTTTGGCAGTTCACTTAATTTTTCCTTTAAACTTTCATTTTCCTGACACTGATTGCATTTTAATCCCTCAAAGCCAGTATTGCTTTCTAGACAAAAATTATTGCAAATAATGCAAGCCATGGCAATTTCTCCTGTAGTAAGGGTAACTATGCCTTCATTGATGTCCATATTTAAGGAGTATATAATAAAGCAATAAGGCACGACAGGGTGTGTGTTATTATGTAATAACATCACTCCTGGGGTGGGTTGAAGCACAGGGTGAATCAGAGTGCTTTCACCATCCCAGGAGTGACGTTATTACACAATAACAAATATCCCTGGAGTGCCTTATTGCTATTATACAATGGCTCATTTGTTAATAGTAATAAAACAGCTTTTTAAAAATTATTTTTTTAATGAGGTTTGCATTTTTTCTGTGGAAGGCATATTTTGGAAGTAAGGAGAAAAAATTGTCCAGTAGGTGGGGCTGCTGCTTCATGATTCACTTGCCCACTCCAGTGTTTCTGTGGCACTTTGTGTTCTGTGTCCCCCCACTAGACACAGACTGACAGAATTCTTTGTGGCCAGGTAATTTAATTCAGCAGGTTTTGAACATGGTTTTACTGCTTGCTTTTTGTTGATCAAGTGAGCGGTGAGGACCGAGAGAGTTCACGATTACTCTGGCATAACAGTAAAGAGGAGTAGAAAGTGAAAGCTGTGTCTCCATGTGTCACCTTTCCCTATATATGGACAGAATGTGAATACTGTGTTTTTTTTGTTGTTTTGGAAGTGATCTGTACAACATGGTATGGGCATTTGAAGTGTACAGCTTCACTGACTCACGTGACTGGCAGTTACAGTCTTTGAGCTCAGTGAAGCTGCTCGCTTCGGGAGAAAATTAAAAACAGAAGAAATGAAACAGGAGATGAAAATGTACATTTTTCTGGGCACTTTGTTGTTGTTTGGCAGTGATGTATGACATGGTTGGTGCATCTTGAAGTGATTGGCCTTTACCGAATCAAATGAGCGGCAGTTACGGTCTGTGCGGCTCAGTGAAAGCGAGTGGTGCCAGAGTGGAAAACCAGAAAACCAAAAACAGGGCATGAGACTGTATGATTACTGTTTTGTTTCCCATGAGTGGCTTGTTTGTTTGTGGGGCGAGGAGTGAAGATGAGAGGCTTAAAACTGTCATGTTTTCCTGGGTGCACATGAAGTGGGCAGTGATTCTTTTAATGGTTATGCGGTGATTTAGCTGCCTGTCCTAGATACAGTAATGTTATCATGTAATAACATCACTGTGTCTGGGGCTCATTAACCAATCAGTGTGCTAGATTATTTCTTACCATTGTATAATGTAATAATACTGTACTCACAGTAACAAAGTGTTTAGAATGGAAAACTGTACCCTATGAATACAGCAGAAACTTTAATCTGGGTCAGTAAAGATATTTTTCAAGGAGTATACAATTTCAGTTCTGAAATTTCAACAGTGTTTCACTTCAGTTGGAGGCCCAGGCTGTGGAATTACTAGGAACTGTGGGAATTACATGCAGGGTATGGTAGTTGATGTTATATGTTTTGTGTTTCGCAATAATCTGACCATAAGACTTCCGTTACACTTAAGGTAAAAGATTCTTGCTGATATCTAAACTGCTTTATATTTCTAGTTGAGCTTGTAACTGGTGTATAGATACTACTCCTCACACATCCAATTGAAATTATTAATATTTATCTAAAACATAGTAAACACAGCAATAATTTTCAGAAGAGTTCAACCCTCCAAATACTGGCTAAACGTCTTACTGACTGCACTCTAATTACTAATGGGTTTGTCAGCTTACCTCATCCTAGTGTTTGTCTATATGAATGGTTAGGAATCCCTACTTATCCTCCAAACATGTGAAACACATGCCTTTGTGTGCGTTTTTGTGTGTGCCGATGCATGTTAGACCTGCTCGGGCTCGACCTGCTCGCCTCAGGGTGCACCTATATGCAAGTACTGTGACCTAGAAATAGTTTCCAGGGGTCATGGAGTGAGCGAGAACAAAGTTCCCAAATAAAAAGTTTTAAAACACAGTATTCACTCCCCAGCAACTTGTTTAGCACTGAAAGTGCTGTATCAGCTCCCCAAATTCAAGGTTAACACTCTAGCTGTGAGTTGTTGTCCTCAGATACTCCTGAAAGACTGCAGCTCCTCTTCTGCTTTAGTTCAAGCAGTGCCCCAGGTCACAGTTTTACAATACAAAGTTCACACAAAGTTTCATCAATTGAAATGCACACAGCAGCACCCGTAGTGTGCTTACAGAGCTATAACACCACTGCTAGGCAAATAGGATTCAATTGAAGATTTATCTATCTTCTTTTTAACTTTATTGCTGTAAAATACTTGACCAATCTTTCTATGGTCCATGCATCTACAGTATGCATTAGAATGGAAGTCAAAGTTAATGGGTCTGTATCAAAGGTTGGACTTAAAAATGGCTTTAGCCAATAGGTGTGTTCTTTAACAAACCAGGAAGAACTCCACATTACATGACAGATGTCCTCTATACCTCCCATGGAGCATGTATAGTTATCATTCCCTTGAGGTAGTTTATTGTAATGGCACTTCAGCACATTACTAGCAAATCTTTCAAATTTATACATAATAAATATTTTATGCAGATTAGGAACAGTTAAAATATCAAGATAGGGGTTCCTACCAAAATAATAATTATTTGACACATACCACTTAGAGTAAGCTGATTTACTAATATGATCTAAATCTTCATTACATCAAAATTTAGTAATTTGTTTTTATGGTGCATTTTTTTGTATTTAACACTAATCATGATCCCTTTAGTTACATATTTTTTCAAGGCTTGCAGCTACTGTTTCTCTAGTAACTTTAAAATTGTAGAATACCAGTAGTTATAAGTATAACCTAGCTTGTGCCACTCCTGTTTTTCTTGTAGGCACTGGTTAAATATTCTATTAGATGCAAGCCTTGTTAACCTCAGCCAGAAGTTTAAATTTCTTATTTCTACTCTAGCATTTATGTTCACCATGCCTAATTCAGCCCTGATGTATGAGGCTAGGCATGATGGACCCTTCCCAATACTTTTCTTAGCATTTTGTTTAATGGGCAGTTAAACACTCCCTATTACTAATATCCCAAACCTCTGACCAATAGAGCAATTAGGCCAGAAAGTGTGCATCAACTACCTTCACCAAGGACCTTATACTGGAACCTCCATTTCTGAAATTGAATTTTGCCAGTCTGAATGCTGTTTTTTTCATAGTATCTAGGGTCTTAATATAGTGATAATTTCACAAGATATTCACACTAAACATTATGCCTAAATATGTGTAAGATTGCACAATTTCAACTCTCTGTAAATGTAAAGATAAATGTAAGAAGTGGTGACCAAAGTGTCTCTTTAATGGTGACAATTATTACTAATTTGGAAGGAATCTACTGCTGCAGATGCACATCTTGAAATGTAAGGGGAATGAGGAATAGGGTAAAAATGAGAAGTATAGTGCAGCAATGTAAGGAAAAAAAGTGAACTGTTGATATTACAAGAAATGCATTTTCTATTGCAGGATGCAAACTACTGTGCAAATTTAATGTGGCAAAAGGGTATTATGCCCTATATGATTGCTCTTCAAGAGGACTAGCCCTCTATATAAGGATAAACTCACCTATAACTTGTAAAAGTTATGAAACAGATATAAATGATCGCTATGTGATGTTACATTTGCAGTTTAAAAAGCAGGAATTCACAATTATAGGAATATGCTGTCCGAATAAAGACTTTCCAATACTTTTTTCCGACTTATTTTTGACAATAACACAACTTTCAGCCCCATACATAATTGTAGGAGATTATAATCTACCTATGCATAAAATAGATAGAACTTTGGGCTGTAAGTAGAGGTGGGCGAAGTGTTCCCACTTTGCTACATGGAGCACTTCGCGTATTGTCCCACAATCCACGTAGTGTTATGAAACGCAAAGCAAATTACTCCATCTCAAAATTAGGAACACAAAGTGCATTGTTTTAGTGGACTTCACATCACTTCACCTTGGTTTATTTCCTTCCCCTTAATTTTAATGCAAAGTGCTATTGATTTAAATGGACTTCACTTTGCTTCGCCTGTTTATTGCTACGTGAGGCAAATTTTGCATTGATTCATGGGATGGCAGGTCACATGGGCTTTACATTGTCTTGCATAGCCTCGGTTCTGTGTAGTGGAAAGCTGGAGACAGGTTGTTCTCAGAGCTCTGAGAATCAAACCATTGAAAAAGCTTTAAAAAATCACTTTTGATCCAATTATTTTGGTCCAAATTTAGCACATCGACTGTAGGAAACCCTCCTGTGCTTAGATCATCGAGTGTTGATTATTTTTCTATGCACTTTGAATGTTAATTTAGAACATTCAGCCTGTGTATTGACAGACACTGTTGAAGTGTGCTTCAGGGGAGGGGCGTATCTGTGGTGGAGTGAGGTTCATATGAGAAAGGCAGTCTTTCTGTTTTGTATTGGTGTGTGTCAGTATTTGTTGTGTTTATGTACACACAGTAATATTTGAAGTAATTTTTGATAATTATTTTATGCTCGTTGTGGTGCAGTGCATATTTTCATTCTGTTTAAAAGATTTGGTTATATAGCATACTGCACTGTTACATTTTCAGCGCATTACCTGTAGTTTGTGTGTGTGTGCGTCCATTAAGTCAGACACATTTTATTGTGTCACACAATAATCGTCACACTCTTAATCGGTTATCCATCTGCTGTATTTTTTTACTGCTTCCTTCTATCTAGACAGTGAACTGCTACTGCAGCCCCCCCAACTGGCAAAAGGTATAATTTATTTTTCCAGTTTTTGATTTGTGTGACCACTGGTTAAGGTGTTTTTGTGCCTGTGCTGCTGCATCTCTTTACAGTGTGCAATCTGCATCAGTGCGTTTGCATCTGTTTAGTGTCCAATCAGTATCTGTAAGCCACAGTTGTTGTTTTTTGCTTCCTATCCACCCCAAATTTCATAAATCTCAATTTGTTGTGAATTTTCTGTGTGATCCCAAAAAAATGCCTGCAAAGAGACATGCATGCAAAGATGTTTCTGGCCAAGGCACTGCTGCCAGTGGCAAGAGTGGCCATAGGTGTGGTAGTAGTACACAGCAGAAGTGCATAGTTAATGCCAGTAAAGGGATTTCTCCAACTATGTCTTTCATAGCACAATCAGTAGCTTCAATCATGGTGGTAGTGAAGTTGCTGATGGCATGAGTATTGCCCCAAGTTCAACTCATGACAACAAGTTAACTGGTTTCTGAAATATTGTGGCATCTAGAGCTTAATATGTATAACCACAAGAAAAGGCGGGGGGGGGGGCATGATAGAAACTATCAAGTACCGAAAAGGAATCAAAAATGTACAAGAAGGTAGCATCTTTCAGGAAAAGAGATGTGCATGAATAAGGGGGCAAAATTTGAAGACAGAGGGGGTGGATCGGGGTAACATCAGGAACTATTTTTTCATGGAGAGGGTGGCGGATGCAAGGAAAAACAACAACTTATGATCAGTGCTATGGTGTGAGAGCAGCAGTTGAAGCATGCCCATTATTTGGAGTTGGTGCACCTCCATGCGCTCCAACCTCTGCTCCACATTGCCAATCCAGTGGTTCACATGGTCCAACTCACTCCACATCAGGCCCACATCAGCATGTGTGGCAGGTATTCATGCAGGATTGCCACCATCACCTGCAGGTTGTGGAGCAGCCACTTGCTCCATAGCCTGCCCCCGCTTGACACCACGTGCAGGTGGAGGCCTTGCTGCCACCCGTTGCCCAGCAGGGCCTGACAGCACATTCATGCTCTGTTTGGCAAGCTTGGCCTGCCAATCTGCATGGTGGTGGTTGTATAGGTGGGTGCGCTGACCACCTGTGGCCAGATGACTTCCCTTGGGATCATGGCACACAACCTCACCATACAGATTGCACTTCACTACACTGGTGTTCACAGGAAGTGTAATGAAGAACTCCCACACTAATGAGTTGTGAGGTGAACCAGGCACAGGCAGGGCCCCAAATGTTGTTGCCAGCCACTGCTGGTGCTCAATTGGGGCCAGTGGTGGGGAAACCTGCTGCTGCTGCTGCAGCTGTGAATTATGCAGCTCCTCCCTCACTTCCTGCTGAGCCGCTGGCACAGGGACCATGGCAGGTGATGGAACTGGTGAGGGGGCACTTGTAGGTGCCACCAGAGGTAGTGCTTCCATGGCACCACTACCTCCTGCTTCAGGAAGGGGTCCACTAGCCCAGAAGGTGATCCAGTTCTGACATGGGGTTTATATTTTTTGCTATCTCTCTGTCTACTCTCAAACACATCTCTTTCTCCCACACTAGGCAAGGTGAAAGTGAAAATCTTTCACTCTCTTGCATTATTAACTTCCTGCCTGAAGCATGTGACCTACAGAATGTGAGCCATGTGATCTGTGGGCTGTTACAATACTCACTCACTCCACCTTTAAAAGAAAATAGCGTGAAGTAACGTGGAGTCATCATAACTCAAAGTCATTATGATGTGAAGTGGTGAAGTACTACATTTCAATGGCCACTTCACATAGCTGTATGTCAAGGCGGAGTGGGCCATTTCGCCTCTGCTACGCTAATGAAGTTAAACTTCACTGCATCTCTAGCTAAGGAAACAAAGAAAAAGTCAGTGCAGATAATATTAAGAGATATGAAAGATCTAAACTTAATGGACCCTTTTAGAATGAGAGAACCAAACAAAGAAGTATATTCTTATTTCTTACAGGTATATAACGTAAACTCACAAACTAAATTTATGTCAACATCTGCTGCTTTTTCAGGAAATATTAAAAACATCCAATATGCTCCAATAGCAATATCAGATCATGCACTAATGTCTTGGGATGTAGAGTTATCAGACACATTTCAGCATGATAAGATCTGGAGAATAGATCAAATAATATTAGAGAACTAATGTGTTTGTTTCTAGCTTAAAAAATGAGCTAATAAACTATTTCTTGAAAAAAAAAGAGGAGGACACTTCAATATTTAATATATGGGAAGTAGGGGTGGGTGGATATCTGACCCGATAAAGTAATCCGGTCAGATATTAAGCAATTTTGCTGTATCTGCTCCAACCCAGATAGTTTCCCTTTAAGATGTCAGATCAAGATTATCAGGATCAATCACAGCAGGTGCATGAAATAAATTAATTAAGCTGTGCACCTGCAATCACTTGAAAGCACCACTATAAACATGGTGCAATCTGTTGCATTTAGATTCAGTCGGGTGTGAGTGGCTGAGCGGTCCTGAGGTGCAGGTGCAAATTGCTGTACAGTATTCTGTATCATGTCAAACAAAAGTATGGTATGGACTTACTTTACTGTGGACCAGGAGAAAGGCAAGGGTGAAGTGCTGTTTATGTCTTACACCGACTTTCATAAGTTGAGGCTCTTCAGCAAAGAAATCTGAACATCAGGTTTGCTTAATCATTTAAGAAACAAGCATTAAAAAGAATAACAGAGCTGCAGACTGAGAAGTCTAAGATGGAACTTGAAAGGCAGGCAGAGTCCTTGTGACCACCCTAGAACTGTAGAAATAAAAAATGTGGTTGCTGAAATTATAGCTGTCGATGAATAGCCCTTTTCAATTGTAGAGGATGTGGGTTTTAAAAAGTTAATAGCAGTGCTGGTGCAGAGATACTGTTTGCCTTCCTGTGGTCACTTTTCTAAAGTAACAATATCAGAAATGTATTTTAAACTTAGGACAAGGATGATGGGTGAATTACCCAGTATTATATCTTTTGCTTTTACCACTGATACTTGGACTACCGAATGCTCTATCATATCGTACTTGCCAGTAACAGCCCACTGGATTGATGATAGCTTCAATAGGCATTCAGCACTACTGCACCAAAAACACCTCACTGAAAAGCACAGAGGTGAAAATCTTTAATAAGAGTTCCTGAGTGTACTTGGAACCTGTGGTACTGTGAGTTCAAAAGGTACATTGTAATTTGAAATAATGGCCCCAACGTTGCCAAAGCTATTAAACTACTGTAAGTGCAGTATCAAGCTCTGGTTGTGTGGCTTACACTGTCCAGTTAATTATGCATGATGCAGTACTTAAGCAAAGGTCCATAGAAGAATTATTGTCCACAGGGAGAGCTATGGTCAGCCACTTCAAGCACTTGGCATCAGCAATGGCAAAAATGACAGAATTGCAAAAAAACACTTTAGGCACCAATTCACCATTTAATTTCAGACATCCTCACCTGATGGAACTCTATATTTTGTATGTTAGAGAGGCTTTTAGAGCAGTGTCAAGTCCTAACAGTTTATGCTGCTGAATCTGATACATGGACATTCAGATCAGTTCGGTGGTCCCTGGTGGAAAATATATGTACAGTACTTTGCCCATTTGAGAATGAGACAAGGAGACTGAGCTCTAATTGTGCATGTATTTCTGATGTTATCTCTACATGTACTGTCCTATACCGTACTATAGTGAGCATAAAGCTGCCTGGTTTGCTTACGATGAAAAACAGTATGCTGGCTTCAATGGACAAACATTTGTTGCATTATGAATCCACAAAAGAAGTAGTAGTTGCAACAGTTTTAGATACCAGATATAAGATGCATTTTTTCAGAAGCGAGTGTGTGGGCAAAAATTTGCATGGGTTGTACCGAGACAGCTGGTCAAGGAGCTAACTGATGCGCTACAAACACCCATGACTAAACCATCACAAGATAGCCCTGCAGTTGAGTTGGAATAAGAGCCAGATGATCCCTGGGAGGTGTTCTACCAAAGTGACACCTTACCCAATGACTGTAAGTTATTTTTGTCCCAGCATAAATCAGTACTATTCTATCACCTTTTGACACAAACAGCATCTTTTTTTTTTACTGCTCCACCTATTGATGGCTTACCTCAAAGAAATACAGAGCTGGACAAATATGTGGCTGAAAGCATCATGCTGAAGAAAAGTAACCCAGATGCACTCCAGTTCTGGAAAACTCATGCTTGCCACTTCCCAACTTTGATAAAAAAACAAAATGCTACCTTGCACCTCCACCCACTAGTGTGCCCAGTGAAAGGGTTTTTAGTGTTGGGGGATATAATTACTGAGTGTAGGTCATGACTCTCCCCCTGAAACTGCTAATACACTCCTTTTCATTAAGCACAATATAAGCAGCTTCTGATAAATTAAGAAATATTTATTTCTGCTTTTTTTACCTACAAAGTAAAAAAAAAAACAGCTTATCTTCATGAGTTCTGTGCATTCATGTGTCACATGGGTGGGAAGGGGTTGGTGTGATCTGACTCCAGGAGGTAGTATAGGAAGTAGAATAGATAGTATAGGTGAGTGTGTAGCTGAAATACAGCAGCGATCAAACTGCAGGTAATGCTTTTGTGTCAGTTTTGTTATGTATGTTATCCAAACTAATTAATATCCTATTCCAGTTGGATATTGCTCTGAAAATATCAGATTCCAATATTCGATCAGGAATAAGGATCTGCCCACCTCTTATAGGAAGCAATGAAACTAACAATAAAGTCCCATATTATTACATGTACCTCATATAAAAATAAGAAATATAGAGAACAACTGAAAAATCTAGAGGTAAAATTAAGCAATGGGGAACAGAATTATATTTAATCTTTGGCTGAAACAGATTTACAGAAGGTATTGGTTACTAAAAATGAATATAATGCCTTACTGGACGAAAAACCTAGAGATGCTCTAAGTAGAGCCAGAACAAAATGTTACTACTTGGAGATACTCCAAATAAATTGTTGGCCTGGCAACTAAAAACTGAGAAAGCTAGAAAATAATTTCAGAAATATTTAAAAAAAAGTTGGAAATGTAATAATAGACCAAGATAAAAATAGCAAAATAGTTAAAAGAGTACTATCAAGTATTGTATTCAAGGGAAAGTGAACTTAATAAAAAAAGAGATGGACATTTTTTTTGATGAAATCAAGTTACCAAAATTAACGGAGGAACAGAGAAAGAAGTTAGATCAAGAAATTACGGAACAGGAAGTAATTAAAGCTATAAAAAATTTGCCATCAAATTCATATCCAGGTCTAGATGGCTTTACAATAATTTTTTACAAGAAGTATCAAGACATCTTAGTTCCTAAACTAAAGCAAATATTTAATAGGATAAAAACAAAGATATGCCTAAATCATTTAATGGTGCCCATTTAATTCAGATCCCAAAACCAAATAAAGATATAGAAGAACCTTTATCTTATAGACCAATATCACTATTGAACATTGATTATAAGATTTTCACCAAGATACTAGTAAATTGATTAAATAAAATAATGATTTTTTGAAAGCACCAGACCAGGTAGGTTTTCTTCAAGATAGAAAATGATCACATGCATTAAGAAAAACATTACATATTCTTGAAGTGATGGACCAAAGGGATACAGCAATAATAGCGCTGGATGCAGAAAAGCCTTCAACAGGGTGGACTGGATTTTTAATGCCCACCCTGTCGAGAGCTGGAATGGGTCCAAATATACTTGCTTGGATAGAAAAAATATACTCTCAGTCAAATGCAAAGATATATGTGTGTGTGTGTATATATATATATATATATATATATATATATATATATATCACGTGTGTGTGTGTGTGTGTGTGTATAATGCTAGATTATCAGACACATTTAAATTATATAGAGGGTTGAGACAAGACATGGCTGCCCCTGTCTTATTATGATTTGCACTGTATGTGGAGACTCTAGCACAGTATATAAGAGATAATATATCAGGTATAGAATGGGGGGGGGTGAGAAGTATGCTATTTCACTACATGCAGATGATATCTTAGTACATCTATTGAATAGTAAAGAATATATTGATAAATTAATGTACTTGATAGACAATTTCTCAAAGGTTTCATTTTATAAGCTGAATATTGCAAAAACTGAAATGATCCTCCTTGGCAAAACAACAATACCGGAGCAAGAATTTAGAATTAAACCACAATACTCCTTTAAATATCTAGGAATTGTATTAACAAAAAATATTAGCAAATTATATGAATCAAATTATATCCCACATATGAAAGAAATCATAAAAGACATGGCAAGATGGATGTGTTTGCCTTTAACTCTAATGGGGAGTGCAAATATAGTGAAAATGAATATTCTTCTGAGAATGTTGTTTCTGTTCCAGACACTGTCCATTGCTTTACCAAAACAATTTTTTTCTGTATTTGGAAAAAAGAATCAAAAACTTTCTGTGGCAAAACAAAAAAGTTAGACTAAAAACTGATAAAATGTATGTAACTAAAGAAAAGCAAAACTTGATCTGCCAAATTTTAGATGGTACTATATGGCAGCACAAGTTAAGGGATTACGAGATATATATCAGGAAAATGAAGCTGTAATACATTGGAAAGACATCAAACTGAATACAACATTAGTCAGATATTTAAAAGCAATAGTAGAAATCCCAGTTAATGTAATAGGTAAAAAATAAAGATCAAGTTTCTTGCTAAATTCGATTAAAATATGGCAGGAGGTCAATAAAATACTAGGCCATAAAATAAAAATAGCAAGATCAATGACAATACAATACAATCCATTTTTAGAAAAATTATAAGCAAATAATATCTAGAAACTTTTGGCTGAAAAAAGAACGCATAGCCTAGGAGACCTATATATAAATGGTAGATTATCTAAGTTTGAGGACCTTATTAAAAACATATAATTTCAATAAAATCAACTATATACCCCACATACAATTAAGAAGTTATATTAAGAAAAATTGGAACTCTGAATCAGATATTTTGATAACCCCATTAGAAGATTTTTTCTCGAATCAGGAAAACTTAAAAAAAAAATAGGGAAATCATACTCTTCAATAAAAGAAAAATTACAAGTAAATACCTCAAAGTTTAAATTAGCTTGGGAAAAGGAGTTAAATATCTCGATAGAAACAGAAGACTGGTTAAAGATGATCAGCAGTCCTGCTGTATCAAAATCAATAAGATTTCAACAAATACAGTTCAATGTTTTACATAGAGGGTGGGATATTCAGACTGCACCAAAAAGATGCGCAATTGCGGGAGCAGGCGCAAGAGCAGTGTGCCATTGTGTAATGGGAGCAATATTCAAACCAAGTGCAGGCCAAGGTGCACCTGCCCAACACAGCTGAATATTGTTCCTGATGCACCATGGCACAACCAGGGATGCGCAGTGGAGCAGGGCTGATGCGCAGTAGCACATCCAGAGATGCGCAGGGACAAGGACAGGAAGCAGGAGTGCACTAACCATGGATGAGCCATGAGTGGAGGAGCATGCAGCAGACCAGACAGACCAACCCCCCCCACAAGGCCCCCCATGAGCTGCACAACCAGAGGTGGGCTGAACGGACCACCAGCCCATGTACCCCAGCACCGATCCAACAACAGACGTGGGCCAGCAGTCCACACCCACAGAGCAAGGTGCCCCAGCACTCTCCCCTGGCAAACAGTGACCAGAACACAAGGAGGGCCAGGACCCTCCTGTGCCGCAGCACCACACCAATGCTGACCACCCCCTGTACAGCGATCCCAAGATACCCAGCCCAGAAGCATGACCAAACATTGCATGGCACTAAAGATATGCCACCACCCCCACCATGACAATGCAACCTGGTGCCCCATGGTGCCATGCATGACAGCCCCACCATGACCCCCCCTTCAGCAACCAACACCAGCCACTGACACCACCACAGCATACACAAGGCCCCCCAGCATGGCCCTCACAGTGGCACAGCAAAGAGGTTGACCTTGTGTCAGTACCCGAGGGACACCGCATGTGACAAGGCCCACCCTGGATGCCACCACCAGCAGGACGGCACCCCACACACCCACCCATGCACACACCCTGTCCCAGCACTGGCCTCACCAGACAGCACAGCAGCCCATGTGGTGCATGGAGGCATGCACCACACAGGAGGCAACACAGGGCATGAACAAACTGCCCCACCTGGTCCCAAGGGTACCCCATCAAATAGCCACACATGGCAGGGCAACAGATGCTGCTGTCATGAGTCCAATGGTGCTGTGTACCCATGGCCTGCACACCACCATGGCGCTGGTGAGCCAGCCATGTGGTGTGTGCACCACAAACCTGTCCACCGCCAGCATGCAGCTGGAGCACATGTGACAGACAGCAGACCACAGGCACCACCCCAGACACCATAGGCAGCATGGAGGGGGACAACAACAGCACCGCCCACAGTGTCACCAGAGGCAGACATGCAATAGATTGGTAGTCAGGACGCCAGCTGCCAGGGCACCGTGCCCAGAGGGTGGCTGGCATGGACTGCCACCAATGTCATGTCAGCAGCCATGCATGCAGTGGTGGGGTCGGCACGATCGTGTGTACCACAGACATGCAAGGGGCACAGCCGCATGGGCCAGACATACACTGCCAGGGGTGATTGGGACATAGTGCATGCACCAGAGACTGCTGCACACAGGCATACAGTGCACAGGGCACAACACACATACCACAGACAAGGACCATGGCCTCCACCCACACCAGTGGAGGATCCCTAACAGACACACCCATGGCCAGTCTGACACCACCCCTCAGTCGCCATACACACCACTGCAGCAAGGCACCAGACGCACGCTGCAAATCAGAGACCACCACAGTTGTAGTATGAAAAGCATCTATATTGGAACAGGTAACAAAATCAACCTGAACTATATACATTGCTATATACAAAGTGGGGGAAGGGATGTACAAGGCTACAACTTGGGGGGATGGGCAGGGGGCAAAGGGAATAGAAAGAAGGGGACAAAGGGGTGTGAGGGATAGTTCAGGAGGGAAAGGAACAAGCTGGTGCCGTGCAGGCCCTACTGGCAGCCCCTCGCATCCCTGCGCTCCTGTGATGCCTTCTGTGCCACCGCCGTTCACTCCACTCCATACCCTGCAGCAGCTCCAGTGTGGCCCATGTGACCTGTAGGATCTCCTGTACATGACACTCTAGGGTCGTCCAGCATTGTCCACCTAGGACAAGGGAGCAGAGTAAGTACATGTGACTGGCCAGCCCACCGCAGCCCACCCAATGTGCATGGCATACGGCCTGCACCTCTGTGATGGCATGCAACCACCCACATTGGGTGTGCCCACATGACCCACCTACCTAGGCACCCAAAGCCATGCAAACTGCTGCACACCCCCACTGCCCATGCACTGCACAGCACCATCATGGCCATATACTGACATGGCTATGCAGTGTGATGGCAGTGGCACAGCCAGGCATCCAGTGCATGCACAGCCCACCTGCAACACCCACCCACATGTGCAGACCCACAGGATGGTGCAGAGGGCACCATCAGACGTGCATGGCAGTAGAGGCCATGCCCCACCACCATCCCTGCAAGCCACCATGCACAGATGTATGGGGAAACATGGCACTCACCTGCATCCTGGTCAGCAAGGTGCTGCAGACCCCCGGCATCACACTGTGCCCTACCTGCAAGGCCACTCCTCCATTGCCAGTCTACCATCCTTGCTTATGGGCCAACTGGGCCCTACGGCAATCCTCCAGGCCTAGAGTGCAAACATGGAGAGAGTAACATCAGTACATGTTAGTAACATAGCGCCCCCTTGCTGTGTGCATGCCCACACAGCCCAGCCATGATGTGGTGGTGCAGGGTGTACAAGAAGCACCCCCAACACTGGCAACACAGGTACGTCCCCCCCATGGCATGGCCTGATGACCACCATGATAACAGGACAGACAGATACTACTAGTGTTGTGAAGGAGCACCTACCTGGCTGTGGCCCTGCTGGACACGTGCCTGCAGTCACCCTAGGCAGTCGGGGTCCCACTGCTGGAGGTCCCCATAGCGTTGGTGACACTGCTCGGTGGTCCTGCTGCTCCCCGTGGCCTCCTCAAGGCCCTCTGCCACCTCCTGCCACACCGCTGTCTGTGGCCTCAGGAGGGGTACCTGGCCAAAGATGGCACCTGCATGGGGCTACACTAATACCACCAGGTTAGCTAGCTCAATCACTGTCCACACTGGGGCTCTAGTGCGCGGCATGGTGCTGTAACTGGCAGACACAAAATGGCACCCTGTAGTACATGTGCCCCATGTGCAGAGGCAGCGTGGTACTGTGCTGCCAGTTACTATCGCGCTGGCACTGGACTGTGCAATAGGGGTGCAGCCATGCATACACATGGCACCTAGAGGGCAAAGGTCAGCTGCAGGGTCAAAAGTCTGTCCGCGCACGGAGTGCTACAGCACTATTGGGAAACCCTGCAGGTAGTGTGGTAGGGTGCATGTGTGTGTCACCATGCAGTGGCATACCGCGCTGTGGCACCATGGCACCCATGGCACACCATGGCATGAGCGCCCCCCTGGGCATATAGTGCACTGGTGCCACAGGCACAGTAGTGGCCGTGCCCTGTACTGCCTTCCATGCACAGCACATCAGCAGCACTGCTAACGTCAGCATCAGCACCATGGGCATGCGTGGTGCAGTGCCGATTGCGCACGTCATAGAGGTGTGCCACAGCCTGAGCACACTCAACACCATTGCGCAAGGCACAACAGCATGATATTCAGCCAGGATATACAAATCAGCTCATGAGTCATTCCACGGCGCATCCACTGCATTTGCATCTCATTACAGTTGTGCCTGCCCTCATTTTCATGTGTTGTGCTATAAAAATGCGACCTGAGGCTGCATGGGCCATGGATCGGTATTGCAGTCCTCTGAGGTAGGTGGCATACTGTTGGGACGTGGGGACTGTAGTCTGGGAGGGCTGTATGGGACTGCACAGTCCAAGGCAACACCTGTCCATCCCCCAGGCACGAGCAAGACTGAGCGAGAGGATGAAGAGGAGCAGGGAAGGGTGCGAAGGAGGAGGCCCAACTTTACCATGGCAGAATTTGATGCCCTTTAGGAGGCATACCTTGACAGGGAGCCGCTGCTTAGCGGACAGAGGGGAACACCACAGACCCATGCAATGACGTGGGGTGAGGTGGCACATGCCATCAAACAGCAGGGCAGCTATCAGTGGTCCGTGCATGAGTGCAGGAAAAAGGTCGGCACGGACAGGAGGTGGATAAAAGATAAGGTGATCACCATCAGGGTGGCACGTGCTTCCACCGGTGGGGGCCAGCAGGACGTACCCCACCTGATGCCAGGGGGAGGAGCAGGTGGCCAGCAGCATGCAGCATAGTGCCATCGAGGGTGTTCCTGGCGGTGGCTTCCAGATGGGCAGCAGCCCATCACTACATGGTAGGTCCAGCACTGGCAGTGTGTAGGTTGTAGGGGGGCAGGCCCCAGTGCCAGGCAGAGCCACTAACGGTACTATGTTCTTTTACAGCTCCTGAGCGTCTGCATGGGGCAGCAGTGGTGAGTGTGTCCACCGAGCGGGAGGCCCTGGACATGGTGGAGTGCCCATCCACCTCCACAGGTGTCCGAGGGACTGACCATCTGCAGCCCTGCACATCTGTCCGGACTGATGCTGGTGGTGCGGGTGCGGACATGGCCCTGGCTGTGCACCAACGTGACACTGCCCTCGGTATCCAGTGTGCTAAGAAACAGATCGGGGCCAGCTCCAACACTGATGATGACGTGACACATGTCCCAGACAGTGATGTAAGTGGGACACAGGATGGTCCCATGGATGGCATCCGCCCAGGCGGTTCCGTGGGTAGTGCTGGCGTGGCTGCCTGCTCAACAGCCCATTCCCAGGCTGCGTCTGCATGCTCCAGTGGGGCAGCACTAGCATGCGGCCAGGGTTGTGGGGCTGTTGTTGCCACTGTGGCCGCACCAGTGTTGCCTGGCAATCTGCAGCCAGAGGGGCAGCTGCAGCAGATGGCCATTTTCAACATGGGGACAGGGGCGGGGAGCGATGGCAGTGCACTGCGTGTGGACGTACCCTAGAATGGCAGTGCTGTGTGGTGCTCACCGTTGAGGGGCACTGTGCAGCAGGGCCAGGAACACCACGGGGGACAGCATGCTGGACATGCAGACTACCCCTTGGATGACCACAGCCGTGTTCTCCAGGCCTCAGTGGATCAGCAGATGTGGCTCATGGTGCTGGTGGAAGCACTCTGTGTGGTGCTGCACCAGGCAGAGGAGTGGCACAGCAGGGACCATGCCTTGCTCCTGGCAGAGTTGGCTCAGCAGCGGGCAGATGTGACTGCTGCCATTGACAGGCAGACCACTGCAATGGCGACTGTCATGGCTACACTGGCCATCCGGTTGGGTGCCCAGCCGCTGCACACTCCGCAGAGTGCTATGTTCAACCCCTGTTCCCGGAATCATGTGACCCCTGCTATATCAATGCCAGGTTCGGCTGTGGGCATACCTAGCATGCCTGATGTGGGCTTGTTTGAGGGCCTGCAGACCCCTGCACAGACATGGTCGTGTCCACACAGCGTCTCCCCTGGGGGCCCTTTGGTGCCACCCCATGAGGCCACTGGTCAGCCCCCCAAGGCTGGCAGGTCTCGGTGGGGCCACCCACACAGCTGTGGTGGCCATGGTACTGTGCTGCATGACTGACCCATCCCCCTCCAAGGCCACTATCTGCCACTACCCTGTGTGCACTTTGGTGTTCTTTGTGCATTGCATGGGTGAGGTGCCCAGCACTGCACACACATGGTCCCTGTGCACTCCCTCCCAGCTGCTGGCCACTGTGGCGTGTGCATGATGATGCCTATATAGCACTGTCTGCCACTGTGTAATGGTGCTCAGCGTCTGAGGCATGCACAGTGCCAGCCACTGGGCATGGTTGTGTGTGGTCCTGTGTGGGTGTGGGGGTACCTGTTGGGGTGGGCGTGCCTGTTGCCCTGTGGGCATGTGTTGTGGTGTGTGTGCATGTGTGTGTGTGCCATGTGCAGCCCTGCCTGTCCCTGCCTTTGTGTGCGGTCCCCCACCCATTCCCATGCACCTGACACCGTCCTCCCCTGGTGTCCACCCCTGCCTGTCTGTGGGCTGTGCCCTTGTCCTTGGTGGTTGCACATGGCCCTGTTGCCTACCTGTGTTGTCCAAAGTGCTCCTCTGTGATGGTGTCCTGGTGCTGCTGCCAGAGGGGTGGCTGCCCAACACCAGCTGGACCAGCGTCCTCTTTGTCCCCACCGCTGTCCCCCTCCTTGACCTCAATGGCTATCCCACTGTCTGTGGACATGTGCAGGATACAGCAGGCCAGGAACAGCATGCCGGCCTTTGAGGGGCTGTACTGCAGGGCACTGCCTGATGTGTGCAGGCAATGGAACCGTGCCTTCAGCAGCCCGAACACCCACTCAATGACATTCCGTGTTGTGGCATGTGCCTCATTGTACTGTTGCTGCGCTGGGGTCATGGGGCACTGGTATGGTGTGAGCAGCCAGGGCTATAGCAGGTAACCACTGTCACCTGTGTGTAGAGGGAGTCATTAGCATGGTGGTCTGCAACACTGTGCCTTGAGCCATTATGGCCATTTCCCATGGCACCCCTGCCAATTCCCCCCCCCACGTCTACACCCATCATCCAGCGTGCTATGCATATTTGCCTACCAGATGGCCAGTGGGGATGTGCCCACTCTCGAACCTATGGCACAGTGTTGTCCAAAGTAAGTTCAGTCATATTACTCCGGTATTGCGCGAATTGCATTGGCTGCCGGTCAGGTGGAGAGTATTGTTCAAGGTGGGTTTTCTCACCTATAAGACCCTACATGGACAGGGCCCTGGTTACCTTTCTGATCTCCTGGTACCGTCCACCTCTGTCCGTGATCTCCGCTCCTCTAATAGTGGCCTCCTCAAAGTCCCGAGAGCAAGATTGAAATCAGCTGGGGACCGATCGTTTGGAGTTGCTGCTCCAGTCCTCTGGAACTCGCTGCCATTGGAAGTGAGAGAGGCCCCTACTATTGAGGCTTTTAAGAGCTGTCTGAAGACCTTTTTATTTATGCAGGCATTTGGAAATTGAATTTTATGTATGTTATTTTAAGGAATGTATACGGTATGACACACTGTATAGTTTTTGTGCGGCGCCTAGAGCCTTTGGGATTGGGCGTCTTTTTAAATGAAATTGACATTGACAGTGCAGACTGGTGCCAGATGAAGGCATCGTGTGCTCCTCCAGGGTACGTGGCACAGACATTGATTATATGCCCCCTGGCATTGCACACCACCTGGCAGTTGACACTTGTATAGCCCTTGTGGTTGATGTACGCCGCCCCCTCCGAGCCAGGTGGCATGCGGATGCCTACATGGGTGCAGTCTATGGCCCTCAGCACACCAGGCAAATGTGCTACCCTGTGGAGCTCCTGTATGTGTGCTGTGCGCTCTGCCTGTGTGCTGGGGAAACAGATGTACTCCACAGCATGTGGCAGCAGTGCGCTGAGGAATTGTGTGAGTAGGCGTGATGTGGCTGACTGGGTTATGCCTGTTGTGTCCCCTGTTGGTCTCTGGAAGGTGCCCGTGGTGAGCAGGCTTATGACAGCTGTGACCTTCGTCTCCACAGACAGCGCATGGCTCCATTGTGTGGGTGCCTGCATCTCATCACTGCACAGCTCACAGAGCTGCCTCAGAATTGCCTGGTTCAGGCGGTACCGGCCCACGATCTCAGTGTCACTGTACTGTTCGAAGGTGGTGCGGGCTCAGTACAGCCTGTTTTGGGTGTACTGCTGACAGGCCCTTCCATGGCTGTGCCTCCCTGCTGCCTGCCTTCTCACACCCCTCATTACCGCCTCCATCTGGAAGGTGGCACTGGCCATGTCCCTGGCTGGTGTTCCCTCCCCGGGTGGCTGTCTACCTGGTCCCCCGCTGTGTGTTGCTGGTGCTGCCCCTGCGCTGGGTTCACCTCTGACTGTTCACCTCTGTGTCCCCTGCCTCTTACCACTGCCCTCCATCCTGTGTGGCACACTCAGGCCCTCTCGCACAAACACACACAGGCACACACACACACACACACACACACACCTCCTTCTCTCACTCACACACACCTCGGGTTGGCCCTGTCCACCTCCTGGCCACACCTGCCCCCTGCTTCCTGTCTTGCCTCCCTGCCACTCTGTCTCTGTGCTCCCACGTTATGGCTCCTCTGTGATGCATTCATCCTCCCCTCTCTTGCTCCCTTTTATTTTGGCTAATTTCCGCTTGCTCCTCTACTGCGCATGTTGCCTACTGATGAATATCGCACTGCGCTCATTATTCCTGGTTCCACCCCCTGCAGTTGCGCATGCATTTATTTCTGTTGCACTGCGGTGCATTGCATGTTGTGCTGCGCTGCTGCTCTCACTGAATATCACACTATGGCGCATTTCCACTCTTGCGCAGGCACATCCCTATTGTGCATGGTGCAATTTCTCTGAATATCCCACCCAGACTGTATTATACTCCAGCAAAACTAAATAAATGTAATGATGTGGTCTCTGAGCTTTGTCCTAGATATCAAATGAATAAAGGAACCAATAAACATATGTTTGTGGAATATCCAAATTTAAAAACATTCTGGTCGAAAATTACCAACACAACAGAAAACTCCTTGGGAACTGAATTTCATTTTCAGCTGGGAGGGATTCTATATGGATATATAAAAAGTACAGATTAACCAGTGGAAAAAATCAGTTTATGTTTATTCATCTGGCCTTGATCGTGGCAAAAAAATTGATACTGCAAAAATGGAAAGACATAGCACCTCCAGGATTTAAAGAATGGCTAGCAATGATGATTGGTATAGCAAAATTATAAAGAATTTATTATAAAATAGAGAATACTGGGGATAACTTTGAGAAAATATGGCTTCCATTTTTAGACAAATTGAAAAACTTGTAAAATTGACAGGGCTTGGTGTGCATCTGCAGCAACGGACACTAAATTCATTTACCTTTGAAATTATGATGGGCACACATTACTGGACATTAAACTAAACTGAGCATATAATTCCAGACAAATATGGATGATGGTATACCTGAACTGATCAAAGAGTAAAACAAAAAAAAATGGCACTGTTTCCTGCAGCAACAATGCAGAATTCTGCAATATTCTGTACTGCATCCTGCCAGGCTTCACTGTATGTCCATCAGCTGAACGTTTGTTGCATTTTGGAAAAAAAATTGATGCAGCACAGCTGGTGACTAGGTTCATGAGGGTGGGTGTTGCAGTAGGATTTTACAGTGGATGGGCCAATGCCCCCCCCCCCACTCACTCTCTCTCTTTCTCTCTCTCTCTCTCTCTATCTCTTTCTCTCTCTCTCTCTCTCTCTCACTCTAGCAACCATTCATGGAAATGGCTGTGGTCATCCAGGCATTGTAGTAACGATTATAGATCCATAGTGTCATAGGCTTTAGTGTCTTTGGTAAACTGCAGGATTGTTTACTTTTGCCAATAACAAGCAGCTTTTCATGTGCTGCCTGTCAGATTCACACAGCATAAGACAGAGATTCTGTTTCTAGCTTTCCTCCTTCCTGTCAGTTCTTGGTCTCACATACTGCAGCTTGCCCAAGATTGGGATAGCCAGAATAGAAGAGTCTAGTTTCATGAGCATTGAACATGTTCTCAAGCTGATAGGCAGCCAACAGCTGAGAAAGCACCTCACTCAGCCATGTCTGAGCAACCATGGAATTTGCTTCCTGTTTCTCACCAGTTTGACATTTGAAGATGATTTGATGCCTTAGCTTCAATCTCGAAAGTCATCTGTCTGTTGGCTAGAGTAAAATGTGGCCCAATCAGTTAGCAGGATCTTATGATTTAGTTCTGGCATAAGGCCAGAGATTGGATCTCCCTTCACCAGAGTTTGTTGAAACCACACCATGGGGGTAGCTTCTACAGCACAATTCTTCTCATCCCATTTGCACCTTTGGTTTGAATTAGAACACCATTCAGAAAGGATGGCATCTAGTAGTAGTAGTAGTAGTAGTCATAGTAGCAGTAGTAAAATCTTTATTTTTGTCAGGAAAGAATGACAGGCATCATTGGGACAAAGTCTCATTTGCACTATGCTCTTGAATATCAACGTAATTAAAAGTTTCAATTTCATAACATACACACTTACAACAAAGTCAATAAAAACATCTAGACCACATGATCATAGCATAGCATCTCTATTTTAGTTTGTTCATTGAGCTACGCTTTTAGAGATCTGAAACTTACTATTTATTTATTCAATTGTTTATTTCAAAGGATTTACCAGGAAAGACATACTGAGCTGAACTAACTCATTTCTGGATGTGTCCTCAGGGAGGGGTAATTGAGGAGAGTACAGCAATAAGTTACAATAGTTGGTTACACAAATTAAAAATATAATTTAAACAGTTAAGAAGCAACAAAATGAACAAGATGAACTAGGCAGAGCATTTGAAGAGCAACAAATAGTTTGAGTGCAAATTGAAACACAACTAGAGTTTGAACAAGGCACTACTAGATATGGTATTAAAGTGCATATGGCATCAATTTGAAGGGTGAATGAAGCACTGCTGATGTTTTATTCAACAGGGAAAGATGAAGCAAATGGAGAGAGTGAGAAATTAATTAAGGGAAGAGCAGGGGCAGTGGGAGGGAGGGAATTGAAAGGTCACAAAATAAAGCACAAGATCAGAGACAACTGCCGGAGTGAGTAGTAACTTCATAGATGAAAGATTTAAATGTGTGAGGAAGGAGCAGTACAGATGCTAATGGGAAGAAAGCAATTTGTGAAAACCCTCCTCAGGTTCCTTTTTTATCCTCTGAGAAAAAAATTAAAAAAGTGGGAAGACCACACTGTTATGGATGAATTACAGTATACACAAAAATCAGTGCTGGTTCTCAAGATTTATGTTTTGTGTCATCTTCCCTTTGATTAAGACCTACAAAACTGAGAGGTAGGCTGTCCTGTCTTATGTCTCGAGAATTGTTACAGAAAGGTAGGATTTGCATCACTAATGATGTCAGCAGAGGCTACCAAAGCGCCGGACATTGTGAGTGCCGGGGAACAAGTAGCTATCCCACTGTTGCTGAGGGGTATGTTGCCTAGAGACTTTACACCTTGCACAGAAATTAACAAAAATGCTGCTACTTTTGGACCTGTAAATGAAGCTAAAATTTGCAGTAAGGTAAATGGTGAAGCATCTGTTGCTTGGGTTAGTGTGATATTGTATAATAGGTAGTGAGGTTTGATTTGCTGGTGACAAACTGAGTCTGCAAACATGTGAACATGCTGAACAGCTCAAAAGACTTTTTTGGGGTGTTTTAATGTTTATTTCTTTATTTTATCTTATTTTTACCTGAGTAATGGCTTTCCAGTATCAAGCAGTAAAATAGCATTCACTGAATAAAGCACTAATTACAACTGTAAGGACCACGTGTTTACTGAATAAAATTCAAACTGCAAACAATGAAAACAATGAAAATTTGGAGAAGTGCACAGCCCACTTCAGTGCACATAATGTTATTACCCCAAGGGTGTGCACTTAAGCAAGTTCCACCATATATAGTTTTTTTGAACCAGTAAGTAGTTCTAAACTTAAGTTCACCATGCCTCCCTCCTTAATTCCCCAGCATGGTAGGCAACACATTTTGGTCCAGGAGACAACTTAAAACCTCAAGAAATGCAGAAGCATGCAATTCTGATGTCTGTATCTTAATTGTAGCACACGAGCTACAGTTTCAGGAGGTGGGGATCATGCATTGTGTTAATAGAAATGTAGCCTCTCCACTGAGAGGTAGCATGGCCTCCATAGCAACCAGGCCATGCAACATGTCACAGTCGTGATATAATCATGTGTTGCTCCCAGATGTAAACTCTAGATAGAGCTGATAGGGCTGTGAAGAACTACCAAATGACTAAAGTAATTTTCTTGTTGGTGCCATATAGTGCTGTTTAGTCACAATCATCACAGTGTTCCCAGATCCAAATTACCATTTTCCTGTAACAAGACCTAATTTTTCCTGTATTTTCCCTGTAGAGGCAACATTAAATCCCTGTAGATTTTTCCGTAAGCCACTTGTTCCTTATTTGTGACTTTGTTGTTTATTTAAATGTAATATGTTGGCAGCCTCTTATCAGGAAAAGGGCTCTGATTTGCTGTTGGGTATTAAAATTCTATGTCAAGATGGCCTTTGAATGATTTGGATTTATATGGAATCCATAACGCATAATGGGGGGATTTATTTATTTGTTTAATTTTGTTGACTGGGTAAGCCCACTAAGACTAGAAGTCCCTTTTTCAGGGGTGGGGGGGTACAGATGGTAACCAACTGAAATTGTAACATGGCATAAATCCTTATTTGAACCAGATTAAGCTATTGGTGTTATTTTTAGTGAATGGGAGAAATTTGGCCTGGACACCATGGAAATTCATCTACTCTTTTTGAGAAGTGCCATATGATCTTTAACATCCACCTGAACAGGCAGACAGAAAAGCAGGAGCACCCCCCCCCACTCATGCTGCAGTACAGTGTCAGTATTGGGCTATAAAGAGTTAGTGGAGCCAAACCAGGCAGACAGGAAAATATAAATTTTAAGAAGTAGTCAATTATAACATTTTATATCTGAAGTACCTTTCTTTTACCTTTTGTCCATCAGAGAGTATTCTATGTCACAATGTTGTGGAGGATGTGTGGAACAGCTCGCAGCTGACATATCTAGCTCTACTGGCCCCCACTACATCATCAGCATTGTGATTTCACTGGCTGTGAAATCACATGTAAATGACCTAGCAGTCACTGAATTGCTGTTCCTAAACAGCAGTGATGTCACAGTCAGTGAGGTCACGATGCTGGTGATGTAGGTGGGGCAGTATAGCTAGCAACGTCAGCTGCCACACAGAGTGCTGTTCCACACATCACACATATTAACATCAGGTAAACAATCTTCTGATTAAAGAAAGGGAAAAGATAAAGTACCTCAAATATAAAAGGTAATGGTTGACTGCTTTTAAAATCTAATATTAGTTTTAGGCAGTACACAAGCTCTTTAACCCATTGACCTAGTGTGGGGATACATCATATTTTAAAATGAGAAAAACAAGCCTGCTGTTTCCACTCATTGCCTGCAATCTATGCTGTGGAAAAGAATGTCATCAGCTAGCAAGCTGTATTCTATAGTATGTACTGTAATTTGACACTAAGTCTACAGATGACTTTCGTTTTCACAAAAAACAAGAAGAAATTAGTCCACTAGGTGTTAGACTGAGCTGGACAGATACTAGAAACAGCAGTTTAAAAATTTTTTTTGTTAATATCCTGAGAGGTTCTGAGGTACAATACAGTAGCACCCTTTTCCCTCTTCAGACATCTTTAACATAGAACAACAAATAGCAAAAATCAGAGGGGAGTGCAGTACTTTGCAGCTGTGGAGGAATACATGAAAATGTCCAAAATGGAAGTTCTAAGAAAAGCCATTTTTAAGCTATGGATGACAGAAGGGATATAGACTCTGTCCACAGCCCTAAAAAGGTGGCTCATCCCCCAACTTGCATGCTATAGAACTATGTCCAAAAGTTGGTGTACTTTTGAATGGCTGCAGAAAATAAACTGCTATAGTTGAGACCCTGCAACTTCTCTGAACTGGATTCTAAATAGACAGCTGGAATAACAGTGCTGCATTTTGATAACCTCCAAGTTAGGATAAGTTTGCAACCCTAGAACTAGAGAACTGAAAATCCTGGTAGAACATAAACTGAAGCCATACAAGCATACTAAAGCAAAAATCCTTTTCTTCTCTTTAAGGCATTAAATTTGAGGAGCTACAGAGAATAAAAGTAAAAAAAATGACACAAACTAATAAAAGAAGGCAACACCACCTACATAAGCAGGGGGACTCCCTGCCTCTATTGAAGCCTCCCCCAGCTGCTGGGCCAAATCATGGAACAAGGATAGTGAGTCTTCATTAAGGCCATAAACATTACCCAGCAACAGTGGGCCCTCAGGGTATCCATCAAAGCTATGACCTATGTCCCATTTGGGTCCTTAAACCTCTTCCTAAGGGACCAGTGCAGGGTTTTATGTATAAGTAATGCTACTCTCCTCTTATGTGAGCTGGCAGATGCATGGATGACCTAACCTACCCAGTCCATCTTAAGCCTTTCCTGATCTCCCTCAATCAGATTTGTCTCCTGCAAAAAGGCCACCTCTGCTCTAAGTCTCTTCAAATATTTGAGCACCTGCTTTCTCCTATTGGGGGTATTAAGCCCCCATATGTTCCAAGTAACACATGGTAAGTCACCCATGAGGATATTGAGGCAAGCACATTCTGGAGGGGTGTATCAAAGATGATGAGGCAGAGTGCAGGGCCTAAGACCCCTGGTGGGGACCTTGGGTGCATCCAATAGCTGGATATGCATAGGGAATAGCAAGTGACACCTTCTTTTTTTTTTTGAAATTCTCTGTTTATTCATTTTCCAACACAAAAGTAAACATACAAAGGTCAAAACACAACGGTAACAAGAAACATAATAAACAAAATAACACCAGTACAAGAACCCCATAAATCCAACCCACCCACCCCCGGAAGATGTCATCACCAATATAGAATGTGCCTGAGTTGTGTCAACCTGTACCCTGGGGCGAAGATACCACCAGAATTTGTCATTTGTATACTATCAAAACAGGGAATTATCCTGGAAGAAAGACAAATTAAGGTGAGAGAGAAAGGAACCTCAGGGTAACTAAAAGGAGGCTCAGTGAAGGTACAAGGCATAAAGTTTGCCCTATTTTGGAAAGTCAGTATAGCATGCCTAGAACTGGCTATTAATTTTCTACTTTAAAACATTGGGACATTTCCACCACCCTCCCTGATAGGAGATCTCCGATTGGTCTAACCAATGTCGGAGAACTAATCTTTTAACTGCAATTGAAATTAGGGCCATATGGTATTTTTTCTCTTTATTCTTGATGTTGGAGTATATACCTAGTATACAGATTTCGGGTGTAAATAGTTCCTCTAGCCCCAGAATTGGGTCCAGGCTGTCACAGATAGCTTTCCACGATGGGGCAACCTTCACACAGGACCAAAACACATGCAATATGCTACCTGGCTCCTCACCACATCTAGTGCAGTTAACAGAACTAGACTTCCCAAATTTAGCCAATTTCAATGGCGTGTAATACATATTATTAACTATATAGAATTGTATAAGTCTATTCCTATCCAAGGTGAGGAATATATGCATATCTCTCCAAACCTGGCTCCAGGATATGGAGGGCCCAGGAATTATGGACGACCACACCTTGGAACCAAGTTAGAGCCTCTGGAGCCTTGGTGAGTATAAGTTGTGCATATAGTCTGGCTATACTATGGGGCTCAGTTACATAGTTCCTAAGCTGCTCCAGAAAGGGTCTAATATTAGAAGTGTTCCTCATCAATCCAAATTCCTTGCCTATGAGGTGTCTCAATTGGTATAGCTTAAAGATGCTCTGAGGTGGATATTAAATTTTGTCATCAGTTCCCCAGAGGAGCCAAGTGAACCCTGTATATAAAGGTCATCCACTGTACAATCTCGGATCTGTGGTAGCCATGACGATGCCAGCCATTGAGACCCAATCCTAATATTAGGGTTAAGAATCAGCGGCTGAGCTGGATCCTTTGAGTATTGAATTCTGACAGAGGTACAGTACTGGTTAAAAACCTTCACCGATATCCCTATCACTGAGTTTCTTATGTGTTCTGGTAAGGCCGAAAAATTACAATAAAAAATGTGCTGAGGATCCATACTGTACTCCTTCAGAAGCTCAAGCTCTAGCTTCAACCATTTAGGCATATAATATTCATTTGGAGGACAGAGCCACTTGCCCATTTTGACTAAATGACTGGCCCAGTAGTAAAATTCAAAATTGGGTAAACGAAGGCCTCCATTTTCCTTAGACACACATAATTTGAAAAAAGATCTCCTAGGCTGCTTGCCTCTCCAAATAAATTTAGTTAGAGATGAGTGGACCCTTTGGAAAAAGGATTTGGGCAGCCATATGTTTAAAAAGCTCAGGGGGTAGAAAATACGCAGAAGTATATTCATTTTAATTATACTGATTCTCCCTCCTATGGTTAAGGGGAGGTTATCCCATCTATTAAGGTCACTCTGTATTTTGTCCACCAAGTCATCTAAATTAAGTTTCCTTATCGTGTCCTCGTCTTGGGCTAGGTGAATACCCAGGTATTTGAGATGATCCGGGGCCCATTTCATTCCAAACTGGGCTACATTAGAGTGGAACAAGAGTGAGTTGAGCGGAAATATTTCAGATTTAGCTAAGTTTAATCTATAGTTGGAGACTTCACCAAACTGATTTACAATCTTCAAAACCTCTTGCAGAGACCTACTCAGGTTAGTGAGGTGGAGAAGGATGTCATCTGCAAATACCGATATGGTCAGCATTTGTTGAGCAATGACGCAACCTGTGATGTCAGGTGAGGATTTGATACGCATCAGCAAGGGTTCAAGGTAAAGACTGAATAAGTACGGTGATAATGGGCAACTTAGCTGGGTACCGAATGCAAGGAATCGGGATGAGAACACCCCGTTGCAATAGACCCTGGCTGAAGGTGAACCGTATATCGCCTTGACCCACTGAATAAATTGGTCCGGAAAACCCATCTTATTTAGAGTAGCCCACAGAAATTCCCAGTTGACACGGTCGAAGGCCTTTTCCGCATCCAAGGCAACTAGTTCCATGGGGATAAGTGACACCTTCTTGTCTATACCTGCAATCAAATAGCCAATACTTACATTTACTCTTATGTGTGAGAGAGGGCAACAATAATAAAAAAACAATAATAAAACTATATACAACTGTAGATACTTTCTTATTGTTTGGGAAGTGCAGAGGCACCCTGACAGCTGCCCACTCCTGGTGCAGGCCTACCTCTATTCCCTGGGCACCTTTACTGAGTACTAGCCCTAGTGCTCAACACTACTGAGACCAGGGTGGGGGAAAACCCCTAGGTGCTACAGGTTCAATATAGTGAACCTTGGCATGTAGCTCACAATTACCTACCAAGCTGGCCCAGTGGTGCTGAGGGCTGAGGTGCTGGATGCCTTACCTCGCACTATGCCAGCGACCGATGTTCGGGAACAAGCACAGGCCACTGGGGCTCAGTAGGGGTGGAGAAGGATTGAGCATCTGACAGACTGCTCTCCTTCTCCAAGAAGGGGGTCCTCAGTGGTCAGCACTTGCCTGCTCCCTAGTGGAGGCTTGGGGACAGGGTGCGATGATGCAAAAGGGGAGGAGTTGGGGCAGACGCATGGAGGGAGCACATGCAGACATGTGTGCACTCCTCTCCATGGGTGTCATTGCATGCCTCAACTCCTGGGAAGAAAACCAGGGAAAATCACAAGATACTGTGGCACAATGGTGGAGGGCACCTTGCAGGCTCTGCTCCCAGCCAGCCACGGTGCTGGCCTCATTGAATCCAGTCTCCAGTGGGGGTTGGGGAACTCTACTGGCCCCACCAGGGGGGAAATCCCTGGGAGTATGGGCCAGCTTTGGATGGTGGATGCTGGGGGATGGGGCTGGGGGCTCCCTCCAGATAATAGCCGACAGCAGAAAAACAAACAAACAAACAAACAAAAAAACAGTTGCCTGTCAACCTTGAGGGAAGGCTGTGGATAGGGGTGGGGTAGAGGTTGAGGTGGCAGAATTTAGGGTAGATGGGGAGGACTGGCTATGCCAGGCATGACAGCATGGAAATGAACCAGTGAAAGGAGGTGAGAGCCTGTTGGTGTTCTGTACTAAGGGTCACAACCAGTGCTCCAGAGCAGTGGCTTTCACCCTGGTAAAATGCTCGAAGTAGGACTGAGCATAAAGGAAGGGAAGGCGATGTGGAGAGGATTCCATCACATTGAAACCATGTGTGGGAACTTCCGTGGGAGGGGGAAGAGAGAAGGGAACCATCACCCTAGCAAGTACCAGTAGATCTTGGGATTGAGGACTGGTGAGGTCAGGGGTTTCAGAGACCTAGTCCATGTGTACTACCATGATGCTCACCATTCTCCATACAACCCAGATCACTCTTCAGTTGCTGTCCATGCAGCAATAAGGCCCCCCACCCCATCTCCCTCGAAGACACCATTCTGTCCTTTCATGCAGGGCCAATTTAGAACTGACAGCTCAGACAGAAAGGGCAACCCTAGGAGACATAAACTAAGTGCTGTCCAGCCCCTAGCCTTACTGTCTGCTGAACTTTATTGATCTTCAATGACTGGGAGAGAGACCAATCACAAAGGGAGGGTAGACTCCAACAGGTGCAGAAGCAGGGATTTCTTGACAGCAGTTCTACCTGGTTAAATCCCCCTTGGAGTGCACAGTCTGGGCTCCTATCTCTGCTGAGGTGATTTCTCTCCTCGATCACTCTGCTCAGACCCAGCCAGTGACTGCTGTCTTCTGCTGAGCTTCACTGATTTTCACCAACTGGGAGAAATACCAAACATGGAGGGAAGGCAGACCCTAAGAGGTGCAGAAGCAATGAGTTCTTGACAGCAGTGCTACCTGGCTGAATCCCCCTTGGAGTGCACAGTCCGGGCTCCTATTTCCGCTGAGGTGACTTCTCTCCTCGATCGCTCTGCTCAGACCCAGCCAGAGGCTGCTGTATCATCATAAGAAGCAGTTGGAACACTTACCCAGAATTCCTAGCCACTGTATGTAAATCAGCATTTGACTGCTGTACTAGTACTGAAATAGTGATTGACTAATAGAAAGCTCTCAGCTGTTAGCAACAGCTCAGACACAAAGGGCACCCCTAGGAGGCATACCCCAAGAGTGGGCCAGCCCCTAGTCTTACTGTCTGCTGTACCCACCACTGGAATAGTGGTTGGCTAATATAAAGCTGTCTGACAGAAACAACCATAAGCAACAGCTCAGACACGAAGGGCAACCCTGGGATGCATATGCCAAGTGTTGTCCAGTCCCTAGCATTACTGTCTGCTGAGCTTCACTGATCTTCACCCACTGTGAAAGAGACCTTCTCTCCTCCAGTTTCTAGTTGTGCTACTAAGCAGCAGGCCTTAACAAACTGGTGATTTTTTTTCATCAGGAAGGAGTAACAAAGATTCTGCCTCCACCCTACCCCTAATCCCACCACCCCGGTCCTCTTCCTATATAGGCTCTTCATGTCACTGCCCACTTCCTGCCTGACCTGACTAGAAGAGAAAAAAAAAGCCTGTTTCTTTTTTGTCTGCCTGGAACAGATTGTCTTCTTCTAAATTTGAATAATTATGTACTTTTTCTTTCCATCCACTGGCACGCACATGGATATCATTGGCTGCCAACACTGTGGGACACTCTTCAATGATCACATCACCTGAAGGCAGGCCACTGTCCCATATGCTCAGAGATATGTCACCTCAAGGCTCAGCTGCAGGAGGCATGGGGTGAGATCAGCATCCTGTGTAACCACCTACAGGGAAACATTTCTTTTAGGAGTGCACCTCCACACCGCCAAAACATAACCAGCATACCTCTCCCCAGAGAATGATTGGGCCTCGGGGATGGCAACTCATTGCAAGAAAAGGGGGCAGAGCTCAGGCAACTCTTCCAAACCAAAAAAACACTCTAAACACAGCAAACAGATACACACCACTTGCATCCATACCATCCATAATGACAGAGGATGTCTTGGGACAAAGGAATGCCAAATGCAACAGGATAGCAAAACAACATCATAAACAAAACCTCAACAGGAAAAAAAATCATAATCACAAGGGACTTCATGATTTGTGGTATGGACCTCCGCCTGAGGCAAAACAAACGTGCAGATGTGCAGGTCAGATGTCTCCCAGGAGCATCTGCTTGGAGGGACACTGACCAAATAGCCAACATAGTTAAAAAGGAAGAAGATGGCTCAATCATCCTGGTCCACCTAGGGACCAATGACCTTGCTAGCCAGTTGGTCGAGGAGGTTAAGGAGCACATTGAGCAGCTCAGCAAGAAATTGGTTTAATTTTCATCTAGCATTGCATTCTCTGAGATTCTACCTGTTGGAGAAAGTGGAAGAGCAGGCAGAAAATCAGAGAGAAAGTGATAAGTGAGCTCAACACATGGCTCAAGGACTGGTGCCACACAAAGGGGCACCACTTCATCAGAAACTGGGGCAACTTCTGGGAAAGGGAGTTCTTCAAATTTGACAGCCTCCATCTGACTAATGAGGGAGTCAGAGCACTGGACCACAAATTTGACATCTGCATAGAATATTTAAACTAGTGGGATGGGAGATGACGGTAACTTTAGGAGAAGTACACATAGAGCCTACTGTCTCTCCCCCTCCAGCTAGCACCAAATCTACACACTCCAGGATAGCAAAAGCAGATAGCCAGGAACATAAAACCCTTTCTGGCTCTGGCGTTGGCTATCACAATGGAAAGGGAGGAACCATAAACAGGAAAAAGTACAAAGGGATGAACAATAAGATCAAGGGAGGCATGACAAACAAAGCAACACAGCAAGAGTGGTCAGCACTATGCCTCAATGCACGCAGTCTGGCTAACAAGATGACTGACCTCATTGCCACAATAGTTGAGGCAGGACTAGACTGGGTGGACATGACTGAAATGTGGTTCACAAATAATCATGGTTGGGAGGTGACTATCCTGGGTTACAACTTATTTAGGAGATAGAACTGGGAAAAATGGAGGGGTGATAGCTATTTATGTTAAGGATACCATCAATGCTACAGAAATGCAGCAGGCACTAGATAAAACAGAGGATCTATGGATCATAAAAGGGTCCAGAAGCCGAAATCCCATTCAGGTAGGAATAATCCACAGACCCCCAAATCAGGAGGAAGCCAGGGATAAGGAAATCCTGGAAGCCATCCACCAGATGTCAGGCGAAGGGGACATGGTGCAGGTGGGGGATTTCAATCTGTCAGACATAGATTGAAATACCCACACAGCGGCATCACAGAAGAGCAGGGAATTCCTAGTCACACTACAGGAAGCAGGCCTAAGTCAACTAGTGACATCACCCACAAGGGGTAACGCAGTTCTAGATCTGATATTCACAAATAGCGATAGGGTTACGGGTGTTGAAGTAGGGAACCATCTGGGCAACAGTGATAATAACATAGTATGGTTTAGGATAAAAAGGACTGTAGACTCCACACACTCCAAACTGAAGGTCCTTGACTTCAGGAGGGCAGACTTTACAAACATGATGGCCTGCCTAAGAGACAACCTTAGTAACTCAACAGAAGGGAGCATTAAGGAATATTAGACAAGGTTGAAAGATGCAACAACCATGGTCACATCACAGTGTGCCCGTCAAGTTAGTAAGAACAAAAGGAGGAAAAACCCGCTATGGTTTTCTAAGGAGGTGGCAACCATGGTAACAGGAAAGCACGTAGTCTTCAGAAAGTACAAGGAGTTGGGGAATGAGACAGACAAAGAGAATATAAACAGAAGCTAAAAGAGACAGGGACAGTGATGAGAAATGTAAAGGCTCAAACAGAGGTTAGAATAGCTCAGGAAGTAAAAAAGGGTAACAAAACCTTTTACAGGTACATGCGTGAAAAAAGGAAGACCAAAGGGGGCATTGTTAGAACCACAAAAAAGATGGACAAACCACAGAGCAAGATAGGGAGAAGGCAGAGGCACTCAATGAGTACTTCTGCTCAGTCTTCACACAGGAGGCAGATGGTAATGGACCAACAATAGGCATAAAGAAGTGTCCAACTGAAGGAATAAACACGAGTTCCTTCACAGAGGAAAGGGTCCTGGAGGAAATAGACAAGTTAAAGATAGAAAAAGCTATGGGGCCGGATGGAATACACCCAAGAATATTGAAAGAACTATGGAGGGAACTGGCAGCCCCCTTAGCAGTGCTCTTCAACAAATCATTAAGGAGTGGGGAGGTGCTGGAGGATTGGAAGAGTGCAACAATAGTACCACTGCACAAGAGTGAAAGCAAGGAACAGCCAGGTAACTACCATCTGTTTAGTCTAATGTTAGTCATGGGGAAACTGATGGGGTCACTGCTGAAGGAAAGAATCATAGCTTTTTTGGAGCAAACTGGTCAGCTCAACAAAGATCAACATGATTTCATGGCAGAGATGTCCTGCCACACAAACCTAGTTGATTTTTTCAATTGAGTTACCAAAACAGTGGATCAGGGTGGGGCAGTGGATGTGGTTTACCAGTACTTCAGCAAAGTTTTTGACTCTGTTCTGTACAGGAGACTAGTAAAAAAACTGGAGAACATGGGAATTGAGCCCGAGGTTACAAACTGGGTTGGAAACTGGTTACATGGGAGGACTCAGAGAGTATTAGTAAATGGCACTCTGTCTGTGGAGGGGAGGGTGACTAGCAGGGTTCCTCAGGGCTCAGTTCTGGGGATGATCCTCTTCAACATATTCATCAGCAACATTGCGGATGAACTGGAGGGAAAGGTGTGCATGTTCGCAGATGACATCAAAATCGGCAACAGGATAGATACAACAGAGGGACAGCAAAGCATGGAAACTGATCTCCAAAAACTAGAGGAGTGGTCCAAGACCTGGCAATTGAAATTCAGTGCCAAAAAATGCAAAGTCGTGCACCTGGGAAAGCATAACCCAGGGAACCTGTACTCAGTGGGAAGGGATCAGCTGGTAGCTACCAGGCAGGAGCGAGACCTGGGGGTGATCATATTAGATGACCTCAAGGTCATTAGACAATGTGAAAAGGCAGCATTAAAGGCTAGTGTTATCCTGGGATGCATAGGAAGGGACATCACAAGTAGAAGGCATGAAGTAATGATACTCCTGTATTGGTCCTTGGTTAGGCCTCACCTGGAGTACTGTGTCTAATTCTGGAGGCCACACCTCAAGAATGATGTAGATAGGCTGGAGACGGTACAGAGAAGAACAACAAAGATGGCGCTGGGCTTGCATCAGAAACCATATGAGTCAAGACTGGATGACCTTAAATTATACTCCCTAGAACAATGCAGGAATCGTGGGGACATGATAGAAACATTCAAATACCTTAAAGGCAAAAACAGGGTGCATGTGCAGAACATCTTTCAGGTAAAAGACTACAGCAGAACTAGAGGGCACAACCTTCGACTTACGGGAGGAAAGTTCAGAAGCAATGCTAAGAAATTCTTCTTCACAGAGCATGTTGTGGAACCATGGAATAGCCTGCTGGAGGAAGGTGGTGGGAGCCAAGACGGTGGGGGAATTCAAGCAGGCATGGGACAGACACTGTGGGATACACAAGCAGGCAGCTAAGTAGATGGGTAGGAAGCCAAGGGCAGACTTGATGGATCGTACGGTCCCCATCTGCCGATAACTTCTATATTTCTATGACATTTGCTGCATTCTGTCCCCCAGAGTACTAGAGGATGTACCTTTGAAAGGGATCCTAAATATAAGAATGGGAGAGGAGAGGGAGGGCCAATGGCAGGCCTGGAATGAGGGTTGGAAAAGGAAGGCTCCTTGGCTTTCTCTCCTTACTTCTTGCTAGGTAGTATGCCTGTGTTAGCCCTTAGAATCCCACCTTATGCTGGAACTTGGCCTGTGGCTTGGGAACCAAGCCATCTGTAATAATGATTAGCAGTGGGGGCAGGGGGGTAGGCAGCAAGCTGCACTAAGTGAATTTAAGGCCTGAGCTTGGCCTTTCCTGGTAGGCCCTACTGCCAAAGCTTACAGAATGAGACCAAAACCCCTGATCAGGACCCTGGCCCCTACTATGGAAAATAGAGCACATAACAAAAGATCAAGTACGACATGCACTGTAGCTATAAAACAGTCAGCGAACAACAGAAGAGAGTGGGTGGGGGGGTCACTGAAACAAAGGAGTACACTATAATTCAGGCCTGATCAGTGAGCCTTGCCCCTGCAGATGATTGAGTTCACCCCTGGAGAATCCCTCCTGGTATGGGAGCGGGGTTGTCATGAAAAACACCAGTCAGCAAGGCTGTGGAGTCTACATGCTGGGGGGGTACCTCACACCACTCAAGGAGCAAGAGTCATGGCTGGCCTGCTCAGGAGTCCTCATGGCCAGTGAAGTTCTTGCCAGTGAGCCCTATGGAGATCACCCTGTCCCTCTACAACCCCAGCCTGCATAGAATGTTAAAGAAAGTGCCATTGAACAAAAAAAAAAAACATTACTTATCAGATCCCGGTGGTTGGTCTGGTGAATGCTGGGGTTCTAGGATGGCCTGAATTAGGCTGCTGCCTGGCTGGTTGCTTCTCAATACGGTGTCTTGAAGCACGTGGATTCGTGCACCAGCTGTGGAGACACAATCAGAACAGCTGGCCTCTGTGGCAGTCAATGCAGTGGAAAATGGGGTTGGCTGGTTCAGAGGGGTCTGATGGCTTCCCACTGGAGCCTTGGAGGTCTTCTGATGCTGTTCCAGGGAAGTTGGATGAAGGGTCTCGTAGTAATTTGCAGATCAGTATTCCTGCAGTGGGTCTGGCTCTCCCTTCTCCATACTGTGATCTTCTGGGGATTCAGAGGGACGTCTGTTGGAGGGGTATTCTCTCTTCAAATGTCTTCTCAGGGCATTCTGGTTTCTGTTGTGCTTGGGGGAACCTCCCAAGAAGTGTTTGGATTGTCCATCCAGTCCTTCTTCCTGTCACTCTGGATGGGAAACCTTCTGTCCAGCCCCATGGAGACTTCTGTGGGATAGGTCTGCAGCTGGGCTGGGGAGCTCAGTTCCATAGGCCAGGAGGTACACTGCAAGAAATCCATAAGGGTGTCGGGAGTATCACAATTGAGCAGCACCCCATTGTGCTCGACCCTCATGGAGGCTGGATAGTGCGTGGAAAAGGACAGTCCAACTCGGTGCATGAAATGCTTGGCCTCCATGTAGGCCTTCCTTCAATCTGACAGGTCCTTGAAAAAATCCTGGTAAATGCTGATCTTATGAGAGCACCACATCACCTGCTGTTGTTCCCTTGCTATGGCCATTATCAAGTTTTTCATCCCGAAGTAGAGGATTCTTGCTATGACGGGATATGGCCTGAGTTGGAGTTTAGGCAGTGGGGCCAGCAATCGGTGGATTCGCTCCATCTGGGGAGGGTGGGCTGGATCTAGCTTGAACATCTCCATCAAGGCATTCTGTAAGAAACTCTCCATGTCATGGGATTCTGCTCATTCAGGAAACCCCAGGAATCATAAGTTGCTCCTATGACCCCTGTTCTCAAGATCATCGAGCTTACTGTGCATCTGTAGGATGGTGCGCTGCTGATCCTTCAGGGCAGAAGTCAAGTCCTGTACTTTAAGGTCCGTTGCATACACCTTTCGCTCAATTTGGAAGATTATTGCTTCCAATGTCTGGACCACCTGTGTATTCTGATTGGTAGCGAGTGTGACCTGGGCCATTTGTTCCAAAAGGTGTCCAAACATAGCCTCCACTGATGGGTTGCTGCATGTTGCAGGTTGCTGCTGTGTCATGCTGTTTGGTGAAAATGGGTCCCTCTCTGGCCATTCCTGAAGAAAGTCAATTTACTGACTCAACACTGCCAATCGATCCAAAGTAATTATTTATACAGGGTCTCACTGTTCCTCTTACCTGCAGTAGTTGAGATTACACTAAATCAGCTGTGGATAGATAAATGATTTAGACAGATTAGTCCTCTTGGTTGGTGAACTGATGTACTAAGCTGCCATGCTGGTAGGCACCCCTAGTGGCAGTCTATAATTTTGTACTTTTTAGCATTGAAACTTAGTTGCCATACCCTTGACCATTCCTCCAGTTTACTTAGGTCTTTCCTCATTTTGTCTACCCCTCCAGGTATATCCACCGTGTTGCAGATTTTAGTGTCTTCTATGAACAGGCATATTTTCCCTTCCAGCCCTTCTGCGATATTGCTGATGAAGACATTAAGAGGACTGATCCCAGAACTGACCCCTGTGGTACCCCACTGGTTTCCTTTCTTTCCCCTGAATGTAACCCATTTACCACCACTCTCTGGCTCCGGTTGCTCAGCCAAACTTGTACCTAATTTACCACTTTTAGCTTCACTTCCATGCTGCCCAGCTTGTTTACCAGTTTTCTGCATGGAACAGTGTTGAAAGCCTTACTGAAAGCCAGGTTAGAGCTGTTCATCATCATCGCTTTTATGTTCCTGCCACTGTTCATTGAACTGGTAAGAGAATTTATTGAGACTGATGTTTAGGAAAGTAAGCTGCTGTACATTTTCAGGAGTAAGACTTGTGTGGCTGTCAGAGACAACATTTATAGCTGTACTAAATTTACACTCACAGTAAACACTATTGAGAGGGAAACTAAGAAGCTTAATAGCAAAGGCAGATAATGCATGCCAGATGTTTTTCTTTTAGCTAGAAGGGTCAGAAGGGTCATCAGTAATATTAATGAGATATGCTCATAAATAGACATTCACGATATCAGACAAAGACAAAGAAGGCGACTCCAGAACAGACACATCTGAATTATCAGCTTCCATGAGTTTTACCCAAAAAGTGTGAGAGTCATCTGTGTGCTTTTCAGAATGACAAGTCTTTTTCAACGGCTGTGATAGAGGGCTTTGTGCAGGAGTACCCAATGTTGATGAAGGAGTACATGGTGGCACTAAATGGAAATTATTGCTGTCACCACCAATAGGTGTTGCATCATCAGATGAAGCATTCACATCACGTGATTCACTCGTATTGTCAAGTACAGTCCAGTCCCTTTCCAGTGCAACTGCTGAAATCAGCATGTTTTTCTATTCGAGACAAAAGTCACCAAGATCCGAAGGGAGCAGCTGTCGCAGCTTAAACTGAGATTCAAGAAGAGTGGAAAGAGGAACACTTGTGTTTGTCATGATATTGTGAAGACTTCTGCAATTTTGGAATTGCTCTATCAGTCAGCCCATGAGGAATACACCATATTTGTTTCCTTTTTTGTCAAAACCTCTATGCAGCCTCCTAAGTTCCATGTTCAGCAAGTTTACGATGGGAATAACCTGGCTTAGAGTAGCATTCTCTTTGCTAATCTGTCGAGTTGCTTCCTCAAAGGGAGCCAAGAGCAATGTAGGATGCTCCATGAGGCCCCACTGGAATCAACTCAGCACAGCGCCTTCTGCTACGTTGTGCTCCATGGTATATGAATGGGCTGACTTCTTTTGTGTGAGAAGTCTCTCACACGTGTAAAATGTTGAGGTCCATCTTTTCAAAACATCTTGTATCAGTTTCTGTATTGGAAAGATGATTTTTTTTGGAGGTATGCTGAGATACCACGTGATTTTACAGAGTGACTAAAATGGCCACATATTTTCTTTTGGCTCCCTCTGGTGCTACTATACTGTTGTCACTGGAAAGAAAAGCTTGAGCTAACAGATTTAATTAGTGTGCAAACCATGGAATCAATGTAAAATCACCACATTTCAATGCACTAACAATATTGGCACCATTGTCTGAAACCACAAATTCAGTAGCGAGTCCCAGGGACTCTAACCACACAGAAATTTTGTCACACAGCTCTTCCAAAATACAGTTGAAGCCACTTAAAGGGGATGGCTGTGTGGCATGAACATTGTCCCCTATACTCTAAGCAGATGTCCTGATAAACAGAAGTAGGATTTTCAGTACTGTACTGTAATTAACATAACAGGCATAGCAGGCAGTCGGTACTTAAAATGTGCAGACAAAAAAACACATAACAGAGATACAGCAGCATGTGTAGTGATTTCAGCCCTTTTTTAAACAATGTTGTGTGTCTCTTTAAAACAAAAAACTTTGTTTCAACACTTTAAAAGAAATACAGTACTGCAAATACTGCAAAGTGTACTTATCTGCATGTTTGCAAGGTGAGACCGATCTCCCCCTACAGCTGCTTCAGACTCCTTCAGATTCCATAATCCAAAAACAACCACATCAGCCAAAACAATCTGTTATTTTCTTCTGCTTAGATTCATTTACCATGCATTTTATTATTTCCCCCTCAAGTTTAAACAAATGCTCCAGGTTGTCCATCCGCCCGTTATGGAGACACCACTCTTGTAATGGCATGATGTGTTCAACAGTTTCCCTGTTTGATGTGGCTACTGGTGCAAGTTCATCAGCATCCTCATCATTGTCCTCTGCATCAATCGCATGTTGGCGTTCTGACTCCATTACTGAGTCGCAGATGGACTCAACTGTGAGCTCTTCCCCTGTAGGTTCTTGTATGTTGACATTGACTAACATCTGAAATTCTTCTTTGGAGAATATCTGCACATCATATAGTGGATTTTCTTCTGGGTTAGCAGCAGCAGCTTCCTGGTTTCCCTGTTCAGCACTCCTTTCCTCGTCTGACAATCCTTCATTATCGAGCATGAAGCCAGCTTTTCTAAAACAGTTGTAGGTTGTGGAGGGTTTTACGGTGGTCCAAGCTTTTTGAAGCATTAAGACAGTGTCTAGGAGGCTATTTCTGATGCAAGAGCTGTGGACCCACCGTCTATGACCACCACAATACGTTCTGCAAATAGAGCCCAAAAATAACCTTTTTAATATCTAATCACACCCATGTCTAAGGGCTGAATAAGACTTGTGATGTTGGGAGGGAGAAAGTGGATTTTTATATGGCTGAACTTTGCTGCCAGAGTTGCATGGTTGGCGCTACAGCTGTCCACAAAGAAAAGGAATTTCCAATGCCTTTTTCTGCATTGGCTATTCCATGTATTCTGCCAGTCCTCAAAGATAGCTCCAGTCATCCATGCATTGGCTGAGCTTATGTATTTTACTGGTAGGGTGCTCAAATCCTTTGGTAAGCAGCGTGGCTGCTTGCTCTTACCGATAGTTAGAAGGGGGAGTTTCTCAGTTTCAAGCAAATTGCTGCAGCATAGTAAGGAGACACAATCTTTTGCTTTTTTCTCCCTATCAGCTCCATATCCTTGTGTGTGTGCCCCCAACAGGATATCCTCTATAAAAGACCCCAGTCTTGTCGGCATTAAAAATGTTTGTTGGGGGATAATCAGCGATGAGAGAGGGTAGCACATTATTGAACCACTCAGAAGCAGAATGCTGATCTGCATTCATTCTCTCACTCTGCTATCTCTTATACACAATGTTATATCTACCTTTCCAATGAGATAGCCACCCATCTGTTGCCTCAAAATCAGCATGCTGTAGATGGGTGGCTATCTCGTTGGCTCTTTTTATGAGAACAGGCCCTGAGATGTGAGCGCCTTTGCTGACAGTGCTTGAAAACCATAAATGCAGTGCATCCTTAACAACAGTGTCCTTACCTTGTCTCTTGCGCTTACAAGAAGGATTACTGTTGGTTTGCCAGGTGTGTATCAGTTCATCTTTCTTCTTACTTATGCAGCCCACTTGGTTCTTCAAGAATGAAAACTGCAGAGCCACTTTGGCCATTGAAAAAAAACAACAAGATAGCCACCCATTCTACAGCATGCTGATTTTGAGGCAACAGATGGGTGGCTATCTCATTGAAAAGGTAGATATAACATTGTGTGTAAGAGATAGCAGGGTGAGAGAATGAATGCAGATCAGCATTCTGCTTCCGAGTGGTTCAATAATGTGCTACCCTCTCATTGGGTGGACCAAGTAGTCCTTATCTGCTGTCAAAGTCTATGTTTCTATGTTTCTATGATGCCCCAGGCTGTTCAAATGCTGCAAGCACTTTTATATTATCTGCGAATGAGAGGTCAACACACTTGCATTCCATCTTGGATAAGGCACAGAGACACAACAACCAGCAAGAACAGCAGACGGAGAGTAAATAAATGTAGGGATTACTCAGAATTGCTGTCTTTAATAAAAAAGTTGTCGGTCAGTTGGGACCAGGAGATGTGCTAATGAGCGATAATGCATGTTAATGAGCTTCAGCAGAACCAAATTGTCCCCCTTGCCATCCTCATTAAAGAAATTAGCTATGCTAGATTAAATAGCTGTTTATTTGGTGACTAAGGGGAAGTCCCCTTAAAGTGAACATCCGCTTTAACTGCATCCCAATTAAGTGGTTTACACTATATTGTCAGCAGTGTAATGCTTACCAAAAATGCTAATGCAAAGAGCTGACATTCTTTGTCTACCTTCCTGTGCACTGCTGCTTGTGGTGGTGTTTGAAGATGATTGTGACACCAAATGTGCTGTGATGCACAAATAATTAGTGGTTTAAGATTTTGTCCACATGTCTGTGATCAGGTGCACAGAACCACATTCACTGTCCTGAAGAGCCAACTTTATTTTACTTTGCATACACTTGTACATTTTAGGAACAGCCACGGTAGCAAAATGTTTACGGCTTGGTATGTTCTAATGTAGAACAACATGTTTTAAAAGGGCTCTAAAACCATCATTCTCCACCACAGAAAATGCTTGCAGGTCCTTGGCAATAAATTCAGCTATTAACTGATTAATTCTTAATATGACTTGATATGATCTACTGTCCGCAGTTTTTTTTCCAAGCATCACAGTAATGGTCTGCTGTTTAGTTTGTGCAGGGAGTAAATCATGGGATGGCAGTGGCAAAGCTATAGCTTGTCCAAATACTTTTGTCAGTGAAGTCAAACATGTTTTTTTCCTGCCCTGTTTCTCAGTCTTTTCACCATTGCTATTGTCAGTAGGATTATTTTCATCACAAATATTTTTCCCTTGCTCAGGACTGCTGCCCAGCTGAATGGTTGGATGAGCTCTTTGCAAATGCCTTTTTAGTGAGATTGTCCCAGTCTGGCCCCTCACGTCCCCCTGCTAACTTCCTGATGACAAAATGTGTGGAGAGCAACACATTCATTTTTGGGACTTATATGAGAATAGCTCCACACAATTGAGGTGGAATATTTTGCCATCATACCAGGAACTGTAGCAATTTTGATAGCAGTTGTTTCTGACCCTGATTCATGCACACTGTGGCTGTCCCCAGAAGAGCTACCATGATTATTGATTGTTTTTCCACTACTGGCTATGACTACTGGTGGTGCTTGCTGTATATGTTTTTTTCTTTTTGGATGGGGAAACCCAGGTGGCATCCTCTACCTCATCAGTATCACATTCTGACTCATCACCTTTGGAAGAGCATAACTGTGATACACTGTGATCGTGATCATGTTCTTGGACATTTACAAACTCCTGTTCATCAGAGACACTGCTTTCTGATGAAGTAGCCTGATATGCATGAGTGGCACATCATGGAGTGCCATGTCTAGTGGTACTAGACAGAGCTTTTTCCTTTATCAGTGACTTTCTAGGTCTAAGCGTTTTGATTACCTGTTTTTGTGTTTTACTTTTATCTGATTTTTCTGGCAATGCTGATGGTGCTTTACTACTTTGATCAGAAGATTCACCAACTTTCTTTTCTTTTTCTGGTTGTGTTGCTTGATCTTTTTCTGGTTGTGTTACTTCATTTTCATCAATTGTATTAATGATATCTTAAGCAGTGAATTTCCAATTTTTTTTCAGAATTGGTTTTTGGGAAATATTTTTATTGTTACGTGTACCAGTTTCAGCTATACTGCTGGTGTTGGGCACATGTTCTATTCCATAACAGACTTTGATTCTGAATCCATTTTTTGGGGGTCCAACTTAATTAATTACTTAGTAGTATTAGTTCAGATGCAGAGATGGGCAATATAGAGTCTGAGGTGTGACAGCCTCCTCTCAAAATATGTGGGGCACTATATTACCTAATAGTAGTTCAGGCACAGAGTCTAAGACATGACACCCCCCTCTCAAAAAGTGTGAGGCACTATATGACCTTGTAGTAGCTCAGGCACTGAGATGGGAAACACAGAGTCTGAGACATGACCCCCCCCCTCCATTCACAAATCTGTATGGCACTATGACCTAGTAGTAGTTCAGGCAAAGAGATGGGCAACACAGAGTCTATGCTATTGCAGTATGACCTAGTAGTAGTTCAGGCTCAGAGATGGGCAACATGGAATCTGAGACAAGACCCCCCCTCCCTTCATGATTTGTTTGACACTGCAATCTAGTAGTAGTTCAGGCACAGAGATGGGCAACATAGAGTCTATACTATGGCAGTATAACCTTGTAGTACTGGCAGAAGAGATGGGCAACACAGATTCTGAGATATGACCCCCACCTCACAATCTGTATGGCACTATGACCTAGTAGTAATTCAGGCACAGAGATGGGCATCACAGAGTCTGAAATGTGACCCCCTTCACAATATGTATGTTACAATGACCTAGAAGCAGTTGAGGCACAGAGATGGGCAACACAGAGGCCCGGATATTCAAAAGGGTTGCGCCATGCGCAAGTCCAAAATTGCGCCATTTTGCGATATTCAGAAGGAGGCAGTTGTGCCACCGAAAACATGCTGAGCAACAGCGCAATGAAAATGAAGGCATGCGCAACTGAAGGGGGTGGATCCATGCATAAAGAGCGCAATGCAATATTCAAAGACTTGCGCGATGCGCAATAGCGGCACAGCCGGAAATTGCTCACTAGTGGAAATGAGCCAAAATAAAAAGGCTCAAGGAAGAGGCGCAAGAACGCTACAAGGCTGCCAAGTGGGGGAGAGAGAGACAGACAGACAGACAGACAGAGACAGGCTAGGGCAGGCAAGGAAAGCGTGGGCCATAGGCTGTAGAGGCCAGTGGGGTGCCCGGTGCAGTGGAAGTAGCAGTGAGGACAGCGGGGGTAACACAGCAACAGCAGCCAGGTGGGGTCAGAAGCCAGGGAGATGGACAGTGCCAGCTTCCACATGGAAGCTGTAATGAGGGGGGTGAGAATGCATGCTGCAGGGGGACGTGGCCGTGGAAGGGCCCGTCGGTGGTATGCCCCCAACAGGCAGTACCGTGCCCGCATCAGCTTTGAGCTGTACACAGATGTAGAGATCGTGGGCCGGTACCGCCTGAACAGGGCAATACTGAGACGGCTCTGTGAGCTGTGCAGTGATGTGATGCAGGCACCCTCACAACAGAGTCATGCTCTGTCGGTGGAGACCAAGGTGACAGCCTGCATGTGCCTGCTCACCACGGGCACCTTCCAGAGGCTGACAGGGGACACCACAGGCATCACACAGTCGGCCATGTCACACATCCTCACCCAATTCCTCAGCGCACTGCTGCCACATGCTGCGGAGTACATCCATTTCCCCAGCACCACGGCAGAGCGTACAGCAAACATGCAGGAGTTCAAAGGGTAGCACATATGCCTGCGTGCTAGGGACCATAGACTGCACCCATGTGGCCATTCGTGACGCCACCTGGCCCCGATGGGCTCGCATATAGGAACAGAAAGGATTCTCCAGTGTCAACTGCCAGGTGGTGTGATGCCACCGGGTGCATAATCAATGTCTGTGCCACACACCCTGGTGGAGCACATGATGCCTTCATATGGTATCAGTCCGCACTGTGCCATCGATTCGAGAGTGGGCACATCCCCACAGGACATCTAGTGGGTGAGTAAACATGTATGGAATGCAAACTCGGGGCAAGGGTGGGAATGCCACAGGTGCCATGGTAGTGGCACACAGGGATATGGGCAATATGGACCTGAACATGAGACTGATCTCCACTATCTCCACACAGGTGACAGCAGATACCCACTCCGTCCCTGGCTGCTCACACTGTACTGGCGCCCCATGACCCCATCGCAGCAACGCTATAATGAGGCACATGTTTCCACACGCAACATCATAGAGCGGGTGTTTGGGATGCTCAAGGCACGCTTCCGATGCCTAGACACCTCCAGTGGTGCCCTACAGTACAGCCCCCAAAAGGCCTGTGGGATATTCCTGGCCTGTTGCATCCTGTACAACATGGCCAAAGACTATGGGATAGCCATACAGGTTGAAGAGGGGGACAGCGATGGGGACGCCAGTGGCGCCGGTGTTGATGGTGATGAACAGCCCCCCCTAGGACGGCGGGACCCCCGACTGATCCGGCAGGCCCAGCTGCACCGGGACACCATCACAGAGGAGCACTATGCACAACACAGGTAAGTAAAGGGGACATGTGCAACCAACACTGTCCATGCGCAAACCACAGGCACACAGGGTAACACACCAGGGGTGCATGATGGCCAGGGAAGTGGAAGGGTCCAGGCATACAAACACACCATCAGGGAAGGGTGAGCACTCATATGGACACACACACACCAGGCACAGAGCGTACATGGGCAGATGCACAGCACAGCAGAACCGACATTGCTAACACACAGCACCACCGACCACCCCCACCACCTGTACTGTCCAAGCACATGTCAGATGCTGGGCACCTTGCACCTTGGTGTACAGTACAATGCAGGCATCATCATGCACAGCACCTGTGGACAGTAGTTGGGAGGGTGTGCAGGTGGTCCGTGTGTTAGGCGTGGGAGCAGAGCACCCAGCAGTGCACTGCCCACCATGACACACATTGCACACATGGCAGCACCAGACAGGGCCCGCACTGGAGACAGCTCAGTCATGTAGCACTGTCCCATGGCCACCACGGATGCATGGGTGGCCCGCTGTACCAACAGCACTGGCAGGCTGAGCAGGGGCCACATGGGTGGCACTGTTGCACCACCAGGGTCCCACTGCATGAACGTGACCTTGCCCGCACAAGGGTCGGCAGCATGCCGAACAAACCTGCACCAGGGGTGCTCGGGATGGCCACAGCAGAACCCGGCATCGACAGGCCTGGTGTCGCATGACGCCGGGAATGGGGAGTGGAGAGTGAACTGTGTGGGGTGTGCGGTACAGGGGCACCTGACTGTGTGCCCAATGCATCCACGACAGAGACCACTGCCTGGGTCAGCCTGTCAATGGCGGCGGTCACATCCATCCACATACGCACCAGCTCTGCACAGTCCAGAGCACACTCCCTGCTGTGCCACTCCACAGCCACAGACAGTGCCTCCACGGACATTGCAACCCGCCTCTGCAGCTGTACTGATTCCCGCAGCAGGCGGGTGTGCTCGTCCAATGGGTACTGTGCCCCAACAGCATCCTGTCCCCAGGTGTGGAAGGTCCTGATGCACAACACCCTTGAGGGTGGGCGCTGTTCACCAGGACCAGGAATGGGTGGATCAAAGGGCGGTGGACATGTGCCACTGCTTGACACTGTACCCCAGACCTGGTGGGTGACTGCGCTGCTGCTGCTGCCCGCCAACTGCTGTGCCCCAGGGTCCACTCATTCCACCGCTGTGCTAGCAACAGTGCCAGACACCTGCACAGCCACCGGTGCTGCCCCACCGGTGCTGACAGGCACAGCCTGGGACTGTGCCAGCATGCTGGTACACAAGTTGGAACCAGAAAGGCCCAGGGGCACGTGCTGGCCTGCTGTGTGTCCGTCATGGGACACACACCTATCACTGCCCATTGCAGTCCTTGCATCAACAATGTTGCAGGTTCGTGCTACAGCCATAGTCACAGCGTGCTGGCATGCTTGCATGCCAGACTGCTGAGACACAGGCTGTGCACCCCCCGCACCCAAATCACCGACAACAGAGTTGGTGGCCCAGCGTGCATGCTGCTGCAGTGCCTGCTGGCTGGTGATAGAGGTGGATGGACCCTCCTCCATGTCCAGCAGGTCATCATCACTGCCTGGACCCACCACCACCATCTCCTGAAGACAAACAGGATCTGTAACAGAAAGAGAGTACATGTGAGTGCATGTGAACAACCTTCCCCCCAACCCCCCCCAACACCACCACCATGTCATACTGTGCAGTGATGGGCTTCCACCTCTCTGAATCCACCTCCTGGTACGCCTCAATAGCTCTGCTGCATTGATGCAACCAGTGTCTCCTCAGCCTGGGTCAGCTCCAACACCACTGGCGGGCCCCCACCAGTGCCAGCACATGCCGCCCTGAAGGCTGCCACCTTCTCCTTCAACCTCCTGCGGTCTGTCCCCATCTTCTTCTTGCATTCCTGCACGGAGCGCTGGTGGCTTCCGTGCAGGTTCACGGCCCGAGCTACCCCCTCCCATGCAGCCGCACGGGACTGAGGGGTGCCCCTCCGTCCACTCAGTACTGGCTCCTCATCCAGATAGGCCTGGAAGAGGGCCTCTGTCTCTGCTGGGGTAAAGTTGGGCCTCTTCCTATGCCCACCGTCCTCACCCTCACCTTGGCTCTGCTCGGTCATGGCGATCTGTATGGGGGCAAGTGGGCACCTGTCACTGTGCAGTCTACAGCATTTTCCCATTACCATTGTCCAGAACATCACACAGCATGCAACTCACCTCTCACCTGCAGTAACCGAATCTGGCCAGCGCAGCCCAATGTCGCATATTTATAGCACAATGCATGCAAATTAGGAGTGGAGCAACTATAATGACATGCAAATCGCGCCACTGTGCCTTTGAATGGCTGATCAGATGATTTGCATGTGTCGGCTGAATATCGTGAATTTCTGCGCTATCTGATTGAAGTTGAGTGGCTGAGCCAATGGCGCAGATCTGTGACTGTGTGGTACACTGCATTGTGCATGCCCAGATAGCTTACGCAGGTGTCTGCCATGCTGCTGAGGTGCTGTGCGCGATCGGCAATTCAGGCCATGGCCACCATTGTGTCAGTGGTGCTACAGCACTGGGCACTATATGGCACTGTGGCACTACTGCGCAATAGTCCACTGTGGCACTGGCACGCAGCTGGTCGGTCACGCAGGATGCGTATACATCAGATGGCGCTGTGTGTGGCCTTGCATCATTGCCCATGACCTTGTGTCCGACCTTTGCCCCCTGGCCCTGTTCGGCTGCCATGTGTAGCCCTAGTGCGCTGTCTGGTGACAGCGCTATGTGAAGTGACGGCGCTGTTCGAACAGCGCGATTGGAACCTGTGGTGGTCTATTGCGCAACATCTCCACGTGGGGTTACGGTGCAGCGGGGCGCCATATTGCCTGCTGTAAAGTTGGTACCATGGCTCACAGAAGAGCAGTTCAGTGGAGCCCAGTTGAACTGGCCAACTTGGTGGCCCTAGTGGAGCCCCACTATGGGGCACTTTATGGTGAGGCGCCCCTCACCATTGCCAGGATGCAGGTGTGGCAGCAACTGGCCACTGACCTGGTGGGGGTCACTGGACGGTGCTGGTCAGCTGAGCAGTGCCATCACCGGTACGGTGACCTCCGCCGGAGGGAGCCGGATCGTCTTGGTCGGCTGCGGTCACATGCCAGGCGGGGTGTGGTGCCTAGGCCAGGTGGGTGTACCATCTATGCACCTGTATTCTCTGTAGGGGTGTGAGTGTGTTTTGGTGGCTGTGCATAGGTGATGGCTGTGCCATGGTTGGCTGTGTCAGTGTGTGCAGGTGTGAGATGCATGGGTCTGGCTGTGTGGGCAGGCACTCTCACTGGGGCAGGGGGCAGTCTGCTTTGGAGTCACACTGATGTTTGTCTCAACATATGTCTCCCACAGGCCAGGATGTGAGGATGCAGGCACGGGGTGAGGAGGGCCGTGCCAGGGCCCTGGTGCCGGTGGGTGTTGCACCCCAGCAGCAGCAGCAGCAGCAGCATCAGCGTCAGACCCAGCTGCTTGAGCAGTGTGAGTATCATTACTTCATGGATGCTATTGCATGCTGGGGGGGGGGGAGACCACCAGCCCTGCACAACACAACCATGCAGGAAAGGGGAGGTCATAATTCCACTATACAAGACACTAGTGAGGCCCCACCTGGAGTACAGTGTACAGTTCTGGAGACCATACCTATGTAAGGACATAGACTGGGCAGAGAAGAGGTCAGAGGAGGGCAACAAAGATGGTGCATGGATTGCATCACAAGTCCGATGAAGACAGGTTGAAGGAACTGAACATGTACTCCCTGGAGGAGAGGAGGAGAGAGGGATATGATAGAGACATACAAGTATCTTACAGGGAGGAACAGGGTGCAGGAAAACACTATTTTTAAGCGAAAAAGATGTTCCAGGACTAGAGGGCATGGGATGAAGTTGGAGGAGGACGATTCAGAGGAAACATGAGAAAGAATTTCTTCACAGAACTGGTGGTGGACAAGTGGAACCCCTGCCAGAGGAAGTGGTGGGGCTGAAACAATCACGGATTTCAGAATGCACGGGATAGACATAAAGGAATTCTGGAGGTCAGGGAAGGTGCAACAGACTTATAGGAAAACAAAGTGAACTTACAAGCTCAAATGGCCAGACTGGGTGGGCCATAGGCCCTTATCTGCCGGCACTGTCTATGTATCTATGTATGTATGCATGACACAGGTGACATGCATCACTGTCCAGTATCACAGCACGCCTGTGTCGTCACTAGTGGTCCATGATGCACTGGGCACATAGCTGTGTAACTGGCATCGCACCACGTTGCCACGTCACTTGACAGCCTTGTTTGTGCTGTGATGGACATGGGCAGTGTGTGTGTGCAGTGGTGCACATAGCTGGTGCCGCCTGTTTGTGATGGCCATGTGCATGTTCACTGTGGGTGGGTGCATGCCATCACAGGTGCGGGACATTGGGCTATATGGCTTGCAGGTTGGGTGGTGTTCAGGGTTGTGGTCAGTCACAGCCATTGACTGTGTTCCCATTTTCCTAGGCCTTGAGGTTCTCCGGAGGATTCAGTGAGACATTCGGGGCCTGACACAGGTGTCCCTTGAAAACCAGGCCATCCTTGAGTCCATCAGGCGCCATGGCCTGCGGAGGAGGCGTCGGAAGTGCGGAACCAGGCACAGGATGACCAGCCGGCTGGGCCTTAGGACACAATACCTTTCCACTTCTCCATCCCTACCACCCTGCCTTCCCTCTCAAGTTGTTCATCCTACCCCTTGAACACCCCTACCTTGTACCTGTTCCCCTTGTAAATAGTTGTTGTTTATTGTTTTGGTTATTTACTATTTGAAATTTTAAATATACATTTATATTTTGATATGAATACTGTGTTGGTCTCTGATTTGCAGCTGGCTATGGGTGCCCAGTTGCAGTGGTGTACATGCCATCTGGGGTGGTATGGTCCTGTGTGTGTGTGTGTGTGTGTGTGTGTGTGTGTGCGTGTGTGTGCATGGGGAGGTATCTCCGGCATGGCAGTGACTTTCTATTGGTCTTGCCGTCTGCTGCCACCCACTGCTGGGTGCACAGGGTGTATCTGGCTTGTATGCTTCTCTGCTGCACGGGGTTGACGTGTGCTGGGGGGGATGCATGGTTTCCTGCAGTGCCAGTCACTGCACATGGGTGGTGTCTTGGGGTCACGGTGCAGGGTGTGCTGTGCATACGGGGGGCTGATGTGCGCTGTGGTTGTCAACCCCCTGTGTGTGGCACTCTCAGCCTGCCAGTGGTTGTGCTGGGGTGTCATGGCTCTGCTGTGCTTTGTTGGCTTGTCCCCATGGGCCAGTAGATCATCCGTCACACTCCCAGTGATGCTGTGCTTGGGGTGTGCAGGTGTCTTGTTGGTTCTGCAGTGTGTTCCTGTGCCCATGTGTGTCATGGCTGACGGTGGGCCCCAGCCTGCCTCCTGGATGTGCAGTTCCATTGCTCTGGGGGGGAGGCTCTGCTTGTGTTATGGCACCTCTGCACTGCTCAGCTGGGCTGCCCTGGTTGCGCTATAGTGCAACATTTCTGCTCAGCTTCTCCTTCCTGGTTGCGCTATGGCGCAGTTAGTGCGATATTCAGATGTTGGTTGCTTGCGAAATTTGTTCTGCTCCATGTTTGAATATCGCACCTGTTGCGCATATGCGCAATTGGTTTATGCTTGCTCCTGCTGTTGCGCACATTTTGGGCACAGTTTGAATATCCGGGCCAGAGTCTACACTATGGCAGTATGACCTAGTAGTAGTTCAGACACAGAGATGGGAAACACAGAGTTTAAGATGTGACCCTCCTCTTCACAAATCTATATGGCACTATAGACTAGTGGTAATTCAGACATAGAGATGGACAACACAGAGTCTAGGGCAGTATGACCTTTAAGGGCAGCACAGAGATGGGTAACACAGAGTCTGACCCGTGGTTGATACCCCCTTCAAAATCTGTATAACACCATAAGCCCCCCTCAAAATTACTGAGGCACTATGACCTTCCAATGGAGTCCTCCTGTCCTGTCTGTCTCTTCTCTCCTTAATATTTTTATTTTTATCTTCTGCGCTCTGCTGTTGTCTGTTGTTGAATTTGTTGGTCTCGTTCTCTACTCTCTCTCTGACTAACAAAAATGGGTGGTTTTTTTTCATTTTATTTTACTGTGGAGTCTGGAATGTCTGCACTCTGCTGCTGTCTACTCTGCACTCTGCTGTTCAATTTGTTGGTACTCTCTGACTCTCTCTCTAGCAAAAAATAAATCCTTTTTTTAAAAGAATACTCAATAGTGTGATGCAATGTCTACAATCTGCTGTTGAATTTGTTGGTCTCTCAGTCTCTACCCTCCCTCTGCCTCTCCCTCTCTCTTTCTAGCACAATGATTTTTGCCATGTTTTTACACCTACACACACACACACACACACGCACACACACACACACTATGATCTGTGTTGAATGCAAAGCCACAAATGCACTTGATACATGGTTTCCTAAGGATGTCTTGTGGTGGCTGACACAAAGGATTGGCTAGAACATGTGTTAGTCACAGAACAGAGACTCTTATTGGTTGACTTCCTTCAGTGCCCCAGGATCACGATTGTCTCTCTTTTTTGGTCATGGGATGATCCAGGGACTCAGGAGTCTTCAGCAGAGAACTGGGGGAAAAAAGTAAATGCTTTAAAAAAAATGATCTGCACCGTTCTACACCCACCCTGCATTTTCCATGCAGTACGGATGGTGAGAGTATTATTCCAGACTGGACTGCACTTCCAAACTGGACCAACTCTACAATTCATGATGCGCTATGAAAAGCTCAGTTTTCCCAGTCAGAGCCAAGTCGGCCCAGTCTGGGGGGCTTTGGAATGGCACCAGATCTGGTTCACCCATCACTAATTTAAAGTCTTTATTGATCAATACCAGAGTACTTTTAGACTATAAAGCATTTGTCATTTTAGATTAAACTAATTTTCAGCATTTTGTTTTAGCAGTATTACTGGTAGGGGTGGGCAAATATCTGACCGAATAAATTAATCCGGTTGGATATTCAGCAATTTAGCTGTATCTGTTCCAACCCAGACAGTTTCCCTTTAAGACATCGGATCAAGATTATCAGGATCAATCACAGCAGGCACATAACTAAATTAATTAAACTGTGCACCTGCGATAACTTGAAAGCACCACTATAAACATGATGCAATCTGTTGCATTTAGAGTCAATCGAGTGTGAGTGGCTGAGAGGTCCTGAGGTGCAGGTATGAACTGCTATATGCTGTATCATGTCAAACAAAAGTATAGTATGGATTTTCTTTACTGTGGACCAGGAGAAAGATTCAAGGGTGAAGTGTTGTTTATGCCTTATACTGACTTTCATAAGTCGAGGCTCTTCAGCGAAGATGTTTGAAACATCAGGTTTGCTTAATAATTTAAGAAACAAACATAAAATAGAATATGCAGAGTTGCAGACTGAGAAGTCTAAAATGGAGCTTGAAAGGCAGGCAGAGTCCTTGTAACCACCCTAGAGCTGTAGAAACAACAAACGCTGTTGCTTAAATGATAGCTGTGTGGATCAGCAGCCCTTTTCAACTGTAGAGGATGTGGGTTTTAAAAAGTTAATAGCAGTGCTGATGCAGAGATACTGTTTGCCTTCCTGTGGTCACTTTTCTAAAGTGACAAAACAAGAAATGTTCTTTAAACTTAGGACAAAGATGATATCCAATATTAAATACTTTGTTTTTACCACTGATACATGAACTACTGAATGCTCTATCATATCAAACTTGCCAGGAACAGCCCAATGGATTGATAATAGCTTCAATAAGCATTCAGCACTATTGCACCTAAAACACCTCACTGAAAAGCACACAGGTGAAAATCTTTCACAAGAGTTCCTGAGTGTACTTGAAACCTGGAGTATTGTGAGTTCAAAAAGGCACCTTGTAATTAGAGATAATGGCACCAACATTGCCAAAGCTATGAAACTAAGTGCAGTATCGAGCTCTGGTTGTGTGGCTCACACTCTTCAGTTAATTATACATGATGCAGTACTTAAGCAAAGGTCCGTAGAAGAATTTTTGGCCACAGGGAGAGCTATGGTCAGCCACTTGAAGCACTTGGCATCAGCAACGGCAAAAATGACAGAACTGCAAAAGACACTTCAGGCACCATTTCACCATTTAATTCAAGACATCCTCACCCAATGAAACTCAACAGTGTATATGTTAGAGAGGCTTTTAGAGCAGCATCGAGTTCTAACAGTTTATGTTGCTGAATCTGATACATGGACACTCAGTTCAACTCAGTGGTCACTGGCGGAAAATATATGTACAATACTTCACCAGTTTGAGAATGAGACAAGGAGACCGAGCTCTGACTGCACATGTATTTCTGAAGTAATCCCTACATGTACTGTCCTATACCATTCTATAGTGAACATAAAGCTGCCTGATTTGTTTATGATGGAAGACAATATGCTAGCTTCAATGAACAAACATTGCTGCATCATGAATCCACAAAAGGAGTAGTAGTAGTTGCAACAGTTTTAGATGCCAGATATTAAATGTATTCTTTCAGAAGCGAGTGTGGGTGAAGTTTTGCACTGGCTGTACTGAGGCAGTTGGTTGAGGAGCTAACTGATGCCCAACAAACACCCACAACTAAACCATCACAAGATAACCCTGCAGTTGAGCTGGAATTGGAGACAGATGGTCCCTTGGAGGTATTCTCTCAAAGAACCACCTTACCCAAAGATTGTAAGTAATTTTTTGTCCCAGCATAAATCAGTACTATGCTATCACCTTTGTGCACTAACAGTGTCTTTTTTTTTTACAGTTGCTACTATGGACATCTTACCTCAAAGAAATACAGAGTTGGGCACATACCTGGCTGAAAGCATTGTGCCGAAGAAAAGTACCCCAGACACACTCCAGTTCTGGAAAACTCATGCTTGTTGCTTCCCAACTTTTTCTGAAATAACAAAACACTACCTTGCCCCTCCATTCAATATTGTGCCTAGCGAAAGGGTTTTTAGTGTTGTGGGGGATATAATTACTGTGCGGTGGTCATGACTCTTCCTCCAAAACTGATAATATGCTACTTTTCATAAAGCACAATATGAGCAGCTTCCGATAAATGAGGAAATATTTATTTCTGCTTTCTGCTTTTAAAAACATTTTTACATTTTTACAGAAACTTCTTTTTTTCCTGAAAAGTAAAAAAAAAAAAACAGCTTATCCTCATGCATTCTGTGCATTCATGTGTCACATGGGAGGGAAGGTGTGGGTGTGATTTGACTTGAGGAAGTAGTATAGGAAGTAGAATTAGTAGTAAAGGTGAGTGTGGAGCCAAAATACAGCAGTGATCAAACTGCAGGTAATGCTTCTGTGACCGTATTGTCATGTATGTTATCCAAATCGATAAATATCCTATTCTGGTCGGATATTACTCTGAAAATATCTGATTCTGATATCCAACCAGGAATAAGGATCTGCCCACCTCTAATTACCAGCAAGTCACTTGTATTTAGTTTGGGGTGAAGCCATTCTATTTATGCAGTTCAGTTCCTGCTGAAGGGATATAGAAACAAAAACAAAAATAAAAACTGACATTAACAGAGATTGTAATTTAAGCATCAAACAACTATAGAATCCATAAAAAATTAAATTTAAAAGTAATATATCCTTTTTTTATTTAGCCCTACAGCCCTGATGAAGGGACCAGATAGGTCCTAAATGTTAGTGCTGGATGGGAATTAACAAATCAGTGGAAAGGGATACATGGGAGCATACTACATGAAAACAAAGTAACATTAAAACAGAAATTGCCCACTATTCTGATTAAATGATAACTATCTTAACCAAGATTATACAATGAATGGGAAAGCTGTATGCACATATTTATATGGTGCATAATACAAATTTATTGGCACTAACTGAAGATAACAATAATACAGCTTTGATGTCTTAAGGAACATCAATAAAACAGGGGAAGAGAAGCTGCACTGATTTTTGTATCTGCAGTAGAAAAAGAACCCCATAGTCTGGGAAAGTGGAAGAATAAGGCAGCTTGGCCAGCAAAGGCTTTTATGAAGTCGAGCACAAGAGACTAAGGGCCAGAGCTGTGAAGGGAGTAGGAGGTGGCGTGGGGGGGGGGGGATTGAGGAAAGAGGAAAGTTAAGGGAGGAGAGATTCAAGCCAAAATTTGGAGATAAAAATGGTGTAATGACTGAGGTACCTGGCATCAAGGGAAGGATAGAGAGGAAGGAGTAAAGTTAGCAGTAATGGGTTTTAGGAGGGCAATTGAGGATAAAGTGGCTGGAGGAAGTGAAATAGTGGGTCCAGTGTGACTAGGGTATATTTTGGAACAGCACTCTAAACAATGTCCCAGTAGTCAAAAATAGGGAGAATCTTCTTTGAGATGATCTCTCTCTGCATCAGATCTGATATAAATGGCAACACCACCACCCCTGCACTCCAGTCTTGGGTGGTGTATCAGAGAACCCTGATGGGACCATCTCTAACAGGGCCAATCCAGCCAAGTTGTCTAGCTAGGCCTGCATATACACTCCAGGTCAGTATGAGAGTCAGATGGAGAGAGGCAGAAATGTCTCTTGCCTCATTCCAATCACGAGGCAATTTAACTCCCAGGAAATGTATAGTGGGAGAGCCCAAGAAGGTTCTTTTATTGAATGAAGCTGAGGCAGAAGAAGCCCCGTGGCTTATCCTACCTCCAGTTTAACTTGATGAAATTACCACCTTGTTCTTCACAACCACCTTCGCAAAATCCTCTGTATACTCTCCTGTGATACATATTCAAAAAAACTGCACTAAAAAGAGTACACTTAAAAAAAAAGCAAAAATATAGGAAGAACAAAATATGGAGAAGTGCAGTCATTCTTACTTGGTCTGCAAAGTAAACAATAATCTCCTGCAAGAATAGTCTTTTTCAGAATCAGAATATTCTTTGCAGGAGATGCTGCAAGAAGATTAATCATGCCAAAAATAAAACTGCAGTTTGGCTAAATGACCTTCTGTCAAATGGTGGCTTCCTCCTGGAATTGATTATCTACTGAACCATAACATCAGCCTATTCAAGAATGTTTTAAACCAACTAATTTGGATTGGGCAGCCTAGGTAAGTCATTGTATTTGATTGTGGCTTTTGTTGCATTTTATTGTATTTCAAATGCTTATATTTTTATGTAACTGATTTTGTAATTTCATACAGGATGACCCTGAAAACAGGATCACATCCAGTGGTCCAATCATGTTAAAGTATCGTATAAACAAAATTCAGTGCAATTCAAGATGGAACAAAGTTTAACATCAGTAAACAATGTCTTATACTGTAAAACAAACCAGAATACCAAACAGCTGGGAAGCTTCTCTCACAGCACAATGGATCCGGTCCCCAACAAAACATTATGTGTCACATGCTACTGTATTTGTCCCCGTTCCGTGATGTGGGACCAATCTTTAGTGTTTTTTGGGTATTGACAATAACATGTCATTTAATGACAGTGACCAGTAAGAATGAGTAGAGCTAGTCTTACATTTTGATACTTTGGCTTTTTAGGTTGCTTTTTCCTTAACATCCTTGTTCTTGAACGCAGTTTTTAGGAGTAATATGTCACAGTGAATTATAGTCATTGCTGCATCTATTTTCAGTGCACTTTCTACGCTCTCCACTTTCTGAAACACTAACCAGACTTGACAAAGGGTTTTTGTCTGATGATAGGTTCTCAACTGAGCAATTTGCAGAGTCAAACATTATTAGTTTTAAATAAATGAAGCAGCAAAAGCCACATATTAGCCTTGCCCTTACTAAAAAAAGTCTTCCTTGCTTGAATCATGACTAAGGTTATTTCATCAGCCATATGACAAAGTCAATATTTCAGAACTTTGGTTTATGCCTTATAGCTATCTATTCTATATGCTGTATGTCCTGTTGGACAGGTGTTTTCAGTATATTTCAACAGTAAATGTCACGGTCATTATATTGGTTTGGTTGCATTGTGCTTCATATTGTTGTGGCTATGGTTTTCTGCATGTCAGTGTCTGCCATGCACATCCTGCTATATTTTATTCCCAGTCACTGTATATTGTAGTTATCCTGCCATGCCTTATATATAAGTAATTGGTTAACATATGTAGAGAACATACTCACTTTTTTAGTATAAGACAAGTTTGAGGTTCATATCAGAACAAAATGGTGCATTGTATTTTAGCATATGAAAATATTATACCTTAATCAGGAAGAACTAAATGCACCATCTTGTCTCAGAATCATTACTTAGCTGAGCATGTAAAATAAATATCTTCAGTGGTACATGCAGATTCAGCATGGTATTATTTGCCATTTCACATAGTAATTTTATTTAATGCTGTTTATGAGTTTTATATATAATTATGGCTGGCAGTACAGGCTAGCAGTTAGAGCAATGAGCCATAAATGAGCACCTTATCAGTGTCAGTGGCTCAATAGGTAGCACATTTGCCTCTGAGGCCAGGAGCTTGGAGGGCTGTGGGTTCAGTTCCCACATCTGGCACTTGGGTTAATATCCCAGTACTGACACTGTAGTGCAGCATGAGCGGGGTGCTGCACTTCTGAGGTGCCATCTTTCGGATGAGACGTTAAACCGAGGTCCCATCTGCCTGGATTGGTGGTAGTTCAGATGGGTGTTAAAGATCCCATGGCACTTATCAAAAAGAGTAGGGGAATTTCGCTGGTGCCCTGGCCAAATTTCCCCCCATTCACTAAAAATACCATCAACAGCTTAATCTGGTTCAAGGTCAACTGGCATGCACCTGTATTCTCCTCCCCCTGGTCATGCCTGAAAATAGGCAGAATTTGTCTAGTGCACTTACCTGGTCAACAAAAAATAAATAAATAATTAAGCTTGGTACATCCAGCAGACATAGGTTGATTCCCACAACCCACAGTTGCATACTGTGTGACCCTGAGCAAGTCACTTAACCTCCTTGTGCTTCTGGGATGAACCTGAACAGGGGCTTTATTTCAGTGTGCCTTTCCTGGCCAAACACTGTAAAATAAAAACAATGGGCCCTATGCACATATGTGTGGAGTGCCTATGCACCGTGTATCCATGGCGCATAGCCACCTCCACACCCATTGTGCTCCTGTGTGGGATGCACAAACTGGGGCATGCAGCCCCTATACACCCAACCCCAGCTGCATGGACCACAATGCACTTGGGCAGAAAGGGGTCATGCCAGCACTACACGCCATGCACAAAGGCACCTAGTGCTGCCCACAGGGGTGCAGAGGAGGGTGCAGGTTATGCCAGAGGGACCCTGCCATAACCACACTACATGCCCTACTCACACAGTGGCCCCAGCAGTATTATGGCAGCCCCCACACAAACAGCAGCCCCCTCCTTGTGTGGCTGGAGGCACCCCCAGCACAGCATCCCCAATCATGGTACTGGCAAGCACCCCCACCCGATCACAGTGTACCTGTGATCACAGCTCTGTACAACTCCCCCACACCAACACATGTCAGCCCTGAGCCCTGTGCCCCACAGTTTCTGTGGTGGACCATGACATCCCCACACCCACGGCACTGTCAACCCCCCCACTACCCCATACCTGTATGTTGGTGACCTAGGAATGGCTGGTGGCACAGCCCTCCTCTCACCTCCATTGCTGCCAGCCATCTGATTGATGCTGCTGTTAGTGTGCCCCCATATATGGGCAGCATGGTTCCAGCAGCAGTTGCAGCAGCTGGGTAGGTGTGAGGAGGGCTGTGCCACTGGCCATTACTAGCCACGGCATTGACAGGTAGGTATGGTAGATAGGGGGTCAGTCCCATGGGGGAGGCTGCCTACTGGGATAGGACATTGCCGGGAGGTATGGGGGGAGCTGCACAGTGTCGGGGATGGGACATCTGTCCTACTGATTGCAGCAGTCACAGGGCTGGGTCATCATCACTGGGACTGCAGCAAGATGCCCCAGGACCGCACAGACAAGGATGTCAGTACTGGCCATGCCTTGCTAACACATGGCACCTTTCTGACATCGTGGACTATATCCTATTGGGCAGACAGCACAGTTACCCTGCACTACCAGATGCCACTGTTGGGCACACTTGGTCCTTAGTACACCTGTCCTGGTTGGTGGTGGTCCCTATTGCTTGGGTATGGGGTGGCAGTGAGTGGTGGGGGATTCTGCCCCTGCATTGTTGTCAGGGACAGGGCATAGCTGTGTGTGGGGGGGCACATATGGACTAGGGGCAGTGGGGCTGCTGTGGTGGGACATCCATGCACTGGGAGGGAGCACCTGCAGGAGTGGGTTGTGTGCTGGGGGAACCTGGGCTATGGGGCATGTTTGCATGGGTCCAGGTGCCCACACAGGGTGATATTAATGCACCTGAACCTGCATTGCCTGTGCATGTAATCTACTCTTTGACCCATGATGGGCATCCCCTTGGATGCCCACCTGGATCTGCTACTCTGCTGGGGGGGGGGGCTGTGGACAGGTGGTGGCCATTGGTGGATATGCCTGTGCGTTCCTGTCCATAGGTGTGGAGCTTCGTGGAAGGAATATGCATCTCTGGTGCATACTTCCCACCCATTTGTGCATAGGCCCCATTAAAAGTAAGGTTTTAACAATATCATCCAATCAAATGGTTTAAACTGTTTACAGCTGTGGAATTATGTTACCTTTGTGTCTTAACAAAATGCCAATCTCTATATTTAGGTTGAAGCCTTAAAAGGTGTTGTCTAAGCTATATGCTGGGACAAAATGTGGGTTTTTAGACATCAAGTGATAATGTGCAATACCGCTTACTGTCATACGTACTGTTTTGTGCAAGTTTTGAAGATTATTGTTATGCTTAGTGTGTGTGAGTCAATCATGGTGAGGTCAGAGCAATGACATGGGCAGCATACTGTACAATTGCAGCAATGGACATGGTTAAATATTTCCAAGTATTTATGTAACATTTCTAGAAAGATTCTCTCTGGTGGCCCTACAGTGGTACTATATGCAGGTAGGGAATTTCTCTAGGGATATCACAGCAATTTCAGGAAATGTCTAACCATATCAGTTGCCACAACTGTGACAATTGAAAGATTTCCTATACACCTTACTTCCCCCTCCCCGACACACCAAAGAATTTCCACTGAGTTTTATGTTTTAGAATACATGGATATATCTTGGAGAGTTTTATAGAAAAAAAAAGAAAACAAATTGTTATTTGTATGTCATCTTGTTTTGCTTATGTATTCTACATACTGTCATTTTTGTAAACTGCCTTTACATTTGGTTTCTTCTCAGGCATGTCATTCCAACTGTTGCTGAAAAAACAAGGATAATCAAATTGATTTTACAAGCCAGGAGACAGAATGGAGGAAAAGCTTGAGGAAAGCATTGAGAACATTGAAGAACTTAAAGCAAATCAAGAATGATAGCCATGCACCTCTCAATAACATTGACACATTAATTAAATACTTGCAGTGTGTGAGCAGAAGAATAGCATAGAACTGACATTTACATAGTGCCTTTCATATACTGTATCTCAATGTGATTTACAGGCAATTTATTTACACGGTATAGCCTAGATGAAATGACACATCTCGTTTTTGTGAGGTGTTGCTTCTGCTTTTAACAACTTAATGCATTCAGTATCATCCATTCTTTAGTTGTTTTCTATTATTCTAACACGGCTCAAAACCTATACCTTTTTTGCATGAGTCTTGTTTGGTAAACCAGTAAATACACGCCGACATTTTCAATTAGAATGAGATTAGATTAGAATGGGATCCCTCTGCAGATTTCTAGGCATTGAAGCGAACAACAACCTAAGTTACTGAAAGATAAGTGACACCCAGACTGTCTGGAGGAAAGAAAAGAACCATGAATGCACGTCTTTAGGGAATCAAGAATGCCTTTGAGGTACAGTATGTGTGAAAAGTCAGGGACTGTATTACAAGGCCAACAACAATGGATTGGAAGGGAAACAGAAAACTGCCTTTCTCACTATAGTTGGATAAAACTATAGTTGGATAGTTGGGAGGCAGTATAGCGCAGTGGTTTAAGGCTCTGAGCTGCAAATCTGGTGACATCCAGCAGACCAGACCTGGGTTTCAATCCCACCGCTTCCATTTGCATACTGTGGGACCCTGAGAAAGTCACTTAACTTCCCTGTGCTCCCAGGTCGCACCTGTAAAAAAGCTTTCAGCTTAGTGTGCTACTCCTGGTTAAACAACTAAATAAAAAAATATACATCTGAAAGACATGCTGATGTCAGGAAAGAGAAGAGCCTAGAGGACTTAACTGAGCTCTTAAAATGAGAAAGTACCTTTAGTAAACTCTATTACAGAACACTGACAGTTCCTCTCTCATAAAACAGTGAAATCATGAAGATGGTTTTGATAGTTATATAAACTTTAAAACTAATATATATGGGCAGCTTTTAAAAGAAGCACTGAAAGATTTTTGTATGTAGAACAGTATAAACTGTAATTCTGATTTCAAACACCTAACACTTGCTGTTGAGTTAACCATACAATTTACGATTACAAATAAATGTTCAAATTCAGTTAAGCAGGAAATGTCAAGCGTGTGCCATGAAATAGAGGGACTTACTAAACTGACTTGAGCCATATTACTGCCAACACCTGTACTGTCAGAGTCATAGAAAGATGTCACACCTGTTGAGGGAATGCATTGTCATAAAAACCTACAGAGAGTTGCAGTTTTCTAGCCAGAAAGAAACTGAAAACATTAGGCTGATGCATTAGAGCTGTAGGTGACTGAGTCAGACCAGACAGATCATTAATATGGGAGGCCATTCAATTCAAAGTTACAGATTTTTGAATATAATACAATACATAGCAAAATTAATATAAGTTACAGAAATTGATACAGCATGTACATAGGCCATTGAAACAGAAACTGTCATTAGAAAGAGGTCCAGCCTCCCATTACTCTGCCCTTCCCTGCCTATCTAGTTGGCTGTGATCCTGTCAGCACCTATAATCTTTTCTCCCCCACTCGCCACTGTACTCATTTGTACTTTTCCCACCTCTTTATTGTACTGTGCTAATGCTTTCATAGTATCCATGGTAATTACCCCCCAGATACTTTTTCTCCACAGTGCTGTCCACCACTGCCCCCATCTGGTATTCTGATTTCAAGTTTTAGCAGTCCCTGTACTATTAGAGGTAAAAGTGTGCAGAGACAGCAAATGGTACAATGGGGTAATCCATGTGTTTAATTACATTCTCCACTGATATTTCACTAAGGTACACTGTAGCTTGGACTGTCTTACTGGCCTTCTTTGCAGACAACCGTTGAAGAACCCTGAGTGCACAACTTTGCTCTTCTTTGGATTATTTTTCAACTGTCACACTTTAGACCACCCCTTCCAGGGTCTCCATATCCCTCTCCGTGGCCTTTACTGCAACTTTAGAGTCCACTCTCCCATACAGCTTAATGTCATGTGTGAAGAGGCATATATTTTTTGGACTCCTCCTATGAAACAAACACATTTATTGAAGATTACCATTCTCAAGGCTGGGACACCTCATTTGTGACTTCTTGAATCCCTGATGCCTCCCCTTTCAGTGCTACTCTCTGAGCCATCTCACTGAGTCAGTTGTTTGCTTACCTACTGTAGTTAGCTTTTCTCCAGTCCCCAGACCTCCTAGTTTCTTTGCCATCATCCCATGGTGGATCAAGTGAAGTTGAAGGCATAACTGAAATCCAGGTATAGCATATTTGCAGCCTAACCCTTGTCCACTACTCATGTCACACAATTGAATAAGTCAATCAGCTTCATCTGACACAACGTGTTGTTGATAAATCCATGTTGTCCATGGTCAAGCCCATTCTTCTCCAGGAACCCTAAGATAAATTCCTTTATAATGGATTCTAAAATTTTCCTTGATACAGACATCAGACTGAACGGCCTATAGTTTTTTGGCTCATTAGAATTTCTGCTTTTATGTAGCAGGGCCACATTTAATTCTCTTCACAGAGAGGGTTGTAGATGTATGGAACAGCCTTCCTGAGAAGGTTGTAGAGTCAAAAACAGTGGGGGAATTCAAGAATGCATGGGACAGACATAAGGCAATTCTAGTGGGGGGCAGGAGGAAGTAGGCTATTGGTTAATTAGGATCTGCAGCTTATTCATTAGGTAGGGAAATGGGCAGACTGGGTGGGCCAAGTGGTCCTTATCTGCCATCAAATTCTGTATTTCTATGTAATGTCCTCCAATCCTCTGGTACTTCTCCCATCTCCAGTAAGCAGTTGAATATCATTACAGGAACTTGCTAGGATCTGTCCCATTTCCCTTAATAATTTTGGGTGTAATCCATTGTAACAGTTGATTTATTTACTTTTAGTGCATATTCTTCCTTCAGCACTCTCTTATTTGTAATGGACTCCAAGTTGACCTCTACTTGCAGTCCCCTACTTTTCACCATGTTGTAGTCTGGTAGATACCCTACTTCTTCCACCATGAACACCGAACAGAAATAATCATTCTGTTGCTGTGCTGTACCATTCTCATCCTCTACACATTTCTCACACTTCTTCAGCCTCATCTTTCCTCCCTTGGTTATGTGAGTGCCATGTAATTTGGGTGACTTTATTTGAGTGACTGCAATTTGAGTGAGTACATTTCAGAGACTGTCATTTGCACAACAGTACAATTCAGCAAGGCACTATACAGCTACTAAATCACACCTCCCATGCTGGCTTCTCAGGAACTCCATGGACATCACTTCAACTCTAGTAAGTACTCCTCCTATAACACCTGGTTACCTCATAATGCATGATCCCTTTAATAGTACCACATATTGATGGCAACAGGTGCATTCAAGTAACGGTGCACATCTCTATTTAAACCGGGGGGCATAGCCCCCCCCGCACCCCTTGCTCAAAGATTGTAACACCGTGCTGCACTTTGTCAATGGGATTCGCTGAATTGGTGCAGTTGTCCATATTATACAGTCATTGTGGTGTGGCAGTTACCCATTTTGCAGTTGCCAAAATGTACTGTCACCAAGTTAGCTCACTCAAGTTGATTCGCTCAATTGATATGCTACTGGTTAAGTGTTGCACCCGAATATAATAAAAGAGCATCTTGGCACCCTCCCCTATCTCTCTTGGCCAGCTTTACTTCTGCATTAGCCTGTGCTTGCTTCACTGGTCTGTTAACTGTTTTAATCATTTCCAGGCAGGCCTCCATATCCTCATATGTGTAACTACCCTTATTCACAATGAACACCTTCCCTTTTTTTCCCCTCACTGCCTCAGTACAACCCTTTGGGAACAATAATATTTTCTTTCTAACCCAATTCTTCCCTACCATTTTTTCAAAGAAACCTGTCATGTTTAACTCAATGTATGCTACATTCATCATAATATATAAATAATGTCTGCTGTCTATAGATGTCAGTAACTTTCTAAACCTTTTTGTCCCATCAATCTGATGTTACACAGTTGTTGTACCATCGATGTGATGTCAGATCGATAGTACAACAGCAAACTGACATCACATGCATGTAGCACAGTTTAGTAAGGCACCTGAAAAAATGAGCCATCCATTGTTTCAAAGAGTCCTGAAGAAATTGGCAAAATGACTGTGCCGACAGTCCTTGCAAGTGTGGACATCCGTGCTAATAGGGACCAGTTTATCACCAACCAGGAAAACAAAAGAACAAAAAAAAAATCTGTCACAGATGTAAATATTCTCCTAACCTACATGGAGAAAGTAAGTGGCAAGGCAAGGCAAAGTTTATTTAAAAATGCCCAATCCTGGAGGCTCTGGGCACTGTACAAAATAAATAAATACAGCTTCAAAATAACACAAGATGCATAACACATTTAAATACAAAAAACAAAAGTATAACCCATCATGTAATTATTATAATCAGCTAAATTCCATAATTCAATCCCAAAATGCTTGGGAGAATAGGAGGGCCTTCAGGTGGACCTTAAAAATGTCTACAGTAGGGGCTGCCCTAACCCCAGATGGCAGCGAATTCCAAAGAATGGAGCGGCAAAACTAAAAGCTCTGTCACCAGCAGATCTCAACCTCATTCTAGGAATTGCCAGGGGGCCCCTACTGGAGGAGTGGAGGGGGTGGACAGAGAAAGCAGGTACAAGAAGGTCTAACAGATAACCAGGGCCCTGCCTGTGTAGGGCCTTGTAGCTGAGAAGACCCACCTTAAAAAGGATCCTCCACCTAACCAGCAGCCAGTGCAATTCATGCAGCACTGGGGTAATATGGCAAAATTTTTGCTGCCCAGTAAGTAGCCGGGCAGCTGTGTTTTGCACTAGCTGCAGCCTATGGAGAGATCCTCCCGTGACCCTTTGGTAGAGCGCATTACAGTAGTCAAGCCTTGATGTAACTAAGGCAAGTATCAAGGTAGGGAGGTCCAGAGGTGGCACAAGGGGCTTTATCCTGGCAATATTTCTAAGATGGAAAAAGCAGGACAAGACTGTGGAAGATGTTTGTGCCTCCATAGTCAAATTCCTGTCCAAAATAACACCAAGATTTTGTACCCAAGAGGAGGCCTTCAATGAAACAGCTCCCGGAACAAGTCCAGTCACTGAATCAGAGGCCATCCTATCATGCACTCTGTTCGACTCCACCACCAATACTTCCATCTTATCGGGGTTCAGTCGCAACCAGCTGGAGGCCATCCAGTCACTAATCTCAGCAAGGTAGCTGTTTAGCACATCCACTTGTTGTATTTTCCTGGGGCAAAGCAAAGATATAGCTGAGTATCATCGGCATAACAATGAAAACCCAAGCCATACTTCCTAATGATCCCTCCCAGGGTAGCATGTACACTGAGAACAACATTGGGGCCAGTACCGATCCTTGAGGAACTCTGCACGATAGGAGGATAAGAGAACAGCATGCAATGCATACTATCTCTGTTCAGGAGCGCAACCAGATTGTGACAGACTTTTTGTACTCATTAAAAAGAACTGATGGCTCAGAGTATGAGTCAAGTACTATTAGGGGAGTACTGGGCAGCACTGACAGACACTTGGCAAAGTTAAATTACCCGCACTCCATATACCATGGCAATGACTGAATTCAAACACAGGTTAACCACAATGCTCACCAAGCAAAAATTCTTGAAAAAGATGGGAAAGGGTAACAGACTAAATCAAGTGGCTGCATGGACCGATGAGGACATAGAGAAACTGTATAGTAGTGGTGCTATTGGTTTGCACAACCCCACGTCCCTTCTACATATGATTTTCTTTAATGTTGCACTTTACTTTGCACTGTGGACAATGGAGCAGTACAATTTGAGATTGGGCAACTTAACTCTTGGCAATGACAGTTCTGGCACCGAATTCTTAGAGTATAGCGAGTGCCAGACTAAAATCTTTACTGGGATAAATGCCCATGATATCTGACCTGTGAAGCCGAGGATGTATCCAAATGAAAAAAACCCTGACAGGGACTCAATCAGAGCCTACAAGAAAAACACTGCTCACGGTCCTTCACAGGTGCTGTCACCAGACTCCCCTTTCTATCTTGCTCCCAATTTGAATTTCAAGCCGGGAGACTCACTGAGGTACAGGTCAATGATAGTAGGGGAAAACAAAGTCCAGTCAATATTAAAGCATTTGAAAAATATGTCAGGTTAACCTGAGGGGAAAAAATAACCAATCACTTGACATGCAAGACCTGTATTCAGAAATTAATTGACCACAACATCCCTTCCCTGAGGTAGCACAATTGTCAGTGCACAAGAATATCCAGAGTATTAACAATTATAGTGTGCTATCAGAGGAAAAGCAGCACTGCAACTCTACCATTTTCTCAACAGGAAGTGCTACAGCCTCAATGACATTTCTGCCAGAAATGCTAGCCACTATATCAGAGGTCAGTACCTCAGCAAAACACAGCCTGCAATCTGATCCTGAACCGGAGCTCACCTGGAACTCAGTACCAGAAACCACATCCTGCAGTCAGCCAATCCAGAGTCACAGAGAACTGTTGGTGCCATTCACTAATTTCTATCTTTTCAGAGACAGATGTGTGTTTCAACAGGGTATTTTAATTAAAATATTTAATTACTCCCAACCCACCAAAATGACCAAATGAAGGAGAGTCAATGTGATCAAGGACTTGGACTCGGGTTCAGAGTAGAAACTGACGCAAATATAAAAACTTTTTTCCCTGTTGCTGCCTTTTGTGTTTCATTGCAGTCTCTTTGCTATTTGTTACTTGTGTTTTGAAAATCGTTCACATTTTGTGTTTGATTACAGGACAGTCTAACTCTTTCCTTATCTGCAATCGAGGAACGACACTTTCTCCCAAGACACCTTGTAGTCTTTGAGTATATTTGACCTTTTTTTACCATCCAGTGTCTTTATACCATAAAAAATAGTAGATGCGAGACCATCTACAACAAGGCAGAGTTTCTATTTTGGTAGATGATGACCTCACCCAGACCTCTCGCGCTGCACACTTTTGAGTTTTCTATGAAGTCATCAGCTACCTCAATGGAAACACATCTTCATTGTAGATGGTCTCTCATCTACTGCTCAATTTTAGTATGTGTCAGACCAATTTCGGTATATGCTATACATATTTTGGTATATTCTGTACCATATATACCAACTATGCACACTGTAGCTTCAAGTATTCAAACTAATGCAATGCGTTTTGTAAAAACAAACCAGTCTGAAACGCTGCGAAACCCTGCTGGTCAAAAGAACCTTTTAAGTAAAACTAACCAATCCACATAACAAAAGCTTTTGGTTACTTCTTCATATTTCCAAAGTTCACCTGTGGTCATGAGCAGCAATGGGTAGCATTACAGAGCATGAACATTTGCACTCTTGCATGTTCTCACCAGACAATGCTGTCCTGATACTCAAAATGTGCAAATATTTAAAAACTTCTTAGCCAAGCACTTACATTTTGCCCCATAATAAGAAGTCTGTTCGTATTTTACAATGAGATAAACTGAATAATGAAAACAAAAGGAACTTGCAAACAGAGCAAATCCTTGGAGTTGAGCAGCAGCATGGCTATCTTGTTGTTATGCCCCCCCATCTCCCTCACTGTGACATCTCCGATTATGCTGCCGATGGTGCCAGCAACCATTGTGTGCTGACTAATGTTTCAGCATACTCGACAGGCCATCAGAAGAGTCACTGGTAGGCTTGAGGGAGGAGGCATTTATCATTCATACTTAAAGTGGCATACACCACTTATCGATCTCACTGACACATCAATGTCAGTGGCTCAGCAGGTTGCACACTCGCTTCTAAGGCCAGAAGATAAGAAAGTTGTGGGTTCAAGCGCCACACTAGGCACTTAGAATAAAATTCCAATACTGACATTATAGTGCATCAAGAGGAGAATGCTGCACTCCTGAGGTGCTGTCTTTTGGATAAGACATTAAACCGAGGTCCAGTCAGGCTGTTCTGGTGGTTGTTCAGATGGATGTTAAAGATCCCATGGCACTTCTAGAAAAGAGTAAGGGAATATACTGGTGTCCAGGCCAAATTTCCACCATTCAATAAAAATACCATCAACAGCTTAATCTGGTTCAGCTCCAGTTGCTTACCATCTATATCTCCCCCCTCCTCTGGGATGAGGCTGAAAATAGGCAGAAATGTCTAGCCTTCCATTCCCGGTCAATAAAATCTAAATAATCAAAACAATAAACATAAAAAGTAACTTGAAAATCCAATAATGTCCTTTCAAAAGTTATAGAAAGACAGCATTTAATTTCCACTGGCAACATTTTTTTCTATATGACAGTTCATAAACAAACACATGTCATATCAGAAATCTCTCAGTTCATGTTCATTTGACATCTGCCCACAAACATAGTTTAGAAAGGGGTGTAATAGCAGTTCCTCTATGAGTCCATTTGGATTTAATGTATTTAGCATATAAATCCAAAATGCCTCATGCATCAAGAGTTTCAAGTCTCCTCCTCTTTGTCCCTTCTGGATTTTTTTAATACCAGTGCAGAGCAGTTGAGAACTGGCAATGTCACAGTGAAGGAGGTGGGGTGAGGGGCAACAAGATGGGCATGCTGCTGCTCCTCCACTCTAAGGATTCACTCTGTTTGCAAGTTTCTTCCTTTTTCATTACAGTATTCAGACTTCTTATTATGGGGCACATGTATTATCTCCTTTGTCAGTTGCTCTTGCATGCTCTCCCACAGTGTGGAAAGCACCCACACTAGGTGATAAATTGGTACAGAGTCACCATACTGAGGGAAATAATGCAACATGGCTTAACTGTAACTCTGTGGGGTGCTATCCCTGTAAGAGATGCCCTAATTATAAATTTACTATGACTGGAAAAAAGTTTTGCAATCCACAAACAGGGTAAGAATGTGGGGTGCATCAATTAATCACATGTGACACCAGTGGGATAACATATTTGGCTGAATGTCAGTGCAGTGCATTCTATGTAGCAGAGGCAAAGAGGAGTTTAAAACAAGTGTGGGAGAGCATGCAAGTGCAATTAACAAAGGGGATGTTATATATGCAACCGTAGCACACAACCTTTGAAACTCAATATTCTGAACAAAAGAGAATGGCAATAGATCAATTGCCAACATTTCAGCTGTTGCTGCATTTAGTTTGTGTGCAACAGCATGACTGGGAGGGAATTTGGACTGATGCTCAAACATTCTATGCAGCATAGGCTGGACCTTTCTTGGAGTTGGGCTACTATGCAGCTGGACCTGTAGTGGTGGCATTTTTGGTGGAGTAGTATAAGTATTTTCAAAAAATAATCATGTGAACCAAGGTAAAAAAGATATGTCTAGCTACATGTAGGTGTTTGTTTTTTGGAAAAATTGTCTTGGAAGTTAGGTTTCTGGACACCTGAAAATTCTGGGTGTCCAGCTTAGCGAGAGGCACCATTCACTTGCATTCTGTGTATAATAAAAGCAGGGATTTCTTGATTCCTGCAGCCACAGATTTAGAGCTGCTGCTGGCTTGAGCAGCAGCAAAGAGGCAGTGGTCAAGTACTGTTACAGGTGTCATTAAAGCAAGCAGTGCAAGGAAGTAATAATATTTCACACTAAAAACAGGTAGATATGACTAAGTTATGGGATATTCATTTGCCTTCTTTTGTGAGTCTTGGCAAGCTGCTAGGATATGGAATTTAAATAAAGAACAGAACAGGTCATGAGCTCGCAAGGTCTGCATAAGTGAATGGCTAATGGCCCCCAAAAACAAACAACATAGCTGCATATTGTATTTTATGTTGTGTAGATCTGTTACTGTATGTGTCTCATTTCCATTAGTATATTGGCACTGTGTTTCTCTGGGACCTCCTTTCTCACATCCGCTCTGCTCTCTGGCTATAATAGGAGCACATTGTTATTCGAGCGGGACAGTATCCAGTAATTTTGGCCACTCAAATTGAGTGACTCAGTTTGAGAGACTCAGTTTGAGCACCTGCAAGAAGAGCAAGTGTAAGATGATAGCAAGAGGCAGTAACAGCTGTAGAGGGGAAAACAGCAATGGGGTGCATGCAGCAACTCTACTAGAAATCTCTATTGTATGAGGATATGGGAGGGTGTTTTGCCAGGCAGTTCAGAGTTGGCCGTGTTGTGTAGAGGAGGCAATGACTGCCTTTGGTGCGGCAGGACCCAGGTTAGAAACCATGTAGGGGGAATAGTGTTTTTGATGAGGTTGTGTACTTATTTTTTTTTGGATCGCATTTCTGAGCTCCTGAAATCTATGGGCTATGATTAGACTTGGCAGATTTTTATTTTTATTTTTTTCTAAAATTGACAGAAAAAATCTATTTATATTTTTAGTACTTGACATCGATTAATTCTGATGTGCATTTCACAAGGCAAATAAATTTCATAAAAATGTTGGTTTTATTTAGTTAATTTTTGATTAAAATGCATAATGCAGAATGCTGAACATGACAATGACATACACACAAACTGACAAGTACAGACAAACAAAAACATGTAACATGAAGACCTGCACACACATATTTATGCAACATTTTAAAAATGATGTACAGTTTTTTTAAAGGCTGTTAGTGAGCAATATTATCAACTAGGTTGAAGCATATATGTGCAAGTAGAAGATTCACCCCTTCCCCATTATTTTGAGGCACAACATTCAGGTGGGTTTTACTGTTTATATACTCCGTGATGCAGTTTGCTTGCCCAGTAACTTCTGTTTTACAAATCTTACATCTAAGAATGTCAGTCGATTCCTCCATGCCATCCTTTATAACAGTTTTTAATTCAAGATTGGGGAACTCGCTACCATACTCATTGGCAGACTTTCTTTTGTGACCCATCGCGGAAACCCACATCTGGTCAGGGAAAGGCAGCTAGTGAAGTGAAGGTAAGGTAACAATGCATATGCTGGGTATGTGGTTTCTAATTAAACTATTAACAGCTGTGAAGCAATCCTGGGAATGCTCAAAGGAACTCAGTACCTGACAAGTAGGAGTGAATTGATATTGATGGTTTTATTGTGCTCACTACTCACTGTTATTGCCTACTATTGATGGGCTGAGACTGCTGACACACTGCTACTTAGGAAACAATGTGGTAATTTTTACCAATGTGTAAATTTTTCCAATGAAAGTCTGAGTTTTTGAACATTCGATGTCAATAGACGTATTTCAATTGATATACAAAACTGCTAAATCTAGCTATGATCCATGTTGTGATCCCCCAACCCAATTGCGCCTCCCAAATATTCCACTGTATCCCAGTGTCAGGCCCCCCTTTGAAACTGATTATTATAATAACGGAGAGTGTGGGAGACACAGCTTCCCACATATAAATATGGTATATATTGTCCCCATATAGACTGTTGCCACCCATCCCTTTTTATGCATTCTGTGTAGTGCACATTGCTATTGTTGTAGTTGGCAAGGTGCACTTGCTGTTGTTTTGCTCACTGTTTGGGAGTTGCTCATATTTTATTTTTATTTTATTGAAGTTTCAGAATTACACTCCTTTGAGTCGATGACTCTTTTGCAAAGGCTCCACGTCATTACAAAACAGACACAGCACTTAAGACAATTTTGTACATAGCTCACTAAGCAGGACATCACAGTAAGACAATTAAAACATGGTTACCTCATACAGAATAATTTACATTGTTTAGATTTGTTTCACTAGGGTAGCTATGGATCCTAGGTCGTCGAGTTAAAAAGTGACTGGATACTGTTTACATATGATTGATTGATTGATTAAAAGTTTGTTTTTTTCAGAAGAAATAACATTTGTTGGGACAAAAATCCCATTTACAATAAAGTCCTGCATGTAACTTCAAACACAATTAACGTTTATCTAAACTAATACAAACACGAACACAAAATAAAATCACACAATACATCCACACTTATTTAAAACACATACATAAAGAATTCAAACTGTCAAACAAATCATTTTTAAATTTAAAAAAAAATCTATATTTGATTTCTGCAATTCAGGCAATCTATTCCAACTTTGTGCTACTCTATTCTGGAGCATACTATCCCCATATCTGTTAAAACTTCTATACATTGAAATATTACTTAATACATTCCAAGTCTTTATATATATTTCATTATTTGACTTTCTTTTTGCTTGTGCATACAAAGGATGATTATACTTTCTGTGGATTATTTTATGACATATAATAAGCCAAAGATAACTTCATTTCGCTTCAGGTTGAAGCCAATTCAATTTATTATAAATTATACAGTGATGCTTATTTTTAATATTCCCAGAAGCAAATTTTCCTATCCTGTAATATGTTTGATTAACCAAATTTAATGCAGTTTTAGTTGAATTCATATAAATTATAGAACCATACTCCAATATAGGCAACAACATCTGTTTTGCCAACTGCTCCTTTGCTACCAAAGGTAAACTACCTGCAATTCTTCTAAGGGCCCCTAATCTTCTATTCACTTTATTTGTCTGAACTGATATATGTTCTATATATGTCATCCTAACATCTACTTGAAACCCCAAATACCATATGTTAATACATTTTAAATTTTTGTACCATCTTGTAGATGTAATTGTAACTTAGATTCTTTTCCTTTGTATGAACCGACTGAAAACAACATACTTTGTGTCTTTTTAGCATTTAAAAGAAGACCAGAATTACTCAACCATTTTTGCATCTGTAACAAATCATTTTGAAGTTTGTCCATCATATCTAAGAGATTGTCAGCAGACGCCACTAAAACAGTGTCGTCTGTGTACAATCTTACCTCCCTGTATTCAACCATTTGAACTAAATTATTACATGTATGTTAAATAATAGTGGACCCAGAATTGAGCCCTGGGGAACACCCCTCTCCAGTCTCTCAGAGCCCAACACCGTTATACCACATTGTACACATTGCTGTCTATTTGTCAAATATGACTCAAACCATTTGAACATTTGTCACTGAATCCCTATGGCCCTTAACCTAATCAAAAGCAAATCATATTGTACCAAATCAAAAGCCTTACTGAGATCCACAAACACTGCCCCAGTATGTTTCTCTTGGTTCATAGATGTAACAACCAAATCATTAAATTCCAACATGGCAGTGTTTGTGAATCTCCCCTTCCTAAAACTATGTTGTTTATCTGTTAATACAGTATTTAAATCTAGATAATTATTTAACTGCTCATGTACTTTACGTTCTAGGATCTTGGATAAAATTGGCAAAATTGCTATTGGCCTATAGTTTGAAGGAATTGTTCAATCACCAGCCTTATAAATGGGAATAATTTTCCCCATCTTCCAAATTTCAGGAACAGTAGAAGTACTCAAACTCCAATTATACAAATAAGTCACAACAGGGGCTATTACATGTGCACCCAATTTCAAAAATTGAGCCTCAATTCCATCAATACCTCCTGATTTGTTTACATTTAAGTTTTGTATTTCTTTCATTATATCCCTCTCTTTCAAGGTTTCAAATTTAAATATCCCTACATGGACTCCTATCTTATCTACTGCAATAGAAGAGTCCATTCTATTAATATTTAAATCTGACAAATTTAAGTCCGGTAAATCCAAAAAATATGCATTAAAAATGTTTGCTATATCCTTTGTATCAGTCACTAGTTTCTTACCTTGTACTAAAATAGGACTTATAATAGCTTTATTTGGGGATTTTAAATCTGCAATAAGTTTCCCAAACTGTTTAGTATCAGAAGTATTATTTATTTTATTTTGATAATATCTATTCTTTACATTTTTAATTATACTTTTACATTTATTCCTCCACAACTTAAAAGTATTCCAGTCTGCATCTTTTTTTGGTTTTCTCGCCCTTTGCCATATTCTATCTCTAAACCTTAAGTATTTTTTTATTTTATCAGTAATCCATGGGTCTTCTTTATTCCTTATCACATGGAACTGAGGGAGACTGAGAATTAAAAAGAAAAAAATGAAAAATGAGTAAAAAGTGACTGGCACTACGAATGCATCTCTTGATTATTGTATCCTTATAAATAATTACATTTAATCCTAAGAACTAATTAGGACATAATATTGAATAGGCAGGAGACATATATCTTGCTCTGTTGACTTACATAATCAGCTGATTCATAAAATGGTATACACTAGGGATGGGCAAACCCGCTCTGGTGCAGTTCTGACCCTCCCTAACTGGACTGACTCAGCTCTGACTGGGAAAAATGAGCCTTTCAACTTGAATTGCTGAGTTGGCTTGGTTCCAAAATGCAGTCTTGTCCAGTCTCACCACCAATACTGCATGGAAAAGGCAAGGAAGGGTGCAGAAAGGTGCAGAATTGTTTTTTTTAAAAAGTGTTTATTTTTTCTCCGATCTCTTCTGAAGACCCCTGAGTCTCTGGACTGTCATATGACCAACAAAGGGAAGCACTCATGATCCTGGGGCACTGAATGGATTGAACCAATTAGGGCTTCTCTTCTGTGACTGACACATATTCTAACCAATCCTCTGTGTCAGCCACCACAGGACATCCCTAGGAAACCGAGTATTGAGTGAATTTGGGACTTTGCATTCAACAGAGACAGTCTCGTGTGTGTGTGTGTGTGTGTGTGCATGTGTGTGTGCGCATATGTGTGTGTGTGTGTGTTTGTGTGCGTGCATGTGTGGAGATTGTATAAAAGGAAACAGTGAAAATAATTTTGTTAGAAAGGTAGAGTACAGACTGAGAGAGAGACCAACAAATTCAACAGCAGAGTGCAGACATTACAGCAGACTGCAGAGTACTCTTATTGAAAAAAAGGGATTTATTTTTTGTTAGAAAGAGAGAGAGTAGAGAAAGACCAACAGATTCAACAGCAACGTGCAGAGCAGACAGCAGCAGAGTGCAGACGTTGCAAACTCCACAGAAAAAAAAGGAAAAAATCACCCATTTTTATTAGTCAGAGAGAGAGAGGAGAGAGAAAGATAGAGAGACCAACAAATTCAACAGCAGACAACAGCAGAGTGCAGAATATGAAAATAAGAAAAATATTAAGGGGAGCAGAGTCAGACAGGACAGGGGGACTCTGTCCAAAGGTCATTGTGCCTCAGTAATTTTAAGGGGGGCCTATAGTGCCCTGCAGAATTTGAAGGTGGTGTCACCCACATATCAGACTCTGTGTTGCTCATCTCTGTACTGCCCTGAAAGGTAATACTGCCCTAGACTCCGTGTTACCCATCTCTTTGCTGCCCTGAATGGTTAGACTGCCATAGACTCTGAGATGCCCATCTATGTGCCTGAACTACTACTAACTAGGTCATAGTGCCATACAGATTTATGAAAGAGGGTTCACATATCAGACTCTGTGTTGCCCATCTGTGTGCCTGAACTAATAGTAGGTCATACTGCCAGAGCGTAGACTCTGTGTTGCCCATCTCTGTGTCTCAACTACTACTAGATCATAGTGCCATACAGATTGTGAAGGGGGAGTCAGGTCTCAGACTCTATGTTGCCCAAGTCTGTGCCTGAACTTCTACTAGGTCATACTGCTGTAGTGCAGGCTCTGTGTTGCCTACCTCTGTGCCTGAACTACTACTAGGTCACATGCCATACAGATTTGTGAAGGGGTGTCATGTCTCAGACCCTGTGTTGCTGATCTCTGTGCCTGAACTGCTACTACTGGGTCACATATTGCCTCATGTATTTTGGGAGAGGGGTGTCATGCCTCAGACTTTGTGTTGCCAATCTCTATGCCTGATATATTGCCTCAAGTATTTATGGGGGGGGTCATGTCTCAGACTCTGTGTTACCCATCTCTGCATCTGAACAAATATGGCTAAGTAAGCAATTAAGTTGGACCCCCAAAAATGGATTGAGAATCAGAGTCTGTTATGGAACTGGAGCATGTGCCAGCCAACACCAGCAGTATGGCTGAAACTGGTACACATAACAATAACAACATTTCCCAAAAACTATTTCAGGAAAAAAGAGAAATTCTTTGCTAGATACCATTGCTACAATTGATGAAAATGAATGAACACAACCATAGAAAGATGAAGCAACACAACCAGATAAATAAAAGAATGTTGGTGAATCCCATGATCAAAGTATTGCATCAATGTCTGCATTGCCAGAAAAATCAGATAAAAATAAAACACAAAAACAGGTAGCCAAAATACTTAAACCCACAAAATCAAAGATTAAGGAGAAGGCTCTATTTAGTACCAGTAGTCATGGCATTCCATGATATGCCACTCATGCATATTGATCTCTTTCATCAGTAAGCAGTGCCTATGATGAAGAAGAGGTTGTAAATGTACAAGAAAAGGATCACGATCATGATGTATCAAAGTTATGCTTTTCCAATGGTGATGAATCAGAATGTGATACTGATGAGGTAGAGGCAAGGTAAGGCAAAGTTGTTGTTTTTTGGTGACCATTCCCAGAGGCTCTGGGTGCCTTACATAAAATTATAAATTGGGAGTAGAACACAGACAAGTACACAAAAACACAATAAAACACAAAAACAGCTACTGTACAGGGTTTTAAATAACTGCAAAATTGATTAGCACGTTCATGAGTAAAACTGTTAAATCAGTTGGGATAATGCATAGCACATGTCTCAGTTTGTTTAGCAATGTAAACTAGAAAATACATATGCATACTTTTCATAATTGATTACAATGAAAGTGTTAATCATTTTTGGCAGTTATTTAAAACCCTGCTGTATAAGATCAGTAAATAATTAAGTTCAGCAGTCTACATATCCTATTTAAATAACTATGTCTGGGAATGCCAATGAAAAAAGTCGTGTCTTTAGGCGGCCCTTAAACACCTCGACTGAAGGGTCCTCCCTGATGGCTGAAGGAAGCGAATTCCACAGGACAGGGCCTGTAACATTGAAAGCCCTGTCTCTAACAGTTTTACGCCTCATCCTGGGAATTGCCAGGAGGCCCCAAGCGGAGGAACGAAGGGAGTGGACGGGGGCAGCAGGTGTTAGGAGATCAGACAGATAGCCAAGGCCTAGTACATGTACAGTCACAGCCAAAGACATGGCCAGATCTTTCTGAAATTTCTATGCTATTTCTAGAGAACTCTCCTGCTTTCTGCATTTCTACATTAGGGGCAGCAGAGAGAAACTCATTAGAAATTTTGCGAAATATCTGGATATATCTGGCCATGTCTGTGGCTACTACTGTAGGGCCTTAAAGGTGAGTAAACCCACCTTAAAGATAACTCTCCACTTGACTAGCAGCCAGTGCAGTTCAAACAGCACCGGAGTTACATGACAGAACCTTGAAAGGCCTGTCAGCAACCTGGCAGCTGAGTTTTGCACCAACTGCAGCTGTCGGAGGGTTCCTCCTGAGACACTGAAGTAAAGGACATAACAATAATCAAGCCTGGATGTTACAAAGGCATGGACTAGAGGGTCCCATGTCATAATAGTGACTGCAAAACAGCAATCACTATTATGACGAGTGTATATCACTGAAAAGCAAATTGGCGATATATACACTATGGCGATCCAACTTCCAGAACTAAACAAAGTGTTTTAAGGGGGGCCTGTGCCCCCCGCATCCCTTTCATGGGGGGCTTTGCCTCCCACACTCCTGAATTAAGATTCTCAACTCCAGGAGGGTGAATGTCAGAGAAGGGGGCAAATCCCATACCTGGCAAAAAATGAAGTGCTGCAGCAAAACGTTATCCTCTCCCAGACTTGAACCCAGTACCAGCGCTGCCAGAGCTAGCCTCCCACACCACAACACCACATGGCTAGCTTGGCAGTGGCAGGTACACCAGTGCCTGACAACCCCTTCCCTGTACCTCCCCTTCCCCTCACTATTCCTCCCATTCACCCTTAACCCTAGTCACTTTCACATATCCTTGCAATTCTGCAGGGTAGCCCACAACAAACGCACTCAAAATGAGTAGCTATAATTCTAGTCGCTCATTTTGGGTTGCTCATATGACATGCTACTGATTAGAGTGGGCGGGTCCTCGGGCAGAACTAGGGATTTGATCTTGGCAATATTCCTCAAGTGGTAAAAAACACTTTGGACAACAGATGACATCTGAGATTTAAATGTCAATCCATCGTTCAGGAGCACACTGAGATCCTTCACCCTAAAGAAAGTCATCAATGGTGTTTGCCCCAGGAAAAGTACAGTCACTGCACCGGAGGCTTTCCTATTGCACCTCAGAACCTCCATCATGATGGGGTTCAGTTGCAACCAGATGGAGGACATCCAGTCATTGAACTTGGCCAGGCAGGTGCACATCCACAGTGTTGGATACTCCAAGGGTGAAGGATGAACACAATTCGGTGTCATCTGCATTGCACTGAAAACCCACATTGTATTTCCTAATAAGCTCCCCTAGGGACAGCATATACACTGCGAACAACACTGGTGACAAGTTTGATCCCTGAGGTACTACGCTTGGCAGGAGTTTTGGGGAGGAGAAGAAATTCTCAAATACTACCTGTTGCTGCCTGTCAGTGAAATAGAACTTAAACCAGCGATTGACAGTGCTGGCAAGCCCACAGTACTCTCTGGGATGGTCAAGTAGCACAAAGTGTTCAACAGTGTCAAAAGCTAAAGAGAGATCAAGAGAATGAGAACTGACCCATCTCCTCTATCTCTCGGCCTAAGGAGGTCATTATGCACCCGAACTAATGCAGTTTCTGTGTTATGCCTAGCTTGAAAACCAGACTGGAATGGCTCACAGATATCAAAAGTCATTTTTTTTGTTAAAGTATAAAAATTGACCACAGGGTATCGAGTCCTTGAGAGGTCATGGGTTGGCACTGCTAACATGCAATAAGCTGTTTGTAGAGTTTGGCTCTCGCTTTGTTCTGATCATCAATATTAAGGGTAATTTTGAGAAAGTTCTTTCATACCCAATACTACCCCCGATAAGTATAAAGTTAACATTGATCTGGAAAAACTGTTTTGTAAAATACAGTTACAGGACTGTTTTGTAAAGAACACAGAATCTGGGAAACAGGATGGCTCAGTGGTTGGTAGTGGGTTAAGGAGCCTTTCACCTCTAGGTCACAGGTTCAAATGTGGCACAGGTCAATAGTTGTCAAATGCCATTATCACCTGAGAGCTGTTCAGTGGCCTATATGAAATGGGTTGTGGTGGTCTCAGTCCAGTTCCCGGTGTGCAACTTTCCACATCACAAAACCACCAACACAATTGACATACATTGGCACCCTTGTTGGCAGTCTCATATGAGAGGCCAAGGATTGAATGGGCATGGAGTATGAAATACCCTCTCACCTATGTGGTGGTCCCTCCATGGAGGGTTGAGACAAATTGGCAGAGCAGTGTGGTAAAGCTTGCAGAGTGATCTCCATTGCCATACCTCTCATGTGAATAAATGGATAACTTCTGGTTCCATTGTTGTCTATCTAGCACCTTTCATGAGCACTAAATTTACACAAAGAAACAAAAAAAAACTTAAAAAAACCGCACAGAATCTACCTCAAATATGGTATTCATGTCACTTCTACTCCCGTCTGAGACTGGAGCACAAACAAACTCACAGTCTAGCCCAGAGTGGGATTATACTGACATCAATGTAAAATCTTGAAGACAGACTAGGCTATAGCCAGTTCTCAGCTGAAACAAAACAGAATCTGAACACAGATGTGACAACTGCATTATTCTCACTTACTTTCATCTGGGCATTAGCTTTAACTGGGAAGATAGCAACAAAGTGGTGGATATCAGACAATTCATAACATGTGGGACAAACTTTGTTGTGTATACTAGGGATGGGTGGGTCAGCTGTGACCCCGTTCTGATTACGACTCTGATTTTTTTTCCCAAAGGTTATGATTTACTGTGATTTACTCTGATGAACTGTAGACCAATTTCAGTCTATCTGAGTATGAGAAATGCATCAGTAATGTTCTTTTAGATCCCTCTGTAAAAATAGACAATTTTTTAGAAAAAAAATTGTGTCTGTATTTTTGTGTCATTTTTCTAGGTCAGCCAGCAGCTAACAGCAATAAAATAAATTGACTGTTATTCTTGACAATTCTGTGTGTCAGCCTCTACATGACATCCATAGGAAACAGTGGGCTGGATTCACAAAACTCTTGAAAATCCCACAACTGCAGGAGAAACTCAGTGCAACTGGGTTGCCACTTGCAGAACAGCAATTTCTCCTGCAGCTACAGTATTCTCAAAAGTTGAGCCAGTTTATGACCGGCTCCATGATTTGCAGCAACTTGCAGGTCGTGTTGCTGTGGAAATCCTCTCAGCTATGGAAAAATGTTTGCAGTGAAAGGAGATACTGTGCCAAACGTTAGTCAGAAAGACAGAGAAAGAGAGAGAGACCAATGAATTCAACAGCAGAAAGATAACAGCAGAGTGCAGACCTTCACTGAGTCTGGCATGCTTTTTGATTGGAGACAGGCAGCATGAGCAGGATATATGATGGAGCCCCAGCCATCCCCTCCCACCCTTTTGACTTGAGATATTTATTTATTTGTAATTATTTTGCTTTCCTATTTGGTGTTATAGTAAGCATCATGGGTCCCAAACCATCCCCACTATCCTGCTAGATTGACCAATATTTTTTTATCACTTGTGTTTTGTATCTTATGTAGTTGACCTTTCTCCCCAACCCCACCTGGCATTGCAGTTTTGGGATATATCCTAAAATTTTCCACAACTAATAATTGAAGTAAATATTTTTAAACATCTGTTTGGCCCCGACTGCCACCTACTTCTGCCATGAAACCCACCTGCCAGTCCCAAGCCCTATTGCCACTCCCTCCCCCATCATCAAGCTAGCAGAGATCAGCACAGTGTGGGACCCAAGGACTGCTGGGACCAGCACTCACAGTGGCCGTGCATGCACATAAGTATTTTTTCTTTGTGTTGGCCCCTCAATCCCACCTCCACCACAGACATCCAACACTTCACTGCCTGTGCCCTAGTTGTATTTTTAACTTGCTGAATAAATAAATTACACTCCACCTGGGTTCCCAAATTAAATGTGAACAACACATACAGCAATATGTATGATGTCATATACACCGTGACCTCAGAAGATGACTTTTTTACTTCTGTTATGGTTGCTGATCTTTGCCCTCTGAATTCAAAGAAATAAATAATTAAACAATATCACCACCATTTTGTTCAGCACCACCAAAGAAGCACCCTTATTAGGAGACAACTATTGCAGCTGTTTGTCATCATCACTTTTATGTTCCTGACATTGTTCACTGAACTGGTAAGAGATGTGTTGAGATTGACTTTAAGGAAGGTAAGGTACTGTACATTTTTAGAAATAAGTCTTGTGCAGCCAACAGAGGCAACACTTCAAGCTGTGCTAAATATACACTCTCAGTAAACATTAGTGGGAGGGCAACTAAGGCGCTTATTAGCAAAGGCAGATAGTGTAGGCCAGATGTTTTTCTTTTCCAGCCAGTACTCAAAAGGGTCATCAGTAATGTTAATGAGTGGTTCTCATAAATAGGCATCCACAACATCAGACAAAGACAAAGAAGGTGGCTCTATGGTAGACATATTTGAATTATCAGTTTTCATGAGTTTTAACAAAAAAGTGTGACAGTCATCTGTGTGCTTTTCAGAATGAAATAACTTTTCAAGGGCCATGAAAGAGGACTTTGTGCAGGACTACCAAATGTTGATGGAGTACATGGTGACACTAAGTGGAAATTATTGTTATCACCACCAATAGATGTTACATCATCAGATGCAGTATCCACATCACATGATTCACTAGTGTGGTCAAATACAGTTCCTTCCTTCCTTTTCCTGTCCAATTGCTGAAATCAGCATGTTTTTGTATTTGAGATAAGAGTCATGAATATCTGAAGGTGACAGGTGTTGCAGCTCAAACTGAAGGTCAAGAAGAGTGGTAAGAAAAAAAATTTTGTCTGTCTTGATATTGTGAAGTCTTCTGCAATTTTGGAATTGCTGTATCAGTCGGTCCATAAGGAATACACCAGATTTGTCTCCTTTTTGGTCACAATGTCTACATAGGCTTTTGAGTTCCTTGTTCAATACATTTATTATGGTAATAACCTGGCTTAGAGTAGCATTCTCTTTGTGATGTGTCAAATTGATTCGTCAAAGGGAGTCAAGAGCAATGTAAGAGAAGTCTCAATGGAATGAATTCAGCACAATGCCGTCTGCTACATTGTGCTACATGGTATAGTCATTAACTGCTTTCTTTCATGTGAGAAGGCTCTCGCACATGTAAAATGCTGAGATCCATCTTGTCCGAATATCTTGTTGTAGTTGCTGTATAGGAAAGTCATTTTTTTCTGGAAGTCAGCTAAGATACCTGTACGACATGATTTGAAAGAGTGTCTAAAATGGCCACATATTTTCTTTGTATCTTCCACTAGTGTTACTATACTGTTGTCATTGGAACAAAAATCTCATACTAACAGATTTAATGAGTGTGCAAAGCACATAATGTGAGTAAAACCACCACATTTCAATGCACTAACAATATTGGAGCCATTGTCTGAAACCACAAATTAAGTAGTGAGTCCCAGGGGCTAAAACCACTCAGAACTTTTGTCACACAACTCTTCCAAAATATTGTCAGTGATGTGATGCTTGCCAAACATGCTAATGTAAAGAGCTGCCATTCTTTGTCTTCCTTCCTGCTGCTTGTGGTGGTGTTTGAGGATTATCATGACACCAAATGTGCTGTGATGCACATATAATCAGTGGTTTGAGAACTCATTCACATGTTTGTGATCTGGTGCACAGAACCACATTCACTGTTTTGAAGAGCCGATTGTATTTTATTTTGCATATATTCATACATTTTGGGAACAGCAATGGTTGCAAAATATTTTGTGCTTGATATGTTGTAACATGGAGCAAAATATTTTAAAAGGTCTCTAAAACCATCATTCTCCATCACAGAAAATGGTTGCAGGTCCTTGGCAATAAATTCAGCTATTAACTAGTTAATTTTTAGCATGACTTCATGTGATCTACTGTAGGCAGATTTTTGTTCAAGCATCGCAGTAATGGTCTGCTGTTTAGTTTGTGCGATGGGGGGGGCATAGAATTGCAGTGGCAAAGCTGTAGCTTGTCCAATTACTTTTGTCAGTGAAGCCAAATTATGTTTTTTTCTGCCTTCTCAGTCTCTTCACCATCACTATTATCTGCAGGATTATTTTCTTCAGATATTTGTCCTTTGCTCAGGACTGCTGCCAAGCCAAATGTCCGGATGTGCTCTTTGCAAATGCCTTTTTAGTGGCGTTGTCCTGAACTGGCACCTCACATTCCCCAGCTAACTTCCTGTTGACAAAAGGTGCAGACAGCAAAGCATTCATTTTTGGGACTTACATGAAAATAGCACCACAGAACTGAGGTGGAACATTTTCTCATCATGCCAGGAACTGCAGCAATGTTGGTTGCAGTTGTTCCTGACCCTGATTCATGCACACTGTGGCTGTCCCCAGAAGAGCTACCCTGATTATTAATTGTTTTTCCACTACTGGCTGTGGCAACTGGTGGTGGCGCTTGCTGTTTGTGTTTTGTTATTTTTGGGGGGTGGTGGGGGAACTCAGGTGGCATCTTGATTTCTCCATCTTGGCTGGCTGAAATGGACTTTGTTGGCCAGTGAGTTGAACTCTCGGGGAGTCAAGAAAGTGGTTCTCTCCCCAAATCTGAACTGGTCTTGCCAGTGACAGTAGGTAGAGTGGTTTGGTATATGAGGTCCTCCTCGCTGAAAAAAGGACAAAACGCTGTCAGAACTTTTCATTATCTCTGTGAATTCTGGACATTTAGCACTCCTATTTCTTCTCCTGTAGCAAAAAGAAATTTCTGCTTTCCTCATTATAGAGTTGCTATTTAGGAAATTGAGGGGGTTATGGGAGAGGGGGAGGATTAGAATAAAGAAATTGAGGGATGGTGGGTGGGTGATTTAAGCTGTTTTAGTAATGTGTGTGTTGGTGGTGCATGTGTAGTATAGTGTATGTATTAGGTGTGTATGTGAGTGTGATTGGTAAGATTATTACTGTTCTCCTTTTTTAACTAAAATATTGGATTCATGGAGTATTGTAAATAGGTCTGTATAAGTTGTCTGGGATGTACAAAGGGACTATGGCAGGCACATATAGCCTACGAAGCTTCCCTGCTATGCGACCTCTGGCCCTTCACCAACCTCCCTGTTTCAGCAATGACTGCGAGGCGCTGTCATGAGGTTGGGATCCAGAGGAGCTGGTATGGTCAGCTGTGATGGGGTGCAGTAGGCTCGATGGAGGTGAGAGGGATGGGTTGGTTAGGTGCAGGAGACACCCGGGGTTTACACAAGACCTGGAGAGAGGCCAGATGTGTTTGGTTCCTGTCCACAGGGTTCCCACCAGACTGAGTGGGAAGATAGCCAGAGGGACTGCAGTGTCTACCAGTCCACTTTGGGTGGTGCTTTGCAATGCCAGATTGATCAGAAACAAGACCACAATTATGGCAGACTTGATTTCTATGGCCAACCTGCCTTGCGTCACAGAGACCTGGGTGAGACATGATGCTGGGTCACTTTTGGAGGCAGATATTCCCCCCAGGGTACTCTGTAGTACACTGCCCCAGGGTGGAATGCAAGAGCTGGGGAGTGGCCCTCTGTTCTAGATCTGACCTGGGCTTCACTGTGCACCTGGTAGGAACTACCAGGTGCTTTGAATGTGCAGCAGCATGTGGGGTTCAATGTGCAGGCTGCAGGATCCTCCTTATTTACCTCCCTCCACAGGTGGGGAAGAGTTCCTGCAGGAGGTGGTGGATCTCATAGTTAGTAAGGTATTGGAGTCCCCCCAGATGTTTGGTACTAGGGGACTTCAACACCTTGGCTGACAATGAGTCCTCTAGACTTGGTCCCAACATCCTCCAGATGATGTCGTCTCGGGGCCTGACACAAGAGGTTATTTCCGTGACTCACCACAGCAGCTACATGCTGGACCTGGTGTTCTTGCTTGGGCTTGGAGTGCTGGGGGGTGGGAGGAGTGGGATCAAGCAGTCTACAGCAGCTTTCATCTCCTGGGGAGGTCATCCCCCCATAGTTCTGCTGCCACCTGGTGGAGATCCAGTGGCTGCGTAGGCAGGAGGGGGCATCAAGTTAGAAGGTATTGGGACATGACGTGCGTGTGCCTGCACATGCACACGCTTGCTCCGAGAATAGGGATGGGGCATAAACGGGTACAAAAAACAATAAAAATGTAAATAAAAAAATTAAATAAAGGGGCTGTCTGCATGTCAGTTACCCACCTCCTGATGAAGTTCTAGTGAGTGAAGTGCCAGGGCACCTGGTGTGGTGGTAGATTTGCCTTGTCACAAGTGCCTTTCCATTGTTCTCATTCCCAATTTCTGGCAATAAAATACTGTGTTTAACAACCCTATTTCTGGAATTTATCCTTTTTTATTTTTCTTCAGTGTTCAGTTAGTGCAGATTTTTTCTGTGCTTTTGCCCACATAGGCCCAAGTACCATATGGTGAAGAGAAATCTTCTTTTGGGATAAGGTCCTCCACCTCTATACCTGTGGCTGCCACAGGATCCAACACTTCAGCTGACAGATGGACTCTTTGCCCTGCATGTCTGTTTCTGTAGCCGAAAGGAACTGCAGGACCCAGTGGGCCCAGCACTTCCACAGCCTGCCAGAGAACCCTACAAATCATTGACATCCATTGCCACACGGTAGTGCAAGACCTAAGGGGACCTGCACTTCCACAGGCAAATGGATGCTTCCCTTGGCACAGGGCCCCAAGGGCTCTGCACATCTGTTATCTGTTTGCCAAGGTCCCAAAGGGACCTGCATTAATGAGGACATGATTCCACTATCTTAAAAGAAAATAAATTATTTACAAAAAACTGTGTCAGTGCACCAATTAGGGTTCAAATTAATGGTACAAAGGTAGGGAAATGTGGTGTTAGGGTTTCCAATGCTAACTCAGTCCCCCCAAGCAGGAAAAAGTACAAGACCACACAAGCAACCAAAAACAGCCATCATCAGGTAGGACAGAAAACATACATCTCTTTCTAGATAAAACAAATACAGTAGCACTGATGTGCTACCATCGCAAATTTGTATCTGTGGCTGCATAAGCACAGGTCTCACACCTGTGTGTATGTCATACAGCATGCATGAATACCTGTGTCTGTAGAAGAACTGTTGCAGTGTGGGTATTATGGTTTCAGCAGCAGAACTGGACATTTTCCAAGGGGTTAACAGTTTTATTTAGCCGGAGCACTTTCTCCTAAAATGTAAACTGTGACCTTTGAAAGCTCAGATTAGGTTAAAAGAGCTACTTTTTGCTGGCCTAAGAGGGTGGCAGATATGTAAAGAGTTGTATGTTGTATGTCTTACCTGATGACAGTTGTCTGGGACTGTTTGTGTGGTCTTGTCCTTTTGCTGCTTGGGGAGGGATGGAGTTAGGGTTGGAAACCCGACACATTTTCCTACTTTTGTGACATTATGTTGAAGTCTAACTGGTGCGTTAATGCAGATTTTTGCAAAGAATAGGTATTATACTTAAAATAAAAAAACAGAACGGCTACCCAGTAATCGACAAAAATAGACCTGTGAGCTAAGGTCATATACAAAGCTTTTAATGAAACAGCTTTAAAAACAAGGAAACCAAACAGCACTATAGAGCCACAGATGCACGTTTCATGTCTTAAATGACACTTTTTCAATGTGATGCTGGCTCAAAGAATTACACATCTTAAATAGATAATAAACCCATTGGCATAGAAACCAAACAATTAATACAATTAGACCACACACTTGATTCCAGTTTAGAAAATTAGAAAAGACAAAGGCAGTGTAGATCACTAATTAAATGTTTTTATTTTTTTTTATATTTTATTTTTTTTGTTGAACGGGTAAGTGCACTAGACAAATCCTGCCTATTTTCAGGCATGACCCGGGGGAGGGGGATACAGATGAATGCCAACTGACCTTGAACCAGATTAAGATGTTGGTGGTATTTTTAGTGAATGAGGGAAATTTGGCAAGGACACCGGGGAAATTCCCCTACTCTTTTCAATAAGTGCCATGGGATCTTTAACATCCACCTGAACTACCACCAATCCAGGCATATGGGACCTCAGTTTAACATCTCATCCGAAAGACGGCACCTCAGAAGTGCAGCACCCCTCTCATGCTGCACTACAGTGTCAGTACTGGGATATTAACACAAGTGCCAGATGTGGGAACTGAACCCACAGCCCTCTGATCTCCCGGCCTCAGAGGCGAGTGTGCTACCTACTGGGCCACTGACACTAACATCTAACAATTTAAATGTATCAACTAAAAATCCTTTCTATATCTAAAGCGACCAAATAAATGTATATTTAACAAAATAGCCAAAAATATCACATCAGATAAATACAACAAGATGTAGTAAACAAACCTAACAGGTAATTAACTCAAAACGAAGATAAAAATAATAAAACTTTAAAGTCATATTATGTACATACAACTTCTTGTGTATATATGTTATATTAATGGCAGGCATGACGATATCGACTATCTTTCCACCATGATAATTATGGCATGTGGTGGTGTGGATAACAATTTGGATCCACTGGAAATTACGAGCAGCACTCCTATCTTATTCTGTGAGTATACGGATTTGAATCTTTTAAATATGACCACTCACACTTTTGTCGCCCATTCATCAGACAGCACTGAAATAAAGGATGATTTTGTAGAATCTTTATTCTACAAAAAAGGGGATATTAATCCTTTGCTTGTTAAGTCTAGTATAGGAGAGGCTCAGAAAAGACCGAACAATATGGCCATACAAGATACACCACTTACAATTAAGCAAGCTTTTTTTCAATTAGAGAAAGTGGTGCTTAAAGCAAGACGTCTGTATTGGCAAAAAGTTACTATGTTGGCTTATTTAACAGTTCATAGAGCCCCGAGAGGTTTAAGATTTAACATGCAACCTGCATTTGGTCAAAATCGGATACCTTTTCTTACGAAATGGCAAACGCATTGCCTTAACTACAGTGCTGGTCTGATACAATTAATTTTGGATGATGGAGACAAACAAGAAAGAGAAATGAAAGTTTTGATTTTAGAAAAAGAGCAACAAGTGTTACAATTTCAACATGATGTGGACTATGTTAAATATAGAGAACAACTGGAATCTACTATACAAAGGCATGATATGAGAATTAGAAAAATTAAAGAGACAAAATTTGAAAGGGATAGACGTGATTATGCTGAAGGGCATATTTTTGAGTGAAGCAAAAAGAACATTGGAAAGGTTAAATCCATTCTTAAAAATGTACATCGAAATGCGGCTAGTGATACATATACAAGTGGATCTGATTCAGAAGAATCTGATGGCAACACTGCAATAAATGAAAGGGCTTTAACACCACAACCTTTTTTAGGACACAGTACTATTTGAAAAAATGTTCTAATTTTACCTCCCCTCCCAATCCACAGGGTTTACCATGTCTAACACAGATATCAGCGGAAATGTCCTTGCAGAATCAGGTTTTGGAGGCAGAGATTGTAGAGAAAACAGTGGGGAACTTAAATACCCCATCCCACAACAACGGGAGAAAACAATGCCGAGTTCACCTATTCCAAAACAGGTGGGAAAGGAGACATCCTTGGAAAACATTTACCCGAACTTACCAGAGTTACCGATGATACAGAAGAATTTGAGGAGGTCCACGCTTTGTACATTTTCATGAAGAAAGACTGGAAGAGGTACATGGGGCATGGGGAGAAAATACTGTGTACAGAGGCAGTTGGAATCGAGGAAGAAATCAAGGACATCGGAAAAGGAGGAGAGCTCAGTGGGATTAAGCATCTTTCAAGACACTTTGGTTGTTAATATATCTCAATATAAACTGACAGAATCTGAAACTGCTATACTCCAAAAGGGACTGAACTTTGTACCTACTACACAGATTGACAAATTTCAGGTTATGTTAGATCTACACAAATTTGTCAGAAAATTGGATCTAAAGGTTATGTTTTCACAGGATGCACAGGATGAATTTTCAACTGAAGAGACAATTGATGGAGACTTTTCTAACATTGAACAACTTAAAAAACCTTCCATTTACATGCCTCCTAAAAATTCAATAGTCAATTATTTTTACAAAGCATGTGAAAAATATATTTTGGAGTTTACATCTAAAGGCTCTATACCTCGTTATAACAATTGCACCAATTTAGAAAGAGCTGCTATAAAATCTTTACAAAACAATGCAGCAATTGAAATCAAGAGTGAGGACAAAGGTGGCGAGATTGTAGTACTTGACAAAGTTAAGTATCAGTCAGAAATGTCTAGTCAGTTAAATAACCCTCTTTTTTATAGGAAATTAGTATCAGATCCTACTTTGGAGTATAAAAAATGTATTGATATTTTTCTCCATGAAATGTTTGTGAATGGTTTATTTTCTAAACAAACTTATGATTATTTAACTGTTCCCTTTCCAGTTCGTCCAGTACTGTATGGACCTCCCAAGATCCATAAGGACCTTGGGAATCCTCCAGCTAGAACTCTTGTTGCTTTAATAGGTTCTGTCACGGAACCCTTTTCTAAATTTGTTGATCAGCATATCAAACGAATTGTTCCTTTATGGCCTTTACATGTCAGAGATACAACAGATATTATTTTACATCTTAAAGAATTGGTGATTCAAAAAGAGGATTTTTTGGTAACATTAGATATTGCTGCGTTATACACCAATATTCCTCTTGAGGGAGGTCTCGATGTTTTATGAACCTCTTTATGTGAATGTACTGATTTTTCAAATTCCTTTGTTGAATGCTTGGTTACACTAACTGAACTGGTTCTTACTAACAATGTTTTTGTTTTTGATAAAACTTTTTTTCTGCAATTGAAGGGTACTGCAATGGGGGCTTCTTTTGCCCCCAATTATGCAAACATTTATCTTATGCAGTTGGAAAAGGAATTTGTGGTATCTGAGGAAACAAATCCTTTTTTTCATAATTTAGTGTTTTATGTTCATTTTATTGATGACATATTGTTTATCTGGAGATGCAGTATACATATGTTGGATGAATTTGTGTCCTTTTTGGAATCAACTAACAGGAATTTGTTTTTTTCCAGAAAGGTGGGAGATTCTGAAATTGAATTTTTGGATCTTAGTATTAGTAAAAATAAATTGAATGGATTGGACACAAAATTGTTCACTAAGGCAACAGCAAGAAATTCTTCACTGTTATATAATAGCTGCCATCCTAGACATATTCTGGATAATATACCAAAAGGTCAAATGATGCATTTAAAAAGAAATACATCTATACCTGAGCAGTATACATCTGATGTAAAGCAACTTATTGATAAATTTGAATGAAGAGGGTATGACAAAACATCTTTATTAAAAACAGAGAAGATTGTAAATAGTATGGATAGGGATACTTTATTTTAAAATTAATGATAATAAAAGTAACAAATGTTGCAATACTCAGAATGATTTTACAAAGATTAATTTCATTTCAGATTATACACCACAGAGTTCAGCTATCTCCGAGATTCTTTTAAAACATTGGAACGTTCTCGCGTTGGGACCAAAATTGGCTAAACATGTCGCAGTCCCCCACAGGATGATTTACAGAAGAGGACGGAATATTGCAGACATAGTGACTAGCAGTTGTTTCAAGTCGCCTAATAATCAGAACAATACGACCATTACCAAGCGGGACTTTTCATTGCGGTAATTGTATATTTTGTTGTCATGTACATACAGGTATTGTGTTCCAACATCCTATTACCAAAAAGGAATATTACAATCATGATTTCATCAGTTGCTCTACAGCTAATGTCATATACTTAACACAGTGTTCTTGCCAGGATTTCTATATTGGTAAAACTCAAAGATTGTTTAAAAACAGAATAGCAGAACACTTGAGTATTGCAAACAAAGATGTTACAAATGCATTAGCTATGCACATTATACAAAAGGGTAGTGGACATTCTTTTAAATTCCAAGGTCTTGAAAAAATCACGTTGGATATCCGGGGGTGACTTGAACAATAGGATCTTAAAAACCAAAAGTAAATGGCAGTGCCTGTTAGGGACACACAGAAATAAAGGTCTGAATGCCATATTTAGCATTATTCCTTATCTTAAATGAGGTTTCAAATCAGGTTCCATATGTTTATATGTCATCAAGTTGTATGTACATAATATGACTTTAAAGTTTTATTATTTTTATCTTTATTTTGAGTTAATTACCTGTTAGGTTTGTTTACTACATCTTGTTTTATTTATCTGATGAGATATTTTTGGCTATTTTGTCAAATATACATTTGGTTGCTTTAGATATAGAAAGGATTTTTAGTTGATACATTTAAAGTGTTAGATGTTATTTAATTAGTGATCTACACTGCCTTTGTCTTTTCTAATTTTCTAAATTGGAATCAAGTGTGTTTGGTCTAATTGTATTAATTGTTTGGTTTCTATGCCAATGGGTTTATTATCTGTTTAAGGTGTGTAATTCTTTGAGCCAGCATCACATTGAAACGTGCATCTGTGGCTCTATAGTGCTGTTTGGTTTCCTTGTTTTTAAAGCTGTTTCATTAAAAGCATTGAATATGACCTTAGCTCATAGGTCTTTTTTTGTCGATTACTGGGTAGCCGTTCTGTTTTTTATTTGATGTCCTTATTGCTTGGCTCCAGTTTTTTTCATCGGTAGCTGCCTTCTTGTGTATATATGTATTATACTTACACTGTAGTGCCAGTAGAGTTAGGGTTGGGGGGTATCACAGAGGGGTTGTATACAGACCCCCATCTCAAGGGGAGGAAATGGACAAGAAAATTATAGAGGACATTCTCAAAATGGCTGAAAAAGGGGAGATACTGTTGATGGGGGACCTGAATATGCCAGATGTTAACTGGATGACATGTACCACAGCCACATCCAAGAGAAGGGTCATTCTCGATGCCCTGCAGGGGGCAGGCCTTAGACAGCTAGTGTTGGAACCCACTCAGGAGGGATCAATACTAGACCTGGTACTCTCAAATGGAGAGAGGATCACAAATTTAGAAGTCAGTAGACATCTGTGAACAAGTGACCACTGCACAATGTGCTCCACAATAAGCACAACCATGGAGACAAGCCCTACATGAACAAGGATACTGGACTTTAGAAGGGATGACTTTGGCAAAATGGGTGAATACCTGAGGAATGCACTAGCAAATGGCCAAAAAGGAGGGGTGGAAGAACAATGGAGAAAAATCAAAACTGCTATCATAGAGGCAATAAGCCCTTGTGTGAAACAAATAAAGAAAACAAAGCGGAGTAAAAAACCACTATGGTTTTCAAAAGAGGTGGCAAGGAAGGTTAAGGAGAAAAAGGCTGCATTCAAAAAGTGTAAAGAATCACAGAAGGAGCACAACAAGGAACTGTATCAATTAAAGCAGAAAGAAGTGGGGAAGGCAGTCAGAATAGCAAAGGCCCAAACCGAGGAAAAAATAGCCAACTCAGTTAAGAAGTGGGATAAAACCATTTATAGGTACATTAGGGAGCATAGAAAGGTTAAGGGAGGAACAGTGAAGATTAATAAAGGAGAGGGGAGGTGGGCAGAGGGAGACAGTGAAAAGGCAGAGATACTGAATGAATACTTTTGCTCAGTATTCACAAAAGAAGATGAGGAGGAGTTACCTAAACCAGACAATAGAAGCACTCAGGGTAGGGGGGTTGACACCAGTCCATTTACAGAAGAAAGAGTCCTGAAAGAACTCCTAAAACTCAAGGTGGACAAAGCAATGGGGCCTGACAAGATTCACCCCAGAATCCTAAAAGAACTAAGGGAGGACCTAGTGACACCACTGAACACACTTTTTAACACATCATGGGAGTATGGGGTGGTACCTGAGGACTGGAGGAGGGCAGATGTGATTCCCCTTCACAAAAGTGGGAGCAAGGCAGAAGCAGAAAACTACAGACCTGTAAGTTTGACCTCAGTGGTAGGGAAAATTATGGAATCATTTCTGAAAGAAAGAATTGTTGAGTACCTAGAGGCCAGTGGTACACAGGACCCAAAGCAGCATGGATTTACAGCAGGAAGGTCATGTCAGATGAATCTAATTGATTTCTTTGACTGGGTGACCAAAGTAATAGACCAGGGAGGGGCTGTGGATATGGCCTACCTAGACTTTAGCAAGGCATTTGACAGTCCCACACAAAGACTAATAATTAAGTTAGCCAGCCTGGGAGTGGGTTCCAGGGTGGTAGCCTGGGTAGCAAACTGGCTGCACAACAGGACACAGAATGTAATAGTGAATGGAACACATTCCGAAGAAAGGGGGGTTACTAGTGGAGTACCTCAGGGCTCAGTACTGCGTCCAGTCCTGTTTAACATCTTTATAGGTGACATTGCAGAGGGTCTGGAGGGAAAGGTATGCCTCTTTGCAAATGGCACAGAGATTTGTAACAGAATTGATACACAAGGGGGGTAGAAAGGATGAGAAGGGACTTGGCAAGGTTGGAGGAATGGTCAGACATATGGCAACTTAGATTCAATGCAAAGAAGTGCAAAGTAATGCATCTGGGAAACAAAAACCCAGGAGAAGAGTACACAATAGCAGGGGAGGTACTAACAACAACAAAAATGGAAAGAGACTTGGGGGTAGTCATATCAGATGACCTAAAGGTGGGTAAGCAATGTGAGAAGTCAGTAAGGAGAGCCAGGGGATACTGGGATGCATAGGAAGGGCATCACAAGTAGAAAAAGAAGTGGTTATCCTCTGTACAGACAGTTGGTGAGACCCCATCTGGAATACTGTGTGCAGTTTTGGAGACCCCATTTACGCGCAAGGACATAGACAGGATGGAAGCAGTCCAGAGGAGAGCAACTAAAATGGTGCAGGGTCTGCATCAGAAACCATATGAAAAGAGACTGAGAGAGCTTAATATGTATACCCTTGATGAAAGGAGGGACAGGGTGACATGATAAAACTTCAAGTACCTCAAGGAATCAACAAAGTCCAGGAGGGTAGCATCTTTCAGAAAAAGAGATGTGTAAGAACAAGGGGGCACAATTGAAAGATAGAGGGGGAACGGCTTAGGGGTAATGTGAGGAATTTTTTTTTCATGGAGAGAGTGGTGGAAGCATGGAACCACCTTCCTAGGGAGGTTGTTGGGTCTAAAACAGTGGGGGAATTCAAACTTGCATGGGACATACATAAGGCAATTGTGGTGGGGGGTTGCAGGAAGTAGGCTGTTGGTTAACTAGAATCTGCAGCTTATCCAACAGGAAGGAAAATGGGCAGACTGGGTGAGCCAAGTGGTCCTTATCTGCCATCAAAGTCTATGTTTCTATGTTACTAAACCCCAAACTTTGCACTCTGTAGCCCCTCTCCGACGCCATCTGGGAGAGGGCCACTACCCCTACCTGCTACCTAAGATACAGGTTAGGGGGCCTGGATTCCCAAAGCTGACCTACCGGGGTCCTTTTCCAAAAGGTAAAATAAAAATGGTAGTGCGTCCACTCAGAGTACATATTTAGTGGATCTGATTGGCTGCATGACAACCCCCTGGAATGTCGTACCAACCCATCTCCCCAACAGTTACCCCAACATGGACTTACCAAGATTAGAATCTCCCCTATTCAGTTATAGAATTTACCTTTTCTGTTTCATCTAATAACATGCTCACTAAAATTAGGCTCTGGATTCATTTCTGCTACAAATAATAAGGGTTTATTTACAAGGGGGCGGGTTTAGGATGTGGTAAGTGGAATAGAATTCAAGCATTTTTAATATTTGCATTTCCAAAAATCACATTTCCCTTTTGATTCAATCCCATATTGCAATCAATGCAGTCACCAGGTCTATCTAATCTAGCTAACTTCTGCAGAAGTGCTCAGCCCAGACCCATAGGTCCCAGTCCATTTAACCCCAAAGTCCAGTACCTGAGTACCCAGTTTTAAGTTGCAGGCCTGAGGTGCAGCTGGTAGCCAGCGTTGGCACGTTTGAAGAAATTAACGTGTTACATGCTTTCACCCTGGCTCTACCTCCAGCCTTAGTGTGTGTACTTTAACTATTCACAGTCCTCAGGTGCAGGGCAGTTCCTGTGGTTTACTCATGGTTCTGAAGAATCAGACCTTGGATGGCACGTTCGTTGAAGTCCTGGGGATGGATGGCAACACAGGCAGAACCAGGCACAATGCTTGAACAAGGGCACAGAGGCTGCAGCTTACTTTTCCTTCATCTTACATGCAGATCTTGCAGCTTGTCTCCTTTGGCCCATTACATGCACCATTGTAGAGCACATGTGCAAAGTCTGCCAACTACAGAGGACCCAGACCTGGGAGTGGCCCCACAGCCCAGCTCCCTCCAATCATAGTGCCCTAGCACTTGGGTACAAGACCCGTGATCCTCTGCAGTGGCAGACCCCACTTGATGGGGGTTAACAAGTTCCCTATCAGGCCCTATGTGTCAGCAGAAACCATTCAGCACATTCTCTTCTGCTCTCTTGCTTTTTTTCCTGCCATGGTGTGCAGCCACAGCAATCTGTTTCTCTCATTTCCTTGCTGTATCTCAGGAGCAGACAACACGTACCCAACCCAGAAAGGCACCCGTCCATCCTTCTTCTTTCACAGCCTCTTAACTTCAACATAGTCACATTCTCGCTCTGGCTCAGACATATCACCTGCACTCACAGTCTCTTTTCTCCCCATGCAGGTACTTAGCAATTGTCCAACTGAAGAGGTTCATGCTTCCTATTCTTCTCTCAGCACATTCATATTCACTTGTTCCTCGTCATTCCTCTGTATTCCTGTCTTTTCCCAGGCTTAGAAGCAATCTTTGTGCTTTTACCAGACTTAGGACACAACCTTCAACCTTTATTCAGGCTCTGGGTGCAACCTTTGTCTTTTTTCAGGATCAAGACACAACCTTTGCCCTTTTCCAAGTTCCAGGACACAGCCTCTTCTCTCTTCTTCTTTACCTCACCACTGTGGTGCTATTTCAGAACAACACTAAATATTCAGTATCCTGCAGCTTTCCTTATCTCTCTGCCAAGCTGCCTCTTTAATCTTTTTTACTTTCTCTCTCCAGCTTCTCCTTTCCTGATGGGGCAGGTGCTCCCTGCCTGTGGGACAAACTGCTGGCAGCCCCCAGGCAGGCCCATCCTGCAGCCCCATTCTCTCCAGAGGCAAAAGCCCCCCCTTTTCCTGGAAGGGCTCCCACTAAATTGACTCAAGCTCCAACAGTTCTATCGTCTTAGGAGCTTTCTGGCAGCTCCCCATTGGCTGGAGCCACAGTCCTTCAGAAAAATTAATATATATGAGGCTCCCTCAATGCCGCATTGGTGCAGAAAAAGGTACCTAAACTTTCCCTGGCATTTTCCTTCAAAAGTCTGTTCACACAATCCCAGAGTCCCTGCCAAGAATCCTGGCTCAGTGGTTGGCTAGCTGGTGTCACATGGCTGCAAAACATTGTGGCTGAAGTAAACAGTCCCACACAGTTTATCAGTGTCCCAGGTTTAACAGGTCCCTGCAGCCAAATCATAAGCTTTTATTTTATATTTGCCCTAGCATTTAGTAGCCACTCCTGTGCCTGTTAAATGACTGTACCTTTAAAAACATCAGTCAAACCTTTTTCCAGTCAATGCTGCCATTTTCTATAGCACCTAGGCAGCACACACTCAGTCCCATTGCAAGTCTACACATATTACTTCTTCTCTTGCTGAAGTCCATGAAACCCTTTCTATTTGCTTACACCCCCATGGACTGGCAGCCTCTACATTTCCCTTGTACACATTTGTAATATTTATTTCCCCTGCCTGTTGCTAGTGCTAATACTTTTCCCCAGTGCTAGACAGGCTTCCAATACTTCAAAGGGATGCAACCTCATAAGTATTAATGACTTGGCTCCCAAATGCCAGAGCATGATTGGCACTCACAAATTTGATCTCTGCCTTCTCCTGCCATCTCTCTGGCTGCCTCAAAGTCTCTGGTCCCTCTCCTGTTGCCCAATGGGACCAGGACCACCAGAGAGATGGATCCAAAGGCCACCAAAATGGCCATATGAAAATGCGCTACTGCACATGCACAGAGCTCACCGGCACCATTGTGCCATGTCCAAAACTGGTGGCACTGTGAACTTGCTCCTCTGGCCCTGCTCTCTTTGGAAAATCATACGGGGACCAGCAGGAGAGACCAGGAAACAGGGGGAAGAAGCCAGGAAATGGGACCCAGGACAAAAAAAGAATGGAGGTGTAACCAAAACCCTGTGGAAAATTAGCCTTTTTTTCAGGGGCTCACAGATAAGCCCCCTACAAGGGGCTTACACATCATAATAACTTTGACAGAGTCAACAAATCTGCCCAGATTTGGAAAAAGTTGTCCAGGTGGCAAGTTCTAGAGACATGGGAAGTTTTGTAACAGCTGATTTTCTGGATTCTGAGATCTGGATGCATTGCAAATACAGAAAAAGCAACACTGTGGGCCCTTTTTGCTGTTTTAGTGCTGTCACCTACAACCTAGATGGTATGGAGCTTTGTTCCAAAACATTCATGGCTGTAGAGGTTTGTGTCAAAGGGCAGTCTTTTAAAGATTTAGTGAAAAAAATATTGGTTCTAGAGTTATAAGGTTTTGAAATTTGGCTTCTGAGCATGCTCAGTAGTGGTTTTAAGATGACCATCGGATAGGTCGTGAACATTTTGCTTCTGCAAACCTCTTAACTTTCACAGAATTCGTGGTTTTATGTCATGAGGAAAAATGTTCAGGCTGTAATGACCACCATCTTGTTTTTTTTAAACAAAAAAGTGGAAAATGCACGAAAATGGTGATTTTTCAATAAACAAACATCTGAACCTATGTAAATGGGACCCATTTACCTACATTCTGGTGTTAATTTTATGAAAAATGGTCCAGTAATACCTTTTTAGGGCACCACAAAAATCCTAGATGCCTAGCTTAACGAGGAGGGACATTCTTCAGGTCAACAGCAAGATTTCTGTTGTCACACATAAAATGGTGCAACAGGAGAATTTTTTGCCTTGCATATAAGAAATGCCCCTATTCAGCTTCATGCCATTCCTGGAGTGAGAAACTCTGGTTTGCATAACTGTACTTTGAAGCTATCTGATGTGTCAATACTGTAATGATAAAATAAACTGAAAATGTCTGAAAAAAACCCCAATAATCCCTCCCAAAGCGATGAAGCCCACCTATCTCCGGATCAATTCACCTAGTGTTCAGACTGAAAAACAAACAGTTCCCTCCATTGCCATATAGCCCACCCACCTACTGATTATTTCCAGTGGTGCCTGGCCTGGTAAAAAAATCCCTTCCTCTGCTATATTAGCCACCAATCTCCCAATCACTTACACTGGTACCCACTCTAGAAAACAACAGTTCCTCCCACTGCGATATAAGCTTCCCAACTCCTGATCACATTCCCTGGTACCTGGTCTGGAAAAAAAATCCCTTCCACTGCCATATAACCCACTCACTTCCCGATCACTTTCCCTGGTGCCCTTTCAACCTGAAAAGAAGAAAATGGTCCTTTGGTGATCTCTGAACCCCAACACCACCCTGTTCCCCCTGTCAGCATCAATCACCCCACACACCCACACATATCCTTACTTACCAACAGAGGGTCCCTCAGTGTAGATTCACCCTAAATGAAAAAGATGACCTCCTCCTTGCAATGTGACAGTGAACTGAAGAAACAAGGTAGGTGCCAGTAATGTATTTTCAATGCATTTTGAAACTTTTATTCATAACTTTGTCATTTTTAAATATTTTTCCACAAAATTTTCAACATGGCCTTTTTGTGACCCTGCCTTATGAACAAGGTAGGTGAAAGTTTTCAAATCCAGGCCAAAATGTAATTTTTACACTCGATCTCTGAAATCACCTTTCAGGTGGGATTTGAAATGTTTTACCTTATGGATTAATAATAGAGGTGTGAGAAAAAAACTTCCTCTGAGGGAATTTCAACGAAAGTCGAACTTTTGCTTCTGCGGAAGTGTGGAAATCAAATTAGCAACTTTCATGGAAATTCCAACTTAGAACAGTGAAATAAATTTATAAATTACTGATTGTTCTATTAAACAGCGGAGAAAAAAGTCTGCAGAACTGGTTACTGAACTGTAGAATAATTACATGAATTGCCGAATAATTCACCAATCTGCAGAAAACAAATTTCTCAGAACTGTTATTCTGCAGTTCATGTTTATTTTTCCACAGCTCAGCCAAAATATTCTGCAGAAAATGGTGAAAATCTGCAAAACACATTTGGAAGATTCTGATCTCGCCAATGGCGGAAATTCGGAAAATTCCACAAAATGTTCTCATTTTCACAGAAATTCCACAAAAGCAGAATTTACAACTTTTGCCCATCCCTAGTTAATGAGGTGGAGTCATAAAAAGACTAAGTTGAAAATTTGATGAAAAAATATGGTAAAATGACCAGGATATGAGTAAACATTGTTCAATGCATGGAGAACATAGGTGGTGCTTGTGCGACTTAAGTGTAATAATAATAATTGTTTTATTTGGTCTTTCTCATTCCCACCCTTAGTAGATGGCCAGTGGATTATACAGTGAAAAGGGCCATAGAGGGTGAGATGAGTGCCGCAGAAGGAGGAGGAGGTGGGGAGAATGGGAGGAGAATTTCAACTAAGCACTGAAGAAATATCCTAGGTAGTTTAAATGTGGTTAGTGGGAGGAGTTTGTTCCAGCTGGCATTGAACCACGGGCTAAGCCCTCCCATTCAATACATGGGGAACAAATGTAGTGCTTGTGTAATAATAATTGTTTTATTTGGCCCTTCTCATTCCCTGTCTCAGTAAAGGGCCAGTGGATTACAGAATGAAAAGCCCTAAAAAGATTGATAACCTCCTCCAGCTCATGGAGAGTATGACAGCAGCATGCAGGAGAGGAAACCCCCTCTGTGGGGGAAACCTCTGAGGAACCATGACTGCTAACTGCCCTTTCTCTGGGCATACTATGAGGAGATTATCCTAAAAGCCTGTCATATTTATTGCTCTGCATTGGGTATATAGGTTTCAAAACATGATGATGTCCATCTTCTGAGTTTCATGATTATGAGAGCTGGGATGTTGTTTGAGATGCAGAAGAGACAGCCCAAATTCAGAATGAGTGACCAGAGTACAAGAAAGGGTTTAAACCCAGTCTTTGAGGTAGAGTCCTAACATGATTGATGAATTCCTTTGTAGTCAGAGGTTTCTTTTGTTCATCATATAGAAGAGGATCTGATGGTTGAAAGTTCAAGTGATGATGAGCGATGTTGATCTAGGACCTGGATGGGGCACTAATTATTGTACCTAGGGTGGTATGAGATTTAAACTCCTTTGTGAAGTCTATCAGTTTTTGATTTGGATTGGTGAAGAATATAACCGTATGCTTGCTTCTTTAAGTTATCAACTGTCAAGAAATCTGAGGAGTATGACTGAACGGTGAATTCTCCAGGGCGGAGGAAACCAAAAAGATGATAGCTGATGTGATTGTGATGTTGATTGAAGAGTCAAAAAGGCTTTGCATGAAGTAAGTCCAGCTACAGGAAGTCACTTTGGTTCTTTCTTGCTAGAAGACCTATTAATGCTTGGTAACAAGAGCTTAATGGATGTGTTCGATAGAATAGATAGTATGGATGGATTAGCTTGAGCAAGAAAATATTGCACCCTAGATAAGTACTGGTTTATGGTACTAGGTGAAATATGTAATGCCAGGTGACAGTGTAAGATGAATGCTAGGACAATGTTGATTGAGGATAATGAAACATGGCTTGAATGGTTAGAACAAAAGTTTATATATTTCTTCCAAGCAGTAGAACAGGTAGCTAGAGTTTTGGGTGATAAGGCAGATCACATTAATTTTTGCACGTGTTGTTGATAAAAGTTCATGTTATGATTAGGTCTAAGAAGCTGGGAGGTTGAGTCATAATTAAGTCGACAGACAGACTGAGTCAGTGGAATTCCTGAAACTGGAAATGATAAAGAGAATCAGCAGCTTTATTCTCATGGCCAGGAACATAAAAGCATTGCATGGTAAATTTCTGGCACAGAGAAAACCATGTCAGCACCTGCAGGAAAAGCATAATAGAATGGAATGGAATGAAGATCTGCTTTTATTAATTATGGCCACAGTAGAATGGTTGTCAGAGAATACTGATGCAGTTTGGAGAGACCAGAGATGGACCTATGTGAAGGCTGCAGCTACTATTGGGTAGAGTTCAAATAAAGGAGACATTGTTGAGAATTATTTGAAGCTGTAAATTTCAGGTGGCCAAGGAGAGGCAAACCAAGAATATTTGAAGATGACAGTGAATCCAAAGACTGGGGAATCATCTGTATAAATTCTTGGAGGTCGGAAGAAAGATCTTTATAGAACATGGAGCAACCATTCCAAGAAGGCAGAAAAAGGGACCACATTGCCAAATCAGAATTTGCTGATGTTGAAATTATGACATGGTGGTACAGCATGGAAACAGATGAAGCTAACTGAAGGAGGTACAATATAAAAGATCACCGTTGAGGGATGAGTCACATGGCAAAATTCAAGTGTCCTAGTAGAGGGAGGAGTTTTTGCTTGGTGCATGAATGTTGCTTTGAAACGGATTATACAAGTTCTTGGATCCTCTGTAATTTATCCAAAGGCAGGTGAACTTATCATATCATATCATATCATATCATATCATATCATATCATATCATATCATATCATATCAATGTTATTTGTTAGCGCTATTCCAACAAGACCAAAGCTCTATACAATAATACTAAAAACCATAAATCACAATAGCTAAAAAATGTTAAAATATCAAAATTTAAAAATAGTCATAAATATAGAATTACAGTATACTAACTATCATTAGAGTCAGGAAAAGCAAGGTGGAACAAATGCATTTTCAGGGCTGTTTTAAAATCCTCAACAGTCAGGCACTCTCTAATCCAATGACATAGAGAATTCCACAGGGTAGGGGGCCACAAAAGCAAAAGAGCTGGCCCTAGAGGTCTTCAAATGAACCCTGGGAATCTCTAGCAATCCCTCATCAGAGGAACAGAGTGAGCGGAGGGGGTGGTAGGGGCATAGAAGATCTTGCAAGTTGTGCAGTCCCTGTCCATGTAGGGCTTTATAGGTCAGTAACCCAACCTTGAAGGTGATCCGCCAATGTATCAGCAGCCAGTGCAGGCCACAGAGCACAGGAGTTACATGGCAAGATCTTGATAAGCCAGTCAACAACCTAGCTGCCACATTCTACACTAGCTGCAACTGGCGGATATTAACCCGGGTAGCCCCAGGCATAGGGCATTGCAGTAATCAAAGCATGAGGTTAGAAAGGTGTGTACCAGTGATGGAAGATCGCCAGGTGGGACCAGGTGCTTGATCTGGGTGATGTTCCTCAGATGGAAAAAAAGAGTAATTAATGGAAGCAGACACTTGAGATTTTAGTGCCAGGCTGCTATTGAACACAACACCCAGATTTCATGCCCAGTCAGAGGTAAGCAGCTGGTCACCCTCAAGCCAAAGCCCAGAAGGTTAACATGCTGACAGCCCCAAACCTTGGTGACCTGGCTTCATCACAAACTCTTTGGTTTTGTCCAAGTTCAACTTCAGCCAATTGGTACTCATCCAACCCTGTATGTCAGAGAGGCAGCTGTTAAATAGCTAGACCGTTCCACACTGCTCGGGCACAAAGGACATGTAGAGCTGAGTGTCATCTGCGTAGCAGTGGAAACTCAGCTCATACCACCTTATAATGTCTCCCAATGGCAGCATATACTCTGCAAACAGCATGGGGGAAAGTGCTGAGCTCTACGGAACCCCACATGGCAGGGGTAGGGGGGCCAAGGAATAAATCTCCAATACCACCCTCTGAGTCCTGCTAGTGAGGAATAATCAAAACCATCTAAGAATTGTACCAGACAGCCCACAGAGAATCCACAGGCACCCCAACAACACCTCATAGTCTACAGTGTTAAATGCTGCAGAAAGATCAAGGAGAACGAAGATGGAATGGCTCCCCCGACCCTCGCTATCAGGAGATAATTCAGTACCTGAAAAAGGGCAATCTAAGTACTGTGCTTCTTCCTAAACCTGGACTGGAGAGGATCATAGACATCATGAGATGTTAGGTGGTCATCCAGCTGTGCTGCAACCACCTTCTCAATAACCTTGCCTACAAAGGGCAGGTTAGAGACAGAACTATAGTTCACTAAACAGTCCGGGTCAAGAGAGGAACTCTTCAGGAGGGAGACCACTACCACTTCCTTCTGGGGAGGTCTGGAAACACCCCTGTCTCCAATGAACACCGGACTATTTCAGCAAAGACTGGGCCGATGACTTCAACACACCCCACTAGGAGGTGCATTGGGCCTGGATCCAGACTACAGTAGGGCGAACGCATACCTTGGACAACCCACACAATGTCTATAATCACCAACTGGCCGAAGTTGGGCCAGACAGACTGAGTACTTGCAACCTCTTGCCAACCTCTGCAATAGCCATTTGAGGGCACTAAGTGGATCTCAGACCTGATGGCCACAATCTTATCGGCAAAGAACTGAGCAAACTCATCACACTTATCTTGTGAAAATGCTCCCCGTGGCTGAAGGCAGGTTGGATTGCATAGCCTGTTGACAGTCCAGAAGAGCTAAGCTGGTCAATTCTTTGCTTTAGCAAGCTCCTTGGACAGGAATTCTGCCTTCTTACAGGACATTGCTGATTGGTAGTCTTTATAATGGGCTACCAATCTAAGTTTGCCATCGACCAAGCCGGATTTCCACCAGTGCTGCTCCAACCTTCGACCCTCTCACCTCAACTCCTTCAAAGTCCCATCAAACCAAGGCGACTTCAGGTGAAGAGTGAGGGGAATTAGAGAATTGATACTGGGAATAGGTTTTGAATGGGGAGCAGAGATTGATGATCAACTGCTTCTTTCCGGGAGAATTTTCAGCTGGCTATGCCAATAGGACTGATTACCCAAGAAGGAAAAGGAAGATATTGGAAGGGACCTAGAAGAAACCCTTTCTGTAATTCTTTGAGCAGGAATTGCTGGAAGACTTCTGTTTCTTGCGTAGCTGATTGAAGAGTCTTGCCAATGAAGGATTCCCATGGGATGACTGAGATTCCAGTATGAAAACCTTCAGAGAAACCAATACTAAGAAAGTTTATGAGGGCTTGGTTTGGATGGGCAGACAAGGCAGTAGCTACGGCTTGGATGTTGATGCAGGAGGACAGATGTGATAATTGTCATTGTTTAGGCCTGGGCATCTTCAGACATATGCAGTGTCAGTGGCTCAGTAGGTAGCACACTCGCCTCTGAGGCCGGGAGATCAGAGGGCTGTGGGTTCAGTTCCCACATCTGCCACTTGGGTTAATATCCCAGTACTGACACTTTAGTGCAGCATGAGAGGGGTGCTGCACTTCTGAGGTGCCGTCTTTCAGATGAGACGTTAAAACCAAGACCCCATCTGCTTGGATTTGTGGTAGTTCAGGTGGATGTTAAAGATCCCATGGCACTTATTGAAAAGAGTAGGGGAATTTCCCTGGTGTCCTGGCCAAATTTCCCTCATTCACTAACAATACCACCAACAGCTTAATCTGGTTCAAGGTCAGTTGGAATTCATCTGTATCCCCCTCCCCCAGGTCGTGCCTGAAAATAGGCAGGATTTGTCTAGTGCACTTACCCGGTCAACAAAAACTAAATAAATAAATAAATATGAAATGGGAATGAGCATCCCCACAGAAGCTGCAGACGTGGATAAGATTACAACCTTGACATCCTTTACTGTTGACATTGTTGCAAATAGGCTGATTATGGAGATATTTAATTGGACCACCATATCTGTCACTGTTAGGGTGAGGAAAAGCCCCAGGATTAGAAATAGTACAGCTTATATTAGCAGGAGATGTAGGTCCTGATGCAGATGTTCTCGGAGCCATAGAAGGTGGATAGAAACATAGAAACATAGACTTTGACGGCAGATAAGGACCGCTTGGCTCACCTAGTCTGCCCATTTCCCTACCTACAGGATAGGCCGCAGATCCTAGTTAACCAATAGCCTATTTCTTCCTACCCCCCACAAGAATTGCCTTATGTCTGTCCCATGCATTCTTGAATTCTTCCACAGTTTTAGACCCCACAACCTCCTCAGGAAGGCTGTTCCATGCATCCACTACCATCTCTGTGAAAAAAACACTTCCTCACATTTCCCCGGAACCGCCCCCCCCTCTATCTTTAAATTGTGTCCCCTTGTTCTTGCACATCTCTTTTTCTGAAAAATGCTTCCCTCTTGGACTTTGTTGATTACACTGAGGTACTTAAAAGTTTCTATCATGTCCACCCTCTCCCTTCTTTCCTCAAGGGTATACATATTAAGCTCCTTTAGTCTCTCCTCATACAGCTTCTCTTGCAGACCCTGTACCATTTTGGTTGCCCTCCGCTGGACTGCCTCTATCCTGTCTATGTCCTTGTAGAGATGGGGTCTCCAGAACTGGATGTAGTACTCCAGATGGGGTCTCACCAGCTGTCTGTACAGAGGGATAACAACTTCCTGTTTTCTGCTGCTGATGCCTCTCCCTATGCATCCTAGTATACCCCCAGCCCTCCCTACTGCCTTCTCACATTGCTTGTAAACCTTAAGGTCATCTGATATGATTACCCCCAGGTCCCTTTCCTTTTTTGTTGTTGTTTCTACCCCCCATTGTGTAATCTTCCCCTGGATTCTTGTTTCCCAGGTGCATTATTTTGCACTTCTTTGCATTGAATCCCAGCTGCCATACTTCTGACCATTTCTCCAACCTTGCCAAGTCCCTTCTCATCCTTTCCATGCCTCCTTGTGTATCAACCCTGTTGCAGATCTTTGTGTCATCTGCAAAGAGGCATACTTTTTCTTCCAGTCCCTCTGCAGTGTCACTTATAAAGACATTGAAAAGGACTGGACCCAGTACTGAACCCTGTGGTACCCCACTAGTAACCCCTCTTTCTTCAGAGTGGACTCCATTTACAATTGCCTTCTGTGTCCTGTTATCCAGCCAATGTTTTACCCAGGCTGCCACCTTGGGACCCACTCCCAGGCTGGTTAATTTGACTATTAATCTTTTGTGTGGGATCTGATACAGTGATGGGAGAAAGAGAATCAGAATGGGAAAAGGAACCACATAAATGACAGGAAAGCACTTGCTGACCCACAAAATGGCAACAAAGCAATTCATTGTCAAGAATAGGCCAATTAAGCCCTGGAATTGAAATGAATCCAGGTGACCACTGCCTTGGCTGAAAATGAATGGTAATAGTCGTAAAATCTAATACCACCATTACAAACTCCAAGGTCAACCACTAAATATAAGTAGGAATCCAATTCTTAACGCCTAGAAGGGTATGCGGCACAGGCACTCTTTCTATATAGATGAAAAGCCAGCACAAATTCAGAAATGGTAATTTTTTTAGAAATCTTGGGTCTTTAGCTTTGAGAATTACGTAAACATCCCCACATGAAAACATTCGATTCTCTGTGGTGTCATGAGAGGATATGAGAAGGTGAATTAAATTAACATCCTTTCCTTCTATGATTTCCTTGTGGAGGTGACTAGAAATTAGATGCATAGGAGATACTGTAGGCAAAGTAGAAGTGGTGGCAGTACCTGAGATTTGAAGGGCTGGGACTGATGAAACAGGCAGAATACTGGATGGAGGAGGCACACAAGGTTGAATATCATCCTCTCAGAGGTTGACTGGTGAAGTAGGCTCTGGTATAAGTCTGGCTGGAGAGCAGGAAGGAATAGGAATTTGAGCTCCCAGTGCCATAAGATGAGTTTGAATATCGGAGATGGAGGAAGCTAGTTGCAATACATGGTCTTTGAGTTTGGTATTCGCATCTGAGGAGGGGAGATGGTGTAGGGTTGGTAGGAGCCAGAGGCTCCTTCACATGATTCTTAGCCACCACAAAGAGATTAAATAATTCCTTCTTTTTGACCGATGCAGAGTAAGAGATCCCCAATTTTTACAGTTCGGTAATAAGGTGAGGGGCTGTCCAGTTCTTTAATGAATATTTGGGTTTGTCGGAAGGCTTGCGTGGCTGATGATTAGAATGCCTTGACTAAGCGATGCTGGTAGTGCCTTCTTTAATGTCTAAGGAGTGACCAGAAGTTACTGAATCTATGGCAGTGTTAGATATAACAATTGAAAGGCAGATATACTATGACGCTGGCTAATATAACAGGGTGGCATAAGTCTAGGCCATCTCTGGCAAACTGCTGTTTGACCATGTCTATGTTTGGCCACTTGACAAGAGGTAGTGAGATGGAGCTGAACTGCTGGTGAGGGCTGGCAGAGGTATAGACAGGAGGCAGAAAGACTGAAATTATTTTGCAGTGTAGGCTAGTATATGGGGAGTACAGATTTAAGAGGAGACAACTGAGGGGAGTACAGCTTTAAGAGGAGACACTGACAGGAATGAAAAACAACCAGGAAGTAATGGCAGTCAGACTATAGGGACAGAATGAACCCCAAAAAATGACAAAAAACAAGAGACCAGCAATGAAGCAAGGAGACAAGGAACACAGGACGAGAGATGGGGAGGGACAGGAGCAAGGGGTGGGGAATCACAAAAGGAAGACAGGCAGCACAGCACCAGGAGCAGAGCCAGGGGCAAACACAGAGCAGAAACCAGCTGCAACAGACAAGGGAAGGAGACTAATGATAGAGCCGAGGTTGAGACAACAAGACAGGTAGGATACCACAGGGAGAGAGTGATGAAATGGGGGGACAAGGAAAAAACCAACAGAGAGAGGACAAATGGGGCACAGGGGAGGTAGGCAGCCAGACATCATAGCAGAAGCAGTGTCCAAATGGCAATGAGGAGGGGGGGAGAGGGAGTGAGAACATAAGAACAAATGGAACACCCAGTCAGAAAGGGAAAGGCAGCAAAGAACGAAGAGAGGAGGCAGATCAGAAACAAGGGAGGAGCGCAACAAAGAACACAGGAATAACAGGTGCACAGCCACAAAGACCACACAGGGCTTAGCAGAAATTTAACTAAGCACTGAAGAAAGGTCCTAGGGGGTATAAATGTGGTTAGGGGAGGAGTTTGTTTCCTCCCGTATTGAACCACTAGCTAAGCCCTCCCAAAATATTTCAACATTCACTCATTACTTTACCATTTTTTAGTATTTTTCCACCAAACTTTCAACATGGCATTTTTGGGAACCCACGTCATGAACAAGCTAGGTGAAATTACTCAATTCTGGGCAAAAATGTGGTTTTACAGTCACTCTGTGAAATCACAGAATTTCTGTTGATCTCTGAATCCCAATCCACCCTGTTCCCCCAGCCAGCATCCATCATCACACACACACACACACACACACACACACACATACACACACACACACACACACACACACAATTTATCTACAGAGGGTCCCTCAGTGTAGCCAGGGTTATAAGAAGACTACATTTAAATATTTGGGGTCAATATATACAGTATATATGTCTGTGTACAGTACTGGAGAGACTTGCATCACTTCTATAATAATGGCCTGTAACTTCTTAAATAACTAATAAAATGTTTCCATTCTAAAAACCCCTAGTATTGTACTCAATAAGGACATACTGTAAATAACATCAGCCTCTGTCGTGTTGCTGTTTTTGCTGTGGACCCATCTGGAGTGCCACATTTCCCCCTTAAGAAAGATGCCATTTTGTGACATTCTTCCATGTCACTCATAGAATGCCTCATTTCAGTCTCAACATTCACATTTTAAAGAAAAAAAAGTTGTATGCTAGTATCTCATAGTTAGCTCTTGTGCTTCTTAAAACTTTCTTATTTCTAAATTTATAATTTATGTAGTTTTATACACCTTTTTTTCCCTGGTAATGTCCGAACCAGTGGTGTTCCCCTACAGTACTTTCAGGACTTGTACAACCCTGGTTTTCAAATAGCTTTTTTTTCCAATAAAACCCCCTAATTGCAGTACTTCTGACTCTCCTTAACATCATTTCTAATTTTTTTTTCTTTACTTTGCTGTATTCATGATGTTTTAATTAAATATTTGGATCCTCCTCCCTTGGCATCCCCCTGTTATGTACAAGACTATGGGTCCACAAATTCTCCACAACATCAGTGGTCCATTTGCAGAACTAAAAGCACAAGTATTGTTGCTGAACCTTTGAAGGTCTTAAAAGCCCCACACCTGCCCAAGAAACTTCCTTTCTACTTCTCATCCTGGTGAGTGTTTTTCTTGGTGTCTCCATTCCTCTCACTGTTACATACATGACTTGTGGTGTCACTGTTATGTACATGACTTTTTATGAAAAAAAACTGCTTTTAAATAAATTACACCAAATAATTAGGACAATAAGTGGTGTCTAACTTTTCAGCCAAGGTTTAAATTGCTGAGTAAGAAAAAAAGAGCTGTAAAACAAACAGATACAGTCAGCAGGTAAACTTTGACACCTCTGGAGAAAATGCACTCAAAAGTAAATGTTTAAACATAACTATGGTTGCATTATGCACATTAACAAAAGTGTTTCTTGTTGCAGGACTATATCAGATAGTTACACTTATAGTGTTGCTTTTGTTGGGCCCCTGTTAACCACATGACTTTATGTGGTGTCACTGTTACATACATGACTTTTGGTGTCACTGTTATGTACATGACTTCTTATGAAAAAACTGTTTTTGAATAAATTGCACTGAATAATTAGGAAACTCAGTGGTGTCTAACTTATACACAAAGGTTCATATAGCTGATCAAAAAGGAGGGGATGGTAAAAACAAATGGATACAATCAGCAGCAAAACTTTGACATGTCCTGTTTTCACAGCAGTGGTGCCCAAAGATAAATTGTGGCGTAATTACAATCAGGTAATGCTTAGAATAAAATAGTGAAATGTTCATACTATGGTACCTAAATAGCTTCAATAACTATACTAATTTGGAAAAAAACTAAAAGAAATTTAAACTGAAAATTCAACAGAAGGGACACTGTGTTACGTATGTTACCTGATTCATGTGCTAACTTAAAGACTCATTTTCTTATACTTCCAGATGATGAACTATATTTATATTTGGTATTAGATTATCTCCATATGGACCCAATGTAACAATGATATAGTTATGGGATTTAAGTAAAGAAAAAAATTGGGACATGAATGCCACACTTTGTCTCTCCAGTATCAAATACACACTCATATATATAGATATATATCACGGGCTGAGAGCTTTCTCAGTAGGATATCCTGTGTTATTTCCACTGCAGTGAGAATAAATCCTGAAGACATTTATCCAACACTCTGCTGATGTCACCAGAATGAGGATAACTGCACTGCAGCTTGCACTCTAAAGGAAAATGCTTCAGAAAACACTTTATCTTTTACCTTTGTTTTTTACCAGAAGAGAGAGGCACACTAAGCTGAAAGCTTGTTTACAGGTGCAACCTGGGAGCACAAGAAAGTTAAAGGGGAAGTCTCCCATAGTTTCACACCCATCTTTTCCCAACTCCTTATGTGTAACTGTTGTGTTCCTCCTCTAGTTGCCAGCAGTCCTATTGCTGTTCAAATCTAGATTATAAATAAAAATATACAGCCCCCAGAAGTTATCAATGTGTTTGTCCTCCATTTTACCATCAATGCTGCTGGAGGATGATGTCATCAGAGCAACAGATAATGGTGCTGCACTAAATGCTGTTCCACCAGTAAACAGAACCCACAATGTTTGGTCCCCCTCTTGAGTAATGGGGGAACTCTTTAAGTGTTGTACACATCCTGAAGTGCAGGTCTAATAGGAACTAGGACCATATGAGTGTGATGCAGCACTGATTTGACATGTGTATATACAGTATGCCTATAATGAAGTGCCTGTATGTGTTGTGTTAATGTTTCTGTTAGCAAAAAACAGTTGACCCAATAAGTGACTCTGGGTACAACAAGAGTCTTAAGTGGTATTATATAGCTGTTGTATTACATTCTGTGTGTGTTAGCATTCTCTGTTTTGATTGACACCAGCAGTGAAACACAATCTTGAAAAAATTCTCCTTTCCCTTTGTAACTAGGCAGTCAGTGATTGGATAGCTGATGTAAGGCAATAAAGAGTTCAGCTATAACAAGGAATAGCTTACCAGGACAACATCAGCTGCAGCATATGGAAGAAGGATAATCTAGTGGTTAAAGCACAGGCACAAGAACTGGGAAACTCTGGTTCGAATCCTACTAAAGTCCCTTACTCTCTAACCCTTAACAAGTTCCCCTAACCTCCTTGGGAACTGTGATGGCCCCTCAGGTCCATGACTTTAAAAGTGCCCCCATTCCCATTATTAATTATTAGCAGTGATGTGAGAGCTACATCACTTCACTTTGAAGGCACTGAAAGCAAGCTGTGGCAGCTCCCCCCCCCCTTTGTAATGTCAGCATTTGAAGTAGGATGTCCCTCACAAATCAGATGCTACACTTCAGCTGTTGCAGGTAAAGAAACTAATCAGGCTCGGTGTTTGTAGTACTCCGTATTTGCTTAGCTCATTCCTCCCATGTCATATGTATTCTGTCTTGGTATTTCCAGTCAGAGACCCAGATGTAGGGAGCATTTGAAATATAAAACAATACACTTCATAAAGTAAGTGATCTAGCTCTTCACTTTCAGGCTGCTGAAAGGGGAGTGTAAAGTTTGTGCAAAGGAGAAAATCAGTCTTGTGTGATCCTTTGGGAAACTGCTCAGGCCTACCTTGTAAATGAATCCCCCTCAAGGGTGTTCACCTGGTTCAATACTGATTGACTCATTGACTGCTAGATTGACTGCTTGATTGACTGATTATTTCTACTGCTTTTCACAACATGTTGCAACTGTCTCACAGAGAGAAATGAGCAGTACAAAGAAACATTCTGTTTTCTGTTAATGAAATACTATTAGATGTATTATTTGCTCTACACATGCAGTATTAAGGCTACAAGTACCACTCCATGTGTGACTTGCATGACAGAACTGTCTCAAGCAATTGCAAACTTACACTAAAATCAGGATAGACAGCACTGATACCATTATGTGTACCTCTGCACTGTTGCTGCAGTGACATCAGGGAATGGGAGGGGCTGTATTACAAGTGACCCATTTGCAGGTAAATGGAGGCTTGCTTGACATTTTACTACCTTGTGTCAGAGCCTCAGACTCTAGATATGTGTTGCAACAGCAGAAATGACTGATCTGTTATTGACATATGTACAGTGACTGATGTAATGTATAATAAATACATCAGATATATCCAAATCAGATATATACAGTAGTCTTCTCCTTTAAGTGACTTGCTCAGGATCACACAGTATTCAAGTGGGGGCTGTGGGGATTCAAACCCAGGTCTCCAGGTTTGCAGCTCAGAACCTTAACAGTTCAGAGTCTTAAACCACTATGCTATACTGCCTCCTTAAGTTTTCTCTTATCTCTTTCCCACTGAAGCTGCAACTTACTCATTTAGCTTTGCAAATGACTCTCACCTATGTCCCATTGTATTTCTGACTTTTCTAGTCCATTACTGTGCTGATCTCAGCTTCAAAATAACCTGAATTCTAAATGAAACTGTTTTACAAAGCAGTTTCTGTTTCTCAGTGCTACCTGTAGCAATTTGTCTTTCTCAGTGAGCCTCTGACTCACTCAATTAGCTTTGCAAAACACTGTCAGCACACACACACACACACACACACACACACACACACTCTGACAGCACACACAGTATGAGCAGGAAACACACAGAATCAGAAAAAATGTTCCTAAAGCTCTCACCCCTGTGGTATAAATCCCACACATGATGGGCAGATCATGGGATATGGAAAATATTCTCACTCCTGCCTCGTGAGCTGTGTATTTTCACTCGTGCCTTCGGCACTCATGAGAATACACAGCTCACTCTGCAGGAGTGAGAATATTCCATATCCTCCTGCCATCATGTATCCTATATATATATATATATATATATATATATATATATATATATATATATATATATATATATATAGGTGAGATCAATTCCAGTGAAATAAACCATGTTATTTTCACTGGAGTGAAATAAATCCTGATGACATCAGCAGAGTTAAAATAAATACCATTTATACCTACTCTGCTGACATCACTCACCAGCATCTGAAAACACTTAGAAACACCCCTGTAATTTGTTGAGTTCTAAAACAGGCCCTACACTGAAATTAACACAATTAAGATAGATAATGATGGTCAGCTGCAGCACTCCTTCTAAATGTAACAATCTCCAAATCTGCTGCATTTCAAAACCCGAGTTTAGTACATTACTGAATCCTGCATTGCCACATATTGACCTACAAAACAAACAACAAATAACCAGTATACTGCATACTGCATACTGCAGTATACTGCAAACATCCAGCATGTCACAGAACAGAACCTCCCTCAGGCAACCAATTACTAAAACACAGCACGCCCAATCAAGACACACACACACACACACACACACACCAACCAACAACAGCTCACTACAACAACCCATTCATAAAACTTCAGACACACACACACACACACACACACACACACACACACACTACCACAGCACCAGCATCATTTAAAGTGACATGAGCCTCATGACAACAAACATACCTCTCTCACTGAAATTGGTCTCACCTCCATGGTATAAATTGCACACATGATGGGCAGATCATGGAATATGGAAAATATTCTCACTCCTGCATTGTGAGCGCTGTATATTTCACTCGTGCCTTGGCACTCATGAAATATCCAGAGCTCACTCTGCAGGAGTGAGAATATTTCCATCCTCCTGCCATCATGTATCTATATATATATATATATATATATATATATATATATATATATATATATATATATACACACACATATATTTATTTATAAAATGGGTAGGAAATTGCTTTGGATACATTGGATATTTCCCATCACATGACCATGCTATATCAGGCGTGAACACACACCTGCACTTTTACCCCCCTTCAAAACAATTTGACATTTTATAAGATAGATAAGCCACTCTGAGGTGTGTGGTCACGCTCCGATATATGCATGCCTTGGGTGGTTGATGCACTCTGCCTGTGGCCTCGTGCATACAACGCACACCAAGGTGTGCATATATCAGAGTGCGACTGCACACCTCAGAGTGGTTTATCTATTACATTTATACATATAAAGTTATGAATGTACATACAGTAGGAATAGGTATTCTGGGCAAAACTGCACTGTTTGCAGATGACACTAAGCTAGATGGTAAGGTGGAATGCGAGGAAACAGTTGAAAACTTACAGAAAGATCTGAAAAGGTTGGAAAATGGTCTAGTATCTGGCAGCTGAAGTAAAGTGATGCATCTAGTCAAGAATAACCTAAGGGCAGCCTATTGGCTCAATGGGGTCAAGTTCAGTGCCTCACAAGAGGAAAGGAATCTAGAAGTTACCATATGTGGCACCCCAAAACAAGCCAGCCAATGCAACACAGCATGAAGTAGGGACAACAAAAAAGTTAAAGTGTATAGGGAAAGGATTCAACAGTATGCATCGGGAGGTGATACTGCCACTGTACAGATACCTAGTGAGACCCTACCAGGAATACTGTGTCCAGTTTAGTTTTATTTGGTTTTGTTATCTTTTCTGTTTTTGTTAAATGCATTTTTTATAGGGGGCTATATTTTACATTTTTTTGGGGGTGGTTGCTTTAATATTTTAGTTTTTATTAAATTTTTGGGTTGTTGCTGTCCTATTACTGTATTTGTGCTATCTTTTTTGTTTGCATTTAGTTTTTTTTTGGTTGTGTTTTGTACTCCTCGGTCACTGTAAGCGACAAAGGTACTAGATAGGCAACTGCATTTGCATTTAGTTTAGTTTTTTCTTATTTTTGGTTGTGTCTTGTACTTCTCAGCCACTGTAAGTAACAAAGACACTGTGATAGTGTTGGTAGACCCCCTCTCTCTCTGCTTCCAGGTGCCAGTTGGGCATCCTATTTCCTTCCCCTCTGTTCCTTTTTAAAGTCTACTGCAGTAGCATCTCTCTTTTCTGTCCTCTATCCCTTTGTTTTCTTTTCTGCTTCAGCGGTTCAGCCATCCACTGGAGTATCTCTGCATATTGCACTATCCCCTCTTTCTTTTCTCTTTCATCCTGCCTGGTGGCCTGAAAGCCTTTTAAGTGCCTGTTGTGCCTTGTAATATAATGTAAAACATTAGAATGTGCCAATCAAGCTGTGAAGTAAAGGAGCCTTTGTACATATTTCATGGCTCTACAAGTAAGAGCCTTGTAAAATAAGTAAGCAGTATTTTATTTTGAGTCTATACTGGGGTCTGGTGCCCTTGTTGGCATCTCGATCTAGAGACTCACCCCTTTTGCCCAGTTATCACTCCAAATGGTGGTGTGAGTAAAGCTCTAAGTTACGGCTATGTGTATTCCCACTTGACACCCCAGTGCTGCTATAATAGCTTTGTTATGCAGAGCCTTCCTTCTCTCCTCATGCCTCTGACTCCTCGCTGATCATACTTCACGTTAGTGTGAGTGGAAACACTGCAGGTTGCAGCTCTTAAAAGCTCTGAACAGGAGCACTCACAATTTGGTCAGAGCTAAATATTTGCCTTGCTTTATTCAAAGGTTTGCTCTGACCAAAAGCTTTACCGCAGTGTGTGGTTTGTGTAAGTTTCTTCTCCCCCCCACTCCCTACCAAGGAAACTGTACAGCCTCTGTAGTGACTTCAGCTCTAGAAACCAGTGAAGCAGAACAGTAAAACCTGCTTGTGTCTCGCTTCCCAAAACAGAAGCAAAACATTAAAACTATATAATGTATGGTAGAACGCTGTTAACCTTAGGAAATCATCATTTCCTAAGGTTGTTATACCATCGATGTGACGTGGTAATGTTGTTAACCTATTGATGCTATGTCACATCAATAGGTTAACAACGGGGATCAGTCTATGCATGTGCGTGCCTTTTTTTACACTTGGGAACTGATGGATGTGCACAGCGGTAAGGGAAGGACTGAATGGCCACGGCAGTGACTCTGTTTCAAAAAGTAAGGAGCCGTTTTCCCTTCTTCTTGGGACCATACACTATAAAAAACAATGTATGGTCCTTCTATCGGCAACCGGTTACTGTTAACCATCTCAAGGTTGCCATGGCGACGTAAACCTCTCGAGCTTTGCTCTCGAGGTTTACATGGTCACCCTGGCAACCTCTCGATGGTTAACAGATCAGTTACCAATAGAGGACCATACATTATCCTCTATGTTAATAAGGTTATGCTGTTACACCTGGCAACTTGTTATGTTAGCCAGACTGTAGTAACACCTTATAACATATAACTGCTACCGTGTACTGTTTGTTCTTGAATGGTAAAATGAGACAGAAAGTGGAAAAAGAAGACTATTAGTTAGTCTGGTACTGCAAAAGCCTTTGAAGAAAAGGAGGAAACCCTGGTTGCTCTTGTCTCAGGTTTTAACAGTTTAACAGGCTTAAACATCAGACAGTCTGAAAATAGAGATACAAAGTTTGCAAGCTTACTTACCATACTGCCACCTCTGTTCAAATGATGCCTCCATAGGAGGCAGTGGCCCTAAACAAAGGCTTTCTTATAGGATACCTGCTGTCCATCAAAGGAAAAGGGGAGGGGTTACAGAGTAATTATGTTTCTAAAAACCTTAATAACATGTTTAAATAGATTATTAGCCGCTGTATATTTTTTCTTTGTATTAATATTATGATTCTTATGTTCCCCTGATCCCCCACTTATGTATTATAGTAGATTTATTTAAATGTATTAGATTGGCTGTGCCAGAAGGACCTCTGGCAGATAGTCAAAAAGACGATAGTAGAAGTACTGCTAATGATTTCCACTATGTGACTGGTTGTTTATTTTTCTTTAATTTCTTATTTTTACTTAAGTTTTCAATAAATTGTCACACTACTGGTGTGTACTTTAAATTGCATCTTGTTGTCTGTGTATCAATTCACGCACTCCAGGACAATTGGTGGCAGTAGTGGGATAGTTGGTTTTCTAGGCTTAGAGGAGGAGGAAACCAATAACTGGTACCAGCTCTGGTATCAAGATACAAGCAGACATGGAGGATGACAGGGAAAAAACAGAAGTGCAGCATGGCCACTGGTTTAGTGATTTGATCACAGGTCCTGAGAACTGGGGAAACTTTGCTGCCCGGACTGGACCCTAGTGTCAGAAGGTGAACACCAAGGGAGAAGTCAGAGACTAGCCTTGATGAGGACTGGGAACATAAGGAAGAATGCCAAGTTACCATATAGGAACCTCTTGAGGGAATCTCTGAGTTATTGAGATAGTTGGCCATTCGACAGATGGAGATGGACAGAGAGAGAGAGAACAAGAGAGAAGGCACCAAGATATGAGGTGGGCTAAAACCATAAGGGGCTTACAGAACTTGAGGGTTGGACACAGTAATAATGGAGAGAAGTCTAACACAAAAGACATAAAACTAAAAAAAATGACTGCCACTGATGATATTGAAGGTTACTTAACCACCTTTGAAAGAGTTGCTAAAGCCTGTGGGTGGCCCCAAGCCCAATGGGTGGTACGTCTTACACCCTACCTAATAGGAAAGGCTCAGCTGCCTTACAGCAATATGGACTCTCGTAGCGCCAGTTCATATGAACTGGTTAAGAAAGAGATTCTCAAACTGTACGACATTAACTCCGAGATCTATAGACAAAGGTTCTGGAACCTCAAATATCATATAAGTGCCACCCTCAGAGAGACTTTTACTCGATTAAGAGAACTGTGTATGAAATGGTTGCAGCCTGAATGAAAAACTGTTGAAGATATAATTGAGGCTCTGGTATTGGAACAGTTTATACAGATATTACCTTCTGAAGTCCAAATCTGGGTCAAAGAGCATAACCCAGAATCCGCTGAAGTAGCCATTACTCTGGCAGAAGATTTTGTGTCAGCACACCAATCTTACAAAAAAGGGAACCCCTTGGTACCAGAGCCCACAACCCCTAAGACCTCATGATCAGTAAAAATAAACCAGAATATTCAACAGGGGAAGTGTGAAGGGAAAAATGAAGGTTGGACTGGATCAGGTGGGAGGACTTTTCCATCAAACAGTATCTGTAGGAACTGTCAAGGGAGGGGTCATATTGCTAGGTTCTATCCTGCTAAAAAAGGAGATCCTGTTCACCTTGCCCTCCTGAATACTGGTTACTACATTACTGACATTCCTGGTTTGATCTGAACTAATTAGCCCTCAAGAACAAAAAGGGGGTCCTATGATGAAGGTGGTGTGTATTCATGGGGACATCCATCAATATCCCACTGCTGATGTCAACCTTCAGGTTCAAAGACAGACAAGCACTGTGACAGCAAGATTGGTACCCCAGTTGCCCATACCCATTGTCATTGGACATGCTTTCCCAAACGTTTTCTCTCTAATAGCAGAAAAAGAGTCCATCTCAGCTGGGACTACCAGAGCTCAATGCAAAAAGTACCAAAAGATTGGGGAGGTTTTTCCTTTTGAAGGGGATGTGATTGAGGAACCAGGTAAAACAAGAAGGACCCTCAATGCCAAGAAGAGACTTCAGAAGCAATGGCATCAGGTAAAGAGGGGTCTAACAACTGAAAATGTCTCCTCTGTATTAATTAAAACTAATATAGTACAGGAACAACAAAATGATAACAGCTTAACCCCTTTTTTCCAACAGGTGGGAAAACCTCAGAAGTCTGCGGATCTGGAAATGGTAATACTTAATCAACTGTTATATAGGAATTGTATAAATTCTGTGACACAAGAAAAGATAGAACAGTTGATGGTACCCACTTGTTTTAGGGAAGATCTCCTTTCTTTGAGTCATGACCTACCATGGGCAGGACATGCCAGGAGAGAAAGGACATTGGGCAGACTTACACAACAATTCTTCTGGCCGGGCATCCATGAAGACATTGCCCAATACTGTAGAGAGTGTAAAGAGTGCCAACTAGTGACCCAGATAGGGAAGAAAGATACTGTACTCCTAATGCCCCTTCCCCTTGTGTCAACTCCCTTTGAGAGAATTGGGATGGATATAGTGGGATCTCTGATTAACAGCTCGAAAGGGAACAGATTCATTCTAGTCGTGTGTGACTACACAATTAAATAACCTGAAGCTATTCTGCATGCAGCCACAACCCCTAGAATAGCTGAAGAGCTTGTAAAGACCTTTAGTCGGGTTGGTATTCCTAAGGAGATTCTTACTGCTAGGGGGAGCAATTTAAATGCAGCCTTGCTTAAGGAACTATATCACCTCCTAGGAATAGTGGTGATTAGAACATCCCCCTACCACCCCAAAACAGATGGATTAGCTGAACACTTCAATCAAACTCTAATGCGTACATTGAGGAAATCTGTCAATGAAGAAGGGAAAGATTGGGACAAGTACCTCCCTTTTGTATTATTTGCCTATCGAATGGTACCCCAAATCTCCATAGGTTACTCCCCATTTTCACTGTTATATGGGAGAAATCCTAGGGGTCCCCAAGATATCATAAAAGAGTTTTGGGAGGAGGAATAAAACCTGAGATATCCAGGGATAGGGGCCTGTATGAAACAGCTGAGGCAGAAGCTAGTAAAGTATATGTAGACAGCCCATGCAGCCAGTATTTAGGCCCAAGAAGCACAAAAGGAGAGGTATGACCAGGGTACTGTAAAGAAAACATTTACTATAGGTGAACGTGTTCTGCTGCTCCTCCTCTCATCATCTAATAAACTGAAGTTGAAGTGGCAGGTACCCTAACAGATATTGAGACAGACCAGAGCTGTCACGTATGAAGTGGAGACACCTGACAAAAAGCCTGGGAAAAAGATATATCATGCCAATGTGTTAAAAAAGTGGCATGTGAAAACCATGACAGGAATAGGGATGTTGATCTTGCCTGAAAATAAAGATACTGACCTAGATGTGGTCTGTGGTTGCCTAGAGTCTACTGATGGGTTACAGGAAATTGAGTTAAACCCCAACCTTGATCCTACCCAAAGGGAAGAATTGCAGGCCCTAATACAGACATACTCTAACACCTTCACTAGTGTCCCAGGTAGAGCTATAGGAGTTGAACATGTGATCCACACTGAGTCACCCCCATTAAGGAAAAAAACATATAGGCTCCCTGAGAGGATTAGAAGTGAAGTACAACAAGAAATTCAGAAGATGCTAAATCTTGACATTATAGAACCTTCCACAAGTGCCTGGTGTTCATCCTTTGTGGTAGTACCAAAGAAGGAAGTAGGAATACATTTATGTCTTGATTTTAGGAGTTTAAATCATGTCTCACAATTTGATGTGTATCCCATGCCCAGGATGGCTGATGTATTGGATCACATGGGTGATGCCAGGTATATATTCACCCTAGATCTCACAAAAGGGTACTGGAAAATCCCCTTGGACACTTTCTCCAAAGAGAAAACTGCCATCCGTACACCAGTGGGATTGTTCCAGTTTCAGACAATGCCTTTTGGACTACATGGAGCACCTGCCACGTTCGAAAGATTTATGGACCAAGTACTTGCACTGTATAGTACTTTTTGTGTTGCTTACTTGGATGACATAGTCATATATAGTCCAGACTGGAACACCCACATGGAACATTTGAGAGCTGTGATTGAGGCCATCAAGAAAGCAGAAATGACCATTAGTCCCACAAAATGTGCCCTGGCCATGAATGAGACCAGATATTTGGGCTTTGTTTTAGGCAATGGAGTAATAAAACATGAAATCAGTAAGATAGAAGCTGTGGCGAACTGCCCAGTGCCTGAAACAAAAAAACAAGTTATGTCTTTCTTGGGGGTGGCAGGATATTACAGACATTTTATTCTGAACTTTGCAACCACAGCCACTCCACTGACAGACCTTACTAAAAAGAAGTGCCCCAACAAATTTAAGTGGACTCCTGAATGTGAAGAAGCTTTCTAGAAAATTAAGGCTGCTCTATGTTCCTCCCCGGTACTGGAAAGTCCTGACTTTAATCACCCCTTCATTGTACATACTGATGCCTGTGGTACTGGCAATGGGGCTGTCCTAAGTCAGAACACAGGGGGAGATGAACAACCAGTAGTCTTCATTTCTCGGAAACTTCATGATAGGAAAAGAAAATATTTCACAGTAGAACAGGATTGTTTGGCCACCAAATGGGCCATTGAAGCCTTATGTTTTTACTTAAGGGGAGCTCCTTTTACATTAGTAACTGACCATAATCCTTTGTGTTTTATCCAACAAATGAAGGATAAAAACAACTGGATTATGAGGTGGTATCTGGCCCTTCAACCCTATAAATTTGAAGTAAAATATCGGGCAGGGGTACAGCATGCCAATGCTGATTTCTTGTCCCGTTATGATGCTAATGCAGATGAGAACTGACATGGATGGTTTATAGATATACAGTAGTATGACTGTTGAATGATATGTAGACACCCCAGGGTAAAGATATATAAGGTTTATGTGACATCTTGGCATCTTATAGGGAAATGAGTGTCCTACAAGTATGCATACTTGTGATGTCGGAGCAAGGGACCCTGGGGTGGAGCTTTAAAGAGAAGGGTGGGTGAAAGCTTCATCCTATCCATAGGTGGCTAGGTTGTCTTTAAAACCAGTTCTTGAATGCACTGGTTTTCACTTAACCATGGGGAGGTGTGATAGTGTTGGTAGGCCCCCTCTGCTTCCAGGCACCAGTTGGGCATAGAAACATAGAATCTGATGGCAGATAAGGACCGCTTGGCCCACCTAGTTTGCCCATTTCCCTAACTTTTTTTTTTCTTTCTTTTTCATGGTGAATGATTCAGAGAAAATGATTAAGGCAATCACAATTCATCATCTTAATGTTCTATGACTCCCCCTTCTCATCCTTATCAAACACCTTCTCTGCCACCCATGTGCCTATTTAATAACTATATTACTTTAATTTAAGTTTGATCTAAAACTCATGAATGGGAGCCAGATCCTGAGATAAAGCCTAAATTGATTTTCCATTTTATAATGCATTTCTTCAACTTTATGTAAATCTATCATTCCCTGAACCCACTCTACAAAAGTTGGTGAAGATGTGTCCTTCCAATGTATCAATATAAGCTTCTTTGCCAACAACAAACCCATAGAACATAATTCCATTACTTCTCCCAAATTGACCCCATCAGCTCTTGGTCCAAACAGTGCAATTTCTGGATCAAATGGGAAATCCCGCATGATAAATTTACCCAAAATCCAAATATGTTATGCCAAAATGATTCAAGCTTGCAATAGGATATCAGCATATGGTCCAATGTACCTCTAACATCCCCACACCTTGTACACAATTCCAGGCCCAATTTGTAGCTTTAGTTGAAAGAAGAATCTTAGAGTATAAAGAAAAATTTACCTTATTTATATTAACCCCTAAACTATGTTCCAGACTCAAAAACGGAACCTTCTCTGCCTCAATCTGAAAACTTGCTGGCATCACGTCCCCATTCAGGGCCCAATATCCCAAACACTCCAATTGAGCTGCTAAACAATAATATTCAACATTAGGCAGAGACAATCCCCCCTTTTCTTTTGATAATCATTTTTTAAAGGCAATTCTTGGTGTTTTTTGTTTCCATAAAAATGCATTAATGCCCTGTTTAACATGTCAAAAAACACCTTAGGGATAATAATGGGAACCGTCTGAAACAAAAACAATACCCTCAGCAAAATATCCATCTTGACAATATTAACCTGCTCAATCAATACTAATGGCAAATTTTGCCATCTTACAAGGTCTTGTTCAATTTTTTTAAGTACCGGTATAAAGTTTTTTTCATATAAAATATTTATATCTGAAGAGACATACTGTATACACCCAGATATTTCATATATGGCTTATGATAAGTGTGTAACTAATTATCTTTAGGTAAATCTTTTTCATGTAAATTCACCACTGCCTCTGTCTTACCCCAGTTAATTTTATATCCAGAGAACCTGCTATACTTAGCAAATATTCCTAATAGATGATCAAAATCATTGGCTGAGTCAGTCAAGAACAACAAAATATCATCCGCATACAGTGAAATTTTGTGGATCTTTCCTCCAACCTCAACTCCCTTAACCTGAGGATCCGTCCTCACCAACACAGCCAATGGTTCTATAAATAAGGCAAAAGGCAAGGGTGACAGAGGACACCCCTGCCTAGTGTACCGTTCTAACTGAAAATAGCATGAACTGTTCTGATGTGTCTTAAGTGAGGCCAGAGGAGTATAGTAAATCAGTTTTATCCATTCCAAAAATCTTCCCTCGATGCTGAAACCCCTTAACAAACAGAACAAAAATTTCCACTGCACGCTATCAAAAGCTTGATCTAGCAAATTAATTGCCCATCTAACATTATGGTTTAGTCTCCTATCAATCACAAACCCACTTTGATCTGAATGGACAATTTTTGGAACAATACACACCAACCTATTTGCCAAAATGTTTGCAAAAATCTTGTAATCATTGTTCAACAATGAGATAGGTCTACAAGAGCCACATAATCCTTGGGGCTTATTCTTCTTCAACAACAAATAATGGAAGCTTGATTGAAAGTCGATGGAAAATCCTTATATGTCTGAAGATTCTTAGACACATTTCATAATCAAGAAACAAGGTCTTCCCGGAAATACTTATAAAATTCCAAAGAATACCCATCTGGTCCTGGAGTTTTATTATTTGGCATATTATTTATAACATTACTAATCTCTGCCATGGATATTTACATATTCAACTCCTCCCAATCTGACTCCACTATCTGAGGCAGATCAATCCATTTTATATAATCTATTTCAAGATTATCCATCAGGTCTTCTTCTTTATATAAATCTTTATAGAACTTTTGAAATTCCACATTAATCTGATTAGTATCAAAAATTGTTTTCCCCTTCCCATCCCCCTCTATAATAAGAAAATCAATTCTATTCTGATTATCCTATATTTTTAATTGATAAGCCAATAATTTAGATGGTGTATCTGCACAAAAATAATATTTTGCCTTAGATCTGTACATCTGTTTTAGAAACATCATTTCTATTTTAATTTCATTAGTTCCTAATGCTGCATAACTTTCCTGAATATAATTCAATTCTTGTTCTAATTGTTCGAAATATCATTGATTTTTAGTTTTAACCATACTATCATAACTTATAACAGAACCTCTCAAGTATGCCTTGAGGGCCTCCCAAATGTTGACCCAAGAACAACTACTTGGGGGGGGGGGTTATGCTGTAAAAAGAGACCTATTTCTTTTCTTGAAAAAAACCCAAACTGAATGTCCTGCAATAACATGTTATTAAATCTCCAGTTCCTTGATCCTAAATGTAAATATTTTGACAAGTCTAGCTCCATATAACATGAAGCATGATCTGAAATCAGAATAGCATTGTATCTAACAAATACTACAGACTGCAGAAGAGACCCTGATATAAGAAAATAATCAATCCTTGACAAGCCATTATGAACATTAGAAAAGAAAGAAATTTTCTTTAAATCTTGATACAGGGCCCGAAAAGGGTCCAATAAAGCCAGATCCTTAGCATAATTACTTATGAGCTGTACCACTCTTATTTTGCGTTCTGGGACTGAAAGCATCCTATCCAGTGGAGTCAATGCTACATTCAAATCATCCCCTATTATCACTGGAGAGTCTGCAGCTGCAGCCTGTAAAAAAATATCTGTGAAAAAAAGACAGATTCTCCTTATTTAGAGTATATATATGTATTGATAAGAAACAACACCAACTGGCCTACAATAATTTTTGCCTTGGCCAAACAACCCTCTATATCCATCCCAGAGCATTCAATTTTAGGATTTAAATGTTTTTTTAATAAAAATAGCAGCTGCTCTTGCATTGCCTGAAAATGACATAGAAATACCCACTGCTTTGAAGAGGTTAGAAAAGTACATCACATCCTTTTACCAAAATGCATCTGCTGAAGCAAGACACAATCATCTTTTTTTTTATTTAAATAATTAAAAATTTGATTGAGCTTAATCCTATCTCTGGCTCCCTTCACATTCCAAGTTAATATTCTAAAGACCTGCGACATTATTTAACCAAAAAAAAAAAAAAAAAAATTTCCCCCATTTTATTTTAACCCCTAACACAGGCGGCAGGGAAATAACCCCTAATAACCATTCCCCATTCTCATTCATTCCTACATATTTTCCATATTTGTTTTTAACCAAACACCACTTTTTCTTCATTATCTCCTTATTAATCCCTCTTAGAGACCCCCCAACCCGATATCCATTCACAGGTTTTTCTGTTGAAAGAAAAAACATCTCCCTACTCCCAAACTCTAAGACAGCTAACTTTAAGCTATGTGTATAGATGTTATAGCTTGAGTCGCCTCTGCTCCCCCCATTTACACATAATCCAAACATTTTCTAAATGCTTCCTTCTCCCTAATAGATTAAGAAGTTGTAAACTCTGTAAACCCTTTCTTATATAAGAAAGTCCTCGCCTTTTGAAGTGTAGAAAAAAAAAAGCTTTTCTCTGTATAAAAACCCTAAGTTTTGCAGGGTGAAGTAAAGCAAAGGAAATACCACATTTCCTTAACTGGTCTCTAATACCATCAAAAGATTTACGCTTAGCCAGAACTGAGGGGGGAGATCAGGGAAAGCCTGCAATTTAATTTCATTATATACCAGGCCTTTTTCTTTCCTTGCCTTGGCCAGAATCACCTCTCTATCTTGGAATCACAGTGTTTTCATATACATAAATCTTGGCCTACCATCCTCTCTTCACTGCCCAAATGCTCTGTGTGATCTGTCTAGCTCAATTTTTTCCTCAGGATATTTACTTTCCATTATTGATGTTAACATTTGTTCACAATAAGACAAGGCATTCTCCCCCTCCACCCCCTCTGACAAGCTACCAATTTTAATATTCACTCTCCTTGACCTAGCCTCCAAATTTTCAACTTTATCCTTTAATATGACCAACTCTTCATTTACAGTAGCCAAGTCTGTTGACATTTTGGGAAGTATATCTTCGATATTAGATTCCCTCTGTTCAACTTGGTCTGTTCTTAACACAACTTCATTCATTTTTTCTACTATATCCAAAAAAGTTTTATCCAGTGAGGCTATTGCCAAATTGATATTGGCAAAGCCAGACTTAATTCCTCTAATAGTGAAGAGTTTTCCATGTTAGCCGATGTTCCCAAAGGTACTTCTTGTCTCGGGGGGAGGGGGTGGGGGTGTTGGGCCCAACCTGCTCTGCCTCCTGGCTTTTCTTTCATCTAACAACCCAGCCTCTTCTTTATTATGTTTCTCTATTTGTTTCAATTGCTTTGTTTTTACTGAGGAGGACATCTTCAAATTCGGATATGCAATTTTCTGACACACCGGAGAGCTTAAGAATGTCACAATAGTTTGTTGAACCAATGAAGCTGGAGTTTTTATTTCCCCAGTAGTCCCCGATATCATATTCACTTTGTCAACAGCTTGTTTATCCATTTGCTGTTCCCTTGTATATTCTGAGTTCAAACTTTAAACAATTGTACCAGCTTTCACAAGCAGGCTCTTCCTTTCTCCCCCTTCCCTCTTCCACCAATTGAGTCTTCTAACAAAAAATGTTCCCCTTCTCGTCCTTCACCCACTGACTCTTTATCTCATTTTATAACAGCATGTTGCAAGTCATTAGCGACCCCAAACAATCTTGTTGCAGATAAATAGTTCTCCGTTTGAATGCCCACAGCATTAATATTATCTACAGACAGCTTTTTTAAATCTTGTACACTTCCCCTCCAGAGCGAGTCAACAGAATCTTCTGCCCCAATAACTCCTGGAGAAATAAGAGAAGCTTTCAATGTACCTGTTGCTTGGGCCTCACCATTACAAAGTGATTTTACCTGAACATCGAACAACAAATTAGATACATTCGGGACTGTGTTAACTCTTCTTGAATGGCATTTTCCAACCGGTAGTTCTTGCTCAGGGTTATGCTGTAACGCCTCTTGAACACGCAAACATTTTTTAGACATACCCAATGAGCGGGGAGAAAAACAGGGAAAAAGCTTCCAAAAGCCTACTTATTTTACAAAAATCCCCCACATCTTTTCCCCAGACCCCAATGGCAAAAACCTCATCCAGCTGAGGAGAAGGGATTCATCCAGACAAAAAATGAAAGAGTTGGGGGAGAAGCATTCCACGAGCCACTTAGCTTAGTTCACACAGCTCCTACACTCAGCCTGCCATCTTGTGCGCATGCTCCACCTCCTACATCCCATTTTCTTACCAAATGGATAAGCTGCAGATCCTAGTTAACCAATAGCCTACTTCCTCCTACCCCCCCGCTAGAATTGCCTTATGTCTGTCCCATGCATTCTTGAATTCCCCTACTGTTTTTGACTCTATGACCTCCTCAGGAAGGCTGCTCTATGCATCTACAACCCTCTCTGTGAAGAAATACTTCCTCACATTGCCTCTGAGCCATCCCCCCTCTATCTTCAAATTGTGCCCCCTAGTTCTTGCACATCACTTTTTCTGAAAGATGCTACCCTCTTGGACTACCTTGAGGTATTTGAAAGTTTCTATCATGTCCCCCCTCTCCCTCCTTTCCTTGAGGCTATACATCTTAAGCTCCTTTAGTCTTTCTTCATGTCTTCTGAAGCAGACCCTGCACCATTTTGGTTTCCCTCCTCTGGACAGCCTCCACCCTGTCTATGTCTTTGCAGAGATGGGGTCTCCAGAACTGTACACAGTACTCCAGATGTGGTCTTACCAACTGTCTGTAGAGCAGAATAACAACTTCCTGTTTTCTACTGGTAATGCCTCTCCCTATGCATCCCAGTATCCCCCAACCCTCCTTACTGCCTTCTCACATTGCTGGCCCACCTTTAGGTCATCTGATATGACTACCCCCAGGTCCTTTTCTATTTTTGTTGTCAGTATCTCACCCCCATTGTGTACTCTTCCCCTGGGTTTTTGTTTCCCATGTGCATTACTTTGCAATTCTTTGCGTTGAATCTAAGCTGCCATACATTTGACCATTCCTCCAACCTTTTCATCCTTTCCACCCCACCTTGCGTATCAACCCTGTTGCAAATCTTTTAGTCATCTGCAAAGGGACATACTTTTCCTTCCAGTCCTTCTGCAATGTCACTTATAAAGACATTAAAAAGGACCGGCCCCAGTACTGAACCCTGCGGTACCCCACTAGTAATCCCCTTTTCTTCACTGTAGACTCCATTTACTATTACTGTCTGTTTCCTGTTATCCAGCCAGTGTTTTACCCAGGTTACCACCCTGGGACCCACTCCCAGGTTGGCTAATTTGTTTATTAATCTTTTGTGTGGGACTGTGTTAAATGCCTTTGCTAAAGTCTAGGTAGGCCATGTCCACAGCCCCTCCCAGGTCTACTACTTTGGTCACCCAGTCAAAGAAATCAATTAGATTCATCTGACATGACCTTCCTGCTGTGAATCCATGCTGCCTTGGGTCCTGTGCCCCACTGGCCTCTAGATACTCAACAATTCTTTCCTTCAGAAGTGATTCCATCATTTTCCCTACCACTGAGGTCAAACTGACAGGTCTGTAGTTTCCTGCCTCTGTCTTGCTCCCACTTTTGTGAAGGGGAATCACATCCACCCTCCTCCAGTCCTCAGGTATCACACCATCCTCCCATGATTTATTACAAAGAGTAGTCAGTGGTGTTACTAGTTCTTCCTTTAGTTCTTTTAGAATTCTGGGGTGAATCCCATCAGGCCCCATAGCTTTATCAACCTTCAGTTTTAGGAGTTCTTTCAGAACCCTTTCTTCTGTGAAAGGACTAATATCAACCCCTTATCCAGAGTGCTTCTATTGACTGGATTAGGTATCTCCCCCTGCTCTTCCTTTGTGAATACTGAGCAGAAGTATTCATTCAGTATCCCTGCTTTTTCACTGTCACTCTCTGCCCAACCACCTTCCTCTTTATTCAGCCTCAGTATCCTTGCCTTAGTCTTTCTTTGCTCCCTAATGTACCTATAAAAGGTTTTATCCACTTTCTTAACTGAGTTGGCTATCTTTTCCTCGGTTTGGGCCTTTGCTGTTCTGACTGCCTTCCCCACTTCCTTCTACTTTAACTGGTAGAGTTCTTTGTCCTGCTCCTTCTGTGTTTTCTTATACTTCCTAAATGCTATCTTTTTCTCCCTAACCTTCCTCACCACTTCTTTTGAGAACCATAGTGTTTTTTTCTTTCATTTTGATCTGTTTATTTGCTTCACACAAAAGCTTGCTGCCTCTGTGATGGCGGTTTTGATGTTTCCCCATTGTTGCTCCATTTCACCTTCTTGTCTGTTTGCTAGTGCTTTTCTGAGGCACTCTCTCAATTTGACAAAATCAGCCCTCCTGAAGTCCAGCACCTTCACTTTTGTATGGCTTGACTCTACAGCTAAGTTTATCATTAATCACATTGTTTGGTGGTTGCTTGTTCCCAGATGGCTACCCACTTCTAGATCTGAGATCGTCTCTCTGTCTCCATTTGAGAGTACCAGGTCTAAGATTGCTCCCTTCCAAGTGGGTTCCAAAACTAGCTGTCTGAGGCATGCCCCCGTAGGGTATCGAGAATGGCCCTGCTCTTGGATGTGGCTGCAGCAAAGGTGCTCCAGTTAATATCTGGCATATTCAGGTCCCCCATCAGCAACATCTCCCCTTTTCTCTGCCATCCTAAGGATGCCTTCTATCATTTCCTTGTCAATTTCCTCCCCTGAGATGGGGGTCTGTATACAACCCCTGTGTGGATTGTGGTGCCATTTCCAGTCTCCAGGGTGACCCACAGTGCCTCCTCTCTTCCCTGTTTACCCTTTAGTTCTGTTGCTTTGATCTCTTCCCTTACATAAAGAGCTACTCCTCCTCCTCTTCTACTCTCCCTGTCCCTCCTTTAGATTGTGTACCCTGGTATGTTGACATCCCAGTCATGATTCTCTGTGTATCATGTTTCTGTGACTGCCACAATATCCAAGCATACCTTTTCCATCAAGGTCACCATTTTGTGGAGCTTTTTACCTAGACTACGGGCATTGGTACTCATTACCCTCCATTTTGTTATGGCCTTATTTCTTATTGCTCCATCCCTGTCCTTACTGCCTTTGTCTTTTTCTCCATTTACCCCTGCCCTTCTCCCTATCGACTGCCCTATCTTGGCATTTACCTCACTAACTATCCTGATTTTTTTGGGGGGGGTAGGATTTCCCTTCTCCTTTTCAGTGCCTCCCCCCTTGGCTAGTTTAAATGCTTGCCAATTAAGCATTTAAACCTATCATCTAGGATCCTGGTTCCCCTCCTGGACAGATGCAGACCATCATGCCAGTATAGGCCTGCATCCCTCCAGGTGGAGCTCAGTCCCCAATGAAGCCAAATCCCTGAGCTCTGTACCAGTTTTTCAACCAGTCATTGAATCCCATGGTGCAGAGTACCCTAGCCTCATCCATGCCATAGACAGGTAGCACTTCCGAGAAAGTTACTGTGTGTGCCACTTGTTTAAGGCCCCTCCCCAACTCCACGAACTCCTGTTGCACTGTTCTGATCCCATTCTCAGCCAGAACATGTGTCCCTGGGTGAATAATGACATCCAGCTCACTCTCCCCCTTGCAGCTGCTCCCATGATCCTGAGGATTCGTTTCCTGTCCCTCCAAGCCATGGTGCAGGGCAGGCACCTTACATCCCTTTCCCCTCCATCCCCCAGTTCTATCCCCTAACAATTGAGTCCCCCACCAGGAGTTGTTTCCTTCACTTGTGGTATCCTGTGCCACCCTTCTGTGGGTCTCCATTGTGCCCTCCAGAAACAATCAACTATGACTCAGACCCTCCACCCTGAGGAGTGCCTTCCTTCCTTTCAGACACCTATTTCACATAGGTTAAATAACAGATCTAGTCAAAAATGACTGCAAATCTTTCCCAGCTAGAGTTCCTCTCTGGCAAATAAAATTTAAACTAAGAAAGGTCAACCTCAAAAACAGAATAAAAACTAGTTACTTACACAGGCCCAAAAATTAATAATTCAGCTTGGTGTAGTCTATTAAATTACCTCCTTGATTTAAGGAAGCTTTTGGATGCTTTCTCTCTCTCTCTCAGCATCCTATTTCCTTCCCCTCTGTTTCTTTTTAAAGTGTACCGTAGTAGCATCTTCTCTTTTCTGTCCTCTATCTCTTTATTTTCTTTCCTACTTCAGTGGTTCGGCCACCCACCGGAGTATTTCTATGTACTGCACTATCCCCTCTTTCTTTTCTCTTTCATCTTCCCTGGTGACCTGAAAGCATTTAAGCACCTATTGAGCCTTGTAATAAAATGTAAAACATCAGAATGTGCCAATCAAGCTCTTAAGTAAAGGAGCCTTTGTACATGTCTCATGGCTCTACAAGTAAAAGCCTTGTAAAATAAGTAAGCACTATTTTATTTTGAGTCCAGACTGGGGCCTGGTGCCCTTGTTGGTGTCCCAGTCTAGAGACTTGCCCCTTCCGCCAAGTTACCATTCCAAGCGATGGTGCGAGTAATGCCGTAAGTTACGGCTATGTGTATTCCCTCTTGGCACCCTGGTGCTGATGTAATAGCTCTGTTATGCAGAGTCTTCCTTTTCTCCTCATACCTTATTGCAAGTACTGACACCCAGTTTTTCTGACTCCTCGCTGGTCACACTTCGCATTAGTGCGAGTGGAAACACTGCAGGTTGCAGCTCTTGAAAGCTCTGAACAGGAGCACTCACAGATTGGTCAGAGCTAAATATTTACCTGTTTTATTCCAAGAATTGCTCTGACCAAAAGCTTTACTGCAGTGTGTGGTTTGTGTAACTTTCTTCTCCCCTACCCAACCAAGTAAACTGTACAGCCTCTGTAGTGATTCCAGTTCTAGAAACCAGCAAAGCAGAACAGTAAAACCTTCTTGTGTCTCGCTTCCTAAAACAGGAGCAAAACATTAAAACTATTTTTATAAGGTCATGCGGTTACACCTGGCAACTTGTTATGTTAGCCAGACTGTGGTGACACCTTATAACATATAACTGCTACCATGTACTGTTTGTTCTTGGATGGTAAAATGAGACAGAAAGTGGAAAAAGAAGAATATTAGTTAGTCTTTGGTACTGCAAAAGCCTTTGAAGAAAAGGAGGAATCCCTGGTTGCTCTTGTCTTAGGTTTTAACAGTTAAACAGGCTTAAACGCAAGACAGTCTGAGAATAGAGATACAAGGTTTGCAAGCTTACTCACCATACTGCAACCTCTGTTCAAATGATGCCTCCATAGGAGGCAGCGGCCCCAAACAGAGGCTTTCTTATAGGATACCATCTGTCCATCAAAGGAAAATGGATGGGGCTATAGAGTAATTATGCTTCTAAAAACCTTAGTAACGTGTTTAAATAGATTATTAGCCACTGTATATTTTTTCTTTGTATTTATATTATGATTCTTATTTTATTTATTTTTTATTTATTTATTATTTATTTATTTATTAAATTCTCAGATTACAAATACCTTTGAGCAGAAACTGCTCATTTACAAAGGTTCCACGTCAAAGGATGAGGGTCAACATACATACAGAGGTAGTAAAAGAATGCACAATAAACAACCAAAACAACTAAAAGAAAAAATAAAGATACTCAGTTATAACATACTTTGAGATAATATTTATATAACGAGCAGCTTGAATAGGCAGCTGGCTGCGGTAACAATAAGAGATAGAGGGCACCATAGGCAGTTAGTATTGCAGGCATGTGACCGGGAGAGGAAGTTGGCAGGCTAATGGGCCACTGTCCGATGGTGGTGGAAAATGTCTTGTACCAGTGGAGATGCAAAGCAGGAAAGGAGTCACAAGGAAGGCCGGTGCCAGAGAATGAGACTGGGAAAGGGCGGGCTGTGAGACATGAGTGAGCTGGGAGGTGTTTAGAGAGATCTCTGTTCAGAGAAGCAGTCACATTGAGTGGTAGAGGTGAGGTAAAGTTTGAGATTCCTTTTGAAGGGTCTAAGTGTAGTAGAGGAAAGTGCTTCTTTATTGAGGGAATTGAACCACTGAGCGGCTCTATAGATAAAGGACCTCTGACCCATGGAGGTACAACATCTAGGAACCTGAAAGGTTAGAGATTGGGTACCACATGTTTGTTGAGTGCCACTGTAGGTAGTAAGGAGTGAGTTAACACCAGGTGGCATGAGACTGAGGAGAATCTTTTTGGTAAGTAAACAGGTCTGGTATTGTATTCTGCTGAGTAGGGGTAGCCTGCTGGCCTGTGAATAGAGGTCACAGGTGTGAGTTTGTCGGGCCGCACCCATTAGTAGTCTACAGGCTTTGTTGAGAGAAACTGAGATCCTGTGGAGGGCACTTGTTGAGGCAGAGCCATAAATGGCAAGGCCGTAGTCAATGATAGAGGTGACAGAGCTTTAGATGGCTAGTTTAAGGGCATCTGCAGGCATACAGTGCTTGTGTTTGTGTAGTAGTCCAATCCATATATTGGCAGTCTTGGCAACAGTGTCAATATGCCGAGTGTAGGAGAGGGTACTATCCAGGGTAATACCAAGGTACTTGAACTCCTTGACATGTTCGAGTGGGTTCCCAGTGTGGTTCTTGATGGTGAGGGACAGAGAGTTGTGCCTGCTCCGTTGGTTACAGAAGGACATGGTTTTAGTCTTGCTATGGTTCAGGACAAGTTTATGAGAACTGAACCAGTCTTCGATGCACTTGAAGTCGAGCTGCAGCTGGGATTCAAGGACTGTAATGTCATAGTGGCTGGAAAACAGGACTGCTCCATCTGCGTATAGTAATATTTTTTGGTGGCAGGCACTGGGGAGATTGTTGATGAAGAGGGAGAAGAGTAGAGGGCCCAGAATAGACCCCTGGGGGACTCCGGAGTGGACCGGTTTCTCATCAGAAGAGATCCCTGCAATCTTTACACATTGAATCCGATTATCAAGGTAGCTGGTGAACCATGGAAGGGCATCACTGGAGATCCCAATGGAGGACTGTTGCTTGAGCAGTAGGGGGTGGTTAACTGTGTCGAATGCCTTGGTAAGGTCTATAAATACTGCCCCTCCACAATTCCCTTTGTCAATCCCCTGATCCCCAGGTTATGTACTAGAGTAGATTTATTTGAATGTATTAGATTAGAGATGGATCAGGAGGATCAGGTGACATTTTTGTGCCTATATAAAGTATCCTTTTTATCCCTAAGTCAGTCCAGCCTGAGTGGCTGTGCCCAAAGGACCACTGGCAGATAGTCAGAAAGACGATGGTGGAAGTACTGCTAATGATTTCCACTATGTGACTGGTTGTTTATATTTCTTTTGTTTCTTATTTTTGCTTAAGTTTGCAATAAATTGTCACACTACTGGTGTGTATTTTAAATCTTGTTGTCTGTGTATCAATTCCCACACTCCAGGACAGGCATTAGATAGGCAACTACAGTTAATGTGATTTACTTTGTTTTCATTAAAGCATTTGAAACTGTTCCTTATGAGAAGGTAATTCTGAAGATGAGGAACTTTGCAATTACAAAAAATAAAGCATGATGGAGAGCCGATTAAGCAATAGTGCTTGGGGGTAGAGGTTTATAGGATATTATCAGACTAAAAGTCGGTTACCAGTGAGGTTTCCCCTGGGTCCGTGTTGAACCCCTACTGTTCATTATTTGTACTGATAGCCTGCAGTCTAGCTTATCAAGTAAGGTAATTACATTTGCAGATGACACAGAGCTAAAGTAAACAAACATATCCTTAAATAAATAAATAAATAAAATAAATGAATAACTGAAATAAAATATGTGAATAAAATCAATAAATAATAGTGCTGGCAGACTTCAGCAAAGAGGAAGTCTATAAAGGGATCAAAATGCACCGGGGAAGGTGGCCAACAGATGGCAAAGGAAATTTAGTGCAGATAGGTGTAAGGTCCTTCCCATATGCCCAGTGAATTTCAGGTTTTCATCAGTATCCTCAGCTGTTTTTGAACATCCATTGTCCCATAACTTCAGAGTACAATATCTGATGCATTCTAGTTCACTTTAGTCACAAGCAAAGAGATGTAAAACATGAGCGTTCCAAAAGCAACTAAGGATGCTGATGAAAGCCAGGGGGAGGACATATTTAAAGGAGTGCTCCTTTAATCATATCACATTTAAAAAGAAAAGCTAACACAGACCTGACATAGGTAGAAAACTGCATTGTACAAAACAGGAAGAAAAAGGTAATCAATAACAAGATATACAGTAGGTGTAACATTGTCACCCTAAAATACATGGCTGTTTTAGGAATTAGTTCTCTTTTTTTAAATAAATACATTTATTGAGAAATTGTAACAGTGGCACATTCCATTTAATTAAGCCTATATTATATTAATATGCATGACTCCCAACAGATGGTATGTACTAAGCTTAAGAAAGTCCTGCTCAACATGTACAGCAGTTAAATTTATTTATTTTGTCTATTGACAAACAGAAACTGCACAATAATTGTAAAGGAGTTATACAGGATTTTATAAACATAATGCAGAGTATCCTGGGAGCTTAGCTCCATATACTGTTTTTATTTAGAATATATGTGTTGTTGTACTCTTAGTAGTAGTAGTACTAGTACTACTAGTAGTAGGAGGAGGAGGAGGAGGAGGAGGACGACAAGTACAAGGTGTTTATTTGTATCTGGCACACTTTCCGGGCTCTGAACTCCAACAAATATATAAAACCAAAGAACAGAAGTTTTAGACAGGGATACAAAATGTTAATTCAGACAGATTAAAAAAGCCACAATTAAAAAATGTTTAAAAGTCTTAATAAATACATAATTATGCACTAGCATTTTAAAATTGTTTTGGGGGTTACTAAGCACTTCATTAGGAGGCAAGTTCCAAAGGCTAGGGTCTGAGATTGAAAATGCTTGGTCACCAACTGATTTCAACTGGATGGAGGCACATTTCAAAGCTCCTGACCAGCAGAGTAGGTAATTCTCCTTGGTGCTAAGAGGTCAGAAGCAGGGCAGGGTTAAGAACTTCAAGGGCCATGGACAATCTGACACTTATCCTCTTGGATTTTAAAAGTAGACTGAGGCCACATAAGTTCTCCTGGAAGCTGGAGGGGATTTTGAGACCTCAAAATGCAATTCAATGGTTTTCATGGTAGATGGAATTCCACTTGAGGGAGTGGAGAATAAAGGTCTGAATGTGTGAAGTTGTTGGGCTAAAGTACATCTCCACTTACGCATACTAATAGAGAGGATATTACTTAAGTATCTACACCAAAGGGGTACAGGTAATCAGATATTGCCTTAGCAGGCCACATTCCCCCTTCCTTCCCCCAAACAGACTGAGATGCACACAGTGCCTTGGAAATAATTACCACAGATATGTGCTTATTGATAATCATAATCAGAACCAAAATGACATTAGCAGCATGATGTGCACAACAAGGAAGTCACAGCAAGACTTTGGATGGTCAAAATTTTGACCTTGGTCCATCTCCTTACCCAATTGGACCCTATGAGTGGACCACCACTCTCCCACAGCCTATGGCCTCTGGAAGGACCTAACCCTCTGAGGCATAAGGAATGGCCATTGATGCAGTGACAGTAAGGTGGTGCCACACAGAGGCCCATACTGGACAGGCTGTGGTCAGTGAAATAGTGGTGGACTGCCTGAATTTGCCCTTGGTTTACACTCAGTCTGCAGATTGAAACAAACTCTCACCTCCAACAAAATGTTGGTGCCAGGCCCCTTGTGCCAGACAATTGCAGCACTGATCAATGATAACTAATGGGCTGACATGAGATAATGAATCAGTAGAAAGCATAACGGAAGTTAGGATGGATACTCAAAGACAGATCCTCCTCCCACTGTCAGCAAGTAGAAGCCATTACCTCATGACTTTTCCTGTGGTGACAAAGTATAATTTATTATTTGTTGCTAATTCCACTGGGGGACCCCCTTAAATCTGAGGCCATGAATAGCTTCCTCTTCATGCCCAGTTTTTATGGCTGCAGTGGGTGGAGCCCTGCAGATATCTTGCTGTAACAGTAGAAAAAGAGAGCTCTTCAGATTCCGAATGGACTAGATAAAATTGAAGGTTTTGTGCAATCACTACGCTAATTGAAGCAGCCTGCTGTGTTAATTCAGCTGAGCAGTATTGCAACGCTTAATTTTGTGTGATAATGTGGTTACTAGCTTCAGTCTGAGTAAAATTCTCTTTCAAGAAAGCTCATAGCTCATAAACATGTTAACTCAGTCAGCATTTTCAAGCCATAAACTGTAATTGGGATTGAGGAAGCAGGTTCAGATTTCAGATGCTGTGGGGGAAAGGCCTCAGATCAACACAGAGTAAGGTGCTGTGATCAGTTCATTAGATCTACAAGAATTAAAACAAGGACAGCAGTAGATAACACACTAACTTATGTAAATTACTTAATAAGCTTTTTTATATTGGTTATTGTGCATATTTTGAAATTAATTGGGGAAAGTTAGTACAGTAAGCAAGGTTAAATAAGGGATGTTGCATGCAGGCAGAGACAAAGGTATCTAAATTCTGCTCCATCATGGAGAGGAGTGTGTGTGTGTGTGTGTGTATACCTGTGTGCACCTGTGTGGCACTCTGTTAGCCCTTTCCTAGTACATTAACTTTTTCCTAGTCAGTTTGCAAATGACTGTAATGCTATATTGTAGTAGAACATGAAGCAGTGCATGTGTGTTAGTGTGTCAGAGTTCTTATCCTAAATACAATAAACATTTGAGTTAGATGTATAAATAAATGCCATATAAGGCAGTGTATTTGTATCTCACATAGCAGTTAAATGAACACAGACAGTCCCTAACCCTTCACCAGCAGGCAGTACACAACCATGATGGGTGCCATGTCACCCCTCTGGGTTCATGCAGTGCTTCTGAGCATCACTGTACTGTGTAGGCTGTCCCTCACCGTTCACCAGCACACAGTGCTCCACCGTGATGGGTGCCATGTCACCCAACTGTGTTCATGCAGTGTTTCTTAGCATCACTCTACAGTGCAGGCAGTCACTCACCTTTCACCAGCCCACAGTACACAGCCATTATGGGTGCCATGTCACCCCACTGTGTTCATGCAGTGCTTCTGAGCATTGCTGCCCTGTGCAGGTAATCCCTTGCCTTTCACCAGAAAGCAGTACACAACTGTGATAGGTGCCATGTTGCACCACTGTGTCCATGCAATGCTTCTGAGCATCACTCCACAGTGCAGGCAGCCCCTGACATTTCCTCAACACACAGTACACCACCATAATGGGTGCCATGTCATCCCCTTTCCCATGTTCATGCAGTGCTTCTGAGCATCACTGCTCCATTAAGGCAGTCCCTCACCTCTCACCAGCATACAGTACATCACCGTGATGGGTGCCATGTCCCCCCACTGTGTCCACGCAGTGCTTCTGAGCATCACTCCCCTGTGCATGTAGTCCATCACCTTTCACTGGCACACAGTACACCACCATGATGGGTGCCATATCACCTTGCTGTGTTCATGTAGTGCTTCTAAGCATCATTCCACAGTGCAGGCAGTACCTCACCTCTCATCAGCATGCATTATGCAGCTGTTATGGGTGCCATGTTAACCATCTTTGTTCATGCATTGCTTCTGAGCATTGCTCCCCAGTAAATGCAGTCCTTTACCTTTCGCCAGCACACAGTACTCAACAGGGATGGGTACCATGACACCCCACTGTGTTCATGCAGTGCTTCTGAGCATCACTCCGCAGTGCAGACAATCCCTAACCATTCACCAGTGCACATTTCACCAATGTGATGGGTGCTGTGCTGCTCCACAGTGTTCATGTAGTGCTTCTGAGCATCACTCTATAGAGCAGGCACTTCCTCACTTTTCACCATCATACAGCACACTGCCGTGATTGGTGCCATGTCACCCCACTGTGTTCAAGTCCCTCATTTTTCACCAGCATGCAGTGCACCACCTTGATGGGTGCCATGTCAACCCACTGTGTTCATGCAGTCCTTTTGATATTACTCCTCGTTGCAGGCATTCCCCTATCTTTCACCAGCAAGCAGTACACCACCGTGATGTGTGCCTTGTCACATCAGAGTGTTCATACCATTCTTCTGAGCATTGTTACACAGTGCAGACAATCCCTCACCATTCAGCAGCGCACAGAACACAACCATAATTGGTGCCATGTCATCCCACTGTGTTCATGCAGTGCTTCTGAGCATCATTCCTTAATGTAGGGAGACCCTATCCATTCACCAGCATGCATTACACCACAGTGATGGGTGCCATGTCGCCTCACTGTGTTCATGCAATGTTTCTCAGCATCACTCCTCTGTGCAAGCAGTCCCTCACTGTGTTCATACAGTACAGTGCTTCTGAGCATCACTCCACAGTGCAGGGAGTACCTCACATTTCACAGCACACAGTACACCACCTTGATGGGTACCATGTTACCTCTCTGTGTTAATGCATTGCTTCTCACCATCACTCCTTCATGCAGGCAATCCCTTACCATTCACCAGCATGCAGTACACAACCATGATGAGTGGCATATCACCCTACTGTGTCCATGGGACAAAGCTGTTTTTCTCCTTTAGCACCCAGATTTGCCCCCATCTGGGCTGGTCTTCCCAGCCCCATCACCCACTTTCTCTGGGACTTACCATCTCTGTTAGTCCTGCCACAGGACCTTGGATCAGAGGTGCCTAGTCATTAGTGTGGGGCCTGCTACAGGGCAGGCCATCACTGTTCTACAGCTGGAGGGCTTTTCCTCCTATTTTCTCCCCATTGGGCATAGCCATTTGTGTACTCAGTGTCCATTGAGACACCTCAGACATCAAGATGTGGGGTCCCTTCCCATGCTGTTCCATGCTACTGCCACCTAGATTCCTCTCCCTGTCCTATAGTTGTGCATTCTCCCTCCTAGGCCAGTCCCCAAGCAACCCTGGTCCATTCTTGAACCTGGATTGCTGGCATGGCAGTCACTGGTTAAAAGCAATTCAGTTAGTGGTTAAAAGTTTGAAACAGAACTAGGTAGACAAACCTAGAACTGGAAACCAGAACTATACAGTGTAATGGACCCATATTAAATGGTGTCAGGCTGCCCCTTGCAAAGTCCCTTTCCTTAGTGCAAATTAGCACAGTTCACTAAATTTGCTATACTCAAATGTGTTTGAAGCAAAGAGCGAGTGCTCCAAGCGTGTTTGAATATAGCCCCCCAAATCAAAAATGAGGCACTAAAATGTGCACTCACCACAATTCACATCCCCCTGCTGGCCAATGTTATCCCATGAATAGAACGACTCTTTTTGAGTGAGTCAATATGGGCAACTTCAAAATAGCAAAGGTGAATTGGGCAATGTACTCTTAATAGCTATGACCATTAAGAGCACAGTGTAATCTGAGCATGTACATTCTGCAGTTGTTTGAAGAGTATATGTAGGTTTGTTGATCAGGTCAGTTCCAAGCTGGCCATCTGGTGTGCTGGCTAAAGTCATTGCCTTCAAGTTGGGTGACCTGGGTTCGGGACTGGCTGTCCTAAAGGTATTTAGTTTTTTTTTAATTTACTAACAGTTGGTGTTGTTCTAGTTTTAAAGTCCTGTATCCCCACCATCCTGACTTCACCCCCCAGCCTGTAGGTTGCCTCCCAGTGTTCTCCCCCTTCCACTGTCTGTCCCCCAAAGTAGCCCCCTCCTGAGTTTTCTGCTCTCCCCCTTTATTATGCCCCCCTGGAGTTGGCTATAAAAAGCTTGTGGGGTGTGGGGGAAACCCCCCCCCAGTAAAGGGGGTGCTGTGGGCATATCCCTAGGTGAAAATAGTAGTGAAGCATCATTATTTTTAGGGATAGTGAGCAAATTTATCTATTTTTGTTGGGTGCTATTCTGCACAACGCTGTTTTGATTTTCGACAATGTGCAGTACAGTATAAGTCACATTAAACTGTTCCATCAACTCAGTGGTATAGAATTGTTTTTTTGTGATGCTACTGGATGGGCAACTCAAACTCTTGAAGCTTTCAACTCTTTTCCAACCATCCTTCACTTCCTAGTCAGCTCACACATGTAACTGTTTAGTGAAATGGCAGTAGCTGTATTTTTCATGGCATTGTTTATAAATATCACAGCATTCCTTAAGAGCATTGTTTATAAATATCACAGCATTCCTTAAGAGTTGTTTAGTCTGCCTTCTGAAATAAAACTCATAAGCACTCAGCTGAAAATAAAGCTTATAGTTCATAGCAGCTAGATGCAAACCAAGACTAAACTTTTACTAATTCATTGCATTAAACCCTGCACAGATTAGGAAACTCATTGAACAATGCTACACCTGTGAGTTGAGGGAACAGTTTAATGTGACTTGTACTGTAGCTGTTTTAGTCGGTGCCGTTATGCAGGCAGTCTTATCACATAGAACCCTCGCCAATTAGTGCAAATTAACACAGTTCACTAAATTTGCTATAGTCAAACATATTTGGAGCAAAGTGAGAGTGCCCCAAGAATGTTTGAATATAGCCTCCCCACAGCAAACATAAGGCACTAAAATGTGCAAGCAGCACAATTCACATTCCCCTGCTGGCCAAAGAGAGATAAGTATCTGGTCACTGAAAATAGACAGACTGTCATGGAACCAAATCAATTAGGGCATCCAAGACCTGTTAATGTTACAATAGGTACAATCAGGACCTCACTGAAAATGAGATACTGCATGGTAATTGACCTATTCTGGGTAATTACACTGAATAACAGATACTCAGTGTTAGAAACATTAAATGATATTACTACTCCAATCTCCCAATGGCTCCTCCTTCATGCAATGACTTAATTGATGTGGCCAGTACATTGCGTACTATACTCCCCCCGCCATTGAAACAGTCGAGGCACCTGAACCAAACAGTAACCAGAGACAACCATTCATACTGGTTGACTCAGTCATTAAATACTGTGAGGACAGATACGTAACCCAGACAAACAAAACTGCACATACAGCAGCTACAGGGGGCAAGGATTTCTGACATTACAAACCAGGTTGATCATATATTAAATTCTACTAGTCCCAATCCCATAGTGATAATTCATGCAGGCACCAATAATGTTAGTGGGTCTAATTTGGAAGACATTAAAATGACCTTATTACCCTGCATGAAAATCTTGAAAAATGGGGTTCCAACATGTTTCTCAGAATTGCTCCCTATTCCAAGAGCATGACACCACAAAAACAATAAAGTGAAAACAATAAATGAATTGATTAAGGAAGTAGACCTTAGGAAAAGGTATTAAGTGCCTCATACACTGGGAAACATTTGAAGCAGGCTTTGGATTATATTGCTGGGATAGCCTGCATCTAAACAGACATAGAAGTTTTCTGTTTGGTGAAAAAATTAAGAAATATATTTTGCAGACTTTAAATTGATGGCTGAGGGGCAAGAGGACTATACTGTAGCTCAGCCACCAGTAACAGGCTACAGATATCAGAATATAAATTTTTACTAGTCAATGCACATAGTTTTAACGTGATTAACATGTCAGACCTTGAACTAATTCTGCAAATGGACAACATCAACATCATTGCCATCACTGAAACCTGGTGGGACAAAACTAGTTGATGGTCTAGGGAAATAGACGCTTATAAACTTTTCATAAAAACAGAACAAGTAAAAAAGGTGATGGAATTTGCCTCTACATTAAACAAATTTATGACGGTTTGGAGATCACTATGCACAGTAATTCTAAATATTACTAACAAGTTCATCTGGATTCAACTTCACACTCATAATAGGAGAACTCTAACAATAGGACATTGCTGTAGACCACCAGCTAGTTCTCTGAAATACAATGATCAACTTATAAAATACATTTCAATAGCTTCTAAGAACCAAGTAATCATATTAGGAAATTTTAACTTTCTAGGGATTGACTGGAACAATCTGACCAGTCATTCATCCCAATAACTAACATTCCTTGATGTACTTTCAGCAACAGGTTTAGAACAACTGGTCAAATCTCCAAAAGGGGTCTAAACATTCTTGATTTAGTAATGACTAACATAAATAATTGGATCTCTGATGTAATAATTAAAGAAACCTGGGGGAACAGTGACAACGGCATACTAATATTTGATTACTTGGACAAATGTGAAACTGACAGTCACAAATTATTCATTAAAAATTACAGTAGGGCTGACTACAAGAAGATTCAGGAACTATTAGATTTCATAGACTGGGATGGAATACTGGCAGATCAAACAGTTGGCAATTGCTGGAGAGCTATTCATAACATAATTAGGTCAACAGAAGAATGGTATGTTCCTAACATAATAATTAGCAATAATAAAGACAAAATACCACAATGGATAACAAACAAACTAAATAAACAAATAAAAAAGAAAGAAAAGGCATATTCCAGTCACAAAAAGAAAAAAACTCAGGATACATATATGAAGTATAAGAAATATGAAGCAATTAATAAGAAAGGAAAGATGACAGTTTGAATATAGAATAGCCACAACTAAAGGAAGCCAGAAAACTTTCTTCTCATACAGTATATAAATAATATGAGAAGAGCCAGCAACACCATAGGACTGCTAATAGTGGATGGACATAACATTCAGACCCAAATGAGGCAGCAGATATGTTCAACAACTATTTCATATATTTATTTAATAAAAAAGATGATTCCACCATGCTAAACTACTCAGGTGACTACCCCATAATGGGTTTTTTCATTGGATGAGGGTCTTGCAGGGTTACTGTCACTCAAACCAAAATCTTCAGCAGGTATAGATGGGTTACACTGATGATTTCTAAAACAAACTCACTAAAAGTCTCTGCAAACCCCTATGGCTACTATTCAATAAACCCCTACTCTCAGGATCAGTACCAACAGAATAGAAACAAGCAATAATAATGCCTATTCATAAACAAGCATTTGTCAATGCCGAATGATTGCTTGCTGGTATTAGCATTGGACATGCAGAAATTAGACAGATGCAGAATAGGAATGGCAGTGAAGTATTGAACTTCGCACGAACCCCACCTCCATCCTGTAGAGACAGACAGGCATTAGGGTAAGTTTTTGGGTCATCGCCCATGACGGTCATGCCGTGTCACCTCACCCTATTCTGCAGACACCAACACGTGTTGAGGTGTGCCTTAGGGTGTTTGACTTTACAGTCACCCCATTTCATATGGACATACAGTGAAACGGGTGCAGCATAGGAGAATGGGGTGTAGTCTGGGCGAAGAGAGTCAAGGTACACTTGTGCCTGTCAGTGGCTTGGGGTGGGGTGGATGGCATGAGCAGTACAGTCAGCAATCCAAAGGCACACCCTGATGCCTACCAGTCTGTACAGGGTAGGACGTTATGGTTAGAAACCCTAATGCCTCAGGCGTTTGTTGGTATTTGCACTACAAATTTTCAACATGGCCTTTTTGTGACCCCACCTCATGAAAGCATTTGGGACCTCTTCTCATGAAGAATGGCAGTGTGATTTTGTCAATGTGTCCCAAACATTGAGTTCCAACAGCGACCGTGCCATTCTGTGCCACATGTACGAAAACACAGATCGGGCAGGATGTGAAGAATGACAGCTGTACCATCCATAGGGAGGTGTGAAGAGATGGCAATGTTGAAAATCTGTAGTGGGAATATTAAAAATGCTTGCACTTCTGAGCATACGTGGAAACTGTGTAATGCATGTGCATAACACAGTCATTTTATGGACTTTCACCACCAAATTTTCAACATAGGCATTTTAGGACCTCTGCTCATGAAAAGTGTCACTGTGATTTTCTTAATGTGTCCCGAACACTGATTTCCCCAAGTGCAAAAACACATTACGGCCAGGATGTGAAAAATGACAGCTGTACTGTTCATAAGGAGGTGCAGAACAATGGCAACATTGAAAATCTGGAGTGAAAATATTACAAATGTGCGAAGTTATGAGAGTGTGTGGAAACTGCACAATGCATGCTCGTAACACAGTCATTTTATGGACATTCATCAGCAAATTTTCAACACAGACATTTTATGACCTCTGCTAATGAACAGTGTCACTGTCATTTTCGTAATGTGTCCCAAACACTGATTTCCCACAGCAATCGCGCTATTCTGCGCTGGCAGTGCAAAAACCCATTTCATCCAGGATGTGAAAAATGACAGCTGTACTGTTCATTAGAAGGTGTGGAAAAATGGCAATGTTGAAAATCTGGAGTGAAAATATTGCAAATTCACGAAGTTACAAGCGTGCGTAGCAACTGCATAACGCATGCTCGTAAAACAGTCATTTCTTGTATTTTTCCCACCAAATTTGCAACATAGAATTTTTGAGAGCCCACCTCATGAACACTGGTACAGTCATTTTGTTAATTGGTCCCGAAAGGTGATTCCGCGCAGTGACCATGAAAGCACCTTTTGGGACTGAATAATGCCATGACAGTGGCTGAATTCATGAGGAGGGGTCCCAGTAGCCCCATGTTGAAAATTTGGTGCCAAAATTCCCAAAAATGCCTGAGATATGCACCAAAGTTGAGAAAACCCTATTTATGCCATTATACAGCTTATCGGCATTGTCTCAGTTCGCGGTCGGCTTTGAAGAGTGCAGACATGTTCCTGGTCCACCGAAGATCGTCGCACTGGGCGGAGGTAAGTATGGGGTGAGGGGTTGTGGGAGGCAGGGTGCGCAGAAGGTGGGCACGGGTTGGGGAGGGGCCGCCGGACTCCAACGAGGGACCTTTTTGTTTTACTGGGAAAAAACATTGCAGGACTTTTTTTTTTAACAGGGACATTTAACATGGACATTTGACAAGCTGCGTGGGCCCCAGTGTGCCAACCTTGTGTTTGTTGGGGGGCAACTGTAGCTGACAGGTGATTGGGCACCCCGTGTCGGCATATGGGGGTGCATAGTGAGAAGACAATTGGGCACCTCGGCACAAACCTACATTTTGTGTGTGTGTGTGTGGGGGGAACATTATGCCGATGGGGAGTGAGCTCCCCCGTCGGCAACTTAATTGAGGATGGGGGACATTATGCTATCAGGGAGTGGGCTCCCCCATCAGCAAATGAAACTTGGACTGGGACTGAAGCTGGCGGGGATTGGGGCCCCCATCGGCAAACAAAGACTGTTTGGGGGGGCAGATGCTGCCAAGGGAGATTGGGCACCCCCTCAGCACTGGGGGCTGCATAATACTGTTTGTGAACACAGCCACAAGCCACCTGCCATGTTCACAAACAGTATTATGCTAGTTAACGTTCCATCCTCCAATGACGGGCCTCTCCCTCTTTGCAGTGGAATGACTGACGCTGCAATGATGAGATGGCCCCTGATTGCTGTGGTGAAAATGTTTGTACTTGGTGGCACTTTTGGAGACCAGTGTCATCGGCACACTGTGCCTCCATTGGTCCACCAGTGCCAAGCCCCCAAATGCAGTGCCTCCCTTGGCTATAACAGTGCCGTGCCTCCAGAACCCACTTTTCTCCTAAGCTGTAGCATAATGTTTCTTGCACATGCATGCAAGTAAACATAAAAAGGAAACAGGATATCCCCTGAAAATTACAGACCTATAAGTCTGACAGTCCCAGGAAAGCTTAGGAAAAAACTAATCAAGGCCAGGTTTGAGGATGAAACTGTCACCTTGGGTTTACAAGACAATACACAATATGAGTTTAATAGGGGAAGATCTTGCACAACAAATCTTATCACCTTTCATGAATCTGTCAGTTCTAGTTTGGATGCTGGGAGACCATGTGACGTAATAATCTTGGACAAGAAGGCATTTGACGCTGTTCCACACTGTGAAGTACTACATAAACTGAATAACATGGGATACAGTTCTTATCTGGTTAAATGGGTACATTCTTGATGGGAAAACAGGACTCAGTGGGTAAGAATTCTAGGCAAAACTTCATCTAAGAAAGTTGTGACAAGTGGAGTCCCCCAGGGGTCTGTTTTGGGTCCCTTCCTCTTCAGCTGCTTCATCCATGCTCTCCACACTGGACTAAGCAACAAAACTATTAAATTCGCTGATGACAACAAAACAACAGGCAACATAGAAACAGAAACACAATACTTGTCCCTTGTTTAAGACTAAGAATTATTTGTGGACTGGACAAAAAAGAATAAAATGGAACTGAACTTAGATAAGTGTATGGTACTACACCTAGGTCATAACAACCCTGTAAGACCCTACTACCTGACAAATTGCCCTCTGCCTGTAGTATGCAATGAAAAAGATTTGGGTATTATTATTGATAATTCTTTCACACTGCACACACACATAAGAAAAATTACAAACTGCAAACAAATTCATCAACATAATTAAAAAGGCTTTTATAACAAAACATGAGCATTGTATCATGAGCTTGTACAAGAACTATGCCAAACCTCATGTTCACCTTTCTGGGCTCCTTATCAAAAACAGGATATCAGGTTACTGAAAAGGGTACAGCAAAGTGCTACAAAAGTAATCCCCAGACTGAAACCTAAACCATATGAAAACAGGTTGCAGGAATTAAAATTAATGACAAAAGCAAAGGAGAGTAACAGGGGACTACCTGCATTTTTTTAACATAATGAACAACAGGGAAATAAGTTCTGCTTGTGTTAATAATTCCATTATGCAACCTCAAGATCTAAGGTCTCATAACAAACAGTTCGAGGTTCAGAGAACCTGTGCAAAGAAAAGATGCGACTATTTTACCATCAGGGCTTCAATAATATGGAGCAAGGTACCCCAGTACCTAGTAAACATTACCGATTTCGATACATTTAAAAGAGAGCTGGACAAATTTATGGGGTTTTAGGTCTCAATTGGCCACGCTGTGTGGGAGACAGTCACAGTAGGCTAATGCCTACTTCTCTCTTCATGAAACCAAGTAACCAAGTAACCTAGAAATCCCAGTCACGTACAAAATCCCAATTTTAACCCTAGTTGTTCTTTGAAACTTCTTGACCACTAAATACAGTACAAAATGGTATAAAGAACTTAATAAATTAGAGGAGGATGGCTACACCCAACATTTCCATCTTGGGCTCTAGGTGGAAACGGTATTGGTTTCCTGGCTTGGGAACTCAAATGTGAACCAGATTTGCAAGGGTTCACGTCATTACCTAGGAAGTACGTTAGACATTTTGTATTTGGTTCATATTCCTCTGCTGGATTAGGTAGAACATTGATACAATTATTTGTTCACGTGTCCAAATAGTGATTGCACAAAAGTTCCTATATTATTCCTGTTGTTTTATTATGTGCTTCATCAGTAAGTGGAAGCAGCAATGTAGGTGTATTCAATGTATACATTTTCCACCATGAAGCAATTATGGGTTCCATTACTATCACATCTTATAACATAAAAAAGCATCAGTTACCCAGTTAAGAGATTTAGAATATTGACAGAGCTCAAATGGTTGAATTGCAACATTGCATTTAAACAGGAAACCCACCTGTTGGAACAGGAGCACCTGAAGCTGCATATAGCATGGGTGAGCTCTGTGGTGGTAGTAGCCAGCCCTCACAGTAAATATGATGGTAGTGCTAGCCTTATTAAACAATGGCTGCCTTTAGAGATTCTGCACTCATCAATGGTGTTGGATGGTAGCATAGGCATTATTTTGGGGGTCAATACAGGGAGAAGTTATTCATTTGTTAAATCGCTATGCACCAAACAACAATGTCACTCCTTTCTTTCATCACCTGTTTGACTAATTTATAGAGCTAATGGGGGGGAGTAGGGGAAGATTATAATAGGCAGGGATTTTAATTGCACCTTAAAGCCCTCAATGGATAGATCTTCTGGAAACATTTACACAAACACAGCTGCTTCCATAATAATCAGAACCCTTGTGTTAGACTTGGCATGGTGGATTTATGGTGGGATGGTGAGGACTACATGTTTTTTTTCCCATGTGCAACAGACATATTCTCGTATAGATCTTTCCCTAATACAAACATTACTACTGCATTCAATGGATAAAAATGTCATCCATGCAATAACCCAGTTAAATAATGATCCACTTTCTATACAGGTTAGCCTTGGAATGACATGTATAATGTTGTTGCGAAGGATGAATACTTCCCTTTTAAACAATATTCTTGTTAAAGATACAGTGCTATAGGGCAACATATTCAACTCAAAGAAGGGCCAGAGTTGCCAGAATCCATAATTTGAGAAGCAGTTAAGTCTGTGGTTAGAGACAAAATTATTGGGATAGCAGTTGCAAAACAGAAGCAAACAGACAAAGCTGGTGATCGAAGTGTCATGACAAATTATGGGCCTACTATATATCAGTTTTGCCAACTTTATCTAAACTGTTGGAGAAAGTTGCATTTGACTGATTATCAAAATATCTAGAAGAAATTTGTCTGCTTACTGTTGATCAGTATGGCATTGGGAAAGGATCCAGCATGTCATCGGCCTTGGTCTGGGGATGGAAAACATACTGTATATCATAGCATTGTTAATGGATTGCTCACAGGAGCTGTCTTCATTGACCTGACCAAGAACTTCAGCCTGGTAGATCATTCTGCACTGGTCAAAGGTAGAAGGCACGTTGCAGGAGTCTGAAAATTCACTGTTCACTGGTTTGTTGACTACCTTATCAATAGAGTACAAATAACCAAACTAGGTACCTCCAAATCTAAGCCTCTAGGAATAAGCCTGGGTGTCCCTCGGGGTTCTAGTCTAGGTCCGATCCTGTTCCAATTTTTGTTAATGACATATCAGTTGTCTTCAGAAAAGTGTCTACTATTATATATACAGATGACATAGTACTATATTGTGCCATCAAAATGGAGGCAGACCTAGAAGGACATCTGCAAGTTACCCATGACAGCTCAAAAATCAGTTTAAAGGAAATAAACTCATATTAAATTAGATTAAAACTAAAACAATGAAGTCTGGCACAAGGCAAAGGTTAGATCTAAATGGCTGTAATTTGAATATTATTGGATCAGATATTATATCACTTGCAGGCTTTAAAAATGTTAACTATCTAGATGTAAGTATGGACCAAACTCTTTCTCTCCAGTACCACATTTCATTTCATTTTTTTGCACTGGAGAGAAAGATGAGTTAAATAGCCCATTTTCACAAGCAACTAGTTGTACAGAAAAAGCAAAATAAAATGCAAAGTACAAAATACCAACATATAATCACTACAGAATGAAGGTTAAACACAATTAGAAACATTCACAGATTAAATTATTGAACACAAAATGATGGACCCTGTGGTTTGATGATTTTTATTTATATTATTTATCAAGGTGTTTTCCCGCAGATACTTTTTTGGGGCTAGGGCCAATACCCTGATAAAACAAGACTATCTGTTGAACAGAAGTGCACCTACATTACATGGGAGTTTAAATGTAAATTTAAGCTGGGAATGAATCCAGAAGATGTTGGAAGAACATTGAAAAAGCTCAGTTATCCAAGTAGGTGCTTTACCAAGGACCACCTTACGGAAGAACACCAAGAAATAAATTGACCACATAAAAAAGTAATTAGCAAAGTAAATAGGAAACTGGGTTTCCCTAAATCAGCTAAATTTAACCATGGAAGTTAGGGAGGTCATTGCTAAATATGTTTTGCTCCCTGCATTGGAATACAATCCAATGTTATTATATAATATCCCAAATAGTGTTTTGTCAAAATAGGTAGTTTCATTCAGTAACATACAAATGTCATTCACCAGGCTGTTGCCCACAGTACCCCAATCCTTTATGCAGATGACCTGGTTAGAAACATAGAAACATGTAGCATATCTAAAATTAACATAAATCTCTCCGCTGACCTGCAGGGAGTGCAGCACTGGCTTCAAGCTAACAAACTCCTTTTAAACACACCAATGTCTCAGGCTATGCTATTTGGCTCAGCTCCCCAAATTAAATGCTGTTCAACCTCATTAACCAGTCTGTGTAAGAATAGAACCCCTCTTGTATAGGTGTCCTCTTCCAAATATCTAGGGATGATGTTTGATGCATCTCTTGATTTTTCCTTCTACATATTGGGCATCTGTAAATCAGTGAATACTAATTTGGGCCTTTTGTATAAGATCAAACATAATCTTACCTCTTCTACCCACTTAGCCATAGCTGGGGGTCCTACTGCCTCAGCTTAGCTACGGGGTGTCTGTTATCCATGAGTTAGCCAAAACTAACTTGCAAAAAATGGGTGTTACAGACAAATAACATCTGTCACTTCACCGCATCTCTAAACTGCCATACCTATCACTGCACTTTATTAGAAATGTTGCAAACTATTACTTCACCAGTGAAGTTCCAGTGAAGTTGCCAAGCTTGCCTATGTGAATAACTTTGTGAACTGCCCACTTCTTCACTTTTCCACTTCACACTGGAAAACGGCACTTTTTCAGGCAAAGTCAGGTAATGTTAAGGGGAATTTACATAACTTCTCCTGAAAAAGTGCCACTTCACCTACCAAAGACTTTGTGAAGTCAGCACCTCACACTTTGCAAATTTGGTAAACTTAGCAAATGATTTCATGGAGCGAAGTATTCCAGCTTCACACATCTCTACACTTTATACACTAAAGTGGGATGGCTTCCTCCTGCTGCCCTGCATGACATAACACTAGGAAAGGTAATTTTTGTTGTTCTGTATAACCAGTCCCCTTAGTCACACACAGGTTTGCTCCAATCCCTCAGTGGTGCCTTTCCATTTAGATCCTCTACTCTTGATTTGCTGACCATACCTAGAATAAGGACACATTTGGGAGACATTGATTTCTCTGTCATTGCCCCTAGGTTGTAGAACTTTATACCGGCTGACCTACGCTTGTGCCAGACTGTTACCATCTTTTTTTTTTCTCTTTTTGCCCAGATGTCCCTTCTTCAGGTGGATGCCTCAGCCCCATTACCCTGACTTTCACTAGAACTTACCACCAGCCACTTTCAGCCAGGGCTTGCCCCCCCACCCGGTGTGGTTGGTAGGGGTTCCCAGTCCCCACCAAGGACTGGATCCAGTTTGGCATGGCGATCCAAGTTAGTCAGGTGTGGGACCAGTGGGTGCCTGCTGGAATCCTGCTGATAGTATTTTTCATGTTCTTGTCCCCCTGGGAGGTGTGGCATGCAAGGATGTCTAGGTGCATGCCACACATTCCTGCATGATGTATGCCAATGTCTGCCACACCTCCTGGTCTTCTGGCCTGGGCTACCCTTCTCCCAGCTTCTTCCAGAGGCCAGGTAAGCAGCAGGCTCTGCCCTCCCTCCCCCCTACAGACACTTGATCCTCTTCCCCTTGGCTGGCCCTCTGACATCTGTATTCATTTTAGAAACTGGGTCATTGACATTGCAAGCGGTAGCACTACTGCTGCACCAGTGGGTGGGCTCCAGTTCCTTCAAAAGAGGATAGCACAAACATCTCCTTATGTCCTCTGTATACTCTTGTGTCCAGATAACTAATTTTGAATTGGTTATTTGGTTAAGTACTACTTTAGTTCCTAACTTTTGTTTGCTCTTATGCTATACAGGTTGCCTAAAAGTGTCATGATAATATATTTATTTTGACAGGGTTTTTTATTTAACAAGTGTTTATTTGTTTATTTCATTCATTCATTCATTCATTTGGTAGGTGCACTGATCCAAGGGCCATTTTTAGGCATGATCCAGGCCATGGAGATGGCAAAGGAGAGCACAGTACAAATTTCACACAGTACAAATGTCATGTATAATACAGAGCAACAAATACAGAACACTAGGCAATATATAAACATAAAAGTTATACTAAGTTGGTACAGGGCCAGATAAAATGGGGTGGGGGGAGTGATAGACAGAGAATTATAAATACAGTGGAAGCCACTTAAAGGGGATGCGGTTAAAGAGGACATCCGCTTAATTGGGATGATCCCCATGGCACTAATTTTTGGCTAATATTATTCAATGGGACCAGCTTCTGTTTAATTGGGATAGTCGAACTGCTTAATTGGGATGATTGTCTAGTCACTGGTGTAGGAAAAGGTACTGAAAATTTAATTGCACCTCGTTAAGTGCTCATTAAGTGCCCTGCATTTAAGCTGCTTCACATTCCCACCAACTTAGTGTCTCTCTGGAGTGTGTTTGGTTTGCAGGATGGCATCTACAAGCAACAACAAAAGAGTCGACCTCCCACTGAGTGAGAAAATAAAAGTTATTAAGGCTTTACAGATGCCCAGTTCCTCTCTCTCAAAAGTTGCTAAGTGATTTTAATTAAAGTTCAGTGTGTTTCTTTCACCAATTAAATAAAGGTTAACTCAAGAACCAAACCAAACACACTTTTACCAAAAGGGGCTGTAATCATAAAAAGTACTGGTATCTAGTACTTTTTGATGTTTTGTTTGTTTTCTCTGTTTTGTTCATTACTGTAACGTGTGTGTGTGTCTCATGAGCAAAGTTGTTTCCAGTTGCGATGGAAAAAAAGGCTGCTTCTGATAAATGGGATGGCCACTTAAAGGGGATAATAGGGCATCCACAGAGGCATCCTCTTTAAGAGGCTACTACTGTAGGGCAATTCATGTGGACCAGTGAAGTGAATATACATCAAGATAAGGCATGACATCCATGACAAGGCAGTGGACTAATAGCAGATAGCCACAAGATGCTGCAAGTTAGGTAAGACAGGCCTAATGAATGGGGGGGGGAGGGAGGATGAAGAACCCCATTACATGACATTCACCATGGGAGCATGGGCAGGTAAGAGTGGTCATAATATGCATCTTAAAGAGGGAACAGAATTTCAGGTGGGAGTCCAGGGCCCTCAGGAGGATGGCAAGCTGTTCCACAAGGTAAGGGCAGTAGAAACATAGAAACATAGAATTTGAAGGCAGATAAGGACCACTTGGCCCATCTAGTCTGTCCATTTTCCCTACCTGTTTCATATACCACAGATTCTAAATGATCTGTGACATACCCTCTCTTTCCTTTCGCTAGATTTTCTTTATGTCTGTCCCATGCATTTTTGAATTCCCCTATCATTTTGGACACTACAACCTCTGCCGGGAGGCTGTTCCATAAATCTATCACCCCTTCCATGAAAACATATTTTCTCATGTTACCCTTAAGTCTACTCCCCCCTATTTTCATATCATGGACCCTTGTTCTTGAACATCTTTTTTTTGAAAGATGCTACTGTCTTGTACATTATTTACACCCTTGAGTTATTTGAAAGTCTCTATCATATCCCCCTTCTCTCTCCTCTCTTTCATGGAACACATATTGAGATCCTCCAGTCTCCCCTCATATGACTTTTGGTGCAACTCCTGCACCAGTTTTGTTGCCCTTCTCTGAACCGCTTGTACTCTGTCTATGTCCTTCCAGAGATGCAGCCTCCAGAAATGGACACAGTACTCTAGATGAGGTTTTACCAATGTCCTATACAGTAGCATCACCACATCCTTCCTTCTGCTGGAGATACCTTTTCCTATGCACCCCAGCATTCCACTGGCTCTAGTCACAGCCTTCTCACATTGTTTGGTAACCTTTAGATCATCAGATTTGATTACTGCCAGGTCCCTTTCCTATTTGGTGACCATCAGTACCCCCCATGCGCTCCTCTCCTGCATTTCTGTGCCCCAAGTGCATGATCTTGCACTTCTTTGCATTGAATCTTAGCTGTCATACGCTTGACTACTCCTCAAGCTTACTTAGGTCCCTTCTCATTTTCTCTATCCCTCCTGGAGTGCCAATCCTGTTGCAGATATTTGTATCATTTGCAGAGAGCACAACTTCCCTTCCAGCTCCTTTGCAATGTCGCTTATTTTTTTTCAATTAATATATTTTATTGAAATTTTTACAAAAATACATACAAACCTTCCAAGAAGAAAACAAATCCAAGACAGTAATACAGTCAAAGTATTCAATACAACCAGCACAGGATCACAGAAAAAAGAAACAAAACAAGAAAATAACCTATAATAACCCCTCAGAAAACCCCTACCCATGCCCCCTCATCCCCCCAGCCCCCCTCTCATCACGAAGCACAGTGGGACAAAATTAAGAGTAGGAGGCAAGGCACATTCCCAAGGTAGCCAGGCATCTGTGAACATCTAATGAGATAGAAGATCCTCAAGGGGGCCCCAGCATTCCTTGTAGCTCTCAGGTCTGTCCTGTCAGTGGGCTATATGTGTTTTGACTGCCAAAGCCTGTAAAATCTCCTGTTGCCATTCCTGATACGATGGTAGAATATCATCCATCCAATGATGAAGAATAATGAGTCTGGCAGTTATTGAAATTAAGGCCATATACATCTTGTGGGGACCAAAAAGTGCCTGAGGGAAAACACTGACAAGACAAACCTGTGGGGTAAAGAAGTAGTCCAAGCTCAACCATGGATCAAGAGAGCCATGGATGGTCATTCAAATAGGAACAACCTTGGGACAATCCCAAAGAATATGCTTAAGGGAGCCCTCCCCAGTGCCACATCGATAACACTCCACTGAGGGTTTGCATCCCATCCTAAACCACTTATGAGAGGTATAATAAATGTTGTGTAAAATACAAAATTGTGTCAAATGGTACCGATCCTCCTAAATATATTTATAAAGCTGCTTCCATAGCAATTGCCATTCCTTAGGGTCCAACTGCATATTCAAAGCCTATTGCCAGTAGAAACATACCCCTTGTAAGCTGTTGGGATCGTTAAACTGGAAACAAGCATAACATTTTGAGGTAGGGTGAGGTTGTTCAGCAAGAAACAAAAATTCCGAAAGGAAGGGGTTAGACTGGGCATTCAAAGCCTGGGACCAAAAAAACTGGCAATTGCTCTGGAAAGTTGAAGGTGTTTAAATGGGTGGTAAATGGGAACAGAAAATCAGTGTTGTATTGCTCCAGCAGAAACCACTTTACCATAAATGAAGAAGGACCCCAAGGAGGCATACCAGAGTGGAGGACAGAAGCTGAGAGGGATGGGATGAATGTCTATGCGAACATTAGGATTACCCACAACAGATTGAGATAAGTCCCTAGACCAGTCCACCTTGAGACAAAAACATAATTGTTTAAGAGCCTTGATTGACCACATCAGTGGAGTGTTCTTGAAAAGTGCAGGGCAGGAAGAAGGTGAGACATACTACAGGCTAAAAAGTTGTAAACCATATTTGAGACAGATCTGGGATTCTAAAGAGAGCCAAAGGGGGGATTAAGCCTGATCTGAGGGCTAATCTGGAGATTGGCTCCATTTAAACATTTTGCTGCTGTGAAGAGCACAGTAATATAGGAAAAGATTAGGTAAGCGGAGACCTCCTTTCTCCTTAGGAAGTGTCAATTTCTGGTATGCCTAGCGAGCAGTCCCTTGTTTCCATAAGAATTCTGAAAGGAGACTTTGAAGTCAGGAGAACCAAGCTTTAGGGAGATAAAGGCCAAGCATGCCCAATGGGTATAAAATCCTAGTCAGGATGTTCATTTTAATAATATTAACTCTCCCCCAACATGAGATAGGAAGGGTCGGCCACCTCTTCAAATCATCTTTAATTGTTGAAAGTAGAGGCGAGAAGTTCTTCTTTGCCAACTCAAAAATAGATAGACAGACACGGATTCCCAGATAAGTTATAGTGCTAGGTACCCAAGAAAAACCTAAGTCCAGAATTTGTCGTTTAAAGACATGGGTGTTCAGGGGAAGAACTTGGGTTTTGCCAAGATTAAGTTTGTACCCGGCAATGGTAGAAAACTGCTGAATTTCCCCTAGGACCGCAGGTATAGAAGATGTGGGGGCGTCTACATGAACAAGGAAGTCAACCGCATATGCCGACAATTTGTGCCTGGAGCCTCCTACTAAATTTTCCCAATTTGCTGGATTTTGTTGAATCTTAAAAAGGAGAGGCTCCAGGTGCAAATTAAATAGAACAGGGGAAAGGGGGCACCCCTGTCAGGTGCCACATTGAAGTGACACTGGGGCAGATAGGATCCCTCTGCACTGAATTCTGGCCATTGGGTTGTGATACAATATCCTTATCCAAGCACAAAAAGTATCTGGGAATCCAAACTTTCACAGAGTGGTAAAAAGGAATGATCAGGAAAATCTATCAAAAGCTTTTTCTGCATCTAGGAAGGACAGAACAGCTGGAACCTTGCTCTCCCCAGACTTGGAAACCAGATAGAGTAGCGTATGCATGTGGTCACCAGAATGATGCCCTGCCATGAAGCCCACCTTTTCTGGGAAGATCAAATCATCCCAAACTTGGAGCTACCGATTGGCAAGGACCTTAGACAAGATCTTAAAATCTGCATTAAGGAGAGATATTGGGTGATAACTGCCTGGAAGAAGTTCATCCTTCCCCGGCTTAAGGATGAGGGATATCCAGGCCTGTGTGAGGGAGCACTCAGTAAGACCAGAGAGAAAAAGATAATTAAACAGTTGGGTTAAAAAAGGGGCTAAAGTATCTACAAAAGTAATGTAAAAGATGTTGAGAAAGCCATCTGGGCCAGGAGCTTTCTCCTTCGGGAGATGTCCAATAACCTGGCGAACTTCAGACAGTGTCATAGGGGACTTTATAAAATCCTGCTGTTGACTGGACAAAGTGGGCAAAATAATGGGAGCTAAGTATTCCTCAATGTTTTGCACGAGAGCCAGAGAGGTAGGTTCCTGAATATATAAATTACCATAATACCTATGAAAAGCACTCACAATGCCTCTGGGATGGGTGAGAATAGGACCTCCAGAATTGGGCTGGAGGCTAGAAATGGCTTTATGTGAGTCCAATCGCTTTAAACATAGGGCCAAAAGCTTCCTGGCTCTCTCACCCACCTCCAGGTATCACACCTTAGTACGTTGGAGAGCATAATTGGCTTTCTCAGCTAACAGTCCATAATATTGTGCCCTGAAATAATTTAGACTAGACCAGGGTAGGGATCCAATTTGGAAGAGAGGAAAAATTCTAGGGTTCGGATTTGAGAGAGCAGGTCTTCCATTTTCTCTGTGTGGCATTTCTTAATTGAAGTAGCGAGTCTAATGCACTGCCCCCTTACCGCACACTTCACAGCAGCCCAAAGAGTATTAAGGGCCTTAACTGAACCTTCATTTTCTTGCAAAAAATTGGTAAGGAATTGTTGAAGAACCTCCCATGAGTTGGGGTCTTTAAGGAGGAAAGGGTTAAGGTGCCAAATTCTATCACACTCCTCGTGTCCCCTCAGAGAGTGGTCCAACAGCACTGGCGCATTATTTGAAATGACCAAAGGTTGAATGGTACAAGCCAGCAATCCGAACAGAGTGTCCTTACTAACTAAAAAAGTCAATATGGGAATACATGCACTGAGGGACAGAGTAAAAGGTACAGTGATGGGTGGTAGGATGAGGAATGCACCAGGGGTCAGCTAAACCCAGTGAATCCATTAAATCTCACAGCCTCCTCTGTCCGGGGAAGAAACCTTTCCAAAATGTACCTGATCAGTCCAGCTCTGTTTGGAGGACCAGATTCCAGTCCCCCCCAAGGAGAATGGGCAGATGGGTATAAGAATCCAGCTGAGTAAGGATATCAGAAAAAAAGTGTGGGGAATCAGCATTAGGGCCATACACCATACCCAATAAGACTTCTGTTAAGCCAAGGCACCCATGTAGAAACAGAAAACAGCCTTCAGGATCCCAGAGTTCCTTAATCAGACTAAAGGGAGTAAGTCTATCAATTAAAATTGTAACACCCCCTTTCTCTTACTACAACCTGTCCCAAAGGCCTGTCCCACCCACTCACCACAAAAAAATACAATATCATCCCAATGCAAGTGAGTCTCCTGAAGAAAAACTACCCCTGGTTGGGACAAGATGTTTCAATACCATGGCCCTCTCCCTCCTATCCTGGACTGGTAGCCCATGACATGTGTGTCGGCGATTGGGCACCTACAATAACAGCGACCCAATCCCTGGTGCATGTCATCGGGGCTACGGTAGGGTAGGGTGACCGGATGGTGGGTGTTCAGCTAATATAATGATGAGATGTCACTATACATACACACACGGGGAGCATGCACAGCGAGGGGCGGGAAGGGATGTGAGGGGTGGTGCCGTGGTGGGTTGCCGGGCTGACCCCGTGGCATGGTGGGTAGGTTGGTGGCATTGGTGGGCAGGGTACTGGATTCGGGTCCGGGCACTTGTGTGTTTTTTGTTGCGCCCAACCCAGACCTTTTTTTTAATGTTTTTCACCCTCTCCCGACATGCACCACCCTGGAGTTGAGAATTCTTAAGTAGGGTGGTGCAGGGGGCTCTACTCCCACAGAGGGTAGTGTGGGGGGCACAGCCTCCTGCATAAAACATTAAAAAAGTAAGTCCCCGGTGCCGTTTTGTTGTGCACTGAGGTGTCAGAGTGCTGAGATACGTTTTCAGCACTCTGACTTCCCGATAACGGAGATCACCTCTAGGCTTTCACCGTTATCACATAAATCCTCCTGGCCCTCCTTGATATTCCAATTAATAAATCTAAAGGAAGTAGCCATGTTTACCAAAGGGATAGAAAAGGACAATAAGAGACAGAGATCCCCATAAGCACAACTAACTATGAAACCAAGTTTGCTCTGGTCCCACCTACCCCCCCCCCCAATAAAATAAAATATGTCTGATGTTCCAAACAACAAGACACTAATTAATGCTATAGCCATCCCCTCCCCCCTAGAAAAATTAAACAATACCCAAATTCCACAAAAAAGACAAATCTCTACCTCCGGTCCGAAAGACCGCATTCCCCAAATCTCTAGGCCTATGAAGTGTTCAAAGGTTCCCACTCCCCTGACCTCACCCCACCCCCAATGAAACCACAACTCTTGACCTTTTGTCAAGGAATTACAAACTCTGGACTATTAAAACTTTGAAAATCATTGAAGCCAATAAACATTTATGACACCCCCCTCCCCCCGCTGACATGTCAAAGACCCATAATACAAATATGAACCAAATATTTGCCTAACAGTGGCTAAGGAGAGAGGCAGCAGAAAAAATAATGTAAAGCTAAATTATTTAAAGGTACTGTAGTATAATCAGGTCACATCAAAAATAAAAGCAATTGCTAGACCATTCTAAGCAAATCTGCTCAGCCCAACCCTGGCTAAGAATAAATGAACAGTTCAAGTAGTTCTAACAGACTCCTAAATAGCTACAGAAAATAGCGCAAAATTGAAAACACAGCTTGTGTAAAAATAAAAAAGGTCCAGGAAAGATCTAAAAATTCATGTTCAAGTCTAAAGTCCAGCAGGGTCAAACAAATTAAGCCAAGGTCAAGAGATCCCAAAAAAGAAAATAGAATGTGCTCACTGAAATTCTTAACTCAATTGCTCCTGGTGGCCATTTTGGGTCGAGTCCAGCAATGGATGTTCTGATGACATATGGCATCTATGGGAATGGATGAGTTGGAATCTGAAAGCACCAATCATTGAATATAGATAGAGGCTATGCAAGTGGAGCCCAGTAAACAGAAGAAGTGGAATTTCCAGCCACTAGAGGGCAACCATGGAATGTTCCAGAACTAGCGGGCTAAAAAAGAACATTGTCTTGCTCCAGCTGATAAATGTTGTTTCTTTGCCAAAAGAACACACGCTCTAGGTAAGGTAACTGTGCTGCTTGAAATTCAAAACAAAACACCTCCACATATAAACGCAAAGTTATTATCTCTTAAGAGTCAGTTGTAACATCATAAATTAAAGCTGGCATGGAGTAGAACACATTTAGAGCTAGGGAACAGTACCAAGAAACATCCACGCAAGCAAAATACTGGGGTAGCGTTAACCTCGGAGCACCGTTCCAGATAACAGTCCAATGGAAAAAACAAACACAACCCACATCACATCCTGTGTAAAGAAATCACATAGAGCTGTACAGGCAGGGATAAGTCTCCTCTGTGTTATAAATCTACGGTTATATTGTATGCTCGTATCAGCCTTACTGTTTGTCCACCTGTGCTGAAACTGACATCTGTAATTTGTACTGTCTCCCAATGAATGGGATGGCTAGTCTAGTCCATGAATGTATGTAACTGTCCAATGATATTGTACATAATTATCTGTACTTTTTTCTTATGCTTGGAACATTTGGTTCCCCGGGTTGCCAGTTAAAAAGGGACTTGACTTGACTGTCTCAGAGGGCCAACCTGGTCATCAAAATTTAAATAAATAAATTGCAATAAAAATTCCATTTTGAGACAAGTCCCACACCAGGGAGCCAAAGAGGAGTGCAGAGCTCAAGCTGCTCAAGTCCATCAGTAGGAGAGATAACTGAATCCCAGTAACAAATTATAGTACATGCATCCCACACACTTTTGCAGAAATGTCATGATTATAAGCAGGAAGAATCAGGTCACTTTAAAAAGGTCTGGGAGCAAGTTAGGCATTGCCTGGTTGGCTTGCTCAGCAGAATCAAAACTGTTTTGCTCCCCATGAATAGTAATCTGGAGCTTTGCTGGGTAGATAACTTTGAACCTGATACTGGCGGCTGCCAACTTCAAAATAATGGGATGATAAGAGGCCTGTTTTTTCCTTACAGCATATGGAAGGTCTTGAACTCTGCGGATCTTTGCATCTTCCCAGGTGACCGATTGCAGCCCCATCATTTTTGACAAAACATGTTGCCATACCAAGCAGTTTAAGAACTGAAGTATGAAGGGGTGGGGGTGGGGCCTCTGACGGTGGGGGGATAGCCCATACAGCATGATAGGCTCACTCTAGTACATAAACTGGGCCATTGGGGGAGGACCCCACTAATTTTTCCCATAGTTTCTGGGCAAATATGACAGCATGGGGATCCTCTCCCCTCTCTCTAGCAATGCAATGTCACTTATGAAGACATTAAAGAAGACTGTTCCAACCCTGCAGGACCCCGCTGGTCACCCCCATCTCCTTGGATTTAACTCCATTCACCACCACCCTCTGTGTCCTATTGCTCAGCCAATTATTGACCCAGTTTACCACCCTGGGACCCACTCCCAAGCTGCCCAGCTTGTTTACTAGCCTCCTATGTGGGACTCTGTCAAAGATCTTGCTGAAATACAGGTGGGCCACATCCACCACCCCTCCCTGATCCACCTCCCTAGTCACCCAGTCAAAGAAATATATCAGATTTATTTGACAAGATTGTCCCGCTGTGAATCCATGCTGCCTCATATCCTGTGCTCCACTGGATTCGAGATATACCACAAACCTTTCTTTTAGTAGTGATTTCATTAGTTTCCCCTACCACCAAAGTCAGGTTGACTGGCCAGTAATTGCCAGCCTCCACCCTGCTCCCACTTTTGTGGAGAGGGACTACACTTATCCTCCTCCAGTGCTTTGGAGCGACATCTGTTTCCAGTGAACTGTTGAACAGGGCTGTCAGTGGTGCTGCCAGCATCTCCCTGAGTTCTTTAATACTCTGGGGTGTACTGTGTCCGGCCCCATTGCCTTATTCACTTTCAGATTAGTAAGTTCTTTAAGACTGTCTCCTTCTTAAATGGACTAGTGTCCGCCTCCCTCCCAGTGGTGCGTCCATCACCAAACTTTGGTCCCTCCACTTTCCCTGCTTCTGTGAATACAGAACAAAAATACTTATTCAGGATTTCTATGGAAGATAGAGCTCTTTGCCCCATGCAGATGGAGACTTGCGGACATTCCAGCGAGAGACTAGAGGAGCAGCAGAGGTTGTGACAATGCATTTTTGGTCATAGCAAGAAGGAGGAGAGAGTGGGGGAAACATCATGTTCTCTGATGGCCTTGTCTATGGTACAACCTAGGAGGTAGTCTGGTGTGGGGGGGTAGCCCTAGTAGAGACTGCAGTGGTGAGTGGTGTAGGGTGCCAGGAGAGTGAATCTACAGATGTTGTAGGTAGTGTTTAATCTAACTAGACTAGTGGACGAGGTTTGAGAAAAGACAAGGGGTCCGTAACCCAGAAGGGGGAGGAGTTAGCACTGGACTATGATGAGCTGGGCTTCTGGGGTTAGGTAGTTAGTTAACTGGTAACCAATCCCCAGTTTCTGATTTATGCATTGGGTTGTAAGCTCAGTATGGTCAGAGAAGGTCAGGGGAGGGTCAAGAGTGATGCTAAGGTATTTAAATGAGTTAACTGTCTCTAGGGGGAGCCATTGGGAGATAGGACACTTAGGCCCTGTCCACACTGTTGTCTTGAAATCTGTAACGTTTTCAAAACAGTTTATAGTGGTAATGTTACAGTGTGTCCACATTACCAGGGAACTGTTTTCCAAAATGTTACAGCCTGTCCAGACAGTGTTTGCTTCAGGGTGCAGTGTGAGCCTTGTGTTCTGCTCCTGAGGACAGTAATTATCCCACTATGCAGTTTGTCGTAGATGTATGTAGGTATAATGGAAGGGGAGCTACACGCTCACCTATCCACACTATCACTGGTAATGTTATAGCATTGAAAGCATTACCAAAACCGTTGTTGAAACCACCTCATATGTGGTTTCTATAACATTTCAAAAAGTGCCTGCTGTAACATTACCAGTGTGGATGCAAACCATTATGGTAATGGTTTGACCCCTCAATAACATTACAGAGGGTTCAGTGTGAACAGGGCCTATGAGTGTTAGGGTCATGGGCTAGTCTTGCAGCCAAAGAGCATGGCTTTGGTTTTCTTGGCATTAACCAGCAGTCTGTTAGGAGTGACCCAGTTGTGGGCTCTGCAGCAATTAGAGGTGAGTGCAGCCAACAGGTTGGTCAGAGATTTATCACTGTGGTACAGGATGAGGTTGGTGGCATATAGTAAAGAGCAGCAGGAGAGATTGTCCATAGAGAAGGAGTTTACATAGATGGAGAAAAAATTTGACCTACAACTCCAGTGTTTTGTAAGCTCCACCATTCTGCTTAGCTATTTATATGCTATGTTATCTGTTATATGTTAAGTTTATTCATGTAATATACCTTGACAGTATTGTGCCTGTTTGCATACTGACCCTGACCCCTTGTAACTTCCCGGGTCATGCCTGAAATGAGGCATTTAATTGTCTAGTGCATCTACCTGCTTAACAAAATCTAAATAAATAACATATGTAGGTTTGTCACCAGATTATCCAGACAAACCTATCACTGTGATCTATATGACCAAGAAAAAGCCCTGCATCTTACACAGAGGATCTATCAAAAACACTGAGTTTTGTGCAGAAGGTGTTTGTATGAAACACACTGAGCACACTAAATGAAAAAATCTGTGTCTATAAAATCCAAAGCTTTGCATAGCTCTCCTATGAAATAATACAATGAGATATTTACAAAAACTAAACAACCAGCAGAACAGTTCTTCTCTTACTATGGCTCCAGACTTATGAATCAAACTCATTCAATAGGGTCTAGACTTGCTTGTGAAATGCTGAGTGTTTAAGAGAAACTTGAAGGGGAGTTTATGGTCAAATTCTTCTTGCAGTTAGTAAAATGTAGGATCATGGATAGTACTGTGATGAAAAGAGTGTACTGACTGTTTTCATTGTATTAATTTTGTATTTTTATATTATGTTCTAAATAATGTACTGTGTGCTCTATTGTTTTCCTACTGTTGTACCCTTACTGTACCCCACAGGCATGTCTGAAAATAGGGCATTTTGATCCAGTCCTCTTTCCAGGTTAAATGGAAATAGATTTAAAAAAATTAAAACAAGTATGACTTGATGTACATCATTGTCTGTTACGTACTCTATTATGCTTCCAGTACTTTGAATACCTTGGTAAGGTCATTTTATATGCATTACAATGATTTGACTGTTTTTCAATAAACTTTACATGTTTTAAAAAATTCATGAAATATATGTGCTTATCTATTAATTCCAGAAGTGATATAATTGTAGTGAACAACAGAGAGTGAGTTGGCTGTCAGTGATTAGTTATTCACAGAAGTGACATCATCAAAGTATAATACAATGTTTATCATTTCACTGAAATAAGTGGGTAATAAGGTTCAAGTATATGTGCTGGAGTCTATAATAATACGACTAATAATATCAATGTCTTCCTCACTAGTGCTTGCTAATGCAAACCTTGCTTACAGTATATGGCTATATTCTATTATTTAACGTTTATGCTGCATGTGTTTAGCAGTATGTGAGATATAAAGACTTTATATTTCAACTGTGCTCTGTGCTGTATAAAAAAATGAAAATGTATACCCAGTGCTCTGTTGTTAAATGCTGTTACATCAATCCCATTCCTGCAGGCTAGGATTTAGTTTATAAAAACTACTTACACAAAAAAAATGCTTGCACAACTTTTTATTTTACTAGTGGTGTTCTAATTCTGCAGCTACCGGAAGAATTGCAAACTGCAGTATCCAGTATCTTGACTTGAAGTTTTAATTGAAGCTTTTATATGTTTCAGAAGCCACCATCAATTATCTAAACAGACTGCAAATGCCTGTACTAATGGCAGCCTCCTGAATAGAGATGTACCTTTTTTATTTTTAGTCTGTTATCTTTGTAAAATGGAATTATTGTGCCTCAGGACATACAATATATCAGCCTAAGTTCACCAAACAAGAAATTTTTATTTTAATCACACTGTATTTCAACTATATTATATAGTACATCAGCAACAAAGGTGGTATGAAACAGACCATAGAAGAAACATAAAAGCTATCCTAACACACACGCTATCTGGGGAATTGGCAACAATTTTATCTTTGTCTAGCAGCTGTAAATGCCAAGCTAAAACAATGTTTTGACAGAAAAAGTAAAACCTTGTACTACAAGGACATGCAACAAATAACATTGCAGTAACAGATAAGATAAAACAAAAAAAAAGACAGTGGAACTGCACATGTGCCTGTAGATAACTTTTGCAATCTACTCTCTTTAAGGTCATCTTGTGCCTGTATTTTGATATGCAAAACTATTTCCCAGCCTTGCTTCGTTATTTGACTTTACGTTTTGAGTGCTGCCATTAAAAAACAGATTAGAAAGTTTTGTTTTTTACTTTAATACCAAATCCTAGAATAGCTATTCTTGCAGCTACACTGTCTCATACTATTCTAACAATCCACAAAATGTTAAAACACATTTCTTCATTATTGTCTTCGCAAATCTTTCAGTTGTTACTTGCTTTCCCAGAATTCAACTCCTGTGCAAATTTATATTTTTCCCAAAAAGTTAATTATATCTCTAAAGATCTCTGTCAATGGTCACACAAAAATGGTTGTCTTTGAGCACAATTAGGCATATTCAATTTGTTTTTCATATATGCTTTTGACAGTTTCTGCAGTATCCCAGTCATCACGCTCCTTTTTAGCAAATATAATATGTAAAATTAAAAAAAGCCTGACAAGTCATTCAGAGAGATTATTCTACACCTGAGAGAGGCCCAGGTACTGGCTTTTGCTGGTAAGCCATACACTCTTCATATTGATGCCTGCATGAGCAGCCTGGGAGCTGTGCTATTCCAGGAACATGAGCATGGCATGAGACCTGTAGCATATGCCAGACAAAGCCTGAGCATGTCCAAGAAAACCTACCCTGTCCACAAACTGAGCTTTCTCAATTTAAAATGAGCAGTCATGAACCAGTTCCATAACTCTGTATGAAGCCAGGTTTGTTGCGTTAACAGCCAAAAACCCACTTATGTATGTCTTCACTACAGCCAAGCTTGATGCCACTGGGTGCAGGTGGATTGTTGCTTTGTCAGCTTACAATTTCTGACTGTAGTACCATCCTGGAAGGAACAATATTGATGTGGATGCTTTGTCTAGATGCCCCCATCATACTCCGCCAACAAAGGGCCTTTGGACCCACGTTTCAGAGGATGGGGTATGAGCTATTTACCAGCTGCTAATGCCTGAGGACCGGCCTGCCCCAGCCAATACAAAGAGAGCAGCAGATCTTCTTGGAGAGCATCCCAACGGTCTATCATAGGTGTATGCCCATCTGGCCACTTAACACAATGTCACTTTACCACATTTCAGCCCAACAGACATGATACAAGCTCAGAGGACAATCCCCTGCTTGAAGGATATAATTGTAAGTTTGGAAAAGGATCTTGAGTCAGACAAAGTGAAGTCAAACCAGCTCGATGTGTCACTCATCCTTTGGGAGTGGAACAAACTGGACATAACAATGGATTGTTGTATTGAATCACACAGGGGCAAACTCCTTCCCCAAAAAACAACTGGTTCTGCCCGCCCACTGCAGGAAAATAGATTAAAGAGCTCTATAGTACACGAGGATATGTGTCATCTGGGATACAACAAAATGCCAGACCTAGTGAGAGCATGATTCTACTGGCCTTGCCTAGCAGCCGAAGCAGAACTACATTGCATGACTTGCAAATCTCTGCCAAAATGGGTAGCACCATTAGTCACAGTGCTCCCCTGAGGAAGACCAATGTGATTGGTCGAAGTATTGGGGAAAGATTTACCAGTGTGTAGACAGTAACAGATGCAGGAGATATGCTGTAAAGTTCATGAAGAATTTTAGATTAAGCCGAGAAAGCTGAAAATGCATTATTTTTCTGTGTAATTATTTCTACACCATTGGAGTGCAGAGCTTGCTGGTTTAATCATTATCGTGACAGGCTTGGTCATCTGTATCTGTTTATTTGTTTCCATGGATCCTGCTGCCATCATAGAATTTGATGGCAGATAAGGACCGCTTGGCCCACCTAGTCTGCTCATTTCCCTACCTAATGGATAAGCTGCAGATCCTAGTTAACCAACAGCCTACTTCCTCCTACCTCCCACTAGAATTGTTTTATGTCTGTCCCATGCATTCTTGAATTGCCCCACTGTTTTTGACTCTACAACCTTCTCAGGAAGGCTGTTCCATGCATCTACAACCCTCCCTGTGAAGAAATACTTCCTCACATTATATCTGAGCTGTCCCTCCTCTATCTTCAAATTGTGTCCCCTTGTTCTTGCACATCTCTTTTTCTGAAAGATGCTAGCCTCTTGGACTTTGTTGATTCCCTTGAGGTATTTGAAAGTTTCTATCACGTCCCCCCCCCTTCCTCCTTTCCCTGAGGCTATACAGCTTAAGCTTCTTTAGTCTTTCTTCGTATGTCTTCTGGTGCAGACCCTGCACCATTTTGATTGCCCTCCTCTGGACAGCCTCTGTCGCTGAACCCATAACTACCACCACCCCATATGTCACTGCCCCTTTCCCTGAGCCACTGCCCGCATGATCTTGTAGACCTCTGGCATCTCCTCCATGATATTTGGCAGTTCCTCCATCCCTGTATTTCCCTAAATTTTGCCCTCCTGAAATCCAGGTAGCTTTTCCTAGTGTGGTTTTTCTCTTACCCAATTCATATTCCAAACCATACCATACAGTGATCGCTTGTACTCAGATGGATATCCAATGTGATGCCTGCAGTGCTGTCCCTGTTTGTAAGTACCAGGTCTAGCACTGTCCCATCTCCAGTTGGTTTCATAACCAGCTGCCTGAGAAATTTCCACTGAAGGGAGTTGATGTCAGCCTTGCTTCATGATGTTGCTGTGGCCAGAATAGTACAGTCTACATCTGGCAGATTAAATTCTCCCATAACCAATACCTCACCTTGGATTGCCATTTTGCCAATGGTCTCCCCAAACTCTGTTTAACTCCTCCCCCAATGTTGGTGATCTATACAGTGACCTCCAAGTGGATAAAGGCCCTGTATCCTATACAACCCAAACAGCCTCATACCCTTCCTTCTCCCCCCAGTGCTCCTGTATCTCTATGTCTTTTATGCTTTCCGCCAGATATAAAACAAGTCCCCCTTTCCTTCTGTCCTGTCCTTCTATAACATGGGGTATCCTGAAATGGCCAGATCAGAGTTGTAGTTATCAGTGTACCATAATTCTGTTATGGCCACCAGATCCAGGTCTGCCTCCACAGGGATTGCGTCAGGGTCAGGAATTTTATTTCCTAGGTTCCTTGTATTGGCACACATGGCTCTTCATTTCTTTTGTCCTTCCCTTCCTATACATTGCCCTCCCTTCCTGATTGCATCCTTTGCCAGTTTCTTGCCCCTGGTAATGTCCTATCTTTTCTGACCTCCTTCTGCTTACCCTGCTTCATTCATCTCTTAGCCATATATCCACCTCCCAATCCTCTTGTCTTTTCTCCACTCTTGTCCCTACACTTCTCTACCTCTGGGAAATTTATTTCCATTCAGCTTCTCCTCTCAGCTGCTCCATTTTGTTTTCCTGCCTCCCAACTGACACCCATCAAAGTATAATTTAAGACTTCCACCCAGGACTGCCATTCAAATCCTGGATGGACGGACGGATGCCATCTCTCTTGTACATGCATCTATCCCATCAGGTAGGAGCCCAATCCTCAAAGTAGCTAAAACCCACCTCCCTGTACTATGTGTTCAACCACTCGCTGAAAGCAGTGCAGTGTTCCCTAGCCTCCAACTGGCCATATACAGGCAGTATCTCAGTTAAGGCCAATGAATGAGCTACTTGTTTCAGGCCCCTCCCCTGGCCCCTAGAACTTCCTTTTACCATCCATGCTGCATCTCTTGCCAAGTAATTTGTCCCCAGATGGACGGTGACATCCAACTCTTTCTGCTGCCCCACCAGGATTCGCTTGTCTCTGTTGTAGAGCGTGGGATAACAGATGGACACCACACTGCAGATAAGGTACAACCCACTTGACTTTGTGAGATGTTTATTAAAAGGAACAAATACATCAAAATAAATACCTCAATAACTTTTTGCACAGAAAATAAAGGTTCAAAGTTATCAACTAAACATAATGACTTGAGTGGCAAACTAGCACTGTTTCCACTTTACCAGTGTAGCAAGAGGCTCCCCTAGCCTTTGCCTACACTGTCAGCCCCAACTAACTCCCTATCTGCCTGAAAGAAGCAAAGGAGGGCCTTTTATACCCACCCCCTGTGGTCAGGTGACAACAGCATCACTAAAACGATAAACTTTTTATCAAGCCTGCTTTTTAAATTATATAACATCAGAGGGCTTACTAATTATATAAAGAGGCAAACCTGGGGTTCAAATCAAAGTAACACAGCCCAACAACATAATAATCTTGATGGAGAAGTGGAACATTTTCCACTTGCCTTTGATTGACAGGTCCTGATGTATAAATATGGGCCAGTAGGAGCCACTGGCTTCCTAAGAGGCACCTGAACTGGCATTCTCTCTCATTCCCTGGTACAGGTAGGACAGGCTTATTAGGTCTCCAGTATTACTAGGCCCCAAATTACCTCATGAACAGTTTGTAGTTTTGTATTAACTTATAAAGACAACAACATAATGCTGGGCTTTATTGCGGGACACAATTTTGTGACCCTGCAAAATACATATAAATGTGTTTATTTATATATTTTATTTCTATGTGCTAGTGTGGATAATTTGCATGAGTGGAATTCCCCTGGGAAGAGTATTGCTATATGTTTTTAGAAGAAATAAGAGCAGCTACCAGCTGCTTCAATGCTCTAATTTTTGGAAAGTTTTTACTATGCATGCCAATGGCTGTAAAGCTCGGTCATTGTCTAAACTTTTCATTTTGGCCTTTGGCTCAGGGCCATTTTGGATTACACATATAGAGACACAGGTACCCTCACAGGAACTCATTGATGAGGGACCTGTGTCTAAGGAGGTTCAAAAATCTTTTAATGTACTTTAGAGAAACCTGGCTTCTTAACTTCTTTCCTTTGCCAGGCTGCCGAAGTACTGCAGGAGCCGAGGGACTTGGAGAGAGAGTGATGCACTTCCAGAGACGATCACTCCTCTCCTCTCTGTCCCAGACTTTTGCCCCTATCTTGCAGGACAAGGTTTCTTTGGGTTGCCAATGCCATGAAGCAGTACCAGAGGGGCCGCTGTCCCAATCAAAGGACAGAGTCACATACAGCACATTAAAACCAAGCTGCTTTGTGCGTGTGCAGCTCAGACCTCAGTCTAGCAGCTCCTATCTCAGTAATTACCACAGTGTGCAACTCAGGAGCAGCATGGGAGAGCAAGAGTGAGCACTTTTCCTTAGCACTTCAGACCTCTCCAACCTCTCCCAACTTGTGCTCTCCATTCTACTCTTGGGGCACCTTTGCAGGAAGGGGGGATGCATTGTATACAACTACCACATCTGTTGGGGGTGTTAGTGCCCCTTTTCATCTAACACTGCCACTCATGCAGCAGAAAGCTGTTAAACAACAGGGGAGCTACCAAAAACATAATGAAATGGTCATAATTAGTAATGAGTGAGTGTACTAGTAGCATTCCTTATTTCTATATTGTTTTTAATGACAGAGCAGCAGGGGAAAAGGAAACAAAAAGGAAAGGGGCTGCTGATACAGTCTTGCATTATTTGCATACATTTTACATAAATTACCTTACATGACTTGTCACCATATCAGGGAAGGTGTATTCATAGTGAAATAAAATAAACAATTGTACCAGCCACTTGCTGTGTACAAGCTTCCACATTTTCTTTAAGACATATTCTGCACTACTCGTATGTATCTTCCCATTCTAAGGAAAAAGACATTTCTGTATTTCTGCTATGGAGGTCAATGAGCATTTGACCTTCCCCATACCACTGGACTTAAGAGGATATAAGAAATAAAAGAGACAGGGCTAGCATAAGAGAGGGGAAAGTTGCACCCGAAGGTGGCCTACCTTCTGGACTAGAAAAAATAGAGATAGAGATAGAAATAGCAAAGAAAGTTTGCAACCAGATTGTTTTAAAATAAAAAAGGGTCCTTAATCCATGGCAAGGTTGTCCCCAGTCACAGTCTCCATCCCTCCATGCTGAGGCACAAGGTAGGCACTTCACCTCCCTCTTCCCCTCCTGCTATCTTACCAGATCTACACCATCTACCATATCTAAAATGTAACATGCTCAATCTCACTCAAGAATCCATATACTGACTATAGCACAGTACACCCCCCCTCCTCCTCCACTACTAACCATCTAATGGTTGGATATCAACAAAGTGATACAGACTTTGTCACCCAGATACACACACTTGTGCACAGCCAAATGTAGGGAATATCACACACACCACTCTTCGCCCCATCTACCCACCCACAAACTCTTGTCTATCAACAAAATGCTGAGGACTCTGACACACACACATCCACACATGCACCCTTGAATAGAAACAGATATTGACCACAGCACTACCCATAAAAGCCAGTAAGTCGGAGAACACTAAGTTTGAATCTGGACCAGAACAGAAGCTGCATAATTACCTGTTTTTTCTATTTTGCTTTATTTAATAATAGGTGATTTCCTTTGCTGAAACAGGGGACTTCTTTTGTTTTAACAGAGGACTGAATTAGGAGTGGGAAGTCGGACACCCAAACACCAGGAGAAGCTAGCGATAACCAAAAGAGAGAAAAAAAACTGCTTTTCTGTTGTTTTCCTACTGTTCTTCCATTTCTTATGATTTCAGACTTTCTCAGCTTTTGACTTTCTGGGATAAACAAGGTACATGAAGGAAACAGTTTTATAAAGGAAAAGATGCTCAAGGACAAGGGGACAGAATATAAAGCAGGGGGGAGGCTCAGGGAAAACATGAGGAAGTACTTCTTCACGGAGAGGGGGTGAACTCTTGGAAAAGCCTTCCAGAGGAAGTGGTGGGGGCTAAAACAGTTGCATGTTCAGGTTGCTGGGGTAGTTGGCTGGGAGGGGGGTGGCAGAGGATTGAGTAACTGTCAGACAGCTCTCCTATCCCTGGGGTGTGGAGGCATGCCTTCTCGGCAACTGGCTTGGGGGGGCTCAGAGGAAACATGAGGAAGTACTTCTTCACAGAGAGAGTGGTGGACTCTTGGAAAAGCCTTCCAGAGGAAGTGGTGGAGCTAAAATAGTCACATGCTCAGGTTACGGGGGGGGGTTGGCTGGGGGGGCGGTAGAGGATTGAGCAACTGTCAGACAGCTTTCCTATCCCTGGGGTGTGGAGGCATGCCATCTCGCCAACTAGCTGCCACAGGTGAAGGCCTGAGGGTAGTGGCAAAAGCATGATTGGCATCAAAAGGAGAGACTCCAGTTCTATAGCATGTTTATACCTCTGCGCATACATGCTTATGTGTTGCCTCATCAGGGGATCCAAGAAAAGAAAATGGAAAAATGGTTGGCATAGGCTTCATAAAGCCCTGCATGCCAAACTCTGTCCCGTGCCACTATCTGGACCACTGGCACAATTTGGTATGGGTGTCACACACACATACACACACACCCACACACACCCACATGCACACGTGCCACGCACGCACGCACGCAGCACGCACACACACACACACACACACACACACACACACACTGTGATGGGCACAACCGAACCATTACATTAAACCAACAAGTGTAGGTAATATGTAGAGGGTCTCTTTCCTGGGTTAAAGGAAGCCAGAAGTAGGACCTGAAGGGTCGAAGTCCATCAGTCCTCTAAAATAAAATATAGGAAAGAAGTCACAAAGGATCTGCAGTTCTTGGGAAGTAAACAGGAAGGATAGAACAGGTTAGATGTAGAGTAATACTTATCCAATGGGGGATGCAGTCAGCATCTTGTTAGACCTGTTAAAGAAAAGGAGAAAAACAGGTTAATATGGAGAAAATACAGTAGTGAGAATAGAGAGTGGAGCAGTAAGTAAAAAAAGGGGCTTAAGCTAAAAATTTATATTTAAGGCAAATTAGAAAGGCAGAAATTTAGGGAAAGAAAGAACATTAGTAAACAAATAGGAAATGTAAAGAGAAAGTGTTATTTGAGGGAGGGGGGAGACTAAGAAAAATTACTGACTGCTACCTGGATGCCAGTAATTATAGGTAGTAGCGGGGGCTAGTGGGGAATCTTTGGGCTACTGGTCCAGCATTATTAAAATAATTTATCATTGGTGACCTAAGGGCTACAGTTGTCCCAGGGAGTTAAGAGATTCATACAATACTCCTAATGTATTAGTGGGCTAGTTTTCCTAGTGGCCAATATGTTAAAACCAATTAAGACTCTTTTCCCTGTTGTCTAGTTGGGGGAGTGGAGGGGAGGTCAATGGGCCCCGATATTGTTTAGGCATACATTTAACTGTCCCACTTAATTATGAGGATTTGTTCATAATTTTACCTCACCAAAGCCCACTGTTCCACATTGACACAATATGTCCTCCTTAGCAATAAATGTGAAAAATGTATGATAAAATTAACTACACACTTCGTGAACTTCATTCCCATTTATACATTGTTCTGAACTGTATGTCAAAGATTTGATAGTGTCCCACATTTTGCCTACTAGTATCACATTTTATTGAATACTGGTCTCCATTTTGGGGGTGAAATGTTGAGAGGTATTTATTTAGAAGGCAGGGAGATGCACTGCAGAGAGGAAGACAAGCTGTGGGTACTGCTGCTGGTAGCGCGAGTGACCGAGTTGTAAATAAAAAATGTCAGGTGACTTTTCTACTCTTAGCCCCTGTGGAGCTCAATTCAGCCTGCTCCATGGGGGCAGCAGGTGGGGGTTGGGATCTCATGCAGAGGTGGAAGAGACCAGTGTAGCAGTGTCTCCCTTCACCTACAGAGACGTGCTTGCGGACCTCTGCTGGGACAAATATACCCTAGGTTTAGAAGCAAGAGAGGCAGCAGGTGGCTCCAATTCAGTAAAGTGAGCCACACTCGCAGCTGTTACAAGTGCCCAATTGGGAGTGGAAGGCATCAGAAATTGGCAAGCACATGAGCTAATAGATAAATAGCCCGGTGGGGATTTCTGAAACAGGTCCATGGTGGGGTCAGTTCAGTATCCACATTTCTCTCTCTGTCAGTGACCTCTTTGCCTGCCACAGTGCCAGCCACAACCCTCACAGCTACAGAGAGCCCTGTCACTGTTGCGGTCTGTCCCCTCTGTCTCTCTCTTTCTCTTTCTCTCTCTCTCTCTAGCACCCGGCTGGTAGGTCATACATACGAGGATGCGCTCCATGACTGTTACATCAGCCAGGAGCTCTGCGGCTCAGCAGTACAGTCGGCGACTGTTCACCTTGCACAATGAAGGGACAGAGTGTGCATTGTGGGGAAGGGCACAGGAGGACACACCACAGGGAAGCAGACATTGTACTCTTTCTTTTGGATGTTACAGAGACGGCACCAAGCAGCACAGTGGCTAAGGCGGGGGGGGGGGGACAGTGGAGAGGACCATGCACATTAGTGTTTACTGTAATGGACATGGCTAGAGTTCAGGCTACAGAAAGAAATGAAGTGCTCTCATTAGAGTGGTTCATTTCTTTCAAGTAGAGGACACACCATGTCAGCAAAGCAGAACTAGTGTCATGATCAGATTTTCTGGTCATTGGTGTACACTGCCAAGCCCATTGCCATTTCAGCTATAATTAGCTTGGCAGTGACACACCTCTCAAATGCTGTTACTAGATGAGATATGTTCCTTATGCAAGTACAAGTAGGAGAAATGGATTGTTGTATCTGGTCTGCATGGACTTTCTATCACTGGAGCCAGACAAGAAGGGAATCAGCAACATCTTGGTAGTGACCGACTGTTGCACTTGGTATGCACAGGCCTACCCCACCAAAGATCAGAAAGCAACAACAGTGGCAAAAGTGTCATGGGAGAAATATTTGTGCATTACAGATTCCCAAAATGCCTCCACTCTAACCAGTGGGGAGACTTTGAGAGCTGTTTCATCAAAGAGCTTACCGAACTGGTTGACATTGCCAAGTCTCATATCATGCTCCACCAATCCGAAGGTAAATCTCAAACTGAGAAGTTCAGTTGGACACTTTTGAACATGCTTGGAACTTTGGACAAAAAAAAAAAGTTCAAGTGGAGCCAGCAAGTGTAGTTTCTGGTTCATGCATACAACTGCATCAAAAATGAGTCTACATGTTTCTCCCCTTATTATGACATGTTTGGATGTGAAGCCAGATTGCCAGTGGACCTGTGTTTTGGAGTATCTGTGGAAGGTGTTCTACCAGAAAGTTATCTTGAATATACCAAGAGATTAAGACAACTTATCGATGCCTATATGGTGGCCCATGAAGCAGTTGTTAAAGCTAATGAGAACAACAAAACCAGATATGACACATGTGTAAGAAGCAAGCTTTACTGTCTGAAGACAGAGTCCTAATCAAAAATCTTGACATTCCAAGCAAACATAAAACATCTGTCCAGTGGAGATCTCAACTGTATACCAGTATGGGACAGCTTCCCAGTCTACCAGTGTACCATCTATGGCTGGCAAGTGGAAATGTCATTAGTAAGACACTTCACCAAAATCCTCTATTGCCCATTGGCCATCTGTTACTTGATCCTGTGAGACAAACACCTTCTTCATCACCTAGAAGAGCAGTGTAGTGCCCCAGAGTTGGGGGCACAACAGAAAAGAAAAATAGAAATGTGTCCAGCCCTATAAGGTGCCACAGCAACCCAGGTAAGGTGCCCCAGAAATACCCAGGTGCCCAGTTTTAGATGCAACCATCAAACCTGTTCCAAATCCTGTCTAAGTATTATAAATAGTTAAGGAAATAATGAAAAAGTTAATCCTTTATGCCAGCTTGAGCAGATGAAATGTCATACTGAGTATATAGAATGCCAGGGTTCTGCACATGCCCTGCCCTCTAGAACCAGAATGCAGAGTGTTTAGGGGGTTTTGAAATGTTTTTCTGGTAGAGAAAATTGTGGTAGCTGTGTAAGAGTGAGGATGCAGCAAGTGTGGAGGGATGAGAAAGAGCCTACCTGGTGGGCTGAAGCTGTCCCTGAGGGCTTGCCTGCGTGCCTCCTCTGCCTCCAGCTACTGAAGACTGCCCAAAGCTGTTGCATGGTCCGCGGTACCATTCTGAGGCACCAGAAGAGAGAAAAACCATCCGGTTCCCAGTGAAAAGGGCTTGGTGCTCCATTTTATTTTATTTTAAAATGTAAAAGTTTCGGTTCCCCAGAAGTGGCAGTAGCAGTGCCGCATCATTTGTGCCAATCCCGGGACCTCGCAAGACCCCCTGCTGTCCAGTCCCTGCCTGCATTCCCTCCCTCTGTGAGCAGCACCTCCCAAATCCTGACTGAATCTCTTCACCCTGGTTTGGTGTGGTGAGTCAGCGGCAGCATGCTTGCACTGTGCTGACCGCCACAGAACAAAATAAAGTTTCTTTCTTTTTTTCTATTAGCACTAGGCGCATAGTGCTAAAAGGCAGCTCAGAGCTGCGGGAAGTCACAGAGGGCCTAATTTGAATATTTTACTATTTAGTGACGTGGTGATGCCCAGGGAGGCCCAGCATTAAGGCTCTAGAGAGGGCTCATGAATATTACTTAAAGTGCTGAAAGAAATACTGCTACTTAAAAAGGGTAAGAAATGCACTGCTATCAAACAGGGCAAGTTAGGCCCACTGCTACTTAAAAGGGCAAGTGAGACCCACTGCTACTTAAAATGGCAAGTTAGGCCCACTGCTACTACAAGGGGTGAGTTAGGCCCACTGCTATTTACAGGGGTGAGTTAGGCCCACTGCTTCTTAACAGGTCATGTTAGGTCCACTGCTACTACAAGGGGTGAGTTAGGCCCACTGCTACTTAAAGGGGTGAGTTAGGCCTACTGCTTCTTAACAGGGTGAGTTAGGCCCACTGCTACCTAACAGGGAGCGTTAGGCCCAGTGTTACTTAAAAGGGTGAGTTAGGCCCATTGCTATCAAACAGGGCTAGTTAGGCCCACTGTAGCTTAACAGGGCTGGTTAGACCCACTGCTACTTAAAGGGCGAGTTAGGTCCACTGCTAGCCGTTTAGACCCCCAGGTATTATAGGGGTCCAGCAGCATTAGCGACCCCAGATGTTGAGGGAGTCTAGCTAGCCACAGAGATCCACAGTAACAGGAGAACCTGATTTAGCTAGAGGGACCCCCTGGTAGTTTCAGTATGTCTACTGAAACTAGGGTTCACCCAGTAAAGTAAAGTGCCTGTTTATTTATTGTAGTTTGTTCATTGAAACAGTGTAATTGACCACTACAATAAGAACTGAGACATTCATTGCATTGCTATTATTCCCATGAACCATATAAGTGCCAAAACTGTCCTTGTATTGTTTTGTGCCAGCATTTCAGTGCCAGAAAGTATTGCTTTGTTGCCAGCATTTCAGTGCCAGGAAGCATTCGAATCAGTCTTCAGGAAGTTTCCAGAGTCACTCCACCAACGTGTATCCAGATCAATCTTCCTCCGTTCTTCAGAAATCATCTCTCAGTGCATCTCCAAAGCAGCTAACAGCAACTTCCTGAAGAACCATGCGCAGTTATCTCAGTTGCAACATCCTGTTTATTATTTTCCTCTTTCCAGTTCCCAGTGTACGGCCTGGCCCAGTACATAGTCTGCCATCCATTTTCTTATTTTGTCATCTGTACCGAAGTGCCATCCAGATCTTCTGTTTCAATACCCTGCATCATCGTCCTGTTTCTTATTTTGCGTCAGTCCTTGGCTCGTCTGGCCTTGGTGCCCAAAACCCTGTTGTTCTCCCATGTTCCACAGACTTCCTTCTCCCAGCATCTTCTTCATTTCCCAGCAGTCCAGAAGTGGGCTGTGTCAGGGTGTTCTGCAACTTCTTTGTCTCCTGGCAGTCCAAAGGTGGGCTGTGGCCAGTTGTCCTGCATCTTCTTCATTTCCCAGCAGTGCAGAAGTAGGCTGTGGCAGGGTGTTCTGCATCTTCTTCAATTCCCGGCAGCCCAGAAGTGGGCTGTGGTCGATTGTTTAGCATCTCCTTCTTCTCCCAGCAGTCCAGAAGTGGACTGTGACCGCATCTGTTGTGTTTCAATTCTGGCGGCACTCAGTGGGTTTTGAGTTGAGGAAATTTTTGTGTTGTTCCTAAATTCTGGCAACCCTAGAGAGGTGGGTTGTGCCAGAGAACTCATGGTCTGTTCAAAATCATCTCTTCATCCCGTTAGTTTTAAAACATTCTAGCCAGTCAGCCAAGTTGTTCCCCTTGTGTTTCTATATCCTACATCCCTGTTTCCTTCTCAACAACAGAGAAAGCTCAATTGTGCATGAACTGCCTTTTATGACATATGTAGAGTTTTGTGATGACATGCTATAGAGTTTCGTGGAGTGGAGTGGAGTACTCCAGGTAGTAGGCACTAGGTAGAGGTGCACCTCAGGGTAGTATTAGAGATTGCATAGTGATTCTTTGATCTTAATAGATAGAATGCTCTTAAAGTGGAGCTGTTATAGTAGATTACTGAAAGTGTGCAAAGAGTCAACCTCATACAGGGTATAGAGGATAGAATGCTCTTAAAGCGAAGCTGTTACAATTGGTTGATTTAGAGTTCTCTTCATACAGGAGATTAAGGATAGAGTTCTCTGTGACCATGTTCCCTTCTTCATTTGTGTGAATAAAAGCCTATCAGGCATTTAGAATCTATTTCTAGCTCCCACCACTCTTTTTCAGGTGCCAACATCCACCTCCTTGGGACCTGTGTTCATAATTTGTGTGCAAGTTACTGGTGTCATCACAACACAGTTGCTTTATTTACAATTTTATATTTTTGTGGAGACCCAGCACAATTAACATTCATTTTACCAACTTCGGGATACCAATCAGTCACCAGGAATGAGACATGGAAAAGGAAGACCCATGCTGCACAGCCTGAACCACCAATCGCAGATCTTGTGACAGGCTGACATGGTCTACACCAGTTCTGATGAGTTTGATCAGTCTGTATGCCCTTGCATTCCTGTATTCAGGCCAGCCATACACCATTTCTGACTTGCACCAACCACCAAGAGGACAAAATAGTATCACCAAGACTGGGACTTTAAATCCAGCTGAAGCATCCTTTGTACCTCCTGAGTTTGAGCCTAAAGTCATTGACACAGCTACTGTTGTGGAGGCAATGGATGACATTTCGATGTAGAACCAGCAGAGAATAAAGAGATACCAAGGCCTTCTGAACATGTTCCTGTGCTGGATGCAGCACTCTCCAATGACCTCGTGCAAGTCATTGCAGAAAGAGCCATTTGTACATCATCAATCTAGAAGAGAAATCAAGCAACCTGTGAAGCTCACTTGTGAAGCCCTTGTTTTCTCCATCAACCTTCCCATAAATATAGTGCATAAAAGAATAAACATGCAGGACAGTCCTTTGTTGCTTCCCCCCATTGTGCTGCCCCCATAGTCATCACTGGGAACTGCAGACATACCAACTGGGGAAGAGAGTACAATTGAAATACATGCCCTTTGTTCATGTTGAATAATACCATCTTTTAGTCAGTATGTAACTGTATTAAGACCAACTGTTCTGTTGTGTTTAGCATGTTTGTGTTTTTCAGGTCTTCACAAGGATGCCAAGGATTTCAGGGAGAGGAGGATGTAACCAATTCCTAAAAGGGGACTTGCCTTTGGCTCTCTCCAGAGCACTACTGTTGCCTTTCCCTGCACTGTTCCTTCCCCAGTGCCAGTCCAAACTGCAGTTGTGAAACCCGGGGCTGAACTGAACAGTTTTATTTTTTCTCTGGGTTTTTTCATTGCTCTTGTCACCATGGCTGGCAGGCCACCACCTCTCTTCACTCAGCCTGCCCCCAGACTTTCTTCAGTGTTGGGGAGCCCACAGCAAGGAGGTTGCTTAGTGTCAAGCAGCTTTCAAAGCTGCACAAAGTGAAAACCTTTTTTTCCCACGGGAGTATGAACTTTGGTGACACTCAACAGAACTTTCCTACCACCAGTTCCCCCCTCAGTTCCACCAGATGGCAGCAGGGACTGGGAGGTAGTGATCCTAATGGCCAGAAACCACACCAAGGGAAATATACTTGTTTAAATCGAAGAGAGATGTGGTAGCCATGTTAGTCCAGTCAACAATGTAGAGAAAAAATACGACAAATATGTTGCAGGTGATACCTTTTTATTGGACTAACAAAATTATTTTTGAAGACTAGCTTTTGAGAGGTGAAACGCTCTTCCTCAGGTCAAAAATGAAAACACAACTGAGCAGTGTGACAGATATAAAGGTTGGATGTGGATTCGAAGCCTAGATTAGCAGATTACAGATCAAAGCACTGCAGTCAATTTGCACCTCTTACAAACAGGAAGACTAATTTTCACTGGAGTGTGTCTCTTGGAGAGAACAAGCTGTAGGATCAAAAGGCTGCCTAATTTTACTCTGACTCTGGACCATTAATTAACATTTCTAAAAAGTCAAGGCATAAAGAAAATACATACCACTGTCTTAAGAAGGTACCTGTTAAAACAGCCAGAGGGTGCTGATGTGAGGGTTTAAAAAGAAACTCAGAAGCACTGCTTTAAGCATAATTACTCGTAATAGAAGATAAAGAGAAAGACTGCAAAAGCCACCATGTTCGTAGTTTCTGTAGTTGAAGAACTAGTGAAAAGGAGTCAAAGGACACACAACATGGCTGGAAATGTTGTATGTTCCTGTGTTTAGCTTTGCAGAGTCAGCCAGCAGTAGATTAGCTCAGGTCTGCAAAATATCTAAATTAGTACATCATATCCCTGTGAAACCGGCATCAATTTGGAGGCTAGCTCAGCCCTGCAAAAAAAGCTAAACTGCAAGCAGGCTTAGTACTTGCACGCATGCTTTTCCCCAGGAACTGACAGCTACTGAGATCCAAGGGTTTAGCATAATGAATAATGATGAGATGCTAGCCACTGATGTTTGATCCCTGGATTTGTGCACAAGGGAGAACATGTGCAATATGGTAGATTTGTCTGGGAGACACAAGGAGAAAGACCGATGGGTACATTCCTCAAACATCCACAATGTTGGAAGAAAGCTGTTTAAAGAATATATGCAAAAAGATTTCTGTTTCCTCCAGGAACAACACCAAAGCTTCCACTCTGGGCTTTGTGAGCAATCAGGACTTACATTGACAGAGAGTCTAAATCATCGGAGGCCCTGAGTGATTGCCTGCTCCTTGGGAGTGGGTGAAGGCAAGTCCCTTTTGAGGTGAAGTAAGTAATGTAAGGCTTTATCTGTATTTCGGCACATAGTCCCAGAGGCTCTGGGCACCTTTATAGATAAGAACAAGGTTAAGGCAGCATCAACAACACAAAGAAATACAAAATCACACATACCCCCATAATGCAAAGAATCATCGCCTGTATATGCAAATCAATACAAAATATTATGTTACTTCAACTTTAAGCAGAAATGCATGGTGCCAAAAGGCCTCTCACACAGTCTGCAAAGCATGTAAACAGAAGACACAGACACATGTTTCATCCTACCAGGACTCATTAGTGTGCCTTGTCTGCATGACACCCCAGTGGAATGAACCAGCTACCTGAAGTTGGTCTATCTGGCTTGGGTTGTGGTGAGCCCAATAAAAACAAAAAACACACTAACAGACAAAGAACCTTAGTGCACAAGCACTGAGGCAAGGGTTACCCCAAATGACATTGGCTGGGAAGCCAGGTTTCAAAGAAATACAAAATCACACATACCCCCCATAATGCAAAGCATCATGGGTTGTATATGCAAATCACCACAAAATATTCTGCTGGTTCAACTTTAAGCAGAAATGCATAGTGCCGAAAGGCATCTCACACAGTCTGCAAAGGGTGCCAACAGAAGAAACAATTTCATTAGAAAAACAATAACATAAAATCAGATTTAAAAACTCTCAGAAAACACCTTGTTAAAAAGGTAGGTTTTCAGGCCCCCCCTTTAAATACCTCCACCATTGGAGCCTCCCTCAAAGATTTTGGCAGTGAGTTCCTTAGGGCTGGGCCAGCCACCTCGAAGGAATGATCTCCCCTGAGTTTTCAGCCTGGCCCTTGGAACCGCCAGGAGGCCTTTGGTGGAGGAGGGGAGGGAACGTACCGGGGTGGCTGGAGTAAGGTGGTCAGACAGATAACCATGGCCCAGACCAAATAGGGCCTTATACGTAAGCAAGTCCACCTTGAAGATGATCCTCCACCTGACAGGCAGTCAGTGCAGATCAAGTAGGACTGAGGTCACATGACAGGACCTTGGAAGGCCTGCCAGCAGCCTGGCCTCTGCATTTTGCACTAGGTGCAGCAGGTGGAGGATCCCTCCATTGACCCCAAAGTACAAAGTGTTACAATAGTCCAGCCTGGAAGTCACAAAGGCGTGTGCCAGTGATAGCAAGTCTTCTGGTGGAATCTGGGATTTAATTCAGGTGGCATTCCTTAAATGGTAGAACCCACCTTTGACAACAGACGACACCTGGGCTTCCAGAGTCAGCCTGTCATCAAGGATGATGCCCAAATTTCTCACCCAGGGGAAGCCATCAATGGAGTGGACCCCAGGACCAAATCGGTTACCCCTCTGGAGCTATCCCCATCACACCATTGACCCAGCTCAATCACTAGCACCTCCATCTTGTCAGGGTTCAACCTCAGCCAGTTTGAGGACATCCAGTCCTGGATCTCAGCCAGACATTTATTAAGCACTTCAACAGCACTTTCAGTTCCTGAGGCAAATGACATATACAGCTGGGTATCATCTGCGTAATAGTGAAAACCCAGACTGGATTGTCTAATGAGCTCTCCCATGGACAGGATGTACACCGCAAACAACATTGGTGAGAGGATTGAGCCTTGAGGCACTCCGCATGGCAGGGGCTTCGAGGAGGAGGAGAAATTCCCCATCACCTCTCGTTGTCTCCTGTTCGAGAGATAGCATTCAAGACATTTGATGACCGTTCAGGTGAGTCCACCATACACTCTAAGGAGATCCAATAGCACAATGTGGTCCACGGTGTCAAATGCTGATGAGAGATTGAGGAGGAAGAGAATTGACTGGTCCCCTCTCTCTCTCTCTCTCTCTCTCTCTCTCACCCTGAGGAGGTCATTTTACACCCAAACTAGTGCCATCTCAGTGCTATGCCTAGCTCTGAAACTGGACTGGAAAGGCTCATAGATGTCAAAAGATGAGAGGGAGGTTTGTCTCATGCTGCAGAGCCACTATTTTCTTGACAACCTTCCCTAAAAATGGGAGGTTGGAGATAGATCTATAATTCACCAGGAAGAGGACAATGGAGACCAGCACGACCCACACTCCTCATCACCCGGAAATGCATTGCGTTTGCCACACCTATACCATCACCTGCATCTGCAACCCTGAGGGAGACATCCCAAAAGAGCTAGCCTGCAGAGTCTGCTAAGGCCATGAGTACTGGATCAATACCCCTCCAATTCGTTTGCTTGTCAGGAACAGATAAGTGCAACTGCTGGGCACTTTTCCACAATTGTTATTCAAATACCATTTATAGAACTGCAACAGCCAAGAGCAATTCACCCGAATGCCTTATAGACTGCACAGGTATTATCCAACAGGTGTAGTCACACACCGTGTGTGTGTGTGTGTGTGTGTGTGTGTGTGTGTTACATATACCTTTCTTAACTTAGATTTACAAAATGTTAATATAACTGTACAGTACTTCCTTTTCATTTAAGGACTATGGGCCCTTTGCACTTTTGAAATTCAGACCTTCAAGTCATGAAACAAGATAAGCCCTCCAGGATGAAGTGCAGTGCTGCAGAATTCTGCAGTAGAGTTACTGCAGTAAACAATGCAATTTCAATTGGGGTTAATCCCTTTTGTCATGCAGTAAACCTGTGAAGCTGCACTTCATCCTGGAGATCTTATCTGTATGTGCTGCATAGGGCTGAGCTATGCAATCTCAGACATCCTTTTCACACCTGTGGATGCAATAACATCCCGTGCCCACTGCATGTACCTCCTAGGTCCTGAAAGCAGTTGTACCCATGCATCTGTGTGGCCAGTCATGACTGTGAGCGGGCAGAGGACTTGCCATGAGCTGGGTTGGGCTGGCAGAGTACTGCATACACCAAGGTAGTTGCACTCTGTGGTCTTGTGTCAGGAGAGTTCAGATATTCTAGCCAGAGGGCTACCATGTCCGATTCTCACCCTACCTGTAACGAGTGATGAGGCCCCAGAAAGGCCCTACAACTCTGTATCTCAGCCTTCCTCTTTTCCATAGAGGGCAAAAGTGAGGATGCAGATAACAGCACTCTTGTTAAATAAAAAAAAACACACCCCTGCTTCTGGGATAAGGCAGTCCTTATGTAGATTATTTATATCCCATTATCCCCTGCACCTGCATAGACTGAGGATCCACTTCAGGACTGGTCCTAGCTCCCAACTAGAACCCAGTGTCCAACTGAATTCTGGACCCTAGCTGGCTCCTTCCCTAGTACAGAGTTACACACCCATGCATATGGCCACCCAGAGTTAGTGCAACCCAGCCTTGGATGTTGATGTTGAGGCCAAGTGTGCACTGCACAGTTGTGTGGCTCCATATGCACATGTGTGTCATGTATAGGGCATGATAGTGCATAGGTATAAAAGTGTGTGGCATTTCAGATGATGCAGGTGTTTTTTTGCTCAGGAGAACCACAGATTTGTTATGTAGCTTATTGTCTTCCAGTGCTTTCACAGAAAGACTACTCAATGAACATGAAGAGTTTAAGTAATGCCACTTGACCACTTAGGAAATAATTTATCATGCCCAAATGTATGCCATTACTACTTACTTTTCACATATATGAACAAAGAAATCAGAAAATGTTAACCTTTTTCTTGTTTTTAAAAACTTTCTATTTGATGTCAACATCACAACTGTATTGGGACATTTATGCACTAAGTGTATTGATGTAATGTACATACAACAATGTATCGTTGTTACATTACTGTAAATTTAGAGGACAATGTAGCTCTGTGACTGTACATGCCAAAAGCTCATACTATGAACTGTTGGAAAGGTAAGGGAGATGCCTTTTCAGTGGTGTGTAAAGTGTGATTCTAGCATGTTAGGTTTAAAATATGTTTGCTTCTAAATTTGCATTGTCATTATCATTATAAAGATAATACACCTACAGGTATGTAAATATTAGTATTAGAGACACACTGCAGCAGCATGCCACAGCCATGTCGATCTGACAAGACTTCATTTAAAAAATTAGGCTCCTAGCTCTAACAATTCCAGTGTGAGTCCATTCTAAAGATAATTTCTTTGAAAAGGCATAATTTTGTTAGTAAATTTTAGAGTGAGGTTAACTCGGCTATGCCAACAATACAGTTTTCATGCATCGATGCACACCAGATCAGGGACCCAATATTCAAAATGGGCAATGTGGAGGGCAAGGTTTTGCACTTTGGTTGCCCATTGCCCATGACCCTGAGGATGCGATATTCAGTTGCATAGTGCACAGGTGCAATCCGACTAAATATAAGGGCAGGTTGGCGCAGCACTAAGCTGTGTAGCACTGCCCCAACATGGATCCCACCAGTGCTGGCAACAGATCCAGCAGACCCAATAGCACCGGTAGCTCCTGGCACAATATTCAAACAGCCCCATGCAAATGAGACCATTGGGCATGCAATGTGGTAAGGGACCAGTGGCATTTCCATTTAGGTGCGCATTTGCATGGGAAGCGACAGCAGGTTTGTGCCCCCTTGACCTGCTCAGTCCCCACCCTGACTACATGCACTCATAGACAGCAAGTATTCCCTGGTGTCCAGTGGTCCCCTCACCCTCTAACTGTCATCCCTGAATGTGTAAAGGCAATCCCTGGTGTCCAGTGGTCCACCATCCTTGAATATCTAAAGGCAATCCCTGCTGTCTAGTGGTCCCCCTACCCCCATTCACTGGCTCAGTAACTGTAGAAACTGTTCCTGGTGATTAATGTCCCCCTCCTACCCATCAATCGCTGGCCAAGTAACTGAAGAAATTATCCCTGGTGGCTAGTGGTCCCCCGCCCACAAATTGCTGGCCTGGTAACTGCAAGAAACTGTTCTTTACTTACAAACATCCAGAGAGAGAGAAATGTGGAGATATCACTCACCTCCCTTCATGTATTTTAGACATAGGCACTTGAGATGAATTCAGGTCAGTGGCATTATGATGCCAGTCCATAGCTATCCTGTCATTGTACTCATTTACATTCCCATTAAACAATGCTGCACTGCAGAATACTCACAGTTGCAAGATATGGCTGGCTCCTCCTGCTGCAGCAAATCACAGGATCTTTTCTCCTCAAGGGCATCTACAATGCAGGCAGGCTCCATCTCTTTGCTGCATGCTGAACTGACCACCTTTGGCGCTTAACACAGGCTTTTATAACCTCCTTCCACTCTTTCTGGACTGCTGAGGCTTTGACTTGACCTTGACATGTCTTAGGTTCTAAACTCTTAGGTTGAGGGCAGTCAGACACCATGCTAAAGTGCCTGCTACAGGACCTAGTTAAGCAGCACTTAATCTCCTGCTCCACACTGCATCTTCAGCATCGTGCAAGTGATGGGTTACATACAGTTGCCCTTCTCTTCCTTTCTGAAACTCAGTAACTCTGTTCAGTTTACTCTCCACGTTTCAGACCTGGGACAGCACAGCTTCACCCATTTCCAGCACTACACACCTTTCTGCAATGTGATCTCCACTAGATCTAACTACTGCCTACAGCAAAGACCGACCTTTATAGACACTGCTCACTGTTACAATTTGTGCCTGAGACTGTGATTCCAGGAACTCACTACCTCATGTGACAGAGAAAGGGTGCAAGAATCTGGGGCCCCTCCTTTCCCAGAAGTTTCCAGGAGCTGCTTATCTTACAGGGTTTCCAGCACAGAGGTGGGCCCACTTGTGCAGGTCTATACAGTATACTGGAAAACTCAGGAGGGAAAGCAATCTCTCTTTGTGCCTTTTGACATGTCTTTTTAAATAAGATATTCAGTGTTGTACATAGAAAACAATAATTCCAGATTTCTTATAACTCTGTTACACATTTATTCCCCTTAGTACTCATCACCTCCCTCATGGACTCTATATTCACCTTTTCAGAATCCTTTGTTGGCTCTAGCTAGCTGCTGATATGGGGACCCTTGCCTGTAAAGCTGCAACTTTCTGCCACATGATGGGCCCTCATGTTTAGGGATACTTAAATGTTGATGGCTAGCTTCCTGGGATAGGGATATGCTAAGCCTCTGAATGCCCTTGCTACAGCACCATGGATGATACTTGGTTCCTCAGCAAGCACATTGCATCAGGCATTTTCTGGGTCTAGACACTGAGTGGGCCACCAGAGGGCAAATGCACAGCCAGCCTATAGCCTTTCCTCCTCACAGACCTCAAGCGTCTCATAGGAAGCTGCAGCTTAGCCTCTGCTGACAGACTGGAACCCTGGATAAAGAATCAAACTTCAGTTTCCCCTGCAAGTAAGACCACTCACTACCAGGCAACTGGACCAGCCCCTAATTTCAAATTTTAAAGCTTGCACTATGGTGTGAAAATGCATCACTGTTTACATGCTTTTTTTATTGAGTGGAACTAGATTTGATACTGGCAAGCAGAATGTACCTATCATTGAATGAGTGTTGCACCCTATACCTTTCCACATTATAGTCATTTATATAGCACCTTTCATGATAGGATTTCAAAATGCTTGAGAATCAACACTCAGCTCAAGGTCAGACAACAACAGAAGTTCAAGCATCTCTGGAATGGAGAATGGCAACCATTTTGTGTTAGCTCACTACATAATTCCATTTTGCATGTCCAAGGGAAAACTGATTAATATTTAACCAGGTGAATCTATTGGGGTATTAATGAATCGGCGGGTGTGAAACCTGACTAGGCTATCATATTATACCAAACCAGAACTAAGTTGAACAATGGACAGATTATAAATATGCAACGTCTCTTTAAAATGCATTAACTTAATATCTATATTTTATTTTTATGGGAGTAGCTGTTCATTATTTTTTCTGCATCCAGTCACCACCAGACAGAGCTTTAGAGTGGTGCAGCCAGGTCTGGATACCCCCCTTCACCTACTCCAATCCCATGACTCACTGATATTTAACCAGCCAGAACTGTAGCTGGCTGGTTCCAGAGACTCCCCCTCTCCCCCCTTATGAGGTACATCTACACCAACAGTCCTCTGCATAAGGGCAAGCAGTACTTTGCATAAGGGCAGATGAATAAGGGTGTCTGCTTGCCGGTTTCTGCACATGATGCCTGCATGGCTGCAAGTCACTCTGATCAACCCTGTCCAGGTCTGAACGAATTTACAAGGCTCACACTAACTAGCACAAACCCCTGGAAGCTTACTACTTCATTCAACAAGTCTTCTACTGGTGAGTGCTGCATCTAACGCTCTCTGAAGGTCTGGACTCTAAACTGAGTACTTTAAATACAGTACAAGTCATTTAATTGGGATGTGGATAATGGGAATGTCCACTTTATTGGGATGCCTCACTGGAACCAATTAAGTGACCATGCATTTTAATGGCGTTAATGTCTGTTTAAAGGGGACGGGGGTGCCAGATTATTGGGACAATTTAGTCCTCAACTATGTCAAAGTGACTACTTTTTAAGAGCTGCTGAGTGGGTGTGAAATGGATTCTCTCACAATTTCTCACACTTTACCACCTCCACACTAGTCTGCCTCTCCCTGGTTGCTTAACAAAGGCCAGTTTGTGAAAATAATGACCCCCTTCCCTCACCCACAGCACACAGCACTGCACCTTACTCTCACTAACCTCAGCAATTTCTGTTTTTCACTTGCTGCTCCAATCTCCGATCTCTGCACTGCACTTGTTCCTCCATGCTGCCATTCCGGATCTCCGCACTATACTTGTTTCTCCTCACTCGCTTGCTTGCAACCAAAACTGTTTCTTCAACTGGATCAGAGAGAAAAAAAAGCATTGGACGTTGAGGGACTGTGACCGAGATAGTGTAAGCAGAATACATTTGTCTAGGTAAAGGTACAGAAAGCAGACAGATCTACTACGGAATCCCAACAGTCAGTTTCCCGAAATCTATAAGCCGGAGTTTAGGAGACCAACTGTTGGCAGACCGACAAGGTCTTGGTGCAATGCAGGGGGCAAGATCCCCGCACCCCCGTAACTAAAATAGCCAACTCCGAGAGGGAGAAGACCTCGGAGTAGGTTAAAACAGTTACTGTGGGGGGCAAAAGAGCGCCACGCAAAAGTGGAGACCCCGGAACAGAACCTGGTTTCAGCTCACTGGTGGCCGAGCTACTAGTGGCTTAGCCCTTCATGCCACGGGAGCAGCTTGGCCAGCCACTGGATTTTCCCCCTCTTGTGGTGCACGGCTAGAGGCAGGGTAGCAGTTCGTCACATCTGCTACCTTACCCCTGCTGGCACCAGCGTCCATCTGTCAGGCAGGTGTGTGTCAGGAAGCTGAACTCAGGATCCTGAATGTTGGGATCCTAACTTTTGGCATTTAGTCGTACTCCCTAAGCGGACTATTGCTACTTAGCCTTATCTACCTAATAGACTAAGAAAAACTCCGGTGCACACCTTATGAATGAAAAGTATTTCTACTTGTCATCCTGATTTTTAGTTTTTAGGCCTTATTTCATTAACATCATTGTGCTGTTTGATATCTGTCTGCGCCTAATTTAATTTGCAGTAGGTTATACTCCGCCTCTCAAGCCCATTTCCCCCTATTTTTCTGCAATTAGTTTATACTCTGTGTCTAGGTACTGTTAACACCAAACTTATTGCAGTGGGTTAAACTCCACCCTGGAACCCCCATTCGTCCCTATTTTAGGCAGCTAGTTTATACTCTGCATCTAGGGTACCAGTTTGCTCCAAATTTAACGTAATAGGTTATACTCCCCTTCTGGGTTCTCTGTTTCTTCCTATTACAATTCAATAGGTTATAATCTGCATTTGAGACACCTGTTTGTTCCTATTTTAACTAACTAGGGAGATGGTGTTGAATCCACTGTTGGGGTAACTGCAGGCTCATAGCCTGCTACTACCAGGGCAAAGTAAGGCAAGTTTTAATTTTCTAGGCACCCAATCCTGGAGGCTCTGGGCACCACACAGATCAGAAATAGTAATTAATAGAACAATACAATTGCAGCAATAAATTAAGTAGCTAGTATAAGAAAGTAAATAAGACCTAAAATAAAAACTGTACCTAAAAAGAAGGGCCCAACCCAAGGATAAGATCTAATACCGAGTGTCTGGGAAGGCCTGGCTAAAAAAGTGGGTCTTTAGGCGGGTTTTGAACACCTCAACCAAAGGGGCCTCCCGTACAGATGGTGGAAGCGAATATCACAGTGGGAAGGTATGAATTTTCTCTTCTGTGGAATCTTTGTGCTTAGAGGCTTGCAGCTGTTCTATGAGATAATATTTTACTCTGTTTTGGGGGTTATTCAGTCAGCTTACATCTACAGTACTACTAGCTGTTTAGCTGACTTTATCTCACTGTTATATCATTCACTTTTACCATCCTAGGTAAAGTTTTGGATATAGTAATCATGTCTATAGGTATATGCCCTGTCCTAACCAATTACAAATTTTCTAATGATTTGTTGTCTAGCTGCACTGTAACTAAGTCACATGGCTACTAAGATACAGAAGTTTACCACCCATCTTGCACTATGTTAAAAGTAAAATCTCCTGGGTTCCCCCTCCTCACCAGGGTGCAAATAACTATACCTTGAATGTTTAATAGTGCTTAACCTGGGTTTAGCTGGTGATGTTGAATCAAAGTTTGGCCATCTGTCCTCGTCCTTCACCTCCCCTCTGTGCTGGTCTAACTTGAAGGGTATTAAACTTGTCCAGTGTACTGACCGCACAGTGAAACCGCTAGAGCGAAGACCATCACAGCTACAGATTTTGACCAAAAATGTCAGGTTGCTGTGATGGTGCCCTGTCACTGGCATTGCATTGCCCAGTGTTTCACCCCCTCCTCGAGACAACTCCAACTCGGAGTTGTATATTTAGAAACCAGGGGGTTCGGGGGGTGCAACACCCCAAAGAAAACACACACATTCCCGACAGTACAATGCCGACACTCGGTATTGTGTCTGTCAGTGTTGGGGATGTCAGTGATGCAATGTCGCCTCTCTATTGGTAAACCACCATGCCCATCTAAATATCTGTAGTTTCATGGCAAGTAAGGTAGAGCTAGAAGCCTGGATTGCACGTTATTCACCTGACATTCTTGGCATTTCTGACACCTGGCTTAAGCCATTCATGCGAGACTTGGCCTGCTCCCTCCCAAATTACAATCTTCTCAGAGCAGATTGTCCTTCTTTGAAAAGGGTGACAGAAGGATTGTTGCTGTTTTTCAAATGTCACCTAAACGTATATTTCATGCAAATCATCCCTAATGCAATACCTCTCTGTGAATTCCTGCACACAACTGTCCTACTCGACAAAGAGCAAAACATTAATTTGGCCTGTGCCTACAACCCCCAAAAGGTGGTATCCCTGCCCTTACCTCCCTTATTGATGCAATCAGCCTGATGATTGACCATAATGAACTACTAGCCATGAGCAACTTAAACCTTGACTGGCTAGGTTCACATTCCAAAACCTATGAGACTGCGATCAATAATCTAAATCTGATTCAGCTCATCTCTATCCACGAGAGAGTCTTGTATCCACCCTATAAATGGGGGCTCCCAAAAGTCTTCCTTGGGTGTGCCTAAATGCCCACTGCCCGGTGATGTTCTGTGTTCTAACCGTTTAAAAGTAATTGCATGCGAGTGCCCTATTAGCCTCTGTGTCTGTCTCTTTAAGAGCTGCCTATCTCGCAGTGTATAATTAATCTGGGTAAGGGGATGAGTGTTCCTAAGCTCGAGTCCCACCTGGGCTGCCAGATAATTGCTCCATTCTGCCATCGCAAATTGTGCAGAGGAAGCTGTGTTAAGAACTGTAATTGTTTGCTGATTATCTGTTTTCTTAATATCGTAGTTTGTCTAACCTGCCTACTTTGCAGTATGGACTTTTCTGTTAGTCACCACCATCTTGGTTCTTGACTGCCAGTATGTACCAATCAGTACCTTTGGGGGCCCTAAAATGGAGCCTGCCCCCAGGGGTCTTGTGGGAGTGAATTTCTGTAGGAATTGTAGTTTTCTCCCTTTGGTGCCTAAATGGACCTGGAGGGGGAGCCCTTGCTGTGACAGACAGATGGATCAATGAATTGAACCTTTTGGATCACTGAGAAAGTCCTGAGCTGTCTGCAGCAGTGAATCAGTCTGAAGTAGGAGTTGAGAGTGAGAGGAGCTCCAGAGACTCGAGCAACTGCTCCTGCGTAGTGCACAGGGAAAACTGGCAGGAAGACTGTGTCTGGCCTGCCTGCTACCACCTTCCTGAGTGAAGAGACCTTAAGCTTAGTATCGGACTTCATCTGAACCTATGACTTTCATCCTGAATTGTGACCAATTTCACCCGAAGAGGACCGAAGACTTACTGTTGTGTGATCGGCCTGTCAGGACTTCCACCACGACCGCAGAGTGTACGGTTTACGCAGAAAATCCTGTGAATTGCAACCAGACTGTCATCCGAACTGTGGTACTTCCTTGCCTTTACTATGAGTGTGCTGAATGTGAATAGTGGGTCATGATTTGGTTCCCCACTGCTTGAATGTGTCACGCTTGCTGGAAGCAGTATCCAGTAACTTTGATCGGACTGAATCCTTTTCCTTCAACTTATCTGGGCCTCAACACCACGGTCCTGATTGCCACTCATGCTGCAGAGAACCACCCGAAAAGAGACCTGCCTGGGGATTCGGATCCCTGCTCAACATCAATGAACAGGAACAACACCACGGTGAATCGTGTGGGCCCTGCTTCTCCTGGCAAACCAGCACTTCATCCTGAGGTCTTCACTTTATCCTTCCTGCAACCTGGTCTGGGAATCATAAGTAAATCAAAGGGTAGCTCCCTGCAACTACCTCCTAATCAAAGTGTGTGATCTGATTTAATTGTTTTGATTGATTGTCATGAACTTAGCCCTCCAGCTCTGGAATACAAATATTGGTTTGAAGTGCATGTTGTATTTTCATTTTCCTAAGGGCCCCAACAACAGCTGATATGCCGGCCTACCCCGGGCAATGCTTCAGGCTAGCCCGTAACTTCAACTGGGTACCCAGAGTGTGTGTAACTGTGATAGAGGGACTCTTAAAGGCATGCATGCTTAAACCTGATTTAATCAGTAATAGAATCAAGCACCAGATTACGCCCCTTCCTTGTTCATGCCCCCAAATAAATCAGATCTGAATCTTTTTGCACTTAAACTTTGTGGTGTACCTCTGTACAGACAGCATTGAAATACTGTTGGTTGTTGTGGTAAATCTTGTTTTACAGGGAGTATCCAGGGCTGAGCCAGGTGATCTAGCCCTTTTGGTAAGTGCAACAAATGTGGGGTTAAATTTGTTGTCAGGTGTTAATTGCAATTGTGTATTCAGTGAACCATCTATACCACTAGAGGGAAAAGAGGGGAGTAACAGTGTCCCAGAGGGCTGTACCCACTGCAGCTATGCTACCATTGACCCTGCCTTCTGGGTGGAGGCACCCCTTCCTAGAACTCAGGCCCCTCATCCTGCTGTCAGTCACACAGGCAGGGGTAGTATCCCTTGGGGTAGCGCCACCTAGGGGTTACACTCTAATAAGGGTGGGTGACACTCCCCAATTGACTGGATGCTCTACAATAGAAAGGACAGGATTCTGTTGTCAGGAGTGCTGCCTGACTTCATTAGCAACCACTCCCCAGCCTACTGCCTGTGGAGGGTTCATGCACTGAATCTCCACCCAAGGTTATTTCCCTGAGGGATTTCTTCCAGGTAAACCCCAATTGTTTCCTCTCTGAGCTCTCCCAGGTAAGCTGGTCTCCCATATTCTCTTCCACCAATGTCTCCTCAGCCTAGTCCCTACTCATCTCCATTATAACTAATCTATAGCATAATCTCCTCTCACTAACAAACAGCAGAGTTAGGGACTGGACCACCAAGTGGCTCCACTTGGATCTTCTCTCCCTTTTGAAGACAAGAGGCAAGTACTAGGTGCCCTCCATGGCCACCTATTGTAAAGCAGACTGACATGCCTACAGAAGGCTTAGAAACACTTATAAAAGAGTCACCTGCGCTGCTAAGAGCACCTACTGTAGGAAACAATTATTGTCCTCCGTTGGGGACTCCCATAATTTCTGGGGTCACAGTAAAGGCCTCACCAGGGGCTCTTTGAAGCGGGGTCAAAATGGTATGGTACTGGGGGGGTCCACTGCAATAACTACTGCACCATTGCAAATACTTTCAACTAATTTCAATGAATTAACTGACTTTATTCCATCTTCTCCTAATCCTTCTAAATCCACTGATTTAGCTAATCTACTACCTTCTCTCCCTCTCTAACTCACCCACAGTTCTTCTTAAAGGCTATGACCATTAAGGAGGTTTTTAAACTGTTAAAATCCCTCCCCTCATCTGCCAGTGCTGTCCCTGTTGGCCTGGAACCCAGGACAGTTAAGCTTGGTGCCTATGTTCTTGATACTCCAATTGCCTACATTTCTAATTTCTCTCTCACCTCTGGTGTCATACCTGAGCTCTGGAAAACTGCTTGGTTAGTCCATGTGCACAAAAAGGGTGACCTTAAACTTATTAAAAATTACCATTCAATCACCCTCCTGTCTGTTCTGAGTGAGATCCTTGAAAAGGTGGCGGCACATCAGTTAACAGATTACATCCATCAATGCATGTTGCCACTGAACAGCATGGCTTCTGCAAGCAGCACAGTATGACTATGGACATACTGTAGTACAATTGTCCAATGGCATTATAAGGAAGTCATGGAGAAAGGCCTGTTGACTGGTGCTGTTTTCACTGACCTCTTTAATGCTTTCAGCTTGGTTAACCACAATCTATTGACCACCAGACCTACTACTCTTAGCTTCTCCTCCCATGCTGTTGCCTGCTTTGTGAGCTACCTCACCAACAGATCCCAATTCCTAAGCTGTTGTGTGCTTTGGGAACTACCTCACCAACAGATCCCAGTTCCTAAAGTTTAACCAAACCACACCAGATTTTGTCCCTGTGGATGTTAGAATTCCTCTTTTTTTTATTCTTGGTCCTCTGTTTTTCTCTATCTTTATTAACTAACTTCCTTCTGCAATTACCTCCTGCTCCTCTATCATGTATGTGGATGATGGTGCCCTTTGCTTTGGCTCCTCCTCCTCCTCCTCCTTTGTAGGTTACACAGCAAGTAGTTAGCTCTTGCTATCAGAGCAAGGAGGCAGCCGACTGAGTCAATTAGACAAGGAGGCAGCTGACTGAGGTAGCTAGAACATCTATAACTTGAGGATAAGAAGACAAATGCTATATTAGAAGTGTAGGGTCTGCAAGACATATTGGGAGTTTCAGACAAGGTATAAAAAGCCAAGTAAGCCAGCCTAGTGGTTCAGAGAGTTTAGGCACTGGATGCCATACCTTGTGCCATGCTGGTGACCCAGGTTCAGGAACGAGCCTGGGTCATCAGAGGTCAGTGGGGGGAGGGAGAGGATGCTAGTGGCTGCTGGCTGGTGGCTCTCTGCCTCAGGAGGGAGAACATGGTTTCCTCAGAGCTTGGCTGCCCCCTGGTGGAGACCAGAGTGGCTGCGCTGCTCCGAGGACTGCAGGCGTTAGGCTGAAGGAGAGGTGGAAGAGGCTGGTACTGGAGTTGCAGTGCACACGTGCACCTCCACGCACATGCGTCACCACTTCTGGGGCTCGGGAGTAGAACCAAAGGGGAGAAAATGGAGGAAATTTCAGGGGCCACCCAAGGAAGAAGCCTCCGGGCTGGCTCTGGGGTCCTGCCGGGGCATGCATGGTGCAACAAGTCCATGAATGACCCTGAGTCCAATAGGTTTGCAGACGACCAGGCGGTCCACTGAGAAGGATAAAGAAAGTTTGAAAAAAAAAAAGCCAAGTAGTTATCAGTGTGCTGGTCTGAGCTAGAGGAAGGCAGATGACCATCATCCCTGCAGTTAGCTGGGGAGAATAGACTGTTAATTGTGGACGTGGCTTAGGCAGAATGTAGCAGTTGTCTGCATTTAGACTTCTCTGTAGTTAGTGTTCTTATCAGAGCAAGGAGTTAGCTCTTGCTGTCAGAGCAAGGAGGTAGCTGTCTGAGGCAGGTAGAACATTTCTGCTAGAACACTTCTCACTAGTGGATAAGTAGACAAATACTATATCAGAAGTGTAGGGTCAACAAGGTAAAGTCGGACCTTCAGGCAGGATATAAAAAAAAACAGTAGTTATCAGTGTGCTGGTCTGAGTCGTAGAAATGCAGTTGACAGTCATCCTTGCAGTTAGCTGGGGAGAATAGCTGTTAAATGGGAGTGTGGCTTAGGCAGAAGTGAAGCAGTTGTCTGCATTTAGACTTCCCTTAGTATTTTAATAAAAGCAGTATAAAAGGCTCCCCTCCCAGCATATGCCATCGGGCTCATGTCCTAGATCATGAGAGGAACAGAGCAGAGGTTTACAGGTGACTATCTTCTTAGTCATTGGCAGACATCTGCAGTCAAAAGCAAGTAAGCAGGGGCCTCTGCTGTACGGATAAGGGATAAGGTAAAGATTACTGTTAAAGGTAGTGGTGTAGGGGGTAATTGCAGGGAAACAACCATGCAGGTAACAGCTACAGGTATAAATGGAGGAGGTACGGAAGTTGTTCAGGAAGGACAATAGGGGATATAGAAAATGGGAGGGATAAAATAGCAGGAGGGTACAGGAAAAAGCTTTACCTTGAAATGGCAACCATTTAAAGGGAAAGCAGGAAACATCCTATCTAGGGTAATGTGTTACAGTGGATCATGATAGAGGGTGTAGCTGGGAAAGGACGAGTGAAAGGGAGGTACAGTAAGGGCAAGTTACATTAACAAAACAGAAGGGAGTGACTGATATTAACAAACATGGGAGCAGTGCAAACATGGGAGTGGTGGTTGTGGATCTGCAGTTTTCTGGGAGACGTTCTGGAGACTGAGGTGCTGCCCCATCTGCACACACTTCTCATGGTTGGGGGCAGAGGTCACTGGGCTCCATGCCAAGGTGGCTAGGATCCAGAGGACCACTTGCCTCACCAAGAGGGCACTGAGTCTGCTGTCATTGCCCTAGAAGTTGCCTAGAGAGCCAAGGGCCAGCTGGACCATAGCGGGCTACAGGAGGGTGAGGCTGGTGGGTCAGGGATACATTCCTCAACCCGTGCCACTACAGAATTTCTTCACCATTCTGGCAGGATGGGACTGCAGGGAGGAAACACTTATAGTGGTGGCAAGGAAGGGTGTGGGAGCCCTCCAAAAGGGAGGCCCCAAGGTGGGAGGCAGAGGACTCCCACAGAGAAGAAAGCAGCTTCTGATGGGGGACTTAATTGTCAGGGGGATAGATTTGGGAGCAGGAAGGGGTGGAGAGTTGGAGGTTAGGTGCCTGCCTAGTGCCTTATCTTGGAGGGATGGACAGTGGATACTAAGACTTGTTAGGGTGGCAAGATTGGCTGGCGAGTCAGATGCCATTGACCACATGGAGACAAATGACCTAGCAAAGGATGGAGCAGGGGTAGTTCAGGGAGAGTTCAGGGAACTGGGGTACTGCCTAAGGCAAGAGGCATGATCGGTGGCATTTTGCAAGGTGCTATCTGTCTACAGCCAAGGGGAGGATAGGTTACTTAGCACCAGAAGCTTCAACACTTGGTTAAAAGAATGGCACAGGAAGGAGGGGTTTGGATTCCTTGGGGACCAAGGACCAACCTTGAAGGATGTGGTTCTATACAGACGTGATGGCCTGCATCTGTCTGGGAAGGATTTAGCTGTGACTTTGATGAATATTTAAATTATACAGGGGAGGAGGTGGTAATACAAATGGAGGAATAAATTACCCCACTCCACAGACTGAAGCAACAGGAAGAGAGGGCCTGACTGGAGAAGACACCTCAGGACACAAGTTAAAGGAAGCAGAGGCATAGTAGCAGACAAGGAGGACAAAAACAGAAGAGGAAAGTGAGGTGTTGAGGAGGTAGGGTACAAAGAGAGTACCAAGAGAGATGGGGGAGAGGTAAGTTTCAAGTGGCAACAAAGGCAGGAAGGTGAATTGTAGGCAGTGTGGAAGCAAGGTATGGAAAAACATGTGTGCCAATGCAAGCAGACTTGGAAATAAAATTCTATACCTGGAAGACCTGACTCTTGTGGCCATTACTGAGTCATGGTGCATAGGGAGCTACAACTGGGACATGGCCATTCCAGCCTACACTCAGTTCAGGAAGGATTGGTAGGAGAGGAAGGGTGGAAGAGCTGTAGTGTATATGAGGGAAGGTATTAAAGCAATAGAAATGCAAGGGAATCTAAGGGAAAAGGATGGGTTAGAGGTGCTGTGGGTCATCCTAGAGACACGAACCATAGACACTATTCACACTGGGGAAATACACAGACCTCTAACGCAGGGGAAGTAATTGGATAAGGCACTGGGGAAAGCCATCAGCATGATGGCAGAAAAAGGTGAGATGTTGCCTGTGGGAGACTTCAGTCAGATGGATATAGACTGGAGCCTCCTAGCTGTAGCCTTCACTAGAAGAAGAAGGGCCATCCTAGACTCCCAGTAGAGGGCATTTCTCAGGCAACTAGTCAGAGAGCTCACTCAAAATGGGGGAACACTAGACCTGGTGTTCACAAACAGTAACAGTATTGCAGATATCAAGGTGGGATGCCATCTGGGGACCAATGATCATTGTACAGTGTGGTTTAACTTAACAATGGTGGCAGAGACAAAGGACACAAGGATGCGGGCCCTGGACTTCAGAAGGGCAGATTTTTAAAAATAGGTGAATGCCTCAGAAATAGCCTTGCAGGGGTTTGCTTGGGTGGTGTGGAAGAACACTGGGCCAGATTAAGAGATGGCATAGTGAAGGCAACAAACCTCTGCATCAAGGAAGTGAGTAAAACAGAAAGAAAAAGAGACCACTATGGTTCTAGAGGGAAGTGGCTGTGAAGGTAAAGGCTAAAAGGTTGGCATTCAGGAGGTACAAGAAGACACAGATGGAAGGGGATAGGGAGGTGTACCAGGAAAAGCAGAGGGAAGCAGGGAAGGTGGTGAGTGACACAAGGGCAATAACAGAGGAAATGCTAGCCAAAGAGGTAACTAATAGGAAACAAAACTTTTTTTAGATACATAAGAAAAAAGAGGAAGACAAATGAAGAGACTGTGAGGGTAAGAAGGGCAGGGGAGACCATACAAAGGACAGGAAAAAGTAAATATTATGAACAGGTACTTCTGCTCAGAGTTGACACTGGAGGGAGAGAGGGATGGACCACATGGAAGCAGCAAGAACACTGGGGAAGGGAGCTATGGGGCCGGACAGGGTACATGCAAGAGTACTGAGGGAGCTCATCAGTGGCAGCCCTATTTGACAACTCACTGGAAACAGGAGTAGTTACAGAGGACGGGATTAGGGCAGATATAGCCTTGCTTCATAAAAGCAGCAACTGGGAGGAGAATGTCAACTAAAGGACGATCAGTCTAATGTCAGTGTTGGAAAAGTTAATGGAAACATTTCCTTTTTGCAGTTAAACGTTTTTTGGCATATTTCTTTTCACGAACAACAGAACAGTGGCTGTAGGAATATATACCATATTGCTGAGGTACAATACAGGAGGTTGCTTCGGTATAGACTGCATTAAAGCAGTTATCAGTTAATAAGGCAGGTAAGAAACATAGAGATAGGGTATGCATTAGAGTGAGAAATTATTTCCAAGGCACTTTGCACTCACAGACTCCAGTCAGGATGAAATAAATTCAAAAGATTCAAATTTCCAAAATTTCAGTTTATTGCAAAGACATCTAAAATGCATTGTAGAACAAGGCATCTGCGACCTCTAAACTAACTCTCTGGAGCTTCGGGGGTGAACAAATATTACACCCTGGTCAAAGCGCTGGGGAGCTAGTTTGGAGGTTGCAGAGGCCTTGTTTTGCAAAGCATTTTGGATATCTTGCAATAAACCAAAATTTTGGTAATTTGAAGATTGTGAATTTATTTCATCCTGACTGGAGTCTGTGAGTGCAGAGCACCTTGGACTTATTATTATGAAGCTGGGGTTAGCAACCCCTTCTCTGGTTCCAGGCCCACGATACTGCTGAGCATTCAGTTCATGGAGTGGACTAATCTAGAGTGAGAAATTATACCTTTCACCTAAAACCCAAACACAAAACAAACAAAAAAAAAAGAAACATTCTTAGAGGCAAATAAGGCATAACTGACTAAACATAGATCAACTCTCCTAAATGAGCTACGCATAAAAAGAGACATCATCCAGGAGACACTTTTAAAAGAAAAGCTAGTGGATTATCTTGAATCCAGTAGGTTACAAGACCCAAAGCAGCACAGATTCATGGGGCGAGGTCATGTCAGACAAACCTGATCAATTTCTTTGACTGGACAACCAGGGAAATAGATCAGGGTGGGGCAGTGGATGTGGCCTACTTAGACATAAATGAACAAAATCAATGAAACCCAAGGTCCTTTTTCTTGGAAATATAAATACAGTCCAGTGTCCTGAAAATTACAGCAGAAGAAGTCAAAGTCTGGACTGAACCAGTCTTCATTTGAATAATTTATTTTCTTTCCACATAAATTCAAACGATGCTTTCAAACCAACGATTCAAGACTCTGGCCAGTTCTCTTCTTCAGGGATGATGGCTATTGAAATAAACAACAGAGAACTTATGTAAATTTTACTGCCCTTCTATTATTTCTCATAATATCTTGAAGTGGACCAATCCTTCATGATTACCTCAATAATCTTCAAAATAAGTAAAAACTGTATCCCAGTGCTACCCAACTTGCATCTTCTATCTGAAAAATTTAAACCATATAAGGTGCAATAAATTCCTATTACTTATCTTGTAGTACATATTTTCTTAATGCATATGAAAGAAATACCTTCCAAATGTAGCAGTAGTAATAATTATTATTCTTGGAGGACAAGAAAGGGATAGCCCAATTGAGCTGAGGCTCATTTACAATGGGGTCCATCATTCATACATCCATTCACAATCAAATATCGAAAAACACTTTATAAAAGGTATTATAAATACATAGCTTCACATCAAAATTACATAATTTGTGACAAGATGCAAATTATTGCAGTTACAGTACTAAAACTAACTTAAAATTAGAAGCATATTATAAAATTGCCTAGTTAACCTTTTTCTTTATAAGATTAACTAGGCAATTTTATAATATGCTTCAAATTTGAATGTGGAGTTAAAGTTTCTTGTAACAGATGCTCCCCCAGGTTTCCCATCTGTTGTTTAGTAACCTGTTTAAATAAATCCCATATGCAATATTGCATCCAGTGTCAGTTCTTATATACAAAAATAAAATGAATAATATATTGATATATTCAAACATGATAAATTCGTTCTGGGTGATTTTTTCAGTTCAAATTAACATAGGGTCTTTATCTCCTATACTGTCTAAAACACAATTCAGATATACTGTTTAATATCATCTGATATAGTTTAGCAAACACAGTTATTTACTGAATCATTACCTCTCACCCTAACAACATTTATATAGTCATGTTTCTAAATATAAAAGAAAATAGAGTGATATCTTAGCTAGGAACTTCAACTAGAATGCAATATCCTTTATCAATAAAGCCCTGTTTTAAAAATGCAGTGGCTTTTTGTCCAGAGTAATCAAGCACTGATCCTTCCTACTTCATTACTTAGGTGCTCGTGTTTGGCATCTGCCATGTGGTCTTTCCACCATTCTGGTAAAGGTAGGGTTGCCACCTTTGGATGAGATGAAAAACAAATACTAAACCACACACCCATACTCCACCCCTAACCCCGCCCCTTTTATGACTGATGAGGGCATCGCTTGGACTCTGATTCGCTTGATTTATTCAGAATTGCTGCTGATATTGCATTGTGTACAACTTATTTAAATTACATCATGATTATTATTTTTAGTTTGTTTGACTTAGATTTAAATATTTTAAATTTCAGTGTGTGTTAGCATTGGGTGGGGTTAAAGACGGGGTTCAGGGGACTTTGCATTCTGAGTACACAGCTTAGCTCACACATCAAGTAACTACAAGGACACCTCTGACAATCTGCTATTTTGGATCAGGTGGCCTTTTCTGGTAAAACTATCTTCATAAATAAACTACACCAGTAATGGTGGATGACATGTAATTACAAATATCATCTGCCTTTTAAGATGTGCTACTGTCCCTTCCATTGCTCCTACTCTAAAGTTATTTGTAATGTCAAATAAGTTTTTTAATGTGGTAGGAACTATACTATGTTGTTAAATACCCTATTTTTTCCATATTAGTCATACATAGCAGATACCATTATATGTGATATGTAGCATGCAGGCAGTATAATGCAGTGGTTTAAGGCTCTGAGCTACAAACCTGGATATCTGGGTTTGAATCCCACAGCCTGCACTTGCATACTGTGTGACCCTGAGCAAGTCAATTAACTGCTTTGTGCTCCCAGGTGGCACCTACAAACAAGCTTCAGCATAGTGTGTCTCTCCTGCCAAAAAAAGAATAATAATATTTTGAGACATTTTTGATAAACTTCCTAAATTTGTAGTGCCATCAAATCTAGATTGTGTTCTTTTCACCTTGTCAGCTACTGCTCTCTCTCTCTCTCTCTCTCTCTCTCTGTCTTTTCTCATTTATATGGTTTAGCATGACATTAGCCATACTGTTCTGTGCTGTTCATCTGAAAGGCCTGGAATGGTCTTCCTGGAATATCCAGGTAGTGTGAAAATTGACAGCAATAACTACTGAGGAGAGAGGAGTGTAGTATTGCTAGAAATGGAATAAAATATTAGATTAGTAATTTAACAACAAAAGGGGTAGCAAATATTAGAATATAGGACAGATTCTAAAAGAAAAAACAGTGAGCATTTAAAGGTATCAAGGTATTCCTTATCACAGCAGTCAAAGACTATACTGACAATGCAGCCTGGAAAGGATTAGGTTGATTTGCTGCTAATGGTCTTAATAGTCTTTTTTTATACCTCTCAGACTGACTGGTATACAAACAAAGGTCTGCATGACATCTGAACTTGTTTGTAACCTGAACATGCAAGTAAAATAGTGAATGATTTATCAGAATCTGTTTTACAAGTATGTGAGCATTCAAAATGACTGAAAAAGTACTACCTCTGAATAAAACTGGATTAGCAGGTGAGGTTTCTAAAACATGAGGTGCTTTTACACACACACACTACTGTACTGAAACCAGTGTTACCTGTCCAGCTCCGATACAGCCTGTTGTGCTTCACGTCCCGATTAGACGAGCTCCTGTTCCACCACAACATCGCCCAGCCCTACATATCAGTGCAGTACTCCTTGCCGGGTAGAACAGTGGCCATGACGCAATAACTGAAGAGCTGGAGGTCTTGAGCCAGAATGGGCGCTTTACACTGCCTGCTGTAACGGCATGCTTGGGGACAAACCACCGATGCCAGGGAATGCAGTTCAGGCAAACGTTCATTTTACAACGGAACAAAAAGCATTTAGACAGCATGGGATGGACCTGTAGGGTCCTTCCGTAACGCTTATTCCGTTGTAAGACTGTGTGTGTAAAAGTGCCTATGGATTATACAGTCCACGCTAGGACAGGAGGCAACCATAATGTGGTGCCTGTCTGAACCTGTAAGGGTTTCAGAAAAATGAAGGTGTTAATTAAGGTGGTATTGTTTACCTTCCCAGGAATAGCCTTCCTGTTTGTTGGTGTGAAGTTAACAGTGACAACTGGGCAGACAAGGACACATTTTGCTCCTTTAAGTGCCCTGCACTTAAAGTCACTTCCTGATTAGCATGCACTGCAAGCAAGCAAGCACACTGAAATGTCAGACACTTGCTTACAGTCAGATGAGAAGAAAATGAAACAGTTAGGCCCTGTCTACACTGATCGCTCTTTACAAAACATTTTTAAAAACAATTTGTGTTCCATTTTCAAACACGGTTGCTGGTGTGTCTACACTGTGATCCAACAACTGTGCTTGCCCGCTTCAGTTCCCAGGCATGCTTGCGGCAATTCAGGGCACCACAGTGCATGTCAGGATACTCGTGAATGGGCATGGTGACAGATTGGGGCACAAGTTACATCATTCAAACCGGGAGCTCTGTGTGAGTTCAGGGATGTAAGTTATACTATCCCCTTTTCTTCTGGGAAGCAGTACAAACACCACATAGGTTGGAAAAGGTTACCTTAAACCGTGCTAAAGCACACTTTGCATCTACACTACAGTTAACATGGTTTAAGGCAACTGTTTTGGTCTGAAACCGTGCTTGACACCTGCTCCCATCAGGTTTTGAGCATGGTTTTGGAACACGTTTGTAGCACGGTTTTACCGTGCTACAGTGTGGACGCAAACTGTGTTTCCTGGTTCTGCAATATTATGGACTGCCGGTAATATTACAAGACTGCAAATGTGGACAGGGCCTTAGTGGAGGATCTCACAGATGCTGCTTGATCCACCATAAAAAACGAATTTGCAATGGTGAATACAGGAGGACTGAATCTGGACCTAGAAAACCGAATCCATTTGGTCAAAAACCGAGTAGGTGGTGACCTTAGGTAAAGGGGAACTGGCCTCCTTCACCTTCCTCCTTTATAGGAAATGTTGCACCTGCTCCAGACGATGTGTGACATCTCTAGCATCATTGTGTCAACCTTAGCAATGAATGACATGGGTAGTTGCCTGGACCCATTTTGGGAAGCCCTAAAAAGACTGCTGAAAGCAGCCAGCTACACAAAGTGCAGAATGAGAGCCCAGCAGGGGCAATTGAGTTTTTCTGGTAAAGCTTTTTAAGGGCCAGTATACCACTCTTTGAAATCCTCTAAGTATTCATGTCTTGCATAAACCAAATTTGAATAAAGTCCCTTAGAAACCTAAAAACTGACGGCAGATAAGGACTGCCAGGCCCATCCTGTCTGCCTGTAAACTCCTTAACATCAATAGGTTATATCAAAACACTTCCATGTTGTTACAATTTTATTATCTGAAAAGGGGGTGGGAGTTATTGGAGGAGGGGGAAGATGTTGTGACTCAAAGCTGAGCCTATTCGCTATTATACAGGGTCAAAGTCTAATCCTTCTCAATAACTATACACCCTTTTTTGCTTAGTCAATGAAAAAGGTTCCCTGCATAAAATGCATCCATTTGATGTCTTCATATAATACGTCTCACAGATAACATGTTAAGCCTATTAATCCACCAACCTTCTTTTAAAATCAATCTGTGTGAATCTCTGCTTCCAACAGATTTATTAATTCTGTCAAAAGCAGAAAAAAAAAACATAGAGACTTGATATCTGTTTGTGTAAAATGTCTAGAAAGGTATGATTTGGGATCATGGTGATGTAGCACACTCTCATGTTCACTTATTCTTAATTTTAGGGGACACATTGTTTTTCTAATTTACATAAATCCACTGGGGCACTTAATGCAATATATGACACAGTCAGAATCATAGGTTCATAGGTACAATTACAAGTCCATGAGCAACTAGAGCCATTTAAGGACTCACCACTATTTAGTGGACAAATTCCAACATCTTATTTCCCATATGAAGGTCCAGCAGATGCTTGAAAGCAGATAAATTGTTAGCTGTAACCACTGGTCCTGGGAGTGAATTCTAAATACCTACAATTCTTTGGTTGAGCCACCTAGCTCTTTTTACAGTCCTGTATTGTTCCCCTTTTAGCTGAAATGGGTGGGCCCTAGTTGCCCTATCCGAATTTTCTTTTCTACACAACCCTGCAGACTCCCAAAGTATACCATCTCTTAAGGCTTTAAACACAAAACATAAATCCCCCCTGGCCTTCTGATATGGCAAAGAAAAGACTCCCATTTCACGTAACCTAACACTATAAGGTTTATCTCTCAATTTAAACACATGTTTTGCTAGTCTCTTCTGTACTCTTTCAATCTGCTTACAGCTGGCAACACTCTGAGGTGTACAAAAAGATGCACCATATTCTAATATGGGCCTGAGCAGAGACCTATATAGGGGTACCAATACCTCCTCTCCCCTACTCCTAATGTTTCTTAAGATATTTCTAATAACGTTATGTGCCCGTTTTGATGCATTATTATTGTGTATGTCACAAGTTAAAGTATTGGAAATAATAACTCTTAAGTCCTTTTCATTGTCAGTGTGAGCAATAATTTTGTTATTTATTTTATACTGTGCACAAACATTGTTATGACCAAAGTGCATGACTTTTCACTTATTTTCATTAAATCGTAATTGTTTAGTGGTCCAGATTTCTAGATTTATTAATTGTCTCTGAAATTCCTGTATGGATGCTGCGTCATTTACTATGGAACCTACCTTCATGTCATCTGTGTATTTGCAGAGCCACGATCCACCAGAGACACACATTGAAGAAACAAAAAGAATAAATAAGAGTGGTCCCAGTATTGACCCCTGTGGGACCCCACTTAACACTGCACCCCAATCAGATATTTTATTTATGTATTTAGTTTTTGTTGACTGGGTAAGTGCACTAGATAAATTCTGCCTATTTTCAGGCATGACCCGGGAAGAGGGATACAGATGAATGCCAACTGACCTTGAACCAGATTAAGCCGTTGGTGGCATTTTTAGTGAATGGGGGTAAATTTGGCCAGGGCACCGGGGAAATTCCCCTACTCACTGGTAGGGAGAGCTGCTGAACCCATGGCCTCTGTTTCGGATGGAAGTCAGTCTGCTTGTGTACTTGCAGGTGAGCTGATCTCCATCCCTGCTGGTACAGCTATGGAGATCAAAATTTCTGGTCTTGACACTGTGGAGAGCGAAATGCCTACTGAACTATCTATGTCTCACATGGATGCACCAGATGAGGACACTGCATTTCTACAGTCTGATAAGACCTTGGAAGAAGCATGGTTACGTAAAGTTTGTCAGGATAATCCACGGTATGATCTTTCCCTGTTGCAAAATGGGAAGTTGGGCGAAATGGTACAACACTGCTTACCGTGATCTGCAATGGAGAGTTCTCCTCCTGAACCTGAACTTTTTGACATGCTCCCTGAGAGTTCTGCTGTTGCTACTGCTGACGTGGAGTTTCGTTCAGGTGGGTTTCTTCACCGTCTGTCTCCTTACCACTCAGCTATCCCTCTAGATGCTTGTACTGCCTCAAACCATAGCCCTGCTGCTCCTTTGGATACTACTTTGCTGCCTGTAAGTACACTTCCTACTGCCATTGCTGCTGCTACTGCAGTAGGGGAATTTGTTGGCTTTACATCGTGGGAGGGCGGCTTCTCAACTTTTATCTGTTCCTCCCCTCTTGAAATTACTGATGGCACTTGAACTTTCTTTGATTTGGGCTGGTTGGACCAAAACGCCGCTAGGACAGTGGCTTTCTGACCCTTTATATAGCCCCATACCTGGCTGTCCTGCAAGGGAAGTGCAATGCCAACTGGGTTTTGCTCTACCTCAGCCTGTTACTCTTCCCTCTCCCTTTGTCATGGATTCTGAACTAGAGTTGCATGCGGATGATGTTCAGCATCCTCAACCCTCTCAGACATTACTGCCTGAGACTATAATCGAGTCTTTGATTGACTCAGGGGATAAGAGACTGAGTAAGCAGTCTACTACTTGGGGGGACAACATGGACACTTACTTACCTGTCCCTGCGGAGTCTGCAGCTTACATTGCTAGAAATACCTGGGCTTCCTTTTGGAAAAAGGACCATTTTGCACAACAGCCTCTGCCTGCACAACATCACAATACTGTGCGTTTACAGTATTTAGGGGGCTTGGACACTCCACCAGACAGACTATATGTGGGTAGAAAATTGCTTAAGGACTCCTTGGGTTTTTTCTCTAATGAGTTGTATGCCCTGATACATGCGTCAGGTGATATATTGTATGATGTGAGCTTTAAATCTGCTTAGGGGCTAGACAGATTTTGGTCTAAATATGAAAAAAGTAAAACATTCTGCTTTATGGTTACCTTTTCAGGCAATACCCCTTACAAAACCTGCCATTAAATTTGTTACTATTCTTTTTAGAAATGAAAGTGTTGCTGTGCATGATATCTCTGATTGGTTGGAACAGCATTGTGACCTCTTTGGCCCTCCACAACCCATTATGGATGCGGAGCATATCTGGAATGGGGGGGGGGGTGGAAGTATAAAGTTAAACTTAAATCCAGCAGTATTGGTCCTCAACATCTTCCCAGTAGTTTCTTCTTAGGTAGCGATAGAGGTCATTGTTTTTATCCTGGTCAACCTAAGACGTGTTTCAAATGTGGCTCTTCCCTTCATTTAAATTCCACTTGTAACAGACTCCATTGTAATTTGTGCTTAGAATTTGGACACTCTAGTTCTTATGTCAGAATGAAATGATGTGCAATTTGTGTGAGGAAGGGGGCCACACATACAGGTCCTGCCCCTAGGTATCCCATAATAGAACTGATCAAACCTGTCAGGATTTACTTATCATTGATGCACAAAAGAAGAGCATGGCATCTCACAGGGTTCCACAGCCTCCTCCTCCTCCTGCTGACACTGTGCATGTTTCTTTGCCCTCTGAGCCTCTGGTTCCTTCTGAGGGGATGGACTCTCCTCCTGGTCTTGACCCCCTACCTATTATCCCTGAGGAACATGTTCTTGCTCTGGTTCTGCCTACCCCAGTCCTTTTAGAACATGACTCAATCCCCCCCCCCCCAGTTTCTTCTTCAGAACTACCGGAGCCTTCTCTTTTCCCTGCTGACCCAGTTGTGCTGATGCCCCCCCCCAACTTCTCTGGTAGGTAGCTACTCATAAGAGAACTCTAAAGCAGGACAGGCCCAGGTCGAATATTGCTAAATCTACCACTTTGCCTACCAGTCTTTCCACACAGAATAAGTTTGCTCCTCTCTCTAACTTGTTGTCTGAATCTGGTTTTGGGGATGATTCTGAATCATCTCCCACTATCTCCTCCCAGCAGATTCTCTCCTCTGATTCTGAAGGAGAACAAACTCCCCTTCCACTGCCTCCTGAACAAATAGTCACTCGGGGCAAATCCACTCGTAAAAGTTCCAGACGAGGTAAGGTAACTTGATTGTTCCTGGTTTTCATGATTTTCTCTCCTTTTTTTCCCCCTGTCTTCTTCCTCCTTGAGTATTGCCACTGTTAATGTTAACAGTGTGAAAAATGCTAAATGGAGGCTTCTTTCCTTTTCCACCATTTATGATTTGGGTTTTGATATAGTTTTGTTACAAGATACTAGACTAAATATCTCTGCTCTCATTACAGCAGCACGCAGGTTGTGGTGCTGGGGCCCTTCTTATTTCTCCTATGGTACTGATGTTTGTGACGGGGTTGGAGTTTTGTTTCATGGGGATAGGTTTTGTGTTGCCAGAGTCATGGATATGTTCCCTGGTAGAGCTCTACTGTTGGTGTTTCCTTTGATAATGCATGTTGGAGGGTGATAGTGGTGTATGCACCTCAAAAAAAGAATGATAGGGTCATGCTGTTCACTGCTGTGCAACCTTATTTATTTATGACAAAACACATTATTTGGGCTGGGGATTTTGTGTTTTGGAAACTTGGGATGGGGGGCCAAGACACAAAGACACAAAAATAATGTTGTAATACCAACTGCCTTAAGTCCATTGTCCAAAATGCAGGCCTTCTGGATACATATCGCTCTATACACCCCACTGGAGGGTACACCTTTTATAAAGGTGTCCTCTCCACTCACACTGATTTTGTATGTTTATCTAAATTTATAAAGATACATTCTGCACAACATCTACCCTTGGAAACTACTGACCATGCCATTGTCTCCATAGGCATTGGTCTAGAGGAACATGTTCCTATTGGTAGGGGATATTGGAAATTAAATAATACTTTACTGGACTTGCCCTCTATCTGTGATGATATACAGGATTTACTGAATGCTAGGATGTCCCTAGCATGCTTGCAGACTGATCCTAGTCTTTGGTGGGAGGAAACTAAGTCCAGTGTTAAATCCTTGCTATGAAAACATGCTCATACTAAACATGTTTCACAATATCTTAGGTATTTAACTCTTAGAAATCAATTGGCAAAACTGTATTCTCTTATTAATGAGGGTCAGCATGTGAACCCGTCGGTTGTCTAATCTGAAAAAAAGAAATGGGTGGGCTTCAATATACAAGAGCTTCTTCTATGTTGTATGAACACAGGATATGTACCCCTTGGAAATCTTCCTGTGATGAGGTTTTTTCTAGTTGCAGAACTAGAGCTGTAAATCGAGTTATGGTGACTTTGACAGCTCTGAATGGTACTGTGGTGTCTGGCGTGCAGAACATTCTAGGCCTTGTGCAAACCCATTTGTGCACCTTTCATACCATCTCCGGTTTATCAGATCTGGATATTCAGTATTATTTGGCTGCCATACCCGCCATTATGTCCTCCGGACAAATTGGATTCCTTGGTAGCTCCTATTTCAAAACAAGAAACTGAAATGACCATTAAATTCTTAAAAAAATAATACGACCCCAGGTCTGGATGGTCTTGCAGCTGAATTCTTTAAAATGTTGCTTGACATTTTGGTGGATATTCTTTTTGTTGTTTTTAATTGGATGTTATCTTCTGAAACATTTAATTTTCACTTCTGTGTTGCCCTACAGATTTTTTTTTATATAAAAAACAGTGTGAAAAGCAACATTAACAACTGGAGACCCGTCAGCCTCCTTAATGTTGATTTCAAGATCTTTATGAAGATCTTAACATATAGATTAGCTTCTGTTTCCTCATTCCTGATAGCACCGATGCAAATGTGCTCCATTCCGGGTCACCATATCTCTGACAATATGTTGCTTATTGGGGAATTGATTGAACAAGGGAAGGAAGATCTGCTGCATAGCTATCTCCTTCCCTTGACCAAGGAAAAAGTGTTTAATAAGGTATTGCATGACTTTTTGTTTCAGGTTTTACTCCATTATGGCATTCCTAAAAGATTCTGTAATTGGTTGTCCTTGGTATATGCAGCTGCCTCTGTGATTCCCTTGGTTAATGGGCACTTAGGTTCCTATGTATACCTCAAAAAAGCAGTGCGACAAAGTTGTCCAATGAGCCCCCTCCTTTATGTCTTCTGCCTTGACCTTCTCTTACAAAGTTTACAGAGTACAACTCTTTTTAAGGGCATATGTCCTATACATGCTGATATGGAGATTAAAGTTATGGCCTATGCGGATGAAGTCTGTTTTGTGGCACAAGACTATACCTCAGCTCTGCAGGCATTCGGATTTATAAACCATTATACAGTTGTAGCGGGAGCTTCTTTAAATAAATCCAAAAGTAGGGGGGATATATGCTTAGTTCTTCTACAGAACTAGTGCATGATATTTTGGGGATCTTACTTACTTCTGATAATCTGACCATATTGGGTGTTACTTTTGGAAGGGGTGATAACTCCTTATTAAATTGTACTGCTAAGCTGGATATAGGAAAATGTAAAGTCATACTATGGAAAACTTGGCAATAATCCAAAAAGAAAAAAGTGACCATGTTGCAAACATTTTTTTCCATTATTTTTGTGCATTAGCATGGTATACCCTATTCCTGCCTCATAGAAGTGGTATTGTTAAGTTTAGTGTTCCAGACTATATGGGGTAGTCGTTTAAATCCCATTAAATGGGACATATTGTATTTACCACTTACTAAGGGTGGTTTTGCTCTTTTAAATCCTATTGGACATTATTTTAGCATATTTTATCATTATAATATGTGGAACCTATCTGCTCCAACCTCTGGATTATGGACCTTATTGGTGGTACGCTGGTATAGATTTTTTTTTACATGCTTGAGCGATAGAAATATTACCCCTAATTCCTTTCATGCTGTTCCCCACTACTTTAAGCCTGTCCATACTAAACATAGGAAATGGAAATTAACCCCTTGACAGGTTGTAGGTAGGCAATGAAAACTTTTATATCAATCAATTCAAGAGCTTCATTGTACTAGTTCCCCTACTTTTGGTGGGCTAGATGGTCAATTCCATCCAGTCATTCTTCGTGCTTTACTTGATGTTAGAACCCTCTCTAGGATGTGGGATGTTTTGTGGTTATGTTGCCATGGGAAGCTTCCTGTTAAGGGCAATGCAAAACATAAAATTATTCAGGAAAAGGCATGTTCTAGACTTACATGTACTGCAATGCTGGAAACTATGGAACATTTTAATGTTTCTTGTCCCTTTGCCTGTGACTTTTGGCAGTTGTTGTCTCAAACATGGGGTGACTCTCGCTGGCTTCAAGTGACATATACTGAATTGATGGGAGGGTTTTCTTTCTGGCTCATTGAATATGATGAGGGCACGATAAGGCTTATATTTACTTGCATTAATTTCATTTTCTGGCAAAGCAGATGTAAGTTTATTTTTCAGCAATTGGTCATTACTCTGTTTCAGATGATTCAAAACATTGAAAATGAATTATGTATACAGTGCATGTATGATAAACTTCTGTATTCTGCTTCTGTTTGGAAACTTTGTTGGAATGTCATTCCTTTTTTGAAGGACAAAATAGGATAGCCTGTAGTTTCTTACTATTTGCACTATATTGCTAGTATGTTACATGATTTCTTCATTTTCTGTGTTTTGTTTTGTTCTCCTGTAATTGCTTCATTGTGCCTTTTTGCTCTGTCCCAGTTACTTTTACTTGTTTTTGTTTTTGCTCAGTGATGACCCTTTTTAATTTTTGATTGTGTATTTTCTATGTACTCTCATTACTTATCTGCTGTACTTTTCTTGATATATTTTGTTATTGTTCTTTAAATAAAAAATTCCCCTACTCTTTTCAAGAAGTGCCATGGAATCTTTAACATCCACCTGAACTACCACCACCAGAACAGGCAGATGGGACCTTGGTTTAATGCCTCATCCGAAAGATGGCACCTCAGCAGTGCAGCACTACACTCATGCTGCACTACAGTGTCAGTACTGGGATATTAACCCAAGTGCCTGGTGTGGGGATAGAACCCACAGGATTCTGATCTCTCAGCCTCAGAGGAGAGTGTGCTACCTGCTGAGCCACTGACATAAGTAGGTACCCTTGGATCTGCACTCTTTGTAGTCTGTTCTCCAACCAGGATCGAATCCAAGCTATTAAACCCTCATGTACCCACAGATCTCTTAAGGACATCAACAATATTTTATGAGACACTGACTTGAAAGCTTTGGTATAATCTAAATATACCACATCTACGGGAAGACCCCAATCAAGACCCTGACTCACAGGATCAAAAAAGTGGAGCAAATTGGTGGCACACGATTTTCCAGAAGTAAAGCCATGCTGTGTTACATAAAATATTCGCATTTCCCTATGATTCTCTTCTAAGTATTTCTTAATGAACTTCTCCATTATTTTTCTTAAGACCGATGTTATACTAATTGGCCTGTAATTATCAACATTAGCTTTATCCCCCCGAGTTAAAAATATGAGTGCCATCTTCCATTCCTTTAGCATTCTACCTTCGCTTAGTGAAATATTAAGGAGTACTGAAAGTAGCCCAGCTATTTCCTCAGCTATATTTACTAAAAACATTGGGTGCAGACCATCAGGACCTCCAGATTTATTTATTTTATTTATTAGCTTTTGGTAACCGGGTAATTGCATTAGGCAACAACCCTGCCTATTTTCAGGCATGACCCGGGAGAGTACAAAGACAATACAGTAATGGCAAACAGTAATGTACAGAAAATAACAACAATTAGGCATGTAAAGAACATAACAGACAGGGAACAATAGAGCATAAACTTAAATAAAACAAAATGGAGATAAAAGTAAGCAGTAGCACCTGAAAAGGGTAGGATACAAACTTTGCATAACAGTCATGAAGGCCTAGCTAGGGGAGAGAAAAAATATAGGAAACACATCAAACTAGCCAAAATATGGACTTTAGGTCATTATCCACCAAAAGACTAAACACCGCAGAGGGCAATACGGCGGTCACAAACAGGCACAATCCCCGAGAGTATAGAGGTGAGAAAACAGCAAATGCATAAAAGTGAGGTGAGATGAGTTGCTCTTAATAAACTGGGGGAGTAAGTTTTAAAAGCTTGACGCAAAATAGGCAAACACTTGCTAGCCCATTTTAGATGAGCAGGGCTGAACAGCGAGCATTGGGAAGATGGAAAATCTAAGAGATCGGGAGTGCAAGACTGGAAAAAGCATGCCACACAGTATGGCAGGACTAGGAGTTCTGGTAAGGGAGTCAATAAAACACTCTAGAGAATAAGAATGGATGGCAGTGGGAGACAGCCAGTGCAGAGCACAATAGAGAAGGCAGTGATGTGTTAGGCATGGAGCCGATAAGGCAAATCTACAGATATTGTTATACGAAATGTCCCATTTGAGAAGAACCCCAGCATTAGCATGAGAAAATACTGGGAGGGCATATAGGAGTTGAGGGAGTAAAATACCATGTGCAAACAAGATCCAAACAGCTGGGGTGAGTGAGTGAGTGGCACACTCTATAGGCCACACCAATCTTAGCATTAACAGAGTGACATATTTCATTGATATGTGCACCAAAATCAATTACTGGGTCAAGCGTAACCCTGAGGTATTTGAAATTTAAGGAGTTAGAGACACCAGTACCATCTCAGCTGCAGACCAAGAGCTTAGGGGACTCCATGAACACCTTTCAGCGGACCCGAAAAGCATGGCCTGGGTCTTAGCTATGTTTAGGGCTTGATGGTTAGACGAAAACCAGGATGTCTTAACTTTACAAGTATTTACTTGGTGGTGATCTCAGAACTCAGACCTAGACTATCAGAAGACTTATTTACAAAGTAACTTGAAATGCCACACTTCAAAAAAAAAAAAAAAAAAGAAAATGGTTATTAAATACTGTAGCCATGTCTTTTTCTTTGTCAGTTATTTCATTCCCAACTTTTAGGCTGATTGTTTCTGACCTTGTCTTAAACTACCTATATATTTATAAAATTGTTTATACTTATTTTTCTTGTCAGTTGCCAACCTCACTTCTGCTCTACCTTTTACTTTCCATATAGCTTTCTTGCAATGGCTCACCAGCGCCTTATACTTAATCTTTCTTGTGTTAGATTGTCTCTATAGTTTCAGAATTCCCTAGCTTTTTTGTTGACCAGTCTGCAAATTTTTTTATTAAACCATTTCAGCACCCTACCCTTATTGTTGTATTTCTGAATTTGTGGCATATACTCCTGTATACAATACAGCCTTTCTACAGTTCCGTATGTTAGTTTCCCCACTTATTTTAACTATTTTTTCAGAGAGAGAACAAGTGACCATATGGTGATCACTATTGCCCAGAGGTTGCAGTATATTTAAATTTTAACTGCCCCCTCATTATTTCAAAACAGTAAATCAAGAATGTGCTTTTCTCTTGTATTTTCAGTAACATATTGTTCAAGTGAGTTGTTTAAACACATTTTAATACACCTCTTCTCTAGTTGAATATTCCCCTGTAGGGAATCCCAATTTATTTTAGGGAAATTAAAATCCCCCCCATTAATACACAGTTCTCAGTTGTAATTCTGCTATCCAACATATTCAAAAACTGGTTGCTTTCTGTTTTAGTCAGGTTGGGCAACCTATAGCAGAGACCCAGGGAAATTGTTTTATTCCCAGTACAAAATTTGGTCCATAATTGTTCTACCATAATGTGGTCACTATGCAATGTTTCCAAAACATGTGCCCACACCACCTCTAATCTTTCTTGATCTAGATTTGTTAAAAAAGCATAAAAAGGAATCCCCTCTACCCAGTCATAATTTTTCAACCAGGTTTCAGTCAATCCACAAATGTCAATGTTATATTTTTTCATTATGTATTGAAGTTCCCCCAACTTATTTTTAATACTTCTGGCATTAACCAACAACATATTTAACTCTTTTTCAGGTTCAGTTGAGGTAGCTGACTTTCTCATCTGGTGAACAGTAGGACATTTACCCTGATCGGATCTCGAGGTACCCCTTCTCCTCCAAATTTCTAGTTTAAAAACTGACAATATTTTTTTCTGAAAATCTGCCCCAGCATCTTACTTCCCCTTCTGTTAAGGTACAAGTTGTCTTTGCTATACAAAGAATTGTTGTTACAAAAATATTTCCCAAGTTTTTATACATAGATACCCCTGCATCAGGCACCATCTTCAGAGCCAAATAGTCACCCTAATTATTTTCTGGTTTATATGATTACTAGCTCCGGGTACAGGTAAAATCTCCCAAAAAATAATGGTGCCATTCAAATCCTTAACCAGTTTCTCAGGCTTCATACACTCTAATATCATCTGGTCCTCTTTTGTATTCTTCAGATCATTAGTGCCTGCATGTGTTAATACCACATGTTTATCATCCTTCTTTTTCACTATTTTTGGTAACAGCACAGTGACATCTGATAAATTTGCTCCTGACAGAAATGAACTTGTTACCGTCTCCTTAAAATTCTTTGTGGTATAGGCATCTGTGTATTTCCCTATCAGTCACCAATTATGTGTATTCTATTTCTAATGTTTCTTTGGGTCTCTGTAATGTATTCTACTCTATGGCCTGATCAGGTTGTTGTATTTGACTATTCACCTGCTCACTCACTGCACCTCCCTGCATCTGACTATTGTCTCCCTGCGCTATAGATAAATTTCCCTGTCTGTGTCTTTGGGTACACTAGCTATGACTCATTCCCCATGTACCTTCCAGTAAGCTGTCTACCTGTCCATTTGCCTCATCTAAAATATTTTATAAAGGGGTGAAGGAATCGATGTTGGGATACTGAAAGTCATTGTTCTCCTTCCTTTTTTGGCATTGTTGGATACTGCCTGAAATTCCCAGTCCTCATCATTCTCTAGACTGCTCCTGCTTCTTTTTCTTGTATTTAAATCCCTGTTTTGTGCTTCCCTATTCTTTTTTGGTGTATTTATTTGTTTAAAACATTTCAGCTCTAATTCGAGTCCTACCACTTTGACTTTTAATTCCTTTAATTCCAAGCACTGCCTGCATGTGTACTCAGTCAATCCAGTGCTAGATTCTAAACTGAATTTACCACACTCCCTACATTTTATACCAAGCTCACCAGTCATGAGCATTACAATGAAATTATCCATTATTAGCATATCAAGTATCAATCCACAATTTATATGTGAAATGTTATATTAGTACAGTGCAATAAATAAGGAGTTTTACAGTTCCAAGGTCAAAAAAGAAAAAAAGTGGCTCCTGCTACATCGCTAAACACGCAAGGGTCGTGGTCACAGAAAATGCCCAAAACAGCCTTACTGGACTAAAAATATAAATCCAACCCCTACACACAGTCTAAAAAGACCTAGCATTTGTTGACTAGGCTGCGTCCCAGTAAAATTTGCAGCAAAGCACAAGCTGTAGTTCCCTTAAAACACCTTGGGGAACTATAACTCCCAGTAGACCTCCTGTGCTAGACCACTCTCTCCCCTCAGTTTAGATAGATACAGAAAAAGGATTTGGTTTTGTTTCATATCAAACATGAGCAGCCAGAAACAAGGTGTCTTCCCCCTGTCCCTCTGCTTTGGTAGACACACAGGCTCAACAGATGTCACAAGTAAGAAAGTGATTAATCTGAAATTTCTCATTTCTGCTGCAGGAGGTGGGTTCACCACAGCATGGAGTGGGAACTTTAAAACAAAGACAAAACTACTACTACTATTAAAAAAACTACTTAAAAAAAAACTCCTTCACCTTTGTCTGCAGGACATTTAAAAGAAACTCCCAGCCTGATCAGCTCCATTCTGGGACTCACCACCACAAGAGGCAAGCCAGCTAGGGGCTGTGAGGCGGAATCAAGAGCAACCCCCTGAATGATTGGCACTGCTGCCACAGACACCCGGATGGAATTACTGGGTGCCCAAGCTTACGACATTCTCCTGACAGGCCACTCAGCCCTCAGGAGGTTGGTTCACCACTCATAACTTCCAAGAGTGGGCCAAAGTTGGCCTCCAAGTAGCTGGCCAGTGTGCTAAGTGCAGCAGAATAAGGACATCTACCATAGGCATTAGCCATGGCCACAGCCTTTGGATGGAGACTTTGCCTAAAAGCAATCAGACCACAACTGAGGTAAACAATACCAAGCTGAACCATTGACATAAACTGTTGTCTATGAGTCATAGGGAAAGTACATTACAGGTAAACTGCTATGCATTTGCTAAATCTGGAAAATAGGTTGTTTTATGGCATTGGCATCTGAATACTTTAACTACACAGCTAGCATTCAGAGCTATCTTTATTCTCAGTGCTCCTACCAAAGTAATGTCGGTGTACACATAAGCATGCCATATTTTTCTGTATCATAAATTCTTTCTCCCATTCACTGCACTGTGCTGGTAGGTCTGCTTATGCCTCTTATTACCATCTGTTAATTTTATAGCCTTGGTGCTGCATGGTGAACATATATAATCAGAGGTTGTTGCTACCCACTTCTGGCCTGTACTATCCAAGCTGATACTATTCTGTTTTGTTGACTGTTTTACACTTTTGAAGCTGATGTTATCTTTGCTTGTCTGATTATTTGTACATGAAAAGAGCTCAGATTGTACTTTCATTAGTGGGTTAACTAATTTCTCAAAATCTACAGTAACGGCTACCCTACTAAAATGTGGCTGTTAGGACTCCTAACCTCTTTGGCTGTATAAGCATGCCACCACCATGCATGGCATCCCAAAGTATATCACAATATCTCACCAGAACCTCACAGAGGTTCCTGGCTCCCAATGGAACCACACACCTCTAAGTAACACATTGTCAACATACAACTAAAGTGAGGGCATTGCACATAGTACTAGCCTTCCACCTCAAAAAGCCACACTCTATTACTCCTGGTGTCACTCCTTATACTAAGGCCAGGAAAAAAACCCTCATCAAAAGCCCCATTGTATTATTACACACCTAATCAAGCATATTATTCTTACCTTATTACTATGTTCAGGAAATGTGGAATTAAATCCAGGGCATCTCCCTCAAGTACTCCCCCCATGGAATTTATCTTCTCAAAGGCTTTATGATCATATCACTAAACTTGCAGGACAATAAACAAATTAGACATGGTGAAAACCTTTTCTGTGCATGCTAAACCAGATGTACTCCTAGTCACAGAAACCTGGTTAAATGGCTTCATACCCTCACAAGTGATAGCCATCCCCTTTTATACCTTGCATATGCTAGATAGACCCACCAGAGGTGGTGGCCTACCTTTGTATATTAATGAAAAGCTCCATTCAGAGATAATCAGCTCCCATTAAATAACAAATTAATTTGAATGTTTGTTAGTGAAATCAACCCTGTTTTGAAATAAATCATTAAATATAATTGGATGCTTCAGACCCCCCCAAAGGTGGCTCAGAACTTCTGCAGTGCATAAATAATGCAGTAATTCCCTGCTCCAACGAATGCCTGATACTTGATGACTTGACTTTGGATTGGGTCACCTACAAATCCAATGACTTAAAAAGAATATGCGATGATCCAGGATTTGTACAGCTAATATCAGAACCAATCTGGCAAAACCCTCATAACCCTATGCACACCACCATAATAGACTTAACTAGAACAAACAGACCCCATAAATTTTCCCACTCGGTAGTGTTTCAGAATGATACAAGTGATCAAAATATAGTTACTTGCATTGGGGGGGGCAACAGTTTCACCAACACAACCCAAATTCACAACAAAAAGTCAGTATAATAATCTCAGTGTTGCAGACTACATAAATGAACTAGCATCCATAAATTGGCAGACATTTTACCTGGTCCCCACAGTACATAAAGTGATAGAAATATTTAACAAGCTGATACTGGCAGTTATTAATAAGCATGCCCCCATGGTGAAGTGTCAAGTAAAGAGGGTTTCCTGCCCATGGTTCAGTAGAGAATTGAAGGAGCCGCTGAGGTACAGGGACTCACTTTAGGCAACTGCTAGGCACACAAAATTAGATGTGGATTGGGCCAACTTCAAATGAATGAGAAACTCCTGCTCTAATTTAGTTAGGACTGCAAAACTAACTACTACCTAAGCTCCTTGGATTTAAACAAAAACAACAACACAGAATTTTGGAAACTCATTAAAACTGTTGTAGGTTCATCACCTGCCCCCAGCCTTCCCAAAACAATCTTGATCAGAGGCAGCCCTATCACTGATAAACAAATCATCCTAAAAGAACTAAACTCCCACTTTGCATCAGCAGGCCTGGCATTTGAGAGGCCTCCACTGCAGCACACCTCTCTACCCCTCCAGTATCCAATGAACCAAGTAGTCATACTACCTTACCATATACATTTCATATTGACCCATAATCACTTTGAATTTTTGGGAGAAAATTACAGACAAACATGTGGGACAGCTATGGGTGCATGCATGGCACCTTCCTATGCTAACCTATTTCTTGGAAAATGGGAGGAACTGTCTGTGTTTCAGAACACTAACCCACACATAGGAAAGATAGTTTTCTGGACCTGCTTTATTGATAACATTTTGTGTGTCTGGGAGGGTAATCTATCAGAGGTGGCTTCATTTGTACAATGGCGAAACGATAATGATATCAATATGTAATTTACGTATAAAACAGATTCTGAAAGCATAGAACTTTCAGATCTCACGATCAGGAGGCCTGGAACTTCTGGAGGGGATATTATTACAAAAAACTATAGGAAACCTACAGCTACAAACCTCCTACTTAGGGCAGATAGTGCACACCCTAAAAGCGTAAAGAAGTCCATCCTCTATGGCCAGTTCCTTTGTTTACGTAGGAACTGAACTGAGAATCTGGACTTCTTTAATGAGGCTGAAGAATTGAGAGGCAGATTTGTGGAAAGAGGATATGGAAATGATATTTTGACACAGGTAATGAACAAAGCCTTCATCATGAAAAGAGAAGAAATACTAAGAGAAATACCTAAGAAAGTGTCAGACACCACTAACTGTGTTACTTTTGTTACTGAGTTTAATAATTGGTCAGGCCAGATTGGCAATGTTATTCATAGGAACTGGCCCATTTTACATGCAGACACGAATTTAGGTGCTGCAGTAGGGGCAAAACCACATATTACTTTTTCAAGGGGACAGAACCTAAAAGACAGGTTAGTCCATAGTAGACTTACCAAACCAATGAAGAGCACCTGGCTGGGAGTGGCTGGGAAAAAAAACAACAGGGAGTTATAAATGTCAGAGATGCAATATTTGCAGTTACTGCAAAACAGGGTCTGAATTTGTACATCCTATAACAGGACACATATATGAAATGAAGGATTTTGTGAACTGTGACACCACTTTTGTAATTTATGTTCTGTGGTGTGAATGTGAACAGGTTTACATAGGGAGAATTACCAGAGCACTGAAGCAGAGAATACAGGAACATGTAAAGAACATAACCAATGTTAAGATTGACACCCCTGTTGGACTACATTTCTTTCAGAAACATAATTCAGACCCCAAATGTCAATCAATCAATCAAATCTTTATTTATCCAGGCAAACACCATTGAGCATAGCTCATTTGCAAGATGGACCTGGTTAGCACAAGAACACAGGATATACAATATATGAACAATCACAGCATAACAGCTCAGTAATATTATACTATACAGAGATACAATAGTTAAACATAGTCATAAGTGGAGAACAGTTTGGAAACAGTGGTTCAATTCCTTCATGGTGTGTAATGAGTCTAGTAACAGTAGCTGGAAGTACTAATGAGGACAATTGTTAGGTAATGGTATATTACAAACAATGCCATAAGAAACAAGACAGACAGTGAGTAAAAAAAAGAAGAAAAAAAAAACAGTGTAACAGGGTAGAAGGGGGTGTGTGGTAGGTGAGACAAGATAGGGTACAGGCAGGGTGGTAGGGGATAGACGATGGACAGATGAAGCCTCAGAGAGGACACAGAACAGGAGGGCTGGGAGCAGAATTAGGTATTAGAGAAATGTGAAGGAGAGGCCACAAGGTCAGGCATAGTGAAGAGGACAATGCCATCATGGTACACTATAAGTGCAGGGAAGTTTAGGATCTGGGAAAGCAGCTGCGATTTTCCTTGACTGAACTGTCATATAGTGTCTTGAAGGAGGATAGACTGACCGGGGTACTAAGCTTTAACGATTTTTATATTTTGTTCCATAGAGACGGCAGTGCAAAACTTAAAGCCATTCTCCCAAAGCTTATTTTTAGCTTAGGTACCTTTAAGGAAATAAAGGAGCAGTTTCTCAGTGCATAGTTCCCAAGGTGGCATAGCAGAAGACAATCAGAGATATATGGGGTAGTTTTTTGATAATAGCTTTGAACATCGAGAGTACAGCATTTCTGTTTCTCCTGTACTGAAGGGAGGGCCACCCCATGACAGCATAAAGGGCACAATGATGAGTGGAAAAAGGTAGGCCAGTAATGAATCTCAGAGTCCTGTAATACAACGTATCCAATTTAGCAAGATGGGAGACAGGGTAGTGACTATAAAGAAAGTCAGCATAGTCGACCAAGGAGAGAAATGTTGTTTGTACCAGCCACTGCTTGGCATTGTTAGTAAGGAAGTTATTAATCCTGAAAAAGAGTCCAAGCCTCTGCCTCAATTTCTTTAGCAGATATTCAATAAGGTCCGTAAAGGAAATTCTATGGTTGAGCCACACTCCCAAGTACTTGAATTTATTGACAAAGTCTAGGTTTTCTCCCAGGATTGCTGTGATATGTGGAATGGAGCCAGCACTGGCCAGGTTTGCAGCATGAAGAAGTTGAGAAAATAGCATTGCCTTAGTTTTTTTTTTTTTGGTGTTTAATAGGAGCTTTATGTTTAGGAGTTGGCTCTGAAGTAGACTGAATTCAGATTGTAGGTCTCCACAGGCAGCTTCTGGCAAAGGATGACTTAGATAAAGAATCATGTCATCTGTGAACAGATGGATATTGTCCTTAGTTATGTTGGTGTCAATGTTGTTTACGTAAATTGCAAACAGAAGGGGACCAAGAATTGATCCCTGGGGGACCCCTCTTTGCAGAGGTTTAAGGGGAGAAAGTTCACCTTCTGCCTTGACTTGCTGCTACCGGTCAGAGAGGTAGTCAGCAAACCAATGCAAGGATAGTGAGTCCAGTCCTATTGCCCTCAGGGAGGAAAGGAGCAGGCCATGATCGATGGTGTTGAAAGCCTTACTTAAGTCTAAGAACACTGCACAGACAAAGTTTTGATTCTTCAGGTCTCGCTGCCAATCATTTGTCACTTTGGCTAGGGCCATATTGGTGCTATGCTGTGCTCTAATGCCAGATTGCACTGGGTTTAGAAGATTCATAGTTTCTTCATAGGTTCTCAACTGCTTGCTTACAATTTTTTCCAACAGTTTGGACAGTATAGGGAGTAGAGAAATCGGTCTGTAGTTGTTAAGATCACAGGGGTCCCCAGATTTAAACAGAAGGATAACATGAGCTGTTTTCCATAAGGGTGGGAGGATTCCAAGGGACAGTGAGAGATTGAATAGGTGGGTAATTGGTACAGCTAAAGCATGGCAGGTGACCTTTAGAAAGTATGGGTCTAGAGAGTCAGCACCCGCACTTTTTTTGTATCCAACTGTAATAGAAGTTCTTCGACCTCTTTCAATGAAGTAGGCTGGAAAGAAAAGACTTGAGTTGGTAAGAAGAGGTTCAAAGTTTTGCACATCCAACTGGGAGCGTAAAGAACATGCAAATGTATGAAGTATATGGGCACTGACTGGCAACAACCCTCAGATTTGGGGGGGGGGATAGAACTAATGAACTAGTGAAGCAAGAAAGCAAATGGATCTACAGACTAGGCATAGTTAAACCAGATGGACTTAATGACCAATGTGATTTAAAATCTTTTTTAAAAGACAAGAAGAAAATGAGGAAATCATTTTGTGATAGCATTGCTTATATGTTAACTGTTCTGTCTTTTTTCTTTGTATTTTCTCTTTTAGGATCATTGGAGAATGTATACCTGTAGATCCCCACCTGAAATGGAATGTCCATTTCCCATTCTTTGGATGGAAGTTGTGTAAGGGTGATCACACTGGGACATCTTCCCCAGTCCTCTCTTCCTCATGTTTCTTCTCACTACCCTTTCCCTATTCCATTCTCTTTTCTCCCCCCCCTTCCCCTCTTCTCTTTTGTCTTCCCTTTCCTTTGTTCCTCCCTCTCTTTCTTTTCTTTCTTTTCCCTCTATCAGTTTATTTTCCTACCCTCCTATCTTAATTTTTTTCCCTTTTTCTTTTGTTTTCCACTTCCTCCCCTTCCCCACTTCCTCTTCTGGTTTCTTTCTTTATGTTCTATTATAACTTGAACTGTTTAGCTTGGAGAAGTTGAAGCCTTGCATGATTTTGTATGTTTATGTGTAAACTAAATGATTTTAAATGGTTCCAACACACCTGATTACCATATGTATGATTTGTACTAATGAAATTGTATTACTGATGGGGATATGACCATACTTTACCAAATGAATAGGTATATTATTAGTGATGCTTTAACCATACAGAAAGAGAAATATTTTTTGTTCACTGATATAAGAAGGTGTTTAATTTGTATGAAACTGACCCTTTTATCTATTCACTAAATGTACAAAAATGATGTTTTTACTACTTACATATCTATGTTATAATTATAATCACTTTTCACCATTGTTTGTCTTAAGCACATTTAGGCACAGGTGTCGTAATTTGCTAATTGATGTCTCAATCTGATGATGTCAGAAGCTGTACTAAAGTGATTTTGTAGCTCTTGCAAGCCATACCCCCTTTGAAAGCATGAACTCCGAAGCTCAGGGATTCCTGGTTCATTAATTACTGGCATGCAATAAAAAGCTATTCTAGCGTGTATTTTTGCAAACATTTTCCATCTGGAGTGTGCCTTTTGTCTTTTTTCCTAGTCATACTACCAACCATTTTTTTCAGTTCATTACATATAAGCAAGTGGAACAATTCCTGTTAGGATTAGACATAAAGAAAAGCACAGACACAAATGATTCTGACCCATTCTTTCAAAGAACTGGTTTCATGTATGTCATGGCTCCTATAACCCATCTCTTCAATTCATTACTCACGAGTCATGAGATACCATTAACTCAGAAAACTGCACTCATTACCCCCCCCTTCTAAAAGCCAGCAATACCAGTAAACTCAGCTCCTAAGGAACTCCCAAATTATATCACTGAGTTATTTCATATATCACGCAGTAACAATTCACTTAGAAAGAATAACTATATATTTCTGGACATCTCTAAACATGCTACACAGGCAGGAAAATCTGCATTCAGTTGCTTTATCCTCACAATATGGAATTCTGTACAGGCCTCACTGAAGCTAATTACTCGGTACAGACCTACAGTAGCACTTTCAAAACACTTTACACTGAGGCTTGTTCCTGTAGCTAAACTACATTTTCGCTCACCTTTGATGTTCATATTGGCCATTCATATATATGGGAGGGTTATTTATTGGGACTCAGAATAATATTTGAACCTACTTCTATTTTATATTCCTTTCTATACCTTGTATACTTTATATCTACTTGAAATATGTTGGATTTATTATTCTTGTAATCTTATTTCAACTATGTATATTACCTTGTCTTGTATATCCCTAAACGGTGTTACATGGTCTTTAACATTGTATGGTGTCCTACCAAGGACATCCTTGTAAATGAGCTTCTCAGTGGAGCCTTTTTTTGGTGAGTTAAATGAATACAATACAAATACAATACAATTTGAGAACTCCTTCAATTTCACTGCATTAGAGCAGTGTGTACAGTGCCCGCAGCTGAAAAAAAACTTTGTTTTCTCACTGAGTCGTGTTGTTGTTGACGTTGGGGTGTTCAGTGTTGTGTTCAAACTTATTTCTGTTTAATGCTCTCAGTTTTCCATGCAGTTACCCATGGTCTCCCTTGAAATGTATGGTTCCCCAATTCTGTACTTCTGAGAACATTCCAGTATTTGTTAATAACTTGTTTTATTTCAATATACTGGTCACTGTATGTAGTAATCATTGAAATCTTATTACTTAACTTGTGTTCTTCTTCCTTATGTCTTTCAACTAGATGTTAATCCTATCAACCAACATGACATTTTTGTTCTGCTTCTTTTCATGTCTGTGTGCTGTATCCCCATTTCTTATTTTTTGTAAAAGATCCCTACAATTCTTCTGATATTTCTCATCATTCCCACTATTTCTTTTATACCTGAGTGATTGACTTTTTGGTATGGTTTTGATCAGACTGGGTGGATGATAACTGTCTGCATGTAACAATATATTTCTGTCAATACTTTTCTAGTACAGCTCTATTGCATAGATCCTATTTTCTTTCACTGTCAACAAATCTGTTACGGGCTAGGAAAATTCCAAACATATACCATGCATGGAAACAATGCACCACAGGTGGTAAAAGGAACAGCAGGTCCAAAGAAAGGTAAGACACAGCAGCTAAGAGATAGCATAAACAGAGTACATTTTTATATTATTTATTTAGTTAGTTTTTGTTGACAGGGTAAGTGCACTAGACACTTTATACAACTTATATTGTTGCAATTAGTTTATAAATTGTTGTAATCAATTTATAAATATCTTTGAATAAGATTCTCAACATAGGAAACTTATTCTATTACAGAATGGGCTATTATTAAGTAGTTCCAGTGTAACAGTTCTTTTTAACTATGCAGTGTGTGTTTTGAAGTGTGGTGGAAAGAAGTAAGCCCCAAAAAGGGGCTTTGCTACTGCTGGTTCAATTGTTTTACTTTTTTTTTATTTCCTGAATTGTGTTATGCTGCAGGGTCAGGAAGGAGAGGTGGATGGAGAATTGTGTGAGGCTAAAGGGTTGGGGGTCCATGAGCAGCACCATTAGAGTGACGGTCAAGTGACTAATAGCATCTTATGGGGTGCTACCAGTCTAATATTTAAATCTATCAGGTGCAAGAAACCCTTTGTATGAGTGACTTGAAGAGTGAAGACACCAGAATGAGGACATCATCTGTAAGGGGAATCTGTAAGAGCTAGTAGATCTGCACAGAAATGAAAATGATTAAGATGTTTCACATGCCACCACAAATGTTATAAGTAAATAATTTACTGAATAACTGCTTGGTTCTATGTGATAACAGTGATCGCAGAATAGTGATCACCATTTGGGCGAGTGTACATCACTGAAAATGAATTTCGGTGATTCACACTCACAGCGAACAGCAAGAGGGCACCCGAGATCTACAGGTTTGTTTTTAATGCTGGGGTCTGTACCCCCACACCCCCCTACAAAAAGATTCTCAAATCTAGTGGGGTGCATGTCGAGGGGGGTGAAATACTTAAAAATAAACAAGCCACCTTCCGGCCAAAATAAAATGTGCTGCGTTGGACCTGAACCCTGCACCTCCCAACCAACCACCCTCCCCACCATGCCAGGGGACAGGCTTGGCAGCTACCCACCACACCCCCTCCCACATACCTTCTGTCCTCTCCCCTTCCTCTCCCCACTGTGTGTGTGCGTACATGTATACATGCGTACGCTTCCCGTTGCCCTCCCTCATCCACCCAGGTATCTGGTCGCTACCCTGCCAGGTAGCCCTGAACACGAGCACCGTAATCGAGTTGCCATTTTTGTAGGTGCTCAATTACAGTTGCCGTGTTCACTGGACACCTAACTGATTACACCAGAAAATGCCAAAATACCCCTACATAGCACTATTATGGCTTAATTAGGGGGCCAAACAGAACTCTGCTAACTGGGGACTCCAAAAGAGGTATGATCCTGGTTCCTCCTACTGAAGGAGACTGTTACTTTCCATTGCCAATGTGGACAAACTGTGAACAATTTATAGCTGGATCCAAACTGCAGGATCATTGCTAAGTCCTATCTAGGATACCCTAATAAAGAGGTGTCTGGTAAGGGCTAGGAAAATTCCAACTTATTAAAAGGCTAGAAGGGACAGCTAAAAAGATTTCTGTAAACAGTAATGTAACTGGAAGGTAATCTACTGCAACTGAAGAGTGAAGAATGAGGAACACAGGAAGGTGGTAGGATAGTCAGGGATGGGGAGGGAGCTTAGTGTGCTGCGGTGGCTGTGTGATGCATTCATTTTAAGAGGGATTCTGTGGAATACATGCTGTTGCCTAGTGTGCCATACATTTGCACTCATGGTGGAACTGGATGCACTAAAGACTGATTTTTTTCCCATAGTAGGGCCAAGTAGGGACTGAAGCAGATAGGTGCTGTCCTGCCTCCCAAATGGACACCAATGGTCCAAACTTGAAGTGGAGAGTAGTTAGCCAGGGGAAGGGAAAAAGGGGGGTTCTTTGGGTGGTAATGAGACTTCTGCAATAGTAACAGAATAATTTTTTCCCATGAGAAACACAATTCATAGATTCTGTCAGCAGATAAGGACCACCAGGCCCATCCAGTCTGTCTATTTACGCTGGCTCACAAAGCGACCATTGACCCTTACTGGCCATTGTCTTAACTTTTTCTTTCTGTCTCTATTATTCCTTTGTTTCTGTCCCATGCATGTTTAGAACCTACCACAGTATGGGCTGCCACCACCTTCTGGGGTAGGCTATTCCATTCATCCACCACCCTTTCCATGAAGAAGAACTTCCTAATATTTCTCCTTATGTGACCACCCTTCAATCTCATGTCATGTCCTCTTGTCCTGGCACTACTGCTGAGCTGAAATATGTTGTCCTCTTCCACCTTGTTTATGCTCTTGAGGAACTTGAATGTTTCTATCATGTCACCTCTCTTTCTCCTCTGTTCCAGTATGTACAAATTTAGGTCCCTTACTCTAGCCTCGTAAGGCTTGTGATGTAATTTGTTCACCACTTTGGTCACCCTCCTCTGCACTGTCTCTATCTTGTCAGTGTCCTTTTGAAGGTGTGGTCTCCAGAACTGTACACAGTATTCATGATGATGTCTCACCAGGGTCTTCTACAGTGGAACCATTACCTCTCTTCTTCTGCTTGTAATTCCCCTTCCAATACGTCCCAACATCCCATTGGCCTTTCCAACCACCTTGGCAGTCTGCCTAGCATCTTTCAAGTCATCTGTGATTATGACACCCAAGTCTCTCTCCTCCTTAGTTACTGTTAGCAACTCCCCTCCCCCCACCATTCTGTAGCACGCTCCAGGATTCCTGCTCCCCACATGCATGATTTTACATTTCTTCATGTTAAACTTTAGCTGCCATGCCCCTGACCATCCCTCCAACTGTTCCAGGTCTCTTCTCATACTTTCCACACCCTCAGGGTATCCACCCTGTTGCAGATCTTGGTGTCATCCACAAATGGGCAAACCTTTCCCTCCAACCCAACTGCTATGTCACCGATGAAGACACTGAAGAGGACTGGCCCCAGTACTGACCCCTGAGGTACCCCACTGGTCACCTCCCTTTCCTCTGACTGGGTTCCATTTACCACTACTCTCTGTTTTCTGTCCCTTAACCAGTTGCCAATCCAGTTCACCATTTTGTGTCCCACCCTCAGGCTGCCTAGCTTGTTGACCAGTACCCTATGTGGGACCGTGTCAAAGGCTTTGATGAAGTCAAGGTAGGCAATGTCTACTGCCTCCTTGGTCTACCGCCTTTGTCATCCAGTAAAAGAAATCTATCAGATTTATTTGACAGGATCATCCTGCAGAGAACCCATGTTGCCTGGGATCCACCAGCCCATTGGCTACAAGGTGTTCCAGAATTCTTTCCTTGAGGAGTGCCTCCATTATCTTTCCAACTACAGAGGTTAGACTAACTGGCCTGTAGTTCCCTGCTTCTTCCCTATTACCTCTTTTGTGAAGAGGGACAATGTTTGCCCTTTTCCAGTCCTCTGGGACCACTCCAGTGTTTAAGGACTCACTGAACAGAGCTGCCAAAGGGGCTGCCAGTTCATACCTCAGCTCCTTTAGAACCCTGAGATGTATGCCATCTGGACCCATGACTTTGTCAACCTTTAACTTTGCCAGTTCCTCTAGGACCTTCTCCTCTATAAATGGACTGGTGTTTACCTCCCTATCTTTAACTCCTCTGAAGTCCAACTGTGGGCCTTACCCATCGCCTTCCACAGTGAAGACTGAACAGAAATATTCATTCAGGATTGCTGCTTTTTCCATGTCTCCCCCTCCACTACCTCCCCCGACCCCTCTGAGATTTGCTATTCCCCCCTTTGCTTTCCTTTTCTCACTGACGTACCAGAAAAACGCCTTATCCCCCCCTTTAACTGACTGAGCTATTCTCTCCTCCATTTGTGCTTTAGCGCTCCTTACTGCCTTTCCTGCCTTTGTCAAGCACTTATGGTACCTTTCCTTGCCCTTCTCACTTTGTGTCTCCTTATACTTCCTGAAGCCTAGCCTCTTGGCCCTTACTTTTTCTACCACTCCCCCCTTGAGAACCAAAGAGGCTTTCTTGTCCTTTTACTCTTGTCTGTAGACCTGATGCATTGTTCTATTACCCCCACTATAGCCTCTTTGATGTGTACCCATTTCTCCTCCACATTCCTGCCTACCCTTCTGATTTACAGGGTTTCCTTTAGCTGTAGACCCATTCTGGTAAAGTCCACCCTTCTAAAGTCTGACTCTTGTTTTTGTATGAGCTGGCTGGATTCCTGTGTCCACCTTGAACCACAACATATTGTGGTTGCTGGACCCTAACTGTCCTTCTACCCTAAGATCTGATATCCTGTCCCCATTGGTCAGCACCAGATCTAGGATTGCTCAGTCCCTGGTAGGTTTCTGATTGAATTGCGTAAGGCCAGCTCCCTCAAGTGACTCCACAAAGTCTTGTGTCCTCATTGAGACCCCTGCAGGGATGGACCAGTCCACTTCAGGCATGTTACAGTCACCCGTTAGCAGTGCCACCCCTTTGCTGCATGTCATGCATATTTTCCAGCAGCTGCTTCTCAATTTCCTTGGCCTGAGCCATGGGGCCTTTAAATGACCCCAGTGGGTATGGCAGTTCCATTGCCTGACTCTAGGATGACCCATATTTTCTCTGTTTGTTAATGCCTGTTTAAAATTTCAGTCACCTTTATGTTTTCTCTGATGTAGAAGGCAACTCTTTCCCCCCATTTACCTTACCTATCTTTTCTGGACAGGGCATAACCAAGTACATTTATGCCCCAGCTGTGGTTGCTGGTGTACCATGTTTTGATTATTGCCACTATGTCTAGATCAGGCTCCATCATTATTGCCACCCGGTCAGGGACCTTCTTCTCCAGACTGGGGCATTTGTGTACATGATCATCTATGAAGAACGGCATTATTTTGTTTCCTCTTTTTACATCACTCCTTGCTTCATGCTACTTTTCCCAGAGTGTTTTATGTTTTATCCAATATCTCCCACCAGTGAGTTGGTACTTGTCACCTGGTAGGCAACCAGGACTGCTCTAAGAATGGCACCTGGGATGACATCAGAGTCCAAGTCAGGAAGAAGATTAGAAAGCTGCTATTAATAAGTGACTCCATTGTAAGGGCAATGAACAGAGTGGAGTGTGCAGGGAGATAGGGATTTAGGACAGTCAGGTGACTCCTGGGCACATCAGCAAAGGGGAATATGTGTAGAATTGAAATGATTGTTAGGGGGATGAGGAGGAGCTAGATGTAACTGTCCGTCTGGGGACAAACAATCTAGCCAGCAGCCTTTGTGAAAAGTAAAGTCACATTTAGGGAGCTGGGCAGGAGAATAAGACATGCTGCAACCTCATTTACTGTTTATGAAATCTTGCCAATGTGGGTCAAAGGAGAGGCTAAGCTGCTCCTGATCCCTTGCTTTAACCAATTGTTTAATAGTGGTGCAGGGAACAGGAATTTAGCATAGATGGGGAATGTGACAGTTTGGGAGGGAAAATAGGCTATTCCAGTGTGATGGCCTCTGTTCTACAGCAGAGGGGACCATGTCATTGGCCTAAAGGTTTGATATCTTCATTGCAGGCCATTTAAACTGACAAGGAAAGAAGCTGCAACTGAGCATAACCAGGTTATTATTCCAACTGCGGGAGGTCAAGCAAGCACTCCTTCTTCAAGCAGTAACATGCAGAGTCCTGTTAGGGTAAAGGATAATGACAATAAGGGAGTCATTGCGAGGGTGGGTCCATCTGGTGAAAAAGAGGGCAAACAGGGGAACGGGGCTTATGTGGATAATGGGAGTTTGGAAAATGAGCATAGCAGCAGGAAGGGAGGAGGTGGTTCAAAGAGAGGAACTGTGAAGGAGCAGAGGTGTAGCAAATAAAGTGAAAGGACTAAGACAGGCAGGAACTAAAACTGTGGCTGTAAGGGGTGCCACAGTGGCATATTGGTGGAGAGGTTAAGACACAGGGTCAGCAAGAGCAAAAGATACAGGGGGCAAAAAACAAGGCCATAAGGGGTAGGATGCAGGAGCAATGGAGAGCAGTGTGCATCAATGTCCAAATCCTGGGGAATACAATCAGTGACCTGCAGACAATAATAGCTGAAACCCCAGTGGATTTGGCATCAGTGATGGAAACATTGGTCACGCAGCACCATGGCTGGTAACTACCAGTCCCTGTCTACATATTATGTAGGAGTGATAGAGGGCAGGGCAGGGGAGAAGGAGTGACTTCATATGTGAGATATGGCAAAAAAGGCCATGGAAATCAAGGATGTGGGGCACAAATGTGGAAACATTGTGGGTTCAGGTAGTCACAGAGGATGAAGGATCATCAGGGTAAATGTGGTATACTGGCTGTCTTTTCAGAAACAGGAGGCAGATAAGAACATGGTAAAGGAGCTTAGAAGGGCAGTGCATCAGGGTGAGGTGCTGCTAATGTTTTTTTTTTTTTAACATGCCTGATGTGGACAGGAGTGTTCCAGTACCAACGAGTGCTAGAAACCAGAAGGTAAGAGAGGCCTTCCTAGTATAGAAGGTACAGAAAACTAAACAGGATGTAGGTTTAGCCCTTACAAATTGGGACAGCATTTAGACAGGTCTCAATTCATGAGTCTCTGGGTTCCAGAGACAACCAGACTGTGTGGTTCAAAATAAGACTGGAGGTAGAAAGATAGCAGTCACTAACAAAGTGCTGGACTTCAGAAGAGCTCATTTTTACCAAGATGTAGAAGCTACTCAAAAAAAAGCTAGTGGGGGTAGTGGATGTTATGGGGTACACAGCAAATGAGGGCTAATTAAATGAGGTACTGGAAGCTATAAATTTCTGTGTTGAAAAAGCAGATAAAGATAAGAGGGGAAATATTCTGGTACACAAAGGAGGTAGGATAGGTAGTAAAGGAGAAAAGGAGACAAAGTAGAAAAGGAAGGCCTTCAAAAACTACAAGGTCAGACAGACTAAGGAAATTAGGGAAGTGTATCTGAGCAGGATAAGTGAGGCCAACAGAAAGGCGAGGCAAAGTCAGACACAGGGTTAAGGACCACAGAGGGAGTGAAGAAGTAGAACAAGTTGTTTTCATGCTACATTAATGAAAAACACAAATCCAAGGAGGGAATAGTTACTTTGAAAAGGGGGATGTCTAGCAGCTGAAATTTGGTGCACAAGAGGGCAAGATCATGCACGATGGGGCCAGAAAACCAACAACAGAGTACAGGATAGGGTGTGTGGAACTGGAGGTCTAGAATGATGAGAGGGACCTTGGAGTGATAATTATAGGCAACTTGAGACAATTTGCACAGTGTAATAGGGCAGTGGGGAGGACAAAGAGAATGCTGCAGGCAGGAGCATCAGAAGCAGAAGACAGAAGCTGACCCTGCCCAGTACAGATCTCTGCTGTGGCTGCACTTCAAATACTCTGCACATGAGGAAGGACAAAGACAGGGGAGCTGTGGTGTAGAGGAGGGTCACCAAGATGATTCCGGGGCATCAAGGAAAATCATATAAGGAAGGGCTTGAGGACCCCAAATGCACACATTGGAGGACTGGAGGCAGAGGGGTGACATGACAGAGACAAGTTTCTACATGGAGTAAATAGGGTGGACAGAAGGGGATTGTTCATGATGAGTATGAACACAAGGGAGAGCTTTATGAAACTGGTGTTTGAGAGATTTGCAAACGACATCCAAAAGTATTTCTTTATGGAGGAGCTTATGGAATAAGTTGCCAAGAGAGGTGGTCCATGCTAACATAGAAGTGAGATTTAAGCATGGGTTGGATAGGCATATGAAGCTGGTAAAAGTGGGTGGTAAAGAGGGCATTCGGGAAAGGGGAGTGAGTAACTGCTAGAGTACTCATTGCAACATACCATAGGTAGGATTGGGCAAACTAGATGGGCCATGAGGCATTCTTCTGCCATAATTATCAATGTTTCTATGAAATATTTCATATTGTAACATTCAAGATATTTCAACAGTTATTGGTATCTAGTATTTCTACTTTATTTTGGTATGGAGCTAGGCTCTAAGGAAAGTAGATAGCATTATCCGACTTCCTATTTCAAACACTTTGGACATGTGCTAAGCTACAAGACAAGACACCTGCAAAAATGTATTGGAACACCACAGCCCCAAGAAATGTATTGTTACCTGTGATTTTTGGTATAGACCTTCATGCATATATGAATTACTGAACATTTTTGATGCCACAGGTTTGTCAGTTCAAGGGCTTGTTTCTGACTTTGGTCTTATGTTTGTTCTGCATTTGTTAGTGTATGCAACATGTGACAGAGTTGTTTCCCAATATTTATTTTACTTGTTTATTTGATTTTGTTAACCAGGTAAGAACACTGGACAACAAGTGCCTATTTTCAGGAGTGACCCAGGAGGTTACAGTACATAAAACACAGAGTACAAAATACAGAATACAAAATACAAAGTCAGGGTAACATGCTGGCCCACAGTTAGGTGGGAGGAACAGTAAACAGTACAGTGGCTATACATAGATATAGTAGGCAGTATGTCAGCAGGATACATAATGACAGTGAGGGGTAGAATATAAACAGGTACATCATCTCAGAGAGTTGGCAGTGTGTCAACAAGATACATAATAGCAATGGAGAGGTAGAATAGCAACAGGTAACATCAAAGCAGAGCATACATCAAAACAAATATAAGTACGGTGTGTATATTAGCATGCCATGAGGGCCTAACCTGAACTACAGTGTTCATTGAATTAGTACATAAGAAGCAAGTGCTGATATGGTTGGATTGCCTCTCCAAACTGAGGGTTGGAGAGTGCCTAATGCTGGTTCTCGGAAGAGGTTACCAGCGGTCAGAGAGCCATCTCATGATCTCCCATGTAGTGAGTCGGGGTCAAGGGTGAGGGAGGGGACTACTCAGTGCCTATATAGCACACAGACAGGCAGAGGCAGCTTTGAGGAAGGTCCATAGGGAGGCTTTGAAGCAGGGATGGGAGGGAGAGGCACGAACTAGGGCAGATAGGGAGTTCCACAGTCTTGGTGCATGGATGGAGAATGCCCTGTCACCTGTGAGGGTGCAGGTCTTAGGGACCAGGTGGAGCTGAGCAGCACTTGATCTCAAGTGGTAGGCAGGGATTCCATGATTGAGGGGAAGGGCAAGTGCAGAAGGAGTATTCATTCTGACTATGTTATCCATGAAATTGCCAAGGACAAAGGTGCAGTGTTTTTCAGGGGGGCCGGGCCACTCCATCTGAGAGTAGAGCTCACAATGATGCGTAAGGTGTGGGGCAGCGAGTGCGAAGAGACATACGTTGTTATCGGGACTGGTGCATAGGCTACAAGCCCATAGCAAAGTGTGGGAAGGAGTATACCCCGAGCTATGGCAAGCCTCGCAGCAGGGGTGAGGCAGTCTTTGGCTTTGTAGGCAAGTCTAAGCTTGCCGTTCGTGGCTTTGCAGATATTCTGAAGATGTGCGGTGAGATCCAGTTGCGGATCCAGGGTTACTCCTAGATACTTGACGGAGCCAACGACCGGAAGGAGGGTGCCATTTGCACGATGGATAGCTAGGGGAGCAGTGCGGGAAGTTATTTTGGCCACAGAACTAAAGAGCATGGCCTGGGTCTTTTCCAGGTTTATGGTGAGCTTGCATCCCTCAAGCCAGTTCTGGATGTGATCGAAGTCTGAGTTAAGTCAGGAGTTGATGGTGGTAGGATCCTGGGAACTGAACAGTATGACGAGGTCATCCACATATAGAGTTGGGTGCCCGTGGGTGGGAACTGAGGGCAGTTCATTTATGTAGAGGGAAAACAGGATCGGTCCAAGAACGGATCCCTGGGGGAACCCACAGTTAATAGGGGAGAGGGAAGAGAGAGCGTGGTTAAAGCAGGTGAATTGCTGCCGTCCCCCAAGATAGTTGGAGAACCAGGTGAGGGCACAAGGGAAGAATCTGAGAGAGTGGAGGGTGGAGCAGAGGAGGGAATGGTCAACCCTGTCGAAGGCCTTTGAAAGATCAATGAAGATGGCTCTGGTCAGCTTGCCTCGGTCAGTCTCAGACCTGATCTCTGACGTAACCACGGCAAGCGTGGTCGATGTACTATGCCCCCTCCTGAAGCCATGCTGAGCAGTGGAGAGAACTTCATAACTCTGTAGGTAGTGGGAGAGTTGTGAGGCAACAGCCTTTTCGAGGAGCTTACTGGTGGCCGAGAGTATGGCGATGGGGCGATAGTTTTTCATGTCTTTGGGGTCACCTTGTTTGAAAACAGGGACAACCTTAGCTACCTTCCAAACGTCTGGTATGACACCCGAGGTAAGAGAGGAGTTGAATATATGTGCAATCGGCCAGGTGAGGAGGGGAGTCCCCAAGCTAAGTAGCTTTGATTCAAGGCTGTCGCGACCTGCCCCCATGTGGTGGGAGAGACCAGCAAGGAGTTCTCGGGTCTCTCCAACTGAGATCCGTTTGAGATAGAAAGGCGGTCAGGGTTGGGGGTGCCCACCCGGGAGTTTCAGGGCAGGGAGTTTGGTGGAAGGAGGAGCAGGCAGGTCTGAAAACATGCAGTTAAATGCAGAGGCAATAGTAAGGGGGTTATTGCAGTTAGTCCCACTGATGTTCATATCGGCAATCGTTTTCTTGGTGACCCCCCGACCAGGTATTTGATGTTTTGTCAAAAGCGCCATGGGTTTTTTGCAGAATCTAGCAGGGCCAATTTGCAATAGTCAGTCTTGGCAGAGCGTATGGCTCTCTTGCAGGAGTTTCTGAGCCACTGATATTCGAGAAGGTCGTTATTGTTGCCGGAGATCTTGTGTTTCGCCCAGCATTTGTCTCTAAGCTTCATGAGGAAGAATAGTCCTCCATGGAGCCACTTTTTGACAGTCCCCTTCACCCTCCTCTTAGTGAGGGGTGCATGTCTGTTTTGCACGGGGACAAACCCTGCAAGGAAAAGATCAAGGGCTGCAACGGGGTCATTGGTGGCGGTGACCCTAGACCAGTCGACACTTCGTAGATCCTCAAGGAAGTCATTGAGGATGAGCTTGAAATAGTACCTCACCATGATCACTCTGCTGGGGACTCTAGTCGTGGAGCTGCCCCAAACACAGTAGGTTGGGGAGTGATCAGAGATGGTGTCTGGGAGAGTTCTCGAGTAGACAATTCTGTCCAGTCTGTTGCTCAGTATCCAATCAAGCAGTGACCCTTTGTCCCACCGAGGGGAGATTCTTGTTGGTCCCGAGATGGTCTGGCTGAGGGCAAGGCCTGAGAGAATAGGCTCATAAAGCTTGGTATTAGGTCCCAGCCAGTTGAGGTTGAGGTTCCCCAGGATTAGAAGCTTGTTTGAGCCAATCCTTTCTTTAAGGAGGTCTAGTAGGGAGGAGAGCCCTTGGACACCACCCTTCCGAGGGTTGTAGGCACAGACAAGATGCACCTTTTTGTGTTCCCCAGCAGGAGCAGGGAGTGAAGGAACTCACAGGCAGGGGTTTCAGGGGGTGACTGGGAAACAGACAACACATTAAGGTGTACCCTGTAGTAAAGGAGCACACACCCCCAAGCTTACTGCCTGGCCTGTCCTGCCAGATATGGCTGTAGCCCAGGAGGGCACACGCGGAGTCAGGAATGCGAGGCTTCAGCCACGTTTCCGTGATGCCCAGAATGTCAGACTTGTAGTAGGCCACCCAGGCCATTAGTTCAGCCAGGTTTTGGAGGATGCTGTGGATATTGAGGTGCGCTATTTCTAAGCCTTTGGCAGATAGCCAGGCTGAGGGGGGCTTGAGGGAGTACGGGGTTGTCAAGGGTCCTAGGCAACTGGCTAAGCACCCAGCCTGCCTAAGTGGGGCCATGGCCCAAGCAGTTGACTGGTAGAAGTGTAAAGCTGAGCACCTTGGGTGCACCCTTAGCGACAGGACAGGGTTTGAATAGTGTGAAGCCCCCCAGGTAGGACCCAGGGGACTGGTAGTCAGAAGAGGAGGAAACCAGTGGACATGGCTGGGGTACGCTTGCAGCGCTCTAGGAGAGATCAAGCAGCTCAAATAATTTAAATACAGGCTGCCAGCGTAGGACATACGATTAGAACAGGGGATGCCTCTGGTGGCGAGAAAGTATAGCCTGCAAATGGCAAAGTGGGCTTGAATCAGGGGAGGCCTCTAGTGGCAAAAAGTATAGCCTGCAAATGGCAAAGTGGGCTGATTGTTTTTTCACCACACGTGACTACAAGTATAAAGCTCGGTGACGACCACAGGTGGTGGTGGGGGTGGTTGGGCAGCCGGCGAGGCCAGAAACCATCTAGCAGCTCCTGGGCAGCAGCACGCCCCACGAGGCACTGTGCAAGGCCAAACAGTACGTAGCCCACCTGGAGAAAGGTGCTCACGCTAGCTGCAGGGTAACTAAATTGTTTTGTCAGTTGTTTTAAAGTCTGACTTTGTTATCTAGCCAAAAACAGCTTTGCGTACAAGGCCTTTGTCTGGCGCAGTCTGGAGTCGGCATTTACCTTGTGATGGCTCGCTCTGGAGGTGAGGGAGGGCAGGCATGGTAGCCCTCACGACCTCCAGGTCGGGACACCTCTCAGCAGCTGGAATTCAAACCTGTGCAGAACAAAGGTTGGAGGTGAGCTTTATATGCTGAGCAGGAGTGAGGAGATAGGACAGGAGTGAGGGCGGGGGGGGAGCTTATGCATTACAGACAGGGATCAGAGAGGTGCCAAAAAAGTCCAGTAACCTAAGCATCACATTACAATACTAAAGAATTTGGACAGCACTTATCTCCAGTGACTAAATTCCCCCAACACAGTAACAACACCTTTTTCCACCCTAGAGAGGGTCTAAAATGTTGAAACCAGCCCCCTGTTAGCCGTGGAATAAAAGTATGTCCACCCCCCCAAGTAGTACCCACACATTGCCCTTCCCTTAAGGTAACAGTAAACAGAGTTCTGAAAATAGCAGGTACAATAATTGCATTGGAGAGACGGGCTTAAGAGACACGATCTATGCAGCACTCACTTAAGGTACCACATAGTCTAGTAACAATTGCTGGAGAAACGTAGATAAAATGAGGTAGAAAACCTATCTGAACATCTGTGCTGGCGGTGACTTGCACAAGATGGTGCTAAGTTCAAAAACTGTCTAGCAGATCCTGGGCAGCGGCGCACCCCGCGAGGCACTGTGCAAGGCCAAACAGTATGTAGCCCACCTGGAGAAAGGCGCTCACGCTAGCTGCAGGGGAAACTAAATTGTTTTGTCAGTTGTTTCAAAGTTCGACTTTGTTATCTAGCCAAAAATGGCTTTGCGTACAAGACCTTTGTCAGGCACACTCTGGAGTTGGCGTTTACCTTGCGATGGCTCACTCTGGGGGTTGGGGAGGGCAGGCACAGCAGCCCTCACAATCTCTGGGTCAGGACACCTCTCAGCAGCTGGGATTTGAACCTTGCGATGGCTCGCTCTGGGGGTGGGGGAGGGCAGGTATGGCAGCCCTCATGACCTCCGGGTAGGGATACCTCTCAGCAGCCAGGATTCGAACCTCCATATATATACTACAGTAAGATATATGAGACGGTTGCTGCCACTCCATAATTTAAGACACATCACAGGACAGTCTAACAGGTAGTTTTCCTTCCACATGGAAGGGGAATTGCAGGGCAGGGTGTTATTTTTTTCCCTCCTCTGGTGCCTTACTGTGTCTGCAGGTTGCTGTAGATATCACAGTGGCTTTTGGGTTCATATCATCCTCAATAATGGTGGAGGGGCATATCCAGTGACAGAATGTAATAATGCAGTGTCTCCACCCAGAGGAGGATTAGAGTATAGTTGGCCTGCTGACAATAGAACACAATCATTTGGGTCTGTATTGTCTCCAACAACAGGCATGGGGGAAGGGTTCATAGCCAGTGACAGAATGTAATAAGCCAGTGTCTTCATCCAGAGGAAGATTAAAAGTGGGCCTGCTGACAATAAGACACAACTGCTTGGGATAATGTACCTACTTACCTCCTCACTAGGGTCACCTCACCTATGAACTCACATCCTGCAATGATAATTCCACCAGCACGCAAATATATTCTAAGCAATCAAAGATAACAGACAAATAAATCAACAGAAAGAACATAGCTTTATTTAGGGTCATAAACCCTGTAAGGTGGAGGTGGGGTGGTGGTTAGATACTAGCTTGCTTTCTGCTGCTTGATTTGGGGCCAGCTTGACCACACATGTGGCAGCTCTTTTTTTTTCCCCCTTAGAAGGCACAGTCAAATCAAATATGTTCCTGGGCTATCACTAACTATACCCATCCAGGCACATCTCTCAAATGCAGCCTGCCTCCAAACCGCAGTGCACAGTACAATATGCAGACTGTCATGCTCCTGTACTGGAGGTGCTACCCTCTTCCATGGTTCCCTGTAATTTTACCCTTTTCATTTATAGGAAACTCCCAACACATTATTGGGTACCCAGTTGAGACACTGTTCTAGGCTCGGTGGTGTTGCATGTGGTTGGCAGGTGGTGAAGCACTTTAAATTAGCAGAAGTAGTAGAACTGATTAAGAAATAAAACACAAACACAAAGGCTACATATTTTCAAGTAGATTCCAAACCCAAACCTCAAACGGGTATTTGTAAATCTCCTGTGCAGATGTCCAATCCCCATGAAATAAAATTTTTCAAACACTTTAGGTATTTCAACAAAAAAATACCACTGACAACTTAATCTGGTTCAAGGTCAGTTAGTATTCATCTGTATCCCCTTCCCCCGAGTCGTGCCTGAAAATAGGCAGGATTTGTCTAGTGCACTTACCTGGTCAACAAAAGCTAAATAAATAAATAAATAAATACATTTTCCAGGCAGCAGTGGCAAGCCCTGATTTTATCTACAGTTCTGGTGGTTGTAGAGCTCCGTTACTAGCCAGGACTTCAGTGCTGTAGCTTTTGTTGATCACTCTGAGGCGATCAGTCTCCATGGTCTCTCACTTTTACTGTTTGTCTGCCTTTCTCATTCTCTTATAGTGCATCTGATATGATGATTGGTAATGTAGCTCAGAGGCTCGGCTGTCCTCTGATCAGTCAGTCCACAGGGGCTCTGTGCCACCCTTCACATCAAGGTGTCCAGTCCCAAGGGGTCTTGATAGCCTGGTTCCAGGCTATCATATCCAATGAATAGAACCTGCATCATCTCAGGCAGCAGTTTTTATAGTACTCATTAAGCGCTGACTTGTCAACATTGCAAATATGCTTGGCTAGCATGGGAATGCCTCCTTTTCTGCTAAGCAGGAAAACTGCCTTTTATCACCATTCATCAGTAGGCAGCTGCACAGTCTGCCACAGCACAGTTCCAGCAGCTTGTCTCACAACAGGAGCTAAAACAGAATGCTATGGATCATGTAGCATCCCCTCCTATTTAGAAGGAGAAAATGCATTACTGATTGGTCCAAGGAATCTGTCAGTCAGGACAGGAGGACCTTGGGATCTGCCGCTAGGTGTATAACTGGGGACTAGAAAGGCACCTGAATTAATTAAGTCCATCTGTAGTCTATATGAGCCCCTTTGACTCCTAAGTAGGGCAATGACTCTGATTGTTTGGCTCTCTGCCCGTTTGACAACATAGACATGGCAAGGCAGGTCAAAGGTGGCCAACCTGGTGACTGAGTTGTAGTCCAATTTACAGTCGCCATAAAACGACAGTTTATGTAAATTACAAAATCCAAACATGCACCTACACCCTGAACCAACCCTGCATGAGTCTCAGCTCGTGTCTGCTTGGATTGGTTTAAAGATAGACAATCTTAGCCCAGCCCGGTGGCGCTGAGGGCTGAGGCACTGGATGCCATACCTCGCACCATGCAGGCGACCCAAATTCGGGAGTGAGCTCCGGTGCTGGGGGTCGGCAGGGGAGGGATCAGATTGAGCACCCAGCGGGCTGCTCTCCTGTCCTGGGAGGAGGGCATTGGGTTGTCTGGAGCTCTGGCGACCCCTGGTGGAGACCAGAATGCCACAGAAGCATGGTCAGCACATCACAGCATGTCCGGCGCTGGCAGGGTTGCCGTGCACCTAGCATCAGGGGGTGCACATGCAATGGGAGGATGGGGAAGAAAAACGGAAAATACCTGGTGAGTGGGGATAGGTGACAGCACCTTTCTTCTAAAGCCCAGTGCCAGATCTGACTTGGAATAACCCTCATCACTCCTCCACCCCGTCCCCGCCCGCTTGCCAGAGTCTGTTTCTTTAGGAGCCCAAGTAGTGGTCGGGCTACCCTCCCTGGGTGGGTTAAACCAGAGGTGCTGGCAGTGGGAGGGGGGGGAGTGAGTGGGACATAGTCCACAGCGGATCTCAGGTGGGCAGGTACAGGGAGAGGATGCCTGAGAGTGTTCCCCCTAGCCATGACAGGAGGAAATAAAGTTGAAAAAAAAAAAAGATAGGCAATCTTAAGTCCTGGGGATGACAAGGCACTGTTGGCTCCATGGGCAGTGGTGAATGCTGTTTAGTACTGTACATTTGTAGAAAGAGAGTCTTAAAGGCACAGTAACCCATGGACAGCAAAAGGTTTATAAGTATTACTTCCTGTTTAAGTTTCTCAAAACTTCATTGACAGAAAGATGACCCTTATTGTTCCATATTTTTCTTTACCAAGTTACCCAATTGTGTACTTATTGTATTATTAACAGACTTGAAATAAACTTGCCTAAATACTTGATAGATTAAACAAAATAATTGATTTTACATTCTGAGACTGTAGAGACTTGACCAAAGTTCAGTCTGTATGAAGATAAGGATTACATTTTTGTTTAACAATTATATAGCCAAAGTACACAGCACATGGTTATTGCTCAGAACTAGATCACGAACAAAAAACAAAATCTCTAAATCTTGAAGTACTGTACCTGGTCAAGAGATGTTTTTCTAAAGAAGCATCTCTAATAATGACTAGTGAAGTTGATACTTTGCCCTCAAGTCAACTGGCACTTGAACAAATCTATTACTCAACACTATAGTTACAGCATATTATAAAAATCTATTGAGTAGCCAGAAATGATTCTGGTGTAGAAACTGCAGTTTGAAGGTTTTGTCCTTTTATTATTATCACCTGAGGATGGCAGAGTGCTGGTGCTTCATAAAATCAATCAAATCACTGGAGGGGACAAGAGATGACCCATCTATTCTTACTTACACAAAGTCTCTGTTTTCACAACTCCTTTTGGGTGATGCATGTGGGTAGAGGTTGGATGAATAGGCATGTTTGGGGCAATGAATGAATTGGATATTGTTTGGGTAATGTAGGTTATTTGGCAGGGGAGGGGGATAATGTGGTGAAATGGATTTTGTGTTTCAGGAGATTATTTTCATTTATCATTATTTTGGGCCATTTTTGGGAGGTCCAGTTTTAGTAACCATATGCAAGGTTACAGAGGAAGGTTGGACATTACATACACATCTTCTGAATTGTGCCAGATACATAGATACTGTCAGCAGATAAAGGCCTATGGCCCACCCAGTCTGCCTATTTGAGCTTGTAAATTCAATTTACGTTTTTCTAGAAGTTTGTTGCCCCTTACCCCTCACCTCCATGATTCCCGTATGTCTATCCCACACATTCTTAAATCTTGTAATTGTTTTAGCCCCCACCACTTCCTCTGGCAGGGTGTTCCACTTGCCCACAACCCATTCTGTGAAGAAATTCTTCCTCACGTTTCCTCTGAATCGCCCTCCCTCCAACTTCATCGAATACCTTCTAGTCCTGGAACATCTTTTCCACTGGAAAATAGTGTATTCCTGCACCCTGTTCCTCCCTATAAGGTACTTGCATGTCTCTATCATATCCCCTCTCTCCCTCCCTCCTCTCCTCTAGGAAGTGCATATTCATGTCCTTCAGCCGGTCCTCATAGGACTTGTGATGCAATCCCTGAACCATCTTTGTTGCCCTCCTCTGAACCTTCTCCACCCTGTCTTTGTCCTTACGTAGGTAAGGTCTCTAGAATTGTATACTGTACTTCAGGTGGGGCCTCACTAGTGTCTTGTACTGTATAGTGGAATTATAACCTCCCTATTCCTGCTGGTGTTGCCCCTGCCTATGCAGCCTAGCATCCTATTTACTTTACCTGCTGCCTTGTGGCACTGTTTCCCTACCTTGATGTCATCAGAGATGATAACCCCAAGATCCCGTTCCTCCTTGGTGCATGCTATATCCTCACCCTCCAACTGATATGTTGTTCTAGGGTTTTTGTGCCCCATAAGCATTGTTTTGCACTTCTTTGCATTGAATTTCAACTGCCAAACCCTCAACCTTTCTTCAAGCTTCTGCAGATCCCTCCTCATTCGGTCCACACCCTCTGGCATGCCCACTCTGTTACAGAGCTTTGTGTCATCAGTGAACAGGTCCTTCTAGGTCCTGCGCAATATCACTGATGCAGATGTTTAATAGGACCGGTCCCAGCCCTGATCCCTGTGGTATCCCACTGGTCACTCTTCCCTCTGTGGACTGACAGCCATTTATCACCACCCTCTGTGTCCTGCCACCCAGCCAATTACCCACCCACCACACTACTGTTCTGCCCACTCCCATACTCCCAAGTTTGTTCAATAGCCTTCTATGTGGCACAGTATCAAAGGCCTTGCTGAAGTCCAGATAGGCCACGTCCACTGCCCTCCCCTGATCTACCTCCCTTGTCACTCAGTCAAAAATTCAAAAATTCAATGAGGTTGGTCTGGCATGACCTCCCCCTGGTGAAACCATGCTGCCTTGGGTCCTGTAGTCCATTGGCAACCAGATGTTACACTAATCTCTCCTTTAGTAGTACTTCCATGATCTTCCCCACTACTGAGATCAGGATGACTGGTCTGTAGTTCCCCACTTCCTCAGAAATATCTGTTCAGTATGTCTGCTTTACTGTTGTCATCCTCCATGTTGCCTCCATTCTCCCCCTTCAGTCTCCCTATCCCTCCCTTTGCCCTTCTTTTTTCACTTATATACTTGAAAAAGGTGTTGTCCCCTCTACCAACTGATTTTGTGATGCACTCATCTATCTCAGCTTTGGCTTCCCTTACTGACCTTCCTGCCTCCCTTTGCTTCTCCTAGTACTTCTCCCTATCACCTTCTGCATGCGTCTGTTTGTATTGCCTGAATGTGATCTTTTTGGCTTTCACTTTCTCCGCTACCTCCTTGGAAAACCATAATGGCCTCCTCTTCCTTTCCCCCTTGTTAACCTGCTCTATGCATAATTCTGTTGCTCTTGTAATCCCTGTTTTAAATATTGCCAACTGTTCCTCCACCTCTGATTCCCTCCCCATTCCCATTAGTGCCTCTTTCAAGCATGTCCCCATTTTCCCAAAGTCTGCCCTCCAAAAATCCAGGATACATGTTTCTATGTGGTTTGGTTCTGCTCCTTCTGTGATTTCAAACCATAGTGACTGGTGGTCACTGTTCCCCAGGTACTTCCCCACTGTTACTTCTATAACACTGCCCCGTTTGTGAGCATGAGGTCCAGTATTGACTTTTGTTGAGTTGGTTCCATGACCAGTTTCTTAAGGAAGGCACCTTGAAGGAAATCCAGGATGAATCTGTTCCTGGTTGATGCTGCTGCTGGGAAGCTCCAGTCCACATCTGAAATATTGAAGTCTCCAACCAGCACTGCCTCCCCCTTGCCTGCCATCCTTTGGATGGGTAGCGTTAACTCTCTATCTGTCTCTTCCTCCTGGGCTGGTGGTCTGTAGATCACCCCTGTGTGGATGGCTGACCCTGTTTGACTTTCCAGCTTAACCCACAGTATCTCCCCCCATTTTGTTCCTCCTGGATCTCTGTGGCCTTTATGCCATCTTTCACATAAAGTGCCACTCCTCCTCCCTTCCTGCCTGCCTTGTATCTTCTGACTATGTTGTAGTCAGGTATGGCCATCTCCCAGTCGTGGTTATCATTACACCAGGTATCTATGATGGCCACAATGTCCAGGTCCATTTGTGCCATGGCAGCCTCCAGATCCTCCATCTTGTTGCTAAGGCTCCTGGCATTGGGACACATGGCTTTCCATGATGTGAACTGCCTGTTTAGCTATTCTACTTCAGCCCCCTTCCTGGTTGTACTTTATCCCTGGTTTTCCCTTCTGTTGTATTTTGCCCCCTTTCTGCCTAACCACCCTTTGGGTGCCTGTCTCCATCTTTTGCACACTGCTTTGTAGAGATATCTCCTCCTCCAGTTCACTGGTTCCATTGCTAGCTATGAGGGGGGCAATTAGGTACCCTCCTTGCTGGCCTGCCCCCCCTTGGCTAGTTTAAATGCTTGTCCATGTAGCATTTAAACTTATCATTGAGTGCTTGGATACTCCTCACCATCAGGCTTGAATAAGCCCCTATCCCTCCAGGTGGGTCCCCAGTCACCAATGAATCCAAACCCTTCCTTGCAGCACCAGTTCTTCAACCATGTGTTAAAGGTCCTGGTGTGTGGCCTTTACACTCTCCCATGCCTCTCACAGGTAGTACTTCTGAGAAGGTGACAGATGTAGCTACTTGCTTGAGACCCCTCCCCAATTTTCTAAACCCTTCCTGAACTTCGTTAGGGTCCCCATTTGCCAGACCATTAGTACCTAGGTGGATAATGACATCCAGCTCACCCTCTCATCTTGCCTTCACAGCAGTCCCCAGGATCTTCCTCCCATCCCTCCATGCCGTGGCACTTGGTAGGCATCTCACCTCCCTGTTCTCCCTGTCCTCCCCCTGGTGTGTTCCTAAGTGGATCCCTTTTATGATAGAGTACCCCACCAGGATTAACTTCCTCCTCCTCTGGGGTCCACTGCTGTCCCCACTGAGGTCACCTCCTCGGTTGACCTCCACATCTTTCCCTTCCACTTCTGCGGGTGCCTCTGCTAAGTTTCCCTGTTTACCAATGTGGCATATGAGTTCTGGAGTGGAATAGGATTTGGGATGTGTCTCTGCCTGACCATCCTAACCCTACCTCAGCCCACCATCATCCAAGTGCTCCGCGTTCTTGGCATTCTTTGGGCAACAGTGTTGGATTGGTTGGTCTCTGGATAGGGGTGAAGATACTTCTGACCCAGTTTACTTCTGGTCTGAGTCTGGCTGCCTCATGCCACAGTCCAGAGAGATGCCTGCAGACAGGGCAGTACCTCAGCATCCAGAAGGTCTGCCTGAATACAGCTGCCCTGCATCCACTGCATTGCACCACTCCCCACATTATACTACACTTATACTGCTATTCCAGTAGTTGTCAGTTACTGAGGCTCTCCTTCTAGTTCACTCGTTATTAATTTATTGTCCTGAAAATCCAGCCACCGATCTTCAGATACTTGTATTTTTTTAAAGAAGGAAAACAGCATTAAAAAATGAGTCAAAAGACTTGTGCCTAGGATGGGATTCCTCCCCTTATGGCCCTCCTACTTCACAACCCCTGCTATTCCCTGTGCTTGGCTCTTGTCAATCAAAATGAACAAGGTATTTAACTAAGAGTGGGGGGTAGGGAGGGAGAGTGGGTGAAAATTTGCTGCAAGTAAAGACAGCAAAGGAAAAACCAGCAGCACTAAAATCACACCAAACTAGGTTTCAAATTTTCAAGAGCCCCAAAACAATTCCAAGTAAAGACAGCAAAGAAATAACAGCACCACTAAAAGCACAACAAACTAGGTTTCAGATTTTCAAGAGCCCCAAAACCATTCCAAGTAAACACAGCAAAGGAATAACCGCACCACTAAAAGCACATCAAACTAGGTTTCAAATTTTGAAGAGCCCCAAAACAATTCCAAATAAAGACAGCAAAGAAATAACAGCACCACTAAATGCACAGCAACCTAGGTTTCAAATTTTCAACATCCCCAAAACAATTCCAAGTAAAGACAGCGAAGAAAAAACAGCACCACTAAAAGCACACCAAGCTAGGTTTCAAATTTTCAACAGCCCCAAAACAATTCCAAGTAAAGACAGCAAAGGAATAATGGTTTACATATGCTGAGGTGACAACAATGTTGTCAAGGTTTGGCATAGTGGCATTCCCAATGTCGACAGGTGAAATTTTGCCTGTCAGACATCGGTCTGTTTTTCTATCGGGGGGGCTATGCCCCTCAAACCCCCCATGTGGGGGGCTGTGCTCCCCAACCCTTCTATAGATTGTTAACTCTGAGTCAGAGTTAACTCAATGGGGGGGACGGCAAAATTCAGCAAAATGGTGAAATTTCATCGGCAGGTCCCCCACAGCGACATTCTCAAAACTTGTCAAAAATGTCGCTGTGGGAGATTTCGCTGATGTGGTTTCACTGTTCCGTCAGCACACCAAGAATAACAACACCACTAAAAGCACACCAAGCTAGGTTTAAAACAAAAACAGCAATGAGCAGTTACTGCACTGCACTGAAATGAATCTGGATCCTTCCCCTTCTGGCTTCTTCTGAGTGCTTTTGTTTTATTCCTTTCTCAAACAGTGCCACCTGTGGGTTTCTTTAACCACCACAGGAGGCTATGGTATTTGAGGAGGGCAGGATGGTGCAGTAGCAACAGCTGGAAAGTGAAGAATGAAGGCAACTGTCTCTGGGTTTTTGGGTGAGTATGTGTCCTATGGGGAATAGGGTCCTCGGCAAGGGCCATAGTTAAGCGTTAGTCAATTAAATTCAGTTTTATTCAGGATAAAACACATTGAGTGTCATGTTAAGGCAAAATATCTGATGACAAGTGAACAAATTACAGACATAAATAGTGGTAGATACAATATACAATTTGCAAGGCATTGTATGTTAACATAGGCATAACCAAGATTTGAGTGAAAGGTAAGGTCCAGTGCAGGGGGTACAGGGACACAAACTCACAGTTTTAGCTACCTATATTATGCCCCTGGAATAATGATGGCAAGGTTCATGGCAAGAGAAGACTGAAAAGAATAATTTCATGACTTTTGTACTGGAGGGCAATGTGAGTTTACCAAGTGCAGGTATTCTGACAGGGAGTTCCATGCAGTCGGGCATCTGTATCTGAAGCTTGAGGGACCCAATAGTCATGTTAATGTGCAGGACTATCTGCCTTAGTGACTCAGTGGACCACAAGGATCTAGGACAGGACTTGGGAGTAAGGCTTGAGTACAAATGACAGGTGACAATACCTTTGTTGCACTTCCAGAAGTACAGGATGAAGTGCAATGACCTTCTGTCACCCAGGGACAGTCAGTGTAATGCATTATAGAACTTACAAAGTTGAGTGTCATAAGGGCAGCTGATTGTCAGTCTAGCCAGCCTGTTGTAAAGCACATCTAATTTGTTCAGTCTGGACTTGGAGGCACCATGGAGAAAGATGTCTATGTAGTCAAAAGAAGGGAGTATCATAGACTGGATTATTTTCTCTCTGCTGTCCTGGAACAGCAAGATTTACTTTTGAACAGGAACCTAATCTTTGTGCCTAGGCCTTTGATGACTTTGTCTGTGTGGTTGTTCCCTGTGAGGAGTGTGTTGACCCAGAGACCCAAATACCAGTATTTGTATTTAATTACTGGTCATTTTTTATGTCTGGATAACCAGACCTTTACATCGCGTTGCAACTGCCCACTTGATATTATGCGTTATAGCCGGGTGGTTGTAATCAGTGCCTGTCAATAAAGTTGGCACTTCAGAGAGCTCATTGGCTATTAGTCTGTTTGGGGGTTGGCTGAACATCTCGCCCAACATGGTGGCTTCATTGCGCCATTACTGAGCACCTACTCTTACAATTTCCTTCACACTGTCAAACTTATAACAGGTAACTTTTTAAAAAGTATTTTCCAAATCCATCTAGTTGAACCTGCCGTTCCCAGCTTTTGAGTGGAGACATTGCCATTGGACCCAACTGACTAATAAACTAATTGCAGTTCACACAGCAAAGCAAAAAGAAAATAAAGAAAAAAAAAATGAATGCCTGTACTTGAAAGACAAAGACAGGCAGTTTGTGTATGTGTGTGTGTCTCTGAAATAAAAAAATGAGGACCAGTAATTTAATAAAATAATACATGGGTAGGTGGGTGTAAAACCAGAATTTTACACACACTTTTGGTGTGGGATGCTTTTATAAACCCCTCCAACTTCACTCTTGGGGGTTATATAACACCCCACACCTCGGGTGTATGTAACTCTGGTTACACCCACCCACCCACCCATGTATTATTCTATATTTACTAACCACTTCCAGGGCAAATCCATCTGTGGTGGCAATGACCAGAGGGGCATAGCTCTTTAGCCATGGGATAGACCCAAATACCATAGCTTTGGTCTTTCCCACATTTAAAGATAGTTTTGAGTTGAGGAGAAAGGCTTGCAGGTTATAAAATCCCTTTTGGAGAGTGGTCTGTGCAGCAGGAATGTTGGCTCCAGGGGCTTAGAGAATAGTATCATCTGCATACAGCTGGTAGTTCACCTCTTTGATATGCTAACTCATGTCTTTTACATATAAAGAGATTAGTAAGTGGACAATTACTAAGCACTGTAGTACACCTTTAATGACATGAAGGGGGTGCCATGTATCCTATGCTTTCTTTATGGTTAGTCAGGTGACTGCTGAACCAGCTGACTAACTTGTAGCTCATGTTTAAGTCAGCTAGTTTGGTCACTAGTATCCTACTTGCCTTGGTTCCAAGCCCCAGGATGTCATCTAGCTTAGGCAGGAAGGTTAGTAAAGAGTCGATCAACTATGATCCTCCTTTCCAGGCAATTCAGTATAATGCAAGATCAATGTGGAATGAATCTGCAGCAATTTCTAATATGGTATTATTGCAGATTTTTAAGGTCATCTTGGTCCAGTACTGGGGGAAAAACAGTGCACCATGAAGTGCTGGAGGGTCTGGTTTGGGTGGTTAAAAGGAAATGCTTATATGAGAGAACTCTCACCTCTACATGTGTACATGGAGGAACTATTATCTCTAGGTGGTCAGACTTGCCCATAGTGTTCAATGGAGACAGATGACAGAGGGGCAAACCCTGTCATACAATTTTAAGAGTGGGGTTCCTGCCCAGTTTAACCCTTGGAATGCTGCAGTTTGGATGTACTACTTTTTGCATTAAAATGACCTGTGTGTGCTTTACTTGCCACGTGTGGGTTTTATATCCATATTTGAATCATGGGCAAGAGAGTGCACATTATTGTTTATAATTTGATGTTGAATTAGAGTGGTATGGCTCCAGATGTTGGCACCTCAAAAACAATGACTGTAATATGGTGATTTTTCTTTTTTTGCCCTATTCTTTAAGGTCTGTATGTTAATTTTTAAGTCCCTGAATGGACTTGGATATTGGTATCTTCAAAACATCCTTGGCCCTTATGAATCAGCATGTTCCTTAGTTCAAAAGATCCTTTCATGGCCTTTGTGTCCAATTTAAGAGCTTTCTAGGGTACAGCTTATGTTGCATGTACCCCAGTTTTGCAGAATAAGCTTCTTATTGCCCTTCACATTTCTCCATCTCTGGAGCAGTTCAAATAAACTTGAAAACCCAGCTGTATGGCCTATGCAGAATTTTTAATTTAAACTTTTAGTTTTAATAACTGAAACATAGAAACATGGAAATTGTTGGCAGATAAGGACCACCAGGCCCATGCAGTCTTCCCATAGGCCCTATACATTGTATGTGGCCATTGACCCTATGTGATCAATGGATTTTCATCACTCCCTCCCCTCTCAAGGTCCCCTTGTGCCTGTCCCAGGCATGCTTAAACCCCTCCACTGTGCTTTCCCCTGCTATCTTATGTAGCAGACTATTCCAAGAGTCAACTACCCTTTCTGTGTAGAAAAACTTCCTCACATTACCTCTTAATCTACCCTCCTCCAATTTCATATCATGCCCCCTTGTTCTAGTACTTTTTCTACATTGGAACAGGTCCCCTACCTGCACCTTGTTTATGCCTTTGAGGTACTTGAAAGTTTCAATCATGTTCCCCCTGCTCTATCCTCTCCTCCAGTGAGTACATATTGAGGGTCCCTTAGTCTCTCCTCCTATGTTTTGTGGTGAAAGACCTGTACCATCTTTGTCACCCTTCTCTGGATAATCTCCACCTTGTTTTTGTCCTCTCCAGGCGAGGCCTTACCAATGTTTTATATAATGGCATCACCACCTCCAGTCTCCTGCTAGTGATATCCCTGCCTATGCACCCTAGCATGCCACTGGCCTTCCCCAACATCTTTGCACACTGCTTTGATATCTTAAGTTCATCAGAGAGGATAACTCCTAGATCCCCCTCTTCCTTGGTGACAGTCAGCTCCTCTCCCCCCCCCAACCTGTAGCTCTCCCCAGGGTTCCCTCTACCCAGGTGCATTATTTTGCACTTTTTTGCATTGAACCTCAGTTGCCACATCTCCAACCATCTTTCAAGCTTCTCCAGGTCCCTCTTCATTTTCTGCTACTTTAAAGCAATTTATGACATGTTGATTATTTAATTTTGTTGTTTTGCTTGTGAAATGTTATGGGATTGTTAAATACTGTTCATTATTCTGTGCTCTAATTTTACATGTAAAGTGCCTCAGGGGTCATTGATGGTGTACTATTAAAATAATTATCATCTTGTCTTCAGTGTTAAGATACTCACCCTGAATATCCCAGTCAGTCCTTTTTATAGTAGTAGTAGCTTCATTTATTTCTGGCACCCTTCCCTAGAGGCCCAGGGTGCCATTACAAAGTAATATACATCAACAACTACCTATTACATAACCTAATATAGACATAATAAATACATTCCATAAACCACTAACAAATTAGGTAACTAAAATCAGTTAAAATGCACAGTAGAGCCGTACGTAAACATAATAGTAAATTTCACAACCATTAGTAAATGAATTGACTAAAATCTGTTAAAATTCTCAGTAGAGTTGAACGTCTAGATAAAGAGGTAGGTTTTAAGGTCTTTTTTAAATATTTCAACCGAAGGTGCCTCCCTCAGAGCCCTTGGTAATGAGTTCCAAAGTGCTGGTCAAGCCACCCTGAAGGCTTTGTCCCCAGATGTTTTCAATTGAGTTTTTGGGATCACAAGAAGACCCTAATTAGAAGAATGGAGGGGGTGAGCAGGACAGTATGGATATAAGAGATTACGCAGGTAGCCATGACCCAGACCATCCAGGGCCTTGTAGGTTAATAACCCGATCTTATAAGACATGCTCCACTTACCAGCAACCAGTGCAGATCCCGCAGCACAGGGGTGATATGGTTTGACCTAGGGAGACCTGTCAACAATCTTGCAGCTGGGTTCTGCACCAGCTGTAGGTGTTGCAGTGTACCTCCACTGACCCCAAGGTAGAGGGTGTTGCAGTAGTCTAGGCGCAGTATCCTGAAGGCATGCACTAGTGCAGGTAGGTATTCGGGGGAATAAAGGAACAAATCTGGCTGATACTTCTGAGATGGTAGAAACAACTCCAGACAACAGCCAACACCTGAGCCTCCAATGTCATCCCTTCATCCAGAATGAAGACTAGATTCTTCACCTGTTGGACTGCAGCAGGATGAGTGGTACCGAGACTGAGTTTTGGTAACCCCTCAGACACTGTCTGTCCCTCTTTACTACCCGGATCAAACACCAGTACTTCAATTTTTTGGGGCTTGAGCCTCAGCCAGCTTGAGGATATCCAGCCCTGGATCTCAGCCAAACATTTGTTCAGCACATCCACTGCTCCCTGATCATGGGGTGCAAAAGAAAGAGTTGAGCATCATCTGAATAGCAGCAAAACCCAACCCCATACTGCCTGATGGTCTTGCCCAAGGGTAACATTTACGCCTAAAATAGCATGGGCAAAAGGACCGATCCCCAGGAATCCCACAGTGCATGTCCCTTGGGAAAAATAAGAAGTTACCCATCACCACCCTTTGAGACCTGCCCTGAAGGAAAGACTTAAATCAACTCAAAACTGTGTCAGTGAGTCCCACATATTCCCTGAGATGGTCCAAAAGCAGCCCATGGTCAACAGTGTCAAATGCAGAGGAGAGATCTAGCAGTATGAGAATTGATCTCTCTCCTCTATCCCTCGCCATGAGCAGATCATTTTACACCCTGACCAAAGAGGTTTCATTGTTGAATCTCGGGTGAAACCCCAACTGGAGATGCAGATATCGAAGGTCTCAAAGTGAGCCTCAAGCTGCAACCCAACCACCTTCTCAATAACCTTACTTAAGAGCGGTAGGTTAAAGATAGATCTGTAATTCACTAGGACATCTGTGTCCAATGTCAGTTTTTATGGCTGTGGGTGGAGCCTACAGCCATCTTGCTATCTTTAGCTGGAAATGGAGTATCGTGGGACACATGTTTTGGACTTTTCAATGTATCCTTCCAAGCCAACTGAAATAAAATATTCCCTTCTTTCTGTTAAGAATGTTGGAGATATAACTCCAAGTTGCTTATCAGATGCCATTAGGAAACTGAAACAGCTTGTTAAATATTTGTTAAATATTGGTTGCCTATTAAACTGGAGATTTGTTTACCCCCTTCAGAATGCAACATACTCCACATTTAAATACTTAGCATTTAAACAGCTTATTGATACAGGTTTCACTTGGGAATGTATTGTCTTTCAAGAAAGATTCATATCTCATAAATGTCACCCTTTCCCAGCAAATTTAAGTTTTACACTGTTTTTTTTAACCTTTACAGACACTATGTGACGAGCACTGAGTCAGACATATGCCAGGTCTTCAGTGAACTGCCCAGACTAAATATTGTATGTAGCAATCTGCAGATATTTCCACTATGCTTTTTGGGAAAAAAATATATTGAGGTACAGCAAACACACAAACACACACACACACACACACACACACACACACACACACACACACACACACACACTGTACACACCATCCTCATGGCCACAACATTCAAAATAAATATTGCATTCTAATATGTTATAAAGAAACTGTTTATGTCAGTGAACACAGTGAAGTTCAGTTTAGAGTAAATTTCCTTTAAATATTTCTTATCCTATATTTTGTACACACACACACACACACACACACACACACTCACTACACACCATCTGCATGGCCACAATACTGCCGGGAGGCCTTGGTTCAAGTCTTAGCTGAGGCACTTATTCTTTCTCACCTCTGTTTGTATGTGTTCCATAAAATATGCACATCACACTCCTGTGTGATTGTTACAAGTAAATATTTGTGTTGCCATTGGGTCGTACATTTGAGAAAGAGTAATGTGCTCAGGGATGGCCCAGGTTCCAGTTGTCTCAGTGGTGCAGCTAGTTAGCGTAATCAGAATGGTATTCTGGGCAGCCTGGGTTCAAATCCCAGCTGAGGCACTTATTCTTTCTCACCTCTGTTTGTATGTGTTCCATAAAATATGCACACCACACTCCTGTGTGATTGTTACAAGTAAATATTTGTGTAACCCCCCACACAAATGGGGGTTCCTAAAATGTCTTGCTGGGCTTGCCTAATGCCCACTGCCAGGCTGACGTTTTGTGTCTAAAACAGTTTCGAATTTGCCTGCATGAGAGTGCCCCGTTAGCCTCCGTGCCTGTCTCTTTAAGAGCTATCTATTTTGTAGGATATAATTAATCTTGTTGGGGCCGAGTGATTTCAGGCTTGATTCCCGCCCAGGCTGTGGTTCAGCTGCTTCATTCTGCCATCGCTAAGTGTGCAGAGGGAGCCCTTTTAGTATTTGTATTGTTTGCTGATTATCTACTTTAATAATTTTAATATAGAAGTTTGTCTAACCTGCCTTCCTTTGCAGCATGGACTTTCTGCTTAGAGACACCATTTTGGTTCTGGACTGCCAGTTTGGACCAATCGGTACTGTACCTCGGGGGACCTTAAAATGGAGACTGTCCCCAGAGGTCTCATGGGAGTGAATTTCTGTAGGAATTGTAGTTTTCACTGTTTGGAGCCTAAATGGACCTGGAGGGGGAGCTCTTTCTGTGACAGACAGATGGATCAACCAACCGAACCTTTTGAATCACTGGGAAGTCCCAGAGCTGCCTGCAGCAGTGTGTCAGTCAAGAGTTGGAGTTTGGAGAGTGAACAACTGGAGCAATTTGAGCAGCTTGTCCTGCGTGGTAGCATGGGTATTCAGTGGGAAGGCTGTGTCTGGCCTACCTGCTGTTATCTTCCAGTGTGAAGAAGCCTGCAAATTGAGTCGGACTGTATCCGAATCGGATCTTGAGACATGAATTCTGAATTGAGAGAGACAGTGAATTTCACCTGAGTGTGGACCGAAGACTTGCTCCAGAAGCAATTGGCCTGTCAGATACTGAATAGAGTCACAGAATGAAAGGTTTGCGCAGAGATCCTGTAATATTGCAAACGGACTTCTTCCGTGCTGTGGCTGAATATTTGTTTACTTATAAATGTACTAGATGTGTCATGTGGGCCGTGATTGGCTTCCCATGTTCAAGTGTTATGCTAGCTGGAAGCTGCTCCAGCATCGTTACGAACTTAAATCTGAACTTTCCACCAGGTCTAGGCCTCACCATCTCAGCTTAGACTGCCGCTCCCACCACAGAGACTCTTGCAATGAAAGACCTGCCTGGGGATTCGGCTCCCTGCTCAACACCACCGAACAGGATCGACCACCATGGTGCATCATGTGGGCCCTGCTTCCTCTGGCCAGACAGAACAACATCCTGAGGTCTTCATCTCATCAGTTCTGCCTCCTGGTCTGGGTTGCATGAGTAACCAACAGGGTAGCTCCCTGCAACAAAGCCATAATCATTTTGTGTCATCTGATTTTATTGCTTGGGTTGATCACAATAGACTGAGCCATCTGGCTCCAGAATACAAATTTGGGTTGAAGAGCATGTTACTTGTTTTTTTTTTCCTAAGGGCCCCAACAACAACTGCAATGCTGGCCTTCCCCGGGCAATGCTTCAGGCTAGCCTGAATAATAACTGGGTACCCAGAGTGTGTGTGACTGTGCCAGAGGGGCTCTTAGTGCATGCATGCATGCTTAACCTGACTAAATCAGATCTGAAATCAAATGCTGGATTGCTGCCCCACCCTTGTTCATGTCCCCTGAATAAATCAGATTCTATTCTTTCTGAATTTAACTTGGCTAGTGTGTATCTTTGTGGAGGGGATACTGTATTGCCATTGAACTGTTCTATTGCAGGTTTTGTTTTACAGGGGGTCTCCAGGGCCATTGCAGCTGATCCAGCCCTGGTGGTAAGTGTACCAAGTGTGGGTTCAATATTGTATTCCCATGTCACATGTGATTGTTTATCTGCTGACCTGTGTAAGCCACTAGAGGGGTTAGAGAGGGTATTCATGTTCCAGAGGGCTATACCCATAGCAGCTACGCTATCCTTGAATCAACCCTCTGGGTGGAGGCACCAGTTCACCGAGCTCAGGCCCCTCTACCTGCACCTAGTCACACAGGCAGGGGTAGTATCCCTTGGGATAGCGCCACCTAGGGGTTACATTTGTGTTGCCATTAGGTTGTGCATTTGAGAAAGACAGAAAGAGTAATGTGCTCGAGGACAACCCAGGTTTCAGTTGTCTCAGTGGCGCAGCTGGTTAGCGCAATCAGAATGGTAGTCTTGGTGGCCTGGGTTCAAGTACCAGCTGAGGCACTTATTCTTTCTCACCTCTGTTTGTATGTGTTCCATAAAATATGAACACCACACTCCTGTGTGATTGTAACAAGTAAATATTTGTGTTACCATTGGGTTGTGCGTTTGAGAAAGAGTAATGTGCTCGGGGGCGGCCCAGGTTCCGGTTGTCTCAGTAGCGCAGCTGGTTAGCGTAATCGGAATGGTATTCCTGGTGGTCTGGGTTCAAGTCCTAGCTGAGGCACTTATTCTTTCTCACCTCTGTTTGTATGTGTTCCATAAAATATGCACACCACACTCCTGTGTTATTGTTACAATAAAGAAACTGTTTATGTCAGTGACCACAGTATAGTTCAGTTTAGAGTAGATTTCTTTTAAATATTTCTTATCCTATATTTTGTATCCTGAATAACGCAGGGGAGATGCTACATCTCATTGTCATAAGGATCTTCATTTACAGATTTTTGCACCATATTTACTCAGGCTGTCCCTAATTAGATGCAATATCTTGTTTTCAGTAGGGTCATAATTTTCCCATTTTGATAATTTATTTCTTCAGGGTAGCCTAGTCCAAGGCCCCATATTCAAAGGAGATATGCAGCGCATCCAGCAGAAAAGGGAGATGTGCCCTGCAACTCCAACAATGCACTGCAGTGTGATATTCAAATGTGCAGGATGCACCTGCCACAAGGGAATGGGCCAGGGTGCACACAAATAGTATACAGTGCAAGTCAATGGTGCATTCCCATGCATATGCCACACTGCAGCATACTCAGGGGGAATACACCCCTCACAGCCCACAGCAGCATGGCCCACAGTTAGGCCATGAACAACTGGCCTAATCTGGTCAGCCACGCACAGGTGGGCTGTGGAAGTGCACCCAGGTGCACAGTAGCCTGGCAGCCCTGATGGACTAGAGGTACCCCCTCCCATCCCCGATCAATCCAACTCCATCCTCGAAGAGTGCCATAGTGTAGGGCCCTCCTGGACCCAATCACACCTGAGGAAACCATGGTCCAGACCCATAGCATAGTACAGAGAACCCACACCCACCACCTTGGTACATTGACAACCCTGCTCTCCCCTTACCCGACCTGTTGCGGAGACTGGCACTGCCCTCCACACAATGCCATGGCCAACCACCGACTACACTGAACCCGGGCCGGAGACCTGCACTCCAGAATGATCCAAGTGGCTATACCATACATTGGGGCACTACACAAGCTGAGGACCCAACAGTGTATGCCGCCGTGCGTATGTCCCTGGCAAACCGTAAGATGGAACTGACATACCTCCAATGCCTGCCTTTTTGATGTTGTATCTTCCTGCTGTCATGCGCTCTCCTCATTCCCCTGTGTAACATGCCACCCTCCTGAGGGCTGAGGTATCCTGGGTGCCATGGGGCATGGCATCCTGCAATGCCATGTGTAGTGTACACTCCAGGCTATGGATAGTGCATTTGCGGTTCCCTGATTGTACAAACAAATGGGAGATTGGCTATAACATGCCAGTTCCAGGACCTGTGTGAGTGAGTACAGCCTCAGCTTTCACCTGCACTGAGCAGTGCAACAACACCAGGACAATGGATCCACATGCGAGTGCCTGAGGTGTATGGCCACTGCTGTTATCGCCCGCACACAGCTTGTACCTATGTATGACACATTCAAGCATCCTACTGTTAGTGCTCCGCCACCCCATAATAAGATGTCATTTCTTCTGTGAACTATCCAGGCTAAATATCTAGCAATCAGCAGGCATATTCTTGGAAACTACATTGTAAAAATGTGTAAAAGGAAGACCACATTGAAACTGCCTCTCTGCAGATCTGCATTGTGCAAATTCATCAGAAATAATGGGTAAAAGCATCCCAAAACCTTTCCACAGCCATATCGGCTCTGATCAGAACTTATTTCAAAAGGGGTTTCACCACTGCACTTTTTGATTCAGCTGGAAAGACCCCTCCTACAAGGAACATCCAATAATCCTTGAGAACACTGGACCCAGCTGTTCAACATAGCCCACTAGGAGCCATGTTAGGCCTGGGTCCAGATCACAGCAGGTAGGTCACAGCTCCGAGATCACCCTGATGACCTCCTCCGTTGTCTCTGGCTGAAACTCACTCCATGACCACTGACAGCCAGAGTGACATCCCGTTCCCCCACTGCTGGATTGTGACTCTTCAGAAAAGGAGATCCCAGCCCGAATGGAGGACACACTGCTCGAGAAAAATCAAGCGAACTACATGCATTGTAACAATGATGCACTTTTTATGGGCTCGAGACAGGCCCTGTCTACAGCCTGAAAAGGTTGAGCTGGTTGATTTTTCCTGGCTACAATCTCTCTGGACAGGAATGCTGCCTTCTTACAAGAGCTTGCCCATTGATACTCACCATAGTGAGCAATCAAAGCCAGTTTGTCCTCCTGAGTCCTGGACCTCATCCAACACCTTTCTAACCTCTGTTCCATAGCCTTCATCAGCCTTAGCTCACCATCAAACCATGGCGAGCCAAGATGCAAATGCAAAGGATGGGCATGGAATGGAGCTATCAGGTCAAAGGCCATGGTGACAGCCCTATTATAGGCTGCCCCACTTCCCCCGTACCCACAGCACAAGCCGCCCATATACCCTAGGTGTCTAGTACTGCCAGAAGATGCTCAGGGTTCAACCCTCTCAAGCGGCGGTATCTAGTTACCTTCACAGAGGGAGGGCTACAAAGGGGTACCCTGAACTCAAAACTGATGATGCAGTGATCCAATCAACTGATTGGGTCAATCCTGAGGTTTTCAACTTCAAGACCTGTGTGGAACACCAAGTTCAATGTGTGTCTGTGTTGGTGGGTACTGGCAGCAATTGCTTGTGCTAGGCCCAGAGCTAACATGCTCTGAAGGAACTCCTGTCCAAAATGTTCGTTGTCGACCCATGCCTTGAAATCACCTAGGATAAGCCACCTCAGTGACTCAAACAGCCAGTTGATGACAAACTACACAATATCCTGCAGAAAGTCTCCCTCATGCCTAGGTGGACAGTAAATGAGGAGGACTCTGCACCCAGCACCTGGATCTCCATGGATGGACATGCACTCAAAGGTTGAGGTGTCCCCTACTGGGTGCACCACCATTCCCAGTTCAGTTCTAAACAAGATCGCTACCCCTCCTGCTGTGATCCTTCCTTGGGCAGTGCTCTACAGAGTAACTGGCTGGCACCACTGCTTCCGAGACTAGGCCAGTGTAGTCCTCAAGACAGGTCTCCATAAAGAATGCTAAGTCAACTGAGGAACAAGAAATAAAATCAGCTATAATTGTGGTTTTATTCCTCATTGGCTTGGCATTGCAAAGCACTGCCTGAAGAGAATGAGTACTTGGTTTTTGAAAATAAGCAAATCAGTGTTGTATCTGGCTAGGGCTGGTGTTCTTCAATATTTTCATCAGTGACATTGCAGAAGGCATTAAGGGCAAAATGTTCCTCTTTCCCAATGACACAAAGCTCTGTGGGAGGATGGACACAGTGGAAGGGATACAAGACCTGCAGGAAGACCTGGGAAAACTTAAAAGATGGTCAGGGATCTGGCAGCTGGGCTTCAATGTCAAGAAATGCAAAGTTAGGCACATAGGGATCAGGAATCCAAGGACTGAGTACTACTTGGGGGGGGTAAAGGTAGCAGCAACTGATGATGAGGATAATCTAGGGGTGATAATCACTAGCAATCTGAAGCACTCCACACAGTGCAAAAAAGCAGCAGCAAAGGCAAACAAGATGTTGGGGTGTGTAGCCAGAGGAATCAGCAGTAGGTGGAAGGAGGTTATACTGCCCTTGCACAGGTCACTGGTGAGACCACATCTGGAGTATGGAATAAGATATTGGTGTCAATACCTTGAGAAAGACATCAACCTGCTAGAGACCATCCAGAGGAGGGCAACTAAGTTGATTGCAGGTCAACAGGGTAAGACATGTGAAGAGAGGTTGGGGGTCCTGAGGATGTACTCCCTGGAGGAAAGGATGGAGAGAAGGGACATGATAGAGACTTTCAAATACTTGGAAGGGGCAAATAGGGTGAACAAGGAAGGTCTCTTCAAGCTAGGTGGCAGCTGAACCACAAGAGGACATGGACTAAAACTGGAGGAGGAGGTTTAGGAGGGAGGTCAGTAAGCACTTTTTCATGGAAAGGGTGGTGTTGAGTTGGGATAAACTGCTGGAAGAAGTGATATCAATGAAGACTTTGAGCAGCTTCAAGAGAGGCTGGGATAGGCACAAGGGGAAATCATGGGGATGGGTGGGCCAGACGGAAAGGTGGGGAGGGCAGGAGGGCAGGGTTAGTAACGTAAGTTGAGGATCCTGCAATACGAGCAAACTGGATAGCCTGAATGGCCTTCTTCTGCTGGCTTCTTTGTACGTGCGTATGTTTATATGACTATCATGGCATTAGCAGTTTATAGACCACCCAATCATGATGAGGAGAGGGACAGGGAACTGAGCTCACAAATATTGGATGTTGTGGGGAAAGGAGAGGTGGTAATTGTGGAGGACTTCAACCTTCCCAAGGTAGACTGGAGCATACCCTCCACAACATGTACTAGGAATCAGGTGATCCTGGAAGGAATGCAGAGTGGGTTCCTGACTCAGGGTGTCACTGAACCAACAAGAGCTGAGGCAATTCATGATCTGGTGCTCACAAATGAGTAGCATGCATAGGAAATAATGGTCAGGAAGCCACTGGGTGGAAGTGACCATTGCACAGTGTGGTTCCAGTTGGATATGGGCAGGGAAAGCATCCCGACTAAGACCAAAATCTTGGATTTCAGGAGGGAAGACTTCAGGAATATGGGTGAAGTGCTAAGGAGCCATCTGTCGGGCATCAGAGCAGATGTGAAGGAGGACCAAAGGTGGTCCATCATTAAGGAAGGAATACTGGTTGCCACAGATGAGTGCGTTAGGCTCAGGGGGAAGAACACAAGGGCCAAAGTGCCCAGCTGGTTCAGTTCTGGGGTCACCCAGGTAGTTAGGGAAAAGAGGTTGACCTATAGAAAATTCAGGAAGACCAAGAGAGAGGTGGAGAGGGAAAACAACCTAAGGTTGGCTAGTGAGGCAAGTAAGAAAGTCCAGCAAGCAGGGGCACAGAAGAAGTTGCAGATAGCTGAACGAATTAAGGAGGAGGAGAAGGCTTTCTTTCACTATATAAGTGAGAAAAGGGACAAGAAGGAAGGGATTGTTAGGTTTAAGAAAGGGGTGGAGTGGGTGAAGGATAATGGGAGAAAAGCAGAGATACTAAATGAATACTTCTGTTTCGTCTTTACCAGGGAAAAGGACGGACCAGTGCCTTCAGGAGGGAAAAGAGGAGCGGGGAGGGAGGGGAACACAGATGTAGTGATAGAGGAGGATAGAGTGAGGTAGGGGCTGCTGGCACTGAAGGTGGACAAATCACTTGGCCTGGACAGAGTACATCCAATGGTACTAAAGGAACTGGCTGAGGAGCTGGCAGGGCCACTGGCAGACCTATTTAAAAGTTCACTACAGTCAGGCATGGTACAGCAGGACTGGAGAACAGCACATGTAGTGCCCCTCCACAAAAGCGGTCCCAAGGATGACCCAGGAAATTAGAGACCAGTCAGTCTGACCTCCATTGTGGGCAAACTCATGGAGACCATACTAAAGGAAAGGTTTGTGGAATATCTAGAGAAGCATGGTCTCCAGGATGTGAGGCAGAATGGGTTCATGGGGGATTGTGTTAAAATGAATCTGATTGACTTCTTTGACTGTGTCACTAAGACAGTAAACAGGGGCCAAGCAGTAGACATCCTCTATCTTGATTTCAGCAAGGTCTTTGACTCTGTGCCCCACCAAAGGTTGATCAGAAAGTTGGTGGATCTCAGGATTGGGGAAAAGATGGCCAGATGGGTGAAAAACTGGCTGAGGGACAGAACCCAGAGGGTGGTTGTCGGGGGAGAGTTATCTGGTGCCAGAGAGGTAACCAGTGGGGTCCTGCAGGGCTTGATGCTGGGGCCAGTGTTGTTTGATGTCTTCATCAATGACATTGGGGATGGCAATAAGGGCAAAATGTGCCTATTCACGGATGACACCAAGCTCTGTGGAAGAGTGGACACAGCTGAAGGGATACAGGGCTTATAGGAAGATCTGGAAAAGCTGGGGAGGTGGTCCAGGATCTGGCAGCTTGGCTTCAATGCTAAGAAATGCAAAGTTATGCATATTGGAGCCAAGAATTCCAGGACAGAGTACTATCTGGGTGGAGTCCAAGTATCTGCATCAGAGGAGGAAAAGGACCTGGGAGTGATGATCACTAATGACCTGAAACACTCCACGTAGTGCAAGAAAGCAGCAGCAAAGGCAAATAAGATGCTGGGATGCATATGTAGGGGGATCAGTGGTAGGAGAGAGGAGGTCATACTGCCCTTGTACAGGTCACTGGTAAGGCCGCATCTAGAGTATGGAGTTCAGTACTGGTGCTCAAACCTCAAGAAGGACGTTAACCTGCTGGAGAAGGTCCAGAGGAGGGCTACAAAAATGATAGCGGGTCAGCAGGGTAAGGCATAAGAGGAGAGGTTGAGGGCACTAAACATGTACTCCCTGGAGGACAGGAGAGAGAGAGAGAGTGGACATGATTGGGACCTTCAAGTACTTCAAAGGGATAAATAAGGTTGATAAGGACAGTCTCTTTAAGCTGAGTGGCAACCATAACATGAGGGGGCACAGTCTTAAGCTGGAGGGTGGGAGGTTTAGGAGGGAGGTCAGGAAGCACTTCTTCACAGACACTTGGAATGTGCTGCTGGAAGATGTCATCTCTTTGAAGACAGTGGTCAGCTTTAAGAGAGGCTGGGATAGGCATGGGGGAAGGTAAGGATCATGGGTAGGGAGGATGGGAGGAGTGGGGAGGGAGGGCAGGGACATTAGCTCAATCTGTGAACCCAGTAATATGAGCAGACTTGATAGACCAAATGGCCTTCTTCTGCTGGCTTCTTTGTATGTATGTATTATGTATGTATGTATGTACATATATAGTAGTGTTCATTCTGTCTATACTAACAATTTGGCTTTGAGGAAATACTTGATCTCTAGTTGTATTATGTGTAATTTAAACAGCCCAAGCAATTTATAGTTTACTTATTAGCAATACGTTGTTATGCTTGAGAAAGGATAGGCTAATGCCATGATAGTCACATAAACATACGCACATACAAAGAAGCCAGCAGAAGAAGGCCATTCAGGCTATCCAGTTTGCTCGTATTGCAGGATCCTCAACTTACGTTACTAACCCTGCCCTCCTGCCCTCCCCACCTTTCCGTCTGGCCCACCCATCACCATGATTTCCCCTTGTGCCTATCCCAGCCTCTCTTGAAGCTGCTCAAAGTCTTCATTGATATCACTTCTTCCAGCAGTTTATCCCAACTCAACACCACCCTTTCCATGAAAAAGTGCTTACTGACCCCCCTCCTAAACCTCCTCCTCCAGTTTTAGTCCATGTCCTCTTGTGGTTCAGCTGCCACCTAGCTTGAAGAGACCTTCCTTGTTCACCCTATTTGTCCCTTCCAAGTATTTGAAAGTCTCTATCATGTCCCTTCTCTCCATCCTTTCCTCCAGGGAGTACATCCTCAGGAGCCCCAACCTCACCTTTCTCCCTCTATTGGACCTTAACTGAACCCATAATGCCTCCACCTCTCCTTCCTCTGACTCCTCCCTCATGCAAGTTATTCCCTCTCTGATATAAATTGCCACCCCTCCTCCCCTTCCTGACTACCCTGTCCCTCCTGTATAGGTTATATCCAGGGATCGCAAGGTCCCAGTCTTTGTGTGATGTTGCGTAAGTCTTGGTTACTGAAGCTATGTCCACCCTCCTGTCTGCTAATAGTGCCTGCAGGCTGTCCATCTTGTTTCCAAGACTCATTCAGAGACACCACCCTCCACCTAGAATCTGATCTTCATTCTCTTCCCTCTATTCTTCTATTCACATTTATTCCCTCTGTGTGTGCCCCTCCATGTACCCTTGCTATGTGTTCCTCACCCCCTGCACCCTTTTCTATGTTCTTGCCCCTTCCACCTACTCCCTCTGGACCTCTTTCATCACAGTGGTGGGGGGGAGGTTCACTGACCTCCTCCTCTTGGAGTCTGTGGGCCTGCAAGCCCACTGCCCCCTCAGTGGTTTAAATTAAGTGTAGTGGTTATGTATTCCCCCAGTTTGTCCCTCAGTACCATCAAACCCTCACTACTGAGGTGTAGCCTGTCTGGTGAAAAGAGTGCTTTGTTTGACTAGGTCTCCTCCTAGTCCCCAGTGAAGATAAACATCTCATCCCTGCACCATTTCCTCAGCCAGTCATTAAAATCCCCTATTCTTCTTTTCCTGGCTGTGCTGGACCTTGGTACTGGTATCACCTGTGAGAAGGCCAGCGAATTTCCTTCCTCCCTGCAGATCTTCCCTAACTCCCTGAACCTACTTTGTGCTACCTCAACTTCCTTCCCAGCTAGGTCATTGGTTCCCAAATGTATAACTAAATTATGTTTTCCTCCAACCTCCCTTACTATTTCCCTTATTCTTGTCTACTACACAAGAGGAAATGTCTATTTTGCTTTCTATGCTTAGCACTTGATGAATTGCATATGTGCTACAGTGACTTTTAAAAGGATTTTTATTTAGCCTCGCTTTCAGTTTCTCTGCCATTAGCATAATAAAATATGTTAATTTTTACCCAGCTCAAGTAACTAACTATAGACACTGAAATCTGAATTATCTGTCACAGTCAAAATGTTGTCATCCATAACCGGACTAGGATCATGATAATTTCCCTCATGTGTGAAAAGGTTTATTAAAATCAGACTGTTGTGAATGAATTCTCCTGTTTGCTAGAAATTCATTCTTATTCTATAATGGTAACTAAAATGAGTGCAAGTGCTTTGGATTGTAATTATCATTGCCTCTTTCTTTGATTTTATTTAATGAAAAGTTGTCTGTTAGAGCTTTTAAACATCTGCAGCAGAATGTATTTACCTCTGTGGCGGGAATAAAGAATGCATGGGTTAAGCAAAAGGGAACCTTAGTCATTAGGGAAAGGGAACATTGTTTAACCAGGAGTAGCACACTAAGCCGAAGCTTGTTTCCAGATGCGACCTGGGAGCACAAGGAAGTTAAGTGACTTGCTCAGGAACACACAGCATGCACCTAGGCAGCTGTGGGATTCAAACCCAGGTTTCTAGATCTGCAGCTCAGAGCCTTAACCCACTGTACTATACTGCCTAGAAGGGAAGGGAGAGCTAAGCTGAAGATCAAGTAGGGTCTACGGTATTACAGCAGGTATGGAAAAAGGGCAGACGGGGCAGGTCAAGCTGTCTTTATTTGCCACCAAATTTTTGTAAATATGTTTTTATGTTCCTGTGGCAGATTTCTAACTAAGCATTGGTTGCTACAATGTTATATCATTGATAAGATCAGATACAACATGTGGGGGAGGGGCTTCAGTACAAACTGGAGGAAAAAGCTTGGAATTCTGGAGACATTTCTAAATGGCATTCACCAAAAATAGTGAATTCTACTTTAACATTTACAGTACATCATGGGGTAGACTGGTTAGGTTGTGTGGCCCCTGAACTGCAGCATTTCATAGTTCCTGGCAAAATATCTGGCTTGCAAGTTGCAAGTACAGTAGAGTTCATTGGACAGTGTCACATGTAATACAACTGATCTACATCAGACAGTTAAAGCTTTCTGATTCCAATAAAAAAAAAAAAAATGACCAGGTCGAATTGCAGATGTCAGAGTTGCTTCTCATGATTCTGGTGACTAATGTTTGCAAATCAAACCAGAAGTATCAATGGGCTGGCAGGAGAGGAAAGGAGCATCCCAGGTGTACCCCCTCCTCCGCCAGGGAGGAGGGTTGCATGTCCCACTATGCTACTTCCACTTGGGAGAAAAAGGTGGCAATGCAGCTGTGAAAGTATTGTCAAGGACCCCAGTTTCCCATTTTTCAACTAAAAACTGGTAAAAATCATGGAATCCTGCTTTGTTAGCAGATTTTTTATTCTTCCACTGGTGCCCCAAGGTCATGGATATCAGAATCCTTAAGATTTCAGCATCTTAAAATGAATGCTGCTCTGCTACATGTTCTTCTGCTTTGCTTCTTATAGAATCAGTAAAGAAACTATCCATGCTGCTTCATTGTAACCACCCATGCTTCCCTCCAACCTTTCCATTAACTGAGGACTGTTCTCCACCCTGAAAGCACAGTTTTCATTTAGTGTGTACCTAAACTTCTATGTTACACTGAATGATATATACCTATATCTATAAAGACAGCTATTAACTCACTTGGGGAATCAGACAAGGCAGCAGGGGAGCATACCTTTCAACTGTCCCTGATTTTCAGGGACGTCCCTGATTTTGCCTCAAAATTTTACTCTGTTCCTCCTAAAAATTGTGTTTCCGTGACCAAACAGCGGGGATTATAAGCACAAACTAATGTCAAACATTAAAGTTACAGACTTGTTCTTTAGAAAATGCATTTTACACTAAGCCCTTTAGTCTACCAGCTTTCTGAGTGAGTATCTCTAATTTTGAAGAAGTGTCCCTGATTTTGGTCCTTTGTCCCAGATTTTGTTAAGCCTTGTCCCTGATTTATGAGGCAGGAGGTTGAGACGTATGCGGGGGAGTCAGGTTTAAAGTTTAACTGCTCTTGCTTCTAACCCTTCATTCGATCAGCTGACGTGACTGCTCACCAGCCTGACAATATTGATTTTGTGTAGAAAAAGTATATGCCTAAAGGTTTTTCAGACTAGACGAATTACAACAAAAGCTAAAACTTAGCCCACTCGGGGAATCAGGCTGGACAGCATGGATAGGGTGTCAGGTTTAAAGTTTAAGTGCTCTACATCTAACCCTTTTGTCTTCTGATGTAACTGCTCTCCACTCAGATGGTAAAGTTTTCATTTAAAAAAAAGTAAGTGCCTAAACTATTTCTGATTAAACCCCCCAAAAAGCTTAGTATCAGAACACTTGGAGAATCAGGTGTGTGTGTGTGTGTGGGGGGGGGGTGTCAGTCATAGAAACATAGAAGTTAATGGCAGGTAAGGACCGCAAGGCCCATCCAGTCTGCTCATTTCTTTTTCTACCTTATAAATGTGCCATTGGCTTTTGCTCTGTCAACTGCCTATCTATTCATACTCATCTGTATTGCTCCTTTATGCCTATCCCATGCCTGTTTGAAGCCCTGCACTGTATTCATATCCACCACTTCCTGAGGTAGGCCATTTCATGCATCCACCACCCTTTCTATGAAAAAGAACTTCCTCACATTACCACTTAATTGGCCTCCCTCTAATCTCATGCTGTGTCCTCTTGTCCTGCTATTTTTCTTATATTGAAACATGTTAGACTCTTTCACCTTGTTAATGCCCTGAAGGTGTTTAAATGTTTCAATCATATTACCTCTCTCCCTTTGCTCTAGGGTATACATGTTGAGCTTCATTAATCTGTCCTCATATGTTTTCTGATGCACTCCCTGTGTCATTTTGGTTAATGTCCTTGTGAAGGTGTGGCCTCCAATACTGCACACATTACTCCATATGGGGCCTAACCAGTGTCTTGTAAAGAGCAATTATTACCTCCCTCTTACGACTTGTGATACCCCTACTAATACACCCCTACATCCCCCTAGCCTTACCTACTACTTTAGTGGTCTGCTTGGATGATTTCAGGTCATCGGTGATGATGATGCCCAAGTCTCTTTCTTCCCTTGTGACTGCCAGCAACTCCCCTCCCATCCTATAGGTGGCTTCAGGGTTTCTCTTCCCTATGTGCATGATCTTGCACTTCTTTGCATTAAACCCCAGTTGCCACTCTTCCGACTATTTTGCAAGCTTATCCAGATCTCTTCTCATTCTGCCCACCCCATCTGGATCATCTACTCTGTTGCAGATCTTCGTGTCATCTGCAAACAGACAGACCTTACCCTCCAGTCCATGTGGAACGTCACTGTTGAAGATACTGAAGAGGACTTGCCCCAGGACTGATCCCTGAGGTATCCCACTTGTGATTTGCATCTCTTCTGACTGTATATCATTTACCACCACTCTCTGTTTTCTGCCCATCAACGAGTTTGCCACCCAGTTGATTAACATTTGATCCACCCTGAGCCTACCCAGCTTATTAATCAATCATTTATATGGAACAGTATTGAAAGCTTTGCTGAAGTCAAGGTAGGTGACATCAACTGCTCCCCCTTGGTCCACCACTCTGGTTACCCAGTCAAAGAAATCTATGAGATTAGTTTGACAGGACCTTCCTTTTGTAAACCCATGCTGTCTTGGATCCTGTGCTCCTCTGAATTCCAGGTTTTGCACTATCCTTTCCTTAAGGAGTGCTTCCATAATCTTGCCCACCACCGAGATAAGGCTCACTGGTCTGTAGTTCTCCGCCTCCTCCCTGCTACCACTGTTGTGGAGCAGGATCACATAAGCCCTTCTCCAGTCTTCTGAGACCTCTCCTGTGTTCAGAGACTCACTAAACAGTTCTGATAATGGCTCTGCTAGTTTCACTCTTAGCTCCTTTAGTACCCTGGGATGTATGCCATCAGGTCCCATTGTCTTGTCCACCCTGAGCTTATTGAGCTCTTGTAGGGCCCTTTCTTTTGTGAAGGGAATAGTGCACACCTCCCCCGTGTCCATGGTGCTGAGCTGTGGCCCTGCCCTACCTTCTCTTTAGTAAATACTGAGCAGAAGTATCCATTTAGGATAGATGCCTTTACATGGTCCTCATCCTCACATGCCCCCTTATCTCCTTTGATCTTGGCAATGCACCCTCTGGACTTTCTCCTTTCACTAATGTATCTATAGAAAGTCTTGTCACCTTCTTTTACTGTTTGTGCTAGTGTTTCCTCAGTTTGGGCCTCTGCCTGCCTTACTGCCTTCCCTGCTTCCCTTAGGGAAGTTTGGTATACAGTACCTCCCTATCTTCATCCCGCTTCGTTCCCTTATATGTCCTGAAGGACAGCCTTTTGGCTCTGACCTTTTCTGCTACTGTTTTTAAGAACCAAAGTGGTTTCCTTCTTCTTTTGCACTTCTTTTTCTCCCTAACACAATGGGATGTTGCTTCAAGTATTGCATTCTTAATGCTTGCCCACTTTGCCTGTACCCCCTCACCTGTATTTCTTTTTGTCAGGGCTAGCTTAACTCTGTTGACCATCTTATCAAAGTCAGCTCCTCTGAAGTCCCATATTTGTCTTTAATTGTATTTATTTAAATGTGCGTCTCTGGGAAGGTGAACTGTTAGAATTGTTGAGCTAAGAGGCTCAAGGGATGCTTGCTGATCTGGGTATGTTTGTGTATGATCTACCAGACTGGAAGGGCTTACAACACTGTGTGGTCACCCACATCATCAAGTCAGTTCCCCACTTCCCACAGTGGTATGACCCCCCCCCCCAAGGTCAGCATGCAGTACCTCCACATCATGCTCTAATCCCCACCAGCCCAGGGCAGAGGAGTCTGCATCAACTCAGCTCACAAACATGGATCTTCCACTTGCAATTGTTGTGTACCCCCAGCCTGTACCAATATTTTGTTTTGAATTTTGGGAGTTTTTTCTACGCTGGGTGGGTGAGTTGTACTGTTAATGGTGTAAGCACTGGCAGTCCTCCATGCTGCTGTTGTTAGTTGTGTGCCCGTGTGTGTGGAGGGACCGGCTGTGTGATCCTGAATTTGATGTATGACCTGGGTGCTGTTATTTCCCTACCTGCCACTGCATGATACCAGTGTGGGGTGGTTGGGGTGCTGGAACATAACCCATGCCTGACTGCATGCTCAGAGGCACACAGCAGGTAAGGTGCTAGATACTGTACAATGCCTCTGGGCAAAGTGGGGCTGCTGCTATGTCTTGTTGTGTTACCCTAAGTGAGTCAGGGTGCCTTAGCATCTGTGTGCCCTGGAGTTTACTATATGCTCAACTGTTATTGTCACTCTGACTGCCACTGTATAATGCTATTAGGGTTGAGTGGGGTGCTGTAACCACACCCAAGCCAGAAAGCACATTCAGGGACACACATAAGGTAAGACCCCAGGTGCTGTTTGATGCCAGTGGGCAGAGTGGTGCTCAATTCATATCTGAGCTCAGACATGAAACCTGAGAGACCCACTTTTCATAGAGACCAAGTAAAACAAGCATTTGTCAGTGCCGCATGTTGTCTTGCTGGCATTGACATTGGTAGTGCAGGAGTTAGACAGATGCATAATAGGAATGGCAGTGAAATATTGAACTGACGCCAACCCCACCCCCACCCTGCAAAGACTGACAGGTGTTGGGGTGTGCCTTTGAGTCATCAGCCATAACGCTCATGCCATTTCACCTCGCTGTACCCTGTAGACACTGACAAGTGTCACAGTGTGCCTTGGGGTCCTCGGGCCTTACGCTCACCACATTACATGAGGAAGTATGCTGATATGGGTGAAGTATAGGAGATTGAGGTGAAATATGGGGCCGAAGACTCCAAGGCAGACCTCGATGCCAGTCACTGGCTGCAGGGTGGGAGTGGGGGTGGAATGGCATGAGTATTACATCCAACGATCCCAAGTTACTTCCCTGACACCTGTCAGTCTCTACAGTGTGGGGTGTTAAGGTTGGAAACCCTAACACCCTGGGCATTTGTTGGTATTTTCACTGCAAATTTTCAACAAGGGCTTTTTGTGATCCCAACTCATGAACAGTGACACTATCAATTTGCTAGCCAAAAGGTGAGTTTGCACAGTGACTGTGCCATTTGGCACCACAGGTACGAAAAAACACATTTCAGGCAGGATGTGAAAAATGCCAGCTGAAGTTTAAAAAAATGTCAATGCTGAAAATATGAAAAATTGGTGAAGTCACGAACGTGCATAGAAACTGCGCAACACACACCCTTAACACAATTATCTTTGGGATTTTATTAACTACATTTTAAACATAGGCATTTGGGGATCGCCCCTCATGAACAGTAGCACTGTGATTTTGCTAATCTGTCCTAAAAAGTTATTTCCCACAGCAACCATGCCATTGTGTGCCATAGGTGCAAAAACACATTTCGAGCAGGATGTGAAAAATGACAGCTGTACTGTTCATAAGGATGTGTGAAAAAATGGCAATGTTGAAAATCTTGATTGAAAATATTAAAAATTGTTGAAGTTATGAGTGTGGAAACTGCACAATGCATGCTCATAATGCAGTCATTTTTTGGAATTTATTTCACCAAATTTGCAACATGATCTTTTTGGGACCCCACCTCATTAACAGTGGCAGTTATTTCATTAATCAGTCCCGAAAGATGATTCTGCACAGTGACCATGAAATCACCTTTTGGGATGGAGTAATGAGATGACAGTGCATGTGTTAATGAGGTGGGGTCCCAAGAACCACATGTTGAAAATTTGATACCAAAATTCCCCAAAATGGCTGAGATATTCACCTAAGTTGCAACTTCCCATTGCATGCCATTATAAAGCTTACTGCATTTTGTTCGGTTCCCGGTCGGCTTTTGAAAAGTTCAGACATGTTCCCACTCCACAGAAGATCGCAGTGCCAGCCCTCCTGAGGTAAGTATGGGGTGGGGTGGTGGTGCAGGGAGGTGGGGTGTGCAGAGGATGGGTGTGGGCTGGGGGAGGAGGTGTGGCAGGATGACGAGGGACCTTTTTTTCTTTACAGGTAAAGATAAAAGAAACCATACTTCGAGGGATGGTTTTCTTTATTTACAGGTAAAAAAATTATTTGGGGCACACTGGGGTGGGCTACCAGTGTGCCACGAGTTTGGGGGGGACATGATGCCGATGGGGATTGGGCACCCCCATCAGCAAACAAATTGACTGATGGGGGGACATGCCAATACAGGGATTGGGCATCCCTGATGTTGGCTTTGTGGGGATTGTGTGGTGGGTAGCAGGAGCCACCATATTTATTGGAATGTTTCACCAGGAAAGGCAGGTAACAGAGCTTTGTCATCAGATGCTCCAATGAGGAACCTGCACCTCACTGGAGTGGCAGATTTCTTTCAACTCCATGGCTCCCTTTGAAACTGCTGTCATCACTAGCATGCTCGTTAATTGGTGGCTGAGGGACGCACCCACTAAAACATTCCCTGCATTTTTCAAAGGTGACACACCTCTGAATGTGCTACTACAGCAAGATGTCGTCTGCACACACACAAGACAACATAAAATGGAATCCACATATTTGGGAAATGCACGATTTTCCATTAGAAGATTATCCACTGATTATTTGTGGATTTTTTAGATGAAGGGACTTTATTTCAAAGAAGTCAATTCAGGCAGTTAAATGTTTGGACCAAACCAAGGAAGTCCACCTTGGTGGCTGGTGGCTTGGCTTAATTCACATCTGCATTCTGACAAGCCCTGAGGGATGGGACTGTAGAGCTGCTCCTGCTGCTGTCATTGCCAGCCCTCTGGGATGGGGCCATGATGCTGCTGCTGATACCCTTGATGGATAGGGCAATAGTGCCTCTGCTGTCACCCCTGAGGGAAAGGTGTCATAGTGCTGCTGCTGTTACCCCAGAGGAATGAGAGCCATATTGCTGCTCTTGCTTCTGATATCCCTGAGGGATGGGGGCTGTAGTGCTGCTCCTGCTGCCATGCCTCAGAGAGGGGAACCATAGTGCTGCTGTTGTTACATATGAAGGTTGGTTGACTCAAAATGCAATACATGAGGTCAGCTTCACACACACACACACACACACACACACACACACACACACACACACACACACTGGCTTCCAAGATATGCACGCTGAGAACACTTGGGTGACTAGGCATTGATAGTAGTGGGAGGACTCTGTATACATATGAGACACAAAACCAAAGTAAGGTACAGGTTGAGCTTATCATAGAGTTTATTATTTTTAATAACTAAGGATTGATGCACAATACTAAATTGCAAAACTGCTAAAATACATGTGAGCTGAGAAAAAAATTGTTAAAGTTCACAAAACACCAGTAAAAATGGAATTGGGCTTTGCAAACACCAGTGACAATACCAGTTTTTCCATTTGGTAAAATGGATTTTGCCCTTTTTCAATCACAGCAAACCAGTGTCCCTGAATTGTACAGGGAGGGTAGGCCACTTGAAAACAAAAAAGAAGCCATTCCAGGGACAACCGTGAACAGCACATATCAAACCATGTATCTAAAAAAACATAGGACTGCTAGTCATTTAAAGGATCCTGCAAAGTCTACATGAAGACAAACTTAGACCATGCATAATTTTAAGGTGTAGTCCAAACTTTTATTCATAAATTCTGGTGCAGAAATGTGCACACAAAACCAACAGCAGCAGATTCAGGCAGCACACATTGTCTATCTCTACATTAGCATGCTGTTGTATATGTGTGTGTGTGTGTACAGGTCTGGATTCTTTGCCACTAGCACTTTTGGGGAAGCACCAGTAGGAAAACACAGAAGAAAAACATGCCTTTTGGGCACAGCAGGTTAATGACCCTGGCCCTCTCTTATCCTGATCCCTTACTGACCAAAACCTTGAAGCATGCGCATCCAGTGGGGGAATGACCTGACCTCCATTGGCTGCATCATTGGGGCAAGCTGTTGGGATCTGTGCCAGAGTTGGGGTTGCACAGTTAAGAGATCACCAAACAGGAGCCGAAGCCTCTGCCCAATATGTGTGGGTGAGGGGAGGGGCCCCCCCCCCAAAAAAGAGCTCACCAAATAGAATGGAAGGGGTCTGCCTGAAAAGCAGGGGAAACATAGAAAGTAAAAAACAAAAATTCATGCTTACCTTTCCCAAACACTGAACAGTATCTTATCTTACAGCTGGGGCTTTGTCTAAATTGAAGAATCTGCATGTCATTTCTTTTGAGTGTACTCACTCTTGCACCTTGGTGTTACCATCTGATACATGTGAACAGCTCCTTGGGGCCTCTGGTGTGGTGAGCTGCTCTCTGAGGCTGCAGGTGTGGAGTGCCACTTTTTTCTGAATGCCATTTCTGGTGCTTCATTCCTTGGTGCTTGTCTCATCACTTGTTTTCTAAGATCCACTCCACTGGATCCACTGCTGCCAGTTGACAAGCCTTTTGTGCTTCTGATCATTGTGACTGTGCATGCTGATACAGCTGAGTAAATGAGACTTGACAGATCAACAACACCAGAGATGAAAGTGAGAAGGATGGAAATGAATAGGAAGATGAAGGCTCTGGTTTGTTGTGGCAATGGCATCTCGGCTTCTAACCATCCTTATGCGTGCTGCTGCTGAGTGGAGGAGACTAGAAAGATGAACAGAACTGGAGATGAAAGTGAGAAAGTTGAGGATAAAGATGAAGGCATCAGTTTATTGTAGCACTGCCATCTGGGTTTTTACAGGAAATATACCCTGACACTTCTTGAGACTCTCTATATCCTGTTTTTGATCTCTGCAAGATCAGATAATCGGATAGATCGAATGATAACTGTCCAACCCTAACAAAAATATCTTACATTGGCACTGGATTTGAGGGCATAAGATCCAAAATTGAACAAAATGGTAATATTTAACAGTATCCAATTTTTATGTTTGTTTGCAGGCATGTGCAAGAAACACAGTGCCATCATCCGAGTTTTTTGGAGGTGTGTCAGCGTCTTCCAATTCAGTCAGTGTGTCTGCAGGCGCGGTCACAGTTCTCCAATCACTGCTGGAGCTGTCTATGACAGCAGTTGAAAATGCAGTGGCATACAGTTGAAAGAGGGAGCTACACTTCAGTGAGCAGCGATAAGATATTGCCTGCTCATGCATATCTGCCACCTACTTAGCATGCATACTGTGTGCTTGCCCCCCACGCACACACTGTATAGCCGATGAGGGTGCCCAATCCCCATCGCTGTGCTGCGCTTCCCCCAAACAGAGTTCCAGATGCCATGCTGGGTGCCGACTCAGCGTGGCAACACATCCATATGGGAGGCGGGGTGCCCAATCCCCACGTTGGCTCCAGACTCCCCCAAACGGCCTTACAGCTGCCACGCTGGGAGCCCACCCCAGCATGGCACAAGTCCATATGACCGATGGGGTGCTCAATCCCCCATCGGCTCCAGCTCCCCCAGCCTTCTAGCTGCCACGCTGGGAGCCCACCCAGCGTGCAAATGTCCGCGTCGTCTTCCTGTTAAAAAAAAAAAAATGTAAACAAGAAAACGTTCCTCGGCTTTCACCCAGCCCACCCGTGCCCACCACTGCACACCTGCCTCCCACACCCCTGCCCACCCCATGCTACCTCCGGACTCCGGTGCGATGATCTTCGGTGGACTGGAAACACGTCTGCACTCTTCAAAGCCGACCGCAAACTAAAGAAATGCCGGTAAGCTGTATAATGGGATAGATAGGGTTTTTTCAATTTTCGTGCATATCTCAGGCATTTTTTGGAATTTTTGCACCAAATTTTCAAAATGGGGTTTTTGGGACCGCTTCTCGTGAATGCTCTCAATGTCATGGCGTTAATCTGGCCCGAAGGGAGATTTTGCAATCACTGCGAAAAATCACCCTTCAGGACTGAGTAATGAAATGACACTGCCACTGTTCATAAGGTGGGCTCTCAAAAAGCCTATGTTGAAAATTTGGTTGAAAAATTCCTAAAAACGACTGTTTTACGAACTTGCGTTGCGCAGTTCCTACGCACGCTGTAAGTTTGCGAATTTTCAATATTTTCACTCCAGATTTTCAACATTGCCATTTTATTACACTTCCTTATGAGCAGTACAGCTGTCATTTTTCACATCTTGCCCAAAACGTGTTTCCGCCCATGTAGCGCACAATGGCGCAGTAAATTAATACAAAATCAATGTATGGGACACATTAAGAAAATCATAGTGACACTGTTCATGAGCAGAGGTCTTAAATGCATGTTGAAAATTTGGTGACAAAAGTCCATAAAAATGACTGTGTTACGAGTGAGCATTGCACAGTTTCCACTCACCCTCGTAAGTTCGTGACTTTGTAATATTTTCAGTCCAGATTTTCACCAGTGGCATTTTTACACACTTCCTTATGAACAGTACAGCTGTCATTTTTCACAACATGGCCAAAATGCGTTTTCACACTTTCAGAGCAGAGATGCGTGGTCGCTGTGGGAAATCATTGTCCGGGACAGATAAAGAAAATTACAGTGACACTGTTCATTATCGGAGGTCCCAAAATGCCTGTGTTGACAATCTGCTGTAAAAAATTCCCTAACTAATTACATTATGGGTGTGCGTTGCACAGTTTCTATGCACGCTCGTGACTTCACCAGTTTTTTTAATATTTTTACTGCAGATTTACAACATTGCCTTTTTTTACACCTCCCCATGAGCAGTACAGCTGTCATTTTTCACATCCTGTTCAGAATGTGTTTTTGCACCTGTGGTGCTAAATGCCGTAGTCGCTGTGCATAAGCAGCTTTCCGCTAACAAACTGATATTGCCACTGTTCATGAGTTGGGAGTCACAAAAAAAACATGTTGAAAATTTGGAGTGAAAATACCAACGAATGCCTGAGGTGTTAGGGTTTCCAACCATAACACCCCACCCTGTAGAGAATGACAGGCATCAGGGGTGTGACTTGGGATTCTTACCTGTAATGCTCATACCATTCCACACCCTGCAGCCAGTGAGAGGCATCGGGGTATGTCTTGGACTCTTCGGACCCAAAGTTCACCCCATTCTCCTATACCTCACCCATCTCACCATATTTCCTGATGGAAAGGGGTGCGCATAAGGGCCAAAGACCCCAAGGCACACCGTGACACTTGTCAGTGTCTGCAGGGTAGGGTGTGGTGAAATGGTGTGGCTGTTATGCCTGACAACCCAAAGGCATACCCCAATGCCTGTCACTTTCTGCAGGGTGGTGGTGGGGTTGCATTCAGTTCAGTACTTCACTGCCATTCCTATTATGCGGCTCTGTAACTTCTACACTACCAATGCCAATGCCAGCAAGCAAACATTCAGCATTGACAAATGCTTGTTTAGGATATCACCTGAATAACTCTACTTGCAAGTAACTCTAGGTAGGTTTTAGGCAACAAAATATTTGAAAAAAGATAAGCCAGGCATTTAACATGAAGAGGGCATTCTCCCTGTCTGAAACATCTGGTGTTTGCTGACCAAATGCACCTCACCCTCTTTAAGAAACTGGTCTGCAGAAAGGTAAGACAGGAAGTTCTGCAGCTGGCAGGGAGATCTGGAACTCAGACTCCTATAAAGAGTGGATGCTGGGGATGATAAGAAGGAGGCTGTCATTTTTGACTATGTTGTGGTTGGTATGTCTTGGTGGTTGACAACTAGAAGGGGTTGCTTTGTGTTTGAGAGTTTGCAGTTAGCTGTTGGGGCGGTGTCTTTGAGATCTCTTAAAATCAGGGACTGGGTTGACATATGTTCCCTATGTGCCATTTACTAAATGCAAAAATAGCAAATTTACACTTAGCAGATATTTTGGGAGTCATCCATTATATCCAAAAGATTGGGGCAAAGACTATTCACATGCACATCCTTAGTAACAAGGTAATAAATTAAAAAATATCCAAAATTACTTGGTGTCATAATTCAATCTGTAACATTTTCTATCAAACTCAGATCTGTAGCTTGACCTTACTTTCAGAAATTATTTTTATCCAATTAACCTCATTGAATTTTTTGACTGGGTGACTAGGGAGGTGGATCGGGGAGGGCAGTGGACATGGCCTATCTGGACTTCAGCAAGGCCTTTGACACTGTGCCACATGGAAGACTATTACACAAACTGGGGAACATGGGTGTGGGCAGGACAGTAGTGTGGTGGGTAGGTAACTGGCTGGGCGGCAGGACACAGAGGGTGGTGGTAAATGACTGTCACTCCACAGAGGAAGAGTGACCAGTGGGGTACCACAGGGATCAGTGCTGGGACTGGTCCTATTCAACATCTTCATCAGTGACATTACGTCAGGACCTAGAAGGCAGAATTTCACTGTTAGCTGATGACACAAAGCTCTGTAACAGAGTAGACACACCAGAGGGTGTAGACAGAATGAGAAGGACCTGCAGAAACTTGAAGAATGGTCAGGGTTTGGCAGTTGAAATTCAATGCAAAGAAGTGCAAGATAATGCATATAGGGCACAAAATCCCTGGCACAATATATCAGTTGGGGTGAGGATATAGCATGCACCATGCAGGAAAGGGATCTTGGGGTTATCATCTCTGATGACCTCAAGGTGAGGAAACAGTGTGACAAGGCAGCAGGTAAAGCAAATAGGATGCTGGGATGCATAGGCAGGGCATCACCAGCAGGAAAAGGGAGGTCATAATTCCACTATACAAGACACTAGTGAGGCCCCACCTGAGTACAGTGTACAGTTCTGAGACCTTACCCACGTATTGCGTAGACAGGGTAGAGAAGGTTCAGAGGAGAGCAACAAAGATGGTGCATGGATCGCATCACAAGTCCTATGAGGACAGGTTGAAGGAACTGAACATGTACTCTCTGGAGGAGAGGAGGGAGAGAGTAGTAGTAGTAGTAGTAGTAGTAGTAGAATTTTATTTATATTAAGCGCCCTTCCCAAGCTCAGGGCGCTTTTACAATAAAAACAAATAAAATCAAATTTAAACAATAATTCAAACAACCATACAATATACTTATTCAATATGTTCCAGCAAAAGCTAAAGAAAATAAAAAAGTTTTTAATTGTTTTTTAAACCCTTCAACGGTTTGGCATTCTAGTATCTGGCGGTAGAGAATTCCACAGGGTTGGTGCCATATAGGCAAAAGATCTACCTCCTGACATCTTTAACTGTACCCTGAAATCTCTAGCAATCCCTCATCAGAGGAGCGAAGAGAGGCGGGCAGGACAGTAAGGCACCAAGAGCTCTTTCAGGTAGTGGGGTCCCAAGTCATGTAAGGCCTTAAAGGTCAGCAATCGACCTTGAAGGTAATCCGCCACTGTACTGGCAGCCAGTGTAAATCACGAGCACAGGTGTTATATGGCTAGATCGTGAAACTCCCATCAACAACCTGGCCGCCGCGTTCTGCACCAGCTGCAGCTGGCGGATATCCACCCTGGCAGCCCTAGATAGAGAGCATTGCAGTAATCAAAATGGCTGGTGACAAAGGCGTGGACCAAAGTTGGAAGATCTTCCGTGAAACCAAGTGTTTCACCGAAATATTCCTCAGATGATAAAGGCAGATTTGACTACAGCTCGACACTTGCATCTTCATAGTCAGGCTTCGTCAAAAATTGCTCCCAGGTGGACGTGATTTGCCCAGAGGCCAGAAGCTGAGCCCCAAGATATAAGCCCGAGGTTTCCCGTCCAAGCCCCTGTTATCCTCCTCCAGGGTCCACAACCAACACCTCAGTTTTCCCTGGATTCAACCTAAGCCAACTAGCACTCATCCAATCCTGAATCTCCAGAAGACACTTGTTAAAAATAGTGATGGGATCCGACTCCTGATCAGGCATAAAAGACAGATAGAGTTGAGAATCATCAGCATAACAATGAAAACTCAACCCATACCATCTTAAAATGTCCCCCAGTGGAAGCATATACACCGCGAATAACATAGGGGACAGCACCGACCCCTGTGGTACCCCACAGGGCAGATAGTGAGGGGTCGAGGTGTTAACTCCCGATACCACTCTTTGGGATCTGCCCTCCAAAAAAGATCGAAACCAACTGTGGACTGCCCCCCTCAGGCCACAGAAAAACCGCAGTCGGTCGAGCAATACCCCATGATCCACGGTGTCAAATGCTGCTGAGAGATCTAAGAGAACCAAGATAGAATGGGTCCTCTGATCTCTTGCCATCAGGAGGTCATTCAATACCCGAACAAGAGCCGTCTCTGTACTGTGCTGCTTCCTGAAGCCGGATTGGAGAGGGTCATAGATATTGTGGATAGATAAATGATCCTCCAGTTGCAGAGCGACCACCTTCTCGATAACCTTCCCTACAAAAGGGAGGTTAGAGATTGGTCTATAATTTGCTGGGCGTCAAATAAGAGAGGCTTTTTCAAAAGGGGGTGTATTACCGCCTCCTTTAAGGGATCCGGAAAGATCCCTCTCTCTAATGACACCACCACTATCCCAGCCAGGACTGGGCCAATAACATCTACACACCCACCACCAGGTGAGGAGGGCCTGGGTCCAACTTACAATAGGTCGGTCGCAGAGTCTGAATAATCCTCACAATATCTATTACTGCTGGTAGTCTAAAGGTAGACCAGTACAACTGAGCATTAGTACCACCCGATTGATCAGTACAATGCTCAATAGAAAGATACTGGCTGATCTCATCCCTGATGGTGGATACCTTGTCAGCGAAGAATTTCGCAAACTCCTCACATTGTACCTGTGATAATGCTCTACCAGTCTGGAGACAGACTGGATTGCCCAGTCTGTCCACAGTCCGGAAGAGCTGGGATGGTCTATTCTAGCTGCAGCAATCTCCTGGACAGGAACTCTGCCTTCTTATGGGAGATTGCTGATTGGTAGAATTTATAATGTTCTAACAATACAAGTCTATCCACCTCCAGTTGAGTTTTCACAGCGTCTTTCTAATCTTCGTCCCTTCCTCTTCCACTCACGGACCTCCCCATCAAACCAAGGGAGCCCCAGGTGAAAAGTACGGGGACGAACATGAATTGGAGCTATGGCATCCAGGGCCGCAGTCACAGCCTTATTATAGGCCAAGACCAGCAGCCCTGGATCCACACTATCCCTTGGAAAATCCGAGAAATCCAGCTCCGTCATCAGGCCCTCTGGGGTAATCCCTCTTAAAGGACGGAACTGTATTAACTCCCTGGGGGCAAGCCTGTTTTGGGGAGCCGCAAATCTGAACCTCAGGGCGTGATGATCAGACCATCCGACTGGCTCCACCTCCACATCAGATATCTCCATCCCCAGATGGAAAACCAAATCAATGTATGCCCCCTCATGGGTTGCAAAGTAATTACTCGTGACAGGCCCAATGAATCCATTAATTGGAGGAGATTTTGACCAAATGGCGAGAGTTCATCGTCGACCCAGGCATTGAAATCCCCCAGAATTATCCATCTGGGAGATTCCAATACCATGTCGGCATGACGAAGTCCACAACCTCCTTCAGGAACTCCCTCTCATCCCCTGGTGGACGGTAGATAAGAAGGGTCCTGTAGCCTGCACCTGCACCCACTATGCATTCAAAGGTATTGGTATCACCAACTGGCACTTCCCTGAGATCCAGATCTTGTCTAAAACAGACAGCAACTCCCCGCCTCCGTCCACTCTCGGGCGGTGAATCACTGAGAACCCAGCCGAGACAGTGGAGTCCAACACAGGGCCAGCATTTCCATCTAGCCAGGTCTCGTGATGCAAGCCAGGTCGACTGAGGAAACAAGATCAGCAATCACTGCAGTCTTGTTCCTAATCGACCTGGCATTGCTTAACCGCCCGAAAGGGACGAAATCAAGGGTGATCCCATTTCCTGCCTGACACACTCCAAGTCAGTGCCCTTGGTATGGGAACTAGGCAAGGAGGACCTCGCTCCAGCACCCATTTCGCCCCAGGGCGTCTCCTAGCCCTTACTGTCCGTATCCGTTCTCTTCTCTCCCATCCCCCCCAAGAATTCCAAGATCCCCGTATCCTTCTACATTTAGATCTTACAATGCCAAGATTTCGGCATCTAGCATAAACCTCCACTGAAAGTGGAGGTAATTTAAAGGGATGGAGATCCCGAAGTCTTGAGGGGGAGTACTGCCTAACCGTTTTACTTAAACCCCAACACATATTTTAAACCAATTTTATTTACTCTCATACAAACAACAATCCTCCCACCTGACTTAAATAATAATAACCAAATTCCCCTTAAAATATTAAAACAATTTTATGCACGACTAAGAGAGTCCAACTAATCTAAGCCCAAGATTCCTGTCAAATAGCTATCAAACTAAGCAATAATTAAAATAAATCTCCCTTCCAGGCAACCAGGAACTCTCACTAACTGGTGCCACTAGATAAAGAAAACTTAATAAGCCAAAAAGAACAAAAAAAATAAATAAATAAATAAATAAATAATAAATAATAAACTCCCGAGCTACATCATACTCTCACTATGGTAGCCAGGAGGAATAATATGGTACTCTCACTACCATATATAATTAATAAATTGTAATAATAATAAAACCACTAAAAATCAAGGAATCCCAGTCCTGAGCACTCTCACTGCAAGATCTTCCAAAAGGCACAACAATTCCTGATTCAAAGAGTCTTAAGTCAAAAATAGTCTGTCCACTGAAGAAAACGCTGAAAATATCTTCGGACTAGCTATATTCCTTCACTAAACCCAAAAGGTTATACCCAACCCACCATAAAGCTATAGTGGATACTACGAGACCCCAGTGGAGCTCAACCAAATGGACTCCCAGGGGTTCCCTAGAAGAAAGGACAACCACCCACTGACTCCCCAGTGATGGATGCCCCACCTCTGCACCACTACAGTTGGAAGAGTTAGGATTCACCAGATAGGGCAATAAAAGCAGGGAAATAAATGCAGAGTCCCCAAATCCAGACAACACCCACGGAGTGGTCCAAAACCAGCGTTAAGGAACTGACTCAAAAGGTTCCACTTTCCTTAGAAACAAAGCCTTCCCAGGATAGTCAAGAATTCAAAGAAAAGCCGAATCCATTTTATCTTCCCAAGCGGTCGATAAAACAAAGCAACTAATCTGCAAACTGCAGCGTATCTTCTGGGGAGCTGTACTCTAAAGATGTGTTCTTCCTCCAACGATTATGGGATATGATAGAGACATACAAGTATCTTACAGGGAGGAACAGGGTGCATTAATACATTATTTTTAAGCGAAAAAGATCTTCCAGGACTAGAGGGCATGGGATGAAGTTGGAGGGAGGACGATTCAGAGGAAACGTGAGGAAGAATTTCTTCACAGAATGGGTGGTGGACAAGTGGAACACCCTGCCAGAGGAAGTGGTGGGGGCTGAAACAATCATGGGATTTAAGAATGCATGGGATAGACAAAGGAATTCTGGAGGTCAGAGGTAAGGGGCAACAGATTTCTAGGAAAACATAAACTGAACTTACAAGCTCAAATGGGCAGACTGGGTGGGCCATAGGCCCTTATCTGCCGACACTGTCTATGTGTCTATGTAACTTTCTAATGCTGAAATAAGAGCTGACATTGCACTGCCTGTTGACAAAATCTTTTGCTTCATGCTTTAATAATGTGAACATGTTCAGTTTCTCATTTTTTCAGTACTGCCCATTGTCAGAACTACTGAGTGCGAACTGATTCCTGGGGGAAGATGAAACAATTTTAAAGATTTGGCTGACAGTCTGTGGCATACAAACACAAATGCTTAAATACACAGACAAAGCCTTTTCTATATAGTCCTGTATATTCATTCTACTGTATCTCTTTCGCAGTGTTTTTTTTTTCATTGAAGTGGAAGGATGTTTAAATTGCTCCTGTTCATATTATTCAATGGAAATAGCTTGTTTCAAACTATCTTCCAGTTCCACCTCACAATTGTTTACTTACATTAGAAAATGGCATGGAATTTTTCTGACTTCTGATGGGCTAGGGCTAGAGATCATTCTACATAGTGATGTTATCATATTACAAAATCAATATAACACTTCATATATGTCCCTGACCATCAATATTTACACTGAACCAATACACTGCACTTAAGCTGAAATCAGAAAAAACAACAACTGGGAGATGTGTGCACCAAGTCTGGGAAGCCTTAACTTGCTAAATAATGTCTTGAATAAATCACTCTGCTCACCAGTATATACAACATATTTTTTTACTCAGGTCTTCATTTGTCAGTATTCAAAACTTCTCAGTGTTTCACAGCTCTATTCTTGCTTCTTCAGCAGGAACATACTGACCTTTATGTATTAAATACAATTTAAATTATTCACACATCATAAACATTTGACAACTAAAACAACAGTATAATTTCTAAAATATGTAAACTCATATCTTTAAATCAATCATATAAATAATGACTAGTAAACATGGTAGTCAATTATGTCCACATTCAGTTAACAGCTTCTTTGATTCACTCTAAACCTCAAATTTCAAGTTCTGGCTGACCTATAACATTCAAGAATACCATCATTCAACATTTAATGCTCCTCCTTGTTTCAGCTGTCAAGTTCATACTTCAAACATCAGCAAAACATGACATACTGTACCTAACTCCATTCGTGCAGGTTTAATTTTTTCTTTTATGCCTTATAAACCAGACTTTTAGAACTGTGTCAAATAAACATCACAATCAGTTTTTACATTGTTTTTACACAGCTTTTGATAATACTTTTTGTATGAGTTTGACAGCTTGAACTAGAAGCAGCATTAAATATTAAATAATTGCATTTTCAGATGAGAGAAGAGCTCTGTGTAGGATCCATGAAGAATGCAAAAAATGTCTATAATGTTTGGTTTCTGTGTCATTCTAAACAGCATGTATGCACTATAAAGTCTCAAACAACACTGCAAAGCATTATGGGTATGCAAATCCATGCAAGGGGAATGCTGATAAGGCTTCACCAGAACAAGCATTACATTACATTACTGTTTTGCCATTGTAGAGACCAACAAACTACTGACATATATTTCAAAGTGTACACAATTTAGTGATGAGTATATGCTTGTGCAACTTCATTGATAGTCTGATAGTCTGATAGTATTTGAATGTTTATGTTGTTGACTGTGATAAACTCTAGCTGTTCACACTCTCTGTCCCATGGGAAACCAGCCTGTTGGGGTACAGTGAGGGCAAAGGAGCCTTCTTGAGGAAGGTTCTACCCCAGTGGTGTTGTGGGAAGATAATTCCTTTAGGCTAAAGGTACCTTAGAAAGGAGCCCCCAGGGAGATAGGCATGCCACTAGAGGAGGAGGAAGAGGAGGAGAGGAGGATGGTAGGACAAAGAAAAAATACATCTGAATGAGACTGCAGGAAGCTGACTTAAAATAGCTCAGGCAGGGGGCATAGGGATGTAAGTTTGTCATGGATGAGGTTTTAATGACTCATTGTTTGTTCATGAAATCATTAGTAAACAGTAGTAAATGTTGTGGCACTGTCATCATTGCTGCATTCTGATGACACTAGTGAAAGTCATGGAAGTCCTGAATAAAGATCAAACGTCATGGAATCAATGACGTGTATGACTGCCATGACAAACTTACATCCCTAGGCATGGCTAGTTGCTCTCACCCATTGAACTGCAGTCATAGCCTTTGATTTCATCTTAAAAGAAGTTGAATGTTAGCACTCATGACCCACTAGGGTACTCAGCAGGACAGGTCATGCTGGTGCTGGGATTCAAATGCATCAAAAAGTTGGCCTGGAAAACCAGGGCCATAACACTGCACTGAAACCCTCAGTACAGTTACTTCATTGTATAAGTAGCCTGGGCTTACATTCTTTTGTGCATATCTTGTATTTTAATGTGAGTTCTCATTCCTTCATACAGAATATTCATGAGATACCTATAGAAGGTCAGCAAGGAAGCGAGCATGCCTGCTCTGAGGAAGTTGGGCATGCACCCAACAAAATGTCAACCTTGTGTATACACATCTGCACATGCTCTTCTTGCATGGTGGTGGTGTTGTTTTGAACAAATATGTTTATTCTACATTGTTCCTTTTGTGCTGTATGAAGGTATGAGAACGTGCATCAAAATCCACACTCTGCAAAAAATAAGATGAGCCCAGCCTGCTTACTGAATGAAGTGACTTTATTGAGCATTTCAGTACAGTGCCATGGCCCTGGCTTTCCAGGCCAATTATGTTTCATCTTGTTGAGCTTCTGAGTGTAGTGCAGCCAGTATCTCATACAGATACCAGGTCAGCCCAGAGCAAATCAGATGTTTAGAGCACCCAGAGTTTGCATACTTGAATGGTAGTTTGCAAGAAGAGCAGTGTGTAGGGTCATAAAGAATGCCAGGACAGAACACATATCAAACTTTCTGGTTTCTGTATGTCTCACCAAACCACTTTAAAGCCTCAAACCTAGTGCAAAGCATCATGGGTATGCAAAAGAGGCCTGACTGATTTAGCCAAGGTCTTCTTGACTTTCAGAGAGTAAATGGCCCTGGGGTTTTGAACCTGCCATTTCTTGGTTCGAGGAACTGTGCTTCAACTATTGGACTACAAGATCAATACTTAACTTTTTTAAGGAAGTGGGGTGGAGGGGTCAGATAGACTGTCTGTAATCAGAGTTTCAAGAAGTAAGAAAAATAGTCCATCTGTACTGCAGTCTTGCAGGCTATGTATATCATCCCGACACTACAGGGCGTTAGTGTCTGTCTCTCCTCTAACAAACACTTTGTTTTTTTTTATTTACTTCATTTTACCTTTGATGAGGCTTTGTTTTTCAGTTGTAGCCACTGGCCAGCTTGACTGTGTGCCACTGTGTCCATTATCAGGTGCTCTATAGAGCTGTTTTTGTGTGGTGCCTGTCAGTATCTCCTCCCAAATCTGTTTCTCCCCCAACACTTCATTTTTTTTTTTAAATTTACTTCACTTTTCTTTAGTTTGTTTTTTGCTTGCAGCCACTGACCCACTAGATTGTGAGTGAGCATGTCCCATAGCGGCTGCTGTACTGACCAGTTTCTGCTTTGTGGTTTTATTAAAATGAATAACTTGTGCTGTATGGTGCTGTTAAAGCAGTAACAGGATTGTGAGTTGTTTCCTGTCATGGATGTGGAGGGGTGGCTGGGAGAATGCAGCTGCTGGAAATGGAGAGATGATGTTGAGATCATGGTAATTGTCACCAGTCTCTCGGCATGCTTTGAAATGTTAGGAGGGACAGATGGCTCTACACTGGCCAGGGGCAAATGAGCAACAACAAAAAACAAAAAAAACAGTAGCAAGTCTGCAGATTCTTTTGTTGTGGAGGAAATGGGGTATGTTGTATCATTTTTCTGTTGGCGGTACCGCTCTCCTAGTGCAGTGGTTGTGGTTCCTCACATGCTAGGTGATAGGCTGCATCGGGAGAGTGGTGGCACGGATTGATTTTTCCATGTTCTACATTTCGGTTGGCACAAGTAGTGCCAGTTGTTAAGTTATGGCCTGATAAGGACACAGCTGAAGTAGGTGATCAGCCTATCACAGTTCAAGAAATGTTTTGCCAATTTTATAGCATCATTAATACACTGTACCAACTTGTGATATGTAGCATAATAAAACATTGTTCATCTATAACAATCACAATGCTCATACAGTACATGAGTATGGAGGTGGCCATCAGGGTACAAAAAAAAAAAACACAGTGATGTCCCAACTATCTGCACACTCAAAACCACAACCTGGAGAAGCATTTTAGTGACAAGTCAAAAGCAAACAAAAAAATACTAAAATATTGTGATGTAACAGAGCATGTAAGAGTTTTTAAGTATATTAAGAAGTTCAAAAAGGGTTGAGAAATGTCAAGAAAATTCTCATTTTTACTGACCATTTAATAGTGTATATATTCGAATTTTGAAAAGCCTAATAAATAAATAAAAATAAGTCTGTGAGCATTTCATAAGACAATATGTAATAGAGATTGTTGTTCTGATTAGGAAGATTGGATTTTAGTCCAAGCAAAATAATTCCAGGATCAAAGGGGAAGTCCATGCCTAACACATATCCTATTGTACCTAATATCCTATTCCGGTACTGGCGAAACCTAAAGCTTGAGCTATTCTGATAAACCTCTTTCTTGCAGAGGCCTTGTAAAGATGGACTGACATACCTTACCCGGTTATCAAAGAATAAACAAAATAAAATAAAAATAAAGATGGACTGACATACTGTAGAAATATAACTAGATCAGAAAAGGCTTAGAAACAATCTCCCAGAGGAAGCTGGTAAAAACAAAACATTAAGTTAGAGCAAAAGATGGTGAATTGGGCAGAGAACTAGTTGTGTGGTAGACCACAGAAGGCTGTAGTCAATAGGGAGTTTTCAGAAGTGACTGAAGTGACCAGAAGGGTACCTCAGCTGTTGGCACTAGGGCTGCTCCTTTCCAATATTTTTATCTGTGACACAGGTGAAGGTATCAAGGTAAAATCTGCTTCTTTGCAAATAAAAAAAGATCTGTGCATGGGTAGACATGAAGGAGGAGAGAAGGGAACTGTTGACGTATATGGGTAGGTTGGAAAGTTGGTCCAAGGTTTAGCAGTTGAACTTTAACTCTAAAAATGTAAAGTAATGCACATTGGGAAAGAGAATGCAAGGGTGCAATATGAAATGTGAGGGGTGGTACTAGATAGCACTCTGAAAGAAAGGGATATGGGGCTGAAGATATTAGAGACCCTAAAAATATCTGCACACTGCAACAAGGCAGTGAGGAAAGCAAGCAGAAACCAGGGATGCACAGGGAAGGAGATAAGCAGTAGAATGTGGGGCGTGATCCTCCATCTGTACAGGTCACTGGTGAGGCCACACCTGAAATACTGTGCAAGGTACTGGAGCCCATACATGAGGAAAACTGCAGCAAACTGGAAGCAGTACAATGCAGGGCAACTAAGGTGGTGCATGGCCTTGGAGATTTGACATACAAGGAGAGGCTGCAGGACTTAAACATGTACACTTTTGAGAAAAGGAAGGAAAGGGGTGACATGACTGAGACATGCAAGTACTTGCATGGGATAAGTAGTATAGACATCAAGGAACTATTCTTGAGTTCAAACACAAAGATGAGAGGGAATTCACTAAACCTGGCAGTGGTAGATTTAAAAAGGATACCTGGAAGCACTTCTTCAATGGAAGAGTGGTGCAAAAATGGAATAAGATACCAGAAGTGGTACAGGCTAAGTCAATCAGCAGTTTCAAGCAGACATGGGGCAGGTAGGTGGGTTTAGTTAGAAAAGGGGGGGGCAGTAAAAAGGGGAGGCTTGCCACTAGTGCAAGGCAGGTAGATAGGGTGGGCAGACTGAATGGGCCAAGAGCCTTCCTCTGCCGGCAATGTCTATATATCTATGTATCATGATACACATATAAAATTACTTCTAGGCTATACTGAACCCCAACTCACATTGAAATCATCTCTTAACAAGTACTGGAGTTTTTCTGTATTTTTGGGTCTTGTTCCCCAGGATAAAGTGTGACAGGGAGATCCTGCCATTCTTGAGGACCAACCTTTTTCTTAAATCTGTTGCAATAGATCTTCTATTTCTTAGCCTAATATATCATTTACAATTTCTAGTCCATAAAGTTTGCCACCTCTGGGCACCCTTCCCCTATCTTGACTATGCTATAATGTCTTAATTTTCCTTTTCCCTCTCAGGTCCTCGTACACGGAGGTTATTATGGTGACCTCCGAGCTAATGTCAACAAGCTGTGTTCCGTGTTGTTGAATGTAATATGCAACAGCACTATGTCATAAAAAACCTTGATGTACAGATGTGTCAGCCACAATGAAGTGCAGTAATGTGCAGTAATGACATGTCACAAAATCCTGCATGACAAAAAGGCTCAACTGCCATTGACTTACAATGGTCCCTGCAGTAAATTGCAGTATTCTGTGATATTCTGCAGCATTTCTGTACTTCATCCTGGCTTGACACATCTGTATATGCCTTATGTGTATGAAACCTGTAAATGTTGAAAATACCATGACACTAGGTGTTTTTGACAAAGGTAAAAAGTTACTAGGGGACTGTATTATAAGAATTAAGTTACCCGTGTAGAGATATCAGAAACCCCTGGTTGTTATTTAAAATACACTTAAATTACAGAATATATGAGAGGCCCATTAGCACCATGCATTCCTGCTTTAAGTTGAACTAGCATAAAATGTCATGGTGATTTGCATTTATATCCCATGATGCTTTGCATTATGGGTGTATGTGTGATGTGTTTCTTTGAAACTTGACTTTATTGCCAGTGCCTTTTGGGATAACTTGCTTCAGTGCTTCTGCAATGAGGTTCTTTGTCTTTAGCTTGTTTCTGGATTTTTCCTTTTTTAAGCTCCCCACCACCCAAACACACAAGATCAAGATAAGGGAAAAAATAATTTTCACTAAAGAGATAGATCAGTGGGTCAGTAGGTGCTAAGTGCAGAAGAAGGACATGCATAGTCTGTTGCTGCAAACTGATGTACTGAAGAAGCGATATGCCATTGCTTAAGGTTATTCCCTGTGCTTTAAATAAACATCACACAGAGACTGTGTGTTGAACCTGAAGTTCTGTGTCTGGTCCATCTGTTATCCCACAACCGCTCCACATAAAGCCCCTAGAAATGCAATATCTTTTTTATAAGGGATCTTAAGGAACAACAGTGGGCCAGATAGACAATAGAGAAATTCTTGCACAATCAACACCATACTTGGGATAGCGCACACTCAGCAATACATATCTCAAACAATACATTACACAATAAATGTTGCACAGTGTGGGCTGCCTGATGGTCCAGCTGAAGCATAATGTGCTTCCATGATGGAAAACTTGGTTTGGGACTGGACTCAGTTATCCAAAATCATAGAAGCCAGGGTTGGGGATTCCTGTCAAACACAGAAACATAGACATAGAAACATAGATTTTGACGGCAGATAAGGACCGCTTGGCCCATCTAGTCTGCCCATTTCCCTACCTACAGAATAGGCAGCAGATCCAAGTTAACCAACAGCCTATTTCTTCCTACCCCCCAGAAGAATTGCTTTATGTCTGTCCCATGCATTCTTGAATTCTCCCACAGTTTTAGACCCCACAACCTCCTCAGGAAGGCTGTTCCATGCATCCACTACCCTCTCTGTGAAATAATACTTCCTCACATTGCCCCTGAACCGCCCCCCCATCTTTAAATTGTGTCCCCTTGTTCTTGCATGTCTCTTTTTCTGAAAGATGCTACCCTTTTGGACTTTGTTGATTCCACTGAGGTACTTAAAAGTTTCTATCATGTCCCCCCTCTCCCTTCTTTCCTCAAGGGTATACATATTAAGCTCCTTTAGTCTCTCCTCATATGGCTTCTCTTGCAGACCCTGCACCATTTTAGTTGCCCTCCTCTGGACTGCCTCTATCCGTCTATGTCCTTGCAGAGAGGGGGTCTCCAGAACTGGACGCAGTATTCCAGATGGGGTCTCACCAACTGTCTGTACAGGTGGATAACAACTTCCTGTTTCCTGCTGCTGATGCCTCTCCCTATGCATCCCAGTATACCCCCAGCCCTCCCTACTGCCTTCTCACATTGTTTGCTAACCTTAAGGTCATCTGATATGATTACCCCAGGTCCCTTTCCTTTTCTGTTGTTGTTACTACCTCCCCCATTGTGTATTCTTCCCTGGGTTCTTGTTTCATGTGCATTATTTTGCACTTCTTTGCATTGAATCCTAGCTGCCATACTTCTGACCATTCCTCCAACCTTGCCAAGTCCCTTCTCATCTGTTCCACGCCTCCTTGTGTATCAACCTTGTTGCAGATCTTTGTGTCATCTGCAAAGAGGCATACTTTTCCTTCCAGTCCCTCTGCAATGTCACTTATGAAGACATTAAAATGGACTAGACCCAATACTGAACCCTGTGGTACCCCACTAGTAACCCCTCTTCCTTCAGAGTGGACTCCATTTACAATTACCTTCTGTGTCCTGTTGTCCAGCCAATGTTTTACCCAGGCTACCACCCTGGGACCCACTCCCAGGCTGGTTAATTTGACTATTAATCTTTTGTGTGGGACCTTGTCAAATGCCTTGTTAAAGTCTAGGTAGGTCATGTCCACAGCCCCTCCCTGGTCTACTACTTTGGTCACCCAGTCAAAGAAATCTATTAGATTCGTCTGACATGACCTTCCTGCTGTGAACCCATGCTGCCTTGGGTCCTGTGCCCCACTGGCCTATGAAGGGAAATGGTGGATGCCTAGCCAAACAATGGTGCCTTGCAATGGGCTGAGGAAGGCTGCTTTAATGGAAATGAATGAGGTTGATAATGTAATTTCAAATCTTGCAAATAAGAAGGCACCTGAACCATATGCTATCCCAGCTGAAATATACAAAAGTCACAAAGCACTTTGGACCCCTACCGTAACAGCATTTTTAAATGTTTGTTTGGCCCAAAAGTTAATTCCCACATCATGGACTAAGAACATTATCATTCCAAATAAAAAAGGCTCTTTTTATGAGCCCTCAAATTTTAGGCCAATTAGTCTGCTGGACATTAGGTCCAAAATCTTCACAAAAATCATTTTCAGAAAGTACAAAAATGGACCTCTGTTATATTATTATTATCCCCTTATCAATCAGGATTTAGAGCTGGTTTCTCAACCACTGATAACATATACGTCATGGCACACTTATTTGAGAAATATATAGAACTACAACAGATGAAGTTATTTACAATATTCATAGACTTCAACAGCATTCAACTCAGTCAACAGACAAACTTGGGAAAATGTGTATAACAAAGGATTGCTTCTAGAACTATTAATACCTAAATATTTACTATACTCAGACACCACTACAGCAATAAGGTATGATAACATTGGAAACATTTCTGAAATTTTTAGGACTAACAGGGAGATCAAACAAAGATGCCTGCTTGCCCCATTACTATTCAATATATACATAAACTCATTATTGTATTTTGATAAGAATCAATGGGATTCCCCTAAAATAAACAATAACTCTTGCCACTCATTAATATGTGCTGATGATTTAATACTGTTTCCTTGTCCCAATCAGGGTTACAAAAAAAATTGATAAACTACATCAAGACAGTGAACTGCTAAATCTAAAGATAAATAAAAAATAAATAAATAAATAATGTTATTTGGAAATAATAGCAAGCAATATAAATTTCATTTGAATAACATAGACATATCTCAGGAGTATACGTACCTTGGTATAAAAATGACCCCAAATGGTAAGCGGACTTGTCACCTCAAAGAGCAATGTAGTAAGGTAAAACATGTGACAAAAGTTCTCCTGCGATTCAATTATGAATTTGGGGGCAATACAGTTTGCCCAGCATTAAAAGCAGGGGAAGTTAAAATTATTCCACTGCTTCTTTCTGGAGCAGAAGTTTGGGGAACACAAAAAGTAGTCAATCTAGATGTACCAGTACTTTACTATTACATATCTTTATTACAGGTCCCCATTTCTATTGCCTCAATAATGGTTTGTGCTGAACTCGATAAAGTAGACTTGACCACACGTGTAGAAACTAGAACGGCATCATGCTGGATCAGAATAATCAATAATCCATTTAACAAACTGCCTGTGGAATGTCTGAAAGAAAAATGAAAATGGAGACAGGATGACTCAGTGGTGGGAAAAACTTTACCAAATATTGGATGACCACAAATTAAACATCCATGTGAGGATTACTTAAGAGGTATTCAAATGTCACCTCAATACCAAAAGACAGTAAAATATAAATTATTTAAAGCAGCACAACAAAAATATATGGAAACCCTAAAGCTTCTGAAGCAGGCTCAATGGTTTAAGACAAATAAAACTAATAATGATCTAGAAGAATATTTATTACTTCTGATTATACCTTCCTCTAGAAAATGCATTACTTGGGCTAGGTTTGAATCTATTACCTCCCCATACAATCTTATAAATCTGATTAAAGGCAGTATGTTATCTCAAAATAAGTTTTGTCCATGTAATAGAGGGTTCCAAGAAACAATAGCTCATGTAATAACTCAATGACCATTGTATAATATCAGGGAGAATCTGTTAAACGTTTCTTGAAAAGATATGCTCTTGAAAATTATGACCCGGTGTTTGTCCTATTGCATCCAAGGTGTACAGAAGAAGCAGAACCGATTGCACATTTTTTTTATCTCAGATTATAAGGCATAAGAAAAAGATAAATAAGGTACTCAGCTCAAAAATAGGAAATGTCACTCAGGAATGCTGTAATACTTATATTGCAAACTGGAAATATATAAACTTTTACCACCATGAGATATATTGTATTTTAAGGAGACTGTTTTTTTTTAAAAAAAAGTTTTTTTGTACGATATTTAATGTGGTAGTGTCATAAACTTGAATGTTTAATTGACAAACAATAAGGAACTGAACTAATGGAAATGATGGTGTATACACCCAGTGTACACTGTGTCATCCAAAGCAACTGCATGGCTGGCACACATCACAGGGTGGAGGAAGATGAAAATAAAAAGGTAGAAATCTCTACTACCAGAATGCTGATGCGATACCAAATGATGGTGAAAATGCCTGAACAGGGTATATTTAGTTATTTATTTCAAAAGTTTAAGCAAGAAACATATACAAAGCTGGTATCAGCTCATTTCCACATGCATCCTAAGAGAGGGGAAGGAGGAGAGAACAGTGCAAATACAAAGTTCAGTGTTCAGAAATGCAGTAATATGGAAATAAATATAACAAAATGAGCAATTACAAGCAATGTTCCTCTCTTTCCCACTCCCACTCCCCACTCTTTTCTGCCCCAATGTTCCCCTTCCCGAAACGTTTACCTCATCACCACTAGCCACTGCCTTTGTTAGGAACTGGATCTTTAGTTGTTCTCACTGTATAAATGTATGCCACTGTATATAATCAAATGTTTATAATATATACATAATCATATGTTTATAATTGTACATATCTTTCCCCTGTAGTTATCTCAGGATGGACCATATGACTAGCTGTCTCTGTATATAATCCATTTTTCTTTCTTTCTTACTTCTCTGTATACTGTTACCTTTTTTCAGTTATGTGCTCGATACAACTGGATGTTTGGAAAAATTGGTATTTTTGCGCACATTTTTCCAGTATAAAATAAAAAATTGATTAAGTTGAATTTAATGTTTCTGAGTAGGAATTATACAATTTTAAAACTGTAGAAGCAGAACAGCAAAAAAATAATATGTAGTGAACAACAATGCAATATTAAGAGGGGTGGAGATCATGGCTGTACTAGCGGCAGTGTAGGGTAGAGGGCAGTGGACAAGTGTTTAAGACCCAGGGATTGATTTGCAAAGCCACACTAGAGCAATACAAGGTGTGCTAAACATGACATTGTATCAAGGCTGCTTGCATCACTCCTCTTGCGACAAATTCTGGTACAGCAGCCCAGGTGCATAATTTTCCAGCTCAATGACACAAGATGCACAGTGCACCACAAAAATGATGCAAAAGGTGACAGTGTTGTAGGCTGTGGCAAAAACCTGACAAGAATATTATGGAGGAAAGGTTGTTGCAAGCAAGGCAAGGCAGGCACTAGAGGAAGAAAAACTTCACTGAGGCAGAAACCAACATCCTCATAGAGAAGATTGAAGCCCAGGTTGAGCTTCTGCTGGATGCATCTGAAAATGATCTGATAGCAAGGAGCTGCATGGTCACAGATAACAGACCTGAGATGAGGTGGCCACTAAAGTGAATGCCATGGCCTCTTGCAGGCATAGCATATGAGAGCACCAGAAGAGGGATCATGACCTCACATGGAGGTCAAATGAGAAAATGGCACACAATCAAAGGTGCACCACTGCCACATGGGAAGGGGTTGGGGGTGGCGGACCAAACCAGATCAGAGCCCTAAGTAGCCAAGAAGAATGTGTGGCATTCCACCTGAGCATCTGCATCATAGGGAGTGATAGTGACCTTGACCTATTCCGGCTGCAAAGTGTAGCAGGTATGTACATGTCAGGGACACAAAGGATGGCAATGCAGGGCAACAGAGAGATATGTGTGGCACCCCACCAAGACACAGATATAGGTGAACCAACAGGGGGACCTGACAAGGCAGCAAAGCTGCAATACAGCTGTAATGAGAATCAGTAAAGGTACTCGCACAAGGACAGGGTGCTTAGGATAATCAGATAAATTGCATACAACACAGCTGTAATGGAAGGCAATGCATCCAAAGTGTAGTATACCATAAGAATGACCCACAGCTGAGGCAGTATGACCATGTAGCCGTGCACTATGCAAAGGAATCCATTGGGCTGCCATGTACCACAGGTATAACACAGTGCCACAAACAGAACATGTGGAGCACACACACCACACTAGGCTCACACAGATGTGTATGATGCACAAAGCAGTGCTGCAGATATAGAAAGCATGTGGGTGGCCATGGCACGGGACAGTGAGCTACAGCCCTTGGCACATCCCTGCACTGTCAGGTATAGCAAGTTGAGAGCACCTGGGTGTGAGGGTACATACAGAGTGATGCCACACACACGGTCTAGTGACAGCAGCTTTGTGCACACATCTGTCAGTAGGAACTGGTGAACACTGCATCCAGGGGGGCACAATACACACCAGACCCTGTGACTGCTGCGGTGTCAACAAACATCTATGACTCAGAGGGTTGAAGACGGCAGAGGGTGTCACACTGGTCATGGGATGTAGTTGGTGTGTGAGCTGAAGACACACAATGCATGCATGGGCCAACTGGGTGCCACTGGCAAAAGACATAGGGGATATAGCAGAAAGGTGTATGGTGGTGTGTTGTGTGCCCACAGTAAACAAATGTTGCACAAACATGGTAGATACTGTGCAGGAGCATGTGCAATTTTTGGTTGGGGGGAGTGCAAGTCGCACAGAGTGACCTGCAGGTGGCCATTCCACTGTGGCAAGGTGGGCTCCTAGCAGCACAGTGGACCATGAAAACCAACCATAATGGGCACAGTATGTCCACTGCTGGGGCCCCACACCAACACAACAGGCTCTGCCACTGTCCACCATGTCAACCTCTCCTGGACATGCAACACTGGTTCCCAGCATGCCAGAACAATAGTTGAGCAGCAGCCACTGACAGGTGTGAAGGATGGACCGCAGTCATCAGCACTGCACTGTGCTATGTGAGCAGCTGCCTACACAGGATGAGGGGCACTGTTGGAGGGTCCTGGCAGCTGGCCATGCAGACAGTAGCCCACATGACTGGGCTGTTAGGCCAGAAATGAAGTCTTGATGGCCAGAATAGGTACTGATATGGCTGTGCAGCACAGCCACCGACCATGCACAATTGGCTCCCCACAGGTACCAGCAGTGCCAATGCTGGAAGCACAGCAACCATCACAGTCACAGCCTCCTAGGACAGTGCCACTATTGGGAGGAGGAGGAGGACACAGACACAAAGGCCTCAGTGGGGTCTGAGGGAACTCAGGAGGAAGCTGATGTGGACAACGATGGCAGTAGTCACATTATGCACACTAACAGCATGCAGCACAGCTCCAACAGTGATGACACCACAGGGGCAATGCACGGCATTCTTGGTGGAACATCCACTGATGATGGGGACATAAGCCACGTGGACAGCATACAACAGCACAGCACAGAACATTCAGTCGGCCATGTAGATTCACCACAGCCACAACCAGAGGCAATTAACATGCAACCCTCACAGGACAGTGATCTGACCGGGTGCTGCCAGGATGTCGTGGACACACAGAAGGCTCTGAAAAGGGAGGTAACAGGCCACGTGTAGCCCTACAGGATAGGAACAAGACCAACATTGCACAATGTAGATGTGTTGTGGGCATATCCATGGACCTGCATGATGCATTGCAGCGCAGGTAAGGGATAGTGCAGCACAGCATGCAGATCTGACCACCATAATGCATGGGATCCAGCTCTGTGCACAGAGGCAGACTGATGCAATGGAGTGACTGGCAGAAGTGATGGAGTGCAGTGTAGTGCAACAACATGCCCAGACCAACGTCATCAATGCCATCACTGCCATGGCAGGTGTCCTATAGTCCATTGCACAGGTCATATGGCACATCTGAAGCACAATTGCTACTGGTCAGCACATCTATAGCATCTATAGTGTATGGCGGTGAGGGAAGCATGCCCCCTGGAGAATAGAATGCAGATGGCCACAACACACACATGCACAGTGCACAGCAGCAACATCCATAGAGTGGTCAAGGACATATGGCCACTAGGGACAGTAACAAATGATGCACCATCAGGGATAGACCAACACGATCCCCTGGAGTCAACAGTCGTCAACAAGATAGGTACATATATGAGGCACACATTGGCCATAGGCAAAATGTGCAAGAGGAACATCTGCACAGCACACACACAGTACTCCATCCTACTGCAGACTATGACAAGGCCCCAGGAGATGGCAGAGGTCCAGGCAGGACCTCTGGCAGACCTACTCAACACCTCCTAGGAGAATGGATGCATACCCCAGGACTGGAGGATGGCACATGTGGTTCCCTTCCATAAAAGTGGGCCCAAGGATGAGCCAGGGAATTATCGGCCAGTCAGCCTAACCTCCATCAAGAGGAAGCTTATGGAGTCATTCATCAAGGAGAGGATAGTAGCGTCCCTGGAGGAGAATGGTCTTCAGGACAACAGACAGCATGGATTTGTTTCTGGTAGATCATGTCAGACAAACATGGTGGACTTCTATGACTGGGTAACAAGAGCACTAGACAAGGGTCAGACAGTGGATGTCCTGTGCTTGGACTTCAGCAAGGCCTTTAATTCAGTGCTGCATGGGAAGTTGATAGGCAAGTTGGGGAACCTGGGGGTAGGAGAGAGGTTGGTGGAGTATGTCAAAAACTGGCTGGGTGACAGGCAGCAGAGAGTTGTCATATAGGGGGAGCTCTCATCACCAAGGGCTGTGACGAGTGGGTTCAGCAGGCTCAGTACTGGGGCTGTGTGCTGTCTGGCATATTCATTGCTGACATATCAGATGGGGTCAACAATAAGATCGGCCTGTTTGCAGATGACATGAAGATATGTGCAGTGGTGGACAACACAGAGGGCTAGCTAGGACTGCAGAAGGACCTGGATAAACTTGTACAATGGTCAGACACATGGCAGCTGGGTTTCAACACAAAAAAAGTGCAAAGTTATGCACTTGGGTGTCAGGAACCAAAAGTTTAGCTACAGAATGGGAGGAATACAGTTGGGCACTACAGAGGAGGAAAAGGATCTTTGGGTACTTGTAACAGGGCAAATGAACCATTCAGCACAATGGAGGAAGGCAGAAGCTAAAGCCAACAAGATGCTAGGGTGTATTGCCAGGGGAATCACCTCAAGGAGGAGGGAGGTTATCCTGCCAATGTAGAGGTTGCTGAAGTACTGCATGCAGTTCTGACGTCCCTTCCTAAAGAAGGACATTAGGCTGCTAGAAGGAGTCCAATGCAGAGCAACCGGGATAATAACAGGAATGGAGGATAAACCCTATGAGGAAAGACTAAGAGAACTCATTATGTATTCCCTGGAGTAGAGGAGAGATAGAGGGGATATGATCAAGACCTTCAAATATATGAAAGGCATAAAAAGGGTCAGCACGGAGGGGATGTTTAGACTAAGAGGAGAGAAGGCCACTAGGGAGCACAGTCTGAGACTGGAGTGGAGCAAGTTCAAGAAGGAGTTGAGAAGACACTACTTCACAGAGAGGGTGGTGGCAGGGTGGAACACACTTCCTGAAGAGGTGAGGTCACTTAAATTGGTGAACAGTTTTAAGAGGGGGTGGAATAGGATCATGGGGAAGGAAACTACTGGAAAGGGAGGGGGGCAACTATAGAGTAAACTTAGATAGCTGCACACTTGAGCAGACTCGATAGATCTAAGGGCCTGTGTCTACTGGCATTTTTCATATGTTCGTATGACAACAGGTGCAGTGGGGAACAACCACAGGCCACCACAGGTCTGCCTGCCATGGCTACCACTGAAGGCACATCCCAGGCCAGCAGTGCCTGCACCACCAGCATGCACCCCCAAGCAACCAGGTCATAGGCACATAGATGGTGCAGCATGCCCTGTCTCCAACAGCACAGGTGGGGTTTGGACCCCAGGAAACCTACCTGGTGTCAACCACCACCCATGGCAACACCATGCACCTGGGCCAACACCCTTGGGGGCCGCACAAATCACACTAGTGATACAAAGCAGAATCCACAGCAAGGAACACAAAGTATTAATGACACCGCCACAGCAGGTGAAACAAACACTGCTGCAGCCAATACACAGTGCCCAGCAACCCTATTTGCCCACCATGCAGGTGTAAATACTGGCCAGGCCATGGAAACACAGGAGGCCCCAGGAGATGATGGCTCACCCAGCCACACAGCAATAGCCATGAAGGCCACAAGACCACAGGCTAACAAAACGATGCCAGATGCATCACAAGGGAATGTAACACCACCATGGACATCAGTATGGCCACACAGGGTCGTGCACCACAGGACGCCATCACTACTAAACCTAGTGGGCAAACAGCACCACCCCTCAAGAAATGTGGAAGGAAACCAAGGGACAGTGGAGGTGCAGGAACAGCAGCTGACATGCCTGCCCCCAGTACATGACCTGCTACAAGATGATCCCAGAGGTCCCCAGTACTAGGCTCACAGAGAACAACACAGAACACCAACAACGGCAGGTCAAAAGTTGACCCCCATGATCTAGGCGGTACATAGGGACAAGTGGTGCACAAGCAGCAGCACCCGAGAATTTGAAAGATGGACCTCCCGCATAGGGGACACCATGTGGTGCCCAGCATGGACAATAGGGGTATGCACATGGGGGCCCTTGGACAGATGCACTTCCACATGAACACCAGCCATACAGTGGACATGCATCACGCAATGCAAAGAAATGTTGAATAACACATGGGCGGACCATTGTATAATCAGGGTGTAGCTGCTAGCAACTCACAATGCACCCAAACAGGCCACAGGTGAATAATCCATAGGTGAGGGGGTGTCACACAAAGGGGGAAGAGGCCCTTAACACAGTGAAGATTGATACATCATGTATTGGTGACTGCACAGCAGCTGTGACTGGCAGCCCTGCCACCCCATGATGTGCACAGTGTGGTCCATGGTAACGTGGCACTGCTACACAGCACTGTATCCTGTTGGAGAACAGGTGCATCTGTGTGACAACAGTTGGCTGTGCAGCAACAGATGTCGGTGCATGCCATTACAGCATGTGGTTGAATACACAATCCCCCATCACCCAAGTCCAAAGGGCCAACCATGCATACATAGGTTGCATGGGTACTGGGCTTGAATGGCACATGGTAGGAAATCTGGGCACTAGCCCTGATGTACACAATGGAGTGTTGGTCAGCCCACTCTCCTAAGGACATCACAGGCCACACTGTCCGGTGCCTCTGCAGGATGGCATATCTAATTGGATGGATACTGTGTCCATGTACTGGCAGTACAACATTTAATAGGCAACATGACATCTGAAATGGTCCACTGACCCAACTATGCCCTAAATGGAGACATTCAGCCACAAAACCCAATATGTGTTGTGTGACACACTGTGCCTCATCATACACCAAATGTGGCAACGAGGAGCCTCAGCCCCCACCCAACATATATACACATACAATCCCCCCTGGAAACCTGTGGCATTCACTGACACAGCACCAGGGTGCATGCTACTACATGTTGGATACCCGGCATGCACAAACAGCCCCATGAGTCACAATGCTACTAAACTGCATGAACAGCTCAGAAACTGCTGTGCAACCATATGTCATACTGCAGCACACATAGGTGTACCAGCCCCCTGTCAATTGGAAGTGGGAGGGTACTGCATTGTTCAACATATGTGTATGCCATTATATAAAAAATAAATTCCAGTATAACACATCACCACGATTTGTATATCTGTGTCAGTCATACCTTTCAACTGTCCCTGATTTACAGAGACGTCCCTGATTTTGCCTCACAATTTTACTCTGTCCCTCCTAAAAATTGTGTTTCCGTGACCAAACAGTGAGGGTTGTAAGCACAAAATAATGCCAAACATTGAAGTTACAGACTTGCTCTTCCTTAGAAAATGCATTTTACACTATGCCCCTTATTCTGCCAGCTTCCTGAGTGGATATCAACAATTCTGAAGAAGTTTCCCTGATTTTGGTTATTTGTCTCCAATTTTTTAAACCTTGTCCCTGATTTATGAGGCAGGATATTGAGATGTATGGTGTCAGTCACCTGCAAACCACTACACAAAGGATCGATGGTAGGGACAGCGGGAAGGTTGTGCTGTAGTACACACGCACACCTGCAGCTGCCGCTAACAAAGTATGGAACACCCCTGTGTGCACGTACATGTGTATGGAAATGTGCTGCCAGGGTTGTGCGAGGGCAGCAATACGCCATCAGACTGGATACATTCAGGTCCCATGTGGCTCTCCCGGCAAAGGTCCTCTCTAGGGGCACGCATGCCGAGTGGGCGTACCACATTCATTGGCGGTGTGGTACGGCCCTTTCTACAGCCGCTATTCATCTCCATGCAGCTTTCCTTGACCAGCCTTCTGGAGCTTCGGCTCAACCACATAGCTAAGGACCACCTGCTCTGAGTGGGTGCACCGGATTCATCGGTGGCACGGCACGGCCCTTTCTACAACTGCTACCCACCTCCACGCAGCTCTCCCTGAAAAGTCTTATGGAGCTTTGACTTGGCCACATAGCTAAGGACCACCTGCTCTAAGTGGGTGCACTGGATTTCATCCGCGGCACTGCACGGCCCTTTTTATAGCCACCGCCCACTACCTGCCTCTATGCAGCTCTCCCTGACTAGCCTTCTGGAGCTTCAGCTCGGTCACGCAGCTAAGGACTCCCTCTCTGAACGGGCTCACTGGATTAATCGGCAGCACGCCACGGCCCTTTCTATGGCCACTGCCTGCTACCCCGCCTACATGCAATTCTCCCTGAATGGCCTTCTGGAGCTTTGGCGAAGCCACACAGCTAAGAACCACCCACTCTGAGCGGTTGCACCTGATTCATCAGCGGCGCAGAATGGCCCTTTCTACGGCTGCTATCTGCCTCCACACAGCTGTCTCTGAACGGCCTTCTGGAGCTTCGGCTCGGTGACACAGCTAAGGTATGCCTGCTGGCACTTCAACCTCCAGCGCCTTTTCTCCTATCTTCTGATTGGTGCGGTGGCCTCGATAGTGGCTCCTGATTGGCTGCCTTGCATTCCTCCCATTGGAGCACCTTTTCAAGCTATCTCCGGGCTTCCTCGGACTAAATTTGTACTGAATTTTCACTTTTCTAACAGTGAGATCTGCTCAGTGATGAAAGTTAACATGAACATGAATGCACAGGAACCCAGTTCCTGTACCTTTTTTGCAGCAGGAATGGAGTTCCTGTACTTCTTCTCACTGACACTGGAACTGAAATTCTTAAACCAGCGATATAATGACATTTTCTGGGCCTGTGACTTGAAATCAGGGTTTCCATAACAACATTTGACTTGTATGATAATGTTATTTTCCTAGAAATACTTCTCTAACTGAATCTACTATTATCTAAACAGATAGATGTGTCTTTACACAGCTATCCTTCAGATTGAGGATCTTCATTCTGCATTTCATATTTGCCAATGCCTGAGTTCCTGTACTTCTTGTCTACCACTTGCACCACTGGATCTGCTACAGTTTAAGTGTACTGTATTTGTACTGCTATATTTTGTCCTACCCCCACCATCCCTAAAAAAAAACCTCCAAAAGGAGACAGCTTAGGGCTGCTAAGCTCCTTGCCTACTATTTAAAGCTACCAACAGTCCCTATTTTCCCAGGACAGTCCCTATTTTAGGCAGCATGTCCCAGTGTCCCCACAAGGTTTGCAAAATGTCACTTTTGTCCTGGTTTTTGCCTACTTGTCCCAGTTGTGCCCCCTTTTTTGTTTACTGTCTGCTAATCCATGAGTGACGGTTATTTTAGTGCCACTGTGGTACTGCTTGAGTTAGACATCAGTTTGCAACTTCAGCCCCTGCGCCTGTGTTGCACCACAAGCATGTCAGCAGGAGCATGCTAAAGCATGTTCCAGACCCTCCAACATTTCATTAGTCAAAATAGGTACACATCAGTGTTTCAGTGAGTGGGGGCATAGGCGGCCCCCAGAAGCTCTGGGGGTTTAGATGCTCTGTGGTGAGTTTTGGGGCTTTTATTGAAGATAAAACACACTTTTAATACATATTATGGCAGACAACAACAGATACTAAAGAATTAGCTGTTTCAGCAAATACTACAAAATTTTAGGCCATAAAGGAAAAATGTTTTTTAAACGACTGTGGGCAATATGGTATAAGAGGTGTTAACATATCCTTTTAAAGTCTAAAACACTGACTGATATGCATATCTGCATATACCCTTTATTTTACATGACTGTTCTGTCCTCGACTTCTAATTGCTGCATCACATAATGGCTAGGAAAAATACAAAAAGATAGACAAAAATTAGGGGCTCATGACAGAACACAACAGTCATGTAACCAATGCCTTTACAGAGACATGCCAACCCCTCTTATACCATAACTGTTTACAGTTGTTTAAAAAAACATTATATATATTTCCAGTGATGGCATGGAATGAGATCACTGACCACCACCCACCCACAGCAAGCCAAATGAAGATAACCATGATCCTCTTTGGTTAGTCTGAGCCTTTGTAGCTGCTTGGCTTGCCTGGCAGTGAGAAAGTAACACTTGGTCTGTTGTAAGAGGGGCTGTTTCTGGCTGCCACCCTGGCAGAACCACCTTCCAATCACACTGCTTTGTGCACAAACTAACCCTGCACCTTTTTCTCTCTCTCCTCACTTTCTTCTCTCATTTATTATTCTGTAGCCCTAGTACTATTATTAAATCAGCAACATAAATGCATACATATAAAACCTGCAGGAGGCAGGCAGTAAGTAACAGGAAGGGGGTATCAGTTGGCTCCCAAGGGGGTCATAGTACCACAGATGATGTTAGGGCCACAAGGAGCTAATTTTATAAGGGGGGGAAGGGCTACACATGGGCCAGGAAGTCCCATACATCATTCTGCAAGAGGGGTGCCTGTCCTGACTGCCCCCACCACTTGCAAGCAACAGTGACCAGCAGTGCTATGACCATCTCTGATCCCCCCCCCCCCAAGAATGTTGTTGTGTGCCATGGATGTGTGGGATGAGTCAGGGCACACAGAAGGTTCAGATTTTATTATTTGCTTATGTTTAGAGGAGTAGACTGTACTTGCTTAGCTCTACCAGACATCAGTTTCCTGGTCCTCAACTCCTCTCTTGCTGAGCTGACAGACCAGCTCCTGATGACAGCTGATCCGGTCCAGACTTGGGGGGAGGGGGGCGCAACCAGTCACTGACATACCACACTACTGGCACCACAACACAGGGAGACAGGACAGAGTGACGACGAGTGAAGGGGAGAACAGTCCACGGTAATTAATCCAAAAGACTCGGTGCCACGTCTGACTCAAACACCGGCCTGCTAAACTAAAGTTCAACTTTCCCGCAGGACTTAATAGATGTCTTGTCTTCCCACTGATCTGCCACACAGTCACTGACCTCTCAGGGCTGCAGCTTCATGCAAGTAAACTCACGTCGGCTGCGCTCACTTGTTTTCCCGCCAGTGTCAGCAGCTGTCTCAGCAGCTGAGGAGAACACAACCAGCAGCGGACTTGGTCCCGGTCAATCAAGGGAAACACCTGAGGTACTCAAACTGTCCTGGAGATTGTAAGGCGCCCTCTGCAGGGTACACCCAGTAATGCACCAGAAAAATCAGCTGTCTGGTGGTTACCATGGGGATGAGTGAGGACGCCTCACGACTGGGACTGTGCTGCTGGCTAGCGGCAGTCAGCGCTTGGCTCAGGTATAATGTTAATGTCAAGTAAGGGGGAGCCTGGAGGCTTTTGCTGCAAATTCGGTACATTGTACCAATGAGTCAGGATATGGTACCATTGTTTAAAAAATGGTATTGTACCGGCAAAACCAGTACACCTGGAGGGTCCGATGTTTCTTCCTGTAAGATTAGACTGGGTAGTAGTGCAAACAAGTGCATGTGGATGTCTGCCTGCCAGCTGCAGAGAGGGACTCCAGACAGAAGAGACCGGCAGTAGTGAACTAAGGTACCCAAACCTGATCAGCTGTAGGGAAGTGTGTGAAAACAATCTGGTGTGGTGGTGGGAGTCACTGAAGTGAAGTTTGCTCAGCAAATGAGGGGAGTGTAAGCGAGTTGGATGGGACTGTCAGGAGGAGCAATACAGGCAGCTCGAATGTCTGAATGTAATTAAATGCAATTTTGCTTCTTATGAACTTTCTGTATATCATAATTTGGAACTTGCTGCAGCAGAATGATGTATTGTTTTGATCTGGATGTTTGCTACTGGTGCTACTGTGGGGTAGCATGGCCAGAGCAAGCAGCAAAATGTAATTGATTGTATGCAGCGTTGTCTGCAGCAGTGCCCCTTGGGAGTGACACGGTGGGGGGGAAGGGGGCATGGTCACGACGGACCTTGTCCCAGTTTTAAGCCTCGTAAAGTTGGTAGCTTTACATTATCTGGCCAGGCTTGCACTGCTCCTCTTCCTACTCACTGGGAATGTCCACCCTAACCCTGGCCCTCCCTCAATGTCCTACCACCAGCTCAATAAACTAGGATCACTTAAGCTGGCCATGATTAACATTTGTGGCTTGCTTCCTAAGCTAGACACTCTCCAAGTCTGAATGTCCTAACACAAACTGGAAGTTATAGCTCTAACCAAAAACTGGTTATCACCGAAGGTCCCTGATACTGCTGTATCCCTTCCTGGATATCTCCTATTCAGACTTGACCGAATTGGTAAGCTGGGGGGGTGGGCTGTGCAATCTACCTGAGGGACACACCCCAAGGCCAAGTCCTCCTGCAAACTCCCTCTACCAACAGCTCCCAAATTCTCATGGTAAAAATAATCCTTGGCTATCAGGGTAAATCCCTCACAGCAGTATCTGTGTACGTACCACCATGTGAACAAAATACAGGCTTCAAACTGGTCACGGACTTCCTGGAGAACAACCCCCATAGGAGTGAGACTATTGTCATGGGCGATCTCAACATTAATTGGCTGGTGCCAGATGCTGACCAGTATAAGGATGCCACGGCAGCATTAGACATAACACAAGTGGTCACTCCCCCCACTAGGATCAACTACAAGACTGGCAGTAGCGTGCTGCTTGATTTGGTCCTCACAACCCATCCTAACAGAATAACCCACACGGAAGTACTACCAGATGCATTAAGTGATCACTCTCCTGTCATCTGCCTTTGGTCAAACAAAGTACCTAGATCAAAACCCACTTTCTCATACCAGCATGCCCTAAAAAAAGGTAAGCTTCCTCAGTTCCTTGCTGCCCTGACAATGATTGACTGGGCTCCTCTTAACTCCATAAACAGCATTGACCTTGCCCTTAACTATTTCATTTCACAGTTTAATGAAGTCTGCAACAACTTTGCCCTCCTGAAAAAAAGGAAATCAAGATCCTCCACTAACCCCTGGATTACCTCCGAGCTAATCACCATGATGTGAAACCGAGATCATCTATGGCACCGAACAATGGACTCAGGGCACCAGCCTGACTGGCAGCACTATAAAATCGCCAGGAACCAGTGCACCCAAACAATTCGCAGTGCCATACAAGCCTACTACAAGCAAGAGCTTACAAATTCCTGAGGTAATAGCAAATCCTTCTGGGATAACATCAAGAACCTTACAAGGAAACCTTACAAATCCTTCCCAACTATGCTTGAAGTTAACGGCACCACTATCCAAGTCCCCAAAGAAATAGCAGACAACTTCAACATTGCCTTCACTGACCTCAGCAATGTCCTTCCCCTTAATTTCTATGATGACCCCACCCTGCCCAGCCCCAGTGATAGACTCCACCTTCTCACGAATACCCCTTCCTTCTACTTCAAGACAATATCCTGTGCTGAAGCTAGGATCTACCTCCAAAAAGTCTTAAACAAACCCAGCTACAGTAATGACTCCCTGGATCTTAAACTTCTCTCCCTCTCACTGGATGTAATCTTAACCTCCCTTACTAAACTCATGAACCTTTCTGTCTCCCTTGGCCAGTTCCCTCAACTCTGGAAATCAGCCATCATCACTGTCATGCATAAAAGTGGAGACAGATCCCATCTCATAAATTACTGCCCCATCTTTATCCTCCTTCCCTCCTCTCTCCAAGGTACTCGAACGAATTGTAACAGACCAGCTGTCAAAACACCTCCACATATACAACCTGTAACGTCCGCAGCAGCATGGCTTTAAAAAAGCCCACAGTACTTCCAATGCCCTGCTTGAATTCACTACCCATATACACAAGGCCCTAGATGCAGGTAGTCTATTGGGCGTGGTGTACATTGATCTGACCAAGGCATTTGACAGCGTGAACCACTGGCTCTTGCTGCACTCCCTCTCTACCCTTGGCCTATCAAATGAAACTACCAAATGGTTTGCAAGCTACCTTCTGAATAGAAGCCAAAGGGTCAAAATTGATGACTCTCTGTCACATAGCCTCCCTGTTCACTCTGGTGTCCCCTAAGGCTCCATCCTTGGCCCACTACGTTTTAGCCTTTTTATCAATAATCTTCCTGTTGCATGTAATAATAATATGATACTCTATGTAGATGATGCTGTCCTCTTTTCCTCCCATACGGACCCCATCTCTCTCTCCAAAGACCTGCAGACAAACTTCAGCCTAGCTGAGTCCTGGTTTAAAAAGCACAAACTGTTAACTAACTACCAAAAAAACAAAGTCTGTGCTGTTTTGCAGCATGCACAACAAATTTAAAACTACTAACCTCACCATCCTTAACGAGACACAACAACTGCTTGACCAAGTATATGAATTTAAATACCTAGGTATTGCTGGTGACAGTACAATGTCCTTCAACTCACATGTCCACGTCTCAAAATCAATTAACTCTAGATTAGGGGTCCTCTACCGCCATTGTCGCTGTTTGACAACTGAAGTCATGTATGCAGCCATAACCAGTTCTATCTTGTCCATCATTGACTACAGACTAATTTTCTGTGGTGCTGCCACAGATACCACCCTTAAGCAAATCAGGACAGGCCTCAACAAGTACTGCAGACTTATCACTGGTGCAGAGAAATTTACTCATACCTGTACACTCTACAAACACTCCAACTGGCTCAACCTAACATGGTAGACTGGATTACCAGTCATGCCTCATGGCAAAAAAGATCTGCCTTAACCTCACACCACCTTCCACACTTGACTTATTGTCTCCTGCTATCAATTCATGCATCACGCGCAATGCCCTCAAATCACCTTATATCGTCCTGTTCTGCCGTACCTCTCAAGCTCAATGTGCCTTCTACACCAGGGCCCTATCGCTAATGAATAGCCTTCCTCCTGAAATCACTGCTGAGAACAAGCTTGGCCCATTCAAACATAAACTTCAACAGCACCTCACTGATCTCAGCAACTGTGACTGTCCCACCTAGGCCTGAGTCACACCTTCATCATCCTGCCCACTCCCCCTCCTGCTAGTCTAGTCTTTTCCTCCCACCCTCCTCTCCCCCTCCTTCCTCCCTATTCCCCTTTCTATCCCTGACCACCTTCCTCTCCTCCCCTTCCCCTCTCTCCCCTCTCTTGTTCCCCTTTCTAGCCCCTGCCCACCTCCCTCCCCTTTTCATTCCTCCTACCTCTCCTTCCTCTATCCCCACTCTCCAACTCCTACCTCCAGCCCCATACACCATGTCTCCTTCTTCCCTCCAGCCCACCTAGCACATCTCTGACATCATGCATTTGTGACAAAGTCAACCCCCTGACCGCCTTCTCTCTCAACCCCCTCTCATTCCTGACTCCCCTTGCCCACTTAGGTCTAGTTCTTTTGTACATACTCCCAGCTTACCTGTTTCTCACTCCCTGTACTAACTATATGTTTCTATGATTATTGTATAATTTTGTGAACTCACTTTTTGTATTGCACCCCACACTGTTTTACTCTCCTGCTTACGTGGAACCTTTGTAAATGAACCTCTGGTTCAAAGGTATTTGTAATCCTAGTACTCAATAAATAAAATAAATAAATAAAGCCCCATCTGTTGTATCTGACAACATTGTCATTGTAGGTGTCAATCTGCACTCCAATGCCACCACCACATATGTGTGATGGGCCCTCATGACATAGTCATATGGATGGCAGAGGCATGGCCCACAGATGTTTGGAACATGCACAGGTGGGATTGTGGGAAGGGGCACCCTAGACATACAGTGGGACACTGTGTGTGGGGATGTGATGCAGCAGCCCTGTGATCGGGGCGTTGACTTCCCAACCACAATCTCTGGAGGGAGGGGGTTACAGGACAGTGCTGGTGTAACACGAACAGCACAAAAGGTCCCAATGGGACTGCCAGCTGCACTAGTGCAGCATGTGGCAAGTCTGGTGATGTACTGCAGTCCACTCTACATGTAACAGAACACAACCATTGTATCATACCACAGGCCATGTGGCTTGCATGGACTGCACTGCAGAGACATGGACAACCACCCTTAGTGGAAACGTGGGAGATGGGATACACAGATACCAGATACATGAAAAACAATAAACTTTAATTATATAAAAGTCAGAATACAAAACAGGGGGGACAGCAAAGCTGACCAAGCAAATGAAAACTTAACAATAATCGTATGGAACAGTTGCACCGTGATGCAACTGCCACAGTTGGTGGCCTTCATACAACAGAAACACTACACGTGTGGGGTCAGTGCCCTGAGAAGGAGTCTACAAAGACCAATAGAGCATGGAGGGCAATCTGCAGCTGGTCAATATGATGCAGCACTGGTTGGAGGTGTCCTACTAACCCCTTAGCAAAGTTCTACAGTCCCGGACTGTTAGCGGCATCCCGTTCAACATCTCTGGGGTCAGGATGTCCCACATTTCCCTCCTATGCTTCTTCTGACACCATTCAGGTGCAGGCTTAGTGGGTGTCTCTGCATGCCCTATTACCACAGCCACTGTCTCATCACCCTCCTCTAGGTCCACAACCTTCCGGGTCTCCGTGTCTGGTGCCTATGCAGCACTGTTGTTGCCAACCTGTGTGACAGGGCCACTGGGTAGAGGTTGTTGCCCATCACTGGCCCCTGTGATCCCAAGGGACATTCATGGGCTGCTCCTGTGTCTTCTCAGCATGTATGCATGTCTGTTCTGCATACACCCTGGCTTCAGTCCTCTTCAGCCTCCTCATAGCCCTTTTGAGTGCATGCCAACTTGGTGTTTGCGCTGACCATGCATGTGCAGTATTCCCTCTGGCACATGCAACACATCAGAGAACAGTGTCAGTGTGCATACTGTAGGAAGCGGAAATAGTGGTCTGCATATTCGGCATGTTACAAACACCACCCAACTCCCAGCATGTGTGCTGCACCAACATGGCCATGCCACAGGGCCACAGGCAGGCCATACAGATGCGATGCCCAGACCCCTACCACGCACCAGTGGCATGCGGTGTGATAATACTGCCTACATGCAGTGTCCCTGCAGCACCACAGAAGCTGGCTACCAATCCAGTAATGACTATCATAGGATGGAGGGTCCTCAGCCTCTGGCATAGATGCATGATGCCCAAGTCGTACACATTGCACAGTGTTCCACCGCATGGTGCCACATGCCCATGTGGAACAACGCCTTGTGAGGCCTACCATGTTAGAGGCATGTCACACTCAATGTGCTGGACAGGGGCCTGGTGGAACATATTGGGCAGAGTCCAGGGCACACTGGGGGGCACCACCAATGGACATGGACCATGTAGAGCATATTGTGATGGCTCCTGACTCTGATGACACATGGGACTATATGTAGACCACTGCACAGAGACCAGGTTGGTGTGTGCACAGCTGGAAATGCTGTGGTTCTGCAAGGAATATGAATAGGCAGGATGTGCCAACAGTAATGCCACTCATGTTGGCACTTCATTCCACCAGTGGATATGTCACAAAGTCATTAGAGGAGCATTGGACAGAATAGGTGGTGTGTCACTGTGGTCATCATAGTCCCACCTGCCTGTTACAGCATCTGACGCTGTTTGATGTGTGCTTCGTGGCTGAGAGACCAGTGGGCTATGACATCAGAGAGGCGTGTGGGATTCTCCTGGGGACATGGTCATGTAGGTGACATGGTGTGTGCCCTATGTACATGCACCCCCAGGCCAGCTAGGGAACAGCATCAGTGAGTGGGTGGACTGTTAGTTTACTCCCTCATATGTCCCATGTGCACAATGCACTGCCATTGCTTGCACCATTTCAGTATGGGCCACAGTGGATGGTGGGAGTGGAACATGTCATGCACAAGGTCATGGCCACCCTCAGTGTTCTGTGATATGGTACGTGTACCAACACCCTGTATAGACCACAGAAGCTCCAGTTCTATGGGTTGCTGTTATCACAGTTGTAGCCCACATAGGTTGCATGGGGCATGCAGCACTGGTGGTGTACAGCTCGCAGGCACCTGTCCCCCTGTTTGGGTGACAAGCTTGGTGTTGGGTGTCCAAGTCTGCTGATACCCATGTGGACAGCATGGGTTGCTCATTGCTTGTGTGTGTACTGCTACCACTCATGAGTGTTGCATGTCATGCACAGGGGTCTCAGACAAGGGTGGGTGCAGACAGGTCCACCAGGTTTGGCCAAAGCCACAGTGGGTGATGTATACCTCTGCCCCAGACCTTCACCATTATAACATGTCATATAGGATCCCACCAGTGTGTCACTGCTCCACATAACTGGACCTGTCCTGGACCATCCCTTTCTACAAAGATCCATGAAGGGTGTCTGCCCTACAGGGTTCACGACACAGTTCTACAGACACACAGCCGAACAGGCACCTGTTGCAGCTGTGCCAATGCTACTGTGGTATGCCGGTAGTGTGGCACCACTGGCCACTGTATGCACCAGGCACAGGTTATGGCTCATTGTTGCTGTCAGCCATATGTGTTCCACCCCTTTATATGGTAATGGTGGCACAGGACTGTTGGTCAGCCACCATCTGTCCCTGTACAGATGTGTCCCCTTGACTCACACTGTGGCATGGCTGCAGAACATCAGAGCACAGTGTGTTTTATACTGGCACAGTGTCTGACAGCAACCCACACACCTACTACCTCCAGGACCATTCCTGAATCTGTGCTGCACCACCTGGCTGTGTGTTTGGATGCAGAGGTGTGTGTTGTGTCAGTAGCCACGCCCCCTGTGGCATCTGTGTGGTACAGTGGTTACCACAGTGTTCCATAGAGACATGGAGACTGTGTAAAAAATCATCCTACCCTCTCTGTGGCCCACTCCCTTCATGGGGCATAATGTTAGTGCCACTATGACGTCAGGCATGTGTGTTCTCATATGGCTCATAGGGGCTCCTTGTAGGATGCAACATTTGGCATCCACTGGCCATAGCCATGTGTTACACACTGGCCAACATTACAACAGCTAGACACCACTGTGCTGTGTACAACATGTGACCATAACAGCCTGATGAACATCTGTGGCATGGACATGCCCACTGATCCATTGCATGTCACTCTGTGCATGTCCCCACCATGACTGGTTGGTGTCAGTGGGTATGCCATCAGCCTGCCATGGGGGGCACACATGGCATTGATACATGGTTATCTGGTCCTGGGGTCACATGCCCTGGTTCACTGCACATTGGTCACAGACACGTGGCCTACACATTCACCCTCCTCACATGATATGTGTGTGGTAGCCCTGTGTCTTAGGTGTTCCCTGACAGTATGTGTATCACCTCCATTCACGTACTTAGCAGACACCCCTGTATTCACTGCAGTCCATGCATTTGTATGCATCCTGCATCATCCCTTTTGGGGGTGGTGTTGCCCACGTTCCCCACCCTAGACTGGGGGTATGCCTCACCCACAGTGCTGTGACAGGCACCAACCATCTCCATCCTCATTGACACTTGCTGCACCTGTTTGTGAGTTGCCTCTGAGTGCCATGTGTGTTCTCTGGCACTGCATGCAGGTACACACCTGCAGCTGCATCCACCATAGGTCAGGGGTTCTGCATCCCACTCAGGCACAGCTGTAAATGGGTTTCACACCACAAGCTGTATACGCTGGCACGCTTTGGGCCATGCCCAAATGGATGGTTACTAGTTGTCATGCCCTTACATTACTGTGGTCCAGTGGCTTGTCCTTTTCATGTCACATGACCCATCTTCTCAACTGGGTCCTGGCCTCTTTTGATGATTGGTTGCTGCCTATACCTCACCGCTGTCCACAGTAGATTGTGTGCTCAAGGGTGCAGATGCCTGGGCTTCAGTGGAGACAGTGCAGGGAATACACAGATTACAATGGTTGCACTGCAGTCACTGTGTATAGTTATGCATTTTTGTCTTTCAGATGTGTTTGCCAGCACATACCTGTATTCTGCTGGTGGCCACCATACATTTAAACATCTCTGTCCCTGGACAAGGTCTGCAGATGTTGTAGTAGGTCACCTGCCCTCCAGGACAGATCATTCCAGTGGTGCTTCACTTGATGTGTATTACATCGTATGCCTGACCGCCTTTCAAGTTGGGTAGCAATGAGGTGCCACACCCTGTGCTGTGCACACGGTATGGTTCTACTGCTTCCTGGTGGCAGGAGTACCCTGGACCACTCTTCCTCCAGGCTTAGAGAAGTACACTTTCCTCATCAGTGAAGTTAGGTGAACTTGTCTAGGTAGTCATGGTCAGAACTCTACAGTGGTTTTGAATGGGGTAGTGGTGCTATTGAGCAAATCTGTGGCTAGTGCCCTGCAGAGTGTTGCTTGCCACATGTGTCGTGCTGTGGGTGGCAGGTTGCATGTTGCAACACTGCGGGTTACGTTACTTGCATTTGGATTCCACTATTGTGATTTTAACGCAGCCTGTGTCACTTTTGTTGGTCGCTGCAGCTTGCATCAAAAATATACCACTTTATCATGCAGCTTGTGAAAGTCCTCCCATTACAGTGCCATGCTGCTCAGCAACATCTTTCTCTCAGTTCATCAAGATACAGACCCTACAAGGCTTGCATGCTGACATAGCCTGTGAGTACAGCAATCCCTTGCAGCTATCCACACCCTCCTTACCTTCCACCACCTCCGTCCCCCACTGATGGCCCTGCCACACCCCACCAGCCCTGTGTTTTCCACATGGCCTATAAGCTGTTTGTGCAATGCCGCCCTACAGACACAACGCTATCTGCAAGTGACAGACCTCTGCATTGGTCCTTATGTTGTCACCCCTACTGCTGGTCTGTGCCTGGTGGACACACAAGACACCAATGTCCCGTTGCCCCCCTCCAGGTGTCCTGTCCCACCCACCCCTATTGCCATGCAGGGATTTGTATTGTGCCATGTCTGTCTGCCTAAGGGGGGGTTATGTATGTCCTACACCCCAGTCACCACGACATAGGAAGGTGTGGTAGTGCTCAGCTTTTTCTGGCATGTCAAGGGAAGGGACAGCCTAGGGACCCTTTTCTATTCCTTTATATCCTTCTAAAAGTCTGTTGCGACAGCTCCTTTTCTATCCTTTCCTATCCTTTTCTGTCTCTTTAGTAGGTCAGCCACCCATGACTCTCCTTCTCTTCTGATTTTCCACTTTCCTTTTAGTCCCTCAGGTACCACCCGCTCTGCCTGTAAGGTGCTGAGGAGCATGCATGTGCAGGCAGCTGAATGTTAGAAATAATGCTCTGGTAGCATAATGCAAATGCCTGCCTCAACATACTGCAGGACTGCTGTTAAAGAGTTGGGGGGGGTGCCCTTGGAGCAACTTGTGTTTAGTTGGTTGCTGGCCTTTATAGTTCACTGCTCAGCAGTGAAAATAAACATGATTTAATGGTGCTGTATAAATGGAGCAGCAGGCAATCATAAAAAATTAAGTATTTGGAGGGCTTTTCTTTTGTTCTGCTGTCTCCAGATGGGATATTCTTAATGTATATGGCCCCTTGGTATTGTGTTGTGGTTTCCAAGCTATTTTCCTTTATGTGTTTTTTTTTTTTTTTGAAGTAAAAAGCACCCCGGGCCTGAAAAAGATGAAGAAATTAATGTTTTGGACAGCTGCTCTTACACTTCCCTCCTCGTTAGTGAAGTAGCCAGGTTGGGAAACAGAGCGGCATTCTTCCTGTCTTTGGCTGTTCTGGAACCTTCCTACATGGTGCACTATCTGTAAACTTTTTTTTCCTCCTGCCCACATCTTTTACCCTTCAGTGCTCATTCTTTCCTACAATAGGAACTTAGTAGTACATAAATTTGAAGCTAATTCTAAATGGTACTTACTGCTGTTTCGATAAACTGAAGCAGTACAAAAAAGTGGTTGTACCTAAGTAAAACAAACCAGGACTACTAAATGGCCTTCATAGCCAAATACTGAAACAATGTTTCATTGTTGCTCTCTTTGCAAAGCACAAGTAAATCATAACATTGCAAGTAATACTCACCCTGGCTGTTCAAGACAACAACTCATGCGTCTGCACTTCCACTAGCGACTGTGTGTGTTCTGATGTTTATACTAGGAGGCTTGTCAGTCACCCTTAGAAGGGTGGGGCTATCTATGTCACAAAGGAACAACTAAGAACTTTTAGAGAAATATACATCTAAATTTATTGTGAGTATTGTAAATAGCACAATGTCATGAAAATAAAATTATTTATGATATGTATTGAGAAAATGAACCTCTCCTTAGCGTAGAAATATTTTTGTATTAGAGTTAGGGGAGTGTCTTTTGATCAGGTGACCACTTACACAGTATAAAAGCAGACCTCTGAGAGGCTTTAAGCAGATAGAGGGCAACCTGCATAGGTTGTGGAAGGACTATGAGCAATGCACAGAGGGTAGGACCCACGTGGAAGTTAAAGTCTTAGCTGTGCTGAACTGCTGTTCATGTATGTTTTTTTTTATGTGTAAATAAAAGCACACAGTGGTGTGCATTTTTTTAACACCTTATAAGTTGCCTCTGGCATGATTCCTCTCATCCCATACTCACAGTGGCCACACTGGTGTCAGAACTGGAATTATTGGTGGTCCAGGCTTACAGGGGGACACCAATATGTATATCAGCCCTGATATTGGTGAGAGGTTTCTGGTTAGTGATCAGCCATGGCTCAGAAGATGGAGAAATCGGAACTGGTGGAACCCATAGAAGGTGTCCAGACCCATAGCATGGTACGATGCTCTGGGGAACAATGCTACCTGAATTGAACCTTGGTGCTAGACTCAAGATGAAGACAGATGCTGCTGCCAGTTCATCAGAGGGTGAGGAGGAGGCCATAAAGGAGGAACCTTCTATGGACATTAATGGTCTTTTGAAATGGTTAGCTGTTCACCAGATGGAAATGGAAAAGCAGAGACAGCGAGATTTGAAGGAACAGGAATGGGAACGTTGGAGACAAGATCAAAGATGGAATGAAACTTTGAGAACCCTGCAGGTGATAGGGACCAATGCTGGAGGGCAGGAGCCAAAATTGACCAAGATGACTCCAACTAATGACATCAAGGCTGACCTGACCACCTTTGAATGGTTGGCCAGGGCCTGTGGATGGCCACCGACACAGTGGGTGGTCTGGTTAACCCCTTATTTGACTGGGAAGGTGCCGTTGGCTTTCAGTAATATGGATCCCAGATACCTAAACAACTATGACCATGTGAGGAAAGAAATCCTGCACTGTTATGGTATAAACACAGAGGCTTATCACCAGCGGTTTCGGTCCCTATGTTATCAACCATCCTATACTCCCGGGAAACATACATCAGACTGAGGGAATTGTGTATTAAGTGGCTTCAACCAGAAGGGAAAACAGTGATGGACATTATTGAGACTTTGGTCATCGAGCAATTCCTGCAGGTGATGCCCAGCGAAGTTCAGCTCTGGGTCAGAGAACATAATCCCGAGTCTACATAAGTGGCCATTACATTAGCTGAGGACTATTTTGCTGCCAGACCAACTTGCAAAAAGACTAAGTCCCCTGATTCCACTTCCACCCAAGTACCCTCGAAAAGACAAACTAACAGCTCTTCCTTCAATAAATTTCATAATAAGACTGAGAATAAACAAGGGAGAGGATGAAGAATGTATCCACTGGACATAATCGGTCAGTACTGTGAGGGTATGGGGCATATTGCTAGACATTGTCCTAAAAAGAAAACAGAAAGTGCACAATTAGCCTTATTGAATTGGGGACCCTGTGTTACAGAAGTCTTGGAGTCTTGGTAAATGATAATGTGGTTATGGGACTTATAGACTCTGGTAGCCAGTATACTCTGGTCCATCCTGAACTAATTAAGACTGCTGATGCTACTGGGCCGCCATGCATGTGGTTTGTATACATGGGGATACATACACGTACCCTACTACTGAGGTGGTATTGCAACTAAAGGGACACAGGACAATAATACCTGCTTTTGTGGTCCCGGGACTCCCTGTGGATATAGTCACTGGACATGACCATCCTTACTTTGATCAACTTTTGACCAGCAAAGAGGAATAGTTAGCTGCTGTTACAACAAGGGCCCAGACAAGAGCCGAGACTTGTGTGGGGAATATTTTTCCCTTTGAAGGGGAGGTGTTGGGAACTCCTGGGAAAGATTGTAAAACAAAAAGGGGAAAAAGGGGGTTAAAAGAACTCTGGAGGTTGAAGGGGTCAACTATACAGCCAGGTGTTAAACTGTTAATATCCAGTTCTGAAATAGCTAATGAACAAAAACAGGATGCTTCACTAACCTCTTTTTTCCAGCAGGTGGGCAAAAGTACAACTGATGGGTCACCCAAAATGGTTATCAAAAATGATATACTGTATAGAGTGTGTAGCAACCCTAAGACTGGGAAAGAGGTGGAACAACTGGTTTTACCAACCAAATATAGAGACCAGGTAATGTTCCTAGGTCTTGATATTCCTTGTGCATGACATGCAGGGAGGGATCATATATTGGCCCATATATTACAAAGGTTTTATTGGCCCAACATTCATGACCAGGTGGCTAGTTACTGTAAGACCTGTAGTAAATGTCAGAAAGTGGCCAAGACTGGAAAAAGGGACACAGTACCATTAGAGCTCCTTCCTTTGGTTATCACTCCCTTTGAGCACAATGCTATGGATATTGTGGGACCTGTTGCAAAAAGTGCAAAAGGCAATAGGTTCATTCTTGTGGTATGTGACTATGCCACACAATATCCTGAAGCCATACCCTTATGGTCAATAACCACAGAGAAAATAGGGGAGGAACTAGTTAAAATCTTCAGCAGGTTGGGCATGCCCAAAGAGATACAGATCGATAGTGGGAGTAATTTCAGCTCTACACTATTAAGGGAATTGTACCAGTTGTTAGGAGTTGTGTCAGTTAGGACCACTCCTTACCACCCACAAACCAATGGCCTTGTGGAGCGTTTTGATCAGACTCTGAAATGCAAGCTCCACAAATTTGTACATGATGAAGGGAAGTATTGGGGTTGATATCTACCCCTACTTCTTTTTGCTTATTGAGAGGTGCCCCAGGCATCCACAAGGTATTCCCTTTTTGAGTTGCTGTACGGGCGTCACCCGAGGGGACCTCTCAATGTAGTAAAAGAGTATTGGGAAGAGGAAAGATCAGTTGGGCACTGTAATATTATGGACAATATGGTTCAATTAAGGAAAAGATTAGTTAAATACACAACCATAGCCCACGAAAACAGTCGAGAGGCCCAAGTGACACAGAAAACATTGTATGACTGTAATGTAAAAGAGAAGACCTTCCAAGAAGGGGATACAGTGTTATTGCTGCTGCCTGCTACAGAAAATAAGCTTCGCATAAAATGGCAAGGGCCTTACACTGTCCTTCGAAGGGTGGGTAATGTTACATATGAAATAAGTATCCCGAATAAGCATGTAAAGAGGAACGCCTATCATGCCAATTTGTTACCACTATGTTATGACAAAGTAGAACAACAACCTGGCCTAATGGTGATGCCTGATTAAGGGGTCTATGACATGGAGCTGGCTTACAGCCATCTTGATGAGACCAAAGGAACGGAGTTAAGGGAAATTAACATCATTCCCTGTTTGACGACCCAACAAAGGGCAAAAGTAGAACAAACAATTAGGGATTACTCTGCTATATTCACAAAGATCCCTGGATTGGCTTCAGGAGTAGAATACCATATTCAAACATCAGCCTCCCCTATTAGACAGAAACCATACTGACTTCTAGAATGAGTTAGGGTCAAAGGTCCAACAAGAAATTCAGAGAATGATAAAATTGGGTTTTATAGAGCCATCTAAGAGCTCATGGGCATCTCCTATGGTGGTGGTACCAAAAAAGGATGGTGGTATTAGGATATGCCTAGATTTCTGAAAACTTAATCAGGTATCCAACATTGATGGGTATTATCCTATGCCATGGATTGATGATTTAATAGACCATATAGGTAGTGCCAAATACAAATAAACCTTATATTTATCTAAAGATTATTGGCAGATACCTCTGGGTCAATCTTCTAAAAAGAAAACTGTATTCATCACCCCATGGGTTTGTTCAATTTGTGACTATGACATTTGGGCTACATGAGGCTCCAGCAACATTTCAGAGAATAATGGACCAGATATTAGCTCCCCATGCCACTTATGCAGCAGCCTATCTGGACGATGTTATGGTTTATAGTCCAGACTGGTCCACTCACATAAAGCAGGTAAATGCAGTGTTAGAAGCCATTGAGGCAGCTGGGTTAACCATAAGCCCCAGCAAATGTGCAGTTGCCATGACTGAAACCAGATACTTGAGCTTTTTTGTTCTGCTGAATGTTGCCTCTAGGACACTGCACCTATTTCAGGGGTGGGCTGTGTCTTTGGGGACTGTATTGTTGTGGGGTGACCTGGTCACCTGACCTCACATGTGCACACCTGTGCCATCCCCTAAATGCTCCACAGCCACCCAAAACACCCATCACAGAACTGTTATGTCCCCTGCTCATTAGCTCCCACCATCTCCCACCGGGCTCACAGTCATGTGTGTCATGCTGCATGTCGTATCATAGTCTTTGTCGCTTAGGTCTCTGCCCTGACCATTATGTCGCTGCCAGCAGGGAAGTGGGTCCCATGCACTGACCTCCATCCTCTGCAGTACTAGGCCACTAATGGACAACAGTGGCACTGTGTGACACTCCTTATGTATGCTGTCCTCCTGCAGGTGTGCCTCTGCCACCTGGTAACTGCATATAGGCAACAGGCACTTTATATATCACAGTGCTACCATTACTTGTGGGTGGCCACAGGCGGCCACACCTCTGCATTACTACAGCCAGGACCAGGTCCACATTATTTGGGGATATCACTGACATGCCCCTTGTTGCTGTCAGCACTGTGCTGTGGATGACTATGGCATCCACACCCTCACACAGGTGCAGTGGTCACACCACTGCTGCTGTGTTGTTGGTGTTGCTTTTCCCATGCCAGCATGATGGCTGCATTAGTATGATGGTTGATATGTCCTTGTCTGTGCCCTCCTGTCTGCTGTGGAGCAGTAAAAGCACCCTCTGTGGGCCATACGCTGCCTGGGATGTGCTAGACCATGGTGTTGCTGTGTTTTCAAATGAAGGGACTGCAAGTCATTTGGGTTCTGGTACATTGTCCTGCACAGTGGTGTGTGTCTGTGGGTTCCCCTGCGTGCCTCTGTCATTCTGCTGTTCCTCGTTTCCAACCTACACGTCCTCACTCGGCACCAGTTCCACCTCAAGAATAGTGATTCTGTGTGCTAATGCAATGTGATGAAATGGGCAAAAAAAAATCTTGAAACCTGATTGGCTGAAAGCCTTTTTCAGCCATGTCCTTATCAGAACATAAGCCATTCAACAGGCACTATTTGTGCCAACCAAACCAGAGCACACAGTAAAATCAACCCATGGCACTGCTGTCCAGCTGCATCTCCTCAGCTGGCATGTGATGGAACTGCGAGAGAGTGGTGGCACAGTACTCTAAAAATTGTTTGCATCAACAGTTACACCTCACAAATGGTACATTAAACAGAGACCCAAATACATGTTCCACATACTTTGTACTTCTTTAGCAGAACTTCCTGGCAGCTGTCCTGCTGATTTCTCATAACTGTAGCAGCTTCTGCTGCAGCCCCCCTTTGTTCCTTGCCCAATTCCTCAGCTTCTCTGGTGCCCACTGCATTCCTCGATCCTGGCGTGGCTCCCTCCCAATCCATTGACCATCATGTAAACTATAACCCACTCTCCAGACAACCAGATTCTGCAGTAAACATAGTCACTTCAGACACACTAAAAATCCTTTTCTGTTCTCTTTGAAAGACACGCTCACTTGGTGAGATGCATTGTAAGAGAAACACTATGGTGGCTGAAGAGGAACATTCTGGCTCTCCATACTTAGTTCAAATAGAAACATAGAAACATAGATTTTGACGGCAGATAATGACCGCCTGTCCCACCTAGTCTGCCCATTTCCCTACCTACCTAAACTCCAGATCCTAAATGATCAACAGCTTACCTTCTCATTTCTATCACTATGGTTGCCTTCTGTCTGTCCCATGCATTATTGAACTCACCAGTTGTTTTAGCCTCTATGACCTGTGCTGGGAGGCTGTTCCATATATCCACCACCTGTTCTGTGAAAAAATACTTCTGCATATTACCCCTGAGTCCCCCCCCCACCTCATAGTGTGCCCCCTTATTCTTGCACATCTCTCTTTTGAAAGATGCTGCCATTCTGGACCTTGTTGATTCCCCTGAGGCACTTGAATGTCTATCATAGACACCCTCTCCCTCCTTTCCTCCAGGGTATACATATTGAGGTCTTTCAGTCTTTCCTCATATGTTTTCTGGTGCATTCCTTTCACCATTTTTGTTGCCCTTCTCTGGACTGCCTCCATTCTGTCAATGTCCTTCTGGAGATTCAGTCTCCAGAACCGAACACAGTATTCCAGATGTGGCCTGACCAATTGTCTGTACTGTGGCATCACCACCTCCTGTTTTCTAGTGGTGATGCCCCTCCCTATGCACCCCAGTATTGCCTTCAGCCCTTCCCACCATCTTTTCACATTGATTGGCCACCTTCAGCTTGCCCATTATGTTTACCCCCAGGTCCCTTTCCAGTTTTGATATTTCTAGTATCCCCCCCATTTTGTATTCCTCTATAGGATTCCTGTGGCCCAAGTGCATGACTTTACACTTTTTTGTATTGAATTTAAACTGCCACACTCTTGACCAATCCTCCATTTTGCTCATTTTTTCCACCCCGTCTGGAGTATCTGCCCTATTTCAGATCTTGGTGTTATCTGCAAGAGGCTTCCCTTCCAGCCCTTCCACAGTGTCACTAATGAAGACATTGAAGAGGACCAGCCCCAGAACCGAGCCCTGTGGCACCCCATTTGTCACCCATCTCTCCTGGGATTGAACTCCATTTACCACCACTCACTGTGTCCTGTTACTCAGCCAATTTTGGACCCAGTGTACCACCTTGGGACCTACTCCCGGACTGCACAACTTGTTTACTAGCCTCCTGTGTGGGACCATTTCAAATGCCTTGCTAAAATCTAGGTAGGCCATGCCCACAGCCCCTCCCTGATCCACCAACCCAGTTACACAGTCAAAGAAATCTATCAGGTTTGTTTGACAAGACCTCCCTGCTGTAAATCCATGTTGCCTCATGTCTTGTGCCCTACTAGTCTCCAGGTATGCCACAGGCCTTTCCTATAACATGGATTCCATGATCTTCCCCACCACTGAGGTCAAGCTGACTGGCCTGTAATTTCCAGCCTCCACCTTGCTCCCATTTTTGTGTAGTAGTACCACATTCGCCCCCTCCAGTCCTTTGGTACCACTCCCTCCTCTAGTGATTTGTTAAATAGAGCTGTCGGTGGTGCCCCTTGTACCTCCCTGAGTTCTTCCAGTACTCTGGGATGCATCCCATCTGGTCTCATTGCCTTGTCCACTTTTAGTTTTGACAGTTCCTTTAGGAATCTGTGCTCTGTGAATGGACTGATGTCCACCTCTCCCCGTTTGTGTTTCTACCACCTAATTTTGGTCCCTTCCCTTCCACTTCCTTTGTAAATACTGAGCAGAAGTATTCATTTAGAATTTCTGCTTTTTCTAGGTCCCCCTCTGCGCACTCCCTCCTCCCCTTTATTCAACCTCACAATCCCTCCATTGGTCTTTTTCCTTTCCCTGACATACCTGAATTAGGTCTTGTAAACTTATTTTACTGATTTTGCTGTCCTTTCTTCAGTGTGCACCTTTGCACACCTGACTGCCTTCCCCACCTTCTTCTCCTTTGCTTGGTACATTTCCCTGTCTCCCTCCCTCTGTGTTTCCTTATACATTTGAATGCTTGTTTTTTCCCTAACCTTCCCTGCCACTTCTTTTGAAAACCACAATTGTTTTTTTCGTTCTTTTTGCTTTGTTTACTAGCTTTACATAGAGGCCTAAATAAACACAGAATTTGAAACTCTGCACAAAATAAAAGCACATACTGCACAGTGTGTGTGTGTGGCTGAGGGGCTTGGAAGAGCTAACCTGAAGACTATGTGTATATGTGTGTGTGTGTGTGTGTGTGTGTGTGGGGGGAGGGGGAGGCATCTACTGGCGACCAACCATAATACACTGTACTGTACTGGACAACACATACAGGAACTATTTATAGTCCTTCTAACTGGAAAACCTCCTTCTTTCCTAATTTTTTGAATTTTGGCAGCCATACATGTTTACATGTCAGACACCTGATCAATGAAAATCATCTCCATCACAGTAACGCTAGGTACCTCATAAATGTGAAGTTACTGCCACAATGCAAAATGCCATATGGAAAACATAAAGTGTGTTATGCAACATCTGTGCAGGAAACTAATTTTGCAACAGTTAAACACCATAATTTCACATGCAGAGGACATCTCCTGAAAACTCTCCAAAGTTCGATGTAGAAGAATACACCATATCCAAGATATAACATTTGAAGGTTTCACATTTTCATTCGTTGGAGTGGCAAAAGTAGTACTTGTTTACATGTTACACACCTAATGACTAAAAAGTACATCCACGGCAGTAAGGCCAGGTACCCTACAAATTTCAAGCCAGTACGACAATGGGAAACGCTGTTCATGAAATGTAAACTGTGACATGCAATATCTCTGCTAAAAACATATTGTCTGACATGTAAACATTATAATTCCCATGTACACGACATCCCGTTAACTACCTCCAAATTCCAAGTAAAAAGACCAAACTGTTTCTGAGATATTTAATGTTAAAGATTGTAAAAATTGGCCTATCTGTTGCATTAAAATTTGCCCATCTAGTCCCTCCATTGCAATCAAAGATGGCGATCAAGGAATCTCACGATCAACGAATTTGCAGGCTCGTGATCAAAGAATTTGCAGGTTCATGATCAAAGAATAAAACATTGTGTAATTCAAAACTTTGAGAGAAATACAGCAAACCACCACCATGGTTTGATAAAAAGAAGCCCCCTAAGCAAAACCCACCCTCATTTGTGTTCATAGGCCACCCCTGGGCTGAGAAATTACTTTTTTTCATTTGCCTATCTTGTCATCATCTCACGATCAAAGATTGCATTCAAAGAATCATGCAATCAAAGAATTTGGAAGCTCACAATCAAAGAATTTGCTGGCTTGTGATCAAAGAATAAAAAATGGTGTAATTCAAAATGTTGAGAGAAATACAGCAAACCACAGCCATGGTTCGATAAAATGAAGCCTCCTGAGCAAAACCCACCCTCATTTGTGTTCCTAGCCACCCCTGGGCTGAGAAATTAATTTTTTTCATTTGGCCATTGTCCCTTCCTTGTGATCAAAGATCGCGGTCAAAGAATCTTGCGATCAGTGAATTTGTAGGCTGCGATCAAAGATCGTTAATGAGCCATGATCAAAGAATAAAAATGTTAAAAACTCTATTTTTTGACCAAATTAGTAAAAACCACAGGCATGGCTTGATAGATCGAAGACCCGATTAAAAGCCATCCAAGTTTTACTTCAAGAGTGACCCCTGAGCCAAGATATTTGATTTTTACTGACGGCATTTTAAAAACAAGATGCAGCCATCGTGATCAAAGAATTCTCAGGGTCAAAGTTCTTTGACCACGAGGCTGCAAATTCTTTGATCATGAGGAGGGACCAGATGGTCAAACCCCCATTCTTTGATAGCAAAATAACCATATAAATTTTCCCATGACTTATAATGGGAATTTAAAACTGCTATAATTTTTGAATGGATTAATATTTTTTCACCAAATGAAAAGCGGCATGTTCAGCCACTGAAGCTCTTTCAGACAAGCCAAATCACAGAATGGCCCACCACACGACAGCCACGCAGCACCATGGGCCAAATCCCCCAAACTGCCCACATAACTGGCAAAAAGTGAGTTATTCAGCATTTTGGTATGCAAAGACTGTAAGTCTGACTGAAACAACATTTGGCAGATCAAGAGATCTACCATGCCCCACCATGCATACCAAATTTTATGCAAATCTATTGAATGGGTCCAAAGTTATTAATGCGCAAAATGTTGAGTTTAACGTAAAAGTGGCTTCATAACCCTAAATATAGAGGTGCGACTGCACCCCTATAATTATGTGGAGAATAGTGCATGGGCAACCATGCGTAATCAGCCTATTTGATTACCTCAGACCTCGAGAGTGAAGCTTGACAGGTCCGTGGTAATCAGAACCCAGAGGTGTCACAATAGGCTGGTTGCGCATAAGGGTGCCCATGCACTATTTTTAATAGTGTATGGTCCCCCATTGCCAAACTTTTTTGTTTTAAATTTTTGAAATGAAACAAAAAATGTATTCATTGCTCCATTGTATTCTGGGAGTTGGGGCTGGTTGCTATGTTTACATGTGTGGTTGCTGGGGAGCAGACATCCCTATGTTTGTTGCATAGCCTTCTATTGGCTGTCAATGGGATGTAGGAGGGATTTTCAAGAAAAAAACATGGCGGGTGTATGTCTCTGTTAGTGAAAGGATGTGGGCTCAGAGGAGATGATTACTTGTAAGTTATTTAAATATCTGGTTCTAATTTTGATGAAGCTGAGGTTATCTGGTTGTTCCTGCATTTGTTTTTTGCTTATGTGCCTGTTCATGTTCGCATCACTGGTTCAGGGATCTTGCCACCGATGCTGCTGTTGCTGCTGCCAGGAGGACTCAGCCAGTTTACGGTTCTGATAGAACCTCTAGAGCTTTTCCAAATGTTGTTGTACCACAGTGTACTACAATCACATTCCATGACCTTTTGAACTGTGGTAGAACAACGTTTGGAAAGACTCTGATTTCTATACAGAACAACACCTGACTATACAATATATATATATATATATATATATATATATATATATATATATATATATATATATATATATATATTATTTGTAAAAGCTTTGTTAATGCATCATTTAGGGTTGATATCAAGCCATAAAAGGGAAATGTGATGTTAGGTTTTCCAACCTAACACCCCCTAACCTGCACACACCAACAGGTGTTGGAGTGTGCCTTAGAATGTAATCAGCCTAATGCTCACCCCATTCCATAACTAAATAAGCTGAGATGGGTACAGTGTAGGAGAATGGGGTGAGCATTGAGGCTGATGACCCCAAGGCACACCCCGACATTTGTTGGTGTATGAAGGGTGGGGTTGGGGTTGGAAACCCCAATGTCATATTTTCCTCCTTTTTACAGTTTGATATCAACCTTAACTGATGCATTAACTTAGTTATTTGCAAAGAATTTACTTACTTTTTGAGATAGTGTAATCAAAGCCTTATTTGCCTGTAGGAGTGCAGGGCCCAATTTTTTACATAGAGTAATCATATCTTTATTTGCCTGTGGAAGTTCAGTGCCCTTCGGGCCCTGTGCACCCATCCCTTCATAGATGCATATATGTAGGTTGCCATTGAAGAGCCCTGTGTTTCCATTTATAGGACAACAATGACCAAATTGCCAGCATAGCCATCTTTTTACCTCACCTTATGTACCTGATACAGAAAATTTGTGAATTCCACCAAAAAAGTCATTTTACACAACTGCAATGCCATTCCACCACAGGAGGGGAAACACATTTCAGACCAAGATTCCAAACTGTCTGGACTGTAGGTAAGTTCAAAGAAAAATCCCAGCAAAGTCAATGAGCAAAAAAAAAAAAAAACTTTATTCACCTCTCTGGAACTCGGAAACCACACATCTGACTAGAATATAATTTGCCACATCCAGAGCTCTACCCTGCATGACAGTGCATGCAAATTTGCATGCAAATCTGCTGAACAGTTAAAAAGTTATTAAAGTGCAAAATTTTGAGTTTAACATTGAAGTGTCTACTCAACCCAAACTATAAGGGCATGACATCGCCCCTTAGGGGCACAGTCATCACCCTATAGTTAGGGTTGAGTAGTCTGTTTAATGTTAAACCTTAAATTTTGCACTTTAATAACTTTGCAACCATTCAATAGATTTGCACACAATTAGGTATGCGTTGTCCTGTGGGGGTAGATCTCCTCATGTGGCAAGTTTGTTCCAGTCATATGTACAGATTCTGAGATCCAGATATTGTCAAAAAGTAAAAAGCTACCACTTTTCAGTTTTTTCCTTATCACTTTGTGCCCAGTGTGGAATTTTGGTGTGATTTATTTGATGGTAAAAAGAACTTGGGTACCAGAGCTGTCTGTGTTAGTTTGTTGCAAAAATATTAAAGTGTTGCAAAGTTACTAAGTTTTTAAGTTCCCATTATATACTATGGGAAGTTAATTTTTCAGGATCGAGGTAAAACATTCAACAAAGGAACTGATATTGCAAAAAAGGATTTCACTCTCACAAGACCTGTCCTTTTTTCATGAGAATAAAATTCTTTCTTGTAAGAAAAAATTCCTTTTTCATGACCAGCCATCTTGTTTTCCATTTTAAAAAAACAAAATTTAGACAGTCACAAAAACGACATCCTAGAGACAGACCACCACACCTAGCTGGCTGATTGGGACCCCCCTTAGGAGCAATCTGCACCTCAATGTAAGAGATATGGTTCAGAAATGTGTTTTATTCCCTGCTAGAAATCCTTTTTCATGACCGCGTAATATAAAAAAAGTATCCATTTTGGTATCACGAGTCACGAAAAAGGATCCTTGATCATGAATTCTGTGTCCTTCTCCTGTGCTGTACTGTCTTTCCCTGGTGTATATTGGCACCCCCCCTTACCTCCCTGTTTTTTAAAAAAAAATAAATTTAATTCCTATAATCTGACACCGGGATGCCTCCCCATTAGACTGTTGTGGGTATTTTTTTACATTAGCCAACATCAGGGTGCCCAATCCCTGTGTTGGCATTTACCCCCTAACCACACTGGCAAGCCCACCTCTTTTCCTGGTGTCTAGTGGCACCGCTCTTTATGGTAGGTAGGTAAAATGTATTTTTAAACAGGAAATACATGTCATTTGGACAAAAGTCCAGTTTACAAGACAGACCTGTATAATCCCTATCTAAAATACATACAATAAGGTTCCATGTTAACACATACACAAAACACATCAACATAATATAAATGTTACTAATATAGCAACAAAAGAGTATAAAAAATACTACCCCCTATCTTTACATGAAGCTAGAGATCTTATCCAGCTTTACAGAACATTAAAAGGAATAATCAGCAATTACAAACATGAGTATTCAGTTCTTTTATAATATAAGCAAATGTAGAATGATTTACAATTCCCCTTACATCTGAAGAAAGAGAATTCCAAAAACTAGCAGCTTGATGAATTAAAGTCCTATCCCCATATTTGTTTCGTGATTTTTCTATAGTAATCTTATTTAAATGAACTGATGTAGTTAGTAACCTTTTAGAATGTTGCTTCACTGGAAACAGCAATAATGAAATTGGATGATTTAAGCAAGAATATTTCATTTCGTAAATTAAAATTAACCATTGAAAAATATAATTTGTATCCAAGGGCAGCCAATTTAATTTACTTAACAATAGACAATGATGAGTGTGATAATTTCCCTTTAGTACATATCTGACCACTCGGAAATAAGTTTTATCCAGCCTGGCCAAAAGTGTTTTATTGGCTCTTCTATATATCAATTCACCATATCATAGCACTGGAATAATTACCTGTTCAGCCAGCTTCTTCCTATCTATTAATGTCAGACATTCTGCGGTTCTCCTTAAAGCCGCCACCCTTTTATTCACTTTTTTACCAAATCTGTGATATGGTAAGAAAAGACATCTGCTCATCAAACATCACTCCCAAATAACTGTAATCCTTAACCTGTTTTAATTTAATTAGATTTTTGTATGACTTTGTAGTTTAGAAGTAGTATCATCTTTTTTTGATGAAAATTTCATACATCTCATTTTCTTTGTGTTCATAATCAGTCTTGACCTGGTGAACCAACCCTCAATCTTTGAAAAATAAAACTACAGATTCAATTGCAATTCATCATCTGATTGACCAGGTGCGATAATTACAGTATCACTAGCATATAACTAAATTTCTGTCTGCTCAGTCACTAGTGGAAGATCATTTATGAAAATAAGAAACAGAAGAGGTCTCAGGATCAATCCTTGTGGAACGTCTCTGATGACCCCTCTGCTCTCCGATGAATAACCCTGTACCTCCAACCTCTGGGATCGATTACCCAAATAAGATTTTAGCCAATCTAGAGGGCCGTCTCTGATACCAACCCCTTGCAGTCTCTCGATCAATAAGGGGTGGTCCACCAGGTCAAAGGCCTTTGAAAGGTCTACAAAAATCACTGCTGCCTCCATATTATTTCCCAATGACCTGTTTAACAGATCACTAAGTTCTAAAGGGCTGTTGTAGTAGAATAATTTTTTCAAAAACCAGATTGATTTGGAGTTAACAGATTATATTTATCTAGGTAATCTGTGACCTGTACAGAGATAAGTTTCTCCAAACTTTTAGATAGATGGGGTAATAAGCTATAGGCCTATAGTTATTTACCTCTACCACACCTCCCCCTTGTAGATTGTTTTTAGTCTACTTTCTTTCCAGGATAGGGGAAAATAACCAATTTGAAAGCTCCAATTAAATAAATAAGTAATGATTGGTGCTATATTAAAAGCTGCTAACTTCAGAAACCTGCCTTCAAGGCCATCACTACCAGAGGTCTTATGCATATTTATTTTTTGTAATACTTTATAGACACTGGTGACTTTTAGAGTTTTAAATCTAAATGGGGGCAATCCATCTTGTGAAGGTATTGTTTTTTTTTTTTTGTTCCAAATCTTGCTTATAAGAACTCTTACAATTAGGAAGATCAACAAAAAAATAATTTAATACTTTAGAAATATCCTTCGGATTGTCAATAAGGATATCTCAATTTTTTAGCCTTGTTATTTCCTCAGGGGAATTACTTCCTGGTTTAGTTAATTGTTTAACCACCCTCCAAAAATGCCTTGGGTCAGTACTCATATAAATTTTATTTTTATAGTAAAAAATTTTAGAAATTTTAACTAACCTTTTACACTTATTTATAGCCGCCTTAAAAAGAATCCAGTCCTTTTCTAATTTAGATTTCAAGGCTTTTTTCCAAATTCTATTTTTAATTCAGATTTGCTTTAATAGTCTATCATTAATTCAAGATAGTTTAAAAGGTTTTATTTTAGTTTTAACTTTTAGTGCATGCAAATTGCAAATTTCTCCAAAAGTCTGAGTGAAATATTCAATCGCAGTGTCAATATCTGGGATTGACCTGCAGCGATCCCAATTTTCCTTACTTATACTGTCCAAAAATTGAGTCTCAGAAAACTTTCTAAAGACTTTGGTCCAATTTTGGCTTTTATAAACTAGATCTTGCTGAAACTGGAACCACGGCATAGTAACCCAAACTGGATTATGATCTCCAAGGTATGGAGGAAGGATGCCCAAAGCTTCAATTTCAATATGAGTAGATACCAAAACTAGTTATAACATGGACCCATTTGTTACATTGGATGTATATCTAGTGGGACTTTTAATAAGTTGTTTTAGCCCTAGAGTAGTAACTATATCTTTTAAATATCTCCCCTGTGAATTTTTCCAATCGCAGTTTAAATCACCCATCAAGATTAGAGGCTTACTTCCCACTATATCTGTTATTTTTGTTAATATTATATCTAAATCTAATATATTTGCTTTGGGAGGTGAAAAAACAACTGAAATAACCAACCCTATCTGTTCCAAGTTCACTGCTACAAATTCTATATCGTTGTCACTACCTTGTAACAAAATTTCTGAGTGGCCAAGGGTTCATTTTATGAAAAGCATTACCCCTCCCCCTCTGGATTTCCTATCTGCCCATCATACATGATAATTTTGCATACCAAGTTCATCATCATGATGTTTATTTGAGAGCCATGTTTCACTTAATCCTAATACACATGGATCATGATTAACTAATAAAGTCACCAAGATGTCAGTTTTTGCCCCAATACTTCGTGCATTATCATGTAAAAATTTCATATTCAAGTTATCAGGCCAAGGATTTGTTTCAGTGTCTCCTCCCAACATTAATAACAAACAACATGCCCCAGAAAAGTTTGTAATTGAAATAAGGAGCCATCTCCAATAAACCTGGAAGAAATTTCTCCTCAGTTTATGACCATTGTTTTTCTGTAGTTGGCTATAAGAAATTAGCCAATTTACTAAAAGTTTATCATTTGTTGATCTATTAATTATATTAAAATCTTTTATAGCAGCAAAACTCAAGAGGGAGCAAAGAATCAAACAACCTAAAAAGTTTGACATCAACATTTCCAGTATAGGATGACCAAAGGTTAAAACTTATTTGTAAACACAATACTGTCTAACACCTAAGTTAAAGCAACTAACTTGTAAGCTAATAGATACCAGTTTTAAATAAAAACAGAATAGACATGAAAGAGAAACCTGCTTCAGGTGCTCAGAAACAACGGTAGATGTTCAGAATTTTTTTTATTCTCTCTCTCTCTCCAAAGAAAAATAAATTGAATTATTTTTCTCAACTCACCAAAGTACAAGAGCAATCCTGAAACAAGTCTGTCAACACCACACTATTTTAATTAAACCTTTTACTTCTTAAGTTCAACTAAAGTTAATTTAATTAGTCTCAGTTTATGTTTTTAATTTTTTATTTTCTTTATCTCACTGTTAAAAAAAAAAAATGAATTTCTATAATCTGACACCGGGATGCCCACCCCCGGTGTCAGATGCCCCCCGGCTCTGCAGCCCATTGTGTTTTTTTACAGTATCCAACATTGGGGTGCCTAATCCCTGTGTTGGCATTTTAACCCCCACCCACCCAGCACTTTTGGACCCTGGAGAGCCCACCTCCAGTGTCTCAAACTAATTCATGTGTTCCTGTAGAAAAGAAAACCATCCCCAACATCTTTTTTTTAAGTCTGAAAAAAGAAAATGGTCCCTCATTATCCCTGACATCCCCCTCCCCAATCCTAACCCTTCCACTGAGCACCCACCTCCCCACATACCCCCATTACTCAATACTTACCACTGGAGGTCAAGGGCTATCATCTTCCATGGACTGGGACACATCTGCACTCTTCAAAGCTGAACTGCGAACTAAGGAATAAAGGTAAGTGCCATCTAATGTATTTCAATGATGTTTTGAACTTATGTGCATAACGTTGGCATTTTTAGGAATTTGTACACCAAAATTTCAACATGGGCTTTTTGGGACCCCACCTTGTGAATACTGCAACTATCATTTCATTACTGGGGCCTAGAAGGTGATTTCACGGTTGTTGCGAGAAATCAGCTTTTTGGGCTCAATAATGAAATGACAGGCTGAATTTTCAACATAGCCATTTTTTCACACCACTTCATGAACAGCACAACTGCCAATTTTTACACCCTGTCTAAATTATGTTTTCACACGTGAGGCGCGGAATGGCATTTTGGCATGGATTTGAACATTTTCACCTATTGGGTTTGTGAGGTAGGGTCATAAGAAGATTATGTTGATAATTTGGGGTCAAAATATGAAAAAAAAATGCCAGAGTTATGACCATTCCTTGTAATTTCACTATGCCTGCTCGTAAGTTTGGAAATATTTAATATTTTTACCCCAGATTTTCAACATAACCTTCCCACACCTCATGTATGTCACAGCTGCCATTTTTCAAATCCTGACCAAGATGTTTTTTCACACCTGTGGCATGGAATGGCATTGCAGTTGTGCAGAATTACATTTTGACTGGGATTTAAAAATGTTCTGTACCGGGTACATGAAGTGGGGTAATAAGATGGCTATGCTGACAATTTGTTCACTGTTGTCCTATAAATGGAAGTGAAGGGCCCAGAGGGCCCTATGCTTCCACAATTACATACATATATGCATCTATGGCAGGATGGGAGTGCAGGATCCGAAGGACCCTGCACTCCCACCATGAAATAAGGATACTATTATACTATCTCAAAAAGTAAGGAAATAAGTTGCAAAAAACTTTGTTATTGCTCCAGTTACAGTCAAAGTGACAAAAGCTGGTAAATGAGGCATTAGGGTTTCCCTAACACCCTACCCTCCCAAATCAGGCAGGAGAGTAGGTGTGGGGTGTGCCTTGGGCTTCTGGAGCCTAACACTCACCCCTTTCTCATAAAGTCTACACATTTGACCTTATTTACAGATGGAATGGGGTGAGAGTTTGGCTTGAGAAGCCCAAGGCAAACCCCACACTTGCTCTCCTGCCTGGTTTGGGAGGGTGGGATGTTAGGGAAACCCTAAGACCTCATTTCCCAACTTCTGTCACTTTGACCCTAACTGGAGCATTAATGAAGTTTTCTATAAAAAAAAAATATATATATATATATATATGTACACACACACACACACGTATATAGGGGATACATGATGGACAGGAGTGGGATATGGAAAATATTCTCACTCCTGCAGCATGAGGCATAGATATCTCATGAGTGCCAAAGGCACGAGTGAGATATCCATGCCTCATGATGCAGGAGTGAGAATATTTGCCATATTTCACAATCTGCACATCATGTGTGTGATTTATACAATAGGTGTGGAAGCTTTACCTTGTTTTGTTTTATCTTATGTCGTTCTGTTGCTGTGAGTTGCTGCTGTGAGTGAATGGATATGAATGGGGTTTGTATATGTTGTGTGATTGGTCATTGTGTGTGTGTGAGTGACGTTAATAGTTTGATGAGTGTGTGAGTGTGATCCATGGTTGGATGATGTGTTTTGGGAGGGGGGGACATGTCCAGGTGGTTTTTTGTAGATACTGTGTGTGATTTTCCTTTTTCCCTAGATTTTATTATGTATAGTGTTTAATTTTTGTTGCATGCTGCTGTGAGTAACTTTTTCATTTGTGGTTGGCTTGCATGTTATTTGTTTTGGAATGTCTGTGAGAAGCTCCATGGGAACTACAGGTAAGAGAGCAGTTTCAATTGTGCGAGGTGCTTTAGTTGTCATTGAGATGCCCAGCTTTATTTTTTACTGAGACTGACAGCAAGAATTATACAGTTTCAGAGTATATATCATGTAAGTAATAGCAGTTTAAAGAGGTCATGTTTAGGTTGCTGTAACATGTGAAGAAATGAAATTAAGAACTGAAGGCTTTGGTGTGGAAATGGAAATACGTGTGCTATGCAGTTCACTGGTATGTTAGTCAGAGTTGGAGTCTGTAGACAGATTTTCTTTATGTTTGTTATCACAGAGATCATAAATGGGACCCAATAAGTTTACAGTTTGGATGCAGTGTGAGAGACTGCACGATCATTCAGCAGCTTGTAGTATAGAAATGTGCTGTTTTAGGTGTGTACCATTTGGTGCAGCGAGGACTGTACTGCTGCAGGCTTCTGGCATTTGTTAAACTGCAAGCGAAGACTGAAGAATGCAGACCAGCTGCTTAATTAGGTACCTAAAACATTTCAGTTTCACATATAAAAGAAGTTCTAACTTACATTGAGGACACGCCTGCTGGGGTGAGAATATTGGCTGATGACATAGCTACAGTATGTGTAAATGTAAATATTTTCACTGTAGCTATGTCATCAACCAATTATCTCACTGGAGTGAGAATACTTGATTTTATTGTCAACGAATACAACACACCCCTGTTAGTATACATATATATATATATATATATATATATATATATATAATATAATTAGAGGCAAAAACTCCATTTAATGCATCAGTTAGGTTGTTCCACAGTGACAAAAGGGAAATTTGATGTTAGGGTTGAAACCCCCTTTGCCCCTCAGCCCACCCCCAACTGGAATCGGAGTGTGCATAGGGGTCAGCCGGCCCTAACTCTCACCCCATCACATGTGGAAAGAAGCTGAGGAATAGGAGAATGGGGTGAGAGTTAGACTAATGCCCCCAACGCGCACTCTGATTCCAGTTGGGGGGGTGGGCTGGAGGGGTGCACAGGGGGTTTCAACCCTAACATCAAATTTCCTTGCTTTTGTCACTGTGGAACAACCCTAACTGATGCATTAAACTGAGTTTTTTGCCTCTAATTTCCCTTCTTTTTGAGAATGATAACGAGAAATAGTGAATGTAAAGTGGCGGCGGGAGCACAAGACCCGCAGGGCCGCGCACTCCTGCCACGTGATGTCTTGTCACATAGTAACATTGTGCCCACAAACACAAATCGTAATGCGCATGGTGATGCAAAGCAAAACAAAAAGAGAAACAGTACTGTAGACAGAAATGTTAAAAACAACACAAACGCAACCACAAATGAAAACGCAAAGGGTAACGCACATGGTGGCTTAAACGTGAACGGTAAGTGAAACGGGTACTGAACCGCAAGTGGAAATGGTAATGGTAACAGTAATATAAGTGCATGGGCTGGTTTTCCCCAAAAGCTGTATAGAGAAAGACAGTGAGTACAAAGAATGTATGCAAAATAATGACTCTCGGAACAGAAAAATTAGGACTTGGAATAGTAAATTGCTTATATCTCAGGAACTGTACGACTTAGAAAAAAAATTTAAAAGTCATATGAATTATCACTTTCCTGGCTAGTTTTATGCTTAGCCCCCATTAGGGGGCTAAGCATTTTTTTGATGAAAAGTCCGTATCTCGCACCATTTCCAAGATACAGGCCCTGAAAGGCACGGTGAACTCCGTAATGTTATCCTATGGGGAAAAAAAACAGAAGTCCAGAGTGCCATAACTTTGCTTCCCTGTAATATTTGAAAGGCACATCTGTGGGATGTTGGCTGTGCTCCCTGCAAATTTCAGCCCAAAAAACAAAACTGTTATTTTTCAGCAGGGCGCCAAACGATTGCTGCAATGCGTCGTACGCCGTAATGTTATCCTATGGGAAAAAGTGTCAAATTTGGAGTACTGTAACTTTGCCACCATGTAATATTGTTTCAATGAAACACTGAAAAGCATATCTGTGAGATGTCAGCTGCGTTCCCTTCAAATTTCAGCCCAAAACTCCAAACTGTTCTTTTGCAGCGGGGTGCCAAAGAATTGCTGTCATTTTCCCACAGCCTAGAAAAGTACTGTCGCAATTTGCAAAAGCTTTCACAAAAATTTGCGACATTTTCGTGAGTGCGACACTACTTTGCAAAAGTACTTTTTCCAGAAATGTGAAAAACATATTTCTGGGATGTTTTACCCCAAAATAAAGACATGGCTAGCATCCTCAGGGTCCGACTAGGTGAATACAAAAAAGAATTAGGTTGCTAGAGGGTCCCAAATTTAAATGCCAAGCATTTTTCTGATCACCAACTGAAAACAAAATGGTGGATTTGCGACAGCAAAAGGGCCATTTGTGAAAGTAAAAACTGCATTTGCGACACTGTCAAACTTTTTGTTAACTTTTTCCATTGACTTATAATGGGAACTTGTTTTTTGAATAAGTTTTGAACCTTTTAATATTTTTTCAAGAAATCTTTGAAAGACACATTGGGGACCCTGGCTGCACATTCCCTGAAGATTTTGGACCAGTCGCGCAAACCGTGCGACCTGTAGGTGCGACCGTAGAATTCCAAAAAAAGTGTAAACACATGCGCAGATAACACCTTAATAACTCTGCAGCTGTATATCCGACCGGTACAAAACTTGGCAGAGCCCAAGGTATATGGGTCTTGATTCTGTATTCCAAATTTCAGGCAAATCTGTTGAACAGTTGCAAAGTTATTAAGGTGCAAAATTTTGGGTTTAACAAGTAAATGGCTCCTCAATCCTAAATATAGTAGCACTACAGTCCTACCATAATATATATATATATATATATATATATATATATCTATATATCTATATATCTATATATCTATATATATATATTTATGTATATATATATAGATGTATTCATTGCAAAAAACCTCATTAATGCATCAGTTAGGGTTGATAGCACAGCAACAAAAGCATGGAAATATGATGTTAGGATTACCACCCCTACCAACCCACCCCCCCATCCACCCTCCACACACCAACAGACACTGGGGTGCGCCATAGGGTAATCAGGTCCAACTCTCACCCCATTCCATGTGTAACCAAGCTGACATGCTACAGTATAGGAGAATGGGGTGCGAGTTAGGCCTGATGACCCCATGGCACACCCCATCATCTGTTGGTGTGTGGAGGGTGGAGGGGGTGAGAGTGTGGTGGTAGGGGTGGTAATCCTAACATCACATTTCCATACTTTTGTCACTGTGCTATCAACCCTAAATGATGCATTAAGTTTTTTTGCAATGAATTTTGCTTCTTTATGAGAAAGTGTAATGTAACTGGTATGTGTTTGTGGGAGCGTTGGCCCTTGGGGGCCCTGCACTCCCTTCATGTTGCCCATTTTTTGCATGATGGTATGTAAATGTGGGAGCGTGAGCCCACTGGACTCTGCACTCCCACTTACACATAAGTACAGAGCCATACAGCAGCAGTACTCAAAAGGAACCGTTGTAACACTTATTTGGCAATATCTTAGTAACTGTAGTAACTATGGAAAATAGTCCACTGCAGTTGTAATCATGACTTCAAAAGTTCCACCTCAAGGTGGACAAAGCTGCAGGTAGCAAAAAAATCCATATCTCAAATAGTTTTCGAGATACAGGCACCAAAAGGCCCTGCAGGTACGGCAGTGTTAGTCTATGGAAAGTTTCTCAACTTTGGAGCACTGTAACTATGTAACCATTTACAATTTTTTAATCAAATCACCAAAAGGCACATCTGTGGGGCAAGGGCCTGCCACCCAGAAAATGTCAGCTAAAAAGCCCAAACCATTTAGGTGCAGTGGTGTGGCAAAGAAATTGTATTTTTTGGTGCAGTAGTGTTGCAAATTGCAACAATACAGATGAGACAGTGTAGTGATTTGTGAAAATGTAGCAAATGTTTTGTCATGATTTGCAAGACTATGGGGGACCTGATTTAAAAAAAGGTATTTCTAGGGGTCCTAGAAAAAATTGATGGCACCATTGTGTTTCTCAGGTCCCGTTTAGGTAAACACAACTGTCAGTGTTTACCTTGGGGCAATAAAATTTGAATTACATATGTTTTTCTTCACCACTAACTGAAACCAGATGGTGGCAGCATGACAGTAAAAGGGCGAATTGCAACACAGACATGTGCTGGTGGCAACTTTTGTGAAGCACATATATATTTTTTCACATTGTCTATAATAGGAAAATTAAAATTTGAATAACTTTTGAACAGATTAATATTTTTTTACCAAATCTTCAAAAGGCACGTCGATGACCCAGACTGTACCCCCATCAAGACACTGGTAAGGCAGCAGAAGTGATACAGTTGCTGAAACATGATGATGGATGCCTCTCGTGGTACATTTACAGAGTTGTGTGTTCTTTCTAGTACCTTATGGTGTCTGTTTCTGATTGATTGTGTTGCCTTGTATCATCCCCTACTTGTATATGTGTTGTGTCTGTGTGTGTGGGGAGGGATTCGGAGTTAAGGTTGAAAACCCTAACATTGAATTTCCTTGCTTTTGTCACTCTGGAAGTAACCCTAACTGATGCAGTAATGAAGTTTTTAAAGAATATATATATATATATATATATATATATATATATATGTGTGCATGTGTGTGTGTATAAATATAAATATATATCTATATATATATATTTGTGTGTGTGTGTGTATATATATATATATATTATATATGTATATATATATACATATATGTATATGTATATATATATATATATATATCATATCTATATATATATATATATATATATATACATATATCTATATCTATATATATATCTATATCTATATCTATATCTATATCTATATCTATATCTATATCTATATCTATATATTTCATTGCAAAAACTTCCTTTAATGCATCAGTTAGGGTTGCTTCCAGAGTGACAAAAGGTTAAAGTGACAAAAGTGGGGAAATGAAATGTTAGCGTTGAACCCCTAACCCACCCACGACCCCACCCCCCATCCACCACAGACCGACAGATGCCAAGGTGTGCCATGAGGTTGCAAGGCACAACTCTCACCCCTTTCCATGTGTAAACAGGTTGACATGCCACAGTAAATGAAAATGGGGTGAGAGTTAGGCCTCATGACCCCATGGCACACCCCGGTGTCTGTCATTCTGTGGAGGATGGGGGATGGGGTGGTGGGGGGGTTAGGGGCTCAACCCTAACATCTCAGTTCTCCACTTTTTTTGCTTTAACCCTAACTGATGCATTAAACAAAGTTATTTTCAATGAATTTCCTTACTTTTTGAAAAAGTGTAATATAACTAGTAAACAGCACTCCCACCAAGCTGCACATGTGAGCATAACAAAATGTGTCTGTGGGAGTGCAGGCCCTCTGGTCCCTGTACTCCCACTTACACATTGCTACCGAGCCATACAGCAGCCCTATGGGGCAAGGAACCCTTGTAACACTAATTTGCCAATATCTTGAGAATTGTAGCAGCTAGAAAAAAATTCAAGTATCATTTTAATCATGACAGCAAGCTGTCTACACAAAGTAAATGGATTGACTCTGTATCTTGCATTGCTTATGAGCTATGGGTTCAGAAAAGCACTGGAAAGGGGCTCTTGGGACCCTTGTGATACTGATTTAGCAATATCTCAGTAACCATATAGCCTAGGAAAAAAATTCCACTGCAGGTGTAATCTATGATTTCCAAATGTGTTTCTATAGCTTACCTAAGCTAGAAGTAGCGAAAATTCCACATCTCACTTAATTTCCAAGATACGGGCACTGAAAGTCACAATGGGTGCCACAATGTTATCCTATGGGAAAAATCTCAACTTCATGATGGCATATATATGGAACCACTTAAGTTTCCAACACCTAAATATCATAATTCACATCTTTAGGGCATCCTCTTAATACACTGAAAATTGCAAGTCAAAAGCTCAAACAGTTAATTCACAATGCAGTGGGAAAGTTTTTAAAAGTTAAAAAATTCCTAGTTTGCGAGGCAGCAAAATCCCTGACCGCCAGATAAATCCCCATTCATGAGCTGTCACAATCGCTGTCCATGAGAAATCCTTGACCATCAGATTTTGGTCATCTGGTCCCTAAGTGACAGTCAAGGATTTTGCTACTTTACGAAAGAGGATCTGGTGGCAAACTAGGATTTTGACAGTTCACGGACTGCGATTTTGTCACCTCACAAAAGAGGATCCAAAAAACGAATCCACTTTTGTGAGCTGACAAAATTCTAGTCGGTCACTCAATCCTCGTTTGCGAGGTAGCAAAATCCTTGACCGTGAGGCAATCCTTGTCCATGAGAAGAGCCATGTGGTCACAAAGTGATGGTGAAGGATTTTGCTGCCTTGCAAAAGAGGATAAACTCACAGGCTAGGATTCTGATAACTCGTGGACTGCGATTTTGTTACCTCATGAAAGAGGATTCAAAAACCCAATCCCCTTTTGCGTGCTGACAAAATCCTAGTTCACGAGCCGATTCTCTTTTGTGAGGTAGCAAAATTCTTGACCATCAGCTTAATCCTCATCTGCGAGAATGGCCATCTGTTCACAAAGTGTTGGACAAGGATTTTGCAGCCTTGTGAAGAGGATCAGCTCACAGACTAGGATTTTGTCATCTCACGAAAGAGGATCATTAGTGAGTCACAATCAAATAATTTTTTAATTTCAAAAGGGTATTTTTTGGACAACATGAAGCAAACCAAAGGTATGGGTTTGTAGAGGGCATCACCCTGAACAAAACCCATGCCTTATTACAAAAAAGTCACCTGTGTAAGAAGTTACAACAATTTGTTTGGGGGAAAAATAAAAACAAGATGGCGGCTAGCAGATAAGAAATTTTTTCTGGTGGATTAGGATTTTTTTAAATCCTCATTTGCGAGCTGACAAAATCCTTGACTGTGAGCCCAATCCTCTTTTGCAAAACAGACATATAAATCTTGGAGTGAACTGAGCATGCTCAGAACCCAAACATTAATAATTAAATAGCTTTGGAATGGATTAATATTTTTTAACCAAACCAATGGTGGATTGTTCTTTCATCCAAACTCTTTCTATGTTCCAAATTTCATACCAAAAGACCACACGGTGTGGTTGCAGTGCCATGGGCCAAAAAAGCATCAAAAGTGTCAAAAAATGCATTTTTCACTGCTTCGCTCCGCAAAAACCATATGACAGATCAAAATGCAACTTGGTAAATCAAGAGACCTACCATACTGGACTGTGCATTCCAAATGTTGTGCAAATCTATTGAACAATTGCAAAGTTATTAATGCACAAAAACTGAGGTTTAACATTAAAGTGCCTACTCAACCCTAATTATAGGAGCGCAACTGTGCCCCTATATATATATATATATATATATATATATATATTATGAAAAACTTTGTTAATGAATCATTTAGGGTTAAAACACAAAAAATAAGTAAATGAGACCTTTAGGGTTGCCCCCTCTTGTGTACCCCATCCGAGTTTGACAGACAACGGAGTGTGTTATTGGGGTTGTGAGGCCTAAATGTCACTTCATTCTTCTTTACTGTGGCTTGTGAATATGATTACACATGGAATGGGGTGACATTTAGGCCTCACAACCTCAATGATACACCCCATTGTCTGTCAATCTTGGGAGGAGGGGGGTACATGAGGGGGTGAGGGGCAATGCATCAGTAAGGGTTGATGTCACTGTGACAAAAGTTTGAAAATTTGATGTTAAGCTTACCACCCACCCACCCTACAGGCACCAACAGGCATTGGGGCATGCAAAGGGGTCATCAGGCCCAACTCTCACTCCATTCCATGAGTAAACAAGCTGACATTCTACAGTATAGGATAATGGGGTGACAGTTTGTTCTGATTACCCCATGGCATGCCCCAATGCCTGTCAGTGCCTGTAGGGTGTTGGTGGGGTGGTAGGGGTGGTAATCCTAACATCGAATTTCTAAACTTTTGTCACTGTGACATCAACCCTAACTGATGCATTAAAGGAGTTTTTTGCAATGAATTTCCGTTCTTTTTGAGAAAGTGTGATGTAAGTGGTTAGTGGTGTGTGTTTGTGGAAGTGCAGGCCCTCTGGGCCCTGTGCTCCCTTTGTGTTGCCCATTTTTTGTGTAATGGTATGTGTCTGTGGGAGTGTGGGCCATCCGGGCACTGTGTTCCCACTTGCACATAAGTGCAGAGTCATACAGCAGCCCCATAGTACTGAAAAGGAGCCCTTTTAACACTCATTTGGCAATATCTCAGTAACTGTAGCAACTATGGAAACAAGTCCATTGCAGTTGTAATCATGACTTCAAAACCTTCATGCATGCTTAGCTGCGGGTAGTGAAAAATCTGTGTTTTGAATTGTTTTCAAGGTATGGATGCTGAAAGGTGCCATGGACACCGCAATGTTATCCTATGGGAAATTTCCCAACTTCAGAATGCTGTAATTATGGGCCCATTGAATGTTTTGGGACCAAATCACCAAAAGGCACATCTGTGGGACCCGTGCTTACCACCCTGCAAATTTTAACCCAAAAGGACAATCTACCTTTGCACAATGAAGTGACAAAGAAAACAACACATGGGACAATGTTTTCGAGAATTGTTTTCGCAACAATAAAAATGTTTTTGTGACACCCCTATACATTATAATGTAATGTTTTAGCACACAAAAAATGTTTTTCTCGAAAGTTTTTGTGCCACCCTTATAAATTTTCCATGGACTATAATGGGACATGAATAAATGGCATAACTTTTGAACGGATTCATATTTTGTCACCAAATCTTCAAAACGCATCCCTTTGACCAAGTCTACATCTACCCAATACAATTTCAGACCAAACGGATGCACCATTCGGACACAACAGCCAACAAAAAAAATGTACAAAATGTGAGGATTTCTCACAGTTTTTGACACTCTTCAGCTCCGCAACCATATATCCAACCAGAAAGAAACTTTCCAGATACAGAGATCTATGATACCACATCACACATGCAAAATGTCAGGCATATCGGACTAACAGTTGCAAAGTTATTAAGGTTCAAAATTTGGGGTTTAACATAGAAGTGGCCGTGCAACCCTAACTATACTGGCACTACCATGCTAGTATATTATATATATATATATATATATATATATATATATATATATATATATATATATATATATATATATATATATATATACACACACACACACACACACACACATATCTATCTCTAAATGCCCTTTGGGGTAACCATTGCCTCAGTGCTTGCACATAGAGGTTCTTTGTCTTTTAAATAGTTTTTTTGTTTTAATTGGGTTCACCATAACATAACCCAGATAGACCATCTTAGGGTAGCTGGTTCATTCCATTGGGGTGTCAAATAGACGAGGCATACTGATAAGTCCTGGTAGGATGAAACACATGTCTATGTCTTCTGTTGGCACCCTTTGCAAACTGTGTGAGAGGCCTTTTGGCACCATGCATTTCTGCTTAAAGTTGAACCAGCATAATATTCTGTGGTGATTTGCATATGCAGCCCATGATGCTTTGCAATGTGGGGGCATGTGTGATTTTGTATTTATATTTATATATATATATATATATATATATATATATTCATTGCAAAAATATTGTTAGTGCATCAGTTTGGTTGCTAGCACAGACATAATAGCATGACATCCAGAGGCTCACCACAGTGAAGCCCTTCCATTTCACACAACAACAGGTGTTGGAGCGTGCCATGGGTCATCAGGATCAACATTCACCCCGTACATGTGTAAACAAGCTGCCATGCTACAGTATAGGAGAATGGGATAAGAGTTAGGCCTGAGGACCCCATGGCAGACCCCAACACATGTTGTTGTGTGGAGGGTGGTGGGGGTGGGGTGGCAGGGGTGGTAACCCTAATGTGGAATTTCCATGCTTTTGTCACTGTGCTATCAACCCTAACTGTTGCATTAATGACGTTTTTTGCAATGTATTCCCCTTCTTTTTGAGAAAGTGTAATGTAACTGTCAGCGTCATTTTATCAGTGTCAGTGGCTCAGTAGGTAGCGCACTCGCCTCTGAGGCTGGGAGGTCAGAGGGCCGAGGGTTCAGTTCCCACATCTGACACTTGGGTTAATATCCTGGTACTGACACTGTAGTGCAGCATGAGAGGGGTGCTGCACTTCTGAGGTGCCATCTTTTGGATGAGTCGTTAAACCAAGGTCCCATCTGCCTGGATTGGTGGTAGTTCAGGTGGATGTTAAAGATCCCATGGTACTTATCGAAAAGAGTAGGGGAGTTTTTATTATTAATGCTAGAAAGCAAAACATATACATAATAGTGTTACAACACACAAAATCATAATGTAAACGAGTAATAAGCAAGATAAGTATTTCAATCATACAGTCAACTGAAAGAAAAAAAGGAGAAAAACATCAACATTAGAATCTTAAAGACTGAGTGTTATAACTAAACACCCCGTTCTCTACAAACAGAGTAGGGGGATTTAAAAAAAAAATAAATAAATAAAATCATATGCATAATAATATAAAACTGCACCAAAGTAAATAATTCAGCATACATATACGTCACAAAACTTCTGTCAATAGAATCCTAAGACAAAGTTTTAAATTGTTGAGTACCCCCTTCCTCCAAAAACGTAGAGGAATTTTTTTTGTTCATAATGAACAAATCAAGGATTTTTCAAAACAGTGGTACAATGCCCAAGGCAAAATGATTTGACATAATCTGAGTAGGTTATACTAGATTTAACCTAGGAAGGTTACAACCAATCTATACAGTCCCATCTAGATTGACAAATATATAGAGGAAATTCCTCATAATCTTGTTTTTTTAATATTAAAATTTCCTTAGCAACCATACCAAATAAGGCGTTTTGTGAAAAATATTGTTGTTGTATAGTGAAACGACATCTCACATACCAAGTATAATACTTAAAGCAAAGTAAAAACAACCACAATGTTACTTTATCATGTTGAAAGGTAGTTACTGGTAAGATCCCTATGCGCAATATTTCTAGCGTTAGAGGGCACAAAGGGAAAGTAGGACATTTTTACAAAACCAGGCTCCAAAATTCTTTGATAAATGGACATCCCAAAAATAAGTGTTCCATAGTCTCGATCACTTCAAAACAAGTTTCTGTAGGGCAATATCGATCCGAGATCTGTTTATGCTTTAAATTAGCATGAACATTTAATTTACCATATAATGATAACCATAGCACATCCCACATACAAGGTGGTATGTGGGATGAGGTTAACATATTGCCAATTGAGAGTTTTATTTGAGGCGAATAACAATCAAAGGGGGCCGAATCTTGGAAATATTTCTGTATTATATAAGCATAAAGTTGTTTCCTACTAAAGTGCAGGAAAGTGTGCCTTGAAATACCCCATAATTTAATTTTCCCAAAACATAATTTGAGAGATTGTGGGAGATGATTTATGGATCGTTGTCTTGGAAATGTCTCATATTCAGGCCAAAAAAGACATAAATCACCTAAAGTATCCTGAAGCCATGATTTCCATTGTGTGTCTCTTTCTGTAAATAAAGGTTGTAAATTCGTATATAGAAACATGGTAAAAAAGAAAACTATCAGATGTAACATTTTTAGTCCCCCATGTTTTTTTTCCCTAAACAACAAAACTCTTTTTATAGGATTCAGTCTACTGCCCCAAATGCAAGAAAAGAAACAGCCATATAACTGTGTCTCCAAAACTGAAGGAAGACTAAATACTGCACTAACATATAAAAATATGGGTACTAAAAAGGTCTTTACCATTTGAATCCTTTCAATTTTGACAGTCTCCATGTATTCCATATATCTACCTTAGCTTGTGCTTCTTGTAGTTTAAATTTCCAGTTTAAATATGCTAGATCTCCTGCTCCAAAAAGAAGGCCTAAAATTTTACATGTACCTTTAATCATCGGTATACCTATAACCTTTGTAAAATATACTGGTTCTATCCCCAGTGGTATGCAATTACATTTGTCATAATTAACTTGTGCACCAGTATATAACAAAAAACCTTGCAAAACCCTTTTTAAAACAAGTGCAGATGGGAGATCCCCTAACAAGAAACATAAATCATCAGCATATGTGACACATTTAACTTCAGGATCTGTACTTGAAAAAGAGAGTCCACGTATACTATCATGACCATATACCTGCCAAATCAAAGGATCAATAGTGAATAAATATAAAAGAGCACTAAGGGGGCAACCCTGACATACACCTTGTAATATGGGATATTTCTTTCCTATCCATCCATTACAAAATGCCTGAGCAGTAGCGTTAGCATAACAAATTTGTATCCATTTTATAAAGATATGCGGTATACCATACCCAGCTAAACAGTCCCATAGATACTCATGTCTTACATTATCAAAGGCCTTTGCTTGATCCAAACTTAGAATCAGACCTGTAAGTTCCCCTGTAGATCCTCTTTGAAAAAGTTCACGCAAAAGTATTAGACTATCAGTTATTCTCCTATGTGGAATGGAACATGTTTGTGCAGAGTGTAAAAGGAAATGCGCATTAAGTAGCAGTCTATTGTTTAGCATTTTGGAAAACAGTTTAAAATCTGTATTGAATAGGGTAATGGAACTCCAGTTAAGTAAATTTCCTCTGTCTCCTTTTTTATACATAAACACTACTAACACCTCATTCATGTTGTTGGGCAATATTCCTGTTTTTAGAATTTCATTCAAAACTGCAGTGAATTGGTCCAATAATTGTTGAAAAATTATTTTATATATTTCATATGGTATACCATCGTTCCCTTGGGCTGTTCCAGTTCTTGTTTGTGCCAGAACTGTAGTAACCTCTAGTGTTGTGATTGATGTTACTAATGTAGCTACCTCTAAATCTGACATTTGGGGCAAATTAACGTATCCCAACCAAATGTCGTGTTTGTGACTCAGGGGTTCAACAACTCCAAAAAGATTCTGCACATGTATATTAACAATATTCATAACCTCTCTGGGATCTGTACACCATACTCCTGCCTTATCCTTAAGCCCTGTCATATGTTTCTGATGTCTTTGGGAAGCACTAAATTGAAACAAATTCAAAAAGGCCTGTGTACCTTGGGTGCCAAAACGACGTTCATTATCCAAAGATTTTGCACGGTCATATTGAAAATTATTCATTTGTTTTCTTATTTCATGTAGTCTAGGAAGAACTGAGGTCTCACCATTAGCTGCCCAAAAATGTAAATCCAAAAATTATTTTCTATACTCCAAGTACATATCGGTTTTATATTTTCCATATAATCTCCCTATAGATTGAAAAAAATGTTTAATATAATTTTTTGTGTCCATCCACCATTCGCAATAAGTATCATAGAGACACACAACCGATTTCCTGGCTTTTAAAATATTTAAAAAACCTTCTTCTATTGTAGGGAGAAGTAATGAGGCCAAATTCAACCTCCAGTATCCTGGACCTCTATGCATAGGCATATGACTTGCCACTGTAACTGCTATAATGGCATGGTCAGATGCAGTAACAGGTACCATCCTAGTGTCTATAACCCATAGAGAATCTGATAGAAACCAGAAATCTATCCATGTAGATTTATTGCCTCGAAAAAATGTTTTTGCTGGAGACCCTTTAAGAGCCATAACATCATTAAGGCCCGTTTGAACCAGTAAATTATTCAGGCACGTAGCATCGCAAAATATTTTAGTGGTTCGACATCCTCTATCTGTCCTGTATCTACTACAATTAAAATCACCACCCAGAAAAACATACTTGGAGGTGAACAAATAGGATTGAAATAACCGAAATAGTCCAATACGTTCAATCTTAGTCTGAGGTGCATAAACATTTATAAAACGGCACTGTAGGCCATTAATCACTACATCCAATAACAATACTTGACCTGGAGAAAGATCCACTAATGTTATTACCCTCGCCGTGGGATTATTAAGGGCAATACCAATACCACTACAAAGGTCTTCACCCACTGACCAATGAGTAATCTCCCAATTCCAGCCAGCAGTTGCTGATTCAACATCAAGTTTTGAGTGCAATCTAGTATCCTGTAAAAACACTGCATCATAATCTTTATTCTCAAAAAGGGACAAAATCAACACCCGTTTCCTCTCAGATAACATACTATTTACATTCAAGGAGGCTACCGAAAGATTGTATACTGCTGACATCAAAAAGGGAAAAAAAAAAAGGGAAAATATCCATATTCTTAAAGACAGTTTGACCGTACTATTTTTTCTTATTCCCTTTTCTCATTCCCAGTCTGTTCTTTTTCCTTTTAACCAAACCACCTTGTGGTAAATTTTGATCTATATCAGAAGTAACATCTTGTTGTGAGGAATGTACAGAAACTGAATCCGATTCAGTACCTGTATCATCCTGTAGTACAATAAAGGGATTATGGGTGTATGTTGTAGGGGGATCAGGAATCATCATTCTGGTATTACCAGAATGAAGGCTGTATCTTCTGGAAGTTACCAGAGTAAAAGCTTCTTCAGGCGGGAGAGGTGGAGGAATTGAAGCTAAAGCATTACCAGGAACCTCTACCTGAGATACAAGGTCTGTGGATTCTGACCCAGATTCAAGGGCATCAGAACTTGTCTTAGGCTGAGGTTCCTTTTGGGTCAGGGCATATTCATGACCAACAGAAATATGTGTATGAGACCGTTCAGGAGGTGGGGGAGAAGTTTGATGCCTTAAGCAGCTCTAACCGCAGTACTAATGTAAAAATCTTGGATACTGTAGTCTCCCGATTTATTCTGAGCAGCTAACGGGCAGTCAACAAAAGAATGAGCTTCTCCACAAAGTGAACATTTACTAGGATGATGACAATCGATAAGAACATGCCCCTGTTCTCCACATTGTGCACATTTAATGACTTCACACATTTTGCTTAAGTGTCTAGTCGATCCGCATTTATAGCAATGCCTAGGTTGTCCAGGATAAAATATAAAACCTTTATCCATCCCAAATAGAAACAGCTAGGTAAATGTTGTAAGCCTTCATCAGATTGAAATAAATTAACCTTATATCTCCACCCTCCATTCCAAAACCCTTCATCGTCTAGTATAGGTTCAGGATTCCCTTGAACAGAACATTTCATTTCTAACCAAGATGTTATGTCTTCAACATTCACTCCCTCATTCCGAAAAAGAACAGTTATTACTTTAAATGTTTGTTTGGTGAGAGGGATAGCCTGGAAATGTAACCAAGCTGGATTAGTTTTTAACAAAGCATATCTCATCCAAAATTTATTTAACAAATCAGGTGTACAGAAACTAATATCATAATTATTATCCCTTGGGGTGTGTATAAGGGCATATACCTCACCAGGGGAAAATCCCAGCATTTGTTTAATTAACACCTTCCCTATATAGAATCAATCAGGCATACCATCCATAGGACCTAAAACCAGAATCGACAGCTGCCCTAATGCCACAAAGAAACAGGTTTTTAAAATAAACTAGCGAACGTAGCAGGGTTTGAGTACAAATAGGTTTATCCTGTATGGAATTAATTTCTGAAGCTAAAACCTGCGTTTTATTTAAAGCCTCTGGAGAACTAGCTTGCATTAAACTAGCCTCTGGTAACACTGAAACATGCATTTGTGGATTAAGTAACCCAGTTTGAGGAGAAACACATAAAGGAGAGTTTGAAGATCCTACAGGAGAAGTTGTAAAACAATCATGCCCATAGCTAGATACATTATCCTGCAAAGGGACTTCATCTTTTCTCCCACCTTCATCGCTTGTTTCAGGCAGGGGAATTAACGGGTCGGCTATCCAATCTCCTGTATCTGTTTGTGTCCAGCCCGCCTCTCGCAGAACCTGTTGTGGGGACCAGGGTTTACCGATCATAGGTTTAGAAACCTGTGGCAAATTTTCATCGGTAGTCAGGAAACTTTTTAACACTTTAGGCACAGTACCTGGTAGGCCTGAAGGGGAGTCCAAAACAGGTCGTTTTCTATTGCGTTCTTCTTCAGCTTGAAGTTTTGAAAACTCAGCAATAGCTGATTCCATGATCTGCCATTTTTGTTCTAGTAAATCAGAAAAAGCTGCAAACTCCTGCGATGGAGTTTGGGACTCACAGATCAATGTAATTTTCTCATCGACTGTCCCTCCCGGGACCGCGGGCTCCTCCAAAACCATCAGACCACTTCCCGTAGTCCTACTATCACAAACTTCTGTGTTGTGCATCTCCAATTCCACCCATGGGGATTCCGGTACACTAAGCTGGCCACCACTCGGGTGCATCCCAGCTGTACCACTATCCCCACATGGAAGATTAGAAATTTCATCAGAACACCTTACACCTTCAGGCATTAACACAGCATGAGAGTATCTTTGCTCTCCATTTTCGGCGGATCCACCACCCGGTAGCACTACAACAAACCGTGGGGGTTGAGGTACGATTCGCTAGCCACCTTGCAGGTGCATCCCAGCCGTACCATTACCAGCCCCAACACAACCTCCTCCACTGTCCTCCTCCATCAAACTGAGAGGGATCCCATATACACAGCGCCACCCATCTACTCGAAAAGAGTAGGGGAATTTCCCCGATGTCCTGGCCAAATTTCCCTCATTCACTAAAAATACCACCAGCAGCTTCATCTGGTTCAAGGTCAGTCGGCATTCATCTGTATCCCCTTCACCCGGGTCGTGCCTGAAAATAGGCAGGATTTGTCTACCTACCTGGTCAACAAAAACTAAATAAAAAAAATGGTAACTGGTATGTGTTTGTGGGAGCACGGGCCTTTTGGGCCCTGTGCTCCCCTGACACTGACCATTTTCTCTGGGTCCTGTGGTCCCACTTACACACAAATACAGAGCCATACAGCAGCCCCATAGTACTGAAAAGGAACCCTTGTAACACCTTTTTGGCAATATCTCAGTAACCGTTGCAATGATGAACAAAATTCCACTGTAGTTGTAATCATGACTTCGAAACCTCCATGTGGGCTTAGCCTGCGGGGTAGTAAAAAATACATATCTTGAATCATTTTAGAGATACGGGTGATGAAAGGCGCTGTGGGTGCCACAATGTTATCAATTGCTAGTCCACATTCCCCCACTATCTTGATCAGTTTTAGCCTTATGTATGTTATTGCTGATTTACATGAAGTGTCTAGTGGCAACCCTCTCTCTCACCCTATGATGCTCCTCAGAGCTTGAAAAGAAGAGCACTGTTCCTCTATGTCTTTTTTAATCAGAAAGAAAAGGTCCATCGCTGACGCAACTCCCGCACCTCCAACTTGACCTCTCACTGAGTACCTGCCACCTCACATCCCCCAGATGCCCTTACACCCTCTCACTCACCTGACCAGATCCCACTGTGAAGATCCACTGTCCCATGGAAGACACATCTTGCTGCTGGAATCAGTGACTGCTATATGAGAAATAAACTAAGTGCAGTTGAAAACCCATTGAAATACACTGAACCACATTTACTGTATTTCTTATAAAGCAGTCTTCAGTTCCAACAACAACAAGAAGTGTCTTTGATGAGAGAGTGTATATTCACACTGGGACCTGTTCAGGTAAGTGAGGCTTTGTGGTGGAGTCTGGGGGTGTGGGGTGGTGGGTGCTCAGTGGGATGTTGGTCTGGGGGGGTGTGAGTCACATCATGACCCAGTCTACCCTATTAATCCCAATCTGGTGTGAGGTCCCTTGCCCAAACTGAACTCTGGAGCCCCCCCATGCATCCAAGATACCCCTGTGTCTGTTCCACACCTTCTTAAATTCTTTGACTCTTTTAGCCCCTAGCACCCCCTCTGGTAGGCTATTCAAGGCATCCACCACACTCTCCATGAAAAAATGTTTTCTCACATTTCCCCCTCTAACTTCATTTTATGCCCCCTTGACATGGAGCATCTCTTACTTTGGAAGATGCTTCCTTCCTGTACTCTGTTTATACTGGTGATGTATTTGTATATCTTAATCATGTCCCCCCACCATCCAATGTTCTTCAGAGCCTGAAAAGAAGAAAATAGTTCTTTAATTTTTTTTTTTCAGTCTGTACAAATGTGTGTAGACAGTGCACTGCTAAGTTATTCTGGGATATATGCATATATGTGTATGTGTAGTGTGTGTGTGTGTGTGTGTGTGTGTGTGTGTATATCACAATGATTAGAAAGTGCAGTTAGGTGGCTCAGTGGTTAGTGCAAAAATTGCTAGTTTACACATTTCTCATTTGTCACAATACCATTCTTTTGCAGCCGTATTGGCTCTTGCTAGACTTTGTTTACTCCAGGAAGCAGTAACAAAGGACATTATGCCATTATCCCAGAAAATGTATGTATCCATTAAATGGTAGAAAATCCAGTACATGCTTGTTTTTATGTACTTCCTAAAGTACATAAAAATTTGCAGTATCTCCCAGAACACCTGATTGTTGAAGGCATAGGAGTTTATTGGAATCCCTATCATAATGTATTAATGTACATATTTGAGATCTCTACCATCATATGTAAGAGATATTGCAGACATTCTAGATGTCCTGGTGGACTTGCCAATGGAGGGAGGCTGGTGTTTGGTATCTATGATTATTAATACACAATGCTAATATACCCCATCAGGAGGGTGTAGCAACATTACACCACTGACTTTCTGATTATACATGGCCTGAGTGCATTTTATTTCATTTCTATGCGAATGTGCTCAATTAGTTCTGACCTCTAACATTTTTCTTTTCCACAACAAGTACAACAGACAATGGAAAGGTACAGCTCAGGGGTTTACGTTTGCCCCCAGTTGTGAACATTTGAATCTGGGATTAAGGGATAAAGAAATGCTCCATAGCCCTGAAGTCACCAGTTTCCACCATAAGGTTGACCTATGGAGGTGCTATATAAATGACATCATAATGGTCTGGAAGGGCAACAGAGAAAAGTTAGATGACTTCATAGGGTATCTGGAAAGCACTAATCAAAATCTAAGATTCTCTGTACAAGCCAACCAGTAAGAAGTAAACTTCCTTGACCTAAGGGTTATCAAGAACAAGGATGGTACAATAAAAACACATTTGTACAGCAAAGTTATCAATAGGAATACAATGTTACAAGCTTGGAACTGTCACCCTAGACACATGGTAAAAAATATTCCCAAATCCAAATTCCTCAGAGTGAGGAGAAACTGTAATGAGGTTAAGGACTATGAGGTACAGAGCCAGGAAATGTTAAACAGGTTCTGTGTTAGATGTTGTCAAAATAAAGTACTGAAGGAGGACCATGAACAAGACAGACGGGTGTCACATACAGACCTTCTGAAGGTGAAATTGAGGCAAGCCCCCTCTGAACATCCACTGAGTTTCATCTCTACCTATTGGCATCAATTCAGAGCCATAAAGAATATGATGATGAAACATTGGGGTGTACTATGGTCAGATCTTATCTTAAGAAACCATACCCAAGTACCTCCACATATAGCGTACAAGAGGGCCTTGAATCTAGGGATAAAGTTGTCCATAGTAACCAACAACTTGATGGCTGTCCACTTAGTACATGTTCACCCCCCACCCCACAGTACTTTTAAATGTGGACGCTGTAAGTATTGTGGATCTGTAGAAGAAAAACACTCACTTCACTGCTGTGAATTTGAGAAAATCTTTTCAAATTAGAAAAAGATGAAGTGGGAAGAAGGGGGGAAACTGGATGATCTCTTAAAATGAGAAGCAGTGTGGGTGGTTTATTCTGGGGGACTTCACAGTCCTGCCTTAAATAATAAGTTAGATATCCTGCTATTGATTAAGAAATAAAAAGAGCATGTGTTAGTTATATGATAATATATAGGATAGCGTATGGGAGCCCATACACAACCACGCTATTCTAATACCGAGTGGTTTCCATGATGATAAGGATCTTGCAAGTGAAGCTCAAGAGGCCTCTGTTGTCATGGAAACCACAAGGTATTAGAATAGCAGGTTGCATATTGGGGCTCCCATACATTTTTCTATGTAGTGTGAGCCTCCCCAAAACACATCCCCATATTTTTTGTTGTTGCTGTAGTCACCGGGGACCCACACTCCTCATTTGTCTGCCAGCCGGTCCGCTCACACATGTGACTCCTCAACTGCCCCCTGTCCTATGTGTGGCACTGTTGAGGGCAGTTGCATTGTGATGTAGCTACTAAAGCAGAATGAAAAGTCGTTCTGCTGTAGTAGCTACATCAGTACTGCAGCAGAACAACTTTTTTGAGTGTATGGATTTCCATACACAATAATGTTCAGCCATACACTATATATGTGTGTTTTAATGTCTAATATGTTCTTTCTTTTCTTTCAGAAGGTGTTGGGAAGCTTACATAGCAACCTGGTTCCAGATGACAGTATGTAATAATTTGTTGGCTAGAACTACATCCCCACCAATTGCGACTACTGGAAAAGACCTGGTGTTAGATATAATGCTGGTAAGACATTTTTGGTAGATACAGTATTAACTCACTTTTCAAATGGGTATATTTAGAATGTATGTATGTGATGGTTTTTAAAGTTGTTTGCACATTTTGCACTAGTATACAGTATAATGGGTATACCACTTTAATTGCTGCACTATAAAAATAATGGTAGCAACCCTATCTTTCACACTGTTTGCTCCTTCCTGGATACCTATAAAAAACTGAAGCAAGGAATAAAGCTCAAAATGTATCTGATGCCCCAGAAATTAAATGGGCCACATCATCTGCTCATCCAAATGCTAATTCTATGCTTGGGAAATGTCCATCCAAACCTGGACCCTATTGGATCTATACCTAACCACACAAATAGCAGGAATGGTACTATTTCCATACTATCTTTCAACATTTGCAGCCTTCTCCCGAAAATGGACTCCCTACTTGCCTGGGTCATCCTCCATAAACTGGATGTCTTGTCTGTAGTGGAAACGTGGCTGTCCCCCTCTGTTCTGGACTCAGCCATTACTCTTCCAGGATATAATATCCTTAGGCTTGACAGACAGGTCAAAAGAGGTGGGGGTTGTGTTACATATTTAAAAGACACATTTATGGGGCACGCCCTCCCAGCAATATGCCTTGAGCACCATGTGCAGGCCTTAGCCAAGAAAATACTCCTAGGTGCACATAACAAAGCACTATCTGTGTGTAACTCCTAGGTGGAGCTATTCCAAGGGCTACTACTCCTGCCTGCTTGGCTAGTAGCAGGTTGAGGGGCCTGAGTTCTGAAAGGGATGCCTCCACCCGGAGGTCAGGGTTGGTAGTGGTCAAACTAGCTTGGGCACAGCCCTCCAGGGCACTGTAACCCCCCTCTTTCCCGATTAGTGGCTGGAACAATACACAGTGATCACTTTCACAGTACCCCTGATTTATCTTACCAGTACCCCCACTGTTAGCACTTACCTCCAGGGCTGGTTCCTGTGGCTTGACCCTGGGGACCCCCTGTAAAACAAGGTTACACACAGCAATAGGCAGCAGTACAGTACTCTTAGCATAAATTGGAACCACAGTCAGATTAAAGGCAGAAAAAGGTCGATCTGATTTATTCAGGTGACTTGAACAAGGGAGGGGCATAATTAGGTTAATTTGCTTAAATGCTGTATCAATCAAACAGTTATGCATGCATTCAGAGTCCCTAAGCAGTCTCACCCTCTGGGTACCCAGGTGGAGAAGAGATGGGCTAGCCAGGACCATTGCCTGGGGTAAGCCGGCGTCGTAGCTGGTTGGGACCCTGTGATAGAATAAAACAACATGCACAAAATACACTATTTGTAATCCGGAGCTAGAGAGCTCAGTTTGTGGAAGAAAACAACAACAAGACAATCAGATGACACACTTAGATTAAGCTGTTGTTGCAGGGAGCTACCCTGATGGTTACTCACGATACCCAGAACTGGACACAGGCTGGACGTAAATCAAGACTGCAGGTGGCTGATCTGGAAAGCCAGGAGAAGCAGGGCCCACACGATTTGCTGAGGCCCGTTCCTGTTCGAGTATGGAGCAGGGGGCTGATCCCCAGGCAGGTCTCTCATTGATGGCTTTTCTCTGTGCAGTGGGGCAGTCTGGCAGGGCCCTCATGACAAGGTCCGACTGCATGGAGATAACTGCAGATTTAGTGCATTTGGGCTGGATACAGCTTCCAGCAAGCGGAACACAGCCAACACAGTGAGGAACCAAATCATGACCCGCTCTCAATACACAGCACATTTATGTGTAAGAAATTCTACAATACCAGGCTATCCTTTTCTGATCACAATTGCACAGCTATCTGCACAACTCAGCAGTTCTGATGTGATTGGAATTCTTGGCAGGCCAATCGCATTCAGCAAAAATCTTCGCTCTTCCTCAGGTTTGTAGCTTGGTCAAAAGTCAGTGGCTCACAAATCGGATTTAGTCCAAATATAACTTTCAGTTTTTTCTCAGGGCGGCAGGCAGACATGGAGTCTGAAACTCTAGCCTTTCCACAGTTCTCCCGCTTGGACTACGTAAAATGGCTGCTTGACTGTCCCAAGCTGTTGCTTCTTCAGCTTCCCACTTAGATCTCGCTACACAGCAGACAGCTCGGGGGAATTTCCCAAGATCCAAAAGGTTTGGTTGGTCGGTTCAGCTGTCAGTCACAACAAAGCTCCCCCCGTAGGTGCAAAAAGGTGAAAACACCCCAGAACTACAATTCCCAGTTTTACTCCACACAGCCCCAGCAAGCAGACTCCATTTTAGTGCCCCAAAGTACTGATTGGTCCAATTCGGCAGTTCAGGACCAAAATGTTGGAGATAGGCAGAACACCCCTCGCTGCAGAGAAGGCAGGTTAGAACAAACTACAATATCATTACTGCTCTAAAAGATAATCAGTCAGCAAGCACATCTGTAAACAGAGCTCCCTCTGTGCAATTAGCGATGGCAGAAACAGAGCAATTATTTGCAGTTCAGGTGGGACTCGAGCATGAGAACACTCAGCCCTCCTCCCATTTCAATTAACTGCAATCAGGCAGCTCTTAAAAAGACAGTAGTAGAGGCTTTACAGGCAATCTAGGGCATTACCATTTAAATGACAAGGATACCCGGGCACCAACCTGGCAGTGAGCATTTGGGCAAGCTCTAGGAAGACTTTTAGGGAACCCCCATTTATAGAGGGGTTACACATGTTCTCAATCTATGTTCCTCCTAAAAATCAGGATTATGGCCTGTGTAGCCTACTGGAATTCATTGGGTGGAATCCTCTCACTACTGAAGCTATACTTCTGGGTGATTTTAACCAAAACTGGCTTACTCCCTCACACAGCTCTACAAAGAATTCCCTATCTACCCTCCACCTCTCCACATCTTGTACGATGGCCAACCAGACACAACTATAGAACAGGAACAAGCACTTTAATAGACTGGACTCTATCAAACAGCCCTGAACACGTTACTAATGTAATAGTCCACTCAGATTCCCTCAGTGATCACTCTCCAGTATCATGCTCCTGGACAAATAAATTATCCAAGCCTCCTCCACTAACTGTAAGAAACAGAGTGCTAAAATGTGGGCACCTTGATCCCCTAAAGTTGCAACTGTGCTCCATCAATTTGTCTGACATTGACACCGCAGCGGATGTAAATCATGCCCTATAGCTTTTCATCTCATGCTTTAATGAGGCCTGTGATAGGCATGCTCTGATGAAAACTCAGAAAGTCTGAGGCATGTCAAATTCCTGGATCACGGCAGAGTTCCTATCCAGGACGAAGCAGCGTGATCTCCTGTGGTTGCAGGTTAAAGCTTGTGGGAATCCCGCTGATGTGCAAGCCTATAAAACTGCTAGGAATTCCTGTACTCAGGACATTAGAGCAGAAAAAAAAACATCATAAGGAATTGCTTGCCAGGTCATGGGGGAAATAGTAGAAATTTCTGGTCCAACTTAAAAGATGTTTCTGGAAAACTCCCCAATGTTGCCCCCTCGGTGATTGTCACAGACTGTGTTTCAACTATGGACCCCCTCACCATTGCAAATATCTTCAATAATGCTTTCACAGACCTTAGTGGTGTCCTCCCACCTGACTTCTTTAATCAATCCACTCCTCCCCCTGAGCAATTGACAGTCAGGGCCTCTCATGAACATGATGGAAACCGAAACTCTGTTCCACCCTTCTACTTTAAGAAAGTAACTGCCCCCTTATTAAAAGATACATGTGTCCTAGGTAAGTCTCAGAATAGTAGTGATTCCCTTGACTTAAAATGTATTGCTCTTACCCTGGATGAGGTTATAGCCCCTATCACAAGTATTTTTAACCTCTCCCTAAGGCTATCCCAATTCCCTCTCATTTGGAAGTCAGTGCAAGTTACCCCATCCACAAATCAGGTGATCAGACCTCACATACCAGCTATACACCTATTTCTATCCTCCCCCATTGTCAAAAGTGTTGGAACAGCTAGTTGCTGATCAACTAATTGAATACCTTGAAAAATACTCCATTCAGTGCCCGCAATGGCATGGTTTTAGGAAAGGGCACAGTACCACAACTACCCTCCTGAAATTTACTGGATACATACACCATGCTGTCTACCAAGAGAATCTTGTGGGTGCAGCCTTCATTGACCTAACAAAGGCATTTGACACTGTCAGCCACTCTTTATTTCTGCAACAATTAACCAACACTGGTGTGTCAAAAGAAGTGATGCTTTGGTTCAAAAACTACCTGGATAATCGAATTCAGTGTGTAAAAATTTCCAACATCTTGTCTGACCAAAGAAATGTTCACTCTGGTGTGCCACAGGGTTCCATCCTTGGCCCTCTACTTGTTAATATTTTTGTGAACAACCTTCCCCTCCATTGCCACCAGCACATACTGTTATATGCTGATGATGCTGTCATTTACTCAAGTCAACCTAACCCCGCTGTACTTGAGGATCGTCTTCAAAGTGGCAGTCTTCTTCAATGTCTTTGTAAGCAACATTGCACAGGGACTGGAAGGAAAAGTATGTCTCTTTGCAGATGACACAAAGATCTGCAACAGAGTTGATGCACAAGGTGGGGTAGAAAGGATGAGAAGGGACTTGGCAAGGTTAGAGGAATGGTCAAATGTATGGTAGCTTAGATTTAATGCTAAGAAGTGCAAGGTAATGCACCTGGGAAACAAAAACCCAGGGGAAGAGTACACACTAGGGGGTGAGATACTAACAACAACAAAAATGGAAAGGGACCTGGGGGTAGTCATATCAGATGACTTAAAGGTGGGCAAGCAATGTGAGAGGGCAGTAAGGAGGGAAGGGGGGATACTGGGATGCATAGGGAGAGGCATCACCAGTAGAAAACAGGAAGTTGTTATCCCTCTGTACAGACAGCCTGTGATACCCCATCTGGAGTACTATGTGCAGTTCTGGAGACCCAGTCTCCACAAGGACATAGACACGATGGAAGCTGTCCAGAGGAGGGCAACTAAAATGGTGCAGGGTCTGCACCGGAAGACATATGAAGAGAGACTAAAGGAGCTTAACATGTATAGCCTCGAGGAAAGGACGGACAGGGGGCACATGATAGAAATGTTCAAGTACCTCAAGGGAATCAACAAAGTCCAAGAGGGTAGCATCTTTCAAGAAAAGAGGTGTGCAAGAAAAAGGGGCACAATTTGAAGATGGGGGCGGCTCAGAGGTAATGTAAGGAAGTATTTTTTCACAGAGAGGGTTGTGGATGCATGGAACAGCCTTCTGGAGGAGGTTGTGGAGTCAAAAACAGTGATTGAATTCAAGCATGCATGGGACAGCCATAAGGCAATTCTAGGGGGTGGGGGTAGAAAGAAGTAGGCTGCTGGTTAACTAGGATCTGCAGCTTATCCATTAGGTAGGGAAATGGGCAGACTGGGTGGGCCAAGCGGTCCTTATCTGCTGTCAAATTTTATGTTTCTATGATGAAGTCAAAGCCTGGTTCTCTAATCAAAAGCTTGTGATGAATTATAAAAAACTGAAGTTATGTTGTTCAGCTCCACAAGAAACAAATTTAAAGAGCGTGCACTCAATACAAAAAATCAACAAGGTGTCCCTCTTGATGTAGTTGAACAATTCAAGTATTTAGAGGTTACACTGGACAAACACCTCTCCTTCTCACATCATATTGAAGCTGTAGCAAAGGCGGTAAATATAAAAATTGGTCTACTATATCGCATTAAACGTAATTTCACTCCTGAAGACCTCAAACTGGTGGTGTATAGCTCCATCCTCTCAGCTGCTGATTATGGTCTCGTAATCTATGGATCAGCTACTGACACCATGCTTCTCAGAATAACTGTTGCACTAAATAAAGCCTGCAGGTTAATTACAGGGTCTGATTACTTTACTCACACCTGTGATTTATATGAACAGATGGGTTGGCTTCAACTGAAAAATCGGATTAAATATCAAACCTGCTTACTAGTCAAAAAAGCGCTCCTAGAACTAATGCCACCCAGGATAGTGGCATTGCTTACCCCCTCCTGACCCATTAAGATCACCAGATCTGCTGCCCACCAGTCTCTCCTAGTTACTAAATGCTGGACATCACAAGGCCAGCATTCCTTCACCTACAGAGCTCCTCAATGTTTCAATTTGCTGGACTATGAAGACTCAGCACTGCAAAAATTGTGTGCCTTCAAGACCAAGCTAAAACTGGCCCTTGTGGCTACCAGTTCTTGTGACTGCTTCACTTGATATCTTCCCCTTGATCCCCAAGGGTCTGTCTAGTACTTTTCAGTGACCTTGCCACCTCATCCTGTCCTTGGTTCTCCTTATTCCTACTCTGCCTACCTCCACTTCCTTTTGATAGTAACCCCCGATTTTCCCCTCTCCCTCCCATCAAAACCTTAAAGTATGTACTCTTGTCTTTACACTGTCTACACCTCCCTGTACCTCTCCCTCTTTTACACTTACCTATCCTACCTTCCCTCTCTAGCCTCTCTCACCCACTATTTATTATATACTTTTTACTTGAGAATCCAACACTGTTATCAATTCTAGGTACTGTTTCTTATGTCATTTCTGCTACTGTCATCATTAACTAAATTGTATTTATTCTGTCATGTGTTTATCAATGTATCATTTTACTTATTCTGTTGTTTTTTGTCGTTTTAGTTTACAGTAATATTCGTTTTGTATGTTACCCTCCAACCACTGACGTGGAACCTTTGTAAACGATAGCCTGTGCTGAAAGGTGTTAATCTGAGATCAAAAATAAATAAATAAAAAGGGCAACAGTCAGATGCACCCAGGACCCCTGAAGAAGCATATAGAGAAGATGGTCAAGTCACACTATCAGTTTGTTGTTTTCAAGTGCCCTGTGTGATTTAGTAACTGCAATAGTTTATTATGCTGCTGCTGCATTTAAGCACTTTGTGGAAATGTTTTGCGCTGTAAGTTTGCACTACGGTACTTTTGTAATAAAGCTGGTGCTGTTAACCTATAGGCTGGTGCCGGCTTTATGTTTGGTTTCTGGTTTAGTTGTAAGCTCAGGAACAGCTGTCTGTAGAGTGGTGGATTCGGTCAGATTATGTCTGTTCAGGAAAAAAAGGGTGAGAAGGAAAGGAGGGGATGTGGTGCTTTATATTAGGGACAGCATAAAAGTGATGGAGATTCAGGGAATACACAGGGAAGAGGTATTGTGGGCCACCTTGGAGTCAAGGAACAGAGCCACTATTCTCACTGGTGTAATCTACAGACTCCAGCACAGCAGGAGGAGTTTGAAAAGGTACTACTGGAAGTCATTGACAAAATGGCAGTAAAGGGGTAGATGCTGCTGGTGGGGGATTTCAGTCTCCCGGATGTAGACTGCAACCTCCCAGCTGTGGCTTCAGACAGAAGAAGGATGTCCTGGACTCCATGCAGGTGGCATTCCTCAGGCAACTAGTCAGTGAACCCACTCATCATGGGGCAATACTGGACCTGGTACTCACTAACAGGGAGAGTGTTGCAGACATCAAGGTGGGAGGTCACCTGGGGACCAGTGATCACTGTACAGTATGGTTTAATATAATGGTGACCGAGGAAATGAATTACACACAGGAGAGGGTTCTGGGCTTCAGGAGGGCAGATTTGATAAAGGTGGATGAATGACTCAGGGATAACCTGGTAGGGGGTTGACCTGGGGGTTGAGAAACAATAAGCAAAGCTTAAAGGGGGCATAGTGAAGACAATAGACCTCTGTGTCAAGCAAGTGTGCAAAGGCAAGATGAATAAGAGACTACTGTGATTCTCAAAAGATGTGGTGGAAAAGGTAAAGACTGAAAAGGTTACATTCAGAAGGTACAAGGAGATGCAGAGGGAGGAGGATAGGGAGGTGTACTGGGGAAACAGAGGGAAGGGAAAGTGGCAAGGAGTGTGAAGGCACAAACTGAAGACAGATTAGCTCAGGTGATAACTAAAGGGGACAAGACATTTTTAGGTATGTGAGCAAAAAGAGGAAAGCCAAGGGAGGAATTTTAAGATTTAGCAGGGAAGGGGAGGACTGTGCAGAGGGGACCAGGAAAAGGTAGACATCTTGAACAAATACTTCTGCTCAGTGTTCACAAAAGAATGGCAATGGGAGGGACCAAGAAAAAGAAACAACAGCCTTGGGGTAGTAGTGGTGGTGGTGGACACTAGTCATTTTTCAGAGGAGGGAGTCTTGAAGGGATTCCATAATCTGAAAGAAGACAAAGCAATGGGGCCTGACGGGGTGCATCCAAGGGTGTTGAGGGAGCTCAGAAAGATACTAGCTGCACCTATGACACTCATATTTAACAGATCACTGGAAGCTGGAGTGGTTCCAGAGGATTGGAAGATTGCAGATATAGTCCAACTTCACAAAAGCGGTAGCAGGGAGGAGGCTGGAAATTATAGACCTGTCAGCCTGGCATAGGTGGTAGAAAGTTAATGGAAATATGGCAAAAGAAAAGATTTGTGGATTATCTTGAATCCAGCAGGTTACAATACGTGAGGCAGCATGGACTCACAGTGGGGAGTTCATGTCAAACAATTCTGATAGATTTCTTTGACTGGATGACCAAGGAATTGCATCAGGGTCAAAATGGCCTACCTAGATTTCAGTGAAGCTTTAGACACCGTTCTGCATAGGAGACTAGTAAGCAAACTAGAAAGCTTGGGAGTGGGACCAAAGGTGGTACACTGGGTAAGAAACTGGTTTGGAGATAGGTATCAGAGGGTGGTGGTAAATGGTGTGCACATTGAGGAAGGGAGGGTGATCAGCTAGGTGCCTTAGGGATTAGTGCTGGGACCGGAGCTGAAAGGGAAGATCTGCCTCTTTGTGATGACACCAAAATCTGCAACAGACTGGATACTCCAGGGGGCATGCAAAGGATGAGTAGATACCTGAGAAAACTCAAGGAGTGGTCAAGGGTATGGTAGCTGCATTTCAAGTAAAAAGAAGTGAAACATAATGCACTTAAGGCACAGAAATTTGGGGACAGAGAAAAAAATGTGTGGATTGGCATTGATAACAAGCAAACAGGAAAGAGACCTAAGGGTAGTCATATTGGATGACCTAAAGGTGGCTTGACAGTGCAATAATGCAGTTGGAAGGGCAGGGGGATGCTGGGGTGCAAAGGGATGGGAATGACCAGCAGAAGGTGGGAGGAGGTGTTGCTCCTGTATAGGTCACTGGTAAGACCACACCTAGGGTATTATGTCCAGTTCTGGAGACCAACATCTCCAGAAGGACATAGAGAGAGAATGGAGGCAGTCTGGAGGAAGGCAACTAAAATGGTGCAGGATCTGCATCAATAGCCCTATTATGAGAAACTAAAGGATCTCATTATGAACACCCTGCAAGAGAAGAGAGAGAGGGGAGAGTATTATAGAGACCTTTAAATACCTCACTGGCATAAATAAGGTACAGAAGGGAAGTAGTTTTTAGAAAAAAAGGAGCTTTAGAACAAGGCGATATGCTATGATGCTGGGGTGGGGTAGATTCAGTAAGGATGCAAGGAAATACTTCTTTAAGGAAAGAGAGGTGGATTCCTGGAACAGCTTTCCAGCAAGGGTGATAGTAGGGAAGACAGTGAGGGGTTTCAAGAATGCATATGATAGGTATAAAGGTATCTTAGAGGAAAGGAAGGGGGAAGGGAGAAAGAGCTGGAGACCAATTAGAGTCTGTGGTGATACTGTAGGTAGGTAACAATGGGCAGTCTGGGTGAACAAAACAGTCCTTATCTGCTGTCAAATTCTAGTATCTGTCTTTATCACTGAATTGAAAGAAATTAATCAATTCATTTAAAACTACCCACCCATCTTGAAGCCATATTCAGTCCTTGACATATGTCTGTTAATTTCCAAGGATTAACTATCTGCTTCGCTATCCCCAAGTAGCATGCTGACTATGGATGTCAGGCTCAGTGGCCTGCAATTTCCCAAATTCTTCCTATCCCCACTCTTGTGCAGGGGGACCATGTTTGCCAACCTCCAGTAGCTTGACAAACTGCCATTTCCTAGTGATTCCTTAAATAGATCTGCCAAGGGTGCTTCCAGGGCTTGACCTGTCTGCCTCAGCTCCCTTGGGTTGATCCTGTCCAGTCCCAGGGACTTGTGTACCTTTGTGTCCCACAGATGCTTTAGTACTCTGTCTCTAGATAAACATTCCATCTCTAACTTGTGACCAGCTGTATTCTGTGGTCTGTCCCCTCACCTGTTGGCACCTTCCAGCCCCATCACTGACTTTCTCATAGACTATTATCCATTATCCACCCCTTGCATGGACAGGGAGGAGGACATTTTCTGTAATCTACCCATAGGAATGCTGGCTGTGCAGTGGCACACATATCCCACCACTGTGTATACATGCCATCTTTTGAAGGTGTCCCTCCTATGCTTGTTGACCCTGACTGTGATACTATCTAGCCTCCATTAGGTGGCACTCATGCTGTGGGATCATGTCCCTCCAGCCCCCAAAGGACAAGAGTAGTCCCTTTTGGGATAGTTGACCCTCCTTCCCCCACTCTGCACCAAACAAACCAAGTCCACTCCTGAACCTAGGTCCTCAGCATCAAAAGTGGAGGAAGCAGTAGCGATACTGCTGTAACAGCAAGCATGCCTATCTTTTTTCATCCTTCTACAGTAGCAGCTATGGATACGGACAGATATTTATAGATATTTCATGACATATATAAAGAGATTCTCTTTGATGGCCACAGTGGTACTGCAGGTAGGCAGGGACTTTCTCTAGAGATATCACAGAAATTTCAGGAAATATCTGCCCATGCATTTAGCTGCAACTGTATGCTGTCTTTTGCTTGTCTTTTCTCCTAATGTACCAGAGTAAGATATTATAGTTTTCTTTAGCTCATTTTGCTATCTTTAGCTCTGTGTGAGCCATCACCTTCCTAATGAGTTGTTGGTTTTCTCTAGCTTTCCTTATACACTTCACTACTGGTTTATTGTGCTGCAATTTGTAGACCCTCAAGGCATGCTAATGATTAATGGATTATGTAATGCAGAATCACAGCACGGGGTCATAATGTTGCAAGACATTATGCTGCATGGTAAAATCGTGCTGTCAATACAGCGTAGTATTACCATCACGGCATCATTCTTTTTCTGTAGGGTTCTCTGCCCCCTCCCCTTATGAGGCAGCTGTACCCCTGGACCCCACTAAAGATTCTCAACTTCGAAGGGGGGGGGTCCAAATTGTGAAAAAAAATAAAATGTCTGGGACTAGGAATCAAACCCGGTCCCAGACTCAGCTCCTGTGTTCCTGCTGCTATGGTTCAGTCTTGTGAGCCACAGCAGCTGCTCGGCAGACCCCACTCCCAGCAGAGATCTTATCCTCTGCCTGGGAGTGTGTGAATGGTGCAATACCGCATACAGCAGTATACGTGGTATTGCACCATTCGCTGTCCTGGACAGCACTCTTTCAGGTTAGCTATAATGTTGAACTCTATTAAGCGTACAACATTATGACCCAGTAGGCAGAATCACAAGCTTACATCTAACCAGCTCTAGAGAAAAGTGGAGGTTTTCTGAAAATAATTGGGGTGGGTGATGGAGCAGGCTACTTCATGGCATGGGGAAGAGAAAATGTTTTCTTTGAGTCTGGGCAGGATCAACCAGATCTCTAAAAAAGAAATGAAGTGTTGAACGGGGGGTGACTGGGTCATCCTTCAGAACTATGGTATGTTATTATAAGAAACAACAGCTACCTGTTGTCAATCATTTTGGTATGTGGTATTGTGAGTTCTAAACATGGAAAAATTTTAAATATAAATTAGGTTTTGACATGGGGGGCATGATCAATCAGATACATTTTGATTCACTTTGAGGTGTTAGAGATGTTGGTAGGACTGACAGCTAGCCATTTTCTGAAGGACAGTAAAATGCTGCTAAAAAGCAATTTGTGGTCCCACCAAAAACTGCTTGTAAGTACTTTTTTGCCCTTCAGACACATATATGTAATTATCTGTCCTAGCGACATCATCATAAACACAGTGTCAGCAAAACTGATCACTGGGTGTTTCAAAGTATGAGTGAGCATAGGCTGTCCGTGTGGTATGCTGTGGTGTGGTGGCAGCATGCTGTGCTGCTTTGTGGGAGATACAGACTTGTGTGCAAACCCTAGAATTCAGCCCTGGAGTGGAGTGTGGGCTGAGCACATAGTGAAGGTGAGGCACTCAGATCTTACGAGGATGATCCTTGTCCCTTGTTGGACAACCCAATGCCAAGTAATTTTCGTCAGTTGTGAAGGCAGCTGCTCAAGTTCACTCTCTTCTTGAGAAAGGTTGTAGCCATGGCAACCCTGATCATTAGGTGGGAGACAGAGGGACCTATAGGGTAAGAAAGATAGAAAAGGCAATAGTAAAGTGTGATTTCAAAAATAAGGAAATTCTCTTAGACTGTGTTACAGTAATGTTAGAGTCTGTGAAATATTGAAAAAGAAAATTCAATGGTAGGATCTAGAGACCTCTGATCCTTGCTCAAGCCACTGCTTAAAAACCCAACTGTATATTATGTTATTCCAAGGTAACTTTCTGTAATAGTATTATTAAAGTATTATACTGTAGGTTATGGCATGATAAGCATTATTAACATGTGGAGGCTTCTAAGCCATGGAATGAATGTGGATCATAAGTCTTTTTTTGCTAGTAAAGATTTTTCTCCCATAAGCCTCTCAGTTTTCTGAGGCTGTGACTGCAACCAACTGGCCCCACCCCCAACTGAACCACCACGTCAGTTGTGCCTCCATGGTCTCCTTTTCATAACAGTGTGGTCTCAGTGGGAGTATCCTCCCACCAACAGGGCATAGGCACCAGTAGAGGGTAGTGGGCTACATAGTGTGGGACCTGAGAGTGTGGCAGCCTTCATTCTCAGTGGGGGTTGGGATTTGCACCTTGTTTTTGTCCACAAGACTTCCCTGCTCCTATGACATGGATAATGCCTCCCAATTACATCAGATGCATGTAGCATGCTCCTATGGGGGAGAAAGCTCCCTGGCAAAACAGCAGGGGTCACTGTGGTGCCCAAGCCCACTAACAACCCACCCCAACTGAGTCACATGGCCAAGTGGCAGCTACCATGGCCAGGACTATAGATATACCATGTATTGTAATCATATACTGATATTTTAATTAGTTAGTTAATTGTTATTTACTAGGTAGGTGTAATAGACAAAATATTTGCCAATTTTGAGGCATGACACAGGAGATTACAACATAGGAGGTTATTACAACAGTATACATATAACAAGAAAACAGGCTGCAATACATATAGCCAAGCAGCAGTACAAGGAAATAAAAAGAATATGGGAAATAATACACAAGATACAATGTATGACAGGCATTGTGCAAGATACAGTACTATGTACAACAGTATACATACAAGATACAGGGATGGGTAACATTCATTGGTATGGTGTTCATCCAAAATTGTCAAGGTGATACAATTCGAGCAGCCTAAGGGCAGGTACATACAGAAACCTGGTTAAGAAGAGTGTGGTACTCTCTTTGGAAGGCTTGACTAGAGGGACGCTGATGGACCTTGATCAGGATGAAGTTTCAAAGTGTGGGAGTAGAGTAGGAGAAGAACATTTCTCCTAGTTTTGTCTTGGTTTTGGGTATGTTTAAGGAACCAGGGACATTAGACCTTAATGGATATGATCAGCTGTCCAGTGTGGCTAGTGCTGAAAGGGACATGGGGGGATTGCTTTGTCACAACAGTATGTATCACATCTCCCATGGTAAATTTCTGAAAGGCTGATGAAGAACTCCATTTTAGTTTGCTGTAAAGGTCACAATGGTGTGTGTGTGTGTGTATCTGTTCATGGCCAAGGCAAACCTGCAAATGTTGTTATAGGCCATGTCCGATTTTAGTAGAGGAGGCTAAGTAGTAGATTGCCATCCCGTAGGTCAGTTTGGGGAGCAGGATGCCCTGAGCAATGGTAATATGGGCTTTAGGTGTAAGGCTGTCTCTTATCTCATAGGGTATCCCTAGTCTGCTATTCACAGCCTTGCAAGCGACAGAGATATGAGCTGAGAAGTCCAATGAGGTGCCCAGTGTAACTGCCAGGTAGTTCAATAAGAAGACTGTGATAATACAGGATCCATCAATACATGCTACTGCTAGGTGGTCATTGCACACTGTTATCCTTGGGGCTGAGTCAAATAACATGGTTTAGGCCTTAGTAGTGTTCATAAGGAACCTGTTTGAGTAGAGCCATGCTTGTACCAAATGAAGGTCAGAAGAGAGATGACAATTTAAATCTGGGATGCTGAGAGAGTTTGTGAAGAGGACAAGGTAATCAGCATATAGGATTAGAGTGCAGTGCTTTAGACTAGTCTGGATTTAGTTTTTGTTTAAGGAGAAAAGAAAGTACCACAGTATTAAGCCTTGAAGGACACTGACTGTAGTAGCAGCTTGGTCAGACAGGGCATGACCATAACTCACTGATACCTATAACTCAGGTAGCTTTTGAACCATGACAGGGCAGTGGAGAAGGTGCCCAAAGCACTTGGTTTCCCACTAAGTAGGGTGTAGTCAACCAAATAAAAAGTCTTAGTAAGGTCAATTAAGAGCACACCATTGAGCTTACCAATATCCATGGTGGTGGAGAAGGAGGAGGTGGGAGGGCAGTAGTAGTGCTGTGGTATTTCTTAAAGCTGTGTTGTGCTTAAGATAAGAGGTTATGATTGTTGAGGTACTCAGTCAGTTGGGAGGCAAACAATTTTTCAAGCAATTTGTTGAGTACTGGTAGTATCGTGATTGGTCTATAGTTGCCAATGTTTGTACAGTCACCTTTCTTGTAAACTGGAACAACATGTGAGATTTTCCAGATATCAGGGACTATATGTGTAGTAAGGGACATGTTAAAAATTCTCATGACAGGAAGGACAAGTTCTCCCCAGCAACCTTAAGTATTTTAGGCTCTATTTCATCACAGCCTGCATACTTGGATATAGGGAAATGTAAAATAACAGCTGCTAAAACCTAACAACTTCATGAAAATAATTTAAAAATGCATGCTTTCCACAGGATCTTTGTACAATTATACCTAGCAGAACAAGCTGTTAAAGTAAAGTGGTAACACTCCAAGAAACACTGGCAAATGATTAAAATGATATACAGTGGAGCACTTGCAGTAAGTGACGTGAAAAATATTGCATAAGAGAAGGGCTTACTTGCCATTAAATAACATTGACTAACACTGTTCTCTGCAGTATACTGCAGCATTTTGTAATATACTGTGATATACTGCAGCATTACTGCATTGCATCCTGGCTGGTGCCGCTGTGGATGTCAAACAAAAATACTTTTCCCATGCTACAGTATGAAACCTCATAATACAAGGGTTCTGTGGAATGCAGACATTTTTTAAATGATTTTCAAGAAGCTGTTAGGTTTTAGCAGCTGTTATTTTATATTGTCATCATAAAACTGAAAAAAAAGCAACAGGTAATTATCAGGTATGAGTCTGCATTTTTCTGTTCACCATGTATCATGTCAGTAAAGATAAAGACTAAAACAAGCTTGCTTGTATTCCATGCATATGATTGCTAGTTATAAACAAGTAAATTCTGCCAGAGGAAAGAGGATGTTTGTTAAGTGTGTCATTACAGTGGTAATTTAGTTAAACTTTATTCTGTGTCAAAGGTATCCAAGCAATTACACTATGTACTCTTTTGCTGAAGAGAGTAAAAGAAAGAAAAAAGTACTTTGGGGATTAAAACATTTTTTTAACTTAGAAATTTTCATCTCACGCAGCTTCCAAAGGGCATTAGTGGGATTTTTCTTAAGGGTAATGTCTCCAAAATTCAAGGTTTTTTAATATCATGATAAAAATGGACCTCATTCTTAAACCAGGGTTTGTTAAATGTCAGAAAATCAGTTTGTTAAATGTCAGAAAATCAGTACTGTTTTAAGCTGTTATAGTTGATCAAAAGAGCTTCATATACTGGCTTTTGTTATTTTCATCATTCCTGGTCTTTGTCTTTAAACACTTTCTTCAGCAGCATTGTAACTTCTGCTGGTGGTTGGTACATAACTACTGGTAAGTTGGTGTCTATGTGTGACACCCTTCTGAAGGCCTCCCCTAGTTTATTGATGAATGCATTCTTGGGCTTGAGATTCTCTTGATCTGGGAATTTAATAAATAGGGGTCCTATGATGTCAGTAAGTAGGCCTGTAAACCCACAATTTTAGACCTGTATGTGTAGTTGACCTTGAGGAGGGCCATGTCTCTTTCAGATTCTGGATGTGCAATTTCAGCATACACTGAGTTTTGTAACTTGATTGATAGACATTGAGTTTTGTTGTTCTTACATCAAACTGAATTTTTTTTTTCCTGTAAATATATTTTATTGCAAGAAAAGGAATAACAAGAAATGTAACAACAGTTAATACAGTGGTAAATACTGTTTTTTTAGTGGTACAGCGCTAAATACAGTTTACAGTGGTCAGCACTAAATACAGTTTGCAGTGGTACAGTGATTACTTACAGATTGATACAGTGATTTAACAATGGTTCAGTTAATATACGCTTAGCACCTTACCTGTTGGAATCATTGTCAGAAATTTTGTGGGATGGGGCCAGAGAGTGTAAGGCATTTCTTCATTATGCTGTACTTACTGTATTTCTGTAGTGCTTGCTTTGGTATGGGAAGGCACTGCTTTATACTGGGAATATTCTGGCTTCAGTGGCCCTAACTGGTGGGTCCCACATTGAGATAAACTTATCCACATCTCCATCTGTGTTTTCAGCTCTATGGCAATAGAAACATACATAGAAACATAGAAGATAATGGCAGAAGGGGACCACAAGGTCCATCTAGTCTGCCCAAGGTTTATACTTTGTACCTCTCCCTATTTTACCCTCTGATGAATGATACTGTTGTGTTTGTCCCAAGCTCTCTTGTACCCCTCGACTGATTTTGCACCCATGGCCTCTGTAGGTAGACTGTTCCAGGTGTCAACCACCCTCTCAGTGAAGAAGAACTTACTGTTATTGGTCCTAAACTTCCCCCCTTTCAGTCTCAGATCATGGCCCCTTGCTCTACTACCTTCCTAGACATGAAATGGTTCCTGTCTGCACCTTATTTATACCCTTGATGTACTTGAAGGACTCAATCATGTCTCCCCTCTCCCTCCTCTGCTCCAGGGAGTACATGTTTAATTTCCTCAACCTGTTTTCTTACAGTATGTCATCTGGTGTGAACCCTGTATCATTTTTGTTGCCCTTCATTGGACTGTCTTTTCTGGGGTGTGGTCTCCAAAACTGCACACAGCAGGAGGGGGCATACAAGTGTTTTCTACAGTGACATCACTTCCCTCCTTCTGCTTGTGATTCCCCTCCCAATGCATCCCAGTATGCCACTAGCCTTTAGTGCCACCTTCCTACACTGTCTACCCACTTTCAAGTCATCTGATATAATGATCCCCAGGTCTCATTCTTGGTTGGCTACAGCTACCCTCAAGTAATATTTCCTTTATGGGTTGCTTCTTCCTTGGTGCATGATTTTGCACTTTTTAGTGTTGAGTTTCAGCTGACATGCTCTGGACCACTCCTCCAGTGCCATTAGGTCTGATTTCATTTTCTTTACTCCCTCTGGGGAGTCTACCTGTTGAAAATCTTGGTGTTATCTATGAACAGACACACCATCCCCTCAAGCCCATTTGCTATGTCAGCTATGAATACATTTAATAGCAGGGGCCCCAACACCAAGCCCTGGGTCATTCTGCTGGTTACCTCCCCCACTTTTGAAAATTTGTCATTAACCTGCACCCATTGTGTTCTACCATGCAGCCAATTTTTCATCCAGTTTAGCACCTCTTGTCCCATTCCCATGTAGTCTGGCTTCTTTACCAGCCTTCTGTGCAAAACAGAGTTGAAGGTCTTGCTAAAGTCCAGGTAGGACACATCAACTGCTCCACCATTATCAACTGCCTTAGTAACCCAGTTGAAGAACTCAACCAGGTTTGTTTGGCAAGACCTCCCCACCATGAACCCTTGTTGTTTATGATCCTGCTGACTTCTGGATTCCAGGAATGTTAATATTCCCTGCTTGAGTAAGGAGTCCATCAATTTTCCTACGACTTAAGTGATATTCACTGGGTGGTACTTTCCTGCCTCCTCCCTGTTCCCAGATTTATGAAGTGTGACCACCGATACCCTCTTTCAGTCTTCAGGAACTTCACTCATAATTGATTTAGTAAATAGGGCCACCAGGGGTGCTGCCAGTTCCCTTCCCAGTTCTTTCGGGATTCTGGTGTGTATATCATGTGGTCCCATGGCCTTATCCACCTTTAATTTGTTTAGTGCCTCCAAGACTTGGACTGCCTTGAAGGGGCTTATATCGACTGCTAGTCCAGTGGTGCAGTTATTAATTGGCTGTGGTCCATTGCCCTCCTCCTCCTCCTTTGTAAACACTGAGCAGAAGTGCCTGTTTAGGACCTCTGCCTTTTCTTTATCTTCCTTTACTAGGTTCCCTTCCTCTGCTGCTAGTCTAACTATTCCCCTCTAAGTTTTCCTTTTTTCCCTTATGTACCTAAAGACAGCTTTGTCGTCTCGCTGTTCCCCTTCTGCAATCTTTACCTCAGTCTGAGCTTTAGCCTTTTTTATCACCTTACTTGTCTCCTTCAGTTTCTCTATATGCTCCCTTATCCTCTTCTTTATTTGATGCTTTGCATTTCCTGTAGGCAATCAATCAATCAATCAAAATCTTTATTTAACCAGGTGGACACCACTGAACAAGCTCATTTTCGAGGTGGAACTGGGAAGGACAATACAGGCATACAGAAGGAAACAGTCAATAAGAAAATAGACACAAAGACGGGGCAATATACATAAAATCAGATATGTACAGGCTAACACAGAGGCACTATATACAAGGCATAGTAAAATCAACAATAGGTTGTACAGGATTCAAACGTAGCAAACAGAAAAAATACAATGTCAGATAATACAGGATGCAACATAACAGAAGGAGAAAAAAATTAATAAAATGAGAGAGAGGGGGCTGGACAGGCAAAAAGTAGTCCCAAGGGAGTAGGGGCCATGGCATGGACCAGAAAAATGGCCCAACAGAGACAGAGCAGGCTCAGGGAGGACTAGGTGAATGCGGCGCTATAGATTATAGGAAGCTATCACAGGATTCATTAGTATGGCACAGGATTAAGGCTTTGAAGGAAGCTAGACAAATGGGGAGACTTATTTTTAAGTTTTTTTGCAGCTTGTTCCACAGCTGGGCAAGTGCATAGCTCCTGGATGCCCTGCCGAAGTGGGATCTAACCTTAGGTACTTTCAGCACAATAAACGTGGCACTTCTCAAGGCATAATTGCTTGGTATGCTTATCGGTAAGCAGTCTACAGTGTAATTAGGCAGTTTATTCGTAATGGCTTTGTATTTCCAGTACTCCACATTTCTTTAATGTCTAAGAGTAGGGGAAGGCCAGCCCACTGTGGAGTACAAGAGACAGTGATGGGTATAGTACAGGAGCTCTGTTATGAACCTTAAGGCTCTGTGGTAGAGTGTATCAAGTTTTGAAAGAGTACCAGCAGGGACTTGGCTGTATAGAAAGTCAGCATAGTCTAACAAAGGGAAAAAGGTTGTTTGGACTAGCTACATTTTGGCCTCCCTAGTAAGTAGGCTTTTTATCCTATAGAAAAGTCCTAATCTCTGGTGGAGTTTCTGTATTAGCTCTTCAATGTGTCCATGGAATGAAAGGCAGTCGTCAATCCAGATCCCCAAGTATTTGAATATGGACACATACTCCAACTGTTCACCCAGGATGGTGGTAATTGGAGATAATGACCCAGTGGAGAACAGAGTTGGAGAGTTAGGCACAGGAGAGAAAAGCATAGCTTAGCAGCCTTATTTTTCTTTCACTATAGTCGAGGCAAAGAAGTGCAAGGTAATGCATCCGGGAAACAAAAACCCAGGGGAAGAGTACACAATGAGGGGGTGAGATACTGACAATAGTAAAAATGGAAAGGGACCTTGGGGTAATTATATCAGATGATCTAAAGGCGGGCAAGCACCAGCCCAGTGGCACTGAGGATTGAGGCGCTGGATGCCACACCTCGCTCCACGCTGGTCACCTGGGTTTGGGAACGAGCCAGGGCCATCAGCAGTCGGCAAGGGAGGAGAAGGATTGAGCATCCTTAGGACTGCTCTCCTTCTCCGGGAAGGAGGATGGACTGCTGCTGGTGCTTGGACGGCCCCTGGTGATGGCTGGGGATCACTGAGCATGGGTAGGATGTATGGGGCTTGTACTGTGACAGGATGCCAGGATCTGGGGGCAGGTGGATGCGCACTTGCTCGGGTCCTTGGGTGTCATTGCACGCCATAGACGGAGGGAGAACAAGGAAATATGGGCACCAGAAGCTGCAGCTTGATGACCATCCCTTGTGAGGAAGACCGGTTGGCTCAGTGGTTGCGCAGCACTGGATCCTGTTCAGGAGGGTTGAGCTCTGGGTAGAAGCTCCCCTCCTCCCCGCCATGGTAGTAGCCGCAGGACCCACAAAGGAGCGTCGGATTCCTGGAGATGTCGGCTGGATACCTGAAGGGGATGTCAGAAGTGGTCAGGTAGGCAGTCTGGTGGCTCAAGGAGGAAAAATAGATAGCAAAAACAAAAAAAAAAGTTGCCAAGCAATGTGACAGTGCAGTAAGGAAGGCTGAGGGGATACTGGGATGCATAGGGAGAGGCATCAATAGTAGAAAACAGGAAGTTGTTATCCCTCTGTACAGATGGTTGGTGAGACCCCATCTGGAGTACTGTGTGCAGTTCTGGAGACCCCATCTCCGCAAAGACATAGACAGAGTGGAGGCTGTCCAGAGGAGAGCAACCAAAATGGTGCAGGGTCTGCACCAGAAGACATATGAAGAAAGACTAAAGGATCTTAATATGTATACCCTTGAGGAAAGAAGGGAGAGAGGGGACATGATAGAAACTTTCAAGTACCTCAAGGGAATCAACAAAGTCCAAGAGGGTAGCATCTTTCAGAAAAGAGATGTGCAAGAAGAAGGGGGCACAATTTGAAGATAGAGGGGGGACAGCTCATAGGTAATGTGAGAAGGTATTTTTTCATGGAGAGGGTTGTGGATGCATGGAACAGCCTCCCTAACAAGGTTGCGAAGTCAAGAACAGTGGGGGAATTCAAGAATGCATGGGACAGACATCAGGCAGTCCTAGTGGGGGGGGGTAGGAGGAAGTAAGCTGTTGGTTAACTAGGATCTGCAGCTTATCCATTAGGTAGGAAAATGGGCAGACTAGGTAGGTTAAGAGGTCCTTATCTGCCATCAAATTCTATGTTTCTATGATGCTTCTTTTGAGTACCAAAGAGAGTTTCTTTTTTTTTTTTTTTTTGCCTTACTTACCCTTTTGGTGCATTGGTTTGTGACTGTTTTAATAGCTCCCTTAAGGCTTTCCCACATTTCACCTAATCTTCTCCCTTCTGTGATTCTTAACACCCCCCACCAGGCTTTCTCTCATTTTCTGGAAGTCAACTTTCCTAAAATCTAGGACCCTAATATTGGAGTGGCTTGTGTCCTCTTCCATGTTCACCTTGAATCTGACCATACAGTGGTCACTGTTTCCCAGATGGCATCCAACTTCAGTCCCTCTTACCCTTTCGCTGTTTGTGAGAATCAAGTCCAGGACCACTCCTCCCCTTGTTGGTGCATCTACAAGCCTACAAGCTGCCTCAGACCTGCTCCCATTAAGGCCATTAGAAAGTCCTTGCTTGTTGTTGCTGCAGCTGTATGTGTTTTCCCAATTTATGTCAGGTAGGTTAAAATCCCCTACCAATATCATTTCACCTTTGTCCATCATTTTGTGTATATTTTTTTGAGTAGTTTATTGTCTCCCTTTTCCCCCCTGTGTTGGGGGCCTATATACCACTCCGATTCTGATGTTGCCCCATTTCCTGTGTCATCTGTTAAGCACAGGGCTTTGGTCTTGCTAGGAGACCCCTGTAACTCTGTGGTTTTTATTCCCTCGCTGACATATACCGCCACCCCTCCCCCCTTTTTCTCTTTCCTGTTCTTTCTGTATAGGTTGTACCCTGGGATCACCATGTCCCAGCTGTGGTTATCCATATACCAGGTCTCTGTCATAGCTACCCAGTCTAGGTCTTCCTCTGCCACTATGGCCATGAGGTCTGGAAGTTTGTTTGTTTGACTTCTAGCATTTGCAACCATCGCCCTCCATATGGTGATGTTTTCTGTTTTTTGTTGCTCTGGTTTTCTGTTGGTTTTCAGCTTTAATTTTGTGCTTTTTTTGGATTTTTGGGGAGTGGTGTCCTGCACACTGGTCACCATGGTGTGTGCTATCACCATCTCCCCATTACTTAGTTTAAAAGACTCTCATATACGTCAAATTTCTGACCAAGTGCCCTCACTCCTTCTTTGGTAAGGTGTAGGTCATTGTACCTAAAAAATCCTCTTTCCCAAAAGTTCTGTCAGTTCCCTATGAAGCCGTAGCCCTTTTCCTGGCACCATTCACACAGCCATATCTTGAGTTCATTGATTACTTCCACTGTGACTCGCTTGGTGCTACCACCTTTTTCCCCAGCTGGCAGTACCTCTGAGCAGGCTAGGGTGGACAAAAGAGAGGACAACCTGTTGTTTGCTCTGCTAAGTGACTTTTGGCTTCCTCCTACAATTGATTGACCAAATCGTTCATCCCAAGGTGGATTACAAATATGTTTGTTTTTTCCTTCACTATGCACACATTTTTCTATGTGGTCCATGTCCCTTTCTGCAGCTGCTTCTGGAAGACACTTTAACAGAGTCTCGACTTCGCTGTTTGAATTTAGGTGGGGTTCCGCACCACAGGTCATGGAATCCCCAACTATGAGTAGCTTCTGCTTAATAATTTTAGTTTTTGGTTTGCTATCCTTGTTTGTGGCAGTATGCCGTTGGTCTGTTATGTTGCTGGGTTCCAAGTGAGGGACTACTTCCAGCATCGAGTACCTATTTTTTATAGGAATGACAGTGCTACTTTTGTGGTTATGTTTATTTTCCCTGTCCACATTGCCTCAATCAATCAATCAATCATCTTTATTTTACCAGACGAAACACTATTAAGACATACTCATTTACAAGGTGGACCTGGATAGGCCATAACAGACTCACATATTGAAACTATAAAACAATAAGGCAACAAGCAGGGTAGTACAAAAAGAGTAAGGCAAAAATAACACAAAGCAAACCACAGGGCAATACAGTACAGTAAACCTCAAATTCTTCTTGAAAGGGAAGAAGCATAGAAAATAATTACAAAATAATGCATCAGGAAATACAATATATACTATATACACACAAATAATTACAAAATATTACATATCAGTTAATACAGAGGATACTATGCATACACAACATGGTTTATAGAAGTTAGGCAAGGGGAGAGTAGAGGTGAAAGTAGTAACGGGACATCACGAGGGGGGATGAGGGGACAAGGGGTGACTAAGAAGGGGAGGGAACAAGGCCGACTATGGGGGGAGGACATGGGGATAGGGAGGGAGGGACAGGCAGGAGATGCACAAGGAGTACCCATGCTATGAATTAGTAAACAGGGTTCATGGTGAAAGGGCAGTTAAATAAAGCAGCCTTGCTTGTCCCTCAAGGCCACCTGCCAACCTTCTGATCCTGTGGCCTGTTTAGGGTAGTGGTTTTCATTTAGGTCTTAGTGATTTGGAGGTGGAGATAGTGATGGCCTGATATGATGCGTTCTGCCCTTGAGTTCATATATTTGGGTCCATGCTGCCTGAAGTTGGGCTCTAAGGTTGGCAATGGCTGATCAGGTGGGACAGTGGCCAAGATGCTGGGAATAAAACCTGCTGAAGAGAGCCCCACAATGTCCACAGCTTACAATGTCCATTATTTTTATATTGATAGCCTTGCCAGCTAGTACGTTACTGGAGTTGGTGTTTAAGGCTGGAGTATGAGCATCGGACAAAAGCAAGTTGAAATGTCCTGTGTTGGAAGAGCCTGATGGCTTCCTTTTTGGATGAAAGAAATGGATTCTCCCTCCTGTGCTGAATGAAACACTGGTTCACGGTACTAAGACAGGTTTTTGCACCACACTGAAATACTGGGTGGGTCCTTGCTTATCCAGGCCTGCGCTATGGTTTTCCATGCATTAATGAGTGCAATGTGCCACAGCTTCCTAGGGTCAGGTGGGATTTGTAACTTCAAGTCTGCTTCCAGTAGGAGCTCAATTGGGGTACTGGGTAAGAGGCAATTGAGAACTTTCTGCATTATTGCATGTATTTCCATCCAAAAACTACATATTTGTGGGCAGGCAAAGGTCAAGTGGATAAAGTCACCTTCAGTAACTTCACACTTGGGACACATTTGTGACTTAGATTGGTCATACATATGCAATTGCTTGGGGTTCAGATAGGCACAATACATAAAGTTAAGCTGGACTTGTCTAAGGTGGTTGTTTCTTGTCATGTGCTTGAAATGTTGTTGTCCAGGGCATTGAGACAAATGGGAACACTGAGCATACTTTCCCCAAAGACAACAGTGCATTTGCCACACAGACCCTGCAGGCACAGGAAGCCACTCCAAATTTCTGACATTCCAGTCGCTGAAGGACCAGCAGAATGGTAGAAGCCATGGCCAAAGAGGGTATAGTACCTCAAGACACACCCAGAAATGCACCTACAGTGTCACAGGCACCACCTCAAAGCAAATGAGGCAGGAGGACAAATGACAGTGGTGGTGGTGAGGGAATAGTAGCCATCACACACGTCCTCAGTACAATGCCAGCACACAGACATTCACAGAGGTCCACGGTCCAGGTCACAATTCCATCATCTAGAAACAGCAGCAAAGTCCATAAGCAGGCAGACACAGGGTCTCTGTGCTGAACAGAGTCAGGTGAAGCACAGAAGGTGGAGCATGAATCACCAAAGGATAGACCGCCTGCATAGAGAACACACAGCTGAGCACAACATGGAAGAGGGAGCCATGCCCACAGAGTCCATGGACATCCTCACATCAATCCCATATATACCATCCCTTATGTGCATATGCTGCCCCCATGTGTACTGCACAGACTCTGCTGAATGACACACAGACATTCCCTGATCCATCTTAACCCCATTGTCAATGCACACTATCTCAGAATAGCAAATACAGGCAATACATAGTTATGTCCAAACCATGGGGTTCCACCTTGGTGCTTGGTGATTTGGCTTACTCACATTGGAATTCAAACCTGAAAATGCAGGAAACCCTATTTCATGGTGTGATAGGTAAGACAATAGCTGCTTCAGGCAGTTTAACTGTGTAAATACGCAGATGTACCTGGAGGGGGAGTGCACTGGATTCTTTTTGTGTGTTTGTTACATGCCACACCCCAGTAGCGACCCTAAGCAGAATTTTATTTGAACAGTAATACAAATGATGAAGCTAGTTATGATATGTGTTGTGTCCTTTGGAGCTTGTGGTACTCCTTATGGCATGCTCCCTATGATCACCCGTAAAAGCACCCGGGTGGATGCACACAACTATGAAGAAGTCAGTGTAGGCAATGCACTCTTCCTATGAGTTGCCACTGCAGGCATGTCATAGTTAGGGCTAAACCTTGGTGTCCCACCATGACATATGATGGTATTGAATTCTCACATTGGAATTCCAATCTGACAGCTAAGAGAACCCCTTTTTCATGGAGATAACAGTAGAACAATAGCCAAATCAGTCGGTTTAAATGTGTTACCTCTCAGAAATTCCATGGTGGGGGGGGGGGTAGTTGTGAACTGGAGCCTGTCTGTTTGCACATATTTAGCACTGTAAAACATTTCGTAGAGGACATATGATGCTGACACTGCTCCCGTACTGTAGCATTCCACTGGATTATCTCCACTCTGCGTTTGTCATGTCTGAGATACGTGCCCAGTAACTGTACATATTACACGAGGTGTGTCCTTAAGGGTGGGTTATACAGGGGTGTACTCGCATCTCTCCCCATGCTTGACATACCTCAAACAATGATTCCCAAGCATCCCACTCGCCATCACTATTGCCTTATCACATCACCCTGTCACCTGCAGGACATCCAATATGACTACCTTGAGGTTTCTTACCTGCATCGGCCTTGACAGTAACACTACTCCCATCTGTGGGGGAAGAGTATAGGGGGGAGAGATCACAGGACACCGGTGTTATGACATGACCAGGGCCCCTACTTTTCTGCGGCACAGTGGGACCAAGTTCTGCGGCAAGACTACCATTTGCCGCAGAACTTCTGCAGCGGTGGTTTGTAATTTCTACGGAAGTTCTGCGGCACTAACAAACTACCACACCACAGTGACAGCTTGTCATCCTGACTTCACTTTCATGGCAGTTTTTATAGCAATCAGGATGGTAGAAAGTACAGTAACACTAGTTCAAAAAAATAACAGAATTATAAAAATAATGTTATGCCTAAAAAAGCAAAACAAATGTCTCTCCCTTAAGGTCCTAGCCTGTTAAATAAATGACACATGCAGAGGGGATCTTATGTGATAAATAAGGTATTTCTATATGCATGCCATCTATCCCGCTAATGAGGTTTCCACTGTCTATCACTTATATATTTGTATGTGCTTTCTACACCTCTCATGAGGTTCCCACTGTGTATCACATATATATTTATATACAATCTATAACATATATACAAATATGTGTGTGTGTGGTGAGAGAGACAAAGATACTGTATATATGTGTGTATATATATATATATATATTTTTTTTTTTTTCATTTCCATGAACTTGCATCCTCATTCATACAGGTCCCATTAGAAATGGAATAGAGGAGTTATTGCAAAACTCATTTTTGATGTCAACCTGCTTTCCCTGACGCACTGCGTAACACCATCAGGCCATGACATGCATGTGAACCGATTGTGAGATAGAGTTCTCCAGACCAGCACAATGTGTCCACCATGTGACAGAACACTGGACCATACCTTCCCAGGCTCCGAGCAATGATGTGTTCCATCAATCCTTGTGCTGCCCAGCCAGCTCCCAGAGCTAATCTCTGAACCCGAGCTGCCGGCATGGAAACACAGCATGATACCCTCTGGCCCAACAGCTATCCCTGCACACAATATTTCTCCATAACTTTTAGGTGATTCTATCAAACAATGACAATATGTAATCAATAACCCTAGCAAAAATGCGTACAGTGCAATTATTTATTTAACAGGTCTATTCTTTCAACAGGTCTACACATTATTATATTCCACTTTTCTGGGCATAATTACTTTATTTTTCTTAAAAATGACAGTTAAATTAATTTTACCAGTTATTCACATCAGATGGCATCTCTATACCTTAAAGGCACAAATAGGTTTGTACAAAGTGAGGTATGGACTTAAATGGTCTGTGCTATTGACAACGTTTTGTTTAAGTTGGCACTAGTGCAATAATGTAAGACTGAAAATTGTATTAGGCTGTAGTGCAGGTTCAGCAAATATCACCATGCCTGATGTGCTGTACCACTGTCTCTGGCAGTGGGAACAGGGGTAGATAAGTGACTGTTCATTTCTGTTGCAGATTGCAACCATTTCATTAGCTAAAGTATAATGTTATGAAAATGATAACATCACATTCTGAGCATATGGGGGTTTAGGATATAAAAAGAGGGGAAGGGAACCAGATTCTTTGGAAAAATAGAAATATTAATAAAAAATCAACAAGAAGAGTGAATACTGTGGCACCGCAGAAGTTCTGCGGTAGATTGCAAGTTCTGCACAAAATTCTGCGGCCGCAGAATTCTAGGGGCCTTGGACATGAATAGCATGGAGGTCTACTGATGGACTGCCTGCCAAACAGGTGCAGAATGTGGTATCTCAGAGCTGCAGTCCTACAAGCCGTCACCATCCATCCTGGGATTATAGTGCACAATCAGTATACCTGGAATACATCCATGCTTATGACTATATGGCCAATTCATAGGGGAGCTGAATGTATGCCAGACACTGATATCCATATACATAATGGACCACATGGCAATGTACTGCACTCCACCCCACTTGTGAGGGACAAAGTCACAGTATCATACCAGATGCCATATGGAATGTATGCAAAGGGGGCATTAACCAGGGAAAAGGGAAATTGGTTAACTAGGAAATGCACACTAAGCCACAGCTTGTGTCAAGGTGTGACCTGGGAGCATAAGGAAGTTAGGTGACTTGCTCAGGGTCACACAGTATGCAGGTGAGGGCTAATTGGGATTCATACCCAGGTCTCTTGGTATGCAGCTCAGTGCCATTAAGCACTACACTGTACTGCTTCCTGCATGGACCACAAAGTTGAGAGATGGGTCACCATCCATGGTGGAAGCATGGGTGATGGACACACATACACTGGATACAGTGCAAAAATATATCTTAAGTATAAAAAACATTAAAACATGAACTCCAAACCGGGGGGGGGGGGATGCACCAGGCAGATAATATAAACAACAGCAATAACAATTAACATGACAACACAATTTAACTGGCTGTGTGTGTAATAAAACAGAGTAACATCACCACTTGGTGCCTCATTGTCCTGAGTGAGAGTCCGCATAGGACAGTATTGAGTGGGGTGCTGCCTGCAGCTGGTCCTCATGAGTAAAATTTGGGTGAAGGTGTTCCCCCAGGCCCCTGGCAAAGTCCTGCAGACCCATATCACAGGTAACAGTGCTGGGACTCTCCCTCTCCAAAGTCTCACCCTCCTGCTCACTAGGGGCAGGCTCTGTGGACTGATCAACCTGCCCTGGCTTACCAGACTCCATCACCACATCCTCAGGCATGTCCATGTCCTGCCTGTCCACTGTGTCCTTGTCTGCACTGCACCTTTGGCACAGTCCTGCATGTCTTCCACATCCTGTGGTGGCACAGCACTGTGGCCACTATCTTCTGGGATTGGGACACTGGGTGGCTGCTGTTGACCATAACTGTCCTGTAGTGTCCCCTGCTGCTCCCCTGCACCAGTGTTGGACTGGGCCACCATCCCCTCAGCTCTGCTGCGTGTGCACACCACACAGGTCTGGGCCTCATTCCTTTGTATCCTCCTCATGGCCTGTTACAGTGCACACCACCTTTGTGAGTATGCTAGGTTTCTCATTGCAGAAGTCCCACTGGCATCTACAATGAAACAGAGATCACATCATAAATGTGCATAAAAAAGGGGACTTGCCATGTTTGGCTGCATATTTTGCATGTAACAACCACCACCCATACACTAACTCATCTGTTTGACAACATAACCATGCCACTGGGACATGGGACAGTCATGTAGCTGCTATGTTCACATCCCTACCCCACACCAGTGTCATGCTGTGTGCTGCTGCAGCCCACACACTGTGTCCCCTCAGCAAAACAGGTGCTGGCTGTACAGTTCTGGTGTATGGGCATATGATGGATTGTTCCCTTGGTGCTGCCGTTGATCACTGATGCCCATGTGGAACACTGTGCAGATTGTTCCACAGCATGGTGTCACCTGGCCATTTTGTTCATGGCCTTGTGAGGCTCAACATGTGTGGGGCATGCCACACCAGATGTGCTGGACATGTGGCATTGTGGGCCATATGGTGTGGTGGCTTGGACACATGGTGCAGACAATTGCCATGATCAGGTGGGGCATGGTGTTATATCACTGGACTCAAAGGACAGATTGTTACATATGTGGACAACCGCACAGTGATCAGTGTGGTGGATGCCCCACTGTGCACGTTGTGGTGCAGTGTAGCACATGCACAGGCATGAGACATTGTTGGCTTGACACTGTGGGGTGTCCTGCACCCAGCTACCTGTTATAGCATCTGATGCTGGCCTATGGGCAACCCTGCACCGTACAGACATATGTGCCATGACCTCAGATGGGTGTGTGGGAGTCACCTGGGAACATGGTCCCGCAGGCTTGAAGGCATGTGCCCAATGTCAGGGTTACACAGGTCAATCAATGGGACATGGCCCCTGAGTGGATTGGTGGTTGGGTGACACTGTCATATGTCCAATTTGCACATAGCATATCTGATGATTGCACTCTGTGTGTGCATGGGCTGTGGGTTCAGCTAGGGCACAGGGCCATAACGTTGTGTCATAGAAACATAGAAACATAAAAGTTGATGGTAGAAGGAGACTGCTAGGTCCATCTAGTCTTCCCATTTGTTTTAAACCTATTTTGACACTTTAGTTGTCGTTTGTTGTCAGGGTTCCCTTGTGTCTATCTCATGCATTGTTGAATCCCCCCACTGTGTTGACCCCCACAACCACTTGGAGCAGGCTGTTCCAGGCATTCACCACTGTTTCTGTGAAGAAAAACTTCCTGGTGTTGGTAGAGAACATCCCTCCTTGCAGCATGAGGTCATGTTCTCTGGTCCTGGAGCCCTTCTTGAAGTGAAAAAGTTCCTGTGCCTGTACCTTGTTAATGTCTTTTATGTACCTGAATGTTTCAATCATGTCCCCTCTCTCTCTTCTCTGCTTTGCTCTTCTCTTCTCTGCTCTAGTGAGTACATATTCAGTTCCCTAAGTCTTTCCTCGTAAGATGTGTACTTCAGACCCTGAATCATTTTTGCCTCCTTTCTCTTCAGAATTGGACGCCATATACCAGGTGAGGCCTGACCAGTGATCTGTAGACTGGTAGTACTACCTCTCTCCTCCTGCTCATGATTTCCCTCCCAATGCAGCCCAGCATTCTGTTGGCCTTCAATGTTGCCTTCTCACACTGCTTACTAACCTTCAAGTCATCTGAGATTATGATTCCCAGATCTTGTTTCTGGTTTGAGGTTGCCAGTCTTTTGCCTCCTTGGTAATACTCCTTACTTGGATTTTTCTTTCCTATGTGTATGACCTTGCACTTTTTGGCGTTAAATCTCAGCTGCCACACTCCAGACCATTCTTCTAGTTTCTTGAAGTCAGCTTCCATCTTGCTCACTCCTTCTGAGGTGTCCATCCTGTTACATATCTTGGTGTCATCTGCAAACAGACACACCTTCCCTTCCAGTCCATCAGCGAAGAGCATAGGCCCCAGCACTGAGCCCTGGGACATCCAGCTGGTCACCATTAACCCATACCCTCTGGGTTCTGCCTTGTAACCAGTTTTTGTAACCATCTGACTACTTCGGGACCAACCCCTGTGTGATCAAGCTTCTTTACCAGCTTTCTGTGTGGGGCCGAGTCAAAGGCCTTACTAAAGTCTAGGTAGATCACATCTACTGCTCCACCATCATCCACTATTTTTGTAGTGCAGTCAAAAAACTCGATCAGATTTGTCTGGCATGACCTACCTGCTGTGAAACTGTGCTGTTTAGGGTCTTGTTGGCCACTAGTTTTGAGGAATGCTATGATCCTCTGTTTGAGTAGTGTTTCCAATAGTTTCCTTACTATAGATGTGAGGCTCTCTGTAATTACTAACCTCTTCACAACTGTCTGATTTGTGAAGTGGAATCACTATTGCCTTTTTCCAGTCTTCAGGTACCACACCGCTCTTCAAGGATTTCATGAACAGAAGTGCCAGAGGGGCTGCTGATTCTGCCTCCAGTTCCTTAAGGATTCTGGGGTGCATCTCATGTGGTCCCGTGGCTTTGTTTGCTTTTAGTTTATTTAGTGCCTCCCTTACTTTGGCTTCTGAAAAGAAACTCATGTCTACCCCTAGTCCTGGGGTGTTATGTTTTTTCAGGGCTGGGCCATCCCTTGGGTCATCTTTAGTAAACACCGAGCAGAAGTATTTGTTGAGGATTTTGACTTTTTCTGGGTCATGTTTGGTGAATTTCTCTTCTTCAGTAGCAGTCTTTAATATCCCCCCTTTTGCCTTCCTACATTCCCTAATGTATCTAAAAACGGTTTGTCTCTTCTCTTTGTTCCTTCTGCTATCTTTTTCTCTGTCTGGGCTTTTGTCTTTCTAATTTGTTTGTTAGACTCTCTCATTTTTTCCTTGTATGACTCCCAGTCTTTCTCAGTTTTGGTTTCCTGATATATGCTGTATGCCTTCTTTTTTTCTTTGACTATGGTTGGAAAACCATAGAGAATTTCGTTTTCTTTTTGCTTTGCCTACCCATCTGGCATATTGATCTGTGGTAGTTTTTATTGCTCTCTTGAGTCTCCCCACATGACCTCCACTTCCTCAGCTTCTATTTCCATTAACTGGCTATTTATGTTGTTCCTCATTTTTTGGAAGTCAGCCTTTCTGAAATCTAGCACCTTTATCTTTGAGTGGCTGGTGTCCTGTGCTATGTTTACCTTAAAGCTTATCATGCAGTGGTCGCTGTTGCCCATATGGCATCCCACTTTGATATCCTTGTTCCTTTCCGAGTTTGTGAGAACAAGATCGAGAATGGCATCACCTCTAGTTGGGGTTTTAATAAGTTAACACAGTCCTGCACCTTATAGTTACGGTAAGAAGTCCCTACTTCTTGTTGTTGCTGCCGTTAGTGTGCTCCAGTTATTATCTGTTACGTTGAAGGCCGCCACCAGTATTACTTCACCTTTATCAGCCATTTTGTGGATTTCCTCTATTAGGTCTTTGTCTCCTTTATCTCCTTGATTTGGAGGCCTGTACGCAGTGCCGATTCTGAAGGGTTTTCCCTTGCCTGTGTCTACTGTTAGCCACAGTGGCTCGAAGTCTCCAGGTTGCCCTTTTACTTCTGTGGCTTTTATTTCCTCCCAAATGTAAATGGCTACACCCCTCCTCTTTTTTTGCCCTGATTATCTTTCCTGAACAGATTGTAACTGGGAATGACTGTATCCCATCCATGGTTTTCCATGAACCACATTTTTGTTACAGCAACCCAGTCCAACCTTTCTGTTTCCAAGATGGCTGTGAGTTCAGGAAGTTTGTTGGATAGGCTCCCAGTATTTGCAACCACATCCTTCCAGGAATGTACATCTTCTTCGGTGCATGGTTGTACCCTCCTGCTAGACTGCTCCAGTTTGCACTTTCTGGCCAAGAAATTATGGAGGTTCTTGGTTTGGGTGGATGTTGGCTCTGACTTGTTTCCTGAGGATGTATGTTCGCATTTGATGTTTTGGGGAGTGATGACTAGCCCACTGACGGCAGGGGTGTGAGCTGCATCATACTCCTCTTTATTTAGTTTAAACTACTTGTATAAATATCAAATTTTTGGCCGCGTGCTTGCACACCTTCTCTGTTTAGGTGCAATCCATGGTATTTAAATGCATAGCATATGAATGTGTATACCACATATGTGTCGCTAGTGGTCATGGAACCAGGGCATGTAGCAATGGGACCATGTAACCATGTACCAATGTAATGTGTGCTCCCCATGGCACTCTGATGACACACATAAGGATGACAATCATTCATGGTGGTACACATGCATAGGGTGACCTGCAAGGGGTCCCTAGGCCTGCCCATGCCAGGCATGTTCACCGGGCTGTTCGGGACACATGATTTACATAGCACAGTGTATTACACCTGCTGTGATAGTGGGCAGAATGTCATGCATATCACAGATGTCTGTTGCATCTGTGACGGTGCTGCTCATGTATGTCGTTACTTGCAACATTGGCTACTGTATGAACCGATTATGGGTTATGTGTCATTAGCACTGCTGGCCATACATGTTCCACCCCTGTACATGGTGTCCTAGGCATGTGCCTGCTGACTGGCCACAATCTGCCCCTATGCAGAGGTATCCCTGTGACACACACTGTGGCATGGCTGCAGAATGTCACGGCATGCTGTTTGGCATACTTTCACAGTGTCTGACAGCATCCAACACACCATGGGCTGTGATTGCCATGGGCCTACCATCCACATCCCTGAGATGTGCTTTGCCTAGTATACCAACAGGACACCCCTGCAGCCCAGTGTACCAATGTCACACAACACAGCTGTGGTAAGTGCTGCAGGGGTGTGTGCTGTTGCTTTGGCCATGGCCCTTGGAACTTATGTGCGCTACTGAGGCTGTAACAGTGTTCTGCTAAGACATGGGGAGTGGCTACAACATGGGGACACACATTGCATTGGAACGTGGTTACGATGTCCTGTGGCCCCATGTCCTGTTTCTCTGACCACTGGCCATACATATGTGGCATACACATTAGGACACCAGCAATGACATGGATATTGCATAGTTTTGTAGGTGTGAATGACATTGTTTGTATCATCATCAGACATGTACCCTTTGGACACCCCTGTTATCTCCTCAGTATAGCCTTTTGTATGTGGCCTGCATGAGACCATCAGTGAGCGGTGTTTGCATGCCACAGTTCCCCACCCTAGCTCATGGCTTTACCACACCCACAATGCTGTGACAGGTTCCATCTGCCCCCATCCATGTTGCCCTCCCTGCACATGATGTGGGTATGACCTCATGAGTCACGTTATCCTCACTCACTGCATGTGGGTACACACCTGTGGCTGCAGCCACCATAGGTCAGGTGCTGTATGCTTGTCACTGGCTCAGCTGTTGTGGCCTCACACCACCAGCAATATACACCGCCATGCTTTGGGCTATGTCCCTGTGGGTGTTTCATCAATGCAATTCCCTTTGGTACCTGTGGCTCAGTGGCCTGTACTGTGCATGTCACATAACCTACCTGTTCAACTGGATCCTGGCCCTACATCCCCCTCTGCACTTGGCTGTCACTTCTTTGAGTCTGCCGTGGCTTGTCCCCCTGAGGTTGCAGATGCCTGAGCTCCTGTGGAGACAGACTAGGTGATAAGTGGATTACAGTGGGTGCACTGCTCTCACTTAGTAATGTTTAGCATATTTATCTATAGGATGTTTGTGCCAGCACATACCTGTTTGGTGAGGGCAGCCACCATGCATCTGCACATCCGTGTCACTGGCCATTGTCCGAGTACAAGGGTAATCCAGGCTTCCATTAGGGTGTGGTCATTAATTCTATGGGAAATAGATAATTAAATAACTGGGTAAGGAAGGGAGTAAGTTCAACAGTACATTCCTTATAAAAATTGTGAGGGAAACTGTCCAGGCCTGGGGCCTTATCCAAGGGTAACTGGTGAATGTCTTGGGAGAGCTCCTACTGAGTAATCAGGCCCTTAAGGAGATCCTCCTGTTGCTCTATAATAGTGGGTAAATGTGCCTGTGAAATATAAGCAGAAATCTGCTCAGAAAGAGAGGGATCACACTGGTCTGCCCTATAAAATGAGCTGTAAAAAACACAAACAACCTCGGCTACAGCTCTAGGGGCAGTAATCAAAGTCAGGTTATCTCCCACCTTTAAACCTTTAATAATCCTGGTAGCTTCCACCTAGTGCAAATGAAGAGCTAGCAATTTTCCTGCCCTTTCACCAGCCTCCAAATAGCAGGCCTTAGTTTGAAAGAGCACAAGTTCCACCTTCTCTCGGAGAAGAGAAGCATATTGAGTATGAAGGAAATTCAAGGTAAGCCAGACTTGCTCTGGGGTAACTGAGGTAAGAGTGCATTCAAGGGTGCAAATCCATTACAGCAAACTCTCCATTTGAAAGTGACTGGCTCTCTGATGTTTAATGGCCAGCCTAATACTCTTCCCCCCAAGTAGTGCACTTGGCCGCTCCCCACAAAACATCCAAGGGTTCAGAAGAAGCCACGTTATTCTCAGAAAAAGAAGTTATGCAATTTCAGATTCTGAGGAGGGTATCTGGGTCCTTAAGCAACTGGGTGTTAAGTCTCCAGACCTTATCACTTGCCTAGTCTACACAAATAGTATGGTAAAGAGACACTGGGGCATGATCAGAAATCACCAGTGCCTGCATCTCACAAGAAAATAAACCTGGGATGCTATCCTGAGATATTAGAAAGTAGTCTAAATGAGAAAAGGAGGCATGCGGTATGGAATGAAATGTGGACTGCCATTCAGTCGGATTGAGGAGACACCACAGTTCAGTCAATCCCAGGCCATCCATCATTTCCCACAGGCCTCTTTGTCCTGCAGTTAGGCCCATCTAGTGGGAAACCGATTTATACTCATCTGGTTGATACACCAGATTCCAAGCCACCCCCTCCAATATTGTGGGGAGATGAGTGGAAGGAGCAAGAACAGTAGCTAAATCATAAAGAAACTGGGAGCATGTCTGAATATAGAGCCTGGAAGACTTCATGCTGGCCCAGACTACCATGGAAAAATAGGTATTGGCCCTCTGGGTCCCAATGTTTAGCAATCAGCTGAAAAGCAACACTACAGTATATTAAGATGACAACCGCTCCCCGCTGGCTACTATTGCCAGCCCCATACACCTGCCCCACCCACTCCCTGTGAAAATAGTGGAGAAAGTCCCTCTACAAATGGGTCTCTAGTAAAAAAGCAGCTTTAGCATTTAATCTCCAATTATGTTTTAACCTTATTGTTTTCTAGTTACAGTATGTGATATTATTTTTTACAGTCCCCTGCTGTTGGCCTCCTAAACATTGTAGATAATGCAGCACTTATTTCATTGAGTCTTTCAAAATGTATCTGACCCTTCCCTGTTAACCACACGGTTGCTGTTTGTGATATCACAGTCTGTTATCATAGAGAGCACTATGCTGTCATAAACAAAGGCACTGCGAGGTTAACAAGGGAGAGGCAAATGTTTTCAAATATTTTCTATACAGACTTTTTAGATGGACTACAAGATGTACTGTAAATCTTGGAAAGAAACATTAAAAATGAAAACAAAATTATTCTCTAGTAAACTGTAACAGCAGAAACATCTTATTTATGAACAAAAATGCTGAAGTGCAGAGTTGCTGTTAAACATTTAGTTTTGTGACTGTGTTACTACGTTTGATGTCTTTACTCCAGACCAATCAGGTGTTAGAACTATGCATATTACATCAACAGCCATGGTTAAGGTCACCAATGATTGGCTCAGTGCCTTTGATCAGAAACTTACAAACATTACCATATTCCCGGATCTTAGCATGGTCTTCAATATAGTTGATCATAATCTTGCTGTAGAAGCTTGACAACATAGGTACTGGTAGCACAACAGTATCCTGGTTAAGGAGCTATATGTCAGGTCACCAGCAACAACTAAAGCTGGATGGCTGCTCACCCTTCAGTACTCCAGTAAGCAAAGTAGTTCCACAAGGATCCATATATCACTGTTACTCATGATCTATACACATGACCTTGGGAATAATGTTGAAAAAGCTAAACTTCACTGTTATGTTGATGACGACGTTCTGTATGTCACTAAGAACACCATAGTCAATGCCATACATGACCTGCAGATTGCTTTTGATATGCTACAGTACAATCTATGCACCTGTAAACATCTTCTAAATGTGAAGTACAGTATATGGCATTTACTCCTATCAAGTAGCAGGTATCTGACACCGCGCCTTTCAGTACTGTCACCCTACTGGGTGACAGATTAGAGCTTGTGGACACCTTAAAGTATTTTAGTCTCTGGCTAGATTAGATTAACATTCAATAAGCATACAGACAACCTTTGTAAAAAACAAATAAACTCCACCCTAGGTTAAGTTTCTACTTTAAAAATAAATTCTATTTCTCAGTAGATGCAAGAAAAAGACTGGCACAGGCAACCTTTCTACCCTTATTTGATGACGGCAATTTAGTGTAGAGAAATGCAGAAGCCATACATCTAACCAAACTGGATATATTTTACCACAGGGTGCTTCATTTCATGATGAATCTACCACTGAGGACAGACCATTGAACCCTGTATTTAGGCATTGGGTGGTTTTCATTGACATCTAGGAGAATGAAAAATGTATACTGTATGTGTGATTATACAAGGCTCTTCTAAATACCCTACCTCAATATATTGCAGACTTTTTAAAGAGATCCACAAGCAATACAACTTAAGGAAAAGGAATGTTATCCTCCTTGATGTCCCTAGACATTCAACCAGATTTGGCAAAATGTTTTTTAGTTGGCTTACCCCCACCCTCTGGAGTAAACTACAAGCACACATACAGTCAGTTTGCCAATCAGCCTCAGTTCATTTACAGAGCTTGAAAATGACTGCACAAATAAACGTGACTATCAATAAAAAGGTCCTTTTGTATAAGTTGACTGTCCTATACTGTACTTGTTTCTATTTTCCTGACATAGAACTCCTCTGCAATATATGTAAAATATATGGCGCCAGATTTCCAAAGCCCGGAGAATGCTGCAAACTGCTGGTGCACCGATCATGCAACAGGGCATGCAGCATTCTTCCAGCCAGTGATTGGGATTTTTTGTCCCATGCATTGATTGCCACAAGTTAGACCAGCTTTTTGCTGGTCTAGCATGTGTCAGTCCAGGGTACCCTTTTCACGGGGCTTGTGCCAAATATTTGGTGCAAGCTGCCGTAAAGAATGAAAACTATTGTAAGTGCACTCGATGTACTAAATTGTGTGCAGCTGTGGCAAAGGTGTTTGGCAGAGATACACCAAAAAATGGGTTTCACACAGGGCTTGATGTAAGCCTTGTGTCACCCTCTGAAAATCAGGCCAATTATCTTCAGTTGTTACTCAGGTTTCCTTGTTTGTACATTTGACTTTTCATTCATGGCTATGTGTGCACTGTATATGATTTTTTTTCCAAATCTATGTACTTTGACAATGCTTCTGCCCTTCATTTCCTATGTTTGTCTCAGTTTGCCTGCTCAGGATGGGACCACCTTGTAAATAAGCACTGCTCAATGAAGCTATTTTTCTCTTGGTCGGACAAATAAATTCAAAATAGAAATAAAGCCTATGGACCTGAGACCAAAACGTTAATAAAAGCAATTGTGGAAATGATAGCCACTGACTTACTGCCATTCTCCTTTGTGAGCAATGCAGGGTTTCTATCACTAATGCAGACTACAGTGCTAAGGTACCAAATGCCCAGCCATATATACTTTTTCACAGTGGCTCTTCCAGATTTGACTGTCTACAAGGCTGTGTCACATGGCCTGAAATCATTGTTTGTGCCAGCTGGTCACATCACCATTGACATTTGAATGGGTGGTTAGATTACTGATTACATGGTAATGACTGCACATTGGGTCAGTTTCCCCTCTTCCTTCTCTTTCTTCACCCCTAGGTTAAGTAGAAGCAGCAGCAGCAGGAGCAGTAGCAGTAGCAGTAGCAGTTGCCATGAGGTGCTGGGGCCCTCCAAGCTCTGCAAGCAGGCAGCTACTGTATTTGTATTGTATTTGTATTGTTGACTTTGATCGTGATCGTTGTGCAGAATACCTATTAAATATATTTCCTTTGGCTGAAGTTTGATGAGTGACTGCCAACAAACTCATTAATGCCAGATTTTGTAATATCAAATAATGCAAAGAACATTGTAAATGCAGTTAAAGATGGTGACTATACAGAAGTTGATCTTTGCTCGCTCTATAAATCTTGTAGTTCAGTGATTCTTAGATAAGAAATACACCACTGAGAAAACCTGTGTAGGTGTGGCAAAAAAGATCTGTGATCATTTTAACCATTCTGTTAAGCCACAGAAGCTGTTATGCAGCATTAAGCAGCAGAATCACCACAATCAGAATCATAGTGTGGCAACAAGAAGGATTTCTACCTATTCCATGATACTATGGTTGATAGTACAGAAGGCCATTCACCTGTATGCAGTTAAGCATGGTATTGGCAGCAGAGAGGTAACATCAGCCTGAATCAATGGTGACTGATGGAGACCCTCTGCACTGTGCTAATGTCCTTTGATAAGGCCACATGAGTGGTAAGTGCTGGTGCGGTGGGTCTAAGCCATGTACTCCACTGCAATGGTAGTAGTAGTAGTAGTAGTTTTATTTATTTATGGCACCCTTCTGCAGAGGCCCCAGATACCAGTACAAAGAGGAAATCATAGATACTTGAATACTCCAATACATAACAATGGAGAAATAATAAAATGTAAGTATAAATATAGATTACAACTCTATACCCAAAAATAAATAACCAGTAGCAGGATTGCACATCAAATAAATAACTTACTTGTATGTAATATAATTCAGACACCAAAAACCTGAGCAAAGAGAAAGGTTTTAAGTCCTTTTTTCCACTGAGGGGGCCTCCCTCAGGGCCCTTGGTAACGAATTACATAGTCCAGCTACTTCAAAGGCCCTGTCCCTGGACATTTGAGTCTGGTCCTGGGAACAGCCAGGAGACCCTCCTCAGAGGAATGGAGGGGTCACTCAAAAAGATAAGGATGAAGGATCTTGCATAGGTAGCCTAGACCCAGACCATGTAGGGCCTTAAAGGTTAGTAAGCCAACCTTATAGGAGACATACCACTTAAACAGCAGCCAGTGTAGTTCCTGCAGTGCTGGGGTAATATGATTCATCCTCAAGAGTCCAGTCAACAACCTCACAGCCAAATTCTGCACTAGCTGCTGGTGCTGCAGTGTACCTCCACTGACCCCAAGGTAGGGGGCATTACAGTAATTGAGCTGAATGCGTGTACTAGAGGCAGTATGGAGGAGACTGTTCATGCACAAGATGGTGAGAAAGTGAGCTGTAGAGGTACAGCATCCCATACCAGCTCCTGATGTTCAACAGAATATCAACAGCAAGCAACTGGAAATAAAACAATGTTAGTAAAATAAGCAATGATTCTTACTGCAACATTGGGTTCCGCAGGCTTAAAAACAACTGGTCGGATAAACTGCAAGTAAGCAAGAGAGTTGGTATGCAGCCCAATGAATGTGAACTAAATGGAACCAAAGAAAGATCTGTCAGCTCAGAAACGTAAAGGTGTGCCTACATATAAAATGGCAATGGTAAGCATGAAATAAACATCCAAGGCAATTACAAGAAGACAGCTGCAAAAAGCTCAGGCTCACATGGAAGATGATTCTCTCTCTTGGAGAGTGAAGAAGTAACCCCAAATTCAGCAGACAAAATGGCATTGGTAGCCAAAGAGGGAGCATCAGCTATTAGCAGGCATCCTCACCTTCAAACAATGATGGCACCAGAAACAGACAAACTGGTGAGGAAGAAAGGCACAAGAGCAAACCCCCACCCCCAACCTGCAAACTGAAGCCAACATACTGAGAAGGAAGAGTAAAGAAATACAGGAATCTGAGGCATGAGGTATAGTGAAAACATTTTTTTAAAACACTTTACTAAATGCTAAAGAAACAAATATTGAAATTGAGTCGGAAGAAACTTAAGTTAAAATTGATGAAAAAATAGACTTAATGGTTGAATTAGTAGGCATCAAAAACATTAAAAGCACAAATAAAGGTCATGAAAAGTTAGAGGAAAACCTGTATAAAAAGTAGATGCTATACAGGTGAATCAGAACACTGGAAAACAAAGCTTAGATGTCTGGGGGCGGGCTGACAATTGAAATAGAAAAAATTGCCAGGACAACTTAGCCAGAGGCAATGAACTTAAGGGAAAAATGTTCAACCAGGAAGACGAGACTGTAAGGCAAGAATGAGAGGAATCTCAAATAAGGATAGAGCAGAATAGAGAAGGATTTCAAAATTAAACAAAAAAGGCCATACATAAAATGGTGACAAATTTAAATGAAAAAGATGTTGATAATACCATGTTGGAAGAAACAGGAATTACAAGTGGAAAGCTTCAGCAAACTGATTACCAAGGGGAAAGTGCTGAGAGCAGAAGACACCAGGAGAGTAATACAATGGAGATTGGGATGGGAAGTATAATCAATGAAGGGAATAATGAGAAACAAGGTAATGAAGTTTTTAATGAACTGAAAATGGATGACACAATAAAAACCTTGCCATTATTGCAGCAGAATATAGAGAGTTTACCAGAGATGCCAGAAGTGGAGAACTGGGCTGATGCGCTTGAACTACAGAGAGCTCACGGTTGCACAGCCTTAACCTCTACATTAAACATTACAAAAGAGGATGGTTGTAATGATAAGAATAAAAGTAAACAAAAAGACTCAAATGGATATAAAAGTAAATCATCTGGCGATAGCCTCGGGAAAGATCAGGAAGAAAAAATACCAGGATGGGCCACACAAATTATGGCTAAACGTGAAAATATTAATGCAAAACTTACAACAGTGTTCACCTTAGAAAATAAGATAGGCAAAATATAATCCACTATTACAGAAATAGTAGAGACAAATAAACAAAAAAAGAGTTAACAGAAGTATCACAAAAAGTGTTGGACCTAGAAGATCAAACAACACCAATGAAAAGACAGATTAACACATTTGAAACCATACAAAAAGAACTTAAGGACAAAGTAACAGATTTCAAGTTTCGAGCTCAGAGAAAAAAAAACAACTTTTGAATTATAGTCGTGCTGGACAACTGGGATAACAATTCAACATTAAGACAAACTATTTAAAATATTGCAGTAGTATATATGGACATTACACCTGAAGAAGTACATTTTGACTTGGACCATATCCACAGATCACTTAGAGCAAAGCCACAGGACACAGCACCACCTAGAGCAATAATTGTGAAATTCATAAGGGCTGAAGACAAGGAGAAACTAATGCCATATGCCTATAGGGAAAAGAAACTTAATTTAATGGGAGCCAATATACAGATATTTCAAGATCTCCCTCCTGAAATAATAGCCAAAAAAAAAAAATTAGCTTCATTAAAACCAAGCTCTGGATGAAAGGCTATAAAACATCAATGCAGTTTCCAGCTAAACTCCAGGGGCTGGATATTCAAACTGTGCCCAAAAATTACGCAATAGCAGGAGCAAGCACAAGTCCATTGCGCCCATGCGCGATAGATGCGATATTCAAAAAAGGAGCAAGCCAAATTGCACCAACAGCCAACGTCTGAATATCGCACAACTTGCGCCATAGTGCAACTAGGAAGGGGAAGCTGAGCAGATATGATGCGCTATGGCACAACAAGGGCTGCCCAGCTGAGCAGCCCAGAGGCACCATAGCACAAGCAGGGAGCCCCCCAGCAGCAGAGCAATGGAACTGCACAACCAGGGAGGTAGGTAGGGGCCCACCACCCATGCCACAGATGGGCACAGGAACACACTGCAGAATTGACAATGCACCCCCACATCCCAAGCACAGCACAACTGGTGGAGGGATGGAATATCCACCGGCCCATGGGGATAAGCAAACAAAGCACAGCTGGGCCATGGTGCCCCATCACACCCACCGGCAAGCTGAGACTGACACACAAAGAGGGCGGACCACCCCATGGCACAGCAGTCCCCTGTGCACAGCACACCCTGCACCGTGACCCCAAGACACCCCCCATGAGCAGTGACCACCACTGCAGGAATCCCCATGCATACCACCCCCCCACTGTCACACTGCAACCTCATGTACCACAGAACCATACAAGCCAGACCCACCATGAGCACCCAGCAGTGGGTGGCAGCACACGGCAATGCAACAATGGCAGACACAGTGCCAACACGCACAATCCCCCTGAGGCACAGCTGAGAGACCGAACATGTGTCACCACAAGAGGTACCCCACACGGGAAAGGGCATGCCCCTGACACCACCACCATTGATACAGCACCCTGCACAGTAGACAAGTGTCACAGCGCGACCCACCATGAGCCACAGCAGCCAGCACAGACACCCACAGTGGTGCGTGGAAGCATGCAGTACACCGGATGCAACACAGTGCAGGGGTAAACATACACCCATACCCTTGGGGACACTAACACAGGGATGCAGTAGTGTGGCAACCAAGCCCCCAGTGTGGGCCCATGTAAACTGTGCACACACAGCCTGCAGTCCACCATGGCACGGGGTGACACCCACCCTGTGCATGAACTGTGGCCCTGTACGCCACCAGCATATGCCTGGATCACAAGTCACAGACAGTGGTGCACAGCCCCTGCAACACACACAAGTCACAGCATGGAGGTGGGACAGCAAATGCAGAGGCCACAGTGTCACCCGAGGCAAACATGCACCACACCAGTGACAGGAGGCAACCCAGTATTGTGACGGTCATAGTGGATGACCTGCAGGGACAGCCACCACTGACAAGGCAGCAGACCTCGCAGGCCACAGACATGCAAGGGTGTCAGCTGCACAGGCCAAGAACAGGTTGACGGGGCACAATGGACACAGAGCAGGCACCATGGACCACTGCACACAGTAATGCAATGCACAGAGAACAACACACACCACAGATACCGACTGATAGTCACTCCCACACCAGAGACACTTCCCCCCACACACACACACATACCCATGACTGAACCACCCCAGATGCCATGCACACCACTGCAACTGAGCACCTATAGCCAGCTGCAAATCAGAGACCACCACAGTATTCATATCAAAATAACTGTATTAGAAAATATATAACAACAACAACTATTTACAAATATTTAAAAACATGGGGTGGAGGGACAGGAACAAGGTGGGGGTGGGTAAGGGGCAGGGGTGAACAAATGGGAGAGGGAAGGTGGGGTGTGAGGGTTGGTCAAAGGGGGGAGGTTGTCCGTGGTCACTGGTGGCCAGCCTGGTCCTCCACTGCCTGTGACCGTTCCCTGGGTCGCCTCCTCCTCCTCACCCCATGCCGATGGAGATCCCTCAGGATGGCAAGGGACTCTTGCGCCACCTGCACAAGATCCTAGATGGACTGCTCAATTCGCAGGAGTATCCGCACACCTAGGACAAGGGATCAGAGTCAATGGGTGTGACTGTCCATCCCCCTGCAGCCCACCCATTATGCATGGCATACAGCCATGTGCCATGCTCCTGTGATGGTGTGCACCCACCCACAGTGACCGTGTCCACAAGACATGCCCAACCAGGCAGCAACAGCCATATGTACCACTGCACACATACACCGCCCATGTCCAGCACAGCACAACCAAGGCTGTACAGTAACGTGGCTATGCGGTGGGCAGGCAGTGCCACAGCCATGTGCCCAGTGCACGCATGGACTACCATTAATGCACTCCCAGGAATGCAGTGCCACTGGACAGTGCTGACTGTCACATGTCGCGTGCATGGCAGTGGTGTTCATGGATGGTGTCCATGCCCTGCTTACCACCCTGTCACACAGCATGCAATAGCAATCATGGTGTCATGGCACTCACCCTCATTGGGTTGTTGCTGGCATTGGGGTTGGTCCCCGACACGCCCCCGTGCAGCGTCCACCACCCTCTGCTGCTGCTCCGTAATCCTTCTCCGCTCGGCCATGCCTGTGGGAGACAAAAGGAGAGAAACACATCAGTACAAACCCAAAGCATATTCCCCTTGCACCAATGTGTGTGCCCACCCACCCAGCCAGACCCATCCATCCCATACCCTGTAAACACCGCCACAGCCAACCCTAGACCATCCCTCCCCTATGAGCTGGACACATAATACAGTGTTACCCATATGGACCATACAAGTGCGTAGATGTATCATCCACCTGGACGAGGCACCACGATCCTCCTGGCATGTGACCACAGACATGCCAGTAGCTCCAACTCCCTCCGTCTCAGGTCCCCATACTGGTGCCTGCAATGCTCGGCCATCCTCCTGCGGCCAGTGGCCACCTCTAGGTCAGTGGCCACCTCTTGCCAGACCTGGGTCCTGGCCCTGTCCAGTGGCACCTCAGCAAACAGTGGGCCATAGTGTGGCTCCGCAATGGCCACAAGGTTGGCCAGCTCAAGAGCACTCCACTGAAGGGCTCTCCTGCGTGCCATCTCTAGTGCTATAGTAGGCAATATGGTGCTCCGCAGCGCGGCAACCCCAAGTGGAAGTGCTGCGCAGTATATCGCCGCCATTCCCTATTGCGCTGTTGGTACAGTGCCGCCATTCCCTATTGAGCTGTCACCGAACAGCGCGATAGAGCTGCAGCCATGCCAGACGTATAGCGCCAAGGGGGCAAAGGTCGGGCACAGGGTCATGGGTCTCTGGCGCAAGGCCACATACAGCGCCATTGGACGTCTATGCATCTAGCATGATTGGTTGTCTGTGTGCCATCGCCACAGCGAACTATTGCACAGTTGTGCCACAGCGCCATGTAGTGACCCTCGCCATAGCACCACTGGCACAATGGTGGCCATGCCCTGAATTGCCTACGACGTACAGCACGTCATCAGTGTGGCAGATGCCTGCATAAGCTTCCTGGACATGTGCAGTGCGGTGTACTACGCAGCCACAGAACTGCGCCATTGGCTCAGCACGTTCAACACAATTGCGCAAAGTGCAACAGCCCGATATTCAGCCATCATATGCAAATCATCCGATCAGCCATTCAATGGCGCAGCAACGCGATTTGCATCTCATTAAAGTTGCTCCACACCTAATTTGCATGGATTGCTCTGTTAAAATGTGACACTGTTCTGCAGTGGCCATATTCGGTTACTGAAGTTTATAGGTGAGTTGCATGCTGTGTGGTGTTCTGGACTGTGGTATCAGGGACTTGCTTTGTACTGCACAGTCACAGGGAACCACTGTCACCCATACAGGCTGAAAAATGACCGAGTGAGGACTGGGTGAGCAGGACGATGGTGGGCGGAAGAGGAGGCCCAATTTTACTAAGGCTGAGACGGAGGCACTCTTCGAGGCCTACCTGGATCAGGAGCCACTGCTCAGTGGACGGCGGAGTACCCCTCAGGCCCATGCTGCTGCATGGGAGGGGGTGGCACGTGCTGTCAACCTGCACGGCAGCCACCAGTGCTCTGTGCAGGAGTGTAAGAAGAAGATGGGTACCGACAGGAGGAGGGTGAAGGAGAAGGTGGCTGCCATCAGGGTGGCACGTGCTGCAACAGGCGGGGGCCAGCCAGAGGTGGTGCAGCTGACTCCGGCAGAGGACAGGCTCACTGCAAGCATGCAGTGCAGTGCCATTGAGGGCATTCCAGGAGGTGGCTTCCAGACAGGTGGTAGCCCATCACTGCATGGTACGTCATGGTCTGTCGAGGGGGTAGATTACATGCACTAATGTGTCCTTACTTTCTGTTACAGATCCTGTGTGTCTGCAGGGGTCAGCAGTGGAGGGCCTGTCCACTGCAGACAGCCATCTGGAGTTGGAGGAGGGACCATCCACCTCCGCAGGTAGCCGGCATGCATTGCAACAGTGGGTCCGCCTGGCTGTCAACACTGATGTCGTTGAGACAGGTGTGGGGGTGGCCCTTCCTGTGTGTCAGTGGTCTGGCGTCCAAGCATACCAGCATGCTGTGGCTGTGGCACAGACCTGCACTATTGATGATGCAATGACCATTATGGGCAGTGACATGTGTGTGTCATGGAATGGACACACAGCAGGCCAGCTCATGCCCATGGACCTGGCTGGTTCCAATGTGTGTGGCCGCATGTCAGCACAGTCCCAGGCTGCACCTGTCAGCACCGGTGGGGCAGCACCGGTGGCTGGTCAGGTCAGTGGCACTGTTGCGGCCACAGTGGTGGAACAACCAATCCCTTGAGCACAGCAGGCAGAGGGGCAGCAGTAGCAGTCACCCACCGGTACTGGGGGTACAGGGTTCAGTGGTGGCATCTGTGCACCACCTGTGGACTTTCCCATACCTGGTCCTGGTGAGCAGCACCCACCCTCAAGGGGTGCTGAACATCAGGCCCTTCCATACCCTGCGGGACAGGTTGCTGAGGTGGCAGATGACCTCTTTGACGAGCACACCCGCCTGCTGCAGGCATCAGTACAGCAGCAGATGTGGCTTGCAATGTCCATGGAGGCACTGTGTGTGGCTCTGGAGCGGGTCGAGGAGCAACACAGCAGGGACACCGATAGGATCCTGTTACGAATTGACCATTTGCGGGAAGATGTGACCGCTACCATTGACAGGCAAACACAGGCATTGGTCGCTGTCATGGCCACAATGGGCACACAGTCAGGTGCCCATGTGTCACTCACACCGTGCAATTCGCTATCCACTCCCCATTCCCGGCGTCGTGTGACACCCACCCTGTCAATGCCAGGTTCAGCTGTGGGCATCCCGAGCACTCCTGGTGCAGGTATGTTCAGTGTGCTGCAGACACCTGTGTGGGAACGGTTGCGTTTGCTCAGTGGAACCCCTGGTGGACCATCGGTGCCACCCCATGAGGCCCGTGCTCAGCCTGCCAGTGCTGCTGGGTCTCAGCGGGGCCACCCACACATCTGAGGCAGACGTGGCACTGTGCTGCAAGACTGACCTGTCTCAAAGTGCGGGCCCTGTCTGGTGCTGCCCTGTGTGCATTGTGTGTTTTGGTGGGCAGTGCACCGGTGGATGCCCAGCCCTACATGCAGACACACAGTCCACCTGCACACCCTCCTGACTGCTGTCCACAGGTGCGTGTGCATGATGATGCCTGCATTGCGTTGTACACCAAAGTGCAATGGTGCCCAGCATCTGACACACGCACATAGACAGTCAGTGGACGTGGTGGCCTGTGAACATGTGTGTTGCTAGTGTCTGTGTTCCGGCTCTGTTTTGCACCTGACCCCTGTGCACTTTGTTCCTATTGTGTGTGCTTGTGTGTGTGTCCATCCATGTGGCGTGTTACTGTTCACCCCTCCCTGGTTGTATGTGTGTGCTTCTGTTCCCTGCCACTTCCCTTGCTGTCATGCACCCCTGGTGTGTTTCCATGTGTGTACGTGGGTTGTGCCCTAGCCACTGGTGGTTGCACATGGCCCCGTGACTTACCTGTGTTGGCTGAAGTGCTCCTCTGTGATAGTGTCCCAGTGCAGCTGTGCCAGCCGGATCAGTCGGGGGTCCCATCGTCCAAGGGGGTCTGCCCAACCCCATCATCACTGGCATCACCGTCGTCCCCATCGCTGTCCCCTTCTTCAACCTGTACGGCTATCCCACAGTCTTTGGCCATGTTGTGCAGGATACAACAGGCCAGGAATATCCCACAGGCCTTTGAGGGGCTATACTGTAGAGCACCACCAGAGGTGTCCAGGCAATGGAAACGCACCTTCAGCATCCCAAACACCCACTCAATGATGTTGAGTGTGGTAGCATGTGCCTCATTGAAGTGTTGCTGTGATGGGGTCATGTGCCGCCAGTAGAGTATGAGCAGCCAGGGATGAAATGGGTATCCACTGTCACCTGTGTGGAGATAGTGGAGGTTAGTGTCTTGTTCAGGCTCAGACTGCCCCAAACCCTGTGTGCCACACCCATGGCACCTGTGGCTTACCCCCCTTGCCCATGATTTGTCAGTTCTACATGCATACTCACCCACTAGATGACCTGTGGGGATGTCCCCACTCTCAAATTGATGGCACAGTGCCAACTGGTACCAGATGAAGGAATCATGTGTTCCCCCAGGGTGCATGGCACAGACATTGATGATGCACCCACTGGCATCACACACCACCTGGCAGTTGACACTGGCATATCCCTTCCGATTCATGTAGGCGGCCCCATCGGGGTCAGAGTAGGCGTGCAAATGGCCACATAGGTGCAGTCTATCACCTAGCATGCCAGGCATCGTGCTACCCTGTGGAACTCCTGTATGTTTGCTGTGCGCTCTGCTGCGGTGCTGGGGAAATGGATGTACTCCACAGCATGTGGCAGCAGTACGCTGAGGAATTGGGTGAGGATGCATGACCTGGCCAACTGTGTTCTGCCTGTGGTGTCCCCTGTTGGTCTCTGGAAGGTACCCGTGGCGAGCAAGCACATGCAGGCTGTTACCTTTGTTTCCACTGACAGAGCATGACTCCATTGTGTGGGTGCCTGCATCACATCACTGCACAGCTCACAGAGCCACCTCAGTATTGCCCTGTTCAGGTGGTACCTGCCTACAATATTGACATCTGAGTACAGCTCAAAGCTGGTGCAGGCTCGGTACTGCCTGTTGGGGGCATACCGCTGACAGTCCCTTCCACGTCCACGTCCCCCAGCAGCATGCCTTCTCACCCCCCTCATTACAGCTTCCATGTGGAAGGTGGCACTGTCCATGTCCCTGGCTTGTGTCCCCCCCAGCTGTTGTTGCTTTGTTCCACCCACTGTCCTGACTGCTACCTCCACTGCACCAGATACACCTACTGGCCTCTGCTCTCTGTGGCCCCACACACCTTCCCTTGCCCCTATTCTATTGTCTTGTTTCCCTGGCCTGCCCTCTTTCTCCCTCTTGCTCTGTCTCTCTCCCTGTCTCATGTGGCTTCACTGTAGCGTTCTTGTGCCTCTTCCTTGCTCCTTTTTATTTTGGCTCATTTCCGCTATGATGCAACTTCCGCCTGCTCCACTGTTGCGCATTGCACAAGTCTTTGAACATCGCACTGCGCACTTTATGCATGGTTCCACCCCTTCAGTTGCACATGTCTTCATTATCATTGCGCTGTTGCTCAGCATGTTTTCAGTGGTGCAACTGCCTCCTGCTGAATATCGCAGAATGGCGCATTTTATGACTTGTGCTGGTGCAATCCTGTTGCGCATTGCGCATTGCACAACCCTTTTGAATATCCGGCCCCAGGTTTTTATTCAGAATAAAACTTTCACTTTCTCTACACCGACGGAAGCTCTGGATACCCTGTCAAAAAAATTACCTGACCTATTTACATAATATGTAAAATTTGTAATATCAGTATAATGCTTGTCTGAAAGGAGAGGCAATAGTGACATCTGGGTAAACTGACTAGCAATTAAAATTAATTGAGCTGGGGGGAGGTTTGTGCTTGTATCAAGAAAAAATTCAAATGAAGCTAACAAGTAGGGGGTAAAATCAATGGAAAGATCTATATTCAGTGCGAGTTGGTAACTGATATGGTATATGTCATAGGAGGTGACACTGGTATGTTGAGTGAGATTTTTAAAAGTTAAAATGGGGAAAATGGTGTTAAGAAGAAAAAAGTTAAACAAGAACAGTCAACTACACTTTTTAAAAATTGAAGAGATGCACAACAATAAAATTATGAAATGTGCCATTTTTAATGTGAATGGTTTAAATTCACCAGGAAAAAGTGACATGATTCTTACTTATATTAATAAAATTAAAGCAGACATCACAGGCCTCCAAGAGACACGTTTGGAAGAAAAGGATATAATAAAGCTAAGTAGGAATAGAATAGAGCAAAAATACTACTCAACTGGAACAAACAAATGGCAGAAGTAGCACTTCTCTTAAGGAAAAATCTGGACTTTTATGTAATTAAAAAATAGACAGATAAGGAGGAGCATATATTATTAATCAAGGCTAAAATTAGTGGGAAAATTTATACCATTGAGTCTATTTATGCACCATTTGATAATTACTTAACTCTTTTAGCTGACATAGCAAAGGGGTTACTAGATATAGAAGCAGAAAACATTATATTAATGGGAGATACGAATGTTTTTTATGGATGTAGTATTGGATAAAACATCCCAGATAACACAAAATAATAAAATAATTTCAAGATTATTAAAACATTTTTTTAGAAGAGCAACGCTTGATAGATATATGGCAAATACATAATTCCCACGTTAAAGAATATGCACACTATGACCAAAAAACAAAAAGTTTCTCCAGAATTGATTATATATTCCTTTAAAAAAATATATGTGTTGATATATTTACAACATCCATCAGATCAGTCTTGATATCTGACCAAGCAGTAGTAGAAATAGTATTGAGGAATGCACAAAACAATAATAAAAGAAGAAGTTGGCCCTTGGATAATGAATTACTAAAAATACTAGACTTTGCAAACAAAATTAAGATAGCAATAGCTGAATATTGTTTTTTTAACTACTTTGGACAGGACTTGGTACTACGATTGGTGGATCCTTTTGAAGTTTTGTTGAAAGGGGCAATATTATTATACCAAATATGGTACAATAAAAAGAAAAGTTAAGAAGAGTTAAAAAATTAACAAAGATTAAAATAATTAGATCTTTTAGTACTAAAAGACAAAACAAGATATTATAATGAGTGGATGGAAGACAGACTAGAAAAATAAAATCAAATTAATAATGAAACAATAAAGAATTTACTTAGAATTAAAGGGTTACGTTACCTAGAAGGGGATAAATCAGGGAAATTATTGTCTAACCTTCTCAGAAAAAGGACAGAAAAGAAATTAATAACAGCTTTGAGAGATGATCACAATAACCTAGTAACCAAAGTACAAGGGAAGGAAGAAATTACTTTAAATTTATTTTCCAATATTTACCAGAAAGAACAAGATATAGATACTGTAATAATACATGACTTTTCATAACAGGTACAGTTTAAGCAACTGCAGGTGTCAGAGGGGAATTTTGAAAAGAAGGAAATTATCAAAATAATTAAATCACTGCCTAAAAACAAATCACTTGGTATAGATAGGTATACAATAAAAGTTTATCAAGTTTTTGTGGAAGACCTACTTCCCTAGATTCAACTAGCAATTGAGGAGCAAATGGATGGAAAGGGTCTTGCACTGGATACTATGAATGAAGCTAAAGTAATGTTACTTCAAAAAGAGGGAACAGATAAAGAATATATTGAAAATTATCACCAATAGCAGTATTAAATGTTGATTATAAAATCATGGCAAAACTGATAGTATCAAGGCTTCTATCGACACTGCCCCTTTCTGTCCACCAGGACCAGTATGGATTTGTACCAGGGCACACATTGGTACAAGCCACTAGGTGGGTACAATACCTGATGGAAATGGTAAAACTATTACCTGAGAAATACTATGCCTTAGCTTTGGATTCAAGCAAGGCTTTTGATATTGTCAACAGAAAGTATATGATTAAAATTCTGTAATTATAGATATTGAATGTTATATGTCAACTATATAAAAATGCTACATTAAATCCTGCTTTTTAATAAATAATCATATAACTGCCTTTATTAAGATGAATAATGGGGTCAGACAGGGTGCCCCCTCTCTCCAGCAATTTTTTATATTATGTTTGGAAGCATTATTACAGAGGCTAAGGAATAATAATAATATCAAGGCACTAAAAACTGAACAGCAAATTATTAAGTTGAACATCTATACAGATGATATTTTATTGATGTTTAGCAATATAGAGTCCTCTGTAACATCCTGAATGGGCCTGATAGATCAGTTTTCTAAATTTGCTGGTTACAAGTTGAATACTTCAAAATCATTTATTATGTCACTACAGGAGGGGGAGGACTTAGAATATGAACAATTAAAACTGTTCAAAAAATTGAACCAAATTAAATACTTGGGTCTAATACTTACTAGAAACAGTGACAAAAATATAGAAATAAATTACTGATTGGTAAAAGAAAAAAATTCAAAATAAGCTAACATCATGGCAACGTCTCTCTATTTCCCTGTTGGGTAGGGCTGAGGTCATTAAAATGATGGCCCTGCCACATTTTGTGTTTGTTCTACAGTCCTTATGGGGTTTGCCAGGGGACATATGGTTTTCCACCATCAAACAAATATTTTCAAAATTCTTAAGGGGAGGGGGGTCCTCGGATAGCGTGGAACTGTGTATTGGGAGGGTAGAGAGAAGGGAGGACTTGGCTGTCCAGATCTTTATAAATATGCAAAGGCACATTTAATATCCATAGTATGAAACTGGGCTATGAATCCGAAAGAGGCAGATAAAGTGATATATGAGGTATTTTTAGAAAAGTTACTATGAATTCAATGCTATTCAACAACACTTTTAAAAAATTTAAAAACATAACCTCCATGAAGAGTTTTTACATTAATGATACACAAGTAATTCAAGATTGGCAGAATAACAACATTCCATGGTTTCATGCCAACATAAAAGATTTTAATAATGGAAACAATCACAACTATAAGAACCTATGTAATAAGCTGCAAGAATGTAATGTTATACAATGGGTAGACTTGTTAAACGAAGATAGGTTTTTGACTTATAGTCAGTTTATACAAAGAACATAAATGGCTAAAATTAATAATTATATATATTACAATTTACTCCATATTTGCTTTAAAAAACTAGTTAACAATATTGGACTAACAAGAACACAGATAAAGAGTAGGTTTTGAAGAAAATCTTATAAAAAACCTAAGTACCAAAATCTTATCAAAGAGCTATAAACACATTACAGACAAATCTTTAGCATGCAGTCAAAAATATATGAAAATGGCAAAAGGAATCAGGGGTGATAATAACAACTTATCATGGCAGCAACTAGAGAAAGGAGCTAACAATAACTACACATCTGCAAAGAATAAGTCTATCCAAATCAAAATAATTAACAGAGCCTACATTACACCAGTAGTAATTAATAAAATATTCCCCAGTGTCATGAATAAATGCTGGCATGAGTACGGGCAAACAGCAAACTTCATACACAATTTATGGGAATGCTGAGTCATCTATAAGAGGTGACAGGAGACAGAAGAAATGATTAACCAAATTATTGGAATTAAAATTCCTTTATCCCCGGAAATATTACAATTTAATAATGTCGACACATTAAATTTAACAAAGGACCAAATAAAAATATTTCGCTTTGGAACCATTGCAACAAAAAGACTAATACAGTATAAGAAAACTGGAAATTCCAAGACCTCCCACTCTCAGTTAAGCAAATATGGTGGCACAAGGTTAAAGAGACATTATTATGTGAAAAATTATGGTACCAAATGGAGAATCCAGATGATTTAATGACTGCATCTTGAAAGGCGTTTATGAATCTATTTCCACCTCTAATGCATATTAGAAAGTAACAAATGGTAGTATATGTATACATGTATGAAAAAAGTGTACCTCATTAAACATTAATTAGGCTGGGTGGGGGTACAGATAAATAGAATACATGGGAGAGTACAGTTAGTTATTATTTGGAATGTGTTGTAATACAATAAGATTGCTCATATCAGATGAATTGTATGTAGCAAGTTACAAGGAGCTATGTTTGACGAAATTATAAAAATCAATAAATTGTTATATTAAAAAAAATGCATGTGCTAGAAAGGACAAGTCCTCAAGGGGGATTAGGGAATGAAATCATCCGATATTCCTTAGATGGTAGAAGCCATTCTGGACAACTCTCAACACCTGACCCTCAGATGTCAGCCCTTCATACAGGATGACACCCAGATTCTTCACCTTTTTGGCAGCATCAAGCATGGAGGTACCAAGGCAAAGCCCCCTTTCTCTCTCCAACACTGCCGGTCTCATCCCCACCTGGCTCAATCACCAGTACTTCAGTTTTGTATTGGTTAAATCCCAGCCAACTCAATGACATCCAGCCCTGGATATCAGCCAGACACTAGTTCAGTATATCCACCACTCCAAGATCCAGAGGTGCAAAAGACAGATAGAGCTGGGTATCATCTGCAAAGCAGTAAATTCAACTCCATACTGCCTGATGATCCTGCCCAGGGGAAGCATATACACTGAAGACAACACAGGTGAAAGGACTGACCCTTGAGGTACATAAGAGTACAAGCCAATTGGGCGTGATGAGAAGTTACCCATCACAGCCCTCTGAGACCTGCCCCTGAGGTAGTTGTTTAACCAGCTAATATGTTTGCCTGTGAGTCCCACACACTCCCTGAGTTAATCCAATAAATGTCCATGGACAACAGTGTCAAATGCCGAGGAGAGATCCAGGAGACCAAGGACTGACCATTCTCCTCTATCCCTTGCCCAGAGCAAGTCATTATGCACCCTGACCAGAATAGTCTCAATGCTGAACATTGACCGAAATGCACACTGGAGAGACTCATATACAGTGTGTTGAAGGTCGCCAAATGTGTGTCTCCAGCTGTAATGTAACAACCTTCTCAGTAACCTTGCCTAAGAAAGGTGGGTAGAGACAGGCCAGTAGTTTGCCAGGATATCCAGGTTCAACATTAGTTTCTTTAAATGGAGTCTCACCAATGCACTTTTCAGTGTAGAAGGGAAGACCCCCTCTGACAAGGGACGCTGAATAATTCCGGCGAACACTGGGCCCAGCTGCCCATCCCAGCTCAGCAAGATTCATGTTAGGCCTGGTTCCATTTCACAGTATGTCAGTCACAGCTCCAAGATCACCTCTACAACCTCCTCAATCATTACTTACTGAAACTCATCCTGTGACCAATGACCACTGTTGCAACACCCCATTCTGACACTGCTAGGCTGTGACTACCCAGTGGAAAAGATTCCAACCCTAATAAACTCCTCCCATTTTTTTGAATGAAGCAGCCTTCATGGCCTCCAAGCTGGCCAGATACAAAAGTCTATTCACCACCTGAAAAAGCTGAGCTGGTTGGTTCCTCCTAGCCGCAATTTCTCTAGGCAGAAATTCTGCCTTCATACAAGAGATTACACTTTGATACTCACCATAGTGAATATTCAAAGCCTGTTTGTCTTCCTGGGCCCCAGATCTCCTCCAACACCTCTCCAGCCTCCTCCACTTTGCTTTCATCGCCCTCAGTTCACTGTCAATGCTCTGATTAACCTGCTACTCACTTGCATGAAATCTCAATACAAGGATAAGGAGGATCCTACTTCTGTTAATCTAGTACAAAGCATAAGAACACATTTCTGGAATGACACATACACTTCTAAAGTTTGTGAAGATGATAACTGCATCCTGGTCGCTCTCTTGGATCCTTGCTTCAAGGAAACTGTCAAGGCATTCTTTTAAGCAGAATAATGCAGTACAGAGTATCCATCTGGTCTCTGTATGTATGGCTCAAAAACAGTCTGAAAGCACAAGAACAGCACCAGAGGATGAACATCTGTCATTCCTTGCAGGTCCACCGACAGGCCAGGTGAAGGAGAAATAGCAGATAGGAGCCCAAGGTGTTGCCATTGCTACTGCAAAATGACAGGGAAGTCACTCATTTTTGACTCTAGGTCAACAGAGATCTACTGCTGCTGTTACACCCCCCAAAAAGCATCTACTGATGACAAACCACTGTGGGAACAACTGTCTGACTGTGGCTTGATGAAAAAGCATAGCAAGTCATGGTCTGACATAGTGATGCCTAAGGTGTCAGCAAAAAAATGGTGCAGGATGATCTGGAGGAGAATGTGGCACTAATAGAAGACAAGCCTCTATTGCACTAGTACCAAAAAAGAACATTTTGCCCTTGTCAACAGAGGTAGCTATTGAGTATCTCAGTTGTTCCCTTGCAAGTACAGGACATACTTAGAATTTTCAGCACAGCATGCAATATATACACCCACAAGAGAATGTGCATTTTGTCATTAGATGTTGTGTGGGCCTACAAAAGCATTATACAAACATTTTTTGTTTGAGCAACATTGGTCAAGTATTCTTGAACTAGCCTTCTTCATGGCTGGCACTGAACGGATGTAATAGAACCATTAACCTTCCATGTGGACCACTGCATCATCCTGTTGTTTTGGGTGCTTCACTGACCCATTACATTATATAATGTGATGTTATCCCCATTTCCCAGTGATCTTTAATTACTGACCGGCACACACTAGTTCAATGGGAAAATGTTGGTGAACTTTACCTTATTTGACAGTCCATGTTCCCAAGATTGAACTTTGGGAGGTTCACAGTGCCCTAGCTGAAATACTTCATCTCTTGAAAAATAACATTCTACATGGAACTTACCCAAAATTTGCAGTTCCTACATTGCCTTATTGGAAAGGAAGATGTGGTGCAGCTGGACATTCACATTCTAGATTGGAACCATGTGATAAGCTTTGTAATAGCAAATGTAAATACTGTACTTTAGGGTATAGTAAAGCTCTGCAGGCCCTAAAGTACTGAAATAAAATAAATAAAAAGTGCCTGTACCTGTCTACTGAAAAATAAGCCACAGTAAAAAAATATAATTGAAAGTATATATGTACTGTAAGTTACATATGTATTAGGCTGAGCTCACATAAAAAAATGAAAGTGGTCACATGTAAAGAGAGTGTGTGTGTCCTTTGGGAATAAATAATTTGTGAGCCTTTGAGCCATGCACATCTTAAAACTCAGGCTAGATTAAAACTTAATTATTATGATATGCGTTTAAGAAACCTTTATAATGGAGGCAAAAGAAAAGTTATGGCTGCTTAGGGAGTGGAGTTATTGGTTGTACTCCTGACTATTTCAGTTAAAGACCACATCAAATAGCAATATCAAATCTTTTTGAAATCAGAAAAAAGAAGAGTATGTCATTCACAGAAAACTGGTTGCATGGACAAGTATTTTTTACTGAGGAGCCCTATTCCAGGTGGTAGTGGCTCTAGTGGTATGAATGCAGCATCTCCCCTGGGAGGTCCTTCCAAGGAAAGTTTTCCTACCACGCTCACACAATTATCAGATCATAGAGAATTATTTGCAACTGCAGAACTCTCAGATTACTGCACTTACACAAACTGTCAGTTACAGGTTTCCGATTCCTCAAGTAAAGACGTTGAGACAGTTCAGGCTATGGCAAGACAACAACTACCTGCCGCAATTCAACTACTGATTATATACAGTTACAGCAGTAAAGGATGAGGGAGGTTAGCAGAGCAGAGCAAGTACATGGTTGAGGCGAGAAGAGAGAGAGGGGATATGATTGAAACATACAAACACCTCCATGGGATAAATAAAGTGAATAGCAGGGAATTGTTCAGACTAAGTGAGGCCACCAAGACCAGGGGCAACTCCATGGAGCTGGCAGGGACAAGTTTAAGAGAGATACCAGGAAGTATTTTTTCACAGAGAAGGTGGTGTAGGGGTGAAATAAGCTGCAGGAGGAGGTGGTTTGCATGAAATCAGTGGGGGCATTCACATGAGGGTGAGACATATACAATGGCTTGGTGAAGATAATACCAGAATGGGGGAGGAGGGCAGAGCGAAGAGCCTCTAAAGCTCTCTCATTCATTAGTTAGATAGAAATGGGCAGACATAATGGGCAAACACACCTTTTTTATCAACAGATTATATATTACTATGTTAATGTTAATTAAATGTTTTACTTGATATGAAATAAAACTGAGAAAGTTAAAAAGATATGCTATGAATGCTTACAGAAAGGAAAGATAGCAGTGGATCAACAGCAAAAATTAAGGTGAAAACCAGTTGTTGGGCTCTCAGGCCTTTGCCTCTAACCAAGATAATGTCCTGAGGCAGAAAGCTGAGTTCCTGTAAAAAACAACTTGGGTATAAGTACTTGAGAATAATGAGCTTTGCAGTTGCAATTGACACCAACTTTCAAAAGAAGCCAGAACACAGTGAACCAATGTTCTTAGAAGCTTAAGATCTGTCTGAAGATAACCCACCTTTATTTATTCATTTATTTTTGTTCACCAGGAAGGTTGGCTAGGATGTATCCTGTTTTCTACAACATCCTGAAGCAGACGAATCCAAGGCAGCAGCGGTTAACTTTCAAGAGTTATTCAATAACCATAATAAAACATATAGCATGCCAACACATACAAGAGATTACGTCAACATATAAGATATCATAAACACAAATATCCAATATCAATTTTCTCTCAGCAAGGTGACAAAGCATACAGGCATACAGCTAAACTTAATAATGCAAACTTGCCATGCAGTAGTGAAAATGAAAAATTTAAGACATAAGCTATCTACTCTCTGTACTTAGCCATCTAAGACACCTGCTGTATCAGCTCCATCAGTGGTGCCTTTTGAATATGCAGTTAGGGATGGGATATGGTCATTCCGGGTTTCAATCTATTCAGAAGAGATAGAGTAGGAAGGAAAGGAGGAGGGGTAGCACTTTACATATGGGAGCACATAAACATGATTCAGATTCAGGGGGAACAGGGGGAGTGGAAGTACTGTGAGTCACCCTTGGAAGCAGAAAGGGGCAGTCATTAGAGCAGGGGTGATATACAGACCTCTGTCACAGGGAGAGGAAATGGATATGGAGTTGCTGCAAGAGATCCAAAGGATGGCACAAAAGGGGGAGCTGCTGCTGATGGGGGACTTCAGTATTCCAGATGTGGATTGGAGCCTCCAGGCTGCAGCATTACCTACAAGCAGAGACATCCTGGACTCCCTGAAAGGGGCATTACTCAAACAACTAGTAAGGGAACCCACTCAGAAGGGGGTGACACTGGACCTTTTTCTGACTTTTGGGGACAGTGTGACCAACGTTATTGTGGAGGACCAACTCTGGACCAGTGACCATTGGAAGGTGTGGTTTAGTATATGGACGGGGTAGAGTCTAGCCACATGAGAATGAGGGTTCAAGATTTCAGGAGGGCCAGTTTTGAAAAAAATGGCTATATGCCTCAAAGAAGCCCTGGCTGGGTTACAAGAAATAAAAAGCATACAAGAACACTGGGAGGCGATAAGGGGGGTTGGGGGATTGATAAGGCTATGAGTCTTTGTGCTAGACAAGTCAGCAAAGGCAAGAAAAGGAGGAGACCATTTTGGTTCACTTGGGGGTGGTGGAAAGTGTGAGGGCAAAGAAAGCAGCCTTTATGCAGTACAAAAAAAAACACAAAAGGATGAAGATAGGGGAAATTAACTGGAGAGGCAAAGGGAGGTAGGGAAGGAAGTAAAGAGGGCAAAGGTGGCAACAGAGGAAAAGATAGCTAAGTCTATGAAGAGGGGGGGATAAAACATTTTTCAGATATATTGGGAAAAAAAGAGGAATACCAGGGGAGGGATTGTCAGGCTACAGGGGGAAGGAGGGGCCTCCATGGAGGAGGATGGCCAAAAGGCCGACATATTGAACAAGTACTTCCTTTCTGTCTTCACAGAGGAGGAGGTAGGAAATAAGCCTGAATTACACAACAGGTGCATGGAGGGTTGGGAAATAGACACTAGACCCTTTACTGCAGTCAGGATCCTAAAAGTATTGTCCAAGTTAAGAGTGGACAGGGCAATGGGCCCTGATGCAGTACACCCCAGGCTGATGAGGGAGCTCAGAGATGTACTGACTGAACCCCTGGCAACCCTGTTCAACCAGTCCATGGCAACTGGTGAGGTGCTGAGGGACTGGAGGAGGGCTGACATCATTATGCTCCACAAAGGGGGTGGTAGGAGGTAGCCAGGAAATTACAGGCTGGTCACTATGATGTCAGTGGTTGGCAAGGTAATGGAATTGCTCCTAAAGGAAAGAACTGAAGATTACCTTGAGATCAGCGGGCTGCAGGACCAGAGACAGCATGGGTTCACAGGAGGGAGGTCCTGTCAGACCAACCTGATACAGTTCTTCAATGGAGTGACCAGGGTAGTGGACCAGGGTGGGGCGGTGAACATGGCCTATCTAGATTTCAGCAAGGCCTTCGACACCGTCTCACATAAAGAATGGTAATGAAACTGAGCAGCCTTGGGGTGGGCCTAGAATCATAAAATGGGTAGAAATTTGGCTTGGGGACAGGAGCCAAAGAGTGGTGGTAAATGGGGTGCACTCTGAAGAGGGTAGGGTGACTAGTGGGGTACCACAGGGGTCAGTTTTGGGCCCTGTACTCTTCAATATCTATGTTAGTGACATAGCAGTGGGACAGTGGGGTATGCCTGTTTGCGGATGACACAAAGATCTGCAATAGGGTGGACACACAGGGGTGTGTGGAAAGGATGAGGGAGGACCTAGAAAAGATGAAGGAGTGGTCAAGAAGGTGTCAGGTAAGATTCAATGTAAAGAAGTGCAGGGTTATGCACTTGGGACACAGGAACCAGGGAGCAGTGTACACACTTGGGGGAGAGGTACTAGTGGTCACAAGGCAAGAGAGACACCTGGGAATTATCATAACAGATGACCTGAAGGTGGTGAAGCAGTGTTGGAAGGCAGCGGGAAAGGCTACCAAATATTTGATTTCATAGGGAGGGGCATCATCAGCAGGACGAGGGAGGTAATACGTCCACTGTACACTTCATTGGTGAGACCTCACCTTGAGCATTGTGTGCAGTTCTGGAGGCACCATCTTCGAAAAGACTGGGACTGACTGGAGAATGTGCAGAGGAGAGTGACTAAAATGGTGCAGGTCCTGCATTGGAAGACCTATTAGGAGAGGCTTAAGGAACTAGATTTCTACTCTCTGGAGGACAGGAGGAGGTTGGGGGACATGACTAAGACATTCAAATATCTCAAGGGAAAAACAAGGTGCAGGAGGAGAGTATCTTCTGGAGAAAAAGTTTCAGGGGCAACATGAGGAAGTTCTTCTTTACGGAAAGGGTGGTGGATGTCTAGAACTGCCTCCCAGCAGAGGTGGTGGGGGCAAGTACGGTCATAGGTTTTAAGTGTACATGGCATAAACACATGGGGGGTGGATGATGGACCCCACTAGTGACTTGGGTAGCACTATTAGGGGGGATTTTATTGACAGACTAGGTGGGCCAGGAGTCCTTATCTGCTGACAGAATCCACGAATTACTGGTTCACCCATGCTGGTATGCAAACAAAGAGTGCTTGGTAAATCAGAGAATAAGGAAAATGAGAGAATAAGGAAAACGGCAATGCACGGATTTTGTCACCCCCCCAGCCAGATCACACAATGTGTGCATGGTGTTCTCTAGGGGGCTGTGCACCCCACACCCCCCTAAACTACATAGAAGGAACTCTGGGTCAGGCATGCCATGAAGGGTGGGCAATGTGAACATGGTGTGAGTGGAGGACGCTCTGAAATCCGGAACACTCCTGTCACTCATGACATTGTTGCAGCACACACATTACGATGCTCTAATCAAAGCACCCTTACAATGGTATGCAGCAATTATCTTTGCTGGTTTTGATTTTTTTTCAGACTGAGATTTCATTCTAAGACTTGATAGATTGGGATGATGTCTAAAGTTCTGAGAGCAAAAATTCAATGTGCTTCTAGACCGTTCCTTTGTGAGCCAGAAATGGATCTGCACTGCTCGAGGAGGTGGCAGATTTAGGAGCTTGATTCCTTCTGCAGAGCCCATCCAAAGATCAGTAACAGATATCAGCAACATATTTATTTTCTTTGACCCAAATCCTTTAGCCCATTTTCCTCTACAAAGTCAGAATAGTGCTACATGAATAGCGCATGCTAATACAGCACGGTCTATACCGCACTATCCTGGATAGCGACAGAGGAATTACAACACTATGCAGCAAGCGTTATCCTGGTCACTGCCCAGGGTACTAGTAGCTGGATTAAGAGCCGGGGAACGGAGGAGGCTGGCTGAGCTGCTCCCATGATGTGGAGTGGTAATGCAGGAGCAGCTCAGCCGGAAATGTGGTGGAAACCAGGGTTCTAATCCCGGTCTCCACAATTTTACATTTTCCCTTATAATCCAACTCCAACTTGGAGTTGATTATTTTAATTACAGGGGGTACCAGGGGGCAGAGCCCCCAGCAAAAATGGTGACTTTTAGCGGTAGCAACTGCGAACCGCACTTGTGATCACTACCACTGGCACTGATGTTGGTGGCATTGTTTCCTGCCACTTTTGCTGTGAATGCTGTTTGGATGGCGCTGTTTTTTACAGCGCTGTTCATACAGGTGCTCTTATGACCTAGTGCCCATTTTCCATGAAAACATAATAGATTTTAAACCCAAAAAGGAGGCAACATTCATACTTAGCTGAAATTCTGAAGTAGCTTCAGATACCAAAGGTTGTGGAAGCATCCCTGGAAATAAATTAAAGATTTAGTGTGAGCTGAAAGAATTGAGAAATTGTAAAATAAACGTGCTTAATACTTAATCAGACAACTCCTGCCACAATAATTGCTAAGCCTGGGGAAATGCATGACAAGTAGGCTTAAGGGGGTTACAAATTTGGGCAAATAAGGCCATTTTCCCCCAGATACAAACCCCCTACATCTACTTGTCTGGTAGCAGTTTGGTGGAACATTTTTATTGTTTGGTACCTCCCCAGGAGAAGCTCCTTCTTAGGCCTATAAACCTTATGGTGCTGTCCCTCAAGAAACTGCTTGTGAAAACAGTTGTTAAGAGAGATGTAATGGTTGGGAAGTAAACACAACACACCCTGAGGACAGGCAACTAGCTGTTCTTGACTCTAAAAACCATGAGTCTCCATTTTTTTTATACTTTAGTTTTACTCAGAGGGAAACGATACAGAACATTGCAATTTATCTCTTAAGAAAACATGAAGAAATAGAGATAATGAAACCAATGAAAAGTACAAAAATATTTTTTTTTAATTTTAGGAGGGTTAAAAAGGCTATTAATTTTCAAATTGATTAAACTTGAGGTCATTTTATAAATAATTATGTAGTTATTCTGTATTTTCATGCTCCAAGCTGTATCATCTTTCAAAAAATGAAATATTAACTGCTAAGCATCACATTAGCCCAAATCACCTCCAATACCAATATGATATATGCTTACATTATAGCCCATAATGCCCTATTAAAGTCCATAGTACATAGAAGAAAATATAAAATAACTTTTCACAACAGTTTAAAAGAAAAGCTGAATGGTGTTTATTTTACAAGCATGCACTGAGTGGTATCTGATTCTTCCTCATCTTCAAGGTCCAACCCCAGATCTGTTGGTATCACAAAGTTTTTTCATACAATTCTTGAGCTGCATCAATATCAAAAAGATAATGCTGTGCAGGTACTAAAGATAGTACATGATGAGATAAATCTGGGAATAAGGGCTAGCAATGACCTCAGATTCAAATTTTACAACCATTACAACCAGGCAATTAAAAAAAATAGCGGTATACAGAGCTGTATCCACAGACATATTAAGAGTAGGAGGAAGGCAGTCATGCTTCCCCTCTATACTTCTCTGGTGCGCCCATACGTAGAGTACTGTGCCCAGTTTTGGGCTCCTGGGATTAGGGAGATATAAAAGCCCTGGAGAAAGTCCAAAGAAGGGCCACACGGAGAATGAAAGAGGTCCAGGGTTAAAACTATGCACCAAGGCTGCAAAATCTGGAGCTATATTCTTTAGAATGTCATAGATTAAGGGGGAACATGTGCCTGATCTTTAGAGCACTATCAGATTTACATCTATGGGAGCAGCTGGGACTTACCTTGAGGGACCAGAAATATAATACCAGAGCCCACCCCCTACAGATAAAAGGAGAGCGATATAATGCTCATACATGAAAACACTGGTTCTCTGTGAGGGTGGTTAAAATTTGAAATGAACTCCCAGTAGAAGTGGTAGCAAGCAAAACCATGGAAACTTTAAAGCACACCTTTGACTCCTACCTGATTAGTAACAATATTACTGGGTACCCCTAGAATTGAAATGAGCTATAATGGACTTCAGTCTCTATAAAGCTTAGAAACAACCTATGTAACCTAGGTAACCTATAATAATCTCCTTTCCCTGAAAGTTTACCTTCAGCTTTGCAGGTGGGTGAAAAACTGCTTTGACACCAGCGTGGATAAATTCTGCTTGAAGAGCCAGAAAGCATGTTCTCCAGTGTTGGATTATCAGACAGAACTCAGGGTACAAACGGAGAGTCTTACCTTCATACAGAAAACCTTTTCTTTGCCAAGTGAGTTGCAGAATGTGATTACGTCCAAGTAGGGATGAAATAGTGCAATGCACATATCTTGCTCCTGCATTTCCTGTGGCAGTTCATGATTAAGGGCAAAATACTGATTTTAAAGTCAGTGGAGGTTACAGAGAAAACATTTTGATATTATATGCTCCACTTCACTGTTAAGACCAACAGCAGGTATTTCAGGTGATTGTCCTAGAGGCTGGAGATCCTTCATAAGCAGGCTATTTTTTATTTTCTCAAATTTAGGTATATTCGACAATTGTTCATATAATGATGCATTTACTGCACCTTCCAGAGTCAGTACTGTTCTGGAAAGTGTCTTGGCATTTTTCTCAATTGAAACCATTCATTCTTCACAAGTTTGCAGCTTTTCCTTGGTTTGTGAACATCTTCTTGAGATTTTTGAGAAAGTACCATGGATTTTACTGAAAGAAGAACAGGATTCTTCTTGGAACTTCTTTAAATTTGGTGGACTGCATCTGACTAAGGAGGGAGTCACTGCATTTGGGAAGAAGTTTGACATCTTTGCAGAATATTTAAACTAGCAAATGAGGAGAAGGGTACAGCACCCGATAGGCCAAATGAGAAGAACACCCCTCCCCCCCTTAGCTAGTGGTCAAACAGGAATTCAGCATGTTTGTAGTTGATTTGCATCACCAGGTAAGGAAAAAGGTCTGGCTCCGCATACAATGCACAGTGGAAATGCCAGACCTCACCCATCAACTAACACACCAAAATCTGGCAAATGAAAAATCATGTACACAAATGCTCACAGTCTGGGAAACAAGATCCCAGATCTGCAGACAATAATAGCACGTAGTAGCCATTAGCGAGACATGGTTTACCAGTAACCACACTTGGGAGACTTCAGTACCTGGCTATGTACTGTTCAGAAGAGACTGAGGTGCAAAAGGGGGGTGGAGTGGCCCTTTATGTTAATGAAAATATCAAAGCTGCAGAAATTCAGAATACACATAAGGAGCCAGAAGAACTGTGGGTCACCCTGGAAACAGGAAATGGGACAGCCATACAAATTGGGGTTGTCTACAGGTCTCCAGACCAGAGGGAGGACATAGACACATTACTGTTAGAAGATATACAAAACACGACAGTTAAAGGGGAGGTTCTGATAATGGGAGACTTCAACATGCCAGATACAGATTGGTCAATAACAGCAGGAACATCTGCCAGAACTAGACACATGGTGGATTCCCTGCAGGGGAAGGGCCTCAAACAACTGGTACAACAATGAACAAGAGACAGGGCTATCCTAGATCTAGTACTGACTAACAGGAAAAGGATCACAGATCTCCAGGTAGAAGGTCACTTGGGGGCCAATGACCATCGCATGGTATGGTTCAATTTGGCCACTAGAAGTAAATCATTCCATTCCAAGGCAAACATATGGGACTTCAGAGGAGCTGACTTTGATAAGATGATCAACAGAGTTAAGCTAACCCTGGCAAAAAGAAATACAGGTGAGGGGGTACAGGCAAAGTGGGCAAGCATTAAGGATGCAATACTTGAAGCAACATCCCATTGTGTTAGAGAGAAAAGGAAGTGCAAAAGAAGAAGGAAACTACTTTGGTTCTCAAAAACAGTTGCAGAAAAGGCCATAGCCAAAAGTCTGGCCTTCAGGAAATATAAGGGAACGTAGCGGGATGAAAACAGGGCGGCATACCAAACTTCCCTAAGGGAAGCAGGGAAGGCAGTAAGGCAGGCAAAGACCCAAACTGAGGAAACACTAGCACAAACAGTAAAAGAAGGTGAAAAGACTTCCTATAGATACATCAGTGAAAGGAGAAAGTCCAGAGGGGGTACTGCTAAAATCAAAGGGGATAAGGGGGCATGAGAGGAAGAGGACCATGTAAAAGCATCTATCCTAAATAGATACTTCTGCTCAGTATTTACTGAAGAGAAGGTAGGTAGGGGCCACAGCTCAGCACCATGGACACAGGGTAGAGGGAGGTGTGTACTAGTCTCTTCACAAAAAAAGGGTCCTACAAGAGCTCACTTAGCTCAGGGTGGACAAGGCAATGGGACCTGATGGCATACATCCCAGGGTACTAAAGGAGCCAAGGGTGGAACTAGCAGAACCATTCTCAGAATTATTTAGTGAGTCTCTGAGCACAGGAGAGGTCCCAGAAGACTGGAGAGGGGCTCATGTGATCCTGCTCCACAAGAGTGGTAGTATGGAGGGGGCAGGGAACCACAGACCAGTCAGTCTTACCTCAGTAGCGGGCAAGATTATGGAGGCACTCCTTAAGGAAAGGATACTGCAACACCTGGAATCCACAGGAGCACAGGATCCAAGACAGCATGGATTTACAAAAGGAAGGTCCTGTCAAACTAATCTCATAGATTTCTTTGACTGGGTAACCAGAGTGGTGGACCAAGGGAGAGCAGTTGATGTCACCTACCTTGACTTCAGCAAAGCTTTCGACACTGTTCCACATATAAGATTGATTAATAAGCTGGGTAGGCTCGGGGTGGGTCAGAAGTTGGTCAACTTGGTGGTAAACTGGTTGATGGGTAGAAAACAAAGAGTGGTGGTAAACGGTATACAGTCAGAAGAGATGCAAGTCACAAGTGGGGTACCTCAGGGATCAGTTCTGGGGCCAGTCCTCTTCAATATCTTCATAAGTGACTTTGCAGATGGACTGGAGGGTAAGGTTTGTCTATTTGCAGATGACACGAAGATCTGCAACAGAGTAGATGATCCAGATGTGGTTGGCAGAATGAAAAGAGATCTTGATAAACTGGCAAAATGGTCAGAAGAGTGGCAACAAGGGTTTAACGCAAAGAAGTGCAAGATCATGCACATAGGGAAGAGAAACCCTGAAGCCACCTGTAGGCTGGGAAGGAAGTTGCTGGCAGTCACAAGGGAAGAAAGAGACTTGGGCATCATCATCTCCGATGATCTGAAATCATCCAAGCAGGCCACTAAAGCAGAAGGTAAGGCTAGGGGGATGTTGGGGTGTATTAGTAGGGGTATCACAAGTTGGAAGAGGGAGGTAATAATCCCTCTTTACAAGAGACTGGTTAAGCCCCTTCTGGAGTACTGCATGCAGTACTGGAGGCCACACCTTCACAAGGACATTAACCAGATTGAGGCAGTCCAGAGAAGGCAACCAAAATGGTGCAGGGACTCCATCAGAAAACATATGAGGACAGATTAAAGGAGCTCAATATGTATACCCTAGAGCAAAGGAGGGAGAGAGGTGATATGATCGAAACATTTAAACACCTTAAGGGCATTAACAAGGTGAAAGAGTCTAGCATGTTTCAATATAAGAAAAATAGCAGGACAAGAGGACACAGCATGAGATTAGAGGGAGGCGGATTAAGGGGTAATGTAAGGAAGTCCTTTTCACAGACACTTAGTACTTTCCTGGGAGCTGCAGGTAAGGAGCAGATTACACGGTGGTCAGACCATCTGTTGGGGAAGGGGTCCTGATGGGAGAAATACTGACTTTTAACAGGCATATATGGTGTTGCAGAAGTAGGACCCCCACCCATGCTTGCGTGATTACATAAGAAAGAGCTGTACTGATACGGCATTTGCTTTGCTTTAAGGGCATTTCAGGTGTTACAGTGGCAAACAGCAATATACGTGTACTGGGCAGTGTTTTTCTGTGAGGCAGAAGCATAATCGGGAATGCATATGTCGGGCAAATGACATAATAAGAAGGTTATGCCCATGTTATGGTGTGGCAGCAGGTGACACAATCCATGCCCCCCATTAACTGCATATGCTTAAGTATCCTTTGAATGGTGAGAGGGCATCAGTGAGCCAGATAGGTCTGAATCCAACCGCATGCAAGAGGCACTTGGAAAGGGACAATAATTTGCCAAAGAGGGATGACTGGCAGTGCTGCCAGGTAGTGAGAGCAGCCCCAAAGTAATGGAAAGCAGAGGCAATGATGTGCTACTCATGGAAGGAAAGAGGGTTATAAATAAAATGCATAAAGCATTACATCGCTTCCAAGGCAATGAAAGTCTAAAGGGATCACCTTGCTGGCCCTTATCCTAAGTGTTTCTTGTACAGCGATTGCAATGAATATGTACAGTCATGATACAGCCCAGAAATAAACTTGGTTATCAAATACATCCTAACTTTCTTCAGACTGTGATTGGGATTTTTCCAAGCTCATGTGCATTAGAGCTGTGCTGATAAAGAACTGCACATGTGCACAGAAGAGATTAATGGTAATTCATGTGTTTGTATATAAATAGAGACTCATGGGGGTGCTTGGGAGGTTAAAAGAGCAACACAATGATTTTCAGAGCTCCGTTACAAACAAAACTTAATTCTCCGTGAACGTCCTTAAACTTCCAAATACTTACAGCTAACTTCATGGCACAGTCAAGTATCAAAGTAAAGGACCTAGCACAGGGTAAGTTAGGTAGTATTGAGAAGTTTCTTTCCCCAAGACAGGGAAAGCAACTCAGGCATGAGAGAATGATGGTTCACCTCTGCTGATAACATCCTGATATGTACACAAAGCCAAAAGCACATGCAGAACCTACACTGCAGTCCATTCAAACCCTACTGATGGGGTTCCATAGAAACATAGAAACATAAAAGTTGATGGCAGATAAGGACCACAAGGCCCATCCAGTCTGCCCATTTTTTTTCTACCTTATGAATATGCCATCGGCCTTTGCTCTGTTAATGGCCTATCTATTCATACTCATCTGTATTGCTTCCTTATGCCTATCCCATGCCTGTTTGAAGCCCTGCACTGTATTCATATCCACCACTTCCTGAGGTAGGCCGTTCCATGCACCCACCACATTTTCTGTGAAAAAGAACTTCCTCACAATACCCCTTAATTAGCCTCCCTCTAATCTCATGCTGAGTCCTCTTGTCCTGCTATTTTTCTTATATTGAAACATGCTAGACTCTTTCACCTTGTTAATACCCTTAAGGTGTTTAAATGTTTCGATCATATCACCTCTCTTCCTCCTTTGCTCTAGGGTATACATATTGAGCTCTGTTAATCTGTCCTCATATGTTTTCTGATGCAGTCCCCACACCATTTTGGTTGCCCTTTTCTGGACTGCCTCAGTTTGGTTAATTTCCTTGTGAAGGTGTGGCCTTCAGTACTACATGCAGTACTCCAGATGGGGCCTAACCAGTCTCTTGTAAAGAGGGATTATTACCTCCTTCTTCTGACTTGTGCTACCCCTACTAGTACACCCTAACATCCCCTAGCCTTATCTACTGCTTTGGTGGTCTGCTTGGATGATTTCAGGTCATCAGTGATGATGATGCCCAGGTCTCTTTCTTCCCTTGTAACTGCCAGCAACTCCCCTCCCAGCCTATAGGTGGCTTCAGGGTTTCTCTTTCCTATGTGCATAATCTTGCACTTCTTTGCGTTAAACCCCAGTTGCCACTCTTCTGACCATTTTGCTAGTTTATCCAGATCTCTTCTCATTCTGCCCAGCCCATCTGGATCATCTACTCTGTTGCAGATCTTAGTGTCATCTGCAAACAGACAAACCTTACCCTCCAGTCCATCTGCAATGTCACTGATGAAGATATTGAAGAGGACTGGCCCCAGAACTGATCCCTGAGGTACCCCACTTGTTACTTGCATCTCTTCTGACTGTATACTGTTTACCACCACTCTCTGTTTTCTGCCCCGTCAACCAGTTTGTCACCCAGTTGACCAACTTCTGACCCACCTTGAGCCTAACCAGCTTATTAATCAATCCTCTATGTGGAACAGCATCGAAAGCTTTGCTGAAGTCATGGTAGGTGACATCAACTGTTTCCCCCTTGGTCCAGCACTCTTGTTACCCAGTCAAAGAAATCTATGAGATTAGTTTGACAGGACCTTCCTTTTGTAAATCCATGCTGTCTTGGATCCTGTGCTCCTATGGATTCCAGGTGTTGCACTATCCTTTCCTTAAGGAGTGCTTCCATAATCTTGCCCACTACTGAGGTAAGACTGACTGGTCTGTAATTCCCTGCCTCCTCCCTGCTACCACTGTTGTGGAGCGGGACCACATGATCCCTTCTCCAGTCTTCTGGGACATCTCCTGTGCTCAGAGACTCACTAAACAGTTCTGATAATGGCTCTGCTAGTTCCACCCTTAGCTCCTTTAGTATCCTGGGATGTATGCCATCAGGTCCCATTGCCTTGCCCACCCCAAGCTTATTGAGCTCTTCTAGGACCCTTTCTTCTGCAAAGGGACTAGTGCTCACCTCCCTCCCCCCCTGTGTCCATGGGGCTGAGCTGTGGGCCCTGACCTACCTTCTCTTCAGTAAATACTGAGCAGAAGTATCTATTTAGGATAAATGCTTTTACATTGTCCTCCTCACACACGCCCTTTTTTCCTTTGGTCTTAGCAATACTCCCTCTGGGCTTTCTCCTTTCACTAATGTATCTACAGAAAATCGTGTCACCTTCTTTAACTATTTGTGCTAGTGTTTTGTTGGTTTGTGCCTTTTCCTGCCTTACTGCCTTCCCTGCTTCCCTTAGGGAAGTTTTGTATGCCTCCCTATCTTCATCACGCTGTGTTCTCTTATTTTTCCTTAAGCCAGTCTTTTTGCTCTGACCTTTTCTGCTACTGTTTTTGAGAACCGAAGTGGTTTCCTTCTTCTTTTGCACTTCCTTTTCTCTCTAACACAATGGCATGTTGCTTCAAATAGTGCATTCTTAATGCTTGCCCACTTTGCCTGTACCCCCTCATCTGTATTTCTTTTTGCCAGGGCTAGGTTAACTCTGTTGGCCACCTTATCAAAGCCAGCTCCTTTGAAGTCCCATATTTCTGCCTTGGAATGGGATGATTTAGTTGTGGTGATAGTCACTGGCCCCCAGGTGACCTTCTACCTGGAAATCTGTGATCTTTTCCCTGTTAGTCAGTACTAGATCTAGGATAGCCCTGTCTCTTGTGGGTTGTTGTACCAGTTGTTTGAGGCCTTCCCCCTGCAGGGAATCCACCATGTCTGGTTCTGCCAGATGTTCCTGCTGGTATTGACCAATCTGTATCTGGCATGTTGAAGTCTCCCATTATCAGAACCCCCCCTTTAGCTGTTATGTTTTGTATATCTTCTAACAGTAATGTGTCTATATCCTCCCTCTGGTCTGGGGGCCTGTAGGCAACCCCAGTTCTTATGGCTGTCGCATTTCCTATTTCCAGGGTGACCCACAGTTCTCCTGGCTCCTTATGTGTATTCTGTATTTCTGTAGCTTTGATATTTTCATTGACATACAGGCCCATTCCACCCCCCCTTTTTGCACATCAGTCTCTTCTGAACAGTACATAGCCAGGTACTGAAGTCTCCCAAGTGTGGTTACTGGTAAAACACAACTCGCTAATTGCTGCTATGTCCAGTTTAGCCTCTGTCATTATTGCCTGCAGGAATGAGATCTTGTTTCCCAGACTGCAAGCATTCGTGTACATGATTTTCCATTGGCCAGAATTCAGTGTGTTAGTTGTTGGGTGAGGTCTGGCATTTCCCCTGTGCATCGTATGGAGAGTTGGACCTTTTTCCTTACCTGGTGATGCAAATAAACTGCAAACATCTTGAAATCCTGTTTGACCACTAGTTGAGGAGGGAGGGGTGTTCTTGCCATTTGATGTATGGGGTGCTGCACCGCTCTCCCCATTTGCTAGTTTAAATATTCTGCAAAGATGTCAAAGTTCTGCCCAAATGCACAGACTCCATCCTTAGTCAGATGCAGTCCATCAAATTTAAAGAGCATTTGCTCCCAAAACTGTTGCCAGTTCCCTACAAACTTGTGTCCTTTTCCTGGCATCAGCCCTTGAACCACATGTTTAGCTCCCCATCTCCCATTATCTGACCTTCCATCCATCTGTCCCCCTCTCCCAGACTGGCAGGATCTCAGAGAAGGAGATGCCGGATGAAATGGATGATAGTTTGTCACCCAGCCTGGTCAGGTGTTCCTTGGTCTCCACAACTGACCAGCTGGTGAGATCATTAGTCCCTATGTGTTCCAGGATGTCAATGTTTTCTCTTGCTTCCTGAACAATTTTAGCAATGTGGTCAATGTCTCTCCATGCTGATGTACCTGGCATACATCTGACCATTACCTCTGGCTGGAGATAGGCATCAACTCCCCAAATCATGGAGTCTCCTATGATCAGATGTTTTTTGGATTTCCTTTTTGCTTTTTTGTTTTGGTTCCTGTTTTGGGCGAGTTTTGTTGTGCTAGCTCCTGTGCTACAGTGTCCTGCTCTGCAGTGTCCTCTGCCCCTTTGTTTAATTTCAGAGATAGAGGCAGATACCTATTTGTAGTTTTTATATGATTTGTGGAGGTTATATGTTGGCGAGCATCAAGTGATGGGACACCCGATTTGCCTCTCCTTACCACCTGCCAATCTCCCAGACCAGCTACCGTCTGCAGTCGAGGTGCTTCTGTTGCATGTTGGGAAAATGGCAGATGGTTCTTATAATATATTTCCTCTTGAATATGAAATTTGAGGCACGCAATCTCTGCCCATATCTGTACAACAACATACAATCAAGTTACAGAAATAAACAGAAAATACAACAAATGCTAAACAATTAGTACAAAGACAAATCACATGACTCCCATAAATATTTCAGCAATGTCTGGTGATTATAATATCAAATTAAGTAAAGGTGAAAACACATTCTGCGAGTAGAAGAAAAAAAAACCAAAAACAACCAGTTACTGACATCCATCAGGAGATGAGCGTTAAGGGAGCACAGTGTGGAAAAAGGGGTAGCAGCCTGGAGGTCAGGCTTAGTCAAAGGTCCTTGAAGGAGGAATGAGATCATGACCATGCTAGTGGAGAGAAGGGCATGGGTCAAGGGAGCTGGTGCTGGGGGGGGGATGAATGATTGATATGAGTGGGACCATGAGATAAGGGGAATGGAAAGGTGCAGGGGAGATGCAGGTACAGTATTGGAGGCACTACAACACATGTAGTTACATGTGTTGGAGTTACAACACACATAGTTACATTTCATCAGTTTTCTTGATATCTAGATAAAAAGGAGTTTTTTGTAGGGTAAGGTATCATTTCTTGTATTTATCAGATATCATTTCTGCAATTGCAATTATTTATACCCTTGATCAATTGTATGAGCCGACAGTTATATAAAGATAATTGCATTTCCAATGAGTACCATTTTACATTTAAACAAAAAGTATCCCTAAGAGTGAGCTACTTGTTAAACCTACCATTAATTTAATGTAATTCATTTTTACTTACTTAAGACTTCTATTTTCGTATTTTCTTTGTGCCAGCAAGTAAAAGGTAGTGTAAATACCATACTGTATGCAAACAAAGATTTCCTAACGTTAAAATTAGTTTGAATTCTTCTATTTGATGAAAACACTAAATGCAGTCCTTTTGGGGAAAAAAGATGATTAGCCTCTAAGGTGAGAGTCACATCAGTTGTAATCTGTAGAGACAAAAGGACTGCATTTAGCGTTTGAATCAAATACAAGAATTCAAACTAATTTTAACATTGGGAAATCTTTGTGTGCATATAATATAATATTTACACTACCTTTTACTTGATGGCACAAAGAAAAATATGAACATAGAAGTCTTAAGGAAGTAAAAATGATTTACATTAAATGAATGGCAGATTTAACAAGTAACTCACTCATAGGGATATTATTTTTAAATGTGAAATGTTACTCTAACATTGAGAAAATGCAATGATCTTTATGTAACTATGAGCTCATACAACTGGTCAAGGGTATAAATAACCATAATTGCAGGAATGGTATCTGATAAATATAAGAAATGAAACCTTACACTACAAAAAAAATCATTTTTATCTAGCTATCAGGAAAATTGATGAAATGTAACTACATGTGTTGTGACATGTAATTATAGTACTTAATTCAAAGGTACAGGTTTATTTTTCTTCATGCGTACTGAAATTCACTGATACAGACATAAGGATATGTTAATTGATTGTGTATATAACCACTGCTTTTTTAAGGTTCAAAGCAATAGAAGAGATAGGACCTTATGTTTTATTTTTGGTTTCTCTAATACAGAAAATGTATCCATAAGGAGCAGAACTACAAGTTCCAATTTAGACTTCACATTGCAACCCTGGTATGGGTAGAAATATTATGATTTTTGAAAATGCTGCAGCTATTTTGATTCTATAATAAAGGCTGTTATCTATATAAGAATTGAATTTGCACAACTTGAAGATTCTTCACAGACTGTGGACTTAAATATAGAGATAGAAATTGATGATATATGATTGTCCTTAGTAGAGTAATCAAAACAGTTTGAGAAATTGTTGCATATAAAAATATGTGTATGAAAATTATGAAGTTTTGTTTATTTATGTATAGAGCCTAGCCACTGAGGAATCCCACATAGGGTGAAACATTGGGCATGGTAAGGGGATTGATTGTGAAACACGTAACATAAAAAGAAAAACTGATTATCTATCTTGAAGTGTGTCTGGTACCTTTAAAACTGATTTGCTTGGAATGTTCTGCTTGACCAGCCCCATCTAACTATGAACAGCAACCAATTAGAGGAGCACCCACCCAGATCTGTAACCCTGTGAACCATTTACAACATCCAAACACAGCCTTGTATAATTGCATGATCTAGTTATATGGGAAGGGGAATGCTGGCCAGGACACCTGGGATCTGAACCTAACCAGAACAGGACAATGGATAGGCAGAGGGGATCTCTGTATAACACCTCATCTAAATGATGGCACACTCTGACAGTACAGCAACCACTTAGTACTGCACTCAGGTGTCAGAATTTATAATTTGAATAAGCCCAGTCCTGGTGTGGACTAGAACTCATGATGTTTTGGCCCAGAGGCAAATGTGCTGTTATTTGAGCCATGCTGACATCTTAACTTACTCACCTAAGAGGACAACTGGAACTGGAGAGACAGGTTGTATCAGAGGGAAGGGAACCAAGAGGAGAACACTGTTTGAAAAGTGGAAGATTTAAAGTTAGGGACAAAGAAAGTATGAGACTCCACAGAATGGAACAAGTCTAAGTGGAGTAGGACACAAGGGAGAGGAGGGATAAGGAGGGAGAGAGGGAGGGAGGAGAGTTGGTATTTAAAGAGAAAGGCAGCACAATATGAGAGGTGGCAGGAAGCAAAAAGGGGACGGGAGAGATTCAAGTAGAGGGAGCAATGATGGGTACAGGGAGGGGCATCAGATGCAAAACAACAGAAGTCATGTGAAGACTGGTAAGAGAAGAATTGGAGCAGAACCAAAGACCACATCCATATAGTTGAACATGGTAGGATCATCTTGGTGAAACTCTCCAAGTAGGCTGGGAGAGGTAAGCAAGCCTCGTTGCAATAACAGGCACCAAGCTTGGGGCAAAGTTTTTTCTGGATGGCATCAATATGTGTAGAAAAGTCCAGTCTTCTATCAAGCCACACACCAAGGTACTGGAAGTGAGGAACAACTTCAAGAGGAGTGCCATCCAAGGTAGCGAAGCCTTCTGGAGAAGGAAGCCTAGCAAGCTTTTGTCTTGTAGCAAAGGCCATTGACAGCATCTTTTTTGTATTGACCATGAGATGGTGTGACTGGAACCACCACTGTGTACTTATATTGCTAAAGTCAGAGGCTTTTCTTGCACTGACCCCGGAAAACTGAATAGAAATAATTAATGGAGAATGTCTCCACTGTTTGACTGTTAACTCCCCCCACCTCAAGCCTTGGGGAAACACTAAGGTCAAAAAGTGCTCATAAACAAGAAGGCTACATCAAAAAGAAATAAAATAAGATCACAGTGGTATGCATCAACTGAACACTTAACCCTTTCCCTGTGGCTGCTGGGTATTCTTGATGTGTAATTGCAGTCATGCTACTGCAGGTACCGAGTTAACTAAGTTTTTAGATGAACTGTTAATTTGTGGCCAAACGGTAGTTGTTTTAACACAGAAGACTTTAATGGTGCACAGGGGGATGTATTTACTTGCAGGAGCACAATGTATCATAACCAATCATAGTGACCTACAGTTTATAGGATTGTCTGCAAAAGACATAGGTCAGACTGCCTTTTTTTCTGGTTGGAAATTGCAGCATTGCTGCAAAAAAAAGATGGCAGCTGGAAGAGCTCACTGTCTTCTCTTGTAAAATGTGTTTGTTCGTTAGTGAAAGAAAGAGGCTGGGGAGGTGCAAATAAGTAAGTTTAAAAATTTAATAAAACATTTTGATCTGCAGTGTCCCCATTGCTGGCTGAATTGAAGCTCAGAAGGGGTAAAAAAATATAAGAGGAAATAGCTTTCTTAGGTACACATACATGCCTGTACTGTTCACCTTCCTTTAAATGCAAATATAAATGGAAATCTATAATAGTATGCCTGGGTAGACCTAGTGGACCTAATATTATATGCTGCAAATTGCATTGTGATATTGCAAACAGAAAAAAAAGATATTAGGATTTAAAGATGAGGGCCATATATTCAAAGGGCATGCACCTGGCTGTGGATTAGCATGGCTTTCAACCCTAAATCTTGCTACTGGTGCAATATCCAAAAGAGGGACTTGCGCAGTGCCAGTGCCCCAGAGTGCAAAGACAATGTATGCAGTCCATCAACAGGGGGCATGCCAATGCATATGCAGCACATCCAGATATTCAGCCCGGGATGTGCGGCACAAATATGCTGGCATAACCCTGAGATGCACCACATACCGGAGCACAAAGTTGAGCCCAAAAAAGAAGGCTCAAATGGTAGCCACCCACAGGTGTGCTGCTGTAGTGCAGGGTGCAACACAAAGGCCACCAGCCATGGGTGGCTCCCCCCAGAACACCATCTACAAACACCCACATAACAATCTTGTGGTCCAGTCATACACCTCTCCCTCCCTGTAGCCTGATCACCATAAAATAACTGTATAAATATTCCGTTAGTCTAGTGGTCCCTCCACCCCACCTGTAGCTCCAATCACCATAAACAAACATGTCAATTATTCCTTGGTAGTCTAGTGGTACCCCTCACCCTTCCCAATGCTCCAATCACCATAAATGAATTTATTGCCTAGCCCTGGCAGTCTAGTGGTACACCCCCTCCCAATTCTCTGATTGCTGTAAATTAATTTATTCCCCATCCCTGGTAGTCTTGTGATACCCCCCCCGCCCCGCCGGTAACCCCGATCACTGGTAAACCTTACTGAAATAAATCCCTGGTGGTCCAGTGGCACCTCTCACCCTCACAGGATCCCTGCCACCCAGCTCCCCTCCATCATTAGCAGGCAGCAGCAAACCCACCCACATACTGCCATGGCTGCCTGCCGAATGACAGCTTACAGTATCAGCTGTAAGCCCATTGGTCCACACTGTGGACCAATGGGCTTGCAGTGCATACTGTAATAGTCATTCACAGGCAGCTGCAGTGGTATGCGGGTGGGTTTGCTGCTGTCTACCAGTGATGGGGGAGCTGGGTGGCCAGGGGGTCCTGTGTGGGTGGGAGGTGCCACTGGACCACCTGGGATTTATTTCAATTGGGTTTACTGGTGAACGGGGTTACAGGCGGGGTTAGAGGACTATTACTAGACTACCAGGGCTAGGGAATAAATTCATTTACTGTGATCAGAGCATTGGGAAAGATGGGAGTTACCACTAGACTACCAGGGAATAATTGACATGTTAGTTTACGGTGATCAGAGCTACAGGTGGGGTGGGGGAACCGCTAGATCACCAGAGAATATGTATACAGCTATTTTACAATGATCAGACAATGGGGAGGGAGAGGGGTACCGCTGGACTACCAGGTAATATTTAAAAAGTTATTTATCAGTGATTGTGGCTACGGGGAGAGGGGGGTACCACTAGACCCCCTCTGGCAGCACCACACATTGTGCAGGGTGTCATGCGCATTTTGCTGGCCAGCCCTGCACAACTCATGCAAATTGGGCCATAATGACATGCAAATGGCCCCATTTGTGTCTTGCATACCTTATGGCCCCATTTGCATACTGCTGGCTGAATATCAGGAATTTGTGCACAATGTAACTCTGTTGTGCTGGCACAATTCCCATTCCTGGTATTCAGCTCTGTCTGGGGGGGTGATGCACCAGCACATTATATTTGTGCAGTACGCATTACCTGATATATTTAGAGGAGATGTGCCATTGCTCATCTCTTTTGAATATTTCCCTTTGTTGCACCAGCGCAACACAGTTGCACTGAGCCACTACATGCACCATTGCCATGCACAACTCTGAGTATCTGAGCCAAGGTCTAAATTACAGTCAAATTGCCAGCTGCAGGAGGGAAAAAATTATTCCAATAACCAGCAGTTAAAGGGTTAATGAGCAACCCCCTTTCCTGTTTTCTAAAGAGAAACATTCAGAAGTTTTTTTATGAAGTGAGCTGCTTTATGCCTTGTCCCCATAGTCAAATCATAAGCTGACTACCAGAGCTAGAGACCTCAGAATGGTATGCATGCTGCCACTGACACTTATGTTATTCTACACTCCTGAGTGGTTCTGAGTCTTTAATATGGAAGCTAGATCACCATATACCAAGGTTTGGTTTGATGCATGTCATCAATGTCTGGGGAAATGTTCATTTAGATTCCCCTGTGATTTTTGAGGGAAAAAGGTTATGAAGGACAAACAGATTTAAAAAAGAATGTTCCTTTGATCCCAGTACTGTCTAAATCAAGGAAGATCTGCTGAGACGTGACCAGCAGTCAGGAGCATTAATCTGTCCTATAGTGTTGCTGAGATGTCAATCCTGCTACAACCATTGGTGACGAGGTGCACTTGCCTGAGCATCAGTTTGTGAAAATCAGTCTGGGATACTGCTAAAGTCAAATTGCCCTCAAGAGCCCCACTTCTGTGTCCCTGAAGATATCAGATAAAAGTGGAATGAAACCTTCCATCAAATGTAGCTGCCTGCACATGGTAGTCTCATGAGATGGTGTCACTTATCATTGTCTGATCCACTCTCTAGTCTTGAAATAGAGCATCTCAGTGGCATATGTCTTGTAAAGAATCCTTAACATAAGCAACATATTGTACAGTCTTGATTATCTTGTTTATCTTCTCTTTCTTCTAATCAGGTTATCTTTTCTGGAATGCTATAATTATTTCATTTGGTCCCTCTCTGCCATGTTGTCCACTGAGCTGACAAGGACCTCTACATTCCCAACCCTGAAATGCAGTTGTTTAAGCAATAAGGTATGACAGGGTGTGTGTTATTGTCTAATAACGTCACTCCTTTGGTGGGTTGAAGCACCCGGCATAGCCGAATGCTTCCACCACCCCAGAAGTGACTTTATTAGACAATAACACACACCCTGGAGTGCCTTATTGCTATTATACAATGGCTCATTTAAAAAAAATATTAGAAAGCTTAAAAAAATGTTGTAACATTTTAATTTCTATTCTTTTTCTATGGGAGCCATATTTTGTCAATATAAGAAAAAGTAGTCCGGTAGGTGGTGCTGCTGCTTATACTTTTTATTTTTTATTTATTATACATATCAGAATTACAACCCTTTGAGTCAAGGACTCGTTTCCAAAGGCTCCACATCAGTTCCAGTGGATTCAACACATAGAGAGCAACACAAATGCAATATGATAGACAGGAGGTTACAGAAGTTTTTTGTTACATACCAAACAGTGAATAGCAAACAGTATTCATATATTTGCAGGTGTCAGAACAAACAACATAGAATCCTGAGCCATCCAGTGCCCAGATAAGAGTTACAGTATACAATACAGTACAGAGGTCTATACAGTGCCAAAGCTAGGCTCCAAGGACAAATACAGTAAATTCAAATTGCAGCCTGAGATAAGGCAATTGTCATCAAGAGTCTAGGAAAAGGGCCGGAAGGGAGTGGGGCACCCTATGGGGATCCTGCTTGTGGAGCTTATCTGCAGCTGGGGCGGGTGGAGAAAAATGAGGCCTTGAGAGCTGCCTTAAAAGGACCTATTTTAGTGAATGAAGAGAGTGAGGAGGGGAGGGCGTTGAACCAGAGTGGGGCCCTGTAACAAAAGGATCTCTGGGCGAGTGATGTCCACACCCTCGGGACTCTGAGAGCAGCCTTAATGGAGCCACAGGTAGAGGCAGAGAGGGAAGCAGGGTGGAGGGAGGTGGACACCCCTTGGGGAAGAGACCTAGAAGTATTTATTTAACCAGGAGGCACGTCTAATATTGTACTGTGGGGTTCTTGTACATGGTCAACCCCTTCCCATCCCCCAACACATTCGTTGTTTTGTGGTGACCTTTGCTCTACCATTTCATTTAAATCAATGTAGTTCCACTGTTTGTCCTGTGAGCTGGTAAAGATTTTTTTAATAAAGTCTCCCCTGTGCAAAACTATAGCTAGTAAAAATGATTGCAGAGCCAAGCAGACACTTCCGGTTTCCCGTGTTCAGTCAGACGGTAACTGGGCATCATCGGAATGCATAAGGTATTGTGGTAAACTGCCTTATTTGAATGGCCAGAGTGTGTGTATGTATTTGCTGACAAACCACTATGGCTTTGGGTTTCTTGTGGAAGAGGACGAGCATGCATGTTTTACCTAGACTGAGGCAGCATTGTCTGTGAAGTGAAAGACAGATGGCTGCTGTTTTTTTTTTAAGAAGCCGAATCTGACAGCTTTTATGTGGGTTAAGCAGGTTTTCTGTGAACTAGCTGTAGGGGTGAGACACACAGGCAGTGAACTTTGTGCCTGGGAGGGGGGGCAGCTAAGCTGTGCTAGCTTCAGGCCATAGTTGGCTTTGCTGTGACTTTTGTCATGAGGGAGGGATTTATTTAAGTGTTCTGTGGTCAGTTGTGTGCCCTGACTCAATACAGTGATGTTGTAGTTCAATAACATCACTATCCAAGGCACACACTGACAATCAGGTTGCAAGATATTATCTTGCTATTGTATAATCACAGTTTACAGTGCCCCCCAGAAAGATGAAACACTGTGTAATTACTGAAGATGTCACATTTCCTGCATGACAAATTTGGAATAATTACTATTGGATTACATTGGTTCTTGCAGTATCCTATATGATATCACTGTCTGAAACTGTAATAATGTGTTTCATCCTGGGGTCAACACTGTACCTTAAAATGTTTAAACTCAGAGGACATTTTAGAAAGAAACAGTTTAACTCTTTACCACCTGGTGTGCTTTTGAAGTACAAGCTTTTCATTGCATAACCTTGATTAAAAATGGCCGCCCTGGCAAACTTGAGTTAATAGATGAAAGTTCTGCAAAGAATGTATCTGCCTTGTCCCCTTCTCTCTGTGGATCATCAAGAGAGATGAGAGGAGCATCTGCTTTGTGTTTTTTGTGACAGTTGTGTGTGTGATGGCTGTGGTTGCTGAAGGGCGTTGGAGACCACCTGCAATGACAGTTTAAAGATTGTATCTGACATTTTAGCTGTAACTATCTGATTTGTATTTTTCCATATTCCAGGCCATTCAATTAATCTATATTTGACCATTCTAGTCACTGAAGCAAATCTTATTAGCAGCATTTCAATGTTTCTGACTTCCCTGTTGTGTGCATCGTGTGATGTCTCTAGTTTGTTATTTTTACAAGGATGCAGCATCATTTGAAAACAAGGGCTTCAGCTGATCTTATAAATCTGAAATCACTTATTAGGCATTTAGACATATCAAACAATAGATTGTCTGTTTATGAAAAATGAACTAGCAATGAGTTTCCCTTTTGAAGACTGCATTCCATAAATGTCCAATGTTCCTTCCTTTATACTTACACATTAGCAGTTTGGCATTGGCACACTTAGCTTCAAAGAAATGTCATTTTCCAACTAACATAAGTCAGAGATACTCATTACAGAAGGCAAGGGATACATAAACATACAGTATATAGTTTTGGTGTGGCCCTTTGAACTAAATGGGGTCTTTTATTCCTTTAATAAGCATTGCCAAAGGTCCTGAAATATAATTAGTGTGTGTATATTAGAAACTGGTGTTTTGAAATGTTGTTATGGACTACAGTATGCAATTCCAGTAAAACAAACATTTTATCTGATTGGACTCTGCACTCTCTATGGACATAACTAAATTACAATATTTTCTTTGATGTGTAGTGACAAGGTTATGTTTCAAATAGCTACAGAGTTAATTCTTATTGTTGTATATGTTGAAGTAAAGCATCCTATTTTTCATTAAGCCAGTCTGACAGTACTTTAAAGGGACACTGTCAACCTCCTTAGGCCTCGGAGTGTCCTTAGTTTAAAAAATACACCTTAAAGCACTTCACATTCTGGTAGAGACTGCTGATGTAGCTGGTTGTTTGATTCTGATTATTTATTTCTTTTAAGCAATGAAAAACAGACTTCCCACCATATTGGTGTTATCACACAAAAATATGTTTGTTTACATTCCATGATCAACCCCCCCCGCATTGTTGCTGGACCTAGGAACACCCCCAGTATGTTCCAGCCACTCATTATGCAGTAGGAGTAGAGGAGACTATTGTATCATGAGTGGCAGCACTGTTTGGGGGTGATTCTATTGTTCTGGAAGTATGCAATAAAAATAGATCCAGGATTCAAAACAAAACAAAGTTGTTTATAACTATACACTAGCATGCATTTCAGTCCTATTGAGCAAACAGGCAGATACAAAAAACAGCAACATCAATGAGCTTTAGAGTAGGTAAGCACTCATAAAATGTGGGGTATGAACTAGAAATAATAGGATGCAAAAAGAAAGGTTGATGGTATCCCTTTAAAAGACCATTCATGATTGATAGCAGTATGTCAAGAATTGCAGAAAAATGACTACTTCAATTCAAGCATTATGAAATAAAACAGGAAAAAAAAGGTGTAAAACTTGTCTGCATCTGCCACACTAGGAACTTTCAAGGTCCCGATTCATGAATCAGGTCATCAGATGCACTATTCAACAATAACTGGCCCACACTGCTCTGCACGTTGTTGTGGCAATCATATACTTTGCCATCCTCTGTAGGAATATGGAGCACCACATGTAGGGAGGGAGAGGTGGGGGTGAGAGGGGAACAGAACTGGACTAGACACTGGGGTTCCAATTGACCCCATCTTACACATCAACTGGGGATTCCAGGACACAGCCATCTGTAGCTGGTATTGCTATATCATTATATCCTCTTGCAGTTAATTTCTGTTTTTTTTCCCCAAACATGCTGCAGGAGAGGGGGGCAGACACTGGCACCATGGACCAAAAATTGGGGGGCTAGAGTTAATATGGGGATGTTTAAGGGTCACCTCCTAGGAGTATACAACAAGGGGTCACACATACACTCTGTGTGGTGAAATTATAGACAGCACAACTGAGGAAAAGAATTTGGGGAATTGTGGATAGTAAGCTAAAGGAAGGGAAGGAATATGCTGCTGATTTCACATGAACAGACACAATGCTGAGATGCATTGGGGGATAAAGGACATGTCAAAGGAGCTGATCCTTTCCTGAATAACAGACAAGGCACCACTATACACAAGGCCCCTGAAATTCTGCATTTCTGCGGCAACAGAATTCAGAATTTTCCACTGAATTTGCATTATGTCATGCAATGTGTGTGCGTGTGTGTGTGTGTGTGTATATATATATATATATATATATGTACACACACACACACATACATACATATATATATATATATGTATACTGCTGCAGAATTCACTGTTCTTAATGAATTTTCATCAGAATGCCCAGTTCCTTTCTCCATCTTATTTATCCTGAAGTCCCTCCTCTATGCTCGGCCATATGATGTCATCAATAACATCAAATCATATTTCAGCCAATGACAGAACTGCATTCTGCCACAGAAATCAACAAATAATGCCACATAAATCAGAAAATGCTGCTACAGAAACCTAGAAGCCTTGCCGCAGAAATCAGAACAAAGTGCTGCAGAACACTAGGGGCCCTGACTATATGTAGGGGTCACCAGTAAAACCATGACTGCCACTTCATTTAGTTTGTTTTTCAGCTGTGTGAACTTTCTTTAATTGTTGCACTTTTTGCACAAATGTAGTATTAAAAAATGTGCACCCATACACATTTTGAGACTTGTGTGCTTTGCTTTTCATTGGGGCTTACTACAGTATTATGGTAATGCAGAAAAGCAGCACACATATGTATTCTGTGAAGACTGCCCTGTATCTTTGAGAATTTTGCTCCCCAGTTCAAGGCCTTGGTTAGCCAACAACTAGACTACTGTAACCAGTTCAGGTTTAAGAAAATACATTGAAGAAGTGAAGAGGGTCCATTTTTGTGCAATTGTTTTAATATCTCTGCCTTTACTATTCAGTTGCAACAACCATCTTTTGTTTGTAAAATGTAGATTGTGCATACCCTATAATAAGTATTGTAATGCTCTATACCACACTGTATGTTATTCATATTGCACACTTGTTATATAACTATTGGTATTGTGCACCAGGGCCTCATTGTTAATGAGTGAGTCTTGGGTCAGTTAAATTGCTCCTGGATTCATAAGTAAAATTAAATTAAATAAGAAAGCTTTTACTATTACTGCTACTGGTGCCTTGTGTGGCAAGAGCTATAAGGAATGACTTGATATACTCAAATGATTAACATGGAGAAGAGAAAGTCAGAGGGCATGATACTAGCGTGCTGAATACTGAAAGGGATAGACAGAGGACACACATCTGTTTGAAAGACAGAAACAGAACAGGAACGGTGATTCTAGGTTGGGGGGTGCTACTAGACACCAGGGAAAGACAAAAACATAACACGGATGGCAATTGTAGGGTAGGGATGCCACTAGACATCAGGGAAACACAGAGACATAATGGGGATGACAAAATGGAGGATGGGAGGTACCACTAGACACCAGAGAATGACAAAAGCATCACAAGAATAGCAATCAGAGGGTTGGGGCACCACTAGACACCAGGGAAAGACAAATACATTACAGGGATGGCAATGGAGGGTTGTTGTTAGCCCTCACCCAGCCTTCTATGTCATACTGAAGGGTTAAGGGCTGGTGTTTGAGGAGCCAATCATGGCCCCCAGAATGTCCTGCAGGTTACCAAGGTGGGTATAGAAGATGTATGGTTGAGTCCTCTGGGTGAGACTTTCACACCACTCTGGGTACCCGAAGCCAGTAGTACCTTGTCTAGGTATTGTCATGTATAACAGGCTTGGCATATCCACAGACTAAGTCCCTCATTGCTCAACAGGCAGAGCAGAACTGGGTTGGTGGGTGGCTGTAGGGAGTAGGAGGGAGGGATGCTACATACCACAGAGAGTTCTATACCTTTTAAAAGACTCCATGCAAGCCATGTTAAGGCCTGTTCACTCTATAAAGCAGTGTACAAGCCGCCTGTGAATAATCTCCTCAAAATGGCCTAAAACAAGTGTGTTCAAAAAGGACTTTAATTTTTATTTATCAAGTGTCTTGTAGGCTCAAGGCACTTCACAAATTTAAAAAAACAAACATGATCTCAAAACAAACAAAACATCTAAATAAATGATCATGAGAAACATTATACAAACAGTGTAGGGATGAACCTGCAGAATGTTACAGCTCATTGAGGACTGTACTATGTTACAGCTGCTGCATCAGGAGCACCATATTCCAGCCATTGTCTTGCATATGAGACATAACAACTTGAGGGTGTGTAATCAAGCATGTTCTACAGAGCACAGTGCTAATAGCACAGCAATACCATCCACCTAACAGCCAGTCAGTGACACACGTACTGCATCTAATGGTTAATGATGTCCCACAGTTGGCTTAATCCATCCACATACTGTGACCATTCACGCTCAGCCGGAAATCTGGAGGCAGCATAATGCCATCCACAGACAGGGTGGGACATGCATTCTAAAGTGTAGTTCCCACGTGAGGGTACTCATGCAGTGTTGCCCTCAGCTCCCCATGTTGACCATGTAGCACTGGCATGTAGTCAGTGACAGGCCCGTGTAATGTGTGTCACAGAACGAATATGACACCAGTGCTGAGTGCACTGTGCTAATGCACTTACTAAGTTGGATTTGTGCTGCCAACGTAGATCCAGTGCCACTGGTAAAGGTATGCCAAGACAAAATGTTTGGGTGGGGTAATGGGGTGTGCAGTGGTCATCTTCACGCTGAGCATCCAGACTGTGAACTTCATCCACCAACTTAACACACAGACACTGCAAAGACCAGAGGCTTCACTAGGGTATTATGCTCTGATGTCTTTGTAGAGGTCACCAAGTGCACTGTGGCCACCTGCAGAAACTGACAGCAACAGATAAGGGTCACCTGCAGGGCCTGGTAGCACCTGTTACAATAATTAAGATGTAAGGTGGCAAAAGCTTCTACCAGGGTTCTCAAATTGCCCTGGTCAAGGTACAGTAGAACTGCACTCAGATCATATTACTCAGATGATTGAAGCTTCTCCTGATGACTCCTGGCACCTGAGCCTCAAGTATCAGTTCATCATCATGGGTGACTCCTAGATTGTGAGCAACCAGCCTAACATCAGATTTAACCCCATCAAGTTTGGCAAACCCTACATGCTATCTTTAAAACATTACTTCAGTCAAGATGAACGTACTAGTAACAATTCTGTTTTATCTGGATTTAGTCTCAATGAAGTGACAGCCATCTTACTCTTGATCTCAGTTAAACAGTTATCTAGCATAGCACTGGATCATTCTGGCTGGGTATAAAAGAAAGATAAAGCTAAATATAATTGGCATAGCAATGAAAACTCAAGCCATAAAGAGAAAGAACTTTCGGATCCCCACATCAAACAGTAGCATGTACACTGTGAATGACAAGGGAGGCATAATCGACCCCTGTGGAATGCCACAGCCGGTACTACAAAGAGAAGATCTAAAATTCCACATGACAACTGACTGCTGCGGCTCTGTGAGAAAGGACCAGATCCACACCAGCATGGTCCTGGACTTACCAAAATCCTTCTTCAAGTGGTCAGCCAGTTTTAGATGATCAAGAGTGTTGAAGGCAGATAACAGCTCCTTGTGCATATGAGTAATTAATAAAGAGATCCTTTAAAGAGCTCTTACTGTATCTAATCAATTCCATGATGTATTTCTTAATACAGTGTTAACTCAATGGTATAGAGATCAACTATTTTTAACCATTGAACTCTATACCACTGAGTGTATTAAAAAATAAACCATGGAATTGATTAAATATGGTCACAGCTATTTAAAGGATTTCAACTACTTATATACAAAAACTTACTGTACTAAAGAATTAATTGTTTGACAAATGAACAGATCATTGTGTTAGCTTGGAATGCTGTAGGCATTCTAATTATGAATTAGCAAAGATGCTTTTTAGTATGCATTATTGAGTTATTATGCAGTTTTGCACATGGATTTGTATCGATGGTGCTATAAAGGAAATGATGACCATGACTCCCTGATGAAGATTGCACAGCTGCAATAGGTCATAGAAAATTTTGTGTACAGACAGGCATCTTTTTAACAGCTCCAGGCATCTCTTCAAATGGATATGTAATGTATTGCACAAAACACTTATGGAATGGGGTCTGGTTGAGGAGCAAAAGGCAGTTTTTAGCTATATCTCTGATGAATGTGTCCATTTTTTCTTTAAACCATAACAGTTATATAAGGTATTAAGTGAATTTAAAGGAAAAAATTTGTGTGCCATTTTCTTGACTCAACATTCAAACTCATTTCTTGCTAGGTGATATAATAGTCAAAATATGATTTCTGTAATAATGATCTTGTAATATTTATATGTTTTAAATTACTATAACTAATTCTTGTATCTATTATTTACTTTTATACTGTGTGGTGCTTTAGTTCTTAGAAAGATACTAGCTACTTTGACTTTGCCATTATAAAAACGAAAAATAAGGGAGCGAGTATAGCTATTGCATTTTGTGGACATGACATCATAATAAGGTACAGTACAGGATAAAATTCATGAAGGCAGTACTAAAGTACTTGTCACACACTTGTTAAAATAAAATGACAGTGTATTCATTTATTTTCAGGTCACATTAGTTTGTGTCTCAAGTATTGGTATTACTCATGAAATATATTGACCTGGATGTAAAGTATATTGGTTTGTAAAGGATGCATTATGCATCATATTGGTTTGTGAATAAATTAAATTGGTTCATACACTAAAATGCAATGTTATCATATATTACATCCATCATACAGAGGATCACAGAAATACTTTGGAGTTATGAAAATGAATAACTTTAAGTTTGAAAAAAGAGCAACAGAGCTGTATTAAACTGTAGCAGAAGCAATTTAAAAATTGAAGTACAAAATACAAACAAGCTGAGCAACTGCTACTAATAGATTATAATATAGTGTAACTGAGTTTGATAGGCATAAAAAAGCTGAGAGAGAGAGAGGCGCTAAAGGCAAGGAAGGATTAAACAAGAGATACATATAATGGGCCCTATTCACTATGCCTATGCATCGCGTATCTCAGGCGTGTAGGCAACCCTATGCATGAAAGCCATGCAGCAGGGGTCCCGTCGATCCCCGGCAGCATTCACTAAATGTGCGCCAGAAAGGTATGCACCAGATCCCCCAGCTGCGCAGAATGCAACATGCCATGGGTGGTCCAAGGGGAGTGACAGGGACATGCTAACACTCCACATGATTCACAAAGGCACAGAATCATGTGGAATGCCATGCACTGGGGGAGCATGAGATATGACGGGTGGGACCCTGCCATAACTGTGTTACCCATCCCCATCGATGATTGCCCCATGCACACCCAGTCCCTGGGCATGGGTAGAGTTGGGAGAGGGATGTTGTCACCCTGCAGTCTGCATGGGAGGGTGGTGCACCATCTGTCATAGCTCTAACTGTCTTGTGGCAGGTATGTGTGGTACAAAACAAAACAAGTGTCACGTGGTCCCCCCATCCCTGATCCTCTCATAGTTTGAAATCTATCTGTCCCTGGTAATTTAGTGGACCCCCCTTCCTATCCCCAATCCCTCATAGTGTGATATCTGTCTTTTCCCGGTAGTCTGGGTCTAATGGACTCTACTACATATCCTCAATCCCCTTGTAGCATGACATAAAACCACTTCCCTGGTGGTCTAGCGAACCCCCCACCCCAACAGGTATCGCCCCACTACCCCTTCCTATCTCTGCGCTAGTGACTGGCACAGCCCTCCACTTTCCATCACAGCTGGCCACCAACTGAGCTGTCAAGTAATGATCACGTACTGTACAATCAGCTGTTACGGTACATAGCATTACTGACAGCTCAGTTGACTCAGACCCAACCTCAGTGAACAGAAGATAGAGGAGCTGTGCCGTCGCCGACTGAGCATAGGAAGGGGGTGGTGGTGGTGGAGGTGATACTTGTTAGAGTGAGGTGGTGGGGGGTCTGCTAGACCACCAGGGAAGTGGTTCTATGTCACATTACAAGGGGATCAGGGATGGGGGGGTCTGCTAGACCACCAGGGAAAGATAGGTATCACACTACAGGGGATGGGGGAACTACATGACACTTCTTTTGTTTGTTTTGTCACCCACAAACAGCAGAATAGTGATAGGAGACTCCCTATACCAATATGGGGTGCACTGCTTCTGTCTGCACTAGTGGTCACCACAGACATGTGTATACCAGCACCATTACTGGGTACTGCTGGTGCCTCTTGCAGTTCATGGTGTACTGCACCTTCCTATGCACCCCTGCATGGATGTGTACAGGATCCACTCTGGGACCCAGGGCAGGCATTCAATTGGATGTGCAATTGGGTACCACACTCCACCCACACTCAGCTGCATGCAGGGAGGCATGGACAGGTGGCTGGCATTTGTGAATACCATATGGTGCACACCTTTCCACAGGCACAGAGCTGCTCAAGGGGTGTACATGCCTTTGGCACATACTTTATGCCCTTTTTTGAATAGATACCAATGTTTCTTCTGTAGCTAAGACTTAAAGAGTGGAGTGGCCATAACCTAGTGTAGGTGAATACGTAGGATGTTCCAGACTTGGGAGAGCAGAGAAACTGAAAGTGCATCCACCAAATGAGACTGGGGGGTACAATAAGAAAAAGGTTAAGAAGGGAGGCAGAGGTAGAACAGAGAGAATGAAGAGAGTAGGAAACAATTAAGTTGGGGGGATTTTCAAAAAGATCAGACATGTACACGACATCATGATATGCCCACATCCACTTCCACTCAAATGCATCTGGACTTGCTTGCTTAATATTTAAAGCCTGGTGGGCATTTGGGATACAAGTTATGATTTATGGCAGTGTGCATCCAGAAAACGATGCATGCAATATTCTTTTTATCAAGTGCTGAGTTTTCATATGCAACTCTGTCCCAGCTTCAGAGGTGCCAGTAGACAGTTTAATAGATGGTTTACAGGTGCGGATGTTCATCTGCTTTGAAAATACTGGCTGATGAGTCCATGAAAAATCCATCTTAAAATCCCCTCAGGATGCTTAAGGGTGAACACTGATCCCAGGTATGTATGCAACTCTTATATGTATGTTTCCAAAATATATTTTCTGTGTAAAATGATGGGTTTTTTTTTGTAATTAACTTTTATTGATTTTCAGGAAAGTAAAAAAAAATGAATTATCTGTACAATCCAGATTCCTAGTCTGGGCAAGCCCCGTGGATTTATAACTCTAAAATGTGTATTATATTGCATAACAGTTCAAGTATCCAATATGCTGCACTGTTATAAAATCCAAGAGAAAGTGAACAAATAAAGAGTTCACTACATACTACAACACAAATTCTATTACATAGTATATTCCTATAGTGTCTGCCTAATTAATGGCTTGTCCACATCATTGTAAATACAGAACATGTAACAAATTAACTTGTAATACCAATCAGGTGTATTCAAATATCTGTATCAAGGAGCTGATGTTATACTTACCTGAAATTTCAAATGGGGAATAGAGAAGTATGAGTAATCCCTTCCAATGGGGTGAACTGTTCTCCATATAGCTATCAGTCCCGATTCCTGTGCTAAGTCAGACAGAGCTATAAGAGACAGTGTGTGGCACCCTGCTGGGGCTTTACTTCTGTCTAAGAATTCATCTAGGACAATATTCATGTTGTCACCTCTGACTACCAACTGGCCTTCATGGTGCTCCAGCAATGTTTGTGTGAGCTTCTGAAAAAAGGACGCATCTGCATTGTTGGGGCCATAGATATTGCACATGGTAACTACTTGGTCTGCAATGACACCCTGCACAATGATATAGCACCTTTCTGGGTCTAAGAAGACCTTCTCCACTTGAAAGAGTACATTTTTGTGTACAAGGATTGCAAATTCCTCTGCTCTTGGTATTATATGATGCACTAAAAACTTGAGAAACCCAATCAATTTTTTTTTGTATTATCTATTTTTCCCCCAGGCAGACCTGGGGTCCACTACTTCAGGTGACCTATGCCCATCCCTGCCACCGATACCTCATCACCATCCACTGCCCCTCATCTTGTTAGACCCCCAGTTGTCCCAGTGTATCCCTTTGCCAGCTCCACCCCCCCCCCATGGTTAGGACCAGGGAGGAGAGACTTTCCATGCCCTCAGGTACTTCTTCTATCTGTACCAAGGGGTCCAACAAGGATGTGGCATGGACACCTCCAGCTTTGTGGGTGGGTTGCCATCCTCTGAACTGCCAGGCAGCCATTTTTCCTCACTGTTTCTATGCACCCACCACTCCACCCCATTGGTGCCCCACATTACGGCATTCTGGCCTAACTTACCCATTTCGCGTAGTCACTCATGCTGCAAGGTGTATCACCACAGGCCAGACAGTAAGAGTCACTCAAGGGTGATGCTGGCTTCCATCCTTCCCCCCCAGGAAGACAGCATCCCTTGGATGCTCTTTACCCTCCCTGCTGATCTTCGCTCCTGTCGTCCCAGGCTCAGGTGTGAACCCCGGTTGCCAGCATGCCAGGCAAACCCCCTTCGCCTGGCACCATGGAGCTGACTACCCATCCAGTTTTAAGCTTGTCTGATGCAGCTTTGGTGAGATGGGTTTACTGTAAGAGGGCTACCTCAACCCCCTCCCTCTTCAGGTGATCTAGTATTTTTCACTATTTTATTGGAGTTTGAATGCCCTTAACATTCCTGGAGATCCATTTTATTTCTTGATTAGCCATGTGGAGGGTTCGAACATAGGAAGAGATGAGGATTTCATGTCTGAGACTAATGTGGCCCCATTTAAAATGGATTAAAAAAGTATGACAGATATGGGGATGGGAAATCAAATGGTACAAGTGTAGTATTACTGGCTCCCCTTGCAAACCATTAAACATGAGCCTTCAGTGTGTTTGGCAGCTGTAAGGCAGAACCACGCTTGTACTTATTATAGCCAAATATAGATATACTGTACTAACACACTCTGGTTGGTTCAGCTTTTCCCATCAATGCCAGGAAAGTACAGAGAAATCAAGCTTTGTCTGGAGAAATTGTATCTGAAGTGGACATATAATAATAATACCACTTAATAAAAGGTGAGCAAGTAACATCAAACATAATCCAACATTAATGAACCAGCTAAAAAGATTACTCTCTAGATCCTAGAGGTGTTGCTGGCACAAGAAGTGAGATCTTTGAATCCGCCACCCCATGGTCTGTACCCATGCATGGTTCATTCCCATTGCTGAGTAGATGCGGTGTCCCTCACATCTATGCACTTTCGAAAGGCTGTGCCCCTCGGGTGTGTACACGTTCTTGTGGCTATCTCTCCTTGACTGTGCACATGTTCATGTGGCATACCCTTCTCAAGGATGCGCACATACACATGTGTGGTTTTCACTCCTCTGTATGTGTGCACATGGGGCACCCATGGCAAATTAGATACCACTTATGCAGAAGGCGAGATTGTATACCTGGTTTCTCTATGGAAGTATGCTTACTATTCACATAGTTACTTGTCAACAGCAGATGCAGACCCGCCCCCAAAAGCACCAGCCATTCTCTGCAGTTTAGCCGTCTGGCTCCGAGCCATCGCGTCAATGAAATAACAGAACCAAGATTCAGTCAGCTGTCCATCTCTGGCATTTCCTCTGGTGCACTTCTTTAAAACAGCATATACCGTATAGTTTGGTCAATTAGGACCACAGTTCCCAAGCTGAAAGGGAGTAGGTGGGTATACGATAGCAAGCTGTATTTTAATCTGAAAGGGGGTCTCTGAAGAAAAATATATAGAGAGAAACCAGGTATACAATCTCGCCTTCTGCATAAGTGGTATCTAATTTGCCATGGGTGCCCCATGTGCACACATACAGACGAGTGAAAACCATGCGTGTGTATGTGCGCGTCCTTGAGAAGGGTATGCCACATGAACATGTGCACAGTCAAGGAGAGATAGCCACAAGAATGTGTACACACCTGAGGGGCACAGCCTTTCGAAAGTGCACACGATCAAGGGGGAGAAATTGCATGGATGCACGCACAACCGAAGGGGAGGGAGAACACCATATAGAGACGTGCACATTCAAGGAAGGGACCGTATGGGTTCACACACCCCCAAGAAGGGATCCAGCTCTAACATGAGAGCTGTAAAGGAGAGATTCACAGGCTTTAAAATTGAATAGTCCAACTCCATGGGGTGAGTGCAAAAATATCAAGGGGTGGACAAGGCAAGAGGTTAAAAGGATGGGGGGGAAGGGACAATACCTGGCCCAAAACTGATCCATTAAAATGATATGTATGCTGCTTTAACTACCCTTATGTGGCCTCATGGACCCTGCATTTAAACTGAATGGCCTACAACCAGGAAGGAAAGGAGGGCTACTCTTAAGGTAGGGGGGGTAGGCAGTCTGCCTTGCATTAATATATCACCTATAAGTCTTGCAAACTGGCCTAGGGGATGAATGCAAGGCAGACCAATAATCTAAATAAAGTATTTTCATGCTGAGTAAACTGCAGAGAATGGCTGGTGCTTTTAGGGGGGGGTCTTCATCTGCTGTTGACAAGTAACTATGTGAATAGTAAGCATACTTCCATAGAGACAGCAGTTCAGATGGGCTAGTGCATGGCTCCCATACTACTGACCATATTAGGTCTCCGGTACCAACACAGTGTGAGCAAAGTACCCTCAGTTAGTGCATTGTCCTTCATTTGACCCTGCCCCTCCATTGTGAGATAGGAGCGGAAGTGACTCTTGAGTAAGGGGGACAGGTACATAGAGGATGAAGCTAAGCCAACAGAAAAATACATACCCAAGACATGAGAATACCTTAGCAAAAGTAAAGTCCCCTTATTAAAGAGTCCTAAGGATACAAGGGAAGGTATTAGCCTCAAGTCTGCTCCGCTCAATTGCTGCAGGATTTGGCTGGTTGCTGCTTCACCTAGTCAGGAGAGTGTGCTTCAGGTGTATCATTCAGTTCATCTGTTTCTGTGGCAGCTGTTGCAATCCATGACCTCTGGCAGGTTTGGGGTGGCACATTAAGTTCTGGAGGTTGGGGTTCCATGGCAGCTGGCAGCAGCAGTTGAGGGTTAGATGCTTGTTCCTGATATTTGGGGATAACTCACCTGTAGACTTTGATCCTGGGGGTAGAGGAAGCCGAGTCCCTGCTTCTGTCACTGTAGATCAGACCTTGTGCCCCTCTAGTCTGTCCTGACTTCTTCTTGTCCCACTGCCTGTGTTTGGATTTGGTCATCTGCCATTCTGTGTCTCTAGAGCTGTGATTATTTTGTATGAGAGTAGTGGCTGGGCTCAGCTGATGCTCTGTTTGTAACAGATATTTATTGGGATTACCACAGAGCTTCAAATCAAGCTGCCATCCTGAATGGTGGCCCATGCATGTGACTATCCAAACTACTGTACATTGGTTTGTGCACACTATATTGGTTTGACTTGTGTGAAGCACAGTGGTTTGCATATAGACTTAATTGGTTTGATTTGTTTGAAGCTGACTTCTTTGCACAGTTTGGTATGTGTGCTTGAAATATTTATTTGGTATGTTGTTGGTTAATGGAACCATCTCTGTTTACATTACATAAATCTAATTAAATCATTACTATTTTTTAAACAATATGTAACATTCATAGTGTTAAGATGTCCAGGCTCATAACTGCTGAGCAAGCAATTGTACTGTACATCAAATTCCATCTCCATAGTTGACATACATACATTCCAATATATAGTACATTAAACACAAGAACAACTAATAAAGCCTTCATGGAAATCAATTTGTTTCACACAATTTAAGCCAATATATTTCCCTCACAAACCAATATAATCCTTAAACCTACCAGTATATTTCATATAAACTTTGGGCCTGATAATTAGTTGGTGGCTTGCTACACAAATCCAGTGTACCACGGTGGACCTGAGCTATAATTAGCCCAGATACATAAGGGGAGGAGGAGTCCCCATTGCCTGTGCAAGTATGTTAATGATAATATTGCTAGATGCTGCAAAAGTTTGCAGATCAAATTTCATAATTACTTTTCACAGCTTAATGAAACAGAAATATATAACAAGACCAGCAATGAAAAGAATTGTATTTTGAAGGTAAGCGGATGATGGCTCTCTTCATTTTGCAACGCATGTTCGATCATGCAGAATGGAAGAAAGTGCTTCCTTTTAATTTAAGGGCAACTCTATTAAAAGTATACAAAAATGGATGTGGTTCCCCTTGATGGAATACCACTAATAATTACTGGTGATCCCCTTTATCACACAGTAAAAAGGCATCTTTCAAATTCTGTAATAACCAGAAAACAGGTTATTACGGCATTCTCAAAACTTTCTTTTGGTGTTTGGTGTCACTCATTTGTAGCGTGCCACCTCATTGGCTGTTAATCTGCATGTGGGTGGGCTGAACAGCTGAAGAAACATTGTGGCTCCATCCCTGCTCACACAGTCTTCGTTCATTGGTTAGGGATGACCCACAAGTACGAAGCTCTCTTTTATATTTATCTGGTTGATCGGACTGTTACATTTAAAAAAAATTATCTGGTAGATCCTGCTGTTCGCCGGCTTCAGGAGATAGTGAGAGCAGGGATGGAGCCATGGCTGACTAACAATAGTGTTACTTAAGTGTGATCATGATCGGGATTCAAAACTGTAAGTTAAACAAAGAGAAAAAAAAATGTCCACAAAATGTTCATACTGGAGTGTGATGGAGAGTGTGTGTGTGTGTGTCTTTCTGTCTGTGTGGAGCAGAAGGACTGGGTATGAGGCAGCAGGGATTACAGCTGAACTACTTTACTAACTTTCTTTCTGCAGCATTGACTCCCTCCACTGGCAATCATTAAAAAATAATGGAAAGGCAAATGTGTGTTTATAGATTTTTTTAACACACCCTTGGTGTGTAGTAACCTCATAAACCTCTCGAGCTTCACTCTCTCTCTGAGGTCATTGCACACCTTGGGTGTGTTAAAAAAATACATAACACAGACTTGCCTATCTATTATTCTCTATGTATCTTCTGATGAGACAGTTAATATCATATTGTGTTGTCTAGATGTAGCTATGCTGAATATTCATTGTCTCTCAAATTAGTTGGTGTGAACATAAATGCTGTGCTTGTTAATGCATCCTGTTTGGATACCTTTTTAGAGGATATTGTTCATTTGATGCGTAATCACTTTAAGTCTGTAACACTAAGATTTTTATTCAAAAGAGATGTAATGAGATGAGATCATTCTTTTTAAGGTAAATAATAGTAATAGCAGTATTTTATTTGATATTATGCCCTTCTCAGGGGCTCAGAGTGTCTCACACAGTAAAAACTTTACATAAACAAGTCAGTATAAAATAAAGCAGCAATAAATAATTAAACATTTCATTAGTAATAATAACAGTTGGCATCAACTAGTGTAAATAACTAAATAATTGTGGACAGAAGCCTTAACAACCTTTAATGGCCTCACTAAATAAAAAGTTCTTTAGGCCCCTTTTGAAGGCCTCCACTGAGGGGCCCTCCCTCAAAGATCTCAGCAGTAAGTTCCAGAGTGTGGGAGTGGCTATGGATAATGCCAGGTCCTCAGAGGATTTTAACCTTCCCTTGAGAACTGCAAAGAGGCACACCTTGGAGAAGGAGAGGGGGTGAGTGTATCAGTGTGAATATCAAACAGGCAATACAGCCCCAGTCTGGATAGGATCTTGTACGGTTGATCACTAATCCAGCCTTGAAGGTGATATGCTACTTCACTGGCAGCCAGTGCAGTTCATGCAGGATGGGGGTTACATGATAAGATCTCAGGAGTCCTGTTAGATGCCTGGCCACTGCATTCTGCACTAGCTTTAGGCATCTCAGGATACCTCCACTGTCCTTGAGATAGAGGGCATTACAGTAATCAAGCCTGGGCATCACAAACATGTGCATTAATGATGGCAGGTCTTCAGTGGGGACCAAAAGCTTAATCTGTGCAAAGTTTCTGAGATGATAAAAGTCACTCCAGACTACAGCTAACAGCTGAGCCTCAAATGTTAGTTTCTTGTCCAGAATGAGCCCCAGATTCTTAACCTTAGTGGAGGCCACAAGCCAAGAGAAATCATGAGCATAAGCTCCATTACTACTTTGGCTGACCCTGCACCCCTCCTTTGACCCAGCTCAATCAGCTGTATCTGTGTTGACCATATTAAGTCTCAGCCAGCGCAATACCATCCAGTCCAGGATCTCAGCCAGGCACAAATTAACCACCATGACTGTGTCTGGTATCCTGGGTGCAAATGGCAGGTACAGCTGAGTGTTATCTGCATAACAGTGAAACCCCAGCATGTAATGTCCAGTGAACTCTCCCAGGGGTAGCATGTACACTTAGAACAGCATGGGAGAAAGGACTGACCCCTAGGGTACACCACGGATCAGGGGCTTCAGGAGTAAGGAGAAATTCCTCATCACTACCCTCTGTATTCTATCCTTGAGGTAGGACTCAAACCTGTAGATGATTATGCCAGTGAGTCCACAGTATTCCCTTAAGCTTTTAACATGGACTGTGGGGATGGTACCTGTTTAGCTCTTCTTTTATCTATTAATGTGTGAGTATCTTTATTCATAAATTTATATTTTTTCTCACATGTTTTTGCAGTCTTGAGCTTTGATGTATTTTTTTTGGGTGGTGAGTTGTGAGGCTTTCATGTTTCTCTAATCCAATAAATAACCCACGGTCCACAGTGTCAAACACTGAAGAAAATTTGCAGAGGACCAGAACTGATCATTTTCCTTTATCACTCACCTTGAGAAGGTCACTGTGCACATTGACCAGCACAGTCTCGGTACTATATGTGGACCGATATCAGGACTGGAGGGGCTCATAGATGTCATAGATCATGAGGTTGGCCTCAAGCTGCATCTCCACAGATTTCTCAATAATCTTCCCTAGAAATGGGATGTTAAGACCAGTTTCAAATTCACTAGGTATTCTGGCTCCAGAGTCTGTTGGTGATGAAGTGTGCAATTTCCTGCAGGAAATCTCCCTCACACCCCTGAGGCTGGTACATGTGAAAGATCCTGCAACCTGCACCTGGACCCCTATGCATGCCTATGCATTCAGATGACTAGGTTTCTTCCACTAGGTGCACAGTGAAATTCAACTTGTATCTAAAATGGATGGCCACCACCCTGTGATGACTCTGTAGGCAGTGTACCATGGGAATACCAGCTGGGACCGCTGTCTCCAAAACTAGACAGGAGTCATTACTCAGCAGTTTCACTGTGATGCAAGCCAGATCAGTCAGGAAACCAGGCACTAAATCTGACATAATATTTATTTATTTTAGTTATTTAAGTCTCAAAATTACAATACCTTTTTTTGAGTCAGAGACTCCTTTTCAAATGCTCCACATCAGAATATAAAAATTACAGAATACAGAGCACAAAGAAAAACATATGGTACAGTATGATACAAAACAAATAGTGCTAAGTTACAATTGTAGGTAGGATAGCAAGGAATAAGGAGAGGCAAATACAGCATAGAATGAGTCCTTGGTTCAGCTGATTACAGAAGTCACAGCATTATAGGTAAACAAAGCAATTAAAATACTGATGGCAATGCTAGAATATAGGCTAATACAGCAAGCGATGACAAGCGGGAAAGAAAAAAATTGGGGGGGGGTCAAAGGCCCATAAGCAACCAACCATCAAAGAAAACAAACAGGTAGAGATCCAAGTGGACATTGTCATAAAAGGGCAGGGTTGGGGCAAGGAAGACCAAAAAAATGGGAGGCAGTTGGAGGGGGTTAATTGCAGTCACATAAGCTTTCATCTAGGAGGTGCTGCCATTGCTTTGACATGTAGCGCCCTAACTTATTTACAGCAGAGACTTCAGTAGGCAGGCTATTTAGCAAACCTGGGGCCCTGTACATAAAAGCACGTTGTCCTGCTACAGCATGGTATGGAGAAGGAAGCCTTACAGGAGCTCCTTGTGTTTCTGGGATTGGCTGCAGGTGTAAGGAGTGAGTGCGAGGAGGGTGGAGTGAGGCCAAGGGAGATCTTCTTTGCCAATAAACAGGACTGGTATGCAATCCTGCCCTTAAGGTTTAGCCAGTCAGCAAATGAGTAGAGGTCACAGGTGTGTGTAAGTCTAGGGGTACTGGTAACTAGGCAACATGCTTTGTTAAGGGCAAACTTTACTCTATCATAAGAATATGCTCACCCACAAGCACATGATGTATGCAAGGTATGTCTTCAATACAATCTTATCCATACACACATCACATGCACAAGGCATGTTATGATTACCTGTATGCTCAGGCCATGCAGATGATACACAAGTACATAACCCAAAGTCATAAGTGGGATAGTCTTACACACACACACACACACACACACACACACACACACACACACACGCACACATCTATAAGTAGGGATACATACATGCACACCCATGTCCAATAAGTGGGAGTACTAACATCCACACAATACCCACATCTGTAAGTGGGGCATCTCACACACAGACATAATGTGGTGACATCTCACACAGATGTATCGGTTACTCCACGGAGCTGGAGACACACACACACACACACACACACACACACACACACACACACACGAGAACTAGGAACACATACATGGGGGTTCACACAGTAATTAGTATAGGTTTTACATACGCATAAGGCTAGGTAATTACTTTTGACTTTTACAAATAATTGATCCAAGCTATGCAACACACTGCTTCTGAAAGCACAACCTTTACCCTACATATGATTCTTCAGGGTAGAGAACAAAACCACCACCAATGATTTTCTAGTTTATACTTGCACTGCTATCTGCTGCAATAATGTCTAATAATTATGAAGGAAGTCCTGGAGCCCCCCCTCTTCAGCTAAAGTGTCAGGTGCAACCACAGCAATAATTTATGAATGGACCTTTCAGAGAGTATGAATCGATTAAACATTACAAAATGTTTCATCCATAAGAACATGTCATTGACAAAAGCATATTCTTTTGAGTTGAATACTACAAATTGTAGCATTCAAAAGGGCAACTGAGATAATACTCAATACCAGTAGAAGTAATAGTAAGTGCAATCATCACACACATGAGCTGGCTATCTATCACCTGACTAGATGTTATCAGGGTATAAAACCCCGTGCGCCCCATAGCCTGTTCAAGGAAAATGTAGGCAGACTCTGACAGAAAACTGCAGTGTTTGACAGCTCCAGACTCCCAGGTGCATATGTTACATAATTAGTATGCAATGTATAATGACTGTCCTATAGGGCAAGCTGGTAGGACAATAAAAGAACCTTATGTTGCTTTTATTATTGCTTCTGTTTCTTTTTATTATCCTTTCTTAGTCCTAGAATCTGTAAGAGGGGTATTGTATGTTTTTTATGGTGTAGTGATCTCCTGACATTCCCTAAAGGGTTACACTTCCCTGCAGGTAACTAAGGGTTTGTTAGATCATAATAATGAAGTCAGAGGGTGTCCAACAGAGCCCAGCAAAATACCCAACACTATTGAGGACAGTATCCATGGCAGAGGCATAAATAACTGTTCCATAATCAACAATAGAAAGCATGGAACTAGTTACTGCCAGCTGGAGGGCATTAGGTGTCATACAGTACTTATGTCTATAGAGCAATCCAGTTCTAATATTCACCACTTTGCAGACTTGGTTTATATGCTCATGATAGGACATGGAGCTATCAAGGGACAATCCAAGGTATTTGAAATTGTTAACTTGTTCCAGCAGTTGGTTGAGATTATTGAGGATACCGAGACATGAACCATTATGCTTATTATGTGTAGCAGCAAATACCATGACCTTTGTCTTTTTATAGTTAATTACAACTTTGTGTTCTGAGAACTACAATTCAACTTCTGTAAAACAACTTTGGAGGGCACGCTCAAGGGGGAAGGGGTTGTAGTAGCTAGAGTAAATAACAGCATCATCTGCATTAAGAAGCAGGTTGCTGAAGCAGGCTAGTGGGAGGGAGTTAAGGAAGAGACCTAACAGAAGTGGCCCAAGGATAGACCCTTGAGGAACTCCTGATCAAACGTGTTGGCTGGAGGAGAGGGTATCATGGATTTTGACCCTTTGTGTATGTACCCCTAGATAGTTAGAGAACCAGGCAGTGGAGTCAGATGAGAGATCAATGGTAGGGAGGGTAGCAACTAGGAGATCATGACTGACTGTGTCCAATGCTTTTGACAGGTCAATATACACAGATCCAACAAGGTGTCCACTATCAAGGGCTTTGTGAGCAAAGTCAGTATAGTGGTAGCAGTGATAGTACTGTGGCCCTTACTGAAACCATGATGCTGTTGGCATAGGAGGTTGTACCTAGTTAGATAGTCAGATAACTGATCAGAGATGCTCTTTTTGAGAGCCTTACATGGGGGGAAGGACTGAGATAGGGCGGTAGTTGCTGCATGAGGCTCTATCACCACTTTGTAGACTGGCATTACCACAGCAACTTTCCACTGTTGGGGGAATTGGCTGAGGCATAGGGATCGGTTTAGCAGTTTGGTGAGGTGAAGTAGGACTGCAGTCTTGTTCCTAATTGATCTGGAATTGTAAAGCACCACCTCTGTGGATTGATAGAGGTAGCTGGCCTCATAGATATCTGCACAGTCAGTCCAATGACAGCTCTAGGTATGAGTACCAACTATGTTTGGCTTCACTGCAAGTCCCATTTCACACCTGGGTGTCTCCTGGTCCTCACCAACTGAATAGTACCACCTATTAGCACTCCCCAGACCCCACCACCTACCATCATGCCTCCTTATAGTGCCCACCTCCCTGCAGCACTAATATGCCACAGCCAATAGGAGGGTCCCCAAAGGGGCACAGGTCTAACAGCTGGGAAGTGGAGTAGCTAAGTCTATGGGTCCTGTGTCCAACACATGATGCAGTTTTATCACACAACATTAAACCTTAAACTAAAATAACACCCAGCCAAAATAAGAAATCCACTCACTACAAAACCCACCCTATTAATGACAGCTTCCCACCCACACACCATGCATAACACTTCACTCAAATAACTTAGTTGAACATATCCATAACCATGACTCAACAACACAATCCAACAAACACACTCTCTTCCAGGGTCATAAGGACACTGGAAAACTGGCTCAATGTGTGGCAACTGAGGTTCAATTCCAAAAAGTGCAAAATCATGCACCTGGGACACAGAAATTTAGGGGAGAGCTTTGCGATGGGGAGATTTGATGACAGTCACCAAGGAAGAAAGGGATCTAGGGATTATCATGTCAGGCAACCTAAAGGTATCTTAGCAGAGTACAAAGGCTGCAGCAAAAGTCAGCAGCATGCTAAGATGAAGAGGCAGGGGTATCACTAGCAAAATGAAGGAGGTGGTGATTCCGCTGTATTAAACACTGATGAGGCCCCACCTGGAGTACTGTGTGCAGTTCTGGAGGCCGCATCTTTGAAAGGACATAGAGAGGGTAGAGGCAGTCCAGAGAAGGGTAACAAAGATGGTACATGGCTTGCACCAGAAAACATATGAGGACAAATTTGGCCCTTAACAGGTACTCAGTGGAGGAAAGGAGGGAATAGGGAGATATGACAGAGACCATCAAATACCTTGAAGGCATAAACAAGGTGCAGAGGGGTGACATCTTTTGATTTAGAAGTGCAAGGATGAGGGGCCAAGATATGAGAATGGAAGGGGGTAGGCTATGGGGGAATGTGAGGAAGTGCTGTATTTCTTCATGGAAAGGGTGATGGACACATGGAACAGTCTACCAAGGGAGGAAGTTTGGGCAAACACAGTGGGAGGTTTCAAACATGCATGGGACAGGTATAAAGGAACCCTTAGGGTAGGAAGAAAATAAAAGAGCTGTTATCCAAGCAAGGTGAAAGGCTGCAACAAGAATTAGGCATATGGGCAGACTGGATAGGCCTAGCAATCCTTATCTGCCAACAATTTCTATGTTTCTGTCACATAATAGGTGAATCAAAACTTTAATGTTACGTTTAATATCAGGAAATGTTCAAGTTAATCCAGCTCCTTATTTACTTGGTTTAAAAAATAAAATTCCTGTTAAAACCTATGACTGTTTAAGCATGGTTTATAAAAATGTGAGTTGTCTTTTATCCAAATTTGACCAGTTTGAATCTTGGGTGAGACAAAATGATTTCAACATCATTTCTGTGTCTGAGACATGGTTATCTCCAAAGGCTAAGGATTCTTCTATTTGTATAGACCATAATTTTTTTTTTGATGATTGGATTGGAGGGGGTGTATGTTGCTACTTTGTCTATATCCAGGGCCCCTGGTGTTCTGCAGTGCTTTGTCCTGATTTCTATGGCAGGGCTCCTAGTCTTCTGCTGCAGCATTTTCTGATTTCTGTGGCATGATATATGTGTTTCTGCGGCAGAATGCAGTTCTGCAATTGGCTAAAATACAATGTGATGTCATCGATGACATCAGATGCTGAGCACAGAGGGGCATCAGGATAAAAGAGATGTGGTTGTGAGACAGGAACGATGAAATAACTGTATATTTGAATGAAAATTTACCAAAAACAATTAATTCTTTGGCACTATATATTCTGCAGCATGATGCAAATTCTGCAGAAAATTTCACAACCACAGAATCACAGAATCCTAGGGGCCTTGTCTATATCCAATATCATTAAATTGCTGATAAAGTAAACAGTATTCCAGTAGTGATTCATGTGAGTTTTTGACAGTCAATATTGGGTGGAGCCAAGCATTTATTTGTTTGCACTCTCTATGCTGCACTTGGTTCTGGTAAAGATGGCTTAAGTATTGTGGCTGGATTTCATAGAATGTTGAGTTACAGTTCAATGTGATTTCAACCTTAATTGGTTAGATGACAAGAATACTAGAATTATGGACAGGATCTCTGAAACTGGCCTGACTCAGGTTCTTGTGGAATCTACCAGAATCACTTACAAAACTGGTAGAAGTACGTAACTGGGCTGGGTAGTGGTTAGCTATCTGGGCAGGTTTAAATATGCAGTGGTCTTGCTTGATGTACTGAGAGACAACTACCAAATCTACTATATTTGGAGTGCTCATAGGCCATGTCTCCCTCCAGTTATAAATTAAAACATGCCTGAAATCTGGATTTACCCTTGAGAATTTCACTTTCAGAACAGATGCTCCGAATTATGATTGGTCCAATATGGAAAATATTCTTGATATTGACTCAGCCTTCCTCTTTCTCACCACTGAATTCAATAGAATTTGTGATATCTATGCTGCTGTTTGCAAAATTAGGGTTAAAGGCAATAATCAACTGAATGGCATAAAATAACGGCCACTCATGACAGTGCCCGGAAATATTATAGGAAACATCATTGTTGGCATTTAATAATTTACAAGGAACCAAGTAATAAATATAAAATATTGAGGAAGAAATGCAAAACTGATGACTTCATTGGGCAACAGAGGAATTCCTTTGCTAAACCTGTTCAGTCTTGGAAAAGTATTAATTCTATACTTAATAAAAAAAATAGCAGCCTCACTTGGTATGCTTGATTCTGACGGTAGGTCATTAGTTGATCCTGTAGAAATATCTCCTAGGTTTAATGCCTATTTTGCAAATATAGCTAAAAAGACATTGGTCACTGGGTTTGATAACTTTGACAGAGTTGTGTGGAATTTTCAAATTCTGCTTCCACTAGAAATCTGCAAAAGTTTGGAAATTCTACATAATTCTGCAGAATTCCATTCAAAGCAAAATTCAAAAATTCTGAAAACAAAATCTTAACCACAGAATTATATTCTGCAGTTTATGTAAATCGTGAATTCACAGAATAATTCCATGTATTACATAAACTGCAGGATATTATTCTGCAGTTTACATAGAAATGCTTTTGGGAATTCCATGAAATTACAAAAGTTCCAAAAAGTATTTTGGTAGCGGAATTGCCATTCTGCATGAATTCTGTTGGCTTGGCAGAATTCCACACTCTACACAGCTCTACTTAGACAGCCATGTATGGCCACAACTGTTTCTCTATTTTATTTAGCCATTTTTTTGAAGGAATTTTGAGTCCCATTTCCAGCTTTCTATTTTAAGTTTATTTCACTAAGATACTTTACAGCACTTGAAAAACATAAAAGTATCTTCTAAAACTGGTACGGATGGTATTGGTACTGTCTATCTTTGCTTTGCCTTGCTTTGAAAGAGCAAGTTTATCTTACTGGAATGGTGTTAAACTTATTTTGTTCTGACAGATGATGCGAGCTTGAAAACAATTGTGGTTCTCACATTCAAGACTGGCTCTCAGTCTGAGGTTGAAAATTACTTTCTCATTTCTCTATTGTCTTCTTGGTTCAAGGCACTAGAAGGAGTTGTCTTTGTTGAGATCGCACCATATTTGAAATCCTAAATTAATATCTAAGCAACATGGTTTTTGAGATATTTATGGAACTCAGAATACTTTGTTAATATTTGACAGATTATTTACATAGATTTTTGAACTTGGGAGAATTGCCAGTTGCCATGTTTCTTGACTTGAGATGATTTGAGTTGTTGACACACTGTAGGCTGCTATTCAAGCTCACAACACTTGGTTTCTCTGATAATATAGTTGACTGGTTTATGGATTATTAGTTGGAAAGGAGTCAGTGTACGAAACTTGGGAATGCTACTACCGCTGTTGTAACTCTGGATGTTGGAGTACCAGAGGGGTCTATATTGGGGTTATACTTTTAGTATTTATCTTAATGATCTGATTTCAGGTTTGACTGGCATTAAGACAGTACCATGTGCAAATGGTGTAGTCCTGTCTCCATGGGCAGAGACTTCACTATCACACAGAATGAAATTAAAAAGACTTGTACTTATGTTCATACTTGGTTTTATGCCAATTAGTTATTACTTAATGTAAGAAAAAATAAAAGTATTGTATTTTGTGGACATTGATGACCAGAGCCCCAGACCCTGGAGATCAGGACTTTGAAAAGTCAGCCCATTAAGGCTGTTGATGACTTTAGCTATCTTGGTCTGATCTTGGATAGCTCTTTAACGTATTTCAGACATTGATAATTTGGTGAAAACAGCTTGCACAAGATGGAGTCTACTTTATTGTATAAAAATTGGTTTAATTCAAGAATCTAGAAGATTGGCAGCTCTTAGGTTAATTGTTCTGCCATTCATTCATTATGCTTTACCCATTTGTGCAGTGTCCAGTGAATCCTGCTTAAACAAGGTTCTTGTTCTTTTGAATAGTGTGTGTCATTTTGTTCTGGATGTTAAGAGAATGACACAACATTTAAGCAATATACCACTCCAGGGTGTGGGTTATGCTAGGATGTACAACACCTGGTGTGTTGTTTGGTCACGAGGCCGCAGGCTGAGTGAGCAAAACACACCAGGCATTGCAATTCTAGCATCAACCCACATCCTGGAGTGGTATATTGTGATTATACAATGGCCCCCTTCAGGTTTTGCAATAAAAAAAAGTTTTCATTTTTTATGATTTTTTATTGTATTTATTCCTGCGCAGGAATAAAATAGTCCTTTGTTACTAGGGTGCTGTTAGGGGTTGGTAGCACATAGAAACATAGACTTTGATGGCAGATAAGGACCGCTTGGCCCACCTAGTCTGCCCATTTCCCTACCTACAGGATAGACCGCAGATCCTAGTTAACCAACAGCCTATTTCTTCCTACCCCCCACAAGAATTGCCTTATGTCTGTCCCATGTATTTTTGAATTCTACCACAGTTTTAGACCCCACAATCTCCTCTGGAAGGCTGTTCCATGCATCCACTACCCTCTCTGTGAAAAAAATACTTCCTCACATTGCCCCTGAACTGCCCCCCCCATCTTTAAATTGTGTCCCCTTGTTCTTGCACGTCTCTTTTTCTGAAAGATGCTACTCTCTTGGACTTTGTTAATTCCACTGAGGTACTTGAAAGTTTCTATCATGTCCTCCCTCTCCTTCTTTCCTCAAGGGTATACATATTAAGTTCCTTTAGTCTCTCCTCATACGGCTTCTCTTGCAGACACTGCACCATTTTAGTTGTCCTCCTCTGGACTGCCTCTATCCTGTCTATATCCTTGCGGAGATGGGGTCTCCAGAACTGGACACAGTACTCCAGATGGAGTCTCACCAGCTGTCTGTACAGAGGGATAACAACTTCCTGTTTTCTGCTGGTGATGCCTCTCCCTCTGCATCCCAGTATACCCCCAGCCCTCCCTACTGCCTTCTCACATTGCTTGCTAACCTTAAGGTCATCTGATATGATTACCTCCAGGTCCCTTTCCTTTTTTGTTGCTGTTACTACCTCCCCTCAATTGCGTAATCTTCTCCTGGGTTCTTGTTTCCCAGGTGCATTATTTTGCACTTCTTTGCATTGAACCCTAGCTGCCATACTTCTGACCATTCCTCCAACCTTGCCAAGTCCCTTCTCATCCTTTCCACACCTCCTTGTGTATCAACCCTGTTGCAGATCTTTGTGTCATCTGCAAAGAGGCATACTTTTCCTTCCAGTCCCTCTGCAATGTCACTTATAAAGACATTAAAAAGGACTAGACCCAGTACTGAACCCTGCAGTGCCCCACTAGTAACCCCTCTTTCTTCAGAGTGGACTCCATTTACAATTACTTTCTGTGTCCTATTGTCCAGCCAATGTTTTACCCTGGCTACCACCCTGGGACCCACTCCCAGGCTGGTTAATTTGACTATTAATCTTTTGTGTGGGACTGTGTCAAATGCCTTGCTAAAGTCTAGGTAGGCCATGTCCATAGCCCCTCCCTGGTCTACTACTTTGGTCACCCAGTCAAAGAAATCTATTAAATTCATCTGACATGACCTTCCCGCTGTGAACCCATGTTGCCTTTGTCCTGTGCCCCACTGGCCTCTAGATACTCAATAATTCTTTCTTCAGAAGTAACTCCATCACTTTCCCTATCACAGAGGTCAAACTGACAGGTCTGTAGTTTCCTGCCTCTGTCTTGGCCCACTTTTGTGAAGGGAAATCGCATCTACCTTCCTCCAGTCCTCAGGTACCACACCATTCTCCCATGATTTGTTAAAAAGAGTAGTCAGTGGTTTCACTAGTTCTCCCATTAATTCTTTTAGAATTCTGGGGTGAATTCCATCAGGCCCCATTGCTTTGTCCACCTTCAGTTTTAGGAGTTCTTGCAGAACCCTTTCTTCTGTGAAAGGACTGGGATCGACCCCCCTATCAAGAGTGTTTCTGTTAATTGGATTAGGTACTTCTCCTCCTCTTTTGTGAATACTGAGCAGAAATATTTGTTCAATATCCCTGCTTTTCACTGTCCCCTCTGCCCACCCACCGTTCATTCTATTCAGCCTCACTATCCCTTCCTTCATCTTTCTCGCTCTGATGTACCTATAAAAGGTTTTATCCCCCTTCTTAACTGAGTTGGCTATCTTTTCCTCAGTTTGGGCCTTTGCTATTCTGACTTCCCTTCCTGCTTCCTTCTGCCTTAACTGGTACAGCTCTCTGTTCTGCTCCTTCTGTGTTTCCTTATACTTCCTGAATGCTATCTTTTTCTCCCTGACTTTCCCCGCCACCTCTTTTGAGAACCATACTGGCTTTTTCTTTCATTTTGATCTGTTTATTTGCTTCACACAAAGGCTTGTTGCCTCTGTGATGGCAGTTTTGATGATTCCCCATTGTTGCTTCACCCCTCCTACTAGTCTGTTTGCTAGTGCTTTTATGAGGCACTCTCCCATCTTGCCAAAGTCAGCCCTCCTGAAGTCCAGTACCCTCACTTTTGTATGGCTTGACTCTGTAGCTGAGTTTAACATGAACCACACTGTTTGATGGTCACTTGTTTCCAGATGGCAACCCACTTCTAGATCTGAGATCCTCTTACTGACCCCATTTGAGCACTGCCTAGAGATTAGAGTTACCGAGGTTGGTAGAAGAAAGAGATCTGAGCTTCTTTTCCAGAGCCAAGTTTATTGTGGTCAAGGTTCATGTTTTTTTTTTTTTTGTAAAGACTGGAGAGGTGTTTTGAAGCATGAAGTGCTAGGTCCATTTGTGTTCACAGTGTGCATGTGCGGGCATGAAGTGATTGGTTCCTGCTTTCCATTTTACAACGTTTTTTTTTAAATAGGGACATCTGGGCATGTAGTCACCATAGTCATGCAGCAATTGAGGCTGAGGAGAAAGGTAACTGAGCAACGGTACTTGTAAAACTTAGCAGTGAAAAAACAAAGAATCACACTGCTTGCAGGTATCTTTTTGCATGGAACAAATGTAATGGTAGGAGCCTTCTTCTGAGCCTTCTCTATGGTGTTATCTATTGTTGAGCAGCCATTTACTTGCAAAGAAAGTCATTTTCTTTATTTGTTTGAAAAATGCTGAATAAAAAGTTAAGAAATGCTTTGAAGGGTTATGGTTTCAGCTGACCCTCCATGACCATGGTCAGTGTTCAGTGCTGTGGTGGCTGATGCACTGTCTCTCAGTTAAACAGTCATTTCTGAGTGTTTAGAGTGATTTCTCAGGGGTTCTTGATGTGGTTCCTTGGGGGCTGGCACCTCTTCCCATTGGTACTGTGGAGGATTTACAATGGGGAAAAGGTGCCAACTGACCAACTGGAGAGAGGCATTCTCATCCCCCATTGTATAATGTTTATTCTACAGTGATCTTCAGTGGCTATCCCTAGAGCAGCAATGTATATACCTTGGTTTAACGTGTTACTTGGAAATTAGTGGGGAACACAAGGTTTAATTCTCTGTCAGTCTCATTTACTATCTCAAGGCCTGTGTACTGTACTCAAAATACAGTGCATTCATTGTTGCAAGTACCCATTAGAAAAACTAAATTGGATCAAAGATCTTTTACATAGTCCATGGCAAAAGAATGGAATTCCACTCCTCAGTCCATGAAGGATGTTAAGAATGCCAGTTTATTTAAATTACACTACAAAATCTTTTTGTTAATTAATTCCTGTTGTGTTTTTACTGATGTCATGGTTTGCACATAAAGTATACAGTATGTGTTTTTTTTTTGCTTGTTTTGCCACAAAGGTTTTTCTAACAGGGTGAGTGTGCAGGTGGCTCTCAGCCCTGTTCCTGCTGCCCCTGACTGACCCCCATCTCCTCCGAACCTACCTGCCAGTATTTTTCCCACAGATTGCTCCCATGGTAAGGCCAGGAGGAGGAGCTCTGTCCTTCCTATGAACACATATCTAGAATGCCAGGCACGTCCAGGCAATTGGGGGGGGGCTGGAAATGAGCAGGTAGGGCTTCACAAAGCTTTCATTACTCATGTTTTTCCACCTTTCTGTCCTCACCCACCTCCTCTGACATTGGGCATAGGCTCTTCAGACCTCGACATACACTGACATCCCTCTGCGGTTGACCAAGCACCCCAGCCCACTGCAGGGGTCTCTAGTGTGGCAGAACCCAACATCATCCCTCCACTGCCTGGGAGTGTAACCAGTCAGCAGTGCCTTTCAGGTCTTTGGGCTGCCCAGCTGATTTTCTAAGCTTGCTTTTGAACTCAGTCACCAGCAAGGGAGCATGTAGTGCTACCCACTGAGCCACCATGTGGCCCCCGTACAATATGTATTTTACCCTTTTTGTGTTACTTCAGGTCCCCTTTGAACATGGACAATGTTTGTCCTCGGGTCCTTACCCAATTACCAAGATCTTAACATAATAAATAAATACATAAAAGATTTAATTTAAAAAACAAACATAAGTAGTGATCCAGTATGCTGTCACAATTTGTGTAAATGCAAACTGGGGTGCAAACAACCTCCTGAAAATCCTCTCATATTGCTGCTATCCACAAAGGGCTGTCTTAGTCACTAGGTGAAACAAAAAAAAAGAACAAAGTGCTTTAGCTTTCAGACCAAAAGTCCTTCCTTGGAAGCTTAATGACAGTTATTTAGAAAATCCCATACTTTTAATATCCAGATCATGCAGAAAAAAACAGAAAAAAATCCCATTGGTTCAAAATACTCATTTAAAAAAAAAAATGAAGCTGAGTAGTACCAGTTCTCCTTCAGCTAAAAGGGCCTAAATGTTAGATGTGCTTATGGCAAAACACCATACAGGGAATGCACTGCACATAAATTAAAATGACTTAGAGATACTTTCAGAATAAGATAACAACTACTCAAGCAGAGAACTCCTAAACCCAATTATTTTATTTTTTATCATATAAGGTTTTATTGGATTTTAGTACAGTGTACAGCATACACATAAAAGTAATTCAAGTGTCATTACAGACCAAGTACAACAGGTAGATAATACCAGAGCCAGTACTGTCATAGCACTATAAAAGTGAAATATTGAGTATATAGGCTAACAAGAGTAAAAATAGCAGTGTCAATCTTTCAAAAATGGAACAAATGCTTACACTTTCTGTCAGCAGGTGGTAACAATAGCAATTGATATGGGGTCTTCTTAGGAACTATTACCAATGGGGGGATTTGCAGGAGGGGAAGGAAGTTTGCAGAGATCTGACTGTAGGTATGGTTCCCACTTGGATAAATAGTAGTGCATGTTGTACCCCTGAGAATGTGAAAGCCTTTCAAAAATGAAAAGACAGGCAAGGGCTGCATGCCAGGTTTTCTGAGTAGGGAGGGTCACTTGGCACCAGTGCATAAGAAGGAAGCATTTTGCTTCAAGGAGGGTGAGAAGCACCCAGTCTTGGAGAGGTTTGGGTAGGTCTACCAGGGAGGTGGTGTCACCCAGGAGCAGCTTAGGGTCTGTAAAAGTGATATGGGACTTGAGTACTTTAGACAGGTCCAAGGTGACCGAAGTCCAAAATGCAGTAATTTGTGGACATGTCCAAAGTATATGCAGGAGATGGGCATCAGGCTGTGAGCATCGTCAACACTGGGTATGACTGAGCAGTCTACGGGCGTGAAGGGCCACCAGGGTGCAATGCCAGAACAGCAGGATTTTGAGTTGGAGGAAGTGACTTTTAGTGTCTCTATAGACAAGGTGTGCATCCTTAAGGTAGAGATTCCATTGACCCTCCAGAATAGGGGATGCGAGCATCTCTACCTACTTTGATTTGCATGAGGGGGTAGGATCTGATTGGACCTCCCTCCAGGTAGTGTAGAAGTGGCAAGCAGGCCTTTAGAGGTAGGAAGTTTATGAAGGGTCTCTAGCCAGTGCCAAGAAGCATTGGAGGGGTGGCTAGCAAGGAGGGGTTGTAAAAGACTCTGAATTTGTAAATATCTCCAGATGCCCTTGTGCAGAAGGGGGAATTTAGCCTGTAGTTGTGCAAAAGACGAGAGGGATGTGGCATCAGTAGAGCAGAGATCCTGCACTGTTCAGATTCCACACCTCTGCCAGGAGGGCCAGTGTAATGGTATCATGTTGATTCAGAAACTGGTGTTACGACATAGTGGGGCAAATTGAAGGGGAGGGGGCCAGGCCTGCTTTGGTGTATGTGACTTAAGCTTAAGGGTTCTCCAGGCATGGACCGTGTCAGTAACTGTGGAGGGGGGGGAGATCGAACCAGGGGGAACCGAAATGTGAGGAGGGAGTAAAGGGCCATTCCTCCTGCTAAATCCATTTCTAGTTGAACCCAGGGTGGTGGATCAAGAGGACTAGGTACAAACCATTTGGTCAGGCAAGGTGGTAACCCAGAAACCACGGGACATTGAACCCCCCCCCGACCAATGGGCATGTATCTTTTGTTTACTACACCTGGGAGGCCTGTTTTCCCCTAAACCCAATTACAAGTGTCACAATGTGTATAAGAATGCAATTACTGAAAAGCAAAACCCACCCGGATTAAAGACATCCTAAAATTGTAAATTAAAAACAAGCCCCACAAACTAGAACTACAAAATGTGTCAATATATGGCATACAAAGAGTAAACAGTAAAGTTTACCTAAAGTGAGCAGTAGCTTCACATGTAAAACTTAACTGGAACCATTACGGAAGTATGCTCTGAAACTAGTTATTATACCTCATAAACCTTAAAAGGTATCAAATCATTTGCTTCTGGATCTGTTCGTACAAGGACCAATATGGCAAAGACTAAATCTATATGTTAGTCACTAGGAGAATGAGTTCCCCCTACAACTATTTCAGTATGAACTGCATTCATAAAGCTTCCAACTGTCCTCAACTGACCTTTTAATTGTTGTTTATGACATCACAGCCCACTGTCATGATGAGCACTATGATGTTATAAAACTCGGAGATCAGTTGGGAAAAGGAAAAAGCTTTTTGTAAAGACTTTTTGGATGTATCATAAAAATAGAAAAGAAAACTGTAAAGGAAAAAAATATACTGTATATTCTCTGGTGCATTGTAATAACTGAAACATAATGTTAATGAAAGTACTGTACTTGCTGAAGTGTGAAGCTGCTCTTCGAATTAGTCTTCTCAGAAGCAAGTGTTCGAGCCTCACTGAATTTTCAAGGCAAAGACACCAATTTTATGACCACAATGCTGCTGAGGCCTTTTTATGAGAAAAAATTGGAATCCAACTTTGATACTGAGAAAGAAGCAGCAATCTATATTCCTACCTCTGAGCTAGTAAATGTGCCAAATAAAGGCTATTGAATTGAACATGTTATTCTGAAAAAAAAATATGGCAGAATGGATGGCTTTGTACTCCCTTTCTGCTGACAAAATCTATATTTCTATGTTTCTAAGACCCCAAAAGTTTAAAGGTCTGTAACAAAACAGATCTAGGACAGGATTTTCAGCCAGTTTTAGAACTGAGTCCCACTCTGCAGCCACAGGTACAGAAAAAATCTCCACACCGATGGACATTTCAAAATGCAGCCCATGCTCTGCATGGGAAGCAGGTGCAGCTGTGAAGGATGTTTTGCCTGATCCTATCAGGCATAGAATTCTGATTCAACAGTGCCCGAAAAATGGCCACAAGTGATTGTAAATTGTGGTGCATGCTGCAAAATGGCTCCATGTCTGAAAATCTGGATCAAGTGGGAAAAACTGTGGCTCTGCAAGTGAAGACTCACTTGCACATGTCTTTCACACACCTGCACCAATTTCAGGGGTCTTAGAAAACCTGATTTCTCATATACAATGCTACCTTCAAAATCTCCTTTGCCAGACTATTATGCCTTCCTCCACTCATTCTGTTGTTTCACCATAAACTGCCCCCATACTACCCACCCTTCCCTGCTCCCTATTTTCAGTCTCTCCCTTCCTTCCTTTCATTTTCCAGCACCTCTCTGACTGTGCCTTGTTTCTATCCAAATTCTTATTTTGTTCCTTTTCCTGCTGCCTCTATTCTCTTCTCACCACCTTCTCCTCCACTCCTCTGACTCCTGTTGCTTCTGTATTGGACATGGTGAGACCTTAACTGAGCTATCTGCCTTGGTCTGATACCTCCCCATCTCTGGAATACCCATCCCTGCTCTTCATTTCTTCTCTCATTTACTCACCATCAAAGCCATCTCCTGGTAACTCTAGTCCTGAGCAAAAGTTGTGAAATCTGCTTGAGCAGAACTTTTGTGAAAGTTCTACAATTTTCACAGAATTTTCTGAACTTCCACATTTGGCAGATCGGAAATCTTCTAAATGTGTTTGGTGAATTTTTGTCCTGTTCCATGGAATTTTCTTGCTGAACTGTGGAATAATACACATGAACTATGAAACTAAACCACAATTCATGTAATTATTCTAAAATTCAAATAGACAAAAAAAAAACTTTACCTGGTGTCTCTAGTGGCATCTCCCACCCTCTGGTCGCTGGCCCCATAAGAATTGAGTTTCCCTGGTGTATAGTCGCACCCCCATCTTCCAATTGCCAGCCCCTAAAAATTCAGTTTCCATGGTGTCTAGTGGCACCCCACACACTCTGATAGCCATACCCCTATGAAATGCATGTTTCTCTGGTGTCTAGCACCCCCCTGCACCACCCACACTGGGTTGATTATAGCAACTAGCCCCCCCTTTTCATAGTTTTTCAGCCCACTGGCTGTTGCACTGCCATAGGGAGCCCATAGGGTAACTGGCACAGCCCTCCGCTTACCGGCTCGACTGGCCGCCATGTGCAATCACAGGGAGCACACTCGGTGGTGAGACCATTTCCACTCTTCCAGAAAGTCCTCCTGAAATTCAAGAAGGATGCCGGAACAATGATCCTAATAGCTTGAGACTGGGCCAGGCAGACTTTGTATTCAATTCTGCTGGCCCCATCTTAAGAGGGACATTCCTTTGCTGCACAGTGCCAGGTCATGATGGTTCCACTCTGCTGCCCTCCCTTCCCTCCTGCCACAGAAGATCTATATACAGGCAACAAGTATTTCGGGCTCTTAAGAGGGACATTCCCCTGCTGCACAGTGCCAGGTCATGAGGGCTCCACTTTGCTGCCCTCCCTCCCCTCAAGCCACAGAAGACCTACTACAGGCAGCAAACATATCAGGCTCTTACGAGGGACATTCCACTGCTGCACAGTGCCAGGTCATGAGGGCTCCACTTTGCTGCCCTCCCTCCCCTCAAGCCACAGAAGATCTACTACAGGCAACAAGCATTTTGGGCTGTTAAGAGGGACATTCCCCTGCTACACAATGCCAAGTCATGAGGGCTCTGCTCCTCTGCCCTCCCTCCCCTCAAGCCACAGAACAAGCATTTCAGGCCATTAAGAGGGACATTCCCCTACTGCACAGTGCCAGGACATGAAAGCTCTTTTCTGCTGCCCTCTCTCCCCTCAATCCGCAGAAGGTCTACTACAAGCAGCAAGCATTTTACACTCTTTAGAGGGACATTCCCTTGCTGCACAGTGCTAGGTCTTGAGGGCGCCACTCCACTGCCCTCCCCTGAAGCCGCAGAAAATCTACCACAGGCAGCAAGTGTAGTAGCCAGATTTCAGACTCACCTTGGCTGTTTCTGGGGCCCTCGGGTCTTCCCTGGACACACCTTGATGGAGCCGGCCTATGTTCTTCTGCAGGCAAATGATACTGGAACAACAGGTGCACTTAGTACCTCCACCTGGGGTGCTGATAGAGTATACCTGTAGGTGGTTTGCAGTTAAACACCCCCAAGGAAAATATAGTAGCTCCCCACCATTGTACCTTGCAATTTTCTCAATACTCGTGCACCACTATCAGTACTCCCAAACATGCTTTCTAGGGTGTTGAGGTACATCTGGGCAGTAGCATCAGGTCGGATAGCTTGCAAAGCTCCAATGCCATCCATGGCCAGCCCTTTCAATTTCTCCCACAGCTGTCACCTTTTCTCAGCTTCTGGATACTGGGGATCTTGTACCATGGGAGTGGCCTGACCCATCCAAGTTTCAAAATTAACCTCTCTGGGTGGCACTGGTTTTCTCCCAGAGAAAGTCCTTAGTCTCTGGTAGGATTCTGTCCCTCTCCCTGGCACCCAGGCAGCTAACCAAGCTGGGGGTTGCTTAGGTGGGGTGACAATGTCAGCTTTGTACAGTCCATGCACATCTTGAGGGGGTCTTCCCCTCTGATTTCAACCACAGTTCAATTTTCACTTTAAAGTTACCTTCAGCTGAAGCACCCTTTGGCATTTATTTTCACTGTTATATGACACTATGGTCCAGGTGGACCCATACTCTCCCGGGGAGATAGTGTTGGGCAGTTTGACAACATCAGTCTCAGTATCACTCTTTATCAATGCAAATATACTTTTACTGTTACAGTCATACCTTAATCCTCGTACCTTTAAGTTGTTAAAACAATTCAAAGCCAACAGTTCATCAATTATTTTGGATCAGTCAAATCTTTCTGAAATACTAGTCACTAAAAGGGCTTTTTTACAATCCAACCTCTCCCCTCAGTACCAATCTTCCAAATCATGAAGTGCCATAGTGACTTTTCATAAATGGGGGCAATTTTCTCTTTACGTAAATGCAATTTTGGAAGATGGCCACTGGGGGGTGTGGATTCCCACTGGTGGCTGCAGTGTAACAGCTGGATTTTGAACTCACCTTGGCTGCTTCTGGTGCCCTCTGGTCTTCCCTGGACACATGTCGAGGGGGCTGGCCTAGGTCCTTTGGCAGGCGAATGATGCTGTAATAATGGGTGCACTTGGTGCCTCCCACCTGGGGTGGTGATACAGTATACCTGTAAGTAATTTGCATTTAAACACCCCCCCAGGAAAATATAGTAGCTGCCCCCACTATACCTTCCCCACGCAACAAAAGTTTCCACGTTTTGCAATAATTCGCTGTACTAGTATATAACATTAACAATTAACCATTTTAATTGGGGCAGGGGAAAAAAGGGAGAAAAATAGCATAGCAACTTAACAACACTTTTACCCCACACACTCCCCACCTCTCACCTATGGCTGCACCCAGCTTCCCACTGGCAGCTGCCAAAAAAATCTCTAAAATCCTTTGGATGGGTACCACACCACCGTGATTAAGGTGCTAGGGATCTTTTTGTTGGGGCCCAAATAACTTTAAACAGGAGCAAAGCATTAACTTTCTGCCTGGCACAGCTTGGATCCTGGCACAGTCCAGCCCAGGGTTTAACCACCTTATTTCTCTGAAATAGCTAGCTAGCTGTATAAAGACTTCCCCAAAGCCACATCCTGGGTACTTACAATTCCACAGATTCACAGGGGGTTAGCAGAAATTTGGTTGTATGGTACAGTGCTGGTGAAGAAGTTGGTGGTGCACCACAGCAGAAGGTAACTGAATAAATGATGAAGATGATGTTCTTCACCTGCCAAGCCATTTTAATCTTCGCACTCCCAGGGGCCTTTGTATGCGGTGTTCACCTGGTAGGCTTCTCAACGTCTGCCTTGCCGGTGGTCTTCTCTTCGGTGTGGGTATGAACAGGCCAAATGGCTCCCCAAACGATTACTGCCACCCCTTTCCTCTGCTGCAATAACACAGGAGTTGGGAAATTGACTGAGTTTCTTTTGTCCAGTACCCACAATTACTCAGGCTTGCAACAACCACAGTCTCTATGGTTCTGACCCCACCAAGGTGAAATCCAACTTTGCAGGACACTTTTTCTCTAGCTGCAGAATTGTGACTTTAGGCTGTGACATGTCCAGTCTTTGATTCTCATCTGCCCCAACCTTGGGCTCTTTCTGCACTGCAGAACAGTTCACAACATTTTAGTAGCAAATCTCAACAGCCTCTCTATCCTGAGCTGCAGATTTCTCCTTTCACAGCTGAAGGTTCCAGTCTGAGCAGCAGCTCACAAATACTTTGAGTCAATTTACAAACGCTCAGGCTCAGATCTCACCCTGGAAGACTCTGTCACAGACCAGTTCTGTTTCAGGGGCCAGGTGTCTTTCTAGGCACGCTGCAGCTTGTCCAGACAGTGGTCATGCAAGGTTTCTTGGCACCCCATAGGCCTGCTGGGTTAGCTGGGTTGGCTGATCATCCCCAAGTCCCGACTAGACTCTCTTTTCCAGGGTAAAATAGTCCCTTTTATCAGCTCTGAAACAACCCTATCCCATTGGCTGTCACACTTGTCCATCAAGACACATTAATATTCATTTAGACAGCTTGACGTCCTATTGGTCCTTAGAATGGGCAACAAGAAAAGTCCCTGTATTTCACCCAATAGTCTCTGTTTCAGTCCCAAGAGCTCTCTTGCTTAAGTCTGGCTCTTGATTGGCTATGTAGGGGTTGAAGGTGAACAATATGGCTGCCTAATACATAGTCCCTAGCAATGTCCCCACTTCCCAAGTGATTTGCAGCCAGAATAAGCACTTTTATTAATTGCTTCCCACAGCACTCAATAGCAGCCCCTCTGCTCTTTACACCCCCTGCAGAGTTTCCCATTTTTCATCAATCCCCAGTCTGCCACTGCTACTGAAACCTTGCCCCCCCCAATGGCAGCAGGCAGGCTAATTAATTTTTATGAGACACCCTATTTAATATTTATATATTTTACAGCCCTAATAGGTGCTCCTAAACTAAACACATTTTGGTCTCCTCTACTGCCTCCTTCAGGTCTCCAGTCCCCTATTAGCTTAATTTCAGGTCTGGGACCACTGGAGAGGTTCTTGTTCAGCCGCAGGAATGGTCCAAAATCAGAAATGTGCAAGTGCACATGCGCGGGCCGCCCGACCACACCAAAGTGCAGAAACAGGTTGGCAGCTCTGTGGTTTAGCTCCTCCAGCCCCATTCTGGACTAAAATGCTGCAGGGGCCAGACAAAGGCTTAGGGACACCAGGACCTGGGATGGTGGCATTGAGGACATGGGGAAGGGTGCACCCAGGTAAGCTCAACTGCAGTTGGGGGGCTTACAAAAGTATTTCAGGCTCTTAAGAGGGACATCCATCTTCTTCACAGTGCCAGATCATGAGGGCTCTGCTCCAATGCCCTCCCCCCTCAAGCTGCAGAAGATCTACTACAGGCGGCAAACATTTCAGGCTCTCAAGAGTGACATTCACCTGCTGCACAGTACCAGGTCAAGAGGGCTCCACTCCCCTGCTCTCTATCTCCTAAAGCCACAGAATATCTACTTTCATTGTTCTATGATCTGTTATTGTGAGGTGATCCTCATACTCTCATACATTGTCCAAATGATTCCTTTTCTATACATGAAGTGATCTGCGCAGTCACCTCTCTAAAATGTAAAAAGCTCCTGGATCAGATCTGATTCCAGCTGAGGTCTATATGCAGGCCCCTTTAATCTGGAAAGACTTTTTCTTTTTTTTTTATAAATGTTTAAAATGCTGGCCTGCCAGCACAGCAGTAGGGCTACCACTCACGATGCTGGTGACCTGGGTTTTGGAGTGCACTGTGGTCGTCAGAAGACCAGTGGGGGGGTGAGATTGTGAGGTAGAATTGCTGTGCCCACTGCAATACTGCCACCTGGGTGACCAAAGGTGGAAGTGCAGTAGGGGCACCTTGTGGGAGGGGAAGACATTGGCTGAGGTTCGGAATGACTGTATGCAGCCACGCGCGCGTGTCTCATTGAACTCCCATAGCCACCTCCACCCTTAGGGCCTGGGAGTATTTGGGGAAGCAAAAACAAACCCTGCCATGCCTCAGGACCTCCTGGCTCAGTCACCGGTCATGAGCATAGCCTCCACGGGGGTACCCTGGTGGTCTTCATCCCTCGGATGGCCCCATCATAAGGGGTAATTTGTGGGGTTGGAAGTCCCACCAAGGAGTATGTGCTAGAGCCAGGGAAAGCTGGGGGGGGGTGAAGCAATCACTGGGGGAGCAGAAACAATGCATAAAAAAAAATGTTTAAAAGAAGGGTTTTTTTCTTGATCCTTGGTGGAGTGCAGAAATTGTCCCAGTATTCAAAAAAGGTAATCAGTCAGATCCCAAAATGTAATGGACAGTTAGTTTGCTGGATGTATCCGCGAAAGTATTTTCCAGAATCATTCTTACTCATTTGCATGAGCAACTCAGTACTCTTGGTGGACTTTCACCCCTACAATTTGGCTTCAGGGAGAATTATTCCACCATAGATAATTGTTTAATCTTTAGACACCTCTAGGAGAAATATTGCTTGCTTCATGGGCTAGAAGTTACATGTTACCTTTATTGATTATTCTTTAGCCTTTGATTCAATTATAAGAAACAAACTGTAGCAGTTAATCCTTGAGAAAAGCATTAAGTATGCCCTCATGTCTGCTATCTCCAAATTGTATAATGAAACTTGTGCTATGGTGAGATTATGCCCTGCTGGCAATGTCTCCAATGGATTTTCAATTAATAAAAGGGCTCGACAGGGTGTTTGGCTCCTACTCATTTTAATATATACAGTATATATATATATATATATATATATATATATATATGGATAATCTTGAAGCTCTTGAGCACGTTTCATCTGATTCCCCTTAAATTAGAACACTGGTTATACTTACATTGGGGTATGCTAATGATTTACTTCTTCTTTCTGTCTGACACTGTGGTCTTCACAAGAAACTAGATTATTTGGCCAAGGAACTGCAAAAATTATCACTATTAACAGTAATAAAAGTCAGGTGATGGTTTTTAGTAAGGGGAATTTATTTCTGAAATGGATATGGAAATTGGGGATTCATTAATACATATGGTGAATAAATATGTTTATTTAGGGTTAATAGTTTCTTCTAATGGTTCATGGTGTTCTCATGCTGCTGGTGCTAGGACCAAATAAAAAAAATGCTTTGGGTATAAAATAAACTTCAGCTATAAATATGATGGCAATAATATTAGAACATTGATCCAATTCATTTCTTCAATGTTAAATCCAAAAGCCCTTTTTGCTATGGAAATGTGGGTGCCATACATGGTTTCAGAACTGAAGAGGATTTTAATGCAGCTTTTTTAGGTCCTCTCTGGGACTGAATAAGTCTATCCTGATGTCCTGTATTATAGCTGAACTTGGATTAGATGGTTATAAAACTCTAGCTGATTCTTTAGTTTTGGGTTATTGGGTTAAATGTACAAGAGTCCCAGTCTGGTAGTTTTGTACGTGCTACTCTTGAAGAGAAGAAAGTTAGAGACTGTTGGGATGCAGAAGCTCCCCCTGGTTGTTACATGTGTATTCTCTATTCGAAAAAATATCATCTTATTTATTTGCATACGGTAATTACTTCAAAAGGGGAATTTTTATTAGTCTAAAATGTAAGAAATACATTAAGAACAAAATCAGAATTCATAACCAGGGTGTTGACTTGGATGCTATTTCCAGGTCCAGATTCTTGCCCTGGTATGCTTTAAATGAGGTTTGGTTATGCATTCTATCTGGACCACATTTTGGATCCCAGAAAGAGAAATGTTTATACAGTATGTTATACATTTGGAGTTCCCCTAGTAATGTACTCTTTGCTAGACCTGGCCACATGCCTAATGCTTCTAAGGCTTCCTAGTTATGTACTGTAGGAGGTACAGAGAATTTATATCACATTCTTTTTAAAAGGCTGCATATGCAAATCACCACAGAATGTTATGCTGGTCCAACTTTAAGCAGAATTGCATGGTGCCGAAAGACCTCTCACACAGTTTGCAAAGAGTGCTAACAGAAGACATAGACACGTGTTTCATCCTACCAGGACTCATCAGTATGCCTCGCCTGTTTGACACCCCAGAGGAATGGACCAGCTACCCCAAGGCAGTGTGCCTGGGATATATTGTGTGAACCCATTAAAATAAAAATATTTAAAGATAAAGACTTCTGTGCGTGAATGATTAAGAGTTTAGTTGAAGTTGTCAAGCAGGTAATACAAATCACATGCCCCCACAATGCATTTGTGATTTTGTATTTTCTTGAAACTTGGCTTCCCAGCCAAATGCCCTTTGGGGTAACCCTTGCCTCAGTGTTTACGCACAGAGGTTCTTTGTCTTTCTTTTTAAATACTCATGGTGTGACAAGTTACAGGTTACATGGACAAATAGTATATTGTCAGATTTAGGTTATATCCCAGATGGTCTTAGTGTTCTTCTTACAGTGAATGATACTATTTGGAGTGGTAGCTGTAGATATGGTCAGATATTTCCTGAAATGTCTATGATATCTCTGGAGAAATTCATTAGCTGCCTGCAGTAACACTGTGGGCCACTAGAGAGAATCTCTTCAGATATTTCACAAAATATCTATAAATATCTGACCATATCATGGCTGCTACTGTATTATTAATAAACTTGCAAAGTATTTCTATATTATTAGAAAAGTTAGGAAAGGTAAACCTTTTAGCTGTCAGGTAAAGACTTTGACTGGCTGAAATATGTTGCTGTTGGGATCAGGTTAGGTTTGAGTCCTATGGGACTTCTTTCTATATTTGAGATTTCCAAATTAAAAGGGGGGGTGCTCTTTTTCCCTCTCCTGTTTGGATTATATGCAGTTAGCTGCATCTTCTAATGCCCTGCCACTATGGGTTTCCAAACAAGAATTTTATTGAGGTCCCATGGGGGCATGTGCATTTTTTGTCCCAATCGGTTCTTCTTACATTAGGATTAGTGATTATCAGAATGACTCTGATTTGCATGCCTTTAGGGTAAGCATCTTTCCTAGCCCTGCTCCAACATGTACACAAGAATTTAAGCTGTTATGAACTGTGCATACTGTTTTTATCTGTGTGTGTACTATTTATTACGTGGAAGGCCTCGATTTACTGTGTGTATTTTTACTTTTTCATAATCCTGTTTAGGGCTTATTTATTGTTATATATTATTGAATCTATTTTCATGTATTTTGTATTCAGCTGTGATGGCATATTGCCAATCAATAAAGCTTTATGACTGAGTGACTGACATTTGCAAAGCAGCTACCTGGAAAATGTTGTACACTTTCACAAAGCTCTATTGTCTGGACATACAGTCTAGAAGGGATGCCAGCTTTGGAACTGCTAAATTGCAGAACCTTTTTCCCAAGTAGGTTCTGGATCTAGTCTCCCAAGGTACTGCTGTATAGTCTACTTAGAATGTAACCATTATTTGAGGGATTCCTGGGGTTAGAAGAAAAAAAATACTCATTGTAATAATGTTGTTTCGTCTCAGGGATACCTCACTTTGATAACACTCTCCCACCCTGCCACCCCTTCCAGAACCTGAAAATAGGTTTGCAGAATAATCAGTTCTTTTGTATGGCTGCAGTGGGCAGAGCCCTGTGGATGTGTTGCTATGAGAAGTAGAAAAATAGAGCTCTCCAGATTCCCAACGTGCTTCACAAAATTGGAGTTTTCTGAGAATTTCTCCACTACAGCAGTTTGGCTGTGGTATCTCCCTGCTCTGCACTGTTTTGGCTAAAACTGTTTGATTCATTCATAAATCTCTTCTACATGGAGCATACTCATGCCAGCTCAAATTACAGTCAGTGGATGCACTCAGTGCATTAACAGCTGTGTTTTGTTATCAGTTCAGGAGATCTACAAGAGTTAATGTGTGTGTGTGTGTGTGTGTGTGTGTGTGTGTGTGGTGTGTGTGTGCCACTCTGTTAACCCTTTCCTGGCACATTAACATTTTCCTAGTTAGCATGCAAATGGCTGTAATGCTATATAACAGTGCACAGTTTAGAACATGATTTTAGTTGCCCTCCACTGCACTACCTGCACCCTGTCTATGTTCTTTCTCAGATGGGGCCTTCAGAACTGGACACAGTATTTGATGCACAGTCTCACATGTGTCTTATACAGGAGCAAGATTACCTCTCTATTTCTATTTATGATACCCCTCTCTATGTAGCCAAGTATCTGGATAGCCTTTCCAGCCACCTTATTGCACTGCCTAGTTTCTCTTAGGTGCTCTGATATGATAGCTACCAGGTCCCTTTCCTGCTTTGTGACTGTCAGCACCTCCCCATTTAGTTCATCCTTTGCCCCTGGGTTCTTATGCCCTACAGTATGTGCATGATCATGTACTTTGTTGCATTGAATCCCAGCTTCCTTTCTTCAGACCATTTCTCCAGTTTTTAAGGTCTTCCCTCATTCTTTCAACACCCCCTGGAGTGTTCACACTATTGCATACCTTTGCATCATCTGTGAAGAGGCATACCTTCCCCTTCAGTCCCTCTGCAATGTCCCCAATAAAGACACTGATGACCAGCCCCTACACCGACCCCTGAGACACCCTGCTTATCACCGCTCCCTCTCCATTGTACTTCCTGTTTACCACAACCCTCTGACTCCTACCATTCAGCCAGTTCTCCACCCACAGAACAAGTTTAGGATCCACCCCAGGCTGCACAGTGTGTTGATCAGCCTTTTATGGGGGATAGTGTTGAAGACCTTTCTGACGTCAAGATAGGTCACATTCACTGCATCTCCTTGATCCACTACTTTAGCTAAACAGTCATGCCATAGATTAGTACAATGAGTTAGTGCTAAGCACAGTGCTTATACTAAATACAGTAAAGGTTAGGGTTAGATGTATAAGTAAGTAAATGTCATATAAGGCAGTGTAGTTAGTGTGTGTGGTAATGCTCTGTGTATGTAGACAGAGCACTGCTGTGTTATACTGCAATATATATGCACATATGTGCATATGTATTAGTTAGTGTGTGTGTATCACAAAAATAAGAAAGTGCAGTTAGGTGGTTCAGTGGTTAGTGCACAAATTGCTAGTCTACATTCCCCCACTATCTAGATCAGTTTCAGCCTTATGCATATCACTGCTGATTTAAATGAGGTGTCTAGTGGCAACCCCCTTCCCCCACCGTCTGCTGTCCCTGTGAGCCAGAAAAGAAGAAAATGTCCCTCAGTGTCTTTTTTTATCTGTAAAAATGTATGTAGACAGTGCATTGCTATGTTACACTGGAATATATATGCATATCTGTGTGTATGTATTAGTCACTGTGATTGTATCTCAACAATTAGAAAGTGCAGTTAGGTGGCTCAGTAGTTAATGCAAAAATTGCTAGTTTATACATTTCCCACTGCCCACTATACCATTATTTTGCAGCTGTATTGGCTCTTGCTGGAGTTTTTTTTACAAATGCCGCTTGAGCATTAGTACTGCAATTTCTCTACAACTGTAAGTTGTATTTTCTTCATTACATATACTACATTTGAATGTCTGCTTCAGTTTGATTAAAACTTTTCAAAAATTTTGAAATTTGCATAATTTTTGGTAGCCTTTAGGTAGATTCACTAGCCACCATTCCACTCTGGCTATAGAAATAAATCTGGCAACTGCTAATCTGGAAGATGGCTGCAGAGTTTTTCAAACCACTATTATAAAGCCTTAGTTCAGATTATTAGAACAGGGTTCTGTCTATGGGGCATTTGTCTCTTAGGAGATGATGCATAGATTGTCACCATAGTGCAAGACCCCTGAGAAGAAGCAACATTACTACAGTGAGTAATTTTTTCTTCCAGTATGAAAAATGTTTTTCTCTTATTCACTAGTGGCATCCATGCTAGTGTCAGTCTTCTTCAAAGTGGATTGGCAGATTTATGCTTGTATGTTAAACACTTACATGCCTAAATGGACTTCACTGAACAGCAAACTGACAAAGTGCACTGCAAAAAAGTAAGTGGCACTTTGCTATGTGGTACCTTGTGCCAAGTTGTGCCTGTTCCAACTGTTGACTCAGGTGCTTTGCCTTGAATGATCAGTGTACTCGACATGTATAAGCCTCCAGCTATTTCTTGTAGAGGAACTGCACTACTCCTTTGACTTGAAAAGAGCAGCTCACAGATTTAAGGACCTCAGCAAACCATCATGAACATGCCTCTGCTTTCTTTCACTGTCTGTTATAATATCTGACTTGGTTCTGATCATCCTACTGTAGTTCCATACAGCATGTCCTGCATAAAACACTTTAACATCTAAACCTTAAGATGTCACCCATCTTCCTTAAATACAAAGAATTTTATAGCACTCCTACTTTCAAGTCCACAGATTCCAAATGAAAGCTTAGTACTGATGTTTTTTTCTGGCAAAGCCGTTTGTTCCTCTTTACTAGACGTATGGGTTATGACAAGCTTCCACAGGAATAAAAAAGAATAAAGAGAAAATGGGACTGATTACCACTGGGATCAGGCATAGACACAGCTACATGATTCTATCCATGTCTACGTCAACTATAATCCATGCCAGTCGCCTACTTGATTTTCAGAAGAAGCAGCCAACATTGGCAAAATGTTGCAATTTGTGGCAAAAAAAAAAAAAGATGTAAATTTGACTCATGGCAATTTTTGATGCAAATTTCACCATAAATGGATGAGTGAATGTGCTAGAGTTAGACCACCATACAAACTGTCTAGGATGTCCAGATGGATTGCAAGTGGAAGGCCACTGTTGAAAACAGGGCTGGTGTATCCTAGATGAACCTTTCAATATTCTGCCCAATATCTTTCTCTCCCAGGAAATGAGGCCTCCATCTTCCCCCGGCCCCAAAGAAAAGGTCAAATTAAACCTACCGTTTGCTTTCATTTTTCAAGAAAGCAGAAAATAAAATGTGTAAGAACAAGTACACTATACAGTACAACTCTAACCTTTCTAATTGGAATAAAATGTTACATTTTGTCGCAATTAGTAATGTTTGTTTTATAATGGGTTGCTTATGCTGACCAAGTCAGCAAGAGCAGAACACTCTACTACCTGCTGTGAGTCATGCAGAGACAGATGCCACACTCCATCCTTAAAAGTGTACATGTTCCATTGGACTATGGTAGAACCTCCCACTGGCAGAACTGAAATATCAGGCCTGGTGGGTTTTGAAATAATTGTGCCTCTAAAACGGAAACATTTGGTTTTCAAAAAAGTATTTGGAATACTGACTCACTTCGCCACCAGTATGGTAACATTTTATTTATTTTTCTGTTATCAGAATAGGATAAGATTACTGCACTGTATCAAAACCAACATTTATAGATGACTAGCAATTTTGATTTGAGCAGGTTGCATTTGGAATGGGCTCTTCCCTGCTCTTTAATATTTTATTTCAGGGTCTGAAGACCTCACTGGGAACTTCAAATTTCAACATTTTTGTTTTCACCATGTAATGTATCTTACTGAGCAACCACTGTACTCAACCAGTTTTTACCAAAGTTATACGTTTGCAGTTCCTATCACAAGCTATGTTTAGGCCAAATGCATGGCAGAGTAGCCTACAACCCATGGGGAGAATGTGTTCAGAAGACTGTATGTCAGTATTGCAAGTGCTCCTGCAAAAAGACAGACCACAGAAGATGTAACATGGGAGAAATACCTATGCCTCTACTTGTTGGCCAACAAATAAGACCTCCAGCTCTTAAGATGGGAAAAATTCAAAGGAAATTCTAACCATTGCAATCTGTTTGTGCTGTTGCATCACATTGCTTCTGTGGGAGTTGTCTGTCCCTCTGTCTTCCTGTCTGTCTACAATCTGAAGGATCTACAGTATAAGGTGTTACTGAGAAACAAATACCTTTAAAAGAAAACTAAGTTTTCTAAGCAGAGGGTACTGTTAGCATTTCACTGCTATGCCAGCAGATACTTTTCAGATGGTCCTCTGTAGAGCTACAAAACATATTAGACTGTGTAAATAGTATTGCCAACTCCTATGGCACACAACAATGACAATGTTTATTACAGAGTTAATGTAAATCACCAGTGTTGCAAGGTGAATAAACTAATTGTAATGGAAGGAAAATGACATGTTTGTTGAAGAGAAATAGAAATGTATGTGCTTTTTATGAGGCACATAGCCAGACAACCAGCTCAGCAGGTTTTGTAGTCCCATAAGACTTCTTAGCTCAAAATACCTGCACACTACACAAATCCAAAAATAACATGCAGAACAGTCACCAGAGAAACCTTGTTTACATCCTGTACGTTGCTGATTCAATCAGACAAACAAAAAGGTTGGCATTCTTCATTTGCCCCATGCGATTCCACTGCTCTTTCTTCCAAGACAGCTGTAAGGATACATTGGGTACTCTGCTTTTCCCTGCAGTGCAGCTCCCACAGGAAAACTGGTCAGGTCATGTTATGGGAAGTCTTTAGAAAGTCAAATCCCAGCACTGACATTTTTCTGTAATTAAATGGCTAAAACCAAAAGTAACCCTGTTCTAGTAAACAAAAGCACTCATATAATATCCTGCTTTATTGGATTTCAAACATTGGTCTCTCAGAAACTTTAATGCTGTTAAATGTTTGAGCATACCTCTCACCTATGACATATTCTGAGTAATGTCACTCATTTTGGATCTCAGAAGGCCCATCTTTCTCATTTCTCATGGAGATGTGTCTTTCTATGGGTCATCCCACAATAGGGTGAAAAAAATCTGACCGCAGATAACAGGAGCACAATCAAAAGGGCGAGGGTTAACATGGTGGCAGGCAATTCATCCTCCAGACACACAGAATGATAATGTCATCAGTCAAGCATCTGGAACTACAAGTCAGGCAGAGCACACAATAATCATCAGATCAGCACCAGTGCATGACAAATATCTGCCTGACTACATATACGCCGCCCCAAAATATATATATAAACACCTCCACCCACCCGGTAAAGAGGGAAAGAGATGACATAATGTGCATGCAGGAGAGAAATAGTGCACTGACCCACCACTCATTACGCCGCATCAACTCTGACACACACAGCCCACAGGAAATACACAAACTCAGGCACCAGGAGTAGAGAATCATAACAGAAAACACCTGTGGAACCCCAACTCAGTCAGACATCCCACACCCACAACACAGCCACATGCACTCCATACACACCTGTCACACACTTACCCATCAGCACACCCACACTTTCACACACTGTAAACTCTGCCTCGGTCACATTGCTTTTGCACTACGCACAGTGCCCACATCCCCCCACTCTTTTTCCTCCACTCTATTGATTGGATACCATTCTTCTACAGCACTGCCACCTGGAGGATCAGAGGTGGCTGTACAGTGGCTTGAACAGCCGCAGAGAGGATAACGGCCACCCTCTCCCTGATACCTGTTTGCATAGATAAGTATTCTTTGGTGACTAGTGGTATCCCCACTCTCCTTATCTCCATTTGTATAAATAAAGTATGTCCAGGTGTCCAGTAGTGACCTATTCCTTACACAATCACTGTTTGCACAGATATTGTATTTCTTGATGTCCAGTGGTGCCCCCCACCCGATCTCCATTTGCACAGATAAAGTATTTTCTGCACTCCAGTGGTCTCTCCCTCTTCTGGTTACCTACTGCACTTCTTTTCCCCTGACAGCAACCAGCACTTACCTTCTGCTTACCTCCCAGGCCAGACACCATCTGGCCAGCACAAGTCCTGTGTCACTATAGCCAATGCCACCATATAATGATGCAGGACTTGTGGGTTAAAAAAACAGCCTAAGTCAGCATAAAGTGCTTTTGCACATATGTGCTGATTTAGTTTATGTTTGCCTAATATTTATTTTACCTCTACAAGGCCAAATTAAAAGAAGTTTGTTTCACCAAACTTGAGTCAAATCTTTCTGCCCCTCCACCTCTATATCATCGGAATAGTGATGCAATGACAGTGACCCCCCACAAACACATACACAGTGACACCCCAATGGTGACAGACTGTGCAGTGACGAGGATTGCTCCACGATGAACTATACGGTAATGAGGGGTAGGCACCTAACTCCACTGTCTGTGTGATGTGGATTTAGACATATAAAGTAGAGAGGGGTGTGTGGGGGCACAGCCTCCACATCAGGTGTGTGTGTGGGGGCACCCCGCGTGATGCAGTTGGCATGCTGCAGGTCATGGTTGGGATGCAGCGCATCGGGATGTTGTCGGAGTCCATCGCTGTAAAGGATATCACTGTGATTCCCATCGCTGAGGCATGGTGGAACCCCCCTCATCGGCTGCTTTTGTGATGGTTTATAACTCCTACTTGAACTGGGAGTTTGGTGGGTAAGTGCTGAACACCCATTTTGGGTGGAAGTTCAAGTCATCAATAAAGTGGTCATGTGGGGTAAAAGTTGTCACCCATGTTTGTAGGAAAAAGCTTTTAATTTTGTCATGTTAGAGGTTAAAGAACAAATTAACTGAAAAAAAGTCTGCATGCATATGCCATATTGCTTTACTCATGCAGTTTATTTTTGATATGGCAAGTCTTGAATTGCTATACCACACTGTGCAGCAATGCAGGACTTGCATGGGGCAGATGGCGGCCAGCTGGGGACATGAGTGGAAGGTATGTGCCAGCCACTGTCATGGGACGGTTAGCATAGGGGGTGCAGGAGGCTACTGGGAAGGGGGAGAGACCATGGTACACCAGGGAATACATTCTACTTGCCACACACCCTCCAGGATTTGCAATATGGCTTCCCCCCTTTATGGTCTCCACACTTTACTCATAGAAACATAAAATTTGTCAGCAGATAAGAAATGCTTTGCATATCAAGTCTACAAAGTTTTCCCTATCTACAGTACCATCACAGACCCTACTTGAGTTCTGGCCCTTCCCCCCGTCCCCCATTCCTTTCCACTAAGATTCCCTTGTGCCTATCCTATGCATTCTTGAGTTGCACCACTGTTTTCACCCTCACCACTTCAGCTGGTAGGCTGTTCCTGGAATCCAACTCTTTCTGTGAAGAAGTACTTCCTCACATTTCTCCTGAGACTACCACCCCTCCAACTTCATTGCATGTCCCCTTGCCCTAGAGCTTCTTTTTTTCTGAAAATAAATACCTTCCTCCTGTACCTTAGTTTCACCTTTGAGGTATCTAAAGGTCTCTATCATATCCTTCACTAAATTCAAAGAAGATGTGGGTTGCAAGGTTCTTTCTCATAGAAAAATGTTGCTCACTGCAGGACATTCACTTCAAAATGTTTATTTACTTTACTCCAACATTTCACTCATTGTATGGAGCTTTTTTCAAAGGGATTTACTTTCAAAGCTCTTATAAAATAAACAAAAAAATATTTTGTAATATTAATGTAATTACTAGCTAACAGTAAGAAAGGGTCATTCATTCCATTCATTGCAATCCCCTCTTCTCGACCCCCTTGACCTTGCAACCCCCCTCTTCTTTGAATTTGGTAAATGATTAATACTTTCAGGAGAAGCAGAAAACATTTAATAAGCACTATTCCCCACAGATTACACAACATACTGTATCATATTCCCCATCCCTCCTCTCTTCCAGGGTGTAAATACTGAGTTCCTTTAGTTTCTCCTCAAATGGCTTTTGATGCAGAACACACACCATCTTAGTTTGCCTTCCTCTGGACTGCCTCCACTCTATGTCTTTCTGGAGATGTGGCCTGAAGGTTTAATGCCCCTTAGGGGCTCAACGCTGCAACAGTGCCTACCAGGGGGCCTTGCCTTCAGAGAAGAGATAGCAGACATTCCTTTTATAACTGCTACTAATCCATCTTCTTTCTTTTGGGGGCTAAATACCCTAATGTTCCTTTAGTTGATCCAAATGCTGGCATCTTCAAGAGTGGAACCCTCACCAGTCAAAGCTGGGTCATTCACTGATAAACCTCACCCATTAGTGTGACATTGATTAAAATAAAAAGTGAAGTAAATACAGTAACTACTTACATATATAGATTTGTATTGCTCACCTTAGACGTTGATTATTAGTTGGAATAGAAATAACTCTGTTTTCTGTTTTTCAGATATTTGATGCTGTAGTCCACCTGCCACTTCTGCGTCATGCGTGTAACATGTTCTCGAACTGTCTTCATCTGTGCTACTGTGATCCTTCCTGTAATTCTACATGATTCTCCTAAAAACTTATAACTAGCATGTTGCTTATCAATGTCTTCTTTGAATATTGTTGTATGTAGATGTTTTCTAGTAAGGTCACATTTTGTTCACAATGAATATCTTTTTTCTTTGCTGCCAGAAGATAATGTACTGTTGCATTGATCCGATATATAGGACTAAAAACTATTCACTATTATTATTAATGTATTGTATTTTATTAAAGCACACATTGTTTAAAACAGTGGTGTTACACATCCCTCGCACGTGTAAAAATTAGTCATGTGTGTGACATCATATGGCATGCGTGTGACATGGACATTGTTTTACTGTAACTCTTTAAAACCACATTTTATGTGCAGTTTAAACTTATAAAGTTTCCATAAAACCACATATTATGTGCATTCTAAAGTTAAAACAATTTTTACGGCTATGGGTGGAGCCTACAGCCATTTTGCTTTCTGTTGTTAAAACGGCTGATTGTGGCACCTTCCATTGGACTTTTGGAAGTATCCTTCCAAAAGTCCAATGAAGCTTGTAACACTCCACCATGATCGGCTGCTACATAAGTGACAGCCACATCATTTCAGCTGTTATTTCTATTTGGGCAAGAACTGCACATGCGTGCTTTCATGCTCATGTGTAGTTCCACTGGCATTCGCCATCTTGTGAATGGCATGTTGTTATTCACCGCAACTGTGCATGCATGCATGCGCAGTTGCATTGCTGCCACCATCTTGGAGATGGCGATGACACTCGCTCTTCAGAGCTTTGCAAGCTCACCACAGCTGTGTCAGCTCTGGCTAGAGATTGTTTAAATATAACCACTGTACTATAATTAGTCCTTTTTTTCTGTGTTAAAATTACATTGTGATTGTGCGCATGTACCACTACAAAAATGTTCTTGGACTGTTAAGACTTAAAGAGCAGCTAAAGCCTTCTTGAGAACTTCAACAAAATATAATATGTAGACAAAATTCAACATTAGTTCAATTATCCCCCCATTATTTATTACTAAGGTCATTTGTATGAAAACAACATCTTTGCTCCTTAAGATTTTATCTGTTATTGTTGCTTTCTCCCTACCTGAGGCAAGAATGCACTCATTGTGACATCACATTTACTCCCATGGCAACAGACTGATGTCACAACAGAGGATTATGACTTGAAGTAGGGAGTCCACTGTAGAGGCAGATGACCTCTATGTGATAAAGATCAAGTATTCATGCAAATTTCCTCAGTAATCAATAACTGAGATTAGAAATCTATGTAATATACTGTATATGGAATACAAGTTCAATGTTACCTAAATGTTATGCTTTCAAAGATTTTTTTGAGGCATCAGCAGCTGTTTAATATGCTCTGATAAACCGGAGCAACCATCAGCCCATACATTAACAGCAGCATTCCATTCAGTGTCATACTTCATAGCATGTTTTCCTGCTTTGGTGAAATCATGATGTTTAATAGCGTCCTGTAATGCAGGGAAGGGATCATAACAGTGTCTGAACTGCCTCCCAGATGATCCCCTCCATTTCCCAGTCCTCTGACCATGCCACCACATTCAAATGTTGTATGATGCTCCACCATGGAGTGCGCAGGCACCCCTGTTTCATTGAACCCTATGGTTGAGATTACAAAAAAATGTGCAGCTTTTAGCATTTGACAGAAATTTAAGCAGCCACTTAAAGAAATTCCTGCTGAGTGAGAGAGAGCGAGAGGGAGAGAGAGAGAGAGAAAGCAGTCAAAAGCTTCCTTAAATCAAGGAGGTAATTTAATAGACTATGCTGAATTGAATTATTAATTTTTGGGCCTGTGTAAGTAACTAGTTTTGATTCTCTGTTTTTGGGGTTGACTTTTCTTAGTTAAATTTTTATTTGCCATGGAGGAACTATAGCTGGGAGAAATTTGCAGTCATTTGTGACTAGACCTGTTACTTAACCTCTGTGAAATAGGTGTCTGAAAGGAAGGTCTGCACTCCTCAGGGTGGAGGGTCAGAGTCGTAGTTGATTGTTTCTGGAGGGCAAAGGTTTTGAAACCCACTCAGGAGGGAGCATTCTTAGACCTGGTACTCTCAAATGGGGATGGAGAGAGAATCTCAGATCTAGAAGTGGGTAGCCATCTGGGAACAAGCGACCACCAAACAGTGTGGTTCATGATAAACTTAGCTGTAGAATCAAGCCATACAAAAGTGAAGGTAGTGGACTTCAGGAGGGCTGATTTTTTCCAAATGGGAGAGTGCCTCAGAAAAGCACTAGCAAACAGGCAAGAAGGTGGGGTGGAGCAACAATGGGGAAACATCAAAACCACCAATCCAGAGGCAACAAGCCTTTGTGTGAAGCAAATAAACCAATCAAAATGAAAGAAAAAAACACTATGGTTCTCATAAGAAGTGGCGGGGAAGGTTAGGGAGAAAAAGATAGCATTCAGGAAGTATAAGGAAACACAGAAGGAGCAGGACAGAGAACTGTACCAGTTAAAGCAGAAGGAAGCAGGGAAGGCAGTCAGAATAGCAAAGGCCCAAAACTGAGGAAAAGATAGCCAACTCAGTTAAGAAGGGGGATTAAACCTTGTATAGGTACATTAGGGAGCAAAGAAAGACTAAGGCAGGGATACTGAGGCTGAATAAAGAGGAAGGTGGTTTGGCAGAGAGAGAGACAATGAAAAGGCAGGGATACTGAACGAATACTTCTGCTCAGTATTCACAAAGGAAGAACAGGGGGAGATACTCAGTCCAGTCAATAGAAGCACTCTGCATAGGGTGATTGATATTAGTCCTTTCACAGAAGAAAGGGTTCTGAAAGAACTCCTAAAACTGAAGGTGGATAAAGCAATGGGGCCTGATGGGATTCACCCCATAATTCTAAAAGAACTAAGGGAAGAACTAATAAAACCACTGACTACGCTTTTTAATAAATCATGGAGGGGTGGTGTGGTACCTGAGGACTGGAGGAGGGCAGATGTGATTCCCCTTTACAAAAGTGGGAGCAAGACAGAGGCAGGAAACTACAGACCTGTTAGTTTGACCTCAATGCTAGGGAAAATGATAGAATAACTTCTGAAGGAAAGAATTGCTGAGTACCTAGAGGCCAGTGGGGCACATGAACCCAAGGCAGCATGAATTCACAGTGGGAATGTCATGTCAGACAAATTTAATTGATTTCTTTGACTGGGTGACCAAAGTAGTAGATGGACTCACTTCTGAAGGAAAGAATTGTTGAGTACCTAGAACCCATTGGGGGCACAGGACCCAAGGCAGCATGGATTCACAGCGGGAAGGTCATGTCAGACAAATCTAATTGATTTCTTTGACTGGGTGACCAAAGTAGTAGACCAGGGAGGGGCTGTGGACATGGCCTACCTAGACTTTAGCAAGGAATTTGACACAGTCCCACACAAACGATTAATAAACAAATTAGCCATCCTGTGAGTGGGTCCCAGGGTGGTAGCCTGGGTAAAACACTGGCGGCTGGACAACAAGAAACAGAGGGTAATAGTAAATGGAGTCCACAGTGAAGAAAGGGGGGCTACTAGTGGGGCACTGCATGGTTCAGTACTGGGGCCGGTCCTTTTTAATGTCTTTATAAGTGACATTGCAGAAGGACTGGAAGGAAAAGTATGTCTCTTGCAGATGACACAAAGATCTGCAACATGGTTGATATGCAAGGTAGGGTGGAAAGGATGAAAAGGGACTTGGCAAGGTTGGAGGAATGGTCAAATGTATGGCAGCTTAGATTCAACGCAAAGAAGTGCAAAGTACTGCACCTGGGAAACAAAAACCCAGGGGAAGAGTACACAATGGTGGTGAGATACTGACAACAACAAAAATAGAAAGGGACCTGGGGGTAGTCATATCAGATGACCTAAAGGTGTGCCAGTAATATGAGAAGGCAGTAAGGAGGGCTGGGGGGATACTGAGATGCATAGGGAGAGGCATCACCAGTAGAAAACAGGAAGGTGTTGTCCTTCTGTACAGACAGTTGGTAAGACCACATCTGGAGTACTGTGTACAGTTCTGGAGACCCCATCTCTGCAAAGACATAGACAGGGTGGAAGCTGTCCAGAGGAGGGCAACCAAAATTGTGCAGGGTCTGCACCAGAAGACATATGAAGAAAGACTAAAGGAGCTTAAGATGTATAGCCTCGAGGAAAGGTGGGAGAGGAGGGACATGATAGAAACTTTCAAGTACCTCAAGGGAATCAACAAAGTCCAAGAGGGTAGCATCTTTCAGAAAAGGAGATGTGCAAGAGCAAGGGGGCACAATTTGAAAATAGAGGGGGGACGGCTCAGAGATAAGGTGAGGAAGTATTTCTTCACAGAGAGGGTTGTAGATGCATGGAACAGCCTTCTTGAGGAGGTCATAGAGTCAAAAACAGTGGGGATTCAAGAATGCATGGAACAAACATAAGGCAGTTCTAGTGAGGGTAGGAGGAAGTAAGCTGTTGGTTAACTGGGATCTGCAGCTTATCCATTAGGTAGGAAAATGGGCAGACTAGGTGCGCCAAGCCATCCTTATCTGCCATCAGATTCTATGCTTCTATGTTTCTGTGCTGTCCCTGATAGGCCAGCAGAAACCTTCTGAACTGTGGAGCTTGGTGGGTGGACCAGGAAGTGACAGGTATTTGGTTTGCCACAGATGGAATGTCACTGCAGTGGGATAATGAGCTGCTCTGATCAAAACTGAAATCAAAAGTCACACATATTGCCCTGTCATACCACCAAAAATTTAGCAATTGTCCACACAGGATCACACCCTGAAGCATATGAAGCATATGAAGCATACAGTAAATATAACGAACAATGTGCTCCTCCAGCTACACCCTATGAAATGCACATGAAAAGAAATTGAGATTCTACAATGCCTTTCTGAGTCGCATGACATGAATTTAGCACGCCAACGTTTCATCTGCCTGAATCAACCGGACGATTTCCAAATGCTCACTTGCACAATTCATAATTGATTTGCTTGACACCATTCTCAGTGATGTAATGATGTGTGCTCAGGAAGAGCATGGACGCCTTACACAGTGTTGAACATTACTGTACTTTTACAGTTTTACCCTCCTTAAGTGGCAGGCCATTTATAAGATTTGTTTTTGAATGAATGGCAATACTGGAGTATAAAACACACTCATTTCTGTGGTCTTCCTGCATACTACATTAGGTGCCTCAGTATGGAGCCCTGCATATCAATCTTTAATTTTAAATAATTTTTCATCCAATAGTTTGTACATACCAATATCATGGTATTTACTCAATGGCCCCAAAAGACAGCGGGCACCAAAGGGTGTGCTGTTAACCTTCGAATCTAATTGTCATTTGCGATCAGTGGCAGTGCCCTGTGGGGACATAATAAGTGGACAATCAGTCAAGTCGCGCTTCATCCAATAATTTGTACATAGCAATGTCAAGGGATGGCCCTAGTTGCCAAAAAATGACTGTGGTCAATTCCACAGACAATACAAATGTCGGCAATGCCCCGATGTGGGGCCAGTATGTCAGACCTAGTGCCTTTTCCTTTGCTCAGGAGATGGCTCAAAGGCCTTAAATGGCTGTGGGAACCATTGCAGTGTGCATCCGTTGGCCTTTGAGTCCATCACAAGGGCTATTCTGTCAGTGGCACTACCCCATTGGGTGGTCAGTGTACAGATGAAGTCCCAGTTGGAATCAGAGTTGGGCTGAAAGGCCTTAAACAACTGCGGGCACCAACAGTGGTGCTGTCCTGTCAGGGGGATACTATGCCAGATGAAGGCCCAGTTTGGACTGGAGATGGTTTCAAAGGCCTTAAACGGCTGCAGGCACCATTGGGGTGTACAGTCATTGGTTTTTGAGTCCATCCCAAGGCCAATTCCATCAGTGGCGCTGCCCTGTCAGGGGGTCAATGTGCCAGAAGAAGGCCCAGTTGGACTCAGAGATGGGCTCTAGTTGCCAAAAAATGACTGTGGTCAATTCCACAGACAATACAAATGTTGGCAATGCCTTGATGTGGTCCAGTATGTCTGACCTAGTACCTTTTCCTTTGCTCAGGAGATGGGCTCAAAGGCCTTAAACAGCTGTGGGCACCATTGGGGTGCGAAGCCATTGGGCTTTGAGTCCATCTCAAGGGACATTCTGTCAGTGGTGCTGCCCCATTGGGGGATCAGTGTGCCAGATGAAGGCTCACTGGGGATCAGAGATGGGCTCAAAGGCCTTAAATGGCTTCAGGCAGCATTGGGGTGTGCAGCCATTGGCCTCTGAGTTCATCCCAAGGGCCATTCTGTCAGTGGTGTTGCCCCATCAGGGGGTCAGTGCGCCAGATGAAGGCCCAGTTTGGACCAGAGATGGGCACAAAGGCCTTAAACAGCTGTGGACACCATTGGTGTGTGCAGCCGTTGGCCTTTGAGTCCATCCCACGGGACATTCCGTCAGTTGCGCTGCCCTGTCGGGAAGTCAGTGTGCCAGATGAAAGCCCAGTTTTGGCTGGAGATGGGCTCAAAGGCCTTAAACAGCTGTGGGCACCATTGGGGTGCGAAGCCATTGGGCTTTGAGTCCATCTCAAGGGCCATTCTGTCAGTGGTGCTGCCCCATTGGGGGATCAGTGTGCCAGATGAAGGCTCATTGGGGATCAGAGATGGGCTCAAAGGCCTTAAATGGCTTCAGGCACCATTGTGGTGTGCAGCCATTGGCCTTTGAGTCCATCTCAAGGGCCATTCTGTCAATGGCGCTGCCCATTGGGGGGTCAGTGTGCCAGATGAAGGTCCAGTATGCACCACAGATGAGCTCAAATGCCTTAAACGGCTGTGGGCACCATTGGGATGTGCAGCCATTAATCTTTGGATCCATCCCAAGGACCATACCATCAGTGACACTGTCCCATCGGGTTGGTCAGTGTGCCAGATGAAGGCCCAGTTTGGACCGGAGTTGGCTCAAAGGCCTTAAATGGCTGTGGGCACCATTGGCGTGTGCAGCCATTGGCCTTTGAGTCCCTCCCAAGGGCCTTTCTGTGAGCAGCGTTCCCCCTTCGGGGGATCAGTGTGCCAGATGAAGGCCCAGTTTGGACCACGGATGGTTTAAAGACCTTAAACAGTTGTGGACATTGCTGTGGTGTGCAGCCATTGACCTTTGAGTCCATCACATGTGCCATTCCATCAGTGGTGCTGCCCCGTCGGGGGATCAGTGTGTGTCAGATGAATGCCCAGTTTGGACCGGAGATGGGCTCAAAGGCTTTAAACGACTGCAGGCACCATTGTGGTGTGCAGTCATTGGCCTTTGAGTCCATCCCAAGGGCCATTCTGTCCATGGCACTGCCCCACTGGGGGGGGTAAGTGTGCTAGATGAAGACCCAGTTTGGACCACAGATAGGCTCAAAGGCCTTAAATGGCTGGGGGCACTGTTGGGATGTGCAGCTGTTTGCCTTTGAGTCTATCCCAAGGGTCATTCTGCCAGTGGTGCTGCACCATTGGGGGTCAGTTTGTCAGATGAAGGCCCAGTTTGGATTGGAGATGGGCACAAAGGCCTTAAATGGCTGTGGACACTGTTGCTGTGTGCAGCTGTTGCATTTGAGTCCATCCCACAGCCCCTTTCTGCAGTGTATCAGAGCAGTCATGAAATGCAAGGGATTTGCATGTGACCTGTTTGGGGGAAGAAAAATTCAACACATGTTAAACAATTTCTGTTTTGAAATAAAAGCATGAGAAAAACTGTTTAATTATCAATGTCAAAAGTTCACAGCATTCCTTGAATCTCAAAACTCCCTGGACAGTCAATCAATAGTAATGATGTGACAACGTCTACATTAGTCGAGACTGTTGAACAGTATCTCAACTCTTTCTATGTCATTAAAGAAAAAAGCCTGAGAACTGTAATGTTGTGGCACTGTCAATGTTGCAAAAACAGAGTTTTTGGGTAACCACCCACAGTCTGCCATTGCTGGCCATTTGAAATACATCCCTTTCTTGTCTGCAGGAACCATAACGTTCACCCAGTAGTGCTCCTCACTGTGATCTTCTATTATACCTGTTGAAATAAATGCAGAACCTTAAGTAACCATTCATGCAGCAATACACATCACATTAATGGTCAAAATAATATTTACCTGGGAACCAGTGATCCGTAAACGGTACGACAATCCATGTTCCCACACAGTTGGTATTATCCTGATTTTCTTCAGTGTGTGCATCAATGATCACCGTTGGTCCTTCTGGCAATACATGTGGTTCAGCATATGTTGCATCCTTCTGCAGGTGGCTGTCATTGTCTTCTTCCAGCTCTTTTAGTGGTTCATTAATTTCCTACGCATCAAATTTCTCCAAATGTTGTCCAGCTTTGTATTCATGCTGCTTTTCTTCTGCTTTGATGTCCTTCATGGCAGAGCACTGTTCTGGCAATGTGACACTTTGCTGTTTCACTGGATGGATATCTTCAAAATCATCTGGCTCAGCACCTTCTTTGTTTTCGCACTCATTAACATCACTGTACTGGTGTAGCGACTCCATCTGCTTGTTTAGCATCTTGGAATTCATTGGCCTCTGCTTCACATTTATTGACCTCTGGGCATTCATCCTGCACACCATTTGCTTGAACAATACAATCATGTTGGAACTCATATGACTCTGCATCTGGTTAGTATGAGTTGGAATCTGGGCTTTCATCTGGCACTCTGACTCCCTGATCAGGGGTGATCAGGGGTCACCATCTTTATCCAGATCTGCATTCTCACAAAGTTTCTGGTTCAAGTGTAAAGATTTGCAGGGGGTATCATCCATGTACCATTCACGTGGCATTTGCTCAGATGAACTGAAGTCATTGTGATCCTCCATTGGCCATATTATTTTGTGTCTTCATCATTTTCTATGAACTCAGGTGGATTGACCATGTTAAGCTGTGAACGCTTCAACTTGGATACATAATTAGCATTTTCACACGTGTCTTTGTCCTAAAGGCAACCTTCACATGAGCATGCGAGTTCATGGTACTCCACCACACCAGGAAAAAACAGGCAGATACTGTGTCATTTGAGGGCAGTAAGCAACAGATTTTTAACAAGGCGTTCTGAGCGATTACAATTTATTTCTCCCTGCTTGCTGTAAAAGAAAGTTCTCCGGAAATACACACACTGAGCCAGTTTCATGGGACTGTGGAACTGTTAAGTTCTGAATGCAATATTCATGCAATTGTGCTGTTGACCGAATAATTGATTATCCACCTATTACGGCCTGAGAAACAGAATTCTTTATTACCGTTGTCTCTCCATCTGAAGGTCCTTTACCATGACGTGAACTGAAATAATTGTTTTCAACTGGAAAGCCAAAATCGGTAACAGAGATGCTGACATTGGCAAATTGAAATTTTGATTTATATTGAGTTACACAGCCATCACTGAATTTTGCAACCTTTTTGATGGATAACTTCCTGACTTCCATGAGATGCTTATTTGCATGGGTCAAGAAATGTTGCACTGCCTAAGCACCATGAGATATGTCTTCAGACACAAAAACAAAAGATTCTGTAGTGCTGGACTCACATTTTTCAGGACATTGACACTTACTGTACAACCTATTGGAAGAATCATGACTTGTGTCTGTGACCAATGAGCAGATTGAAGAAGAAGAAGAAGAATCAGCATTTTATAATGCTTTTCTTTCGCATTGTATCCCAAAGCACTTTACAAGCAATGCTAGACTGGTGGTGAAGTGACTGAATGTGTGGTGGCAGCCATATTGCACATCATCACCCACACACAGCCTGGATAATTGCATGAACCTGTTTATGGGAAGGGGAATGTTGGCCAGGACACCGGGAATGTTCCCTACTCTTTGCAAAGAGTGCCCTGGGTTCTTTTACTTCCACCTGGACACCCACCAGGACAACACCAGGATGGGCAGAAGGAACCTCGATTTAACGCCTTCATGGACAGCACACCCGAGCAGTAATAGTACTCTAATACTGTACTGGATGCCATTTTAGGTGCAAGTCTAATCCCGGTGTGGGACGAGAACCCACAACCTTCTGGTCCAGAGGTGGATGAGCCACGCTGACACCTATTGCATCTCTCTCTGGAACCTTCACATGTACTTTTCACCAAAATCCAGTACCATGACAACAAATCCAGTCAGTGGGGCACTAGAAAGAATCGAGTACTGCTGATGCTGCCAACTTGGGATAAAAAGATGACAGGCCATTGGCTCTAGTTAGTTTTCCAGGTCCGTAATCAACTGTTGAAGGGTTCCAATTTTGGTCATAGACATTTTTTTCTTAATATCCTTCCCATTATGCTTGTTTGTGACCATCTCCCAACTCAGCCACATGACAGTTGCTGTACCACTTTGATTAAGTAAATGTAAAATCATTTCATGTAGCAGACAAATCCCATGCAGTGAACATTTTCTTTTGACACATACCAATTGGTGTCTGGTGGCATCAGATTTTGGACACATTATCAGGTTAACTGCATTATAGCGATCTTTCACTGTACAAAGGAAACTTTTTACACATTTGATTTTTAATTCAGTGTTCTCACAGTACTCACACAGGCACCCTTCGTGCTTGTCATGGGTAACAGTATTCAAATTTTTAGGACGAAGATGGCAGAATGTGCGAAATACTAATTTTACATTGGATGTCACTGAATATTCTGCATATAAACTTTTCAGTGTACTTTCCAACACATGACAGAGCTCTGACTTTTTGTAAACCAATCTTTTCAAAGGAAACTGGTGTGCCATCTCACCACTCTGGTAAAAAGATATCACCGTCTGCTTTTGTTCTTCAGGAATAGCCATGGAGCATTTCTTCCTTGGTAAAGTCTTCATGGATCGCTGCAAGTAATGTCAGTTTCTGCAAAGTAAAAGAGATCCACTTCGAAGAAGCCTGCACGTCTTCAAAACTGAAGCTACTCAACTTGCTAATATTGTGTGTTCCTTTTTCTGCAACTGCATGCACAATTTTTTCCTCATGCCAATAAGAAAGGCATTCTACAATTTCAGTTTCTGATGTATGTTGCTCCTTATCGTGCCAAGGGCCCGCAGAGCTGCCTGCTTGCGGGGCGATGCTTGAGTAATCAGTTTTTTGCTCAGTAGTGCATATTTTGTAGGACTGTTTGTCAAATGGTCAATTAGTCTGGACACTCATTTTCATACTGTGGCATCTGTCGTCTTGGTGACTGGTGTCCAGAATTCATACCCTGGAGATGAAGATATTCCTTCACTTCTTTTTTGTTGGACCTCTCTATTCTACTCTCTCTCTCTCTGTCTCTCTCTTCTTCTTAGTTGATCTCTCTTCTGGCACCTCCATTGTTGCTGGCCATTTATTTTTTCACGTTGTTCTCTTTTTTTCATTCTCCAGTACTCTCTCATATTCTCTGTTTGGCATCTCATTTTTGGAGTTGTTTTTTTTCTGAGTGACAAGGTCCTTCTTCCCTTAGATGCTCCCTTCTTTTTCACTGCCTTTCACGACACATTATTCTCGCTCTCTCCTTTGCCCTTCAGTCATATTTCAGTGATATTCTCTGGCACATTGTATATTATCTTTACGGCATGTTTTATATGCTTCAGGGTCATTTTTTATATTCTCACGATACATTTTCATTCTCTCCACATGGCCAGTTTTTTTGGTTTCAATAACAGGTTTTGCTGTGCATGGACACAATGTCCTTCCTAAATTGTAAGAACATAAAAATTGATTGTTATCAAGCAATTGCATTTGGCCGTAGAACAGTTGCAAACTGAAATAATGGAGCAACAGCGTTGCATGTGCAAACTATACTCAAGTGCAACAGTAAAATGAAGCAACAAAAGAAAGGTGATTTGGGCACTCACGATTCTGCACCCAGTATCCATGATGCCCTCCACAAATTGTGGCAAGTATTGTATTTTAAGTCCATTGAGGAAGCCAGCTGATACTCTGCACTTCCCGGTTGATTGATCTTCTACTGTGCAGAAAACATTATGAAGTGTGGCCAGTAAGAGAGCCAATGCATGCACCTTTATAGTCTATGGCTTGTGTTCAGTGGCCATTGCAGATTGAACACGGGCACCATTCAATTAACAACAGTCAGCCATCAGTCCATTTTGATCATCCATATGGCAATTCTTGCTGTTTTCAAACTCATCCACAGACTTAAGTGGTGTGCACCAGTGTGCTCTTTCATGGCACACGTCATAACATGTCTGAGCCCAAGGGCGGATAGATCGACCATGAAGTGGCAGAAATGAGCTGACTATGTTTGCATCATTCCAGTAATTCAGCAGTGCTAGAGGTTGGAATGCTGGGAGGAAGAATTCATGCACCTTGGTGATCAGGCTGTACATGACAGTGTAACGGATTAATTTGTTTGTTGGAATCCAAATAACCAATCAGATTGCAGCATTTCTGAAAACCTTTTTATAATGTGCAGTCAAGTCAGCAAAAGGTACCGGGTAGCAGCAGGTAACACTGTACCAATTAAGCAGTAAACACTACAGGTGGTGTGTTATGATGGGATAATGGCCTGGCACAGGTCTGTTCAGACAGACAGTGGCAAAGCAGAGTGCTTTTACAACCCAAGAAGATAAATCCTGCCATCACACACTCCCTTGAGTGATTTATTGTGAAATATGGGACTGTTTCACTCTGGGTACTTATGTGCATCCCTCATGCTTAGTGTACTACAAGCCGACATGGTAGCCGTACCATGTAGTACCAATGTCATTTTTATTTCTGCATTGCAGGCAGGGGATGGTATCATAAAACTGGTCCAAAGGAGTCTTGCTGCAATTATCCCATCCCCTTCCTTGTCATCTAGTAAGCACCCACACTCAAATGTTTAGTTGTCAAGAGTTTGGAGATGGTGGGGGCATAAACTCTGACATCACAAAACAGAGGAGTGTTGACGTGGATCGCTACTTGTTCTGTGACCATGAAGGGGGGGCAGGATTGCTACAGCATGACTCCTCTGGACCAGTTCATCCTACAAATAACAACTGCAATACTGTAGGGAACAGCTAACACTGGGGCTTGAGGAGAGGGGACTGAATAAGGTAAAAAATAAAACCTACAATGTGACGGTAGGTAAGGACCACTTGCCTCTAGTCTGACCAATACTCACCACAGTACCTTGCTTGCATCCAGTACAGGTGCTGAAATCACATGATTCACATGGAAAATGTTAAGTTCTTTAAATCACACCATGGGGGAAGTGGCATTTGGCTGCACCTCATTCCACTTTACTCCCCCGAGGGCAATTAACTTCTACATTCAAGGGAAACATCCATGTGCAATAGCCCCACAACTCCATGTGGGGCAGCACCAGATTAGCTGTTCTGCATTACAAGATACTTTACTAGTTGGGCAAGTGATTATTTGTACTTTATCTGGTTGATCCAGCTATCCTACTACTGGTTTGTTGAATGGTGGATGCAGCCCACAACCTCAGTCAACTGGTGATCTATACTTGGGTCACAGAATAGCACCCAGACCTGTATGGGAGATTAATAGGGCCATCAATAACACTAAACACGTTCCCGTGGCGGCTCACCGACTCATACATCACATTCAGGATAACCGTGGGATATTGTGTGCAGCGAGTATCATCCAGTGTGCTGGTGGGCAGGATGGCAGGATCAATCAGCAACCAGGCAAGTATGCAATATGAAACAGCTATTCAAGGGCTGTCCCACACTGAGGTGTGGGGCTTTTGCACATGGTTCCCTTTACCATATTCCTGGGATTACCTTATTGATATAGCTCTCCTGTCTTTGTTCTCTCACTCTCTCTAAACTACCCTACATACTTGGCATTACCCTACCCCACCCAACTTCCTGTTTTTCTTATGAGTCTACTCTTTCTCTGGTGCTAATTCCTGCCCTCTGACCAAACTGTTTTTCACTGCCTCCTCTGGCACCCTGCTGTGCCTCTGTCTTCCCCACTGACTAACAGCCCCCCCCATCTTTGATATATCTATTGCTAAACCTCTCTTTTCCCCTACAGATCAGAGACCCTCCGACAAGAGTGCTCTGCTTCCAGGTGTTGCAGCAATTTCACCAGCTCTTTGCTGCCCACCTCACCCTGTCCAACTACCACCGCTACCAGCATAGTTTTTTTTTGTGTGTAATTTTCCCATTAGCAAGTTATACTGTACTGCCTGTAGAGGGACACAATCTTTATCTAAAGTGATGCCTGCCTGTTGTTCATATAGATACCTTCCTAAACTACAGCTACCCCCTCCATCTGATCAGCCCCCCCTTCACGCTCCCTGCTTATAAACTCCTCCTGTTCCTAAATCAGTTGTTCACCAATTTCTCTTCCTTTATGAACAATGCATCCCCTGATCTCCTCTCTCCCTCTTGTTCTACTCATAGATACATAGACAGTGTAAGTAGATAAGGGCCTACGTCCCACCCAGTCTGCCCGTTTGAGCTTATAAGTTCACTTTTTGTTTTCCTAGAAGTCTATTGCCCCTCACCCCTGACCTCCAGAATTCCTTTATGTTTATCCCATGCATTCTTAAGTCCCGTGATTGTTTCAGCCCCCACCACTTCCTCTAGCAGGGTAGTATTCCACTTGTCCACCACTCATTCTGTGAAGAAACACTTCCCTACATTTCCTCTGAATCATCCTCCCTCCAACTTCATCCCATGCCCTCTAGTCCTGGAACATCTTTTTTGCTTAAAAATAGTGTATTCCTGCTCCCTATTCCTCCCTATAAGATACTTGTATGTCTCTATCATATCCCCTCTCTCCCTCCTCTCCTCCAGAGAGTACATATTCAAGTCCTTCAACCTGCCCTCATAGGACTTGTGATGCAATCCATGTACCATCTTTGTTGCCCTCCTCTGAACCTTCTCTAACCTGTCTATGTCCTTACGTAGGTAAGGTCTCCAGAACTGTACACTGTACTCCAGGTGGGGCCTCACTAGCGTCTTGTTTAGTGGAATTATGACTTCCCTTTTCCTGCTGGTGATGCCCCTGCCTATGCATCCCAGCATCCTATTTGCTTTACCTGCTGCCTTGCCACACTGTTTCCCTACCTTAAGGTCATCGGAGATGATGACCCCAAGATCCCTTTCCTGCTTTGTGCATGCTATATCCTCACCCCTCAACTGATAAATTCTGCCAGGATTTTTGTGCCCCATATGCATTATATTGCACTTTTTTGCATTGAATTTCAACTGCCAAACCTCTGACCATTCTTCAAGTTTCTGCAGGTCCCTTCTCATTCTGTCCACACCCTCTGGTGTGTCCAATGTGTTACAGAGCTTTGTGTCATCAGCAAACAGGAAATTCTGCCTTCTAGGTCCTGAGCAAGGTCACTAATGAAGATGTTGAACAGAACTGGTCCCAGCACTAATCCCTGTGGTACCCCACTGGTCACTCTTCCCTCTGTGGAGTGACAGTCATTTATCAGCACCCTCTGTGTTCTGTCACCCAGCCAGTTACTTACCCACTGCACTACTGTCCTGTCCACACCCATATTGCCCAGTTTGTATAATAGCCTTCTATGTGGCACAGTGTCAAAGACCTTGCTGAAGTCCAGATAGGCCATATCTACTGCCCTTCCCTGATCCACCTCCCTGGTCACCCAGTCGAAAAATTCAACGGGGTTAGTCTGACATTACCTCCCCCTGGTGAAACCATGCTGCCTTGGGTCCTGTAGTCCGTTGACAACCAGACGTTCTACCAATCTCTACTTCAGTAGTACTTCCATGACCTTCCCCACTACTGAGGTGAGGCTGACTGGTCTGTAGTTCCCTGCTTCCTCTTTGTTCCCACTTTTGTATAAGAGGACTACATCTGCTGTCCTCCAGTCTTTGGGTACCTCCACTGTTTCCAGTGATCGGCTAACAGGATTGCCAGAGGTTCAGTCACCAACTCGCTTAGTTGCTCATATCCCTCTCTTTACCACTTCTACTTGCTTACTACTCATATATCCCTAATACCTCTCCAAACCCCATCAGTTACTATCTCCAATCCCCTACCCACATCCATGCTATCACATCCAACCCCCATTTGAATTATGGTCTCACTCTACCACTATTTCTCATGTGGCTTTGACAATGGTGTCCACTTTCACTGCAGTTCTCCACCTTCTTCTTTCTCACTCATCCACTCCCTTCTCCTCATATCTCCTAACCTCCTCGCCAGCCCCTTCAAACTCCCCTAAGCTCCACTTTCTCATACTCACTCTCCTCTTGCTCTCATCTGGGGATATCCACCCTAACCCAGGTCCTATTGCCCCTAGCTCATCTGGTGCTTCCTTCTCTACTACCTCCCCCCCGCTCTCTTCTCTCAGCCCTCCCAAAGGGCTTAATGATCCTACATCTAAACACTCACAGCTTTTTGCAAAAAATAGATTAGATTCAGACCATGGTGTGCACTCTAAAACCAGTCATTCTAAGCATCTCAGAAAGTTGTCTAAAGAGCACTATCCCTGACCACTCAGTCTCCATTCCTGGCTACTCACTGCTAAGGCAAGACCTGCTGGCAGGGGTAGTGGTGTGGCCATTTATGTCCTAGTCACCATTCAATATTCCATCATCTACTTATCCTCAAATCCTGAGACCCATGATGCCCTAGCTATCCATGTAACCCTCCCCTTCACTCTCCCAATCTTCATAGCTGGCATTTACTGCTGCCCAAATGTCCATCCTTCGGTCACGCTAGACCTCCTAACCTCTATCACTTCCCTTGCTCACTCTGGAGAATTAGTCATCCTAGGTAACTTCAATATAAATTGGTTGTCACCTAAAACTACCAAAACTGAAAACTGAATTGGAGCCTTAAACCTCTCCCAACAGATCTCTGAACCCATCCACCCAAACCATAAGACACAACAACACTCCCTACTCATCTGGGTCCTTAACTCCCACCCACACCGCATCATCAGCTCTGGCATCCTCCCCAGTGCTCTCAGTGACCATAACCCATTATTCATAGTTAGGAAAGCCCACAGAACTAAATTACCACACAGAACCATACAACTATGCTCTTATAAGTCTCTTGACCTTGAACTTCTGCTGAGTAACCTTGCCACTTCTGACTGGTCCCCCCTAACCTTCCCCTTGGTTGATAAGGCCCTTGACTACTTCAAATAAATTGTTTCTTATATACTGGAGCACATTTGCCCCACTCAAACAAACCAGAGTCAGAGGTAACCACTTATCTTGGATAACCCCTGAACTTCTGGCCTGCATCAGGACTAGAGATTGAGCCTGGAAGTGTCATAAAGCTACCCAGCATCCTGGTGACCTTGTGAACTACTGCATGCTCCAAAATGCTTGCACCAGGGCTACAAGGTTAGCCAAGGCCGAATATTTCAGATCTGCCTTCATCACCAACATAAATTCTCCTTCAAAGTTCTGGAAGGTGGTCCATGCCCTATTTACCCCCTCATCTCACCCCGCAGTACTTAAAGTAAATAGCTTGCTAATATCTGACCCACCAGCTGTAGCTGCAGAATTTAACTCCTAATATACCCCTTGCACCACTGAGCTACTGAAATCTCTTCCCTCCTACCCAGCACCCTCCCCACCCTCTACTGGTGTGCCCTCTCCACCACTCTCCCACCTCCCCTTCTCTTTTGCTACTGTAACCCCAAATGATGCCCTAAGTGCCCTCCTCACCATCAACCCTTCTAAAGGTTCCTCCCCTGATGGCCTCAACCCAAAACTCCTCTCCCTCTTCGGCTAGGCCATTGCCTTCCCCCTCTCAATAATCCTAACTCTCTCACTCCATATGGCCTCGGTCCCCTCTTCATGGAAACATGCAGTGGTCCTCCCTTTACCCAAAGGGGGAGACCCCTCCTCACCTGGAAACTATTGCCCCATTTCTCTCCTCCCTACCCTTGCCAAGCTTCAAGAACACATTCCCCTCTCCCAACTCACCTCTTTTCTATTTGACACCTCCTTCTTCACCCTTTTCCAGTCTGGTTTCAGGAAAAATCACTCAACCATAACCTCTCTCCTAAGGCTCACAGACTTCATCCTAACTGGGATGGATAATGGCCAAATTACCTCTGCCATTTTTTGTCGACCTGGCCAATGCCTTCGACACTGTCTCTCACTTCTTTCTCCTCAACTCACTCCCGGCAGCTGGCCTATTTCCCTCTGTCACAAACTGGGTCAAAGCCTACCTTATTGGCAGAACCCACTCAGTTAAGATCTTGGACGCCACTTTCTCTCCCCTCCTGATTAGCACTGGCATATCCCAGGGCTCTGTATTAGGGCCCCTCCTATTCTCCATCTTCTTAAACGACCTTCCCTCTGTTTGCTTCCCATCCTCCGCTACACATGCAGTGGTGTCACCTAGGATGAAAAGCAATTCTGCAGCAATTTGCAGTACTCTACATTCATTCAGGAAAATGTGGCACTGCCAGGATGAAGTGAATGCCACAGTTTACCGTAAGACAAAAGGGACTAATTGCCATTAAAATTACATTGCTTTATTCAGTAGGTCTGCTGCAGCATACTGCAGAGTGTTAAAAGTGCAGTTCATCCTGGGGGACGCCACTGTATCTATACTGATTATACAGTCCTGTATGCATCTGGCTCTTGTCCTTCTGAGGTTACAACCAGCTTACAGCAAGACTTCAACAAGGTTCAGCTCTGGTTTGTTAACCATCAGCTTTTCCTTAACGCCAAGAAGACTGTCTCAATGACCTTTGACACTAGGCAGAGACTCTCTAGGCTTCCCTCCCTACCCACTTTCCACACCCTTGATGAGACTTTACTTGAGGACACATCCTCCTACAGGTATTTAGGTGTTTGGTTGGATCAACACCTAAACTTCTCTGGACATATTGATGCCATCCAGAAAAAAACTGCACCCCAAGCTTGGTACTCTGTTCAGGAACTGTAGTTGCATCCCTCCTATGGCAAGGCGTGAACTTATTCACAAGATGATACTCCCCATTTTTGATTACTGTGGCATAGTCTATGGTACTGCACCTAAGTCCTCCCTGACCAGACTGGACACCCTCTTCAATTCCTTCTGCCACTTTGCCCTGGATGTGCCCTGCTCGCACCCACCACTGCGATATTTATAGTGCCCTATCCTTCCCCTCTCTTACAAATAGGCAACTCTCCAGCTGTGCTAAATTCACCTCCAATCACTGGTTGGGTGAGCTCCCTTCCTACCTCACCTCATCTCATCCTTTATAACATCCCCCATCCTCCCATTCTCTTAGATCAACTGACTCCTGCACCTTGGTAGTCCCCCACAGATCCACCCTAATTAGACAATCTGGTTACTCTGACTGTCTCCCAAAAATTTGGAATTCCATCCTCTCCTCAAATTCAGCACTCATCCTCTGCTTACTCCATCAGCTGTGCCTTCAATAATCACCTTGCACCTAGCTGCTCCTGCCAGGTCCCATACCTAATTCCCTTCTCTGAGCCCTGGATAAACCCTAGCCATCTACCATTACCTTCATTTTACCCTATGTACCTACCCACCCCAAATTTCTAGCTCTTCTCCCTTTCCCCCAAATTGCTCCCCCTTACTGGCCTCCCTTGACCTCTCACAGAATGTAAGAGGATCTTGAATGCTACCCATGGGTCAATGCATCCTGATGAACTATTGATTATCCCCCATTCCCTCCAAAGGTGTGAATTCCCTCCCCCTCAAGGGTTCAATTCTCACTCTCTTTCTCTCCGATCACCCTTTTAATCCCTATCTACTGATCTTCCCCAACCCCCTGATAGGGTACCCCACATCCTGAAGGGTCCTCTCTTGGGTTAGGTCCTATTCCCCATTCTAGCATTCAAGTCACACCTCCTCCTTCTCTTTCTTCTCCCTCTTTAATCCCTACAGCCTTATACCTCTTTCTGCCTAGCCCCATAGCCCCCTTGCAGGATTCTCCACATTCTGAAGGGGTCTCTCTGGGACACTGCCTATCCCCTTCTCTCTGGTTCCCCCAGTCCCCTTGCAGAGTTCCTCGCATCCTAAAGGCGTCCCCAGGGACACAACTTTTCCCCCATCTCACCCTTTCCTCTCCTTTTCCCCCTTCTCTTTCATATAAGCACTTATTTACTTATTAACCTGGCACTTATTATTGTCCACTCTTTCTACATATTATGCGCAACACTGTTTTTATACTGTTTGTAACACCTGCCTTACAACTGTATGTTAATGTTGATCTTGTAACTTGAATGTAACTTGAACTTGACTATTCTCCCTCCCACTACCTCAGCCCTACCTCTCCTTCCCCCTTTCCTTACCTTAAGCACTTGTTTACTTATTAACCTGGCACTTATTATTGTCCACTCTTCTACCTATTATGTGCAACACTGTTGTAACACTGCTTGTAATTCCTGCCTTACAGCTGTATGTTAGTGTTGATCTTGTAACTTGAATGTTTAATGTCTCACTCCTATTGCATTCCTTCCCCCCAGGTCGCACAGGGAGAAGAGTGACTTTCCCTCAGTGTACCTTCCTGGTGAAACATTTCAATAAATAAATAAATAAACAAAACTTCTTCTTAGGAAACATAACAATTCTTAAAAAGACTGGAGCATTAAAGATTTTAATACTGAGTATGCGTGTGGGGGGGGTGCTAGTCCATGGAACTTCATATAGTGTTTGTAGGAATAAACCACAACCCTATCAGTCCTTTACAAAGGACTGCAGATTAAAACCTTGTGTAGAAAGTGCAATCAGGAGGAGAATAAACTTCACACTTTTTTGCAGGAGCATTCGTTGAGAAACACTACATATGGTTATCTTGGCACATTTTTGTACCCTGTCCACATTGTAATGAAACACTCACTAACTGCACCATGGGGGGGGCACTCATGAAATCTCAAATTGGTCTAGAGCCATTGTACAAATAAAACTATCCATTAGCAATTGTGCAATTTAAATGCACTACACTCAATGGTACCCTTGAAGTGTAAATACTGCAATTAGCCACTTCCTAAGAAATGTTCAGTGTGTACAGTCAACCAGTGGCTTAGCAGAGTTTAGTAGAAAAAAATTAGGCACTTGTTTATATTACAATTGAATTTTAAACCACTACTAGCTGCAAATTGCAATTAAAAAAAAAGGTTCACAACATGGAAAAATTTCAGGTCCACACAGTTTCGCATCATTTCCCAGTATCCTCACCACGGGTCCAATAAACACAGAAATGTGCAGTTTCAAACAGTCATAACTCAAAACAATAAGTTCAGAAATGGCTTAGAACAATGGAAAGCCATGCCCATATATAAACAATGACCACTGTGTTAAAATTGTGCATTAATTTTTTCATTTACAGCACTGAAATCTGAATGTTACTATGGAGTGGCAGCTTACTGCATTCAGCTACGGTCTAGAGAAACACTTGGTCAAAAACAAACATGCTACCAGAATTGTGATTGGGAGGGAATAAACAGGTAGGCACCAATTCTAAACAAATGCCATTTCCAATCATTACTAGCTGAAAAAAGACCTGCAGCCAAAACGCAACTTAGAGTTTGCAGACTACAGGTCCGTGCAGTTTAGCATCTATTTCCAGTCACATATATGCAGGTCAATAGCTCCATGAAGCACATGATATCATGCTGCCAGTAACTTGCCTAAAATTACAAAAATACATACATACCAACAAAAGCCATGCAAATCAAAAGTACCAATTTGGGCATTACAATTCAGAACCGAGTGTCGTCATATTTTAAAACTTTAGAACAATTGGTGCAGTGGAACTACACTTTGGTTACAAACAGTGCCATCCAAATAAACGTTTGGTCATAAAAGTGGGCAAGTGGCCACCATGGTCTTTGATCAAGAAGAAAGGTACTAGATTTTAATACAGGGCAAAATATTATACTATTATTGGATATGCACACAGCTTTAAAAATCAAAAGATTAGGCATGCAGCACCATCAGGTCTGTATGGTTTCGTGCCTATTCCAGCCACATAAATGCAGGTCTAAAACTCCATGAAACACTCAGTTTTATGCTGCTAGAAATTTGCCTGACAATTCAAAACATAAATAAATACCAACAAACACCGTACCAATCAAAAGTACCAATTCAGACTTTACAATTCAGAACTGTGTATAATCATATGTTTAAAATGGTATATCGATTGGTACTGTGGAACTGCACTTCAGTCACAAACATTGCCATCCAATTAAATGTTCAATCATAAAAGTGGACAAGTGGCTACCAAGGACTTTGACCAAGATGAAAGACACTGAGTCCATTGGTCAAAACTTTGCGCTGGGCAAAAACCGTTTGCACAGGTTTAGTGTTGTGTTAGCACTGGCATGCTATATTCAAAAGATCAAATAGCGTGTGCAAACTGCATTAGTGCCGGGCAAAATGATAATGTATGCAAGCGGAAAACTGAGGGGGGCATGTCAGTGTAATGCTATATTCAGCGAACAGCACTGTGCAAATTGGTTTTGTGTGACTCAGTGCAACACTTTGCATGGTGCAAATTACTGCCCAGGAAAAGGTTATCTTAACAGTGGGCAAACCAGCTTTGTGCAACTTTGTGGCTTTCTGTAATGTTTGCACGGCTTTGTGTGACTCTAACCGGTAAGCATGACATAGAAATAAGCCAGACATAGAGGAAACATGATGCCCACTGATGGCATCACTATGATGCCATCTTCTGCCACCAGTCCCAGCCATGCCAGGCAGTAAGTGGTGATCCAGCCCCCAGTGGACACTATGGCAGTGTGGCCATACAGCACACACCTGCAGACCACACTTCTGTGGACACCAAGAGATGCCAGAACACACATGCAGCACTGGGGGTGTGGGGGGTGTACAGATGATCAGTCTGCACCACATACTGGGTGCTGCCACATGGCTGGGACAAGCCACACAATGCAAATGTTCCAGTGTATGGAATACCCCAACACCTGTGTGCCTGTCAGATGGTAAGGTCCCCCCAGCCACATATCACACAGCAGGACAGATACCACAGCACACATACCCAGCAACAGGGGTGTAGCAAGGAATATTAAACATGCACTCGAAAAAGCTGCACTGTTGCTCCCCCATTATGTAAACATAAAAGAAAATATGTGCTGCCAAGCCACACCAACAACAGCCCCCCCTCTGTTTGCCATGTCTGAGTTCCAGTAATTGGTTTCTTCCTGTAATCCTCCTTCCTTTGTTCTTCCACCTGCCTGGTACATTGTTCATGTTTATGTATTTGACTGGTGGCATCAGTGCCCCATAGTGAAAAACAAAGGCAAAAGAGATCAGTGCAACACGGGCACAGTGTGACTCATTTCATTTCATTTTTCATTTTTCATTTTTATACTTGTGAAATCAGATGAGCAAAGATTGCCCATTTTCACTGGTGACAAGTTCAATCTAAAAACACAGTTAAAAACAACAATACATTTAAGAATAGACCATTCAATCCAATAAAGTGCAATTACAAAAACAGATACATTTATGTTTTTGAATAAAGCCAGTATTTTAACCATTTTTTAAAGCACTGCATGAGATTACTCTCAACAATTTCTGTTGGTATCTTGTTAAAAAAAGTAGGTGCTCAGAATAATAGAGATCTTTGCCTAAAAGTAGTCTTGAAAAATGATATTTTAAAGTTAAATTTGTGCTGAGACCTAGTGGATGATGCATTTATTGCCCTGGGAGACATTAGAGAAGTAAATGGGGGAAGAAAATTTCATTTTACTTTAAATAAAAAAGTACCCATTTTAAAAAGAACTTGATCATCAAAAGATAAAGAATAAGATTGTTTATACAAATCAGAACAGTGAGATCAAAACGGCAGGTCTAGCCAGAATCTTAAGGCAGGATGGTAAATCACTCAGAGTGAGCTCAAAACATTACAACATGAGGAGCTATATATCAGTATACCATAGTCCAATACCAAAAACAGGAAACTATGGACTAAAAGCTTTCTGGATTCAAGGGTCAAAAGAGACTTAATCTGATAAAGAGTACCCAACCTTTGATGCAGTTTTCCTAAGGCTCTGAGTATGACATTCAAAAGAAAACTGACTATCTAAAGTTATCCCTAAATATTTGAAAACCAAAACAAATTCAATTTCATTACCCCTTCTGTCAGTAATTATGGGGAGACTGGTAGATGCCTTCTTGTGATGAGAAAAAAACATTACCTTTATTTTTTGTGAATTCAGCACCAAATGATTTAACGATAACCAGTCCGGCAGATGATCAAAATCAGTCTGAAAATGGGAAAGAGCAATCTCAGATTGGGGATTAGTACAAAAAATAACAGCGTCATCTGCATAAAGAGTCATCTCTGTGTTAGTACAAATATTTGGGGCTTAATTCATAAAAAATGAAAAAATGACTGGCCCCAGGATTGAACTCTGGGGTACACCACAAACTAAAGGAAGAGTCTGGTATCAGGATGAACCAATAATAGTTCTGAAAACTCTATTACTTAAGAAACTTTGATATTATGCAATTACATCACCAGAGAAGTGAAGACCACGAATGACTCCCGGGAGAAGATCAAATTCAACCAGGTCAAAAGCCTTGGTGAAGTCCACAAACACTGCTGCACACGAGTGACCTCTATAGAGTGCACCATGTACACTGCCCGTGAACCCCACCAAGGCTGTTTCAGTGATAAAACCTAGCTTGAACCCATGTTGGTTTCCTGAGAGTAATGAGTATTTCCTAAGAAAAGGCAAGGTTTGTTCCATCACAACTTTTTCCAGAATATTGGAAATGGGTGAAAAAAGGGATATTGGTCGATAGTTATTAACAATAGAAGGGTTTCCATTCCTCAAGATGGGTCTTATAGTTGCCAATTTCCAACTACTTGGAAAGACATTGTAAGACAGAGAAAAATTAAATATATGAGCTAATGGATAAGTAAAACAATCTATGCCTAATTTAATAATCCAGATGTCCACTCCATCCTGACCCTGGAGGGGTTTTGGATTGTTTTTCAAAAAATATTTTTTTACTAGAGAAGGAGTAATGCGTTTAAAGTAAAACTTTGGATTAGTGTCATCATAGACATCTTTGGGATCAATTCCACAGTACAAGACTATGGTGGTTCTACAGTATAAGAACCAAGAATCCCAAAATGACTGTTAAAGCTGTTAGATACCAAAGAAGGGTCGCTAATACTTTGTCCATCTTGAAGGATGGTAGGGGCAAAAGCTTTTTTTGTTTTCCCATAATTTTATTCAGAAGATTCCAGGTTTTTTTGGGAATTACCCCTGGAATTCCTTTGTTCATTTAGACAGTAGGTGACCCTGGATTTCCCAATTTCAGATTTATATTTGTTTCTGAGTGTCCTATATTCTTGGAGAAGAGAAGAGCAGAGGTTCTCATTACATTACCTTATATTGCGTCCAACATTTATCACATTTCCTCATTAAATGAATGAGATCCCTTGTAACTCATTCTTGTTTTGAGGATCTAATTCTTATTTTCTTTAAGAGGGAGGCTCTATTTATGATGGCATTATAGGCTATACTGAAAAACTCCCACATTGCATCAATATTGGGGCAAGATAAAGGGGGAACAATCTATTTCATTGATCAGATCTTCAATTCTTTGGAAAGTTAAATTAGCCAAATTTCTACATTCAACATATCTGGGAGGCCCTTTGGGCACTCTTACTGACCATTCACATTTGATGGGATGATGGTCACTCATGACATCAGGCATAACCTCCCAGTTCATTATCCTATCTGCATGAGTGACCATGATCCAATCAAGGACAGTCCTTCCACCTGTTTTGTAATTAGAACTTGTGATTTCCTCTATTAGTTGCCTAACACCCAGGTCAGCCAATGTTTCTCTGATTTCACCTTTCAAACTTTAATCCCAGCTACAATTAATATCACCAAGAGTAATCCACTCTCTATTTGGGGGTAGAACCTCATGAAAGGAGACTAACAGTTCAAGGCTGTGAGATATTCTACCGGGGGAAAATAAATTGTGCTGAGGTTCAGATGTTTACTTTGTCCAAAAATCAAATCAATAGATATCATATTACATCCTGAATTTCCCAGAGGGTGATCCAAAATATAATCAGTTTTGCAAAGAATGTACATTAGAACTCCACCTCCCCCTTTTCCTTCTCTGTCTTGTCTAATTAAATTGTAATTGGGAAGATAAATCTCAGAATCCAGTATACTATCATGCAACCATGTTTCAGAGAGGGTAATGACATCAAATTAGTGCAGCTGGGACCAAGCAACAAATTGGGACCATTTAGAAAGTAGACTTTGAATGTTTAAGAGTACGATCTTTATTTTTTATTTATTTTATTTAGTTTTTGTTGACCAGGTAAGTGCACTAGCAAATCCTGCCTATTTTCAGGCATGACCTGGGGGAGGGGGCTACTGATGAATGCCAACTGACCTTGAACCAGATTAAGCTGTTGGTGGAATTTTTAGTGAATGAGGGAAATTTGGCCAGGACACCAGGGAAATCCCCCTATTCTTTTTCGATAAATGCCATGGGATCTTTAACATCCACCTGAACTACCACCAATCCAGGCAGATGGGACCTCAGTTTAACATCTCATCTTAAGTGTGGGGGAAGCTAGGCCCTTTTGGGGACCAACCGAATTTAAATCATGTTCCTCTGTTGATGAAAAATTAGGCCCGGGGTGAAGATGCACTGTTCCAGACATAAGAAAGAACAACATTAATAGTCTTTTTAGATCTGTCCAAATCTTTAAATGTCTTTCTCTTTTTGTTATAGTATTAATCAATCTAAAAATAGGTTTACTAAATTGAAGATTAAGGGGAGGGCAAACTCCCAAAAAGGAGATATAATGTGGGAGACAAAGTTCATACAAACCCTCCCTAATAAATCCATTATTTTGATTTGTGCAAAATGGACAGGAGTAAGGCAGCTGAAGACTATCATTTCTATCGTATAAAACACCAGTTAAAATTGGGCAAAACACAAATAGCACCAGTATTATATAAGTCAAAGACATTTTAAAGACACACTGTTTCAAAATTAAATAAACCTTCAAAACCTGAGTATAATACACAGATAAGTGCGTGTTACTTCAAATATGAGGTGAATAACACCTTTCTAAGATTTTAAACCTAACTGTTTTAGGTTAGGTAACAATCAAAAGTAAATGCTTGTTACATAGATGTCTGATAAGTAGTAGGCTTCCTAAAACATTTGAACCATCCTATTTCAGGTTAAATCTGAGACTTTCTAAACCTAAGCATAAGATTTTAAACCAAACTATTTCAGGTTAGGTAACAAACAGAAGTAAATGCTAGTTACATAAATATCTAATAAATAATAAAATTCTTTAATTGTTTGAACCATCCTATTTCAGGTTGAATCTGAAATGTTCTAAACCTAAGCATAAAATGGGTTAATGCTTAATGTTTCAATATCAGATGAATAACAAGCTTACTGAAACATAAGCAAAATCAAATATAAAGAATAGGAGCTAATTATCTTAAAAAGTCCAAATAGATATAATGTACTCTGAGCAAAACAAGCTTGAACAATGAGTATTTTTCTTCTGTGGAGTGGCACTCATGCTACTTGCAACTGCTCATGCTTGCTAGCAGCGCAAACTTTTAAACAGGGGAGAGCCCACCTCCCGATGAAGTGCTGCAGATGAAAGCACACCCACAACCCCAAATACAGCTAAGCATCCAGAAACAGTACCTTGGGGGGAGAAAAAACGAAGTGCAGGCTTGGACGACAGGGAAGATGAGCCCCACACAGTCAGCTGCTTGCAGCTTGTAAATGAAAAGTTGCTCTTGCGGTGTTGCTAGCAGTGCAAACTTTTAAATGGCGGAAGAGTCCGCCTCCTGATGACGTGCTGCAGATGAAAGCACACCCACAACCCCAAATACAGCAAAGTGTCCAGAAACAGTACCTTGGGGGAGAGAGAAAAAACCAAGTGCAGGCTTGGAGGGCAAGGAAGATTAGCCCCTCACAGAGAGCTCTTTGCAGCTTGTAAATGAAAAGTCGCTCCTCACAATGTCCCTGCTTCCCTCTGTTGCCCCTGCCTGATGTTTGTACTGTACTCTGCTGAGTTTGGTGTGTATAAACAACAAAAGGCACCTGCACTCCAGAGCCAGGAGGTTATTTAAACCTCCAGTGAAGATACTGAAGAAACTGTAAATGATACCAGGCTCCCATGTTGCTAAAGTGCAAAAAATCAGGTTGCTAAAAATGAGGGAGGGATAACAGAATCAGAATTTCAATTTTTATATCCAAAATTTCCTATAACCCCTACATTTTATGTCTTGCTGAAAATCCATAAAAACAAGTTGAATCCACCAGGAAGACTCATATTATCTGGTATTGGCTCTTTATCGGAATATTTATGTCAATTTATTGATTTTTTTCTGAGAAGAAGAGTACAATGTCTGCCCTCTTATTTGCATCACACTATGCATGTCCTTGAAAAATTAAAATATTTTAGATGGGATGATAATATGAGGTGGCTCACAATTGATGTGGAGTCCCTCTATACATTAATTCGCCATGCAGATGGAGTAGAGGCATGTAAACACTTCCTGTCTAGAGACCCTTTGTTTGGAAATATGCCTGTGAACCTAATTTTACAAGGATTAGAATTTGTTTTAAAATGCAACTTTTTTTGAATTCAATGGAGACTTCTACCTGCAGAAATGTGGGACAGCTATGGGTGCAGCAATGGCTCCATCCTTTGCTAACTTATTTCTGGGATAATGGGAAGAAAATGTGATATTTGAAAAAGGAACAAATCCATTTGACAAAAATATTGTCAGCTGGATGCGTTTGGCAAGGGAACAGAGTCAGAAATAGTCACATTTGTGGAATGGCTAAATAGAAATGATAAAAATCTACATTTTACATACAAAAGTAGTGACACTGAGATTGAGTTTCTAGATCTTACTCTAATTAAGGGTACTGAGAACCAGAATGAGACTAGGAGTTTTAGAAAACAAACAGCTACAAATAACTAACTGTTAGCCAATAGCTCACACCCCAAATCCCTAACAATTTATATCCCTTACAGCCAGTTTCTAAGGCTGAGGAGAAATTGCAGTGACTTGGAGAGTTTTATAATACAGGCTGAAGAATTGAAAGAAAGATTCCTAAATAGGGGCTACAGGAAGGAACTATTGAATGAAGCTGTAAGTAAAGCTAAGAACATGAATAGGGATGAGCTATTAGTCCCAAAAATGAGGACAAAGGAAATTGACAGTAATGCAGTATGCTTTGTCACTGACTACAGTTCAAGAGCAGGTGTGATAAGCAATATTGTAACCAAATATTGGCCTATCTATTGAATGATCCCCTATTAGCAGACAACATTGGAAGTAAACCTAGAATTACTTTTTCAAAGGGAAAATGTTTGAAGGATGAGTTAGTTCATAGCCAATTTCAGCTAAATGGAATAAAAAATCAAACATGGTTACCTACTAAACCTCCTGGTATGTTTAAATATGTAAACTGTAATGTTTGTGGTAAGTGCCAATAAGGGAAAATTTTTAAAGCACCAACAAATCAGAGATTTGTATATATAAGACAATTTATAGTGTATGCCCTGTGGTGTCCCTGTGAGAAATGATATATTGGCAGAACCATAAGACCTCTAAAAAACAGGATACAGGAACATATCAGAGATATCAGGAATATAGATATGACAAGTCCAGTAGCTGTCCATTTCTTTGATTCACATAACAGTAATCCTTCCGGTTTAAAATTTACTGGTATGGAACAAGTGAAAGTTGGAATAAGAGGAGGGGGCCGGCTGAACAGACTAGAACAAAGAGAAATTTTCTGGATTTATGTTTTAAAAGCTCTAAACCCTGATGGTTTAAACAGAGATTGGAATCCTAAGCCGTATTTATGAATGTTTCTTTCTCTCCTATTTCTCCTCCAAAACCTTACCTATCTCCACCTAAGACAAAACATAATTTGGGTAAGGGTGACTCTTAATACTATAGAAAATAACTCCCTTGAAGGTGCCTATATGTTTAAAACCAATAATAGAAGCAGGGAGTCCACAAGCATTCTTCTGCACAAAAAAAAACACTTTGCAAGTGTAGAATTTCTTCTCCTTTAATACAATTTCGGACCCCTATGTTTCGCTCCTATGAGCTTGTTCACAGGGATTTTTTCATTCTGTTATAAAACAAAATACAAATAAACTTATAAATTTCTTCAACTTCTCAATTCCATAAACTATAATCTATATGACAATTATTTTAACAATATGTTTATGTACCGTTTATCTACCTGAATCATTCTCTGTATGTGCACTTGATTCATACAATTCAAAAAATGTTTGTCCTCTTCCTATGGAAGTAAAGAAACCATATTCATGTTACCATGCACAGGAATGCTTAAACAATGATGATGTTGCTGCTGTTAACAACGTTTAAAAAAATTAAAACCCCCCATAACTTGCATACCCGGGGAACCGTTCTGTCATAGTAAAAAAATCAACCTCTCACAAAAATAAGGCTGCCACGTTCCAGTTTCAACTCTGAAAATACATAATGAAACGCATTTACTCAAAGAGGCTTGAAGCCCTTAATGATTACGATTTTTATGCACTAAACTGACTTCTTACATAATCAGATCTCACATGGGTTCATGCGTAATCCTTAATTATTCGAATACCAACTTTTTTACACACAACACGTGCTTTAGTTAAGGAGAACTTTACCAAAGCCCTGAAGTCAGTAATGGCGTTTATAAATGCTGTAGCATTCCCCTTGGCTGCCTAAGCTCTTGAGGAGCTTGGATTTCCCACGGGAGTGACATAACACTCCCTGTAACTCTTGCAATGTGAGAGTGTTGCCACATAACCTTACATTCATTCCCAATGCCAAGAGAATGACCGTGGTCATCCAAACTACTCTATTAAAGCAACATAATGTATTGTTTAGTGTATACAAACAAATGGAAACACTGCCACAGAAACCATTAGAAAAAGCTGTATGAGACCTGGCAATTACCATAAATAGTACCTATTAATATATAAACAATACTGTTTCTCCAAAAGCTTTTTTTCACTAATGTTTAGCAAATATTACTGATTTCCAATGAACATAGATGTATATATCACAGAAACACCAACATGTATTTACATATGAACAACATTCATTTTAAATGTACTGTTATTCACACCAGCGAATAGTCCAATGTCTCTATTAGGATTGAGCTAGAAGCATGTAACAAGTTAAAATTCAAAAGCATGCCTGCCAGTTGCATTCCAGATTCATCCCAATCTATGGCTCCAATGTTTTTAAACTAAATATCCACTTCATTTCTGTTTTTTCAAGTAATTTAATGAAATTACCTCCCCTCAATGGCATTTTTACTACTTCTAGCCCCCCAAACCTCAAAGAGGCTCCTGTATGTCTTGCCTGATTGAAATGTAAAGCTACTGGTGATTTATCATCTCTATTTCTAATATCATTTTTGTGTTCCAGAATTCTTATCTTTAGGACTCATTTCATTTGCCCAACATATAATCTGTTACAGGGGCATTGTAATACGTATACCACCCCTTCTGTGTTACAATCTATATGATCTTTTATAGCAAACTCCTCATTAAAATGCAGATGTTTGAAAATACTTTTTTTACTGGTATTATTATATACTGTGCATTTGCCACATCTGGTCATACCTGGTTGTAAGGGTCCTAATAGTAACTGTGCGCCCTCAGTCTCCATATGCTTAAATTGTGAATGAACCAACTTATCTTTAATATTTCTGACTTTTTTCGCTACTTTTGTTGTAGGGATTTGATTTTAGGATTATCTAAAGGTGTCAAATACCAATATTTATTTATAATTTATAATTTTCCTGATTTCTGTCACTTTATGATTATATTTAATAGCTAGTACCATTCTATCCTGTTTTTGTTTATTTCTTTTATCCACAAAAAGATCTTCCCTATTTTTGTTTTCTATTTTATTACTGGCCTGTTTTAAAACCTTTGATGTGTATCCTCTACAACTAAACCTAGTCAGCATATCTTCTTTCTGTTCAAAATAATCACTAATTTCTTTACAATTTCTTTTGACCCTAACCAATTGTGCATAAATAATGCTATTTTTTAGTTTAGGTTCATGGTAACTTCTACTATGGAGTAATGTTTTTCTATTAGTACTCTTTCTAAAAATAGATGTACTGAACTGTGCATCTTGAACCTCAATTAAGAGATCCAAAAATGGAATACTGGAGATGCTATAATTTAAAGTGAATTTTAAATTAGTGTCAAATTAATTCAATATTTCATTGAATTCTAGTAATTCTTGTTCTGTTCTGCCCCAGATACAAAATATATCATCACTACATATTTTCCATAGTTTTATTTTATCTTTAAACTGATTTTTAGCAAAGTTAAATACATTTTCTTCTTCAAAAATTAATCATATAAGCGTTGGCATAACTGGGTGCCATAGTGCTGCCCATTGCAGTACCTTTATCTTGTTGGTAAAATGTTCCATCAAATTCAAAATAATTATTTTGTAGAACAAATAATGCTAGTTCCTGTAACATCACTGTTTTAGGTATTGAGCCTACAGGTCTTTTATTTAGTATCTTGCCCATATTTATAATCCCTTCCCTATAGGGGATAGAGGTATATAAATCTGTTACATCCCAAGTAGCCAAAATAATATGATTTAAATCAATCTTATTTGACATAATATCTAACTGTTTCATTAGATCTGTTGAGTCTTGTATGTATGAAACATTTTTTCAATTAATTGTTGTAAATAGTAATTGATATATTTTGACACTGGATCGAAAACAGAATCAATACCCAATGCAGTTGGTCTTCCAGGGGGTCCAATAGATCTTTATGTATCTTCAGAATGCCATAGAATGTAGGAATTCTTGGATATTCTTTCATAAGAGCTCTCATTTCCCAATCTTGTAACCAATTTAAATCAACAAACTCTGCCAACAATTCCCTCAATTTCCCTTGTAGTGAAACAGTCAGATCACCCAACAACTGTGAATAATTACTCCTGTTATTTAATAACTTTAAACACATTAATTTATATTTATCTCTATCTTGAATGACTATTCCTCCACCTTTATCCGCCTGTTTAATTATTTCTAAATCATTACTTAAATCATGTAATGCTTGTCTCTGTTCTTTTGATAAATTATGTTTTTGGGCCACAGAGACAACTTGTCTTTATATAATTGCATTAATTTCACTTTCAACAATAGAACAACAATTTTCAATTCCATGATTTCTGTCAGTAGTGGGGGAAATTTGGATTTAATATTCAAGGCTCATTTTAATTGTCTTTCTTCACTAATCAATGAATTATCTGATGCAAATAAATTTTTTAATCTCAAACTCCTAAAAAAACACTGTAAATCCACTTCTAATTCAAATAAATTGGCTAGCTGGGAAGGGGCAAAAGTTAATCCCAAACCCAGAACATAATTTTCTACTTATGTTAATCTCCTTTTACCTAAATTAAAAGTCGGTATTATTTCTGGGCATCTCTGGCTAACCCCCTGTCCAAATTTATGGTTCTTATTGATTTACCACCTTATCCTCCTCCTCATCCCCCTTCCCTGCTGACCCCTCAAAAACCCCCTTGTGGTCTTGAAAAGTATCTATTGATGTTAGTGTTTTTGAGATCGTATCTACGTTCTGTCACATCTTCTGTGCTAGGCTGTTGTGACTCCCCTGTATGTTGATATTCATCTCCTGTTCTTGTATATGAATACCTAGTGTAACTGTTATCTCTGTCTGTACCACTTTCTGTGTTGTAGCTTAAAAATCTCCTTTTATTATATTGTTTATATGTGTACATCTTATTGTCTTTGTAATCATTTGTATCTCTAATAAATTTTCTAATTTTCTGTTGCTTTAATTTATTTTCATAATCTGACAATTTCTTCTTTAAGTCCTGTGACATGTGTGTAAACTCTTCAACTGTTAATTGTTGTTTTAAAAGATCTTGATTTTTTTTGTATTTCTTCCGCCAAAACTTTTCTTTCATCTATTATGGCCTCTATTAGAGCATACATAAAATCACAGCTGGCCCTATTTCATATGCCATCCCATTTCATAAAAAGTTTCTGTGTATTTATACCAATGTTAGGTTCCACAGCTATCCTTAAGCCCCTAGGAATTCTATTGTGCTCTAAATATTGTGTGAGTGTCAACCCATGCCATTCTAATCTTGTATCTCTAAATTGATAATTTTCTAATTTTTGTGCTAGGTTTCTGGAGGTTCCACCATTTGGGTTGTCAAGTCTCTGCCTCCCCTCATGGCCTGAAACAGTGTTTTCCTTTCATCTTCTGAATATGTAGTGAAATTTAAAGTATTTTGAATACTGTTACCGATATCTTGCAAAACTGCTAAACCTTCTTCCATCTTATAATATGCAATTTTATAATGGTAGATAACAGTAATTGTCACTGGCTGTAATTCCTAACTCTCTTAGGATGAATATATTCTGAACAAATGAATAAGTTGAACTTCATCAACTTCCAAATCAAATGTAACCCACCCTCATGGTACATTCAACAACTGAACAAAGACAAAACATAAGTTGGGTAATGGTGACTCTTAATACTATAGAAAATAACTCCCTTGAAGGTGCCTATAAGTTTAAAACCAATAATAGAAGCAGGGATTCCACAAGCATTCTTCTGCATGAAAATAAACACTTTGCAAATGTAGAATTTCTTCTCCTTTAATACAATTTCAGCCCCCTACATTTTGCTCCTATGAGCTTGTTCACGGGGATTTTTTCATTCTGTTTTAAAACAAAATACAAATAAACATGAATTTCTTCAACTTCTCAATTCCATAAAGTATAACCTATATGACAATTATTTTAACAATATGTTTATGTACCGTTTATCTACCTGAATCATTCTCTAAATGTGCACTTGATTCAAACAATTCAAAAAACTTTTGTCCTCTTCCTATGGAAGTAAAGAAACCATATTCATGTTACCATGCACACAAATGCTTAAACAATGATGATGTTGCTGCTGTTAACAAAGTTTTAAAAAAACTTAAAACCCCCCATAACTTGCATACCTGGGGAACCATTCTGTTATAGTAAAAAATTCTTCACTTGCAAAGTATTTTTTTTTTTGTGCAGAAGAATGCTTGCGGACTCCTTGCTTCTATTATTGGTTTTAAACTAATTCCACCTAACCCCCCATTTTTCCTAAACTTTTCCTCTCCCCTTCCACATTAACATGAGGTGGTTAATAATATGTACTAAAACAATTTTTGAATGATGGTGATAATATCAAGTTAATAATAATAAAACATTTTTTCTCACTTGTATCCTCTCCAATAGGTGATTGGTGAGCACAATTTTGCCTGCTTTCCCTGTACGACCTTACTAATTATATGGCATCCACCAGTGGATTCAGCTCCTGATCCCTCTCTCTCTCTATTTTCCAGTTAAAAAACAGATATATAACATAAGAGTATTCATGATTTGTAAGATACAAAAATGTATTTATATTCTAAAAAATGGATCTCTTTCAAAGCAATGATTTGAATCTCAGTTTGTGTGTGACTTTTTTCTAGCTTTATAATAGTTGTATTTGGACCTATAATGGAAGCAACAATTGGTTTAAGGGATGACAAAAACAGTTGACTTTGCTTAAAAAAAATTGTAAATAATTGAGGAACCTGAAATAAACAGAAATGTTTCAACTTTTAGAAAATTTGAATTCGGACATTCTGATTGGCTATCATAAAAAGTATGGAAATCTTATAATTTCACATTTTTGTTTAGTTGCTAATGTGTGCTTGGTCATAGTACACTATTTTGTTTTCTGATTCTGACCTTTTTCTATATAAAAATGGAATTTCAAAATTGGATGATCTGATTGGCTGTGACATAAAAGTTGTTAAATTTTAGAAAGTTTTCATCTTATAAATGTTTTAAAGATGTTCCTTTAAATATTACTTGGTGTAGTTTTCTGATTTTGCCCCTCTTTTCTTTGGAAATAGAGATTCTTGAATCGGTGGATCTGATTGGCTGTTACAAAAAAGTTTTGAAAATCATAAAAATTTTCATCTGATGTTGTTGCTGATATATTATGAGTCATAAGAATGTGTTTAGTTTTTCTAAATGTTATTAACTAATGTATTAAATGTAACTTTTTTGATTAATGTAAAATGATTGGCTCCTAAAGGGCAATGTCACTAAATTTGAATTGCTAATGGTATAAAAGGAAGAACTAGTTGCAATAATTTTTATCACTCTGATGAAGCCTTAATTGGCGAAGCACCAGGGAGTCTGTTGATGTGACTACATGTGTATACTGAAGATTTTCCTGTAGTATTTGGCAAAATAAGCCTGATTTTTTGCACTTTAGCAACACGGGAGCCTGGTATCAATTACAGTTTCTTCTGTATCTTCACTGGAAGTCTAAATCACCTCCTGGCTCTGGAGTGGAGGTGCCTTTTGTTGTTTATACATTTTCTAGGGCTCACAGCCCTCATCTGCACCCTGCCCCAGCTCTGCAGCTTAGCATTCTTTTTGTTGTTGAGTATGGTGTGTATGCCTGCTGACACCCCTGCCCAGCAATGTATATGTCACTGTGAGCATCTCATGCCAGTAATGCAGAATCTATGAGCTGCACAACAGCAGTACAGTACTGTCCACTGTCAGTACACACTAGCAAGATGGGGCTGTCACTGTGTACAGTGCTGCAGTCAGTGCTGCCCACCACACCATAGGTACTGCTGTGTACCACACACCACTGGCCCCCATGTCACTGTACTGTCAGCAGTGCACTGTATAGCAGGACCTCCGGTTGGGCTATTGCATCCAGCACCACCACCAGTGCCTGTGCTGTGCAGTCCCCTGAAGCACATTATTATATGCAGTTCTGTACATATGTAGCCTGCAGCTACCACCATATCCCTTCCGACTGACCTACAGGTGGAGCTGTGGGCAGACCCAGCCAGCCCCTGTACTTCCAGACTGACCTACAGGTGGAGTTGTGGGTAGACCCAGCCAGCCCCTGTACTTCCAGACTGACCTACAGGTGGAGCTGTGGCAGACCCAGCCAGCCCCTGTACTTCCAGACTGACCTATAGGTGGAGCTGTGGACCCTGCAATAGCGCTGGACAAACTGCATGCAAATTAGGGCATAATGAGATGCTAATCTGAATGTTTGCCCACTGACTGCCTAAGTAGGCTCATTTGCATGTCACTTCTGAATATAGCAGATTTTTGCCCCAGGCAAATGTGATAGTACTGGGCAAAAGGCTTAGCACCGTGCAAGACCTGCACAAATGTATGTGCACCTCACAAAGGTTACAGAATCATTTTTCATTTCTGCACACTGTATATTCACATGCACTGACGCTTGCAGCTCTAGTGACTCCACTCCTTTGCTGGCACACACATTGACCACATATTTCACCTCTACAGTCCTTCCAGTCTCTGTGAAGTGGATTGCTGTTGTGGTTTGCACTTCCTGGTTGCTATATTCAGAGCTGTCTTATTCCTGGGCTATTGTTGCACTACACTCCCAGCCCAGTTTGCCCAGCTTCCTTAGCATGCTATATTCAGCAGGTTTAGCACCCTTTTGAATATAGCGGGCTATTGGTTCCAGGCTATTTAAGCATGCTTGGCAATGCTAAGTTAGCCCCGGGGCAAAGTTTTGAATATAGGCCCCCTGTACTTTAATTCTGGGCAAAATATTTTACTTTTATTGGATCTGCACACAGCTTTTAAAATCAAAAGATTACTCATGAATTGAACATCATGTCCATGCGGTTTGGCACCTCTTTAAGACATTACCAATGGATGTCGTCTGGGCCGTTAAATGTGCCATTTTAAAAGCAACCCTTGCTTCTAAAAAAGGCTAAAATTCATTCAAACTAGCACAGTCAAGTAAGCAAAACCTGGGTAAAATAAATACCCCCCCTCCTCCCCAGTAACCCACAGGCTTTAAAGCAACAACAATTCTCAAATGTTGTTATAGGACAGCGCAGCCCTGTAGTCAACGTTACCATGTGATTAAAAACCAGCATAATAAACAATTTTGCCCATAGTTATTTCATCCTGGAAATTAAATGTGCTTTGAAACATATTGATTTAATTGGAACATGCTGTACACTAAACACTTAGCACACATTTATCTTTTAGATCATGCTTGTTCTGCGTTTGGACTCTTTTACTGTAGCTGGACAGAGGGACATTCAAGCAGATTCAAGTCATAGCAAATATTGCATTTCTGTTTTTTTTTTAAACAAAGCAGTATTTCCCCAAGAAAAAACTTTTAAAACAATTTAAGACTGCTAACCATATAGAAAAAATAATTACAAAGTACAAAAACTAGCATTCACTGTGTGTTACCAGGACACGTCTTTCAGTTTCTTAGGCCTCTTCGAGCACACCTCAATGCTTCAGCTACACAGACCACAAAATCAAAAAACAAACTAGTGACTGTAATACAACATAAAGAGCCAGAAAAGTACACAAAAAAGTAAAACAAAAGTACACTGGTATAGTGACTGTACACATAATACATACTGAAGTGTACTGGTGGATGGCTGCTATCTGAAGTCTCAGTAACTGCTGACCTGCAGGGCATCTGGGCCATGCTGATTTGTAAATTGTTTTTTGGCAGTATTTGGCCCAATTTTAAAATAAAAATAGTTAGACCTGCAGGATAACAGTGCACACTATTTATTGTTTTGGTGCAGCTGTATAAATCGGCAAGATTCTTCAAGTTATTTGTCAAAAACACAACACTCTGATACAAGTTCTACCATGGGTTACTCTCTCGTCTGTGTTGGACTGCAGTACTGAAACACCTACTCACACTCAGTAGCAGAGCAAACCGGGACAAACTGTATAGGCTCAGTCCATGATGCCATGCACCTCATTTAAATATGTGATGCATGGTGCAGGAACCTTTTGGTGATTTTCTTTTGGATAAAATCTCAAATAGTACATTTGGACAACATGATAAACTGACTTTAGTTTTTATTAATAAATAAAAAATGATGCAGTAATAAATCGGGACACCATTGAGGTTATTTACTTTGCACATTTTTCCTGAGGAGTATACAGTAATATTCACAAGAAAGTGATTTTAAAGCTAATAAAAGCGAATTTATAATGCATGTTACATGACTGGCAACAGCTGTAACCTGCAATATGTTACTTTTCATTTGGTAATGTGGAAAAAAATGTAAAAACATTAACTGCAAAATGTACATGGTGATTTAAATCACCGTGTGCACTTTCATTGTGTAGATTTGCATACATGTCATTGCTATGGCTTTCCTGATATGTTTTACAAAACAGGGCGTGTGTTATAATGTCACATTGAACAGTAAAGAATGACACAGGTTTTTTAAATGTTTTATTGGTCAAGGAGACAAAAACACAACCAAACAGTTTGATGTTGTAAATAAAATATATTCATATAATACTTACATTACATAACAACATTTGCAAAACAATACATTATAGCCTTGTTTTTCACATTTAAATATATGGACATGTGATAGCCCAGCTTTATCAGAGAATGAGCCAGGTCCTTTAGTTGCAGTACCTACCCCGTGGCACCTCAGGATGGCGAGAGTCTTGACTACTGTAATGCCATGGAACATACTCTGCCAGGCTTAGAAAAAGCAGCACAACAACAACTAAGCAGCTAAAACAACAAAAGATTTAATTGAAAAATAAGTACCTTTCCAGACCACAGCAGGAACTATAAAACAAACAGCTTGAGGGTCAGAAAAGAACCGTACTTATGAAACAGTAGTGATCCACAAAGTGACAGGATATTTGTCTGACCCTCAATATTTCTTTTTTTTTTGTGCTTGCTTTGGAGTAGTATCATATATTTTCAGTTAAATCTCTTACTGTTCTAACTACAGAGCTATTGTTGTTCTGTTCTTTCTGAGCCTATAAGAATGTTCACTGTGGTGTTGCTGTGTCTGTTGAAGGTTCATCCCTAGTTTAGATAAACTTCTCAGATCATTAGCACATCCCCAGGACAGTGCTGAGCTAGACGTCTCATTTACAAGGTGGAAGGATAGGAAATCATTCCGTTTCTTGTAGCAGCATGTCAGGGATTTTTGGCATCTTCCTTTGAGGTTGTAATAAATAAATTGTTTTTCTTGGAGGGACAGTAACTTACAGCCTTGACTTTCCAGAGGTTTTCTCTACAAGGGTGTTTTTCCTCTCTCCAGTGCTGCAAATAATAATATAAATTCTGCCACAAGTGGGCTTTGTCTATCACTATACACCTCCTAATACTAATTATCCAATCATCTCAAGCCACTGTTCCAACTTTCCTTATGGGAAATCATCTGTTCTGAACATGCTGCTCAGTACTTTCATATATGACCATTGGACATCTTCCTTAAGATATCAGGGGTATTGTTAGGAGACAATCTTTGCCTACCAGTGGAGGCAATGACCACGCAGACAATACAGGCCTTTATGGTTATCCTGACACATGAACAAACTTCTTCTTCTTATCAAGAGAACTGTGGGGTACCCTTGGTAGTAGAGTGGGTAGGGAATCTCTATAAACTGGTACCTGTTTGCATAGCATACTTATCTTCTCCTTTCTTGTGATGCAGAGAGGGGAACATGATGGACCTAGGTCACTTTTGACCTTAAATTACTGTGTTATGATGTTACTACAGTATATATCTTTAACCTAAAGGGACCCAATACCTGTTACAACTCGAGGGGCAAACTCCTCCTTATGATGGCTCTTTTGTCTTCATAGTACCCCAAAAGAGCTACAGTCCCTGTAATGGGAACACGGAGAGTAAATGTCCACATCTATGTTTCATAACCATTCAAATGTACCTGCAGTGTCAAGAATTCTATAAATCACTCTGCTTATGATACATAAGTATATCATACTTACAGTAGTTACCCGTTGGCATAGTGAATTACAAGGCTTTGCCTGGGGTTAAATGGGGCAGTAGGTAACTTGATACATGCCCTCTCCACGAAGTACTGCAAAGCTGCATGCCCCAAACATCTTCTGGAAACTTGCTTTCTTTGTCACTGATCCTCCCATCATCTACCTCTGGCAGCTTAATCTCTTTCTTGATAGCCATCCTAAGGTACTTTTAGTCTAAGGCACCTTGTCCTTGTGGAACCTTTAGGGGTGGAACCATACTCAGGTTGATTCCTTTGCCTTCATGGAACACTAAGAGGGCTGCAATCCCAGTAGCTGAGGCAGAATGAGTGAACAGCCACATCTACATTCCATAACCACTCAAACTTACCTGCAAGTACCAAGCATCCTATCAACCATCCTGCTTATTATACACAAGCATATCATGTTTAGTTGCCTGCTGGTCCAGTGATCTATCACTACAAGTACACATTACATACTGGCACACTGGAACATTTTGGCTTAAACCTACAGCAGCCTGATAGAGATGTACAGTAAGTGGAAATACTTAGTTTTTTCTGCATCTGTTTAGTAAACTAAATATATGCCTACCATTCAATAATAATTATAATGTGTGCCTTAGTTTCAAGAAAAACATGTGTAGGCATGTGGTACTTATCAGCCATTTTAGACTCCAACTGGCTGTCGTGGCTATAGCTGTCCCATGATAATTAAAATTTTCAGGGAAATCAATAGGCCACACATTTATACAAAGAGTGGCACACTGTGTAGCACCAATTATTTAGGGTTTTTTTTGCTTTCAGTTCTTTATCTGTGTGCTTTCATTTTGACTTTGAGGCAATGGCTTTTCAAAGGTGGCAGTCATTGTCTTTGAGTAGGCATGGTGTTCTTTGGTTTGGCTGTTCTTTTTGCTTATTTACTGTTCCGACACAAATTGCAAGACTACTCAGCTCCTACTCCTCTCTCTCTCTGTCAGTTACCCATGTTTTTCTTCCTGTCTGACTAAAGGTTGAGTCCAAACTCCAGTCAGACTACCACGTGGAGGGCAACCCACTGGGAAAGAATCCCGAGTGCAGGCCCCAAAGAAGGAAAAGGGGCCTCCAGGTTTACTCAAAGTTCACATTTCATGCTGAGAGGAGCCAGTCATGTACACCTCCTGAAGCTGCTATTCTGGGAAATAATGTGGGTATGCCATCCTTATATGGGGTTGCCATTTTCTTATCTATTTGTCACTCAACCTACCTCCCAGGCTTACACTTTAGACAGCTCTGTATTGTACATGCCAGCCTGAGGATGGATTTTAGACATCACATGGTCATCCACAATGTCAAATACCTCCCCCAATCCCATACCAGAGGCTGTAGTGAAATAGAGGGCCTTCAGCATCACTCTCCCTCCTGGGAGTTATAGCAATGCTTCTGCAGTATTTCAGGACCCCATCAACCAAGAGCTGGTGGGTCCTAGAGACTGAGAACATTGTCTCTGCAGTATTCCTGGATCCCACCAGCCAAGAGAAGGTGGGTCCTAGGGGCTGATAATGTTGCCCCATAGTATTCTCAGAACCCACCAGTCCAGAGCTGGTGGGTTGGTGAATCCTGCAGACTGAGGACATTGCTGCTATAGTAATCCTAAATCCCACAGAGGAGGTGCCAGTGAAACAGAGGTACCTTGACTACCTCCGTGGGGACTGAGAGTGCAGCCTTTGCAGTTTGTCCAAGAAGCCCAAAGCAGGTGGGCAGGTTGGCACAGTGAATCTGAATCTTCAACATGTGAGTGCAATGAGCTTTGCCAGCACCACTGGACAAGATGTGGCTTCTCTTCTTATTCCTTTTCTTTTGGGGGACAGCTGAAGTGATGCTTTTGGGGAGCAGCAACATTCATTATGTTACTTTTCATCCATTTTTCCAGAACTGATTGCACTGTGAAACAGAGAGATAGATTTCTTTTATTTTAACTCTCCAAAGATTGCTGTTCACCAACGAGTTACTATTTCATTTCAGAACAAGATGGTGTGCAGTCAATTAACTCCCCAAGATGCAGCTGTGCACCTATGAGTCAGTCCCCACTATTTCAGAGAAATATATTTATTCAACTCCCCACCGTGCTGACTGTTCACTCATTAGTCATCCCCAATTTCAGAGACACGGAAGGTGTATGTGAGATTCATTAAATTTCCCAAATTGCTGCTCTTCACTTGCTAAAACATCATCCATAGAGCTGCATATTTCAGAGTGGAAAGACTGTCTGAGGTACTGGACAGATGCCTTACACAGTATGTATTGTTGCTAGGTAACTCTATGGGCTGGAATTTGAAAGAGACATTCTGCACTTATAATAGTGGAATTTTTTGTTGCCTTATAGCACATAAAAATTGTGGATTTTAGATTTTTGCCCCTTATAACTCATCTGTAACTGAAGTTTATTTGAGAGCTAAAGCCATAACTCCAAACTGTGACATCACAGTCTGTTATGTAAATGACATAAGCAGCACATTTTGATGACTTCAGCTCCTGAACCAACCTCAGCTTTATATATAAACTGTAAGTGTCAAAGCTCCTGCTTTTATATATAAATTATGTGGAAAAAAACTATGTTAATGCGCTTGTTAGGGTTCAACTTAACACAACAAAAGTAGGGAAATTTGGCATTAGGAATTCCAACCCTAAGTCCCCACCCCACCCCCCAAGCAAAAAAAGGAAAAGACATTAGGGTTTTGGGTCTCTGGAGTCTTGGTGAATCAGTGGTGAGGACATCTTTGGGGTTGTAAACCATATTGTATATGTAACAGATAGCTTAAATTAAACAGGAAGAGTGAATACATGAGAATTGACTTATGTGGTGACTTTATTGGATGGAACACATAGTAATGTAATAGTGTGCATTTTTCCCTGTATTCATCTATATTTCCCTTGAATGTTATTTATTTGATTGAGACATGTCTTGTTTTTGTATTTATGTATATGCATTTTATGTTATTGTTACTTGATACTTTAAACAGGTGCACCTTGTGAAAAGGGCACACATAGCCCTAACGGTGGTATCACTGTATAAATAAATGTTATCTACATCTACATAATAGCCACTCAGTTCCCTCAACAGTGTCAGACATTATGTCCTTTTGTCATGCAAGGAAGACCCCACCACTGATTCCCCAAAGCTCTGCAGACTACAGACCCTAATGTTTTTCCTTTTACTGCTTGTGGAGTGGGGGGTGGGGAGTTAAGGTTTGATTTGATTTGATAAAAATTTATTTTTATACAGGAATTACATTTGTTCGGACAGTATCCCATTTTCAACGATGTCCTGTAGTATACAATAAACATTCAATGCAAAAGTACAAAACATAGAAACATAGAATTTGACAGCAGATAAGGACCACTTGGCCCACCCAGTCTACCCATTTCCCTACCTAATGGATAAGTTGCAGATCCTAGTTAACCAGCAGCCTACTTCTTTCTACCCCCAACCCCTAGAATTGCCTTATGACTGTCCCATGCATGCTTGAATTCAACCACTGTTTTTGACTCCACAACCTCCTCCAGAAGGCCGTTCCATGCATCCACAACCATCTCTGTGAAAAAATACTTCCTTACATTACCTCTGAGCCACCCCCCATCTTCAGATTGTGCCCCCTTGTTCTTGCACACCTCTTTTTTTGAAAGATGCTACCCTCTTGGACTTTGTTGATTCCCTTGAAGTACTTGAAAGTTTCTATCATGTCCCCCCTCTCCCTCCTTTCCTCGAGACTATACATATTAAGCTCCTTTAGTCTCTCTTCATATGCCTTGCAGTGCAGACCCTGCACCATTTTAGTTGCCCTCCTCTGGACAGCTTCCATCCTGTCTATGTCCTTGTGGAGATTGGGTCTCCAGAACTGCACGCAGTACTCCAGATGGGGTATCACCAGCTGTCTGTACAGAGGGATAACAACTTCCTGTTTTGTACTGGTGATGCCTCTCCCTATGCACCCCAGTATCCCCCCAGCCCTCCTTACTGCCCTTTCACATTGCTTGCCCACCTTTAAGTCATCTGATATGACTACCCCCAGGTCCCTTTCCATTTTTGTTGTTGTTAGTATCTCACCCCCCATTGTGTACTCTTCCCCTGGGTTTTTGTTTCCCAGGTGCATTACCTTGCACTTCTTAGCATTGAATCTAAGCTGCCATACATTTGACCATTCCTCTAACCTTGCCAAGTCCCTTCTCATCCTTTCCACCCCACCTTGTGCATTAACTCTGTTGCAGATCTTTGTGTCATCTACAAAGAGACATACTTTTCCTTCCAATCCCACTGCAATGTCACTTATAAAGACACTGAAGAGGACTGGTCCTAATACTGAACCCTGCGGTACCCCACTAGTATCCCCCCATTCTTCAGAGTGGACTCCATTTACTATTACCCTCTGTGTCCTATTCTCCAGCCAATTCTTTACCCAGGCTATCATCTTGGGACACACTCCCAGGCTGGCTAACTTGTATATTAATCTTTTGTGTGGGACTGTGTCAAATGCCTTGCTAAAGTCTAGGTAGGCCATGTCCATAGCCCCTCTCTGATCTACTATTTTGGTCACCCAGTCAAAGAAATCTATTAGATTCATCTGCCATGACCTTTCCACTGTGAAGCCATGCTGCCTTGGGTCCTGTGCCCCTCTGGCCTCTAGGTACTCAACAATTCTTTCCTTCAGAAGTGATTCCATCATTTTCCCTGTCACTGAGGTAAACTAACAGGTTTGTAGTTTCCTGCTTCTGCCCTGCTCCCACTTTTGTGAAAGGGAATCACATCTGCCCTCCTCCAGTCCTCAGGTACCACCCCATCCTCCCATGATTTGTTAAAGATGGTAGTCAGTGGTGTCACTAGTTCTACCCTTAGTTCTTTTAGAATTCTGGGATGAATCCCATCAGGCTCCATTACTTTGCCCACCTTCAGTTTTAAGAGTTCTTTCAGAACCCTTTCTTCTGTAAATGGGCTGGTACCAACTTCTGCATCAAGAGTGTTTCTATTGTTTGTTTTAGGTACCTCCCCCTCTTCATTTGTAAATACTGAGCAAAAATATTTGTTTAGTATCTCTGCCTTTTCACTGTCACCCTCTGCCCACCCCCTTCCCCTTTATTAAGCCTCACTATCCCTCCCTTGGTCTTCCTTCGCTCCCTGATGTACCTAAAAAAGGTTTTATCCCTCTTCTTAACTGAGTTGACTATCTTTTCCTCGGTTCGGGCCTTTGCTGTTCTGACTGCCTTCCCAGCTTCCTTTTGCTTTAACAGATCAAATTATCTGTCCTGCTCCTTCTGTGATTACTTGTACTTTCTGAATGCTTTCTTTTTCTCTTGAACCTTCACTGCCACCTCCTTTGAGAACCATAGTGGTTTCTTTTATCATTTTGATTTGTTTATTAGCTTCACACAAAGACTTGTTACCTCTGTGATGGCAGTTTTTATTATTCCCCATTGTTCTTCCACCCCTCCTTCCTGCCCATTTGCTAGTGCATTCCTTAGGCCCTCACCCATTTTGGCAAAGTCAGCCCTCCTGAAGTCCAATACTTTTGCCTTTGTATGGCTTGACTCTATTGCTGTGTTTATTGTGAACCATACTGTTCAATGGTTGCTAGTTCCCAGATGGCTACCCACTTCTACATCTGTGATCCTCTCTCCATCTCCATTTGAGAGAACCAGGTCTAAGATTTCTCCCTCTCAAGTGGGTTCCAATAGTAGTTGTCTAAGGCAAGCCCCCTGTAGGGCATTTAGAATAACCCCACTCTTAGAAGTGGCTGCTGCAGCTGCACTCCAGTTAACATCTAGCATATTCAGATCACCCGTCAGCAATATCTCCCCTTTTTCTGCCATTCTAAGTATACTTTCTATCATTTCCTTGTCCATTTCCTCCCCCTGAGAGGGGGGTCTGTATACAACCCCTGTGCAGATTGTGGTGCCATTGCCTGTCTCCAAATTGACCTACAGTGCTTCTTCTCCTCCCTGTTTACCCTTTTGTTCTGTTGCTTTGATTTCTTCCCTTATGTAGAGAGCTACATTTCCTCCTCTTTTACCCTCTCTATCCCTCCTGTAGATAGTGTATCCTGGTATGTTTACATCCCAGTCATGGTTCTGTGTGTACCATGTTTCTGTGACTGCCATGATATTCAGGTGTTCCTCCTCCATCAAGGCCACTAATTCAGGAAGCTTGTTACCCAGACCATTGGCATTGGTACTCATTGCTCTCCATTTTTTGATGGCTTTACTTTCTGTAGCAGCATCCCCCACTGACCTTTCTACCTTGGTCTTTTTCTCATTTAGTACCCTGTTTTGTAGGGGGAGGCTGGGATTTTCCTGCTGCTTATCGGTGCCTCCCCCCTTGACTAGTTTAAAAGCTTGCCAATGAAGCATTTAAACTGATTGCCCAAAAGACTTGTTCCCTTCCTGGACAGATGCAGACCATCCTGGCAGTATAGGCTAGTGTCCCTCCAGGTGGAACCCCAGTCCCCCATGAAGCCAAACCCCTGTGCTCCACATCATTTTTTCAACCATTCGTTAAACTGCATGGTGCAAAGTACCCTCGCCTCACCCATGCCACTGACAGGCAGCACCTCTGAGAAGGATACTGTGTGTGCTACTTGTCTTAGGCCCTTCCCCAAGTCTACAAAGTCCTTCTGCACTGCTCTAATCTCATGATGAGCCAAGTCATTTGTCCCTAGGTGGACAATGACGGCCAGCTCAGACTCCCGTGCAACTGTTCTTGTGATCCTAAGGATGTGCTTCCTATCCCTCCAAGCCATGGCACCAGGCAGGCACCTTACTTCAGTTTTCCCTGCTCCCCCCAGTTCTATCCCTCTAATAATTGAGTCCCCCACCAGGAGCTGCTTCCTTTCCCTGTGGTGTCCTCTGCCTCATTCCTGAGGGCCTCCCTTGTGACAGTTGTCTGCAACCTCTTTAGTCTCCTCTGCCAGTGCATCCATAGGGGAACTGTGCTCCCCCAGAATGGTGTATGGATTGTGGAGTGGAACAACTGACTGCGTGTGCCTCTGTTCCACCACCCTTACCCTCCCTGAGCCCACTGTGGTCCAACTGCTGTGCTTTCTTCACAACCTCTGAGGTAGTGGTGGTGGCGCTGGTGCTCCCTGGATGGGGGAGGTTCCCTTACTACTGTCCAGTGCAGCCTGGGGGAAGGTTCCCTTACTACTGTCCAGTGTGGCCTGAAGACAGGCAACTTCCTGCCTCAGGGCAGAGAGTTGTCTGAAAATAGAGCAGCATCTCAGCCTCCAGAAAGACTCCCGGAAGACTGCTGCCCCACAGCCATTACATTGCACTAGTCCCCACATGTCTGTCTACTTTCTTGTTTATTTTTAATTTTTTTGTGTGTGTGTGATTGGTTTGTTATATAGAAATATATATATTACATAATGTGTATGCTTATATTGTCAGTGCAGTGTGCTAGAGAGGATATGACAGTGATATGCACCTTGCCATCTTGAGAAAATGATGTCAGAACCCCAGGTATAAAGGAACTATTTCCAGGGGTGTGTGGGGTGAGGGGTGGGAAGGGTTTGGGCCTAAACTGTGCCCTCATGAAACAATCAGCTTAAAGCTGTGACCTACCGCTGCGATGAGTGCCTTCCTGTCAGCAAGATGCCCTACACGACAATTTGACAGAGAAAATACCCTGCTAATCAAAACAGAGAAAAATCCAAACATCCAAGTCAGACTCAGGTAAACCTCCCCAGCCCCAAAAAAGCCTGGTGACTTGTGTTCTGAAAGCAGTCAGCCCCAAAACACGTCAGCTGTGCACAAGGACAGACACAGTAAACAGCATTCAGTCCCTCTGGGTTTGAACTCTTCCTGCACTGCAAATCTTAACAACTGTAACAAAAGTAAAGCAAGGTCCACCTCTCTCTGTTAATTGAAAGACTGCCTTTTCTGATGATTCTCAGTTCCTTATTTCACCTTTCAGTTAGAAGTAGCCTCCACCTAAAGAATATTAACTTTCCTAAGGAATCTGCTACAAACCAAAGATTTGTAAATTGTAAGGTTCACCTCCCTCTGTTGTGAGCACAACTCACTTTCTTGCAAATCCTAAGTCCAGTGTTGCAGCTTCCAGCCAGAGGTAGCTTCACCTGAAGAATATTAGGTTTTCAGACAAACAGAAAATAATACAAGGACAGTTACTTAAAACAAGTGCAAATCGGGTTCAAGTATTCCCATACTTTTTTCTTAAAACTGGGCAAACTATCAATGGTCTTAAATTCATGTGGCAAGATGTTCCAGAAATGTGCAATACTATTATGTAGCATTATGTCACCAAATCTGTTATATGATCTGGACATTGGAATTTTTTGAATGACAGATCTGGTATAATTTCTTGCTACACTATTTGATTTACTTGTCGTATAATCCAACAAACAATGCCTTGGTTTTCCTTTCAGTATTTGATAACAGTATGTATACCAAATGTGGGCCCTTTTTTCTGTTGGTTTTAACCAGTTCAGTCTACTATATAAGTCACAATGATGAGCCCCATTCCTACTTCCAGTTATGAATTTGCTAATTTTATAATAAGGCTGATCTACTTTGATCAATGTTTTTTTGTTAGAATGCATATATAATATTGATCCATATTCTAAAACTGGAACCAATAGCTGTCCAACCAGATTTTTCCTGGTTTCTAAAGATAAACTTCTTGCCACTCTTCTTAAGACCACCAGTCTTTGATTCACCTTTTTAACTTGTAGAAGAGCGTGATATGTGTAAGTTGATCCAGAATCTACCTGTACACGCAAATATTTATAGGTGACAGCATTTTCAATCTGTATATCTTCACCTACTCGAATTTGTAATTTTGATTCTCCTTTAGTTCTACTTCCTCTAAAAACCATACATTGTGTCTTTTTTGAAAACTCTAATGCCACATTTTCCTACTTTTATTGCATTAACTTGAACCCTAATTGGTGCATTAACGTAGTTTTTTTTTTTTTTAAATAATTTCATTTCTTTTTGAAATAGTGGGATCATATCCTCATTCATGCAGATCCTGTCAGGACCTGTGTTAACAGATACAGATGTGTAGGGTCCTTTGAGCTCTGTGCCAAGGGAAGACTCCATCCACCTAGGGAAGTGCAAGGTTGTTGCAGGCCCTGCATTTCCATGCAGCGACTGATGTAAAGAATTCATGGGGAAGTCTGGTGGGCTGCAGAACTACAGGGATCTCTGGTCCCTGCTCTTGCATGTGTCCAGAGATACAGATGCAGGGGGCAAACAGTCCCTCTGTCAGTCAATGTACAGGCATTTTGCCACCCATGAGTGCAGAGATGCAGGGCCCTGTGCCAAGAAATACAGTGATCTATGCCAAGAGAAGAGATGTCTTCACTATATGGTACCTAGGCCCTTGTGGACAACTCTGCAGCTTTCATTCCCAGGCTAAGGGGGGTGTCACATAACAGTGCCATCCCAGCACCCTCACTCCATGTAGCTGTCTCATTGAGCTTGCCACCGTACTCAGATTGTCACAGTGAGATCACAAAGCATACCCACTGGGGTGAAGATTGCCACTACATATACAGTAAAGTTTCTTAATAATTATAATTGTTTTTTTATTTTGACCCCAGATTTTCAAGGTAGTTATTTTATGACTCCCGTCATAAACATGACATGTGGCATTTACAATATATTGTCTGAAATGTCAGAATTGCAAAAACACATCTTGCCCAGAATTTTAAAAAATGAAGCGTCATGTTTATGAGGTATTGTGGAAAATTGCTATGTTGAAAATCTGGAGTTAAAATTTTGAAAATTAGTGAAGTTATGAGTGAACGTTGTAATATTTCAATGTTCACTCATAACTTTGTCATTTTACCATATTTGTACTTCAAATTTTCAGCATAGCCTTCTTATTACCCCACCTCATCAACTCAGTAAGTTAATATTTTCCAAGTCCTGGCTGACATGACACTCTGCACCACAGGTGCAAAAACATATTTTGATCAGGATCTGAAAAACAACAGCTGTCATAGTCATGATGTGGTGTGAAAAAATAGCCGTGTTCAAAATGTGGGGTCAAAATATTGAAAATTACCCTGTTATGAAGCAGCATAAAAAATGTCAATGTACACTCCTAACTTTGTCATTTTTACATATTTTGATCCACAATTATGAGCATGGGTGGTGACAATTTTCAAATCCCACCCAAAAGGTGATTTCACAAGGCAACAAAAAAATTGCCTTTCTAGACAGATTGCATAATTCCACCATAATTAGTCATCAGGTGTGGTCCCAGAAAGGGCATTTTCAAAATTTTTGGTCAAAATATGCAAAAATGGCAAAGTTCTAAATCAATGTTCAAACCCCATTGAAATACATTAAACCACACATTTGTATGTTTCTCATATGGCAGTCTACAGTACCAGTTGTAAGGCCTGTGTTCAATCAGATAGTGCAACTATGCAATGGGACATGTTCAGTTGAGTGACAGTGTGTGGGGTGTGTGGGTATGTGTGGGGTAGTGGGTGCTGATTGAGAGGTTGGGATGTGATGGGTGGGGGTGTGTGTGGGAGGGTCAGATCAGTGAGGGACTGTTTTATTTTTTATGGGGAAAAAACTGATGAATGGTTTTCTTTGTTTCAGTGGCTATATTCTGACACTAGGGACTGGGAACCCTAGTGTCAGGCTACTGTTCACTGGCACCAGGGATGCCACCATGTATACACTGGAAATGGGGTTCAAGTGACCTGAAGGGGAAGGGGTCAACAGAAGCAGTACCAAGGGTGGGCACACCGGTCCACTAAGTTCAATATTGGGATGGGGACAACTTGGAGGGGAGGGGGGAGAAAGAAGCAGTACTTGGGGTGGGCACCCTGATCCACTAGGTAGGTAGAATAAATAGATAGATAGATAGATAGATAGATAGATAGATAGACAGACAGACAGACAGACAGACAGACAGACAGACAGATAGATAGATAGATAGGATCAATAACTAGAGAGAGAAAGACAGAAAGAGACAGAGACGAAGAGAGCAGGCAATTGCCACATCACTGCTTCAACTGAAGCCAGCAGTATGACTCCATCTGTGGCTTCAGAAATCAAAGAAAGTCCTGCTGTTCCCATACAGAGAATGTGGATGAATGCTCCTCTCACTAAGCTAGGCACCCAGGATTTTTGGGTGCCCAGAAACACGTTGTGGGACATGTTCAGGTTAGAAAGGTTGTGTGGGGTGTGGGGTAGTGGGTGCTGAGTGAGAAGTAGGGGTGGGGTGGGGAATTTGAGGGGATCAGAATGGTGAGTGACCCTAATGTCAGCTCAATGCAGCCTTGGAGAAAGATTGTCATTATCAGAATACTTTAAAAAGACGAGACAAGTAAATATCCTAGCCCGGGCAGCAAGCATATAAAAGTACAAGGGTTGCTTAAAACAGTGATTGTCTTATATGCTTTAAAGAGGTTGATGATGTCTCTAAGCTCTGCAGACCAACACTGTTTTTAAGTACAGTAACAAGTCAAGGAACAGACAGCAGATGTAAACAAACAAACAAACAAACACACAAAAATATAACCTGCAACCAATAAACTTTTTCTTTTCAAATTCCAAGTAAGCTTTACCTGTTTGTTACTTCTGTCACTTTATGTACAGGAAAATATTGTGTCCCTTCCTACTGGAGACCTAAGGAAAAGGATGTGAATGGGGAAGTCCCCCCTCTGGCCTGGTCCTAATGGCCCTTACCAATACATTCTTTCATGGCACCAGTCTTGTCTGCAATAGGTAGTCTGATAGTCAGACAGAGAGTCCACCCTTCCCAAGTGTTCTGTACTCGCTCACTCCCTGATCAGTCACTTACTCACAGCTCGATAGTGTTACTCCAGCTCCCCCACACTGCACCACACTACATCACTTAGGTAGTCCTCCTCATCTCCCCAACTCTGGTACAAGCCTCCCTGTTGTCTACCACTGTTCTACAGTGAGGGATGGATCATATATATCTGAGAGAGTCAGCTGTAGGACTCATTTGGAGTAGGGGAGAGAGGTGAACTGCCAGATCATATGACTGAGATGACTCAGTGTGACATTGTCAGACTGGGTTAAGACTGGTGCAAACCAGTAGCTGTAGTAGCACAGATGGTAGTGGACAGCCAGCAGTTTGCTGGGTCAGGTCAGGTCAGGTGGGTAAGGGCAGAAGAGTTGCTGGTGGCTCAGTCCATGCATGTTATACTGCAAGGTTTGTTTCATCTGCAGCTCTCCAGCACTAAACCCCCCCAACACACACAGATCACTGTTCTACAGTGAGCCCAAGCTGGTTAGAGACAAGCAACCCAGAGGAGTGAAATTAAGGTCACTCTGACTTGAGTGACTACTGGTAGCCAGTGGTCAGCAATCAGTCAGTCGGGTCAGGTCAGGGTGCACAAGATGCACAGTTACGCAGCATGGGCAACTAGCCCATGTTACTTTAAAGGATATGGGTTGCCAGTCAGGAGACATTAAAATGCCAAAAAAGTAAACTTAAAGCCACCAATTAGATAGGTAGGTAGATAGCTATAGAGAGATAGAGAGATAGACAGACAGACAGACACACACACACACACACACACACACAGCCAGCCCGGTGGCACTGAGGGTTGAGCTGCTGGATGCCATACCTCACTCCACATTGGCGACTTGGATTCAGGAATGAGCTCAGGCCACCAGGGGTCAGTGGGGGGAGAGAGGATTAAGTATCCAGAGGATCATTCTCCTCTCTCAGGTGGAGGGAGATTTGTCATGTCATTCATTAACTGCTTTCTGGCAATGGCCGGAGGGCAGTATGAGTAGGGAGGCAAGTGCCAATGTTGCTATGTCAGTGGGGAGGGATGGGTGAAAAACGAGCTGGGCAGGGTCAGTGATGGCTCCTGTGACCAAAGGGTTAGCTCGGGGCATCTGGATTGGGTTACTGGGGGGGGTAGGGTTTGCCGGCCCTCTCTCTCCTTGCCCTGCCACTGGGAGCAATCTGCGGGGGGCTACCCGAGCCGATGATGGCAGCATGGTATTTGCATGCGGCATAATGTTTTGTGACATTATGACCCGTGCCCAGGATCTCTGGGTTCTGCAGTCGGGCAGCAAACAACGGTGCCTTGATCTAACAGCTACAACTTCCCTGAAAGCCCATTGCCAATAAAAGCTTGCCATCAGCTCCTATAATCTCTTGCCGCAGCCATTGAATGCGTGGTTGCAGGGGTTAATGCTGCCACTGCAGTAAGTTTGAATCAAGGTGCAACTCACATTGAGATGAAAGTGTACAGAGCCCTTTTCTCCAGCCTAGATAGATAGATAGATAGATAGATAGATAGATAGATAGATAGACACACACACACACACACAGATATACTGTATAACGCAATATTATCGTGCAACCCAATTTCCGCGCAGCTGTGCTCCCAGACCTTTTAGCGTAAATTATTATTTGCGTAATTACGGTGCTCAGGAAAACCTGGAAGTCAGCTGTCAGTTGCTTGGAGTCTACAAATTGCTCTGAACGAATGGCGACTATATCTACTAGTATCACACCAGCTTAAAAATGGACGTGCATCAGGGGTAATAAACGTTGATTTAAGAATGCAATCCCTGAAAATAAAGCACGCTCATTGGCTGGTAGAAAGCATTCACAAAGTGGGAGAGCGAGAAGATGAAATTCTTTGCGGATTCCGGAAGGCTGGAATTATGGAAGCACACACTCAGTGCCTCAACTACTGAAACTTGACTTCTTTTTATTATTAGTCCAATAAAGTTCCCGTCTCGCTGGAAACAGGCGACTATCACACCGGTACACAAAAGTGGAGACAAATCATTGCACTCCAACTACAGACCTATCTCCATCCTCCCTCCATTGTCTAAGGCCCTGGAGCACATCGCCTCAGACCTACTAGTCAAGTACCTGGAAAAATACGACATCCAGTGTCCTGAGCAACATGGTTTCCGAAAAGGGCACAGTACCACCACTGCACTATTAGAATTCACTGGCTTCATCCATACCACGCTCGATCAAGGAAATTGTGTAGGGGCAGTATTCATCGACCTTACAAAAGCCTTTGATACTGTGAACCACCCACTCCTACTCAAGCAATTATCAAACATTGGGCTCTCCAATGAAGCGCTGCTCTGGTTTTCAAGCTACCTTGGGGAGAGGGTCCAGCAGGTTAGGATTGCCGGTGTCACCTCAGAAGAAAAGCCAGTCCTTTAGGGGTCCCACAGGGGTCCATCCTGGGGCCACTACTCTTCAGCCTCTTCCTCAATGACCTTCCCAGTGTCTGCCACCAGAAATTACTGCTCTACACTGATGACACAGTCATGTTCACCAACCACCAAAATGCAGAGCTCCTCGAGAAACAATTACAGCTTGAATTCATGCACATCGAAGAATGGTTCAAGTCACACAAACTGGTCATGAACTACAGCAAAACAAAGGTTATGACCTTCTACAACGCCAGGATCAAGTACAAATCCCGTGACCTTACCATCCTAAACCAAACAGGGACCTTACTTGACCATGTTCCTGATTTTAAATACCTAGGTGTCACATTGGACAGCTCACTCTTCTACTATCGGCACATAGATTCTGTCCCCAAAGCCACCAACATCCGTATAGGCCTGCTCTACAGGCACAAACATGACTCCTGACACTCTCTGGTTGGCTATCAACAGCTCTGTCACCTCCATCATCGATTATGGGCTAGCAATTTATGGCTCTGCCTCCGCCTCTGCCCTCCGCAGAATTACAGTTGCACTCAACAAAGCATGCAGGCTGCTAACTGGGGCTGACCGACTTACACACACTTGTGACCTGTACACTCAGGCAGGATGGCTTCCTCTCATCAGCCGGATACAATATCAAGCCTGCCTCTTAGCAAAAAAAGTCCTCCTCGGGGTCATGCCCTCGGGCATTGAAAAGCTCCTCATTGACCACCACAGCACCCAGCAAACTAGAAGTTCACAACAACTAACCTTCCTTGTCCCCAGATGCCGGACAGCCGTGGGCCAGAGGGCCTTTGCCCACAGAGCACCACAGTGGTACAATACTCTCAACAAAGAAACTCTTACTGCTGCTGCTCTTGGACCTTTTAAGAAACAACTCCGACTTCATCTCATTTCAACTAGTCATTGTGACTGCCTCGCCTAATCAGGGGCCCACTGATCACTGCCCTCCACTTCAGTTTTGACAGCTACCTCTCCTCACCTTGCCCCCTTCTTCCTGCCTACCCCCTTGCCCCCTCTCCCTTTTCTCCCCCCAGGCATTTTCTGACTTTTATCCTTCCCTCCCTTCCCTTTAGAGCTCTTACCCTCACCCTCTACCCTCCGACAATGGCCTTCCTGCCTGCATAACCCCTTCCCTCTCACCTGCAGTGCTTATTTCTAAGATTGCCCTTGGCTGGTATGTCATGCTACCTAACATTTGGCACATTTTGAATTACTGGAATTTCCTAAGCCTCAGTCTCTTACATCTTTTATTGTGTAACTATGTATTATTATGTTGACCTTTGTATGTATGTATACCCCCCATTCCTTCGACGTGGAACCTTTGTAAATGAGCAGGTCCTGCTCAAAGGTATTTGTAATCCTAGATTTCAATAAAATAAAATAAAATAAAAAACAAAAATGTATGCTTTTAAGTCCACAAAGTAAAGTCAATCAAGCAAGCAGTAGTACTCATAAGCACACCAATGAAAACCCCCTTCCACCTCCTACACAGCAATAAAAGTGAAGCGCTAACTCCAACACAACACAATACAATTGCCGCTGGCTCTGTGGCTGCACGTGTCTGTTGTGTGCCTGCAGATCCTCAATCTGTGAAGCGTTAACACAATCAGCAGAATGAAATCCTTACACAGGTAGGAGCACACTGATCACCACGCTACCTTGCTACTGTATGGTAAAGCATACTGGTACGAGCACACTCTCTACACGCTATTCCCTATGCACAGTACCTCGCTACTGAATGTTAAAGCATACTGGTATGAGCACACTCTCTACTCCTTTATCCCTATGCAGTGACAATGAACCCCTTACACAGGAAGAAGGTAGGAGCACACTGTCTGAGATCAGCGTTCTGATCACCAAGCTGCCTCGCTACCTTGCTACTGAATGTTAAATAATAATCACTTTCATTAAATATTCATGTGCTGATACTGATCCGCGGATAGTGCGTAAATTAATTAACCGCTAAAATAAGGGGTTATACAGTATACAATATCAGATACGAATCAATATAATATGATATCAGATACTATTTCAGATATCAGGAACATTTCTGTTCCCGAGAACTGTTCCCAGTGTCTGAAATCATATCTAATATCATATCTGATATCAGAATAATCAGTGACATACCTCTCAACATTTTCATCACTGAAATGAGGGACATAGGCGCTAAACATTAGGGACAATGAGGGACACCATCTGGGTAATACTGCTAAGAATTGCAGTACACACAAAGAAAATGAAGCCAGGTTAATGGTCAGTCATGGACTACAATTTATAGGTATGGGTTCACAGACCTCTCTGGGTTGTATTGTAGCTTAGCAAGCTGAAACACAACATTGTTTCTTGTGGCATGTGCCTACAGGTCACCAGAGCATCTACCTCATTTAGGGATAACCAAACAACTTAGTCTAATCATTGTAGCAATGTAAAAGAGCACAATCAAGGACATGAGATTCAGCTTTGGGAAAAAAAAAAAGAGTCCACTGGAAGAGCTATTTTGGAGTGGAATAAATACCAGATGTGAGAAGTGAACATTCTATGCTTGTTATTACAGCATACTGCAGACAGGAGTTGAATTCCACATTGACTTTAAGACAGGTCACAAAATAAGCTTTCTTGTGGATTTCTGTTACAATCCCAAATCGCTCTTTTATCTGGAAACAGTAAACAGGCAGCACTGTGGAAGCAGTCCTTTGGCTTTTCTGCACCTTTGCCACCTGTTTATTAGGAGAGTAACTCGGAGGGTATGGAGGGACCCACAGGTAACAGTAAGATTCACAGCATACTAGGGACCAAACTTGCATTAAATGCAAAGGAAATTAATACAGAGGATGGCAGACATAAAAAACAAACAAACAAAAAAAAAACTGTTTTAATTGTGCTGGAGATGACGGGCTATCATATAACTGGTATCACCGTGTGATCAGACCCCACTCTGTTGCAATTGCTTTGTACTGTAGTTCTCAATTTTACAAAAAACAATGAAAATGAACATCCAGATTTATTTAACTTTTACATACTCCTTGTCTGAAGTAACTGTTTTATTCCCAATTACTGCAACAGCATGATATGGGTCATGCTTGTTATGGATCTCTGGCCTGTTCTATGCTTACAGCTAAGTTTCTACTAATAATCGAGTGATCATTTGTCACACGTGAAAAGTTAATGTAAAATTATAAAACACCATTCCAGTGGAATCTTTCTATTTTGTGTTTCCTTGTGGCTTGGGCTGGTAAGTAACTACAGTCATCGACACAATCAATTCAGTCAGAGCAGAGGCAGAGTAATGCTTTACATGGTGGGTGGTCCTCCTGCTACTGCAACCTGACTCAGGATAAATTGGAAAGTGGTTGCAACAGAAACAGTGGAAATCACACAAAAAAGCACACTGTTAGCAGCACAATTCTAGACCTGATGGCAAACACAACACAGAGTCAAATATACAGCAAGAAACAAACAGTTTATCTTCAGAATACACAATACACAGCAAAATACCTGATGGGAGTCTGGAACAGAGCCCCAGATATCATGATATCACTCCAAAACTGGATTTGAACTCAGTGAAATACAACTTAGGTGTCATTCTTATACTCATAGATAAGAAAAGTGTGTTACTAGGTAACGGTGTGCCATATAAGCTAAAATCACAACATATAGAATTCTCATTGGTAGAAGGTACGAACAGAGGACGGGTAGCTCATCACTTCTCTTTGCATGTATTCCCTGATAAGAGTAAAACTAGCTAAACTAGCTTTGGATTACAATACAGAAAATGCTTAGTCCAGTCAAATAATAGCAGCTGTGTAGCAAACAAAGAACTGTATCATAAGGCCTGCATAAGCAATACTAATACTAGTAGAGCCAGAGATTACTAGTACATAGCCCTGCTAGGATCTGGTCTTTACCACCAGTATATGCTACAATGACATGCTCATGTCTTATCACTACAAAACCAAATAAAACAATATATATATATGTATCACATAATACTATATGACATCTTAATCTACTAAATATATTATGAGTAAATATATGTATACCATCTGCTGCACTACGTATAGGGTTATGACGGTGTACAGGTCTACATACCTCCCCTTGTTTCCTGCTAAACTGGCAGCACAAGATGGTGAGTCAGGGTAAGGGCTTGGTGGATTGGGTAGCATAAAGAAAGCATATCTGTGTTCTATGATGCTTGAGGGAGTAGCATAGGCAGTAAATGGTAACAATAAGAATAAAGACCAAAATAGCTTGTAGCATGACAAAGGCTGTAAAGGAAAGTTCCAGTAGAGTGGCAGTAAAAACAATATGTAAATCACCATCGTGTATTAAATCATTCAAGTTATTTTCAGCTTTTTGAATGGTATTACTAATATGTATGAGTATCCTTTCTGTCTAAGAGGGGATTTAAGATTCAGGATGAGTGGGTCAATATGCATATTAAAAGCTGGCATATACTGGTCTATAGCATCCAGATAGTCAGGGTCACTGTCAACGTAATCTTGTTCCAGGGTTGGTACAGGGGTGGTCATGGTTTGACCAATAATGGTGCGTTCGTGAGGCACAAAGCAGAAATTGGGAATGTCAGCCCCACAATTGATGTGTCCATTTGTGAAGTTCTTGATGTTCGCTACGATGCAGTAATGTCCATCCATATTATACATAACCTTGACTTAATGAAGACACCACTTGGTAAGTTGTCCTGGGCATGTGATAGACACTGTGATTTAGAGGTATTCAGGTTCCTGAAGATCAACTGGCTGAGTCTGTGTGGTTGCATTGGTCATTTCAGTGGCATTGTCAGTAGGCGCAGTAGTGTTTTGCTCATTGAGTTCCTCAAAGAAGTAGCCACACACCAGCATAGCTACATCAAACCCATCACACCTTCAAAGGTATCATTAGCCTTCTACTGAACAACAGTCCGTATGAGGCACCAGCCAGGCTTGTAGTCAAGGATGGAAAATCAACAGTGGAGGAAGGTCGACACATTCCTTGTACATATCTCCCTCCAGGTATCCCACGGAGTGAACACGTGCCATCCTGGTGAAGACTGAAGAATCCTTGTCTAACACTGGCAATGATACCATAAATCAGATGTACATGGTATCAGTGATGGAGCAGTGGCAAGTTGAGTAGCATTCCAAGAACCAGAATGTCTCTGTGGAAGCAATTTGGCATTTTTCTTGCCAGGTATTGGATTGGTTTGACCTTAGGTGATACAATTGTCCAGATATTGTTGGACATCTACCATTTGTCCAGGCCACCACCCTATTGTTTTTAGTCTCTGCAGGGTCTAGTCTACCTGTAGGTGTGTCATGCACCTGATGGATGTATTCTGACCAAAGGTCTTTGGGAATCACCCATAATGTGGTGTCCCCATTGGTCATACAAAATCAGGTTTTGATCTGTCCTCAGATACCTCTGTTTGCTTCAAGAGGTGGTTGTATACCTCATGTATTTCTGGGTCCGCCATTTGCACTGCTGCCAAATTGAAAGGAACTGCTTGGTTTCTCCTTTGTGCAGCCACCGGCTATGATTCTGTCAGTGCTGGCATTTTTCCCACACTTCCCCCTCTAATGCACCTTGCTTGGCCAATGTGTCTGCTCAGTAATGTTGCTGATGAAAGGGGCTGACTTGGAGTGAGCATTCACTTTGTGGACATACAGCTTAAAGGGAACCTTTTCTGCCATGCTGCTAATGTATTGGAATAGGTCTCTGTGTTTGACCAGAGTACCCTCCGATGAAGCACACCCATGAGTCTTCCAGAAAGGCAAGAACTTTATAAGGGAATAACACACCCAAGAAGATTAAAAAAAATAGTAGTATCCCCTCTTGTTCCTCCTGTATCAGTTCCATTGCATGTGCAATGGCTGCTAACTCTGCAAATTGTGAGGATCTAATGGTACACTGCCTAGCTACCTCCACTGTCTCCCCCCATTAGCAGAAGACCAAGATTCTGAATCCTGAGACCTGATGTTCCTCGTGAAAACACGGTGTGCCTGGGGGTCCACCAAGACTATGTCAGTGGTGGGAAGAAATAGACTTAGTTCTGATAAAGAAGTGGTTCCAGTCCATACTTATGTGGGTCTCCATTGTAAAGGAGCCCATGGTCGAAAATGGAGGGTATTTTAGTGGGGTACACAGTGATGTCACGGTCTTGTAAAACACATGACCAATGGGTGAGTCTGGCGTTGGAAACATTTCCATCCTTTACTCTATCTGATAACAGGAAATTTGTAGGGTTATGTTGGTATGCAACACAGTTGGACTGAGTCCAATAATGTATATGAAGTGCTTGACTGACCAAGCTATAGCAAGCAAGATTCTCTCACACAGGGAGTATTTTTGCTCCACTGGTGAAAGGATTTGAGATGTATAAGCGATAGCCTAAGACATCCATGCAACTTTTGTGCCAGGACTGTGGACACAGCTGTGGCACTCTCCAGGTGGAAGGGCAAGTCTGGGTTTGGGTTGACCAGAGTGGAGTCTGAGGCTAAGGCCTTCTTCAAGGCAGTGACTGCTGCAGTATGTTCTGGCCCCAACAGCAGGAGATGTTCTTTTTCAGTGACTCATAGAGCAGAGCTGCAGTCTGTGCAAAATCAGGAATAAAGTCTCTGGAATAATTCACAATGCCTAGGAAACACCTGATAGTGGACACAGTGGTGGGCAGTGGTAAGTCCTGAAAACCTTGCACCTTGTCTTTGGTGGAGATCCTCACTTCTGCTGTAACTTGAAGACATAAAAAGGATACATCAGGGTGGCAAAGTTAGAATTTAGCAGGGTTGCATTGCACACCTGCATGCTGCAGGAGCTCAAGGAGTTCTGTAAGCAACTGAAGGTGTTGTTCTTGGTCTACTGTTGCCAAGAGAAGATCATCCACATATTGTAGGAGACATTCAGGTGTGGAGAATTCTTGGATATCACCTCACATGTGGATATGAAAGAGGAAGGGGCCATTATGGAAACCCTGTGGGAGTCACGTCCACATGAACTGACAGCCCTCGAAGGTAAAGGCAAACTTGTATTGGCTCTCAGGGGCCAATGACAATGACCAAAAGTCATTGGAAATGTCCAAGGTACTGAGCCATTTTTGTTCAGGCTTTAGAACTGTGAGCACATCCACGGTAAAGACACAGTCGGTGCACAGCTTGTGGTCACTTGATTAAAGTTTCCTGTAATCAATGGTTAGTCTCCAGGAGTTATTGAGTTTCCACACAGGCCAAAGAAGAGAATTGACTATTGACACACAAGGCCTGATGATCTGTTGCTGTAAGAGTGATTCAATCATGGTCCTAAGGGATGGAATCGCTTCTGCTGGGAAGGGGTACTACCTTTGCCAAGGAGGGTTCCCTCCATTAACCCCTATGAGGGAATTCAGCCTTGTGCATTCATGCTTGTGTTTAGCAAAGGTGTCTCTGTATTTTTCCAAAATAGGCCTCAGCCTATCGAACAAGGGATGGTTTTGGAGCATAATGATGGCATCATATTCCACGTCATTCATCTGTATGGCTGCTGTGACATATAAATCAGGAATTAGCAGCATATGATGGAGACCTGGTGTCTGTAGGAGTAACCGATTGGCTAAATCCATCATACATCCATGCTGAGATAAGAAATCTATTCCCACAATGCTATGATGGTGAGGAAGTTGCATAAGATCAAAGCGGGTTCCAGCAACAACAGGTATAGGGATAGACTGATAGGTAGTCACTATGGTCCCCTCAAAGGTCTGCATGGAGGTAGACCTCCCAGTCAACCATGGAGAATTTTGAGGGTTGGACTGATGTAAGACCAAGATGTCAGTTCTTGTATCTAGAGGCATTTGAAGCTGGAAGACCCCAACTAGCACTTCCACACATAAGCGTCCAGAGTCGTCAGTTACCAAAGAGGTAAGTATGCATACTGGGGCCTGACGCTGTCATGCTGAATCATCACGGCTTTGCATCATAAAGTGTTGGATCTATTGCATGGAGTTCCTGTACAGGATATAGGGTTTGTGACTGTCCACCCTCCCCAGATTCAGTGTTCATAGAAACATAGACTTTGATGGCAGATAAGGACCACTTGCCCCACCTAGTCTGCCCATTTCCCTACCTTCTGGATAAGCTGCAGATCCTAGTTAACCAACAGTTTATTTCCTCCTACCTCCCTCCCACAAGAATTTCCTTATGTCTGTCCTATGCATTCTTGAATTCCCCCACTGTTTTTGACCCCACGACCTCCTCAAGAAGGCCATTCAATGTGTCCACCACCCTCTCTGTGAAAAAATATGTCCTCACATTGCCTCTGAGCCGCCCCCCCCCCCCAATCAGGTCATACCTGAAAATAGGCATATGTATTGTCTAGTGTACCTACCTGGTTAACAAAAGCTTAATAAATAAATTAATCTTCAAATTGTGTCCCTTGTTCTTGCACATCTCTTTTTCTGAAAGATGCTACCCTCTTGGACTTTGTTGATTCCTTTGAGGTACTTAAAAGTTTTCTATCATGTCCCCTTTCCTCAAGGGTATACATATTAAGCTCCTTTAGTCTTTCTTTGTATGGCTTCTGTTGCAGACCCTGCACCATTTTAGTTGCCCTCCTCTAGACTGCCTCCATACTGTCTATGTCCTTGCAGAGATGGGGTCTCCAGAACTGCATGCAGTACTCCAGATGAGCCAGATGAGGTCTCACCAACTGTCTGTACAGAGGGATAACAACTTCCTGTTTTCTACTGGTGATGCCTCTTCCCATACATCCCAGTATCCCCGCAGCCATCCCTACTGCCTTCTCACATAACCTTTAGGTCATCTGTTATGACTACCCCAGGTCCCTTTCCATTTTTGTTGTTGTTACTACCCCCCCATTATGTAATCTTCCCCTGGGTTTTTGTTTCCCAGGTGCATCACTTTGCACTTCTTTGCATTGAATCTAAGCTGCCATACTTCTGGCCATTCCTCCAGCTTTGCCAAGTCCTTTCTCAACCTTTCACCCCACCCTTGTGTATCAGCCCTGTTGCAGATCTTTGTGTCGTCTCCAAAGAGGCATACTTTTCCTTCCAGTCCCTCTGCAATGTCACTTATAAAGACATTAAAAAGGACTGGACCCAATACTGAACCCTGCAGTACCCCACTAGTATCCCCCCTTTCTTCAGAGTGGACTCCGTTTACTATTCTTCTATCTCCTGTTGTCCAGCCAATGTTTTATCAAGGCTACCACCCTGAGTCCCACTCACAGGCTGGCTAATTTGTTTATTAATCTTTTGTGCGGGACTGTGTCAAATGTCTTGCTAAAGTCTAGGTAGGCCATGTCCACAGCCCCTCCCTGGTCTACTACTTTGGTCACCAGTCAAAGAAATCAATTAGATTCATCTCATATGACCTTCCCGCTGTGAATCCATGCTGCCTTGGATCCTGTGCCACACTGGCCTCTAGGTACTCAACAATTCTTTCCTTCAGAAGTGATTCCATCATTTTCCCTACCACTGAGGTCAAACTGACAGGTCTGTAGTTTCTTGCCTCTGTATTGCTCCCACTTTCATGAAGGGGAATCACATCCACCCTCCTCCAGTCCTTAGGTACCACACCATCCTCCCATGATTTGTTAAAAAGGGTAGCCAATGGTGTCACTAGTTCTCCCCTTAGTTCTTTTAGAATTCTTGGGTGAATCCCAGGCCCCATTGCTTTGTCCACCTTCAGTTTTAGGAGTTCTTTCAGAACCCTTTCTGTGAAAGGACTGGTGTCGATCCCCCCTCTATGCAGAGTACATCTATTGATTGGATTAGGTTCCTCCCCCTCTTCTTCTTTTATGAATACTGAGCAGAAGTATTTGTTCAGTATCCCTGCTTTTTCACTGTCCCTCTGCCACCCACCTCCCTTTATTCAGCCTCACTATCCCTCCCTTTGTCTTTCTTCACTCCTAATGTACCTATAAAAGATTTTATCCCCCTCCTTAACTAAGTTGGCTAATCTTTTCCTTGGTTTGGGCCTTTACAATTCTGGCTGCCTTCCCTGATTCCTTCTGCTTTAACTGGTACAGTCCTCTGTTCTGCTCCTTCTGTTCAATCTTGAGATGGCTGCCACAACCTTTCTCAATGCCTTTGCCGATTCGACTTTGGACTTTATATGCCCAAAGTTGGTCTACTTCAGCTAACAAGTCCTTATATGAGGGTCCAGGCCACTGTTTTTGTCCTTTATTTCCCCTGGTATCTTGCTGGTTCAACCTCCATTGATTTTTCTTTCTGTAGAAATATGAGGATTCATTTTGCTGAGGGTCTTTGGGACTCCCCTCAACCTCATACTGCATAATTGGCTCTGTGCCTTTTTGTACAGCAGCAAGTTTGGACTTGCTCTAGAGCCCAAGCTGAGGTCCTTGGCATGGACCTGGTAAATGTGTTCCATTCAATCCAGAATTTACCCAAAATTGTCTTTTTGAGGGAAAACTTAGGCTTCCACCTTTTCCAGAATTACCAGGAGGAGGTTCCACAAGATGATGCATTTGCACTCTATTGAGTCCCTGTCTGTCTGCTCCTTGGCAAGTCATTTGCCAGTGCAGTAAGCAAGCCATAACCAACCTTCATACTGGGTGGGTGCTTCCTTGTTAAGCTATTTCACCTGTGTAGCCAGCATGATGCTGACCAGGTGGGTGGTGACTCTTTCAAAGGAGGCTCTAGTATCACTCTGGACCCCTTCTGGTAGTTTTTCCCACAGCGTGGGTTCCACAGTTTGTTTGAGGACTTGGATCTGATGCTCTGCTGGTAGGCTGAGCATTTGGTAATGCTGTTGCACATTCTCCAAGTGACAACTCAAATTATTACTCGGAGCCATACGGGCAGTTTTGTCTGTGTTGCTTTGAATAGCCTGCACAGACTGTAGAGCACTGAGGCTCGATGGGAGCTAAGGACTCTTGGGGATGATGCTTTTAGCGACTGCCTCTGCCATTGCAGTAGCCACACCCTGTATAAATGTCTGTTTTTCCACTTCCTTTTTCAGATCCTCAGTCATAACCTTTTGTAAGGGTTTTGTCTCCTTGTTGGTTAACTCGCTTTTCGAGACAACCTTGGCAGTCAGGTCCTCCACCTCAGTTTTATCCTCCCTGGTCAGGGCTGCCACCATAGGGTGACGCTTGTATCCCCCAGTATCCCAAGGAGCATCATCATCATCCTCATCCTCATCAGAGGATGACTTGATGATGGGCAGTGCCGACGGCATCGCTCTCAAATGACCTTTCAGGATAGTCAGCTGCTGATATAATCTTGCAATTTGTTTTCTACATTCCGTATGATCCACACCTCCTTGAAATGTTCCCTTACTTACAATATCCTGCAACACCTTGTACGTGGCACTTACTGCGTGGTTTTTCTCCATCTCCTTCCCTACCTCTTTATGACACCTCTCGCATTCTTCTTCCAACTCCTCATACTCACTTTTCAATGACTTATTCATACTCATAAGCACACGATTCATTTGTAACATCTGTGTCTTATCGAAATGAATATATATATATAGTATATATATATATATATAGTATATATATATATATATATATATATATACATACACACACACTACATAAACATTGGTCAGTCTCACTAAAAATATAGGGCTACTTGCTCCTCATATGTAAAATCTGTTTAAAATAAAAAGAAATAAAAATCTTTAAGCAGGTCATGAATCTGGTCTTATTACCTATACTTCATATATCTTAAATGAAAGTATATTAAAAATGTCACATTATCTTACTTATGGTATCTCTCTTCTCAACTTAATGTTATTGTAACAGAGCCTTTCTTGGGCCATTTTTTCTTTCTACTTTAAAGAAAAGTAAAACATTTTTAAATATGCAGTTCAATACTGCCTGTATCAGTTACTGCATGGGACATATACAATTGTTTTGTAGCCAAATCACTCTATTTACATACTCATTTCTTCCCCTTCTTACAGTAAAATCTCTAGTCAAGCACCTTCTTCATGAGGTGCATACATTTTTCTGTTCTCCTTCTATCATTCCACACTACTATCATTACTTATCAAAATAACATGCAGAGTTTACTTAAAAGGTGCAACAAGTCAATTAGTGTTAAACCTCTTCTGTTAGTATGTGTTAAACAATGTCAACTGTGAGGGACATAACTTATAAGATGTTTACCTTTATCTTTCTTTAGCAGGCACTCCGTTTTGGTCTATAATATAAAAAATATTTTTTCCTTTTTAAAATATGGGGCACAATAACCAGATTACATGAAGCTCTTCTCAAAAAGATAAACATAGCTTTTTTCTTTTCTTGTTTTCAAGTCAAGCACGCTTACTTTGGTTTGTAGTGGAGCAATGCGTGACCTCCAGCTTCTTCTCTGCAGTGGAGGTGCCATGCCTGCGCCACACACTTGTCTTATACAGCACTCTGGGGCAGAATCAGGTGCTAGGCAATGCTCCATTGAGACAACTGTCTCTGGACCACTAAAGTACCAGTCCTAACTTTCACTTTCCCATCCCCATAAGTCCTTTGCGCATGGAATACTTTTTTTTTTCAATTTAGTCTTTTTGTGCCCATACTCCACTTTTTGTCAGGCCATCTGCCCAGTCACGGACCCTTCAGCTGTGGCATCCCCACATGAGCCACATTCCCGGGACCCCCTGGATTGCTCCCCAGGGCGGAGACATGGCACCCAGTCCCCAAAGGTGCCACGAACAACAGGATAGGGTGGAAGTCAGCCTGGGGAGCTGATGTGCAGCTGAGAGGCAGGCATCATCTAGGCAGTGGAGGCAGGATGGTTTTTCCCCCTGTAGGGGGATGGGAATGTGCAGTGACTCCTGCATCTATCCCGCCCCCTTGAATCTTGCTGGCACCAATAGCTGTGGGACTCCTGGCCACTGTCAGGGGTCCCCCAAGCTCAGGTGATGTCTCACACCCTTCCCCCAGAGAAGGAGAGCAGTCATGGTACACTCAATCCTTCTTCTCCTGGCCGGCCCTCCAACAACCCAAGTCCATTTCTGAACCCAGGTTACTGGTGCTGCAAGCAGAAATCCAACAATTGCACTAGTGGGCCAGTGGCACATGGAATACTTAAAGTACAGCCCAATTCCTTTCACTTTCCCAGTTCCCATTCAACAGCATTGAAACTGTTCAGCACATGCAACATGTTAACTCCAAGCATGACTGATGAGCAGATTCATAATATGAAAAATCTGATTTTTCAAATGTAAATATCTGAAAAAATAGAAAACTCCCAAGCATCAATCCTATCTAGTAAATCCTTCCCCACGAAACTACACAACCACACAAAAGTTCACAATTTAAAGGTTCTTGGTTTTTTATCGAGACGAGAGCAAAAATTCAGAAAAAAATACCATTGAAAACAATGGGAAAATTATATATTTTGAACCGGCCCACCAGCACAGTTGTAGGGCTTCCACTCACAATGCCAATGCCAATGTCCTGAGTTGAGGAGTGAACCAGAGGAGTTGGAGAGCCAGCGGGGTGGAAGGAAGATTGAGCATCCTATGGACTGCTCTCCTCTTCCAGGGGGAAGGTGGGTGAGCATCTGGTGCATGACTGGCTTTTGGCTGAGGCCAGTGGGAGCAGTTGTTGGAGCCTACACTGTGGGGAAGCATGCCAGAGTTTGGTGCTTTGGCTCCCCATGTCATTGCATGCCACACCTCCCATTAGGGATAATATATTGAAAATGCTGGCTTCCAGGAATGAAGCCCTTCTCCACTGGTCCTGCATTACCATCCTGTGGCACTTAACTGGTGACTGAGTTTAGTGTTCTCCTGGGGGGCAGCTTGACCCCATGGCCACCCTAGGGGACAAGCCAGAGAGGCATCCCTGCAAAAGGGGAAAACCTCATTCAGAAATCTTTTGGGGGGCAAGCCTGGAAGGATCATCACCTGAGGTGAGTCCTGACTGGGGACAAAGTGGGGGACTGGAAGTGTGGGGGCTGAGGCTGCTGAGGGGTCTGGTACCAAAAAGAATATATATACAGTATATATTTTTTCACATTTTTGTATCTCTAAAAATACTGAGCAATTTACATAAGACTTTGAGGGATTATGGATTCTTCCATGGACAACAAATCCTGAAAGTTTCATGTAAATCTGTAAAACCATCGGACTGTAAGCAGAAAACCAAAACGCTGAATTTAACATAGAACTTAATGGCCACCCTAACTATAGGGGTGCTACCACACCCCTATAATATATATCATTAATAATGAAAAACTGAATGGTTTCAAGTTCACTTTCTTTGGGAATTGTATCCAGTTGAGTGGTGCTGTTGATTCCAACACCAATTTTGGGGGTTTGGTGACCAGAGACCCTCTCTTTAAATGAAAGAAACTAACGATTTTTTATTTAACATAGTGTAACAACCAAACAACTTTTCCTGGAAGTCTAAAATTTTTTTTAAGTGCTAGTACCTTCTTTTGCAGTGACAGACCAGGAGGCAGTGGTCGAATGTGAGATAATTGGTAGTACTGCTTGGAATGCAGAATACCACCGGTGAAATTAGGGTGGAATGACCATTCTGCTGGAATTTCACTGGTTCTTCTATGGAATTCCACCTGCTGTGATCTGCATAATAATATTCCATTGAACAGCATTTTTATCTGAGAAAAATCATTCTGCAACCATTTCAGCAAAAAATATTGAGATCCATGGAATAACATTATGCAGAATAGTACTTTTTTAACCTAACATAATTCCACCACCATTTCCATGGAAAATATTGAGATCCAGGGGATAAAATTCGATGGAAATGTTGCGGAAAAATTAATTCTGCATTTTTCTGCCACAGAATTTTGCTATTCCATTTCCAGCAAAATTTGGTGGAATTTTGGTGGAATTTCCAAAATTCTGTGAAATGCCATTCCTCCTGAATTTTAAAATTCTACACAGCACTAATAACTGGCCTATTTAGAAGATTCTCAATAGCCCAGCAGGGTTTCTTAAGTAGCTTGGACTTTCACTATATTGGCTTCCTAGAAGGGGAATAAGGTAGATACTACACAAAGAAAACAGAGACAGAAAATCTCAGTGGCTTCTGAATACATACATCCAGATGCTAAATAATCTATGAAAGGAAGTTGGGTCCCAGAGACTCCAAGGACAGATAATATCAAAAGGTAGGCATTACCAGAATTCCAGCCCTGAATTGTTTAAGCCAAACAGATGAACTTGGGTACAGGGAAGTGACATCATCCTCACTTGACCAAGGCACCAGGGAGAGAGAGAGAGAGAGAGAGAGGGAGGGAGAGGGCATAAATGCTCAATCCAGGTAGTTTCTTTCTCTTTTGTTTGGGGTTCCTGTGTCCAAGAAGGGAGTCAGTCTGTATGTCTGCAGAGAGAGGTTGAGGTAACAAGGCTAGTGGATTGATAGGTAAGAAGACTCCACAACTTGTAGGAAAGCTAGAAGTGTTTACCTGCACAAGTATGCAAGCTTTCTTTTATAATCCTGTATATATACTGTTGTTTTACTATTGTGTAAATAGTGTTATACCTGATTATTGTTGTTGTATTTACACAACCAATGTTTGTTAATAAATTAGTTAATTAGTTATTGTTCTAAGAACTGGAGAAAGCGATTATTTGTGACTGCATTTCTAAGGGAAGGGTGCCTGGATAAAAGGGGTGGATAAAATGTCTCCAAGACAGTAGAGCACATTCTACCCTGAGTAGAGACCCTCACTATGTGGAGCCTAAAGGGTAGAAAGTGGTGGAACAGGACCATCAGAGCACCAAGGTCTGAGCTTTTGCTAAAGAGGGGACCTTCATAGGGTGATGCTGGTCCAGACAGTCGCAGTGGTAAAGGCATGAGAGAGATAAAGAGGCTCACTGGGGACTGCGGGTTGCTCTGTCACATATAGAGGTAGTAGTGGGATGAGAACATGAGACTTACTTGAACAAAACACCTTTGGGCTATCCAGAACCTAAGGGAGCAGTCACAAAATTAAGCAGTATTAACAGATATACAACAATAAGCACATCAACTCTGTCTATCTTCTCTCACTTCTTTTTTTTATTTTATTTTCCATCTGAGTTTATAAAGTTTAGAGATAGAAATGCCAGTCAAGTATTATGTGGTGAGGTTGCCTGAGCAGGCATAATCATATGAAGGCTTGAACAGAGCTAAGCTGATTCAGGATCTGGAAACAGCTGACCAAGGAGCCTTGGGTGACACTAGTGTCTTAAGTGAGAAATCTGAGGCAGCCCTGCAAGTTGAGTTGGAATTAGCTTGCATTACAGAAAGGCAGAAGGACAGGGAGCTAGAACATGCCAGGTTAAAAATTGAAGCAGCTAAGCTAAATGCACCAGAGACAGAAAAACAGCACAATTCAGAAGCAGAGGAGAAGCAAAAGCAGCAAGTGGCAGAGGCAGCCTCAGAGGAAGCCAACCGAGAGGCACAGGCAGAGGCATCTCAAGCAGAAGAAAGGGTGAAAGAATGCAGACATCAGCTTGAGATGAGAGACCTTGAACTCCAAATGGCAACACTTTGGCAGAGGCAGATGCCAGACCTGGTGAGTAATGGGGTAGATGGGGCAGGCAAGGCACATGAATGAGGTCCAAATTGTTTTTCAGATTTAACAGAGGATATGGATACTGATGATTTTCTTAATTTGTTTGAGAAATTGTGTGTGCAGTATGAACAGGCACAGGAGCACTGGGTAGCCCATCTGCCTCTGTTGGTTACTGGGAAGGCATGGCAAGCATTTTCACACTAATGACAGGGATGATGTGAAAATCAAGGCTGATTGGGATGAGGATAGAGAACAAGACAAATCTATCTTGTGGCTCGTAATCAAGCTTGACAACTCAGGCAGGTAGAGGTATATAGGAAGACTGGGAGGGAGACAAGATCTGACCCTATTCATAAACTCAAGCCTATACCAGACAGTGTGGCCACTAAGCCCAAGTGGTCACAGCAGCCAGATAAATACCTCTCTCTGCTGAGGGAGAGGCACAGGGAAAGGCTGATCCAGACAGCTCTGTAGGGAACAGCAGTTCACTAACACAGGAGTCAGTAGAGGATGACCTCACTGATAAGCAGCATCTAAAGTCAGCTGCAAGGAAGACAAAGCTGGGAGGGGAGTCACCAGTGGAGCTGCACAAGGCTCAGCTAGCAGATACATCTCTAGCTGCACTTAGGCTGTTGGCAGCCAGTGGAAGCAATGGTCTGTAGATAGGTGCAGCAGAAAATAGTTTGGGAAAGAGTTTATAGAGAGATTGGATTTCTAAGAACTCACCGGAGGAGTGGAGTGTGTGCAAGGAGATTGTTGTTCCTCAGGAATACCGAGCAGCCCAATCGGATTTAACTCACCAAGTTCCTTTGTCCAGACACCAAGGGGTTAAATGAACAAAGAGGCATTTGCTGCAAAACATTTTTTTTTCTATTTCTCTTTACGCCCCTTACATCATCTGCCCTACAGTGGCTTCTCAGGCCGAGCGGGAAGCTCACAGGCCCTCCCAGTTAAGGTCACACCCTCCACAGAGCCTTGGCTATGCCCCGCCAGGCCAGGTTGGGGGGGTGGCTTTTCCTCTGAAATTTCACATTTCATCAGGGTGTGCCATAGACCAGTGGGTGATGAGAGCCCTGGGAGCTCCCATGGGCTGACATTGTGGAAGGTGTTAGGGTTTTCCTTTGTCAGTCCACCCCAGGGATTTCACATGCAAGGACATCAATGCAGGCTCCATTCACACTAATGCACGTATCTGTCTGTGGCCATCAGTGATGTCCCCATCCCACTCTCCATCTACTGACCTCCTCCACCTGTGGTCATCAAGGTGGCAGACTAACAGTGGAGAATGGGATCTGCCCCGTTGGAGGAGGCGAGCAGCAGGCTGGCTGTGCTGCAGAATGTTTACTGGTTGACACTGTACAAATGTGTGACTGAGTACTATCACTCATGCCCAGAGTGTCAGCATGTGTGGAAGAAAGGGTATCGAGCAAAGGCTCCCCTGATTTCACTTCCTATTATTGAGAAACCATTTTATCGGGGGTGCTGTGGATATTGTGGTCCCACTGTCTATGCTGAGCTCAAGGAGAAAGAAATGCATTCTGGTCATAGTGGATTACCCACTCGATATCTGGAAGTGGTAGCCACATCCTCCATACAGACAGAGAAGGTAGCAGATGAGCTGCTAGGGATTTTCAGAAGAGTTGGATTTTCCAAGAAATTTTGTCATACCAAAGAAGAACTTTATGTCTGATCTGATGACTGAGTAGTAGAAGCGGTGTGGGGTAAAGCTACTGCATATAACCCCATATCACCCAGAAATGGATGCCTTAGTTGAGAGAGTTAATACAAGTTTAAACAAACTCTGGTCAGAGCAACAACGGCTGCTAATACATTAATGTAATAAGAGATTGATTTATTTCAAAGGTTTAATGAGGAAAGACATACTGAGCTAGTAACAGCTTGTTTTCTGATGTGTCCTGGGGGAAAAGAGAAAGGGGAAAGGATAAAAGATACAAAAATATAGAATATGAAGTTCATAGAAATGGAATAAGAGTAACAAAGATAAAGAGGACAATTATGTCTAAGAATTAACTAACAAAAATAAGTCATCAAGCAATAAATTGTGGAACTGACCAAAGATCAATAAATAGTTATTAACTTATCAAAATAAAAATTGGGGGAATGACCGATACTGGCGAAGAGATATAGAATTAACGTGTGACTTAGTTGTTGTATTACTGTGATGTAAAATCATTCGCTGGTCAGGCTGCCTTCTCTTTCTGCTTTCCTAAACTTTGGAACTCTCTACCCCTAACCATTTGTTCTGCTTCTTCCAAACACTCTCTCTCCTCTCTGCTCCATGACCAGAGCACTAAGGCCTGTGCCTGCCCCTAAGTCATAGACCTTTCCCACTCCTCAGTTTACCTCTTCCCCTTTTTCTCCATGACCGCACTGCTCTCTCCTGTGGCTGCCCTTGAGTCACAGCCTTTTCCCCACTCATCAATTTACCCACTTTCCCTCTTCATCCTCCTCCTTGCCCCTCCACCCACTTCACCAATCCTCTCCTCCCTCGCTTCTTCCTCCCTCACTTGTCTTCATTTTCCCTTCTCCCCCCCCCATCTGCACTCCTTCCTTCAGCACCCTATGCCCTGGTGCCCTCATCATTAAAAAGTTCTATTGCATGTACCCATGGGGCAGATTCCCCACTGTGTTCTTGTACAATTGTTGCCTATAATTTTACCTGATCTGATAAACATCTTTCATGTTCTTTTTATACTGTTTAATTGATATCTCTGTATGACATTTTATTGTGTAAGATATTGTTCTAGGTTGTTCTTACACCTCTCTCCCCCCCTTCCCCAGGATGCATCTAGAAATAAGCTTTTTTTTCAGCTCAGTGTGCCTTTCCTAGTGAAACTTTTGAAATAAATAAATATATATATAATGTGACAGTCCACATTTACACCACAATAGTAGAAAAAACAAAACTGTAAACATCAAGGTAAAGCGGTGAACAGTGTTTTTGGTTCTGGGCATACACACCTCTTTGAAAATAAACACCACACACACACACACACCCCCACACACACACACACACACACACACACACACACGTAGCTGTTACAGAAGTTGTGCACACACATAAGGTGTGAGTGTCATTAGCAGGATAGGACAGCTACAATATTTCATTTTCAGCGGGGTCCTGCTTTTTCAGATTTTTCTGGTGTATTTAATAGGGTTAGTGCAAGTAAAATGCAGAATCTCATTTTACAGGGGTCCTGTTTTTATACATTGTTACAATGTAGTTACCCAGGATAGGTCAGTTAACATGCTATATCTCATTTTCAGTGAGGTCCTGATTGAATCTGTTGTAACACTGACAGGTCTGGAATGCTCTAAATGAGTTGGCTCCATCACAGCCTGTATGTTTTCAATGACCAGATACTATATCTCTTTTTGGCCAGCAGAGTGATGTGAATTGTGCTGAATGCACGGTTTAGTGCCTCATTTTTGCTTTGGAGGGGGCTATAGTCAAACTTGCATGGGGTATTTATACTTTGCTCCAAACATGTTCTAGTATAGAAAATTTAGTGAACTGTACTAATTTTCAGTCAGGAAAGGGACGTTGCAAGAGGCAGCCTGATACATTTTAATATGGGGCCATTAGTCTGTTTAGCTCTGGTTTCCAATTCCAGGTTTGTCTACCTATTTCTGTTTCAAGCTTTTAGCCACTGATTGCATAGCTTTTAGCCACTGACTGCCATGCATACCAGCAACCTGGGTTCAAGAATGGACCTGGGGCCACTTGGAGGCTGGCCTGGGAGGGAGGGAGGATGGACATCTGTAGGACAGGGAGAGGAATCTAGGTGACAGCACCATGGGACAGCATGGAAGGGACCCCAAACCTGGATGCCTGAGATGTCTCCATGGAGGCTGAGTACACACATGTCTGGGCCAATATGGGAGGAAAAGCCCTCCAACTGTAGAACAGTGATGGCCTACTCTCTTGCAGGCCCCGCAAGGATGACTAGGCACCTCTGATCCAAGGTCCTGTGGCAGGGCCACCAGAAAAGGTAAGTCTCAGAGAAGGTGGGTGATGGGGCTGGGAAAACTGGCCCTGATGGGGGCAAGTCAGGGTGCTGAAGGAAATAAACAGCTTTGTAGAAAAAAAATTATTATACTTTATTTTGCATTCCCAGTGCACGTAAAATGTGTCCTTCCTCCCTCTCTCTCTATATATATAGATATATTGCAAAAAAAACTTCATTAATGCTTCAGTTAGGGTTGCCACAACAAAAGTAGTGCAACAGGTAATTAGGGTTTCCAACCCTCACACCCCATCCCCACCCTTGACACACCAAGAGGTGTCAGAGGGCAACATTGGAGATGTCAGCCATATTATTCACCCCATTCTCATATTCTTTACACACCCAGCTTATTTTCTGAAGGAATGGGGTGAGAATTAGGGCTGATGACTCCAATGCCTTCCCCCCCGATGCCTTTTGGTGTGTCCAGGGTGGGGGTGGGGGTGGGGTGTTAGGATTGGAAACCCTAACACTTCTTTCTGTACTTCTGTTGCAGCAACCCTAACTGATGCATTGATGAAGTTTTTGCAATTTATTTCCTTACCTTTTGAGCTAGTATAACTGTGTCCTAACTGGGTTGTGGGAGTGCAGATGCATACAGTATATGTACTTAGCTGTGGAAGTGCAAAGCCCAGAGGGCCTGCACTTCCATTTACAGCACAAGAGTGATGAAATTGTCAGCATAGCCATATTATTAATCCACCTGATGTACCCAGTGCAAAAAATATTCAAATCCACACCGAAATGTAATTCTGCACAACTGCAGCATCATTTAGGTGTGAAAACACATTTCAGCCAGGATTTGAAAAAATACAGTTGTGACATACATTTGGTGGTGTAATAACAAGTCTATGTTTAAAAGTTGGGGTCAAAATATTTTAAATTTACAAAGTTACGAGTGTGCATATTGAAATTGAAATGAATGGTCATAATGCAGCCATTTGTTTTTTCATATTTAACCCCAGATTTTCAGTGTGGCCTTTTGGGAACCCCACTTCATGAATCATATGACTGTCAATATGCAAATCCCAGCCAAAAGGTGAATTCACCAAGCAACTGTGAAATCACCTTTTGCCCAAGAGTTGCAAAATGACTATTATATTGTTTATGAGGTGGGGTCCCCAAATGCCATGTTGAAAATCTGGGGTCAAAATCTCAAGAAACAGCTGAGTTCTGCATAAAAGTTCAACCCCCCATTGAAATACATTGAAGATCATTTACCTTAGTTTCTCATATTGCAGTTGTCGGTTCCAGCAGCAAGATGTCTCTTCGATTGGGAGAGTGGATCTCAAACCTGGAACCTCTTCAGGTGAGTGAGGATGTGTGAGGGTGTCAAGGGGGTGTGAGGAGTTGGGTGCACAGTGGGAGGCCGGGTGGGGGTACAGGTGTGATCAGCAATGGACATTTTTTTAACAAGTTCCAAAAATAAAAAAGACATTGAGGGATGATTTTCTTATTTTCAGGCATGAAAGGACATGGGAGGGTGGGGGGAATGCCAGTAACCACCAACAATAAGTTAAAATGAGCATCAGAGGGTTGGGGCCACCACTAGACACCAGGGAGAAAGGGGCATCGTAGCAGACTGCCACAAAAATAAATAGATAAATACATACATAAATAAATAAATAAAAAATATAATAAATAAATTATAAAGATAGGAGAATTCAGGTGGGTGGTGCCACTAGGCACCCAGGATGTTTATACATGCTTTCAAAGACAGCCCATTAAAAAAAAATGCTTTTTCACCAGGACAAATCCTTTTCTGCCAATTCTTTACTGTGGTGGCTGAAAAGGATTCTATCCGGTGAAAAAGGATTAGAAACTTAGTTTCTCTATCAATCCTTTTATGCCAGACCATTTCCTGTCTTGCCATCCTTTTTCATCATGGCAGAAAAGGAAATTGTCTGGTAAAAAAGGATTAAGGACATAGACATTTTTCCAATCCTTTTTGTCAGATAAATTTGTTTTCACCATCCTTTATCACGGCAAAAAAGGAATCTGTCTTGCAAAAAAGGACTGAAAAAAATATCTAGGTCCCTAATCTTTTTTTGCCAGATGAATTCCTTTCTCGCCATGATGAAAAAGGACTAACAAAAAGGAATTAAAATTAATAAAAAAAAAACTTCAGAGGCCACATAAAAGCAAAAAATAAAACACACAGAGCAGCTCATCAATTCCCGGTGAGCAAGATACATGCTTCAGTGTCTGTAAAAGACATCCCTGGGCACAGATAAAAGAGTTTGTTGTTGGCAAAAATTAAAAAAAACAAGATGGCAGTTCATGAAATGGATTTTTTCAGATGAAAAAGGAATTGGGTCTGGTGAAAAATAATCCTTTTTCATCAGGTCAGGTTCCTTTTTGTTCCATTTCTCCATCCAAAAAGACTGAACTGAGCATGCTCAGAACAAGAAATTTTAAAATGTAATACATTTGAAATGGATGAATGTGTTTTACCAATCTAACACAGACTTGTTCTTTGGGTCAAGCCCTTTCTAATCTGAACATTTCTGACCAAAATTCCAAACCGTTTGGCTGCAGCACAATGTTAAAAAAAACTGCAAAAAAAGGCAATTTCACACTTTTTTTTACTATGCACAGCTCAAAAACTGCCAATCCAACCAAAACAAAACTTGTCTTGTCAAGAGACCTACCCCTCAACACAGCACATGCAAAGTTTTGTGTAAATCTTTTGAATGATTGCAAAGTTATTAAAGTACAAAATTTGAGGTTTATTATTAAAGTGCCTGCTCAACCTTAACTATGGTGGAGTTACCGAGCCACTGAAATATGTATAGTACATATATATATATATATATATATATATATATATATATATATATATACTCGCAGTTTCTCCTCTTTCATTCCTCCCCCACCTTAGGCCTATCCATGTAGACAAATATGGATCATTCTTGAAAGAGAATACTGCTCAGATTGAAGCTAGTAACCACCTTATCTCACAAGTCTTGCTATGCACAAATTAAGATTTAAATACATGTACTGTTAGAACTCATAGCAACACTTTACTCTGTGTTCTGAAATCTAAACCTCATTCCTCAATCTCAATTAAAGTTTATGGCTAGGAAAAGCTAATAAGTTGACATGTTTACTAAACATCATAAACTATGGATCTCTCCTGAAAGAGACTGCTCAGATTGAAGCTAGTAATCACGTTATCATACAAGTCTTCTTTTACACAAATTAAGACTTAAATACATGTACTGTTAGTGACCATTATTTCCCATCAAAACTTAAAAACATTGTCAGAGTGAAAGTAAAAAAATGCTTCTTTTTTTCAGACAGAGAAAATAATAGTGCAGTGTGGGAACACACCAGACTGGCTCTAGCGGAGTGGTTGCAATCCAACTCCAATTGTATGAAGTCCCTTCTGAATCTGATGAGCTCCATTTTTCTACTATAATAGCAAGATATGTCTGCAGAGCGCCACCCTGCAGCTGTCAAAATATGCTTCACACATTCACATTGCAGCACAAAAGGGATAGGGACAAATTTCTACCCTACTTGCAGTTTGCATTCTGGGAAGTCCAATAAAAATCATTAGGTGTTTCACCTTTTGAGCTGCTGTATGCTAGATGAGTCAGAGGACCCCTAGATGTAGTTAGAGAGGAGGGGGAAGGATCTACTGTCACCCAGAGGGAGTCTGTTTTGGACTATATCATGAGTTTCTGGGGCCAGTTTAAGGAGCTCATGGGTCTTGTTCAGGATTATTTAGATGCAGTGCAACAGAAGCAAAAGGCTTGGTATGATAAAGGGGCCACAGCTTGATAATACACCATAAGGCAGAAAGAAAAGGTGCTTACCCCAGTAAGGCATAACAAGGTGCGTGCAGCACGGGCGAGATCCTATGAGGTCATACACCAAGTGAGTAATGTGGATTATGTCATAGAATTACTCAATAGGAGGCACACACACTCAGCGGGTTTTCCATGTAAATATGATGAAACCCTATTATGACCATGCTGATATTGCCCTTATGGTTTGCAGTGCAGCAGATGGGGATCAGGAGGAGCATGCTAAAGGAGATTAAGGGAAAATTCTCCTGGAGTGCTGTGATAATGTCTTAGAGCTCACACCCTACCAAGCAGAACAGATAAGGGGGGTGCTTTATTTTACATTTTATTGCCATTCCAGGGTGCACTGACTTCACTGTGCTTGAGGTTAAAAGCACTGCAGAGAAGCCCATAAGGCAGAGGCAATATCAGGTGCCAGAGGCAGTAAAAAAACAATGAGGGAAGAGTTACAGAAAATGTTGGGCCTAGAAGTGATCTCGCAAGTATTTGGGGACAGGGTAGAGAGGCCAGTTGTTTTCCTCAGCCAAAAGCTTCTACTGAGGAAAATGAACTTTTCTACCACTGAGAAGGATTGTCTAGCCATTGTCTGAGCAATCAAGAAATTACGCTGCTATCCGTATGGAAGGTATGAGTACTGCTGTTTTACTATGTGTAAATAGTGTCATACCTGATTATCACGGCTGAAGTCATACAACCAGTGTTTGTTGATAAATTTGTTTTCTTTCTAAAGGCTGGAGAAACTGGTTACTTGTGACTGTATCTCTAAGGGAATGATATCTGGATAAAAGGGGTGCATAGTAAAAGGTCTCAGAAAGAGCACAGTGTGTCCTACCCAGAGCAAAGACCCTCACTATGGGAAGTCTCAAGGGTAGAAGGTGATGGAAAAGGGCCATCACTGCACTGGGTTTTGAACTCTTGCTGAAGAAGGGACATTGAGAGCGGTGACTCTGGTCCAGATGGCCTCAGTGGCAAAGGCGAGAGAGAGAGAGAGAGAGAGAGAGAGGAGAGAGGGAGAGAGAGAGAGAGAGAGGGGGGGGGAAAGAGGCACACTGGGACTGCAGGGTGCTCTGACCATCACACATAGAAACATAATTTGTTGGCAGAAAAGGACTGTTTGGCCCACCAAGTCTGCTAAAGATGTGCTCTGCCTATTCTGTTTTCACAGGGTTCCACATTAACTGAGCTAAAAATATGATAGAGCACGGTAAGAAACAGCAATAAAAACCCTTCACAAAAAGACCGTGCCTGCCGAACACAGCTAAAACAAAAGCATTGCAAAACACAAAAGCTCACACATCTCCACAACTACCTCCGAAAGCCTCTCAAACAGATTTCATATTTAGAACTCCGGGAACATACAACTCAGGGAGCAAGAACAGAGTCAGAAAGGGGGCAACATAGAAACATAGAAATTGTCGACAGATAAGGACTGCCAGGCGCATCTAGTTTGCCTGTAGGCCTATCCTTGTTTGTGGACTTTGACTCTACTCAGTCAGCAGCTATCTCCTTACCTTCCAACCCTAAGGGTCCCTTTATGTCTGCCGCATGCATGTTTGAAGCCCCGCACTGTGTTTACTCTCATCACCTCCTGCAGCAGATTGTTCCATGTATCCACCACCCTTTCAGTGAAGAAAAACTTCCTCACATTCCCCCTTATCCTGCCCCCTCAAGTCTCATATCATGCCCCCTCATTCTCATAGTTCTCCGATATTGAAAGATGCCACCCCCTTGCACCTTGTTTTTGGCCTTAAGGTTCTTGAAGGTCTCTATAATGTCTACCCTCTCCCTCCTTTCCTCCAGCGAGTACATATTGAGATCCTTCAGTCTCTCCTCGTGTATTTTTTGGTGCAAGCCCTGTACCATCTTTGTCACCTTTCTTTGGACTGCTTCCACCCTATGTCCTTATGTAGATGCGGCCTCCAGAATTGTACACAGTATTCCAGGTGAGGCCTCACTAGTGTTTTATACAGCGGAATCACCACCTCCCTCCTTCTGCTATGGATACCTCTGCCTATGCACCCTAGCATGCCACTGGCCTTCACTGCAGCCTTTGTACTCTGCTTAGACACCTTTAGGTCGTCAGAAATGATAATCCTGAGATCCCTTTCTTCCTTGCCAACTGACAGCAACCCCCCATCCTGCAGCTCTCCCCTGAGTTCCTGCATCCCAGGTGCATTATATTGCAGTTCTTAGAAATGAACCTCAGTTGCAACACCTCAGACCAGTTTTCCAGGTTTCCTTAGGTCCCTCCTCATTTTCTCCACCCCTTTCAGAATATCTACCCTGTTCCAGATCTTCATGTCATCTGCAAACAGGCAGACCTTTCCCTCCAGCCCTTCTACTATGCCACTAACGTAGACATGAAACAGTACTAACCCAAGGACTGATCCCTGAGGTACCCCACTTGTTACCCCTCTCTTCCCAGATTGGATCCCGTTTACCACCACCCTCTGTCTCTTGTCCTTTAATAAATTTCTAACCCAAATACCACCTTGTTGTCCATGCCCAGACAACTCATCTTGTTGACCAGCCTTTTATGTGGGATGGTGTTGAAGACCTTACTGAAATCAAGGTAGGCCATGTCCACCACTCCCCCCTGATCCACCTCCTTTGTAACCCAGTCAAATAAAATCTACCAGATTAGTCTGACATGACCTCCCTGTTGTGAAGCCATGCTGCCTTGGGTCTTGTGCACTGTTGGATTCCAAGTGCCTCGCTATTCTTTCCTTAAACAGTGCCTTAATGATTTTACCCACTACTCAGGTAAGACTGACCAGCCTGTAGTTTCCTGCCTCCTCCCTACTACCGTTCTTGTGAGGAAGGACTACATGTGCCCTCCTCCAGTCCTGTGGCACCACTCCTGTGTTGAGTGATTCTGTGAACAGGGTTGCCAGAGGCTGTGCCAGTTTTGTTTGTAGTTCCTTTAATAGTCTCAAGTGTATGCCTTCAGGCCCCATTGCTTTGTCCGCCGTCAGTTTTGCAAGCTCCTCCAGGTCTTTCCTCACCGTAAATGGGCAGGTGTTGATTTCTCCCCCCCCCCTTCGCATCTTTTGCCCAACTGTAGTTCCTGACCCTCCCCTTCTTCCATGAATACTGAGCAGAAGTATTTACTCAGTATTTCTGCCTTTTCCACAGATTTGCTATTGTCAATTCCAGGGACATGCAACTCAGGGGATGGGAACAAAGCCTGAAAGGGGCAGATTTACTATTCTCAACCCAAGTGACACTCAACTCAAGGGACGGGAACAAAGTCAGGAGGGGGGCAAATTTACTATTCTCAAATCCAGGGATGCAACTCAGGGGACAGGACAAAGTTGGGGAGGGGGTGATAAAAAACTAACACCAACAACCTCAACAACACAGAGCTTGTAGGAATCTAACCCAGGTCTACTACATCTCACAAACTCATTCACAGGTCATCACTCTAACCTCTATGCTGTACAACCACTACACTAACATGGCACACATTTCTACACTTCAACAACACAGTCTAACTCTCCAGTGACAAATGATTGATATTCTGTCACCACATGGTTAAGGCACCCTAAATACGTGCTACCACACAAGAGCTATTATGTTCCCTTAGCTAATCCACCATTCTTGATTTTCACTACGTGGTCTTCAATACGCTCTTATCCCACCTGTGGAGGTGATGTGATACCCTTCAGACACTACCTGGTCTCCAGCTATTCTCCCCCACCTATCTACCAATATTCTTCTATGTCTATCCCATGCATGCTTGAATTCCCCTACTTTATTCTTACCTATTGTGAGATCATATTCATGTAAAACAGTGCAAAGGCTGAAATCATCATGATTAGGATGATTCTAAGAATGTTATGTCAGCAACTAGCCCCTCTCAATTTCCTCTTTACATCCCTTTTCCACTCTCTCCCTCAGGTTGCATTGTGCTTGTGAGAAGTTATGAATGCTACTGTTCTTACACCATGTAACCCTTCACTCCAGTTGTGGCTGGGTCATTTTGTAAATAATGTATGGATTTTTTACCTTACCATGTACATATATATGTTTTTGCATATGAAACATAGAAACAGAATTTGATGGTAGATAAGGATCGCTTGGTCCACCTAGTCTGCCCAATTCCTAATGGATAAGCTGCAGATTCTAGTTAACCAACAGCCTACTTCCTCCTACCCCTCCCACTAGAATTGCCTTATATCTGTCCCATGCATTCTTGAATTCCCCCACTGTTTTTGACTCCACAACCTCCTCAGGAAGGATGTTCCATGCATCCACAACCCTCTCCATGATAAAATACTTCCTCACATTACCTCTGAGCCATCCACCCCCTATCTTCAAATTGTGCTCCCTTGTTCTTGCACATCTCTTTTTCTGAAAGATACTGCCGTGTTGGATTTTGTTGATTTCCTTGAGGTACTTAAAAGTTTCTATCATGTCCCCCCTCTCCCTCCTTTCCTCGAGGGTATAAATATTAAGCTCCTTTAGTCTCTCTTCATATGGCTTCTGGTGCAGACCCTGCACCATTTTAGTTGCCCTCCTCTGGACAGCCTCAATCCTGTCTATGTCCTTGTGGAGATGGGGTTTCTAGAACTGCATGCAGTACTCCAGATGGGGTCTCACCAACTGTCTATACAGAGGGATAACAACTTCCTGTTTTCTACTGGTGATGCCTCTCCCTACGCATCCCAGTATCCCCCCAGCCCTCCTTACTGCCTTCTCATGTTGCATACCCACCTTCAGATTGTCTGATATGATGACCCCCAGGTCCCTTTCCATTTTTGTTGTTGTTAGTATCTCACCCCCATTGTGTACTCTTCCTCTGGGTTTTTGTTTCCCAGGTGCATTACATTGCACTTCTTTGCATTGAATCTAAGCTGCCATACATTTCACCATTCCTCCAACCTTGCCAAGCCCCTTCTCATCCTTTCCACCCCACCTTGTGTATCAGTCCTGTTGCAGATCTTTGTGTCATCTGCAAAAAGACATACTTTTCCTTCCAGTCCCTCTGCAATGTCACTTACAAAGACATTAAAAAGGACCGGTCCCAGTACTGAACCGTGCGGTATCCTACTAGTAACCCCCCTTTCTTCAGAGTGGACTCCATTTACTATCACCTTCTGTATCCTGTTGTCCAGCCAATTTTTTACCCAGACTACCACCTTGGGACCCACTCCAAGGCTGACTGACTTGTTTATTAATCTTTTGTGTGGGACTGTGTCAAATGTCTTGCTAAAGTCTAGGTAGGCCATGTCCATATCAACTCCCTGGTCTGCTACTTTGGCCACCCAGTCAAAGAAATCTATTAGATTTGTCTGACACGACCTTCCTGCTGTGAATCCATGTTGCCTTGGGTCCTGTGCCCTGCTGGCCTCTAGATACTCAACAGTTCTTTCCTTCAGAAGTGATTCTATCATTTTACCTACCACTGAGGTCAAACTAGCAGGTAAGAGGGTAGTCAGTGGTGTCACTAATTCTCCCCTTAGATCTTTCAGAATTCTGGGGTGAATCCTGTCAGGCCCCATTGCTTTGTTCATCTTCAGTTTTAAGAGCTCTTTCAGAACCCTTTCTTCTGTGAATGGACTGGTATCAACCCCCCCATATCCAGAGTGTTTCTATTATTTGGTTTCAGGTACCTCCCCCTCCTCCTCTTCTTTTGTGAATACTGAGCAGAAGAATTCATTCAGTATCCCTGCTTTTTCACTGTCACCCTCTGCCCACATTCTCTCCCCTTTATGAAGTCTCAGGAGCCCTACCTTGGTCTTTATTCACTCCCTAATGTACCTATAAAGGTTGTATCCCCCTTCTTAACAGAGTTGGCTATCTTTTCCTCAGTTTGGGCCTTTGCTATTCTGATTGCCTTCCCTGCCTCCTTCTGCTTTAACTGATATAGTTCTCTGTCCTTCTCCTTCTGTGTTTCTTTATAATTCTTGAATGCTATCTTTTTCTCCTTAACCTTCCCTGTCTCCTCTTTTGAGAACCATAGTGACTTTTTCCTTCATTTTGTTTTGTTGATTTGCTTTATACAAAAGCTTGTTGCCTCTGTGATGGCAGTTTTGATTTTCCCCATTGTTCTTCCACCCCTCCTTCTTGCTTATTTGCTAGTGTTTTTTCTGAAGCACTCTCCCATTTTGCCAAAGTCAGCTCTCCTAAAGGCCAACACCCTTGCTTTTGTATGGCTTGACTCTACAGCTATGTTTATTTTGAACCACACTGTTTGGTGGTCACTTGTTCCCAGATGGCTACCCACTTCTAAATTGGAGATCCTCTCTCCATCTCTGTTTGAGAGTACCAGGTCTAAGATTGTTCCCTTCCAAGTGAGTTCCAGCACTAGCTGTCTGAGGCATGCACCCTGTAGGGCATTGAGAATGACCCTGCTCTTGGATGTGGCTGCAATAAAGGTGCTCCAGTTAATATCTGGCATACTCAGGTCCCCCATCAACAATATCTCTCCTTTTTCTGCAGTTCTAAGGATTCCTTCTATCATTTCCTTGTCCATTGCCTCCCCCTGAGATGGGGTCTGTAAACAACCCTTGTGCAGATTGTGGTGCCATTGCCTGTCTCCTGGGTGACCCACAGTGCCTCCTCCCCTTCCTGTTTACCCTTTAGTTCAATTATTTTGATTCCTTCCCTTATGTAGAGAGATAGTCCTCCTCCTCTTTTACCCTCCCTGTCCCTCTTGTAGATTGTATACCCTGGAATGTTGACATCCCAGTCATGGTTCTCTGTTACCATGTTTCTGTGACTGCCATGATACCCAGGTGTCCTTCTTTCATCAAGGCCACTAGTTCAGGGAGCTTGTTACACAGGCTATGGGCATTGGTACTCATCACCCTCCATTTTTTGATGGCCTTACCCCTTTAGGCCCATCCCTGTCCTTACTGCCTTTGCCTTTTTCTGGATTTACCCCAGTCCTGCTTCCTATCGACTTCTCTACCTTTGTGTCTATTTCACTAACTAACCTGTTTTGTGTGGGGGGGGTTGGGATTTCCCTGCTTCTCTTCAGTGCCTCCCCCCTTGGCTAGTTTAAGTACTTGCCAATGAAGCATTTAAACCTATCACCAAGGATCCTGATTTGCCTCACAGACAGATGCAGACCATCACACCAGTATAGGCCTGCATCCCTCCAGGTGGACCTCCAGTCCCCAATGAAGCCAAATCCATGAGCTCCACACCATTTTTTTAAACCAGTCATTAAATCCCATGGTGTGATGTATCCTAGCCTCACCCATGACATAGATAGGCAGCACTGCCAATAAAGTTACTATGTGTTCTACTTGTCTATGGCCTCTCCCCAACTCCACAAACTCCTGCTGCACTGCTCTGATCCCATTCCCAGCCAGGCCATTTGTCCCTAGGTGGACAATGACATTCAGCTCCCTCCCCATGCAGCTGCTCCCATCATTCTGAGGATTTTCTTCCTGTCCCTCCAAGCCATGGCACCAGGCAGGCACCTTAACTCCCTCTCCCCTCCCTCCCCCATTTCTACTCTCCTAATGATTGAGTCCCCCACCAGGAGTTGTTTCCTTCCCCTGTGGGGTCCTGTGCCATCCTCCTGTGGGTCTCCTTTGTGGAGGTTCCCAACATCCTCCTTGGTCTCCACTGTGAGTGCCTCCATAGAGGAACCACACTCTGCCAGAATGGTAAATGAATTGTGGAGAGTCACAGCTGGAGTGATGCACCTCTCTTCCGCCACCCTCACCCTCCCTGAGCCCACCATGGTCCAACCACTCCTCTTTCTTGGAACCTCTGAGTCAGTGGTGGTGGCCTGGGTGGTCCCTGGGTGGGGGAGGAGGTTTCTTGAATCTTCTCCAGGTCAGCATGGAGACAGGCAACCTCCGCCCTCAGATCAGAGAGGTGCCTGCACATAGGGCAGCAATGCAGCCTCCAGAACATGTCCTGGAAGACTGCCACTCCACAGCCAGTGCATTGCACCACTCCCCACATGTCTGTCTCCCTTCCAGTTTAAGATTTTTTGTTTTTAGTGCGTGTGAGTGTGTTTATCCCTTTCAGTGTGCTGTGCTAAGGATATGAACTAGTGTATGTCCTTTGCACTGTTGGGGAAGTGATGTCAGAACCCCTGATATAAAGGAAATAATGTGCTTAGGCGCGGGTGGGGTGAGGGCAGGGTGGGTGGGACTAAGCCCGTGCCTCCAGAAACAATCAACTACAACTCTGACCCACCACCCTGGTGAGTGCCTTCTTTCCTTTCAGACACCTATTTCACAGAGTTTAAGTAACAGGTCTAGCCACAAATGAATGCAAATATTCTGCCAGCAAGATTTCCTCCCTGGCAAATAAAAGTTACATTAAGTAAAGTCAACCCCAAAAATAGAGAACCAAAACACTGACTTCTACTTACTTACAGAGGCCTCAAAATTAAGAATTAAATTCAGTGTACTCTATTAAATTACCTCTTTGCTTTAAGAAAGCTGGTGGCTGCTCTCTGTCTCAGCTACAGCAGACAGAGTCCACAAACAACTCCTGTTTTGAATCCACAGTTCCTCAGGCCCCCTTCAGCTCTTCCCCTTATCAAACACCTCTTTCACAGAGGTTAAGTAACAGGTCTAGTCACAAAGGACTGCAAATATTCTCCCAGCTGGATTTCCTCCCTTGCAAATAGAAGTTACACTAAGTAAAGTCAACCCGAAAAACAGAGAACCAAAACATGACTTTTACTTACACAGGTCTCAAAATTAGGAATTCAATTCAGTGTACTCTATTAAATGACCTCCTTGCTTTAAGGAAGCCGGTATGTAACCTCCCCATGTAAGCCTTACCTGTTTTGTTTCACAGATCCCACCCCTAGACCAGCTGTCAGCACTGTTGGTCACACTGGTCACCTGAGCCAGACACTTGCTGCAACAGGAACCAGACCAGAAGGGAAGGGTGAGCAGTGGAATCTTCAGTGCCTCCTACACCATCTGAAAGTGGTCCTGCTGTACATCAAAAGTGATTACCTACTACCAACACAGTGAGCTATAAGTGATCTTGACAGATGGGGATTCCCCCAATCATCAGCCCTAACTGATCCAGACTCACTGGTGCACTCGCACAAATACAGAAGAGGTACAGGAAAAGCATTTTAAGGGCAGAAGCCCTGTAAAAATAAAGATATGAGGCTAGTGTCCCACAGCAGAAAAGGCTCTGACATCTTTGATCACCTTGACCTTCCATCACTACAGCAACTGGTTGTCAAAGGATTGCACCACAGACAGCCAGGCTGCAGAAGCTAGCAAAGGGAGCCAAAAGCACTCATGGAGCACAGGAAGACTGAAATAAAACTGCCACAGATTTCTGGCCAATTGCTGCTGACTGATAGACCTCCAGCATGATAGAGAGTGACTGACAGCGCCAGGGGCCAGTTGAGAGCTGGATTTCTTCAGTGAATAGCAGAGGCTGTTTAGAACCTGGGCATCCTGCATGTGGCTGTTGGAGGACACAGATTGATCCTCTATGAGGAGCAATGAACCTGCATCACATTTTTGAATCCTAATTGTGCTTCCACAGCACAGACAGAGCAGAAGAAAGTGGTGAAGCCACGAGAAATATTTGCAAGGGTAAGCTAACCTATGAATAGCCTCCAGGTACTTCAAGAGACTCTGCAGCATAACCTCATTAATCCAGTAACAGAGAGAAGCCTTATGTCTGGGCACTCCATGAGTACAACTTCTTGATACTAGTTGATGAGAGCATCAGGAACTGGATACCAGGATGTGGTGTGTTGGTCTAATATTGGTGAGGTTTCATTGGCTGAAGTTGCCCTGTGAAAGACAGAAGATGATCATCTGCTACATGCTGAGGTATGGAGATGCCTGACTGGGTCTGTAGGGGACAATCATTCTCACTTGCTGACACTAGAGTCCTTAACCAAAAGGGAAGCTGCAACCAGCCAACTGAGGATGTTGCTGCTGCTCTTTTACTACACCCCACGCACTTCGGGAGATCCCACTAATCTGGAGGAACCATGAGTTATTCAAGGTCTTGTCCCTGCAGGACCATAATTACTTCTGTGTGTTAATTTATGGAATCATTTAATGAATCAGGTCCAGTACCATAACTATTCTTGTTTTACACTGTTTCTCTTTATCTGCCTTATTGTAAAATTGTGTGCACTCGATCAGGCCTATTTGTACTTGTTCAATTGTATTGTACTTGTGTGTCTTTATTCCATTGGCACTTGCTTATTGTATTTGTTATGTTGCCTTGCAATCTCTGTTATTGACGTGGAACCTTTGTAAAAGAGCACTAGTACTCAAAATTATTTTCTGAAATTTTCAATAAATAAATAAACAAATCCCCATTTGGGTTTGTTGGCACCTTGTCTGTTAATTTCTTATGATCCATACCTCAGTTCATGGGACCTACACTGTTTCCATTGCTGGGTACTCAGAGAAGCCCTGGAAATTCCTTAATAGTATTTAAAGGCATATATACTGGTACCAGCAAAGCAATGGCCATGCAAAGCACAACTGAGCAAACAGAACTGTGTATGTGTGTTACTTGGGAGTGGGCTGCCTAAGATTGTGCAACCCATCCTGTCTACAGCTCTGAAGACCTTTTTTGCAAGTGGAGTGTGATGAGATTGCTCGATTCTTTCGAATAAGGTGGCCGACATCAGGTTGGAGATCCTCTTGATGTGCTCAGTTGGGGATGCTGGTGATCAGTGCTCGGTCACTCCACCTCGTGCTTTATGGAGTTCCTTTGACCTACCGGAGTTTGCAGATGTCATGAGGATTGTCCAGAGTATGCACCCTACATGCTGTAGTTTAGACCCATGTCCAGCCTTCCTGATTATGGGATGTTGTGATATTATTGGCCCAATCCTGGCACAGATAGTCTTGTGATCCCTTGATTCAGGTGAGTTCCCAAGATCCCTTAAGGGAAGGCGGTGGTAATGCCCCTCTTGAAGAAAGCTTCATTGGACCCAGATTCCCAGTCCAACTACAGACCAATCTCGAACCTCCCCTTTATAGGGAAGGTTATTGAGAAAGTAGTGGTGGTACAATTGGAGAACCTCTTGACCATCCATAACATCTACAAACCTCTCCAGTCTGGTTTTTGAAAGAGGCATAGTACCAAGACCGTGCTGGTTCAGGTGCTCAGTGATCTCCTGATGGCAAGAGATCAGACATGCCACTCCATCCTGCTGCTCCTTGATCTCTCCTCAGCTTTCAACACTGTTGACTATGGGGTGTTGCTCAGTGCTGTCCCCCATGTTGTTTGCAGTGTATATGCTGCCCCTCAGAGACACTGTAAGATGGTATGGGCTGAGGTTTTGCTTCTATGCTGATGATACCCAGCTCTAGCTGTCTTTTGCACCTGATCAGGTTAGTGCGCTCTCGCTATTCAACAGCTGCCTTACTGAAATCCAGGACTGGATGAATTCGAGCTGGTTAAAGTTGAACGTGGGAAAGAACGAGGTGATGATTGTGGACCCAGGTCATCGGATTGAGGGGTTGAGGACTGGTCAGCCCTCTGGAATTTATTTGGGTGATGTCCAAATCTCTACCTCTGAATGGGTGTGGGACCTGGGGGTGGTATTAGATGATGGGCTGACTTTATGATCACAGGTGTCAGCAGTCATCAAGTCATCTTTTTACCATCTTAAGAACATTGCCAGGATCAAGCACCTGGTTCCACCCAGGGACCTACCTACATTGGTCCATGCCTTTGTGACCTCGTGCCTTGATTACTGCAACTCCCTGTACTTAGGGCTTCCTGGGGTTGATATCCATTGCCTGCAGCTAGTGCAGAATGCGGCAGCATGATTGCTGATGGGGACTCCTCGAAGTTCTCATATTACTCCTGTGCTGCGCACTCTGCACTGGCTGCCAATTCAGTGGTGGATCACCTTTAATGTTGGTTTGCTGATGTATAAAGCCCTACATGGACTTGGCCCTGACTACTTAAAAGAGCTTCTAGTTCCCTACCGCCCTGAGCGACAGCTCCGTTCAGCCAACGAGAGGTTGCTGGAGATTCCGAGGGTGTCTTTGAAGTGTTCTAAGGCCCAGGCTTTTATGTATGTGGCCCCTACCCTCTGGAATTCTCTACCCCATCAGCTACAGGAGTGCACAACTGTGGGAAGCATTAAACAGGCCTTAAAGACTTTCTTATGGTGCCAGGCCTTTAATGGAGTTGAGTGAATAACCTTGTTCAGATTTTTGTTTTTATCTTATATTGTATTTATTGATTTTATTACTCTGGTTTTATCTTTTGTAAAGTGCCTTGGTATTGAAAAGGCGCTTTTGTGAAAGAAAATGTATTATTTATTATATTACTATTATTTAGTTGTACCTGGGAGGGGAACTGAACAACAGCCTCTTGCAAGTCATATATTGACTGTATCTAAGGGATGATTGAAGTAGAGCAGGGCACTGCACACTGTATATAATTTAGGCTGGGCCTAAACAGGCACCAGAAGACCAGTCCGGTACTATACTGATACTTTATTTTATTCAACCCCTTTTCTTCCCCAGAATCCTGTTCCCACCACCTCTGAAATAAAGCTACTTGTTATTTTTTGAAATATTGCCTGTAAGTTTATTATTAAGTGGGTGCTAATAACTGATATTCAGTTAAGTGTTTATTATGACAGTGTTGGTCCATGGATGAGGTGATCCTGTGGGAAGGTTGAAAGGTACTTAATTCCAGAGGTGGTACTGTATTTGACATCATGCTCACATTAACATTTTTCTGGATGGAGCAACCAGGCAACTTAAATTTAATCTTTGATACAAATCTGCCATCAAGCAATATTGACCCAGGCCCCTCAACCTTCTCTGAGCCATAAGGCTATGGTAGTGACTGATATCTGTGGCCCAGGTCACACATATGATGCAGTTTATATTAACTGTATGTGATTTTGCAAAATGGTATTAAGTTGCTCCCCCTCCTTTCTGTAATTCCTCCCCTGGTCACACCAGAAAACAAGTCTTGGCTTAGCGTGCTTTCTCAATCATACATTTGTAGTAATTAAATACATTTGTCTGCATGTGGCTAACAATTCATGTGTAAAATTCATACAGATGTTTCTCTCTAGTTAGCATTTATGGGGCCACTCGAGGACTATGAAAATCAGGACCCACATGATTGTCATATGGAACATAAGTGTGACCATTTCTTTATTTATAAAGACTGAGTATTGTCTAAAATAGAGGGCACATGCCTAATTTGTCTTTATTAGGAAAAGAAGTGATTTCAAAGCAGCAGTTGAAGCTGCAGAGAAACACATGCCAGCAGACCAGAAGGCAAACAAACAAGATAATTCACTGTTAGGAAGAGACACAGACACAAAACTAGGTACAGTGGTAGCCACAGACATTGCAAGCTATTTCCAGATATTTCGTGACATTTATGAAGAGTTTCTCTCTGCTGCCCCTACTGTTTAAATGCAAAAAGCATCAGATATTTCTGGAAATATCACAGAAATTTTGGGAAATAGATGGCAGTGTCTGTGGCTACTACTGTAAATGAGAAGTTAGAGAAATAGAGACCAAGTATGCACTACTATCTGTACAGGATTGAAGAAAGGAGAGCATGTACTGAAGTTCAGAGGTCAAAGAACTGAAGTGATAGAAACTTGAGAAATAAATTAGCTGCCAGTGTGTCATCTTTGTCTCCAAGGGAAAACACCTAAGCCTAACAGTCAGTTTATGCACTGGGGCACGGGGGCTGTCCTTGGTACAGGTGGTGCTTGAGTTCGACATGAATCTCTGGATCATACGTAGCATGGTGTCTTAGCTTGAGGGACTACTCTGTATATCAATTTATTGGTGCTGGCCTCAAGAAACTAACTTATGGGCATCTGGTGAATTCCTCCCAGAGGGAACAGGGGAATATTTAGTGACGAAATCTCTAAACTTGGGCAACTTGCATTTCAGTAACATAGTGAATTACAACAGTCTTTTCCCAACATCACCCTTTATACTTAACTGGACATAATACAGTATCACCTTTGATGACCTTTATAGCGTATATAGAGCATTGTTCTGTGTAGAAACTCATCCTTTTCTAAATGCTGTTGTACCACAGTTTAAAGGTCATGGAATGTGACTGTACCCTTCTGTGGTACAACAGCATTCTAGAACCTCTACAGACTGCACAAGTCAGTTTCAGTCTGAAAGAGAGAGAACCACAATGCACACATTTCACATAATACTATATATTATAAAAAATACAGGATGAGCAACTTTATGCATAACCAGTGTGTTCTGCCACTTCGTGGTTCTGATTCCCATGGATCTCTTGAGCATCATTTTCAAGGTCAGAGGGAATCAGAACCCCACTGTGACAGAACACACTGGTTGTGCACAGTTGCCCATCCAGTATTTTCTATGTACTGTATACGAAGTCAGTAATCTGCAGTGGTTACAGTTACAAATTAAGATTACAACACACAAAGAACTGGAGTCAGCCTAATGCTTTGACTAAAAAGAGGTTTCCCTTTAGCAGCATTGTTATAGCTGCTTCCTCTGAGACCAGGGATGCAAGGATCAATCCCAGAATCTGGCAATTATTTTTAACACAGATCATTTATTTTACAGAAGATGTCACCTGTGTGCTGGGAAGAGGACATCACAACCTTGTCCTCATCCTCTTCCAGCCATCAGGGCACCCGTCAGAATGCACCCATCATTAGGGCGCCATAAGGGGAAATTCATCATCCCCTTCCCGAGGTCTGCCCACCCCTCAGAGTTAGAATAATTAGAAAAGGGGGTGTGAGGGGGCACATCCCCCCACAAATACACAGGATGATGAAATTGGGACTTGGTGCCCTAATGACTGGGCACGTACCGATGGACGCGTTCAGAGGGTGGAACCACACAAAGTGGAACAGCTACAATTGAGAACTATTTTAGGCGATTCATAACACTGGCTATGTGCATACAAAATCCCAGTGAAACTGGTTTTACAGCAGGTATCCTTGTTACATCAAAACTATGAGACTTGCTTCATCCCGTCACTTGGCACAAATGCTGTGCCAGGCAGAAATACGCATCAAAACTCAGACATTGCAGTCTGCCAAACAATACATTTCTCTCTCTTTCTGGTATTTCACCAAATAATATTTATGGTACACAGACTAATGGGGAATTTACTCCACAGGTAGACTCACCCTGGATCCCTCCAGGATGGCAAGGCAATACTGAAAATCTGATGGGGATATAACCCATAGATTACTCACTCACGAAGGATCCTTATGTCCTGCAGTACACTCCAGCCAAACCTCCTTACCTCTTGCCACATCACAGATCACACAACCCATGTTGACTCCAGCTCACCACTGGTGAACATCTTAGGGACTTTCTTGCCCTTGGCAGCACATGCACTCAGTTCTAACAGCAGTGTTCACTTACTGTACATACAGCATATCTGAAACCAGTCCTAGACTAGGGGACTGAGCAATAGAACAATGAAATTGCCATCACTAGATGCCATTCATGAGCCTCCAACTATTTTTCATGGACTGAGCTGTATCCCAAAGCCCTCCAGGCAGCCCCTGTGATGGGGACCCACAACAGTCATCCATGATTGCACTATCAGCTCCTTCTTTTATTTTCACAGCCTTAATGGCTTTGGGCTTTCAGGGACTGGAACCTGCAGAGGACCTGGACAATATCCTAGACCTGGGACCCATTGCCATCGCTGAGACTGGCAAGTTCTTCCTGCACCATCACAGCTGAAGCCCTCTCTCTTCAGCTCTGCAGCTCATGAAACTCTGCCTGAAAGCCTGTGTAAACAAGAAACGGGGGAAGGGGCTGTCTTTCTCCTACAATGCTGAATTAGGGTAAACTGAAAATTCTGGATATTGACTAACAAGAAAACATGGATCATGCTATTACTATACCTATTTCATAGTGCTGTAGATAATACATGAACTGGATTCCAGCCTCCATTTAGCCTTAGCTTGGTCTTGTCAATTGAAAATTTGTCTGTGACATTTACCAGTGTCCCACGAAACATCTAGTGATTCAGCCATGCCTTGTCTAGTTTATAAAAGCATATTGAAAGCTTGAATGGATTTCAACCTCTCTAGCACAGTCACACTTGACAACCTACACTCCCCAAGGATATGCAGATATTCCTGCATGCAATTATTATTGTCGTCTATAGTTTACATACTCCCCAACTGGCTTCATCATCAGTTGCTAGGCTGAGCAATAACACCCTTCATTAATTTGTTCAGCACTTCACTTTGTTTAGCATTCTTTTCTTTTAGCACCAGTGCACTACTGATTACCAGACAACAATGCCTTTATTCATGCAATGATGACTACCAGGTAATAATGACTAAGTAAGTTCTAGAAAAATGTCATTCTGTCTTTTAGTTCTACTCAAGGAGCTTTATGCCAATCAAGGATTGTTGCCCCAGGAATGTGATGCTCTATCGTTGTTCTCTATGGGTTCATATATTTAACTATGATAGAATCATCACTGTGGATTTCATCATTGTCATCTTAGAAGCTTGAAGACCAAGGCTAAATTACATCACTGCATGGGGGCATACAGGCCCCTTGGTGGTGATCTAATTGGCCAACTCAGAGTGCAAGTCATCACTTTGGACTGCACCTTCTACAGTAGCTACCATAGCACAACAAGATCACCTCAGTGCTCCTGTCCTGACTCTCCCACTTGTTAAGACTCTCTCTCTCTCCCATGAAATAACTTTCAGAAAAATTGTAGTTTCAGCTTTGATTGCCTATATTTAACAATAACTTGACCCTAGCTTCAGAATCTCTTGCTACCCAAGCTCCAGTTCCAGCTAGCCAATTTGACTTGATTAAAAACTGTCTTTAGAGTGCTGTGTGGTTTGTTTGGCACACAACATCATCTTTTTCATTTCAAACAACATTTTCAGCACCTTTCTTTGTGGAACTTGTGGATCACACTTGCATTTTCATTGATCTGGAGAAAGCTGTTAGAGGGAGTGACCCCCAAGGACCCATGAACAGTTGATGTAGCTGAAACTGAACTTTGAGAGGTAGAAGGAACATGACCAGAAGAGGATACATTTTAAAATGCAGGAAAGGAGAAGATTCATGAGGAAGGTGTGACTGTGTAGGTGTTACTTTTGATGTGAGGAGGCTAACTCAGGACTTTATTTCAAGTCATGCAGTTTTTCAGGGGAATTAGGTTTAGCTGCAGATTTAGCAGTAAGTGGTTGATTGTCCAAGTTTCCTGTTAGCTTGAATGGCTGCATAACAGAGTTCAAATAATTGCTTAGTTGGTCAAAGTTGAGAGAAGAATATCTATGGATCGCCATCAGCTTAGATATTGTCCATTCCTTGTATTTAGGGGATACTGGTTGTGCCATGATCTGAGGGTAATTAGGAGGGTGATAACGAGATCTTGAAGAATCTGGTCTGAAACTAGGTTCAATGAGAGTGGATGAAATATTTCACTCAAACTTGCAAAAGGCTTTCCAATTGTATGAGCTGTCAAATAATTAAAATAGTGTACAACCTGACTCATAAGCAAACTACAAGAAAAAAGCAGCAGCACATTTCAGGGCAAAGGAGTGGGCCTCAGCTGTAGCAATATTCCTGACAAAAGCAACTGTGATCTGTATGCCGATGACACAGTCAGCCACACTTCCAGTCCCTCTACCACAGAAATGAAAGGTCTTCTCCAGCACGACTTCCACAATGTCCTGCACTGGTTTCAATTAGATCAGCTCTGGGTCAACACAAACAAAACTGTGTCTACTGTATGTCCTTTGGCACCAGCCAGAAATTGGCTAGACTTTCAACTCTTCCTATCTACTCCACCTTGTAGAGCACTCCTCTAGAACTGATTCAATCCTTCATGTACCTTGATGTGTGGCTAGACAGCAAACTTGACTTCTCCGCCCACATCGACACCATCCATGCCAAGTTCTGACCTAAACTCAATGTCTTGCACCACAGTAAAGATTGTCTGTCTCTGCAGGTCCACCATGAGTTTGTCACCAAAATGGTGCTCCTGGACTTTGGTTATACATATGTTGTCTATGGTATTGATCCCTCAACATCCTGGCCAGACAGGTTACCCTCTGCAATTCTTTTTGCAGCTTTGTTAAAAACTCCCCCTTTTGTACTCATCACTGTTCACTTTATTCTTCTTTGGCCATTCTCCCTCTACCATAACATCACCAGATCCACTGTGCCTCATTCATATTCATATACTGGTTTGGGTCCCTTCCCTCTTACAGTACCTCTTGTCACTTCTCTCCCTCATCTCCTTTGCCTCCTGCTTCTTCCACTCTAGGGATCCTTGCAACTTTGCCGTTCCTCATCCCCACTCCTTTGCTGGGCAATCAGCCTTTTCCTATCGTCTCCAATCACTTTGGAACCAAATATCCTCTTTCCTCTGGTTCAGTGCATTTCCTGACTTCCTCAGGCATCAGCTGAAACTCCTTCCTCCCCCTGCTCCTGTTTTCAATCCACTTGACTCTTCCCCTTGCATTTGCATTCTACCTAGCTGTAGGGGTGGCTGAAATGCCTTTTTTTTGCTTTTACTTCATTGCTCATTTTGCATGTACTCCAGTCATTCATTTGTTTTCTCTGATTACTCTTTATTGCAACTGCGGAATGTGTCTGTGCTGTATATTTTGTATCCCCTTTTTCCTTCCCCCAGGTCACACCTGGAAACAAACTACAGCTCAATGTGCCTTTCCTGGTCACAAATTTTCAAATAAATCAGGAAAGCAGACCTAAAAAAGAAAATGTCAGTGCTTTTTTTTTATTATTCAGTAAGCGAGTGATGAGGATCCCTTACTAAATAATTTTGGTGAAATACTAGTTCATTTTTCTATTCAGATGTCTAACACACTTGATCTAGAGTTAGCAATGATCTGCCAGAACTATATCTTCTCTATATATTCAAAAAATAACAAAGGCAAAAAGAAGCTATTTAACTGTGACTATTTTTATGTTTCCTTGTGCGTGCGCAAGAAACATTATGCATTGCTTCAAAGAACATTTCAGAGGTGTGACACAGACTAGCCCAATGCAGGGCAATCTACATTAGGCTCGTCACTGACAGATCAATGATCACGCAAGCAGAGTATGACCGTGGTTACAGTTTCATGGGCGTAAACTTTGTGTACTTGAAAGAAATTAAGCACTCCAATGAGAGTGAGTGCTTCAGTACTTTCATTTGCAGAAAGCCAGCTAGCAAGCAGCTAAGCAGCTCTATGTAAATCACTGCATGGGAGGGCCAAAGTCCAATGTTCAATGTGCTCCCCCTTCTTTCTTTTCCCACTCCTGCCTTTTGTGCCCCCTGCCCTTTTTTCTCCAGTGACTACAATGATGGGCAACTGGCACAACACGCCCGCCTCCATGACCAGCCATTAAGTTTCAAGACTGTCATCATCCCTCCTACCCCCCAGTAAATAGCAGCAGCCCCCCTGCACCCTGCAACCCACAACCAACTGTAAATTAAAAAATAAGGCAACCGGCACAGACCGCCTCCTCCATGGTCACCTGTCTTCTTGTGAATAAAGCCACTCACGATGCTTGATTGCATAGTAAAACCAACCCTCCCCCCCAAAAAAACTACAATGATGGGTCATCAGCACAGCCCACCTGCCTCTACAGCCAGCCACCAAGTTTCAAGACTGTGGTCATCCACCCCCCGGTAGTAGCAGCCCACAACATCCTGCACCTGACAGTAAATTAAAAGAGAAGGAAACTGGCACAGCCCATCCTCCTCCATGTCCAGTTGTCTTCTTCTGAATGAAGCCACTTGCATGCACTTCCTTGCATAGTAAAACTGTTTTTGCGAGTAAGCGCATGCATGAGTACCTTCATTCAGAGGAAGGCAGTCATCTATGGAGGAGAGTGGGCAGTGCTGGTTGCCTTCTCTTTTAATTTACAGTTGCGTGCAGGGGGTGGAGCTGCTGCTACTAGCTACCTGGGGTGAGCGGGGGCTACCAGTCTTGAAATTTGAAAGCTAGCAGTGGGAGGCCGTGGTGGGTTGAATTTTGTGTTGATTGTTATTCTAAATCAAGTTAGATGAACTCCTTTTGTGACATATTTTGATTTTATCACAGTATTAAAAGTTTACTTTTGTTCTGAATCATCTTATTTTGTGTTCTTCTAAAGTATTTAGATGAATGTCATAAATTGCTTATTGATACCCTGCTACTGTTTTTATCCTTTATAATTTCATTCTCTGTATGATGTTGTTCAGTATCTTTGTATGCCCTGTGTATTACTTAATGGCATAAGATTTAAATGCAAATCATTTATATCGGAGCATACCAATTCCCCTAGTTTCCTGTGTCGGCATAGTCGTGTCCAGTTGAAGCAAGGTTTCTTGTTGTCCCATGTAAAATTAGGAATAATGCTTTTAACTTCTTTAAACCACAGCTCGGGCAATTCCCCTATTATAGCTTGTAGTATATATGATACAACTTGTACTGCTACCATTTTTACTAATGGTATTCTAATGGCATTCTTGATCATAAAGATTAAGGTATTTTACACCATGCTATGTTTTTTTAATTTTAGAATTTCGGTTGGAAGCTTCAAGTTTCATTTATTTATCTATATCTACTGTATACCTGTATCTATATATCTTTTTGGTGGGAAGTAAGTTTAATTCCTAAGTAATCCATACACTTTATGCAAAGCAGCTCTGTAATATTAGTAATGATTGTAGAGTCTGTTGTGTTAAATACCATAATCTCAGACTTATTTTCATTTATTTTTGTGAAAATTGTGTCATTGTTATAGTTAAATCCATAAGACTTTGTTGTGGCTTTGAAAGACTTCACAAAACTCAGTCCACATAGGCATTAGCCTGAATAAGATACTGTATTTTTAAACTTTTTCCCCATTTAATTATTATTGTCTCTGATCTTTTGTGAGAAGAGCTCAATTTACAAAGCAAAAATGAAAATAAAAAGTGATAGCAGGCCTCCCTGCCTTAGTCCTCTACCTAATACAACTTTGTTTGTTATTGTGCTGTTGATTTTCAGAGCTGGTCTTGATAAAGTATATAGCAGTTGTACTGTATTAATTAATCTGGCTCGAAACCTCATTCATGCAATGCCAATAATAAAAATGTCCAATCAACCTAAAAGTAATTTTTCACAGTAGATGGCAGTTTCATAAATACTGGTTCCAGTTCTGTTATTGTTTCATTTTTATTGGCCTGTTAGTTCCTTGGTTGATGTTCTTGATTTCCTCTCTGGTGTTAAGTACCATTTTAGAACTGTATGATGTAGTTTAGGACCCTTTCAGTCAAAGTCCTAAAGTATGACATGGATGCATTGTGCCAACAATTGAGGGGAGCAAGGGGCATAAACTACATCATACCATTCTAAAATTGTACTTACCAGCAGTTTAAATCAGAAACACCCACTATGATAACTAAAAAACCTGTAGAGAGGGAACAGTAACAGAACTGGTACCAGTATTAGTATTTAAAAAACAGCTTCTGGCCTCAGATGAATCACTATAAGGTTTCTGATTGCTGGTCGAATGGGAGACCACTCCCCTTTAGCCGCTTTCAGAGCACCACTGGGATTTCAGATAAAAGCGCCTTTAAATATGTTCAAGTCAGTAAAGCCCTTACCTCCTTCTCTGCCTATGCCCCGTTGAAAGATTCAGTGGGTTTGGATGTATCCTCACTCCTTCAAATGGCCTCCCAACCCCACTCGGTTTCTACCTGTTATAAAACTCTACAAGTTTTGGATTCTGAGTTACCAACCGGGACTTGTTACTACTGGACGAAGGAATTAAGTATGCCTGAGGATCCTGTTCTATGGGGGAATCTCTGACATTCAATATACAGATACATAAAACAAGACAGGCTCAGGTTAATTCACTTTAATATTATGCATAATGTGTACCTCATGCCAGTGAAGCTGTTTAAAATGGGGAGATTGGCCTCACCACTTTGCGGCAAGTGTAAGGATGGCATGGGCTCACTTTATCACATGCTCTGGACTTGCCCAAAGGTGCAAGTGCTCTGGAAGTCCATTAGGAAAACCTTAGACCCCATTCTGGGACTAGAGACATTGTTTACCCCGGAGGTGTGTCTGTTAAGTTATCTCCACTTCGGCACCCCTAGAGTCAGAAAGGCACATATACTACTTATCTCTGCAATGGCTAAACTGGTTATTATGAGGCATTGGACTGAAGACAAACTCCCCTCTACAATGGAATGGTATAGGGAGGTTATGTTAGCGTTGCAATTGGAAAGGCATATTGCCTCTATGCAAGATAGAATAAAATCTTACTTATCAATTTGGAACAATTTGGAGGCTCTTTTAGCAGTATGGAAGCCCTGATGGCTTGGGTAACACTCTGGGCTCTGGTCTAAAGGTATATAATAGTGTGTGGCTTGGGGGAAGGGGCTTAGTTATTTAATCATTTTATTTTGTTTTGGGGGGGTTCTGGGGTTTGTTCAGATGATTTTATGTTTGGTGTTAATACCTAAATTGAAGGATTTGACACTTGGTATTATAGTTTTATTGCTGTATTGATTTGTTTTATTTGGTTTGTTGAAACTCAATAAAGTTTATTAAATTAAAAAAACAGCTTCTATTGGGGAAAATGATGTACAGATTCAGTTTAGTTCTCTTTTAATATAGTCACTAATGTAGTGGACCCTTTGAATCCCTGTGTGGATATTTATTTGAGGTAAAATCCTGTTTGTTCATTATTTATCAATTTTAGTAATAGTGTAATAATTCTATTATCTAGTATTTTTGCTAAAAGTTTGTAACCATTATTGAGAATCACTACAGGTCTGGAGTTGTCTGCCCTCTTTTTCATATTTTCCCAATTTGGGAATTACTGTAATTGTAATAGATTAATGGTCATAAGCCTCCGAGGAAGGGTTTGATTGGTCTGAAAGATTAGACAGTGTTTCCTTTTTGTAACATCTAAGTTGGTCCAATAAAAGGTAGCAAACTATTTGCTTCTGGTAACAGATTTAAATGAATATGGAGGGGTTTTATGTATTTCATTAAATAATTGTTACACATATTTAAATAAAAAATTCTGAAATTTACAATAGAATTCAAAAGTGAATCCATCACTGTCCATTTTTTTTTTGTTACATGGATGAGATTGTCTCCTCAAATTCAGCCTTTGTCATTCTTTTAGTTTCCTGTAATTCTTGTGATTTTACAGTGACCATTACAGATTCACGATAATTCTTAATTTTCACAATTTTTATCTCTGGGTCGCTTGTGTATAGTTTGTTATAGAAACACAGGATTTGACAGCAGATAAGAACTGGTTGGCCCAGCCAGTCTGCTCGTTTTCCCTACCCACATTATTACTGCAGACCCTACTTGATCTACAGCTTTTTCTTCCTCCTCCTTCTTCCTTTCCACTACAATTCTCTTGCACCTATCCCATGCGTTCTTGAAACCTATCACTGTTTTCACCCCCACCATAACTGCTGGCAGACTGTTCCAGGAATCCACCTTTGTTTCCCCTCCTATATCTTATTTAACCCCAAGAAGTATTTAAAAGTTTCTATCATACATATCCCCTCTCCCTCCTCTCTTCCAGGGGATACACATTGAGATCATTTAGTCTCTTCTCATAGGGCTTTTGATGCAGACCATGCACCATTTTAGTTGCCCTCCTCTGAACTGCCTCTACTCTGTCTATGTCCTTCCAGAGCTGTGGTCTCCAGAACAGGAAAGAGTACTCAAGATGGGGGTCTTACCAGTGATCTATACAAAAGGAACACCACCTCCCTCTTTCTGCTGGTGATACCCCTCCTTTTCTACTCCAGCATCCCAACTGCCCTCTCAACTTGCTTGTTGCATGGCCTGGCTACCTTTAAGTCATCAGATATGATTACCCCAGGTCTGTTTCTTGCTTGGTAATTGTCAATATCACTCTGTTCATTTTGGACTACACCCCTAGGTTTCTGTGCCCTAAATGCATTTTTCTGCACTTTTTGCATAGAAACCCAGTTGTCATACCCTTGTCCACTCCTCAGGTTTTTTCATGTCTCTGCTCATCCTTTCCACAAATCCCTCGAGTGTACACTCAATTGCGTATTTTGGTGTCATCCACAAAAAAGGCAGACCTTCCCTTCTGGCTCATCTGCTATGTCACTTATAAAGACTGATCCCAGCACTGATCCCTGAGGCACCACACTGGTCACCCTCCCTTCTTCAGAGTAACTCCATTTACCACCACCCTCTGTCAACTATCTCCTGACAAATTTCTTATCTAGTTTACCATCTTTGGACCCACTCCTAAGTTACCCAACTTGCTTACTTGTCTACTATGTGGAAAGGCTTGTCTCCTATGAGGAACTACTAAAAGAACTGAATATGTACTCTCTAGATGATAGAAGAGAGAGGGGTGATATGATAGAGACTTTTAAATACCTCAGAGGCATGAATAACATACAGAAGGGAAGCATTCTTCAGAAAAGGCCATGCCCAAGGATGAGAGGACATGATATGAGGTTGGTGGAGGGGGCTCAGAGGAAATGTCAGGAAGTACTTCTTCATGGAAAGGGTGGTTAATGCCTGTAACAGACTATCAGTAGAGGTGATGGATTCAAGCACTGTGGAGGGATTCAGTCATGCATGGGACAGGCATGGGGTGTCTTAGAATTTGGAAGGGAGGGAAGAAAAGAAGCGTATTAAGTAGGGTCTGCTGTGAAGGACAAGGAACTGAATTTTATTGTTTCTCATAGGGCAGGCTGGATGGAACCGAGGGTCTTTATCTGTGAACAAATACTATGTATCAAACTATGGAATGGTATTGAAAGCCTTAATAAAATTTAGGTAGGCCACATCCACCACTCCACCCTGATCTAATTCCTTTGTCACCCAGTTAAAGAAACCTATCAGATTCATTTTAAAAGACCTCCTGCCCCTAATGAACCCATGCTAACTGGGGTCTTGTAATCCCCTTGATTCCAGATAGCCTGCAATCCCTTCCTTCCACAGCTATGTCAATAAGTTTCCCACCACCAGTGTCAGACCAACTGTCCCATAATTGCCAGCCTCCTCCCTGCTATCACTTTGTGCAGTGTGACTAAATTTGCCCTCCTCCAGTCCTCTGGAACCACTCCAGTTTCCATTGAGCTGTTAAATAAGACTGTCAGAATGCAACCAGTACCTCACTGAGCTCCCTCCATACCCTCAGATGTACTTTGTCTGGCCCCATTGCTTTTTCTACCTTCAGATTAGTCCCTTCAGGCCTCTGTCCTGCAAAAAATGACTAGTGTCCACCTCACTCCTCCAAATTTTCTGTTAATTTTGTGTGGCACATCCCCTTCTTCTTCCTCTGTGAACACTGAACAAAAGTATCTGTTCAGTATGTCTGCCTTTTCTTGCTCTGACTTTGCATGGTCCCCCCCTTCCATTTTTCCTATTGGGTCATAATGTCACATGCTTAATAGCATACATTATGGCTAACCCAGATACAGTGCAGTGTTATACACTATTGGTGTACACTGCATATTTACTCTACACAGTATTGCACTAGTAGCGCTTTTCCACAGAGGATAAGACCTCTGCTGGGAGTGGGTTCCAATGAGCAGCTGCTGTGGCTCACAGGACTGAGACACAACAGTAGGAACCCAGGCACTGTGTCTGGGACTGATTTTGATTCCCAGTCCCAGAAACATGTCATTTTTCCTGACTTGTGTGCCTCTCGAGTTGGCCCTCCCCGGAGTTGAGAATCTTTAGTGGGGGGGTCCGGGGGCACAGCCCTCCATAATGGGGCATGTGGGGGCAGAGCCCCCCACAGAAAAAAGACATGCCTCATGGCATAAATCACGCTGTATTGGCAGCACAATTGTGCCATGCGGCATAATATCTTGTGACATTATAACCCTGTGCCTCCATTTTTAACCTTAGAATCCCACCCCTGGTCTTCCTTTTTTCATTTATATACCTAAAAATGTCTTGTCCCCTTTTTGATACCTTGTGGGTTATTCTTTCTTCAGTTTGCACCTTTCCACTCCTTACTGGTTTCCCTACTTCCACCTGTTTCCCCTGATACACCTCTCTATCCTCCCCCTCTCTTATTCCTTATACTTTCTGAATGTTACCCTTTTAGACTTTACCTTTTCAGCCACCTCTTGCAAGAACCATAGCAGTTTCTTTTTCCTCTTGCTTTTGCTCACTTTGATGCAAAGGTTTGTTGCCTTTATTATGCTCCCTTTTAACTTCATCCACTGTTCCTCCACACCACCCAGGTTATCTTCCCACCAGGTCATATATGAGGAATTCACCTAGCTTTATAAAATTTGCCCTTCTCAAGTACAGGACATTTGCCCTTGTGTGCTTTGATTCAGCTGCCATCCTTATATTGAACACACCATATGGGGAATAATTGATCTCCAGGTGGTCTCCCATGTTGAAGTCTACAACACTGTCCCTGTTAGAGAGTACCAGATCCAGTATTACCCCATCATGAGTGGGTTCTCTGACTAGTTGCCTGAGGAATGCCCCCATGTAGAGAGTCTGGATGTGCCTGCTTCTAGCTGAAGCCACTGCAGAGATTCTTCAATCTACATCCAGCAGGTTGAAATCCCCCAGCAGCACTTCTCCCCTTTCGGCCATCTTGCCAATGCCTTCCAGCAGTACCTTATCTAATTCCTCTCCCTGTGCTAGAAGTCTGTAGATCACTCCATTGTGCATATTTGCTCTATTCACCATCTCCAGAGTGACCCACAATACTTCTGCCTTCTCATGTAATCCCTGTACCTTGGTTACTTTTATGCTTTCCCTCACATAAAACACCACACCCTCTCCTTTCCTTCCCACCTTATCCTTCCTGAACAGAGTACAGCCTAATATGGTCATGTCCCAGTCATGGTTTTCAGTGCATCATGATTCAGTAAAGGCCACAATATTGAGATTGGCCTCTGCCATGATGGCCTCTTGTTCTGGAATCTTATTTTCTAGACTTCTATCATTTGCATAAATGGCCTTCCAAATTTTGCTTTGCTTCAGAAAACGGCATTTCTGAGGTGTGTTATGCACTAGCCCAATGCAGAGCAATCTACATTGGGCTTGTCCCTGACAGACCAATGACCACGCAAGCAGAGTATGACCATGGTCACAGTTTTATGGGCATAAATTGTGTGTACTTGAAAGGACTGAAGTGCTCCAATGACAGAGAGTGCTTCAGTACTTTCATTTGCATAACGCCAGATGGCAAGCAGCTGAGTGGCTTTATGTACATTACTGCATAGGAGGGCTGAAACCTGAGGTTCAATGTGCTCCCCTTCTTTCCATTCCCACTCCTGCCTTTTGCGCTCCCCTTTTTTCCTGTGTCTGTGCTCCATTCCTGTTTTTGTTGACTGCCCCTGTCAAAAACAATTACTAACCTTAAGTTGTGATTCATCTAACATAATACACCCCTGCCACATACACCATGCAGGGAAACATTCAGCATTGACAAATGTTTGTTAACTTACAGCAGCCCACGTTAGTATAGGAGCATAGTCACTCCCTTACTGAATCCAAAACAGTCCTGCTATAGGTTTTACAGTTAACTTGAACTGCTGCATTAAGTCTATAGGGGGATATTTTGTTTCCAAAGTTTACAAATGGCATAGTTTTTGGGTTTGGGAAACAGATTTTGAAGACCCAATTTGCAAATTCCTAATTATAAATGTTAAACGTATCTGATGAATGTTCATCAGTATTTACTGACTACAGAAAAGGGCTGAGCATTCTTCACAATGTAAATGTATGCAAAAACTTATAATAATACCCTTCACTCCTAAGAATCACTTTAGTGACATTGTTAGCATTGGAATCTATTTAATTCAGGAGTGAAGAAAAGACGTGTTAATATTAGCATGAGAGTTTCTCATTGTGAAACTATTATACATTTCAACCTAAGATAGTGTAAAGAGTCACAGACCAAATACACATTGTGTAATTATGTAAAACTTAACATTTTTTGGTGACAAATACAGTAACTGCTTGCTTTATCATCTGCTGTCATGATTTGCAGCTGTTCTTTATAGTTTCCATGCATATGCCTGAGAATGTAGCCCTCTGCTGGCAGAAATTAATACAGTAAAACCAGGCTAAAGAAAACACAACTAGACCAGTTTAGAATCTGAGCACATACAGTATACCTACAGATTATGATTGTAGTACTCCAATGTCCCCAAAAGGTCATTCAACATTTATAGTAATTTTTTACTGCTCATAATAAAACAAGAAGAGGTAGATATTTTATTCAGCAAAGTTCAGTGCATCTAACAGCATTCTTTAGTCTACAAGTGTTTCCCATTCCCTTACTTCCCCCTTGCATGCTGGTAGCTCATTTTAAAAGCCCATTATGACACCCACTGGAGCCCCACTGATGCAGAGACCAAGACTCCACTGGTAATCACTAGTCTACTGGGGCAAGGTTCTTTAAAAATCACCTTCAATGCCTTTCCTCCAGGGCCAGACTTTCAAACTTGGTGTCTGTGGGGAAAAGGCACTGAAGGTGATTTTCAAAGAACATTGCCCCAGTAGGCTTTAGGGTCAAAATAACATCAACATAATAGCATGGTACAAAATCGTGTGTGATATATAGTGTGAGTCATTATAGCACTGTAATTTCTGTAGATTAAGTACCTGTCTGCTGTTGAGTGTGCAGTATTGTATTGCTTTGCATTGGGCTAACTGGGGTGGTTTATCTTTCTGTGCTGTTGGATTTCCTTACAGTGTAATAAGGAGGAGCTTTGTCTTGTGCACCACCGAATGCAGGGGGACTCTGCACCCTACACCAAATACAACAAACTCCACACAGTGCAGCACAGGACACATGACAATCTTACAACAGAAGTGCAAATCCAACAGCACAGAAATATGAACCACCCCAAGAACCTTACAAATCTGGATAATGTTGCTGAGGTAGTGGAGGTTGTCTCTATAGCCATACTTGTGGAGGCAGCTATTAAAGTGGAGGAGGCAATGCCACCATTGGCAGATCTCACATCTCAGGTTACAGATGAGTCAGTACTGAGTACTATGGATGCCACTGATATAAAAGTGAGACTGAACAGATGATCAACAGTGCAGAGCAGCAGTTGGAGGAAACCATGATGGAGTGCAAATGGCACCTCTTGAGACTCCTCACTGAGGAAGATTTATTTACTTGAGATTTGGTATCCGGGTAAGTCCACTGAGACAATTGCAGTCCCTTTTTCAAGGGTGACCCAGAAGTGCAGTATGTATACAATACAGAGCTTTAACATAGCAATGACAGTTACAATGGAAACATTTATATACTGTACAGTGTTCGATGATCCAAAGGATAATGATACAGACAGATACAACCACAGGTTTATGAAATAACAGACAGGTAGGTTACACAGTAGTGCGACAAATACATAACACATTCAAGAGAGTGCACTACAATATATAATTGTTAACCAATGATATCAGATACAAGAGGGCTAACCAATAGTAGTTATGTTTACATGTGAGGCACAGAGGGCAAGATAAGAAGCCAGGGTTAGGGGAAGATTGAGGACAAGAAATAGAAGAGCTGTTGGGGTAGGGGTTTAATATCACTGGTAGTGGGAGCTAGGTGTAGTGGCAAAGAGAAAAGAAAGCAAGTTGGATTGGAACTCAGGGAGGGTAGAGCATGACAGAATGGATGGAGGAAGGGAGTTCCAGTCAGACACAGCTGCGTAGGTGAATGATTTATGGGCCAAAGCTAAAAGGGGAGGGAGGCAGATCTCAGGGTTTGTTGAGGTCTTAGATGAATAGACTCACTGAGGCAAGGAGTTGCATACCTTAGTTTAGATTCATACGATAACCAACCCAGGGAAGACAGGACAGTACAGTGGTGGTGACAGGCATTGACCCCAGGCAAACCTACCCACCCTATGGGTAAGCATGTTTGAGGAGCAATAAGGTAGTAGTGTTAGTTGTGAGCAGAAGCAGAGCACCATAAGATAGAAGTGGGAGAAGAGAGGAGGATGCAATCGTATGACTAGAGACTGAGATGAAGAAGGGGTGGATATGATAAAGGAGGCCTAGCTTTTGGTTCAGAGATTTTGATTAGGATGGAGACATGAACATTAAGGTAAAAGGATCATCAGAGAAAAACTCAGGCAAAGTTTAGCTGCTGGTTGGCTGCCAACAGTGCCGAGATTAGTTGTGGGGCAATCAGCAACTGAAAGTAGAACTAAAGATTTCATTCTGTCCCAAAATAATCAGCAAAGCTGTTCTGTTAGACGTGTCATATTGAGGAAGGGCTGCCCAATGCTGACTCCACTAGTAAAGGTAGCTCAAGCTTGGTACACAAATGTGGCCTTGGAGATGACCATATGGACTAGGGCAGGAAAAGGCATGAGTGGCTAATGGGTGTGGGCCCTGCTGCAGTCATAATTATGGTCAATCCCAGGATGATTGAATGGCCTTTGTCCCAGAGGACGTGACTCTGCAAGGGAATGCTCAGATAGGAAATGAGAAAGGGAATGTCCTCCAGTTACCTACTAGGGCTTTTGTATCAAGTGTGGAGGGGACTGGATTACCAAGGACACCAGCCACAGACAATGTGAATAATATACAAGACTCTGACCTGAATAATTCCATAGATCTTGACCAGCCCTTACTATTTAGGAAGGGGAGTAATGAGTTTGAGACACCAATGCCAGAAGAGGTAAGACAGGAATAGCACCTCACAGGTGAACAGCAACTGTTCCCTGATAAACTGAACAGTTCCTCTTCTATGCATAGTGAGAAAGACATAGCAGCACCTGCATGTACCTGTGAATATGTACCTGTGAATATTGGAATGGAGATTGGTATTGCAGCAAAACCTGGGAATCTCCTGCAGAATGTGACCGATATGGATGCTACAAAGACTGTGCATTCTGCACATTAAGGTACATGGAGATACACAAGTAATGGGGTGGGGAGGATTGGAGACTGCTGACAAGGGTATAGTAGCAAGGCATGCAGACAGCTGTAAGGGTCTCCCTAATGATGAACACCGCAGGCCTCCGGGTATGTGGAATATTATGCAGGCCACAAGTACTGGTACTAGGCATGGTGCAGCAGAGAAGGAAGAGGTGGGAGACTTCCTTCCAGGGCTTGATACCATATCCAACAGTATACCCACAGATTTATGGGAGACCAAAACCAGCCTCCCTTGAGGATAGTGGACCTCTTTTTAAGACCAAAAGAAACCGCCCATAGACAGAATGCTATTAGACTTAAGTACAGAAGTGGTTTGGATACTACCCCGGAGAAAGTGCATATTGCAAGAACATTACTTACAGACTTATTGTCTTTTTATGCTTCAGAAATCTGTGCACTTAGTAATACCTCTAGGGATTATGTATATATCTCTTTTAAGACCCTTGTGTGGTGTGAGAGATTCTGAAGAAAGTATCAGGGCCCCAATATATACCTCATTCTGGTCTGCCTTCATGGCCATACCACTCAGAAAACCTGCTACTAAAATTGCTGCAATCTTGTTAAAAACAATTAAGTGATAAATGGGTCAGATGCCCTGTTTGGCTTAAGAAATGGAGTGAGGTTTTAGAGCAATGCACTCTGATTATTGATTTTAAAAATACAAGAACAGGAGAGTGGAAAGTTAAAATTGTTCTGAGGCAGTCAGACATGGGTTTAATACATCTTCCCACTAGTTTCTATGCATGAAGAGATTGTGGTCTCTGTTTTGACTCATGGCAACTGAAGACTTGCCATAGGTGCGGCTAACAGCAACATTTGATTACTGCTTGTGACAAGGTTCAGTGTGTTGTATGTTTGGAGTACAGGCATGTGAGTCTCTACTTCTCAAACCCCTACAGATGCAACCTCTGCAAAGAGGCCAGCCACTCCCAGTATCAGTGCTCATGGGTAGATAACCCCTCACAGGTGAACAGCAACTGCTCTAATCAGGACACCTTCTAGAAACAGGCCAAGCAAATGGCAGTGAGACTATAGGAGGGGGATCCCAACTCCAGAGAGTCTCACCTATCCCATTGGTACTAGAGGTGACTGACGCTCTCAGCAAAGAATGATCAGAGGCTGGTGGTAGTAGATTCCAGGCAACCAGTCCAGAAGTAATAACACCCTTCCCCTCCTCCTGTAACTCTCCCTCCCCATGTTGAAACCTCGGATCAGGAAGAGTGGGTGGCAGAGACCACAGAGATACCTGTAGAGGTAGCACAACTCAATACACCTTTGAGACTCATCATAATGTATCAATGGAGTAGATGCCCCCCTCAACACCCTGATTATGGAATGGTGAGCAGCTACCAGATATAGAAGTAAGAAAACTGTGTCTCCCAATCTAAAATTTGAGATGGGGTGTTCCTCCCTTGAACATGAGCAATAGGTTTGATCTGTTGTCTACAGCTACCCAGTGGAGGGAAGAGGCACGCAAGGAGGAGGAGTCTGAGGTCTCCTAAACTGCTTTGTCTTTTAAAGAAGGTATGTATGATACCATAGGTGGTGAAAAATGGACCTACTGGGTGGGCCAAGGGGTCCTTATCTGCCATCAAATTCTATATTTATATGTCAAATATAGATGGCGCTCTCAACCATTAATTTCTAGGAAAAAAAACAAGATCAAGTTAAAAAATCAGAAGTGGCCAATCATGGTGTGAGAAGTAAGGCATTATATATTTTTCCTTTCAGTTTTATAGGGTGCATGCCTAGGCTTGCTTAAAATGGACACTTGTAATGTTAATAGTTTACAGAACTTGCATAGGGACACCACTTTGGCTGTTATGCATGATATTGTGGCAGAAATGTCTTGTTTACAGAACACCAGACTGCAAACTTTGACAGATATTTCTCAGACACAGAGGTACTGGCCCTGAGGTCCATCCTTTTAGTCATAGGGAGATGACCCCTGTTCAGGAGTGGATATTTTGTTAAATGTTACATCCTTTTCAGTCACTAGAATGGTTAATGCTGTGCCTGGGAGAGTACTCATATTGGATACAGCCTTGAGATCTGTTAATCCTAGAATTTTTTAATAAATGCTCTGCAGACTAGAACCCAGAGAGCTGAATGCTTTAAAGTTATTCAGCCCTATTTGTAGACCAACAGAGGTGTGATCCTAGAAGGGGATTTCAACTGTAGATGTTTGCCTAAAGACCAAATGGGCCAAACACAGAAACAATTTTGTGATGCTCACTTCTTAAAACAAATGGAAACAGCTAATCTGGTGGCTATATAAGGTATGCATCTAGACTGTGGCCATATTTTTCACAAAGGTTCAATATCTACAGGGTTAGACTACATTTTTACTTCTCATTGTTTGGAGCTGCAGTCCACAGTAGTTCTTCTATTAGAAACATTGAGCCATCACATGGTAGTGTATAAAAAGCCCAAAGAGGAAACGGAAGCGGAAGCTAACTATACTGCTGTTAGAAGATCCTGAAATCCAAAAAGGGTGGGAAGGGTTAATTACTGCAATGGGAATGACTTAGTTTTTTATGACTCTTTAGCTGTATGGTGGAAGGATACAAAAACATACTTTAAGCAGTTTTTTCTTTTCCAAGGGAAGAGGAAATCTAGAGATAGTTATATGTCATATTTAGACTTAAGAACTTAACTGATTTCCCAGCAAAACTTGAGAGTTACCAGGTTAAGGAACATATTAAAGACATTAAAGGACAGATGAAGGGACTTCAGCATGAAAGTGCGAAATATGTGAAGGCAGAACTCAAACTTGCTACTCAAGCAAAAAAATCAGCACTTGACATTTTTACTGGGTGTAAGGAGAGGGTAAAACATCATAACTTCATGAGCCTCCATTCAGAGGGAGAGGCATACCATTCAGATAATGTTGATGTGAGGGGAATAGTAGAAGCATACTTGTGACATCTTTTGGATCCCCTGTTATGCCCTCTAGGGACCCAGATGATTTTTTGACACTTCATACAAGGACGAGTCTGTCCCCTTCTGAGGAAGCACCTTTATGTAAGCAAGTAGGGGTAGAGAAGTGACTTAAACCATGGGGGGATTAACAAATAATATGGCCCCTGGTCCAGATGACCTACCAGTCGAATTATATACAGTATATATTAGGGAAGGACATTTTGGCCCTGGATTTTAGCCTACAAATACATTTCGGATTGTCATTCTATACCTGGTTCTTTGTGTATGTTCTCTTCAGTATTTTTATTTAAGAAAGGCAATGGTAGGGAACTGAAGAAATGGAGGCCCATTAGTTTGTTGAATGTGGATCTCAAGATTTTGTTAAAAATCTTATACTTTCAACTGATGTAGATTATAGGGAATTTCATTTCTCCCTCTTAGACATGTGTTCTGCCTGACAGAACTATTGTGATCAATCTAATAACTGTTAAAGAAGTACTTGAAAGGAGTAGCAGAGGGACGACTGAAATTATTTCCCCACTTTGGACAAAGAGAAGGCTTTTGACCAGCTGTCCCATGATTGTCCAACAATTTTGAGATTTTTTGGGGGACCCAGATAGGTTTATTGAGTTCGTCCAGGATCAGTATTTGAAGGCAAAGATGCAGCTGGTAGTAAATAGATGTAAGGGAGAAATTATTCACATACGCAGGTGTGAGCTGCAAGGCTGCCACCTTAGTTACATCCTTTACATTACTGTATGTGCATCAATATCTTACTACGCAAGATCCATTGTTTCAAGAAGGTACATGGAGTCGTCCTACATCCTGGGGATTTTTCCCTGAAAGTACAGGCACACTCAAATGATGTTATACTATCTGTAGCAAATACTGCTTCTGGAATACATGCAACATCACTGATTCACCAGTCTTTGGAGGTAGCGAGGTCTAGATGAAACTACAAGAAAAGTGAATGGTTCCTTTAGGTTGGCTTAGAAATGAGGACTCAGCTTTAACTGTTTGTAATATTCCTTGAGTTGCAACACACATCCTCATTTTAGGAGTTTATTTTGGACATGGGAATATGGGGTGGCAAAACTGGGAATTAAAATTGGCAGATAATGAGCAGAAGGTGGCTAGATAGAAAGAGCTGGCCTTTTTTTTTTTGTATTATTTATTTATAATTTTTCAGTGCATAGACAAAAAAGTCATAACATCATAGGGATAGAGCATCCACAAAATAACACAGCATTGACAGTGCCATTCAACATAGGTCAACCCCTCCCAAATAATTACCGCCTAGGGGGAATAAACCCATATATTAATCCATGACATTACCCCAATCATACAGCCTAAGAAGCATATCAGGGAACCAGGGCTAACTTACTTATCTAATCCCCATTATTAAGCGAACCAGTTTGCCCCACTGGTTCAGTTGGTTCCCCACGTAGACATATACCTCTTATATTTTAACCAATATTCTCCCATTCTCCCAAAGCCATCTATATCCAAAAATAATACGACTAAAAGAATAATTTGTCTCATGGGCAAAAAAAACATACAGGCACCCAGAGAAATAAAAAAACCCAGAAAAGTCAGTTCAAGTCCCATGTAGAAGTCCAACCAGTGCCTAAAGCCCCATGCACTTTTAAACTAAATAGATCAGCTTACGGTGACTGGAGTCCAGAGTCTAAATCTTAGCTGGAGCATACCCCTCACAAACCTAAAGCCAGCTTACAGCTTTGGTAAATTCCGGGGTCCTCACCCCCCGAAAACTTGGCCTCCTCCTCCTCCGTCTCCAACTCCTTCTCGATGGTCCTCATCAATTTCTCGGTGTCCCTCGGATCATGAAATTGATATTGTCGCCCCTGCCAGTTAAGTCTCAGTCGAGCAGGGAATAGGAGCTGGTGTTGAATTTTGAACTGCCTCAAACGACTACAGATTCCATCGAACCCTTTCCTCCTGACACGAGTGCCAAATGCCAAGTCTGGGAAAATTTGAATGTTACTGTCCCCGAACTTCATGCAATGCTTCCTCCTGGCTTGGGCAAGTATCCGGTCCCGATCTCCGACTCCCGTGCACACCACCAGGAAAGTCCGAGGCGCCTCCACGTCCTGTAGATTTCGTCTGGGAGAAATTCTGTATGCTTTCTCGACCGCCAACGTGGGGATTTCCTCAGCAAGTCCAAGAATCTTTGGGAGCACATGTCTGATGAAGTTCACCGGGTCGTCACCTTCTGCCGATTCCACCAGACCCAAAATACGTAAATTTCGTTCCCGTGCTTGGTTCTCAACTAGCTCAAGTCTCTGTTGCAGTATCATGTTCTCTTTGATCAATTTTGTAGAGGCATCGTAGGCTTTCGTTATCAGGGATTCCGAGTTCAGAGTCGACGTCTCACATTTATCCATTCTAGCTTCTAATTCTGTAACTCGCGGAATTAAGGAGTCCAATTTTCTGTCCATCTCCTGGACCGATTTAACCAGTTGGCTGAGGGTCTTCTGTATGGAGTCCAGAGAAGCCCCTGTCAGCCCCGTTTCACTTGGGGCCGAGGCCTCCACGTTTTCTTGAGGCCTCTCCTCCTTTTGCCTTTGGGTTTTCTTCGGGGCAAAAAAATCAGCTGAGGGCGCCGAGGCTCCACGGTTTTTCCCCATATTCATGGACTCCAACACACCACCAAACGCTCACCGTACTTTGTCTTCGCCCACAATGTCCAAAATATAAGTTTTTATGTCAAAAACAAAATATAGGCCTAGGAGCTCAGGAGAAGAGCTGCTTCCACAAAGCTGCTCAGCAGTGCCCCCTCGAGCTGGCCTTTTGAAGAAAAAGAGGGTTATGTTGGTAAAACCCTATTACTTCCTAATTTTCTTTCTAAACATTTCTTTCCCCTGTCTGTAGTTATAGAAGCAAGGATAGTGTGATTTTTCAATTAATTTGGGAAAGAAGACCGAATCCCATTAAATAGAATTGTACCTATCTTCCAGTGGAGGGAGGGGGCCTGGGGATGGTAAACCTCATGATTTCCTTTTGGGTCGCTTTTGGTTTTATAAATTTCCATGCTGTTCTTCAGGTTAGTGTTAAATTATGAGCACCATGGGTGAAAAAAAAAATGGGTTCAAGTCTTTGAAACTCACTGGGCACTGGGTTGTACTAGATTCCAAAACAAAATGTTTTGGGTGACTTACTAGTATACATAAAATGTCATGCCAAACATTAACAGGGAGGAAGGTACCAGTAGGGTTTGTTAAACAACTTTCCTGTAAGCAGTGTTACAAGAAAATAATAAACCTCAACTTTACTTCACTATTTAAACTACCTTAGTGCCCAAAACTGCAGTAAGCAGGTCGCTCTTTGGCAATTGCAAGATATTAGACTCCCTGTATATTTATGGGATGTAGCGTGACTTTGTTGTCATGGTAAGCTTGGCATTTGGACTGCTCATAAGCACAAGAGTCTTGCACAGCATTACTGCCCCAGGGATGTGTGTGTGGGGGATAGCCAGAGATGCAGCCATATCTTTTCATTACCAGTCCATATATCACTACCTTTTGGAATTTGTTTGCAGTCACATGGGGAAGAAGCAAGATTTCAGGCTCTCACCTATGAAATGTCATGTTTGAATTTGATCTACATACATATAAACGATACCATATAGGCAAACTACAGATACCAATCTGTAGTGTCCCAAAGTATGGGGCCCAACAGAAAATGTAGTATGAGTAGCATAAGGGTGATATAGGAAGTGTAGGGGTGCAGTCAGTGTGCCCCCCCATTACCAGTCAGTAAGACAGTTAGATATATGTTAAAAAAAGAAAGCTTTCTGTTTTGGGCTGCCTGCTCCTAATTAGACGCCCCCAGTTGGCGCAGTGGCACTGAGGGTTGAGGCACTGGATGCCACACCTCACACCATGCTAGTGACCTGGGTTCAAAAATGAGCTTGGGTTATTAGCGATTGTAAAGGGAGGGATGGGATCGAGCATCTGAGGGACTGCTCTCCTATCCCTGGGGAGGGCTGTGGGATCCCATCGCTTTGTAGTGGCCCCTGGTGACAACTGGGGCATTACCAGAGCTGATGCACTTGGGGGTGGAGTGCAGCAGATGTAGGCACATTGTGCCTCTGATGTCATTGCACATCCACACTCCAAAGGGACAACAAAGGAGAAAAAAGACTGGTCGCGAGCAAGCAGCTTGATAGCTGCGTTCATACCGCCCAGAGGTCTGTTGTGGAATCGTTCTGGGGGATTCTGGTCTTGGCACAGCATGAGAAGGCATGGGGGGCCTCCCAGAGGGTTGGGGAGCAGCTGTGCTGCACCCTCCATCATGCAAGTGAGCCTGCTGCCCTCCGGGCAGGGACAGCCAACTGCTGGATGCCCCTGTCAATCGTACCGCAGCAGAGGAGAGAAAAATAGATGCGGTAAAAAAAAAAATAAACCCCAAGCAGGCAGCATGAGCTGGGGCTGTCCATGCGCTGGGGCTGCTATCTCTGTCCAGTATGTGGTGCCTTTTCCCAAAATAGAGTGACTGTTGGGCACAAGCTCAGGGTTCATGAACTAGAACCCTGAATGTTTGAAACTAGAAGTACAGAACTGTTTTAGGCAGTTGGTTTTTGGGAGAGGATCAGATGGGTGTGCAGCAGGGACTGCAGGACGTAGCTGCAGTTGGTTGAAGCCAGCCAGCTGACTCTGTCTCCTCTCTGTAGTTGGTGTGGACTCAGTTAACCCCCCCCCTTTATTTTTAATAATTAAAAAAAGTTGAATTGTCCCTCAGTTGCAGCACCTACCAGTGTGGCCATATCCTCAGACAAGGAGCATTGGGTCAGCAATTCCTTGGGAGGAGCATTGGGCATAGAAAGTCCCCAAGGGAAGACCTCCTCCCACCTGCCTCCAGCAACCATGCTCCCCACCTTCTCCTCCCATAGTCTTCACCCTAGGCAGTGGTGAATTTAGCTATCCTGCAGCTCCTGCAGTAGCAAAACCCTTCTTGGCTGGCCACAGAAAAAAATGTAATATGCACTGCGGTAGTAATTTAACCCCTCACACATAAAAAAGAGTGACTTTTGAATTTGCTTTGCATTGACGTTATTTATTTCAGGTGTGAAGGGATTAAACTGGACAAGAAAAGTACAGCCTGCTTGCACAATTAATCAACAAGGAGTCTGTTCTGTGACAGCTGTGGGAGTTGATTTCCACTCAGATTTACAGCTAGCCTTGACATGAGCCTGTAGCTTCGTAAAAGAGCTTGCAATTCCTATAAAGTTTTTGCTTTCTTACTCTCTTTTTTCTGATTTCTAATCAGGTTTCTTGATATCAGGAGACAGCTGAGATGTTAAAGGGGATGCAACTTAGCTCTACAATTTAGGCAATTATGTGTACTAGGGCTGTGCAGCAGTATAGTGCATTTTACTCATTCTGTAGCTGTATTTTCATTGTTTTATCTTGGTATAATTTATCATGTCAAAAGCTTATTGTATTGACCTACATTTCTTTGCTTTATATTCAGTTTTGCTTTATATTGCTTTATATTCAGCAAGAATTCACAGAAGACACAGAGAAAACTATTGATATACTGATTGCTAGCTATGCCTTACAGTCACGCACAATGAAAATGATTTTGTGATATTTAGTTGATTGTGTTGTGGTTGTACAAGGAAGTGACAGACAAGAAAAAGGTAATTATGAAAAGTAGTGAAAACATTTACATGTATTTGTCTATTTCATATGTCTTTAAATCTTTTCACAATTGAAATGTTTCAAAAATATATTGCATATAAGCAAAGAAACTGGCTAACATGCTTTGGTGTTTATGGTGGTATTGTATACATACCATATGTATATGGGAATACTGAAGACAAGATATGGTGATGAGGTATTTTGGTTGCAGATAATCCCAGTGACTGCTAAATTATATTTGGGATACTCTGTCATGAGAAAAAAAGGTTTTGGCCAGATCATCTGGGCACAATCCCTATTTTGTTCTATGTTTATGCATGTTAAACCTCATGCAATATTAGCCACATGAAATCTGTGGTTGCATGAAGATGTATTGTTTAACCAAACAAAATTATAATGTTAATAAACCATGAATAAATGAAGTGTCCATATGAATGTTACTGTAACTTCATTTTCATTAAGTGGGAAAAAGGGGTCTATTACAGAAGAATCATTAATTTGATATTATGCGAAGCAGCATTATTGTTTTAATTTGTATAAAATATCTAAAATTAGCCTCCTTGTGGCCCACCACAGACATTGCATTGAGTGCACAGTAATGAACCCATAAGCATTGTTTCATCCAATAACCACACCCCTTTGGCTCTTCCCCTTTCTTTGGTTCCACCCTTTTATTCCATCCACAGGACCCTTTTTAAAATGCTGGATCTGTCCCTGACCCCAGGCCAAGGTGGTGAGTTGGTGGCAGCACCAACAGCCAGGTGCTCACTGCCAGAATTGATTATTTAAAAAAAAAAAAAAAAGTTGTTTCCAAGCCAAACAGTACCACAAGAGATTGCCATGGCTGTTAGGGGTCAGGGAAAGACCCCAGCAATAAGGGACCACTGAGAGTGGATATGTTTAAATTAATTTAAATTGTTCCATTAAGGGAGCCTATGGCAATGGGCCCAGTTTAAATAGATAAATAGCCATACATGAGCTCCTGGAGGTGAAGCTGGGGCAGAGTCAGGGGCAATTGGCCCTTTTAATTTAAATAAATTAATATTTATAAACAGCCTCCCAGAGGCAGAGCAAGTGCATAGTTAAGGGCTATAGATCCTATTGCAGATTAATAAATATTTATATAGGTAGCTTCCTGAGGGTAGAGTAAAGGGGTAGGGCAAACCCCATTCATAAACAAACTCTGGTCAGAGATGATACGGCTGTGCCGAGCTTTTATAAGCACCGCCGGAGCTGCAGTGCACAAGGTGGTGTCAATGACCAAACTTCGAATACGCAATCTGATTCAGCACTGCCATCTTGTGCACGGCAGTTGTCACTTCTGCAATTGCAGAAGAAAAAGTAGTGCCCCTGAAGTGGATGTATTTATGTGGCCGGCAGAGAGGAAGGGTTGCATAAACACAAGCATGGAAGCTGTGCCACAGCACTGTGGAAGCATACTGGACAGAGGTCCAGTCATGTGCTTCCACAGTGCTCTTCTGACATGTTGGCATAATGTCTGCAGAGCTCCACCTATGCAGTCATAAAAAGAGGCTAGTTTAACAATTTTTTTCTGTTTTATCTGCTTAAATAAATTGAGCACAGGGCATTGTGGCAATGATTGAGATTGCATTGGTTGAAGGGGGTTTATAAGTATTCTTTATCTCCTGACCATATATAGAGGTGGCCAAGAGCTAGAGTGGCTAGCAAGGCCAGTAAGAGGGCTAATAAAAGGGAGAGTGCCAAACAGGGCACCCAGGGCTGGCATCGTGATGAAGGTTCTACCTTGCCAAAATGATAACAGTGTTGTCGAAGTTCAGCATGGCAAGATCCCCAATGTCAACAGGTGGGGGGCTGTTCCCCCTGCACCCCCCTTCTTTAGATATCCAACTCCAAGTCAGAGTTGATTCAAAGGGGGTGTGAAAGATGATGAAGGGGCAAGATTCTGCCCTCGAGTCCTTAACATCGATAATGTTGAAATCTGTCAACATTTTCGATGTTAAGGACTTCACCATCCTAGAGTCATTGTCCAGTCGGCATACTGGGACGATTAAGGTGACAAAGCTTCTGATATTGTATTATCTGCTCTAAACTGCACCAACTGTATTATTTGCCCTGAACTGTGTCATTTGCCCTAAAAGGTGATATTTGCTCCAGAACTACGCTATCTGCCCTGAACTGTGCTATTCACCCTTGAACTATGTCATTTGTCCCTGAACTATGCTGTAGGGACAAAACCCTTGATGGAAAAAATATTTTAATTATATTTATTATTTTATCTGATTTTTATATTGGGACTAATTTCTGGCTAAGAGTATTGTTTGCATAAATTCCTATGAGAAAACAAAAAGTGTTAGTTATTTAAACCTTAAGACAAAGTATCTGGCTTTAATGCTTTAAAGGAAAATATTTCTGTTCTATAAGCAGCACTTTGCCATATGCTAGAGGAGGTCTAAAGGAATAGAGATGAAACTCCATTTTGTTTTTTAAGCCATAATATAAGTGGACACCTTCCAGGCTAAGCATGTAGTGCAGTGTTGTTCTAAGGGGGCCTGCCACATTCCAGAACTGTCTCTGTGATGTCCAAGCTTTGCATGACAGAGTTATAGGTAAATTTATAGGAAAGGCCTTAGATGGAGCTAGGTATCAATGACTATGATCAAGTTAAGAGATCATGTGACTGGCTGCACCAAGAAAGGAAAAGAAAAAAGTCATAGACTTTAAAAGTCCCATTACCCTGTATAGGAATAAGAAGTTTTATTCATAGTTTAAAGATGCAATGTACTGCCGCTATGAAAATCGGGCAGTTATTGGACAACAGTATGGTAAATTAGCTTACCAAGTTTTATAGTTGCAGAATGAGCATTCAAAAGTTATGAATATAATTTCTTTAATGTCATTTTCTTATTAGAAAACTAGACAAATCTAGTATCCTGTGATAGCTCACATCTTAGGAAGTCTAACGATGAATATTAAATCCGAAATTTGTTGCTATAGAGAGAAAGACCATCTAAACATTTATAGTGAATTAACTTTTCTGACAGTGATTGATGCCTTTAAGAAAAGAACAAAGGAAATAACTGTCTTAAAGAAGTTTGCTAAATTTATACAGTTCCTAATTATAGCAGGTATGCCAAAGTAACATCATTTTAAACAGAAAAAAATGTACTTCTGAAATCTGTAAATATTTTTTAGACATCTATAAAGGAAAAAGTTTGATAATGCTTTTATAAATTATAGATTTTATATTAAAGTTGACACCATCATGTTTGGTCTCAAATTAATCCTCTCCTTTAGTTGCGTCTAAAAATGTGAGTCTTATATATGTACAAAGGTGCACATAGATGCAAGAAAAAAAGTTGTTTTATATCAAAAATAGTTTTTAGGATGAGGTCATATTGAAAAAAAAGATGGCTTAGGAGGGGCTAATAGTAACACCCTCAAAGAGTGCTCAGACCAATCATAACTTGATGGTGATGTTGCCCAGTAAAGGGGATATAAATGGGATGCTGGCAAAGCCAGCCCAGAACTGTTTAATTCTTTGGTGTGTGAAGACCTGTGTTGGCTGTCTTGACAATTTTGGATGAACTTGGATTTGTACCAAAAACCTGAAGCCACACCTGCTTGGATCATTATTTGGGTTTTGACATTGCCACCGCAAGGGGGTGCTAAATCAGCCTCTGCAACTGACTGTTACAGAAAGGACATTCTTCCAGTATTGGATCATCAAGCAAGGCCTATGTTTTGCATACTGAGAATTTGGACTAAAAGTAGTGTCTTGGAATACCTGTTAAAAGCCTGAACAAGAGACTGACTTTGGAATTTACCAGCCAGCAAGCTTGCAGTGCTGTTGAATAGCAGTGAGTCCAGAGTTGTAGGTTCAAAAGCAGAAATTAACTGAAACAGAAAAGAGTCACAGAGTCCAGTTACCCAAAACAACATTGCTGTCCACAGGGAGCGATCTTTCTACAGACTATGCTGAATTACTAAAATCTTGTCTGATTCTTCCCACTAAATTCTGAAGTGACTTTTGATGATTTGTGACATCAAGCAAGAAGGATTCAGCCTGCATTGCTTCATTGATGTCAAAAGACTCTACAGTTCCAGGTTCAAGGGGAAAAAAGACAGCAGACTAAAGCCAAACTCACCACAAAGGACATTTGTCATCCAAAACCAAAAGTTCTCACCAAGACTTTAAAAGCTAAAAAGTAGAAGACCACATCTACAGATAACTAAAATATAAGTATTCCTTTATCTTATTATTAATACTTATTTGGCTATCTGGGGTGATAACTTAGTGCATTTTAGCTCCAAACCTTGGGTTTATGGTTAAGCTAGAATTTAAATCTAAAAATACCTATCACAGTACATACTATAAAGTTTAAACAAGTATCATACCAAGATAATCTGAAACACTAGTGTAATGAGTTGCAAGTTCTCATAGTAAAAAGAAAAGCTTATGCTATTTATAAGTATGCTAAAGAAAGAGTATAAACTGTTATTTATTATGCTGAATATTGCTTGATTATTTACACTGCTTATTGCTGAAATTAGTTTTATTTGTTTTATATGATTTACTTGATTTTCTAAAATTTGTGTTGTTTACGTTACAGTTTGTTTACATTACTTTTATTATGCTTGATATTTATGCTAGTTATGAATATTTAGGACTTGTACATATGTGAATAAAATATATTTATCTCTTATATAATCCAAAGTGTGGCAACAGTGTTTTTCACCGTCATTTTTGAATCCGGAGAGCATAGGATAATATCACATGTGAACATTTATTATTTTTGGTAATTTATGAAATTATTTTTGGGTATGGCCCGAGATGAATCCAAGTACATTCTTATAAAAAGTGATATTATAAGCCTTTGTTCTGACATCTTTTGGGGCTCATCCGGGATCTTTGTTAGTGAATAACAGCCCACACTTGGGTTGTACAAGAAATAAATATTATTACAGTTATTGTTTGCAAGTTACTGAATGGAATAAGTAATATTTTTCTGTTCTTGTTTCTCGAGGATTTAAAGATAAAATTACCCCTAGACAGTGAGAACAGACAGAAAGAAGTAATTGGCAGTAAAGCTACCAGGAAAAGGACTTTTGAAGTAACTCAAGGAAAAAATTTTGTTCTTTGTTTAAAATTGTTGTACATAAGCATTGTGATTACCATTGTTGTTTAAAGGGTATTATTGTTCAAGTAGTGACTATTGTTACAAAAACCATGTCAGTGCAAGGTTTATGTGCAAAAGTTATAAAATCTGAAGCAGTGATACATTCTCCAGTATTTTCCCAGTCTTCAGTTATGAGTAAGAAGGAAAGCATAAAAAATCTTGAAAGAATGAATGAAAAATATTTAGAGCTAATTGACCAGCTAAATCATGATCAAAAATGTTTAGCAAGGGAAGCAATACAGTTAAGGGAACAACTACAAGAAAAAAAAATCAGAATGTAGTAAATTCAGAGGCCAAGTTGAGCTATTAGAAAAACAGTTAGATGTAAATAATGTGAAAATATCTGATGGAGACTGTGTCCTAATCAACTTAAAGACTGACATTGCTGCCTTGAAAAACTTGAATAAACAGTTAAAAGAGCAGTGTTCAGCTGCAAAGGCAGAGATGGCCAAAATATTAAAGACTAATGAGAAGCTTAAGAAATGGGGCACAGCTTTGGAAAGGGAAAAAGCAAAATTAGAGCATGCTAATGAACGGGTTACCATGAGCTAAATGAAATGGTATAAATGCATAGTGATGTAAGAGAGCAATATGAAAGTGATCAGAAACAATGGAAACAGTGGTGTACCCTTTTGGAGCAACACCTCTATAAACTAGGAAAAGAAGTCAGAGATTTACAGGCCCAAAAAGTGATACCAAAAGCAAAAGTAAAAATCACGTAAAGATAAACGCATATGAGGAATCTGGCTCAGATGACTCCTCCCCTGAAAAAGAATATTCTTGTTCAGAAGAGGAACCACATGATAAGCATAAAAAGAGATGTAAAATTAAGCAAAAAGGAAGCTCTGATTCTGAAGGTGACTCATCTGATGGGTCCAGGAAAAATAAAAAGATTTCTGAAAAGGAACAGTGGTATTTAAAATCAAAAACTGTTACTCAAGCTTTGAAACTGGTAGGTGAAGATATAATTCTAAATCTGCAAAAGGAGGCATTGAGCAGCATATTCAAAAACTAAAAGAGTGTTTTGAATCTTTGTGCATAACTGATGAGGGGGAACAGAGTTTTGTGATTAGGTGGTCTGTTGATGATCCTCAAGCAGAGTGGTCAAGAATGTCTAGAGAAAGTAGGAACTAACCTGACAAATTGTATAAATTTCTAAAAAAGAAGTTTGGTGAATACCACACTAAGGGGCAGCCAGATGTGTAGTCTACCAAATGCGGTGTGGGGCTGATCAAAGTCTTAGGGAATATTATTGCAAGCTAAAGGATGTGTACTTTGGAGCAGAAGATCACTCAGACAGTGATTCAGATGACTTCTGAGATGCATATTACCAGGGTTTACCCCCTGCTATCAGACCACAATTGGCACTTGAGCTTAACAAGAGGTCCAGGGACATCTAAGTTTAGACTCACTATTGACTATAGGAAGTTAAGCCAACAGGTGCCTTTATTTCGCTGGCCCATGACATATTTGGATCAAAGTCTGGCCAAAGTTCAAGGTGCCAAATTTATTGCTATGCTAGATATAGCAAATGGATTCTGGACATTAAAAGTAGACCCAAAAGATCAATACAAACTGGCTTTTACCTTTGGAAGGAGACAGTACACTGTACACATGGAATAGGTGTCCTTTTGTGTACTTAAATTCACTGGCGGATTTCAATATCTTTCTGCACAAGGCCATGCCTGTTGTGGAGAGCACAGGAAATTTGGTTTATGTGTATGATATACTAATCAAAAGCAACACTTTTGAGGAGCACCTAGCTGAGGTCACCTATGTGTTAAACCAGCTCAAAGCCACTGGTGCCAAGTTGTTTTTACCAAAGGGGCAATGGTTCAGAGATAGGGTACACTATCTTGGGCAAAAGGTTGGTCCTGATGGGCTTTGTCCTCAGCATGCCAAAGTTGAGGCCATTCAAAAAAATTGGTACACCTAAAAGTTTAAAAGAGTTACATAGTTTTCTAGAGGTCTGTAACTACCCAAGACAGTTTGTCAAGAACTATGCAGAGATTGCCTATCCTTTCACCAGGCTGCTGAAAAAGACAGAACCCTGGGTGTGGGGGGGAGAGCAAGAGACAGCTATGCAAGCTCTAAAAGATAGTCTGAGTCAAGCACCATGTCTTGCTTACCCACAAATGAATAAGGCTTTTTATCTAGAGGTAGGACATACTAGTAGCAGCATCAATGCAGTGGTATATCAGAAACATGATTCAGACAAATGTGTTATTGCTTATGTGAGTAAAACCTTGAGTGATGTTGAGAAAAAGTTTTCAGATTGTGAAAGGGCATTGTTTTCCACTGTATGGGCAGTACAATGGTTCAAAACTTATATTTCTTGCAAAAAAAAATTGTTGTAGAGACTGGTCACCAACCCCTTACCCTTCTGGGGAGCCAAAAGCTTAAGGATGTTAATGTGTCTAGCTGCAGAATTGTGGCCTGGACCTTAGCACTCCAGGGCCTACCCCTAGAGGTTAAGTATGCAGAAAACAAATGGAATACAGTAGCCCAAGGTATAGCAGACCTGGAGATGCATAACTGTACTGTAGATGAACTTCCAGTACAAGACCCTGACCTATCTCCTGAGTTGGATATGGTGTACCAACATAACAGGCACCACCACTATGATGAAAATGTATGTGAAAATTTGCCTAGAGCCTGTGTTGAAAGTTGTTCATTCTGCCAAGGCAAAGACCGATGTTCTGGTTTAGGAGTGGTGTGGCAGGATAGTGTACCATATACTCCTATCAAGTACAAGCTCAGTCCTAAGTCTAACCAACATGCAAAATTGTCAGCCACCTATATAGCAGTACAGACTGCAGTACAACATAAGTTACAAGACATTGTAATTTGTACTGACTCTGATTATGTTAGGCAGAACTTCCTTACACATTTACCAGGGTGGAAGGTGAATGGTATGATCAATTCAAGAGGCAGTAAGGTGATGCATGCAGACCTTATCTTAGCCGTAGATCAGTTGGTTCAGGAACACAAGTTGGTTGTTTATTGGAAAAAGGTAAAAGGACACTCCAAAGTTCAGGGACCAGACAAAACAGGGAATGACCTAGCAGATGCTCTGGCTAGGGAGGGTGCTTTAAGTGGAGAAGAATGGAACTTTGTTCCTCCTGTCCAGACTAAGGTAGATGTGGTTACCCACAAACAAAAGCAGCAGGAACAGGAAAATAAGGTTCTACACTTGTATAGTGAAAAACCTGACTTTGATTTAGTAAAAATGCAACAGGAGGATGAAGTGGTAGGAAAATTTTATCATTTCATTAAGGATCCCACTAAAAGCATGATTTCTGACAATGACCTACAAGATAGCTGCAACCTGAGAGCCATGTATAACCAGAAAGACAAATTCCAATTAAGAAATAATCTCTTGGTAAGAATTGGTAAAAACCCACATGAGGTCCAATGTGTGGTTCCGTTAGGCCACAGGGGAATTATGTCACAACATGCCCATGATGAACCATCAGGAGCACATGGGGGGATAAAAGAACTTATGAAACCTTGAAAGAGATAGCCTACTGGCCCTACATGTATGATGATGTTGCAGGGTATGTACAAGGGTGTTTAACCTGTTGCAAGTTACAACCAGCCACTCCCAGACATAAAGCACCACTACAGTCAAAAGGCATCACTATACCTTGGGCAGACATCCAGATTGACTGGATTGGTCCTGTTACCAGATCTTCAAGGGGTAACCAATACCTTTTGACAGTTACTTGTCTGTTCACAAAATGGGTCGAGTGTATACCTGCTCCAAATAACACTGCTAAAACCACTGCTTTCTTATTAATAAACCATGTGTTTAGTCGATGGGGATTACCATTAAGAGTAGAGTCTGACAGAGGTCCTCATTTCACAGGAAAAGTAATAGAGAATGTGTGGAAAATTCTAGGAGTACAGAGAAAACTACATGTGTCCCACCATCCACAATCATCTGGACAGGTGGAACACACTAATCAAACAATTGTGTATATACTGAAGAAATATATCAGTTCTTCAGGAAAAGCTTGGGATGTAAAGTTACCACTGGTATTAATGGCCATACGGGCTACTCCTAATAAGTCTACAGGAGTTCCTCCTTTTGAAATGATGACAGGAAGACAGATGGTGTTACCTTTACATCTCCTGTATACCACAGGAAATGTAAATTCAGCACGCACCACTACTGCACATGATATGTAACCCATTTAAAACAGTATGTGCGAGAAACATTTGCATTTGCTCACAGAAACTTAGGAAAAAGTGCTGAAGCTTCTAAGTCATATTATGACATGAAAACTAGTCCAAAAGAGTTTCAAATTGGTGATAAAATGTTTTACTTTAACTACAGTAGAGATAAAGCCAAGGTCAAAAAGTTTCTTCCGAGTTGGCAAGGACCCTTTGTGATCACTGACAAAATGTCACCTGTAGCCTACCAAACTGAACTAAAGCATAAAAACACTAGAGAGGTAGTACCTAAATGGATTCATATTAATCAGCTGAGGCAATGTCGTGAATGCAATAAAACATGGAAAAATGTTCTAAATGAATCTATGACTGGTGATCAGGAATTAGAGTCTAGCTAAAATGTCAGTTGTAATGCTGATTTTTAAAGGCAATAAACAAAGAGAATTTGTTGTATTGAAATGTTCAACAATGTAAAAAATGCTATGTTGAAAGTGTACATAGTTGTAGTCATGTTTAATCATGTTAGTTCATGTAGTACTGTACTCACATCTATGCAAAAATAGTATGTCTCCACTGATGTAATCTAGTGATGTCACGTCTATGATGTCACATGTGATGATGTAATGTACTGATGATGTCATAAGTTACTGCATGATGATGCAATGTTGTATTTTATGTTTTGTTTTCCCTGCAATGCTTAAATTTATATATCCATATATAGTAGGATTATTGTTTTGAATTGCAAATGCATTTTTGGGGTGCATGTTAATTCAAAAGGGGGAAATGTAGGGACAAAACCCTTGATGGAAAAAAATATTTTAATTATATTAATTATTATTTTATCTGTTTTTTATATGGGACTAATTTCTGGTTAAGAGTATTGTTTGCATAAATTCCTATGAGAAAACGAAAAGTGTTAGTTGTTTAAACCTTAAGACAAAGTATCTGGCTTTATTTCTGTTCTATAAGCAGCACTTTGCCATATGCTAGAGGAGGTCTAAGGGAATAGAAGTGAAACTCCATTTTGTTTTTTTTAAGCCATAATATAAGTTGACACCTTCCAGGCTAAGCATGTAGTGCAATGTTGTTCTAAGGGGGCCTGCCACATTCCTGAACTGTCTCTGTGATGTCCAAGCTTTGCACAGCAGAGTTATAGGTAAATTTATAGGAAAAGCCTTAGATGGAGCTAGGTATCCATGGCTATGATCAAGTTAAGAGATCATGTGACTGGCTGCATCAAGAAAAAAAAAATGTCTTAGACTTTAAAAGTCCCATTGCCCTGTATAGGAATAAGAAGTTGTATTCATAGTTTAAAGGTGCAATGTACTGCCGCTATGAAAATTGGACAGTTATTGGACAACAGTATGGTAAATTAGCTTACCAAGTTTTATAGTTGCAGAATGAGCATTCGAAAGTTATGAATATAATGTCTTTAATGTCATTTTCTTATTAGAAAACCAGACAAATCTAGTATCTTGTGATAGCTCACATCTTAAGAAGTCTAACGATGAATATTAAATCCGTAGTTTGTTGCTATAGAGAGAAAGACCATCTAAACGTTTATAGTGAATTAACTTTTCTGACAGTGATTGATGTCTTTAAAAAAAGAACTAAGGAAATCCCTGTCTTAAAGAAGTTTGTTAAATTTATACAGTTCCTAATTATAGCAGGTATGCCAAAGTAACATCATTTTAAACAGAAAAAAATGTACTTCTGAAATCTGTAAATATTTTTTTAGATATCTATAAAGGAAAAAGTTTGATAATACTTTTATGAATTGTAGATTTTATATTAAAGTTGACACCAGAGTTGTAGGTTCAAAAGCAGAAATTAACTGAAACAGAAAAGAGTCACAGAGTCCAGTTACCCAAAACAACATTGCTGTCCACAGGGAGAGATCTTTCTATAGACTGTGCTGAACTACTAAAATCTTCCCACTAAATTCTGAAGTGACTTTTGATTATTTGTGATGTCAAGCAAGAAGGATTCAGCCTGCATTGCTTCATTGATGTCAAAAGACTCTACAGTTCCAGGTTCAAGGGAACGAAAGACAGCAGACTAAAGCCAAACTCACCACAAAGGACATTTGTCATCCAAAACCAAAAGTTCTCACCAAGCCTTTGAAAGCTAAAAAGTAGAAGACCACATCTACAGATAACTAAAACATAAGTATTCCTTTATCTTACTATTAGTACTTATTTTGCTATCTGGGGTGATAACTTTGTCCATTTAGCTCCAAACCTTGGGTTTTTGGTCAAGCTAGAATGTAACTCTAAAGAAAATGCATATTACAGTACATATTATAAAGTTTAAACAAGTATAATACCAAGATAATCTGAAACACTAGTGTAATGAGTTGCAAGTTCTCATAGTAAAAAAATAAGGTCATGCTATTTATAAGTATGCTAAAGAAATAGTATAAACTGTCATTTATTATGCTGAATATTGCTTGATTATTTACATTGCTTATTGCTGAAATTTGTTTTATTTGTTTTATATGATTTACTTGATTTTCTAAAATCTGTTTTGTTTACATTACAGTTTGTTTACATTACTTTTATTATGCTTGATATTTATGCTAGTTATGAATATTTAGGACTTGTACATATGTGAATAAAATATATTTATCTCTTATATAATCCAAAGTTTGGCAACAGTGTTTTTCACTGTCATTTTTGAATCTGGAAAACATAAGACAATATCACATGTGAATCTTTATTATTTTTGGTAATTGATGAAATTACTTTTGGGTAAGGCCTAAGGTGAATCCAAGTACATTCTTATAAAAAGTGATATTATAGGCCTTTATTCCGACAATGCTGTTTACCCCAAACTGCATTAATTGTCTCTAGAAATTACGAATTGCTTGAGGGTTGCCTTAATTACTCCTGAAACCTGATATTTGCCCAGAACTGAACCAATTATCTTCTGAAACTGCTATTTGCCCCAAGCTGTGTTAATTGCCTGCAGAAACTGGTATTTACCCTGAAAGGCATTCATTGCCATCTGCCACTGGTAGTTGCCCCTAACTGTGTCAAGAACCCTCAGCTTCTAGCATTTGCCCTGAACTGTGCTAAATTCTCTTAAAAACTGGATATCAGTCCAGAACTGTTACCCACTGTTCCAGAGAATTGTCAAGTTGCCTCGAGCACCTAGTACAGAATCATCTCACCACTGAGCTCCAGAGTAAGCTGCATGTACATTTTCCTACTTGTACTTCTGGTCAATGCATCCTGATGCACTCGTCCCACCTAGTTAATGTAGCAGCAAGCTAGGAAAGGCACACCAGACATTCTGCTTTAACTTCATCCCTACCCTGATAAGGTGCTTAGTAAGTGTATGAACACCCCACTTAGTCCCCAGAAGATTCATCACCCCACTTGTTATTTTGTTTTCTTCAGGTACCACTTGATGTTACCATCCAAAGATCAGCATCTTAGACCAGCATCTGAAGACCTTCAGCGTGGATCCCCATGGGAAGAGCTGCATTTTTCTGGTTGTATCTTCAGTTCTGCTCCTTGTATCTTCTTCAGTTCCACTCTTTCTGGCAGCCAATCAGAGGGCTTGTGCCGAAGCATCTCTTTCAGTTCATCTCAATCTGGCAGCACACTGGAGGGTTTATGCCAGAACCTCTTCTTCAATATTCCTCATCCCAGCACCATTCATCTCAACCCGGAAGCCCACTAAAGGGTTTGTGCCAGAGCCTTTTCATTAATGTTCCTTATCCCAGCAGCCCATTGCAGGGCTTTTGCTAAAGAATCTTCTGTTGTGTTTCTTGTTCCAGCAGCTCGAGGAAGGCTCTTGCTGAAGGATCTACTTTGTTGTTCACGTTCGGTTCTCTTGTCTCAGCAACCCAAGAGAGGGTGTTTTGTCAATGAACTCATGGGCTGTTTACCAATCCTGTCTTAAGTCCCGGTGGCCTTACGTACATATGCTCCTCACCAAAGCACCAGTACAGTACTGCAACCAAGTTTCTCATTTGTCCAGGTACCTCCCTTTTCTTCCACCCAAAGTCTTTGTGATGGATCTACTCATGCCAAAATTGAACTCTAAAGTGGACTAGATTCTTATACCCCTTGTAGCACTGCAGTGTTCTATAGTTACTTAACAGCACTTAGTATTAGTAGTTAACCAGGTATTTATCATAGAGTACTCAGCACAATAGAGAAATACAAGAGTTTAGGCCAAGGTGCACCTTTTAGACCTAAGAGTTAATTGCTCATGTTTTTATTTTCTGTTCAGATAATCATTATTTTTCCAATTTCTCCTGTTGTTACTGTTATTGATATTTTCCTCTGTGACCGTGTCATCCTTCCCTGTTAAATAAAAGTCTTTGCTTCATTGAACCTTTGTGTATGACTACTGCCTCTCCTTGTAGGGTGCCTCCATCCACCCACCTATTAACCTATAGTGGCCCCTCAGCCCAAGGCTTGCTGGGGGTGACATTGGTGTGGGTGGTAAGACAAAGTTCCCTTTTTACCACATCCACATCAGAGCAAAGAAACACCACATTTCCCTGTGCTAAAATTTCAGATTTGGCAAACAGAGGTGCCAATGGTGTCTGCAACAAAAATACACCCCACAAGCTGTAGAAACAGAGAAACACAGAATTTGTCATCAGAAAAGGATCACTTGACACACCCAGTCTACCCAGATGTTCCCTGCCTATTCTGTCACAGCAGATCCTAACTGGTCTCTGGTGACCCCCCCCCCACTTATTTCTCAGTATTTCCCTATGCCTGCCCCACTCATGTGTGAACCCCCCCAATTTTTCCCCTACTGCCTCTGGTGGCAGACTGTTCCAGGCATCCTCCATTCTTTCAGTGTGGTAGTATTTCCTCACATCCTTCCTAAACTTTCCCATTCTAGTTTTGTTTCATGTCCTCTTGTTCTGTTGTACTTCCTCATTTGAAAAATGCTTCCCACCTGTACCCTATTCACCACTGGGAGGAACTTGTAGGTCTCTATCATGTCCCCCCCCACTCTCCTTTCCTCCAGGGTGTACATGTTGAGATCCCTCAGTCTCTCCTCATATAATTTCTCAAGCAACTGATCACCATTTTAGTTGCCCTCCTCTGGACTGCCTCTACCCTGTCTATGTCTTTCTTGAGATGCGGCCTTTAGAACTAGACACAGTATTCCAGGTGTGGTCTCACCAGTGATATATGCAATGGACCATGGGGTCATAATGTCACGGGTGAAAGAGCACATCAAACAATGCTGCAACCAAAATAGTGCAAACCTAAATAGGGTCGGTGAAAACACTGACCAAATAAGGTATACAAACCCCATTGAAACCAATGGGACTCTTCCTTTGGGGGCTGTGCCCCACCCCAGACTTTAAATAACCAACTCCAGGAAGTTGTGGACTTCAGCGATGTGGTGAAACTTGGGGGGGAGTCATTTTCTTTAACAAAAAAAAGGGGTTGCATTATTAGGAAACCTGAGAGGAACCTAACCGTGGTCCAAAGTCTCACTCACTGCTGGGTCCTATGTCATAACCACTCCACCACTGGAGCAGCTTGGCCAGACCCCGCAGCACAGCACCTTTCATCTCCTCATCTACTTCCTGGTCAATGACAGGGATAGCAGTAGTTCCCTACCTCTGTTATACCCCTATCACTACGAATGTTTCCATGCTTTGTATTATGTGGTTTTGTAGCACTCTTTCCGTTGTGCTATATTGACCCTGTACCATATGGGGGTAATATCACCTCCCTCCTTCTTCTCCTGATACCTCTCCCTATGCACCCCAGTACCCCACTGGCCTTGCCCACTGCCTTGTCACACTGCCCTATGACTATAGGTGATCAGATGTTAAACCCCAAGGTCCCTTTCCTGCTTAGTGACTGACAGTGCCCCTTCCCCTTTTATAGTTAGCTCCTGGGTTTCTGTGCCCTAGGTGCATGATTTTTGACTTTTTGCATTGAACCCTAGCTGCCATAGTTTTGACCACTCCTCAAATTTTCTAGCATCTCTATTTATTTTTTCCACCCCTACTGTGTTTTCACCCTATTATAGATCTTGGTGTCATCTGCAAAAAGACATACCTTGGAAACATTGAGCAGCATCGGTCCCAGTACTGAACTCTGTGGCATCCCACTGCTCATTCTCCCCTCATTAGAGTGAGTGCCATTTACAACCACCCTCTGACATCTAACCAGTTTTTGCCCAATTTTAAACTTTGGCTCCCACCCCAGACTATCCGATTTCTTTATCAGTCTCCTATGTGGCACAGTGTCGAAGGTCTTGCTGAAATCCAAGTAGGCCACGATCACTGCCCTTCCCTGATTTATTTCCCATGTTATTCAATCAAAGAAAATGATCAGATCTGACTGTCATGACCTCTTCCTCATAAATCCATGCTGCTTTTTGTAAATAGACTTGTGTTTGCCACCCCCTCACCTTTATTCCTGCTGGTTTTTGTTGGATCTGCCCCCCCCTTCTCCACTGTGAAGACTCTGAATGAGTATCTGTTCAGGATGCCAACTGTTTACTGATCCTCTTCCTCTGTGTAGTCATCATCTGCTGACCTCCATATCCTCACTATCCCTCTCCTTGCCTTCCTCTTCTCACTTGTGTACCTGAAAATAGTCTTGTCCCCTTCTACCACCCCTTTGGCTATCCTCTCCTGTTTGCACCTTTGCTTGCCTCTCTCTTCTTCCCTCTGTTTTACCTGGCACTTCTCTCTATCCTGCTCCATCTGTGTTTCTTTGCACCTTCTGAATGCCACCCTTTTCCTTTCACTTTCATGGCCACCTCACTAGAGTACCTAATGGTCTTTTTAACTCCTGCTTTTATTCACTTTTTCACACAAAGGCCGGTTGTCTTTACTATATCTTCCCTTATTTTACCCAGTTGTTCCTCTATCCTACCCTGGCAATCCACTGCTGCTAGGTTGTTTCGAAGACAGTTTCCCATTATTTTAAAATCCACCTTCCTTATGTCCAGAACCCTTGTCCTCATGTGGTTTGCTTCTGCACCCATCTTTGAATACTGAACCACACTGTACTGTGATCACTGGCCTCAAGGAGATGGCTCACTATAACATCTGCTGAACTGTCTCTGTTAGTGAGTACCAGGTCCAGTATTGTCTCATCCCTAGTGGGTTTGCTGGCAAGTCAAGGAGGTGTGCTGGGAGTGTACCTTTTCCAAAAAGCCATTTCAATTCCAATATCAGTATGGGGCTGGCAGGCGAATAGACTGCAACAAAGTAGAAAGGTTATCAACCACACTCAAAAGAGTCTACTCTGACTGCCAAACATGGAAGAACACTAAAACTGGGAGAAACCAGAGAAATTCATGTTAAAAAAATGGGTGATATTTTTATCAGACAACAAACTAGATCCTCTTCCCTAAGGAAGCCCATTGGGTGAAACTTTGGGACAAGAGGATCTGGTGTGAAAAATAAAAGAAAATGGATTATTGATATGATTCTTTTTAGTGTGGCTGGTATCCTTTCTACTCTTTTGTTGGCTAGCCACGTTAAAAATAAGACCTGTAAGGAGTCTAAGATTGTCCTGATTATAGTCAAAGTTGCAACTGGAAGACTTCAGTCCACATCAGGCAGATTGAAGTCTTCAACAAGCAGTACTTCTGCCTATTTGCCATCCTGAGGTGCTGCTGTCCAATGTCGTTAATTCTTTCTGAACCATTTACCACTTGGAGTACCTGTTCTTGGGTTACACTAGGGCTGCCACATTAGGAATGCAAAAAACAGCAACATGACTGCCCCCGTGGCAATGCAGTGCCATGGCTGGGCCCACTGGGGGCTTCACCGGAGCACAGGCTCTGTTCCTGTGAAGGAGCATCTGTGGCTGCTTACTCCGCTGCTGCTGCACCAGGGACTAAGGAGAGGCAGCATGTCTGATCGCGACCCTGCCCCCGGCTCTAAACTTGCCCTCCTAGCACTCATGTCATTCCAATGTACAATGCCCTCAACCTCAAGCACTTCTCTTGTACCAACCACCACAGTAGCCTGTTGTTGCTGCTATTCCTTCTGCTGCTGCAGCATTTTTCCTTTACCTTCACAGGTCCCACCATTCACTGATCTGATTGTGAGTGCTCCTGCTACGGTTGCTGCTCTCTTGGCTTTCTCCCCCTGAGATTTTGATAAAGTCCTCCACAAAGGTTCAACCATTCCTTTCACCAGCATCTCTCCAGCTTTATTTGGCACTCCCCTGTGGTTCAGGTCTGGTTTCCAGGAGTTTTGCTGCCCTGTTTGCAAGCCCCTCTTGAAGCTGCGCAGAGTGCTCCATTCTTTGCCCTCACCTCACTCTCCTCACTCACTCTCCCGCTACACTGTCACATCACATGGGTGCCAAATGAGTGCACTTACATGTTGTGGTAGCATGGCACACGGGTGTAGAAACAATGCATGTCACTGTCACAAAAAACCAAAAACAGCAGATTAAACTGTTTCACTGGCAACCAGCAAGTCTGTGGAAAAAACGGCCATGCCAGTTGAACCCTGGCCATGTGGCAACTCTAGGACACACTCAGGGTGAAACTTTGTGGAAACAAATTGTATATTTTTGGTATTATAATGTGTATTTTGCTTCTTCATGTGTGTGTGTGTGTTAGAGGGTTTTTCTTTAGTATTGACTTGCCTATTTAGTTTGTTTGGGGTGTCCACCATATGATTCTGTTCTGCATGTCGTTTGTTTTGTTATGGTGGACTGAGATATTATTTCTGGAATGTCTGAATCATACATTTTGTTTCCATTATTTCTGGAATGTTTGTATGGTACATTTTGTTTTTATTATTTCTGGAATGTTTATATGGTACATTTTGTTTTTATTATTTCTGTAATGTTTGTATGGTACATTTTGTTTTTGTAATATTCATCATTGGAATAAAAAACTCCACCTACTCTTTTCAACAAATGCCATGTGATCTTTAATGTCCACCTGAATAACCACTAGAACAAGCAGATGAGGCCTTGGTTTAAGGTCTCATCTGAAAGATGGTCGCTCAGGTGTGAAGCACCTCCCACCAATGCTGCATTACAGTTTCAGTACTGGGTTTTAGCCCAAGTTTCTGGTGAGGGGCTAGAACCCATAACCTTCTGATCTTTCCTCCTCAGAGGCAAGGGCACAACCTGTTGAGCCAGTGACACTACAAATAAGATAAGTGTGCATGCAGCTGTTACTGTGTATTGCCTTGGAGGACATTTATTTATTTCATATTTGGTGAGTGGGTTGGGCATGGTGAGCCAAGGCTCATTTCATAGTACAGCCCCTGGGAAGGGGACAAGGGGAAGTAAATAGACATAAATGTACAGATCAGAATATATACATAGTAAAATACAGTGTAATCAACAAGCAAAGCAAAATATGTACAGATACAACCGTGGTTCCAAAATATATACAAACATTAAAGAACCACTGATGCTTTGAGAAGAACTTTGAAAAACATAATATTTGGAAACAAAGCAGGGTTTCTCAAATTTCTCATTTGCTCTGTATTCCTTATCTTTAGTATTTCTTACTATGGTCATATGCATGAGAACAAGAAAGTTGTTCCCAAAGGGTTCATAAGCTCCTTTTGCTTCTTTCCAACCTGATGTCACAATATTCTGCCTGTGACGTCACTGTTATACCCATGGCAACAGACTGTGATGTCACAACATATCATTATGATTTCAAGTAGGGAGTGTGCTATATAGAGGCAGATGAACTCTAAAGAATAAAGATCTTGTTTTGTGGGAATTTCTTCAGTAATAAATAATGGAGAGGAGAAATCTATAGAAGATATATGAAGTACAAGCTGAACTGTTTCCAACTATTATGTTTTTCAAAGTTTTTCCAAAGGTATCAGCTGCTCTTTAATATCATTAATAAAATATGAGAATACACACAAAAATAGCAATATCATGAAGTAGGCTATAACAATAAGGTTCATTGCACTGCAAACCTGGTCTGCAGCTATCAGAAAGGGCCAAAAGGGGCAACAAAAAAATGTTTTATAAAATTCAGTTATGACTCATAACTTATGAGCTGTGGGATACGGTAGAGACAGGGGTAGGGGAGGAGAAGGTGTAAAAGAAAGAGAAGAGAACACAGAAAGGGAAGAAAGAAGACAGCAAGGGATAAGAAAGAAACTAGCTGCAGGAGCTGGAGGAAGAAAAGCGAGAACTGAGAAGAGGTTTCAGGAAGGGTAGGAAAGAGAAGAGACATACAGGGAGAGGGAGACAGTTTAGAGATTTGGGAGGTGGACAGACAGAGCAAATTGACCAATGTAAGGTTGCTATGCAGGGTAAAAATATAGCAGGCATCAGAGAAGTGGAGGGGAATAGGAGGATGGGAAAGAGGAAGAAAGGAGATCAGAAAGGTAGGGGGGAAGTTGCAGACCCAATATTTAGCAAGAACAGCATGAAAAGAGGAAGGCAACAGGTGGGATAGGGAGAATTGAGGGGGGAGGGACTGTGCAGAAGAAGATCATGAAAAAGCAAAAATTTTAAATGAGTACTTCTGCTCAGTCTTCACAGTAGAGGGGAGGCTGACCAACATGTATCAGCAGGCATCGGAAGGGGGAGGGGAGTGGACACTAATCAAATTTCAGAGGAGAGAGTCCACAAAGGAGATTAGAAGCCCTAAAGAAAATTAAGACCATGGAAATGGGTGGGATTCACCCAAGGGTTCTAAAAGAAATGAGCAAGGTGCTAGCTGCTCCTCTGGCAACACTATTCAGCATCTTATTGGAGATGGTGCTAACTCCAGAGGATGGCAGAAAAGCCTGTGTGGTCCCTCTGCACAAGAGCAGCAGCAGAGAGAAGGCTAGCAATTACAGGCAGATCAGTCTCACATTAGTGGTGTAGAAATAAATGGAAACCTTGAAGAAGTGGTGGCTGATGGAGTACCTAGAGGCAAATGGCTGCATGACCACCAGCATCATGATTTCATGATGGAGGTCATGTCAAACAAATTCATAAATTTCTTTGACTGGGTGATTAGGGAGAGAGATCAGGGAGGGCACTTAATGTGGCCTGTCTGGACTTCAGTATGGCTGTAAGCACTGTTCCACACAGTCATCCAATAAAGAAACAAAGCTGCCTGGGAGCTGATGAGAACATGATAACCTGGGCATCAAACTAGTTGAAGGATTGGATGCAGAGGGTTGTGGTGAATGGCAGACACTCAGGGGATGGGAGAGTGACAAGCGGGGTGCCACAGTGATCAGCACTGGGACCGATCCTCTTTAATGTGTTCATATAAGAAGTTGCTGAGGATCTGGAGGGGAAGTTGTGTCTCTCTGTGGATGACACAAAAATCAGCAACAGGGTGGACCTTTTGGAAGGGGTGGAGAGAATGCAAAGGAATCTGGAGAAACTAGATAACTGGTCTGGGGTGTGGCAACTGGGTTTCAGTGCCATCAATTGTAAAGTCATGCATCTGGGATGGGGAAACCTGAGAGCTGTGTATAGGATGTGGGAGCAGGTACTTACAGTCACCACGATAGAAAGGGACCTTACCTTGGGGTAATCCTATCTAATGACTTCAAGGTGGAAGAGCAGTGTGGCAAGCCAGTAGGCAAGGCTAGAGGGATGCTGGCGTGCATAGGGAGAGGATTTCAAGCACTAGAAGGGAGGTGGTGTTGCCACTGTATTGTTCACTAGTGAGACCCCCCCAGAGTACTATGTCTAGTTCTGGGGCTGCACTTTCTCAAGGATACTGACAGGGTGGAAGCAGTCCAGGGGAAAGCTACCAAAATGGTGCAGGAGTTGTAAGAGAAATCATACAAGGAGAGGTGGCGGGATCCCAACATGTACTTCCTGGAGCAGAGGAGAGTGAGATGGAACATGATTGAGACCTATAAGTACTTCATGGAGGTGAACAAGGTGCAAGGGGGGAGTCTCTTTCAGAGGAAGAAGGCACCAGAACATAGGGATATGCAATGAAGCTAGAGGAAGGAAGTTTAAGAGGGATGTGAGGAAACACTTTATTTTTATATAAAGGATTTTATCCTCTTGGGCTGACTGGGTGGCTGCTGAACCCTGTCCTGGGTGCCATCGACTGACCTGCTGCCTCTCTCCCTCTGGGGGTGTTCCCCCATGGAGTACCCTCTGAAGACAGGCTGAGGGAAGGGCTGTCCTCTTTCCTGGAGACTCAGATCCAGACTTCCCCAAAGGACAGGTATGGTGGGCCATGACACCACAGGCAGGGCTTCCTTTAGCTCAGTCCCTTTCCCTTTTTCACCTTATTCTACCTCTCAAAGCTGCAGCAAATTCAGAGGATGCATGCACATGGAGGTGCACATATGCTCTGGAACCACCATCCCTTTCCACCCACCTGACTACCGTCAGCCTCCCTCACATCAGTGCTACCACCAGGCCTCCATCTGGTGGCAATCAAGAGCTGAATAGCTCACCACCCCAGCCCAGGAAAGGAGAGCTGCCAGCCAGCTATTCAATCCTCTCATAGCTCTCCCCCAGTTTGCTCCTGAACCTGTGTTGCCGGCATGGTATGAGATAAGTTGCACAGTGCCTCAGTTCTCTGAGCCATCAGGCTGGCTAGGAAATATTTCTTTACAGAAAGGGTGGTGGATGAATGGCACAGCCTGCCAGAAGAGTTGGTGAGTTTGAAGACAGTGGGGAGCTTCACTTATGTGTGGGATAGGCATATGGGCAAAATAAGTACAGGAAAGGGAGGTGTGAGGGACACCAGCAACTAATTAGGGCCGGGAGTGTCAAAATAGGCAGGCAAAAGTAGGGTAAACTAGATGGCCTTCTGGTCCTTTTCTGCTGAAAAATTCTATGTTTCTACTTTTCTCAGGGAGGAACAGTGGTGGAAGTGATGAGACCTGTGACAGGGTTCCCCTGTCAAGGATTGGTACCCCAGTAGAAATAAGACGGTCACTTGCCCCCCCCCCCCCATGTAGTGCTAAAATGTACAGAAGTGCGAATTAAAATAATAAATGAAAATATACAGAGCTGGTGGTAAAGCCTTTTATGTAAAATTCACTGCTCTCATACACTTGGGATGCCCTTTATAGGTTAAAGTTGTTGGTTAAATAGGAAAGCAAACCGCATGGTTTCCGAAAGAACTTTTGATGTATCCCTTTCCCCTGGAGCATTTAGAGACTGAGAAGGAGACTGTTTTAAAACTAGAAAGGAGCCGAACTGCTCCCTGCTTCCACTCTCGGGTCACTGTCATGGTGAATAGGAGAAGGTGGCTGGCAGGATGCCAGTGAAATATTTCAGCCACCCCGCTCGAGAAATAAAAAGTAAAGGTGGTTATTTTGCGGTCTGCTCAGTTCACGCTGCAAGTGAACCGAACATTAGAAGGGAAAGACCACTGCTGTACATCTCGGGGTGAGGCAGCATTTGTAAATTTCAGCCAGCTGCCCGAGAAGAAAAAGAGAAAGTGCTTGGCATTACAGTTTGCTCGATTCACAGAGTAAGTGAACCGAACAATTGCTATAAAAGTGCTTTGCCTTCCTAAAATTGAGGGGCTACAATAAACAAATTAAGGAAGCTTCTGGATGCTGCAGGGTGTGCAGGTTGATACATTTGAATAAAGCACACCCTTAGCTGCTTCCGTGCCCCATCAGCTCCTGTGGTAAGGATGACCTTCATTTTGCTGCTTGAGACATAAAAGAAATAAAAAGGGGGTTCCAAGAAGCATGAGAAAGTGCGTAAAGATGCATAAAGAGACACAAGGCTCCCCGAGTGTTTTGGGGGTTAGATTCAAGACTCCAGTGGGGACATTATGTCCCAGAAAGAATTTACTTTGGTAAAACCCTAAATAGAGGGCCAAACTGAAATGTTTACTGTTGGGCTGAAATTTCAGCCATCAGAGAAAGAATAAAAATAACTACTGTTTACCCAGTGCCCAAAAGAAAGGGCTTAATCCCCTTATTGTATACCCATGCTGGTGTAAGAATAATTTCAAATTAAAAAAGAAGGCTGCATGAAATGAATAAATAAACCAGAGGGCCAAAATAAAATGTTTCCTGACTGCCTATAAGTTATGTGTATCATGATGCACTATGTCCCTATACAAATGTTTGGGTGCTCTATGAGAATTGCAATAAAGGGCACAACAAAGTAATAATAGTAGTTCTTTACCGGTGGGGAACCCTTCTGTTTGCTATGTGTGGTGTTGCTATAGGGCTGGCAGCCCACAAATGAACTGCTTATGAAGAGACGTGTAGGAGTGAGGTCACTACTCAGGGGAGGAGCTATTGGCAATTAAGCTCCTAAGGGGCATATACCTGTTTAATAAGGAATGTGAAGGATGTCTTTTGTTATAGTGTGAAGCCTTATTGTTTGGCTTAGAAGTAACCCATTTTTCTTTTCTGTATAGAATGGGTTATGAACCACTGAGGGATAATAATTAGTTAAGGGGCAATTATGGGCGGATCTTAGATCCATGATGTCAGTAGGACAAGGATATAAAAGATTGCTGCTAGGGGCTTAGTTCAGATAGGGAGTCAGTTGGAACTGTCTGCGAGAGGTGATATACCTCTGGAGCTCACACAACTGTGTGAAAATGGCTCAGAGATAGTCTAGTGTCATTGCTGGGCAGAGCATTGGTCCTTTCTGAGCCCATTTTATTTGTTTATATTGAAGTGTATGAACTAATACAAAACCTTTTTATCTCTGTGAAAGATCATTTTTATGAAGAAAATAAAATGATAAGTGCCTTACTGGCCCTCTGTTTTATTTATTCATTTCATGCAGCCTTCTTTTTTAATTTGAAATTATTCTCACAGTAGCATGGGTATACAATAAGGGGATTAAGTCCTTTCTTTTGGGCACTGGGTAAACAATAATTATTTTTATTCTTTCTCCGATGGCTGAAATTTCAGCCCGACGGTAAACATTTCAGTTTGACCCTCTGTTTTGGGTTTTACCAAAGTAAATTCTTTCTGGTGTCAAGTCGGGTAAATGTGGTTTTGGGGGCTGCAGTATTAACCCTATCCGCCCAGTCACACACAGGCATGATCATCTTGAAGATGAACTCATTGCAAACAAGGAGTGGAAGGTAGGTTTTGTTGTGGTATTGTACACCAAGCTTGGGGCAGATTTTTTTTATGCTTGGCATTAACGTGGGTAGAAAAATCAAGGTTTCAATCCAGCCACACACTAAGTTACTTGAAGTGGGATACTTCTTCAAAGAGGGCACCATCAAGGGTCTTGGAGACTGGTTTTGTTTGAAGTTTAGTTAGCCTCTGCTTAGGGCCAAAAACCTTGGAAACATTCCTTTCAGCATTATGTTAGAGGTGGTTTGAGTGGAACCAGCACTGGGCATCTTAAAAGTCATGCTTTATCAACTATTTCAGCACAGGGACCAAGGCTCTGGATGTTCAATGTGCAGGGTCACCTGCATACATATGGAAACAGGAGGAGACACAGACTAAGGGAAGGTCTTTTAGGTAAAACAGAAAAGAGAATGACACCTAGAATGAAGCCCTGGGGTATTTTAGGTCTGATGGGTAGGGGTGAGGATAAGGTTCAACAACCTGGCCAGACTGGCGTTAGAATGGTCAAAGTCACACAGTCCATCTTCATAAAGTTTATCCAAGATGATGGAGTGGATCACAGTATCAAAGGTTTTGTCCGGGTCAGTAAAAATTGCCACTGTGATCTGGCTCTGGTCCATGCATATCTGGATGAAAACAGAGACCTGAATGAGGAAAGATATGGTGGAGTAGGATTTGCTGAAGTTAGACTGATAAGGGAAGAGTAAAGAGGAGGAAGAGGAGGAGTCAACACTGAGAGGCTTCTCCTGAACCTTATCGAAAGCAAAAAGGAAAAAGTTTGAATGGTAGTTACCAAGGAAAGGTGTGTGTTCCCCATTATGGAGCGGGAGACCTTTAGCCTGTTTCAAGAACTAGGGAGCAGCACTAAGTTGAAATAAGAGGTTCAAAAGAGTACAGTGGGAGCAGTGACAGTGTGGGTGCAGTCATGAAGGAGTTTGGGATTTAGAATGTCAGGGCTATGATAACCTTAAGAAGAACCGAGGAAGAGCAGAGGGGTTAGAGGGGTCACACCTGAGATTCAGGAAAAAGAGAATAAGTTATAGAGGGGTGAAAAGAGTGACGGTATTGAGAAGGAGAAGAGGGACAGGTGGAATTTCAAAAGTGGAGAGGAAGGGAGGACGGAAAGAGCACAGGAGGCAGAATCATTAAAAGTTGCAGCAATTTCAGGAGGCTCAGAGACGAGAGACTCTCCCAATTTGAAGACCAGTGTAGTCGACTGAGCTGAAGGGTCAAAAAAAGGAGAGAATAACTTTCCAGAACTTATCAGAGAAATCCAAATTGTTCCATAGGTTATCAGGGAAGAAATTTGTCATAGCCTCCCTTGTGGCCTTCTTGCTGACATTTCAAAGCTGTGTGTATCTCTGCAAGTCCTCAAGGCAGGCAGAGGCCTTTTAAAGATGCCAAGAAGAGTGGCAGGCTTTAAAATGGTCTATTATTTAAATCAAGGAAAGAAACAACACCCTCTTAGATTATAACCATTTTCGAAAATAGTTTGTTAGGATTGCCCTTCTCCATACTCCCTTGGGATACAGTGAATCCTTTTCTATGTTAGAGGGCATCTTCTGGGTCAGAACAGAATCTTCCAAATGGGAATTCAATGCCTGACCATGTTCCGCCACCTTCAAATGAGAGTATGACCTGTAAAAAAGAGCAGAAAGTGGTGAATAGAAAATAGGCCCATTTGTTACACTGTGGCCATACCGAACAGCTAATGCAGGCCCTATGTTAGGGATGTGGTGCAGTCTAGTGGTTAGAGCAGACCGCTGTGAACACAGAGACCGGGAAACCCAGGTTTAAGCTCCACAACTACCAGTTACTGTGCTGTGTGACAATGAGGGAGTTGCTTTACCTCTCTGTGCTTCATTTTCTCTCTCTGTATGTAGTCCTCTGACCTGTACTTAACCTAACTGTTCATGGCTCATAAGGTGCTTTTGGATACTTGTGCATGAAAGTTGCGAAATAAAACCAAGTTCCTTTCCTATTTTCAAACTGAGCTACTCCACAGACTCTAATGCATGAATAACCTGAACATCTAGGGGTTTATGTGATAACGGCGAACGCCTAAAGGTGATCACCTTTATCGCTCAGTCAGAGTGCCGAAAACATTTTTGGCACTCTGACAACCCTGGAGCCTCAGGACAATGGCACCAGGACAGTATTTTGCTGCTTTCTGTGGGGGGGCTGTGCCCTCCCACACATCCCCTCACGGAGGGCTTTGCCCCCCGCACCCTCCTACTTAAGGAAACTCAACTCCAGTGGGGTGCATGTCGGGGGGGGGTGCGAAAGCAAGACAAAAAATAAAGGTTCACCCTGGGTGCAATAAAATTGCACAGGCGCCCGGACCCGAACCTGATGCATCTCCCACCACAGCCACTAGCCAACCCCCGATGCCACAACACAGCTCAGCCAGCCACTGCAGCGTCACCCCTACAGCCTCTCCACCCCCTCCCAGCCCACGCTCGCCGCGCTTGCTCCCACCCCCCCGCGCGCATGCGCATAGCGACATCCTGCCACCCAGTTCTCCCACAACCTCATCCGGTCACCCTACCCTCCCCATTGCCATGAGGGATTGTGCTGGGAAGAAGTTGCCATAATGGATGGTGCCCTTCCTTATGCGCCCACCTCACAGGTTACCAACATCTAGTCATCCCTTCTACACCTCTGGCTCAGTACGTTCTTAAATGAAAATCAGCACCCTAAAACAGTCATAAAAAGCCTGCATACATGTAGCCACCCCACATTCCCATTGGTCTAGGGGCTCCTGATGTTACACAAAGGGAAGGGGGGCCTACTCCAAAGAGACCCAGACTAGATCATTAAGTACCATGGAGAATAAAATGGTGTTGTCTTACCATGACCCAGGTCCTACTACAGCATAATGGAAACTGCTGCCCCTCTCCTTTTGATACTGACTGGTGGAACCAGAGACCTCCTCTTTTCTCTTTCTTCTTCGGAGTCTGCAACCAGCATCCTGGCCGAGGAAGCAACCAACATCACAGGGGCTGCAGACTTCAAACTACCCCACAAAGAAATCTGGTTAGAAATTAATTAAGATCTCTGGAATTCATCTATCTAGTAATCTTTTAAAAAAACACTCTCATGCACTCAGGAATAAGCAACAAACCAATTTATTGCACCTGAAGTCTCAATGATTTCAGCCAGGACCCAGGGGTTCTCATTGCTTGCTTAAAACTTATCAGCCATCCAGCTCCATGGAGCACTAACTATTTACAGAACCAAGGGGGCATATGACTAAGAGAACAGATGTACTAGGCAGCATTCCACTCCAGACAGCCGACGAGACCTCAGAAATTGCTATTACCCAAGACCTCCCTCGGACCTTCACCAGATGTTAGAGCCCAACCTACCCTCTGGCACTGGTAAGTTGATCTCCGATTTTACTGTTTTTACCATATTTCCCTGGTCAGTCTTCCACCTGTCAGAAAATCGAACTGCTTCTCCTACCTGGTCCTGTGCCAAGGGATGCAGGAATTTTCCTTCCTTGACCAGTCCGTCTAAATTCTTAAGGGTGCTAAAATCCCCTTACACCGTGGCCAAAGTCATCCCGTCCCCTTTCCTCATACATAACAGGGGAGGCCCTCAAATTACTTCTGGTCTGCGCCCTGACACACCTTTCATCCTGTGCTTGCTGTAAGTTACCGGGTCCAGAGGGCTTCCCAAGGCCTATCCCAAACGACCTGAGGCCCACCCGAACAGCTCATGATTGATGCCCTGAGGCCTGCCCCTCCAAGCAGGCCCCATAATGGTGGGAAGCCACCGGCACCCCTTTTTAATGAACCTGGATCACCCTGCCACACTGGAAGCCGGGAGGGGGGGTGCTACCACCCCTCCCCTGGAGGAATCCTGCCACAAAACCTCCAGCTCTGGTGGTCCAGGCCTAATTCCTATGGGCCTGGGACCCCACAAAGCTACTTCCTAGGGCACTCTCACCACTCCTTTCTCCCTGGAGTCCCATTTGCCCCACAAGATGCTGGCAGGCTAACTAATGCCCTTCCCTTGCACCTTCCATTACCAACACCACATCACCTTGTTCCCGGCACTACCTTGGACTCACTGGGGGGGTTCCCCTAGAATACAGCCCAAACCCAGACTGATGAACTCCTTCCTGCCTGCCTGTCCTGCCATTGCCCAGCCAGCCTCCTATCTCCCCCCCAGGCTACCTGCACTCCTAGCTTTTATGGGCTAAAACAGCCTGCCCCTAGTGGCAGTCTCACAGTAGCACAAATGGTGCCTTCCCCAAAAACCTACAAACCTATAAACTAGAAGTGAAGGTACAAAAAAAGTGGGGCCCCTAATGGTTAACGTAAGTCCCTCTCATAGATGGGCTTACACTGTCTCTACCTGAGAGAATCATCCCCAGGGAATGATGGTAAAGACCTCACCAGTTCTCTCTCCAACTCGCCTCCCACCCCCCATGTATGCGCACCCCAGGGGAAGCTAGCACAGTCAAAGTCACCCTGTGGTGGACCCCCCTTTCAAAGAAAAGAAAAAAGGGGGGACTCCATGCCTACCTGCTACCATACCCCAAAACCCTATAAGAGGAACCTTTATCTTTTTTTTTCTGTGCTGGGGGATCAAACTTTTAGACACTGCCTAAGAAATACGAACAATAACAGCTTAACATATATCACTCTCTACTGGGCTAACTTATCATTGATAAGGCTCTAAGATTGATTAGAATAACCATAATCACCAAATAGATAGGCATTAATATGAATGTTTCAAGCCATAATCACTCTACCCACACACTGAACCACTTACACACCCACTCACTCATGCACACACTTTAATGATTAATAATAATAAAAAAATTTCTTCTGCAGAAACATTTCAACAAATAACAAACTAATGTGCAAAGGGTATAGTCTTTTGAGGCAGCAACATCATTCTAGTCCATCATCAGTTCTTGTAAAGGACAACTAAACAAGCTTTGTACACATTTTGTTTTTTTTAAAAATTACTCCATGGGCTTGTAAAAGAGAGGCTGTTGTTTACATTTATACTGAAACTGCATTTATTAAAGTAGGAGAAATGCAGTTTCATAACATTTGAACATTTTAAACACAGCCTCTCCTGATTCAAAAATCCTGCTCTGAAAATCCAAAAATGGCTGCCTTGATGATGCCAATCAAGTGAGAGATGCCAGCTGTGTGGATGTATTCTAGCTCCACTAACTGTATTCAAATGCGAATAACTTTAAAATGAAAATTGATAACATGGTACTTTGAGCACCTAAGGTGTTCAGCACAAAAATATCTACAAAATTAGCAGTGTTTCATTCATAGATACCTTTTATTTATTTTTTTAAATAAGCAAAAAAAAAGCAGAAGAAAATTAAATTCTTTGTCACTTTGGCAACAAACAGATGTAAGTAATTTTAAAACACAAAATGATAGCATGGTACTGTGAGCACAAATGTTGTTCAGCACAAAAATAGCTACACAGTGAGTGGTGTTTCATTTAAATATACCTTTTAGTTCTTTTATAATTAGCAAAAAAAGCAGAAGAAAATTCAATTTGTTGTCGCTTTGATAACAAACAGATGTAAATAACTTTAAAACAAAAAAATGATTGCATGGTACAGTGAGCATGAAAGCTGTTCAGCCCAAAAATATCTGCCAAATGAGTGGTGTTTCATGTATAGATGCATTTTAGATTTTTTATGATCAGCAAAAAATGGCAGAAAAATCATTATTTCCCTTTTTTGAAGGTATGGCATAAATGGAATATACTACCTACCTACCTACTGGAAATACTGTTGATATTTTTTTGTTCTCATGCCCTTCCCAATTAACCAAACTGTAATTTGCTTTTCAAATAGATCCCACCTCCTGCCTTCTGAACAGAATGGGGGCAAAACTGTTGTATGCTTAAAGGGCCAGATTTTCAACAATATTTCCAGTAGGGAGGTAGCATATTCCATTTCTGCCATAACTCCAAAAGAGTGAAAAAATTTGAATTTCCTGCCATTTTGTGCTTATTTATTTATTTATTAGCTTTTGGTTTCCGGGTAAGCTCGTTCGGCAATTGCCCTGCCTGTTTTCAGGCACGACCCGGGAGAGTACAAAATTCAAAGGTACAGACATTACAGGGTAATTCAACAATCAACACAGGACAGTTTACATCAGTAATCCATGCAGGGATAGGCAGTGGATTATACTTGACAAGCAGAAACCATCCATGCAGGGATGGAGAAATACACAGACCAGCAAGTAAGGTAGAAATCAAGGCAAATTATTATAACAGTCACAATTATTATAAACAGTTGCAAATACTAAGCACGTACATTTACTTATAAACAGTCACAAGTACTACATGCATATAGGTGAGAGAACAGAGCATTCTTGAAGGTGCAGTGAGATAAGGAACTCTTAGTTTGAAGAGGAAGGGAATTCCAGAATTTGGGAGCAAAATGGGAGAAAGCTTGTTCACCCATTTTAATAGAGCAGGGAGGAACAGAGAGCAGTGGAGAGGTGGAGGATGTCAGAGAGTGAGAGTGAAGCATAGGGTTAAGCATGGCTCCCATAGAGTTAGGGTGGGGGGTTCTGGTCAGAGAGTCAATGAAACAACCCAGAGAATAGAAGCAAAGGGCATTGAGAACAGCCAGTGCAAGGCAGAGTAGAGCAGACAGTGGTGAGTTAGGTGGGAGGCAGAGAGGGAAAATCTGCAGATATTGTTATAAGTGGTGTCCCACTTACGGAGTACACCTACGTTGGCCTGGGAAAGGATAGGGAGGGCATATAAGAGTCTGGGGAGCAGGACACCCCTAGCCACCAAGATCCTGGCAGCAGGGGTGAGGGAGTGAAGCACCCTGTAGGCAGCACCAATCTTCAAGTTGACTGATCTACAAACCTCATTAGCGTGAGAGGAGAAGTCAAGTGTGGGGTCACACCCAGGTATTTGAAGGAGTTGGTAGTCAAGACTGTAGATCCATCACAACATATGACCTGAAGTTTAGGGGATTCTGCAGACTTTTCTTGAGGACCCAAAGAGCATGGCCTGAGTCTTAGATAGATTAAGGATTTCATAACTCAAGGTGAACCAGGATTGGAGTTGTTGAAATGCAGATGAAAGGTGATTATTGAGGTCATCAATGGACCTAGAGGCAACGTAGAGTACAGGATCATCAGCATACATAATGGTGTGACAGGGAGACAAAAAGGTGGGAACATCATTAGCGAAAATGGAAAAGAGCAAGGGGCCAAGAATGGAGCCTGGAGAGACACCGCATGTGATCAGGGTGGGGGGCAAAGGAACTTTGCAGAAAGAGACAGATTGTGACCGACCATCAAGATAACTGCCAATCCAGGATAAAGTTGATCCAGAAGCACCAAGAGCTTGCAGTCTACTTAATAGCAACGGGTGATCTACCAAATCAAACACTTTAGAAAGGTCAATGAACACAGCACTGATGAGTAAGCCCCTGTCCATATTGTTCTTTGCATCACTGGTGAATTGAGTGAGAGCAGTTGTGTTACTACGCCAGGCTCTAAAGCCATGCTGGACAAGGGACTGAAGCTTGAAATTGAGTAAATGAGTGGAGACCTGGCAGTGGATTAATTTTTCAAGAAACTTGCTGAGCGTTGGTAGTAATGAGATGGGTCTATTGTTATATAGGATCTTAGGGTTACCCTTCTTGAATACTGGGATAGTCCTGGCAGTTTTCCAGGCCATAGGAACTGTGGCAGAGCAGACAGACAGGTTAAATAGTCTAGTTACAGGTGTAGCTAGATGAGAGGCTGCAAGCCTAAAGATCCTTGGTTCCAGTACATCTGGCCCAGTGCAACCATGAGTAGGAATTGTTTGTAGTAATTTTAGGACCTCCTGATGCATGACGGGAACCAGCACTGAGGAGGGGGTCCACAAGGTGAACTGGAAGGGGAATGCTGTTGCCACTAGATGAAGGAGGGAGAGTGTTAGGAAGCTTAGTAAAGAGGGAGTTAAAGGCATTGGCAATAGTGTGAGTGTTATTGCAATGAATCTCATTAATAAGTATATTGTTAGCAGCTTGCAGCCTATTATTCCCGAGGATTTCATTAATTTGAGACCAGTATCTCTCTGGGTTAGAGGTGGAGGAACTAAGGAGCTCACGGTAGTAATTAATCTTAGCAATTCCAATCTCCTTCTTACAGGTGTTTCACAATGCACAATACACATCAAAGTCGGTTTGTAGAGAGGAGCATTTCCATTTAGCCAATAATTTGTCCCTATGCTTGAGTAATTGTAAGAGAGGCCACTTGAGCCATTTGGTGGCTTTCCCTTTGACCCTACGTGTAAACAGTGGTATGTGCCTTTTCTGCAGGGAGAGTAGGGTTGCATTGCAGTAGTCAGTTGTTAAGTTGATAACATCAGTTAAGTAAAGGGGAGACCAGTCAATGAGTTTTAGGTCATGTAAGAATACAGAAGAGTCAATGTTAGAAATTTAGAGAAGGATATTACTTTGGGAGGATGTGGGAGGAAGCATCCTTTATGCAAAAGACAGGGCAGTGATCATTGATTGAGCCAAGTAGGACCCCCACTGTGGAGAATTGGTGCTTTCTGTTTGTGAGGATTCATTCAACGAGAGTGTGGCTGGACCTATTCTGAGAGGTCCTAGAGGGAGACGAGATGAGTTGTGCAAGGTTAGCCTTGCTGATTGTGAAGGCAAGGAGGGAGCTGTTAGGACCGAGCCAATTGAGGCTGAAATCCCCAAGGCAGATCACTTCATTTTTCTTGGATAAAGCTGGTGCTAGCTCAATGAACTCCTCATTACCCTGCCTGCAGTGACAAGGTGGAATATATATGCATAAAATGTGGATTTTCTTAGCACCACCAAGGAGTAAGAGTGAGTGTATGACCTCACAGTTATTTAGTAAGTGACTAGGCATGATGGAGACATTAAGGTGAGATTTATAGTACAGCACCAAGCCTCCACCTCTTTTGGAGGAAGGATGGTCAGCCCGGAGCAGGTTATAGCCTGGAGTGAGCAGCTGGAATCAGAGACTGATGGCTTCAACCACGTTTCTGACAGGACTAGGATGTCTGGATTGTTGCCTTATACCCAAGCCTTCAGCTTGGTGAGATTGGCAGTTAGACTTTGGATGTTAAGCTGGGCAAAGGTTAAACCACAGGACTGTGGCAAGGGATGGGAAGAGCTAGAGTTGATTGGGTTTGTATGGATCATGGATCTGAGGTTAGGCTCAATGTTTCCTGCTAGGGTAAGGGATAATGTAATAACCCAGACAGTAGCAAGCACAATGGCCCAAGAGATACACCCATAGGTGGAAAATTTCATGTATATAATGTACCTAAGGAATATATTTATAAATATGTAGCCAATGCTCAACAGGGGCAATGGAGTGGAGGGTTTCTCTGCCAGCATGTTGGAGTAGTGAAAGTTAATGAGGGAGGCTTCATTGTGATGTGAGGAAGTCCCAGAAAATAGAGCCAGGGAGTCAAGAGCAAGTAGGGTGAAACAGGAAAAAGGAAGAAGGCACTTAAAAAGATGTGTCACCATATCCTACAAGGGGCAGAGCCAGGGTCATGTATAGCTATATTGAGGGAGAGAGGTGGACAAGGGGAATAGCTAGCATTATTAGGGAAGGAACTAGGAATATACAAAGGATAGAAGAGTGGGAAGATAAAGAGTTGATGACAGCAGAGGGATTTCCCATGAATTAGGATCAAAAAGGAGCCCTAGACTGTAACAGAACAGAGCGTCCCAAGAGAGTAGTGAAATAAAGCCCAGAGAAAGCCTGGTGGAGTTAACTCAACCTTGAAGAGGATAGCTGAAGCGAGGATAAATATATATATATACTGTATATTTTTTTATCGCTACTACTTTCTACCTTCCTGGCCACCTTAGTCTGCTCCCCTCTTGTCCTTGCATCTGGTCTGGAGATTCCAGCCGCCGGACGCCTCTGCCCAGTCGGTCCCACCCACCCATATGCCACTGTGGTTGTACCCTCTGCAGCAGGGCTGCAGGGAGCCCCCCAGACTCCCTACAGAACATGGATCCAGCCTGGGTACCCAGCCACCGGGTGAGGCTCACAGATGGCCATCAATCCACTCAACTGTGTGCCCATTTTTGCCCCTCGGAGCTGAGGGCATGCAATGACGTCGCCGGAAGGGGACACACATGCATCCGCACGTGCTCCCTCTGGACATCTGCCCTCAGCTCCACCCCTATGTGCAACGGAGCATGTAGTCTCCTAGCCTCTGCCAGGAGGCAACCATGTACCGACTGCCATGGACCCTCCTCCCTGGAGAAGGAGAGCAGTCCTTCAGATGCTCAATCCTTCTCCTCTCCAACCAACCCCCGGTGACCCATGCTCATTTCCGAACACCAGTCGCTGGTGTGGAGTGAGGCGTGGTGACCAGCACCTCAGCCCTCAGCGCTACTGGGCCAGCCCAATAAATATATGTTAAGGTGGAGAAAGGATGAGTACGACATCTAGTGGAGAAGTGTTATAATCTGCAGACGGGGGGGAAGGAGATAGAAAAATTCCACAACCCCACCTATATCACATGGTTCCTACTGCCTATAAATTCAAGGCCAGCTAAGGGTGGAAGGGATTGGGGGTGGGCAGAGAACAGATGTGCAGCAGCTGTGGGGAAGAGTCAAATCAGCTAGGAGGTGAGGTTCCACGAAGTGGTAAGCAGCAGCAGTACTACGAATGCATTAAATAAACTTGAGCACTTTCACTGCAGGGGATTCATTTTGGCTCACATGAAAATGCTTTAAATAAGAATGAACAGCTTCTCTACAGGGGATTCATTTAGGCACACCAGAAATATCAGGACTAGTAGCCCATGGAAAAGTTAATACAGTAGATGTAAAAGGCCCTTAAAATCATAAAAATGGGTAAAAGTCCATCTTGCCTGGGAAACACTAAGACTGAAATTAATTAGTCTGCACTGTCCAGCAAAAAAAAAAACAGGCTATCTGAGGAGTAGCAGCAAGTAACAGACTGAGGGAAAATCACAGAAATGGTTAGGAGAAAGGCGTAAAATTCAAAATGCAGCACAAGAGTTGGGCATGATCTCTGGCTGGGTCTTACAGTCCATACCTGAAGATCTCTGATGCATGGGCTCTGAGCTCATCCAAGAATGGGTAGTGAAAGAGGAGGTGGGGGAGCTGAAGATCTCTGGTGGGTGGGCTTCGAGCTTGTCCAAGAATGGGTAGCAAAAGAGGAGGTGGGGGAGACGAAGATCTCTGGTGGGTGGGCTCCAACCTCATCCAAGGCTGATTATAAAAAAAAAATTAAAATGTATCTGTAAATGAAACACCACTCATGTGGCAGATATATCTTTATGCTGAACAACTTTTGTGCTCACAGTACCATGCTATTATTTTCTGTTTTAAAGTTATTTGCATTTGTTTATTGAAAAAGTGAAAAAGAAAATTACATTTTCTGCTGGTTTTTGCTAATTGTAAAAAAAAGCTAAGAGGTATATATAAATAAAACAACACTAATTTTGTAGATATGTTTGTGCTGAACAACTTTTGTGCTCACAGTACCATGCTATATTTTTTTGTTTTAAAGTTATGTGCATTTGTTTGTTGAAAAAGTGAAAAAGAAAATTACATTTTCTGCTGGTTTTTGCTAATTATAAAAAGAACTAAAAGGTATATGCAAATGAAACATCACTCATTTCATAGATGTGTTTGTGCAGAACAACTTTCGTGCTCACAGTACCATGCTATCATTTTTTTGTTTTAAAGCTATTTGCATTTGTTTGTTGAAAAAGTGACAACAAACTGAGTTTTCTGCTGCTTTTTTGCTAACTAAAAAAAAATTAAAAGGTATATATAACTGAAACACCACTCAGTTTCAGATATTTTTGTGCTGAACAACTTTTGTGCTCAAAGTACCATGTTATCATTTTTCATTTTAAAGCTATTCACATTTGAATACAGTTAGTGGAGCTAGAATACAGCTACACAGCTGGCATCTCACACTTCATTGACATAATCAAGGTAGCCATTTTAGAATTCTCAGAGCAGGATTTTTGAATCAGGAGAGGCTGCTTTTAAAATGTTCAAATGTTATGAAACTGCATTTCTCCTACTTTAATAAATGCAGTTCCAGTATAAATGTAAACAACTGCCACTCCTTTATAAGCCTATGAAGTCATTTAAAAAAAAAGTGTAAAAAGAGTGTCTAGTTGTTCTTTAAGTGCAATTTAATCCTGAGGGGTTAGTAACCTGCTCCAGGGACCAACACCTGGCACAGTCAGAGTTCTTTAAAGGGCGCTTTAAGTACAGGGTCCTCCTCCTGGTGGAAAATAAAATGCAGGGTCTAGCTTAGTAGTAAGGTCTTCAAAAGAGTCTTTAGCAATTATAAAGTACTTAGTTCGACATCCAACCAAGTCTTGCACCAGGGCAAAATGTTTGAATAAAGCTAATCTGGTCCAGGGGGTGGTGCGGCACATAGCTCTGGCCTTTTGGAACAGTTCCTGGGATGGGTGACCACTGTGTCCAGGGTGATGTTTAATCCTCTCTAGCTGTTCATGATAGGTCCAGTCTTCTCTCATTTCCTCCACAATGTCCCACTGTCTCTCTGACAGGTAAGAGTAGTCCAGGCTGCAAGACTCCATCCTCAGTCTGTGCTGCACCCATCATTCTGCCTGGCTCCATTCCTGCAGATCCCTTATGCTAGTTCTGCAGACTTTTCTGGTTTCCAGCCATACTCCCTTCCTGTATTCAGCATTTAGAGGATCCTCCCTGTTGAGTCCATCCATCCTGCTCCATAGGGCATGTGAGCACTCTGGAGTGCCGGGGGTTCTATCATTAGCTGTAATCAGTGGGTGGCGAAAAGCTTAGGTATGGCCCGATAGATGTCATAACCATTTAGTTGAAACTTTTTGCCAAGAAACCTGCCTTCATCAAAGTTATCATCATCAGCCAACAACCCTTTAACAGGCTTTCTCTCCTTCTTATCTGGTGACCCCAGACCAGCAGCAGCAGCAGTTTCAGGTTGCACTTGCTCTGGAGAAGTTGACCATGACCTTGTAGCTGGAAGGCTACCTCCATACAGAAGCCTCGGTGGCATTCCCCTGGGCCCTGGGGGTTCACCTGCCAGTGGCCTAAGGCCCCTGTTCCTCCCTCTGCCATGGGGAGTAGAGGCAGCCAGTGAGTAGGAACTGGGCAGATGGCCATGTCCCTTCTCACTCCTCATCTCCTCTGCTGCAGCTGCAACCTGTACCTCCTCAGCTTCAATAATCAAATTAGGGAGGGCCCTCTCACTGACTCAGACTTCTTCACCTGCTCTGGGGTCTGCTCTTCTAATGAAACCCATTCCACAACACCATGTTCCAGGCTTCCTTGTGACCATACTGAGGATGGACCTTCTGACATACTAAGTGGGTACCAATGAAAAACTGCAGGGGTCCGGTCAAATATGCCTCCAAGAGCCAAGCTCAAGCACAAGTTACACACTGGTAGATGGGCTAGTCCCTCTCCTTTTTAGCCACATCCAACACATCTCTCCTCCGACTGCCCTTTTCCTGCAGTGTTTCATTACCAGGACAGTAAAGATGAAGGAACCATAGACATGGGTTCCCCAGAGGGAGGCACATCTTCAGCTCCAAACCCCCACCCAGCCATCCGTGACAATGGGTCCATACCTGCCAGACTCAAGAAACCTTCTGGGGTCAGTTGGTTCAGGAAATTCTAAATTCCAAACCTTCCGTACACTTAGATGTCCCAGCTCAATCCTCTTTGTTCTACTCACTCCTGCTCTCTTTCCAAAATGGTGATGCCTTCTTCACTGTTTTTCCCTTCAGCTTGCCCTCCAGCCAATCAGACATCAGGCTGGGATCACATGAATGGCATACCACGTGAGCTTGTACACAAAAACCAGTTTGCAGCCTTTCACCTGAACCACCAGACCAAGGATGGTAATTTAAGTGTGCCACACAGCCTATCCAGTCCAGGCCAGACCCACCAGCCCTCTGTCCTGGGACCCGGGACACTGGGGGTGTGAGAGGTCCCCAAAAACACATCCCAGATGAGCCCCCACTTGTAGCCACTCCACTTTCCCATTGGTCTAGGGGATCCTGATGTTACAAGAAGGGAAGGGGGGCCTACTCAAAGAGACCACAACATTAACTACCATGGAGAATAAAATTATGTTGTCTTACCATGGCCCGGGTCCTACTGCAGCACAATGGAAACAGCTACCCCTTGCCACTCCTCTGGATACTGACCAATGGAACCAGAGACCTCTTTTCTCTTTCTTCTTCCTAGTCTCCCACCAGTACCCTGGCCCAGGAAGCACCAACATCATATGGGCTGCAAACTTTAAACTCCCCCAAGGAAATCTGGTTAGAAATTCATTAAGTTCTCTGGAATTCATCTGTCTAGTAATCATTTAAAAAAAAACACTCTCATGCACTCTGGAATAAGCAACAAAGCAATTTATTGCATCTGAGGTCCCAATGATTTCAGCCAGGACCCGGGGTTCTCATTGCTTGCTTAAAACCTATCAGCCATCCGGCTCCATGGAGCACTAACTATTTACAGAATCAGGGGGCATAAGACTGAGAGAACAGATGTGTTAGGCAGCATTCTACTCCAGGCGGTCGGTCTAACCTTAGAAATTGCTATTACCCAAGACCTCCCTCGGACCTTCACCAGACTTTAGAGCACAACCTACCCTCTAGCACTGGTAAGCTGATATCTGATTTTACTTGTTTTTAAAATATTTCCCTGGTCAGTCTTCCACCTGTTGGAGAATCGAGCTGCTTCTCCCACCTTATCCTGTGCCAAGGGACACAGGAATTTTCCTTTCCAGACCAGTCCTTCCAAATCCCTAGGGATGCTAGAATCCTCTAACACCATGGCCAAAGTCACCTGGTCCCCTTTCCTCATACAGAATGGGGGGGGTTAAAATTACTTCTGGCCTGTGCCCCCCCACCACACACCTTTAAGCTGCCAGGACCGGATGGCTTCTCAAGGCCTATCCTAAATGACCTACGGCCCGCCCGAACAGCTTATAATCAGCGCCCTGAGGTCTGCCCCTCTAAGCAGGTTCCATAATGCGTGAGAAGCCACCAGCACCCCCTTTTAATGAACCTGAACCACCCTGCCACACTGGGAGCAGGGAGGGGAGCTGCCACCACCCGTTACCTGGAAGAATCCTGCCATGAAACCTCCAGCCCTGGTGGTCCAGGCCTACTTCTCACAGGCTTGGTACCCCACCAAGCTACCTTCTAGGGCACACTCACCACCTGTTTCTCCCTGGAGCCCCATCTGCCCCACACGATGCTGGCAGGCTAACTAATGCCATTCCCCCACACCTCCCATTACCTGCAACATGTCGTCTTGTTCCCGGCACTACCTTGGACTCACTGGGGGGTTCCTCCCCACCTGAATACAGCTCCAAGCCTGGACTGATGAGCTACTTCCTACCTACCTGTCCTGACAAATCCCAGCCAGTCTCCTATCCCTCCCCCCCCACAGGCTTCCCACACTCCCAGCTTTTAAGGGCTAAAAGAGCCTGCCCCTAGTGGCAGTCTCACAGTATATCCCAAACAGTGCCTTCCCCAAAAACCTACAAACCCATAAACTGGAAGGAAATGCACAAAAAAAGTAGGGCTCCTAATGGCAAATGTAGGCCCCTCTCATAGAGGGGGCTTACATACAGTATCTGTATGTGCAGCACTGAAGGAAAATACTGAAAATACTCCTCCTGAATAAGGGGAGTATGAACTTTTTGTTGTGGGTTGATGTTGACCTACATAGGGAAGCATAACCAAGGACTCTCAGACTCAGTTTTCAGGCATGCTTGGTAACAGTTACGGCCTATTTTCACATTATTGTATAAAAATGACCTTACACCTTAATGTATCTAAACTATGTAACTGACTGCTGACTACCCCTAGTTGCACTATGTATTTGTATAAGAATGTCCTTACAGCTTGATGCACTTAATCTAGTTATTTGATTGTCTATTAACCCCTATATTATTCTGTATTTGACCTTTCTGTCCAGGACCTCTTTGAAAATGATCTTGCTCAATGGTGTTATGCCTGGTTGAATAAAGGATTGATTGATTGATTGAACAGCATTGCTGGGCAGGGGGCTTCAGATCTGAAGCACCTGTTCTGCCATGAGCAGATGTTCACAAATTAAGGAAATTGTGCTTTCTGTGCCACTGGGTAATACATGTATGAGGAAAGCATGTCTTTCTACAGGTTTTCTAATATGTGATAATAATAATTATTCTTTTTATACAAATATGGTCTGAGTAGCCCAAGATTGGCTTGTTTACATCCTTTTCTAAGTTTTAAAAAGCACTGGGTCTAGCTGACTTGTCGAATAGAATAGTTCCTGCCTCAAGTAAGTTCTCAATGTTTACACCCTCAGAGGTTATCCATGTTCTCTTGAGTGTTTGAAAAGCAGTGTACCAGAAAGCAATGTTTGTCACATCTCTAGCTGACCCTAGTATACTGGGTATACAGACTGTACTGGGAGCAATTCCATGATTACAAGGGGCCTTTTTCTTGATGAATGAAGACAGCATTAAAACTGGTGTCATCCTGGAAGTACAGTTTGCAAGACATGTTCCATAATATTTATTTTGTCAAAGTTTTGGTAACATCCCGTAGATGGTTAACATTAGTTAATCTGATATGTAATGTATTTTACATGGATCCAAGCTGTGCCTTGATATGCTAATAAATAATAAACCGGTGAAGCAGAAAACATAAACTATAATGAGAAACAACTCAGCAGGAAAGCTAATAAGCAGTACCTTCCGAGGCTAACATTAGTACAACATTCATTTACTTTGAATTAAATACAACAGAGAAACAAAAAATACCTGTATTAAAACATATTATTTATTATGCTTCACAAGTTTTACTGTGCATGGCAATAAATGATGAAAATCAATGATAACATGCTGGAAATACAGAAATACATACATGGGAGCAGTATTTATACAATGTACAGTAGGTGAGAGTAAATCTTATACAGTATAATTTATTTTAACCACTGAAGCATTCGAAATGCAGATAAATAACTGATGGTGTATGATGGAACATAGTTATACATAAAAACTTAGATGTAGCCAGGCACTCTCCATCTTATTTAAAGAAGAAAGCTACACCACAGTGCTATTAAAAACATTTATTTAATGCCACAAGGCCAAACAGGTTAAACCTGATGAGTTTCAGATGCAAGGTCCTTTATCAAAGGTATAAATCAGAAGAATAAAAACTTTGCACTTAAATAGACAGTATGATATCACACAATTACAACACAATAGGACAAAACCACATATAACCAGATGTCATTAGTAACATGAAGGAATGACAAAGCAGTTTCAGAGTTTCTTTACATTTAAAGACACATACTAGAAAAGACCCCCCCCCATAAAATAAGTGCCATATAACAATACAGAATCACGCACTAAAGCCACAATAAATAAACATAAGCCATCATTTCATGGTTATTCAGTGCCTTTTTATGTTTGCTTGTGCATGTGCAAGAAACATGATGTGGCAGCTTAGGAGAGAAGTGGGTTGTGGAGGTGCGGCACTGTGGCAGCCAGCGCAGGCACTGCATTTGTGGGCTTGGCACTGTTTGCCCAGTGTAGGCCCAGTGTTCTGATGACACTGGTTCTGCATCAGTGCCACCAAGTTGAAATGATTTAGCCGCTGCAATGAGAGGCCACCTCGTCATTGCAGCATCAGCCATTCCACTGCAATGAGGGAGCGACCTGTCATTGCAGGGCGGTACCTTGCCTGGTGTAACATGTCGATAAACATGGTGGTGGAGGGCAAGTCAACTGATTGGGGTGCCCAATCCCCCTGTCAGCATGCCCCCGGTCCAGTTAATTTGCCTATGGAGAGCCCACTCCACATTGGCATAATGCCCCCCAAATTTGTTGTGTGCTGAGGGGAGTGCCCAATCCCTCTTGGCATCATGACCCCCAAACAGTTGTTCTTTGCTGACGGGGGGTCCAATCCCCATCAGCTCAAGTCCCACCCCCCAAAAAAGGCAGGTGGCACACTGGGAGCCCACCCCAGTGTGCTGAAAAGAAGCCTGCAAAAACAAAACCTTACCGCAATGTCTTTTTTTTTTCTGTCCCTGAAAGAAAGGAAATGGTCCCATGCCGGTTGGGTCCCCTACCTCAACCTGCACCCACCCACTGCGCACCCTACCTCCCCACACCCCCTTCACCCCATACTTACCTCTGGAGTCCAGCGCAATGATCTTTGGTGGACCAGGAACATGTCTGCACTCTTCAAAGCTGACCGTGAACTGAAGAAATGCCAGTAAGCTGTATAATGGCATAAATAGGGTTTTTTCCAACTTTGGTGCAAATCTCAGGCATTTTGAGGAATTTTGGCACCACATATGTCCCTAAAACTGATCTCCCACAGCGACCATCTTATTCTGTGCCTGAAGTACGAAAACACATTTTGGCCAGGATATGTAAAATGACAGCTGTACTGTTCATAATGAGGTGTGGAAAAATGCCAATTTTGAAAATCTGGAGTGAAAATATTACAAATTCATGAAGTTATGAGCATGCATGGAAACTGCACAATGCACACTCATAAGACAGTAATTTTTTGGACTTTTTTGACCAGATTTGCAACATAGGCTTTTTGAGAGCCTACCTCATGAACAGTGGCACTGTTGTTTCATTAGTCGGTCCCAAAAGGTGATTCCACGCAGTGACCGTGAAATCACCTTTTGGGACTGAATAACGCCATCACAGTGACTGAATTCATGAGGAGGGGTCCCAATAACCCCATGTTGAAAATTTGGTGCCAAAATTCCTAAATCGGGGGTTTGGGGATGACGAGGAGTGGGCTGCCCCATCTGCAAATTGAACTGGGCAGGGGGGACTGAAGCTGACAGGAATTGGGCCCCCATTGGCAAGGAAAGACTGTCGGGGGAGCGCATGATGCCGAGGGGGATTGGGCACCCCCTCAGTACACAATTGGAATGGGAGGAGGCATTATGCCAACAGGGAGTGGGCTCCCCCATCAGCAAATGAAGTGGGGCAGGGCATGCTGACAGGGGGATTGGGCACCCCTGAAGTCGGCACCCTGCATGGCAGTAGTCAGTGCCACCATGTTTATTGAATTGCTTCACCGGGAAAAGCACTTTGGAAGACGTGTTATTGTGCCACTGCGTGACAAGCTTGGCGCTCATTGCAGTGGCACCTTTCTTAGATCTGGTGGCCACTTTATGTACTGCTGGTGTCAGCGCCTGCATGCTGGCTTATTGGGGAATGAGGGACGCACCTACTGATGCATGCACTGCATTCGCCCACAGTGACCGCACCTCCAAATCTGCTACTACTGCAATATGTTAGCTGGCGTGCAAGCTCAAGCCAAGATAAAAATCACAGTGACACTGTTCATGAGCAGAGTTGCTAAAATGCCTATGTTGAAAATTTAGTGACAAAAGTCCATAAAATGACTGTGTTACGAGTGTGCATTGTGCAATTTCCACGCACCCTCGTAATTCCATGCATTTGTAACATTTTCACTCCAGATTTTCAACATTGGCAATTTTTCACACCTCTTTATGAACAGTACAGCTGTCATTTTTCATATCCTGCCCAAAATTGCATTTACACATCTGGTGCAGAATAGCATGGTCGCTGTGGGAAATCAATGTTCGGGACAGATTAAGAAAATCATAGTGACAGTGTTCATGAGCAGAGGTCACAAAATGCCTATGTTGAAAATTTGGTGAAATAATTTCACTAAATTACTGTGTTACGTGCATGTGTTGCGCAGTTTCCACGTATGCATGGAAGTGCGAGCATTTTTTATATTTTCACTACAAATTTTTAACTTTGCCATCCCTTCACATCTCCCTATGGATAGTACAGCTGTCATTCTTCACATGATGCCCGATCTGTGTTTTCATACATCTGGTGCAGAATAGCATGGTCGCTGTGGGAACTCAAAGTTCGGGACACATTAACAAAATCACAGTGCCACTGTTCATGAGAAGAGGTCCCAAATGCTTTCATGAGGTGGGGTCACAAAAAGGCCATATTGAAATTTTGTAGTGCAAATACCAACAAACGCCTGGGGCATTAGGGTTTCTAACCATAATGTCCCACCCTGTACGGACTGACAGGCATCAGTGGTGTGCCTTTGGATTGCCGGCTGTAATGCTCATGCCATCCCACCCCCACTCCCCCAGTCAGTGACAGACATCGAGGTGTGCCTTGGACTCTCTAGAGTTCACCCCATTCTCCTGTACTGCACCCATTTCAGCATATGTCCTTATGGAATGGGGTGACTGGAAAGCCGAACACCCCAAGGCACACCTCAACACGTGTCGGTGTCTGAGGGATAGGGTGAGGTGACATAGCATGAATGTCATGGGCGATGTCCCAAATGCATACCCCAATGCCTGTCCATCTCTGCAGGGTGGAGGTGGGGTTGGCGTGAAGTTCAGTACTTCACTGCCATTCCTATTCTGCATCTATCTAACTCCTGCATTTCCAATGCTAATCCCAACAAGCAAACATTCGGCATTGACAAATGCTTGTCAAAAAAGGTTTTAGATCAGAAGGTGCATTAATTCCAGGGTAGTTTGCAGCTTTAAAGCTATAAATCCAAAAGGCTTCCCTGCAAAGTACTAGAAAGTTGTACTCGCCACCTCTTGGTTTGCAGTTAACTTTATCAACGTGCAATACAAACAAAAAATATTAAATATGCAACTGCACTTCATGTTTGCCAAGCTGAAAACCCAAGGGTACATGCTTTTTCTTTCCACATTTTGGAGAAGGTTAGCTGCAAACCAAGAGGTGGAGATTACCCATACTCTCCTCTCTCCCCAAACTACATCCAACAAATTAATATAAGTTTTAACCACGTAACACAACCTTTTGAAATACCTAGATCAAGTGGGGGTCATGAGTACCATCCCCCCTCCATTTCTGTTCATGTTGGGTTAGTCAGTTTGTTACCAATGCCCCCTAACTCGTGGAGACCACACTCAATTTCAAGCCTCGGCTGAAAAATTATTAGGGTAGTACTGGGACTTTGCTTTACACCCTGACACAACCCAGGAAGGAGGCCCCAGTTATCTATGACTGTGGAGCACGTTAACCTTGTCAGTATGTTAAAAATCTGTTTTATTGACTGAGTTATTGGGACTTTCATAGGATGTGTCCAGGGACAGGACATCTCCCAGTTTGATCCCCCCTCATAGCCAAGAGAGGAAACCCTTGAATTCAAGTTAAACACACTAGGATGTTTTCCACTGTGACAATTAAGCTGTGATCACCCTGTCTATAACAGCCCTGCTTAAGTCCTAACAGTTCATGTGTGTTAATTGTGTATTGTAATAAAGCAGGTTTGCATCTTAAAGTCTTATTGCTGTAACTATCAACAAAGTTTATAACCAAATAACCCTAATAGATGCTGCTGTTTTAAAACTGCTGCTTAAGCCAAGTGTGACAAAGTGAAGTTCTTCCATGGATGTATCAGCCATGGGGACTGTAACATATTGGGGTGGTTCCAAACTGGAAGTCTAGTGTGATAGTCTGGCTGGCCAGTCTGAACACTATCTATGTCCAATTGCTAGGAAGCATAGTCTTTCCCAAACTGTGTGGTAAGCAGGGCAGTCTTTGCTGTAAAAAGAAAAAAAAAGTGTCTCAGTCTCATTCCAGTAATACAATTGGCATTTAGTTTGCTGTTGTCACCCATGTCCCAGATCACAACTGGAAATGAGCCTTTGGCTGTGTGTGATTACCTGGTAAAACATGTTTAAATCAATGCCAATTTGTATATTAAGCTAATCAGCTGAGCTGACAGTAACTTGGTCCAGCTGCTATGACCAATGTCTCCACGTGCAGTTACTACCGCTCTGTGTTTCAGGTGATGAAAAGCACCTGCTTACCTTTGCTTTTGTTGTTTGCCCTCACTGTCACTTATTAAGCTCTGTTCTAAATACTCCATCCAGCTGGACAGTGGTCAGTGGTAAGAACTATCAGCGGTGTGATTGAGGAAATGCTTGTTGGGTAATCTAGAGATCTACAATGTTTATAGCCTGCAGTCGCAGCGATTGAAAGCCTTCTGCATAGGCCATTAAACGCACTGAAGTGAATGTCGTACCGGTGTATGCTGAGTTAGAGTGATCCACTTGCTGCATTTTTACTTTATCCTTGAAATTCAAAAGCCTAGTTTTTCCCCAGGAGCTGATATTGGACATAAGGTTCTGTGACCTCATTCAGTTTAATACAATTTCCCATCATCTGGGGGCAGGGGGAGCAGGAAGATTTTGAAACAGTTCTTGGACAACAGCAATCATATCACTCCCTTCTGCCTTTTCTGGGAGCTTGTCCAGCACCAAATTATTACTCCTGTTGTAGTTTTCCTAATTGTTCTTTTTTTTTTTTCAGACCTGGAAACTTTGTGAACTCTCCTGGTAAGATTTTCCATCGAAGACTTAAGTTTCAAAATCCCCAGCCATTATCAGCGATCCACATTTTGATGGAAGTAAACTTAGACCATTAAGTCGTCTTCTTTCCAAGAACTGGATGCTATCATTACTGAAGAGTCTGCCTTATGGCTCTTTGTGACCTGTGATTGTGCTTGGACACCGCGGTGGCAGCTGCTGATTGCTAGTGTCTGTGTTTTTCTGCACCAGCTTGCCTCTCAGCCAAGTACGGTAAATGACTTAAATGCTAAGGTCTTAGAGGCAATTAAGAGATACTGTATGTTCTGCAGTCACTGATGGAGTTAAAAAGAGAGCAGCTGCTGCTATGAAATGCATCATGTGACTGAAGCTGCCTGTTTGCTGATTTCCACAGCAACAGACGATGATGTTACAGGGAATGCATTAGGATCTCAGCTCTACAATAAGCCAGAGCTGCAAGTAAAGTTTAAACAAGTTTCTACTGAAATAAAAGGCTAGGAACTATTATATTTGAAATAAATCTGTTTATCTTCATGGAGTTCTAGTTTTTTTATTTATTTTTTTAACCTTCCCTACTCTTGGTCTACCAAACATTTTGGATAATACTGTTCTTTTTTCACAGTGCCTTTCTAACAGCATTTGCTGTCTATGACATCACAGTTGGTTGTCATGGTAAGCATTTTGATGTTACAAACAAAGGTACTTACTGTATGGTCAGATGGGAAAAGTCAATTGCTTTTTCACAGAATTTCTAGATAGGTTACAGAGATGTGTTATTAACAAAGGAAAGGATAACTAAAACTAAAAAACAAACAAAAAAAAAAACTTTTTCTGAGCAAATTGGAATAGCTGAAACATTATGTTAATTAAAATATACAGTGAATTACAGAGTTGCTCCTTGTGGGAGAAAGAGCCGGGTTTCATGAAGATGTCTTCAATAATAAAGTACAGAACTACTTGAAATTTAAATGAAATTTAAACTTTGGGGTAATGTGTGTACATGAGTAACGCTAATGCCAAAAGTGATTCTTACAGCTTGTAATAGAAGCCCCTGTTTAACATAACACCTACTGTAAATCACACAATAGAAAATCTCATACTGTAGCATACTTGTCATTGATTTTTTATACATAAATTTTAAAATAAAATAAAAATAAATGTGTATAGAAGTGCTGCAAACTAAGCAGGAAAGCTGGGAAGAGTGATGTTTGTACTGCACCACTATAAGAAATTAATGGATGTAAAGAAAGAGATGGACATCCAGTAAAAAGTGTACTTGTACTGTGGTAATATGTTGTGTTTCTGTCAAGGTTCTTCTTTGGCCTATTGCTGTCAAAGCTCTTTTCCTTTGTTCCTAATATTTGCATTATGTTGTTTTGTTTCCAGACTGTGTAGTTTTCTAAATTAAAGCAGCAATGCAAGGAATTTGAATATTGGGATTGTGTCATGTCTTTTGATTTTTCATCAGCCTAATATGGAATATTATCCATCAAAATGTAGAACAAAAAGGTAAAATGTGGGACTGTTCATCAAACCTTCGAGATGGAAGCTCAGAGCACTGTATAAATGCATGATTCCATGTCCACAAAGTTTGCTCTTCATTGAGCAACAAAATGTTCACAATTATTATTTGGATTTTTGCTTTAACATAGAACATAATACAATTATGTTTTCCCTTTCACTGAGGGACTAAGAGAGGTTGTAAGGTAAATGATGAGCCATTCGTCATAATGCGGGGCAGGTGAGAGGTATGATTATGTCGTTCTCCAGTCCTTTTCTTTTTGTCTGCTACTGAATCAAATTAATATTATTTTTTTTCATATCTACAGCAGGTTAAAGTGCAGTTGATGCCTCTGTGAAACATTTTTTGAAATATAACATTTTGGCAACCTACAGTACCTTTTATGTTATATTTATTCTGTAAAGCTCTTTCCTTTGATCTTTCTTACTAAGGATATTTGCTGTAAGCAGTGCTTAAGTGCTTTTCAGTTCATCTGTTCAAACTGCATAGTCCCTATCTAATGTCATAATCCACTCGTATTCATTTATTCTTTCAGGACAGAAAACTCTGCTGAGCAATGCATTTACAAGTAGGTCCTGGGTAGGACAGATAATATTACACAAGTTAAAGAGGTGTTTCACATAATACAGGAAATTAAACCCATTTTTGACACAGGCTAACAGATGTAATCTAATAAAGACTCGAAACAATAGAAATATTTATACATAGGACTAACAGCAGAGTTGACACTTATAGAATGTTACTTACAAATGCAGTATTGATCGTGCAGTAAAACATAATTTACATAGTGTTTTAATAGCATTCTGTAGCTAAGAGAGGTAGAGAGAAAGAAAGAAGCCACTAGCTTCCTTAAAGCAAGTAAGTGATGTAACCGACTACATTGAATTTTTTTGAGCCTGTTTAAGTAAGTAGGAGTCAGTGTTTGGAATCTCTGTTTTGGGGGTTGACTTTTCTTAGTTTAACTTTTATTTGCCAAGAGGAAATCTAGCTGGGAGATAGTTGCAGTCATTTGTGATTAGACCTGTTACTTAAACTCTGTGAAATAGGTGTCTGAAAGGAAGGAAGGCACTCACTGGAGTGGAGGGTCAGAGTTGTAGTTGATTGTTTCTGAAGGACACGATCATGGGGGACTAAATCATAAGGGGGGTAGAATTGGGGGAGGGAGGGGAAAGGGAAGTAAGGTGCCCGCCCAGTGCCATGGCTTGGAGGGACAGGAAATGAATCCTCAGGATCGTGGGAGCAGCTGCATGGGGAGAGTAAGCTGGATGTCATTATCCACCTAGGGACAAATGACCTGGCTAGGAATGGGATCAAAGCAGTGTAGCAGGAGTTTGTGGAGTTGGGGAGGGGCCTTAGACAAGTAGCACACATGGCAACTTTCTTGGAAGTTCCACCTGTCTATGGCATGAATGAGGCTAGGGTACTCCGCACCATGGGATTCAATGACTGGTTGAAAAACTGGTGCAGAGCTCAGGGTTTTGGCTTCATTGGGGACTGGGTCTCCACCTGGAGGGATGCAGGCCTATACTGGCATGATGGTTTGCATCTGTCTGGGAGGGGGACCAGGATCCTAGGTGATAGGTTTAAATGCTTCATTGGAAAGCATTTAAACTAGCCAAGGGGGAGGCACTGAAGGGAAACAGGGAAATCCCAGCCCCCCCTCCACAAAATAGGGTAGTAAATGAAGTAGACACCAAGGTAGAGAAGTCGATAGGGAGCAGGACAGGGGTAAATACAGATAAAGGCAGTAAGGACAGGGATGGAGCTAAAAGGGGCAAGGCCATCAAAAAATGGAGGGTGATAAGTACCAATGCCCATAGTCATAGAAATATAGAAACATAGACTTTGACGGCAGATAAGGACCGCTTGGCCCATCTAGTCTGCCCATTTCCCTACCTACAGGATAGGTAGCAGATCCTAGTTAACTAACAGCCTATTTCATCCTACCCCCCACAAGAATTGCCTTATGTCTGTCCCACACATTCTTGAATTCTCCCACAGTTTTAGACCCCACAACCTGCTCAGGAAGGCTGTTCCATGCATCCACTACCCTCTCTGTGAAATAATACTTCCTCACATTGCCCCTGAATCGCCCTCCTTCTATCTTTAAATTGTGTCCCCTTGTTCTTGCAAGTCTCTTTTTCTGAAAGATGCTACCCTCTTGGACTTTGTTGATTCCACTGAGGTACTTAAAAGTTTCTATCATGTCCCCCTCTCCCTTCTTTCCTCAAGGGTATACATATAAGCTCCTTAGTCTTTCCTCATCGGCTTCTCTTGCAGACCCTGCACCATTTAGTTGCCCTCCTTTGGACTACCTCTATCCTGTCTATGTCCTTGCGGAGATGGGGTCTCCAGAACTGGACACAGTACTCCAGATGGGGTCTCACCAACTGTCTGTACAGAGGGATAACAACTTCCTGTTTTCTTCTGCTGATACCTCTCCCTATACATCCCAGTATACACCCAGCCCTCCCTCACATTGCTTGCTAACCTTAAGGTCATCTGATATGATTGCCCCCGGGTACCTTTCCTTTTTTGTTGTTGTCACTACCTCCCCACCCATTGTGTATTCTTCCCCTGGGTTCTTGTTTCCCAGGTGCATTATTTTGCACTTCTTTGCATTGAATCCTAGCTGCCATACTTCTGACCATTCCTCCAACCTTGCCAAGTCCTTTTCATCCTTTCCATGCCTCCTTGTGTATCAACCCTGTTGCAGATCTTTGTGTCATCTGCAAAAGGCATACTTTTCCTTCCAGTCCCTCTGCAATGTCACTGATGAAGACATTAAAAGGACTGGACCCAATCTGAACCCTCACGGTACCCCACTAGTAATCCCTCTTTCTTCAGAGTGGACTCCATTTACAATTACCTTCTGTGTCCTGTTGTGCAGCCAATGTTTTACCAGGCTACCACCCTGGGACCCACTCCCAGGCTGGTTAATTTGACTATTAATCTTTGTGTGGGACTGTGTCAAATGCCTTGCTAAAGTCTAGGTAGGCCATGTCCACAGCCCCTCCCTGGTCTACTACTTTGGTCACCCAGTCAAAGAAATCTATTAGATTCGTCTGACATGACCTTCCCGCTGTGAACCCATGATGCCTTGGGTCCTGTGCTCCACTGGCCTCTAGGTACTCAACTATTTTTTCCTTCAGAAGTGACTCTATCACTTTCCCTACCACAGAGATCAGACTGACAGGTCTGTAGTTTCCTGCCTCTGTCTTGGTCCCACTTTTGTGAAGGGGAATCACATCTGCCTTCCTCCAGTCCTCGGGTACCACACCATCCTCCCATGATTTATTAAAAAGAGTAGCCAGTGGTTTCACTAATTCCTCCCTTAATTCTTTTAGAATTCTGGGGTGAATTCCATCAGGACCATTGCTTTGTCCCTTCAGTTTTAGGAGTTCTTGCAGAACCCTTTCTTCTGTGAAAGGACTGGGATTGACCCCTATCAAGAGTGCTTCTGTTAATTGGATTAGGCACTTCCTCCTCTTTTGTGAATACTGAGCAGAAATATTCATTCAGTATCCCTGCTTTTCACTGTCCCCTCTGCCCACCCACTGTTCATTCTATTCAGCCTCACTATCCCTCCCTTTGTCTTTTCGCTCGCTGATGTACCGATAAAAGGTTTATCCCCCTTCTTAACTGAGTTGGCTATCTTTTCTTCAGTTTGGGCCTTTGCTATTCTGACTTTCCTCCCTGCTTCCTTCTGCCTTAACTGGTACAGCTCTCTGTCCTGCTCCTTCTGTGTTTCCTTATACTTCCGGAAAGCTATCTTTTTCTTCCTGACTTTCACAGCCACCTCTTTTGAGAACCATAGTGGCTTTTTCTTTCATTTTGATTTGTTTATTTGCTTCACACAATGGCTTGTTGCCTCTGTGATGGCAGTCTTGATGATTCCCCATTGTTGCTCCACACCTCCTTCTAGCCTGTTTGCTAGTGCTAGTGCTTTTCTGAGGCACTCTCCCATCTTGCCAAAGTCAGCCCTCCTAAAATCCAGTACCCTCACTTGTGTATGGCTTGACTCTGTAGCTGAGTTTAATGTGAACCACACTGTTTGATGGTCACTTGTCCCCAGATGGCAACCGACTTCTAGATCTGAGATCCTCTCACTGCCCCCGTTTGAGAGTACGAGGTCTAAGATTGCTCCCTCATGGGTAGGTTCTGAAACTAGCTGTCTGAGGCCTGCCACCTGTAGGGCATCAAGAATGGCCCTGCTCTCGGATGTGGCTGCAGCAAATGTGCTCCAGTTAACATCTGGCATATTCAGGTCTCCCATCAACAGTATCTCCCCTTTCTCTGCCATTCTAAGAATGCCTTCTATCATATCCTTGTCCATTCCCTTCCCCTGACATGGGGGTCTGTACACAACCCCTGTGCGGATTGTGGTGTCCTTACCAGTCTCCAAGATGACCCACAATGCCTCCTCTTCTCCCTGTTTACTCTTTTGTTCAGTTGCTTTTATCCCTTCCTTTACATAGACAGCTACTCCTCCCCCTCTTCTCCCCAGCCTGTCTCTCCTGTAGGTTATGTACCCTGGTATGTTAACATCCCAGTCATGATTCTCTGTGTACCATGTTTCTGTGACTGCTACGATATCCAGGCATCCCTCTTCCATCAAGACCACCAGCTCAGGGAGCTTGTTGCCCAGACTACGGGCATTGGTACTCATTACCCTCCATTTCCTGATGGCCTTACTCCCTTTTGCCACATCCCTGTCCTTCTTGCCTTTGTCACTTTCTCATTTACCCCTGCCCTTCTCCCTATCGACACCTCTATGTTGGTGTTTGCCGCACTTACTACCATGATTATTTGGGGGGGCTAGGATTTCCCTGCTCCTTTCCAGTGCCCTCCCCCCTTGGCTAGTTAAAATGCTTGCCAATGAAGCATTTAAACCTATCATCTATCATCTAGGATCCTGGTTTCCCCTTCCGGACAGATGCAGCCCATCGTGCCAGTATAGGCTTGCATCACTCCAGGTGGACCTCCAGTCCCAAATGAAGCCAAACCCCTGAGCTCCACACTAGTTTTTCAACTACTGATTGTATCCCATGGTGCAGAACACCCTAGTCTCTCCTATGCCATAGATGGGCAGCACCTCCGAGAAGGTTACCGTGCGTGCTACTTGACTAAGGCACCTCCCCAATTCCACAAACTCTTCCTGCACTTCTCTAATCCCTTTCTTAGCCAGGTCATTTGTCCCTAGGTGGACAATGACATCCAGCTCCCTTCCCTGTGCAGCTGCTTCGGCAATCCTGAGGATTCACTCCCTGTACCTCCAAGCCATGGCACCAGGCAGGCACCTTACCTCCCTTTCCCCTTCCTCCCCCAGTTCTACCTTCCTAATTATGGAGTCCCCCACCAGGAGTTGTTTTCTTCCATTGCAGGGTCCCCTGCCACCCTTCTGTGGGTCTCCTTTGTGGAGGTTCACAGCATCCTCCTTGGTCTCCTGTGAGGGTGCCTCCATAGAGGAACCACACTTTGCCAGAATGGCATAGGAATTGTGGAGAGGTACGACTGGAGAGATGCACCTCTGTTCCACCACCCTCACCCTCCCTAAGCCCACTGTGGTCCAACCGCTCCTCTTTCTTGGCAACCTCTGAGACAACGGCAGTGGCACTGGTGGTCCCTGGATGGAATAGGAGGTCCCACAAATCCTGGCCAACTCAGCCTGGAGATGAGCAACCTCCTCCCTCAGCCCAGAGAGGTGCCTGCAGATGGGACAACACCACATCCTCCAGAATGTCTCCTGGAAGACTGCTGCTCCACAGCCACTGCACTGTACCACTCCAATCATGTCTTATTTCTGACCCCTTAACTGTTTGCAATCCTTACTCTTTCCTCGTTTTTTTTTCTCTCTCTCCTTACTTTCTGCCTGTGTGCCCTTTAAGCTCCTGATTGTCCTGTTCTGAGACAAGAATATCCTATATTTCTCAGTAGACCACTTACTTGCTCAGAGGCAGACCTCCAGCAGCTAGAGGGGGCCGGAGAGCTACTCTTGCCCTTCTAGGATGGTGGGTCTTTGGTGGTTCTGTGATCACTCACTTCCTGCTCCCAAACAGGAAGTTCCTGTTGTCAGTCAAATCCTGTGCCTATAAAAATAGAACTTGCTTTGGGTGAGGGGTGGAGGGGAAGGAAGGAGGGCAATATAGTCCCAGCAGAGAAGTCCAGTCACACAGCAGTCCTTTCTCCTGGTGTCTTCTGCCAAGCTATTAGCAGAATCTTTCTAAGGCAGTCTTTAAATGTAGCTTCCTTCTAGCTAAGCCACTCCCCTACTTACTAGATCTTTCTACAAGTAATTTAAACCTCACAGCTATTAAGTCATTTCAATCACCTGAGATTTACACCTAGATAACTGTTCAGATACCCATTCAGTTCAGTTAACTCAGACAAACACACACTTTTTTTGTTTTGTTTGTTAGTTTTTTTTACCCTAAATTAAAGGTCCAAGTACAAAAGTTCTTCTTCTTTAGTCCCAGCAGAGAAGTCCAGTCACACAGCAGTCCTTTCTCCTGGTGTCTTCTGCCAAGCTATAACAAGCTCCCAGAACTAGTGGCCTTGATGGAAGAGGGGCACCTGGATATTGTGTCAGTCACAGAAACATGGTGCACAGAGAACCATGACTGGGATGTCAACATACCAGGTTACACAAGCTACAGAAGGGACAGGGAGGGTAAAAGAGGAGGAAGTGTAGGCCTCTATGTGAGGGAAGGGATCAAAGCAATGGAACTAAATGATAAACAGGAAGTAGAGGAGGCACTGTGAGTCACCCTGGAGACAGGCAGAGGCAATGGACAAGGAAATAATAGAAGGCATTCTTAGAATGGCAGAAAAAGGGGAATATTGTTAATGGGGGACCTGAATATGCCAAATGTTAACTGGAGCACCTTTGCTGCAGCCACATCCAAGAGCAGGATTTTTCTTGATGTCCTACAGGAGGCATGCCTCAGACAGCTAGTGGTGGAACCCACTCAGGAGGGAGCAATCTTAGACTTGGCACTGTCAAACAGGGATGGAGAACGGATCTCAGATTTAGAAGTAGGTAGCAATCTGGGGACAAGTTACCACCAAACAGTGTGGTTCATGATAAACACAGCCACAGAGTCCAGCCATACAAAAGCAAGAGTATTGGACTTTAGGAGAGCTGACTTTGGGAAAATGGGAGCGTGCCTCAGAAAAGCACTAGCAAATGGGCAAGAAGGAGGGGTGGAGGAACAATGGGGAAAAATCAAAACAGCCATCACAGAGGCAACAAGCCTTTGTGTGAAGTGAATCAACAAAACAAAATGAAGGAAAAAAAAACACTATGGTTCTCAAAAGAGGTGGCAGGGAATGTTAAGGAGAAGAATGTAGCATTCAGGAAGTATAAGGAAACACAGAAGGAACAGGACAGAGAACTGTACCAGTTAAAGCAGAAGGAAGTGGGGAAGGTAGTTAGAAGAGCATAGGCCCAAACTGAGAAAAAGATAGCCAATAAAACCTTTTATAGGTACATTAGGGAGCGAAGAAAGACCAAGGGAGGGATAGTGAGGTTTAATAAAGGAAAGGGAAGGTGGACAGAGAGTGACAGTGAAAAAGCAGGGATACTGAATGAATACTTCTGCTCAGTATTCACAAAAGAAGAGGAGGGGAGTTACCTAAATCAAGGAATAGTAGCACTCTGGATAGGGAGATTGATACCAGTCCATTCACAGAAGAAAGGGTTCTGAAAGAACTTTTAAAACTGAAGGTGGACAAAGCAATGGGGCCTGATGGGATTCACCCAAGAGTTCTAAAAGAATGAAGGGGAGAACTAGTGACACCATTGACTACCCTCTTTAACAAATCATGGTAGGATGGTGTGGAACCTGAGGACTGGAGGAGAGCAAATGTGATTCCCCTTCACAAAAATAGGAGTAAGACAGAGGCAGAAAACTATAGACCTGTTAGTTTGACCTCAGTGGTAGGGAAATTGATGGCATCACTTCTGAAGGAAAGAATTGTTGAGTTCCTAGAGGCCAGAGGGGCACAGGACTGACGGCAGAATGGATTCACAGCAGGAAGGTCATGTCAGATGAATCTAATAGATTTCTTTGACTGGGTGACCAAAGTAGTAGACCAAGAAGGGGCTGTGGATATGGCCTACCTAGAGTTTAGCAAGGCATTTGACACAGTCCCACACAAAAGATTAATACTGTATACATGTTAGCCAGCCTTGGAGTGGGCCCCAAGGTGGTAGCCTGGGTAAAGAATTGGCTAGACAACAGGACGCAGAGGGTAATAGTGAAAGGATTCCACTCTGAAGAAAGAGGGGTTACTAGTGGGGTACCACAGGGTTCAGTACTGGGACCAATCCTCTTTAATGTCTTTATAAGTAACATTGCAGATGGACTGGAAGGGAAAGTATGCCTCTTTGCATACAACATCAAGATCTGCAACAAGGTCGATACAGAAGGTGGGGCGGAAAGGATGCAAGGGAACTTGGAAAGGTTGGAGGAATGGTCAAAGGTATGGCAGCTTAGATTCAATGCAAAGAAGTGCAAAGTAATGCACCTGGGAAACAAAAATCCAAGGGAAGAGTACACAATGGGGGGGTGAGATACTAACAACAACAAAAATGGAAAGGGACCTGGGGGTAATCATATCAGATGACCTTAAGGTGGGCAAGCAATGTGAGAATGCAGTAAGGATGGCTGGCAGGATGCTGGGATGCAAAGGGAGAGGCATCACCAGTAGAAAAAATGAAGTTGTTCTCCCTCTGTACAGACAGTTGGGGAGACCCCATCTGGAGTACTGTGTGCAGTTCTGGAGACCCCATCTCTGTAAGGACATAGACAGGATGGAGGCTGTCCAGAAAAGGGCAACTAAAATGATGCAGGGTCTACACCAGAAGACATATGAAGAGAGATTAAAGGACCTTAATATGTATACCCTCGAGGAGTGGAGGGAGGGTGGACATGATAGAAACTTTCAAGTACCTTAAAGGAATCGACAAAGTCCAAGAGAGTAGCATATTTCAGAAAAAGAGATGTGCAAGAACAAGGGGGCACAATTTGAAGATGGAGGGGTGATGGCTCAGAGGTAATGTGAGGAAGTATTTTTTCATGGAGAGGGTTGTGGATACATGGAACAGCCTTCCCGAGGAGGTAGTGGAGTCAAAAACAGTGGGGGAATTCAAGAATGCATGGGACAGACATAAGGCAATTCTAGTTGGGGGGGTAGGAGGAAATAGGCTGTTGGTTAACTAGGATCTGCAGCTTATCCATTAGGTAGGGAAATGGGCAAACTAGGTTGGCCAAGCTGTCCTTATCTGCTGTCAAATTCTGTTTCTGTGTTTCATATTTGTAAATATAAAATTGATCAAGTAGAACCTTAAAGTGAAAAGGGCTGATGAACAAACTTAATGTAAATGATTCTTGTAAGATTCCAAAATGTGGAGGCAGCCTAGCTAAAGGTCATTTTACTAAATTTCAAATAGTGTCTTGGGATATGAAGCAGGATGGTATCATGTTTTCTTAGGTTGTATAGTCCTGTAGATCTCTAAAGGAGATTCAGTGTTCACTATATATGCTGGCAGAGAGTCCCGCATTGCTTTGAAGGACCTCATGTGTATAGCAAGTTTCTGAGTCTTCTGTTCATAAGTGAGTTTCAGCTCACTGCTGTATAGAGGAAACAATGATGTGTTCTGGCGTGCAAGTCAGATATAAACCAGAGAGCTCTATGGTAAAGTACATGCAGTTTGGAAACGTACGAAATGGAGGTGCTTCTATATATGATATTACCCTAATCTAGTAGGGGAAGAAAGGTTGCCTGAATTAGTCTTGTTTTAGCCTCGGAGCTGAAACAGAATTTATTCCAATAATAGAACCCAAGTCTCTGGCACAACATTTACAAAGACTGTCAATGTACATGCTGAAGAATAACTTGCTATCCATCCACACACCTAGATACTTGAAGGAATCTACCAGTTCAAACTTATACTTGGTATTTTACTTGGTTAGAGACAGAAGAAGATGGATTGCCCATCAAGTCTGTCTGCCACATCAGTGGGTACATTGCACCCCATGCTGCAGAAGGTCTTTATCCAAATTATTTTGAATATTGTTAGAGTCTCACTCTGTATTATCATCTATGGTAAACTATTTCATAAATTATCTACCCTTTGTGTAAATGAATTCATTCTCACATTCTTTGTTGTATTTTCTAATTTAATTTGTTAGTTATGTGATATTAAGCCAAATTTTCTGGTCTGATATTCAGTATCCATCTGTAAACTTAGATCATTGTCGTTCATTATTCATCAACAATAGGTCCCCCCTTTTTTTTTTTGTACTCTTTATTTTTTCACCTTCAAGCCAGGGCATCCTTCCAGGGTATGCACTCGACCCCAGCCTCTACTCCCATGCCTGAACCCTCGTTGGAGAGACTCTCCCGATCACCCAGACAGATCTAACCCCCTGGATCACTCTCCAGAAGTGGGCCCATCCTCCTGTGATGGCCTGTCTGTAATTAGCCAGATCATACCTGGTGTGTTGGGTTGGGCCTGGAGTCCTCCAGACGACTTGGCCGGCAGCCGGGATATGGGCTGCGTTCCTGGCATCCCCTTCATCTCCACTAGCAGAAGGGGCTTTTCTGCTTGGTTCTGTTCCCCTCAGGAGTGTGGCGTGCAATGACGTCTGCGCATGGCTTCCCTGCTAACATCTGCCGCACTCCCATCCCTCTTTCTAGTCGGCATACCTGCATTGACCCCGGTCTCCACCGGGGGTCATCAGGACTCCAAGCAACCCCGGATCCCTCCCCAGAGAGAGGAGAGCAGTCCTTAGGATGCTCGATTCTCTCTCTCCCCTGCTAACCCCCGATGGCCCGGGCTCATTCCCGAACCTGGGTCACTGGTGTGGCGAGAGGTGTGGCGTCCAGTGCCTCAACCTTCAGTGCCACTGGGCCAGCTAATAGGTCCCCTTTAATGCATCTTTTTTCCAAACGATATAATCCCAATTGAGCTAGTCATTCTTCATATGATTTATGTTGTAATCCAGAAATTATCTTAGTTACCCTATGATTCTATTCCACTAAGCTCTTTGTTTAACACTTAGAACCATAGCATCTGTCACTGCAAGGCACTCAGGACTGGAATCCTTATACCTGTCCAGTTATAGATTCCAGTAACTTCTCTTCTAGGTTTTCTCATGGTTTGCTTTACAGCCTCTACTGACATGCTGATGCTGAACCCAGACATCTCAGCTTCTCATCTCAGACCTACAGCACAAAAGCAACCATATGTATCACCATATCAGACACTAGTGGCAGGCTGAGAACCTAGAAGTGCTATTGTATTACCTGAGGTAACCAAGTGGTCTAGCCAGTCATCTCAGTGTGGTCAGTCTCAGCACTATAAGATACTGTCTACTCCACATACCTGTGGACATAGCTGCTCTTCTTTTTGTGAGTTCTATTTCAGTCTAGAGCAAGTTCTGCTCCTTATTTTTGTGTTTCCTAGGTGTCCTTATAGAAGTCTGAACCATTCCTCCTGAGTCCCTTTGCCATGACCTCCTCAAGCATTGGTATAAAACGTAGGGTCACAAGTGACCTAAATCCATCAGGGGTATTAGAAGTCATCATTAAACATTGTTTTAGTCATCATGACTGGTATTTGAAGTAAGTTTATTTATTTATTTATTTTCTTTTTTCAATTTATACTTTCCGGCTCCTGGTACAGCTTCACCCCAGACTGTCCCCCAGCACTGGAACACACTCCATTACAAGACAACAACCCCACAAGCTCACCTCCTCATGGTGGGGGGCTGTTTAAGGATGGTTCCATACCACAGCACTTTTTCCTGCAGCGGCCATGCCCTGGGCAGGAACCGACTCCCAGAGGCCCTAATGCATGAAGATTTTTTCCCCCTGAAGTTCCCCGATCACTGAGGATGGCGGCATGCAAGGGCATCCAAGGAGGCATGTGCACGCAGAGATGTGCTGCCACTCTGGACCCCAGCTGACATCCTCCCCTTCCTCTTCGCACCACTGACTGCACTGCCACTTGTAATCACCCAGGTGGCAGTAATGCAGTGAATAAGACAACCCTCCCTCCACGAAGGAGGAGACTATCCTAGGACACTCAATCCTTCCTCCCCGCTGGCTGACCCTCCGACAACCTAGATTCGTTCCTTAACCTGGGTCACCAGTGTTGCAAGCGGCAGCACTACTGCTGCACTAGTGGGCCAGCCCTTCGAAGTAATTTTAGTGGAAGTGTATCTAATGGGCTAACAAAAGCAGTCCACTTATTACTCCACAGCTCCAATAACCCATCAAGCACTACATATAAATTGTTTTTTGCTAAAAAAACCAAAGTACTACATATCCTAAAAGGTTTAAGTCAGTCAGACTGTGTGCCGGGTTCTGATCACCACTCTAAGGAACTTGCTTTTTATAAACTCTTGACCTTCCGTGAGCAGATCCATAGCAGGTACCTCTCTCAGCTGAGATAGGTTTTACTGAACCCATTCCATATGAGCAAACAAGCACCAGATCAAGAAAACATCATGTTCCTTGAAGTCTGCACTCCTTCACAAGAGAGGTATTGAAACTATGTTGTACATCTTCCAGTTTTGTCTGATTCTATTGCAGGATTCTGATATGCTGCAGACATCCTGGCTTTCTCTGCTTATGCCCAGTCATGTCCTCTCCTAGTAGTTCTCAGATTGGTTCGGGTGCTCCTTGTTCCCAACTAAAACCATACTGCTCAGTCTCTGCCGCCATCTGCAGCTCCAACCAATCAGTCATTCAGGACTACTTACGCTATCTCTGACTCTGCACTCCCACTGTAGCTACTATCTGTAAACACCACCTCTCAATCAACAATGGGCTCATGCCTCAAAATGTTTGGGCAACAACAAACACACATCAGTTCTCCATCAGTTGGGCAGTGTCTGGCTCTCTGCCCTTAAAGACACAGTATGCTTTTGCCCCTATGGCTTTGTACTGCTGGCAACACCCACCAACAGCAACAGGCACCAGTCCTCCATCAGTCCAGCATGTGCCTGCTTTCTGCCTCTAGAGGAAACAGTATGCATTGCCCACTATGTCTCCATACTGCTACTAACCATGGCATTCTAGAGATCAGCCTCTTATCAGCTCCAATGACCAGTCAACCATAAACCAAGAGTTGCAGGGGTTCCTCACCAGCTACGTCATCATTCCATATTCCCAGGATGCACCTTTACTTAAGTTATTTAAGACGCTAGCTAATATCAGCCCCTGAAGCCAGACTCTTCACTTCTTCCTCTGAAACATACCATCCAACCATCTCACTAACAGATGGATACCTCAAAGTTCCTGTGCATATAAGACTCTTTGCTTGAGTCATACAAACAAGCCAATTCCAACAGCACATACACTAAACAGAAGCACTTCAACGACTAGCAAAGTACAGTTCAACACATAACTCAAATCAACCTTTTCTTTGACAAGAACGAGAAGCACTTTAACCTAGTTATACTACTCATGAACTCCAACAGCCAGACTCATACATAACCCATATTCCTTGTGAGGTTCTGTATTCTATCAGACCAATCAAACTGCATCTGGGATTCCAGCCACATTAAGCCTGGGTAACCTTTTCTCCATTGTATTGACTCCAACATACAAGATCCTGCTTACTGTATGCATTAATCATGTCCATCTAGATATTTTCTTATTTGTGCTGGCAATGAAGATGATCCTGGGGATTAGGGACAGGACATGCAAGGAGAGATTGAGGGAGCTAAACATGTACACTCTGGAAGATACAAGGGAGAGGAGGGACATGACTGAGACATTCAAGTACCTGAAGGGCATAAACACGGTTAATTCAGATGACTTGTTTAAGTTAAAAGGGGGGAGGGACACCAGGGGACACAGCCTGAAATTGGAGGGAGGAAGGTTCAGGAGAGAGAGATGAGGAGGCACTATTTCATGGAGAGGGTAGTGGCTGGTTGGAATGAACTGCTGGAGGAAGTAGTGGTACCGCGGATGGTGGGCAGCTTTAAGAGAGGGTAGGATAGGGCCAAAGGAAGGATCAAAACTGTGGAGAGGTTGGGGGGAGAGAGGTCAGAAGTGGGGGGCACTAAGGTATAAGGGGGACTAAGGGGAGGGGGGCAGCTGCAATTTCACTAAACAGTGTGCTGCACACTCAAGCAGACATGATAGGCCAAATGGCCTGCATCCACTGGCAATTTCGTAGGTATGTATGTATGTTCATATAACTAGGGACTTGGATTCCCAGAGGTTCCCCCACAAGAGATTTTTTCTCTCCTCCATGCCAATAGATACATTAATTTGACATGCTGGAGAAGGGACCTGCAATTTTATTATCTTGACCAGTTGGAACTATCATTACCTTTAGCCATCAGTCTCCACCTATGGTACTTCTAACAGAGTGGAAATAATGGAGAAATAATCAAAGGTATGTTATAGAAGAACTACTCTAGCTTACACTATACCTCATAAATCAAATGCCCAGTGAACTGTAAGCTTTCTGGGGTTCAGTGGCCAATTGATCGACCACTCTCCAAGCCACTTCATAAACCAGCTAGAGATACTCCTCAAGGGATCCAGTTGCCCCCCCCCCCCAATCCTCAACTCCACCATTCTCTGGAGTTTCTCCAGAGTCTCCTTGGCTCCTCATCAGGACCTTAAACATAGAAACATAGACTTTGATGGCAGATAAGGACCGCTTGGCCCACCTAGTCTGCCCATTTCCCTACCTACAGGATAAGCTGCAGATCCTAGTTAACCAACAGCCTATTTCTTCCTCCCCCCCACAAAAATTGCCTTATGTCTGTCCCATGCATTCTTGAATTCTCCCACAGTTTAAGACCTCACAACCTCCTCAGGAAGGCTGTTCCATGCATCCGCCACCCTCTCTGTGAAAAAATACTTCCTCACATTGCCCCTGAACCACCCCCCCATCTTCAAATTGTGTCCCCTTGTTCTTGTACATCTCTTTTTCTGAAAGATGCTACCCTCTTGGACTTTCCACTGAGGTACTTAGAAGTTTCTATCATGTCCCCCCCTCCCTCCTTTCCTCAAGGGTATACATATTAAGCTCCTTCAGTCTCTCCTCGTATGACTTCTCTTGCAGACCCTGTACCATTTTAGTTGAACTCCTCTGGACTGCCTCTCTCCTGTCTATGTCCTTGTGGAGATGGGATCTCCAGAACTGGACACAGTACTCCAGATGGGGTCTCACCAACTGTCTGTACAGAGGGATAACAACTTCCTGTTTTCTGCTGGTGAGGCCTGTCCCTATACATCCAGTACCCCCATGACACCCTCCTACTGCCTTCTCCATTGCTTGCTAACCATAAGGTCATCTGATATGATTACCCCAGGTCCCTTTCCATTTTGTTGTTGTTACTACCTCCCCATTGTGTATTCTTCCCTGGGTTTTGTTTCCCAGGTGCATTATATTGCACTTCTTTGCATTGAATCCAAGCTGCCATGCTTCTGACCATTCCTCCAACCTTGCCAAGTTCCTTCTCATCCTTTCCACGCCTCCTTGTGTATCAACCCTGTTGCAGATTTTTGTGTCATCTGCAAAGAGGCATACCTTTCCTTCCAGTCTCTCTGCAATGTCACTTATAAAGACATTGAAAAAAGGACTGGACCTTCATTTCTTTTAGCCTAGGGCTCCACCTGAGGCACCTCTAGGAGGAAGGAAATAAGGGCAAAATAAACCAAAGGTACATTACAGAAGCACTACATTATCCTGTAGTACACACCATATATCAGATTCCCAGTGAATTTATTACTTCAAATTTTAGAATTTTTGGCCTGGAAAGGCACACTGAGTTGAAGCTCATTTTCAGGTGCAACCTGGAAGCATAGAGAGGCAAAGTGACTTGCTTGGGGTCACACAGTATGCAAGCGGTGGTAATGGGATTAAAACCCAGGTTTGCTGGGCTCCAGGCTCACAACTTTTGCTCTAATGGTTAGGATCTACTGACTCCCAATAATAATTCTGCTTTTTCATCAATTAATAAAAGCCATATCTGCACATATTATTCTATAAATAGATGACATTTAGATTTGAAACACCTTATTTTGTACACAGTGAAAGAGTCTGGCTTTTGATCCTGTGCCATCAAGTCCTCTTATGCATGCTCATGGGGCAAAGGGCGAGGAAGAAACGCCCTTAAGGAAGTGTGTTATTTCTTTTTGTGTTGCTTGCACGCATGTGCAAGAAACATAGTACCATCATCCGAGTTTTCGGAAGTGTGTCAGCCCGTCTTCCAATGCAGTCAGTGTGTTTGCAGGCGCGGCCCCAGTTCCCCAATGAGTGCTGCAGCTGTCTATGACAGCTCCAAAATGCAATGGCATACAGTTGAAGGAGAGCTCTGCTTCAGTGGCGGAGCTCTCCCCCTCATCTTACCGCAGCATAGCCCATATTGCGTGCTGATCGCTCCCATGCACACACTGTATGGCCGGACAGGGGTGCCCAATCCCTGTCAGCTCACGCCCCCAAACTGCTGTCAGGTGCCATGCTGGGAGCCCACCCCAGCGTGGCAAAAATCAGCAGTAGCCGACAGGGGCTCTAACTTCTGCCTGCTCCAAGGTTGCACGCACCCCCCAAAAGCTTTCACGGTGCCACTTATCTTGTTTTGGCCGACGGGGTGCCGAATCCCCGTCGGCTCCACGTCCCCAAACAGCTTTTCCTACTGCCATGCTGGGAGCTCACCCCAGCATGCAAGCGATCCGATGTCGTCTTCTTAAAAAAACAAAAACCCTGTGAATAAGCGGTCCCCGTAGTCTCCCTGCACCCTCCACAACCCGCACCACCTACACACCTGCCTCCCCACAATCCCCACCTCACCCCATACTTACCTCCAGACTGTGACGATCATCGAGTGGACGGGAACACGTCTGCACTCTTCAAGCCGACCGGAACGGAGGAAATGCCGTAAACTGTATAATGGGATAGATAGGGTTTTTTCAACTTTGTTGCATATCTCAGGCATTTTTAGAATTTTGGCCCCAAATTTTCAACATGGGGTTTTGGGACCCCTCCTCATGAATTCTTCACTGTCATGGCATTATTCAGGCCCGAAGGTGATTTGTGATCACTGTGAGAAATCACCTTCGGACTGATTAATGAAATGACACTGCCAGTGTTCATAAGGTGGGCTCTCAAAAAGCCTATGTTGAAAAATTTGGTGAAAATTCCTAAAAATGACTGTTTTGTTACAAGCATAGTTCCCACGCATGCTCGTAAGTTTGTGAATTTTCAACATTTTCACCCAGATTTTCAACATTGCCATTTTACCACACCTCCTTATGAGCAGTACAGCTGTCATTTTTTCATCCTGCTCAGCATTGTTTTCCGCCCATGTAGCGCATAATAGGCGCAGTCGGTTAATGAACTCAATGTATGGGACACATTAAGAAAATCACAGTGACACTGTTCATGAGCAGAGGTCTTAAAATGGCTATGTTGAAAATTTGGTAAAAAATCCTAAAATGACTGTTTTACGAGCGTGCGTTGCACAGTTCCTACGCACGCTTGTAAGTTCGCGAATTTTCAATATTTGCACTTCAATGACTTCCAAATACCTAAACAGCACATAGAAGCAAGCAATATTCGGCATTGACAAATGCATGTTTTTGTTTGTTTCTTCATTTTGAGGTTGTCTTTTTGCTGTAAACATTTAGATATCTGACTGTCCAGGGGGTGTTGCTCTTTGTGTTCCTCAGCCAGCAGGACACAAAATGGAAAGATGCTTGTAGGACTGAGACCCTTGCTGGGATATTTGCTGGTGTGAGGAATGGAGGGAGCACTGGAATTGCTGGCGAGTGCAGTGAGAGCAAACTGCAACTGATTGACTCTCTCTCAAGAGGGAACTGGATAGGCCCAACCCGCCCACCACCATCCCTCCCCCGACGAATTGGCCTTTATAGGGGAGGAGCTCAATCAGGATTGGTAGTTGGTGCTTACAGGTGCTGCTGCAGTACTAATAGATTACTCTTAACAGGACAAAGGTGAAGACAAGGAAAGGAGATACCATGGATAGCCCTGGTAAGGGGGAGCATCTAAGGGGATAGGGCGGGAAGTATGAAGCAGTGACAAGCTGGATGGGTGTCAGGGTGTCAGGTAGGGGCATGGGCAGGGTAGTAGGCTGCAACAACTGTGGGGCAGCTTACCTCTTGGGGGTTGCACGGAGAGCAGGGGGTTACCTGGTGAGTAGACAACTGGAACAGTTTAGGGAAGAGATTATGTGGTTAAGGGCAGAGATAGGTAGAGTGAAAGGAAGGGATTGGGGGAAAAATCCAGGACTAAGGGCACATGGGGGTGCCCCAGAATTTTGCTGGCTGCCCAGGCCTGGGGAGGGATGGAAGAAGGGATATATGGACCAACAGGGCCACCTCAAGGACTTCCGTGTACAGACAAAAGGGGGTGGAGGACAATAGGCTGCAGAGGCAGAAAGTGCCCCAGAGTAGGTTTCAAATGCGGGCCTCTCAATAGTATGACAAACAGGACTCAGAGTTGGGGGGGGAGTCACAAAACAGGTTCTCAGTGCTGGCTTCACTACAGGAGGTGAGGCATGAGGACCAAGTAGGCAAGACTGGAGAGGACGGGATTACTAGCAGCCCAGTGAGCACTGAAAGGGTGGCTAAAGGAGGCAAGGCTTCAATGGGTAAGGATAAGGGGGCAGGGGCTAGGAAACTGGACAGAGGGTTGGTAGCTAAGGGGAGGGGGTTGGGAGACATGAGAAGATAAGGGGAAGGATGCATGAGGGAGGAGAGGCAGGTGAGGACCAGTGGAGAATGGTGGTGATATCAGAGGAGGATGGGATGGGGTGGGGTCAAGGCAGAGATGGGGTGGAAGAGGGAACAGCTGAGCTATACTTGGGAACAAAAGATCTGGCAGGAAGGGACATGGGACATACAGGACAAGCAGTACAGGAAGAAAAGGGTGGGATTCTAGTGCTGGGGGATTCAATTCTGAAGGGGACCAGATGGGGGAGCAAGGGGGAGAGGCATAATAGAGTATGAGTGGAGGCCATGCCAGGCATGACAGCGGACAGGATGGGGCAATCCATCCTGAAGTATGCTTGGAAGGGTAAGGAGAAACCTCACTTAGTTCTGAATCTGGGAATCAATGACCTGGCTGGTAATATAGTTGATGTAGTCCAGGAGAGGTCTGTGGAGCTGGGGCAGATTTGTGAGGAGGTTGGAGGGGGATAAGTAACCTTCTCAGAGGTGCTTCCTGTACCCAGGGCAAGCATGGCAAAGAAACTGAGGATTGAGGAATTTAACGTGTGGCTAAGGGATTGGTGCCCATCCAAAGGGTGTGGTGTGGGGGTGGGGAAGCACATGGGAGGGCGTGCATCTCTACGTCAGGGACAGGCTTCACTTGAGTGGGAAGGAGAGGAGGGTCCTGAAGCAGAAGCTGGAGGAGTACTTAGCAAACAATGAGAATATTAACTAGCAATGGGGGGTGACGAGAGGGCAGAAGCCCAGCAGGATACTCAGGCAGGGAGGCCTAATGAGCTTACCCCCGTGCTGGTGGCAAGGGACTTAGAGAGGTGTCAGAAGGAGGGGCAAAGAAGGGGGAAAAAGTAAGGAGAGGGGTAAAGGAAGCAGGATGAAGGGTGGTAACATTGAACGCTAGGAGTCTGGGGAACAAAGTAGCAGAATTTAAGGCTCTCTTGGCAGATGGGGAGGTGGATATGGCAACCATAACAGAGACATGGGCCACCCACTACCATGATTGGGACCTGGTAGTACTGTGATATAAGCTATTTCAGAAGGACAGGGCAAAAGTAAAAGGAGGGGGTGGCACTGTATGTGAGGGAAGGTCTGAAATGCATCAGGGTAGAGGGGGAGGAAGGCAATACAGAGGCATTATGGATGCAGATCCAGGTCTCCAAACATAGGACCCTCAGGATGGGAGTGGTTTACAGATCATCCTCTCAGACCGAGGAGTTAGATAGGGAACTAGCAGGGCAGGTCAGAAGAATCTGCAGAAGAGCAGTACAGTGATTGTAAGGAAATACAAAATCACACGTACCCCCATAATGCAAAGCATCATGTTCTGTATATGCAAATCACCACAGAATATTATGCTGGCTCAACTTTAACCAAAAATGCATGATGCTGAAAGGCCTCTCACACAGTCTGCAAAGGGTGCCAACAGAAGAAAAAAAACAGAAGACATGACAGACAGAAGACAGTGATTGTAGGTGACTTCAGCCTGCCAGGGGTGGATTTGGGTACCCCAACTACAACAAATAAGAGGGATCAAGTACTTCTGGGCACCTTCCAGGACAGCTTCCTATTGCAGATGGTCAATGAGCTGACCAGGTTAGGAAACACCCTTGACTTCGTCCTGGCGAATGGTGAGTTCATGAGGAACTGAGAGTGGAGGAACCACTGGCAGGGAGGGACCATCACTCAGTGTGGTTTAGGATAAACCTGGGGAAAGAGGGAGTAGGATCAGCCACAAGGGTGTTAGACTTCAGAAGGGCCGACTTCAGGAAGATGAGAGAAATAGTGCAGGGAGCTCTAGCAAGGATCAGTCAAAATATAGACACTAATCAGAGGTGGGAGGTCATTAAAAGGGGGATAGAGGAGGCAATAGCAACATGTACAAGGGTCCAGAGTAAGAGGGTGAGGGCAAAGAAGCCTAGTTGGCTGAGCAGGGGGGTCATGGAGAAAGTAGGAAGAAAAAAAGACACCTTTGGAAGGTACAAGAGAACGAGGGGGGGGACAGAGAGAAATAGCTAAAGGAGTCAAGGGAAGTGACAAAGGCAGTCAGGGCAGCCAAGGCATCCTGGGAACTCAGGCTAGCACAGGGCAATAAGGATGGGGAGAAGGACTTCTTTAGGTACATCAGGGAGAAAAGGAATTGCAGAGACCAAATTGTGAGGATTAAAAAGGGGTGGGGTGGACACTAAGGTAGAACAGGAAGAAGCATTAAATGAGTACTTCTGCTCTGTATTTACCAAAAGAGAAGGGGGGGGCAGCACCCAGGTGGGCTGGGGTGGTGGTAATGGGGGGTGAGAAGACAGACAGGAAAATCATAGTGGGCAGGGTACTGGAGGGCTTTGGGTCACTGAGGGTGGGCAAGGCACCGGGTCTGGATGACATACACCCCAGGGTGCTAAGGGAACTAGTGGAAGTCTTGGCTGAACCACTTGCAGACCTCTTCAATGCCTCTCTAGATTCAGGGTGTGTGCCACAGGACTGGAGGATGGCACACATGGTACCACTCCACAAGAGTGGCCCCAAGGATGAGCCAGGGAACTACAGACCAGTAAGCCTCACATCCATCATGGGAAAGCTGATGGAGACAATCTTGACGTAGAGGCTGATTTCCCTCCTGGAGGCTAATGGGCTGCAGGACAGTAGGCAGCATGGGTTTGTCTTGGGCAGATCCTGTCAGACTAACCTGGTGGAGTACTATGATTGGGTAACCAGGCAATTGGACAGGGGATATGCAGTGGATGTCCTGAATCTGGACTTCAGCAAGACATTCAATTTGGTGCCACATGGGAGGCTATGTAGTAAGCTGGAGGGCACAGGGCTGGGGCAAAGCTGGTGGGATGGTAGTGAGCTGACTGCAAGGGAGACAGCAAAGGGTAGTGGTAGGAGTGGAGCTCTCATCACCCAGGACAGTGACAAGTGGGGTGCCACAGAGATTTGTGTTATTTGGGATCTGCGTAGCAGACATTTCGATAGGCATCAAGAGTAAGATCAGTCTGCAGATGATACCAAGATGGCAGTGGTACTGGATGACCTAGAGGGGTGGCATGGGTTACAGGACGATCTAGGGAAATTGGAGGCCTGGTCAGATACTTGACAGCTGGGGTTCAATGCTAAGAAATGCAAGGTGCTACATTTCAGAGCTAAGGGCAAGACAGCAGATAGGGTATTCAGCTGGTCAGGATGGAGAGGAGGAGAAGGATCTAGGGGTAGTCATAACAGGAGCAATGAACAACTCTACACACTGTGGAAAGGCAGCTGCCAAGGCTAACAAGATGCTGAGTTGTATTGCCAGAAGCATATCCTCCAGGAAGGAGAAGGTGATTCTGCCACTGTACAGGTCACTGGTTAGACCACACCTGGAGTACTGTGTGCAGTTCTGGCAGCCATACCTGGACATTAGGCTACTGGAGGCAGTGCAGCACAGGGCAACAGAAATAATTCACAGGTTAGAGGACTTGCCCTATGAGAGTAGGCTGAAGGAACTGAACATGTACTTCCTGCAGGAGAGGAGAGACAGGGGGGACATAATTGAGACCTTCAAATACATGAAGGAGATAAATAGGACAGACAAAGGAGAGCTTTTCCAGTTAAGGAGGGTGAGGGACACCCGTGGGCACAATCTGAGATTGGAGGGGGTACGTTCAGGAGGGAAATGAGAAGACACTTTTTCATGGACACAGTGGTAGCAGGTTGAAACATATTATCAGAGGAAGTGGTATCCTGTAATACAGTGGGCTGCTTCAAATGAGGATGGGACAGAGTAAGGGAGGGTCACTGGAGGGAGGGAGGGAGGTAGCTGCAGTATAAAGACTGCTAGCTGCACATTCGAGCAGACTCAATAGACTGTATGGCCTTTTTCTGCTGGCAGGTTCATATGTTCTTATAATAGCTGTGTTGTAGAAGTGTGCACAAGCCAACTGAATGTCACTGGGATCAAAGTTCAATGCCATCTTTATCACATGCAATACAAGGTTTTTCAAATTTCAGTTTCACCATTTTTTAAATGCTGTAAAAATATAAAGTAAGACATGATTCAGCAGCAGGCAACAAAAGGGAGCAGATTGCAAGACAAAACCAATAGGTTCTATTCATTTCACTAGCATTTTAAAGCAGCAGTGCATGTTGGTGGGGAAAAGCGTAACATTGGTGTTGTACATAAGGGATGGGATAATGTGCACAATGGAGGAGGGGAAGGAGGGCACAGTCAAAGCCCTACGAGTAGTACTCCAGAACACCACCGGGAGAAGCATTCAAGTGGGGGTGGTGTACAGACCACCTTCACAGGGCTTAGAGTTGGATAGGGAGCTGGAGGAACAGATCAGGAGGGTAGGAGGGAAAGGGAGTACTGTAATAGTAGGAGACTTCAATCTACCTGGAGTAAACTGGAGCACCCTGGCTACCTCTTGTAGCAGAGAACAGGTCTTCCTGGATGCTATTCAGGAGAGTTTCCTGATACAGACAGTCATGGAGCCAACAAGGATGGAGGCCATACTAGACTTAGTGCTATCAGATGGGGATCATGTCCAGGATGTGGAAGTAAGGGAACCCCTTACAGGCAGCGACCACCACACATTGTGGCTTTCCATCTACATGGGGAAGGAATCAGCCAAGTCAAAAACAAAAGTGGTGGATTTTAGGAAGGTAGACTTCGAGAGGATGGGGAGCATAGTAGGGGACCACCTGGCAAAGCTCCGATTGGAGATGGATGCAGACCAGAAGTGGTCTGTCATTAAGATGGGGATAATGGATGCCACCGACACTTGTACAAAGGCTCATAATAAGAATTCCAGAACTGAGAGACCTAATTGGTATAGCGGGAAGGTAGCTGAAAAGGTGAAAGAAAAGAGTGCGGCCTACTTGAAGTACAAGTGTACCTCAAGGGAGGAGGACAGCGAGGTATATGCTGAGAAATCTTGAGAGACAGGGAGAGAGGTCTGTGCAGCCAAGGCTGAGAAGGAACTGAAAGTGGCACAGGGGATTAAGGAAGGAGAGAAGGACTTTTTCCAGTACATTAAGGAGTGAAGAAGCAGAAGGGATGGGATAGTAGAAATAAAGAGGGAAGGAAGATGGACAGAAAACGGTGATGAGAAAGCGGAGGCACTAAATGAGTACTTTTGCTCAGTCTTGCCAGGGAAGGGGACGGTGCCACAGGGGACGATTGGTGGGAACTCTGAGGGAGGGAAGGAGTATGAGAGGAAGATTGAGGTAGACAGGGTCTTAAGAGGACTAAGACAACTGTGAGTGGACAAGACACCTGGCCCAGATGGGGTACACCTGAGGGTCTTGAGGGAATTAGTGGAGGTACTAGCAACACCACTGACAGACCTGTTCAACACCTTTCTGGAAAAGGGGTGTGTGCCTCAAGACTGGAGGACAGCTCATGTGGTATCTCTCCACAAGAGTGGACCCAGGGACGAGCCAGGTAATTATAGGCCAGTTAGTCTGACCTATATAGTGGATAAGTTAATGGAGGCCATTCTAAAGGAAGGACTGGTGTCCTTCTGGAGGAGAATGGTCTCCAAGATGACAGGCAGCTCAGGTTTGTTAGGAGGAGAGCTTGTCAAACCGATGGGATTAACTTCTTCGACTGGGTTATGAGGGCATTGGACAGGGGGAAAGCAGTGGGCATCCTGTACTTGGACTTCAGTAAGGCATTAGATTCAGTGCCATATGGCAGGCTGATCAGCAAGCTGGGAGACCTGGGAATAGGGGACAAAATGCTGAGGTGGACAAAGAGCTAGCTAAGGGACAGGAACCAGAGAGTGGTGGTGGTGGTGGTGGTGGAGAATTGTCCAAACCTAGATCTGTAACCAGTGGAGTCCCACAGGGCTCAGTACTCGGACCTGTGCTATTCAACATATTTATAGGAGACATAGCAGAGGGGGTATATAGTAAGATCTGCCATTTTGCAGATGATACTAAACTTTGTGGGAAGGTGACACAGAGGAGGGGAGGCAGGATTTACGGGAGGACCTGGCTTAGCTGGAGAAATGATCAGGCATCTGGCAGTTGGGTTTCAATGCTAAGAAATGTAAGGTGATGCACATTTATTTATTTATTTAGATTTTGGTAACCGGGTATGCCCACTGAGACCTGGAGTCCCTTTTTCAGGGGCGACCCAGAATTAGTTACAAAGAATACAAACTTAGGAACATTTTCAGTTGTTATAACAGATATAAAAAAACACATCATACATCAATAATCATACTCAGGCTCATACATACAGTTAAGAGATTACAGGATACAACAAACTTAAAGGGAATTGAGAAATGGTAAGCAGTCTGTTCAACAGCCTAGCATAGGATATACTTCAGGAAGGCAGGCAGGGTTAAGGCAGTGGAGGTAGGCAGGAGACCCAGACTAGGGGGCTTGGGAGCCAGAAACCCAAGGTGCAGTTACTGGCTGGGGGAACTACACGTGACAGTATCGAAAAAGGAAAAGGATCTTGGAGTAATGGTCAGGGGTGATAGAAATCACACAGCACAGTGCGGAAAGGCAGCAACCAAAGCAAGTAAAATACTGGGCTGCATCGTCAGGGGAATCACCTCTAGGAGAGAGGAAGTTATTCTGCCACTGTACATGTCACTGGTGAGACCACATCTGGAATACTGTGTTCAGTTCTGGTGCATTACTTAAAGAAGGATATCAAACTACTGGAGGAAGGCCAGAAGAGGGAAACCAAAAAGATCCAGGGCATGAGGTATAGATCATACGAAAAGAGGCTGAGGGAGCTAAACATGTACTCCCTGGAGGACAGAAGGGAGAGGGGAGATATGATTGAAATCTTTAAGTACCTTAAAGGCATGCACAGAGTTAGATCTGAGTGCATCTTTAACTTAAGAAAGGAGGGTACAACAAGGGGGCATAGCCTGAAATTGGTGGGTGGTAGATTCAGGAAGGAAATGAGGAGGCACTTTTTCATTGAAAGGGCGGTGAAAGGGTGGAATGAGTTGCCAGAGGAGGTAGTGTTGGCAAAGATAGTGGCCAGTTTCAAGGGGGAATGCGACAGGGTGACAAAGAAAATTAGGATGGAAGGAGGCATTACTAGGAAGTGGCAGGGGAGGGTAATGGGAAGGTGGTGGATGACTCCAGGAGGAGTGGGGGGAGGCAGCTCCAAGAAATTAACTGAGTTGCACAGTCAGGCAGACTCAATAGACCATTATGGCCTGTTTCTGCTGGCAAATTTGTATGTTATACTGTTTTATTTTATTTTAGATTGTCCTTTATCTCCTGGCTTGTACGATACCCATCTTTTCTAATTCTGAGTCTGCTTTAGCACTTTTTCTGTAGTTGAATTAATAAAAGGAGCATGGGTTTATGGCTGCATAGTGGAGCTATGCTGATGTTTTGCTATTATACAGAGAGAGAGGCGAGAAGGGGCTCGGAAGCACATCACCGGATGCCCAACGAAGCACAAAATTGTGGAGTTGAAGCATGATCACTCCGCAACTTGAAGACCACTTTGCTATCTCCATTAGGTACCACCACCACCACTGCACTATTATCTTGCTGCTGACCCCTCTGCCTGCTCTCTCCATTCACTACATTGCGGGCTTTATGCTACTTTCATATGTGCTGGACGTCCAGTGTGTGCTGGCTGTCCGTCATGTAATCAGCTGGTGGTGAGGGAGCCCTGTAAGATTATAAAGAAGAAAAACAATGACACTGCACCTTGATCTGGAGTACGTCTGTGCACTTTGATTTCTACTGAAAGGTAAAAAGTATACATCTTCATGACAATACAACCATTAAGCATCCACTGAAAAATGCCAAGTGCAAGTTTTGATACCTGGTCTTGCTGAACTGTGGTCAAATTCAAACTATTGAAGGAAGCTAAAAATCACCAGTGTGTAGCAATCAGCAAACAGTGTGGGGTGATAATAAAAAAGATGCCTGTATAATTTTGTTTTTGTATCTGTGTCATGACCAACTTGAAATACTTACGGTGAATATGCCTTGGGTGCCAATGTTGGAGTCAACACTGACCATCACATAACCTATTTGAGTCATCCCTGCACCTCAATAACCCATATAGCCTATCTGAGTTTTCCCCACACCTCAATAAATATTGCTACTGCTGCTCATTTTATCATTTGTGATTATGAAAATACTAACACTTATAATAAACAAAAAATAATAATTTTAGAGCAGACCAACTCTTTCAGTAAAGACCCAAAGTACTCGTAGTAGCTACACTGACTGAGAGTGAGCCAGAGTACATGTCAGCAGCTTCTCTGTCTTTCTGTGTGTCAAGTAGTTTTATACTTTCCTCTAAATCCCTTTCCACAATATTAAAAAAAATGTTTTGCTGAGTGCCAAGACAAACAGAAGGAGATGGTTCCGAAAGATGGCAACCAGAGGGGAGGTGCTGCTGGTGGGGGACTTCAATCTGCCGGATGTGGATTGGAGCATCCCAACTGCAGCTTCAGCTAGAAGCAGGAACATCCTGGACTCCCTGCAGGGGGTGTTTCTCAGGCAACTAGTAAGAGATCCCACTTGTGGCGGAGCAATTTTGGATCCTGTGCTCACCAATGGGGACAATGTTGCAGACATCCTGGTAGGCACTCACCTGGGGACCAGCAATCACCATATGGTGTAGTTCAATATAAGTACAGTGCCAAAACCAAACCACACAAAGGCAAGGGACCTGGATTTCAGGAGGGCCAACTTTACAAAGATGGGGGAATGCCTCAGGGATGCCCTGGTGGTGGGGGGAGGACAAGGGTGGACTTGAGTTACAGTGGGTGAAACTAAAAGGGCCATAGGGAAGGTGGTCACCTGGGGACCAGTGATCACCATATGGTGTAGTTCAATACAAGTACAGCGCCAAAACCAAACCACACAAAGGCAAGGGTGCTGGATTTCAGGAGAGCCAACTTTACAAAGATGGGGGAATGCCTCAGGGATGCCCTGGTTGGGGGGGGGGAGACAAGGGTGGAATTGAGTTACAGTGAGTGAAACTAAAATGGCCATAGGGAAGGCAATAAACCACTGTGTCAGGCAAGTAAGCAAAAGCAAGAGGAAAGAGACCACTATGGTTCTCAAAAGAGGTGGCTGGGAATGTAAGGGCAAACAAGTTAGCATTCAGGAGGTACAGTATAAGGAGACACAGAAAGGAGGAGAATAGGGAGGTATATCACAAGAAGCAGAGGGAGGCAGGGAAAGCAGTCAGGAGCATAAAGGTGCAAATAGAGGAGAAAATAGCCCAGGCAGTAAAGAAAGGGGATAAGATATTTTTCAGGTATGTAAGCGAAAGGAGAAAAACCAGGGGAGGGATTGTAAGGCTGAGGAGGGAAGGGGAAGAGTGTGTGGAGAAGGACCAGGAATAGTAGACATCCTGAACAAATATTTTTGTTCACTGTTCACAGAGGAAGGGGAAGGTGAAGGACCAAGATAAGTGATAGGAGCATCAAAGGAAGGGAGGCCGACACTAGTCCATTCACAGAGGAGAGAGTCCTGAAGGAATTCGCAAATTTGAAAGTGGACAAGGCAATAGGACCAGATGGGATATATCCAAGGATATTGAAGGAGCTCTGAGGGGTGCTGGTTGTACCTCTGGTAGTCCTATTAAACCACTCACTGGAGACAGGAGTGGTCCAGGAGGACGGGAGAAGATCAAATATAGTCCCACTTCACAAAAGTGGTAGCAAGGAGGAAGCTGGCAATTACAGGCCAGTCAGCTTGACTTCAGTGGTGGGGAAATTAATGGAATGGGATCCCGTGATAATCTCGACTTTAAAATAGCGATAGTAACAATCATGATGCAAATACAGTGACCATATCTTCAGCTACAATGAAAAACACTCCAACAACACAATCAGCTAAAAAACCTGCCACAACTCAAACCAAATAAGTGACTTCTCAATAATAGCGACAAGTGCCAAAAGACACTCAGAATCATATTGCCTGATTGCACTGACTGCAATACTCCACTCTCCTTCAAACAAAAGTTCCCAGCAGTGCATGAGAGATACTGTACTGCTTAGATCCAGATTTTTGTCTTCACTAGCGTGTGCAGCTTTCACTGGCTTTTATACCCACAGAAGATGTTACAAAACCAGGTGCTTAATTTGACAGCATGTTAACATGTGAACCCAGTGTACTCACTGCAATATGCACTGCAATATGCACAATATACACAGATCATGACAGATAGAAACAGATAGATTGAAACTTCTAAAAAGAAAATTCTTGTATAGTCAAAGAGTGATTAAACTATGGAATGGCTTACCAAATGAGGTGGTTGCAAGTACCACAATGGAACAATTTAAAAAAGGGTTGGATACCTTTTATTCAAACAAGTATGGGATACTCTAATCTAAGGCAAGCAACCAAGGACGAAAGTCTATTCATGCTTGATAATCCTATGAATCCTATGAATCAGATCCTTACTGTACTCGCCGAAAAACAACCGCATTACTCCAGAGCACATGTGGTCACTGCACTAGCCACCGAATAACCGCGTCAAGAGGTCAAAGGGTTGAAGTTCAAGCACTACAGCTCTACAGCTCAAACGTCATAATAGCAACTTCTGCACTGTTGCCATTCAGTGCTATTCAGCACTTATTCCTTTAATCCATTATTCATGATTAAAAATCACATTCACAACCCATACAGACTTCGATGAGGGTGTTTACTTTGACTTCAGACTTGGTACTGGAAATTGTAGGCGAGACCTCTTAAGTACGCATACCTACTCCTCTGTCAGTATTCACTCACAATAGAAATTAACCTAATATTCATGTCCTTATATTTTCTTTTTTTGGACCCAGTTCCAGCTCCAGACAGTATCTGCTCCAATTTCATTTCAGATAGCCTCTGTTCCTCTTTCAGACACTGAATCAATTTCCACACACTGGGGTGGCAAGCTCCAGTGCAGCTGTTAAATCTGCGATGCCACCCCTCAACTGCATTATTTGTTCTAGCAAGACCTCGAGAGGTGGCATTGAAGCAATTCCATCGGTCAGGTGGGAATGTTGCTGATCTTCGGCGAGACCTGCACCTCAGTTTACCAACCCATGTCGATTCAAAGTACTCCAATAATAGCATTAGGAGCTTAGCATTACTTGTAAAAAACTCCCATTCTCTCATAGAAGCTAAAGTACCCATTACATCTTCTGTGGGTACAAAAGCCAGTGAAAGCAGCATACGCAAGTGAAGAGAAAAATCTGGGTCTGAGCAGTATCTTTCATGCACTGCTGGGAACTTTTGTATTTTTCCCCATATTGCTTATGCAAAATGAAAGAAACAGCCAAGTATTTCTGTATCAGGAAATGCTGTTCTAAATGCATGCCATGCAGACTTCTCAAAGTCCATCAGAGCAGTCTACGGTTTTATGGTGGAGCACAATTCCTGTAGCTGTGTGAAAACCCTTGTATATGCTGCTGTTGTTCTACTACACATTAAAACATACAGTGCTGTCACAACCTGACCTGCCTTGATGCAGTGTACTGTATACAGCTGATCGAATAATAATGGGCAAGATGTGAATGTTCCATCAATAAGCCAGTCGCTACTGTCCTGTAACATATTTAAATTTGCCGCAGTAGTGAACATGACACATCTATCCCTTTCCTTTCCACTATCAAACACAAGGAAAGGTTCCCCAGCTAAGGTCTCCCTGAACTCAATAGGTATTTGGAGATCCTCAGCCAATGCAGGGGTGGCAGGGCATCCACATTCTACCTGCCTGATTCTTTGAATGATCCTTTTCTTCAGGGGTACAGCAGGCAGGTGACCAGTCATGCATCAGGGGCAGAGGTTGTACACTGAACTAGGACCTGTGTGGTGGACTCAACACTTGATCTGGCCCACTTTCTCACATCTGCCATTATCTTCCTCACCCCCACATCAGCAGCAGTATCAGGGACATGTGTGTGATCCTTTATCAGAGCCAACACCTTATTTCAAGAAGTACGTAGCCTGGAAAGGCAGCTGTATTTATGAGAATCTGCACATCGCCAATACACTTTTTCTGCCTTCTCTTTACCTTTCCTGTAAGTTTAGCCACCATAAACCACCAAGGGCTTACCTTTCTGGCTTGTGACCACTTTGAACTCCATGCTGTTTCAAGGAAGAAGGAAATGGCAAATGGGGAAGGATGACACACATTTCCCTTTGAGGAAAATCGTGCTCAGGTGGGATTAACTCTGTATTGCATTCTGGATACCAGGAAGTAGTGCATGTAAACACAAAGGAGGATATAATGGATATGAGTATGTAAGTATACGGGTCAGTTCATTGATAAAAATTGCTGTGCGATTTTGCCAAAAGCACTGTAATGCATGTGCTTTTATGCTTCATAGCGCTGAAATCACTCGCGATTATTACCTCGTTATTATTAATATCGTGATTTTGAAGTCGCGATTTTAACATGGAACTTAATGGAATCACTGCTGAAGGAAAGTATTGTGAAATACCTTGAAACCAACAGTTTACAGGATCCAAGGCAGCATGGATTCACTGGGAGGAGGTCATGGCAAATAAATCTGATAGATTTCTTTGACTGGGTGACCAGGGAGGTAGATCAGGGTGGAGCAGTGGGTCTAGCCTACCTAGATTTCAGTAAGGCCTTTGACACAGTTCCTCATAGGAGACTAGTAAACAAACTTGGCAACCTGGGAGTGGGTACAAAAGTAGTAAACTGGGTAAGAAATTGGTTGTGGGATAGGCATTAGAGGGTGGTGGTAAGCGGAGTTCATTCCAAGGAAGGGAGGGTGACCAGCAGGGTGCCACAAGGATCAGTATGGGACCAGTCCTCTTAAATGTCTTTATCAGTGACATTACAGAAGAGCTAGAAGGGAAGGTATGCCTTTTTGCAGATGACACTAAAATCTGCAACAGAGTAGACACTTGGGGGGTAGGGATCTAAGAAATCTTGAGGAGTGGTCAAGAGAGTAGCAACTAAATTTCAATGCAAAGAAGTGCAAAATCATGCACTTAGGGCATAGAAACCCAGGGGCAGAGTACAAGATGGGGGGAGTGGTACTGATGACCACCAAACAAGAAAGAGATCTGGGGTAATCATATCAGTGGGATGCTAGGGTGCATAGGGAGGGGTATCACTAGCAGAAAGAGGGAGATGGTGATACCACTGTACAAATCATTAGTGAGACCTCACCTAGAGTACCGTTTCCAGTGCTGTAGACCACATCCCCGGAAGGACATAGACAGAGTAGAGGTGGTCCAGAGGAAGGCAACTAAAATGGTGCAGGGTCTGTACCAGAGACCCTATAAGGAGAGGCTAAAGGACCTCAATATGTGCACCCTGGAGGAAAGGAGGGAAAGGGGAGATATGATAGAGACCTTCAAATATCTCACGGGTACAAACAAGGTACAAGAGGGAAGTATTTTTCAGAAAAAAAGATGTTCAAGAACAAGGTGTCATGCTGTGAAGTTGGAGGGGGTAGACTCAGGGGAAACGTAAGGAAGTACTTCTTCACAGAAAGAGTGATGGATGGCTGGAACAGCCTTCCAGTGGAGGCTGTGGGGGCAAAAACTGTAGCGGGATTCAAGAATGCATAGGATAGACATAAGGGAACCGTAGTCATTAGGGAGGGCAAAGGGGGGTTCCAATAGAAGGGGATCACCACAAACAGACTTGCTGAACAATTATTTCTGTTCAATTTACATGGAGGAGGGGGGAAGGGAATAGTCCAGTGTTACATAGCAAGGGCACAGAGGGTTGGGAAGTGGACACTAGTCCATTCCCAGAGGAAAGTGTCCTTAAAGAACTGTCCAGGTTAAGGGTGAACAAGGCAATGGATACAGATGCAGTTCACCCTTGGGTGCTAAGGGAACTCAGGGAGGTGCTGGCTGCACCCTTGGCTTCACTGTTCAGCCTGTCATTAGACATGGGAGGTTCTGGGGACTGCAGAAGGGCAGATGTGGTACCGCTCTACAAAGAGAGTAGTAGAGAGAAGGCAGGTAATTACTGATGGGTCAGTCTGACCTCGGTGGCAGGTAAGGTAATGGAGACACTCCTTAAAGAGAGAATTAGTGATTACCTTATACTAAGTGGTCTCCAGGACCAGAGGCAACATGGATTCACAGAGGGGAGGTCCTGTCAGACAGATCTAATCTAGTTTTTCAACTGGGTGACAAGGGTGGTGGACCAGGAAGGGGCGGTGGATGTGGTCTGTCTCAACTTCAGCAAGGATTTCAGCACTGTCCCACACAGAAGACTGGTGAACAAACTGAGCAGTCTTCGGGTGGGTCTAAAAATAGTAAAATGAGTGCAAAGCTGACTGCATGACAGAAGACAGAGAGTGGTAGTAAATGGAGTTCACTCAGGGAAGGGTGGACTGTACAAGTGGGATGCCACAGGGGTCAGTATTGGGCCTGATTGTCTTTAGTATCTACATTGAAGACATAGCAGTAGGAGTGAAAGGGAAGGTGTGCCTATCTGTGGACGATACTAAAATCTGCAATAGGGTAGATGCACCAGAGGGGACGGAAAGGATGAAGGAGGACCTGGGAAAATTGGAGGAGCGGTCTGAAGCTTGGCAGTTGAGATTCAATGCCAAGAATTGCAGAATCATGCACTTCAGACATAAAAACCCTCAGGCCACGTATGAACTGAGGGGGGGCAATCACAGTAACAGTGCAGGAGAGGGACCTGGGGGTTATAATAATGGATGACCTAAAGGTGGCGAAACAATGTGATAAGGCACTGGGAAGGGCAAACCATATGCTGGGCTGTATAGTGAGGGATATAACCAGTAGGTGTAGGGAGGTGATACTACCGCTATATAAATCACTGGTGAAACCCCACCTCGAGTATGGGGTACAGTTCTGGAGGCTTCATCTTTGTAAGAATATAGACAGGATGGAGAGGGTACAAAGGAGGGTGACCAAAATGGTGCAAGACCTGCAACAGAAGCCCTACGAGGAAAGGCTAAGTGACCCAGGTCTGTACTCCCTGGAGGTCAGAAAAGAGAGGGGAGACATGATTCAGACATTCAAATATCTAAAGGGAATAAACAAGGTACAGGAAGAGAGTATCTTTCAGAGAAAAAGATATCCAAAGACTAGAGGTCACAATATGAAGTTGGAGGAAGGTAGGATCAGACAAAACAGGAAAAAGTAATTCTTCATGAAAAGTGCATTAAGCCTCCTAGTAGAAGTGGTAGAGAAGAAAATGGTTACTGGATTTAAGAAAACATGGGACAGACACATGGGCATCACAAAAACTGGTAAGGATGGAAAATTGGAGTCCAAACAGGGTCTGGAGACACCATGAGCAGGGGAAGGGGGCAGGAGGGCAGAGGCTGCACACTGTGTAGGGTCTGCAGTATTAAGTTAGGCAGGGAAAGAATGAACAGACTGGATGGGCCAGGTGGTCTTTTTCTGCCATCAACCTCTATGAATCTGTGAATCTATGAATCTAAGGTAAGGGAGGGCTAAGCTGGAGATCAAGCAGGGTCTACGGTGTTAGAGTATGTAGGGAAAATGGGCAGAGTAGGTGGGCCAAGTGGTCCTTATCTACCATCAAATTCTATATTACTATGTTTCTATGTTCCTCCGCAGCTCCCAACCCAACAAGGAGCTTTACTCACCCTCTCTCCAGTTTGCAGTATCCATGTATTTTTATATTTGCAAATAATGACCCACCACCAGATGAGAAAGTGACAGTCACAGAAACATTATCTGTAGGGAACTGAGTAAACAGAGATACAGTTAGTCTTAAGGGAAAGCAGGCAGCAAATGAGATTTTCTTTAAAAGAACACATTTTTTTCAACAGAAAACAATTTGCAAATAATCACAAATTAATTTCAAATATCACCATTAAATGAAATTCATATATCTTAACAGTCTTATCTTGTAACCTCAGAGATCAGGAGTTTTTATCTTACTAAACTGTATTTGGTCAGTGAGCTTAAACAGACTGACTTGTACATGTTAAATGACTGCAACTGAGCACATGCAGATTGTAGGTATCATAATATCTTTTAAGTGCAGTAATTTCATCCTGGGCCAGATCTCATAATCCTCTGAAACAAGTACCTGGGGGAAGGAGGAGTTTGACTGGACAGCTTTGATTTGAATGTGTGGCTCATTTGGAGGGAAAAATAGCAATTTCATCTCAGATACAGTGTCTTGAAAAAAGGATACAGAGACTACGTATTTGCAAGTAACCTCATTCAACCTTGCTGTAACATGATTGGACTCATTTGGAAACATATCTTTTTATGATTACACATCAAGGGAGCAGTCCCGATCAATCAGAGCACTCCTTTCCTTTGCACAAGAGACACTCTTATTTCATGAAGAGTGTCTCATGGGCAGAGGCCCAGGAAATGGGCATGTTCTGGAACAGTTTAAAAAACATTATATTATTGATCAGGCTCGATCAATAATATATTAATACCACTGCAGAGACCACTCTTACGCTTGCAAGAGTGGTCTCACATCTTAAGGTATGAGAGCCACTCACCTTTGGTTCACAGTTCTCATACCCTAAGAAAGCACATGAGACCACTCTTATAACCATAAGAGTGGTCTCTGCAGCAGTATTAACATACACAAAAAGCGTATCATTGTTATTTGTTACACTTCTATATACACCCCAAAAAACTGAAAATATTAAAACTTAAACATCTTTCTATGTAAAGTAATTCCATTTTAACTAACATTAAACATTTTATATATCTGTAACACGTTGTTAAATTGCATTGCAATTGATCAGTTGTAATTACAGCCACACAGTGGAGCTATGATGATGTTATGCTATTGCTCAAAGAGAGAAGGGGGCTCTGGAAGCATGTCACCAGATTCACAATGAAGCACAAAATTGTGGAGTTGAAGCACAGTCACTCTGCTATTTGAAAATCACTCCACTGTCTCCATTCAGTACTGCCTCTGCCCCGCCACACTATTATCTTGCTGCTGACCCTGCTGCCCACCCTCTCCATTCACTACAGTGTGGGCTTTATGCTACCTCCATATGTGCTGGCCATCTGTCAGATGATCAGCCAGTGGAGAGGGAGCCCTGTAAGTCCTGCAAGACCCAAACTGCTTCCTTTTCCCATTGCTATGGTTAGAAAGCCAGCTATAGCTGCAGCTGTGTTCTGATGCACTTGATTTCATCTATCCTCACTGAAGTCTGTGTGCTTACCTGTTGCTGCTGGCTGCCAACTCTGTGCTCCACGCTGCAGATGTTATGCAGCAGGATGTTGTTCTATGGACTGGAGGGGTAGGGTTGACTGAGTTTGTGATGCAAAGTGTCACAGACAACAACAAGAGAGGAAGGCAGTGGGATAAATGTTTGTAACAGGGTAAGGGTTCAGGCAGCCATGGTATCAAACCACAGGCTTCTGACATCAAACTGAAAGGGACCAATGGAGTCATCTGGGGTTGCTGATGTCTGTCCAGTAGAGTGGGAGTGATAAACTGGTGAGCAGGGTCATACCTCGGAGAAATCAAGTTTGTGGTCTGGCCCGGTGAATGATGTTAGTCCCCCATTAGACTGATATGCAGGTGGGACTGCACATAAGCCCAGGCTGAAGCACGTCTGGCTGGTGGCCAGTTATCTAAACAGAAGTCCCCATAAATCTGAAAGGGCTACAGCAGCTTTTTTGGGTTGTGAAGGACCTCCAGACTGACTTGTATGTTTACTTTTTTCCATGGGAGGCAGCCCACAGCAGGGGCTGGGGAGAGCAGGGCTTTGTAGTAGGCACTATAAAACCAGTGAGTAACCATTGGTGCCCCCCATGGTGATTTAAGTCACAGATCCATTTAGGATTGATGGTGTGCTTTGTGGTGTTTGAGGTCCTGTTGGGGAGCTGGCCATGAACCATTTGGATTTTCTGTCTTCATTTCCTACAGCGAAGGAGCACTGGTCAGCAACACCACCTCCCTTGTTCTGCTGGCAACACCCCTCCTGATGCACCCCAGCATCCCACTGACTTTCCCTACTGCTTTGTCATACTGCCTTGCCTCTTTGAGGCATCCTTTATGATCATCCCCAGGTCCCTTTCCTGTTTGGTAACCTCAATACCACCCCCCCCCCATTTTATAAGCTGCCTCTGGGCTCCTGCATCCAAGAGGCATGATTCTGCCATTTTTTCATTGAAATCCAGCTGCCATGCCCCTGCCTATTCATTGTTCTTTTTCAGGGGTCTCTTCATTCTGTAAACAGCTTGCAGTTTTGTTATTTCTGATTGCATTCATGCTTATGGTGAGTTTGTGCAGGGCAACTGAACTCCTCTTTGCTTAAATTCTGAGGTTGCTGTTTTATCCAGTAGGATGCAAATAAGTGCACTTTATGTGTCCCATTAGTATTCCTTCTCTGTTGTACCTGTGACTGAATACTATCATCACAAGTGTCTACTACTATAAGATAACCAGACTTTGTAACTGCAATTGGTTTGGTTAGTTAACTCTGATCAAGCAAGTAGTATCTTGTGGGGGAGAATCAAGCAATCAACACAATAATCAAGAAGATCTTTTAAAACACATTTACAAAAAGTATTTTAAAGCTGGTTGTCAAATCTGCAACTCTAGTTTTGAAGCCCCACAATAGTAAAATAGTAAGATATGCACACTGATTTGCTTAATTGCTGTGTCAGACAAATGATGACAAGGTGTTATTTATCTAAAACAATGTTCACCTGTATAGCCTCATGTAAGGGCAAGAAAAATAAAGGCATTCTTTTAGATAGGAATACTCAAATGGCCTTTGAGAAAATGTAATTTTTTTCACCTATTTAGTTCTTTATTTTCTTTCTATCTTTCTTTTAAAAAAAATAAAATAAAAAAAAACTTGGTTTAGAATTTCTGGCTACAGTGCGTGCACGTGTGGGCGCTTTAGAGGCTGGAGTGACCTGATCAAGTATGCATGCATGAGTACTGATGTGAATGGACCTCTGTAAGACTGGCTATCTTGATGTGGTACAGAGGCTTATCACAATGCATCCTAAACATGGTAACTTAAAGCCATCCAACTTTTCTCTGTTGTGTGAGTGTGTTAGATAAAACAAAATGATGTAAATCTATTGGGATAATTGGCTTATTGCATATTTGACTGAAACGGGAGGGGTCTGTGTGGCAGAGTAGCACATCTTTTCATGTGTGCTGACAGGGAGGTGCTTAGAATCATCAACTAGAGTACAAGTTTAAAATTCCTGGCTACACCCTAGTCTGGACCTCTACCTTATACAGTTTTGCCTCTTACTGTATCTGTGCGAACCTCAACCAGGATTGCTATATTTAAAGGGACACTGGCTGCTTTTGCCTGACTTTCCTCCCTATTAAAAAGGTGACTGCAGCCCTCTGCATGGCCAGTTACTATATATAAGCTGAAAGGATGCCACAACATACCATTATTTTAAAGGTTTTAATGAAAATGAGTAATACAGGTGACCAACTTTATCTCCATCTGCCCGAGGAAAATTTACTAAAGTGACTCCTTTTAAGAACCAAGCACTGTAGCATGGTTAAATCTGTGTTTGAAAGAGAACCATAACACTGGGCATGCACATCACAGCTGATGCTAATGGGCATGCCCGTTGCTGCGGCTCTTCTTTTAAATACACATTTCACCATGCTACAGCACTCAGTTTGTAAAAGGAGTTACTTTAGTAAGTGCACCTCTTTGTCTACTCTGTAACCATGTACTCACTTGATGCAGCTTAGATTTTGTTGAAGTCATCCATGGATGAGCTCCTGGCACTTTGGTGCCATGTAGAGATGAGAATGCTCCAGTGAATGTACATTAACATTGAGCAAACAGAAAATGATGGGTCACCAGGATTACTCATTTTCATTAAAACCTTTAAAATAATGGTATTTCCTGGAATCCGTTCAGCATATATGCAGTAACTGGCCATGTACAAGGCTGCAGTTTACTTTCTTAATAGGAGGGACAAAAGTCAGACAAAACTGGACACTGTTAAAGCAGAACAGCAGCCATGTTGGTTTTGACAAGAATTTATGTTTGCGTGTGTAATGCATGTGCACAGCAAACATTTTGTTACAAAGAATTGCATTTCAGAGGTGTGTCACTGTCAGGTCCAATGCAGTTCAGACTGCAGAGGATTATCGGTGACAGCCTGATGATTGGCTAGGCTGATCATGATATATTTTTCTTTTTGTGGCATGGAAATTTCTTGTAGTTGAAATGAGCCAACTGCTCATTCACAGAGCAGCTGACACCTTTCATATGCATAAACCCTCCTGTTATATATATATATATATATATATATATATATATATATATATATATATATATATTTTTTTTTTTAATCTGCACTTAGAAGTTGATCACCCCATGTTGTCCTGGCATGCAAAATAAACTCCCTCCCACTGCTGAGTATCCCTCCCATCTCCCTGTCACTTCCCAGTCCGGTCTGTGAAATGACCTGCCTCCCACTGCCAAGTATCCCTCCCACCTGCCATTGGTTCCCATGCACCTCCTGAAATTTCCAACACTGGGGTGCCCAATTGCCAGTGCAGGCTAGTACTCCTCCCCTGCCGGTTTCCCACTGAGTGATACCAGAGAGCCCACCCATGGTGCTGCCAAAACATGATGCTGATACTGTGGTGTCCAGCCCCAGCTCAGTACCTTAACTAAAGAAAACCATCCATCATGAAAAGGTCCACTGATGTCTGTTGCCTCCACCACCCCAGAGCCGTCTTTAACCTCCACCATCCCACCGCACCCCCACTCAGCACACCCCATGCCAACATTCCTTACTTACCTACCAAAGGCCCAACACCCTTATTTTTCTGGACCAAAGACATGTCTTCGCTCTTTAACACCAGACCAGGAATTGAGGAAATCAGGTATGCAGTCAATGTATTGTAATGCATTTTGAACTGGCAGTCATAACCTGGTCATTTTTTCATACTTGTTCCCCAAATTTTCCATATGGCCTTTTTATAGCCCCACCTCATGAGCAAGGTAGGTGAAATTCTTCAAATCTAGTCCAAAAGGTGATTTTGCAGTCACTTTGTGAAATTACCTCTCAGGAAGAATTTGAACACTTTCGCCTACCATGTTCATGAGGTGAGGTCATAAGACAGCTATGCTGGAAAATCTGGAGCAAAAATATATAAAAAAAAAAAAAAAAAGTTATGATCATATAGAGCACTGAAATGTTTCAATGTTCATTCATGACTGTGGCAATTTTCAATATTTTTACCATAAATATTGAACATAGTCATTTTTTTCATACCATCTCAAGAACATAACAGCTGTTATTTTTCAAATCCTGGCCAGAATGTGTTTTCATACCTGTGGCATGGAATGACAATTCAGTCAGGATTTGAAAATCTTCACCTACTGGCTTCATGAGATGGGGTCATAAGAACACTATGTTGAAAATATGAGATCAAACTATTAAGAAACAACAAAGTTATAACAGTACATTGACATGTTTTGATGCTCAATCATAACTAAGCAGTGTCAGTGGCTCAGCAGGTTGCACACTCGCCTCTGAGGCTGGGAGATCAGAAGGCTGTGGGTTCCATCCCCACACTAGGCACTTGGGTGAAATCCCAATACTGACACAGTAGTACAGCATCAGGGGAGTGCTGCACTCTTAAGATGCCGTCATTTGGATGAAATGTTAAACCAAGGTCCCATCTGCCTGTTCTGGTGGCAGTTCAGGTGGATATTAAAACTCCCACGGCATTTCTCGAAAGGAGTAAGTGAATTTCCCTAGCGTCCTGGACAAATGTCCCCCATTCACTAAAAGAAATACCACCAACAGCTTAATCTGGTTCAATGTCAGCTGGCATCCATCAGTATCCCCCTTCCCCAGGATGAGGCTGAAAATAGGAAGAATTGTCTAGTCCTCCTTCCTGGTCAACAAAAACTAAATAAATAACTTTGGTAATTTTCAATATTTTGACCCTAAATTTTCAAAGTATGCCCTCCATTCGGTGAAACTATTACAGTGAACATATCGATGCCAACAATATCAACAGTTTGCTGTAGTAGTCCATCCGAGACCGCAGCACTCTTTCCCCCAGTCCTGCACCCCCTCCCCAAATCAACTCCAACTAGGAGATGATAATTTCTAAGTTCAGGGGATTTGGGGAGGGGCAAAGCTCCCTGATGGAAAACAACCTAGTTCTCCTACTGGATTTATGTCAACCACCTCTTGCAATTGACATAAATCCATTGCTGTGATGTCGTCCGACAAAAAATTTGTTCAGCCAGCATCGCAGATCCAATTTTCAACACAGATATTTTTTTTTCACACCACCTCATGAACCCAACAGCTGTCACATTTTGAATCCTGGCCAAAATGTGATTTTGAATGATGTTTCATCCAGTATTTTATAAATGACAACTGCGGGTTCAGAAGGGGGGAGGGTCATAAAAAAAACTACGTTGAAATTTTAGGTGTCAAAACTATTAAAAAATTATTATAAATTTGTTTGTAGGGCTGGTCGTTGGTCCAGTGGGGACCATGTTGCCTTCCCATGCCAGTGACCCAAGTTCAGGTATGAGCTCAGTGAGCTTGCTGAATGGGCCGAGGCTGGAGGAAAGGCGATGCAGCATGTGGCACTGGTCCCAGCTTGGGGATGGACAGCACAGTGTTGTGGTACACACACAGCACCGCACTTATAAAATGGGATCCTTTTTTTAAATACTTTTTACAGTTCAGAAAAGCATGTTTATATGTAGAAGCCATAGATTTACTTGCGTGCACTTATGATAAAATAGTCCTTTTGCCCACTGCAAATGATGTCTTTGATGATGTCATTGTATTACTGCTGGACAAAATTTGTCCTTTGCTGGTATCAAGATTCAAGATATAAAAACACAGAAGCACAGACTTTGATGGCAGATAAGAACTGCTTAGCCCACCCAGTACACCCATTTCCCTACCTATTGGATAAGCTGCTGTTCCTAGTTAGCCAACAGTCTACTTCTTCCTATCCCCCACCAGAATTGTCTTATGTCTGTTCCATGCATTCTTGAATTCTCCCACTAGTTTTAACCCCACAACCTCCTCAGGAAGGCAATTCCATGTGTCCACCACCCTGTCAGTGAAAAAATAGTTCCTCACATTGCTCCTGAGCTGTCCCCCCTCAATCTTGAAATTGTGCCCCCTTGTTCTTGCACATCTCTTTTTCTGAAAGGTGCTACCCTCTTGGACTTTGTTGATTCCCTTGAGGTACTTGAAAGTTTCTATCATGTCCCCCCCTCTTCCTCCTTTCCTTGAGGGTAAACATATTAAAGTCCTTTAGTCTCTCTTTGTATGGCTTCTGGTGCAGACCTGCACCATTTTAGTTGCCTTCCTCTGGACTGCCTCCATCCTGTTTATGTCCTTGTGGAGATGGGGTCTCCAGAACTGCACACAGTACTCCAGATGTGTTCTCACCAACTGTCTGTACAGAAGGATAACAACTTCTTGTTTTCTACTGGTAATGCCTCCCCCTATACATCCCAGTGTCCCCCCAGCCTTCCTTACTGCCTTCTCACATTGCTTGCTTACCTTTAAGTCATTTGATATGACTACCCCAGGCCCTTTCCATTTTATTGTTTGCTTGCGCATGTGCAAAACATAGTGCCATCATCCAAGATACGGATGCAGTGGCATACAGTTGCAAGAGAGCTCTGCTTCAGTGAGCAGAGCTCTCCCCAATTATGAGCACGCAAGCACTGCATTTTGCGTGCTTGTGCTCTCGCGCCGCCCCGATGCACATCATATTGATCGGGGTGCCCACTTCCCGCCAGCTCCAGGCCCCCTCCAAAAAAATAAGCTCCTGGTGCCACACTGAGAGCCCACCCCAGCGTGGCAAACAATGTAATGGCTGATGGGGTGCCAAATCCCCCATCGGCTCCATGTCTCCAGGCCCCCTAAAACATTTCCAGGTGCCGTTGGGAGCCCACCCCAGCGTGGCAGAAACTGTTATGGCTGACAGGGATGCCCAATCCCCCATCGGCTCCAGACCCCAAGCAGCCTTCCCAATGCCATGCTGGGAGCCCACCCCAGCGTGCAAATGTCCCAGCGTCATCCTCCTTTAAAAATAAAGTCCCTGAAAGAAAAAATGGTCCCTCGCAGTCTTGTTGGCCCCACTTGCACCCACCCTGCAGCACCCTGCCTCCCACCCCCACCCCATACTTACCTCCAGACTCCAGCGCTGATGATCTTCGGTGGACTGGGAACACGTCTGCACTCTTCAAAGCTGACCACAAACTGAGGAAATGCCGGTAAGCTGTATAATGTAATAGACAGGGTTTTTTCAACTTTAATGCATATCTCAGGCATTTTTGGGAATTTTTGCAGCAAATTTTCAACATGGGGTTTTTGGGAACCCTCCTCATGAATCCTGTCACTGTCATGGCGTTAATCAGGCCCTAAGGGTGATTTCTTGGTCGCTGCATGGAATCACCTTTCGGGACTGATTAATGGAATGACAGTGTCAATATTCATGAGGTGGGCTCTCAAAAAGCCTATTTTGAAAATTTGGTCAAAAAATTCCTAAAAATAACTGTTTTATGAGCATGTGTTGCGCAGTTCCTACACACGCTCATAAGTTTGTGAATTTTCAATATTCTCACTCTGGATTTTCAACATTACCATTTTAACACATCTCCTTATGAGCAGTACAGCTGTCATTTTTCACATCTTGCCCAAAATGTGTTTCCGTGCATGTAGCGCACAATGGCGCAGTCGGTTTGCAAAATAAATGTATGGGACACATTAAGAAAATCACAGTGACAGTGTTCATGAACAGATGTCTTAAAATGGCTATGCTGAAAATTTGGTGAAAAGATTCCCAAAAATGACTGTATTAGGAGCACACGTTGTGCAGTTCCTACACCCACTGGCAAGTTTGTGAATTTGTAATATTTGCACGCCAAATTTTCAGCATTGCCATTTTACCACACTTCCTTATGAGCAGTACAGCTGTCATTTTTCAGAACTTGCCCAAAATGTGTTTCCCCACATGTAGCACACAATGGTGCAGTTGGTGTGCGAAAACAATGTTTGAGACGGATTAAGAAAATCACAGTGACACTGGTCATGAGCAGAGGTCTTAAAATGGCTATGTTGAAAATGTGGTGACAAAACTCCATGAAATGATTGTGTTATGAGTGAGCATTGCACAGTTTCCATGCACCCTTGTAAGTTCATGAATTTGTAATATTTTCAGTCCAGATTTTCACCAGTGACATTTTTCCACACTTCCTTATGAACAGTACAGCTGTCTTTTTTCACAACATGGCCGAAATGTGTTTTCACACTTTCAGCACAGAAATGCGTGGTCGCTGTGGGAAATCATTGTTCGGGACAGATGAAGAAAATCACAGTGACACTGTTCATGATCGGAGGTCCCAAAATGCCTGTGTTAACAGTCTGCTGTAAAAAATGCCCAAACTAGTTACATTATGGGTGTCGTTGCACAGTTTCTATACTGCGCTGTGACTTTACCAGTTTTTAATATTTTCACAGCAGATTTTCAACATTGCTATTTTTATACCTCCCCATGAACAGTACCGCTGTCATTTTTCACATCCTGATAGAAATGTGTTTTTGCACCTGTGGTGCCAAATGCCATAGTTGCTGTGCAAAAGCAGCTTTCAGCTAACAAACTGATATTGCCACTGTTCATGAGGTGGGGGTCACAAAAAAACCATGTTGAAAATTTGGACTGAAAATACCAACGAATGCCTGAGGCATTAGGGTTTCTGACCATAACGCCCCACCCTGTACAGAATGACAGGCATCAAGGCTGTGACTTGGGATTGTTGCCTGCAATGCTCATACCATTCCACCCCCACCCACACCCTGCAGCCAGGCGGACTCTTCAGCCCCAAAGTTCACCCCATTCTCCTATGCCACACCCATCTCACCATATTTCTTGATGGAATGGGGTGAGCATAAGGGCCAAAGACACCAAGGCACACTGTGACACTTGTCGGTGTCTGCAGGGCAGGGTGTGGTGAAATGGCATGGCCGTTATGCCTGACGACCCAAAGGCACACCCCAATGCCTGTCACTATCTGCAGGGTGGTGACAGGCTTGGCTTCAGTTCAATACTTCACTGCCATTCCTAGTACGCAGCTCTGTAACTCCTACACTACCAATGCCAATGCCAGCAAGCAAACATTCGGCATTGACAAATGCTTGTTGTTGCTGTTACTACCCCCCCCATTGTGTACTCTTCCCCTGGGTTTTTGTTTCCCAGGTGCATTACTTTGCACTTCTTTGCATTGAATCTAAGCTGCCATACTTCTGACCATTCCTCTAACCTTGCCAAGTCCCTTCTCATCATTTCCACTCCCCCTTGTGTATCAGCCCTGTTGTAGATCTTTGTGCCATCTGCAAAGAGGCTTGCTTTTCCCCCAGTGCCTTTGCAATGTCACTTATAAAGACATTAAAAAGGACCTGTCCCAGAACTGAACCTTGAGGTACCCCACTAGTAACCCCCCTTTCTTTGGAGTGGACTCTGTTTACTATTACCCTCTGTGTCCTGTTGTCCAGCTCATTTTTTACCCAAGCTACCACCCTGGGACCCACATCCAGGATGGCTAATTTGTTTATTAATCTTTTGTGTGAGACTGTGTCAAATGCCTTGCTATAGTCTAGGAAGACCATGTCCACAGCCCCTCCCTGGTCTACTACTTTGGTCACTCAATCAAATGAATCTTTTAGATTCATCTGACATGACCTTCCTGCCATGAATCCATGCTGCCTTGGGTCCTGTACCCCGCTGGCTTTTAGGTATTCCACAGTTCTTTCTTTCAGAAGTGATTCCATTATTTTCCCTACCACTGAGTTCAAACAAGCAGGTCTGTAGTTTTCTGCCTCTGCTTTGCTCCCATTTTTGTAAAGGGGAATCACATCTGCCCTACTCCAGTCCTCAGGTACCTCACCATCCTCCCATGATTTGTTAAAAATGGTAGTCAGTGCTGTCACTAGTTCTCCTCTTAGTTCTTTTAGAATTCTGAGGTGAATCCCATCGGGAACCATTGCTTCATTCACCTTCAGTTTGAGGATATCTTTCAGAACCCTTTCTTCTGTGAATGGACTGGTATCGACCCCCCTATCCAGAGTGCTTCTATTGATTGGATTAGGTACCTCCCATCCTCTTTTGTGAATACTGAGCAGAAGTATTCATTTAGTATCTCCACTTTTCACTGTCACCTCTGCCCACCCACCCTCCCCATTTGGAATGTTTATCATAGAATGCTTGTCATGGAATGTTTACCATGGAATACATGGATTAAAAAATCTGCTCAGTTCCACTGGCAGAATGTTCCTCTCCTAACATACTGTACGCATACACAACAAAAGCCTCTTCTACAGCCAGAGAATCAATTATTTTACTGTCAGGGCAAGCAGAAGAGATTTTCCTGATGAGCAGATAAAGACATAAGGGGTATTTTTCATTGTTAGCAAATAAATAGTTGTAATGAAAACTATAAACAATACTTAATGTTTCTAATCTTCAGGGAAACAACATTTAATTAATTTGTTTTATTTTTTATTTAAAGTAGTTTTATTTTTAGGGCCCAGTTTATAGATTTTTACAGAGTAAAGGCAGCAGCCATGTTTGTGATGGAAGGCCAATTCTGGTTGTAAGGGGACTGATGGAACATAGTTCTGGTTATAGAGAGAACTGATTTGCTCATTGTGTGATGTGGCTTAGGACCAGGATGACTGTACATGAAATAGATTTCATGCACGGTCACATGATATATTTTGACCAGTAAGACTTCTTTATTTTGGATGCCCATTTTATAATCATTGTTAAACATTACACTCCTTTTGACTAAAATCCTACCATGCAGCAGATACTGACCCCTGACCTTACAGGATAATAGGTACACAAAACAGCTGAGAATACTTATGAAAACCTGATCTAATCCATATTAAATGGAGGACTCTTTTTATTATTTCAAATTTAAAAATAAAGCCAAAGCAGACTCAAAATGGAAAAAGAAGACTATTGTACAAAACAGGAGATGCAGACAGCAGGACACATGCATGACCATGGAACAAGATAATAATAATAATAATAATTTTATTTATAAAGCGCCTTTCAACATATCAAGGCACTGAACATACTAAAACCATAACTTCAGATATAAATCAATAATACATAGAGATAAAATCATACCATAATAACATCAAATATTAAAATCAAGTAATAAAATATAAAATAGAATAATAGCACAATAAAATTAACTAATCATCCAGGAAGGACATTTGCCACAAATAAGTTTTCAGATTCTTCTTAAATTCCTCCACGGAGGTGTACTCCCGTAACCAGCGTGGTAGAGAATTCCAAAGAGTGGGTGCAGCATAGGAAAATGCTCTGCTGCCAAAAGATTTTAAACTCACTCTTGAAATCTCTAACAACCCTTCATCAGCCGAGCGGATCGATCAGCAGGGGCAGTAAGACACCAGAAATTCTTTCAGATAGGTCGGACCCTGATTGTTAAGGGCTTTGAAAGTCAATAAAATGACTTTAAAGGTGATCCGCCACCGTATGGGAAACCAGTGCAGTTTGCACAGCACCGGGGTAATATGACAGGACCTATTTGTCCCAGTCAGAACCCGGGCTGCAGCGTTCTGCACCAGGTGTAGGTGACTGATTTCAACCCCAGAAAGCCCAAAGTATAGGGCATTGCAGCAGTCCAAGCGCGAGGACACAAAGGCGTGGACCAACGTTGGAAAAGAGTCAGATGGAACAAGGTGCCTAACCCTGGCAATATTCCTAAGATGGTAAAAGGAGGTCCTGACAATGGCTGACACTTGAGATTGTAGGGTCAGCCTGTCATCTAGGACAATCCCAAGGCTACGCACCCGTTCAGAGGTCGGAAGTGACATACCGCCAAGAAAAATTCCAGAGGGCGTGCCATTATGCGACCTCTCTATCTGACCACCAGGGTCCACAACCAAACCCTCTGTCTTCTCTGAGTTCAACTTTAACCAACTAGAATCCATCCAACCTTGGATTTCTTCCAGACAGTTGTTAAACACCGCGAGAGCTCCATCCTGGTTGGGTGCAAAAGACAGGTATAGCTGAGTATCATCTGCATAGCAGTGAAACCTCAGCCCATACCATCTTATAATGTCTCTGAGGGGCAGCATATACACTGCAAATAACATGGGTGACAGCATGGAACCCTGAGGCACCCCACACAACAAAGGAGTTGGGCAGGAGGAAAAAAACCCTGACACAACTCTTTGTGATCTCCCAATGAGGAATGAGGTGAACCATTGTAAAACAGTTCCCGACATTCCACAAATTTACCTCAGACGTGCTATCAACACCAGGTGATCCACAGTGTCAAAAGCTGATGAGAGATCAAGAAGAACCAGAATGGTACATCTCTTCTGATCCCTCACCCTCAGAAGATCATTAAGCACCCGAACCAGCGCAGTCTTGGTGCTATGTCTTTTACGAAAACCAGATTGGAAGGATTTGTAGATATTATGGATGGTTAAATGGTCCTCCAATTGAGCTGCCACTACTTTCTCAATAACCTTCCCAATAAAGGCATGGTTAGAGAGAGGTCTGTAGTTTGAGAAACAGTCTGGGTCCAAGGTGGCTTTCTTCAAGAGAGGTGTCACCACCACCTCTTTCAGGGAGCTAGGAAACTCACCTGACTCCAAGGAGCACCAGACTATTTGCTCCAGGACTGGACTGATGATATCAGAACAACTCAAAATTAGAGGAGTCAGTCCAGGGTCCAAACTACAGCTTGTGGGATGCACACTATGGATGATCCTCATAATATCCACGAACTCAGGTCGACAAAAGGAACTCCAAGAGAACTGAGGCAATGTGAACTCACACTGTTTTATGACATCACCCTTAGAGATTGCCAGACACAAATCCGCCCTGATGTCGGCCACTTTAGTTGCAAAGTAATGAGCGAGCTCCTCACACTCTAATTGCGAAAAGGCTTTTTGAACTTGCAGACAGGCTGGGTTGCACAGTCCGTCTACAGTCTGAAACAGCTGAGCCGGTCGATTCCGAGCAACTGCAATCTTCCTGGACAGGAATTCTGCCTTCTTATGGGTGATTGCAGATTGATAGTAGAATAATGTTCCATCAATCTAAGGTGGTCGGCTTCAAGGGTGGACTTGCACCAACAATGCCCTAACCTACGCACCTGTCTCCGCATCTTCCTCAGTGTCCCATCAAGGGGAACTGGGTTGAAGGGATAAGGGGCACTCATGAATAGGAGCAATAAGATCCAGGGCCACTGTAATGGCCACATTATAGGCCAACACCAGTGTCTCTGGATTATTGCTCACCAACGTGGGGGATGATAGGTCAAGGACCGCTAGCTGCCTATGTAAAGTAATAATATCTGCAATGGGCAGTAGCTGACCATCTCCACAGGGGAAGACCTTCTCAGGGGGTGCAAAAATTGAACCTCATGGTGTAGTGGTCAGACCAGGCGAATGGTTCCACCCCCACATCGGATAAGTCAGTCCCTAAGAGGAAGACTAAGTCCAGAGAGTGTCCAGATTTATGCGTAGCAGTGGAAACTACCTGTGTAAAGCCCAAAGAAGACATTAATTGGAGGAAGTGATTACCAAATTGTGAGAGTTCATCATCAACCCTGGCGTTGAAGTCACCCAGAACCATCAATCTGGGCAACTCAAACAACATGTCGACGAGGAATTACACTACTTCCTGTAAGAAGCATTTCCCATCTCTGGGTGGATGGTAGATGAGAATGATTCAAACGCCTACACCTACTACAACTGTGCACTCAAAGGACTCAACCTCACCTACTACTACATTCGTGAGGCCCAATTCAGTCTCGAAACAGACTGCAACCCCACCTCCCCTGCGGTCCAATCTTGGGCGGTGTAACACCAAGTACCCGTCCGGAGTCATGGCCTCCATTTTGGGGCCTGAATTTTCATCCAGCCAGGTCTCGGTGATGCAAGCCAAATCAGCCGAGCCAACAAGATCGGCAATAATGGTGGTCTTATTCCTGACGGGCCTGGCATTGCATAATACCGCCTGAGTTGGACAAACTCCGGAGGATGTCAGGCCTATCTGCCTACTAAATTCAGTAGTGTCCTTGAGTATGGGCACCAGACATGGTAAACCCCGGTCTGGGTTCCATTTCACCCCAGGGTGCCTTCTGGACTTAGTAACCCTGATACGGTGGACCTGCTCATTCATCCTCTCCTGTTCACACACCCCCGCCCTCCTCACTCTCCTACGAACAATCCCCAGTACTCTACAGCACTGGTAAGTATTGAATTGTAGGGGAGGAGTATAAAAAGGGCAGAGGGTGTGAAGAGAGGAGGATGAATAGCACACCTCCGTGGGGACTGAAGGCCAGCACATGTCACTGCTTAAACAAAACAATAAACCCCAAATGCAAAATAATCAATCTTAACAACATAAAATTAACCAAATAATCCCAAACGTAAAGCAATATAAGTAAACAAAATCAAATATTAACCTGCTCTCTTCATTCACTTCAAAATTTGTTGAAATCCACCAGTGTAACTCACCCCCACTTCCATAAAGTGTGTTAAATTACAACCTCAGTTAATTCCTAACAAAACAATACCAGTTCGGCCCATAGTGAGTGTTGATTGTGTCTAGGTGAAGGTCAATGACCTCGAGAATAGAGGTCACTGAAACAACCTCAAGATCTTTGGAGTCTTGGAGAGGTCAGAAGGAAAGGACATGAATGTCTTTTACAGTACCTGATCCCAAAGATGCTGGACTTCTACTGGGACCATCTGTTGGAAGTAGAAAGGGCTAATCGATCCATTGTCCCCAGACCTGGCAAGGGTTCCCCGCTGCCCCATCTTAACCTACTTTTTAGGGTACAGCATCAAGGAGCACATCCTAAAAATAGCCCAGCAAAAAGGAACTCTGACCTGGAATGGCCATAGAATTTACATTTTCCAGGACTTTTCTAGAGAGCTGGCTGAGCAACAGAAGGCTTACACTGACACTGCTCTAAAGAAGGAGTTGGAAGAACAGAGAATTCCATACAGTATCAGATATCCAGGCACCTTAAATGTTTTCTGGGAGGTCAAGTGGATTCACTTTGAGTCACCATGGAAGGCTCACCATTTCTTTAGACCTAAGAGGCAGAAACAATGAGAACCTCCTCACTGCAACCAAGCTCTGAAATAAGGAAGTAATGGCAAACAGACCTGATCAGAGACTAAGGCCCTGTCCAGACTACAACTAAGTTATAATTGTTTTATAATTACTGGCTTCCATTTTTTTTCATAGAGAAAGCTGGTTATAATTTGCCGTTATAACCAGCTGAGCTGGTTATAACGTCAGACACGTGCCGGATTTCCCTGTGACCACGCACGCGCCAGTCACTGGTCTTTCGTAACTGTAGAGCCGCATAGTACCTCAGTTCCCCTCGCTGTTGGCGGTAACTTAATTTTCTTTTTTTATTAAAAAAAAAAAAAGAATGTCCAGGATCGAAAACCAAACTAAACATTACCACCATAGGAGTTTCCCTGTCTGCATACATGCGCCGCCGCCAGCAGATCTCCAGACCTCTTCAACCCGGAAGGACACCACAGAAGCCACTCAGTAGTAAGTTTAATAAAGAAAATGAAAACTAAGACAAATACAACAAAATATTTTTTTCCCGAACAAGTGGAGCACTGTTAACGTGGCAGACTATGGGGAATGCAAAATCCTGACTGGTCCACGGCTGCCTGAAAATCAGTCTATTTGCTTATTTTCTATAATTGCTGAAGTGAAAAAATATGGGGTGGCCTGTGCAAAACTCGATTTTACACTCACCCTCATTGTGGGATGCTTTTTACAAACCCCTCGGGCTTTGCCCTCAGGGTTAATGTAGCATCCCACAACTTGGGTGTGTGTAAAATCTCTTTGCACATGCCACCCCATATATTATTCTCTATATAAAGCATTTTATCATTTACTGTGTTGCTGAGTCTGGGTTGAGTTCAGCAGTGTTTTATCATGAATGAAACATCCATGCTGCAGGATCCACACTTGCTGCTCTGTTCATGCTCAATGGGGCTTGCCAAACATGCTTTCTGTGGGCTGAAGCAGAGATGGAACCATGTCTGCATTTTCAGACTTGCAGGAAACATGGTTCTTTATTATAATTCGTTTCAAAAACCATGTTAAAGCCTAGGTCCAATCAGGGCTTTAAAATGGTTTTTGAACCCATGTTTAAACCTGCTTGTAGTGTGGATGCAAGCCTTGTTAGCTGGACTTAAAATGATTTAAGCAACTTCAATCATTTTAAGCCCTGTAGCCTGGATAAGTCCACTAACCAGTTGGTGCAGCCTGTTACACAGTTTCCACAGAATCAACCCTAGGAGGTTACCAAATACAATAATGGACATGAGCCCTGGCAACTTCAAAAATCCATGAGCAGCGACAGCATAACAGAGCCAGAAAACAATATTCTACCCCAGCTTCGGCAGGAAATCACACAAGCTGAGGATCTCAGTAGTCTTCTCCAGGCAGGCTCAGGGACACCTTTGTCAGACACTTAGCCCCCTCTGACACTGCCTAGAGAATCAGAAGATAGAACACCTGAAGGAGTATACTAGAAATCCTTTGCTTTGCTGGAGAATATGAACATGGAGCTGCAATATCTGACCCACTCCAGAGGAAGATGACTTTTCTCTACACCCTAATTGGGCCACCACTGTAGAGAGGGATATGAATAGGAAGCAACATAACTTACTATTGAAACCCACCAAGAAGCCTTGTACTCAGTCCACAGTCCACTGACCGCAAACTGTTTACCTGGTACTGTCATGTGCAAGTACTACCTTGTATGGACACTAAAGACTGACTAGGTAATTATGATATGGGTTTTGTATTGCTTGGGGGGGCAGGGCGAGGGTGGCAGACAGGAAGGAGATAGTGACATAGAGGGACTGGTTTGCTCAGATAGCTGTGAAAATTCTGGGATGTGAACTGCAATGTCTTACAACTGCTCATTGTGTTCTGACCTGCTTCACTTGCTTTTCAGTTGTTAGTAATGCTACACTCCTGATGAAGCCTTTACTGGCAAAGCACTGCAGCTTTTTCTTCCTATATGGTGACTGGCTATAAGCTCCATGGATAAATTCATTACTTGGTTAATAAACTCTCTATGCCTGAGATTTTTGCTTGAGCTTATTTTGTGTTTGGAGTGCAGCTTTACTTGTTTTTGGTTGTACTGTCCAGGTGGTAGCCATCCATTAAGCTGTACCCCTTGGCTCCCACTTGAGCGCAGTGGCAGTTTGTGTGGAGCTTTTCTCCTATACAGCTGATGCACAGTTGTCAGCACCTGAGTAGAAATGATGGATGGGCCAGGAGGCTCTGTCTCCAGAACAAAATGGTAACAAATGAGGCACACTGTTTAAATGATGTTTTCAGAGAAATCTCACCACTCCCCTTGTCAGCACTACTATCTCCCACTGTGTTTCAAGAGGCCATGTACTACCCATTCTCTTCTCTTTAAGGGATGGGAAGTTCACATTGAACCCCAAGCTCCATCTGGCAGGATGTGGTAACAAGAATCCTAGGGAATGGGGTATGGGGTATTATATATTACACATCATAACCCCTCCATTTGTACTGAACTGGCTGCCATGCCATGGAAATCATGAATTATAAGTAGTGATGGGCGAAGTGGCCCAATTAGTTCCTTGAAGTGATTCAAGGAGTGACAAATTCACAGAGTGCTCACTTAGCCTTGAGGTGGAGTACTTTAGTTATTAATGAGAAACGTGAAGTCCATTGAAAACAATGACTTCGCGTTACTCTGACTTCCCAAGCCACTACTCCACCAATTCTTAAGGCAAAGTACATTGAAAACAATGTACTTCGCCTTGTTTTTAAGCTCCAAATGCGAATTTTGCAGTGTTTCATGGGATTTCAGGTCACATGGGCTCTAGATTGTTCTGCACAGCCTCAGTGTGTGTAGGAAGTTATAGGAGACAATCTGCTCTGAGAGCTCTCTGCAATTCAAACCTTCAAAAAGCTGTTAAAAAAGCCTTTTTGAGTCTTTTTTTTTGCTGAAACTTTAGTTCATCGATTATAGAAAACCCTCCTGTGCTCATATCATTGAGCTTTTATTGTTTGTGTATGGATTTTGAATGTTAATGTACAACATTCAGTCTGTGTACTGAGAGACAGTGGGAGTGTGCTTTGGGGGAGGGGTGTATCTGTGGTGTAGGTAGATTAACTTGGAGAAAAAGACAGCGCTTTCTGTTTTGGTGATATTTTTCTTGTATAACTGTGCTAATGTACACACAGTAATATTTTCAATATTTCTTGCCATTTTTTTTGCTAATTGTTGTGGTGCAGCAGTGAATAATTTTAGTTTGTTAAAAATATGTGGTTATATTACTGAAGTTTTCAATTTGCATGCATTACTTAGTGTGTGTGTGAGTATGTGTGTTGCGTGTCATCAAATCAGACACCTTTTATTGTGCCACATAATAATTTCAGCAATGTGAAGCTGCTATCCACTGCAGTTGTGTGATTTTTGTACTTATTTTTGGTGTCTTTACTGGTACTAGTACTAGTGACTGTTACTGCTGCAGTGCATAATTTTAGTCTGTCTAAAATATGTGGTTATATTACTGAAGTTTTCAATTTGCTATGCATTACTTGGTGTGTGTATGAGTATGTGTGTGACATGTGTCATCAAATCAGACACCTTTTATTGTTCCACATAATAATTTCAGCAATGTGAAGCTGCTATCCACTGCAGCTGTGTGATTTTTGTACTTCTTTGTGGTATCTTTACTGGTACTAGTACTAGTGACTGTTACTGCAGCAGTGCATTACACTTCCCCCCCTGCGGCCCGCCCCAACCGGCAAAGGTATTCTTTTCCAGATTTGACTTTCTGATGGCGAGCACTGGTTAAGTGTTGTGCCTTTGTGTCTGCATCTCTTCAGTGCACAGTGCAATCTTAATCTGTCTGTGCATTTGCATCTCTTTAGGGCCCAGTCTCTATCTATAACTTAAGTCACAGTTGTTTCTTTGACTTCCCTTCAGAGTACTGGACAGGTGTGGTGCTTAATTCTTCATGAACATTGTACTCATTAATATGTGTTTTTAAGTCAGGACCATCATCATGAGTCACTCAGGATGCAAATCACGTTCTTCATCATCACGGTCACAAATGCAGTCACAAATCATGATTCACGATCATTCAAATTACGAATCACAATATAAATTATTTTTCTAGTTATTTGGATGTATTGTAAGCCTGTTTTGTAGTACCTCTCCAGGCTTCACCACCCCACCATTGTACTCATTGATACATGTTTTAAGTCTGGGAGTTTTAAGTTACAGCTCTTCGGGGAAGTACAGCCGTAGGCGGTAGGCATTCATGTTTCTTCATCATCAAGGTCACAAATGCAGTCACAAATCACGATTCACAATCACGTCATGAATCACAACATTAATATTTTTTAATAGTTACTTGGATGTATTATAAGCCTGTTTTGTAGTATCTCTCCATGCTTCACCACTCCACCATTGTACTCATTAATGTTTGTTTTTAAGTCAGGGAGTTGGACAGTGTCTGCAGTACATACACAGACTGGAAAGAAGACTGAATGCACACATGCAGTTTAGTACAGTATACTTGCACTGCTCAGAATACAAAGTGTCACGCATATGGAAGACAACAAAAAAAGGGCATAATTACATACAAGGGTCGGGGATGGTGGAGGAATACATTTTATAACACAGCAAGGAAGGTGTAGGGGGGCACATGGTGTAAAAAAAAAAATAATGCGGGATCCCATGGTGATCCAGCAGCAGTTCTAGCATGGACATAATTTGCAACTGATGTCCCACTATGCGATCCAGCCGCTGCTCCACAGCACTCACCCTCTCATTGTTATCCTGAACAGCACTCCAGAGAACTGCCAAGTCAACCTGTGTTATATGCAGTTCTCTGGGGTCCACACATTCTATAGGCTGACCTGCTGGTGGTGGTGGTGGTGGGCAGGGTGGGGGTGCTGGTGGAGCAGCAGGTGATGCTGTGGCCCTCCTCTTCTTATGGATGCAGCAATGCACAGCTGCAACCTCTGCCACAGAATGGCCAGCAGGTGCAGGCATGGTCCATTCTGCGGCAGCCGGCCACTCCAAATGCTGGTGATTGAGCATATGGGTGCACTGGCACTCAGTCCCCAAGTGAGTCCTCCGGGGGCCACAGTGCATCTCCACCTCACATAGGCGGCACTTGACCACACTGCTGCCCCCCCACACAGTAAAAAAACTACCAAACAATGGAGGTGCGGGGAGGACCAGGCACAGGCAGGGGATGGCCAGATGAACTGGCAGCCGGCTGGTCACAGTGCTGAACAGGGATGGGATCCACACCTGGGCCCGGGGTAATAGGCACAGCCTGCTCCAGAGAAGTTGGACTTGGTGGTGGTGGTGGTTCAACTGCCTCAGAGTCAGGACAGAAGGTGGTGCTAGTCCTGCTTCTGGTGGGGGGGACACTCACAAGTATCGAGCGGTCCAACAGGAATGGGTACCCATGCCCTCCACACATGGGCATGGTACGAGGCTTACCACTACCAGGCTGTCCCAGAGCTGTCCCAACCCCAGACATTCCCTCACCCTGGTCCATCTCTCCTACTGAGCTCTCTTAGTCTGAGCAATTACTACTCACACTGTCACACAACACACACACAGTCACGCAGACAAACAACTAACTACTTATAAAGGTAAGAAAAATAACATTTACAGAAAGAACAAATTAAGTAAAAAAAGAGTACAGAAAAGACAAAAAAATGTAGCTTTTAAAAAAGCTGTTAGGTCTAAATCAAAGTTTAAATCTCCTCCTCGCTCTGATCTCAAAGTATCAGCAGTCACAAAACACACTACTCTCTCTCCGTCTGCACAGGAGAAAGTAAAAGTGTGTGCTTGTATGACTCACTTTCCTCCTGCCTAGTTAAAGAGCATGTGACTTACAGTACTACAAGCCATGTGATGTGTGTGGGGGCTGCCAAATCTGAAACACCAAGTGGATCATTAGAATCTGATAATGAGGAAACATGAGAAGTCCATCAAAAACAATGACTTCGCCTTACTTCGCATTGCCAGTCCACCTTAATGCGAAGTAGTAATGACAAGGCGGAGTGAGCACTTTGCATTGCCCACTCCACATAGTGGATTGGCAACGCGAAGTGCCCACTTCACATTCACTTCACCAGCAGAATTTAAATTCGCTTCATCTCTAATTATAAGAAACCACTTCCTCTGAAATTCCCACCACAGAGAATGGCACCTGGCTTTTTTGAAACTTACAGACAGTTAAAGACGAACTGACAAAGCACTGCATGGCATGGCAGACTCTCCCCCTCCTCCTCTCCCCATATTTAGGGGTCAAACTATACTAGCTACACCTTATCTTTACTGAAAGTATTAGAGTAACTCTGGACAGTACATGCCCACTTTGATTCTCTATCCTTCCAATCATAGAAAATAACTGCCTATAGCAGTTGCACTCACGGAAATGGGCGCACTGCACCAGATATGCCGGGGATGATTAATCGCAAGAGAGGTAGGGTGTCTTTGACTAACAGTATAGTTGTTGTGATTGCATTGCCATGATGATGATAGTAGAGCTACCAGAGAGGGTACTGAGCATAGATGTGGGTCTCACATTGACTCACATATGGAATCATTTGATGATGACATTTCAAACCTCAGCATAACACACAACACGAAATCAAGATCAGTTAGTATTGTTCTGGTCATCTGTATGTTTATTTCCAAGATCAAATGATGTAATACTACCCAATAAGCTGCTAAACCAGAAGTATTTAGTTGAACACCACATAGGACAGCTACATGTGTACAATGTCCTTTTCATAGAAATCTTTAATGCTATCTCTGCTTTCCCACACCTATTCCAGCCAATACAGAGGAACCAGAAATGGCAGGTGTTTCAAGAATCACATGGGAAACTGGACTCTGGGGTGGTAAGGTAAGATCATCTTTGGCTCTTTTCCTAGTGTATGTAATTTACACTTGCTACAGGACATTGTGGCTGAGCTGAAGATAATCTCATGGAATGTTCTTGGGGATAACCACCACATTAAAAGGAAAAAAAACATTAACTTTGCTCAGCCAAATGTGACACAGCCATGCTTCAGGAAACACATCTTCTTAAAAAGGAATCTGACAAGCTATGAAGAACATGGGTGGGATATTCTAGTAGCTATTCCACTAAACGACAAGGAGTATCTATTCAAATTAAGAGAGGTTGCCCTATTCAAATTGAGAAATCACTCACAGATGATGAAGGCAGATGGATTTTATTGTTGGGCAAGGTCCAGAATAGATATATGATCCTGGGTAAAATATGTGTGTACCAAATGAAGATGACCCAGACTTTGTTTCTGGGAATACTACAACATTTTACAGACTCCAGCCCCCATTATGGGGTGGCAATATTCCTTGGCAGAAATTTAAATCTAGTCCTATGTCACCCTACCTCTAAGGACTTTACTGTCAGATATGTAGTTGGCTGGACATCTTCCTGTGTACTGAGCAAAGCACACATGAGATATTAGATATCAGTATACACCTCATAGTACTGTCAGAACATGCTCCTATTTCTGTCATGTTACTGTTACAACAAATCCCAAAACAATGAGATGGAGGTTCATTATCACTCTGCTCCATTCCACAGCATTCAATGAATGTCTCTGAAAGGAAATCGAATTGTATTTTGAGCTAAATGCACAACTTGACATATCCCAGATTATGCTCTGAGAAGCCTTCAAAGCCTTTATAAGAGGCTGCATTATTAGTTATACAGCCCAGGAGAACAAAAAGAGGAAAAAGCAGGCCACAGACCTCACCAGCTACCTCATAGCCAAAGAGGAAATGGTGTTTGACTTTGGCCACCTCTTAGACCAGGACATAAAATACTTCCTCAGTCTGAAATTTAACTTGGACAAACTGTACCACCAGCAGGCAGAAAGAGACCTTTTTTTTCTGAAGCAGTCTTACTGGGAGAATGGGGAGCGGGCAAGTAAGATGGTAGCCCACCACCTAAAAAAGAGGCAACCTGACATACAAATTCTGCATGGCAATTCTTCAGATGGATCCTTACATGCTGACCTTAAATCCGTCAATGCAACCTTCAAAGCATACTAGGGGAGATGTTCTATGCCACTCAGGGTGTAATCTCCCAAGAGTGGATGGAACCATTCTTTGCTAAGCTTCACATGCCTTAAGTACTGATGGAGGTGGGACAATTTCTAGATCAGGACATATACCTACAGGAGATTACCCAGGCAGTTCAGACCCTCACTAAAGACAAACCCCCCTGGCCTGATGGTCTGAGAGCAGACATTTACCAGGCATTTGAGTAATGGCTATCCCCTCATTTACTCAAATTATTCCTCTCTGCCCAAACTCTAGGCAAGATCCTCTGCACACTAAAGGAAGCTACCATAATGGTACTTCCTAAGCTGGAGAAGGACAAAGCATTTTTTTCTGTTTTTAGAGTAATATATCTGCTGAATGTGGACACAAAGATACTGGCAAAGATTTTTTCTAACAGGCTTGAACAAGCACATCCCCATTTGGAGTATAAGGCACATACAGGGTATATGAAGGGGAGGTAGGGGGCAGACAATCTAAGAACAGCTGTCAGCTTCATCCAGACAGCCGCTAAAGGACCTGAATTAGCAGCGCTTGCTTTCATAGATGCTGAGAAGTCATTTAACTCAGTGAAGAGGGGGTATATATGGTTCACCATGGAGAAGACAGGCATTAGGTCCAGCATGGAACATTATTGAGAAATGTGGCCATATTTTGGGCTTTAAAATCAGCTGGGAGAAGACACTGCCAAAACATAGCCACTCTCTCACTAAAGGAGAACTCTCATAGGCTACCATAGGGCAGAAAGTGTCACCTTGGCCCCAGAATGTATGAAGTACCTAGGGATGGTGGCCACCCCCAACATATAAAACCTGGTCTTAGGTAACCTCCCAGAATAGACAAAGAAGATCACAATTGACATACACAGATGGAAAAAGTCTATCTATCCCTAATAGCAAAATAGTGGCCTTCAAAATGATGGCTGTAGCCAAACTTATCTATTGCCTGAACAACCTACCCCTCTACATTCCTGGGACATGTTCCGGTGAGTGAGGGTGTGTGGGTGGTGTGAGGTGGTGGGTATGGAATGGGAGGTCAGAGTACAGTGGGTAGGGGGTGTGTGGGAGGGTCAGATCAGTAACAGACCATTTTTTGTATAGGTACAAAAAAATTAAGGGTAGATTTTCTTTATTGCAGGGGCAATATTCCAACACTGGGGATTGAGTAACCCAGTGTCAAGCTACTGTTTGGTGGCACCAGGGGTGTTCACCCTGTTGCCACCACATACTTAGTGGGAAGCGGGGCAGGAAACCTTGAGGTGAGGGGGTGAACACAAGTCCTACCAGGGGGGAGCACCCTGGTCTAGTAACCTTAACATTGGGAAGGGGCAGTGGGCAACCTGGTAGGGAGGGGAGAGAAAGAAATGGTACTGGGGTGGCACCCAAGTCTGCTTAAGAAAAAATGTAATTACCCAGGCCAGTAGGTAGGTAGGTAGATAGATAGATAGATAGATAGATAGATAGATAGATAGATAGATAGATAGATAGATAGACAGACAGACGGACAGACAGTTAGATAGAAAGATAGAAATCAGATACGATATCATACGATATAAGATACAATATCAGATATGATTTCAGACATTTGAAATGGTTCTTAGAAACAGTCTTCTGTAATATGCAAAGAACTATCTCTGAAAATTGTTCCCAATGTCTGAAATCGTATCTGGTGTCTGTACCTGTTTGCTACCATTTCTTCTAATTTAATGTTTATCCTTGATATGAATGTTTTCTAGGTTTTCTTTTTCTATTTCTCTCAGGAACAACTTTGCAATCATTCCATACCCCTCAACAGCAGAGACTTAAGTAGATTCATTACTGCAATTATGATGGTATTCGTTTCTATCCCAGTCTGAGTTGTTGCCAAAAACAGATGAATGCAGTTGCAGTTTGAAGGTGTGAATATGTCACTTTTTTCAGGAGAGCAGAGTAGTGATCAGCTGTAATGTTAACTGAATCAGGGAGAATAGTTGAGAGATTCAGGTCTCAGAGTGGTTCAGAGAGGTCACACAAAACAACCTGGAAGTGGACTGTGTGTGTAGTAATGGACCATATGTTAAAATCATGAAACATGAATTATCAGTGAAACATCAGAAGCACTGTTCAGCCCTGAGTGCAATTGTACTGCAGCATGGAACATCTGAAGTTAACATTAATAGTGCCAGTTAACAAAGAGAGTTCTGAAGTGTTTGAGCTAATATCAGACAGCCATCTTTATTTTCTCTGCTTTGATATCATCTCTTTTTATGTTACTCTTCAGGTAGTCTGAGTGCCAGTCATTCTCTGTTTTAGGTAACCTAGCGCAAACAGGAGTTGTACTGACATAAATGTCACATTCAGTCAAATGCAGTACTCCAGACTGCATGTTTCAGATTTTATTCATGTGGTCATAAAAAAATCACATGACCATTCCCCAGTGCCATTCATAAGTTTCCGACACACATTACAAAAAAAATATTTAACGTACTCCATTATGTCAGTTTGCAACTCCAACCCCCACCTCTAAACCTCCATCGACATTCAATTAGAATACCATTCCAGGGAGCATGTGATACATAACTGTGAGACAAATTGAACTTATACTGGTCATTATGACAGTACTGACAATATTCCATCATATAAGCAACTGATGTATTTGTGATTGTAACAAAACCATTTACACATCATTCTGAAACTGGCATGATACTATGTGAAATATCTCTCTCTCTCTCTATCTCTCTCTCTCTTTCTTCCCCCAAACTCACATAGATGAAATGTGTGCTGTATTAACTATCAGCTCAAATGCATAAGTATATCTTGGAAAACCTCCATAGAGCCATTATACTCTGTCTTCCTTTAGCTTTTTTTTTCTTTTTATTATATCAAGCTAAGCTAACTGCGATAGTTGATTATGCAAGGCAGACAGAAGTGCAGAACTAAGATTCAGACAACAGCTGAGTACTTGACAGGGCAGACAAAGCTTTAACTGACTTTTGCAATAAGAAAACTTGGGATGCCACTAAAATGCATACACCTTTGTATACAGAACACACAGCACAACTTGCAGACATTTGACTGAGTGTAACTTGTATGTCAGTCAGCAGAGCAGAGCTCCCATTATCAGTGACATTAATTTCAAATGTTCCACCCTGCAATAGAGTCGCGCTCAATGCTGAGCAGTGTAGTTAAGGTGAAAAATGCTTTGGTGAAATAGATAGATCGATAGATAGATAGATAGATAGCTAGATAGATAGATAGATAGATAGATCGATCGATAGACAGACAGACAGACAGACAGACTAGGATACAATATAAGATACAATATCAGATATGAATTCAAACATTGGGAACAGTTCTCAGAAACAGTGCTCTGTAAATACAGAGCACTGTTTCTGATAACTGTTCCTGGTGTCTGAAATCCTATCTGGTATCTGTACCTGATATCTACCATTTTTCCTAATTTTATGTGAATACGGGATATGAATGTTTTCTAGTTTAGTTTTGTTATTTTACTCAAGAACAACTTTGTGGTCATTACATCCCATTTAACAGCGGATAGTCTGGTAGGTTCGTTAGTGCAAGCCAGAGGGCATTCTTTTCTGTCATAGTCTGAGTTGTTGCCAAGAAAAAAAGACAAATGTAGTTGCAGTTTAAAACAGGGAAAGATATAGTTTTGGTGGAGAGAAGAACAGTAAGAGGTCAATTGTAATGATAATAGAATTACGGAGAACTGGTAAGAGATTCAGAGATCAGAGTGGTTTGGAGAGGCCACAAAACAACCAGGAATTGAGGTGTGTGTGGAGTCCTAGACCATTTGCTAACATCATAAAACATGAGTCATCTGCATTGTCTTTTGAGGGCATATGCCTTCTTCACCTGAACAAACTGACACAACAACGGGCTTTGGAGAAATGGCCACAGCCATGTATTTATTGATAAAACTAATTATCCATATATACAATTGCTAGCGTGCTGTGTGCAGCTAGGTAGCCTTGGAAGGAATCTAGCTCCCCATGGAGCACTAGTTCGTTGATGGTTGACCCTCCCTCCCAGGAGAGGGCCACCTTACCATCAAGCCAGACCCTGCAAGGGACAACAGCCTCCAGGGCATAAGGGATGGCGCTGTGACTGGCTGTGGCTAGTTCACCCCCCGTCAGAGGATCTGCCATGCCGTGGGACCCTGCCTGAAGAGGTTGCCCTCCGGATGCCATCCGTCAGGCCTGCCCTCCTGTCAGCCTCAGGGAGATCTGGCTGGTCAAGACACATGATCCCTTGTTACCCCCTCCACAGTGTTCCAAGACTACCAAGCCGCCACAAGGTGAGTTTCATCACTAACCCCCGGCAAGCACCTCACGCCAGTACTCTCTCCACTGCCCATTGTATGTCATTCAAAAACAAACCTAATTCTTTCTCTGATAGATGTACACCATCTCTGCTATACAGACCAGGCTCTTTCCCAGACACTCCCAGGTACGCTGCTATGGACCCCCCCCATGGAGTCCATAATTGGTCTCATGGTCACGTTCTGCAGCTGGCGCACCTTCTCTATTGCCCTAATGTTCCAGGCGTGCCGCCACTGCTGCTGCTGCATCATATCTGACCAAATTATATGCACCTGGGTCCACCATTGCTTCAGTCTTGCCAGGTCCTGCCTAACCATTTCCTTAAGCTCCCTCTCATACATATCCCCTAAATCATTTCCCCCCAAATGAAGGACTAAACATTTGGCTGCCACCTCTTCTGGGCTTTTGCTTGCAGTGTTGTGATTAACTCATTCCATCGCATCCTGCACCACCCCAATCAATGCACCTCTGCCCTCTTGGGTGCCAGGAACAGGTTTTCTTCTCTGGGATACTGCCTTGCCCTGTGGGCCACCCAATGGATGTATGAGTGGCCACAAATCCAGATCTGCTCGGGCCACAACCCCAGTCCAAACAAAGCAAAAGAGAGTTATAACATGTGTGTATCATGTATCTTTCAAAAGCCTGCAACTTCCATCTACCCAACGCTTGTATTGCCCCATTTGCTAAGCCCTCTGCACTGGCATGTGATGCTGCTCCAAACCTAAAGGAGTGTGTGTTGTAGTGTTCTGCTGGGATGCCCAGCTGTCGCAAGGTCTTTTGTAACACGTGCCTAAACTGGTACACCATTAGGGGGGCCACCCCCTCCATGACGGAAGATGACCCCTCTCCCATTGTGGGAGCTGAGTTATATAATCCTGTACCCATGCTCCCACATCCCACTGGAGCTCATGGGGCACCCCTAGCTGGTGCCGCCACCCATGGGCAAGTTGGTTGGTCTTGCTTTTCCAGATACGGACAAAGACTCCAGACCTTGTGACCTCCACGTCCACCTCTGCCAGCGCTACTGGTCTCCCAGTAGCCTTGCTAGGATGCACGAGCTCAGACACCCGGAATGTCCCACAAAAATGCTACCAAGTATGCTGTCCAGAACAGCCTTGTCTTATCAGGGGATGAACATACTTTAGGCAACTCATCCCAGATCTTCTTGAACATGGCAGGGCTGATAGGTCGTCTGTTGTCCGTACCCCTCGAGGTTGCCCATGCCCAACCTCCTAGCATCTTCCTAAGCGGAAATGCCCTTGTAGAATCAAAGAAGTCCCTAACTTTATGGAACCATGCAGTGCCAGCAATGTGCTGTTCAAATGTTGCCTGGGTGACCTCCACATGTTTTTTGATTGGCACGTATTCGCACAGCTGTGCAACTGGGATCGGCCATGTCGTTGCTCCCCTTGAACATCTTGGACCTCCAGAAAACAGCTGACTCCCCTCTGGTACACTATATTTGTCCTAGGTGCGAGGGTCTTCTCAATCAACTCCCAGGCCTCTGAGTTATCAACTCCCATAGGAATGGTGGGACTTCCCTGGGCTGTTGGTCTGCTGCTGGTGCCAATTCTCGGAACCTTTGCCACTGTAAATGAGAAAGATCATCAGCAATGCCATTTTCAATACTTGGGACATGAAATGCCCTAAAGGTAATATGCAACATCAGACACTTGAGGACAAACACCCGCATGAGGTTGCCCATCAGGCCCTTGCCCCCCTAAATGTTTGTTGATGGCATACACCACTCCAGTGTTGTACGACCTGAATGTGATGTGCTTGACCCACAACACATCCAGAACACTTGCTCCTTCATGTCAATCTCAATCCCCAGAAGGAAAGCCTTGTGCCTGGCCCTTCTGTCTTGTCCGGGGCTAATGGTGCACCCAGCTCGGTGCACACCTAGAGGAATGCCACCATGATATGTGCGCATTGCCCCGAGCTGGCCCTTCCCACCAAAAGAAGGTTGTCCACATAATGATCCATGTGGTCGACTTTGGCTTTCTGTGCCATGGCCCAGTGCAGAAATGTGCTGAATTGCTCAAAAACCGCACATGCCACTGCACACCCCATGGGCATGCAGTTGTCCATATAGTAGTACCCATCCAATTTCATGCCCAGTAGCTCCCTATCTGCTAGGAACACCGACAACAACCAGAATGCTGACTCTATATCAGCCTTCCACAGCAATGCCCCCTGGCCCACCTGATGCACCACCTCCACTGCCCTATCAAACGACATGTAATACACCGCGGTTTTGACTGGGTCGATGTAGGCGTTGACTGACTCCCCTTCTGGGTACGACAGGTGGTTTATCATTCAGAACTCGCCTGACACCTTCTTAGGTACTAGGCCAATGGGTGACACCCTGAACCGTGGGCAAGGGGGAGAGGAGAAGAGGCCGCTGATCCGACCCACAGCCAGCTCTTTCTGCAGCTTGCCCCACATGATCTCCGGTCGCTCCTTGGCAGAACATAGGTTTTCAGCCTCGTATGCCCTCCTTGGGCCTTGGTAAGGTATATGGGACCCCTCCCTGAAACCATCTGCAAAAGAGCGAGCGGCCACCCCGTTTGGGTAGTTGACCAACCACCCTTCAATATTTTCTGCCTTGACCAGTGTTGGCAACCTTTTTCCCTCCCTTCTGAAAGGAACAAAAATTGTTTGCCTCCCCTGCCCCTGCCTCTGTTGCCTTTCCACACTGTTGAAACAAGTGTGGTTTCCTACACGCCATACCCTCATGCTTGTATCTACAATGCTCAGTCTTGCATGACCCTGGCTGTAGCTGAAACAATGCCCTTTCCTGCTCCCCCTTTCCCCCATTACCCCACTGATAACCTCTCTTAGGCACCGGGGGGTGCCTCACTGGGAAACCACTGTCTGTGTGTTGAACCCCTCCCCACAAATTGATCATCCACAGCAGTGGGAGGTCCAAGACCGCACATGATCGTGCCATCCACCTGTTTTTTTCCTCTGAAACTCCTCGTCATATTCTAACCACCCCCTCCTGGCTTACTAGCATGCATGATCATTATTCTATTAAAGTAGACCCACAATTCATCAGCTTTCCCCGGGCTGCCCAGGGTAAGGATCCCTGCGTAAATTGCGAACCCTGCAGCCCAGTTCTGTTGCCTGACCTCGTCCAGCAAGTGCGACCCAATGGGCTCCACCAGGGATAGAAAGCTCACTGACCCTTACTGCTCTGGCCTTGGTGGTGGTGCAGATGCCACTCCTGCTCCCACATCCCCGATCACTGCTCTGGCTGGGGCCGCCTGGACCACTCCTGGCTGAGCCCTATTTGGGTCTGCCAGTAAATCCAGAAACCGGTTACACTTCTGCTCCATGCCTGATTGACCCAGGTTTTCCACTGGAAGCCACATGCTAGGCTCCCCCCACCCTTGGGGTATCACCGTGGCCATGCCCCTGAGCCCTCCTGCTGGTTGACTGACCTAACCCCTGAAGGGTGTCTGCTGTGGGACCCCATGGCCTAGGACTCTCAGCTGAGGAGTTTGCTTGTGGCAAGATCGGTTGACCCTGCCCCAATTGCTCACGAGTCTGCAAGCTCACCTGCGGTGGTGCTGGCTGGCCCTCCAGAAGGCCCCCTGGCAGACCCAGGCTTTATGGGTGCCAATGCCTCTGTTTTCTTCTTGTGCCCTACCAGCACCTTTTCCATGGCCTCCCACTCTCTGTCCTGTTTCAGCTGGTGCTCCCTGTTCCTGTTGGGGGCACCACCACTCCCAAGTTAAACCCTTAATTCCTCAGCTGACAGCTGATCCAACTCTGGCATACCCGCTACTTGGTCTGCTGCCGCTGCTCCTTGATCTGCCCCACCGGCCCCATCGCCCGAAGGGCCAGTGAAAAAGCACTCAAATAATGTTAATCTTAAACCATCAGACACACAATGTCCAACACAAACCCATATCAACATAATGTTTCTAAAAACATTAAGACTTACTGAGCAATCTATTAGGTGTAATAAGCACTTCTCGCTGTCCTAAACTAGCTCCCCCATGCACTCAGCAGTTTTTTTACTGTTGTAACAGATCCCCCTGTAAATAAACATGTTTGCTGTAATATATCTATTCTCTACCACCGTCCATCCTTTTTTTTTTTTTGCAGGGTCCACTTTGTATCTATCATTCGTGCACTCCTTAGAATTCAGGTGCGTCTGGCATTATAGTAAGTGCAAACTACAATGAGGACATTTTTCAGAAGGATTCTAATGTGTGCCTGTAGCCTCTGCATTCTCCCATGCACTGAAAGAACAGGCGCAAACTGGCCTAAAAGGACAGCCAGGCAACCTAAGAGCCCCATAATGAAGTTAGTCAGGCCCATGCTTTATGACAGAAGAGCCTGTGAAAAACCCTCAAATAATTTTAATCTTAGCAAACCATCAGACTCACAATGCCCAATATAAACCCATACCATGTTTCTAAACACACTAAACTTACTGAGCAATCTATTAGGTGTAATAAGCACTTACATGTTGTAAATTCCGACTCATTGCAACCCCTTGCTTTATTTGTTAGGGTGGGATGTTAATACCCTGCTGGCATTCAGGAACTGCTTTCAATCTTACTGAGTAACTGATATCCCAAGGATACGGAGGCTCCACCATTAAACTCTGAGAAAACCCCTAAGTCTGCGCCCAGGTATGGGTACAGTAACTACCCATAATGCCAATTACTCCACCTCTAGGCTGCAGCCAGCACATTAATTGCTTGATTCTAAAAGTGGTAGTCCAGTGAACTTTTACCCTAAATATCACCAAATAAACAACTTGCTTTCTTCTTACAGTTGGCCAGCTGGAGGGGTGTGCAAGGTATCCCAGACCTAGGCTCTAGGCCTGATTCCCCACCAGGCCATGCGGTCTACAGGCCCAATCCAAGCCATCACCCCTTGTTTGCTGTTGGTGCTATGACAATAAATTACCTTAACTAAATTACTTTAAATTGATAAGAAACACTAGAAACAGCCATAAACTACAACACAGTACTAATTCTGATTATTTAGATAAACTGTCCAGCTATTCAGCCTCCAGGCTGCTCCCCCCCCCCATTCTTTTCTGTAATTAAATAATCAGCAACATTAGCTGGCCTGTAAAGCATCTGTGTTTCTTGTGGCAACCAGGACCACAAAGTGATTGATTAATATCCTCAGTAGCAAATTTCCAGTGATGAGATTCTAGTCTTTTCTACTGCTTTCCCCACTGGGAGCTCTTTTTGTTATATGCATCAAACCAACAGAAAGCATTTGATACTAGTATTGACTTTCTTCATCAGCCAGAGTTAGCTGTGTCCATAACTTTTAACGGAAAATCACAATTTTAACCTAGGTGGAGGCTTTTTTTTTTACCTCCTGTAGCTTTCAGTAGAGGTATGTGTAATGATCACAAACAGTGCTGCAGTGCTGTATGTAAATGTTAAATTCTTTTGACTTTCAAATAGCTCACCAAAACCATTTACCTTCTGAAGCTTTCAGTAGAGGTATGTGTAATGATCACAAACATTAGTGCTGTACGTAAATGTTAAATTCTTTTGACTTTCAAATACCTCACAACAACCATTTGCTTCTTACTTCCAACTGAGCTGCTGGAGGGGCCTACAAGGTATCTCAGGCCAAGGACAAAGCTTGGTCTTCCTTCCCCTGGTCATGTGGCTGCAGACCTTCCCCACCGTTACCTCTAGCTTGCTGATCCTGACTAAAAACTACAACACATAGTCTTAATTCTGATTATTTAGAGAAAACAAGTCTGTTGCATTGATTTAGATTACATAGTGTCTTGCAATAAATCATGTTTCGGTTAGAAATGTCCCACTTTGGGCTTCCTAAAAGATGGTAACCCTATTTATGAAAACTACAGAGGACAGCAGTAATGACTAAGCTGCTAAATTACCTCATTCCCCAACATCAGTACCATTTGTTACACTGCCCTAAGCCAGCAAGGTGGAAGCCACCAGCTCCAACATGCCTACCTTAGGATATGCGGCCTGTAGACCCCAGACCAAGCATTACCTCTGGTGCAATTGGTGTGTGCTGATCTTGGTTTCCTTCTTCTTCTTGTGACCTGAGACAAGGAGATATGAGGAAGAATTCCTCCTGTGCAGCCCTTCTTAAGGAGCCTGGATCCTCCCTGTTCCTGGCCACATGCTCCCTTCCCCCTGGGAACCTATCCCTCCCCCCCCAGCCCCTTCTGGGCGGACCTACCTGGATCCCTACTGTTCAGGTGTCTCAGGCCCTGCCCCCAGACAAAGCCCCAACTGCTGCGATACCTTGCAGGCTCCACCAGAACATCAGAACCGCTGCTCACTCAGCACTGGATGCAATTATATTGCATCTTGGAACGTCTGAAGTTAACATTATGTGTGCCAGTTAACATACAGGGTTCTGAAGAGCTTGAGCTGATATCAGACAGCCATCTTTATTTTTCCTGCCTTTTTAATCCTCTCTTTTTATGTTACTGCTCAGGTAGTCTGAGTGTCAATCACCCTCTTTTTTAGGTACACTGGTGCTGATAAACGGGAGCTGTGCTGACTGACATACACATCATGTTTAGTTAAATACAATACTCTAGACTGAATGTACCAGATATCATTCATGAGGTCATAAAAAAATCACATGAACATTCCACAGTGTCATTGATAAGTTTCAAACATGCGTATAAAAAAAAATATAACAAACCATTGAGCTTGCAACTTCAACCAACCTCCCTACCCCCACCTGTATGCAATATGCATAAGTAACCTCCTTCCACACTCAAGTAGAATTCAGTTCATGGGTGCATGTGATGTATTACTGTGAAATGAATTTTACTTTGTAGTTACCCAATTCCCCCATTTAGACTGCTTCAGCACTGGATTCCCACTTCCTCCTCACTGAGTAAACTGATCGATGTTTTGCATCTAAACAGTAGTGGATTTTTTTTTTCACTCAGGAGCAGCCAGAAACTTCATGTTAATCCAGATCTGTCTTTGTATTCAGTGTTTTTTTGGATGCCCTTATTAGAATAGCATGGCAAAGTGGAGTGCCTTTTTACAAGAGCAAGCAGCTGAGATGAAGCAAATGTTGGGGGGGGAGTGAGAGAGTCAAGAGACAGTGTGGATCAATATGGAACACAGGGTGGATAAGCAAGAGAGGAAAGTGACAATGTGGATTGATGTGGAGCACTTTTTCACCAGAGACAGCAGCTGAGATGACTCAAACATGAGGGGAGAAGTAAGAGAGGCATAAGACTGTGTGGATTGGCATGGAGCCTTTTACTTTTTTTAAGAACAAACATGGGGGAGAGAAGCCAGGCAAGATAAAGAGGCAGTATGAAGACAGCATGGTTCTGTAGAAAAGACAGTCTCTCTGGCAGAACTGTTTTTCAAGGGCAAAGTGAGTGTAATTTTAAATTTTATTTTTTTACTGTGTAACTTAGCCAACCCAAAAATTTAACTGAGGGTAACTTGCATGTCAATCAGCAAAGCAGAACTCCCATTATCAGTGGTGTTAATTTCAAATGTTCCACCCAGCAACAGTAGTGCGCTCAGTGCTGAGCAGTGTAGTTAAGGCAGCAAATGCTTTAGTGAAAAATAGCAGTCAAAGGCTACTGTATGGGACAGACAGATAGATAGATAGATAGATAGCTAGATAGATAGATAGATAGATAGATAGATAGATAGATAGATAGATAGATAGATAGATAGACAGATAGAAAGATATGCTAGAATATGATATAAGATAGACTATCAGATATGATTTCAGACATTGGGAACAGTTCTTGGAAACAGTTCTCTATAAATACAGAGTTCGCAATGCCTGAAATCGTATCTGGTATCTATACCTGAAATCTACCATTTTTCCTAATTTTATGTGAATCTGGAATGTGAATGTTTTCTCTAGTGTTTTATTTCACACAGGAACAACCTTGCAGTCATTCCATCCCCCACTCCCACAACAACAGACTCTGGTAGGTTCAGTTCTGCAACAGAGAAGGTGTTCTTTTCTATTTCAGTCTCAGTTGGTGCCAGAAAACAGACTAACATGGTTGCAGTTTGAAATTTGGAAAATGTCTGTTTTTTTGAACAACACATTCTTACACAGCAGCACAACTTGAAAGTCACTTGAAGTTTGAATTTCCTTCCCTCCCAATGTGTGACTTCTATTTCAGCGTATGGCATATGGCAAGGGATACAACAACTGAGTGCAGGAATCTGAAAAATAATTAAAAATATATAAAAAGATTTCTCATTTTCACTACATAGTTCTGAAAAACAATACAAAAATATATAAAAGGACTTCTCATTTTCACTAGGTAGTTTGGCAGATTACCTCAAAGTTAGGAAGGGATCACAGAAACACTATACTACTGTCTGTAAAGAAAGATTCCAGTATACTAAGTCATGAACTGCCAATCCTAACCTTCACTTTACCATACCCATAAGTCATCTAACTACAGCACAACTCCTTTCATTTTCTTATCCCCATTCAACAGCAATGAAACTGTTTAGTGCATGTGGTATGTTAACTCCAAGCCTGACTCATGGAGCAGACTCCTAAAGAGAAAAACCTGATTTTTCAAATGTAAATATTATAAAATAATGCAAAACTCCCAAGCATCAACCTCCCCCCAAGAAATTCTTCCTCACCAACCTACACAATCATGCAACATTTCTCAATTTAAAGATTTGTAGTTTTTTTTTTATCTAGACAAGAGTAAAATTCAGGAAAAAACACCACTGAAGTCAATGGAAAAATTATATTTTTTTCACATTTTAATATCTCTAAAAATACTGAACCGATTTACATGAGACTTTCAGGGATTGTGGATTCTGCATGTACAAGAAATCTTGAAAGTTTCTTATACAAACATAAAACCATCTCTCTATAAGTAGCAAACAAAAAAAAATTAGTTTAACATTGAACTCACCAGCCACCATAACTATAGGGGTGCTACTGCACCCCTATAATAATTATCACCATAGACTTAATATGCTCATTAGCAGTTTATTTTTTTAAGCAGATAATGCAATTAAGCATAATTACTGAAACAAGAAAAAAAATATATCATTCCTATTTTGAACACATCTGCAGTCATGTCAGTGAAGGTAATTTAAGGGCCTGAACAAACTGTACAACAGATCAAGCAAAGCATTCAGAAACATTAACATTAAACGATGATGTTTTATTATATATGAAAAGAAAACACGCTGTATGTCTTCCTTAAATTACATTTGTATCAAAAACCTTTACAATCATGTTTTTCCTTGTTCAGTACTATAGGCTCAGTTTTAAAGACCATGCCATCATCAAGCACAAGTAGAGGAAACTGCAAGGGGTGATTCACTTCATATGCAGAGCAGTTCAGTTTTAGATCTGAAAAGGATAAAATGTTTTGATCTGATCCCATTTCTAAAATGTACTTAGCACACAGTTTGTTTAAGGCAAAAGAGGTTCCAGCTGCCTCATTTGCATTTAAAGCTATTGTATAATGAAAAAAAAGGAAATATGGCAGCAACGTCAGTACAGTTTAATATGCTGAAAAAAGTTTTGTAAATGACACATTTTATTGGTCTAACAAAACTTCTAAAGAGAGCAAGACTGATCAAAGTTTGACTCGTAGAATGAGCCTCTTTCTTTCCTTCCCAAAAGAATTGTTTAATTCCATAAATGGTTTCTGCAACACCTTTTTGCTGTTGTTTCCCGTGCATCAAACCATGCAAGTCAGTTTCTAAGGGATGATCAGGCTTGCTTCAAATCTTTAGAAACAGGAAGGTTGGGGAGGTGACTGGAACTGGTTTTTCCTAACTCAACTATTGCACAAGCAGGTCCACAACTCTGTGAGCACATATTCTCAATACTTTCAAATAGATCTTACGGTCAGCCTGCATTTTCAGGGAAAATCTTCATGCACTCTGTTTATAAAGTCATCTGCTTGCACAGAAAACAATAATAAAGGTATCTCAGAACTGCATGGTGCATTAACCCATAAACCTGGTCATCACATTTATTCATTTATTTAGATATTGTTGACCAGAAAAGGATGGCTAGGCAACTCTGCCTATTTTCAGTCTTGTCCCAGGGAAGGGTAGAGATTTGGATGGAAATCAATTGAAACTGAACCAGCTTATATTATAGAAATACAGAAACATAGACAATGATGACAGAAAAAAAAAGAACCATATAGTCTACTTGGAATTCCCTATCTGCCCTGGGTCCTACTGTCCACTATGGTTTTATTCCTCCCAGTCTGTCTCCCTGCTCTTCTCCCTACTGCTACTGATCTGAGCAACCACCAAACCCTTCACTCTGTCCCAGTCATACCTGAAACCATTTATGGTCTTTGTGCCCACTGCCTCTGCTGGCACACTGTTCCACAGCTCCACCAACCTTTCCATAAAATAAAACTTCCTCACATCCCTCTTAAACCTTCTACCCTGCCAGTTTTCACTCATGACCTTTTGTTCTTGACTCTGTATTCCTGCTAAATAATTCACTGCAGTTCACCGTGTTTCTTTCCTTCAGGAATTTGAAGGTATCTGTCATATGTCCATTCTCTCACCTGGTCTCTAGTGAGTACATGGTCAGTGCTGTGAGATTATCTTGGTAAGATCTTCCTTATTGGCCCTCAATCATCTTGATCACCAGCACTGCACTGTATCCAGCCTGTCCCTGTCTTTCCTTGGGTATGAACCCAACAATCACAAGGGCATGGTGAACTGCAGGCCAGTGGTGAAAGGTGAGCATAGACTTGTGAATATTTGCATGCAGCCAATATTGGCCATAGCTATTCAGCAGGGCTTCACCCTGACCCCACCATGAAAAAGCATGCACACCTGCTAACTCCTCTTTATGTGAGACATATGGGAACACCATCAGCTGCATAGTTCAGCAGATGAATACACAGGTGGGTGGCAGCCTAATGCTCTGGTATGGAGCAAGAGCTGGGACCATGGCCATTAAGGAGTCAGTCAAGTCTCCATGACCAGAGATGCGAACTTTGGCCCAGACCAGGTTGACATACTGGCACCTGAAATGCATTCCCAAAATGTCACTCTATACAGGACTGGGGCACTCTATGTCCCTGAAGGGACCAAATCCCCATCTCTGGTAAGACACACCTTAAAAGCTGTCAATGACCTTTGCAACACATGCAGGGCACTAGTCAGTATCAGGTACAGCTGGAAGGACCTGCAAGTGTTCATCAAGTATAAGCTAGTGTACATCCACCAGTTTATAATGTCATCAGAGGTGGGCACATGGATGCTCCGACTTGGATAGTGAGGATGATAGGGGCTACACCTTGCCTGGTATTTATGTGCAGCAGCAAATAATAGAGTTGCTTAGTAGTGGACTGGAAGATGGAAGAGTAATCAATGCTCTCCCCAAACCCCCAGTTAGAGCAGTCTGTAGGGGAGGAGGCACCTGATTGTGACAGAATTCCTGACATGCCATGTCCACTGAGACCCCTTGACCAGTAGTACCAAGTAGCACCAAACCACAAGCATTCAATATCATTGTCTGGCTTGTCATAGAATGGCATCACTGGTATGGACTTCCTGCCATTACAATACTGAACAAGTCCATGCTTCAGCTTCACATGGATGATGTTGACTGAGGCCCCACCTCCCCTAAGAGGATAATACCAACACCCAAAGGACTCCAAGACAATAGACCCTCATAAGGAAGTTAAGGGTTTGTAAAAGAGTCATCACCACTTGGGCCAGTCAGGGGCTGAAACGTTGGGTCCCCATACTGCTACCAGAGGGTGCTGAAGGATGTTGCCCATAACTTTAACAATGAGTGACCCATACAGGGGACCATCACTAAGCCCCCCGTGGGTAGGTCTGTTGTTTGTTTTGGGACTTGGAGGTAATACTGGGGGGGGTGTTGGGGGCATGGCAGAGTAAGGTGGCTTACATGACTATGCTTATGTCTTGTAGGGATCTCAAGAACCCAACCATTAGGTGGTTTTGTGGTGGGATAGAGGAGCTAGAGGAGAAAACAACAGCCTAATTTGATAGTGGGGTGAAGACAGAGTCTGCCTTCTTGAGGCTTGTGGCATGGGAAAGGAGAGGGAGGAAAAAATGTGCCATCTGCTCTTGCTGACTGAAAGTACCCTACTCATGTGCCCTGTGCATTCTTCCAGTTATTAAAATGCTATGCATGTACACTTTTGTCTATTTGGTTTGCTTTGTCAGGCATGTTTTTGGAGTTCCACATTTTGGCACTGGGTTGGTGTTCCATTTTTTGTATGGTAGGGGATGTGGTAGCTGGATCACAGGGCGTTATGTCAAGAGATCAGTCTTAATGGTGATTAACTGGCATTATACATGAGCATTACTTTAGTTGGGGTCATCATAGGCAAGGCACACACATTCTCCAAGTGCACATATGTATGTTATGCAGTTACGCAGGAGAATGTGTGCCATCAGTTCATTCCATTTTTGTGCATGGGGCACATGCTGTGTTTATATAGATTCTGCATGTACCTTGCTATGCTCTACTGGTATATTATGTGTATAGTGTATTCTCAGTTAGGTGGACAGGGCTGATTTATTTTATGTGAAATGTGACATTTACATAAAACTAGTCACTTTACAAGGACAATCTTTTCTAGGACTTACTGACTCATATGCTGGTAAGAAAAGCAAATTAAAATCATCAGAAATTATTTAAAAATCAATTATGGAGAACTCCTTGCTTTATAAGGAAGACAAGGGGATATTTTAAGAACAGATTTAAGGTTCAAGAACAAAAATATTTAGCTGGAGTAACTTGCAACACCTTCTAGAAGACCACTCCAGTCACTGAGGGGATGATATGCTAGAACTGGCTATGCACCCTAATTTTGCACTCACATACCGTTAGTCATTTAAGATTTTGTGAAACAAAAATCAGCCGCATTTAGTATTTTCCTGAAAAATGCATACATACCAGTTTCTGTAAATACATTTCCTATAAAAGCATTTAAATTGTACCCTAAGCAAGCTTACAAATGCAGCTGCGGTCAACGTGGCTCAGTTGGTAGCACATACACCTCAGGACCAGAAGGTCATGGGTTCTTGTCCCACATCGGGGTTGGGCTTGCCCCTAAAAAAATCACTGGCACCCAAGTGCAGTATTAGGGGGGTTCTGTGCTGCTGGGGTGTGCCATCCTTCAGATGAGATGTTAAACTGAGGTTCCTTCTACCCGCCCTGGTGGGTGTCCAGGTGGAAGTAAAAGAACGCAGGGCACCCTTCGCAAAGAGTAGGAGACATTCCCGGTGTCCTGGCCAACATTCCCTTTTCCCATAAACTGGTTCATGCAATTATCCATGCTGTGTGTGGGTGATGATGTGCTATATGGCCGCCACTACACATTCAGTCACTTCACTACCAGTCTAGCATTGCTTGTAAAGTGCTTTGGGATACATTGTGTATAAAAAGCGCTATATAAATGCTGATTCTTCTTGATTAAATATTATTCTATACACCTGTCAGAGCACGGTCCATGATAATACTTGACTCAATAATAGCATGCTAATATGATATTTTATATCAGTGTTTTCCTACAAAAGTGAAGAGGATCTTTATTACATAATGTAAAATTAATTCTTAACACCCCAGTTATAAATAGATCATTCTTTTAAGCATATTTCATGGGATTAGAAATTCACAAATGTACTTCATAACATCACGACAAACTTCATCTTTCCATTTGCCTTGGGCTTTCTGGGAGAGCACCACACAATTCTCACGCTTTCCCCCATCTGGCTGCTTTGGTGATCTGTCCCAGTTGAAAAAGCTTATTGCCATTCCATTGACATCAACAAATTTTCTTTCATTCACCATATCAGTAACACCTAACCAAAAAGCTGAAGCTTCGGGAATGCTCTTCTTGCCATAGTTACGCAGGGCATTATTTTCTTCACTATTTCTGGGGATAGCCAGTGTTCCTCCTTTTGCAATACAGTCCTCATTTGCTTCATGGAAATGCTTGGCGTCTTCAGCTGCCAGATAACATTTTTTATGAATCTTTGTGCCACAAAGGCATACTACAAAAAAAAATCAAAAAACGTTATTACAGACTCACTGAAAACAGTAATGTTACAATTTGACACGTAATCCCACAACAGAGCAGCGTATCACAGGAGTTGAGCAGTTGTATAAAATGGCAGCCAGCCCTGCACTTAATATAGTACTGTACATACAAAGATACCGCACTCAGCAAAATAGAGGAAACAGAATTAACATGTTTTGTAAGGGTTTATTCCTCAGTGAAACAATTGGTCTTCATCAGGGAGTGGAGTCATGTAGGTTACAATGCCTTATACATAAATATTAGGGAAAGGGGAAATTGTTTAACCAGGAAAGGCACACTAAGCCAAAGCTTGTTTCCAGGTGCAACCTGGGAGCACCAGGAAGTTAAGAGACTTGTGTAGGGTCACACAGTATGCAAATGTGGGCTATGGGATTCAAACCCAGGTCTCCAGGTTTGCATCTCAGTGCCCAAAAACAAAGCATTTTACTGCCTCCTATTAAACCAGTGTAATCTCACATATTCAATCACCCTGAATTATCAATGACACCATATTTTTTTCCTTATTATAGCACAACACCAATTTAAGTGAGTATGGTGGGGGGAGTGACACAAATAATTAAACAAGGCCTAAACATGATTGAATGTTACAATTACCAAAATACCAAACGTCAAAAACAATGAATCATTATCTATCTGCAATCATATGAAATGTTCCAGATATCTTAATTCAAGCACTGCAAAACTGTAGATACAGTACATTTCTACATCTCAAATAACTTCTTAAATTTATGTGACATTCTGTTTATCACTGACTCTATGTGTATGTCTATATTAAGGCAGCAGTATTTGTTACTTGGCAAAAAAGTTCATCATATAGAATTTCTGTCATCTTTAGATTCATCTTCATCATATTTTAAATTTTCTCAGATATTTTTAAAATAGCTTTTATAGCTAATTTTTAATTAATGACTCACATCAAGAAAGATGGCAACACTTGGTAATTTTTTAAATTCTCTTCTGCTGAGGTTACCTACTGAACGTAAACATTAGATTCATACTGTGGATGTATTTGGATGGTGCTACCACAAGCTTCTAATGATAAACAGAATAACACTGTACCAAGTTATTTAATTTTTTTCTTAGAGGGCATGGCATGAAAGCAGAAAATTCTAAAACTTCAAACTCCTATTGTTTCCTTAGAAAATGACAGGCACCACAAAATATAAGTATATTAATGTTTTTGCAAGGACATTACTGCTGACAAAAAACTACATGGTGACTAACAAACATTGCTTCTTTAAGGTCTTCTGCAAAATCATGAATTACAACTTTCTCACAGCATGGAGACAAGACTGAAGAAGTCATTGTTATGTAGGTCTAAGAATGACAGGCTTTCAGCTACCTAATAAGCAATTTTAAGGCAAAGGTAGGTAGTATAGCCAAATGGTTAGAGCACAGAACATTGAACCAGGACATATGAGATCTAATCTCACAAGGGCCACTGATTCTGATCATGACCTTGAGCAAGTTGTTTAACCTCCTAGTGCTTTAGTTCACACAGGTGTAAAATGGTGGGAAAAAGACACTACCAAGGAGAACTGTAATTGCAGTGCCCCCACTGCATTCCATGTGGTTACCTGCATATCTCAGATCAGACTGTATAGAAAGTTAACTATGTTGGAGGCCATTTCCTTCAGCAGGAGTGTACTGTTACACTTGTGATGTAGCAGAAATGTATTTATTTATTTATTTATGTCTTTGGTAACCAGGTAAGTGCACTGAGCCAAAGGACCATTTTCAGTCATGATCCTCGCCACAGCTGTGGCTATGAAATAAACATAAACAGCAGTAACAATGTGCGTAAACAGCAATAGCACAGAGTAACACTTTTAATACAGGAATAGGTAACACACTTCAACATGAGGTAAATGACACGTAGTAGAATAAATCAAACAGATTCACAAGCACACATTTCAGAATTTAAAAACTTACAAAATGCCTACATGCTGTACAAGCTGACATTAAGCTGAGATAAGAAGGTGCATAGAAACTCAGTCTTGTATGAGAATTCCAATAAATGGTTCAGCAGTACTACTAGGAGATCAGAACAGATTAGGAGAGCAGAGAGTGCAGCAAGGCATGATGCAAAATAAATGGCACAATAGGTCCTAGCACCTTGACAGTTTGCTCCCTCTGGTATTGTCTAGGAGCAGTTGCAGACTGACTCAATTAGGAGCCAGGTATGCAAATTAGTTTTGAAGGACAGATGGGAGGCAGAGGAGTAGATGGATAAAGGTAATTTATTCCAAAGGGTGGGGGCAGAGACAGAGAAGGCTTGACTGCCCATGCCCGAAGATATACGTGTAACTTTTAAGGGAGGGGAACAGAGGTTACCCTGAGGCTTTTGGGTAACACTCTGTCTGTGAGAAGAGAAGAGTAGGGAGATGACTGATAGCTCCTGAGTGAGTTGTCAATTAGACAGCCCATCGTATAGTCATAGCAACCCTGTAATGGGAGCCATCCTAGAGATCAGTAGAGTGCATAGGGGTGGGTGGAGTATAGAGCTTGAAGCACAAAGCTACATATGGAATTATATGTAGTATTTAAATGGATGTGCAGTGAGGAGGACATGAGAGAGTGGACAGGGGAGCAGTAGTCCGGCTAGGTCAGAAGGTTGCCTCGTGCGATAGCAAGGCAGGCTTCTGTAGATAGAATGTGTTTTAATCTGTAGGTAGCACTGAGTTTTTGGTGGATTTTCCACTCAGTGTTAGTGACATGTTCCAAAAAAGTAAGAGAGGGGTCAAGGGTAACACCAAGGTATTTAAAAGTGGGGACATTGTCGGGGGGGGATCTGCTGGGGTGTGAACCAGGAGGAATGAGTTGACTTTGGTGGCCTTGGTCAGGAAGGGTTTAGAGCCAAAGAGCATAGCCTTAGTTTTCTTGTCATTGACCAGCAGTTTATTGGAGAGGAACCAGTTGTGAGCAGCACTATAGCTGATAGGGTGGATGAGATGGATTTGGGCAAGTTGTCGCTATGCTATAGGTTTAAATCATTGGCATAGAGGAGTGATTTACAATTGAGGCTGTCTTCTGGGAGTGCGTCTATAAACATGGAAAAAGTTGAGTGCCAAGTATTGAACCCTGGGAGACACCAGTACCAATCGGTAAAGTGGAAGAGTGATCTTTGCCTATGATGACAGTCTAGGATCTACCAGATAGATAACTGTGGAACCAAGACATAGTGTTAGGCAAGCATCCAAAGCAGAGAAAAGTTGAGTTGAGAAGTTGGTGGTCTTCAAGGTCAAAGGTCTTAGATAGATCCACAAATACCGCACCCGTAACCTTACCCTTATCCATATTTCTAAGTATGTGGTCAGTAAAAAGTTTCAGGGCAGAAGAGGTGCTATGATGTTTGCGGAAACCATGTTGGAGGGGACATAGAAGGTTGTACTTTTCCAGGTGTTCAGATAACTGGTAGTGAATGATTTTGTCAAGTAATTTGCTCAGATGCAGGTGGAGAGAGATGGGCCTATAGTTTTCTGGGGCTAGTGGGTCACCAGCTTTGAAAATTGGAACAATGTGTGAAATTTTTCAGGAGTCAGGTATAGTGGCAGATGAGAAGGCAAGGTTGAAGATGAAAGTAAGGTGTTCGACAATGGCAGAGGAAATGAGTTTTAGGAAAACAGGGTAAAGGCCATCACTGCCAGGTCTACCTCTGGACGGCAGTGCCTTCAGGAGTTTGACAGTGACTCTCTGGCTAATGGCCTTGAAATAAAAAGAGGGTGGAGAGGTAGGATTAGTGTGGGAATGAGGGCAATTTGGGCTGGTATTACATCCAGCGAGTGGTTGAGGGGGAAGTTTGTTAAGATACGAGGTTAGGTCGGTGAACATGCTGTTGAATGTGTCTGCAATTTTAGAGGGATCTGAGATGTGACCTAAGGGGGGTTTTGATCTGGGTAATTTGGTTGTAGGTATTTGGGTTTGAGGGACTCAATGGAGGCCCAAAAACTGTGAGGCTTCCCAAGGGAGCTACTCTGTTGCGTGAGATAGTACTTGCATTTTAATGATTTGGCTGCCTGTTTACATGAGTTGCGCAGTTGTCTATAGGCATTCTAGAGTTGGAGGGTGGGGGATGCCTTGCAGGCTTTCCATTTGCGATCCCTTTCTTTCAGTTGTACCAGAAGTTCTTTGGTGAATACTCAGTGCGTACAGCCCCCTCTGACCCCTCTGGTAGTGAGAAGAAATGCCTGTCCTGTAATTTTCAGAGGACATCCGTGAAATAAGTGACTGCAGCCGAGATGCTATTGTGCAGGTAGAGGATGGACCAGTTTGCAGCCGTGGCATCTCTAATGACTGTATTGAGATCTTGGTAGCTGAACTTCCTGAAAGACAGTAGTTTGTGGGGTGGATGGTTGAACTTATTGGTTATGATTATGAATGTGGGAACATGGTCACTAATCAAGTCAGACATAGTTCCAGCCTGGAGGACCAAATCTACCCTATTTGTGGCAATCCAATCAAGAGTGGAGTGGTTAGGTGAGTGATGGTTGTGTCTGGTGGTGGAGGAGATGACTTGCTCTAAGCTGTGTGCCTTCAGTAAGCTGGTGTATTCAGACATAGAGTCCCTTGTTCAGTTGAGATTAAAATCCCCAATTTTTATGGTATCTCCAGGGGGTGAGAAGCTCCCAAACCCATCCAGGAAGCAGGATAGGCCCTGGATGCCCCCGTGGAAGGGTTGTAACAGCATCCAAGGTATAATTTCTTTGATGTACCCAGGGTGATGTCAGCGAGGAGCCACTTGATTTCTTGTCCTTATAAAGCACTGTTTCCTGCTTTAGTCTGTCAGACAATGACACAAGAGGATTCTTGACCTGCTGCTGAGTAGTGGGGATGACATGATCAAAACAGAAAGGAATGGCAAGCCATTTGGTAACCAAAACCACAATAGGAATACATTTAATAGATGATAAGAGGAAGTTCTTCATCAAAAATTAGATCAGGAAAATACTCTTATGGAGAACTGATTTTGATACACTGAGGTAAGTGGTTGTGGCTAAACAGATGGAAATGCCACTAAGAGGGAGTGTTACTGAAGAACAATGTTATAGCAGCTATGTTGGGGCGATTTCTGAACAGGACTCTGTGTAACATCCAAGACTGGCAAGATCAAGACCTACACACCTACATTCAGGATGCAAAGATGGCCACCAGGCTGGGCATGCTGTTAAGCTGCTCCTGCAATTGGAGCTACTCATAACTAGACTGTGATTTTATTTTCTCCGTTTTTCATCTTTCTCCATTTTTGCCTCCCGTTTTTCGCTGCTTGTGCCTTTGTTTGGACTTAGTAAGAACTTATTGAGTTTTGCTGCTCATTTTAGTCCAGATTTCTGTTTCGGGCTGGAGACAGGAAGCCTTGAGAAGAGGAGAAGGGGAGGAGAGGAGCTGAGGAGAGGCGATGGATTACTTGGAGTTTGGACCTGAGACTAGGTGCAGTGTGGGAGAGGACTTGCGTGGTTCTGCCTCAAACTGAATCCCTGACTGGACGGACCTGTGGTGGCACCTTTGGATGCAGGAATTGGATCATTCACAGTGGTTGGCCAGTCCCTTGGGGGTGACTGGTGGCTGGAATTCAGGGCCACTCGAGGAGCTGGACCATGGTTCTGTCGAGTAGTCGACGGAGCGGGTTGTCAGCTTGCTTAGGTTCTCTGGGAGGCCAACTGGTGGGCTGGTGCCGTTAGAGAACCAAGGAAGCGGATGCAGTTATTTTCTGGCTGCGGTTCCTTCTATGGGATTTTTTTGGTCTCCACTTTCCTGGCATATGGATCATGAGTGGGGACGTTCGTTTGGAAGATTTTCTGCCTGCACTTGGTCAGATCTTTATTTTTTCATTATTTGTTTATTGTTACTTTCCAGGCAGTGAGAGTGCCTGTGCTTCTTTGTCAGCCCTCCGGGTAGTGAGAGGCCTGGGGGCTGAAACAATTCATAACTCTGTATTATCTTCTGGCAGGGACAGACAGTGAGAGTGCCTGTGCCTTGTTAAGTCTCCTGAGGCAGTGAGAGGGCCTTGGGGAGCTGAAGATATTCGCTATACTTGTTTGACTCATTCTCTTTCATCCAAGACTTAATTTACAGCAGTTTTATTACTTGTTTGTGACTGAATTACCTTTAAGCTAATCTATCCTTTTCCAAGACTCTGAGTTGTGTTTTTTTTTTTTTTAGATGTTATGTTGGGGTGGGATAATTCAGGGGCATTTATATTGATATATACTAGTTGGTTTTTTTGTGTTTATTTTGTTTTTTCCTTATTTATTGATGTTTGTTTATTTTTTAGTGCCTTCCTCCTCTGTGCAGTGAGAGTGGTCTGGGGTGGGGAAGCTTTGTTTTATTATTATTTAATGTACTATTTGTATGTTCTGGTTTTTAATAGTTTGGGGTTTATTCAGAGACACGTCAGTTGAGTGACAGTAGTTTTTAAATATAGGCAAGATGTGTTGGGATCAAGCTTCGGTGGGCAGGCGCTACTCTCCCTCCAGGCTGAGGGACTTGCGCCCCTTCGACAGCCCTCATTGCTACCCAAGGTATATAGGTGTTGTCGTGCCTTAGGGATTGCACGGAAGAGGCAGAGGGGGTGGAGGACTCCTCAGCTGGGGGGAGGAGCGGAGTGGGTGGATAAGTGTGGTGGAGTCAGGGAGATGCCCTGGGGTGAAATGGGTCCAGGTCAGGGGTGTGCGATGCCTGGTTCCCATACCCAAGGGTTCCACTGATAGTGGGCAAGTGGCCTGCTCCTCCAAGGCCTCTCATCCAACTCAGTTGGTGTTATGCAATGCCAGGTCTATAAAGAACAAGACAGCAATTATTGCTGATCTTGTTGAGTCATCTGACCTGGCTTGCATCACTGAGAACTGGCTGGATGAGAATACTGGTCCCATATTGGAGTCAGCCATTCCAGCTGGGTGCTCTGTGTTACATTGCCTGAGACTGGATCAAAGGGGGGGGGTCGCTATTTGCTTTAAATTGGAATTGGACCTTGTAGAGGTTCCAGTGGTGACCCCTAGATCCTTCGAGTGTATCATGGGAGCAGGTGTGGGCAGCAGAATCTTACTCATTTACCGTCCACCCAATGATGAGAAAGTTTTTCTGTAGGAAGCTGCAGACTTCATTGTTCACATGGTGTTGGAGCCCTCCAGGTGGTTGGTTCTGGGGGATTTCAATGCCTGGGTTGACGATGAACTCTCACATTTTGGTCAAAACTTTCTCCAACTGATGATTTCATTGGGCTTTACACAGGTTGTTATCACTGCAACCCATATTCAGGGTCACTCTTTGGATCTGGTGCTCACCCTGGGGATGGAGATCACAGAACTGGTGGTGGAACCAGTTGGGTGATTGGACCATCACTCTATAAGGTTTAATTTTCATGGCTCCCCCTATGAGACAAACCCTTTGGAAATGGTCCAGTACCGCCCTTTGAGGGGGGTCACCCCTGAGGGTCTGATGGCAGTGCTGTACCTATCGAGTTGGCCTTTGGAGTGCATGGAACTGGATGTCTTAGTGGTGCACTATAATAATATGGTGCTGAAGGCTCTGGATTCCATAGCACCCATCTGCGTTCGCCCCCTCTTCCTCCACCCTCGGTTCCCTTAGTTTGATGGGGTATTGAGGGAGTTGAGGAGAGTCAGGAGAAGATTGGAATGCTGCTGGCAGAAATCCAGCCTGGAAGGTGAGAGGCTTAGACTGACTGCCCATTATATGGACTATCAATCAGAAATCTCCCATAAGAAGGCAGAATTCCTGTCCAGGGAGATAGCTGCTTTAAGGAATCGACCAGCTCAGCTCTTCTGGATCATGGACAGGCTGTGCAATCCAGCCTGCCTGCTGGGTCGGAGAGTTTTTTCACAAATAAAGTGTGATGAGTTTGCTCGGTTCTTTGATGATAAGGTGTCATCGATCAGGTCGGAGATCCACAAAGCACATTCAAATGAGCAGGGCAGTGATTGATATGATGTCACAGGCTGCCTTTCTGCCTGGACAGATTTTGACTAGCCAGTGATTGTGGATATCATGAAGATCGTCCAGGGCTTGCGACCGACTTGCTGTAGTTTGGATCCTGGTCCTACGCGCCTCCTTGTGGGGTGCGTGGATGCGATCAGACCAATCCTTGCTGAGATAGTCTGGTGCTCATTGGACCAAGGGATGTTCCTGAAGTCTCTGATAGAGGCTATTGTGACACCCCTTTTAAAGAAACCTTCCCTTGACCCTGATTGTCTCGCTATCTACAGACCAATCTCTAACCTGCCCTTTTTGGGCAAGATTATTGAGAAAGTAGTCGTGTTGCAGCTCAATGACTTTCTTACCATCCATGAAGTCTACAATCCTCTCCAGTCCAGTTTCAGGAAGAGGCACAGTACCGAGATGGCGTTGGTTCGAGTACTTAATGATCTCCTGATAGCGAGAGATCAGAGGAGCCATTCGATCTTGGTCCTCCTTGATCTCTCTGCAGCATTTGATACCATGGACCATGGGATGTTGCTAGAATGCCTGCCTGGACAGAATTTGACCAGTCAGTGATTGTGGATATCATGAAGATCATCCAGGGCTTACGACCAACTTGTTGTAGTTTGGATCCTAGTCCTACGCGCCTCCTTGTGGGATGCGTGGATGTGATTGGACCAATCCTTGCTGAGATAGTCTGGTGCTCATTGGACCAAGGGGTGTTCCTGGAGTCTCTGATAGAGGCTATCTTGACACCCCTTTTAAAGAAACCTTCCCTTGACCCTGATTGTCTCGCTAACTACAGACTGATCTCTAACCTGCCTTTTTTGGGCAAGGTTATTGAGAAAGTAATCGCGTTGCAGCTCGATGACTTTCTTACCACCCATGAAGTCTACGATCCTCTGTAGTCTGGTTTCAGGAAGAGGCACAGTACCGAGACAGCATTGGTTCCAGTACTTAATGATCTCCTAATAGCGAGAGATCGGAGGAGCCGTTCGATCTTGGTCCTGCTTGATCTCTCTGCAGCATTTGATACCATGGATCATGGAATGTTGCTAGAATGCCTGCGGCTACTCTACGGACTGTCGGGGACAGTCCTCAGATGGTTCCATTCTTTCCTCACAGGCAGAACCCAGAGGTTAGCATCTGGAATTTTTTCCTCTGCTCCACCTTGTGGGGTGCCACAGGGTTCTGTGCTTTCGCCCATGTTGTTTACGGTATATGTGCTGCCATTGGGAGACATTATAAGACATTATGGGCTGAGTTTTCACTGCTATGCAGATGACACTCAGCTCTACATGTCCTTTGTACCCGAATAGAATGACGCATTATCGGTCTTCAACAACTGCCTCACTGATATTCAGGACTGGATGAGTGCTAACTGGTTGAGACTGAATCCGGACAAGACTGAGGTGCTGGTGGTGGACCTGGGTCACCGTGTAGAGAAGTTGACTTCTGGGTCTCCCTCTGGCCTTGTGTTAGGGGGTAACCAGTTGAGACCTTCTGAACAGGTGCAGAATCTGGGTGTAATACTTGACAGTGAGCTGATGCTTAAGACACAGGTGTCAGCCATTGTCAAGTCTTCCTTTTACCATCTGAGGACTATAGCCTGGATAAAACACCTTGTTCCGCATGATGACCTCTCTGTGTTGGTTCACGCCTTTGTTTCCTCACGTCTTGATTACTGCAATGCTCTATATCTAGGGTTGCAGGGGTGGATCTCTGTCACTTGCAGCTGGTGCAGAATGCTGCAGCCAGGTTGTTGACTGGGTTACCAAGAACTTGCCATATCACATCTGTGCTGCATGAACTGCACTGGTTGCCGGTGCAATGGAGGATCACTTTCAAGGTTGCTTTGCTGACCTATAAGACCCTACATGGACAGGGACCGGACAACTTGCAAGATCTCCTTTGCCCATACCGCCCTCTCCACCCACTCTGCTCCACTGATGAGGGGTTGCTAGAGATTCCCAGGGTTTGTCTTCAGTCATCTGGGGCCAGAACTTTTTCCTTTGTGTCCCTAACCCTGAGGAATTCTCTACCTCTTTGGATCAGAGAGTGCCTGTCCACTGAGTCCTTTAAAGCTTCATTGAAGAGCTATTTATTTGAACTAGCTTTTTGAATCATAACATCTAGTCTAACCTGTTGTTTTTTTAAATGTTTTTACATTTGTATTTATTATTGAAGTATGTTTATTCTTGTTATGTATCTGCGCTTTGGTACTTTGAAAAGCGCTTTATAAATAAATACTGATTTGATTTGATTTGATAGCAGCAATGTCTAAATATGTCCACATGGGCAACAAGGGCAAGAGGGTTACATGAAGGCTTTGAGGTCATCTAAGGACCTCCAAACGGGTGTTCAGATTGAAAATGAGGTGATATAAAAATGAAAGGATTCTAGTAACAGAGAAATGGAAATAGAGTGAATGGCATTACAGAAGAAAGGCAGGGCTATGACTCTTTGGTTCAAGGTTGCTCTGGATGATAGAATTGTGCAGAGGATCAAGAGGAATAATAAACCACAATTTAATACATAGGGAACAAAGGAGAGTCAGTTAGGTGTTCTGGCCCCTGATCAATATGGCGGGAGAGTGGAACCACTGAGTGAGATAAAGGGGCATAACAAAAGGACTGAATAATTACTTTGTGCCAGTATTAAGCTTGGAAGTCACAGGCCATGGCCAACTGGGGTGGAAATTATGAAACTGGTCCTGGCCAAACTGGAGGCAGTGCTGATCACCCCAGAATTAGTAGTTAAGTATCTAGAGGATTTAAATTTGGTAAAATTCCAGGGATCAGATAGTATCGACCCAAGGGTAGCAGCTGAGTTAATAGGGATTCTGGCTGGACCCCTAACTGAAGTCTTTCAGGACTCATTACAACCAGGGACAGTGGCAGTGAACTGAAAAAGAGGCACAAATAGTCATTGTTGAGGGGTATCAGAAAATATTTCTTCAAGGAAAGGGTAGTGGAAGAATGGAAAAGGCTACCAAGGGAGGTGGCATGTGCAAAATCAGTCTGGCGGGGTTCAAATATGGGTGGAATTGACATACAAGGCTAGTAAAACATTGTCAAAAGGAGAGGGAGGAAAGGGGAATGAAGGGCCACGAGGGTCCTCACAAAAACAGCAGTAGTTAATGAGGTAGGGTTGAGCAGACTTCATTGTCCACAGGGTCTTTTTCTGAGGACAATGTCTATTTTTTTTATATATTCCCTCATTCAAGAAAGGTTTGAGATCAGACCAATTTAACTACAGAACTTTGATTATGATCTTATCACTTGGCAAAGTGTTTGAGTCGATCATAGTAGCTCAACACATGGAAAAGTGTGGGCCACTTTCTAGCACACAGTATGGTTTCATGAAAGGCAGATCCTTCCAAATTAACCATCATTGACTTCTCTGAGGAGGTAGGTAGTGGGGCAAAGCTGTGGATATAATCTAACTACAGTATACACTAGACAGTAGACACTGGCTTTGACAGCTCACTGCATGGAAAGCTAGCTATACACTAGACATTGGCTTTGACACCATACTGCATGGAAAACACATGCAGACAGCATGGAGTCCATTTGCTCTATAGGAAATGGGCTGACAGGTAGGAAACAGAGAGTGCTGGTGGATGGTCACCATTCAAAATGGAGGGAATTTCTGAACAGAGTACCTCAGGGTTCATTCTAGGTCCTTTACTCTTTAACATGTTTATCAGTGATCTGGAGAAAGGGGGTCAGTTGCACGCTGCTGAAGTTTGCTGATGACAAAAACACAGCAGAGGGATGGGATGCACTACAGGATGATCTGCACAGTTGAGGTGGTGGACTGTGAGATGATGAATTAGATGTAACATTGGGAAATGCAAGGTATTACACCTAATGTTGTGGATCTCATGTGCCCTGTGTGGTGTTACAGTGGACAATACAACCAAGTAAAGAGATCTATAAGTAATTGAGGACAGTAAGCTGAATCCAGCAGGAGAAGTGGACTGTAAACTAATGCCAGTAAGTTAATATTCTACCACAGTCAACAGAGGGAAAAACATTGTTGGGATGCTTTAGGAGCTGGTAAAGAACAAGACAAGAAATAGAACCTTTCACTTGTACAAGACCTTAGTTAGACCACATCTTGGACATTGCATCCAGCTCTGCCCTCTATAGTGCAAAATGGGCACTAAAGAGATTGAAATAGACCAACACAGGGTCACCAAGCTGATTAGCAGTATTGGAAGAAAACTAGGAAGAAAGGTTGTACAGTCTCAGCTGTTTAGCCCAGAGAAAGGGCTGAGAGAATGATAACCAGGGTGTTCTGAATACTAAAAAGGATTGCTATGATAATGCATACATAAATATTTGAACTGATGAGCACCAGCTGAACTACAGAACATGCACTCCAAACTGAAGAAGAGTAGGATGAGTGAAAGCATTACTTCAAACAAAGGGTGACTAACTTGTAGAATAACCTACCAGGTGAGTTTTTTGAAGTTAGCACTTATCAAGCTTTTAGAGAAGGACTATTCCTTTGGAAGAATTGCTTTGATGACTAAACATCACAACTAAGGGGAAGCAGTCTGGTTGTGAACTTTGGATGCATGTCAGTGTCAGTGGCTCAGTAGGTAGCACACTTGCCTCTGAGGCTGGGAGATCAGAGGGCTGTGGGTTTAGTTCCCACATCTGGCACTTGGGTTAATATCCCAGTACTGACACTGTAGTGCAGCATGAGAGTGGTGCTGCACTTCTGAGATGCCAGCTTTCAGATGAGATGTTAAACTGAGGTCCCATCTGCCTGGATTGGTGGTAGTTCAGGTGGATGTTAAAGATCCCATGGCACTTATCAAAAAGAGTAGGAGGAATTTTTATTATTATAAGAACACAAACAGATCTTTTACAGAAAAGAAAAAGTGTTAAATCACACAAATAAACAAACATAGCAAAAGGAAAAACAAATCAGTGTTCAGTACATACATCATCTCATCCTACAACCGATCGAAACCCCTTAAGCGCTCAAGAAGACAAGGGGAATGTTTTATTCAAAACAAATCATACAGGAATGGATTGCCATCATACAAAATTGAAATAAGAGACAACAGCAAAACAATTGAAATCATACAACATACAGGAAACCCAAGTAAAGGAAGAGGAAAAAAACAAACCAATCCAACAAACAACACTATAAACATTAACCAGTATCCAACCATTGTATCGCCTTCCATTTCTTATGAAACTGGGAGGATGATAAAGAACGAGAATCAAAATGCCAAATTTCAAAAAGCCAATTATGAATCCTCCAAAATAATTGGTATGGGGAAATAAAAAAAGCGCTCAGGGACCAAATACAACGAACCTGCCAGACATGATATTTGATACCTCCAAAAATCAGTCTAATCGTATCTGCAGTAAAAGAGTCCCACTCCGACTGACAAAATACCAAAAAATAAACAAGTAGGATCAATAGTTGGAAAATGGAAATGGGCCCACCGAACATAAAGTAGGGACCAAAACTGTAAAATAAAAGGACATTCAAAAAACAAATGTAACATAGTTTCTAATTGAGTTGTACAAGTGAGAAATCTTGGACAGTACCATTCTTCAATACTCTTATGTTTCAGATTATTCTTAACATTCAGTTTACCATGGACCGTAAGCCACGTAACATCCCACATATAATTGGGAAGGCTAGGAGAAGTAAGTAAGGCAGAAATTTGGGGCAAATCTTTACGTAATAAATCTGGAAAAGCACAACTTTCTGAAAAATATTGATCCAACAGAAAATAATACAATCTTTTTCTAGAAAATTGAGTAAAAGAAACAAAGGAGATCTTCCATTTCTTAATATTACCAAAACATGAATGGAGATAAACTGGTAACCGAACAATAGGCGTTTGTTTGTGGATGAGGCCATCCTTTGACCAACCATCCAACCAAGGAGATACATGATCAGAAAGCCATAATGCCCATACCTTAGAACTACCAAGGACAAGAGGAGAAATATTTTTATATAAGAAAATACTAAAAAAAAAAAAAACTGGGTTAACCATATTCACACCTCCAGAATCCAGGGAACAATATAAAATATTCCTCTTGATGGGGTTCAAACGACTCCCCCAGATTGTACAAAAAAAAAGACCATAAAGAGCCGCCTCTTTAGAGACAGGCATGGCGTAAACCGCACTCAAATGTAAAAAAAGACCAATAAGAAAGGTATTAATCATATAAATTCTTTTCTTTTTAGACATATTCCAATTATTCCAAAGAATAACCTTCCAGTTTGCAGTCTGAATAAGCATTTCCCAATTATATGTGGCAGTGTCCGTCTCACAAAAAAAATAAATGCCTAGAATTTTACAGACAGTATTAATAACAGGAATCCCCATAATAACCAACTGTGAGGAAGTATAAGTGACATAATAACAACATTTACTCTTAGATAAATTAAAGGAAGCCCCAGTTCCCTCCTTGAAGGCAGTAGTCAACCGTTCCACAGCAGTACAGGAAGGGATGTCAGCCAAAAAAACCCATAAATCATCTGCATACGCTATAACAGGGATTTCAGCGTCATCCGAGCCCAAAGAGGGACCTCTGATAATATCCATATGGGAAATGGCAGAAAACAGGGGTTCTAAAGAAAAAACATATAACATGGGGCTAAGAGGGCACCCTTGGCGGACACCCTTGCCACACGGACGTGACGTGCCCAACCAGCCATTGACATAAGGAACAATAACAGCATGTAAATAATAATTTTGTAACCAGCCAACAAAACGAGAAGGGAAACCCATAGCCAGCATGCAAGTCCAAAGGTAGAGATGAGACACATTATCAAAAGCTTTCACTTGGTCCAACATAATACAAATACCAGCAAGTTCATCCCTTTTACCACGTTCAATAATTTCATGAATTAGAATCAGGGCTTCTGTAATAGTACAGCCAGGTACTGAACAAAACTGTGCTGGGGAAATCATGTCAGACAAGAAACAAGAGATCCGTAAGCCCAGAATTTTGGTAAAAATCTTGCAATCCGAATTCAAAAGTGTGATTGGGCACCAATTATTCAGGTCTCCTTTGTCCCCAGACTTGTGAAGAAAAATCAAAAGCCCCTCATTCATACTGGGAGGAAAAGTACCAAGAGAAAGACAAACGTTGAACATGGAAACCAAATGGGGACCCAAAACTGAACCAATTAAGCCATATACTTCATTAGGGAGTCCATCCTTGCCAGGGGCCTTACGTTTTGGAAGAACCTGAGTAACAGCATGAAATTCGGATAAGGAAATAGGAGCCAACAGAGACAACATAAAAATTTCAGGAATTTGCGGCAAAAAACTATACGTTAACCATTCAGCAATAGATTGTGAAGTAACATTTAAGTCTGTGGCAAACAATGACTGGACATGGGTATCCACAAGACGAAGGATGTCTTGCTTATTAGAGACCTTAACTCCCTCTGGATCCAATAAAACACTGATATCCTTCTTATTCCTATGAGACATATGAGAGTCAAAAGGATTCATACTGCTAGAGGATCCCTGCGTACCAAATCTCATTTCTCTCTCGAGTTGCTGTTGCTTTAAATTTTGAATCTTTGCAAATTCAACCTTAACTGCTTGTAAAGCATGAGAATCTACAGGTAAACTCAAATGAAGTTGGGAATAAAAATGAGTCAATAACTGCTAGAGGGATTTATGATAGGATTTACGGAAAGCTCCTAATATATGGCCAATCTCAAGAAAATATTCTTTAAATAACAGTTTAGAATCCTCCCACCAATCTTGTAGGGAATCATAAAGAAAAAAAACGGAGTCACTGGCTTGCAAAATAGATAAAAATCCTTCCCGCACTGCAGGAATATCCAGAAGAGACAAATTCAACTTCCAGTATCCTGGGCCTTTAGAAGTTTGTGCATAATCAGAAAGAGAAAAGCTGAGAAGGCGATGATCAGAAGAAGCAACCAAAGAAACTGGAGGGGTAAAAACATGAAGGGAAGGGGACACGAATCAATAATCAATACGTGATTTTCGAAGGCCTTGTAAATAGGTTAAGGAAGAAACTTCTTCAAAAACATCATGGAGACCAGTTACCTTTATCAAATCATTCAAACAGTGAGTGTCCCAATAAAGTTTGTAAGTAGTAGATTTAGCCGTCCGGGAGATATTAAAATCACCACCCAACAGAAAATTCCGACTGGAAAGTAAATGGGGCCGAAGAAGGTGCAACAGTTGAATACGATCCCATTTGGTCTGAGGGGCATAGATATTAATTAATCTAAAGGGAATAGAATGAATAGACACATCAAACAACAAAACCCTCCCAGAAGAAATGTGAATCACATCTGTCACTTTAATAGTATTCGAAGTGAAACATATTCCAACACCAGAGCAGAGGTCAGTGCCACCTGACCAATAACAAGGACCCCAGTACCATAGATCAGTAGCTACAGAAAAATCCTGGACAGTATACAATCTGGTGTCTTGAAAAAAAATAACATCGTGACATAAATCGGAAAATAAAGAAAAGGTGACTCTTTTTTTATACAATGACCTAAGGCTATTAGCATTCAGACTAGCCAAATTAACATCATACGAGGATCGAGAAAGGAGGATTAGGAGTGAGAGTTCAGTTTTCTAGTGCTCTTTCGCAACCCAACCCGGGAAGACTTTTTCTGCTTACATTTGGTACCCACCCTTGGGTCAAGAACAGAGTCTGGGTCAGAGGCCATATCTACTTGGGAGGGATGTTGCGAGGTAGAATCGGAATCATGATCCGCAGTGTCCATGGTGGCCAAAATACCAAACTTATTTGGCACAGACACATGGGCTGGAGACTGAGCCCAGTCAAGTACAGAACTGTGTTCTACCCCAGAGAGAACAGGAGAAAAGGAAACACTGTCTATCACTACCTGAGTGTCCAAGGGAGGTACCAATAAAGGAGGTGACAGAACCGGAGGGAGTGGGGTGGTAGGACCAGTGAACACTATAGGAATAACTGTGGGAATAGGAGTACTGTTTGAAGGACGAGAGGGAGGAATAGACAAGGTGGAGGCTAGAGCAGCAGAGTACGACTTTGGCTTCTGGGAAGTAACAGACCCACCCCCATTCAAAAGATTCCTAGCCGATCTAAAAATAAGTAAATCCTGCATAGCAAAATCTGAATCCGCAGTGTTATGTGCAGCCTTCGGGCAATCAGAGAAGACTTGCCCTAATTCATCACAAAAGGAACACTTCACCGGATTCTCACACTGGTAGCCAGAGTGGCCACACTCCCCACATTGAAAACAAAAAACCTTCTCACATGACGCTACACGCGCTGGGAGAGCCACATTTATAGCAATTCGTTTGCTGCCCAGGATAAAACAAAAACCTTTATCCCGGCCAATAAAAAAACAGTTTGGAAGATGTACGAATTCATCATGGACACTAGGGAGTTTGATTTTAAAATGCCAACCCCCATTCCAAAATCCTTCACCATCCAAAATAGGGTCAGGATCACCTTGAACCTCACACCTACGTTTTAACCAGGAAAGAATATCCACTAAATTCACGCCCTCATTCCAAAATAGAATAGTAATAACTCTAAAAGGCTGTTTTGTCAATGGAACCACATGAAAGGGGGACCATAAAGGGTTAGTTTTCAGTGAGGCATAGCGTAATCAAAAAGTTTCCAAAGCTGAAGGAGTCCTAAAGCTAATGTCAAAAGAATGCTCTCCAGGAGCGTGAATCAGGGCATAAATGTCCGCAGGCGAGAATCCCTGGGACTACTTGACTAAGACCCTTCCCACATAAAAACGATCCGGAACTTCAGGTAGCCCACCCAAATATCGCAATCTAACGGCATTACACCATTTTGCCAGTTCAATAGGTTTTGCAAATAAATCAGGAGAAGCAGCCTTGGTGGGGGGGATAGGCAGAGGAACAGGAGAAACACTCGGAACGGCAGCGAGAAATCACCAGAGTTCAAGGCAGGAGGAGCAGGAACAGTACTACCTGAAACTGCAGCCAAAGGCTTAGTAGGCAACCTTGAGTCTTGAGGAAAAGCATTGTCCAGAGGTAAAGAATCATCCACCACAGAAACAGAATGAGCCAAAACATCCTCCGGAGTGTTCGGGTCGACTAACCAAGATCTATCAGGAAGCCGCTTCCAGCCCGCTTTGGAAAGCTCAGATTCGGGAGTCCATTGGTCTGCAGGCAGTTCAAACAACGAATCTGCCTATGAAACATTCGACACAGATGCTACCTCTGGTGTCTGCGCCGGAAACTCCACATCATCAGCCGAGCCAGGACCTAACTTGAAAGTGCGATGGGGTACATCTGAGATGATTCCCGCGTTAAGCATCTTTTTCAAGCAACTACCAGCAGATATAAGGGCAAGTTCTGTTTGCACTAGCTGATCTCTCAACGCTTAGCTGCAAAACCATGTCCAAGACCATGGTGTCTTCAATACTGTCTTCCACTGCACCCAATACAGGCTGAATAGCATCCGAAGCATTAGTGGAAACTGTGGGAGGCAAAATCCCATTTTGGGCAGACGGTGCATGTCCCAGCCCGACATCGGCTCTGCGACCGTCCTCTTCCAGAGCCGACAGCATACTGACCTTCTCCATAGATGCCACGTACGAGACAACACCCCTCAAGAGTAGGGGAATTTCTCCGGTGTCCTGGCCAAATTTCCCTCATTCACTGAAAATACCACCAACAGCTTAATCTGGTTCAAGGTCAGTTGGCATTCATCTGTATCCCCCTCCCTCGGGTCGTGCCTGGAAATAGGCAGGATTTGTCTAGTGCACATACCCGGTCAACATAAACTAAATAAATAAAAAAAAAAATACAAAAATTAATCAAACTTTGTGTAGACTTTGCCATGCAGCAGGGGGAGGAGGCAAGATCATCCCTAATTCCATTTCATCCCTACAGTACTATGTTGGCACGTTACTATGTTGTGGCTCATTGTATTTGTGGGTCTAGGAACAGCTTGTACTGCCTTTAAAGTTAAACTTAAACTTAAAACACGATCTGAATCTAACACACTGTATCCTTGAATACTATGTTGATATTCACATATTGCCCATGGTGCATTATATTTGGGGAATAAGTATGTTCCTGCACTTGCCTGTTAGCACAAAATTATTTGTATGAATCAGGCAAGTTACAATAACATACTTTTATTATAATGGCATGGTAGTGCCACTTTAGTTAGGGTTGAGCAGGGGTTTCTATGTTAAACCTCAAAATTTGCACTTTCATATCTTCATAATCATTCTCTTGACATGAAAAGTTTTGTTCTGGTTGGATGTGTAGATTCTGAGTTTGGATAGTGAAAAAAAACATAAAATAAAAGCTGTTTTTTGCTGCTGGGGTTGGCATCTCCCTAGCACCCAGGCAGTTTGGAGTTTTGGTCTGAAAATCTCAGGGTACAAAGAACATGTCCTACTGTCACTGGTTTAGTGAAAAAACACAAATCCATTCCAAAGTTATTAAATTTTAAAATGTCAGTTCTTAGCAAGCTCAGTACAGATTTTAGATAGCTGCTTTGTATGACAACATAATTTGATCCTTATGAGAAGGATCCTTTTTCATATGGGGAAATCCTTTTTCAAGAGAAAAACATCCTTTTTCATATGGACATCATCCTGTTTCCTTTTTTCCCCCAAAAAAATTAAAAATTCTAAACCCACAAAAATGACATCCTGGAGAGACACCAGCATGTGTATCTTGCACATCAGAACCCTGTTAGGTGAATTCTGCTGTTAACTTTTGGAAAAAATTGTTCCCAAATGTATTCATTTTTTTAGTTTTTAGCATTCTTTTCTGCGACTTGTTTCCATTTTTCATGTTTTCATATGAAAAAGAATGGCTTCATATGGAAAATGAATTTGGACTTGTTTTTATTCTTTTTTCTTGTGAATGCATTCTTTTTTTCATATGAATGAAAAAAATCATACAAAAAGGGATGCCTTCATAGGAAAAAGAATGGGAAAAAACTAAGCCCAAATTCTTTTTTCATATAAAGACATTCTTTTTGATATGCTTTTTTCATTCATATGAAAAAAGAGTGTCCTCATATGAAAAAATAATTTGGACTTAGTTTTTTTCCCATTCTTTTTTTGTATAAAGGTATCCTTTTTCATATGCTTTTTTTCATTCATATGTAAAAAGAATGCCCTCATCTGAAAAAAGAATATGACTTTTTTTTCCCCATTCTTTTTTTGTATGAAGGAATCCTTTTTCTCATGGCTTTTATCATTGCCCTTGTACAAAGAAAGATTTTGGACTTAGTTTTTTGCTGGTCCATATCAAGTTAGTGAATACAAACTCCACATGAGTAAAAATTGCACTACAGTGCAGTGTCCAAACATGCGCCGTCGTACGACATGCAGATATAAAAAAAACCTGCACAGTTTCTCTATGCACCTAGATGATAGCTATGTTTCCGAGCATGCTGTATTGGCAGCACTAACTTCTTGTGATGCTTTTTCTTTACCCACATTTGAATTTCAACAAGTGATAACTCCCTCAATATTTGTAGTTAAGGGACAATCTATATATCAAAACAAAGGTCTTAATGAGTACTACAACACTAATACATAATCCCCTAATAGGTTTTAGGGCCCACAGAAACAAACATAAAAATAAAAAAATAAAATTCTTATAGGATAGCCCTGGAACTGTAACAAGCCATAACTCCCTCAATATTTGGACTTAAGGGACAATCTATATATCAAAATAAAGGTCTTAATGAGTAATGCAATATTAAGACATCTTCCCCCCAAACATATAAGGGCATTATGAAAAAAATGAAAAAAAATTATAGGATAACATTGGAACTTCAAGAACCCATAACTCTGTCAATATTTCCACTTAATTGGCAAACCATACATCAACACAAAGGTCTTCATGAGTACTACAAGAATAGCACATATTACCCCCATTAACATTTAGGGGCAATATCAAAAAAGCATACAAAACAAAAAATGCAAATTCTCATAGGATAACTGTGGAACTTTAACAAACATACAGCAAAGTCAAGACATTCCTGTTTTGGCAGAAATGGAAGCTCAGGGTCCTCTGAGCCCAGCAGATCCACGCAACATACATGTATGCATCTGTGGAGGGATGGAAGGGCAGAGCTCAGAGGGCCCTGCGCTCCAATAGGCAAATGATGATATGATTATACTACTGTATCTCAAAAAGTAAGAAAAGTAACTGCAAAACTTTTAATTAATGTACAATTTAGGTTTAAACCGACAAAAGTAAAGAAATGAGGTCTTAGTGTTGCCAACCCTAACACCCCACCCCTACCCTGCAGGCAGCAACAGGGAAAACCATTACTATTTGACCTCTCTTGCATCTTTGCAAATCAGGTGTTGAGTGTATGTTGGGGTTGTCAACCTTAATTGTCACTGCATTCTCATATACTGTGCATGTCTTAGCTTATTTACTGATGGAATGGGGTGAGTGTTATGGCTGACAAGCCCAGTGGACACCCCAGACCTGATTTGCAAAGATGCAGCAGAGGTCAAATAGTAATGGTGCTCCCTGTTGCTGCCTGCAGGGTGGGGGTTGAGAGTTAGGGTTGGAAACCCTAATTCCACTTTTCCATACTTTTGTTAGTTTAACCCTAACTAGTGCATTGAGGAAGTTGCATGTATGTTTATTAACATGTTGGTTGTATAACTACAGACAAAATATAATAAAAAGATTAACTGCAAAAAATAAGTAAATAATGTACACGATAGATATATGCAGTCAATATTGATTGAATTACTATTTAATATTGAAAACAGTGCACAAGATCTGAATTCAAATGTAGTTACAAAATATGGTAAACCAGGTTGTCGGAGTGATTAGCTGCATGCTATACAGCTGAGGGGTAATGGTAGATGCAAGGGCTTTCATACATGTTTACTAGTTTAATAACAAGTATGCCACCATTGCCTGCATGTTGAAAGTTTGATTATCTAAGGTCTTTCTGGACTAAATTGTGCTGCTCAGAATTTATCTGTGTGTTAGTGTTCTGTGTTCTGCAGCCTAACTTTGGAAGCCAGGAGTCCCAACACTAGGGGAGCCCACTCCCAGTGTCAGTATTGCAGAGAAGCCCTGTGGAGAGCTAGATGCACAGAAACCAGCACAGTTTAGTTAATAAGCAGTGCAGAAAAATGCCATAACTGTTCATTTACTCCCCCATTTAGCTTGTAATTCGCTCTGCAACCAGATATTCTGTTGGAACAGTTTATCCCTGTTTGAAAATCTAAACCTAAACATTTGGACTACAGTATCTGTATTCAAATCCTGATAATACTAAAATTAAACCAGGGTGTAACAAAATAAGGAAAGGAGTTGCTGGGTGGGAAATAAAAATGGTTTGTGTTTCGTGGGCAAAGAGTTTTAAAGAGCAGTGGTAGTTTTGGGAGCTCTTGTGCTTAGCAACACTATATAGGTACTATTAGAACCCACTCCAATAAAATAGCTCAGATCTAGTTTCTATAAATTGTTTATTATTTGATATGTTCTCTACTATCATCAGAACCTTTTTGCAGAAGAGTTGACCTTGGTGCACTAGACTAAAAGTGGCATTTTCTGTTTTTTTTTTTAGTTAAATGTTGCGTTGTTTAGCACACTTTGCTGGTGACTCTTTTGCTTATGGATTTGGGTATTTTGCCTATATAGTTCTTTTTATTTGAATTTTATTTCATTTTTAAAAACTTTTACATTTTAAATTTTTCATCACAAATGTAACGTGATGCCCACACATAAATACACATGCACAAGCATCTGAAATCAGTTACACCACTATCTCCATAGATTTTATTTCATTATTTTTTTTATTTATTTGATTATTCAGAAACAGCCTTTGAGTATGAACTCTTTTACAAAGGTTCCACATCATTCATAGTACAATGGTTACAGAATAAGCATTTACAGCAAAGACAGGATTTACAATACATTCAACAAAGACAACACTCAAGGAGACTGTTTAAGAAGTACATATGCAGATAAGTGCAGTCTGCTTCAATACAAGCTTCAGGTAACATAAGCAGAGGCTATAACAGTGATCAGTTTTGGCCTTGTCAGTGCCTTCTGGAGATGTAGAAGGTCAGTAGGGTACAACATAGGGGGAAGGAAAGAAGAAGGAGGGCCTAGTGTGAGGGGAAAGAGCAGTACTTGTTATGTGATACGAGGGGGTTCCTAGGATGGGGAGAACACACATGAGCTAGGGGTCAATGCAGGGAGAGAGAGTTATTTGTGAGAGGAGAGGGAAGGAGGATTGGAGAGAGGGAGGGAGAGGGAGAGGAGAGAAGGGGAGAAGGAGGGAGAGGTGGAGAGAGGGGCAGAGGGAGAGAGAGAGAGAGGGAGGTGATAGAAGGAAGGGGAGGGAGGAAGGCAGGAGAGAAGGTGAGGGAGAAAAGGAATTCGGGTTAAGTGCTATATCAGGAGGGGTTACTTCGATAGGAGAGATGGGAGAGTTTGGAAGCTGACTGCACACCAGGTTACCAGTGCTGAGCCCAGAAGGCAGTGAAAACTCAGGGTGGGAGGCTCAAGTTGATCTCAGAGGGGCCATAGTTTCTTGGTTGCCAGTGATAGTTATTCCTGGTAACAAGGACTTGTTTCAGCTCAGTTTTGAAGATCCTTTGGCTTGCGACCTTATGCATGGCCACAGGTAACTCATTGAGCCAAAACGGTGATCATCTAGGGGAAAGTGGAAATTGTTTAACCAGGAAAGGCACACTAAGCTGGATCTTGTTTCCCGGTGTGATCTGGGAGCACAAGAAAGTTAAGTGACTTGCTCAGGGTCACACAGTATGTAAGTGAATTTTAATGGGATTCAAACCCAGGTCTCCAGGTTTGCAGCTTATTGCCCTTAACCACTATGTTGTACTGCCTCCCTTAGGAGGGTCTAAGAAGCATAATGAAACTCTTACTCTGGCAACAGATATTGTTGTCCTTTCTTTAGTTTTTTAACACTCTTAGTCATATTGCTGAATTTAAAAGTACAAAAGTGCAAAGATAATCAGCATTATTTGAACTGTTCCAGCACTTCTTTCTTTTGCATATATTCCTTCTAAGTAAGTCTGGAGGTGCAGTGTGAATCACGTTTACTTTTGATCATCCTGCTCTCTCTGGTGGTAGTCACGGGTACTGTTTAGCTTTATTGCTTGTTTCAGAATATTATGCTATGTGGATAATTGACTGAGTTTTTAAAGTGCTTCTAGAGTTTAAGTGTAGCATAAATGATGCAATTTTCACTCTTTGTTTTAGAAAATTAGTAATAAAGTATTGTTGTCCCTTCAACTGGAAGGTCGGATATTTTTTAATGTTAAAACAGTTAACTGTCATCTGGAGAAACTTAACTATATATATTGGATGGTGACTTTTTATTTTACTTACCTAGCCTTGATCAGCAAAGTAAAAAGAGCTACAGAAGCTGAAGAAGCAAGAGAGGGCATTCCCCTGAGGTATAAATGTCAAGGAATTTGAGGAAGCTCTCTTCCCTCACCTGAATCTTCTAAAACTGCTAGTAAAACTCAACAACAGAACTGTCCTAGCAGAGTTAAGGCCAGCTTTGAATTCTATTTGATTATATTTTAACAACTGTGGTAGCATTTTTGGGATGCTGTGAGAACGTTTATGGACATTTGGCACTATTTGGGAACAGTGCAACTGTACTGAACTTGAACCTGAGATCTATCAAGCTTTCTTAGACATACATCGTTTGTCTGGTGTATAATAAAATTCATATTCATTGCAAAAAAATAAGTAAATGCATCAGTTAGGGTTGAAGATAAAGTGACAAATGTGGTGAAATATGGCGTTAGGGTTTACAGCCCTAAAACCCCTGCCCCATACCTGAAGCGAATGAAACATAGAAACATAGACTGATGACAGATAAGGACCACTTTGCCCACCTAGTCTGCCCATTTCCCTACCTACAGGATACACTGCAGATCCTAGTTAACCAACAGCCTATAAGGGGTGGAGTCTTCCTTGGGGGTTGTCAACCATATCGCTCACCCCATTGCAGTAACAGAAAAGCTAAGGGATGATGGAGATAGGCATCTATGTTTCATGAATGCATACAATGGGGTGAGTGTTAGGGTTGACAACCCCAAGGAAGACTCCCAACTGTCATTCAGTTCAGGGGTGGGGCAGGTGTCTTATGGTTGGAAACCCTAACGTCAGATTGCCCTACAATTTTCACTCAATCTTCAACCCTAACTGATGCAATAACATAGTTTTTTTTTGCAATGAATTTCTTTACTTTTTGAGACAGTGTAACCATACTCTTATTTGCCTATGGGACTCATATATCGTTTTTGAGCTAGCATGATTGTATCTTTATTTGCCTGAGGGAGAGCCCCTATCCCTCCATAGACACATATATGTAACTGTAGCTGTGGAAGGGCCCTGCACTTCCATTTATAACAAAACAGTGACCAAATTGTCAGCATAGACATCTTATTACCCCACTTCTTGTACCCATTACTGAAAATTCTTAAAAACTTGCCAAAACGTAATTCTGCACAACTGCAATGCCAATCCATGCCACATGTGTGAAAAGACATTTTGACCAGGATTTGAAAAATGCAAGCTGTGGCATACATGAGGTGGGCAATAAGAAGTCTGCTGAAAATTTGGATCAAAATATTTAAAATTTCGGAAGTTATGGGTGTGCATAGCAAAATTACAATGAATGACCACAACTCTGCCATTTTTACATATTTTAAACACCACATTTTCAACATAACCATCCTATGACCCCTCCCCATGAACAAGGGCAGGAAAAATGTTGAAATTCCACACAAAAGATGAATTCACCAAGTGACTGTGAAATCATCTTTTGGACAGGAGTTGCATAATGACAGTCATATTGTTCATGAGGAGGGGTCCCCAAAAGGCCATGTTGAAAAGTTGGGGTCAAAATGTAAAAAAATGGCTGAGTTATGCATAAAACTTGAAAACCCCATTGAAATACATTGAACCGCAGTTACCTTAGTTTCGCTTATGAAATGGGGACAAAAAATCATGGGCTCTCATTGATTGTTAACTGTGCATCAAATCCACTCCATGCACAGGTAAAAAAGGTCTAAAAACCAAAACCACAGTACCCAAAAAATCACTTTTCCATTAGAACACTCATATTTGAAACACCGCCATTTCTTTCCGTCCATTAATGAGAACCGCCTCCATGTACAAAATGCATACAGTAACATAGTTAGCAAATTTAAAAAAAAAAAACAAATGTTGGTCCACAATCTTCTGCCAGTGAAATTTTGTTAAAAATATGTCTCTAGAATATATTTCAGTAGTTTCCGTTACCGATCCCGCTGCTGCTCCCACAGAGCATCTCCTCCCCATCCCTGATCCTGATTCGGGCTCCCTTCTCCATAACTGTTTTATCTCAGCGTGTGTTTACAAAACCAGTTAATGAAAGACAATTCCTCCTCCTTACAAAATCTGTTTTGGCTTGGATAGTGCTGCCTCTTATCTGATTCCATGCCTGCACCTGCCACAGTCCCCACCCACTCCCAGTTGTGAAATTGTAATTGCAAAGTATTTCTTTCATGTCTGTGCTGTGCTCTGTGGCTGTGCTTAAAGTTGTTTCAGACTGTGGCAGTTCTGGCTCTCCTGCAGTCAAACAAAATTTCTATGTTGCCATTTTGTTTTGAAGATAATACTTAATAATGCCACAGACCTGTTTTAAAATCCAGAACCACACATCTCAACTGACTCCCTCACTCTCTCTGAATTGGGACACATTCAGTACATTATACAGGGTAGGACGTTAGGACCTGGCATACAGCCATTAGGAGAAAAAAAAGAGAGAAATAAAGGAAAAAATAAGTTGTAGGCTTGCATGTCCTGCATGGGGGGAGGGGGTCTGAACTTGGTATCAGAACAATGGATGCCACAATAGGACAAAATGCCCTATTGAAACATTCAAAGACATCAAGCAGCAGGTGGAAGAACTATTTTATCTCACATTAACTTAATGTATTCTGTTTTTAAACATATAAATATAGTTTTTTTAGAGTGAAAAATATTTAAAAAAAGGAACCCATTTTATAAGTGCAATAAGACACTCCGGTGCTGTGCACTGAACAGATTTTACTGCACTTCCAGGGCCTGGAGGCACTTGCCTCACTACGCCCCTGGCATGTGGTAAAATCTGTTTAATACACACCCCATTGTATCTTACTGCTTACATATTGCAGTCGTTGGGTCCAGCAGCAAGATGTGTCTTTTGATTAGAGAGTGGATCTTGAATGTGGGACCTGTTCAAGTGAGTGAGGGTGTGTGGATGCACTGGAGGAGGTAGTGGGTGCTGAGTGGGAGGTAGGGATGGGAGGCTAATTGGTGAGGAACTTTTTTTTTGTTGTTTTTTGTTTGTTTGTTTTTTCAGGAAAAAAACATCTGCTATTTTCTGTGCATTAGATGGTTGAATTTACTGCTGGACATTTGCTCCTCCTATATTGTTCTCTCCCTCCATTGTGCCACACTCTGTATTAGTCCTGGAATCTAGCATTTCACTCCGTATTGTATTTTGATTCTCATTATTACTACTGATGTTATTGTAACTATTGTACCAAGCACTCACTCTGTACTGTGTTTGTCTCTCTCTGTATCCCCATGGATGTTCTTTCAATTATTGTTCCAAGCACTATTTGTTTTTTATTGTACTTTTTGCATCTTATTGTCTTTCTAAACCTGTAACCTATACACTTTGACATGGAGCCTTTGTAAACGAGTCTCTGACTCAAAGGTATTGTAATTCTGAGATATAATAATAATTAAATTAAAAAAAGAGATGGTTTTCTTCATTTCGGGTAAGGGCAGTCATTGGGGGTGCCACTAGACACCAGGGGAAATAAAGACAGCATGGGGATGGGGATCACACAATGGGGGAGGAGAGAAGGACCATTGGACTACCAATGAGATGGTGATTAGAGAATGGGGGAGGGAGAGTGACCACGGCACTGCCAGGGAAATGTTTGTTTGGTACAGGGATGGCAATTAGAGAAACGGGAGTGGGGAGGGACCACTGGACTACCAGGGCTTTGACCTCAATTATCAGGAATGGTGATCAGAGAACAGGGGAGGGGGAGAAACCACTAAACTACCAGGGCTTTGATGTATATTACTGGGGTCAGCCATCAGAGAACAGGGGAAGTACCACTAGACTACCATGGCTTTGATGTATATTACTGGGGATGGCTATCGGAGAACAGGGGAGGGGAAGGGACCACTAGACTACCAGGGCTTTGATACATATTAATGGGAATGGCCATTGGAGAACATGGAGGGGAGGGAGGGAGGGACCACTAGACTACCAGAGATTTGATATCTATCACTGGGGATGGTGAACGAAGAACAAGGGGGGGAACCACTAGACTACCAGGGCTTTGATGTACATTACCGGGGATGGCAATCCGAGAACCGGGGAAGGGGGAGGGACCACTAGACTACCAGAGAAATTTGGGGGGGTATGGGGATGACAATCTAATATGATTTTCCATTCGAAACAGTAAAGTTCAAACTATTTATAAGTACATATGGTTATTTACAGTTCGAACAGTAAAGTTCGAACAGCTAACAAATCAAACAGTAATTACTTAGCGAGTGATGGAGGATATGATTGTCAGTAAAAAAACACATATTTGCCCTGTTGAGATACTAATTTTAAGACAAAGGTTGAACTAAGCATATCACTGAGACCTAAATACAGGCGTTGTACTGTCCATATCAGGCAGTAGCTGTGTACAACACTATTTTTCAAATTGTGAGAAAAACAAGATGGCTGACATCATGAACAGTATTTTCTCTGAGCAGGCCCGGTAAATTTACAGTTCAAACAATTAATTTACAGTTTGAACTGTTTTCATTTACAGTACCTGCCTGTCTTGACGGCTATCACAAAAATCGTTATAAGTCAAAAATGGTAAAACATTTTTTCACCAAACCATCCAAAAGCACATCCTTGGCACAAATCCCATCATCCCAGAAAATGTCAGAGAAAATGTTCATGCTGTCTGGTCTGTAGATGATGGCAAAAAAGCCCAATTTAACCAATGGAGAAAGTGTTTTTTTTTCTGTTTTTTACCACTTTTTATAACAAAAATCATACAGGATACCATCACAAAACTTTTCACATCTTGAGACTCTGGCAGAATGACTATGCATGCCAAAATTTGGGCTATTTCATCAAAGTACATCAAAATTATTAAGATTCAAAATTTTGAATTTAACATTGAAGTGTTGTACAACCATAAATATAGGGGCATGACCGCACCCATATAATAACCTTAATTGTACACAAAGTCTATCTTTGGGCTACATTAGCCTTTATTGTTATTGACTTAAGCATTTTTTTTTGGAGGAGGGATAATCTGTAATATTCTCAGAATATGGTTAGTATAAGGCAGCAGAGGAGGAACAATATCAGCTGCTCCCCTTTGTTCAGTGAAAATCTTCAGTTATAAAAAAGAAGAAGCATAACTCTTTCATTTGGGAAAAAATCTATCAAAAATAATAGACCATTTACTAAGATCTGCAAGACTAGAGGTAATAAATAAAAAAAACCTTGACTCCCAAATTGAATATGTTGCATAATAATTAACTCCTTCCCAGCAGTATTTTTTTGCCCAATTGAATGATTCAAAACTCATGGAATGTTCACCTAATACTATAAATCTGATTAATGCATCTGGTGTTTGAGTTAGGTAAAAATGGTAACTAAGTGGTTAAACCTAAAACTAAACTTATGGGGAATAGCCTGGAAAATAGTTATGTGTTCTTGCATGGGGAAGAAATGATCGTGGGGTACCAGAAAAAAACTGTGCAATCTTTCCAAGAGGATAACAGAATAAGGTTATGCAAGTGCTACAACAAACTATTACTGGTCTTAAGGAAACAGAAAGGAAACAGGAGGAAAGTCCAATAGTAAGTGGCTTAGCAAATGCAATTCATGCATTGAATGAGGAAACAATGGATAGCAAGATATAGTGTGAGCCCCAGCAATATTTCCCCTCCTATCTAGTGAGGAAATTATAGGCCTAATGAAAAACCAATATATTACTAGCCTGATGATTATGGAACAACTACTTAAAATTAGAAATGATATAGTGTCTTTAAGACCTCCCACATGTCCTCCCACCCGGGGTGTCCACCCTATTGCATATTTTTGTATCATCAGCAAATAGGCACACCCTCCACCTCAGGCACGTGGCAATAATGTTGCAAGACATTATGCCGCATGGCAAAATTGTGCTGCCAATACAGCGTGATATTGTCATGCGGCATATGTTTTTTTTCTGTGGGGAGCTCCCCGGACCCCCCCACTAAAGATTCTCAACTCTGGGGGGGAGGGTCCAACTCAGGTAGCACACAAATAGTGTTAAAAAATAAAATGTCTGGGACCAGGAATCAATCCCGGTCCCAGTCGCAGTGCTAGGGTTCCTGCTGCTGTGGCTCAGTCCAGTGAGCCACAGCAGCTGCTCAGCAGAACCTACTCCCAGCAGAGGTCTTATCCTCTGCCTGGGAGTATGTGAATGGTGCAATACCTCATACAGCAGTATACGCTGTATTACACCATTCACTGTCCTGGACAGTGCTCTTTCAGGTTAGCTAGAATGTCGTACTCTATTAAGCGTATGACATTATGACCCGGTAGGCCCCCTCAAACCCTCAGCAACATCACTGATGTAGATATTGAAGAGAAGCAGACCCAAAACTGACCCCTGTGGCACTCCATTCTTCACCCTTGCTGTCCCAGAGTACACCCCATTTAGCACCACCTCTGAGTTCTCCCTGACATCCATGCCTCCACCCAGCTTGTTATTTTCCCACCCAACCCCAGGCTTTCCATCTTGCTCACCAGCCTCCTATGGGGGATGGTGTCAAGAAGTGCACTGTGATGCACTTGGGGAGTAGGAACAGAAGGGCAGGGTACACCCTAGGTGAGGAGGAAATTAAAGTAACAGAAGAGGAGAGGGATCTGGGGATCATAGTCTCCTTGAACCTCAAGGTAGGAATCCAATGTAGCAGGGCTGTGGGAAAGGCCAATGGAATGTTGGCATGCATAGACAGGGGTATTACCAGCAGAAAGAGGGAGGTAATAATGCCCCTTTACAAAGCCATGGTGAGGTCGCACCTAGAGTATGGAGTTCAGTTCTGGAGGCCACATCTCAGCAAGGATATAGATGTGTTGGAGAGGGTTCAGAGAAGGGAAACCAAGATGGTGTAGGGTATGCAGGGAAAGTTATATGAGCAGAGGTGTAAGGAGCTGGATCTTTACACGATGGAGACAAGGAGGGAAAGGGGAGACATAACTGAAACTTTTAAATATGTAAAGGAGCTCAATAAAGTGGGAGAAAAGGATTTATTTAAGAGGAAAGAGGGAGGTCAAAACTAGAGGTCACAGCCTCAGACTACAAGGAAAAAGAGACAGGGGCAATGTGAGAGGGTGTTTCTTCATGGAGAGGGTGGTGGAGCCTTGGAATAGACTACCAGACAGAGTGGTGGGGGCTAAATTGGTGGAAGAATTCGAGAGTGCATGGGACAAGCATATGGGGCTGAGTATCAGGGGGAGGGAGGGGGCTGACAGGGAGGGGGAGGTGTAGGGAAAAAATGGCAGACTAGATTGTCTGGTATGATCCTTTTCTGCCATCAAGCGTCTGTGATTCTATGAGAAACTACAAGGGAAGACATTGCTATTAACTGGGGCCAGATTAGATGATGTAATTAATAAACTGACAGAAATTGTGCCTCACAGGGAGTCGTCCACTGTTATCTTAGATCTGCCAAACTCAGCTTTAGTGAACTTAAATAACCTTAGACCAAAATTTAGTAGTGTCATCTTCTCTGAATCCCCAGTTAAGCTTAAAATTCAAAATAGCAAAGCTAAAAAGAAGAAAAAGCATAAGGTATCCATGAAAAAAAGTGAATACAGGGTTAATGGTAAGTCATGAAGAAAAAGAAAAACAGATATGTGATAACTATAATTTAAGACCAAAAGCTTCAATTAATCACAGTGCTCATGGAACTGTAGAAACACAGTACCACCAACAGACTAATAATTTCTTGTCTTGCCTGGATAAAATAGAGACAGAGATAGAATTATTGAAGAAACAATGTAATGAACAAACTCATGATCTCTGTATTCTGGACTTGCAGTCGGAGACGGTAACTGAAGCTCTGACAGCCAGTGCAAGCATGAAATGAAAGACCCTGAACTGTGGGAAAATATCTGTAAAAGCAGACAATATAATTCACCTACTTGCTGTGAATGATTTGGTAAAAGAAGATACAGTGCAACCAAGTTTATGCAATACTGATAAAAATGATGCTTGATCCTATTTAAGGTTCAGTGGCCCCAAGAAATGGTTAGATTTCCCTGATGATTGTAGAAAATCTGAGACTGTGTACCTGATTAGGGCAGATATGCAGGTGGAAATTTTTGTTGAGGACAGAAATGCTGATTGTAATGAGGTTAAAAGCACTATAGATGTCTATTTTTTCTCACCAAGAATTACCAATTTCATCTGGATTAGTGCCTCTGTTGCATTATATAAGGGCATTGATATTACTCTCCCCTACAGAGATGTCTTAAACAGTGCTGGTGGGGAGAGTGGGGAGAATTCTGGTAATCCAGTTACCCTGTGTCTCTTTGGAATGCCTTTAATGGACAGAGAAAATTGGTTTAGACTAACCAGATCATTGTGTAATTTATTTTGCAATGTTTTACAAATACACCTAGGCAAGGATGGTGTCATAGGAGCTATTTGGAGAGGGAAATATTTTGGAGTGGGACAAATTGATATCACAGTGAAAAATAAATTAGTGGCAGAATGGATACTACACAACTGGGATAAACTGGTTAGCTTGGGGCTGTATTTGGTAGATGGTGAAGTACTGGGAGAGTTGGATAAAAGTAGGAAATACAATACTATTGCAAATAATACAAACCAAATTACCCAATACAGCAGCCCTCCCATATCCAGCTCTTGACACCAGCAGGATACAGGGATTGATTAAGTTGCCTAAAGCAGGGGAGTACAGAGGATGGAAGGTATAGTTAACCTGCCATCCCTGCTGGTAGTTCAAGCCAGGAAGGATCTCTCCTTATTTCTTGGAACATTGCAAGTTATGAGCACAGATTCTCAGATGCTGACAGGGTACAATTTGTTTCGACCTGTGAAGTGTTCTTTCTACAGGAAACATGGCCTGAAAAGGGTGGAGAGATTTCTTTAAATGGGTATAAACTTGTTCATCACCCAGGTATAAGGGATTGAAAGTTTGGTTGGTTCTCAGGGGTATTAGCCGCTTATATAAAAATTGGATTTTGTAAGAAGTTGCAAGTACTTCATTTATCTGCAAATGTTATCATCTTGTTATTAGACAAAGTGGATCAAAAGTTATAACTCATTAATAGTTACGTACCCCCCCACCCACGTATATTCAAAGTTTTATCAGTAGAATATCTGGATATGTCTAAGAAAATTACTTTATGATTTCTATTGTAAGTTTCCTGACAGGGATGTTTTAATTATGGGAGACATGAATGCTAGGATAAAGGAATTTGATGGGCTGATTGATAACGCTATACTCGTTTACTTGAACGCTTTGCCAGTTATCCATCCCAGGTACACCAAAGATAAAAAGATCAACAAGGCGAGTTATCCCAAATAAATATTCTCAAAGAATTTGATCTGTACTCCTTAAATGGCAGACTAAAGGGTGACCTTGAAGGGAATTTCTCACATATGACATCTATGGGTGCTTCATTAGATCTTGTATTATGGTCTGGTCAACTACATGTGTGGAATAGCTTAATTATTCCTGCTAGATCTGAACGTGATCATTTTCCAATAATACTTAGGGGGTCTTTCCTCTACTCAGATAGTGAAGAACAGTTCAGAACTTCCCCTTTCAGAACTTAGAAATAATAGAAGAATCATATGGAATTGTACTCTGGAAGAGGACATAACTGGCATAGTCTGGGATTACTTTCAAAAGAAGCATTGGGAAACTATAGTTGTTTCAAAAGTAGAGACCTTCTGCTAGAAATTCAAAATCTATTTAAGAAAATAGGAGCACTTTATGATGATGTCCCTACTTTTATGAAGTCCAGAAGACAAAGTGGGTGGTTTGATGTTGAATGTAGGTGATCTAAAGCACTCCTTAGGGAAACAATTAAATATAATAGAAATAACAAAAATAGGAAATTATTCCAAGCTGGCATGGGGTCATAATGTTATTGAGTAAACCACGCATACAAAGAAGAGCACAGACACAACAGCATGTGCTCTAACAGCATTGAGACAAAATCCCAGCTCAAACACCAAGAGTGCATGCATTTGGACTGTTTTTCTTTTTGTGGGGGGGGCTTCACCCCCCACCCCCCCAGACTAACTATAATCAACTCCGGGGGTTCATGGACTTTGGGGAAAGGGCAAATGTCAGAGCTGGGATAAGTCTTGTTTTTTTAAAAAAAAAAGCATTACAGTGGGACCTGGGGAGAACCAAACCACAGTCCCAGGTTCCCGATGCCGCCAGAGGCAGGTGCTCTAGTCACTCCACCATGGGAATGGCTCAGCCAAGCACTGCCCCTGCAGTGTCCTTCAGGTTTCATTAGACTAGCATACAGTGACAGGGGTAGTGGTTCTTATGGCATGCTTTAAGAACCCCTGTCACTATAGAGCCATTCGCACTTCTTACAGCGCATTATTGCATGCGTGGTTTTGTCTACGCTATAGTGATCCGGTACCTTCCAGGCCCTGAACCAAGAAAGGAAAACATGTAATTTATTTTTGAAAGATAAGAAGCAAAAATTGTTCATGCAACAATGAGAATAAATGCTACAAGTTGTCCTTAGAAAAGATGCAGGGGGCTTTTGGAACTTAGTTGCAAAAGGTACAAACAATTGCAAAGAAAGCTTTGACTCATATTTCAGAAGATATATGGATTTGTCACTTTACAAGTATATTTAATGACCCCATGAGGATAATTATCTTACCTTTTGAAGTAGGTAAACCTGATAAATGTCACTTCCCATTGACATAAAAGAAAGAAGTTTACTTTGTGATCAAATTCCTTAAAATGAAGAAAGCCCCAGGGCTGGACAAAATCCTGGCTGAGGTGTATAATTGTAACTCCCTCATATGGTGTAATCTTCCAACTCCTTTCTGTAACAAATGTATATTCGAAGATTGTGTACCCTATACTTGGAGAGGGGCTGAAATAGTGCCAATTCACAAGAAAGGGGAAAATGTCAATCCTGCTTTGTATAGATCAATAAGTCTCTTAGATACTAATGTGAAGATTTATTCCAAGGTTACTCTGGAAAGACTGAATCAACAAATTGGACAGATAGGAGAGTTCACTTGGGAGCTTAAGCAACAGGTTGGTAGAAAAGAGGCCAGGAGTTATATTTTGTTTTAAACTGAAATATTTGAATAGTTTGTTAGTGAAATTAGTTCTATGTGTTAAAAATTATTACCTTGAATTTGAACTGATACTTGGGCTGTGATATTGTAGGTTTGGGGATAGATGTTTGGCAGGGAAAATTAGAAGGTAATTTAAATGTGTTGTTTGCCTGGTGTTTGGAGGAGGACATTAGCTGCATTAACTTGTCTTTAAACAGGAATTACTGTGGCTTCATTGTTCACTTGGGAGCTTAAGCAACAGGTTGGTAGAAAAGAGGCCAGGAGTTATATTTTGTTTTAAACTGAAATATTTGAATAGTTTGTTAGTGAAATTAGTTCTATGTGTTAAAAATTATTACCTTGAATTTGAACTGATACTTGGGCTGTGATATTGTAGGTTTGGGGATAGATGTTTGGCAGGGAAAATTAGAAGGTAATTTAAATGTGTTGTTTGCCTGGTGTTTCTTAAATACTGAAAAGCCACTGGGGGTTGGGATTGAAGGGCTGAGTATTTCTGTTTGGGACTGAAATTTGAAGCAACAGGAGTTGGTGGGCCTGTGACATCATACGGTACCTGGAGTCTGCTTACACACACTGTTAGTGGGACTGAACACATACTGGACTGTATGTGTTTGTGAGACTTGGAACTTTGTTGGTGGGGTTGAAATTGGGTTTGTAAATAACTACAGTCAGTATGAGAGAAACTGTACTCAGGGAAAGGGACTGAGAAAAGGGGTGTGCTATTATAAACAGAGGGATAATCAGGGTGGCCATATTCCACCATGGCAGGCATCTTCGGAAGGGTTGTAGGCTGCACAGGCTGTGGGATGGCAATAATTCTAATTGGGCCTGAGAGAGGAGGCTGCCCACTCTGTAGACAGCTATCTTGTATCAGGAGTGAGGTATATTGGTTAAGGAGTAAGCTGTGGGAGCTGGGGGTTGTCAAGGATAAGGGGTGTGGATATGGGCAGCAGAAGGGTGGGGCTGAGGGAGGCTGGGGCAGCCTCTGAAATTACAGGACATTATGCTACAGCAAGCAGAAGGGGGATGTAGGGACAGAGGACACTTAGATAGGGAAGTTGATGCTAAGGGAAGGCGTACAGGGTGAAAATTCTGAATTCAGGAGACTGGAGGGGAAGAGTCAGGAGGGGCTGTTGTGCGGAAGCCTAAAACAGAAGACTGTGGGAAGGGAGCTCCTAAGGTGAACAGTGCAAGAGAGGAAGAAGAGGGTCAGTTTAGAGATGCAGTCAGGAGAAACTCGGGTTACTTGATGGAGGCTGACATAGAGTGTCACAATAAATTTGAGATACTAAGCATCCTAGAGGGGGAGGAAGGGGTTGGTGGAAATGAGGAAACTTATACAGAGGCCGGGGGGAGGGAGTCAGATACCCATAGGGCATCACAGAACAGCTATGGAAAGGATAGACATAGTCCCAGAGGAGAAGGGAAACATATATGTTAAGCAAATGGGAGATGCAACATATTCAGATATGAGGAGGAGAGCATGATTGGAGAGGAACTGGGAGACAAGGAGGTGGGAGAGGAGCCCCCTTCAGCAGGAAGGTCAGTACCAAGGATGGGGCCCTAGCTAAAGGGGACCCACAGAGAGCCTCTGGAGACAGGGGTACTATTACAAGGGGGATGAGGGTGCGGGGAAGGGGAAACCATCAGAGCCAGGATAAATGGTTCAGATAAGAGAGGGTTAAAGGGGACACCTATTCAGAGGAGGTTTGAGTTAAGTGGGCAAAATAGCAAGGGAGGCAGAAAGGGGAGGGTGACAAGGGGGTCTCTAATAAGGCAGGAAGACTCCCATGAAATTGCGATCATGAATAAAGTGGGGGCTGAGAGGGCATAGTGGAGGTAACCATAAGGATGATGGCGGTGTTAAGGTTCTGTTACTGGGAGACTCGATGATTAAGGGTATCCATTGGGAGGGACAGGGGATGGATGCCATAGCCAGGTGAAGGTAGTGAGTATCTCTGGGCTGACAGTGCACAGAGCAAAGTTCATGGTGTATGAAATGGTTAGGGATTGTGGAGAACCGGATTTCCTGGTGCATTTGGGAACTAATGATCTAGAGGAAATAGCATTATGGAAATCCAAGCAAGGTTCAAGAACTTGCCAGAGTCTGTCAGGATAATGGATGCAACATTTCCTTTTGGAGATATTGCCAGTACCAAAAGGCCTCAGTGGAGAAAAATGAAGCTCACAGAGGTTAATGAATAGCTCAGGAAGTGGGGTGAAGAGAATGGGTTGGGGTGTTAGGGAACTGGAATGGAGTTTGGGAGGATAAGAGACTATATGCCAAGGACAGGTTTCATCTTGCCCCCATTAGGAAGGAAGTCCTTAACAGGGGATGGCTGACTACATACAAGAAAGGTGGGGTTTAAACTTGTAAGGGGAAGGGATAAGGAGGGGCTGACCAGGCCCTCCCCTCCAGATGAGGGTAGCCTTCAAGCCCAAGGGGAAACAGACTGGAGGTGGAGGTTTCAGGAGGACAGGGGAGGATGGAAGTATAAGGAATCTGGGTGGGGTTCGACAAAAGGATCAGGGATAAGGGTGGGGGTTAGTGTTAGTAAATGCCAGGGCTTGGGAAACAAGTTGCCAGAGTTCAGGCCATGCTGTTCGGGGGGTGGATGTGGCGGCAGTCACGGAAGCGTGGGCCAACAAAAACCATGACTGGGACCTAAATGTGCAGAAGTACACTATGCTTAGGAAGGATAGAAAGGAGGGCAGAGGGGTGGAGTGGCTATGTTCATTAGAGATGACATAGAAATTGCTATGGTAGAAGAGGCAGAGGGAACGTGAGGCCTTATGGGTCACTCCACGATCCCCAGCAGGAGATAAGGTCAAGCTGGGAGTAGCATATAGGCCCCCGGGATGAGTGATGTTCTAGAGGATGGTTTGCTGGACAACATCATTGCCCAGTGTGGTCCAAAAGGGGAAGGAGTGGTGTTGATGGGGACCATAATATGCCAGGTACAAACTGGGAACCATGTCCTCTAAGGTGGCCAAGGAGCAGAGGCTGCTGGATGGCTTCAGGATGTGTTCTTAACACAGCATGTGATGGAGCCACAAGGGAGGGCATGTCCTGGATGTGGTTCTGGCAGATGGGGATCTGGTAAGGGACATGGTTGTACAGGACCCCTGACTGGGAGTGACCACAATACTGTCTGGTTCAAATAAGCATTGGGGAGTGGGGTGAGATCTAGGACACTGGCAGTGGACTTCAGGGGGGCAGACTTTATGGGCATGGGAATATTCTCAAGGATCACTTGAAGGGATTACCTCAACAACAAGTGTGGAAAGGAGATGGGAGGTCATAAACGGGGACTTCATGAGGCAGTCAGGATCTGCGCTAAGTTGAAGCGTAAGGAGCAAGGTCACATAAACCATGCTGGTGGTCCAGTGAGGTCCAGGTAGCAGTCAGAGAAAAGAAGGCGGCTTACAAAAATATAAAACAACAAGAGGATAGGGATAAGAAATGTACCAGCTTGCATCTAGAAAAGTCACCCGTATGGTGAGGGAGCTAAGTCAGTAAAGAGCAACGGTTGGCACAGGGATACATGGAGGGGAAAGGGTTCTTCCAGTACATTGGGGAGGCGGAGAAAACTAAGGGCCATCTCAGCAGATTGAGATCAGAAGGAGGGTGGGTGGAAGAGCGAGGACCAGGCAGAGGTATTTAACGTACTTTGCCTCTGTGTTCACTAGGGAGGGGATGGGATATCTACAAAGCAAGGCACAAAGGGATAGAAGCAGCAGGGAGTGGGATCAGGGAGCAACAGAAATGGAGCAAAAGGGAGGAAAGGTACCCCAGGGTGTCACATCTGGATAAGGATAAAAGACCAGTAAGGTGGAGGGACGGATGATGCCATCCCCACCAAAGGATGTGGTTTGCCCTCAAGGCCCTAAAAGACAAATCTCCTGGGCGGATGGCATTCATCCGAGAGTACTATGGGGAATTGGTGGACATACTGGCTGCACCTGGCGGAGCTTTTCAACAGTCACTTGAGACAGGGGAGGGTACCTAGGGATTGGCGAGAGGCACATGTGGTACCAATCCATAAAGGGGTCAGAAAGTACCAGGAAACTATAGACCCATCAGTTTAACCTCGGTGGTGGGAAAATTAATGGAGTATACTAAAGGACGATTGGGGGTTTACTTGGAGGAGGTGGGAGGTCTGGATAGTCGGCAGCATGGGTTTGTGCCAGGTAGATCATGTCAAACCAACCTTGTGGAGTTCTATGAATGGGTAACATCAGAACTGGACAGAGAGTAAGCCTGTGGATGTATTATTCTTGGACTTCAGCAAGCGTTTGACTCTGTCCCCACAATGGTCTGGTGGAGAAACTGATGGGGTTAGGAGTAGGCCCTTTGATGGTCAGATGGATTGAAAACTGGATAGCTGGACGCACTCAGAGAGTAGTGGTCTGTGGGGAGCTCCGAACCCTACAGAGGTTGGTAGTGGGGTACCACAGGCTCGGTCCTGGGTCCAATCCTGTTTAATGCATACATATCAGACATCAGGGATGGTATAGGGTGTGAAATGAGTCTCTTGCGGATGACTCCAAGATGGGAGCAGTAGTTGAGGAGAAGAGGAGGTTGGCCTGCAAGGGACCTGGACACCCTGGAAGCTAGGCTCACACATGGAAATTAAATTTCAATATCACCAAGTGCAAGGTGTTGCATCTTGGTGGAAACCCTAAACACAGGTACACCCTGGGAGGGAGGTGCTGGAAGCCTCAACAGGGAAAAGACCTAGGGGTCATGGTGGATACATGTATGAATAACACTGAGCAGTGCAGGAGGCAGCTAGCAAGGCAAACAGGATGTTGGGATGCATCCAAGGGGATCACCTCTAGGAGCAAGGAAGTGATTCTGCCGCTGTACAATGGACTGGTTAGACCACACCTTGAGTACTGTGTACAGTACTGGAGACCACACTTGAAGAGGACATACAGCTCCTGGAGAGGGTACAGAGGAGGCAACAAAGATGATATGAGGCTAGAGGATTTGACTTACGAAGACAGACTTGAGGAGCTCTGCCTGTTTTCATTGGAGGAGAGGAGAGACAGGGGACATGATTGAGGTCTTAAGTACCTCAAAGGAATAAATAGGAGTAAACATGGAGAGGATCTTTAGACTAAAGCAGGAGGCATCACCAGAGGGCATGGTTTGAAGTTGGAAGGTGGAAGGGTGAGGGGAAAGAGGAGGAGGTTTTCACTGAGAGGTGGTGGACCTTGGAATGCTCTGCCTGGTGAGCTGGTTCAGAGATCCACAGTGGAGAGCTTTAAGAGGGTGGGACAGACACAGAAAGTGGATGTATCAGATGATGGCCTGTCCCGGGGGGTGGGGATGGATGATAGGGGTTTCTGGAGCACAAGGGATGGGAGGGTCTCGGCACCCAACTAAGGATCTAGGTTCGAGCAGACTTGATAGACCATAAGGCCTAATCTGCTGGCAAATAGTATATTAGTATGTTAGTATGTTAGTATGTGAATTTCAAACAGGTTTCCAGAATGGGTACTCTACCATAGATAATTGTTTTGTTTTGTTTTGTGTCAACTAATTGAGAAACACGTGTTTATTAGGAAACAAAAACTATATGCTGTTTTTGTAGACTTTTCATCTGCATTTGATTCTCTGTCTAGAGGTATCTTATGGGCAATTATGAGGGACTGAGGTATTGACCCTGTATTGATTAATGTAATTTATTTTATATATAGGGATACCTGGGCACGAATTAGGCTTAGAATTAGTGGACAGCATTCATGTGAGATTTGCACAAATAAAGGGGTGAGACAGGGGTGTGTTTTGGTCTCTAAACTCTTCCACTTATATATTGATGGTATGTTAAGAGACCTCATCATTCTGGAGACAGAGTATCCTAAGATTACTACCATATCTTGTCCAGCTATGGCTTATGCAGATTATATTATGTTATTGTCATTAGTGGGGGGAGGGGGTGCTTACAAAGAAAACTGTACCTCTTAAATAAAATGGCAGGTGAATTGAAACTCAAGGTAAATATCACCAAAACACAAGTACTAATTTTTGGCTCAAAAACAAGTGAAGGGAATTGGACCCTAGGGATCAAAGGCTAGAAATTGTCACAAGTTATGTATATTTAGGTTTGCTTTTCTCTTCAAATGGTTCATGGGCCAAACACACTGAAATCATATTAGGTAAAGCCATGAAAACAGCTTTAGGCTTAAAAAGATTTAATTACTGTTATGGCAGTAATACCTTGAGACCCTTGCTGGATGTCATAATTAAATAAGCAATGCAAGTACTGTATAGGGCAGAAATACGGGATATTCAGGATGGGGAAAAACTATTTATCCCAGCATTTAAACTACTGAGATCGGCCATAGGTGCCAGGCATTCCATGCCAGCCTTATATGTTAGTTCAGAACTTGGCATGATAAATATCAGTGCAATCATGGATACAAAAAAAGTTAATTAGTGGCTTCAGGTAACCAGAATGCTGAAATACAAGCCAAGCCAAGGTGCAAACAAAAGGACATATAGCAAATTCAGTGGTAAAGGGAGACAAAACCTTTTACCAGTACTTCAGTGAAAATGGAGGGTGGGGGGGATTGTGTGACTAAAAGGGGAAACTGGGAGCAGTGTAGAGGATAACCGCCAGAAAGCAGATATACTGGACAAATATTTATGCTCACTTTTTACAGTGGAGGGGCCAGGGAGTGGGCCAACAAGTTATAGGGGCATGATTGGCACAGAGATGGACACTGGCCCTTTTTCAGAGGAAGAGGTCATCAGGGAACTGGCAAAATTGAGGGTTGATAAGGCAATGGGACCAGATGGGATACACCCCAGGATTTTAAAACATCTAAGAGAAGTGTTGGCAGAACCACTAACTGCTCTGTTCAGCCAAGAACTGGAGGAGGGCTGATGTAGTCCCTCTATACAAAAGCGGGGACAAGGAGGAGGCGAGAAACTACAGACCAGTCAGCCTGACCTCAGTGGTGGAGAAAGTCATGGAAACACTATTGAAGGAAAGAACAATGGAACACCCAGTTGTCAATGGTCTACAGGACACAAAGCAGCATGGTTTTATGGGAGGGAGGTTGTGCCAGACTAACCTCATTGAGTTTTTCTATTGGGTAACCAGGAAGGTTGATCAGAGGGTGCAATGGATGTGGCCTACCAGGATTACAGTAAGGCCTTTGACACCGTCCCACATTTTATTTATTTATTTATTTATTATTTATTTATTTATTTTTATTTAGATCTTGGATTACAAATACCTTTGAGCTTAGAGCTCTTTTACAAAGGTTCCACATCAGCAGCATAATGCAATAGGTTAACAGAACAAAAAGTATGGCAAAACAGTATACATAGAGAAAGGGGAGCAACAGGAATACGGACTAAACAGGGTATGGTAAAATACCCTATTTGCTCAAATAAGCACCTGATCCTGAATAAGCGCCTGCCTGAATAAGCGCCTGGTCAATTGCCGTCCCAAAATTATTAGTGCCTGTGTTCAATTAAGCACTCAGTTCAATTAAGCGCCTGGTTTCATTAAGAGCCTGGTTAGCGAGTGCTAGCTGCTTATCGCAGTGCAGAGCAACACACTTTTATTTTAAACAATTAGCTAATTGCAGTGCAGAGCAGCACAATTTATTTATAACAATTAATTTACCACTTGCTACTTAAGCCTTTGCCACCTTCTGTTGAACACGCCACAGCTATGATTGAACCAGACAAGCGAGAGAGACAGCACTCACCAGACCCTGATTTGGAGCCGAATTGTAAGAAACAATGGCTCCACAGCTACAATATAGATTTCAAACTGCAGGAAGTTGATTATGTCCGAAGTGGTAACAGTAAGGAGAGTGCAGCTTGCAACTTTGGTGTGGATGCCAAATGCGTCAGGGAGTGGTGCAAGCAAGCAGACCAGCTTCGGGCAATGGCCTCGCAAGGGCGCCGAAAATTGGAAAGAGGAGGTCGGTGGCCAGTTTCCAAAACACTTGAAGTGGAGCTGTATTCATGGATTGAGTCAATGAGAGCCCAGCATTTAAGGGTAACCAGAAAAGCTGTCAAAAAAGAAGCTATTAAAATATTTTCAAGAGCAAGTAAGGGGACAGACAAACAGTTTGCAGCAAGTGATGGGTGGTTAAGAAACTTTTTCAGAAGACATGGAATCATACTAAGATGCAAAACCACTGTTGGGCAGAAAATTCCTGACACAGTAGCCCCTAAGCTAGCCTCCTTCCTGCTGTTTGTTCAACATTTACATATCAAAAGGGGCTTCTCCTTAGCGCAGATCATGGGAATGGATGAAACACCCATAAGGCTTGACATGGCTGCAGACTGTACTGTAGATTGCATCGGTAGCAAATCAGTCCCCCTTAAAACTACAGGACATGAAAAGTCCAGAGTTACAGTTGTATTGGCAGCAAAAGTAAATGGCGCAAAGCTATCTCCCTTTATTGCTTTTAAAGGTAAACACCATGACAAAGAACTGGACACTGTATCAGGTGTTGTGTGTGTTTACAGTGACAATGGCTGGATGAACGAGGACCTGACTCACATATGGCTCAATCAGGTGTGGGGAACGCTAGCTTTTTCTCGTAGACTGTTGGTCTGGGATGCCTATAGATGCCATATACAAGAATCCATAAAACGTGTCCTAAAGAAACTAAAAATGAATATGGCAGTCATCCCTGGTGGCTGCACTGGCCTTGTGCAGGCAACTGATGTCTGCTGGAATTTCCCTTTTAAAGCATACTACAGGGAGCTTTATGAAGAGTGGACGTCAGAAGGGGAGAAGCAGTACACCCGAGGGGGTAACCTAAAGCCTCCTTCCAGAGTACAACTCACAAAGTGGGTTAAGCAAGCATGGGATACTATCCCGAATGAACTTATCAGCAAATCATTCATTGTCTGTGGTGTTTCGAACTCACTTGACAACTCGCAGGATGAGAACATTAATGTGCTGAAACCAAATGGGATACTATATGAACAAAGGGAGGATGTCCTTATTAAGCTTCGTACACTCTCTAGAAGTGGCATAAATAATACCAAAGAGCCAGAACCAGAAGCTGATGCAGATGCTGAGGATACCAAAGAGAATGCTGAAAACGAACTAGCTGTTGATTACAGCGATGAATGTGATGAATGAAAAATTTTTTTTTCACATAACAAATCACATACTGTAATGCTAAAAATGAACTAGCTGTTGATTACAGCAATGAATGTGATGAATGAAATTATTTTTTCCCATAAAAAATTACATAATAAATAACATAAAATAAAATGTATTTTAATTGCAGATACCGAGTTCTATTTTTTTTTCCTCTTAAAATGTTATGCCATTTTAATAAGCGCCTGTGTTTGAATGAGCACTTTGCTCGAATAAGCACCTGGTGGTCATGATGCATGAATTAAATAAGTGCTCAGGCTCTTATTCGAGTATTTACAGTAAATGTAAATAAGAAAAGAAGCAATAGTTGACATTCACAGTGAATTAAAGAATAGAAACAAGTAATGCTAAGCAGTTTCATGCGCAGGAATGCATACAGTAAATTGAAAATCAGCCAGAACAAGCTTTGTCAGTTACTGGTAAAATCATAAGGTAAGTTGAAATCAGCCAACAGGCCTTGTCAGGATGGACGGGGGGCATTAGGTAGAGGGGAGGAAAGGTGAAGAGGTAGGGTAGCAGGGGGGAGGGGATGTCAGAGATGTTGCTAAGGAGATTTAACAGTAATCAAGTGCTAGGGGTTTTAGATTGCCAAAAAGGGTTTAGAGGGAAACAGTCACAGGAGCGAGTGGTAGAGAGTAGTCAATGTAGCTTGGATTTGAAAGGGCCCAATGTGAATTCAGAGGAGATGTCACAAATGAGGGCATTGTAGGTTGATAAGGAAGCCACAGAACATGGGAGTAGGAAAGAAGGTGGTGAAGTGGGTGGAAAAGTTGGCTAGATAACAGGACCCAGAGATTGGTGGTAAATGGCATTCACTCTGAAAAGGGTAAGGTGACCAGTGGGGTACCCAGGGATCAGTACTTGGACAGGTCCTCTTCAATGTCTTTATCTGTGATGTTGCAGAGGGTCTAGAAGGGAAGATCTGCCTGTTCATTGTTGACACTAAGCTTTGCAACCGGGTGGACATGCTAGGGGGAGTAAACAGAATGAAGGGGATCTAAAGAAGCTGGAGGATTGGTGAACGGATTGGCAGCTGAAGTTCAACGCAAAAAAGTTCAAGATAATGCACATGGGGCACAAAACTCCAGGAGTGTCATATCATCTGGTGGGGGAGGAAATAGAATGCTCCAAGCAGGAAAGAGACTTGGGGGTGATCATCTCTGATGATCTCAAGGTTGGGAGGCAGTGTGACAAGGCAGCGGGAAAGGTGAGCAGAATGCTGGGATGCATAAGCAGGGGAATCAACAGCAGAAAAAAGAAAGGTAATATTTCCACTGTACAGGACTTTGGTATGGCCACATCTTGAAACATAGAAACATAGATTTTGATGGCAGATAAGGACCACTTGGCCCACCTAGTCTGCCCATTTCCCCTACCTAACAGATAAGCTGCAGATCCTAGTTAACCAACAGCCTACTTCCTCCTACCCCCCCCCCACTAGAATTGCCTTATGTCTTGAGAACTGTGTCTAGTTCTGGAGCAGGGGTCAACCTTAACATTTTTTTTGCACTAGCCAGCCGGGCTAGTGAACCAGAGATTGCACTAGTCTGCAGAAGTTTGCAGTAGCCCGCAGTCAGTATGCTTAATAGTGATTTGTTAAACGAAAGGCAAATAGAATCACATTTGTTCTGCCAACAGTCTGGGCACCTACCAATTGATTTTGCACTGTGCCTTTAACTACAAACCACACATACACTATCTCAGCTTCTGTGACTGAAGAGTCAGTGGTTCTGTCACTGATGACTGAAATGAACTTTGTTCCCATCATTTTTTCTTGTAGCACCATGTGTTCAACCTCAGCTACATAGTGGATAAAGTTGCAGGCATATTTGTCATTCTGATACACTGAACTGATATCTAGCCCTTTCATATCATCAAGGATGCACATCCACGCAAAGTCTGTGGAAGGACATCCTTTCTTAGCAATTGCATGGCACGTGCAAAACAGTTTCTCCAGATGGTTAAGCGTTGCTTCTTTCATATTTTTCAGTATTCTCTCTGCATTACTTGCCCCTGGAGTAGCAGTGCTGGCATCCTCCTTTTCCTTTGCCCTAGCATGAGCTTCACTGATACAGTATTATGGGACAAGACAAAGTAAGGCCGGAAGTTATCTGTACTGAAATGAAAATTATTGTTATTGCCCACCTTATCCAACCGTATTTCATGTTTGATTCACAAATGGCAGAACATCAGATCTTTTGCACCATCATACCCCAACCAGTCATATTTTTCTAGCCAACATTGCTAGAACCGACGGCTTCACTTCATCTTTTCGTACTCATGATCTCTTATTTGTTTGTCTTCATCATGCTTTCTATTAATGTCAGTGGAGTTACTGACTTCTTTAATATATTTCCACCTTTTTAGATTTGTAATTAATAAAGCTGTATCATGAAAAGTGCGTGTCTCTTTTTCTTCCCTTTTTCCTTTCTTTTCCCACCCTGGCCACAGATCCCAGAAATGCTTGATTGTCCCAATTCTATTAAAAATGTTCACCCCAAAAAAAGTAAGGATAAATTAAATAGCATCGACCCATACTGTTATTTACTTTTTTTTATTCTTTGGCAACCAGGTAACTCCCATTGGGCACAAGGTCAATTTACGGGGGGGGGGGGGGCAGGAACACAGGAAAATTTAGTGACTTGCTTAGGGTCACACAATATGCAAGTGGAGGCTGTGGGAATTTAAACCCAGATCTGCTGGATGTACAAAACCTATTCACAACCTGTTGCTCTCTCTGTTAAACTCTCTCCAGTTTTCCTCTCCATGACAGCCATGTATTCTGAGATGCTTTGACTACCTTTTTGGTAATTGAACTATTGGTACTTGTGTTATCCTCAATACTACATTGTGTTCCCTTTACTTCATCAGCTACTGCTGTTTCTTTTCCAAATGTCTAAAACATCACATTCCACAATTTCAGACACACCATTCCATGCTATTTATTCCAATGGCCTGTAAAGGTGTAGCTAATATCATGGAATGTTCAGGTTGGTAGTATAACAAATGAGCGCAGCAGCTGCTGAGGACTTCGGAGAGAAATAATCAACACAGTGACAAAGGCAATAAAAATGTGAAAACTGATTTGAAAAAGTGGGTCTAAAACATATGAGAACATAGGAAAAACAAAAAGGAACCCATTACAGCATATAAAGGTGTAAAAACTGTTTCCTATCATGGCAGTCATTGACCATACTTAAAATTCAGAGTTGAAAAGATTAGGTTGATTTACTGCTAATGGTCTTAATGGTCATACTTTACACCTCTTAGACAGACTGGTTTTACAAACAAAGGCCTGTGACTAGTGACATAAGAACTCTTTTTGTAACCTGGACATGCATGCAACAGTGAATGATTTGATTAAATCAGTTTTAATGCTGTCTGAGCACTCAAAATGGCCCAAAAACTGGACTACATTTAATCAATACTGGATAAGGACCCTGAAAAAACAGATTATCCGGTCTACAACAGGACAGGTGGCAACCCTAAAACTGTGCTGCTCCTGGACACAGTCACAAATCTGCCTGCCGAGAGTACTGAGCTAAACAAGGAAAGGAAAAGGAGAAAGGATCTTTACCAGCAAAAAATAAAAGCAGTAGTTAGTATAAAATGAAACAGTTTGTAAATGCACTACTCACAGACATCTATTTTTTTCATTTCACTAATGCTAAGGCTGCACATAGTTAAACCTCCATGAAAAGGACCTGGCTTTAAATTAAATAAGTTATATTTATGTATGTATTTATTTGTTTATTTATTTGATACCCAGGTTGAAAATGGAACTGCAGCTTTCCACAGGAGGAATTGTACTAGCCCAGGTGGGCAAGTAACAGAGGTCCTGCACTAGCCCGCGGCAATCTGCACTACTACCCAGGCTAGTAAATGAATGTTAAGGTCAACCCCTGTTATGGAGGCCCCATCTGCATAAGGTTGTTGATAGAGTGGAGGCAGTTCATAGGAGGGCAACCAGAATGATGAAGGAACTACATCACAAGTCCTATGAAGCTAGGCTGAAGGAATTGAATACGTATTCCCTAGAGGAGAAGAGGGAGAGGGGGGATATGACTGAAACATTTAAGTACCTCACAGGGAGAAACAAGGCACAGGAGAATACAATTTTTCAGAGAAAAAGTTGCTGAAGGACAAGGAGCCACAAGATAAAATTGGCAGGAGGGAGATTAAAGGGAAATGTGAGAAAGTAGTGATGATCTCTTCCCGCTATGCTTATGCTGATTTCCCCTGCCATCTCCAAGCCCATAACCTTCATTTTTAATCTGGCTCTGACCACATCTACCATGACAGACTCCTGGAAGCATGCCAAGGTGGTTCCTATTTTCAAAGCATGTGACCTCCTATCCTCGGATAATTATAGGCCAATCTCCCTACTCCCTCACCAGAGTAAACTTCTGGAGAAGATAGTCCACCGCCAGCTATCCAACTACATTGAGAAATATAACCTGCTATGTAGCCAGCAACAAGGGTTCTGCAAGTTCCACAGCCCCACATCTGCCCTGGCTCACTTTACCAATCATGTCCATCAGAACATGGACTAAGGGAAAGCCACAGGTGCTGTATTTGTGGACCTGACCAAGGCCTTTGACCTGATCAACCACCCCTACTACATTCTACTCTCCTCCAACTTGGCTGCTACATGGAGACCTTGCAATGGTTCAAGACTTATATTTCTGGCCGATCCCAGTCAGTGTGTATTGGTACTGCCATCTCCCCTGACCTTCCTGTCTCTACGAGTGTCTCTTAGGGCTCTATTCTTGGTCCCCTATTGTTCTCTATCTTTATAAACTCCCTCCCTCCCCTCTGACTGCTTCTTCTGTGATGCCCTCCTGTATGTGGATGATCTTGTCCTCTTCTACAGTGATAAGTTCCTGGCAAACATATCTTCTACCCTGTCTATCAACTATGGCCTGGCTATGGCTGGCCCACTGGCACAGTGGTTAGATTTCTGCTTGTGACGCTAGCGACCCAGGTTCAGGAACAGACCTTGGGAGCTGGAGAGCCAGCCCAGGGAAAAGGATCAAGTGCCCTCAGAGCTGCTCTCCTTCTCCAGGGGGAGGGTCCGGTGAGTGTCCAGCATGCGTATGATTCCTGGTGAAGGCCTGGGGGAATTGCAAGTGCCAGTGCCAATCTAAGAGAGGGGCGGGGCAGATGCAGGACATCATTGCATGTCCCTGCCCCTGGGGCAATCTAAAAAAAAAATCATGCTTGCTGCCACCACGAATGAAGCCTGCCCTTGGCTTCGATTAGCTTCCAGGCTGGCTCCCCGATCCAGTCCTACGATTGAGACATATGCCCAGTGCAGCAACCCCACCATGGGGGGTAAGCTGGGGGTGTCGGGGGAGCCGAGGCCATTATGGAAGTGGAAGTGCAAGGGACCATGACTGGGCAGATGCTCTTGCAGTCACAGGCAGGAAAAAGAAGGAAATTAAAAAAAAATATATATGGCCTAGCTTAAAACTGGTTCCACTCACATAGGCTACTGGTCGATGAAAAAAAAAACCTAAGACAATGCTTCTAGGTTTCAAACCATACCTGGCCAGCACTGCTAAGGTCGTCACCTCCCTCTTGGTACTTTCACCTGATGGCCCTGCACTGCAGAATGCTCCCAAATTTAAATACTTGGGCGTAAGTCTCGATCCTTCCCTCTCCTAAATGCATCACGTCATCTCCATTGTACGTCGGGTTAAGCAAAAGCTCTGGGCTGCATATAGGTTAAAACAATTCCTGACCAGTGAGGCCCACTTAGCTATTGCCCAAGGCAACCTGCTCCCTATCATTGACTACTGCTCCCCCATATATTCTTATGTGTCTTCTTCCCTGCATCCATGTCTGAACTCAGTATACAGTAATGTATGTCGTTTCACACTCCTGGCACCCTACTCCACTCACCACTGTGACCTTTACTAGGCATTAGGATGGCTCCCACTCTCTGGTTATTATGACTATGTGCGTGGTTATATCCTTGACAACACCCTTAGAATTGGCAATGCATCACCTTATGCCACCTTTTTGAAGGCCAGAGCTCCTCCCAGATGCTTGCACATGTCCTCAGTCCCCCCTATGGATATTCCTATGGTCTCCACTGAAATGGGTGGCAGAGCACTGTCTGTGCCAGCTCCCCCTCTCTGGAACAGGCTCTTTGCTTCACTCTGGTCTGCTGATACCCACAGCTCTTTCAAACACTGACTCAAAGCCTGGTTACTGAATGTGGCTAAATGACTGTGCTCTCCAAGGTAATCTCCAACAACCTGTACCTTTCCCACTCATCTTAACTGCTACTGTAACTCTGCTGTTATAACTTGTTTTGCCTCATTTAGCTGTGACCTAAACTGTTAACTGTCATGTGTTTTTTTTTCTTTTGCCTTCCTCCAACATATTGTAAACTGTACTGTATTTATTGTGTTGCTGCATTCCTGATTATCTATATGTAACTCAGTAGTGCCATATGTGTGTCCCAGGTCATGCCTGAAAATGGTTCCCCAGATAAGTATGCTTACCTGGTAATCAAAGACTTAAATAAATAAAATAAAGTACTTCTTCATGGAGAGGGTGGTGGACAAGTGGAATAGCCTGCCAGTGGAGGTGGTGGGGGCAGAAACAATAAATGGATTTTAAAACATTTGGGATAGGCATAGAGAACTACTGGTAATTGGAAGGGGACAACCTAATACTGGCAGAGCATAAAAGAGCACAGTTATTGAAGGTATTGGGGCAGACTAAGTGGGCTGAAGTCCTTTATCTGCTGACAGATTTCTATGTTTCTATGTTTCTATATATAATGCCTTACATATGCCTTGAGGGAAAAAGTAAAAGCTGGCATAGGTTAGAATGCAGAGGGTCTAGATGGTATGGAGAACTGAACTCTAAATTGAATAAATATGATCTGACTACGCTAAATGGATATCTGTAAAAGAATGTTACCCTTAGCCTGAAATATAAAAAGTACGTTAACATAAAGATCAGTAATTCTGGGTAAAATCAGACCTGGAAAGTATTTCCGGTTCCTGATATTAGTTTTGGGGACTTTGGGAACCTCTCGAGGTTCCAAGTCCCAAAAACCTCTCAATGGCATTAATGCCTTGTAATACACATGTATCTATCATTTATTCTATTTGTTGTTCACATAAGGGTAACGAGATCTAATTCATGCCATATGGTATTGCATGTAGTATAAATAAAGCAAGAAAATACTGGTTGGGACCTTACACAGAGCCCTGGAAAGACATAGATAGGTCTACAATCACCACCATTCTTTTAACAACAGAAGATGAAATAACTATAAGTAGAATGGCAAACATCTTTCTAACTGTTAGCAAAGTGAGACAGAGAATGATTGCAAAAATGAAACTTAATTAGTAATACAAGAGTGAAGTGTCTGGAAGGACTACATGTGTTTAAATGAACTGATGCAGCAGGAAATGGAATTGTACCTGAATTGTGATGTTATATATAACTTTTTAATGGTAAGGGAAAATGAGATATGTGACAGGAATTGATAGTGATGCTTGCAGTTGTTTTAAACAAGCATTTGCCAATGCCGAATGTTGCTTGCTTGTATGTGCTGTTTAGGTATTTGGAAGTCATTGGAGTGTAAATATTGAAAATTCGCAAACTTACGAGCGTGCGTAGGAGCTGCACAATGCACGCTCGAAAAACAGTCATTTTTAGAAATTTTTTCACCAAATTTTCAACATAGCCATTTTAAGACCTCTGCTCATGAACAGTGTCACTGTGATTTTCTTAATGTGTCCCATACATTGATTTTTGCACAATCGACTGTGCCATTGTGCGCTACATGGGCGGAAACACGCTTTTGGGCAAGATGTGAAAATGACAGCTATACTGCTCATAAGGAGGTGTGGTAAAATGGCAATGTTGAAAATTCATGGAAAATATTGAAAATTTGCAAACTTACGAGCGCAGTGAGGAACTGCACAACGACGCCAGAAAACAGTCATTTTAGGAATTTTTTCACCAAATTTTCAACATAGCCATTTTAAGACCTCTGCTCATGAACAGTGTCACTGTGATTTTCTTAATGTGTCCCATACATTGATTTTGCACACCAACTGTGCCATTGTGCGCTACATGGGCGGAAACACGTTTTGGGCAAGATGTGAAAATGGCAGCTGTACTGCCTCATAAGGAGGTGTGGTAAAATGGCAATGTTGAAAATCTGGAGTGAAAATATTGAAAATTCGCGAACTTAAGAGCGTGCGTAGGAACTGCACAACGCACGCTCATAAACAGTCATTTTTAGGAATTTTTTCACCAAATTTTCAACATAGGCTTTTTGAGAGCCCACCTTATGAACACTGGCAGTGTCATTTCATTAATCAGTCCTGAAAGGTGATTTGGCACAGTGACCGCGAAATCACCCTTCGGGCCCAATTAACGCCATGACAGTGCAAGAATTCATGAGGAGGGGTCCCAAAAACCCCATGTTGAAAATTTGGGCCCAGAATTCCCAAAAATGCCTGAGATATTCAACAAAGTTGAAAAAACCCTATTTATTCCATTATACAGCTTACCGGCATTTCCTCAGGTCGCAGTCAGCTTTGAAGAGTGCAGACGTGTTCCTGGTCCACCGATGATCGTCACACCAAGCTCCGGAGGTAAGTATGGGGTGAGGGGGGGTGGGGAGGCAGGATGTGCAGTGGGTGGGTGCAGGTTTTGAGGGGAGCAGGGAGACGGTGAGGGAACGTTTTCTTGTTTACAGGTTTTTTTTTTAATTAAGACGATGCGGGACATTTGCCACGCTGGGGTGGGCTCCCAGCGTGGCAGCTGGAAAGGCTGTTTGGGGGGGCTGGAGCTGATGGGGATTGGGCACCCCCGTCGGCTATAACAAGATTTGCCACACTGGGGTGGGCTCCCAACGTGGCACCTGGAAAGCTTTTGGGGGGGGTGTGCAGCCGTGGAGCCAATGGGGGATTGGGCACCCCATCGGCTATAACATTTTTTGCCATGCTGGGGTGGGCTCCCAGTGTGGCACCTGGACAGCTTTTGTCGGGGGGAGGCGTGGAGCCAACGGGGGATTGGGCACCCCCGTCGGCCATACAGTGTGTGCCTGTGGGGGAGGGAGTGCATCAGCATGCAATATGCGTGCTTGCGTGTGTGTGTGTGGAGGGGAGAGCTCTGCTCACTGAAGCGGAGCTCTCCCTTTCAACTGTATGCCACTGCATTTTCGACTGCTGTCATAGACAGCTGCAGCAGTCATTGGAGAACTGCGGCCGCGCCTGCAAACTCACTGACTGAATTGGAAGACGGGTGCCACACCTCCGAAAACTCAGATGATGGCACTATGTTTCCTGCACATGCGTGCAAGCAACATAAAAATGCAGACGTATACATGTATTTATTATGTCATTTTATTATATCACTTTTTTAATGATCCTTTTAATTATGGATGATCAATTAACTTACTTACTATTTAATATTACCTACTGTATACTGTAGTAGTAACATAATTTAAGGTCAGAATGTACTCTAGGTCCATTGGCACCCTCTCCACCCTATATCTTGAGCAGGGATTAATAAGCATACTTTGCAAACATGCACTAATTAATAAGGATTCCCCTGCTACCATACTACTCAGGGTACCCTCTGATTCCTTTATGAAACCAAGATTTTTCAAATGGCTTACCTTGAAGGCCCATACTGTCTTTACTGTAGGTACATATCATAGTAATAGAAACATTTTAGTGTTAGTAATTAAAGTATACTCTTTATAGTGATCAACCATTTTACCAAAAAGAGACAAAGTTAAAATGTATATTTTGTATTGAGAGAAAATTTCCTTAAAAATAATGACATTTTTTTGATCTTAGTTTCATAATAAAAATATGTTTTGCACAGTTTCTGGATTCGGTTCTACTGTAATCTAAGCTCATTGGTCTTTATGAATAAGGTCCTTTGTTCTTCCATTTCAAATATTACCTTAAACTGTGAACGAGTTTTAGTATGGTATCAGGTCATCTGTATTTAAAATACGATTTGGGAAATGACAGACTGGAAATCCAAACCAGCTAATAAAGAGTCCAGAGATTCTGCTTCATTGAATTCTGTACAACAAAAAGCGCATGGGCAGGGTTTAAAGTGGTTTACTCTGTTAGTAACTTAAAATGAAATATTCTCAGATGTCTCATAGAAAGCTGGCTTCAGGTACTATACTAACGTTATACTAAGTTGCATATTTTATTTGGAGGCCCCTTTCCTGACAAAACTGGCGATTTGTGCAGGGTAGAGGATGTAAGGTATAAATTACACATTAATCAGGAAATAGTGGTTCACTGTTTGGCATCAGGCCATACCTGCAGACTAAGCTCTATTCACAGCTACAACAGTTTAGAGCCAAAGTAAAGTGAACTCTGGAAAAGTTAACATGTTGTTACCCACCACAGTCTATGACAAGACTCTAAGAAATGTAGCAATTTGTTTTATTATGGTAGGAAGAATACAAATACTGTATTTGAGCCTTGAGGCTCCTATTTCTATTACTTCTTTGAAGAGGTGACAAGGTTACTGGCTGCTTAGCCAATCACATTAGACATTTGTAACCTTATGATGTCTACAGCCCAGTTTCTTATATTCAAAAGTGAATTTCTTGGTTGTAAACAGGTTTGTATCTGTCTTCTTAGCTTTATGCTGTATTTCTGAATTGGCTTATGAGCACTGTGACTAGTACTAGTGTGTGCCAGAAGTGTCACTTGCAATCATGTCAAGACAGCCTTGACCCCCCTCGTTTACTGAACATAGCAGTGACCTTTAAGAAGTACTGTAGCACACAAGTGGCCTGGCAGCAAGGCAGATTATTACCATCCAGAACACCTAGATTTGTCAATGACCTCAGCAGTTTCACTTTCTGATGCAGTGTCTGAGGCTCAGAAAGAAGGTTGCACTCTCGCCTCTGAGACTGGAAGGCCAGACACTTGGGGTTAATATTCAGTACTGACACTGTAGTGCAGCACTGGGGGGGGGTTGCACTATTGAGGTGCATTTCTTTGGATCAGACATAAAACAGAGCTCCCTTGTGCCCATCTCTGGTTGCTGTCCATCTAGAAGTCAAAGATCTCATTGCAATTATTATAGGAGATGGGGGACTTTCCCTAGTATCCTGGTCAAGATTCACCTGGTCGGTAACACGGATCTATGAAACCTGTTCCCCAAAACACATCTGAAAATGAATTATTACAGTTCTATGAGTTTCTAGTCAAAAATGACAAATAGCTAACTAAAAAAATAAGTAAGGAATGAATGAATGAATGAATGAATGAATGAATAACTTAAATATTTTGATCTTGAAGGTGAGAAGCAGAAGGGCAATATGACATCACATTGTATTACCCCCTATTACCTATCTATTAATGGGAATTTGGTTGCTGTCTGCACTAATTCTGGCCCAAGTTGGGTGATGTCCTATGAAAGGGCAAAAGAGAGCTCAGGGGCAATAAGGAGAAAATTAGGGGTACCACCTGTCCCTATTTTCACAGGACAGTCTTGATTTGGGCAGCTGTTTCCTGCAGAAAAACATGAAAATTACTAAATGTCTTGACATTATAGTGGAAAAAATATTTTCTGATTTTCCTTGAAATGTTGCAAAAAACTATAATACCTTAACTAAAATACTTTAAAATAATAAAAAACACAAGAAGCAACTAAAAAACTACAACACTTAGTCTTAATTCTTATTATTTAGAGAAAACATGTCAGTTGCATTGGTCAAGATGACATATTGTCCTGTGAAAAATCCAGTTTCAGTAAGAAATGTCACACTTTGGGCTTCTTAAAAGGTGGTAACCCTAGTCAGAAAATGTGGCATGTGATCACAGCAAAAAAAAAAGCTACCAAAGGATAATGCAACCAACCATGCATGTGCTCTGTAACCATGCCCTGTGGTGCAGGTGTCTAGTCTTCATGAGCAATGATCAAAGATTTTAATGTGTGCCCCAGAGGAGTGTTCTAACACCGCTAGAAAGTGCATTCAGATGTTTAAGCCACACCATGGAGTGGCTTATTGTCATTATGAAATGGATCGCTGTTTTATTTTGTATTATTTAAACTGAAATATTTTTAATATGCTTTTTTACAGAAAACTACTTGTTTTAAATACATTTTAAGTGGAATAATTACATGTATGAAATAACCTTTGCATGGTCTGTTGATATCTCTCAGCCAATGAGGTTTCATTTTTCCTTGTCATTTTATAACACTGCTTAGTAGTGAGACTCTTCCATAGCATTACATCCTGTATGCAGTTTAAAATGTTGTCAGTGCCGTTTAGTCATTTTATTAAATATTTTAGAAAATGGGCTTGAGAAATCCCAGGCTCTGATTGGCTGATAGCCCTGGCATGGTGGGCATCTATCAGACAACAAAGCCTGGGTATTAAAGGTGTCAGTCCCAACCAACCTGATTACTGAAAACAAGGTGCCACTTAGAACTCTGAAAACTGATCTGCCGCCATTTTTTTTCTGTGGCTTAGCGGGCAAGTCGTCAGCCAGCTAAGGCTCCCCCCCAAGTCTCTTTAAAAGCAACAAATTCTAAATAACATAAAACTGCCTACTATTTTGAAAGCAGCGAAACTCCCACTGCTGAGAGACATCACCCCTACCCAATTGACATTGGGAAGCACTGACCAGGCTACCAGCTTAGCGAGACATATAAACACCCATCAGAAAAAAAACGTTCTCCCCGCCACGTAGTGTCCCCCCCCACCACCACCTCTGTAGCAACATTAGCCATTTTTTTTCCAATGACTGAGTAACAGTCTTTAGCAAAACAGTACCTTCATTTAAAACTGACCATGCCTTTGCTGAGCTAGTGAAGTGTTACCGGCATTCTTTTAAATTGGAGGCACTACTCCTCCTGATTCTTTCACACTTCTAATTGTACCTCTACTGAGTAGTCCCACTCAAAAATGTACATGGAAACAAAGAAAAAAAGAAAACACAGTAAGAACTGAGCCCCAGTCCTCAGGGTAGGCAGTGAGGACTGGGAAACTGTAGGGGCACTCCTCTTCACAATCTCAGTACACAGAGCAGGCAGCGAGGAACAGGAACCACTGAAAAAAATAGAAAACAGGAAGAACTGAGCCCTGGTCCTCAGGGTAGGCAGCAAGGACCAGGAAACTATAACAACACTTCTCTTCATACTCCTGGTCCTCAGAGCAGGCAGTGAGGACTGGGAACCACTAAAAAAAACAAGAACAAAATATGAAAACAGCAAGAACTGAGCTCCGGTCCTCAGGGTAGGCAGTGAGGACCTGGAAACTGTAATGGCACTCCTCTTCATACTCCTGGTTCTCAGAGCAGACTGCATGGACCAGAAACCACTAAAAAACAAACAAAAAACTCCCAGTAAGAACTGAGTCCCTGTCCTCAGGGTAGGCAGTGAGGACTGGGATACTGTAAAAAAAAGCCAATAGTGAAAATCTCCAGGGCAAGCAGCAGAGATGGCACAAAACAGTTGTGTTTTTTTCCCTTTTGTATAATGCAATAAGGATGAAAGCAGAGTACTGGGTGGGAAAACTTGTTCCAGAGGTGGTGGTAGGGGGACAGCAAAAGTACAAGTGAATGGCTCTGTGGAGTGGTAGGCAACAGGAGATAGAATACCTCAGAAACCATGGACTACTTTACAAGCAAATGGCTTAAACTTCATTTTTTTTTTCTTTTCTTTTTTGTTTTTCTTTTTTAAGATCTCACATAAAACTGCCACATGTAGCTCATTTTCTAAGTGCAATAATACCCTCCAGGGTGGGCAGTATTGGGCAATACTGGACCTTCAATGGGCTATTAGGCCCTCCATCTCTGGCATTGGGCCTCATTACACCCCTGGGTGGTCCCGTATTGCCCAATACCACCCACCCTGCTGGATATTATTTCTTACTTACTGTATAAAGAAAAGGCCAGCCTACTAGCATTGTAGAAGGAGTCTGTGCTGCCACCTAGGTGACCCAGCTGTGTGGGCAGAGTCAGATTTCCCATCATGGACTGGTACTAGAAGACATGGCATGACATGGAGGTGAGCAAGTTGACTGCCAGGGTGGGATGATGCCACTGGAGTATGTAAATAGGGTTTGCACCCACTAACCTGCATGATTATAATGCAGCCTCGGGTCAGGTATATGGCACAATGCCATGCTGCATGCTAATCAGGAGAATGCATCACCAGGCATCCTGGATGTGTACTCCCTCCCTAACACCACATGGTATTTTAGCTCATGTAGCCCATCTTTTTCCCACTTTGTAGTACAATCACCAAATGCTTGCTGTTCCAGTGGCCCCAAACTTGTTCAAACAGGCTGCAAGATGTCCCTGGCATCATGTGGAACATGCTTTCCTAACCCCACCAGTGTTCCATCACTCAGTTTTCTGGTGGTGCTCAGTTTTCAAGGCCCAGCACTGCAACCCCTGTTATTTCCTGGTTTTAACAGGTGGTAACCCTGGGAAGGGATTGCTAGAGGCTATGACTTGGCTTGCAAGGGCTCCTAAGTGTTTGTGAATACTGGATCCTGCCCACTTTACCATGTTGCCCTAATGCCCTTAATGACCTCATAAGATGGGACTGTGATACCCATTAAGCATAGATTCTAAGTATTCACAGCAGACAACAAACACCATAGACTGTGACTGAAGAAAGGGCCCAGAGTATTTAGTTCCTGAAAAAGTGATAACATTGAAAACATTAATTAATGCTCTTTTCTGAATTTGTTGTAAGAAGATTTTGTCTTATGTCAAGGCAGTATTTAGACTATAAGTTAAAGGTATACATTTCTGTTGATGCTAAGGTCTCAAGTGCTACAGAGCATTTCAGACTAAATAATGGTCCTTCCCCCTAGTACCAGAGCTGTATTGGGTATCCAAGAAAGGACCATTTGTCAGTTTGCACTGTAGTACCTATAAGGCCACAAATGTGTAATCAACAGGGAGGCAATAAAAGCTACAACATGGTTAGAGCACTGGCTGGGAGACAAGAAGACATGGACTGAAATGCAATCATAGCTGCTTACTCACTGTGTGACTCTGAGCAAGTCATTTGCCTCCTAGTGCTTCAGTCTTCCCACCTGTAACACTGGATAAAATTAGAACTCCATTGTAAATGTGATGTTACATCTCACATGGATATTATAAGTAAATTGAGGCCTTTGACTTGGTCTGCCATAATCTTCTTCTCTCTCCAAACTCCATCTCCTTGGACTGGATGGGCTCTCCCTCTGCTGGTTCAAGAGCTACCTGCTCAATCAAAGCCTAAAAGTTATCTGGCAAGGAATCCAATCTAGTACCCAACTGGTGGTCTCTGGGGTACATCAGGGCTCAATTCTGGACCCCTGCTCTTCACCCTCTTTGTCAATGACACTGAGAGGGTTAGTGGGCTGAGCAAACTTATCCTCTACATGGACAATACCGTTGTCTACTGCAGTGACCTGCTACTTAGTGTTATCACTGCCAAGTTGCAAGCTAGCCTCTTAGCACATGAAGCCTAGTTCTCCTCCAACTCCTTTGTACTGAATGAAGAGAAGATCAAAGCGGTCCTGTTTGGAACTAGACATCTGGGAACTGATAGATGTGACCTGCTCCATCTCCAAACAGCCCAGGAGAAGAAAGTCGAGGTCCATGATAGGATCACATACCTTGGGATCCTCCTTGACCAGGAGCTGTCCTATAAGCCTCACACTGACTCTCTAACTAAGACCATCCACCAGAGAATTGGACTTTTCTACCACCTTGGACACACTCTTTCAGATGAGGCTCGGCGAGCTATTGCCAATAGACAGTACTCTGCTCCCTATCCTCCTCTATGGGCCCCCCCTCCTTCAGTCCCTTAGAGAAGGGGAACTATATAAACTGTCTGTGTTCTACCATAGAGTGGCATGCTTTGGCACCAATGGCTCCCCAGGAGGCACCACTGTGAGGTCCTTGCAGACCTCCACTGGCCCACCCTAAGTCACAAATTAGCATACTCCTCTATCAGCATGACCTACAAATTCTCCACCACTTGCCTTCCTCCCCACTTGCATGGCCTGCTCAACCCAACAGTACACTGCTGTGACATGAGATCCTCAGCTGGCTGTCCCCTGGACATTCCTCGGGTACGCACCAACCTGGGCAAGTGTTCCTTTAAATATGCTGCCCCACACTTATGGAACACACTCCCAGCAAACCTGGTCAATAGGCCTTCTTGCCAAGGCTTTAAGTCAGGCCTCAAAGTGTATCTCCTTGAACTCAGCCTCTACGGCTGTAATCGTTAGCCTCCACTCATTCCCCTTCCCATGCAGGTCTCAACTATGACCACTGTATTCTATGCTTATTCCAATGAATGTGCCTACTATGACCACTGTTACTCCAATGTATAGTGCCTAATGTACAAACTGTACTGTCAACTGTAATTACTGTCACTCTTGTATGTAACAATCCTAACTAATGTAGCTTGTCCAATGTATGTAACCATTGCTTTATGTAACTAATCCCGGGTTGCCCCTGAAAAAGGGACCTCTGGTTTCAGTGGGTTTACCCGGTTACCAAAATTTAAATAAATAAATAAATTAAATTGTAAAAAACCTTTGTAAGGGCATACTTGGCCTGAACATTAATTCCCAAATACCACAAACAATGGGGTACTTGGTGCTGACAAAGGAATTCTGAGTATTAGCTACTATTCATGGTACTTGTGTACTTGTCTATGGAAGCACCACTGGAGATTGACAGTTAATCTGCTGACCTCCTGCACAGCAACGGCAGAATACCAAGACTGATACTGTGCAGTCCTAAAAGGAAATGTTTTTTGTGGGGGGGTGTAAGTTGTTCTGGGGAGGGGGCAGAACACCGGGAGAAAAGCATCACCCAAAAACAGACCATTACAGCTAATGTTGCTATAATGGTCTGTTTTTGGATTTCACTGTCAGGATGTCGAGCTGAAGGGGGTAACCACTTGTCTATGGGGCTTGGCAGAATCAAAATTAACAAGTTTAAAAAAAACAAACAAAACCAGAAGTCTCCCATGGAAGCCAGAGTTTAATCCATGGCCAGCCCCTCCCCATGCCAGTTATTTCCTGCCCTCCATTCTTTCCCTCTCTCTTCCCTTACAGATGTCCTTAACAAATTGCTGGCTCCTTGCACTCTTGCAGAAGCTGACACTGTCATTGTAATGCATTCCACTTCCCTCAGTTGACCTTCAAATCCCCCACATAGCTTTATGTGGCTCATAAACTCCCTTCTGCCCCCCCCATCCATTGTAGAATATGCTGTAGAATAGCAAAGTCATCACAGCCTCCCACAGCATGCCAACCCTTGCAGTATCCTAGTGTAATGGACCTGTACAGGTGGACCTACCCCTGCACTCGGTATCCCCTCAACAGAAGGGACTCCTAGAGGCTTGTGTGGAAAGTAGGGGTCCCAGATTCTGGCATCGATGCACCAACTTGTGGAGTGTTGAGTTGCCTGAGTGACAGCCCCAGACGTCAATGGGGACAGACTGTGATCAGGGCTATTAAAGGAAGAACTGCGCTGGAGGCAGGCAGATGACAGAGATCTCATGGTGGAAAGGCCTGCTGTGCTGGGAGTGGGTGCAAGCTGTGTTGCCCAGGCCTATGAAGCGGAGAACAAACTATAAAGAGTGAGGCTGAGTTTCAGAGAGGAAGAGAGTGGCAAATGTGTGCAAGCTAGCACATGTGCAACATGAAAATACAGTGTGAAGCAAAAGAGTGCTGCTGATCGAATCCATGACGGGTCGTCGACAAAATATTTGTCGAATGACCGAACAGCAAAACTGGCAGGTCGACTGCATTTTGCAGTTGGCTGCTGGTTTGCAGAAGCAAAAAGTGTTTTCTTGAACCCCCCATTCGGAGGGGGGGCTGTGCCCCCTACACCCCCCCTACTTAGGATTCTCAACTCCGAGTCGGAACTGAGTCGGGGAGCAGTGCAGGACCCCCTACAGACAGTGCCAGGTGCCAGCGGGTTCCCTACAGTGACGTGGCACTGTTGTTGCTCTAGGGGACTCCACTGTCGACATGTTGACGTCGGGGGGATGTATAATCTGCTGATCCAGGTCCCATAGCAGGCACTACAGAAAGGTGTCAGGCTGCCGACACCCTAAGGATTTGGAAGCTGAGATGTGTGGCTCAGTCTGAGTCTTCAAGAGTCCAGAGAGAGTGGAATAAGGTTGGAGGAGGCAGCAGCCAGTTCCAAAGGTGACCGGTTCAGTGCAGAGCACAGACAAGAAACTTGTCTGAATCAAAGACATCCTGGGAGACATGAGACCTAGTGGCCTTCTGCTCAGGAGGAGCAGTCTGAATCTGGGAACCATGAGAACACTGCAGCGTGGCATTATTTCAAATGATATCACCTGTTGCTTCATTGTGTGATTGCAAATACTCTGTTTTGTGGTGGTTTCTGCCATTTACGCAGCTGCATGGGCTGTTGGGAGGGGGAAGTTAAATTGAGCATGTTGTTCTTTGCAAATAATGTACCAGTGCTGGCCAATCTGCTGCAAAATGTACGGGCCTACAACAATTCTACACCTGCGGTACCCAGGGACTAAGTTAAGGGAGCACCTGTTCAGAGTCTGGTTAAATCCTGGTACCAGCTGGGAAAGGGAAGGGGAGAGCTGGCCAGCCTAGTAGGGCAGCTAACAGGGCCATGTTTTAAGTTATTTGATGAACTAACCCCTTTCCTTTTTTAGTAGTTGTTTTTGGTAAACCTATGTTTTAATGTTAACAAGAGCGGGGAAATCTTGGAACAAGTGTCTGCTTTCAAGAACCTAGGCATGACCCTGGACAAGTACCTCTTGTTTGCCTCCAACATAAAGTCTCTTGTAAAGCAGGCCCACATAAAACTAGGAGCCCTTTACTAACATAGACACTACCTCACTCCAGCAGCTAGGCATGTCATAGTATACAGCTCCATTTTCCCAATGCTGGACTATGGCCTGACAGCATATGATGAATAGAAACAAAAACTGACCACAGAAAAAGACCTCCAGGATAACTAAGTCTGCCCAAGTATACTACCTACATGTTAACCAAAGAATCTCGAGGTCCCTTGTAATTTTTCCACCCATCCCCCTCTCTATAATTCCCTCGTGCCTATCCCATGCAGCTTTGAATCTTGTCACAGTCTTGGCCCCCACTACCTCCTCAGGGAGTCCATTTCAACCATCCACATCCTTTCTGTGAAACAAAATTTCCTAATGTTTCCCTTGCATCTACCCCATCTAGCTTCATGCCATGACTCCTCATTTTTGAGTGTCTTTTATTCTGGCAAATACTGCTATCTGGCACCTTGTTAATACTCTCGAGGTACTTGAAGGTCTCTATCATGTCCCCTCTTTCCCTTCTTTGCTCCAAGGTGTACATGTTGAGGTCCTTTAGCCTCTCCTCATATAAGTGGCTGAGTCCCCACACCATTTTCATTGCCCTCTTCTGGACCTTCTCCACCCTATCCATGTCCTTCCTGATGTATGGTCACCAGAACTGGGCACCATACTCAAAGTGTGGTCTCACCAGCTGCTTGTATAAGGGTAACACCATCTCCCTCCTCCTGCTTGTGCTACCCCTGCCTATGCATTTTAAAATTCTACTGGCTCTCTTTGCTGCCCTCTCGCATTGTTTAGCCACCTTGAGATCATTAGACATGATTATACAAAGGTCCCTCTACTGCTCTATATCCTCCAGCACCAGACCACCCACCCTGTACTCTGCTCCCTGATTTCTGTTCCCTAAGTGCATGATTTTGTACTTTTTGTATTGAAGCTCAATTGCCACACTCTTGACCACTCCTCTAGTCTGTGCAAATCCCTACACATTTTTTCTACCCCACCCGAAGTGTATTCTCTGTTACAGATCTTTGTATCATCTGCGAATAGACATACCTTCCCCTCAAGCACTTCCACAGTGTCTCCTATTAAAATGTTGAACAGGATTGGTCCCAGTACTGACCTCTGTGGTAATCCACTGGTCACCCTTCCCTCCCTTGATGGAACTCCAGTAATGGCCACCCTTTGTCTTCTTCCCTCCAACTGTGCACCCCTGTGGTATAATGCCTTGAACAGTGAAATCTTGTTTGTTCCAAAACTGGGCAGTTTCAAGCTTATACTCTGGCAGCATCTCTTGACTAGTAGTAACTGTGACTGCTTCACCTAACTGATGCTGCCTACTGCTACTTTGCACTCCACTTCACTTAACGCTCCCTTTCACACAAGCCTGTCCTACCTCCGCTCTCCTGGCAAGTCATCCCTTACACCTTCCCTCCCCATCCCCCTCCTCCCATTTGTACCCCCTTCCCTCTCACACCCTTGCTTCCTCTGCTTTCATTTCCTCACGCTATTATCCCCTGTGCACTTTTTCTAACTCTGCTGCATTGACAAGGCCTTCTAGGCTGCCTCCTCTCTTGGGTTAATCAATTATTATCCTATACTACTACGTGATGTTGACTTAGTTGCTACAATGCACTGTTATTTTCTTTAAGCTGCTCCTACCTTGCAACCGTTGTAATATTTTACCTTTGTATGTTTTGTTACCCTTCCCCACTGACGTGGAACCTTTATAAATGAGCTGTTTTTCTGCTCAAAGGTATTCTAATCCAAGATATAATAAATAAAATAAATAAATTAAATAAAACCATTGTCAATGGCTCAGTAGGTAGCACACTCGCCTCTGAGGCTGGGAGATCAGAGGGCCGTGGGTTCAGTTCCCACATCTGGCACTTGGGTTAATATCCCAGTACTGACACTGTAGTGCAGCATGAGAGGGGTGCTGCACTTCTGAGGTGCCGTCTTTTGGATGAGATGTTAAACCGAGGTCCCATCTGCCTGGATTGGTGGTAGTTCAGGTGGATGTTAAAGATCCCACGGCACTTATTGAAAAGAGTAGGGGAATTTCCCCGGTGTCCTGGCCAAATTTCCCTCATTCACTCAAAATACCACCAACAGCTTAATCTGGTTCAAGGTCAGTTGGCATTCATCTGTATCCCCTCCCCGGGTCATGCCTGAAAATAGGCAGGATTTGTCTAGTGCACTTACCCGGTCAACAAAAACTAAATAAATAAATAAAATAAATTTTTTCACCCATCTCACCACCTCTGGACCCACCCCCAGACCTCTCAATTTCTGCAGAAGCCTTCTGTGTGGTATGGTATCAAATGCCTTGCTGAAGTCAAGGTATGCCATGTCCTCTGCCCCACCCTGATCCATTACTCTGTCACCCAGTCAGAAAACTCAGTTAAGTTCACTTGACATGACCTCCCTTCCATGAATCTGTGTTGTCAGTGATTCTGCAAGTCATTTGACTCAAGATATGTGATAATTTTTTCCTTCAGTAATTTCTCCATTACTTTCCCCACCACTGACATCAGGATGACTGGCATGTAGTTGCTGACATCTTTCTTGCTTTCACCCTTGCAGTGAGGGACCACATTCGTTCTTTTCCAGTTATCTGGAACCAGCTACAGGCAAGTGCTCTATATGGTCAAAATGATCCTAAATAAAGCCTGTCAATTTGTACTAGGAGCTGATAGACTTACGCATACTTGTGTACTATATTCCTAAGCAGGCTTGCTCCCATTGCAAAGCAGGCTTAAATACCAGGTTTGCCTGCTCAGCATGAAGGCACTCAAAAGCTTCTCACTCCCTACATTCACAACCTACTGCAGCCCCCCAGTAATCAGTACCCAGCTGGGAGTATGGCTAGAAAGGTGTTGACGGTACCTTAGAACTATCCTGGCCCAGCACTCATTTGCATACACAGCACCACTCTGGCTTAATGAACTCCTGAACCCATGTTGAGCTTGCCAGCCATAGCCCAAATCAAGTTAGGACTAAGAAAAGCACTCTTAGAAGGCCTTAGTTGTGACTGCTATCTAACCTAACCGGGTGTCCACTCAATGACATTTTGTCTGGTTTGCTCTTATCCATTGCTGTACTTCTAGTTACCTTGATGTTAAGGATCCACTGGTTCTGCTAAATTAACTCTATCTGTTTGTAGTCTACTTGTTATATGCCATATAATAACCTTAACTGGTGAGGAACCTTTGTAAATGAGCTTACAGCTCAAAGGTTTAATGCAGATTGATTAAATAAAAAAAAACTTGGGTTTGTCACTGGCTTCTAGTGTGGTACAAAAAAAAATAGTAGTTTCTCTACTGAGCCCACCAAGAGCTGTGGCCCATGTGTCTCGGTTGACTGGAGTGTCGCCAGCACTCGCCCCAACCCTCATTTTACTGGACTGTAACAGTTTACCAGTGGTGGTGGCAGTGCCACATGCATGGCCTGGGCATGCCTTGCACTGGGGTTCATTACAATAGTACTATCAGACTGAAGGAAGAGTGCAGCCAGGATAGGTGGAAGCGACTACATGTTTGTCACTGATGAAACTAGACAGGCATTATCAATGATGTATGGTGCTCTGCCTCCTCCCTTCCCAGCGCACTCCTTATCATGCTGAATTAGTCAGCTGTTGCTGCTACATTATAAACAAAGAGGGTTGTCATGCTGTAAGGAGGGGGATGAGTAGGTTATACAGGATTTTATTGTATTGGCTTCCTTCTAAATTGTGGATCAGGTCAGGAGGTAGGCCAATGAGTCAAATATAGCAACTTTGGGGATTCAGATGTTGGACAAGGGAGGGGTTATACAGTAGATTAAAATTACAGGGTTGACTCTTGGTAGAATGTGAAGAGCAAACAATTCTTAAAAATTTGTTTACCTGCGAGGATGTAAAAATGGAGGAGAAGCCATGGTAAATAACTGGATTGTGGAATAGTGGTCATAGGACTAGCTCTGACCATTTGAGGAGGGCTAGATTTCTTAATGTATTTTAACATTTTACAGATACCGAGTATTGAATAATTAGTTCACAAGAATGTGGTGTTGCTGAGAACGAATACTTGCAAAGTATAAAAAAAAAAAGAAAAAGAAAAATACACACTTTTACTTCTTCTTATCCATTTTGCTGGCTCCATAGTGGTTCGCTGCATAGCTTTTGGATTACAACACACATACAGTAGTAACACTGTACTGTACTGTACTGTACTGTACTGTACTGTACTGTCAGAAAAGACTCTAAATCTAACATGCCCCCCCCACACACACACACACACACTTTAAAAGTAGGGATAAATAAGTATGCTGTGCTGATTTATAATCAAAAACAAGGTGCTGAGTCAGCATGTGGTCTGAAAGCAAAACAAAATGGTTATATTGAATGCATGCTGAAAATAGAAAATAGAGTTAAAAATCAATGTTTTGACCATAGGTCTTCTTCAGGAAATATGTAAACAAGAAAAAGCCAAGTTAGTGTAGAGGAGTGGTAAAATAAGGAATATATATATATATATATATGTTTATATTTATATATATGTGGGGAAATAAAAAAGGGGAGGCTCTGGGAGAAGAAGTGATAATGGCAAGATAAAGACAGAATCTGGAAAACAAAAGGTGATGATGGGAGTGAAAGGCATAATAGGAGTGAAAGAGCTAGAGAAGTCACCAGATGTGAACTAATTAGCAGAGACTAGTAAGAAGGCTGAAAGGTGATGAATGTGGGGGAAGGAGATGTAAATGGAGACATCTGTGGAAAAAAGAATATAGATGTGTACTGATAGAAACAGACTTAGGGAAAAGAAGGGGTGGCTTAAAGATATTAGTAGAAAATAAGTCTATCATTTACACCAGAGGGCTGCTGGGAACCAAGGCAGATGATCAGTTTGGTTGCAATGTTTTTTCTATGGTCAGAATCCCAGAAGCCCTGCTGAAGGACACAAACAGAAAGATCATTGACATTGTGGTCCCTGTAGATAAAGTGGGATACAATGGGTTTATCAGTGTCTCCATTCCTGACTGCCCTGTAGTGTTCCCCGAAACGGTCAGCAAGGCATCTACCAGTTTCTCTGATGTAAATAGCTGCACACTTCCTGCAAAGAATACAATATACCACATTAGTGGAGGTACAAGGGAATTCCTTGGTGATGTGAAAAATACCTGCGAGGCCCCCGAATTTCAGTCACACTAGAAAAAAATGTCCAGGTGTGTGGTGAGTTCTGTTGCAGGGTTTGGTACCTGTTAGGGAGGAGCTGTTAGGAGTAGGTGGGCTGCTTCTTACCAGGAGATTCTGCAGCTTGGATGTCTGGTGGTAGGAGGCAATATGTGGTTATGTAAAGGAAGCACCAATGTTGAGGTCAGTTTGGAAAATAGGAAAGTTACTGGTGATGATCCTGTGAAGAGAAGGTGTACTCTGATGGAAGGGAAGCACTAGTGGAATTCGTCGTTGTTCTTGCATGACAGTATCCTTCCTATGGGGGTCAAGGTTATGGGGCATGTTTCTGACCTGGGAGAGTGCTCTGTCCACTGTGCTTTTAGGGTATCCCCTGTTAATAAAAAACTATGCAATATTTGGGCCTGCTCAGCAAAATCATCATCTTCACTGCATAACCGGCGAGGTCTAAGAAACTGAATATGACAGGCCATTCTTGACATGTTTATGATGGAAGGAGCTGTGGAGGAGGAAACTGTGTGAGTCGGTGGGTTTGTAATAAACTGATGTCTTCAGACCAGTGTTCTGCACTGACAGTTTGATATCCAGAAAAGGCAGTGTAGAGGAGGCTGCATCTGGGGTGCATAATAAATACAGAACAGCGTATGGGAACTGCTGTGTATTAAAAGGCATAGTTATACACCTAAGGTATGTGATAATTTCAGAAACCAAAAAAAAGTAGTAAATCAAGAGTGTGTAAAAAAACTGAGTATACACAGCCGTTCATGTTGTATTTGACATAACTAGTTTTGTTTTAATGTACAAAAAAATTAAAAAAAAAGTTAAAAACTAAAATGTATAGACCACAATTACGTCTGTGAGACACAGCTAGTGTGAGGATATGGCAGGGTTGTATTTAATATGGAAAATGTAGGGGACATGAAAAAAAAGGCAAATGAAAGGGAAAGAAAAAAGGAAATTCCAGAAGACACTTTAACAGTGAAAATATCCCATTATTCGCAAGTATGACATTACATCCATACATATGAAATTTGTGATGTCATAACCATGAATATCATCCATCTACAGCTTTTGAAAACTGTTCAGACTTATGCCTGAATATATAGAATATAATGGAGAGGCAAGTACTGTATGTGTTATGGACTTTTTTACACACCCGAGGTGTGTGATGACCCGTAAACCTCAAGAGAGTGAATAGAGAAGAGATATAACCACATATGACATACAGTAGTTGAACACTATTGCCCACTAATTGCAGTGAAATGAAAACCTTAGTGTATGGTTTTGATTTGTTGTGCATGGATTTCCGTGTCCTGTCAAAAGTCATTCTGTTGCACTAGTGATGTCTGTACTGCAGCAGAATGACTTTTTGTTCTGCTACAGTAGGAACATCACATGATGCCCCTAATCTGCTGTTTGCTAGCTGCCCTTCCGCCACTTGCACTGTAATGTGGTACACAGTCAGCAGCGCCATTTAAAAAAAAATCAAATACCAGTAAGAAAAATAGCAACTTTAAAGCAAAAAGGTACCACCAGTAGTTTGTTACTGTGGAATCAGGGTACGGGAAAGGGTAGTGGAGAGATTGGGTGGTTGTGTGCATGGGGGGGGGTGTCGTTTTGTAAAAGTGTCATAGGAGCCATGATGAGTAGAGTAGAGGCACTGATGCGAAAAGTGACAGGTTTGTTCCTTGTTTCTGTGTTGCTGTCTCAATCCCGGAAGTCTGAAAAGAGGAAACCTACAGGATTGTTAATGTAGTTTGTTCACTGTACACTACACAAAATAATGTACAGGGGCCCCCAGTACATCACAAGGCTGTTTTTCTAACCTTGTGGTTACCATGAAGACAAGGACCTTTCGAGCTTCTCCAGAAGTGCGCTCTGCGTCATGGTAACCACTCAAAAGAAAAACAGCTCTGTTGTATGGGCCCCCATACATTATTCTATATGTTACCCAACCTGATGATGTCACTTCGATGAATAACAGATGAGTGATGTCTTAGTTAACATGCTGCTATTATTAAAAGTGATAGCACTTCCATGAATAATCAGTGATTAATGGCCCAGTTAAGACTCTCTTATTTGCTAAAGTGATGTCACGTGCCCTGTAACTTGCCTGAAAACAAAATAGAAGTTACTTGTCACAATATAACTAAAGTAAAACTACTCCCCAAGTTAACACAGCTGAAGTAAATGAAAGAGGCAGTTCTCAAAACAACAGTACAAACACTAGATTAAAAAAACAATAACATTGAAACCTATAAGTAAACTTCTACAGGAAATTAGCTAGAGAAATATCTTAAAGAGATTTACAATGATGTGCCTCCTACTCACATATTCTTGAAGCTGATGTTGGTGACAGTCATTCCAGCCATGTTTAGTAATTTTATTTTATGTCAGTATTTTCGTGGAAGGTATCATAGTTTTGTCCTACGAGGTGGCCAGCTGATCCCTTTCACTTCTCGATAGCTCTGACATGCCCCGCACTCAAGCTCATAGTGATGTGTGACCAAGGAAAAAGTGGAGGCATGCCCCATTGAAGTCAATGGAGCTCCATTTCCATGGCATTTTATGCATAATAATGGGAAGTTGGAGATTAATAAAGGCCGCCACTCGACTAGCAAGACCCTTGTTAGTTGAACTGTGGTCTTCATTAATCTCCAACATGCCCTTACTAAGCATAAAAATGCCTAGTAGCATTGATTTCAATGGGGTATGCCCCTTGCTCTCTCTGGTCATACATCATTATGTGTCTGAGTGCGGGGCTGTGTCAGAGCTATTGGGAAGTGGAAGGGATCAGCTGGCCACCTCGTAGAGCCCCTTATGACCCCTTCCACAAAAATAATGATTTAAAATAAAATTATTAAAAATAGCTGGAATGACTATCACCAACATCAGCTACCAGAATATGTGAATGGTAGCTGATATACACTAAGCTGGAAAATCTGTTTATGTAGAAATGCATGAATGTACTCAGTGTCCAAGTGGTAAGCAAACCAAATGAAATAAATTAAGCAATAAACATGTAACTAAAGAAATACCTAGTTTTAAGTTTCATCAGGAAAGACATACTGAGATGATAACAGCTTGTTTCAAGACTATCAGATTGTACGATACCAGACTTTAACAGTTGCTCTAAGAAGACACACATAGGCAGTTTTCAAATAAACAGCTGTAATTATTTTTAAAAAAATAAAACAAACTTAAAAAGAAATGTTTGAGAATTTAGTGCTTGTGAATGGTGCCAGTCTGACAGCACTGAAACCTGAAGTCCTCTGTTTATCCACATGCTAGGCACATCACAGACAATCACAGAACAGGCTTCCCCACATTGCCCTGCCAGTGTGTTTCTACCCTGCCATGGTGGGATCACTACATAGGTGAGAAGGTAGTTCAGACTCCATGCCAATTTAATCCTTGGTCTTTCTTAAAGGGGCTACCAATAAGGGTGCCAATTAGTGCCAATTGTGTTGTTGATTTTGTGATGTGGACATCTTCCCACTGGGAACCAGGCTGAGGCCACCACAACTCAATTCACATAGGCCACTGAACAGCTCTCAGGTGATCATTGCTTTGGGTCACTACTGACGTGTTGGATTTGAACCAGTGACCTAGAGGTGAAATGCTCTGTAACCAGCTATTAATCTACTGAGCCATCCAGTTCCCCAAAGAAGGAAAAATAGTTTTGTAGGGAAAAACTGACTACTTTGCAAAGAAAATGGATCCAACAGCACAGAGAAAATCTGGACCACAGCTAAAAATCAGAATGGGCTTCACTTTATGTAATGCTGTCTGTAAAATCTATACAGGACTCTAATAAATAAAACTGCATTTCATTAGTTTCCAGCACTCAGTCTTCTTTCTAAATGTATTTATTCCTAACCATGTACTATAACTCATTGCACCTGGGTGCCAGTGAAAAACTTGGTGGTAATGTCATCTCATGAAGCTGGGGACAGAATAAGCTATGAGGCCAGCTTATCTTGCCCGCTGTTTCACTCAACAAAATTCATGTTGTGTTCTTCACATGCACCCATGCATATTCATGCATGTTTTACATGGCTCCCAATACATTATTGCATTATTGTGTATGTACAGCTACTGGAAATATGTGTGTGTGTAGGGGGGGGGCATTCTCTATGGGCTTTTAGCCTTCTTTTGTCCTAAATTGTTGTATGTACCATACACAGTTTACACTGATGTAATACTAAACCTTATACTAAACTGTTGTACCAGCCTTGTTTTCATATGGCTTGTGGGTAGCTATCAGAAAAATCAAAACTATTAGAGTCAGAATATCCAGTCATTGTAATGGTAGTTTATATGGGTGAATAAGTTACTGTGCTATTGCACCCTACATGAAGAATGTCCCAGGGACTTACCTGTCTGCAGTGCTTGCATTTCTTTAAGTGAATTTACTTCTCGCCACAGCTTTTCAATTTGAGCTTTCAGATCACCATGTTCTCCTAGCAAAGAGAGAATTAGAAATAACTGTAGCTGAACAGAAGTTTGCTATCCTGTGTTTCAGGTGAATGGTTAATAGGTGCATCATGTGGAGAACTACGTTTGTTCATGAGGAGTAGAAAGAGAGAATGTGGCAAGTACCGTACTCTGATTCATTGTGGAATTAGCCTTGTCGGAACTATTCCTATGACATCTCTAAAGACTGCTGTGCCTTACTGACCATCAGATTATGTACTTTTTAAACAAGCCAGAATTTGACTTCAGATGTTACCCCTTACACAACCTGGATGTCAAACCATTTGTTAGAGGAGCTATTCAGAGTTCCTTACCCTTTTAGCAGTTTAAGGGTTAACTATTACACATGTATCATATCAATAAGCAAACATATTTCTTTTCTTCAGGGGATATTTTTATAAACTGCATTTTCAAGTGGCCCAGTAACATGGGGCTTTACATATTAAAAGATGACATCCCCAATCTAGTGCTACTTTTCTCTGAATGTAATTCATAGATTAGACAGCAGTTGTCACCCACTCAGAGCTAACAATTCACATTCCTGTCACTGCTCTTCAAACAAGCTGAGTTCAAAATACAGTAGCTTCAACAGAAGAGTAAGACAGCAGCAAATATTGGCTGGTACAGTACTACTAGCAGTGATTTCTTAGTTTTCGCAGCAGTTTCACTGTGTTTTCATTTTTTTTTTCAGTAACTGAGACTATTTTAACTCTGAATGCATTCTCCTATGAAGCATGAGCTGCAAGAGTTGAAAAATTCCTATACATTAATATTAATTAGCTGAAGTACAACATTATGTATATTAGCTTGAGGCATCTGTATACATAACTGAATTTTAGTATTTTTTGAAGTTAATTAGCTCATATTGGGGTTTTGCAGCTCAGTCCTTTATACAATATAATTAGGGATGTAAGTTTGTCATGGCAGTCATACCGTCATTGATTCCATGACGTTTGATCTTTATTCAGGACTTCCATAACTTTCACTAGTGTCATCAGAATGTAGCAATGATGACAGTGCCACAGCATTTACTACTGTTTACCAATGATTTCATGAACAAACAATGAGTCATTAAAACCTCATCCATGACAAACTTACATCCCTAAATATATAATGCATGGTTGTTTAAAACTGATTAGTGGTATGTCAGTAATAGACAAACAGTAACATTCAGTACATAGCAACACTGTAATTTAAGTTTGGAAGGGACACAAGGTCCATCAAGTTCCTTGCTGGAAAATGCTAATCCCAGGAACCTAGTTCTGGACGTCTGCATGCAAAATATTACATTTTGGTGTGGGCTATCCAAAATAACATTTGAGGATCATTGGTTCTGATAAAATGGTTATACTATTACATAATGATTACCTCTGACTTGTCTTGCTTTGAAAGATTTTTCTGGCTTCGATCTTGATGATTGTCCAGCAGCCTTATCCAGTATTATTAGTAGAGAGGCAAAGATAAAAATCATCATCCTATTTCGAGCCATGTTGTATGCCAGTAGCCCAGAAGGACCTTTGAGGGTTATAAACTTCAGCAAAGTAACATAACAGTTCAATTTGCAGTCACATCTCACCAGAGCTGACAGAGGCCAACTTTACACACAGGCTCTTATTGGTTGGCTGGGCACCTAACAGATGCAGTGTGCTAAATACCCCAACTGTCTGTAGCACAGGGTGTCTTCTGTTCACATACTGCAGTATAAACAGTGTTTTTTCAAAGGTAATTCCTGCCCCCATTCTGACATGTCTGTCTTTACCTTCAAGTTTGTGTCTAAAATACTATCTACATATTTATCTTGAAAGACTTATAAAATCCTTTATTTTTGGTATAATGAAAGATTTTTCTTATAATTTATAAAGTACTCTTGAAACATATCAGATTGAAAACACTGGAAGCTGCATTCCTCTATTAACCCATAGGACTGGTACAACATAGGTGACCACAGTGCCACCTTACATAATGCACAATACTAGGGACATTACAGGCTTTTAAGGTAAACCTGGACACATTTTGATTACCAAGGGAATCTTCCAGGTACTCAGGTAGTAAACTGACTAAGAGATTAACTGTATATAAACTGGTACATGTTTGCATGACGTACTTATTTCATCCCTGCTTGGGAAGTGGAGGGGGAGGTCATGATAGAACTAGCATCCCTTCAGGCCTTAAATTACTATTAATAAAAAAAATCCTTTTCAAGGCTGCTTTGCATATGCAAGCAGACTTCTTGTGGGCACTCAACAGTAGGTTTACCAGGAGGAAGCTGGGAAACTACCCAGTGAATGATGCACCACTTTTGAGTATAACTTTATTGCCACCTGCCTACTCAACGATATCCCAGTACAAACTGTGTGTAAGAAAGACTTTGCTATATTCAATCTCTATTGGCAGGCAAGAGATGCAGTGAATAAAAACTTTGCTGGCAAAGCTTGTGTAAAGGCGTGCATTTTTTTAAAAGTTTATTTATTTATTATTAAAGATCGGAATTACAATCCTTTGTGTCAGGGACTCATTTGCAAAGGCTCCTCATCAAGGAAGTACATACAGAACAGGGCAATACATGTATTACAATTATAATGCAGAGGGTAACACAACCCGGAGTCAAAACATGGTACAAAACTGTGTGCAACTTAAAAAATTCTAGCAGACACATTACAGTAATTCAGCAAAAGTTCATACAGCAGAACAGTTATTAGTAGTAAAGGGCACAGCGTCAGTAAAAAATTAAAACAGGGTAAAGAGGTGGAAAGAAGAGAGGCTGGGGTGGGCTGAGTGAGATTTGGATAGTACTAGGGGACAAGAGAGGGCATGCAGGCTAAAGAAGAGGTCAAGGGCAGTCACAAGAGCTGGCAGAGAGGAGAAACTCTCTAGGTTTGAGTTTAAATGGGCCTAGGTTCTTCTTGGCCGAGATTTCAATGGGTAGTTCATTAAGCCAAAGAGGCACCCTGTGCCAGAAGGCATGTTGCCCCAGGGATGTTTTGCAGAAAGGGAGGGACAGTGGCGCCTTGTAGGAGCCTCTTGTGTCCCTAAGGGTAGGTGCTTGCTGGACGAGGGTACGGAGCCCGGTGGGTGGCAAGTCCATTGGCAACCTTCCTGGTGAGCAGGCAAGTGTGGTATTTCAGCTGGCCCCCAAAGTTGAGCAAATTGGTGAGCTGATAAAGATTGCAGGTGTGAGTCATCCTATCGGACCCTGTAACAAGGCAGCAGGCTCTGTTGAGGGTGACATTTATCCTGCAGAGGGCAGTGTTGTCAGCTGCACCGTAGAAGATAATTCCATAATCCAGAATGGACAGGAATGAGGAGGCACCCACTATGTGGAGGGCTGCAGGGGGCAAGCAATGCTTGTACCTATAAAGCTGCCCAATTCTAGCATTGGCTGCAGATCTAACAAGGTGGATATGCTCTTGGTAGGTGAGGGCAGTGTCCAAGGTGACACCCAGATACTTGAAAGAGGTCACTTGTTCTAGGGGGAGCTGTTGACTGTTAAAAAGTTGCAGAGGGATATCTCTATATTTGTTTTGGTGGTTGGGGAAAACCATAGCCTTGCTTTTTTTGTAATTTAGTACAAGTTTATTGGTATGGAACCAGGCTTCAGTTTCTGAAAAGAGACTCTGGAGGGCACATTGAAGCGGGTGGGTCAGGATGACTGCTAACAATTACAGCATCATCCACATAAAGGAGTAAATGACCAGAGCATGCCTTGGAGAGGAAGTTTAAAAAAAGGCTAAAGAGAAGCGACCCCAGGATGAATCCCTGGGGGATGCCTGATCGAACCAACAAGCAGTCAGATAAAATGTTGCTGATTTTGACTCATTGCGATCTCCCACTAAGGTAGCTTTTGAACCAGGAGATAGGTTCATTAGCCAGACCTAACAAGGCGAGGAAGTCTATAAGAAGAGAATGATTAACTGTATCAAACGCCTTAGTCAGGTCTATGTAAACAGACATGAGTAAGTGTCCATTATCAAGGGCTTTGTGTATGGAGGTAGTGTATTCCAGCAGCACTGTTGTTGTACTGTGCCCCTTTCGGAAGCCATGCTGTTCCTTACAGAGGAGGTTATATTTTGTCAGGTAGTCAGTAAGCTGGTCAGAGACAATTTTTTCCAGGGCCTTGGGGGGGGGGAGAATGGATATTGGACGGTTATTATTCGGGGTAGTGCAGTCTCCCCCTTTGAGGACAGGCATGATAACACCCACCTTCCAGTGGGAAGGGAACTGGCCAGGGCAGAGGAAGAGGTACAGAATTTTAGTTAAGGGAATGAGTACAACATCTGTGTAGCTGGGCAAAGTATTCCAGACTTCACCCAACTTTGTGTGACAAACGTTCTTATTTTATTAAAGATATTTTAAATTCTTTTAACCATACCCACTTACAAGGCAATGTATCCCACCCTCCTTCCCCACCCTAATCATCCATGAATATCCCCCCTTCCCCCAAACCCTTGTAGCACCCCACCCTTGTCCCCTCCCCAGTCCCAGGCAAAGTACTTATAATGAAATAACATTTATATTTTGATCGCCGACAGGGATTACCTCCAAGTCAACTTCTTTCGTAATCACCCCTCATAGCACTCCTTCACCTTCTCCACACCCCTGACCTAAGCAAAGTTCCTTAACTGAAATTTAAATCCTAATTTCAGGCAGGCACTTTGTATAAGTTAACTTCCTTCTCATCCTACCACCTCTATCCACTGTCTATAAAGCCAACCACCCTCCTTCCATGCCCACATACCTACCAATAATTCTGATAGCGGGGAACCTACGCAGTCTTCCCTCCACCTTGCCTGGCAACTGTCAACTGAATGTAACCAGGCATGCATTTTATTGTAATCACCTGACTGGCTCATGCTGGAGCAAATCAAGTGATTACTGAGTAACTCCCCTGCATGCCTGCCTAATGCAGCGCCTTGCGGCTGTCACAGCCAACCTTCTCCAACATCCTCCGGCTCCAAAAGGACTTCTGGTACTTTCTGGGGGACCAGATAGACACTGCCAAAGTGGGGGAGAATGGAATATGTCTTTGGTACTGAGGGAGCATGCCTGTTGTTACTGTGGCTCCTAGCCATGCTTTCGGGGGCCGCCCATTGCTCTGGATGGAGAGTGCATTGATGCTCATGATGGTAGGTGATTCCCTATGTAAGCCCCCCAACTCTGTTGGGCTTACCTGGAGTCACCTCCTGCTTTCCCCCATAGTCCTCCCCACCACCATTGCAAGGTTCTGTTGAGCCCCTGACTCTCCATCTGGCCCCTGATGTGTTTTTCCTTTTGAATGGGGGGGCTGGAGGAGTGAAGACATGGAACTGCCACACTGCAGTTGCATGAACATGTGAGCCAGTGGTCCACACATGCACATAAGCACAGTTAAATTTTCTTGCCACCATTGCAGCAAAGCTATAGCGTCTCCAGTGCTTCCAGGCCCCAAAATGGGCAAAATGTGGTCCAGAGACATGGAGAAGGCACCTAAGAAACTATAAAACTGTTTGTTTAAAGAGAGCCTTTAGGCACTATGGAATAGTGCCATAAATATTAATGAGGCTGGGGTATACATATTAATGAGCCTGCCAGCTTCCCAGGGACTGCTCAAAACATTGGCAACGACAGGCAGGAGAAAGTATTCTAAAATGTAATTTTGCAATTGATGACTGGGAAAAGGGATGTTTAAAGGACTGTGAGGCAGATGTTTATAAAACCCAAACTGTTTGACTGCAAGGGACTTTACAAGTTTGGGACTATAAAGGGACTGTATATACTGCAGCCATACTTGTTGCCCTTAACCTCTGCTACAGCCAATCAGGAGCAAAGATGTTGCAGAGGGTTCTTGGGACTAGAAAAATGACTTGTAAGAGAGAACGGCAAGGGTATTTCGTGGGGCCCAAATAGTAGCCAATAGGGCATCAAGTGAAGTGCATGAATATTAATTTGTTCAGTGGGACATCTCCAGCAGCCAATCAGAACAGGGACTAAAAAACAGATGAAAAAGGACAGTTTGCCTGCCAAAGTGGAATTCCTGAGTGATCAGCCAGAGAATGCAGAGGGAAGACAGACTGTGGTGGGCTTGCTAACCCTAAAGGCCTGCTTGTTTGCCCAAAGGCCTTGTTTGGCCCCGGTATTGGACAAGCTACAGAATGCCTGGAGAAGCACATAGTCCCTGGGAAAGGAACTGGACTGTGTGAGAGGTTCCCAGGGTGAGATTTGAACCTGCGGCTGAGTGAACTTACTGCTGAGAAGTTGGAAGCTGCTGCTGAGATTTGAACCTGCGGCTGTGTTAAGAAAGTTTAAACTCCACAGCTAGTGTGGGAGACTGTTGGGATCTGCTGTCAGAAAGAGAGAGACTGACTGCCATGCAGTACAGAAAGAGCCAGCAGAGTTTGGCAGCTGGAAAGCAGAAACTGTAAAGATCACAACCTACTGACACAGTGTCTGCTATGGAAAGTAAAGTGACCTGCAAGCTGTGTTCCCCCTCAGTGGGGTAAGTGCATTAGAGACTGCTTCTGCTGCAATCTGGAGTAACTGTCTGTGTTGGAAATAGAGGCCCAGTCAAATTTCCCAGTTCCTGGGCTGTATCGGAGAAAAGTGTGCACCAGCCATCAATCTGGGGAGCCACCAACCTGCTCTGTACCCAGACCGAAGAGGAGACCACCGGAGAGAAAGACATCAAGAGGTCTGCCAGCTGAACACTGCATGTAAAGGCCCCTGGGATGAAGACTGGAAAGTCCTGGCAGGTGAAGACCAGCTTTCATCATTTCTTCAGCAACTTCTACTGTGGTGCACCCACAACTGCTGATACTATCATACCTCTCAACTGGCCCTGATTTTCAGTGATGTCCCTGATTTGGCCTCAAAATTTTCCGCTGTCCCTTGTAAAATTTGTGTTTTTGTGACAGAAGGGTGAGGACTAAAAGTGCAAAATAATATTAAACATTAAAGTTACAGACTTGTTCTTCTTCAGAAAATGCATCTTAAGGCAAATCCCTTTATTCTATCACCTTTTTGAGTGAGTAGTACCAGGTTTTAAGATGTGTCCCTGATTTGGGGTCATTGTCCATGATTTTTTTAAGCCTTGTCCCTGATTCATGAGGCAAGAGGTTGAGAGGTATGGATACTATCACGTGAACCATGTTTCTACCACCCCCTTTGAACTTCCGAACTGTAAGTACCCTGGGCTGGAGCTTTGGCGAAGTCTTTATTTAGCAAGCTAGCTAGTCAGAGAAGTAAGGTGATTACACCCTGGGCAGGACTGCGCTAAAATCAAAGCTACACCAGGCTAGAAAGTTAAAGTGTTTGCATCTGGTAAAAGTTAGTTGGGGCGCAACGTAAGATCCCCAGCATCTTCTTCATGGCGGTGTGATACCCACCCAGGGGATTTTATAGACATTGTGGGCAGCTACCACTGGGAAACCAGGTGCACCCATAGGTGGGAGGTGGGGATTGTGAGGGGTAAAAGTGTTTTAACAGTTGTATTTTTTTCCATTTTTCTCCCCTTCCCCCAAAATAAAACTGTTAATTGTTAATGTTGCAGTCTGGTACTATGACTCATTATGAGAAAGTGGAATTGTTGTTGTGTGGGGAAAGTATAGTGGGGCAGTTACTATATTTTCATGGGTTGTGTTAACCTGCAATTTATCTACAAGTATTCCTCAGCACTACCTGCCCCGTACCACTTGCCCGGAGTAGAACCTAGACAGGCCCCCTTGAGGTGTGTCCAGTGAAGACCTGAGGGCCCTGAAACAGCTGAGGTGAGTCTAAAAGGGGCTGTTACACCTGGTTTCATGTTAAAATCCAATCAGACAGTAATGTACATCCACATTGACAAACTGTGGGGGAAAATAAATAAAATAAGGGCAGGAGCCTTCAAAAATAACATTGCTGGAGCCACTGCTACTTGCATACATAAAGACTGTCTTGTCAACCCCTGACCTTGCCACAACCACTCAAAGGTTAGAGATCTCAGTCTTCACCAGCAAAAGATTCTGAGATGATGTCAGTACAGGTTGCTTGGTGCCCTTTCAGATAGTCGATTGGGTATCCAGTGTGAGCCTAAGAGACTGAAAAGAATAATTGACAGCCCCCTGGACCAACTGGAAGCTGCCCTGACCTCATGAAACTCTGAGGGCAGTTCCAGATCAAGTCAGCCAGCAGTTTGCTGAGAGATAAGCCAGAACTGGTAGCTGGAGCCACTTGAAGAGATCTGCTTGGGGCTTCTACAACCAAAACTCAGGAGGTGTTGTGAGGGTTTCTACGATCTAAAAGGGATGGATTTATAAAAGTTCTGTTTTCTGTCCGTGTCAGCACAACCTTTGCAGAGAGAAAGAAGAGAGACTCTTCCTGCCTTTGGAGAAAAGGAGGTAAAAGCATTATAATCCAACACTAGGGCCACAGATGCCAGCCTACAGTGTGGTAGAAACTGTGTGTGCTGATGATCATCAAAGCCAGCATCGAGACTGCAGACAGTCTAAGGGAACTGACTGGTTAGTGCTACAGCTAGGCACTAGCTAGTATCTCATAGAAACATAGAATCAGTCGGCAGAGAAGGAACATATGGCCCACCTTGTCTGCCCATTTACCTACTCACTGCTGCACCCCCAGATCCTATTTGATCTGCTGCTGTCCTGCTCTGCACATCTCCAGGGTACTCTTACATCTATCCCATGCGCTATTGAACCCCTGTATTGTTTTTGGCCCCACCACTTCTGCTGGAAGGCTTTTCCATGGCCCAACCACCCTTTCAATGAAAAAGTACTTCCTAACATTACCCCTGAGCCTTCCACCCTTCAGCCTCGTGTCATGCCCCCTTGTTCTTGTGCAGAGTTTTCTCTGGAATATATTTTCCACCTGTACCATTTATTCCCCTAAGGTACCTGAAAGTCTCTATCATATTTCCCCTTTCCCTTCTTTCCTCCATTGAATAGATATTAAGGAACTTAAGTCTTTCCTCATAGGGCTTCTTGTGCAGTCTATGTACCATCCTCGTTGCCCTTCTCTGGACTGCCGCTATTTTGTCAATGTCCTTCCAGAGATGTGGTCTCCAGAACTGGACACAGTACTCCAGCTGAGGCCTGACCAGTGATCTGTACAGTGGCATCACCATCTCTTTCCTCCTGCTTGTTATGCCCCTCCCTATGCGCCCCAACATTCTGTTTGCTCTTCCCACCACCTTTTCACACCATTTGGTGACCTTCAGGTCATCAGATATGATAACCCCCAGGTCTCTCTCTCCTGACTTGTTGTGGTCAGAATTTCCCCACCCATCCTATACTCCTCTCTTGGATTCCTGTGATCCAGGTGCATGATCTTACACTTTTTAGCATTGAAACTCAACTGCCAGACACCTGACCACTCCTCTGATAGGCTTAGGTCCTTTCTCATTTTTTCCACCCCCTCCGGCGTATCCACTGTGTTGCAGATCTTGGTGTCATCTGCGAAGAGGCACACCTTTCCCTCCAGATGCTCTGCCATGTCGCTAATGAAGACATTGAATAGGACTGGCACCAGCTCCGACACCTGTGGCACCCCACTGGTCACCTCCCTCCCTCTCCTCAGATTTCATGCCATTTACCACGGCCCTCTGAGTCCTATCCCTTAGCCAGTTCCCAACCCACTTTACCACTATAGGACCCACTCCCAGGCTCCCCAGTTTATTTAGCAATCTCCTGTGTGGAACGGTGTCAAAGGCCTTGTTGAAATCCAGGTAAGCCACATCCACCTCCCCTCTGTGAACTACCACCCTGGTTATCCACTCAAAGAAATCTATAGGATTCGTCTGACAGGACCTTTCTGCTGTGAATCCATGCTGCTTTGGATCCTGTTCCCCACTGTCCTTCAGAAACTTCACAATTCTCTCCATAAGTAAGAACTCCATTAGTTTCCCACTACTGAGGTCAGGATTACAGGCCTGTAATTGCCTGCCTCCTCTCTGCTTCCACTCTTGTGGAGAGGAACCACATCTGCCCTCTTCCAGTCCTCAGGTACCTCCCCCATCTCTAGTGATGCATTGAAAAGGGCAGTCAGTGGTTCTGCCAGCACTTCCCTGAGTTCCTTTAGTACTATGGGATGGGTTCCATCTGGTCCCATTGCCTTATCTGCTTTTTTTTTCCCGAGTTCTTCTAGGACACTTTCCACAGTGAATGGTCTGGTGTCTACCTCCCTCCCCTGAATGCCCCTCTTAATGAGTCTCAGTTCCTCACCCTCCCCCTCCTTGGTGAATACTGAGCAAAAGTGCTTGATCAGTATCTCAGCCTTTTCTAGGTCGTCCTCCACCCTTTCTCCTCCTTCCTTCTTCAGCCTAACAATCCCATTTCTGGTCTTTTTCCTCTTACTTATGTTTCTGAAGAAGGTCTTGTTCCCTTTCTTAATAGCCTGGGCTATACCTTCCTCTGTCTGTGCTTTAGCTCTTCTAATTATTTTCCCAGATTCAATCTGCTTCTCCAGATATTGTTCTCTGTCGCATCCTTTTCTGTTTCCTTGTATCTTCTGAAGGATCTTTTCTTCTCCCTTACTTTCTCGGCCACTACCTTCGAAAACCATAATGGCCTTTTCTTTCTTTTACTCTTGCTATGCATTTTGACACAGTGACCTGTTACTTCTATTATGACTCTTTTGAATCTAGACCACTGTTTTTCCACATCTCCCCCTGTACCTTCCACTACTAGGGCTCTTTTGAGATTTCTACCCATCTCCTTAAAATAGCCTTCCTGAAATCTAGGACTTTTATCCTTCTATGGCTTGCCTCCTCCACTGTGGTTACCTGAAACCATATTGTCCTGTGGTCGCTGGTACCAAGGGGACTGCCCACCAGCACATCTGTGATCCTGTCCCCATTGGTCAAGACCAAATTCAATATAGCCTCCTTGTAGGTTGGTTCTGCTACAAGCTGTCTTAAGTTTTGCCCCATTCAGGGCAGTCATGAAGTCCCTGCCTCTTGTTGTACTCATAATCTGAGTGTTCCAATGTACCTAAGGCAGGTTGAAGTCACCCATTAGTAGCAGTTCCCCTTTGGCTACCATTTTGTTGATGGTTTCCATAAGAGCTTCATCTGATTCCTCCCCCTGTGCTGGAGGCCTGTAAATAACTCCTGTGCAAATGGCTGTCCTTTTTACCACCTCCAGGGTGACCCACAGTGCCTCTGCTCTTTCTTGTAACCCTTGAGCCTCTGTTGCTTTAATCCCGTTCTTCACATACATAGCTACCCCCCTCCTCTTCTCCCTTCCCTATCCTTCCTAAGAAGTGTGTATCCTGGTATGGCTATATCCTAGTCATGGTTCCCTTTGTAGCATGTTTCTGTAATGACTACTATGTCCAGGTTGGCATCTTCCATTAGTGCCATTAGGTCTGGGAATTTGTTCCCCAGACTGCGGGCATTTGTGCACATTACTTTTCAGCTTGTGTGCCCACCCTCCTTTTCCCTTTTTTCAGCCCTGTGACGTTTTTGGGTTCCATCTTCTATCCTTCCCACAATTGCATCTAATTTATTTATCGGGTTTGATTGTGCCCTTGTACTAATTGGATTCTCCTTTTTTTCAGATATGTTATGTGGGGGGGCTACCTTTATCCCCCCCGACTGTTTTTGCCTCCCCCCTTGGCTAGTTTAAATGCTCATGGAGGAAGCATTTGAACTTTTCAGTGAGGACACCTTTGCCCCGCCCCCGATAGATGTGGCCACCTGGTGAATATAGTCCTTCATCCCTCCAGGTGATCCCAGTCCTCAAAAGTCATACCCTTCCTCTCCCATTTCTTCAGCCATGTGTTGATTTCCATGGTGCGGATGTCTCACCCTCTCCCTTGCCATGGACAGGTAGCACCTCCGAGAATATAACAGAGTATGCTACTTGCCCAAGATACTACCCCAGTTCCCTAAATTCCTCCTGCACTTTTCCTAAGTCAGTCCCCTCACCTGCCAGGTCATTTGTCACGATGTGGACAATGACATCCAGCTCCTCCCTCCTTGTCACTGCCCTAGCAATCCCTAGGATCTATCTGCCCTCCCTTCAAACTGCACCACCAGGCAGGCACAACCCCTCCCTCTCCCTGTTGCTGCCAGCTCCCAGCTCTATCCCTCTAATGATGGAGTGTCCGAACAGGATTTGTTTCCTCCTGTTGTGTGTTCTCTTTCACTTTTCCCTCAGGGCTCCATCATGGATGACCCGCTCATCCCCCTTAGTGTCCACTTCTGGAGATGCATTGTGATCGTCCTGCTCTGCCAAGATGGCATATGAGTTTTGAAGTAGCACTGGCTGGGGTATGTGCCTCCATCTTGCCTCCCTCACCCTCCCTGAGCCCACCATAGTCCATCCATCCCTCCTTACTGGCATCCTCAGAGGGAGTGGTGGCAGACGTGGTGGACCCTGTGTGGGGGGAAGGTTACCCAGATCCTCGCTAACTCTGCTCGGAGTCCTGCAACCTCCGCCCTCAACACAGAGAGGTGCTTGCAGATAGGGCAGCACTGCAGTGTTCAGAAGGTCCTCCTGAACACCGCTGCCCCACAACCACTGCATTGTATGACGCCCATCATTTTCATACACTAGGGTTTGCAGCCTAGACATAGGTGTGTGATGTGTGACCCTGGTTCTGAGACTGGTCTGACCAGTGGAGAACAAGAAAAGAGGAGCCAGAAAGATCCAGATGACTGCTGAAATAGAAAGCCTGATTCTAGCCCAGAGGCACCTGAGACCTTCCCAACTGATCTGATCACCAAAAACAACTGACCATCTGATAAACCACCTGAGAGACCTACACGTGCAGAGATGGAGGAAGAGGAGCCCATGTTGTGTGTGAAGCTGGTAACACCAGAATCGTTGAGTACTCTCAGGGACTTCCCTGCAATTGGGAATTGTACACAGTTTGCCACAAAATCTTCAGATTTGGTCAACGGGCCAGGAACTGCAAGTACATCACTTTGCAGGTGCCATTTAAGCAACTGCATAGCCTTTGGAGTTTGGGTTTAAAAGTGTTTTGTTTAAAGTGCAACACCACCAGTCAGTCAACCAGCTGCAAAGACAATGAGCCTGCACTCTTTCCATGGCTGGGTGCCTATTAAAGCATCAGGACCTCTCTAAAAGGTTTAAAAGGTTAACACTGGTACCAGTGGTGAGAGGGTGGTGTCCCCAGTACAGGTGCACAACTGTGACAAAAAAAGGTTTACAGCATCTGTACTTTCACTGTGTGGTGGTGGTGCACATTACTGAAAGTGTGTTGTATAGGCCAAGACTTGTTGGGCAACTAATTTTGGCTCTGGTGTCAACAGGTTCATGAGTTTTCTGCAAAAAACAACTTTGGGTCCCTATCCACTAGCGAATGTTCCCCAGTAAATATTTTGTTCTATTTGAATTTTGACTCATGAGCATATTATTAGTAGAGGGTCAGTAATCGCATTTTTGTTGAAAGTGAGGTTGCACTGTTGATTTTAATGTGTGGGGAAATACTGTGAGGAGGTACTGCATCCCAAGGGGTAGTACCATGCTTACACCAGACCCACTTAAACCTAATCTCTGGGTGGAGGCACTGTGCAATTTAAAACTATCTGGAAACAAACCCCTCAATAAGGAGTTCAATGATCCAGGTCAGCCTTGTTTGTGCCTACAAGGCAGGGGTAGTAACCACAACATTGGCAACTTGGTTACAACAACAGGAGAGCACAGCACGTTCCATTCATGCGATCCTATAGCAATTACTTAATTGGCTCCAGTACCAGCCAGTTAAGTGACTACTATAGAGAATGTGTCTGGTAGCATTCAGTAGATTGTGGCCTGTTGAGGTAAAGGGAGAGAAGTGCCAGTCAACCATTGTGGGACTGATTGCTTTTGTTTGTGGATGAATAGGAGTGGGAGGAGGGTGATGTAGGTTTCAGAGGGTGGTGGTAGAGGTGGGTGTATCTGCTTTGACTGGATCTGGTGGGGGGAGGGTGGGTTTTACAAATGGTGGGTTGTGGGGTGGGATAGGAAGGAAGTTAACTGGGAGGAGGTGCCTGCATGAAATAAGGATATAAATTTTATTATAAGTACTTCACCTGGGACTGGGGGAGAGGAGTAAGGTGCTGGGTTCTACATTGGTGGAGGGAAGGGGAGATGGGGTGTATACATGAATGATCGGTTTAGAGAGAGGAGGGTAGAAAACACTGATCCCTGATGAAGTGATTTAATATCATGAAGTGTCGGGATGATCATCCTGCCACCTCTGCACTTTTCGGTACCAGTTTCAGTAAGATGCTTTGAAAAAAGCAGCAGCATAAGATGTTGTTTCTAATGTTGCCCTGCATTTTACCACCAAGTGAGTGTTGAAATCATTTAAGACCTTTGAAATAACAAGGCTCTGCTGGACACTAGTCCAAAGTCTCAAATGTTTTAAAATGCTGCAGTCCAATGAACTAATGCAAGCGCTGGAAGAGAACTTTCTTTGTGTGCAAAAATAAATCATAAACTTGATGTCTGTCTCTGTTGTGGTGTATAGTGCTCCATTTGTTTGAGTGGTATAGAGAAACATGGAAACACAGAATTTGCTGGCAGAAAAGGACTGCTTGACCCACCCAGTCTGCCCAGTTGTTTCCCTACCTATTATTTCACAGCAGACCCTAACTGGTCTCCAGCAACCCTTCCCCTTATTTATTTACTAGTAATCCCTTGTGTCTGTCCCATGCATGTTTGAAACCTCACAGCTTTGATGTGTCTGTATCTTGTATTTAGCACCATAGCACTGTTTCCTGGTGCTCACACTCCTTGCACTTTGCTATGTTTGACGCCTTCCACAGTTTTTGTCCCTAGTACCTCTTGTGGCAGGCTGTTCCAGGCATCCACCACTCTTTCAGTGAAGTAGCATTTCCTCGCATCCTTCTTAAATGTCACCTCTTCTAGCTTTGTTGCATGCTTACTTGTTCTGTTCCATGTTTTTTATTTGAAACAGGCTCCCCACTTACCTGTATACCTCATTGACTCCTGTGAGGTACTTTAACTCGTTATCATGTCCCCTCTCTCCCTTCTCTCTTCCATGGTGTACATATTGAGATCCCTCAATCTCTAATCATACAGTTTGTCATGCAACCCATGTACCATTTTAGTTGCCCTCATCTGGAATGCCTGTACCCTGTCCCTGTCTTTTCTGACCTGTGACCTCTAAAACTAGACACAATATTCCAGGTGTGGTCTCACCAATGAGCTATAGGTGATAAATATCACCTTACTCCTTCTTCTTGTGATACCGCTCCCTATGTACCCCAGCATTCAACTGGCCCTATCCTCTGTCTTGTTAAACTGCCCTGTGACTTTGAGGTCATGAGATATTATAACCCCTTGATACCTTTCCTTCTTAGTGACTGACAGTAACCCCCCCCCCATTTTGTACTGAGCTCTTGAATTTCTATGCCCCAGGTGCATGATTTTGCACTTTCTAACATTGAACCCCAGCTGCCATACCCTTAACCATTCCTCAAGTTTTCTAAGGTCCCTTCTCAGTTTATCCACCCCTCCTGAGTATCCACCCTGCTGCAGATCTTGATGTCATATGCAAAAAGCCATACCTTCCATTCAGGTTCTTCTGAGATTCTACTTATGAAGATGGTGAACAGGGCTGGCCCCAATATTGAACCCTGTGGCACCCCACTCATCACTCTCCTGTCATGAAAGTGAGTGCCATTTCTTCTGCTGACTATCCATAAACCAGTTTTTTACCCAATGTACATCTTTGTCTCCCAACCCTAGACAATCCAACGTCTTAATTAGTCTCCTATGTGGTACCGTGTCAAAGGTTTTGCTGAAGTCCAAATTGGCCACATCTACTGCTCTTTTCTGATCTATTTCGCTGCTCACCCAGTCAAAGAAGTCGATCAGATTTGTCTGACATGGCCTCCTCCTTGTAAATCCATGCTGTCTTTTGTCCTGCAACCCCCTAGATTCAATATATTCCTCTAGCCATTCTTTTAACAGGGTTTCCATTAATTTTCCCACCACTGATGTGAGGCCGACTGGTCTATAGTTGCTAGCCTCCTCCTCCCTGTTGCCTGCTTTTATGGAGTGGAACTACATCAGCTCTCCTCAAGTCGCCCGGAACCTCTGCTATTTCCAGTGATATGTTAAATAAGACTGCCAGTGGTGCAGCAAACTCCTCCTTGAGTTCCCTTGTCCATTTTCAGGTTTGCAAGTTCCTTCAAGGCTCTTTCTTCTGTTGGTAGAGTTGTGTTTACCTCCTCCCCATTCTGAGTTCTTGCTGCTCCTGGTTGGTCTGCCCCGTCCCCCTCCACTGTGAAGACTAAACATAAATATCTATATATAAATGTAAATATAGCACACATATAGAATAGTGAAGGAAACATTGCCTAGTGGGGGGAGGTGGTTAAATGACTTTTAAAAAGCCTTTCTTTTTGTAAAGAAAACCTATGCACAGTGTCACTTCACCAGCAAAGCATCACTGGTGAAGCACTATGCATCGTGGCACCAGTGAAGTGTCACTGTGCGTCATCTTTGCATGGTGAAGTGGGCACTTTCTGAGGTTAAGAACTCCATGATGTACCAATATGCATAGTGCAAAGTCATGAAACTTCATGAAGAAATTCACAAAGAGAAATTTTCTAACTTCACACGTCTCCAACCAGAAGACAGTGTTGGGCAGTTTAGTGGAGGGTATGGGTTAGAGAATGTGAAAACTGGTAACTGATTCGACTTTGATTCAGAAACCCTGTCTTCAGTTTGACCTCAACACTTAAAGAGACTTTGGGGCCTTGGTATTATGGTTTAGCAGGCTACAAATAGGGGGAACTAACACCCCTTCATGACCCCACCCCACACCCCCTTCAGTCAATCTTCCACTCTCACCTGGCCTTCCAGTCAGATAAAAAAAAAAACAGTCAGCCACTGGCACAGTGCCAGGAGCCAGATTTATTTTTTTATTTTTTTTTATAAAACGAATTGTCTGGGAAGGGTGGAGGAGGGTAAGAAAACAACAGGGTGGGCGAAGAGGAGGTCATGGGACTAGTCTTGCCCACTTGGAAAGGTCAGTTGTTTTTTAGTAACCAGCAAAGGGTTGAAGTGATCCTAGTGTAGCCCAAAAATTCTGCTAGGCCAAATCATTTAATTTCATTTTTCCTTATTTCTTTTGTTCACTGGGTAAGCAAGCTGGCACTTATATTCCGTTTTCAGAACTGACCCAGGGTCAATAACATACATTACAATCCAGATGAAAAGACTCTTATTTAACAGACACCAAGTACACAAAGCAAATCATATAAAACAGGTGCTTTTGTGTATGATATGAAAGCATGTTTATAAAGCCATATTAGTAATTTGAGTCTCAGTTAAAGATTTGAAATGGTATGGAATGGTATTCCAAATAGTGGAATCACAAAAAGCAACAGAGCATTGACCCACCAATGTATGAGTAGAAAGTACCTGCAGATTGCTGGAATCAGAAGATCTGGATCATAATTACTTTTCTAAAATGAAAGTTGATCTACTAAGTACTAGGAGATCCTGGGCCAGATTCACAAAGCCCCTGAAAAATCTCGCAGCTGTGGGAAAAACCTGGTGCAAGTAGGTTGCTATTTGCGGAGCCACAGCTTTTCCCGCAGATGAGGTATTCACAAAGGTTTAGCTGGTTCATGACTGGCCCCACCATTTATGGAAGCTTGCGGGTGTTTTTTCTCCACAGCTGTGGAAGAATGTTATGGCTAGTAGGACCAGGTATAACATTCTGCAGCTGTGGGGAACTGTGAATACAAATCTTTGCAGCTGCGGAGATTTCAGTCTGCAACTGGAGTTGTGGAGTGGGACTTAGTCCCATTTCATTTTGTGAATCTAGCCCCATTTTCAGCAACTTGCAAATAAATTAAGACTAAATTTAAAATTCAGCTCCACAGGAAGCCAATTAAGCTGGGACAAAACAAATTCAATGATGGGCCCAGCGAGACTCCAGCAAGGTAAATTTCCCTCTCTTGATAAACAATATTGATTTCTATGGTAGAATTGAGGCAGAAGCCAAATAAGTAGTAATATCATCATAATAAAATATGTGGAATAAATTGTGATTTGCAATAGCCATTTGTGTTTCTTTGGTCAAATAATTTCTTATCATGTACAAGAATCAAAGGTAAAAGTGCCAAATTGTAGCCTATTCACCGATTACAAATTTGGCATACACTTCTCTTTAGTGGTGGGCATGGAGGGAGTCAACACTGGAGACAGCCACAAGGCAAGGCATAGAGGCAACACCGATGGTGGCAGCAAAGTCAGTCAGCTCTGCGATAGATGCCAGCAAATTGTTAGTGAGGTTGGCTCTTCATCAACAATTTATAGTGCAAACTTCCTTTGGTGTTTTAATTTTCTCTTCAAAAAGTTTCCCTTTCCTTCACCCATTTCAAGCACCCCATACAATACTTCTCCCCCTACCCATTCCTACTCATTTTGAATATAACATAATACCCCTTCCTGCACCCACTTGTAGAACCCATGCCACTTCCACTCTCCTCACCCTCCTTCCAGCTCCAGTAAAAAAGAATTATCCTCCCTACCCACTCAGAACACCTAATCCCAACATCTTCGCCAAGACACCATGGCTAAATTATACACGTCCCACCTACCTACTGGAGCTCCCATCCACCCTTCACCCAATGCCACCCCAATAAAAAGTATATTGCCAAAAAGTGCGGCAGGACTGGCACAGAATCTCCTCTCACCACCTTGGCCATCTGCTGTTGGAATGAATGGGAGGTGGCATACACTAATAATCAGCTGCTTTTAGTATAAGCACATGCTGTCTCCTAGTCATTTATATGGTGGCTGGCCAATGTGGTGAGAGCAGTATGTATGTCAGTTGTTGTCCCTAGTGTAACCCCCCTTGGGGTTAGAGCATTAAGATAGTTTACAGGGTTGTGCACCATTAGGTTTTAGGTAGGATTTCCTCAGCCTAGGCTATAATGGGTTAACATTTTTACCTCCAGGGGCTGCTGTAATTGGGAGTATAGGCCTTGCTAGCTGGTGTGGGAGTGCACAGATAGGAAGGTGTAAGTTGGTGGTGTGAGGAGCAGGAGCGATTGCTCACTCATGAAGTTCACTCTTTTGATTCTTGGGAATTGGAAAAGCTGATAGCTAGCTCCTGATGTGGCAGGGGCCACATTCAAGGTTTCCTGGCAGAGGGATATCTGTCTTATGTCTTAATATGCCACAGAGTGAGTAGTCACAAAGGAGAATCAAACCTGAGTCCCATGCAAGAGACAGAGCAGAGAGAGAGAGAGAGAGAGAGAGAGAGAGAGAGAGAGAGAGAGAAAATGGACTGCATCAGTGGGAAGTTGCCATGCAGGGAGAGAGTCACTAGATGGTCCAGAGGAGCCAGTCAGTATCAATTGGGTTCCCAGGCCTGAAGGGAATATATAGGGTCAGGGATCCAAGGACCGAGCATTGGGAGAGATGGTGAGCTTAGACACCCATGGAGAAGTGTTTCCCATAGTGCCAGGGGGCTTTTGCCCAGGAGTATGCCATGGGATGAGGGGATCAGCTGCCCCATAGGTGTGTGGTTAGCAAGTTCTGAGTAGTTTGGGAGCAATCAAGTTTCAGTTTGTTATAGTCTGGAGGTGTGGGCAGTTAGCAGAGAATTGTGCCTACATTGCTTATGAATGTGCATGCTGCCTAAATTAAAAGTTTCATCTGTCAAACGCCCCTCAGTATAGACACTGAATCAAATGCCCATGTATAGACAAACTCAGTGCCATATATAGGAACTGTGGATGCAGACCATTGCCAGACCACCATGCAATTCTCCAGATAATGATCCTTCTAATCATAGACTATGGTGATGTTGTCTATAGAGCCACCCCCAAAACTTTCTTAGCCAGATTGGACACTCTTTTCCACTCTTTCGGTTGCTTTGCTTTTAGCTGCCAACCTTGCACTCGCCACTGTTCATTGTATCAACCTCTAGACCTCCCATCTCTTGAGGATAGATGCCTAGCCCACTGTGCCAGCTTCCTTGGTGAAGTCTGGTTTGGCTCTCTTCCCTCCTGCTTCTCATTCTGTCTCCCCTCCCCCCCCTTACTCCTCTGTCTCTGTCTCACTCTCTCTCTCTCTCTCTCTCTCTCTCTATCTCTCTCTATCAGAGTATTGATGCTCGTATCCTTGCTATCCCCTCCAGATCTACCTCTGCTGGCCAGGCAGCTTTCCTCCCATGGCTTCCCCAAACTCTGGAATGCCCTTCCCTCCTCCATCAGAAATGCTCCTTCCCCTTGTGCCCTCTCATCCCTCCCTCATAACTTCATCTCCCCTACCTGCTCCTGCTCCTAATATACCTCTCACTAGTCCACTTCCTATTTTTTACTCTTACAATACCCTATTTCCCTTATGCCCTGTGCCTTGTATTTTATTGTAACTTAATTTTCTTGTTCTGAGAATCAGGTTTGTATCTGTCACCTGAAAGTACTTTATATTTCTATACCTGCTATTCAGGCTTCACTGGCATGCAATGTATTATCATTGTACCTCTGACATGTATTGTGTTGTCCCTATCCCCTTTACCACAGGATGCATCTGGAAATTGGCATTCCCTGCTCAGTATGTCTTCCTGGTGAAACCTTTAAATAAATAAATGATGCAAGACCAAATACACCCAAGAATATTGTGGGAGCTTAGAAAGGAACTAGCAGCCCAACTGGCGGAACTCTTCAACAAATCACTGGAGTGCAGGGAGGTCCCTGAAGACTGGAAAAGGGCTATAGTACTGTACTGCACAACAGTGGCAATAGGGAAGAAGCAGGAAACTATTTCCCCATCAGCCTCACCTCACTAGTAGGGAATCTAATGGAATCCCTACTAAAGGAGAAGATAGTGGCATTCTTAGAAAAGAGTGGACAGGTGGACCCAAAGCAACATGGCTTCATGGCAGGAAGGTCCTGCTGGGCTAACCTAATCAGATTCTTTGACTGGGTCACTAAAACAATGGACCATGTGGGTGCGGTGGACATGGTGTACCTGGACTTCAGCAAGGCCTTTGACTCCATTACACACAGGAGGCTAATAAACAAGACAGAGCACACGGGCATTGGGCCAAAAATTATAAACTGGATCCAAAATTGGCTCAACAGGAGACCTCAAAAGATATAGGTAAATGGCACACTGTCAGAGGAGGGTAGAGTGACAAGTGGTGTTCCACACGATTCAGTGCTGGGACCAATCCTTTTCAATGTATTCATCAGCAACATAGCTGATGACCTAAATGAGAAGGTGTGCCTATTTGCTAATGACACAAAGTTCTGTAATACAGTGGACACAGCTAAAGGGGCTCAAAGGATGGAGCCAGACCTTAGGAAATTGGAAGTATGGTCAGGGAATTGACAGTTGAAGTACAAAACTAAAACATGTAAGGTTATGCACCTAGGAAGACACAACCCAGTAAGGAAATACTTTCTAAATGGGGAACAGTTGGCAGTAACAAAACATGAGCGTGATCTTGGGGTTATCATTGCTGAGGGTAGGCAGGCAATGTGAAAAGGCTCCACAAAAGGCCAGCGGCATCTTGGGTTGCACAGGGATAGGCATAATCACTAGAAAAAGGGAAGTGATTATGCCACTGTACAAGTCCTTAATGAGGCTCACCTCAACTACTGTGTCCAATTCTGGAGGCCTCACCTTAAGAAGGACATAGGTAGACTAGAGACTATATAGAGGAGTGCAACAAAAAATGATGCATGGTCTGCATCACGCGCCATATGAGGCAAGTCTAAAACAGCTCAACATGCATTCCCTGGAACGAAGAAGGGATAGGGGGGAACATGATAGAGACTTTCAAATACCTGAAGGGTATCAACAAGGTACAGGCACATGATCCCCTTCAGATAAATAACTTTATTTATTTATTTATTTTAAAGTTGAAAGCCGGGAAAGGCACGCTGAGCCAGGGCTTGTTTCTAGCTGCGACCTGAGGAAGGGACAGTATAGTTTACACAGCAAATATAATACAATATAATGAATATTAGAAACAACAAGACATTGATAACAGCAATCAGAGAACAAGACAAAAAAACAATATTTTGCATATAAACAATGGAATAAAAGACAAAGGAAGTAAATATACCATATCAGCAGAGAGACAAAGTAAGGTACATCACTGTGTGGGCAGATTAAACATAGGCAGATTGGGGGGGGGGGCTAAGGGTGCTATAGCTCCCCCATCATGGAGCTCCTCTATTAGTAACATACTGTGCTGCATTCTTTATCAGTATGCACTAATGCCTCCATGAAAGCTGCCTGAGCCACACAGGTTTCATCTGTCCTTCAGCAGAGCTGGCCTTAGCTAGGTACAGACTGTGCCCCAGCACCTTGGGGGCAAATGCTTTTTTCTTGAGGAAAAAAAAATAATTTAAAACATTTAAAAATGCCTAAATGTTGTTAGAGATGAAAATAGGTTGCACTTCTGTTAGCACCCTTTGCAAACTGTGTGAGAGGCCTTTCCGGCACCATGCAATTCTGCTTAAAGTTGGACCAGCATAACATTCTGTGGTGATTTGCATATGCAACCCATGATGCTTTGCATTGTGGGGGCATGTGTGATTTTGTATTTTCTAGAGATGAAAATGTTAACCAACAAATGAAAGTGGAAGACAACTGGCTCTGTTACTGTTACAAAAGGTGGGGGCAGCTTTGCTGCAGTGGAAAAGATTAGGTTAAGTGAGTGCTAATGATGTTTAATGGCCATACTTTACACCTCCCAGGTTGACTACTTTCACAAACAAAGGGCTATATTGACAAGAGAACTTGTTTGTAACCTGGACATGTAGGTGAAACAATGAATGAAATGGCAAAATATGTTTCAAAAGATTGTGAGCACTCAAAATGGCTCAAGATCCTGACCAGCACAGGGCAAAACTGGATTTCCTGATAGGGACCCTGAAAATCTGATCACCAGGTAAAAAGACTGACAGGTGGCAACCTTACTGGTGTCCCATGATAATCCTCTCTATTCTCTCTCACTCACACCTCCAGAAAAGTAAAGTTGTTTAACTTGTTTGCAAATCAGAGTATCTGAGGTGCGAGTGTCCAGTGATGATGTCCCTGTCCTTACAGAAATGAATACGGTACTAGTACTGTACTTACTTAAGTTCTTGCTCCAAACTCAGTCAGATTCATTTCCAATGGTGAAGTCAAATAATTCAATGCAGTTAGGGTCATCACCTTTGGATGAGGTAAAAAACGGATCCGAAACCACACCCCAAATTCCGCCTCTGGCTCCACCCCTTTTTTATGACGGGTAAGTATATCACTCCTTCTCCAAAGCCATTTGTAATGTTGGAATAGACATTACTAGTGATAGGAAATTATTTTTATACTGTTATTTATTTGATTTATTTATTCAGTTATTTATTTTTATTCTTTAGCAACCAGGTTACCTCCCATAGGCCATATAGCCCATTTTACAGGAGTGACCCATGAGCACAGGAAGGTTAAGTGACTTGCTCAGGGCCACACAGTATTTAAGTGGACGTTGTGGGAATCAAACTCAGGTCTGTTGGATGTGCTAAGCTCAGCCATAGCTTATTGCTCAGCCCTCTGTTAAACACTCTCCCATTTTCCTTTCCGTGTCAGTCATGTATTCTGATTCTTTGATCAATTTTTGATAACTTAATTATCAGTGCTTGTGGTACCCTTAATACTGCACAGTGTTCCCTTTTACCTCAGCAGCTACTGCTGTTTCTTTTCATATTTCTAAGACATTCCACAATTTCAGATACACCATTCCATGCTGTTTATCTGAATGATCTGTCAAAGTGTGGCTAATATCATGGAATGTTCAGGTAATACAAAAAATTAGAGCAAATGTAGTGATAAAATAAAATAAAAGTTAGATTATTAATTTAACAAAAATAGGCCTAAAACTTACCATAATATAGAACAAATATAAGGACCCTAAAAACCGGATTATCCGGTCAAAAACCGGATAAGTGGCACTGGCAACCCTAAATGCAGTCAATGGCACTAGTTAAAAGATGCTGGTTAAACTAGTAGACCTGGTACTGCTTTAGTAATTCAGGACAGGAGGGTTAGGTGTAAATGTTGGATGTGGGGGGCCCACAGGGAATAAAGTGGTGGGGCCCAGCAGGGGGTTGCACAGGGGCCTAGAATGGTTAGGGCCGGCCCTGTTCTCCAGTGTCCTGGTAGTGCAGTAAACAACCACACCCTTCTGCATTACATAGTTGTCCCCCCCCCCGAAAAGCCGATCTCCAGCAAGAATTTCTTACTAACGTTCATCCTGCGCCACGTGGTCCAGTCCCAGCACTGTGGCAGCAGCTGGTCTTGCCTTGGTGAGCCTGAGCATTCATTCTCTACTTTTGCAGGCTTGGTGCAGCTCCTTTGTTCATGTGCGGGGGGGGGGGTACAGCTGCAGCAAAGTGGAGTGGACCTTAACAATACAGATCTCAACCAGGTCACCTGGTACTCACTGCTCCTGATTTGCTGTTGCATCCAGTAGTGGATGTGGCTAGCAAGGGGCACCTTCTTTAAATGTCTGGGCTGCTGAAACAAGAGTGACCTGTAATTCATTAACTCAGAAAATTTATGTTGGAACTAGAGAGGAGTGAGTGTACTACTGAGGAGGAGACAGAGAAAGAGAGTGGAGCCCACAAGTGAAGAGCAAAGCCCGAGGTTTCAGACAGCAGCAGTCCAGTCAGTGTGGTCTTGGTAAATCAGCACAAGGAGTTGGAGTGATGTTCAGGTCATCTTCTGATAGCTGCAGCAATCTGTAGCTGAGAACTATGCTCATTAGGAGTCATGGGGTCAGTGTGTGCTGTCTAGAGAGAGAAAGTTTGGTGTCCAGGTGACTGAAGACAGTACTCAACTAGCGGCACATAGACTTTAGCCTGCTGAAAATGGATCAAGTCTTCATTTAGTCAGGTACTTCTTTCTTTAAAAAGGAAAGGGGAAATTGTTTTACCAGGAAAGGCACACTAAGCTGAAGCTTGTTTCCAGGTACAACCTGGGAGCACAAGGAAGTTAAGTGACTTGCTTAGGATCACACAGTATTCAAGTGGGGGCTGTGGGATTCAAACCCAGGTGTGTAATAAATGTAGTACTAGTGTTATTAATTTCTAGTATGGGAAGCTTAAATTCATGACATTAAATTGTTTAAGGTCACTGCTAGTTTTGTCCTATATGGCTGGTTGATTTTGGTATGGATTTGCAGGAGAGGGAGCTGGAGAGTAATGCCCTCCTGTAGCATGCTAGGAATGGTACAAAACTAATGCTGGGGCAGGTCTGGTCTCAGCGACAGCAGGAACCAGGAGAGGCAGAAACTGGTACATGAGACCTTTGAACTGAGGTAAAAACTTCAGCATGTACTATATGTCTATTCTGTGTGGTCTTTTCAGTCGTGGTTGTACAGTGTGAATGAGCACAGAGGGAATTAATAGACATGGGGACTTTGAAGGTGCTCTGCTGTATATTATGGCATGTGCAGGAGTTTCTGCATGCTTGGAGAGCAAAATTGGCAACAGAAGCCATAAGACCTTATTTGGCTCATTGACACAGTCAGTTGCAAAATCAGAAAAAAAAGTGATAGAATCAAATATTTAGTTTATGTAGTTCTATGTGTTGAATGGGGGGGGGCGGTGCAGGTTGTGATGTACCCAAGCAAGTGCTGTTGCTAATAAAAAAAATGAATTTTTATATTTGTTTAAAAACTGTTTTTCTGTCTGCTTACTGACTTCTTGGGCCTATCATAAAAATGAGATGCCTCATACCATGGGATTATCCCAGTAAAGGACATTTTAAAACAATAAAAAATATGTTATTTATTTAAAAATGTATTTTCTTCAGAATTAATTGTTCTATAGAATAAAATATGTTTTACAAAAATAGCAAGCAGACTTGAAATGATATTCTCAGAAACTAGATATCAAAGTGGTTTTTTTCCCATATTTCTATAGTTATTGTATTTTTTTTTTTTTTTTTACTGAGATACTGTAAGGTTGGGGGATACGTTAATCTGTACTGCAGGACAAACTGGGATGGGTTGGCTTTATGGTAATGTCATAATGTGCTTGACTGAGTGACATTTGTGAACTTGTTTACTTTTATTTATTTATTTATTTAAATTTTGGTACCCGGGTAAGCCTGCTGAGACCAGTAATAGTCCCTTTTTCAGGGGCGACCCGGGATTAATTACACATAGTACAATAGGATATAACTTTTACATTAGATTCATCAACATACAGTTAATTACAGTTCATGACAGGAAGCAAACATTTGATGGACAAACTACATAAAGGAGACTATTATTAGTTCTTGTCATACACAATAGGTAAGGTCATCAATCATACTCAGAAATCATGCAAACAACAGGATGTAAGGTGAAATGCAACGAGTACAAGTGCATTGGTTTAATTCCAGCAAGTGTGTTTTAAGTCCCTTTTTGAAACCCCCAAGTGATTCACATTCTTGGAGTTTAGGTGGAAGTATGTTCCATAAGGGAGGAATGAGGGATGAGAAGGCCCTGGACCCTTGAGAGGACTGCGTCCGGGGAACCTTGAGGAGCTGTCTGTTTGAGGACCTTAATGTCCTGCTATTCATTTTAGGTTGAAGTAACTGTGCCAGACTAGGTGGAGCAGTAGTCAGTCTGAGTTTATAGGCTAGGCATAAAGATGGATAATGTAGTCTACCTTCCAGGGTGGGCCAGTTTAGTACTTGCAGGACATGACAGTGGTGTTCTCTTTGGGGTGCCCCTACAGCAAATTTGCCGATTCTGTTGTACAGGGTCCTAAGTTTACTCATCTCAGTGCTTTTAACAGAGAGGAGTACAGGGGAGCCATAGAGTAGTTTTGGTAGCAGGGTACCAAGGGCAATCTTGGCACGTGACCCTAGGGTAAGGTAGGAGCTGAGTCAGTACAGGAGACCAAACCTTTGGATTGTCATTTAATTTGTCTGCAATTTGTCTTTATCACCAAGTCTCTTTCAACTTTTCTCATTGTTATGTGTTTCAGATGTGCTGCTGCCCAGCTGCAGTCTTTTGGTATTTTGTGTTTCTTTTTGGGGTGGGAGGGTATTTTGGGTAACATACTGTCATGTGGACTGTGGGGACTCTGGGGATGGTGCTAGGGTGCAGCTAACAAAGCATGAGGAGGGAGGAAATGAGTAGAAACTGCATTAGAAATACCCTCCAAAATGCACCAGAATGCACCAAAATGTTAAAAAATTTCTGGGGGACTAGGCAGCCCACCAAACCCCCTGCCTATTATTTTTATTTTTTATCTGACTTGAGCTCCCCCATCTATAGGACTCCTGGATCTACTCCTGGATTAAATACAGTGCCCATGGAGTTTTATTATAGTTGAGGATACTCTGTGCAAGGCAGGGAGTAAAAAGTGTGCGGGAAGGAAGAACAGGGAAGTGATAGAGCAGAAAACTTAGGGAAGGGTTTGGTAATAGATGCAGTACAAGAGGGACAGATCAGGGGTTGATAAATACAAGGTGGGGAAGATAATGTACAATTGTGAGGAAGTGAAGCTAGTTTGGGACGGAGTTGGTAGTGTCTGGGAAGGAAGTGGAAAAACATGAGCAAATGGTGTCAGGGGCAGATCGGAACAGGGATTTAAGGGCAGAGAAAGTGGGGGAATGGCGAGTCTCCCATGGAAGTTGATTCCAGAGGTGAGGGAGATGGTAAGAGAAGGCGGCCTTACCTAAGCATGTGCGAGAATGAGGGAGGGAGAATGTGCAAGCATCCCTGGATCAGAGGGAGTATGAGGAGGAGCTTACTGGGGACAGCCAGGAGTTGAGGTATGAGGGGATGGTTCAGAATCAGTATTTGGATATAAAAGTGATGCTATTGGTGTGGCACCTAGCAAGAAGAGGCATTAGGGAGAGGGAGGAGTATAGGGTGCATGGGTGAGTGAGGGGGGGAGGAGGTGGTGAAATGACAAAATGAGCTAAGTACAGTGTTGAGTCTAGTGAAGGAGGTAGTGGGTGTGGAGCCGTAGACAATAAGAGAGTTTTGGTGACTAGGTCTCAACGGGTGGGCATAGGGAGACAATCCTTGTGGTGGTAGAGGGCTCTGAGTTTTGGATGAAGTTTGGAGCAGATGGAGTCAATATGGGCAGAGAAGTCGAGGTTGCTGTCAACCCAGACCCTGAGATATTTGAAAGTTTTGACTGAGTCAAGAAGAGACCTGTCCAGGGTGGCAAAAGCAGGGTAGTGCTAGGATTTGGATAGTCTTTGTCTTGAACTGATGAACATTGAGACTGTTTTTCTGGAGTTTAGTTTGAGCTGAAATTGCCTGAACCATAGCTGCAGTTTATCAAAGACATGCTGCTGTGGGGAAGGGGGGAGTTACATCTGTGGCAGTTGGACTAGAGATGCATAACACACTGTCGTCTGTGTACATATGGATTTTGGAGGGAAAGCAGATGGATGGAAGGTCATTTACAAATAGTGAGAAGAGGATAGGGCTGAGTATGGATCCTTGGGGACACCATTTTGGAAAGGGAGAGGTGGGGAGAGGGTGTTGCTTACTTGAACAGTTTGCTGTCTGTTATGGAGGTAGTATTTGAACCAGCCAGTGGCAGACAAGGCCAGAATGGCAACGAGAAGCTTTTCATAAGGAGATGGTGTGAGACTGAATCAAAGGCCTTTGTCAGGTCCATGAAGATGGCAGCAGTGACAAGGCCTTTGTCCATGGCAGACTGGATGTAGTCAGTGACTAGAAGCAGGGAGGAGACTGTGGAGTGCTGCTTCCTAAAGCCTGACTGGAAAGGAAAGAGACTGTTGGTGTCAGAGAGATGTTTTAGGAGCCTCAAATAGATGACAGACTCCTGGAGTTTGGCGAGAGCAGGAAGGACAGAGATAGGTCTGTAACTTCCAGGTGTGGTGGGGTCCCCTCATTTATGGAGGGGAAGCACTTTGGCCACTTTCCAGGCCTGGGGGGTGGAGCTGGTGGTGAGGGAGAGGTTTAGGAGATGAGCAAGGGGGACAGCTATTGCAGGTGCGGATATATAGAGAATTTTGGGGTGTAGACCATCTGGGCTGCTTTTTGTGGGGTTGAGGGACATTAGTGTCTTGTAGTCCTCTTGGGAGGTAATGGGAGTAAAGAGGTAACCAACGCCAGAGAAGGAGGGAGGTGGACCTTCTGAGGTGGGAGTGGGATGATAAGGGAGGGCACAGGTCATAAAGGAGGTGTTGAAGGTGTCTGTGATAGAGGCTGGGTCAGTGATTGCCGAACCTGCATTATTTAAGACGGGGGTTGGGTTGAGATGCTAGGAGGGAGTGTAAAACCTTCCAGAAATTAGATGGAGAGTTGGATCTAGCCTGCAGTTGGGATTTGATGAAGTTCGAGTTGGCTAATCTGATGGCCTTGGTGCAGGCATTTCTATGGGATTTGTAGAGTAGAAGATGTGCGAGAAGGACAGAAGCCTTGAAGGTAGCCCAATGTTTACCCTGTGTTCTGCAGAGGACAGGGAGGGCAGAAATGATCCAAGAGTGGTGGTTATGCTTTACTCAGGCTTTTTTGAGTGGGGCATGGATGTTCCAGATGGGAGCTAGGAGATCAGAAAAAAAACTGAAGACTATTACACAAACTGGGGAATATGGGTGTGGGCAGGACAGTAGTGTGGTGGGTAGGTAACTGGCTGGGCGGCAGGACACAGAGGGTGGTGGTAAATGGCTGTCACTCCACACAGGGAAGAGTGACCAGTGGAGTACCACAGGGATCAGTGCTGGGACCGGTCCCATTCAGTATCTTCATCAATGACATTGCGCAGGACCTAGAAGGCAGAATTTCACTGTTCGCTGATGACACAAAGCTCTGTAACAGAGTAGACACACCAGAGGGTGTAGACAGAATGAGAAGGACCTGCAGAAACTTGAAGAATGGTCAGGGTTTGGCAGTTGAAATTCAATGCAAAGAAGTGCAAGATAATGCATATGGGGCACAAAAACCCTGGCACAATATATCAATTGCGGGGTGAGGATATAGCATGCACCAAGCATGAAAGAGATCTTGGGGTTATCATCTCTGATGACCTCAAGGTAGGGAAACAGTGTGACAAGGCAGCAGGTAAAGCAAATAGGATGCTAGGATGCATAGGCAGGGGCATCACCAGCAGGAAAAGGGAGGTCATAATTCCACTATACAAGACACTAGTGAGACCCCACCTGGAGTACAGTGTACACTTCTGGAGACCTTACCTATGTAAGGACATAGACAGGGTAGAGAAGGTTCAGAGGAGGGCAACAAAGATGGTACATGGATTGCATCACAAGTCCTATGAGGACAGGTTGAAGGAACTGAACATGTACTCCCTGGAGGAGAGGAGGGAGAGAGGGGATATGATAGAGACATACAAGTATCTTACAGGTAAGAACAGGGTGCAGGAATACACTATTTTTAAGTGAAAAAGATGTTCCAGGACTAGAGGGCATGGGATGAAGTTGGAGGGAGGACGATTCAGAGGAAACATGAGGAAGAATTTCTTCACAGAACGGGTGGTGGACAAGTGGAACACCCTGCCAGAGGAAGTAGTGGGGGCTGAAACAATCACGAGATTTAAGAATGCATGGGATAGACATAAAGGAATTCTGGAGGTCAGGGGTAAGGGGCAACAGACTTCTAGGAAAACATAAACTGAACTTACAAGCTCAAATGGGCAGACTGGGTGGGCCATAGGCCCTTATCTGCCGACACTGTCTATGTATCTATGTATGTAACTGGAAAGCTAAATTAACATCTGGGGCTGTGTACACAGTGGACCAATTGGCTTGAGTCAAGTCAATTGTATCTGAACCAAAGGTCATGACATGCACCTGAAGGGAAGTAAGTTCAGAAGGAAGTTCTTCTTTTTTTTATCGTATTCTTATTTCTGCTCCTCGGCAGAGTGCTCCCCATGATCTCCGGCCACCAGCCCTGCACCCCCAGACCTGGTTGTGTGTGCGGGCCACACAAATCCGCTCCCCCAGTGGGCCGGCCTTTCATCGCTCTCACACCCATTGGATATGCACCCCTCTCAGGTCTCTCCAGGGGTGCAAGGCACGGCTATCAGCAGCGAAGATCGTCCTCCGTATTTTTTCCACATTTTATCCCTTACAGAGATCCAGATGAGCAATGTTGTCCTAAGCACGTAGTGCTGATGCCCGCCATGCTTTCCCCTCACTAATTTTTGCATGCCACTGTAGTGCGGCTGGCCTCTGCCAGTCACCGCTATAGGGCGATGCAAGCCCCACCACCCACCCCAGAGAGAGGACAGCAGTCGTCAGTTGCTCAATCCTCCCTCTCCCCTGACAGCCCCCAGTGGCCCGAGTCCATCCCCAAACCCGAGTCGCCGGCATGGCACAAGGTGTGGTGTCCAGCGCCTCAACCCTCAGCACCACCTGGCCGGCTAGAAGGAAGTTCTTCTTTACAGAAAGGGTGGTGGAGCCTTGGAATGGCCTCCCCCTGGAGATGGTGGGGGCAAAGAAGGTCAGGGAATTTAAGTTGGCATGAGACAGACAATGTGGTAAACTTAAGATAGCAGCCTAATTGGGGGGGGGTAGTACACATAGGCAGTCGTGGATCTAGGGGGTTTTAGTGTGTGCAGGTGCACCCCCCCCCATTGCAACTTACTTGCTGGCTGCTGCTGCATTTACCTTTACTAGAGAAGTCTAATATATTGCTTGTAAGAAAATATATATTCAAAACTATAGATTATATTTATATTTTCAGTCAAAAATGTAATGAAAAGGACAGTATACAGGTTTAAAAAAATTATAGAAAGTTGCATATCAAATAGGCACACCATCAAAGCACCCCCCATTGTAAAATCCTGTATCTGCCACTGGGCAGACTAGATGCTCCACATGGACCCCATCTGCCGACACATTCTGTTTCTATAAATGGACATTGAGTGTGGTAATTTTTGGACTTTGATTTAAGGTGACCTCCACGGTCCGTAGTGTGATGTCCCCCGGCTAATTATCAACTTAACAACTCCATGGAGCTCCTTCTTGTTGTTAAAAGGATCCTACTGTTTATTGGAATAAAGTTTTGTCTCTAGTTCTTCTAATGTCTGTCATTTGCAGGTAGCTTCAATTTCTTCCTAGCCCAGCACCTCGAAGAGCTGAGAGGTACAACCCTTTCAGAAGAACCTGAAAATGTAAGTCATTTTGTGCAGTTTCTGCTGTGGTCCCCCCTCACCACAGACATTACCATCAGCATACCCCTTGACACTGGGAGAGGGTAGGCTATGCTAATCTTCTGCAATATCTTTTTTTTTTTTTTGATTTGGCATGGGGTGGAAAGTGGATGGGTGATGTAGTGGGTGGGAGAAGGAGTCTAATTTGGCCATGGTTGCTGGGGGAATGGAGGTTGGGGTTGGGTACTCTGAGCAGGTAGGAGGATGTTTTTCCTTTGCTGGATCTGGGGAGAGAGGGTACTTTCTTGGTGAGTCTGGGGGTGGTGATGTTGTATGGGTACTGACAGTGGGTGGGGGAAGGGGGATTATGTTATATTCAAACTGGGTAGGCCTGGGTCTGGGGGAGGGGTGGTATGGAGTGCTTCAAGAGGATGCAGAAGGGAATCTGTTTGGTTTTTTTTGTGACAAAATAAAATGGGCTGCTGGTGCTGTATTTGCCAATGATAATCAATTAAAACACAAGTTTTAATGAAAAAGAAATAATGTGATCAAACTGGGAATTGAACTCATGTTCCAAGAAGATCGTTCAAGGATGGTATTTCAGGGACCTGGTTTCAATTCCCAGGTAGGCCAAATTGTTTCTTTATCATTACAATTTGTGTTTCTTTTGGACATAATCTATGATTTATAATAAATACAATACTCCCATTACTTGCCTTTACAGACAGGGTCTGGGTATGTCCAGTTTCATGTAGGTGTCTCTGTGGACCAGGACAACTGCAGTAGTTTATGGGGCTAGGCTTTGGTCATCAGGGGTGAGTCATGAGAGTGGGATACAAAACAGGAAGGGATAACACCTAGGTAAGCACACACAGAGCAACCTGCCTCCTTCTTACACAGACATAAATCCAGTCAGCTCCTCCCATTCACATACGAACAGTACCACCCACCAGCAGACCTGCTGTTAGGTCCCACTAGAGCCACCACTGGAAATATAGGGTGTTATGTGCATGCAGAGCCAGCTTCGCCAGGCTGACTGCAGTAGTTTCTAGGACTCTGTCTGTCAGACCAAGACATTTATATATTTTTAAAATTTGGTAACCGGGAAAGGCACACTAAGCCAAGGCTCATTTCCAGGTGTGACCCGGGGAGTGGGGCCAGACACAGGAAGAGAGAACTCCCTACACACAGATGCATACACACACACACACACACACACACACACACCACCACCATTACAGCACCACCCATTGGCTTTCTTACTGACAATCTCTGTGGGAGCCAACACCCGTAGGTGAGGGCTTTATATGCCAGCAGCAACAGCTGGCCAGATCAATTGCAGTATTTTCCATCATTAGGCACTGTGTGTAGGGGCAAGTAATGGAAGTACTGTAGCAGAATACGGGCAGATAGTGGGAGTAGCAGAATAAGTGCCAAAGACTGGGGGCAGGATTCACAAAGCTTTCAGAAGGTGCAAAGCCTTCTCTAAGTCCCCAAAACTGCCGTAGCTACGGGAAAAAAAGGGGAGATTGCTCTAAGTGCTATTCACAAAACCCTCCACAGCTGCGGAAAAAAAACACTACTGACTGTGAAAGAAAGTGCAGCTGCAGAAGTCCCTGAGGAAAAAAAGGTGTGAGATAGATAAGGCACAGCTCCTGAAAGGCTGTCCTCAGCCAGATTTTTTTCGCAGTTGCGGAAAAAAATTTACACACAGTGGACAGAGGTGTAACTCTCCCTGAGCAAACTGCAGTAGTGCCCCAACAATTGGAATCAATTAAGGTGGAGGTGAGGCACAGGTAATACATCCCAGATACTAAAGCAGTGGCTGATGTTACAGCAACAAAAGCACACATTGCCATGATACAGTATGGCAACAGGCAACAACCACCAGACCCAGTGTAGCCCATGACAGAGCCCCACAGGCAGTAGAGCCTGACCAGCCTGCAGTGAGTACCACTCCTGCAGGCAACAGGATCACCACAAGGACGGATGACCAGCAGTGACTGTCGGCCACTGTGGTGTCATGGTATTGCTGGTACCTGTGGTGCTGCAGTGGTCCCAGTTGAGGGACTGGTTGCAAGTATCCTTGTGGGTGCTGTCAGCATCATACGATGATAGCAATGTTAACGTCTGCTGTTTCAGCTACATGGATTTATTATTGCTGTGCCTCCTCAGCCATTTCCACAGCTGTGGATCCGCAGCTGCAGATTCGCAGCACTTGCTGGATTCCCGCAGCTGCTGGAATTCTGCAGCTGTGGGACTTTTTGTGGATTTCCCTCAGCTGCAGGATTTTCTTTAAGAATATCATGCAACTGTGTTTCCACAGTGTTGCAAGCTGCAGGATTTTTGCTGTTCTTTGAGAATCCTGTCATATGGGTGTGTGTGTGTGTGTGTGTGTGTGTGTGTGTGTGTGTGTGTGTGTGTGTGTGCATGCATGCAAATGTGTGTGCATGTGTGTGTCTAGGGCTCACGGCATACTTGACTGCAGATGCTGTTTCCATCTAACATTGATGTGTAAGGTTGTAGTGTAGTATGGCAAAGGACAAATGCAATATAACCTTAAAAATTAAGCAAATACCAAGTCAAAGAAGCCATTGTTAACTGTAACCAACTCTTGTTTTAAGTTATGGGTCAAGGCAATCCCTACTACTAATCAACCATGGGACTACTATAGCTTTAAGACTTCCTTTGCAAGCTCAGTGATGTGGAGGGCTGAGGTGTAGGGCACCTCACTTCTTTTTTTTTCAGTTTAAAGTTTATTGAAATTACACATAAAACAATAGAATAGTGAAAAACAGAACAGCATGAAAATACAAGAATATGCAACAAGCCTCTACAGAAAATAAAGAACCCCAAACAAACCACCAATCCCCCCACCAACCCAACCAAGCTGAATAAAACACAGACTATGGCCCAAAAATCATGAATAATATAACCACACCCAACGACATACAACCAGCACCCACCCTCACCCAGAGCACTCATATGGCATGTCAGTGAAACTTAAGAAGGGGAAAAAAGCAACCAGGGGCAGGTGCAAAGTAGCAGAATATTAGGAAGCTACGTGGATGGCTAAAAGGGTATGGAGGGCTTCCCAGCACTGTTGGTAGAGCTGGAGACTTTGAGTCATTCTAGCAATTTGCTTTTCCACTGCAAGAGCTTGCAGAACCTCAGTGTACCTTTCTAGAAAACATGGCGTGGCATCATCCTTCCAGTGTCGCAGTATAATAACCTTGGCCACTGCAGAGATCAGGGCCATATGCACCTTGCAATGACTGAAAAGAGTAGGAGGGTAATATCCCTCCAAGAAAATGTTGGGCGTAAAGGCATCCTCCAACCCTAGAAGTGGGTTTAATGAGGCTTTGATCCTTGACCAGAAAGGGGCTACAGTATCTTGGAACAATCCCACAACATATGGAACAAATAGCCTTGAGCCAGGCTGCATCTGGTGCAAAGTGGGGATTCAGATCTCTTCATCTGAAAAAGTTTGCAAGGGGTATAGTACAAGTTATGTAAGATGTGGAACTGGATCCATCTACATTTATCTCGCTTGATATGTTTATAAAGGTTCTGCCACATAGTTCGCCATTGTGAACTATCAAGATTCCAGCCAAAAGTGTGCTGCCAATAAAAATATATACTAGACAAGGTAGCAGGGTCCACCTTTTGCAAAAAGGAAAATAGCCCAGCAACTGGATGAGGCTGGGAAGCCAGAGCAATTAACTGGGTCAAGATCTCCCTATCGCCAGTACAAAGGAGAGTAGGGCGCAAAGCAGATGTCAGAGCTTTGGTAAGTTGCCAATATTTAAAAATATGAAAAAATGGGATAGAAAACTTAACCTGCAATTGTGCTTTGGACAAAAACTGGCCTGAATCCAGAAAAGATGAAACCAGGGCATCCCACAAAGGCGGATAGAAAGAAGGAGGAATCTGCCGGCCCTCGATGTGAATGTTAGGATTCGCAAGGATTTGCTGGGTCAAAAAGCTAGTCCAGTTCTCACCAAGAAATTACTCCAGCTGTTTACAGGCCTTGAGATACCATACTGGCGGGGGAGAATGGGGGAGGAAGGCAATCTGGAAAGGCTAATGTAAAGCAAACTATTGAGAGTAATACCAGCCTCCCGACATAAACTTGCTTCTGTCTGTAACCAGGGTGGTTTATAACCGTCCCCCTCCAATGCTGACAAAGAGGTGACCCATCGCAGGCATCTGGAGTCATGCAATGCAAGGTAATGGAGGAAGAAGTTAAGAAGGCATAAGCCACTGATCTCCCTTGGGAAGGTATGCTTAGCATACATATGCCTATTTGCCCCCTACTTCCAGAGCAAAAAATTAAGTAAATGCTGGAGCGAAAAGAGCCAAACTTTGGTGAGGAAAGACCCCAGCATCCCCAAAGGGTAAAGCAGATGAGGAAGGATATTCATTTTGATGATTCTGGAATGACCCCAGAAAGATTAATGGAGAGAAACCCACCTCAGCAAGTCCGCCTTAATAGAGTGCAAAAGGGGAGGAAGGTTCAAAGGGACTAAATCGGAGAGGAGACGAGGCAAGCGAATACCCAGATATTTCAAGTCTGTGGGTTCTCATTTCAAGCCAAACCCCTCCATCTCCCCTCTAGACAGAAGCCCATTAAGGGGCATAACCTGGGTCTTGTCTAGATTCAACTTTTACCCTGCCAGCATGGAAAACATACAGTATCAATCTCTACCAGGGCCACTGGGATAGAAGTAACTGGGTCCTCCAAATGCGGAAGTAGATCATCTGCACAGGCGGATAACGTGTACCATTCCCCACCAATCTGGATGCCTTTAATAGCAGGAGAAGACTGCCATTTATAAAGGAGGAGCTCCAAGTGCAAATCAAACAGAAAAGGGGAGAGAGAGAGCAGCCTTGCCTCGTACCCCTCTTCAAGGAAAAAGAGAAAGAGGAAAGGCCAATGCAATGAATCCGAGCTGTAGGATGAGTGTATGTAACCTGAATCAATTTATAAAAAATTGAGGGGATGCCAAATCTACGAAGAACTGAAAACAAAGGGCCATGAGACAAGGTCAAAAGCCTTTTCCATGTCCAGGGAGACCAGCATCACAGGGGTACTGCTCTCCCCAGATGCAGAAATGAGGTATAGGAATTTCCTCACATGGTCACCAGATAACTACCTGTCAACAAATCCTACCTGAAAAAGCGAGATGAGTCCATCCCAGGCCTCCTGCAATCTGTTGGCCAGCACCTTGGCAAGGATCTCAATGTCTGAGTTTAACAACGAAATTGGATGGTAACTGGAAGAAGAAAGCAGATCCCTGGCAGGTTTCTTAAGAAGGGTTATCCAGGTCTGATTAAAGGAAAAATCCTCCAGGCCATCGGTAATAAAGGAGTTATATAATTGAGTAAGAACAGGAGTTAATTCTGCTGCAAAAACACTGTAAAAATTATTACAAAAAACATCCGGGCCTGGAGCTTTATATAAAGGGAAAGCTTTTATTACACTTAAAACTCCCAAGGCCTGGATTGGCTGAGCTAAGAGTTCTTGCTGGGCAGGAGAAAGGGACGGGAGTGGGAGGGCATCTAAGTATGAGTGAATACACCAGAGTTTCCTGAGTGTCAGATGCATCATCATAGAGATTACTAAAGCACTCCCCAAAGGCTTCAACAATGTCCCGAGGCTTGGTGAGGATGGGGCCTCCCCCCACGGAGACATATCGTAGATAGGAAACCGCCTTTGCCTCATCCAGCTGCTGAACTTGCCAGGCAAGCAATCAGATGGCACTCTTGCCAGAGTCTAAATATCGGGATTGAGTGCATAGGAGAGCCATTTCTGCTTTTTCTCCGATCAATTCTGCATATTTGTTAGCATAGAGTATCTAATTCCTGCCAGACATCCGAAGTTGAAGCAGAGGATAAATGCCTCTCCAAACACCAAATGTCAAACAGGAGCTGGTCCTCCTCTGCCATTCTGCATCTCTTACATGCATTAGCCAATTTAATGCACTCCACCCTAATGGTACATTTCAGGGACCCCCACAGCCAGTAAATTCTAGTTACAGAGTCTTTATTAACCTCTAGGGAGTCTAATATAAATTGTCTCAGATGATGCACTAGGACGTTATCCCTGAAAAGTTGGGAGTTAAGGCACCAAATACTATCCCTCTCCTCCCCTATATTAAGAATCAAAACTAGTTCTATGGGGAATGATCAGAAAGGACCAGAGGCAGAATCTCATAAGATGTTAAGCCAGACAGGGCATGTTGACTTAAAAGGAAAGTCAATTCTAGAATCAGTCCCATGAGAAAGCGAGTGAAAGGTATATCGCCTGACCATAGGATACAGGGTCCGCCATGGGTCGAGGAGGCCCAAGGAATTCAAAAGGTCCCTCAAGCCCCTCTGGCCCAGAGAAAGACCTCATCAACTGGGTCTGGATCTATGCAGGTCATTCTATAAAGCTATATTCCAGTTTCCCCCCATAATAATGGGGGGCTGGGAAAGGAAAAAAAAGGTGGACTGCGAGATTGAAAAAAAGTGTGGGGAGTCGGCCATTGGCCATAAACAGATCCTGAAAGAACTTCCGTGGTACTCAGGTAGGCCTGTAACAAAATAAACTGACCATCAGGTTCTGCGAATTCTTTAATCAGCCGGAAGGGCATACCATGAGATATGAGAAGAGCAACCCCACCTTTGGCTGTGTGAACCCCAGTACCATACACATGAGCAACCCACTTTCTCCTAAAAGAGGAAAGTTCACAATTCATAAGTGAGTCTCTTGTAGCATAACAACATGGGGACTGGATTTTTGAAGGTGAGCCAAAATCATCACGTTTCCTACTTTGTTGAGCCCCTTTTATGTTCCAGGATAAAAACCTATACATTGCCACCACGTACAGTATCCAAAGATTTAATCAGCCAGATATCTAGGTGAAGAAATCAAGCCCCGAAGTGCTCTGAGAGAACCCCACATCAGAAAACCCTGACAGAAACAGCAAAAGACCCCGTACATCACCCCACCTCACCAGCACCTCCCAACATCTGTACCACAAATCCCTCTCAAAGAGCAATCACCCCAGAAACTCATGCTACCCCACCCAACCCACCCAAAACCAGCCTCACAGCAACGAGAACCCACAACCAGAGATCTGGGACACAATATGTATACAAACGTGTAATTATGTACAAGATAGCAAAGTGTGCAGGTGCCCGATGAATTTGAGAGGCCCACAGAAAAAAATTGTCTCCGACATAAAACAAAAGAAGTACAAGTCAGTGGTATTGCAGGAGATATATAGCCACTCCTGTCACCAGGATGAGAAAAGAAAAATATTACAGACAGTAATCCTAGGGCCTTCCGGAGATTTCCCTGGGAAGCCTGTTCTTAAATCGATAAAGATAAAGTACACAACAACCCCACTGTAAGAAAACCAACAAGAAAAAAGCAGGCATGTGAGCTAAACCAAAGCTCTCCTTCCCAACATCCACAGCATGGCAGTGGGCCCCCCAAAAAGTAGGAAGAGACTGAAACAGGAGAAGGGAGCTGTAAAAACTTAAGAGGTGAGATGTGCCCTCAGAGCTCCCATAATAAAAAGGGACAGTAACTAACCATAAACCCAAACCACAGGCACCTGCTTACTTCAATAATGGTGGAAACAAGTTGCCTCCCAAAAATCCACATCAGCAATAAGCAGAAACCCACCCAAACCCTACCAACCCCCTCTGCAAGTACATGACGTACTCTAGAACCATGAACCAACCTCGCCACCACCCCCTACCCCCAACCCTCCACCCGGAACAGCTACTAAAATCTAAGAAAAAAGTAGACATTCAGGACTGGGATAACATCTAAGAAAAAGTAAACATAACAGCAACATAGCACAGGACTGATAAGGAGGAAGGATCAAAGACTACCCCCCCCCCCCGAAAATATCTGGCAGCCAATCAAAAGCAAGTAGCAATGCCCAAATGAAAGTACAGGTTAGCAAGTAACATAAGTAACTCCTGGAGTAAAAGACTTAACGTGTAGCTGGAGAAGGAAGGTCCAAACACTGCAGCTTCTATAAAATCAGCTTGCTGTCCCCCAGCAAACAGATACCAGTAAAATGTCCCAAAACAAACTGAAAGGCTGGGCACTCTCAACACAATGAGTGAGCGGTAAAGTAAAAAAACAGACAATGTCTAAAATTAGCATCCTGGTAAGGCAAATGATCCAGGCAGGCACCATTAAGGACGCTATGCTGAAAGTAGAAACATTCATTGCCAAGAGACAATAAGAGCTGCACAGTCCACCCTGTCTGTCAGTGATCTTTAAACAAGTCAGGCAGGAAAGTTTCTAAATCAGCAGAAACAGCCTCCAGGGAGTCATGAGACCACCATGCACCCCGAACCAACACCTGAAGTTTTGACGGATAAATCATCTTGAATCTCAGCCCTGCAGCCATTACCAGGGTATGATAGGCCTCTCACTTCTGTCTCACAGAAGCTGGCAAGTCCTGTGCCACACGAAGCTTGGCACCCTCCCATGTAATCTCCTTCACTTCCCTGACCTTGGACAATAGATGCTGTTTGTCTAGATAATTCAGCACTTTGAACTGGAAAAGGAGGGGAAGGGATCCAGGCAGCGGCATGGCCCTCAACGATCTGTGGGCATGCTCCACCACATATGAGGGTCCATTTGGTGAGGGTCCCACTAATCGGGCACAAAGCTTCTGGGCAAAAAGAAGAGGGTCAGAGCCTTCAGCATGTTCTGGGGGCCCAAGCACAATGATGTTCTTATGGTGGCTTTGATCTTCTAAATCTTTGAGCTTGTTCTCCAACTTGGTGAGCTTCTGTTTGAGGTGGGACAGATTGGAGATCTCCTTCCAGCCCTCAATGGAAAACAACCGAGCCTCCATGTCCACAGCTCTGCAGCCCAGATCATTCAAGTCCATGTGGAGAGATTTTAATTCCTCCGTAAGCTCCATAAGAGTGTCCTTGAAAGGGCCCATCTCCTGAAAGAACTTCTACGTCAGCAGTGCAGGCTCCGAAGTCACATTGGAAGTGTGCACGGAGCCCGATTGCCGGGCCTTAACCTTCTTAGCACTCTTATCCGTCGTTGTCAGCAGGGTATGCCACGGGAGTGCAGCCCACATTTCTGCATCCATCCTCCTCACCGAGAAAGGTGTCATCCAGACTGGGAAGAGACCAGAAACCAGAAAAGAAGCAGCTGGCACCAGAAAGTGACTCAAATGCAGGTAACTTAAATAACATTTCGAGGAGGGAGTGGGAGCTAGGCAGGGAAGCCGCCACTAGGTTCAGAGCATCATGTGACTTGGCACCTCACTTCTTGCCATGCTGGTGACCTGGGGTTCAGAAACAGATGCCAGTCACTCAGGGGCTTGCTGTGGGTGGGAGGGAGGATTGAGAGTCCCAAGGACAGCTTTCCCCTTTGGGAAGGAGGATACACATGTTCCATTCAGCAGCTGCCACCTGGAGGGATCAGTGTTGCAACATAGTACGATGCAAGGGAAAGGAATCCCACCTTCAGGATGCCAGGGGACATCTCCTCCTAGGTGGAGCACATATAATGCATCATTGCATGTACTGTGGGCCCTAGTGAATAAAAACAGTGGATCCCCCCAACAGCAGCTAGATGATGGCTTGGTCCCCGCAGGTCCCACACTGGCAACTGGGCACATCCAACCATCCTGTGGCAGAGGACAAACTGGAGCATGAAGGTAAGAGAACCTGGGCGATGGGGCTGGGAGGATTGTTCTGGATGGGAGCAGGTTGGGTGACAATGGAGATAAACTACTAACAGAAAAAAAAGACTTCCTTTGCACTCACATAACAAAGGTATCAACTGTGGTCGATGGAGTGATACATCAGTGTTAGCACCAAGACCAAGAATCACTCATTTCCTACACTGACTGGACCAAACAGGAGAATGCACCTGTACTAATGTATTTCAGGATGCAGACTTACTTGTTTAAACTATGAAACTAGAATGAGTAAGGACAGTTGCATAAAACTGCCATGAACTACAACACTGCAAGCATTTTTATCACCTCTACCTCTGAATGGCATGATCACAGGGTCAGTGGGTGACTGGCCAGCAAAACAGGAGAAGCCTGCCTGAGGATAGAGCAACAAGGGCTTCTGAACTCTTTTTTTAAACTTTATTTCACATAGAAACATAGAAACATAGAAACAGAGAATTTGACGGCAGATAAGGACCGCTTGGCCCACCCAGTCTGCCCATTTCCCTGCCTACTAGATAAGCTGCAGATCCTAGTTAACCAGCAGCCTACTTTTTCCTACCCCCATCCCCTAGAATTGCCTTATGACTGTCCCATGCATGCTTGAATTCCACCACTGTTTTTGACTCACGACCTTCCTCCGGAAGGCCGTTCCATGCATCCACAACCTCTCTGTGAAAAATACTTCCTTAAATTACCTCTGAGCTGCCCCCTCAATCTTCAAATTGTGCCCCTTGTTCTTGCACACCTCTTTTTTGAAAGATGCTACCCTCTTGGACTTTGTTGATTCCCTTGAGGTACTTGAAAGTTTCTATCATGTCCCCCACTCCTCCTTTCCTCGAGGCTATACATATTAAGCTTCTTTAGTCTCTCTTCATAATGTCTCCGGTGCAGACCCTGCACCATTTAGCTGCCCTCCTCTGACAGCTTCCATCCTGTCTATGTCTTTATGAAGACTGGGTCTCCAGAACTGCACTGCAGTACTCCAGATGGGGTCTGACCAGCTGTCTGTACAGAGGATAACAACTTCCTGTTTCCTACTGGTGATGCCTCTCCATGCATCCCAATATCCCCCAGCCCTCATTGCTGCCCTCTCACATTGCTTGCCCACCTTTGGTCATCTGATATGACTACCCCCAGGTCCCTTTCCATTTTTGTTGTTGTTAGTATCTCACCCCCATTGTGTACTCTTCCCTGGTTTTTGTTTCCAGGTGCATTACCTTGCACTCTTAGCATTGAATCTAAGCTGCCATACATTTGACCATTCTTCTAACCTTGCCAAGTCCCTTTTCATCCTTTCCACCCCACCTTGTGCATCAACTCTGTTGCAGATCTTTGTGTCATCTGCAAAGAGACATACTTTCCTTCCAGTCCCTCTGCAATGTCACTTATAAAGACATTGAAGAGGACTGAGTCTATATCTGAACCCTGCGGTACCCTAGTAACCCCCCTTTCATCAGAGTGGACTCCATTTACTATTACTCTCTGTGTCCTATTTTCCAGCCAATTTTACCCAGGCTGTCATCTTGGGACCCACCCAGGCTAGCTAACTTGTATATTAATCTTTGTGTGGGACTGTGTCAAATGCCTTGCTAAAGTCTAGGTAGGCCATGTCCACAGCGCCTCCTGATCTACTACTTTGGTCACCCAGTCAAAGAAATCTATCAGATTTGTCTGGCATGACCTTCCTGCTGTGAATCCATGCTGCCTTGGGTCCTGTGCCCCTCTGGCCTCTAGATGCTTGACAATTCTTTCCTTCAGAAGTGATTCCATCATTTTCCCTACCACTGAGGTTAAACTAACAGGTCTGTAGTTTCCTGCTTCTGCCTTGCTCCCACTTTTGTGAAGGGGAATCACATCTGCCCTCCTCCAGTCCTTGGGTACCACCCCATCCTCCCATGATTTGTTAAACAGGGTAGTCAGTGGTGTCACTAATTCTACCCTTAGTTCTTTTAGAATTCTGGGATGAATCCCATCAGGCCCCATTGCTTTGTCCACCTTCAGTTTTAGAGTTCTTTCAGAACCCTTTCTTCTGTAAATGGGCTGGTATCAACTTCTGTATCCAGTGTGTTTCTACTGTTTGTTCTAGGTACTCCCCTTCCTTTGGCAAATACTGAGCAAAATATTTGTTTAGTATCTCTGCCTTTTCACAGTCTCCCTCTCTTACCTCTCCCCTATTAAGCCTCACTATCCCTCCTTTGGTCTTCCTTCGCTCCTGATGTACCTATAAAAGTTGTATCCCCTTCTTAACTGAGTTGGCTATCTTTTCCTCGGTTTTGGGCCTTTGCTGTTCTGACTGCCTTCCCAGCTTTTTGCTTTAACTGATACAGTTCTCTGTCCTGCTCCTTCATGATTCCTTGTACTTCCTGAAGCTTTCTTTTTCTCTTGAACCTTCACTGCCACTTCCTTTGAGAACATAGTGGTTTCTTACATCGTTTAGTTTTGTTTATTGCTTCACACAGAGGCTTGTTGCCTCTGTAATGGCAATTTTATTATTCCATTGTTCTTCACCCTCCTTCCTGCCCATGTGCTAGTGCATTCCTTAGGCACTTACCCATTTTGACAAAGTTAGCCCTCCTAAAGTCAGTACCTTTGCCTGTATGGCTTGACTCTATTGCTGTGTTGATCCTGATATCTGTTCGATGGTGCTAGTTCCCAGATAGCTACCCACTTACATCTGTGATCTCTCTTCATCTCCATTTGAGAGAACCAGGTCTGAATTGCTCCTCGGTGGGCTCCAATACTAGTTGTCTAGGCATGCCCCTGTGGGCATCTAGAATAACCCACTCTTGAAGTGGCTGTAGCAACTGCACTCCAGTTAACATCTGGCATATTCAGATCACCCATCAGCCAATATCTCCCTTTTTGCCATACTAAGTATACTTTCTATCATTTCCTTGTCCATTTCCTCCCCTGAGAAGGGATCTATATACAACCCTGCTGCGGATTGTGGTGCCATTGCCGGTCTCCAAATTTACCCACAGTGCTTCTTCTCTCCCTGTTTTCTCTTTTGTTCTGTTACTTTGATTCCTTCCCTTATGTAAAGACTACTCCTCCTCCTCTTTACCCTCCTGTCCCTCCTGTAGATAGTTATCCTGTATGTTTATGTCCCAGTCATGGTTTTGTGAACCATGTTTCTGTGACTGCCACGATATCCAGATGTTCCTCCTCCATCAAGGCCACTAATTCAGGAAGCTTGTTACTCAGACTACGTGCATTGGTACTCATTGCTCTCCATTTTTTGATGGCTTTACTTTCTGTTGCAGCATCCCCCACTGACCTTTCTACCTCAGTCTTTTTCTCATTTAGTACCCTGTTTTGTAGGGAGAGGCTGGGATTTTCCTGCTGCTCATCAGTGCTGCTGCTCATTTTATACGTCAGCAGACAAGAACATACATTAATTATTATCCATTGTCACAAAATTGAGAGTCCATGCATATAAAGGTAAAACAGAGTACATGAATAGATAAGTATTAATAGATAATAATGTTACAGCTCAGGTATTACAGCACAAGCCATGTTTATCTGATATTACTGTATAATTCTTAAGTCTGAGAGCTTTCCTTGTGCATTTACACCATTAACCACTTCCCAAGAGAAGTCAGTTTGTCACCCCTCAAGGTGGCTTATGCCTTCTATCAATGAAACACATATACATCCCTTCAGGAAATGGCCATGAGACATCTGGTGGTCAAGCAACACTCTGAAAAGCATTCAGTGTGCATTGCACCCCTCTCTCCTGTTATTAGTGTTTTGTGTCACCCTATTGTGAGTGATTGCCCTTCTATATGTACGGAAACCAGGCCTCTGGCAGAGCTCGTTCTAGTAGGCCCCAGACCAGTTGGAACCTATCCTCTCTATTACTTGCCTTATATTGAGTATGTTCTAGTTTCATGCATTGCATTAATTTGTTTGCCCATTCAGAGGTTGTAGGTACTGACTCTGCTCCCGCAGTGGCTGCCCAGGGCTTGTTTCCCCACTACCACTGCACAAGACCACAAAGGATGGTCTAGACCTCTACTCCCCCTTGACCTCCCAGGCAATCCGAGCAATACCTTGCCTGGTCCAATTTCCTGATCATCATCCAAAGCTCTCTGCATTAGGCTAGTGATGCTGTACCAGAATGCCTTCATTTCTGGGCAGCTCTGCACCTTGTGTATGAAGGTGCCGGGATGCACTTTACATTGTGGGCAGCGGTCCGGAGCTGAGAGGTCTATCTTGTTGGCCAGTACTGGGGTGAAGGAAGTTCTGTATAGAATGTTGTAATGTATTGCTCTTAGTCTGTTGTTTACTGAACATGTCATGCCCCTGCTTAGGATCATTCTCCAGTCCCCCTCCATCAGGATTCCACCTCCCATGTCCCTCTCCCATTTGTCCTTAAGTTTGCCTAAGGTCTAGGGCCAATTGCCTAGTAGGGTTTTATAGAACTCAGTGAGTAGTTTAGGATTCCCTTTTCCCCATGTACCCCACACCACCTATTCCAGCAGGAATCTACTGATTGGAAGAGGGTTAGCCCCCATCCAGGCACTGGTGCGCCTGCAATCAGTGTCTGACCTGTAGATATGCAAAACATTTGGATGGATGCAGGCCATATTTCCTGGACAGGGATTGGTAGGAGTGTATAATGTTCTGGTCAACTGGCTGAGAGAGGCATAGCACAGTCTCGCTTTTTCCCATGCACTGAGCATCTGAACAACTGGGCTAGGAACTTTCCCCTATTCCCATAGTGCTTGTGCTGTGGAGACATCTGGAGAAATAGTGGCTGGATGGCCCAGAATCTGATGCTTTCATAATGGTTCTGGTGAATGGGTTAGTAATATGTTTGACTAACATAGAAACATAGAATTTGATGGCAGATAAGGACCGCTTGACCCATCTAGTCTGACCATTTTCCTACCTGATGGATAAGCTGCAGATCCTAGTTAACCAACAGCCTACTTCCTCCTACTATCTTCCTTTTTAGGGCAGCAGCAAAGCATGAAAAGGTCAGTGGAGCATTGCTTGCGGAAACCTCCATCCCTGTCCACATCCTGCATTCTGGGCATCCTGCAATAGATCAACCAAGGTGGAGATCTTTGCTGCTAGATAGTACAAGCACAAATTGGAAAGGCCCAACTCCCCTCCCCCCCAGCCACCGGCCTCCATAGAATGTCCTGCCTAATTCAAGTTCTTCTACCCCCTCCAGAGCTGGTTAGTTATAGCTCCTCTTAGTGACTTAAAATAGTATTTGGGGACCCAGACTGGAAGTGTTTGAAAAAGATATAGGCATTGCGGCAGTAGATACATTTTAACCATATTTACTTGCCCTGTTAGGGTCAGAGGTAGACTCTCCCACCTGTCACATTCACCCTGAGTTAGCTTAAACAGCAGTTTGTACTTTAACTCACAAATATTAGAAAGCTTTCTAGGAAGATATATTCCCAAATATTTGCGGGATGCCACTGGGGGAAGAATGAAGTTTTGAATGGTAAGGAAGGATTAAGTTTCCTCCAAGGGCAGCCATTCACACTTTGACCAATTAATTTTGTGGCCAGATAAAGGACCATACACATCAAATAAGGCTATGAGGGCCAGAATAGATATCCCCAGATCTTTCAAGAACAGTAGAATATCATCCACAAATAGGGATATTACCTGCTTCTGACCTCCTTTGGTATAGCCTTGTATCTGTGGGTGATTGTGAATGGCTGAGGCCAGCACTTCCATTGTCAGGGCATATAGCAAGGGTGACAGGGGGCACCCCTGTCTTGTTCCCCTGGTGAGAGGAAAGGGGCCGACAGGTTCTCGTTTGTGAGAATTTGTGCCTAGGTAGATGCATAGAGCGTTTGTATCCAGGAGCATAACCTGGACCCCAGGTTAAAATGCCTCAGGGTGGCAAACATGAAGGCCCACTCCACCCTATCAAAGGCCTTCTCTGCATCAAGCACTAGAAGGCCTCTATTTCTGTCCCCACCCCTGCCTGACCACCCATGCATAATATTTAGTGTCCTGCAGATATTATGCTTCGCTTGTCTGCCTTTGACAAAGCCACACTGATCCTGATGAATCAGTACTGATAACATACCCTCCAGTCTGGTAGCTATTACTTTGGCTATAATCCTGTAGTTCCCATTTAGAAGGGAAAAAGGGTGATATGAGCCACATTTGGAGTGGTCCTTGCCTGGTTTCGGGAGAACAGTAATAGTAGCAAGTTGCAAGGATTGAGGGAGCACTCCCCTGTCCAGTGTCTCCTGCACCATTAACATGAGAATGTTGTGAATGTCACTCCAAAATGTTTCATAGAACTCCATGGGTATGCCATCTGGCCCAGGGGCCCTTCCCACATTAGAGGGCCATATAACCTGTTTTAGCTCCGAAAGGGTGATGGAGCTATTAAGCTCTTCACTCCTCTCAGATTCCAGTGGTGTCAATGGGACATCTCTAAGAAAGCTGTCTGGATTTGCATCCCCAGGGGCTTCTAAAGCGTATAAGGATTTGTAGAAGGTCTTAAATATTTAATTTATTGTTAGCGGGTCTGAGGTTTTCACTCCATAGTTATCTTCCATGATTAAAATCACTCTTTCCACTGCCTGCTTTTTCACCTTCCACATCAACCATGTACCTGCCCTGTCTCCTTCAAAGTAATTCCCCATCCCTGCTTTTAAGATATCCCTTTCTCTGCGGTGAGCCAATAGCTGAGTTAGTCTTCCCTTAAGTAATTTCAGCACTCCCTCTTTGTTTTTTTCTGTTCCTGCCATCATCTCCCTTTCCAAGGCCAGGATTTGTTCTACTAGAGTTTCTTTCTCTTTCAGTGCCTCCCTATGTTAGTGTGTGATGAATGCTATTGTGGCCCCTCTAAGGTATGCCTTTAATGCCTCCCACATGGTAGATGCTGTTGTGTCCCCTACCTTTTTGTCTGTCAGAAACTCATGAATGTTTTCAGATATATACACCTTGTAAGCCTGAGAACTCAACAGGGTGGGATCCAGCCTCCACTGCCTACTCGGAGAGGACATCTGACCTGACTTTAGTGAGAATTCTAGTGGTGCGTGGTCTGATATACAAATTGGGCCATGCTTGGCTGATACAAGACACCTAAGTATATTCGGAGAGACTAAAAAACAGTCTAGTCTAGTGTATACCTTATGCATAGGCAAATAATGGGAGTACTCCTTGTGGTGGGGGTGGGTGTGCCTCCATACCTCTCTCAATGCCCTTTCACAAGCTATTTCCTGGAGTGACGCTGAGCTTCTTGGAGGAGACCTCCCCCCAACCCCAAAGTGATCCAAATTTAGGTCCCAGCATGTGTTGAAGTCTCCCCCAATAATGATAGTATCCTGGAAGGGTGCTAACACCATTGCCAAATGATGAAAAAAGTCTGGTTCATCAATATGGATCATATAAATAGATCGGAGTATATCTACTCCCTTCTATGATAACATGACCAATTATGTATCTGCCCTGGGGATCAGAGACTGTGCTATGAACTTCAGTCCTTAAACGTGGCCTCAACCATATTGCCACCCCTCTTGCTCTTGATGTAAAAGGAGAGACTAAGAGGGTACTCCACCAGGAGCTCGACAGACTACTTACCTCCTCTTTTGTTAATTGTATTGCCTGTAGGAAGTTGATATCTCCTTTTTGTTTTCTTAAATAGCTCCAAACTCTTTTTCTTTTAACCACTGTTTTCAAACCCCTAACATTCCATGTTATGCATTTTAAAGGATCCCATTTTGAAACATTTAGGTGTATGAAAACAACTCGATTCATGATCTGTTGAATAACACAATTGCCCTGTGCTGTCTGCTGCTTTTGAGCTTTAACCAACCTACGTAATTTTTCAAAATGAACTTCAGAAACCTGAACCACTAACTTACTATAACTCTTACAACTTCCCTCATTAAATTGCCCCCTCTCCTAACTTACCCCTAACCTCCCCCCCAACCTTAATTCCCCCCTAATATATGTTAACAATAAAACAAAACATACCCCCAGGCACAACTGTTGCCCACTTCCTTCCTCCCTCCCCTCCAACCTCATACTTTCAAAAATTCTACCCTGTGTCCCTCTACTCCTCATGAATGAGCTATGGTCCCCATCCTTCCTTACCCATGTATGCTGGGTTATAGTTTATTTCAGTGGTGCCATTATTACCTGATAGTGGTGGGGAGCAGAGTAGAGCAAAGGGGGGGGTATCTTTGTGACCCTGTCCTCCTGGGGTTCTTGTAATAAACTGTTGTGGCCCCTCCAAGCTCAATAAACATCTCTCCTTTTCAGTTTTCTCATGCAGAGCTTACACCTCCTGCTAGGCAGTAAGGCAACGCAATGAACCCCTCCCGAATGAGATCTCCCATTGCAGCCACCACTGTGCCCAAAATGCATATCACAGTTTATCTCTTTAATTGCTCTTTCTTCCTGGTTTTTTAGTAGGGTGGGGTCCCAGCCCACATGTGGCTAGTCACCTGGAGGTCAGGCCCCAACACAGCAGAACCCCCCCATCACCCCCCCAAAGGAACACTCTCGCCTTCCAAGATTATTCATTTGCCTTGTTTAACCGTCAGAACACCCCCAAACTGTAAACGATCTCCAAAGTGTAAGCAATCAAGCCCCTATAAAAGTTCTTGCACCCTGCAAAAGTAGGTGGTTAGTATGTCACCCACACAATATACAGATTATCAAACCTTAAATAAAGCAAAAAACATAGGCATTTCTTTCTGCTATTACTAATCATGGCACAGATTCCCCTTCATGTCCAAAGGAAAAAAAAAAGGGAAAAAGTAATCAGAGAAGTTTATGCACTCCTCCCCGTATACAGACCTCTCATTAAACTGAATGAATCTACCCCCCTTCCATGCAAGCAAAATCATTCTTTACAGTCTTGGAAAATCGTGTTACAGAAAGGTGTGGAGAAAAGAATGTTCATTTGCTGCATGGGTGAAGCATGATTATTGATGATAAATATATTATCACCTATCAACAGTTAGAGTACCAGTTAGGGCTCGGTACAATTCAACACTTGGGAGAAAGAAAAAGGTTCAAAGTAGTAAGGTAAGAAGTGTGTAGGGGAGGAAGGGGAGGAGGGTAGTACGGAGTCACTTTGGGTGCAAATCCAGGATTCCAAGAATAGGATTCTTAGAATGGGAGTGGTGTACAGGCCACCATCTCAGACGGAGGAGTTAGACAGGGAACTAGCGGGACAGATCAGGAGAACCTGTGAGAAGGGTAGTGTGGTGATTGTGGGGGACTTCAACATGCCAGGAGTGGACTGGAGCATCCCAGCAATCAGGAACAGAAGGAGCAGGTACTGCTGGATGCCTTCCAGGACAGCTTCCTGCTGCAAATGGTCAGTGAACCAACCAGGTTAGGGAATACCCTTGACCTTGTGCTGGCAAATGGGGACTTTGTGAGAGAACTTACAGTGGAGGAACCGCTGTCAGGGAGTGACCACCACTCAGTATGGCTCACATTGGATATGGGCAAGGAAGGAGTGGAATCTGGCACAAGAGTGCTGGACTTCAGGAGGGCTGACTTTGGGAGGATGGGGGAAGTGGTAAAAGGGTACCTGGCCAGAATTCAATCTAGTATGGATACTAACCAGAGGTGGGAGCTCATAAAGCTGGGGATAGTGGAGGCAACCAAATTCTGCTGCAAAGCCCAGAGCAAGAAGGCTAGGGCTAAGAAACCGAGCTGGTTGAGCAAGGAGGTCATGGAAATGGTAAGAAGGAAAAGAGCTGCCTTTAGGAAGTACAAGAAAATGGGGAGGGGGGAGGACAGAGAGGAGTACTTGACAGAATCGAAGGAGGTGACAAGGGCAGTAAGGGGAGCCAAAGCATCTATGGAATTCAGGCTGGCACAAGGCATTAGAGGGGAGAAGGACTTCTTTAAGTACATCAGGAGAAAAGGAGCTGTAAGGACCACATAGTAAGGATTAGGAAGGAGGGGGTTGGGTGGAAGCAGGATGCGATAATGCGGAAGCACTAAATGAGTACTTCTGCTCAGTATTTACTAAAAGAGAAAGGGGTGACACCAAAGGTGGGAGAAATGGCAGAAGCAGGGAAAGTGGTGACAGATGGGAAATCATGGAGGCAGAGTTCGAAAAGGGTTTGAAGGCACTGAAGGTGGACAAGGCACCAGGCCCAGATGGCATCCACCCCAGGGTACTGAAAGGAGCTGGTAGAGGTCCTTGCAGGACCTTTGCTTGAACCTATTTAATGCCTCACTACATTGAGGTGTGTACCTCAGGACTGGAGGATGGCTCATGTGGTGCCCCTCCACAAGAGATGCCCCAAGGATGAACCGGGAAACTACAGACCAGTGAGCCTCACATCCATCGTGGGTAAGCTAATGGAGACTATCCTGAAGGAGAGGCTGGTGGCCCTCCTAGAGGCCAAAGGAGTACAGGAGAGCAGACAGCATGGCTTCATATGTGGCAGATCCTGCCAAACCAACCTGGTCGAGTTCTATGACTGGGTAACTAGGCAACTGGACAGGGGCCATGCAGTGGATGTCCTGTATCTGGACTTCAGTAAGGCATTCAACTCGGTGCCACATGGAAGGCTGGGAATGAAGTTAGTAGGCACAGGGGCGGGTGCAAAGCTGGTGAGATGGGTAGGAAACTGGCTACAGGGAAGGCAACAGAGGGTGGTGGTGGGTGGGGAGCTCTCACACCCAAGGGCAGTGATGAGCAGTTTCCCACAGGGCTCGGTGTTGGGACCAGTGTTGTTTGGGATATTCATTGCAGACATATCATGGGACATCAAGAGCAAGATCAGTCTGTTTGCTGATGATACCAAGGTTGGCGCTGTGGTGGATGACCTAGGGGGATGGCAGGGGTTGCAGGATGATCTGGCAAAGCTTGAAACCTGGTCAGACACCTGGCAACTGGGGTTTAATGCCAAAAAGTGCAAGGTGCTGCATTTTGGGATGAAGAACCCAAGGAGGAGTTACCAGCTAGGAAGAGTGCAGCTAGCCCAGACAGAGGAGGAGAAGGATCTGGGTGTGCTCATTACAGGGTCAATGAACAACTCGGCACACTGTAGGAAGGCAGCTGCAAAGGCCAACAAAATGCTGGGTTGTATTGCAAGGTGTATATCCTCGAGGAGGGAGGAGGTGATTCTGCCACTGTATAGGTCATTAGTTAGACCACACCTGGAGTACTGCATGCAGTACTGGTGTCCATATCTGAAGAGGGACATTAAGTTACTGGAGGGGGTGCAGCGCAGGGCAACAAAGATGATCAAGGGGCTGGGGGACTTATCATACAAGAGGAAGTTGAAGGAGTTGAACATGTACTCACTGGAGGAGAGGAGAGACAGGGTGACATGATTGAAACTTTTAAATACATGAAAGGAATAAACAAGGCGAATTACAGAGGGCTGTTCAAAGTAAGGAGGGAGGGCCACCAGGCCATGATATGAGACTGGAGCGAGGGAAGGTTCAGGAGGAGATGAGGAGACACTTTTTTACAGCGAGGGTGGTGGCTGGGTGGAATGCGTTACCTGCAGAAGTGGTATGCAGTAGAACAGTGGACTGCTTCAAACGAGGATGGGACAGGACAAGGGGGAGGGTTAATGAAGGGAAAGGGTGGCAGGGAGGGGCAGCTGCAGAACAAGGGGTGCTGCACATTCGAGCAGACTTGATAGACCTCTAGGCCTTTATCTGCTGGCAAATTTTGTATGTTCATAGCAGGTGCTCAGTTTGGGGGTTTTATAAAAATTAACTGTACAATGTAGATCATGTCAAACCAATCTTGTGGAGTTCTACAAATGGGTAACATCAGAACTGGACAGGGGAAAGCCTGTGGATGTATTATTCTTGGACTTCAGCAAGGCTTTTGACTCTGTCCCCTACAATAGTCTGGTAGAGAAACTGATGGGGTTGGGAGTAGGCCCTTTGATGGTCAGATGGATTGAAAACTGGCTAGCTGGACGCACCCAGACAGTAGTGGTTAGTGGGGGAGCTCTCAGACCTTAGAGAGGTGGTGTAATAGGGTACCGCGGGGGCTCGGCCTGGGTCTGATCCTGTTTAATGCATACATATCAGACATCAGGGATGGTATAAGTGTGAAATGAGTCTCTTGCTGATGACTCCAAGATGGGAGCAGTAGTTGAGGGGGAAGAGGGGAGGTTGGACCTGCAAGGGGACCTGGACACCCTGGAAAGCTGGGCTCACACATGGAAATTCAATTTCAATATCACTAAGTGCAAGGTGTTACATCTTGGGTGGAGAAACCCTAAACACAGGCACACCCTGGGAATGGAGGCGCTGGAGGCCTCAATAGGGGAAAAAGACCTAGGGGTTGTTGTGGATGCATGTATGAATAACTCTGAGCAGCACAGGAGAGCGGCTAGCAAGGCAAACAGGATGTTGGGATGCATCGTGAGGGGATCACCTCTAGGAGCAGGAAGTGATTCTGCCACTGTACAATGGACTGGTTAGACCACACCTTGAGTACTGTGTACAGTACTGGAGACCACACTTGAAGAGGGACATACAGCTCCTGGAGAGGGTACAGAGGAGGCAACTAAGATGATCACGAGGGCTAGGGGATTTGGCGTGAGGACAAACTTGAGGAGCTCTGCCTGTTTTCATTGGAGGAGAGCAGAGACAGGGGGGACATGATTGAGGTCTTCAAGTACCTCAAGGGAATAAATAGGGTAAACATGGAGGGAATCCTTAGACTAAAGCAGGGAGATATCACCAGAGGGCATGGTTTGAAGTTGGAAGGGTGATGGGAGAAAAGAGGAGGAGGTTTTTCACTGAGAGGGTGGTGGACCCTTGGAATGCACTACCTGGCGAGCTGGTTCAGAGATCCACAGTGGAGGGCTTCAAGAGAGGGTGGGACAGACACAGAAAGTGGATCAGATGATGGCCTGGCCCAGGGTGGTGGGGATGGATGATAGGGGTTTCTGGAACACAAGGGGGGGAGGGCCTTGGCACCCAACTAGGGATCTGAGGTTTGAGCAGACTCGATAGACCGTAAGGTCTAATCTGCTGGAAATTAGAATGTTAGTATGTAATGCCCATTTAGTATATATTAATTATTGGGCTTGAAAGGAAGTCCTTATCCCGTCTCCATAGATTCAACTCATGAGGCTCCCCAATTTCCAGTCAGCTGCATTGATGTAGAAGGTTTTTGGCTGCAAAGCCTACTGCAGTTGCCCTCCTCCAGAAATTCAGGGGAGAGACTCCCAGGTGGCTTACCAGAGCCCATCTCAGGGATGGGGTCATCCCTGCCCTGCCATAATAGGCTGGAGGGTCTTCATTACAGGCTGTGGACAGAATAAGAAAAGACCCCTTCCCCTTGGACTCCCAAAGCCACATCAATCCAGTCAAGCCAAAGTTATGTACAGTACCTTAACAGGCGGCTCATGTGCTGCTGGAGTGGGGGCCCTGATCATGTTCTTTCTGCCCCAACTCCTGAGTAATATAAGCCATCGCCGCTTCTGGGTCTGTGAAGGCCTTGGCCTCATGGTTCTGTGGCTGGATGATTAAGGGCACTGGGTAGACCATGGTAAACAGGCAATTAATCTCATGGAGTTTCTTCTTGACTGCATTAAAGGCCTGCCATTCCACCTGATGTTTCCTGGAGTAGTCCGGGAATTTGCTCACTCGCTTCCCCTTCACCATAATGGTATCCACCCTCTGGGCTGCATCTAGTACGGTCTGCCAGTCCTGGTATCTGAAGAATTTTATGATTAAGTGACAGGGTCATGCCTTTGGTCTCGGGGCAGTGGCCCGGGGATTGGTGTGCCCTCTCAATTTCCAATGAAGTCATCTCTAGTAGTTTCAGCATCTTGATGAGCCATGGCCCCATAAAGGCCCCGCAGTTCGTCCCCTCTGTACCTTCAGGCAGCCCCACTATGCAGACATTACACCACTTCTCGCAGTTTTCATGATCATCTAGTGTGGCCTTCAGGGAATCTACTTCTCTGAGGGCAGCTTGAAGTGAAGTTTCTAGCTGGGAATGAGAGTCTTCCTGCGCACTAACCCAGTGTCCGTAGGCTCATAGGTTATTTTGGACCTTAGGAGACATTGCTGTCCATATTGCTCGCTACATTCTGTGCTAGTCATAACCCTGTATGTTGTTATTAATTAGGTATTTGTCCAGATTATTATTAAAAGTTTGCATATTTCTACTAGCCACTACCTCTAGTGGTAGATTGTTTCAAATCGACCCTACCCTCACATTAAACCAATGTTTCCTCCTAGTTGTTTTGTACCTTTCTCCTGCTGTCTGTAAGGGGTGTGCTCTAGTTTGATGTTTCTGCTCTCTCAGCCTAAGATCCAACTTTTCCCATAACCCTTCATCTGAAAGAGCTTTGAATATCATGCACATGTCTCCTCTCAACCTATGAAATTCCAATGTGTACATCCCCAACTTGTTTAGTCTCTTATGATATTCTTTGTTTTGTACATCCCTAATCATAAATGGCCCTTCTCTGAACTCTCTCCAATGATTTTATCTCTGTCCTGTAACCTGGTGACCAGAACTGGGCACAGTATTCCATATGCGGTCTCACCAGGGACCCATACAATGGCACCAGCACCTCCCTCCTTCTACTCCTGATGTGCCAGTTTATGCAACTCTAAATATTCCCAGATGTTTTGACTACCCAACTGCAATGTTGATTAAACTTTAGATCATTTGAAATCATGACCCCCAAGTCCCTTTCCTCCTTAACCTCTCTCAGTATATGCCCATTTAGCATATATATTGCTGCCCTATTTTTGTTCCCAAGATGCATAACTGTGCACTTGTCAGTGTTGAAGGTCAGTTTAAAATCATGTGCCCACCCCTGCAGGTTTGATAAGGCTTCTTGCAATTTGACTATGTCCAAATCATTATTTATGATACAGCCTAGTCTGGTGTCATCTGAAAACTTGGATTCCCACACCTCTCTTCCACCTGTCATAGAATGAATATATACATTGAAAAGGCAAGGTCCCAACACAGACTCCTGAGGGACCCAACTCATCACCTCTGACCATCCAGAGCTGGAACCCCTGATAATGACCCTCTGCTTCCTATTTTGTAGCCAGGAACTAATCCAACATGTTATGTTACCCTGCATTTTGTGGTTAATCAAGGGCATTCACCAGCTCTCCATGTGTTCTAGTTCATTCAGCGTGCCCGAGTGGCTATTAGCTGTATCCCCCAATGTGTTTACCATCTGCTGAAGGTGGGTAAGTTGGGCTCCTATATTTTTGAAGTCTTCCCCCATTTGACACGTAAGTTAAAATTTTAGGGCTTGAATAAGATTTTCTATTGTGCCAGGTGCTGTTTGTTGTGACTCAGTGCTGTTGGCAGTTCGCTGCATCACACTCTGCGTCTTAGGAAAGACCACTCAGTTTTGCAGGGAATCCAGGTCTGACGCTTTGCTGGTCATTGCAGGCTGGAAGTTTAGGTGTGTTTGCTTCTTTTTTGAGTTTTTTTAAGTGCAGCCATAAAGAGAGCAATTTCTGGATGCTTTTTGTACTCTTCTAGTTGGTTTCTAATAATGGATGGCACTGATAAAATGTGGATGGGCCTGAAGCTCTGAGATCAAGTGTTCACTCCTCTCCATGGCTTGGCTAGAGGGCAGGGCTTCTGAACTTAAGATGGACCAAATTAATTCAGGTGCTTTTGCAGCTGCTTATTTGCCTGTTGGGTGACAGACCTCCAGGACAAGCAAAGTGCTTTTCTCTACACTATCAGCAGCACAAATCTACCACTGCAAAAACCTATAGCACCAGAAAATAACTCAAGCCAATCACTACATCCCAAACTTGAAGATGTGTTAACAAGAAGCTTGCAAAACCTTCCTACTAGAAATCTGGACTTCTAACCACCATCTACAAGAAATTCCCAGTCTACACCATTGGGCGTAGTTTACTCTCAGCAGCAGCAGATGCAATCAATGCTCCACCTTTTTTTGCAAAAAAACTCAACCAGTTATGTGCAAGCATGCTTTGTCAAGGAAGCTGATCTGTACCTACAGCAGTGCTTACATTGTCAAAATTTAAAGTACAAATGCAAATTTTCTGTAATACAGTGCAAAAACAAATGATTAATATAAACATCCATTCCACAGCATAACTAATCAAGGAGCATACAACCATGAATAAATATAAATACCAGAAATAATTTAAATTATTATTAAATACATATTAGATCAGAATGCTACACAAAGCAGAAGTAGAGAGGAGCTGCTCCACCCAGCTATGCTCAGTCAATTCCCAGACAAGGAGACAGATTGCTTTATTCTGATTACAGACTCCAAGGAACGGGAATCATATGTGAAAGAGCTGAATGTTGGAACAAAGAAAGTTATTAATATGTTTTAAGCAGCTATATAAAATTGGTAACACAAACTTAAGAAAAACAATTATAAAAAGGTAGAAGGGAAAAGGGGGAAGAAGGGGAACAGGAAAGAAAAGAAAGTGCAAACCAAAGCAACATCTAAATACTAGCAATATTACTAATATCAGTCATATATTGCAAACAGCTACATAACAATGGTAGCACAGCAGAAAAAGAAAAAATGTAAATAAAAAAAAACAGGGCTACACTCAGGTCAATGTTTTGGACCTTATCAATAAAAATCAAGATGGTACATTGACAACCGATTTATATCGGAAACCAACGGACTGTAACATGGTCCTTCATGCTACTAGCTGCCACCATCACACTATCGGGAACATCCCAAAGTCAGCATTTATGAGACTCAAGCTGAAGTGCAGCCGGTCCTCTGATTTTCTGAATAGAGTTCATACTAAGGTGTGGAGTGAGCAAGAAAGCTTTATAGCTCATAAAAGCTCACATACTAGTCAAGTTTAATAATAAGTCAATTGTTCGCCAGATAATAAATAATTGTTCAATCTAGCCTTGAATTGTTCTTTATCCTTACTTATAATAATGTACAATGGCAACTTGTTCCAAGGTTTAATCACTCTTAAGGTAAAGAAATATTTTCTCCTGATATAGTTAAATGATTTACATATCAATTGGAGCAGATGGCCTCTAATATTGTAAGATGAATCCTTAAAATTCAGTCCCAAATCTACCATTAATTCAGGGTCTTATACAATATCATAAAGAAATAATAAATCGCCACGTAACCTACGAGTTTCTAAAGAAAATAAACCAAGATCACATAATCTGGTTTCATAAGAAAGATGACTCATATCCTTTAGATGTTTAGTAAATTTACGCTGAACTCTTTCTAATTGATGTATGTCAGTTTTCTTGTAAGGACACTAAAGCAGTGACACATATTCAAGGTGAGGCCTAACATATGCTTTGAACAAGGGCATTAAAACCTTAGGACCTTTTGCAGTAATATTACATTTGATTGACCAGACAACCATATTTGCTTTGTTTACAGATTCATTAATATGATAGGAGAAGTCCATGTTATTAGAAACTGTAATGCCCAGATCTCTTTCATCAGTAGTATTACTAAGTGGGTATTGTCCCAACATATATGTTTTTAAGGCATTGGTATTTCCTAAATGCATGACCTTACACTTGGAGTTATTTAACTTCATACCCAATGCATTTACCCATTCAAAAATTTTATTTAAATCCTGCTGTATGATATCAGAATCAGTTTCACTGGTACATGGACCACCAATCTTAATATCGTCTGCATATTTAATAACTAATGAAAGGCAGTTCGAAGTTAAGTCAGAAATGAAAGCCTGAAATAAACACGGTCCAAGCACCAAGCCCTGTGGGACTCCACTAGTGACAAAACCAATATCTGAAAAACTACCATTAATACTCACTCTTTGAGTGCAATTAGACAACCAATTTGTAATCCATATAATAATATACTGATTGATTTTTAATTTCTGTAATTTTACTTCTAAAGCCCAATGTGGCATATCAACAAATGCTTTGCTGAAATCCAAAAAGATGACATTACAAGGAGTACGGTTATCAACTAATGAACTTATGTTTTCATAAAAACTCAACAAGTTAGACAGGCAACCTCTTCCCTTTCTGAAACCGTGCTGTTCCGAATCTGCATTGTTCAATATTGGAGTTAATACATCCCTAATTAAACTCTCAAAATCTTACAGATAGGTGACGTAAGACTAATTGGTCTATAATTTGAACAATCAGATTTTAAACCCTTTTTATATATAGGGACAACATTTGCTATTTTCCACTGTTTGGGAACAAAACTTTCACTCAGACAGGATTCAAAGAGCAGTTTAAAAGGAAACAATAAACAAACAGAAAGTAGAAACAAGAAATGTCCCGAAATATGGTCTGGCCCCATGCTAGTTTTCCCTTTTTGTAATTTTATTTTATTTTCAATATTAATTGTCTTGAAACATATGAGTTCTGAACTATTATCTATTAGAAAAGGCACAGAAGTGTCCGATGGTATAAAATGTTTACAAAATTCCTTATTAAATAAGGCAGCCATTTCCTTAGGATTTTGAATAGTTTGATTGTCCACTTGTATGGGACCCACCTTGCACATTGCTTTTTTTAAAGAGTTTATATAAGAAAAGCATTGCTTACTGTTTGGCTTGGTTGCATTTATTGCCAAATTATATTCCCATTTCTTCTTAGTCCTTTTTATAACAGATTTACATTGTTTTTGAACCTTTATATATTTTGTCCAATTGTGAGTGGTTTTAAATTTAAGATATCTAATATATTTCCTGTTCTTTTGCTTTATTAGTTTCTTTATGGATTTAGTCATCCATTTAAGCTGTAATTTCCCTTTAATATATTTAGATTTACAAGGTATAATTCTTCTTTAACTAATATTAAAGTGTTATACAGTAACTCCCAAATAATACTGTAAAGGAAGATTAGCATGTTCTTGCTCACAGTCAATCTGCCCAAATATATGTTCTATCCCAGGGATATTTGCTTTTTCATACATATAAATCAATACAGACTCAGACTCAATTTCAAAGGGACATTTTAACTTAAAAGAGATAACATTATGGTCACTATTTCCAAGAGGTGCCTCTATTGAAACATCATAAATATCAAGACTATCCTCATGCAAGCCTATATCCAAAAGGTTACTACCTCTAGTTAGGTGGGAAACACTCTGCTTTAAATGAAGCTGAGCACATGCCACTAAGAGTTTTTTTTACTATTTAAGGTTTTAGCTTTATTATCACACCAGTTAATATCTGGCAAATTTAAATCACCCGTTAAGATTATACTCCCAATTTCAGATGCAGTCTCTATTTCATGTACTATAGCCTCCATATAAGTCACGGAAGAGTTGGGGGGCCTATAAAAAGTCCCTAGAACAATGGGTGTCATATTCTGACTTTTATATTTGACCCAGATGGTTTCAGTTGTAATGTCATGCTTTTTAATTTGTTTAGATATATCTAAACTCTTAAGATGTCTATTCAGAAATAGTGATACACCCCCCACTTTTGCCATCATGTTTAAAGGAAAACATGTCAAACCCCTGAATACCAGGGTCCCATTCAGTTTTAGTATCCCACCAAGTTTCTATAATTGAGACTATATCTGCATCAGCCATTGTAATTCTGGATATAAGTTCATTGAGCTTGTTGTTTAAACTCCTAGCATTTAAACTTAATATATTTAAATGGGTTAAAGTATTCTGATGGTATTTTCAAGTATACGTGAAGAAACCTTAAATGTTAGAGACCCCCCCCTGTAATTTAGTTTAAAGTTGAAGAAATGTACTCGAGATTCAAAAACAGAGGCTACTGTGAACATGTTCTGAATGAAGCCAGAGCCCAGGTGAATGCTATGGAGAGGAACAGTTTGTTGCACTAGAGGGTATGAAGCAATGAAAGAGACAATAACCTTCATTTCGTCACCACTTATGGAGAAAAATCAGATCATTTAATTATTTATTGAATTTTGATGACCGGGTAGGCCCACTGAGCCCCGAAAGTCCCTTTTTCAGGGGCGACCCGGGGATACAGAACAATACAAGACAGTCAGGTAGTACAGGGTACAGAGAAAGTAGACATGGTTACAAGGTTACAGTAAAGGTAATAATTCTGAATATATTGAACATAAGTGCAATTATTGATAGAGTTTATGCATGAGCTTGGAGTCTGTTGGGTGAGAAAGGGAGAGGGTTGGTGTTGGGTGTGGGACCGGGGAAGACTATTCTATTCCCTGACAGTGGCACGAGCTAGCCTCAAGCAAGTGGGACTTGAGCCTTATATGAAAGTTTAGCAGCGATGAGGCTTCCTGTACTGAAGGTGGGAGAGTGTTCCACAGATTAGAGGCAGTGTGAGCAAAGGATTTTCCTCCCATGTTAGTCATGACTCTGGGAATTGCTAGTAGGGTTCAACCTGAGGTCTTGAGCATTCGAGGGTTGGACTTTGGAGTGATAGTTCCTATTAAGCTGGGTGGGGCAGCCAGGCACTGCAATTTGTATGCAAGGCAGAACGGGGGGTACTGAAGATGAGTTTCAAAGGAAGGCCAGTGCAGCTGGGCAAGTGAAACACAGAGGTGGCTTCTAGGCTGACTCAAGGTCACAAACCACACAACCTTGTTATACAGGACCTGTAGCCAGTCGCCCTCATGCTTAGACATTCTCTGAATTAGAGGGGCAGCATAAGTTAGTGTAGGAAGGACACTGGAGGCAATTGCTCACCTAGCCTCTGGGAAAAGCTGGTCTTTTAGCCGGTACAGGGTGCTAAGTTTACCATGAATAGTCCTGGTTACTTGGTCTACATAGGACTTAAAGGTGAGACCTTGGTCAATAGTTAGCCCAAGATATTTTATGGAATCTACCACATCTATTCTTTTTCCAGCAAGGGAAGTTAGCTGTAAGGATTTGGTCCTGTCTTGGCTGAGGGATCCAGGACCAAACAACAAGACTTTTGTTTTTACTGCATTGAGGACCATTCTGTTTGATGTAAGCCAGGCCTCAAGTGTATTTAGGTCCCCTTTGAGGAGGGGACCCAGATCAGGTAAGGTATCCATGGACCGGTAGATGATGGTATCATCAGCACATTGAACCACTGAAATTTCCCCACAGTAACGGTTGAGGTCGTTTGTGAAAAGTGAGAACAGGAGGGGGTCCTACAATTGAGCCCTGACTTACACCCTCCTTGATGGAAAGAGGGTCAGACTGCTCTGCCTTCCAGATGACCCTCTGGGAATGGCCTGATAGGTAGCTATTTAACCAGTTAAGGGCCTGCTCATCCAAACTTATACTGTGAAGCTTTTTAAGTAGAAGGTTGTGGTCCATGAGGTTGAATGCCTTGGACAGATGCACCTGTCAGCTTGCCTACATCCATTGTCCTGAATACATCCACTGTGAGATTAATGAGTGCTGTGTCAGTCTCATGGTTTGCCCAAAAGCCATGCTGAGAGGGGGCTAGGAGTTGGTGCAGCTCCAGTTAGTCCCTCAGTTGCCCATAAACTAGCCTTTCTTGTAATTTAGCAAGGGTGCATAGCAAGAAGATGGGCCCGTAGTTGCCAATTTGTTCACACAAGCCACCCTTGTCAATAGGGACCACATTGGCCTCCTTCCACTGGTGTGGAACGTAACCTTCAAGTCGAAACCTGTTGATGATCCAAGTCAGAGGTTTGGCAAGGGACTGGGCACCTTCCTTAAGTAACCTAGGGCTGATTCCATCAGAGCCACCAGAGCCTTTGTTTTTGAGGGCTTTTAGTAGCTTAAAGACCTCACTCACCTTGACTAGTCTCAGGTGAAATTGAGGAAGTTAAAGGCAGGGGGGTTCGTTGGTGATCTGTATTGGCATAGAAGTAGGTAAACTTATCTTTTAATCATCGAGGTTGGTGAAGTGGTGGTTAATTGCTGAGGCAATTTGCTGGCAATCACTGACAAGCTGTCCATGTACCTCTATTGGACTTTGTGCCTCCTTGGAATTGCCCCAAAGCAGTTCATTGATGTGAGACCAGAAAAGCTTGGGGTTCCCCAGGTTGGATCGTTGGAGGTTGGAGATGTACTAATTTTTCGCAAGTTTGTTGGCTAGCTTACATTTGTTTCTTAAGGTTTTGCAAGTAACCAGATCAGCAGGAGAAAGGGAGAACCAGAACTTCTTCCAGGCCTTGTCCCGACTTTTCATATGAGATTTCACTGAGAGGGAGATCCACTTGTAGCAACCTCCCTTTGTTCTAATTTTCTTAAGGTGGTCAAAGGGTGAGGCCACTTTGAGGAGTGAGTCTTGGAAGTATACCAAGGTTTCATCCAAGGTCATGAGGAGCCTGAGTGGGCTCCAGTCCAGGTTACTTGGGTAGTCATTAAATTTTACGGACGTGAAATTGGAGAAATCACGTACGGTGAGTATCCTGGGAGGAATCTTTGGTGCTCTGTTCTTCCAAATACAGAACATAGGGGAGTGATCACTAATAGCATCGGCCAATATGCCAGCTTTCTGGATGTTGAGGGGATTTGATACCAGAGCCCAGTCAAGAGTAGTGTGGTTCTCTGTTTTATAGTTGAGCCTGGTGTGTGGGGAGATAACCTGTACCAGATTTGCGTCATGGATCATTGTCTTGACGATTTTGTTGGGGTCAGAGGCCCAGTTCAGATTGAAGTCACCCTTAATAAGGAGTTCCTTGGTTAATTCACTTCCAGCAGATTTAATGATACTGTCAAGGGAATGTTGGGCAGTCTTAGGGGGGTTATAGACACAGCCGATGGTGAGCTGCTTAGCATGACCAAGGGTTAGTCGGATGAATACAGATTCCCCGTCCCGGCAATTACCAAGGTTGGACTTCAGTAGTGTCACATTTAGAGTGTCCTTAACATAGATTAGAACCCCTCACCCTCTCTTTTTTAACCTATCTTGTCTGAAGGTTTTGTACCATAGGATCATGATCTCATGGTCTAGGATGTGGGTCTTAAGCCAGGTCTCCAAGATAGCTAGGATATCTGGCTTGTAGAGGTCAAGCCAGGCTTGGACCTCATGAATTTTAGGTCTGATGCTGCTGACATTCATGTGTGCAATCCTTAAACCTTTCGATGATGTCCAGTGAACATCCTGGGGGGAACAGACAGAGATTGGCTATTGGGATCCCCAGATTTGGCTGAGCATCACCTGCCCAGAGCAGTAGAAGAGCAAGTAGGCATAATAACACTAACCTGGGGTTTTGAGAGGTTGCAGAGCCTCTTGCATGTGGCATGGAGCAACACGTAGTAAGTGCCCCTTTTTACCAACTCGTGTGCTATGAGAAGATCATTCATTCTTGTGGGAGAGGTCCAACAGTAATGACCACAAGAATAGGGGTCATTGTGATTTAGCCACTTGGGGTCGAAGTGTCCATGCCCTATGCACCTGTCCACCCAGTGAAGGGACAGTATGTATAGAAGGGCCAGGAGTACAACCCTATTTAGGAGAGATGCAGGTGGGTTTTTTGCACATCGTGACTTAAGGGAAAGAGTACCCTGGTTTGGGGAATAATTCTCCATGGCCATATTGGAAGACCAATGTGTCTTCTGGTAGAATGGTTAATTAGGTTGAAATTCAGGGTGGATACCTGCAGGAGAATCTCCTGGTATTAAGTTTTCAGGGCTGTTTTCTCTGGCTGTCTGCCCTGTCCCAGTGGGAGACTAGGGGTACAGACTTGCAGTAAACAAACTGAACTTACAAGCTCAAATGGGCAGACTGGGTGAGCCATAGGCCCTTATCTGCCGACACTGTCTATGTATCTATGTATCATGTATCTATGTATCTATGTAAAAGAGTCAATCAGGTTTTACGTTAGGAGTACAAAGTAGGAGCTAGCTACACTTAGGAGGAAATCTGGTGAGAGAGCTTGTTGTGCTGACAGACTAAAAGGAAGTTCCTTAGGAACGTCGTAGCTGGTGCTAGGTAATTTAAGGACTAGAATTAGTTATTAAAGACAAAAAAAAAAACCTCTCACCAGTACCTTAGCTTATAGTCCTGGCTAAAGTCACAATACAACAATAGAGTAACACTTCAAGCAATGTGTTTGGCAAGCTGTAGTAAAAATAATGCCCCAGTTTTAAACTATACAGGTTATTCAGTTTCACAGTAGTATCTGTTCCCTAGTAAAGAAGCACTACAGGCACTATTCAGACTATCGCTTACAAGGTTGGTCAGATACTGAGCAGAGTCATTAACAGTAATGCAGGAATAAACATAAGGCAGCACAGTGCTATGAGATTCTAGCCAGAAATTGGCACATTCTGGGAACTGAACCCCTATTGGTGGGGTTAGTAGACCAAGTTCCTAGAATGGTATAAAAGTGAAGCAGGAACCTCTCAGATCTGCTCGTCTATTCTTTCCAGCCAATTGTTAGGGGACAGGGGCAGTGGCTACCAAATGAGCCCAAAGGCTGTTTTCAATTTTGACACTACAGGTTCTGTGAATCAGTGGTCAAATCAAAGTCCTTTAGTGCTGTAAATGCACATAAGACTTTTGAGGACAGACAGTTTATCAACTGCTCTAGTGTAGAGGTAGTATATCTGGCCACTTGCACTTGTCAGGTATTTTATGTTGGTAAGACTAAAGGGCCAGTGAAAGTGCAACTGGGAAAACATCTCAGAGAAATAAAGAGACAAAACATGGACAACACCCTGGTTAAACATATTGCTGACTATGTCCCTGATGGCAACCATTGATTTACCTTTCAGGGCATTGAGAGGGTTGCCATGGATCCTAGGGGGAACCTGGATAACAAAATCAAGTGCAGGGAGGCATTTTGGATTTGCAAACTAGGAGCCCTGCAACATCCAGACCTTAATGATCATTTTAATATAGTCCCCTTTTTACAACGGAAATAATTGCCAATGTGTACCGAATGCTGTATTATGGTTTAGTTTATGCATTGCCATAATTAATAGCACTTGGATAACTTCTTGGTAGGCATGCTCCAACTTTTTTCCTTTAAAATTTTTCTTTTTCTGCTGTGCTACATTTGTTTTTCAGCTGCTTGCAATATATGAATGATATAATAGTAGTCCCTGCATGAAATCACCTGTCAGACAGGAGTTGAACATTTTCTCTGCCCTTGTTCATGAGGTGGGGGTAATAATACTGTAACTGATGACGTGAGGAGGGGAGGCGAGGGCGACCTACTCCGAGGGTCCCCCCGCCCCAGCGCTGCCAAGAGGTTATTCAGGATCGCCGAGTGGAAGTGCCGTGGGCTATTGTGAGCTCCAGCGGGTCTCCTCGGCTTGAATAGGATGGCTCTCCCAAGATCGTGGCCCCTGCCCAGGTGCAGGACAGAATTTGAATTTGCTGAAATAACTTTTTGACTGTAATTACATCGTCCATTACCTGGAGGGCTACTTCATTCAGCATTCTCCTGGAAGGCTAAGAGTTGGTCTCCTGTTTTTCCTGCAGCCAAAAGTTGGATTCCTGAACCCATTGCTGAGATTCCGGCATTTCTCAACCCTGCCCTTTGTCTCCTGGTCGTCTTTGCCGCCGAAATTCACTGCCTCCCATTGGGCTCTGGCAGTGGTGACACTTTTCCTCTGCTTCCTTAAGTGGGAACGCTGTCCCAACACCCGCAGATACTGTAACTGACGACGTGAGGAGGGGAGGCGAGGGCGACCTACTCCGAGGGTCCTCCCCCCCCCAGAGCTGCCAAGAGGTTATTCCCGATCGCCGAGTGGCGGTGCCGTGGGCTATTGTGAGCTCCGCAGGGCCTCCTCGGCTTGAATAGGACGGCTCTCCCAAGATCGTGTCCCCTGCCCAGGTGCAGGAGAGAATTTGAATTTGCTGAAATAACTTTTTAGTGGCCCATCCCCCCTCCCTGTTTTGAGGGTGAGTTTTTATGCAGGCTGGTGGCCTCGCCTATTTTGTCTCATTACCCTATCAGTCAAGAGGGGAGGTTCTTCCCTGTCAAATGAGGGGTTGTCCCCTGTACAAATGTCCTCCCTGTGTACCGGATTGGGCAAGTTATCTGACTCTTGGACATTCTCCTCCCCGATTATTGGATGTCATGTTATGTGATCACTGTGTAATCTAATTCTGTTGGACAGTACTGTTGTCTAACCTGATTTATGGACTATTATTAGACTATTTCCTGTGTTCACACTGATTCATGGACAATTATAAGTCTATTTCTCTGCTGGACAATCACTATTGCTTAACCTGAGTAAAGGATTACTACAGGTATATTTTTCGGCAGATACCAATACCTAAGTTGTTGTATAGCTCTGGCTGAGAGTGTCTCCTACCTCTTTTGGGCTGTTCAAAGTTGTAGTTCATGTCTCTTGATGTCCAATGCCTACAGCTCCTTGAGTTTGAGGGCCGCATAGGGTCACATTAACACCTCTGCCTGTCCTGACTGCCTTGTTTGTTATGCCTGGACTTGACTCCTAGGGCTTAGGGCTATTCCATTTTTCTGTACCTCTGGTTACCTAGGCTACCTCGGTTGCCGTGCCTGGACTGGCTCTCTTTAACCTAGTGGGACACAGTCCTGGTTTATTGATTGTACTCAGGCCTTCACCTGCTGGTAGTCTTGCTGATTTGAGAAATTGCACGTTGTGAGGACATCATCCCTTCCAGGCCATCCCTGGCAGGGTGTCCGGGCTTGCTCCCTTATCCTGGTCTCCTGTTGCCTCCAATCAGAAGGGTGCGGTTCCTCCTGTCCTTTCCTATGGAAGGTGGGGAAGATACCAATGCAGTGCTCAGGGGTAGGCCGTTGGTCGGCCTTATGACCCCTCTGCTTGTGGTGCTGGCCCTGGGGCTGGTCCTCCTTCAATGTGCTACCTCTCCTCCAATATTTCTGGGAGTTCCAGGGAAGTGGCCCTCCCCCCATGATGACACTGACTTCTCCTTTTCCAACCTGATTGCAACTAAAGTAATGCACTACTGCACTATCCTTAGTCTAGACTATTAGGTCCTTATGTGCACGGCCAGGGTCAAGAAAATATGAAACATTAACTGTCCTGGTGGTCATCCGTTCTTAAGGCGGTACCTCCCCTGGTTCTTCCTCCTTGCACTTCCCATGGCCGGAGATATAGAGCTCAACCCTGGACCCCCTAAGCTGTCCACTAATATTCCTGCAGATTGGGGCATGAGTAAGGGGCTAAAAATAGCGCATATAAATATTAGGAGCTTGCTTCCTAATCGTGATGAGCTCTTAGCGTGGGTTGAACTATATAAACCAGACATCCTAGGGGTAACTGAGACTTGCTCAAACCCTCAATTCCTGACTCTGCCTGCTCCCTTAAAGGTTATGAGTTCATCCGCCTTGACAGGCCCGGGGGTAGGAGGGGGGGGTGGCACCCTTATCTACTATAGAATCCACCTGAAAATCTCCCTGGTGACTCAGTGTAAACCTGAACATCCTACATGTAAGTTTCTTCATATGCTTCTGCTGTTAGGGGATACAAAGAAGCTGCATCTAGGTGTGTGCCTATAACCCTCCTAGGGGAGGTCTAACAGGACTTACTTATCTCCTGGATGCAGTCAGGCCCAGTATAGGGGACAGCAAACTCATTATTATGGGTGATATCAACATAAACTGGGAGAGTGGCAATATTAGGAAATGTGAAACTCAACTTGCCAGCCCATCCCTAACCCAACTAATTCATGACCCGACGAGACAGGCTGCTAATGGCTCCTTGAGTACCCTGCTGGATTGGATCCTGTCTAACCGGCCAGAGTGGATAGCATCATCAGGCACGCTATCCAACTCCATATCAGACCATTCCCCGGTGTACTGTGTCTGGAAAATTCCCTCCCCCAGAATCCCACATAAAATCATACTAGTCAGAAACTACTCCAGTTTTGACTCTGAGGGGTTCCTGGATGACTTAAGAGGTACTGACTGGACCAGGGTGCTAGAAGCCTCTGACCCTCAGTGGCAACCTCCTGCTTCATTGATACCTTTGGTGAGCTCCAGGACAGACCGCCCCCAGGGTCACTCGGAGGGTGGGGAACTGCTACCTTCTGGCTGAATGGTAATCTTCTAGCCCAGATGCTGTGAGAGACAAATGCTGGGCCCATACCAGGGATCCAGTGATCTTTCTAATCTCCTGAGATACCGGCACCTCAGGAACCAGTGTAAAAAGGCTATTAGGGTAGCTAAAAGTGACTTCTGTAAGTCTGTGCTACTTAGCTCTGCCAGAGACCCTAGGAGGTTTTGGAGGAACATCAAATCCCTCGTCAGTGGGCCCTCCCACTCGGGTGTCACGGATATGGTTATAGATGGAGTCTCGTGTAATAATCCTCATACTATAGCCAACCATTTCAATCTTCACTTCTGCGACCTCTCTGCCCTCACCTCTCGTTTCACGACTGATGGGGGGAGCTCGTCTATTATCCCTTCCCTTTCAAGTCAGGGTGAACATCCTCCTCGGAGAGTGTTTAATCTCAGGGCAGTATCAGTCCTGGATATTCAGAACTGCCTTGCTGCCCTCTCCCAGCACTCCAGTTCAGGTCTCGACAACCTGGAACCCAGGCTTCTCAAACTAGGAGCTGCTTACATTGCCTCTCCAGTTGCCCACATCTTTAATCTATCCCTCAGTTCTGGGATAATCCCTGATATCTGGAAGGAGGCAAAGATAGTCCCTGTTCTGAAGCAGGGCAATCCCAAACTTCCTGACAACTATCGCCCTATTGCTATTCTCCCACCCTTGGCAAACTTCTGGAAAAGGTGGTGGCCGAGCAACTCTCGGAGTATTTGTACACTCACGAACTGCTCTCCAGAGCCCAGCATGGCTTTCGAAAGGGACATAGTACCACAACTGCCCTGATTACTGTAACCTCAAGCATTAGATCTGCCATGGACCAGGGCAAACTATCAGGTGCTATATTTATAGACTTGTCAAAAGCTTTTGACCTTGTCAATCATGACGTACTGGGGGAGCAGCTATGGGCTCTTGGGCTCTCTCCCCATGCCATGAGCTGGTTGATGGGCTACCTGAAGGGCAGAAAGCAGCGTACCTACTTCAACAAGGTCCTCTCGGAGCCCAGGGCAGTGACTATGGGAGTCCCCCAAGGATTGGTACTAGGTCCTCTCCTATTCTCGCTTTTTATTAATCAACTGCCACTGGTGACCTCTCACTGCCAAGTTACTCTATATGCAGATGACCTGGTGCTAGTGGCCCATTCTCATGATGCTGCAGTCCTTAACCAGAGCCTGACTGAAGATTTCAGCAGAGTCCTGGCCTGGATTACCAACCACAGACTGGTGTTGAACCTAAATAAAACACAGGCCATTCTCTTTGGTTCCACGGCCAAGATCAAAGCCTCATCAGCTTTGCTCAACATAACTTGTGATGATGGCCCCCTGTTGCCAACAGTGAGCACAATCAAATATCTTGGGGTTACTCTTGACCCCCAACTTGACATGGGGAGTCATATCCTCAACATCTGTAGAGCTACAAAGTGCAAGCTTGGACTGGCCTACAGGGCCAAATACAACCTAACCCCGGGGGCTAGACTGGCACTTGCAAGAGGAGTGCTTCTTCCCTCCCTCAGCTATGGATTCCACCTATTTGCCCAGTCACCCCAAACTCATCTTGTTCGGTGGAACACGGCATATAATGATATCTGTCGGTTTGCATTAGCTGCCCCCAAACTCACCCATTGCTGCGAGCTCTATGACAAACTCTGCTGGCTCCCCCCAGTTGAATACTTGAATTTTGGTGTTGAAGTTTCTCCAAGAAAGTGCTTGCTATTGGCACCCTGTTGGGACTGGCGCATCTCCTCCCAAAAGCGGACACCATCCCTACTCAAGCTTAGGTCCCAGACCTCTGTGTTTGTAAAGTCCCCCTACCCAGACCCTTATGGGGACCGTGACTTGCTGCTTACGCTCCCAGACTCTGGAATCTCTCTCCTGATCATGTCCACTGCCCCTCCCATGGGACCTTTCGCACTCTCCCTGTGGTCCCACCTTAAATCAATCATCAATGTGTGACTGTTCCAAGCCTCTGTAATGAAATGAATCCTCTGCAATCACTAATGTCTATCTATGTTCTTTTAATAAGTTGTGTAATTGTTGCTTGTGCATCTGCTTTTCTACAATTGTTGTTGTAATTGTTATTATTTCCTGTAATACGCTGTTCCTCCTAAGTTGCCTTGTATGTATTCTGTATGTTTGTGCTCTCCCGGGTCGTTCCTGAAAATAGGCATATTACTTGTCTAGTGTACTTACCCGGCAAACAAAAGCTAAATAAATAAATAAAAGAAGGCTATGTTGAAAATATGCTGTACAAATATTAAAAAACAATAAAGTTCTTAGCCTACATTGCATTTTGCGAACGCAGACTCATAGCTTTGGTAATTTTCAATATTTATATCCCAAATTTATAACATAACCATATCTTTACAGTACCTCATAAATAAGATAGCTGCAATTTTTCAGATCCTGGCCAAAATGTTTTTTTACATTCCAAAATTTGATTTCATGGTCCCTGTGTGAAATTGCCTTTCAAGCAGGAGTTGAACATTTTCTCAGTCCTTGTTCATGAGGTGGGGTAATAAGAACGCTATGTCAAAAATTTGGTGTGCAAACATTAAAAAACAATAAAATTATGAGCCTACATTGAACTTTGTGAACACAAGCTTGTATTTTTACTGCAAATTTACAACACAGCCATTTCTTTGTAGCACTCATGAATGTGACAGCTGTCATTTTTCAGCTCCAGCCCAAAATGTGGTTTTGCTTCCAGAAAGTTGATTATGCAGTCCCTTCACAAAATCACCTTTAGGCCAAGAGTCTAATATTTTCTCTGCCCCTCTTCATGAGACAGTGTCTTAACAAGGCTGTGTTGAAAATTTTGTGTAAAAATATTAAAAAACTTATTTTCAATATTTGTACCTTAAATTCCTTAACTGCAGCCCTATTGGCTCTGGCCAGAGTTTGTTTATAGTTGTGTTTCCTTTGTTCATGCTACCAATTTCATGTTGCTTTTTGCAACATGTTAATAACTTTCTTGCTTTTTTGCTCGAATAAGAATTTTGCCCTGAATGCAGACCTTGGGGCAGCACCCTGTAGCTCCTCCTACCACCTACACTTGTTGACATATTTAGTCCCCTGCCCCCAGGGTAGCACCCTGTAGTTCCTCCTATATGCAAATTCTATTGGTGCATTTTGGCCCCAGCCCCCCATGGGCAGCACCCTGTAGCTCCACCTACCTGTAAATCCTATTGGTGAAAGTCCATGCAACGCTATTGACTATCAAGATACTGCCCCGGAGTAGCACCAGTAACCAACCATCATGGCACAGCCTCAGGGGCAGACAACTGGAACCAACTACCCAAGCACTCTCCCAGGGGCAGCCCATGGAAACAAACCATCCAGGCACTACCCTGGGGCCACTCCAGGAACCAACTACCCAGGCACTGCTCCCGGGGCATCCAACAGGAACAACAACCCAAGCAGTGCTCCAAGGGCAGCTCACAGGAGCCAACCACACAGGCACTTCTCAAGGATAGCCCAAGGGAATAAATCATCCAGTCACTGCCCAGGTGCAGCCAACAGAATCCAACCATCATGGCACTGCCCCAGGAGCAGCCAATGGGAATAAACCATCATGGCACTTCCCCAGGGGCAGCCCCAGGAACCAACTACCCAAGCACTGCCCCAGGGGTGTCCCACAGGAAACAACAACCCAGGCTCTGCCTCAGCAGCAGCCAAAAGGAACTAACCATCATGACACTGCCCTGGGGCAGCCAAAAGTAATCAACTACACAGGCACTGCCCCAGGGGCAGCCCATGGAAACCAATTATCCAGGCACTGCCCCAAGAGCAACCCATGGAAATGAACCAGCCAGGCACTGCCCTGGGGACAGACAACAGGAACCAACTACTCAAGCACTGCCCCAGAAGCAGCCAGCAGGAGCCAGCCATCATGGCAGTAACCCAATGGACAGCCAAAAGGAACCAACTACACAGGCATTGCCCCAGGAACAGCCCACGGGAACCAGTTACACAGGCATTGCCCCTGGGGCAGTGCCACTAACCAAAAGTCAAGGCACTGCCCCAGGGGAAGCCCATGGGAACCAACTACCCAGGCACTGCTCCAGAAGCAGCCCATGGGAATAAACCATCCAGCCATTGCCCCAGGGGCAGCACCACTAACCAACCATCACAGCACTGCCCCAGGGGCAGCACACAGGAACCAACTACCCAGGCACTGCCTCAGGGGCAGCCAACAGAAACTAACCATCACAGCACTGCCCCAGGGGCATCCAAAAAGAACCAACTACACAGGCACTGCCCTAGAGGCAGCCCATAGGAACCAATTACCCATGCATTGCTCCAAGAGCAGCCCACAGAAATAAATCATCCACCAACTGCCCCAGGGGCAGCCTCAGGAACCAGCTACCCAGGCACTGCTCCAGGGACAGACACCAGGAACCAACCATCATAGCACTGCACCGGGGGCAATGAAAAGGAACCAACTACACATGCACTGCCCCAGGAGCTGCCCACAGGAAACAACTACCCAAGCACTGCCCCAGGGGAAGCCTACAGGAATCAACAATCATGACACTGCCCCAGGGGCAGCCAAAAGGAACCAACTACATAGGCACTGCCCTGGGGCAGCCATGGGAACCAGTTATGGTGCTCCCTGGGGCACTGCCAGTGTAATTGGTTCCCATGAGCTGCTCCTGGGTCAGTGTCTGTATAGCTGGTTCCTTTTGGCTGCCCCAGGACAGTGCCTGGGTAGCTGGTTCCTGTGTGCTGCCCTTGGGGCAGTGCCATGATGGTTGGTTACTGGTGCTGCCCTTGGGCAGTGGCTGGATGGCTTTGTTTGTTTATAAAAGTTTATTCTTGAAATTTTTAAAGAAAAGGATAACCCAACTGAGAAAACTCATTTACAATGGGGTCCAGTATTCATACATTATATAAATTATCAAAACATCTTACAAAATCATTTTAAAAATACAATTTCACATGTTTCAAATACATAGCATGTTATAATGCATAACAAAGAGTTAATAGCAACCTTTAGGGTATGAGAATATATTTAGCATCCATTCTTTTATCATATTCCAGGATACCACTTCCTTAGATTTTAATTTTGCTGGCAGACCATTCCAAACTCTAGGACCAAGGTTTATAATGGTAGAGTTCCCTTTTACTGGTATCATAACAGGTGTTTTAAGTTCCAAATTGTGTGCTGTTCTCAGGTCACCATGCAATGTGTGAATTTGGTACAGCTTATTTAAGTAGGGTGGGATATTTTGCAGTAAGTTCTGGTATGTAAAATGTAGAATATGCAACTGTTCACATTCTGCAAGATTTATCCAGCCCACAGTTGTGTATCATGAACAGTGGTGCATCAACTGGGGGACATCCAAAACAAAGTGGGCACATCTATTCAAAACCATGTCCAGCTTGTCCAGTTCTATCCTGGGTTCCCCCCTTCCCCCATAGACCACATCCCCATAATCAATAAGTGGCATTATCTGGCATTCACTATGTGTTTTCTGGCTTCAGTTAGGATACACCTCCTAACCCTGTATAAGGCCCCTAACCTAGTATTTAGTTTCTTAATCAAACCAACTATATGTATATCCCATTTTAATTGTGAATCTAACCATATTACAAGGTATGTATAGGAGTTAACCTGTCTCAAGACAGAATTTATGTTAGCTTTAATCTGAAGAGTTTGGTTTGCATTACTTTGTTTGTTTCCAAGAATCATTACCTGAGATTTCCTATCATTCAGTACTAGTCTATGTGATTTAAAACAATCCTGTAACTTATCAAAGTCTATCTGTAATTGAGTTTGTATTTCAGGAACTGATGCAAGCTCTGTGCATAGGACTGCATCATCGGCATACAGGTGGTGCCTGTCCTCCATAACAAGAGGCCCAATTCCATCTGTATACAGATTGAGCAATATTGGCCCCAACACGGACCCTTGAGGAACCACTGATTCAATATTTCCTGAGATATTGAGATTCCTAAAGATACAAATTGTGCCCTTCCAAATAAATATTCCCTAAAGCATTTCAGAGTCACCTGATTGAGGCAAATTCCTTTCAGCTTGTCCAGCATTATGGTATGATCCAGGGTGTCAAATGCCTTTGGTAAGTCAATAAATATGGCCCTAACCCAGAGGCCCTTATCAAAAGATACTTGGATATCAATTGTTACCTTCACCAATGCAGTCAAAGTAGGGTGACCAGTATGAAAGCCAGATTGGTATGAATTATACATGTTTTGTGACTCCAAATAATTTTTTTATTTGCTTTCCAATCATTTTTTTCAAGAAGCTTTGATATAACAGGGAGGAGAGATATTGGTCAGTAGTTTGAAATGTCCTCTTTGGGACTGGATTTATGTATGGATGTTACATTTGTTAATTTCCACGCTGTGGGGCATGTGCCAGTAAGCATAGATCAATTGAAATTTTCTGTAATGATCTGAGCTATTATTGGTGAGGCAATTTTTTAGAAAACAGCTGGTATTTTGTCTAGACCTATGGCCTTTCTTTCATTAAGCTTCATTAGCTCTTTTAGAGCCTCTTTTGTGTCAACTGGGTCAAATGAAAAAGTTGGCCTCTTTACCTTTTCCATATAATGTCCCACCTCTATATCCTCTGTCTCCTCCGCTGGTATACCAATATCTATAAAAAATCTGTTTAATGCATCTGCTGCATGACTTGAAGTGGTAATTTTTTTCCTTTGATTTTAAAAGAACCTGGAAGTTCATTTGCTTTTTGGCCTTTTAATTTAGAATACAAGCCCCAAAACTTACGTGGATCATTTGTATTTTCTACCCTAAATTGTTCATTGAAATAATCTGCCTTTGCTTTATTATTTTCTTTAAGATAAAAATTTCTAAGCTGGTGAAACTTATCCCATGCTAATCTTGTTTTTTTTTTTGTTATTTTCCTTTCTCCCATGCTCTGTCTCTGTTGATATGGTGCAAACTCAAGGTCCTTGTATACTAGGCTGCTTTTTGTGTTTGTAACTTTTTTTTTTTTTGCAAATAGGGACATGTTTGTCACATACTGAAATAAACTGACTAAATAAGTAGCTCCACACACTGTCTATGTCTGGGATAAGTCCCAGTCTGTCCCAATTTCTCTCTTCCAAATCATTCATAAATCTTGTATAATCAAAATGTTGAATGGAATGATATTCCTTTATTTGGAATCTTTCCACCTGTTTTTCTATTTTTCCAATGCAAAAAGTGACCCGATGGTCTATAAATGCATCTGGTAAGACTTGACTTTTAATATAGTTTTCTGGATCTGAAGTCAATATTAGATCCAAAATGGTAGAAAGGCTTGCATCTCTGGGATTTATTCTGGTGAGTGACTCAATCAACTGAGTAAGGCATTAAACTGTGTGCATTAAAGTGTATAAAACTGCCCCACTCCCAATTTTATAAATGCTAATGCCTGTTGCTGAGCAGGGGCCTGGGTTTAATTGGACATCCCTTGCCAATAAGAAGCACAACAAAATCATGCCCTTAACTGTCATCAGTATTTTAAATAAAATTGTGTCTTTAACATGGCTTTATATTGATATTCACTTTTAAATTGCTTACAAATGTCAAAATGCATTTTAACAATATTTATTGTTGCTTTCACCATGTTTGTGAATCCTGTCCATGTCATCAAACCAGGTGCGATACCAATAGCCGTATAAGAAAGGGGGAAGGTAAAGGATACAACAGTGCCACCACAAGATTAGAGAACCTATGGTTTTATCTGTAGAGTCTCTTATCTAGGTTTATTCCCATTGGGCTGTTCCTGGGGCAGTGCCTGGGTTGTTGGTTCCAGTGGGCTACCCCCGGGGAAGTGCCTTGATTTTTGGTTCCTGGCACTGCCACTGGGGCAATGCCTGTGTAATTAGTTCCCATGGGCTGCCACTGGGGCAGTGTCTGTATAGTTGGTTCTGGTGGGCTGCCCCTGGGGCAGTGCTTGGGTAGTTTGTCCTGTTGTCTGCCCTGGGGCAGTGTTTGTGTAGTTGGTTCCTTTCAGCTGCCCCTGGGGCAATGTGTGGGTAGTTGTTCCTGTTGGCTGCCCCTGGGGCAGTGCTTGGGTAGTTGTTCCTGTTGTCTGCCCCTGGGGCAGTACCTATGTAGTTGGTTCCTGTGAGCTGCCCCTAGGGCACTGCTTGGCAAGTTGTTCCTGTTGGATGTCCCTGGGGCAGTGCTTGGGTGGTTGTTCCTATTGGATGTCCAGGGGCAGTGTCTGGGTAGTTGGTTCCTGTTGTCTGCCTCTGGGGCAGTGTCTGTGCAGTTGGCTCCTTTTGCCTGCCCCTGGGGCATTGCTTGGGTAGTTGGTTCCTGTTGTCTGCACCTGGAGCAGTGTCTGTACAGTTGGTTCCTGTTGGCTGTCCCTGGGGCATTGCTTGGGTAGTTGTTCCTGTTGGATACCCCTGGGGCAGTACCTATGTAGTTGGTTTCTGTGGGCTGCACCTGAGGCACTGCTTGGGTAGTTGTTCCTGTTGGATGCCCCTAGGGCAGTGGCTGAATAGTTGGTTCCTGGGGCTGCCCCTGGTGTAGTGCCTGGATGGTTTGTTCCCATGGGCTGTCCCTGAGGCAGTGCCAGAGTAGGTTTTTTTTTTTAGTTTTTGTTGACCGGGTAAGTGCACTAGACAAATCCTGCCTATTTTCATTCACGACCCAGGGCAGGGGGATACAGATGAATGCCAACTGACCTTGAGCCAGATTAAACTGTTGGTGGTATTTTTAGTGAATGAGGGAAATTTGGCCAGGACACCGAAGAAATTCCCCTACTCTGCTTCCTGTGAGCAGGAGGGACCCTTTTGCCGGAGACTCCAAGATGGCTGCTGTTCCAGATCCTGGTGGAGGTGGTGGAAATGCTGCTCTCTGTCCCAAGGTTTCAGCTCCTGCTCTTCAGCCTACTTCTCCTGCTATGAATTATAGAAATGTTTTCTTAGACTCTGTGCCTCCTGTCGATGCCTCAACTGTGGTGCTTCAGTCTTCCACTGCTGCTATTACTGCAGATGTTACACAATCTCCTGTGAACCCCTCTACAGCACCGATTTCTGAGCCTAGTACTGCTTCCTTGTCCCCTGCACATCTACGCTTTCTCTACAAACAGCATTGCTCTCTCCTGCGGCGTTTTGTGCATGAAGATGACGCCTCTCATCCAGCCCCACTGCTAATTTCCACTCCGACTGAGCTCTCTACTATGTTACCTTCTACTCTGTCACCTACTCATACTGAGAACCCTACCTGCTCTGATGAGATGCAACAAGGTTCCTTTTCTCCTGCTCTCGTCCATGGAATTAATGCCTCTTCAGACTTAGCCTGGTCCCCAGCTTCTGCTTTACGGGCTGCGGGCTGGATGCAGCTGCTTAATGGTGCAGCTTGGTCTTCGCCTCATGCAGTTAGTGCACAGGACATTATTCACAGTGCCTCAATTCCTATTTCTTCCACTTCAACTGTTTTTCTATCATCCACGCCTCCTCAGTTGCTACCACACAGAGATTTTTCAGCTCCCACCCAGGACTCCAATGTTGGCCAACCACCTCTTCCTTTAACGACTGGTATGCCAGTTCAGGACCATGGTTCTGCTCCTCAGCTCCTTGCTTCTGTACTTTCTACCTCAGACGACGAGTCCCAACTTGGCAAGAATGACATAGCTCAGCCTCCTCTGCCTACAGGTGAGACATTGCAAGATCGCTCCTTTCACCTTAGCGATCTTTTTCAGAACTTGGGTGCCCCTGCTCAGCGTAGAAACGCTGTTCGCCTGAAATTTTTTGGTGACGTTTCTGATACTCCTGATCATAAAACTGTCTTACACTCAATGTTAAGGGACTCTTTGTGCATCTCTGCTAGTGAATTGTTTGCTTTTATACATGTTAATGGGGAATCTATATATGACATTAGTTTTAAAATTGTGCACGCCTTAGAGAGATTTTGGACTAAATATGAACTGGTGAGATCTCAGCCTTTATGGATCCCCTTAATGCTCATTCCCCTTACTAAACCTACTATTAAACTTATTACTCTTCTGTTTCATAATGTGGGAGTGAGCATAGCGGATGTCCAATACTGGCTTAAGCAGCGCTGCGATATCCTTGAGGCTCCTCGACCTATCTTGGACGAGGACCTCGTTTGGACTGGGGGTTGGAAGGTTAAAGTACAATTAAGACAAACAGACCGGGGTATTACCCACTTGCCAGGAAGCTTCTACATTGGTCAGGACAGGGGTTTGTGTTTTTACCTGGGCCCGCCTTGTACCTGCCATAAATGCGGGGCTCGTACACACCTCAGCAACACCTGTGATAAACCCACTGCTCTTTCTGTCTGGCCTATGGTCATGTCAGCCTTGGCTGTCCAGATCCACAGAAGTGTAACCTCTGTGATGAGTCCGGCCATACCTACCTCCTGTGCCCTTGGGCAGACCACAATAGACTGGATTGTACCCCTCAGGACCAGGTGGCCATTATTTCTGATACCTAATCTCAGATCCTTCATCAGCGTGTGGAGGAGCTCTGGGATGAAGTGCCCCCCCCCACTGTCATTAACTCTGATTCCACTCCTGCGGTTTGTATGGCCAATCATTTGCCACAGGACCAAGTCCCACCCAGTTCGGACCTGGATCTACGGATTGTTACCCCGTTTGACCCTATGTCCCCTCCTCCCCTACCAGACCAGGTTCCCTTCGAGGAGGTTTCCCAGGGTAAGCAGGGCAAGTCTAAACGCAAGCGGAAGGCTTCCAGTCCCCCTCCTAGGCAGTCCATTCTGACTAGGAACCGGTACCAGGCCTTGATGAAATGGAAATAGTGGAGTGACATAATGGAAGAAGAAAATGATTCGGAGTCCTCTCAAGCTTCTTCTATCCACATGGATTACTCCTCTGTTTCCCAGCAAGATCCCTCCCCCACCAGACCCGACACTGGACAGCGATCTGTGGTTGCTTGATTTTCTTAGTTTGCCCTTAAGGGTTTTTTTCCCCTAGTTTTTCATTTTCTGCTCTTTTCCTATGTCTGGGTGTTTGAGCCTCCGCTGTTTTACGCTTAATGTATGCAGCATGAAATCCCATAGGAAACTTCTCACCTCTTTACAATACCTTTTGGATCTCCCTCATGATTTTTATTTGCTCCAGGATACCAGATTAAAGACCCATTACAAATTGTGTCGGGCTTCTGTGGGTTGGACCAGGGGCCCTTCTTATTGGTCCTCGGGAGTGGATTCCTGTGATGGTCTGGGCATTTTATTTTCTGGTTTTGATTGCACCGTTACCCGACTGGTTGACATTGTTCCTGGTAGAGCCCTTATGCTTGGCTGCACTTTCCATTGCCTACGGCTCCAGATTTATGCACCCCAAAGTATCGCTGCACGCTCTGACTTGTTCAGATCTTTACAACCTTACTTACATACCTCCCATCATCTTTACATGGGGGGGGGATTTCAACTGCAGTCTTTCCTGGTGGATAGAGGGGTTCCACTCAGAAACTTTTTGGCGACTCTACTGCTCTATGTACCATTCTTCAGACTGCCTCTCTTAGGGACGGCTACTGTGAGGTACACCCCATGGGAGCTCAAACCTATCACAGAGGACTTCAGGCCACTCATATTGATTTTTTCTTTCTGTCACAGAATGTCAAGGTTCACCAGGCTAAAGTTGTTCCCTGCAAAACCTTGGATCACATGGCCGTTTCCATGCTCTGCTTTCCTTCTACTGCATCTCACCCTCTGGTCATTTCATCGCATTGGAAATTGAATAGCTCCTTGTTGTCTGATGCTAGTCTCATTTGGGATTGTTGGGATTTTTTGTTGGCCCGAGCCTCGGTGCTAGATGCTTATACCTCCCCCCTTCCGTGGTGGGAAGATACCAAACTGGATCTCAAGCGTTTCTTTCTTTGGCACGCTAGGAAGAAATTGGCCTCCTCTTATCATCGGTACTTACTTTTACGATGATATTTATAGGATACTATTTAGAGAGCGTCTGATTCCAGTTTTGATCTCTCCCCTCTTATTGCTTCCCTGAAGACCCAGATGGAAGCGTACCAGTATGATAGAGCCCGCTCCTTGCGTCTAGAGGCATCTTGTGGCACTGGGTCTTCCAAAGCTTCATTTGACATCTATAAGCTTTGTTCTGACAGAGTGTTGGCCATGCATATTGACCGTCTTGTAGACCCTGACTCTGCATTTGTTTACGATACTCTTATCTCCCTTCAGGGTAAGGTTTTTTCACATCTGGAAAGTGCCTTTGGTACCCCTACAGTGACTTCACCTCTGAATCTTTCTTTTCTTGATTTTCCTCTCCCTTCTCCCCCTCTAGATCTCTGTACCAGGTTGATTGCCCCGATATCCTTGCTGGAGGTCCAGACTGCCATCAAAAAGCAAAAACAATACACTTCTCCAGGATCAGATGGTCTAACAGCGGAGCTTTACCACACATTTACTGATATTCTTTCTCCTTTCCTTACCATGCTTTTTAATGCTATTATTTGTTCTCATTCTCTCCCCCTACACTTCTCGAATGCCATCATGTTTCTTTTGTATAAGAAGAGGAATAGGGCGGATATTCAGAACAAGTGGAAAGACAAGACCCTTTCTACTCTCACCTATGATATTTTAATTTATGGCGTCTATCCTGCTGGTCTGAGTCACTATCACCCCAGTACATTGCGTTTGATTTTTGCCTTTTGCCGCTACTATTTATGGCAGGCCAGATGTGTGTTTTTGCTGCAACAAAAGGTGTGTACTCACACTCAAATAGTAACCCATATTTTGCAGGGTTTGTGTATTATCTATAGCTCCGAGCAGGCCTCATTACCATCTGGGGTTTTCCGATGCTACTGGGATTTCTGCTCCTGGATTTTTTCCTGAGTTTATTTTTCTTTGTATTGTGATGTTCCTCTGCCTTTTCATTTGGACTGGGTTGGGAGTCAGGGATGGTTTTTATCTCCTAATGTAGATATTTTCTGTTTGCGGTTACTGTATACTGTAATACTTCTTTATGTTTTGATTTTCCTTTATTATGAATTGCATGATGTAACATGTTCTTGTATGTTTTCTTTTCCTTATTGAACTCTCCTACTTTTTAATGGGGATGAGACAGGGGTTGTGTACAGTAACAGCTTATTTTTGTTTGTAGTTTCAAGTATGCTATTATTCCTCTTTTTCTTTTTTCTCTTTATGGTTTATGTATGAAGCAATACATTTCTGTATATTTTGTTTTCAGTTTTTGAATAAAAAATTCCCCTACTCTTTTCGATAAGTGCCATGGGATCTTAAACATCCACCTGAACTACCACCAATCCAGGCAGATGGGACCTCGGTTTAACATCTCATCCGAAAGGTGGTTGGTTCCTGTGGGCTGCCCCTGGGGTAATGCTTGGGTAGTTGGTTCCAGTTGTCTGCTCTGGGGAAGTTCCATGATGGTTGGTTACTGGCGCTGTCCCTGTGGCAGTGTCTTAATATAGCCAATAGCATTGCGTGGACTTGCACCAACAGGATTTGCAGGTAGGTGGAGCTACGGGGTGCTGCCCCGGAGACAGGGGCTGAAATGCACCAATAGGATTTACATGTTGTAGGAGCTAGAGGGTGCTGCCCCGGGGTCAGGGGATGAAATGCACCAATAGGCATAGGGGGTCGAAGGAGCTACAGGGTGCTCCTCCGAGTTCCATATTCAGGGCATAGAACTTACTTGAGCTTCTTGTTTCCACCATGCAGCTCCTGCACATGGATTCCTGCTCCCCGAAGTCTGCAATCAGAATAAGGCCATCTGTCTCCTTGTCTGTGAACTGACTGAGCATGGACAGATGGAGCTATTCCTTTCCACTGCTGCTTTGTGTAACATTCTGACCTAATATGTATTTAATACGAATTTAATTTATATTTATTCATGGTTGTATTCTCCTTGATTAGTTATGCTGCAGAATAGATTTTTGTATTAATCAATTGTTTTTGCATTGTATTACACAAAATTTGCACTTGCACTTTAAATTTTGACAATGTAAGCACTGCTGTGGGTACAGCCCAGCCTCCTTGACAAAGCGCGCTTGCACAAAACTGGCTAGGTTTTTTTTCTGCTGTGAGCATGAGTGGTGTCTTCTTGTTACAGTACAATTTGTAAGTTACGGTCTGTTTTCCAATTAAAATAAATTAGCACTATGTTTTTAAAGTTTATTGGATGGTGCCATTCTCCTTTTGCTCTCTTAATATTCTGCAAGGCCCAAACTTCAGCAGAAGGCAACAGGTTTCACCTTGGCCACCTGGGTCTTGTGGCTGTACAGTTCAGCTCCCCATATCCAGACCCTGACCTAGAGGGCAGGAAAGTGGGATCTTCAGCGTTAGTGACCTCCTCAGGATATCAATTTGCTCTTGTGCCTCAAACAAACTGCTGATTATTTATTGCTCTAGGCCTTCTATTGTTGTACATTATAGGTATCTGGGTTCTGCTCCTTATTGCTTTTTATTGATGTTTGTATTTTTAGTTCCTATGATAGCAGTGTACTCCATTTATTTCTTCTAACACTGTGTCAATTTCCAGTTGTAATGTATGCCTTTGCTATTTCTTCTTCTTCATCTGTATATGCTATAGTATCCTCCCAGGTTGTGCCTGAAAATATGCATTTAATTGTCTAGTGCACTTACCTGGTTAATCCCTTTAATGCCCTGTGTCGTACAATGTACACCACAGGACACTAATTTGCATGGCCATAAAGACGTGCATTGTACATCTTACCAGAAAGGGCACAGGGCACTGGATCCCCACTGTCCTTTCCAAGTCTGGCCCATGGAATCTCATGAGCAGCCCTTAGTCTCACAATCCCAGGGGTCTGGAATGCAGCAGACATCACAGATTTGCAGAAAGCAATGCAAAATCATGGTTTGGCTGGGGAATGTCTGGTTTCACTTTCTGAAGCAGACTTTGAGAGGAGACTTAGTAGCAAGGCAGAAGGAGGTTCCAGAGCTCTGCTCTTGTAGTGAAAAAAAAAAGATAAAACCTATAAAATTAAGGACCTGTAGTGTACCCTTACATATGTATTGTGTTTTCTTGAGTTGTTCGGGTGTTTAAGGCAGGGTTTTTTTTTTTGTTCATATTTTAAGTTAATTTTTTCTCCTTTTTTAACAGCTTGTGCCTTGTATTTTGGCCATTTATACATTTATTTATTTATTTATTGCAGATTACTGTTGCTTAAGGATGCCTGTTGGTTTTCTAATTGTTTTGGAGTATGTTTAAAATAATTTCTGTTCTATATAGTGCCTTTTATTTTCTATAAATTGTAGTCCTTCCCAGTGCTCCCAGGTCGCCCCTGTGAATAAGCCTTGTGCCCAGTGGGTCTTACCTACATAGAAACATACATAGAAACATAGAGATTGAAGGCAGATAAGGACCACAAGGCCATCCAGTCTGCCCATTTCTTTTTCTACCTTATGAATGTGCCATAGGCCTTTGCTCTGTCAATGGCCTATCTATTCATATTCATCTGTATTGCTCCCTTATGCCTATCCCATGCCTGTTTGAAGCTCTGCACTGTATTCATATCCACCACTTCCTGAGGTAGGCCGTTCCATGCATACACCACCCTTTCTGTGAAAAAGAACTTCCTCACAGTACCCCTTAATTGGCCTCCCTCTAATCTCATGCTGTGTCCTCTTATCCTACTATTTTTCTTATATTGAGACATGTTAGACTCTTTGACCTTGTTAATGCCCTTAAGGTGTTTGAATGTTTCAATCATATCACCTCTCTCCCTCCTTTGCTCATGGGTATACATATTGAGTTCAGTTAATCTGTCCTCATATGTTTTCTGATGCAGTCCCTGCACCATTTGGTTGCCCTTCTCTGGACTGCCTCAATTTGGTTAATGTTCTTGTGAAGGTGGGGCCTCCAGTGCTGCATGCAGTACTCCAGATGGAGCCTAACCAGTGTCTTGTAAAGAGGAATTATTACCTCCCTCTTCTGACTTGTTATACCCCTACTAATACACCCCAACATCCCTCTAGCCTTACCTACTGTTTTAGAGGTCTGCTTGGATGATTTCAAGTCATCGGTGATGATGATACCCATGTCTCTTTCTTCCCTTGTGACTACCAGCAACTCGCCTCCCAGCCTATAGGTGGCTTCAGGGTTTCTTTCCTATGTGCATGAACTTGCACTTCTTTGCGTTAAACTCCAGTTGCCACTCTTTCGACCATTTTGCTAGTTCATCCAGATCACTTCTCATTCTGCCCACCCCATCTGGATCATCTACTCTGTTGCAGATCTTGGCGTCATCTGCAAACAGGCAAACCTTACCCTCCAATCCATCTGCAATGTCACTGATGAAGATATTGAAGAGGACTGGCCCCAGGACTGATCCCTAAGGTACCCCACTTGTGACTTGCATCTCTTCTGACAGTATACTGTTTACCACCACTCTCTGTTTTCTGCCCACCAACCAGTTTGCCACCCAGTTGACCAACATCTGACCCAACCCGAGCCTACCCAGCTTATTAATCAATCTTCTATGTGGAACAGTATCAAAAGCTTTGCTGAAGTCAAGGTAGGCAACATCAACTGCTTCCCTTTGGTCCACCACTCTGGTTACCCAGTCAAAGAAATCTATGAGATTAGTTTGACAGGACCTTCCTTTTGTAAACCCATGCTGTCTTGGATCCTGTGCTCCTGTGGATTCCGGGTGTTGTACTATCCTTTCCTTAAGGAGTGTTCCATAATCTTGCCCACTACTGAGGTAAGACTGACTGGTCTGTAGTTCCCTGCCTCCTCCCTGCTACCACTCTTGTGGAGCGGGATCACACAAGCCCTTCTCCAGTCTTCTGGGACCTCTCCTGTGCTCAGAGACTCACTAAACAGTTCTGATAATGGCTCTGATAGTTCCACCCTTAGCTCCTTTAGTACCCTGGGATGTATGCCATCAGGTCCTATTGCCTTGTCCACCTTGAGCTTATAGAGCTCTTGTAGGACCCTTTCTTTTGTGAAGGGACTAGTGCACACCTCCCTCCCCTGTGTCCATGGTGCAGAGTTGTGGGCCCTGTCCTACCTTCTCTTCAGTAAATACTGAACAGAAGTATCTATTTAGGATAGATGCTTTTACATGGTCCTCCTCCTCACATGCCCCCTTATCCCCTTTGATCTTAGCAATACCTCCTCTGGACTTTCTCCTTTCACTAATGTATCTATAGAAAGTCTTGTCACCTTCTTTTACTGTTCGTGCTAGTGTTTACTCTGTTTGGACCTTTGCCTGCCTTACTGCCTTCCCTGCTTCCCTTAGGTAAGTTTGGTATGCCTCCCTATCTTCATCCTGTTGCGTTCCCTTATATTTCCCGAAGGACAGCCTTTTGGTTCTGACCTTTTCTGCTACTGTGTTTGAAAACCAAAGTGGTTTCCTTCTTCTTTTGCACTTCCTTTTCTCACTAACATAATGGGATGTTGCTTCAAGTATTGCATCTTTAATGCTTGCCCACTTTGTCTGTAGCCCCTCACCTGTATTTCTTTTTGCCAGGGCTAGCTTAACTCTGTTGGCCATCTTATCAAAGTCAGCTACTCTGAAGTCCCATATTTTTGCCTTGGAATAGGATGATTTTGTTCTAGTGGCCAAATTAATCTATACCATGTGATGGTCACGGGCCCCCAGGTGACCTTCTACCTGGAGATCTGTGATCCTTTACCTGTTAGTCAGTACTAGATCTAGGATAGCCATGTCTCTTGTGGGTTGTTGCACCAATTGTTTGAGGCCCTTCCCCTGCAGGGAATCCACCATGTGTCTAGTTCTGGCAGATGTCCCTGCAGGTATTGACTAATCTGTATCTGGCATGTTGAAGTCTCCCATTATCAGAACCTCCCCTTTAGCTGTCATGTTTTGTATATCTTCTAACAGTAATGTGTCTATGTCCGTCCCCTGGTCTGGATCTTCTAACAGTAATGTGTCTATGTCCGTCCCCTGGTCTGGAGGACTGTACACAACTACAGTTCATATGGCTGTCCCATTTCCTGTTTCCAGGGTGACACACAGTTCTTCTGGCTCCTTATGTGTATTCTGAATTTCTATAGCTTTGACATTTTCATTGACATAAAGGGCCACTCCACCCCCCCTTTTTGCACCTCGGTCTCTTCTGAACAGTACATAGCCAGGTACTGAAGTCTCCCAAGTGTGGTTACTGGTAAACCATGTCTCGCTAATGGCTACTATGTCAAGGTTAGCCTCTGTCATTATTGCCTGCAGGTCTGGGATCTTGTTTCCCAGACTGTGAGCATTTGTGTACATGATTTTTGATTGGTCAGATTTTGGTGTCTTAGTTGTTGGGCGAGGTCCGGCATTTCCCCTGTGCGTCATATGGGGAGCCGGACCTTTTTCTTTACCTGGTGATGCAAATGAACTACAAACATGCTGAACTCCTGTTTGACCACTGAGGGGAAGGGTGTTCTTCCCATTCAATTTTTTGGGTGCTACACCCCTCTCCCCATTTGCTATTTTAAATATTCTGCAAAGACATCAAACTTCTGCCCTAATGCACTGATTCCCTCCTTAGTCAGATGCAGTCCATCAAATTTAAAGAGCTTTTGCTTCCAAAACTGTTGCCAGTTTCCTACAAATTTGTGTCCTTTTTCCTGGCACCAGCCCTTGAGCCACATGTTTAGCTCCCCTATCTCCCCTTCTCTGACCTTCTGTCCATCTGTCCCCCTCTCCCAGACTGGCAGGATCTCAGAGAAGGAGGTGCCAGATGAAATGGATGATAGTTTGTCACCCAGCCTGGTTAGGTGTTCCTTGGTCTCCACAATTGACCGGCTGGCGAGATCGTTAGTCCCTATGTGTATCAGGACATCAATGTTTACTCCTGCTTCCTGAACAGTTTTAGTAATGTGGTCAGTGTCTCTCCACGCTGATGTACCTGGGAGACATCTGGCCATTTCCCTTGGCTGGAGATACGTATCAGCTCCCCGAATCATGGAGTCTCCTATGATCAGAAGTTTTTTGGATATCCTTTCTGCTTTTTTTATTTTGGTTTCTGTTTTGGGCTCGTTTTGTTGTGCTAGCTTCTGTGCTGCAGTGTTCTGCTCTGCAGAGTCTTCTGCCCCTTTGATTGATTTCGGAGATAGAGGCAGATACCTGTTTGTAGTTTTTATATGGTTTTTGGAGGGGATATGTTGGAGAGTACCGAGTGATGGGGCACCTGATTTGCCCCTCCTAACCACCTACCAACCTCCCGGACCAACCACCCTCTGCGGTCGAGGTGCTTCTGTTGGATGTTGGGGAAATGGCGGGTGGTTCTTACAATATATTTCCTCTTGAATATGCCATTTGAGGAGTGCAATCTCTGCCCATGCTGCCTGGAGCTGAGCCCTTAGATCTCCAATGGTCCAGCATGTATGACAGTGTCCTAAATCCTGTAAAACTGCCCTTCTGAAAAGTGTTCCACAGTGCCTGCAGTTAATGATATCCATTCCAGGTAAGTTGCTGGGTTTATAACCTGGTCAGAGTAATTAGAAGGAAGAAAATGAAAGCAAAAGTTTGATTTTGTGTTTTGTTTGTTTGTTTTTGTATAACTTGTTATAACAAGTTAAATTAAAAGTGCCCCTGTAAATGAGGTCACTGTGTGGATACCACTCTGATCCGCCTTTTCCTGCTTTGCTATAGGAAATGTCACGACTGTGCTACCCTATAAAAGGAGTATAGTGTGGGGTGGTTGGGGATGGGGGTGGGTGGCTGGGCCCTTCCCCTGCTGAAAAAGAAGAACCACGGATGAAAGAAACAAGGAGGTAAGAGCAGAAACAGTCAGTCAGCAACACATGCAATAGCCCTGAAAGCTTATCCTAATGACAGATAAAACTGTGAAACCTGTAAAGGACCACCTGTAATAATTTAACAGAAAATATACCCTGTAAGAAACACTTTGCTACAGAGAAAAAAAAAAGCAGTAACAGAAGATATACCTTGCAAAAGACAATTTGAATCAGAAGATTACAGCAGTAATCTGTAAGCACACACCTGTAGGCACACCCTGTAATAATACAGCAGAATGTATACCCAGCAACAACAATTTGAATCAGAGAAAAATAAAGCAATAAAATGTTAGCAACAAACAGTAACAATCCCTGTGAGTACAAAATAAAAACAAGCATTTGTCAATGCCGAATGTTTGCTTGCTGGCATTGGCAGTGGTAGTGTAGAAGTTACAGAGCTGCGTAATAGGAATGGCAGTGAAGTACTGAACTGAAACCAACCCACCACCACCCTGCAGAGAGTGACAGGCATTGGGGTGATAGTTTGGGCGTCAACTTTCACTGACCATCATTTCACACACACCCCACTCTGCAGAGACTGACAAGTGTCACGAGTTCCTTAGGGTCTTTGGCCCTTATCGCACCCATTTCATTAGGAAATCGGTGAGATGGGTGCGATATAGGAGAATGGGGTGAAGTTTGGGGCTGAAGAGTCCAAGGCATACCTCGATGCCTCTCAGTTACTGCAGGGTGTGGAATGGTATGAGCATCACAGGCAAGAATCCCAAGTCACACCCCTGATTCCTGTCATTCTCTATAGGGTTGAGCGATTTATTAGTTGAAAAGCCTAATACCTCAGGCATTCGTTGGTATTTTAACTCCAAATTTTCAACATGTTTGTTTTGTTACCCCACCTCATGAACAGGGGGAATATCAGTTTGGTAGCTGAAAGCTGCTTATGCACAGTGACTACGGCATTTAGCACCACAGGTGCAAAAATATTCCGAACAGGATGTAAAAATGACAGCTGTACTCTTTCATGGGAGCTATAAAATGGCTATGTTGCAAATGTGTAGTAAAATATTTAAAAATGGTGAAGTCACGGCGTACATAGAAACTGTGCAGCATACACCCGTTATATAATTAGGTTGGGGATTTTTATAGCAGATTGTCAACTCAGGCATTTTGGTGCCTCCAGTCATGAACAGTGTCACTGTGATTTTCTTTATCTGTGCCGAACAATGATTTCCACAAGCCGCATCTCTGCACTGAAAGTGTGAAAACACACTTCGGCCATGTTGTGAAAAATGGCAGCTGTACTGTTCATAAGGAAGTGTTGAAAAATGCCACTAGTGAAAATCTGGACTGAAAATATTACAAAGTCATGAACTAACGAGGATGCGTGGAAACTGCACAATGCTCACTCGTAACACAGTCATTTTATGGACTTTTGTCACCAAATTTTCAACATAGCCATTTTAAGACCTCTGCTCATGAACAGTGTAACTGTGATTTTCTTAATCTGTCCTAAACATTGTTCCACACCAACAGCACCATTATGCGCTACATGTCTGATAACACATTTTGGGTGACATATGAAAATTGAAGCTGTACTGTTCATAAGGAAGTTTAATAAAATGGACATGTTGAAAATCTAGAGTGAAAATATTAAATTTGCAAACTTACGAGCATGCATAGGAACTGTGCAATGCATGCTCGTAAAAGTCATTTTCAGGAATTTTGTCACCAAATTTTCAACATTGCCATTTTAAGATCTCTGCTCATGAACAGTGACACTGTGATTTTCTTAATGTGTCCCATACACTGAGTTCGCACAACGACTGCGCCATTGTGCGCTACATGGGCGGAAACACATTTTGGGTGAGATGTGAAAATGACAGCTGTACTACTCATAAGAAGGTGTGGAAAAATGGCAATGTTGAAAATCTGGGTGGAAATATTGAAAATTCGCAAACCTATAGCGTGCATAAGAACTGCTTAACTGCGCTAATGAAACAGTCATTTTAGGAATTTTTCTGCAAATTTTCAACATAGCCATTTCAAGACCTCTACTCATGAACAGTGTCACTGTGATTTTCTTAATTTGTCCTGTACATTGATTTCGCACACTGACTGTGCCGTTGTGCGCTACATGGGCGGAAACACATTTTGGGTGAGATTTGAAAAATGACAGCTGTACTACTCATAAGAAGGTGTGGTGAAATGGCAATGTTGAAAATCTGGAGTGAAAATATTGAAATTTCGCGAACTTACGAGCCTGCGTAGGAACTGCGCAACGCACGCTCGTTAAACAGTCATTTTTAGGAATTTTGGCACCAAATTTTCAACATGGAGGTTTTGGGCCCCCTTCTCATGAATGATGTCACTGTCATGGTGGTACTCGGGCCCAAAGGGTGATTTCGCAGTCACTGCACAGTCACTGCGGCAGGAAACCTTCGGCCCGATAACACCATGACAGTGAATCTTCATGAGAAGGTCCCAAAAACCCCATGTTGAAAATTTGGTGCAAAAATTCCTAAAATGGCTGAGATATGCAATAAAGTTGAAACCCCCCTATCTAGCCCATTATACAGCTTACCGGCATTTCCTCAGTTCGCGGTCGGCTTTGAAGAGTGCAGACGTGTTCCCGGTCCACCGAAGACCGTCGCGCCAGAGTCCGGAGGTAAGTATGGGGTGAGGGTGTGTGTGTGGGGAGGCTGGGTGCGCAGTGGGTGGGTGCGGGTTGTGGGAGGGGTCGGAGATGCCGCTGGACCGTTTTTTCTTACAGGTAAAAAATAAAAAGACATCGTGGGACCGTTTGCCACGCGCTGGGGTGGGCTCCCAGTGTGGCACAAGGACTTTGGGGGTGACGTTCAGCCGATGGGGGATTGGGCACCCCCGTCGGCAAAAAATAAAAAAACCTTGCGGGACCGTTTGCCACGCTGGGGTGGGCTCCCAGCGTGGCACAAGGACTTTGGGGGGGGACGTTCAGCCGACGGGGGATTGGGCACCCCCATCAGCAAAATGACTGATTGCCACGCTGGGGTGGGCTCCCAGCGTGGCACCAACTACTGGGGCGATGCAGCTCAGCCGAGGCGATTGGGCACCTCGTCATACACCGCGCGGCGGGGCGCTACCTGCGCTGGGGAGGCCATGCGGAGCAGCTTTCTTATCGCTGCTCACGCAGCAAAACATAGCTCCCCCTTTCAATCAGTGCACACTGCATTTTGAGCGCGGTCATAGACAGCTCCAAAATGCATTGGCTTACAGGGCCCGCGCCTGCCAGCACACTGCCTGAATTGGAGGAGGAGGTGACACACCTCCGAAATCTCCGATGATGGCACTATGTTTCTTGCACATGCGTGCAAGCAAACATAATGATAACACACAATAAACCTGCCTAGCCAAAAGAAACCTTAATCCTTATTGTTGCTCTGGTAAGGTCCTTTACTCTGTCCTTTCAAGCAACCTAGAAGAAAAGAGTTCAGGTGAAGCTAGGTGCCTTGGCCAATAAACCTAGTCTTACCTGGTTACAAAAGAATAATAATAATACAAAAAGCATTTACTCCCATTTATCATCCTTCCCAGTGCTCTCAGATCACCCTTGTAGGTCATTTTTGTTCTGCATAGTGCCTTTTATTTTCTATAAATTATAGTCCTTCCCAGTGCTCCCAGGTCGCCCCTGTAAATAAGCCTTATGACCAGTGGGTCTAACCTGGTTATAAAAGAATGATAAAGAAAGCATAGAAGAATTTGTTAGTATAGAGTGGCACTGTAAGTGCCTGTTGTGGGATACAAACCTAGGCATCTAGGTTCTCACTGTGCACCAAGCACTAGACAGAACATTTAGTGACGTTTAATTGCATTATACAAAAGTGTTTTACAAGCCAGGAGAGGGAAGGGAGAGAATATCTCTGCAACTAAGCATTACTTTTAATTTGCTGTACTTTACCCTTATTTGTATACTTCTTCCAAGTGCCTCCAGGTCTCCCCTGTAAACCAGCTATCTGACCAGTGGGCTTTATGTGGTTACCAAAGACTAAAAAGCATAGTAGAGTTGTTACTACATAGTGACACTGTAAGTGTATGTAGTGGGATACAAACCTAGAGCTCTAGGTTCTCACCTGGTTATTGAAGAGTAAATAAAAAAAGAAACTGTCAGATAGTACACCCAGTCACATTGTGAGTGTCCATAGTGGGATTCAAACCTAGGCATCTAGGTTCTCACCTGTGTGTACCAAGTGCTAGGCAAAACATTTAGTGCCTTTTCATTGCACTATCCCAAAGTTCTTTACAATGCAGGACAGGGAAGGGACAGAATCTTAGGCATACCTTTCATTTGCTGTTCTTTACTCTTATTTGCATAGTCCTTCCTACTGCTCCCGGGTCACTACAGTAAACGGGCTTTGTGCCAAGTGGGCTTTACCTGATTACCAAAGAATAACAATAAAAATAAAAACAAGCATCTGCCAATGCCGAATGTTCACTTGCAGGTATTTGCAGTGGTGTTTGGTACTGGTAGAGGCTTCAGAGGACAGAGGAGGCAGCAGTGAGAGTGGCGGGTGCCGCATGGTGGAAGCCGCACCATAAATGCAGGAAAGAGCTGCTAGTCAGAGAAGCGCTCCCGCTGACCTTAGTGGATCGGGGGAGAGAGAGAGAGTGAGAGTGCACCAGGTGGCAGGAGCCACCAGAAAATAGATCCACACAGTGGCTGATGTGAAGCTGTGGGGGTTAGAGGAGTGAGGACTGGGAGAGATAGTGTGCAGAGTGGCAGAAGCTGCTAATAACTAAAGCTGCACCTTGGCTGTTTTAGAAGCCTGGGGGATTTCAGATGGGCGAGGACGGTGAGAGAGTGCAGTGGGCTGCAGGAGCTGCCAATAAGTAAAGCCACACCATGGCTAATGTAGAAGCTGGGAGGGGGGTGGGTGTCATAGGAGCGAGGACCGGGGAGAGAGAGTGCAAAGGGTAGCAGTAGCCACTGATAAGTAAAACTGCACCATGGCTATTAATCCTCTGGCACCACTCATGTGTTGAGTGACTCTGTGAACATGGCTGCCAGAGGTTCAAACATAGAAATTTTCAGCAGATAAGGACTGCTAGGGTCATCCAGTCGGTCTGTAAGCCATGAACTTGACTACGGCTTCTGACCCTCCCTCAGCTTTACCTCTATGGTTTTCCCATGCCTGTCCCATGCATGTTTAAATCTAGCCACAGTGCTTGCTCCCATGACCTCCTGTGGCAGACCATTCCAAGCATCCACCACTCTCTCTGTGAAGAAAAAAGTCCTCACATTCCCTTTTAGCCTGTCACTTTCCAATTTCATGTCATACCCCTCATTGTTGTACTCTTCCTTTATTGGAAGATATCTCCCCCTGCACACTGTTTATACCCTTGAGGTACTTGAATGTCTCTATCATGTCTCCTCTTTACCTCCTGTCCTCTAGCCAGTACATATTGAGGTCCCTTAATCTCTGCTCGTAAGTTTTGTGGTGCAAGTGTTGTACCATGTTAGTGCCCCTTCTTTATATCATCTCCAACCGGTTTATGTACTTTAAAGGTGCGGCCTCCAGAACTGCACACAGTACTGCATCTGAGATCTGGCCAGGGTCTTATATAACGGCATCAGTATCTCCCTCCTTCTGCTGGTGAGACCCCTGCCTATGCACCCCAGCATGCCAGTGGCCCTCCCACTGCCTTTGTACTCTGCTTTGACATTTTCAGGTCATCTGAAATAATAACCGGCAGGTCCCTTTGGTCCTTTGAAACTACCAGCAACCCCCCATCCTGTAGATCCCCTAGGGTTTCTATGCCCCCACCTCCCTCCTTCTGCTAGTGATACCTCTGTCTATGCACCCCAGCATGTCACTCCCTCCATCCTGTGGCTCTCCCCAGGATTCCCTCTTCCCAGGTGCATTATTTTGCACTTCTTTGCATCGAACCTCAGTTGTCACTCCTCAGATCATTTTTCAAGTCTCTCCTGGCCTCTCCTCATTTTCTCCACCTCTTCTGCAGTATCCACTCTGTCACAGATCTTGTTGTCATCTGCAGGCAGACCTTTCCTAGTAGGCTTTCTACAATGTCACTAATGAAGACACTGAACAGGACTGATCCCTGAGGTACCTCACTGGTCACTCCCTTCTCCCCTGATTGGATCCTATTTACCACCACCATTTGACTTGCTTGCTCCCATCACCTCTTATGGCACACTGTTCTATGTGACCATCACCCTATCTGTGAAGAAAACTTTTCTCACATTTCCTCTTAATCTACCCCTGTCCAATTTTATATCATGCCCCCTCATTCTCATACTCCTACATTGGAAGATGTCCGACCCTGCTCCTTGTTTATGCCCATGAGGCACTTGAACATGTCTATCCATATATGTTCCACCACTCTCTCCTTTCCTCCAGTGAATACATATTGAGGTCCTTTAATCGCTCCTGATACGTTCTGTGTTGCAAGCCATGTACCATCTTGGTTGCCCTTCTGTGGACCCCCTCCACCCTGTCAATGTCCTTGAGCAGTTGCAGCCTCCAGTACTGCATGCAGTACTCCAGGTGAGGCCTTGCCAGTGTTTTATACAATGGCATCACCATCTCCTGCCTCCTGCTAGTGATACCTCTGCCTATGCACCCCAGCATGCCACTGGCCCTCCTTGCAACATTTGTGCTCTGTTTTGACACCTTTAGGTCATCAGAACTGATAACTCCTAGGCTTCTTTCTTCCTTGGTGATCATCAGCACTTCTCCCTCATCCTGTAGCTCTCCCCGGGGTTCCCTCTTCCTAAGTGCATTATTTTGTGCTTCTTTGCATTGAACCTCAGTTGCCAGTCCTCAGGACATTTTTCAAGCCTCTCCATGTCTCTGCTCATTTTGTCCACCCCTTCTGGAGTATTCACTCTGTTACAGATGTTGGTGTCATCTGCAAACAGGCAGACCTTCCGCAATGCCTGTAATGAAGACATTGAACAGGACTAGTCCCAGGACTGATCCCTGAGGTACCCCACTGGTCACCACCCTCTCCCTGGATTGGATCCCATTATCACCACCCTCTTCCTCCTGTCTGTCAGTCAGTTTCTAACCCAGTTTACCAGCTTGTGCTCCATGCCCAGACTACCCATCTTATTAATCAGCCTTCTGTGTTGGGTGGCGTCAAAGGCTTTCCTGAAATCAAGATAGGTGACATCCAGTACCCCTCCCTGATTTACTTCCTTACTGAGGCATTAGGGTTTCCAATCCTAATGCCCAACCCCCACCCTGCAGAGAGTGATTGGCATTGGAGGTGTGCCTTTGGGTTGTCGGCCATAACGCTCACTCCATAACACCTCATCCCACCCTGAAGACACTGACAGGCATCGCAGTGTGGCTTGGAGTCTTCAACTCTAATGCTCACCCCATTCCATAAGGAAATATGCTGAGAAGGGTGCAGTATAGGAAAATGGGGTGAATGTTAGGGCTGAACACCCCAAGGCACACCCCAACAACTGTCACTGTCTGCAGGGTGGGAGAGGAGGAATAATGTGAGCATTATTGCCGATGACCCCATGGCACACCCCCGATGCCTGTCAGTCTCTGTAGGGTGGGGTGTTATGATTGGAAACCCTAACACCCCGGGCATTTGTTGGTATTTTCACACCAGATTTTCAACATGGGCTTTTTGGGACCCCATCTCATGAACAATTGCACTATCATTTCATTACTCAGTCTCAAAAAGTGATTTTGCTCAGTGACTGCGCCATTCCAGGCCACGAGTGCAAAAACACATTTTGGGCAGGATGTGAAAAATGACAGCTGTGCTGTTCATGAGGTGGTATGGAAAAATGGCTATGTTGAAAATTTAGAGTGAAAATATTGCAAATTACCAGGTTCATGCATGTGTGTAGGAAAATGTCAATGATCCTGCGTAACTAGGTCATTTTTAAGAATTTTTCCACCAAATTTTCAACATGGGCTTTTTGGTACCCCATCTCATGAACACTGGCACTGTTGTTTCTTTACTTAGTTCAGAAAGGTGATTTTGCAGTGTGCCTTGGGGTCTTCAACTCTAATGCTCACCCCATACCATAAGGAAATAAGCTGAGATGGGTGCAGTATAGGAAAATGGGGTGAATGTTAGGGCCAAACACCCTAAGGCACACCCCAACAACTGTCACTGTCTGCAGGGTGGGAGGAGTGGAATAGTGTGAGCATTATTGCCGATGACTCCATGGCACACCCGATGCCTGTCAGTCTCTGTAGGGTGGGGGGGGGGTGTTATGATTGAAACCCTAACGCCCAGGCGTTTGTTGGTATTTTGCACCAGATTTTCAACATGGACTTTTTGGGACCCCACCTCATGAACAATGGCACTATCATTTCGTTACTCAGTCCCAAACGGTGGATCCGTTCAGTGACTGTGCCATTCCAGGCCACAAGTGCAAAAACACATTTTGGGCAGGATGTGAAAAATGACAGCTGTACCGTTCGTGAGGTGGTGTGGAAAAATTGCTATGTTGAAAATTTGGAGTGAAAGTATTGCAAATTACCAAGTGTATGCATGTGTGTAGGAAAATGTCAATGATCCTGCGTAACAAGGTCATTTTTAGGAAATTTTCCACCAAATTTTCAACATGGGCTTTTTGGTACCCCATCTCATGAACACTGGCACTGTTGTTTCTTTACTTAGTTCAGAAAGGTGATTTTGCACAGTGACTGGCAATTCGGCGTCAGAGGTGTGAAAACACATTTCAGGCAGGATGTGAAAAATGACAGCTGCACTGTTCATGAGAAGGTGTGAAAAAATGGCAAAGTTACAAGCATGCTTAGAAACTGTGCAATGCAGACTCTTAATGTGGTAATTTGTTTGATTTTTTGCAGCAAATTTTCAACCTGGGCTTTTTGGAACCTTCCCTCATAAACACTGGCACTGTCACTTCATTAATTGATCCCAAAAGGTTATTCCACTCAGCAACCACTAACTCACCTTATGGGTCTGATTAATGAGATGACAGTGACAGTGTTCATGAGGTGGGGTCTCAAAAAGCCCAAGTTGAAAATTTGGTGCAAAACATCCAAAAAATGACAAAGATATCAATATGAGTTCAAAACCCCATTGACAGCCATTATGGAGTGCTTACCTTGATTCCATCTGACCATCGCACCATAAGGTTCAGCTTCAGGGCCCCCCAATAGGTCTACCCCTACAGAGATGGTTCAGTACCACCCTTTAAGGGAAGTTACCCCCAGTGACCTATCGGCAGTGCTAGATCTGTCGGGTTTGTCAGGTGAATGCATGAGTCCGAATGATCTCGTATTGGCCTATAATAAGGCTGTGGGAGATGCCCTGGACAAGATTGCTCCTGTTCGTGTTTGGCCTCTCACCCTTTGCCCAAGGAGCCCTTGGTTTGATGGCTCCTTGAAGGAGTTGAGGCGAGTTGGTCGAAGGATGGAGAGAGCCTGGTGGAAGTCCAGCCATGATGCTGACAGGCTTAGGTTGATGGCACATTATGATGGCTATCAATCAGAAATCACCCATAAGAAGGGAGAATTTCTGTCCAGGGAGATTTCTGCTGCACAGAATCGACCGGTTCAGCTTTCTGGACTGTTGACAGATTGTGCAATCCAATATGTCTCCAGTCCAGGGAAGCCTTTTCTCATCTGAAATGCCAGGAGTTTGCTCAATTCTTAGCAGATAAGGTTGCCAGCATCAGGTCTGGCATCGGCCCAACCTCTCCTATGAGGGATTGTAGAGATCAGCAGGAAGTGGCATGCACTCAGTCTATCTGGTCAGATTTCTGCCGGCCGGAATTCATGGACATTGTGAAGATCGTCCAAACACTGCGCCCAACCAGTTGTAGTTTGGATCCGGGCCCTACATCCCTTTTAGTGGGATGTGTACATGTTATCTGCCCAATCCTTGCTGAAATTGTGTGGAAGTGCTTGGAGAGCAGGGCCTTCCAAGACTTCCTCAAGGAGGCTGTCATTCAACCACTCCTTAAGAAATCTTCCTTGGATCCAGACTGTCTAGTTAACTACCAGCCTATTTCTAACCTGCTATTTGTTGGTAAGGTTATTGAAAAGGTGGTTGCGCTGCAATTGGACAATCACCTTACAACTCACAATGTCTATGATACTCTCCAGTCTGGTTTTAGGAAGAAGCATAGCATGAAGACTGCACTTGTTCAGGTATTGAATGATCTTCTAATGGCAAGAGATCAAAAGGCATGTACCATTCTGGTCCTTTTTGATCTCTCCACTGCATTTGACACTGTAGACCATGGTGTGTTGCTGTAGTGCCTGTGGCTTCTTTGTGGGCTGTCTGGTACGGTTCTCAAATGGTTCCACGCATTCCTTGTGGTCAGGTCTCAGAGAGTTACCACCGTAATTTATTCATCTGGCGTTCACCTCCTGCCCTGCAGGGTGCTGCAGGGCTCCATTTTGGACCCCATGCTGTTTGCAGTGTACATGCTGCCATTGGGAGATATCATCAGGTGATACAGTCTGAGTTTTCACTGCTATGCAGATGACACTCTGCTGTATATGTCCTTTCTAACTGGACAGAATGATGCACTCTCCATGCTAAATAATTGCCTTACCAAGATCAGAACTTGGATGAGTACTAGCTGGCTGAGACTGAATCCAGATAAGACTGAAGTATTGGTAGTGGACCCTGGTCATCCGGGGATGGGATTGGGGTCTGGACAGCCATCAGGTCTATTGCTTGATGGCATACCGCTCACTACCTCAGACCAGGTGCGTAACCTGGGTGTTATTTTTGATGATGTTCTAACACTAAAGTCTCAGGTGTCAGCTGTCATCAAATCCTTTTTCTACCATCTGAGGAATATTGCCTGGGTGAAACACTTGGCTCCTCCTGACGATCTTCCAACACTGGTCCATGCCCTTGTCACTACCCACCTTGATTACTGCAATTCCCTCTACCTAGGGCTAGCAGGGGTTGATATCCACCGCTTGTAGCTGGTGCGGAACACGGTGGCCAGGGTTTTGACTGGGACTCCTTGGACCAGTCATATTATGCCTGTGCTCTGTGAGCTGCACTGGCTGCCTGTTCAGTGGTGGATCACTTTTAAGGTTGGCTTACTAACCTTTAAAGCCCTACATGATCAGGGACCCGGTTACCTGCAAGACCTCCTGATACCCTACTGCCCCCTCCATCCTCTCTGATCCGCCGACAAGAGATTGCTAAGGATTCCCAGGGTGCGATTGAAGACATCTGGTGCCCGTGCTTTTTCTTTTTTGGCTCCAGCCCTGTGGAATTCTCTACCTCATCAGTTAAGAGAATGCCTGACCATTGACAGGTTTAAAACTGAGCTAAAAACTTATTTATTTAATTTAGCCTTCCCTAACTATGGTTAGTTCATTTTTACTGTTCCTGTTTTAGCTTATGTTTATATTTGTCTGTATCCAGTTTTATGTACAGTGCCTTGGTTTTGAAATGTGCTATAAAAATAAAAAAATAAAGTCTGATTCCTCAGTTTGCGGTTCACCTTTGAAGAGTGCAGACGTGTGCCGGTCCACAGAAGAGCGCAGTCAGCAACCTTCAGAGGTAAGTATGGGGTATGGTGGGTTGCAGGAAGGTGGGTGCACAGAGGGAAGGTGCGGATGAGGAGGGGTGTAGGAGACAACAAGGGACTGTTTTCTTTTTTTTCAGGGCATTACAAAACAAATGCGGGGGAAAGTTTTCTTTATTTCAGGGAAATATTTTGACAGCAGATAAGGACCACCCAGTCTTCCCATTTCTAAATTATTTTTAGGGACACTGGGTGTGGGCTCCCCAGTGTCCTGGAATATTGGGGGGGCACAGATGAGGGGATACTGGGAGTGGGCTACCCAGTGTCCCAGATGGCAAGGGGTAGGAAGTGGCTTCACAGAGTGTTTGTAATGCTGACACGGAGATTGGGCACCCAGATGTTAGATTTAAGAGAAAGCCGCACCGCGGCTAATACTGATGCCTTTGGGGGGCAGAGGAATGAGATCAAGGACTGGGGGAGAGAAAGCCACACCACAGCTAATGCTAGTCCTTTGGGGGGGACAGAGGAGCGAGATAGAAAGCTGCACCATGGCTAATGTTAATGCCTTGGGAGGGGGGCCGAGGAGTGGGAGAGACAGCAGCACTGCAGCTAATGTTAATGCCTTGGGAAGGGCCGAGGAGAAGATAGAGAAAGCTGCACCACAGCTAATGTTCAAGCCTTTGGGGGGGGTTAGTGGAGAGATGATGAGGAGAGAGAATATGTCAGCCCACAACTCTGGCCATGCACATTAATGTGCACTCTAATGCGCATGACCGGAGTTTGGGCTACAGAAAGAAATGAAGCGCTCCCATTGGAGCAGTTCATTTCTTGCAAGTCCAGCACGTGCCATGTCAGCAAAGCTGAACTGTTGTCATGACCAGAGTGCCTGGTCATTGGTGTACACTGCCAAACTCACTTCAATTTTAGCTGTAAATGACTTGGCATTGATATACCTCTCAAATTCCCTATAGTCTCAAGATGTTCCTTGAGCAAGCGGAAGTGAACGCAATAACATAAAACATAGTGTAAAAGAATTTGCCAGTTAGTATACTGTGACAGTGTCCAGAGTAGGTTGCAAACCTAGGACTCTAGGTTCTCACATGGCTATCAAAGAATAAATACAATTTAAAAAAGGCAGAAGAAATTTGTCAGCCAATATACAGCAATTACACCATAGCTCACCATAAGTAAGTGTTCATAGTGGGATTCAAACCTAAGCCTCTAGGTTGTCACCTGTGTGCTCCAAGCACTAAGCAAAACAGTTAGTGCCTTTTAATTGCAGTATTCCAAAGTGTATTACAATCCAGGAGAGGGAGAGAGGGAGGGGCAAGAGACTATCTCTGACACTAAGATATACTGCTAGCAAATCATGTCACAGAATTACACGGCAGAGGAGATTTTAAAAAATATCATCGGCTCTAGTCAGAGTTGGATGATTTTATTGCTCCAGAGTCTGGGAGCGACTACTGCCCAAGCAATACCCCCTCTGATGATACAATATTCTGATGAGGATGGTCTAGAGTAGTATAACCATAAGGCCAAGTCTCCACATGGATGTAAGCATATGTGTGTGCCCAGTAGTGAGCGCCAGCCCAAGCCTAAAAGGAAAAAGCAGAAACACAGGCATCAGCATGATTCGCAGCCCAAGCAAGCCTCCAAACATAAAAATCAGAAGAAATGTAGGGAGCTGCCTAAACTTGTGCAGGTATTGGATCCTGAAATACTGTATTTCCCCCAAAAAGGAGGACCCATTTGAGCCTTTGACAGAGCTGGAGGTTACAGTGCAGGCTGAGGGGTGTCAGACACAGAGTGAATGTAAATGAAAGCATCTGCCTGATTTTGTGACCCTGTCAGACCAAGAAGACCTTGCAGTAGAGATGGATGGAGTAATGTAGGCTGAGGAAAGTTACAAAAACTGCAAGTACAAGTAACTGTCACAGACAGAGATGTTGTCTGAGCCTGAAAAGGAATTACTGTTTCAGCCAGCATCTGCAACTCAGGCCAAGTGCAACAAAACAGAAAAAAAGCCAAGGAATTGCCAGAGCTGGAGATCCTGCCTGAACAAGAAGTTCATTTTAAGCCTGCAAATCAGGGCAGTCATAAAAAACCAAAAACACAGGCACTGGCTCCAGCCTGAGACATTACTTGAGCCCCAAATGCTGCCCAATCAACAAGCCCTCAAGGAGCCTGCATTTTCTCATGATATAGTGCCTGGAATACAGGATAAGGGGAGGAGCAAAGAGCACAAAAACAAGCGCAAGCATCTGCCCAAGCTCGGATTAGAGCTCCAGCCAGCATCCTGTGAACATGGTGACTGTGACTAAGCAATGGCAAAAATGATAACTCAATCACGGTGCCTGTGTTCTGGGCAACCTGGCAGGGTAGTGACAGGATACCACAGTGGGTGAAGGAGAGCAACAGGAAGCACATGCATGTGGAGGGGGACCACACCATGTGAGGGGTGGAAGGGGAGGTAGGGTATGTGGGAAATAGTGTGGTGGTCAGCTGCCAAGCTGGCCATGTGATGTGATGGTGAGGGTGGCCAGCTGGGGTTGGGAGGGTGCCAGGTTTGGTTCTGGGATGGGTGTTGCTTTTTGAGTCGGGGACCAGTTTTCTTTTTTTTAAGTTGTACACCCCCAGCCCCCCAACATGCATCCCCCTGGAGTTGAGAATGTTGAGTTAAGGGGGTGTGGGAGGTGAAGCCCATGGAGGGAGGTGTGAGGGGCTTTGGAGTCACCATTAGTGTACATCACTGTCATTTATTTTCTGTGATGTACACTCGCCCAAACGGCAATCGCTGTTCTGGGCTTGCTGTTTTGACATGGAACCCCCCAGCCTATGCAAGAGCCTTAGCCAAAAAAGTGCAAACTGAAATGCAAGCAGTTGCTTGAGCCTGACACACTACCTGAACCTGAAACTCTGCCCAGAGAAGATACCCTGCTTGACCGTGACTCCCTGGCTGAGCCTGATTCTCAGCCTCTGTATTACTCCCTACCTGAGCTTGATCCTCTGACTGAGCTTGGTATTCTGCCTGAACCTGACACTCTGCCTTAGGCTGACAGTCTGCTTGAGCCGACACTCTGCCCGAGACTGACACTCTGCTGAAGTCTGTTATCCTACTCGAGGGAGACACTCAGCTTGAGCATTTACTGTCTGAATCTGATGCCTTGCTAGAATATGAGTCCTTACCCATCGGTAGTGCCACTTGTTTAAATGAATCTGGTCCCTCAGCAATGCCTGACTCTGAAATGCCTGTCCCAGTGCTAGCTACAGGCCATGGCAGGCACCATAGTGGTTATACTCCTGTTAACCAATGGAAATCCCCAAATATGATAAAACCATGTGTTCCCCCATTTACTGGTTATGTAGGTGTCTCTACTGACACAAAGGAGTTTACCCCCATACAATATTTTCAGTTATTTTTTAGCGATGAAATAGTGTCTCATACAGTGGAGCAGACAAATTTATATGCAGAGCAGTTTTTGGCTCAATATAGGGAAAAACTAAATCCACATTCAAGGGCTTACCAGTGGAGTCCTAAAAACTTAAAGGAAATGAAAAGGTTCAGGGGTCAGACACTTGAAATGGGGATAGTGAAAATAAACACCATCATCATGTACTGGTCCACCTACCCTTCTCATTCTATCCTCTTTCCAGCTATAATGAGTAGTAACCAGTTTTGGCTTTTGCTGAGATTTATGCACTACATTGAGAACACTCAGGCTTTGCCAAGCAGCCATCCCCTATCGATCATCTCTTTAAAATGTTTTCTGAGATGTATACACCATCCCAAAACATTTCAGTGGATGAATCCCTTCTGCTGTTCTAGGGGAGGCTAATATTTAAACAATGCCTTCCTCTGAAATGTACCCGATATGGAATTAAGCTATACAAACTTTGTGAAAGTTCCACTGGGTATACATTCAATTTCAGAATCTACACAGGAAAGGATGCCACACAGGATATTCCAGGCTGATCCCCATATCTGAACACAAATGAGAAAATTGTGTGGGACCTAATTCTTCCCTTGCTAAACTCTGGCCACAGCCTCTATGTAGATAACTTCTACACTGCAATTCCCCTCTTTAATGTCTTGTATCAATTTGATACAGTAGTTTGGGACATGATCAGGCCCAACAGGCATGGCTTTCCCAAAGAATTGGCAGTCAGAAAGCAAAAATGTGGCGAGACCAGTGCTCTCTGATTTGGTGAATTTCCGGCTGTAAAATTCACAGATAAAAAAGAGGTGTACCTCCTAAGTACATTTCATGATGAATCTATAGCAACTGTTACAGTTTGTGGTGAGGACAAACTGATAAACAAGCTTCAGTGTGTGATAACAAGTACACAGGAGATGTGTACATAACAGACCAGATGCTTGAGCCCTATGATGCCACTTGAAGAACTATGGCTTGGTGCAAGAAATTAACTGTTCACTTGTTTCAGCTGGCTATGTACAATGTTTTTATTCTGTACCAGGCAAACGCATCTGACCGCTGCCCTGCCCACGGGCAGTGGTCACTATCCAGCCATAGCACCTCTACGGGTGCAAGAAGCCTGATCCACCCACCCCCCAAAGAGATAGATAAGGTGCCACTTGCCCCCACGGGCAGCGGTCATGATCCAGCCATAGCACCTCTACGGTGCAAGGAGGCTGATCCACCCACTCCCCCCAAAGAGATAGATAAGGTACGATGCTTGAAAAATTGCCACGATTTCTCTGGGCTATGTGAACGCTGAACCGGATCATCACTTGCAATTTGCTGTTTTCAATTTCAGCGCCTTCTCAGGGTAACGTTATTGGCTCCATGCCTGTGTAGTGCTCCCTAATTGGCTGGTCTCACTCACCTGAGACAGAAGCACCCGAGACGTGTGGCTTAATGTAAGCCTGCATCCCTGTACTCGGCTTCTAATTTATATATTTTAATTTAGCCTGTTCTGCTCAGCCTGTGTAAAGTAACTTACCATTCCCCCCCACTGCAGTTTTTCTCCAACTGTATGTGCACTGATTCAGTGCTAGCTCTGCAAACTTCCCCTTGATTTTTCCCCAATTAAGCTTTCACTCTGTACACTGCCTTGAACTGAGTTTGTAAAAAGGTTTTACTGGCTTTGCTAATATATTTTTTTAATCCTGTTTAAGACTGTACTGGATTTACATGCTTACTGCTATGGACTTAGTTAGAAAATTCAGTGAATTGTAAAATCTGTGTAGCCTCTGTCTTGAGCCGAAGGCTCCTGCCCTTGACTTTCATTCTTAATCATCTTCCTTTGTCCCCCTGTCCTCCTCTGTCTCTGTTCTGTCCCTCCTGCTCTCCCCCATCAGTCTGTTCTTTTGTGCTTGTTTTGGATTCCCGAGTTAGCCGGCACCTTGCCTCTGTCTGAGACCGCCCCCTGACTTGTCTTTCAAGTTGGTGCTCAGCTCCTTTGTGTGTCTCTCTTTAGACACCCCCCCATCTGCTCCTATTTAATCTGCTGTCTCCTTCATTACAGGTGCCACTTGCCCCCATGGGCAGCGGTCACGATCCAGCCATAGCACCTCTACGGTGCAAGGAGCCTGATCCACCCACCCCCCAAAGAGATAGATAAGGTACGATGCTTGAAAAATTGCCACGATTTCTCTGGGCTGTGTGAACGCTGAACGGATCATCACTTGCAATTTGCTGTTTTTAATTTCAGCGCCTTCTCAGGGTAGTGCTATTGGCTCCATGCCTGTGTGGAGCTCCCTGAGTGGCTGGTCTCATTCACCTGAGACAGGAGCACCCGAGACATGTGGCTTAATGTAAGCCTGCATCCCTGTACTCGGCTTCTAATTTATATATTTTAATTTAGCCTGTTCTGCTCGGCCTTGGTAAAGTAACTTACCATTCCCTCCCGCAGCAGTTTCTCTCCAACTGTATGTGCACTGATTCAGTGCTAGCTCTGCAAACTTCCCTTGATTTTTCATCCACCCCCCCCCCTCCGGGCCTCCTTTAAATGCACACAGTCTCCGCCCACTCCTATCTGATGTTTCAATTTATTGATTACTGACTGTCAACAACTGCAATTCCTCCCATCCCCTTTTTGCAACTAAGCCTTCTAGCAGCTTTATCTCATTCTGTCTTGCTGAGGCATACCATTTTGGTACTTTAGGTTTGCTTATTGCTGACTAGCATATCCTGTTTTGCTAAGGCAGTTGATTTAGGTCAGGTGACCTCTCTAGTACTTAGTCTGCTCCAGAGTAGTAGCTAAGAAATTTGCTTCAAAGTCTCTCTGCCCCTAGTACTACTCTATAGTCAGGTGAACTCTTTTCTTATTAGCCTGACTAGGAGCTGTACTTAAGGATTACTGCTTCAGGCTCCACTGCCTATAGTAGTATTTTGCAGGGATTAAGAAATTCTCCTCCACTGAGAATCCCTTCTCTTGCCCACACTTGTAGTGCCCATTGGGTGATAGTCTCATAATGAGGGCATATTACCTGCTTCTATGCTTGTCTCTGCTCATCTTACATGTATTGGACCTGAACGTGAATCAAAAAATAACTCCTAGAGTGAAGAATGGCTCTCTTTTTACGTTGTCCGATCGGGACTTTTTCTATCAAGTAGAAGAACTTGTATGTGCTCTAACTTCCCCATGCCCACTGCTGGTCCTTCACCTGCACCGGCATACAGGAACTCTCCTAGAGCCTGCCCACAGAGCTATACCACCTTCTGCATACTCCCCCCTACTCCCATTGACTCTCTCGGTCAGGGTATTATTGTATGCAGCATCAGAAAAACTGGGAACTAGCCTCAGAACTCCCTATACTGCTGCAGACAAATCACGTAACCGAAAGAAGACCCAGCCACCCATACTTCTCCTAGGACTCTGCAGGAAACTCTTGTTCCTGCTTTTACTATGCTTAGGAATTGTTGAGCTTAATCCAGGCCCTCTGGCACCCATGGAATCCCCAGCAGAGCTACAAAGCCTCAAGGGGCTTACATTCTTGCATGTTAATGTATGTAGCCTATTAAAAAAAAATCACTTCTGTTCAGGCCTGGGTATGTCATACTGCTCCAAATGTTCTGGTGATTATGGAGTCCTGGCTCCGACCGGCGACCAGTAACAATGAAGTTAACATCCCCTCCTACTCTTTGTTCAGAGCCAACAGGCAAACCAGAGGTGGTGGGGTAGCTATTTACATCAAGGATAAATTCCCTGCCTCCATAATTGACTCAGCCTCTGTCCCAAAAGAATTTGAAAGCTTGTCATTAAAGATTGAAATTGCCACGAGTGTCTCATTATGTATAATAGGATGCTACGGACCCCCATCAGCTGGACTACAGTTGTTAAAACATCTCGAAAACATCCTGGGTTCGGCATCTTCAGAGTGTATCTTACTAGGGGACTTCAACTTAGACTGGCTCTCCAGTGCATCCACCCCACTTAAAATGTTCTGTGATTCTCTTGGGTTGTCACAGCTAATAAATGAATCTACTCATCCTAACAAGCTCAACCCTAATAACAGTACTCTCTTGGATATAATTTTAGTTAACAAATCCCATTTATTCTCCCATGCTGGCGTCTTTTTCTCTGATATTAGCGACCATTGCTGCATCGTGTGTGTAAGATCCACTCTTAAATCCACAACTGTACCAAAATTCTCCTTTAAAAGTTGCATACGCAACTTTGATCTCCATGGGTATATATATCAGACCTAAGAGACTCCATGCGATGGCAGGACTTCTATCTAGCCAAGTCCCTGACTACGGCTTATGATATTTTCTCAGAAATTGTGCTAGGGGCTCTCAACAAGTATGCTCCCATAGTAAAAGTTTGTGCCAGAAACAAATCCTGTCGGTGGTTTACAGAAGACCTGAAAGATGCTTTGCGGAGTAGGGATGCACTCTGGAGAACTGCTAGGAAAACTAATTTAATATATGACTGGAATTCTTTCCGGAGGGTGAGGAACCTCTGCACCAAAATGGTCAGAGAAGCCAAAGCTAATTTCTACTGCTTTCAGCTGGAGAGTTCCTCAAGAAATGCCTCCAAATTCTGGAAGGCTATCAAAGACATTGAAGGTCACACCACTGTAAATTCCCTACCTACTAAATTATTGATCGACAATACTGTCATCTCTGACAGACCATCTATCCTCGATGCTCTCAATAATCATTTTGCCACTGCAGGGCTAGCCTTTGACTCCTCTCCCGCGAATATCCTCCGCTAACAACTTAGGTTGGATACACAAGGAAAATACATCCCCAGTCCATCCTTCTCTCTGCAGCCTACCTCCCTGAAAGAAGTCGAAGATCTTCTCCTTCAGCTGGACACTAGGAAAAGTGATGGGGCTGACCTCATTGACCCGTACTTCTTAAAGGTCAGCTACCGTGTCCTCGCAGTCCCAATTACTCATCTCTTCAACTTATCCTTGTCCCAGGGTGACCTACCGCCCATTTGGAAAAATGCACTTGTGGTCCCTTTGTTTAAGTCAGGAGATCCTAGTGACCTCAATAACTACAGGCCAATCTCCCTACTTCCAATCCTGTCAAAGATGCTGAAGAAAATAGTGAACTTCCAGCTTTGGAAGTACCTGGAATCAGAAAAATTGTTCAACCTGTTACAATCCAGTTTTACAGCACAGCACAGTACAATCTCTGCTCTAGCCAAGGTGACAAATGACTGGCAGCTTGAATTAGACAAAATAAAATTTGTGCAGTTTTCTTGGACCTAAGCAAGCGTTCAATACCGTTGATCACAGACTGCTTCTGTTGTGCCTCCAGAACACTGGTTTGGATTCCCTATCCCTTAAATGGTTCTCCAACTACCTCTCAGGATGACTTCAACAAGTAAAGGCAGAAGGGGAAGTTTCTCCACCAAAACCCCTATTGAGTGGTGTACCGCAAGGTTCCATTCTTGGTCCCTTGCTCTTCACCATTTACATTAACAACGTAGATACCCCCAACAAAGAAGCACAAATACACCTATTCGCGGATGATGCAGTACTCTATGCTAGTAGCCCCACACCTGAAGCGGCCTGTGAAGCCCTTCAAAATGAATTTAATCTGCTGCAACATCCGCTTATAAACCAGAAACTGCTCTTAAATGCAAAAAAAAAAAACAAAGCAATGTTCCTCTCGCCCCTTCAAAATGCAATAAATCCTGCAATTGCTGGGACACTCCCACAGATCACTACCATTCTAGGTGAGCAGTTGGACTACGTACCAAAGTTCAAGTACCTGGGGGGTCTGGTTAGACCATAGACTTACTTTCACAGATCACTTAGAAGAACTGGCAAAGAAACTTAGACAAAGACTTGGTCTGTTCTTTAGGATTAATAATCTCCTCAGAAGAGACGCTAAACTGAAACTGGTTCAAACTACTTTTCTTTACCTATTGGATTACTCAGACTTTCTATATAGTCAGAGACCTGCAGGTACCCTAGCCAAACTTGATACGCTTTATCACAGAGCCATAAGATTTATCATGGGTCTTCCATACTCAACCCACCACTGTGCATTGTACACGGCAGTGGGATGGTCATCCCTTTCTTACAGACGGCAAAAAAATGCTGCGGTTTGGACATACAAAGCTATCTCAAATAAACTGCCCCAGTATATCTCTGTCTGTTTACCTTTGTGCACTCTGGGGAAGTATGCCCTGAGAAGCACCTCATATATCTACCTTTATGTTTACAAAGCAAAATCTCGCATTGGCAGAGCAGCCATCAGCTTTGTGCTCCCTCAACTGTGGAACAAGCTGCAAAAAACTTTGAAATTAACTCACCCCATCAGCCTAGCAGCTTTTAAATCTCTATATCTACATCATAATAAGGAGTCCTGTGCCTGTCTACCCTAAATAGTGACTCCTATAAGTCCAAGCACACTCTAATTACTATTGTTAAAAACTGATCACATCTATAATGGACTCTTCCCTCTCACCTTTTTCTACCCCCATATCTGTCCCTTCCACATTCCTTTGACCCTGGTTCCAGCTCTAAATTCTCAATACCGTATCACTATATATCTTTTTATATTAGGTTTTATTTGTGTTCCGTGCACCTGATATGTATATTTCTTTACTTTATGAAAAAAATTGTATCCTACCCAAAACTAGCTGTAGCTTCTGTTCCAAACATATACTACTGTCAATGCTACCTGCTGATACTTTGTATATTCTGGCCCAGATATTCAAAAGGGTTGCACATGGTGCAACAGTGTTGCACCATGCGCAACCTACTGATGCGCCCTGGCACGATATTCAAAAGGGGAAAGTGCACCGCACAAATCCCGATGCCCCGGAGTGCACTGGTAATGTACGCAGGCACAGGTAGGGGGACGTGCCCATGCATACTCTGCACAGCCTGATATTCAGCCCAGGATGTGTGGAGCCATGTATGCACAACCCCTACCTGCGCCAGCACAAAGTTACGCCAAAAAAAGGAGCAATGGCTGGCCACCCACAGGTGAGCTGCCATATTGCAGGGTGCAACACGGCAGCTGCCACCTGTGGGTGGCCACTCGAGCTCCGGCTGCACCTCCGTGATGGTGCCCCCCATGCCCGATTGTGGGCATCAGTAGAAACAGAGAACCCCAAAATCCCTGGTGGTCCAGTGGACCGCTGCCCACCCGATCGCGGGCTTCAGTAGAATAAAATAAGATCCCTAATATCCCTGGTGGTCCAGTGGACCGCTGCCCACCTGATCGCGGGCTTCTGCGAATTAACATATCTGAATGTGTAGTACAGTATGGGCTGCATGCCTATTGGCTCACTCTGGGGACCAATGGGCATACAGCCCTACCGACGGTGTCAGTCGGTGGGTGGCGGGGCAGCAGATGGGTGGGGTGCTGCCGCCCGCCACTGACCGGGGAGCGGGCGGTGGGGATCAGTGGGTGGGTGGGGAGGGGGTCCACTGCACCACCAGGGATAATGGGTTTCTTCTAATTCTACTTCAGCCCGCAATCAGGCAGTCAGGTACACTGGACCACCAGGGTTATTAGGGATTTTATTATATTCTACTGAAGCCCGCGATTGGGCAGTCAGGCCCACTGGACCACCAGGGTTATTAAGGATTTTATTATATTCTACTGAAGCCCATGATTGGGTGGGCAGCGGTCCACTGGACCACCAGGGACATTAGGGATTTTATTTAATTCACAGAAGCCTGCGATCGGGCGGGCAGCAGTCCACTGGACCACCAGGAATATTAGGGATCTTATTTTATTCTACTTCAGCCCACGATCGGGCTGTGGGGCACAGTGCCGCGCTGCAGGGGGTGTCTGTCCCCGATGGCTGCTGCCTGGCAGGGTGCCAGGTGCAAGTTGTCGGGTATTGGCGCACCTTCATGCAAATGGGGCCATAATGACATGCAAATGGCCCCATGTGTGCCTTGCATACATTATGGCCCCATTTGCATGTCAACTTTTGAATATCACGGTTGCTGAGCCTTCCGTAGTGGAACTTGCACTAGCGCATCCCCATGCTCCACCCTGGCCTCTGCGGCATGCATACTGCGGGTGGCCAGGGTGCGATATTCAACACTGCTGAGCCATGGTGCAGCTCCGTTGAATATCGCCCAGTCCACGCCCCTGCACAGCCAAATTGAGCTGTGCCTGGGCTTTCGCCACAGCCTGGTACAGTTTGAATATCTGGGCCACTGAATTATTGTATCTCACTTTATTTGTATTATTACTATTTTCTTGTGTGTTGCATCCCATGTATATTGTCCCTTGTTCCTTGTTAACAAACCCAGGTTCACCTCCAAAATGAGCTTGCTCAACGGTGATCGCCTGGTTAAATAAAGACTTTGATTGATTGATTGATTGATTGATTGATAGATTGATGTTATTTCAAGTCTCCTATTTGATTCAACAGAAGTACCTGAAATGGAAAAGAATGAGGGCATTGCCAGACTGACTGAAAGACATTTCTGCAGAACACCTACTACTGAAAGGAAGGCTATACCCCAAAGGAGATGTAGAGTCTGCTACAAAAAAGGCATCATAAGAGACATAAGATATTGTCCACAATGTCCCACAGAGCCAGGCTTATGCCCGGTGGATTGCTTTCAGAAATACCACACCAAGCTCATTTAATGGAATGACTAATTGATACAAAAATTCATGTTGTACAGGAAGAGAAGGCCAGAGTGGTCACGAGGTTAAAAATATTTTGGGAGAGGTTATTATTTTCTTATCTCAGCACCCACAAACCTTTGTTATTATTATTATTTTGGTAATTAAGTATTGTCCACTAGGCATAGTGCCTATTTCAGGAGCAACCCGGGAGCACTGGTGAGGTTAAGTGATTTACTCAGGGAGGTTGAGAGACTCAAACCCAGGTCTGTTGGAGGTACCAAACTCATTCACTGCTTGTTACTCTAACCTCTAGGCTATACTACTAGTCCTTTGTACAAGGGACTGCAGGCTATTGTTTATAAATGCAGGAATAATATACCGTTTCTTTTTGATTTGATTTTATGGCATACTCCACCAAGCAAATACAAGTCATTTCATACAGAAACACAGTTCAGTTTGATGTTTACATAGTAAAAATTAAAATAATTACCATGCATACAGTTTTTACTTAAATATTAGTTTAGAGTTACTAAATGGGGTCGAGAATGTTAAGTGCTCAGCATTAAATCTCTGTCCTGTAGAAACCAATGATAATATGAAATTATATGAAAAGTATTTATTTTCTGAATCTTTAGAAAATAACACCCCCATTCAAAGGGTTGCTACCCATAATTGCCCTATGAATTATGAACAATAATATAAAACACAGAAAAAATGTGCAATATTCTCTCTTTTTCAAACTATATGTCTGGTCATTTTACATTGCATTGGCAAAATCATCTTATTTCTAATTCTGCCAGAGTATTCTACTAATGCAGGTGCCATGCAATCTTGTCATGACATTCTAGCCACACTTGCTTATTGCAATATACCTATGTAGAAAATGTTGTCGTGTGGTGCCTTACTGCCCGCATTTCTCACCCCCAGAAAACTTCAATGTGTTGCATTACCCAGAGAACAGTATATAGAAACATAGAAACATAGAATTTGACGGCAGATAAGGACCGCTTGGCCCACCCAGTCTGCCCATTTCCCTACCTACTGGATAAGCTGCAGATCCTAGTTAACCAGCAGCCTACTTCTTCCTACCCCCACCCCCCAGAATTGCCTTATGACTATCCCATGCATGCTTGAATTCCCCCACTGATTTTGACTCCACAACCTCCTCCGGAAGGCCGTTCCATGCATCCACAACCCTCTCTGTGAAAAAATACTTCCTTAAATTACCTCTGAGCCGCCCCCTCTATCTTCAAATTGTGCCCTCTTGTTCTTGCACACCTCTTTTTTTGAAAGATGCTACCCTCTTGGACTTTGTTGATTCCCTTGAGGTACTTGAAAGTTTCTATCATGTCCCCCCTCTCCCTCTTTTCCTCGAGGCTATACATATTAAGCTCCTTAAGTCTCTCTTCATATGACTTCCAGTGCAGACCCTGCACCATTTTAGTTGCCCTCCTCTGGACAGCTTCCATCCTGTCTATGTCTTTGTGGAGATTGGGTCTCCAGAACTGCACACAGTACTCCAGATGGGGTCTCACCAGCTGTCTGTACAGAGGGATAATAACTTCCTGTTTTCTACTGGTGATGCCTCTTCCTATGCATCCCAGTATCCCCCCAGCCCTCCTTGCTGCCCTCTCACATTGCTTGCCCATCTTTAGGTCATCTGGTATGACTACCCCCAGGTCCCTTTCCATTCTTGTTGTTGTTAGTATCTCACCCCCCATTGTGTACTCTTCCCCTGGGTTTTTGTTTCCCAGGTGCATTACCTTGCACTTCTTAGCATTGAATCTAAGCTGCTATACATTTGACCATTATTCTAACCTTGGCAAGTCCCTTCTCATCCTTTCCACCCCACCCTGTGCATCAACTCTGTTGCAGATCTTAGTGTCATCTGCAAAGAGACATACTTTTCCTTCCAGTCCTTCTGCAATGTCGCTTATAAAGACATTGAAGAGGACCGGTCCTATTACTGAACCCTGCGGTACCCCACTAGTAACCCTCCTTTCTTCTGAGTGGACTCCATTACTATAACTCTCTGTGTCCTATTCTCCAGCCACATTCTTTACCCAGGCTGTCATCTTGGGACCCACTCCCAGGCTGGCTAACTTGTATATTAATCTTTTGTGTGGGACTGTGTCAAATGCCTTGCTAAAGTCTAGGTAGGCCATGTCCACAGCCCCTCCCTGATCTACTACTTTGGTCACCCAGTCAAAGAAATCTATCAGATTCGTCTGGCATGACCTTTCTGCTGTGAATCCATGCTGCCTAGAGTCCTGTGCCCCTCTGGCCTCTAGATACTCAACAATTCTTTTCTTTAGAAGTGATTTCATCATTTTCCCTATCACTGAGGTTAAACTAACAGATCTATAGTTTCCTGCTTCTGCCTTGCTCCCACTTTTGTGAAGGGGAATCACATCTGCCCTCCTCCAGTCCTCGGGTACCACCCCATCCTCCCATGATTTGTTAAAGAAGGTAGTCAGTGGTGTCACTAGTTCTATCCTTAGTTCTTTTAGAATTCTGGGATGAATCCCATCAGGCCCCCTTGCTTTGTCCACCTTCAGTTTTAAGAGTTCTTTCAGAACCCTTTCTTCTGTAAATGGGCCAGTATCAACTTCTGTATCCAGAGTGTTACTACTGCTTGTTTTATGTATCTCCCCCTCTTCCTTCATAAATACTGAGCAAAAATATTTGTTTAGTATCTCTGCCTTTTCACAGTCTCCCTCTGCCCACCTCTCCTCCCTTTATTAAGCCTCACTATCCTCCTTGGTCTTCCTTCGCTCCCTGATGTACCTATAAAAGGTTTTATCCCCCTTCTTAACTGAGTTGGCTATCTTTTCCTCGGTTTGGGCCTTTGCTGTTCTGACTGCCTTCCCAGCCTCCTTTTGCTTTAACTGATACAGTTCTCTGTCCTGCTCCTTCTGTGATTCCTTGTACTTCCTGAATGCTTTCTTTTTCTCTATATTACTTTAAAGTGTACAAAATGACAATTTCAGTGGTGCATGAGAAAGTCTCCCCCACAAATGTTTGCTATCCATAATAGGCCATTGAATTTGGCTCTGTAGTTAAAAATACTGAAAAATGCAATATTTTGGCCTTTTTCTACCTATCTGTCTTATTTTTCAAGTACAAAATCCTCCCACGTTCAGCTTCTTCAGAGTGTATTAACAGTGTAGGTACCACAAACTTGTACCTCTACCAAAGGATGCTTGTTACAAAATGCTCCAAACCTGTTATCATTACATGCACAGGGTTTTAAAATACCTTAGCAACCTCTGTGTTTCAGGCATATTTCTACCAGAATCTGTGGTAAAGGACCATAAATTTGGTACTGTTGTAACCAGTTCTCTCTTTAGAATCCAACAAAGGGATGTTCATATACCTGCATCCTATTTTATATATTCAGTTAGTGAAATGTGAAAATTAGGCAAATTAACATCATTTTCCATAGCCCTTCTAAATGTAGAGGAGGATTATGGGTGTTACATATTTGGGTAATGGGCGATGTTACTCAAGATTAAAACCAGTATTTTTTGCAGTTTCAGAAAATATATTTGTTTCCTATGGTACTAAAGTGTCCCAAATGTCTACAGGCCCGAGAATCAACTCTCCATTTTCCATTATCAACTAACTTTTCCCCTTTAAAATACATTTAGCACCCTATATGTTTCAAGCCTCTTTCAACCAATCTTTTATGGTAAAGGTACATCAATGTGGTATTGCTGTAACTGGTTGTCTCATTGGAATTCACAAATGTGGCATTTGTTTACCTCCAGCTTATGTTACTTAGACATTTAGTTTGCTAAAGTGTGAAAATAATGCGAACTTCAATTATTTTTCATAGTTCTAACGAATGCAAAGGAGGATTATGGGTAGTAAACATGTGGACAGTGGACAGTGTTACCCATTTCAAAAAACAGTATAGTGTGCCATTTCAGAAAATATATTCTTTTCCTATGGTACCATGGTGTCCTAAATGGCTACAGGCCAGAAAATCAATGCTGTGCAGTTTCCATTATAGGCACACTTTTTTCCCCTTTAAATACACTTTGCACAGAACATTTGGTTTGCTAAAGTGGGAAAAGTATGTGAATTTCAATATGTTTTTCATATAATTCTGCCAAATGTAAAGGAGGATTATGGATAGTAAACATTTGGACAGTGGGCAATGTTACCCATTTTAAAACAATGTCGTGTGCCCTTTCAGAAAATATATACTCTTCCTATGGTACTATGGTGCCCTAAATGGCTACAGGCTAGAGAATCAATGCTGTGCAGTTTCCATTATAGGCACACATTGTTCCCCTTTCAGACACACTTGGCATACTATATGTTTAGAATCTATTTCAACTAACCTTTGTGATAAAAGTACATAAATGTTGTACTGTTATAACCAGCACTCTGTGCAGAATCCACAAATGTGGTGTTTGTGTACCTCCAGCCTATGTCACATAGACATTTGGTTTGCTAAAGTGGGAAAATTATGCAAATGTCAATCATTTTTCATAGTTTTGCCAAATGTAAAGGAGGATTATGGGTAGTAAACATTTGACCAGCAGATAGTTATACCCATTTCAAAAACCAGTATTGTGTACACTTTCAAAAATATATTCTTTTCCTATGGTACTGTGGTGTCCTAAATGGCTGCAGGTCAGAGAAATAATGCTGTGCATTTTCCATTATAGGCAGACTTTTTTTCCCCTTTCAAATACGCTTAGCATCCTACAGGGTTTGGACCTATTTCAACAGAACATTTGGGGTAAAGGTACATAAATGCAATATTGTTGTAATTGGTACTCTCTGCTGAATCCACAAATGTGGTATTTATGTACATGTAGCCTACATTACATACACATTTGGTTTGCTATAGTAGGAAACTTGCGTGAATTTTCATAATTTTTCTTAGTTCTACCAAATGTAAAAGAGGATTATGGGTAGAAAACATTTGGATTGTGGATAGTTTTACACATTTTTAAAACCAGTATTTTGTGCAGTTTCAGAAAATATATACTTCTCCTATGGTACCATGGTGCCCTGGATATCTATAGGCCAGAGAGTCAATGCTGTGCATTTACATTATGAGCCGACATTTTCTCCCTTAAACTACACTTTAGTACCCTGTATGTTTTAAACCTATTTCAACCAAACCTTTGTACCTTTGTGGTAAAGGTATATAAATGTGATATCACTGTAACCAGTATTCTCTACAGAATCCAAATTGTGGTATTTGTGTACCTCCATCCTATGTTATGTTGACAAAGTGGGCAAATTATGCTAATTTAATTTATTTTTCATAGTTCCACCAAATGCAAAGGAGGATTATTGGTAGCAAACATTTGGATAGCGCGTAGTGTTCCAGATTTTTAAAACCAGTATTTTGAGTAGTTTCAGAAAATATATACTTTTACTATGGTGCCATGGTGTCCTGAATGGCTACATGCCAGAGAATCAGTGCTGTATATTTTCCATTACTGGCCCAAATTTTCTCCTTTAAAATGCACAGTACTTAGCACCCTATATGTTTTGAGCCTATTACAACAAAACCTTTGTGGCACAGGTACATAAATGTGATATTGTTGTGACCAGTACAATCTGCAGCATCCAAAAAAATGTGGTATCTGTGCATCTGCAGCCTGCATTACATAGACATTTTGTTTGCTAAAGTGGGAAAATTATGAGAATTTCCATCATTTTTCATTGTAAAAGAGGTTTATGGGTAGCAAATATTTGGGTAGCATGCAATGTTACCAAGTGTTAAAACCAGTACTTTGAGCACTTTCAGAAAATGTATACTTTCCCTGTGGTGTCATGCTGTCCTGAATGTCTGCAGACCAGGGAAACAATGCTGTCCATTTTCCATTATTGTCCCAAATGTTCCCCTTTAAACTACACTTAGCTCCCTATGTGTTTCAAGCCTATTTCAACCAAACATTTGTGGTGTAGGAACCTAAATGTGGTATTGTTGTAACTAGTATTCTTAGTAAAATCCACAAATGTAGTGTTTGTGTACCTGAGGCCTATTTTACATAGGTATTTGGTTTCCTAAAGTGTGAAATCTATGTGACTTTCCATCATTTGTCATAGTTTTACCAAATGTAGAGGAGGATTAGGGGTAGCAAACATTTGGATAGTGGGCAATGTTATCCATATTTAAAACCAGTATTTTGTGCAGTTTCAGAAAATACATACTTTCCTTATGGTACCATAGTATCCTGAATGCCTATAGGCCAGAGAAGCAGTGCTGTGCATTCATCATTATGGACCCAGATTTTTCCACTTTAAAATACACTTAGTGACCTACGTGTGTTTAGGTCTTATTTTTGCCAGACCTCAGTTGGCAAAGGTACATTTATGTGGTACTGTTGTAACCAGTGCTCCCTGTAGAATTCAACAATTTTTTTTACATACCTACCACTTATGTTACATTGGCATTTGCTTTGATACAATTTTAAAATTGTGCAAATTTCAATTATTTTTCATAGTTGCAACAAATATAAAGAAGAAAAATGGGTAGACAACATTTGGTAGTGGGTTATGTTACCCACATTTTACACCAGTATGTTGTGTAGTTTTGGAAAGTATATACCTTTCCTGCAGTAACATGATGTTCTGGGTTTCTACACATTAGAGAAGCAATGCTGTGCATTTTCCATTATGGTTACAAACATTTCCCCTGCAGACTAAATTCAGCATTTTATGTCTTTAAGGCCTATTTCTGCCAGACATCTATGGTAAAGGTACATAGGTGTGGTACCTCTTGAAGAAGTGCACTCTGCAGAATCTAACAAATTCTAGCCAGAGCCGATAGGGCTGTGAAGAGCTGCCAAGTGACCAAAGTTACATGTGTGCATAGAAATTATTGAATGCACAGGTGTAACTTGGCCATTTTTTGGAGGTGTTGCACCAAATTTTCAACATCGCCTTTTTGGGACCCCTCCTCATGAAGAGTGCCAGTGTCATTTTGTTCACTTGTCCCAAAAGGTGATTTCACATAGTGATTGTGCCATTTTGTGCCACAGGTGCAAAAACACATTTTGGGCAGGATGTGAAAAATGACAGCTATACTGTTAAAAAGGAGGTGTGCAAAAATGGCAATGTTGAAAATGTAGAGTGAAAATATTAAACATTGGCAAAGTTAGGAGTGTGTGTAGAAACTACACAATGCACTCTCGTAACGCAGTCATTTTTTGGAATTATTTCACCAAACATGAGCTTTTTGGGACCCCATCTCATGAACAGTGGCACTGTCATTTTGTGAATCAGTCTAGAAAGGTGATTCTGTGCAGTGACCGTGAAATCACCTTTCGGGACCGAGTAACAAAATGACAGTGAACATTTCATGAAGTGGGGTCCCAAGAACCCCATGTTGAAAATTTTGGGCACAAATTCTCAAAAATGGCAGATTCATTGACAAAAGTTGGAAACCCCATTGAATGCAATTATAGCACACTTACCTTTGATTCTTCAGTTTGTGGTTCAGCTACAAAGAGTGCAGACATGTCCCAGTCCAGAGAAGATGACAGTGCCGACTGCTGGAAGTAAGTATGGTGGTGCAGGGAGGTGCAGGGAGTGGGTGCTCACTGGCAGGGTGGAAATTGGGGAGGGAGACTGGGGCAGTGATGAGGGACTGTTTTCTTGTCTACAAATAAAAAAAACACGTTGGGTGACAGTTTTCTTTATTTACAGGAAACAAAAAAAATCATACATTTTGGCACACTTGGGTGGGCTCCCAGTGTGCCACATGAGTGAGGGGGTGGGTACATGATGCTGACATGGGGATTGAGCAGCTCAATGTCAGCAGGGAGGGTGAAAGAAAACAAAATTAATTTGGGCACACTGGGGTGGGCTCCCAGTGTGCCACATGTGTGTGGGGGAGCTACATAATGCTGACACAAGTATAGGGGACCTCGATGTTGATGCAGAGACAGGAACTGAGGGAGCAGGGAGGACAACAGCAGTTGGAGGGTGCAAGACAGTTTTCTTTGTTGCCAGTGCTGGCAGTGGTGACGCAACTGTGCATGCATGGCACTCACGCATGTGTAGTTGTGGTGAATGACATTTTGCCATTCACAACATGATGCGCCAGCAGAACTGCGCATGTGCACAAGTCATGCATGCGCAATTTATACCCCGGAATGTGGAAGTAATAGCTGAAATAGTGTGGCTGTTATTATGTAGCAGCCAATTGTGATGGACAGTTTCAAGCTCCGTTGGACCTTTGGAAGGATACTTCCAAAAGTCCAATAGAAGGTTCCACGATCGGCCATTTTTGTAAGCTACAATCGATTCAAAAACAGCTGTAGACTCCACCTGCAGCCCTAAAAATGCATAATTTTGCATTGATTCATCTGTACTTTATTGTATTAGAGCTCCACAACTGCAGAGTATTTGTTGTGACAACAATTGGAATGAAATGCATTCTTAAAGTATTGTCATTTTCACTGTTTAGCACTATATTTATTTAAATTATAGTGCATGGTGGAACACAATTCTGGTTCATTTTTCCACCTTATACAAACCTTGTTCAGCCACACTGACAAGAATGAATGGAATGCTGTTCTGAACATCCATGCAGAACAGCATTCTATTCATTCAGAATGCAAAGCTCAAGCCATGCCAGAAAGGCATCAGTAAAAAAAACACTGTGGATCAGTAGCGTTCAAATCAGTTTCAAACACGGAAGATGGCCACGGCATTTTTTTCAAAAACACTAACCGAGTGGGAGCAGTTTATTCTCGCTAATGAGAACAGCAAACCGTAAGGCTGTTTTGTTTCAAGCTGGCACACAGATGTTTCACTCACTCATTTATGTCTCTGTGCCATCACTGTGAAAACTGCCGTTACCGCCCATTAAACCTGTGTTGTTTAATGATCATCCATGTGTAGGGCTACATTTTTTCTTGGCCACCATACACTATAAAAAATATTAGATTTGTGATCTCGCTGAACCAGTGTGAGTTCAGCCACCTCGGGATTACTGATTCCATAGGACCACTTGAGCTTCACTCTCAAGGTCGCATGGAATCAGAAACCCCTCTGTGGCTGAACACACTGGTTCAGCACGATCGCTCATCCAGTATTCTCTGTGTCCTGCACAGTTGCATCTATTTGTTTAGCTTTAGCAGGGACCAACTTAGAAATGGAGCATTTTGTCTATTTTTTGGTAAATATATGTACAACCCAGTATAATGGATGTAAGGTGGGTAGCCCAAAATGTCGCAAATCGCCATGGACACTCATCATTAATGCAAGAATTATTTTAAATAAATGTTGAAATAAATACAGATGTTAATCTTAATAGACAGGCCTGTAACAGTACATTTCAAAGATATAAACTTTTGTATGGTTATTTATAGTGACAGTTTTTTAGCCTGGCTGAAATATCAAACTGTTTGCATCCACAATAAAAACTGTAAAATTAACACAACAAAATATATATGTTGCACGTCTACATCACTGGGAATAACTTACAATCTTTCACATAATTAGCCTTATGAAAGGAGACTTAAAAAATACACAGTTTTTTTACATAACCTGGTTTTCACATGGACAAAAACTGTTAAGAAATCAAAGGTGCACATTGCCATTTTTTTCGCCTTTTATTTGTTAGAAAGTAAATAGCGTGCCACTGATGTAACATGTTTCTGTCTATACAAATGATTTTTGTGTTGTGTATGTAGTACAGGCATAGAAAAGTTCAACAACATATAGCTTTCCATGATTTTCAGTTAAATAATAAGGGCTCTGGGGTCTTTCCTGCAACATTTTTGAACAGAAATAGCATATTGTTTACATTTCAGGTAGTGTTTCACTGTCACATGACCAGATATGAACAAAATGTTACTACCTATAAAAAGGTAGAGGTCTGCCAATAAAAAACTTTAATGGTTTCTCTACTTTTCCTTGAAGGGAAAATATGAATATTTTTAATTTTAAATAATATAGTGCAAAAATTACAAAAATTGCCTGGCACAGAAGAATAAAATTCTCCTTGCAGGGAAACAGTTAATAAAAACTAAAAAATCACTCAATAAATAAATAAATTTGAAACCAGCTCTCTACTATGATTGTGAAACCAGAAGCTGAAATGAGAGTGACTAATTTAAAGACAGAGGGTCTTTTTACTAATCTACAGCAAAGCTACCACTTCACCATTCTGTGCTTTAGTCTTCCCTCATTCTGTACACAGATGGTTTCACACTTGGTTACCAGATATCACCAGACTCCCTTATGTGATATTATCACATTCTGATGATCAGTTGCCATATTTCCACATTTTGAAGCCACTCCCATTTGGAAGCTACCCATGAATAATAGCTGCAGCAGAAATAAAGTAACCCTTTGAGAACTGAATATGCGTGAACGTATATAGATCCTGGACGTATATATACGTCCACAGTCTTCTTAATAGAAGATGCCCCCAATTAGTAGCCACGGCTTATAAATGGGAGTGGCTTAGGAAAGTGAAATGAGCCAGTCCTGCTGTGTATGTCTACCAATGCCTACCCTTGCTTCCTTTGCTTCCCCACTCCATCTGATACGTAGATAACTCCAAACAAGTAAGGAGCAACCCCACGATACCACAGGTACTGCACAACTGATACACGCACGCAAAATCGACATGTGCACACACAAAGCCAACTGACTGCCAGTTTGCCAGCCTCTCTCGCTGTATACTTTACTACACACAGACACTGTTTAAATAACAAGCAACACAAATCTCACTTGTGGAAACAAGAATAACTTGCCCTGAAGTCAGACTTCTCTAATTGGCATTCTCAGGTCAGCATTCACCTGGGTGTGCACCATGTGGCCTTTCAGATCTGCACACCACGTGGACTCATTGCTACCCCCCCCGGGGTGTAGCCAGACAATATACAAATGTACACCAGGACCATGTTTGTTGCCTCATTTGGAACAATAAATACAAGTTTTGTATCTCACGACAATGCTTGTTGCCATGCATTGTTCCCTAAGACACCCACATACCAGCCCAGAGCCTGTAAAGTTGTACTGTTCCTGGGATGCAAAGAAAGTATTAGTGACCAGTTCTTCTAGTTTCGACCCCTACGAATAAAATTACAGAAAGGTTCAGTATTTTCTTTGTTAGTTTTCATGGAAAAAAGAAACAGTTCAGAGCCTGTTTGCTACCCCCCTTAAATATAATTGCACACCATGGAGTGCTTGGAGTATGCCTGCCTACACCTATGCTTGCATGTAGGTTTTATACATTGTAATGGTCCACTATGCACACACAGAAACATAGAATTTGTTGGCAGATAAGGATCTTTTGGCCCACCTAGTGTGACCATCTGTCCCTGCCTATACTTTCACTGCAAAACCTACTGATCTCTGGCTACCCCCAAAGCCCGCTTCCTAACTAAGATTCCCTTGTGCATATCCCATGCATGCTTGAAGCCCACCACTGTTTTCACTCCCTTTACCTCTGATGGAGAACTGTTCCAGGCATCCATCACTCTTTCAGTGAAGAAGTACTTCCTCACATCCCTTCTAAATTCCCTCTTCCAGATGCATTGCATATTTCCTTGTCTTGCACACATTCTCCTATTAAAATGCTTCCTTTCTGTACCTTGTTCAACCCCATGAAGTGTTTATAGGTCTCTATCATGTTCCCTCCTCTCTTCCAGGGTGTACTTACTGAAGTCCCTCAGTCTCTCCTCATATGGCTTATGATGCAGGCCATGCACTATTTTAGTTGCCCTCCTCTCACTACCAACACTCTTTCTTTGTCCTTCTTGAGATGTGATCTATAGAACTGGACGCAGCACTCCAGGTGGGGTCTCACCAATGATCTATTCAGAGGCAACATCTCCCTCCTTCTGCTGGTGATACTCCTCCCTATGCACCCCAGAAATCCCACTGGCTCTACTACTGGCTTGTCACACTGCCTCGCCACCTTGAGGTCATCCAGTATGATTACGCCAACATCCTTTTCCTGTCTCGTGACTGTCAACACCTCTTCCCCTATTTTATACTCTGCCATGGGTTTCTGTGCCCTAGTTGCATGATTTTGCACTTCTTCGCATTGAAACCCAGCTGCCATACCATTGACCACTCTTTGAGTATTCTCAGGTTTCTGCACATTCTCTCCACCCTCTCTGGTGTGCCCATCCTATTGCAGATTTTTGTGTCATCTGCAAAGAGGAATACCTTCCCATCTAGCTATTTCACAATGTCACTTATAAAGACATTAAAGAGGACTGGTCCCAGTACTGAGCCCTGAGGTACCCTGCTGGCCATTCTCCCTTCCCTTGAGTGAGTTCAGTTTATCACCATTCTCTGCCACCTATGCATCAGCCAGTTATGTACCCAGCTTTACCACCTTAGGACCCATCCCCAAACTGACCAGTTTCTGTATGAGCCTCCTATATTGTATGGTGTCGAAGGCCTTGCTGAAGTCTAAGTAAGCCATGTCCATCTCCCCACCCTGATCTATTTCTCTGGTCACCCACTTGAAAAAATCTATTAGATTTATCTGACATGACCTTTCCCCAGTACTGCCTTGAATCTTGTAAACCACTGGATTCAACACACTCCCTAATCCTTTCCTTTAACAGCAACTCCATTAACTTCCCCACCATTGATGTCAGATTGACCAGCCTATAGTAGACAGACTCCTCTCTGCTACCACTTTTATGAAGCAGGACTACATCTGCCCTCCTCCTCCAGTCCTCTGGAACCACTCCTGTTTCCAGTCAGTTGTTGAATCTGTCAGAGGTGCAGTCAGTACCCCTTTGAGCTCCCTGAACACCCTTGGATGTACCCCATATGACTCCACAGTTTTGTCCACTTTCAGATTTGCAAGTCTTTTCAGGACTCTTTCCTCTGTGAATGGAGTTGGGTCTACCACACTTTCCCCAGTGCTCCTGCTGCCTTTATGTGGCCCATTCCTGTCCCCTTCCACTTCCCCTTTGGAGGAGAAGTATGTGTTCAGGACATCTTCTTTTCCTGGTCTTCCTCTGTACAGTCACTCCCTAGAAAAGGTCTTGTCCCCTTTAATTACCCCTTTGACTGTTCTTCCTCATTTTGCACATTTGTACTCCTCACTGCTTTCCTTGCTGCCCTCTGCTACTCCTGATAAACTTCCTATTCTCTTCTCTTCTCTCTGCATCTTTTTGTACCTCCTGAATGCTACCCTTTTAGCCTTAACTTTTTCAGTCACTTCCCTTGAGAACCATAGCAATTTTTTTTCCTCCTGTTTTGCTCACTTCTTTTATGCAGAGATTTGTTGTCTTCACTGTGCCATTCCTTAACTTGGCCTACTGTTCCTCCACCTCTCACAGGCCATCCCCCTGCTAGGTGGTCTCTGAGGCATTCACCCATTTTTAAAAATCTGCCCTTCTGAAGTCCAGGGCCCTCATCATTGTGTGGTTTGCTTCTGTTGTGGTCATTATGTTGAACCACACCCTATGGTGATCACTGGTCCCCAGGTGGCCTCCCACCTTGATGTCTGCAATACTGCCCCTGTTTGTGAACACCAGATACAGTATTGTCACATCTCAAGTGGGCTTCCTGACTATTTACCTGAGAAATTTCCCCTGCAGGGAGTCTAGGATGTCCCTGATTCTACCCAAGGCCATGGCTGAGAGGCTCCAATCTACATCCAGCAAACTGAAGTTCCCCACCAACAGTACCTTCCCTTCTTCTGCCTTTGTCCAGCTCCTCCTCCCCACTGATTTCCTTGCATTTCTGTTACTTTTATACTCTCCCTTTCATTCAGAAGCATCCCAGAATTAGCCCAGATAAAATTATTCCCCAGACCATTTATTATCACTCAAGAAGAAATTGTATCAGCTATAGAAGGGATATCAAGTAATAAAGCCCCCGGCCCTGATGCAATTTCAGCAGATATATTCAAAGCATTTTGTAATTGGTGGATGCTGTTACTTTATAAATTCTTCAATTATTGTATTCAATGGAGGAAATATCCTGATACTTGGAAGGGAAGTCTGGTCTGCCCAATTTTTAAAAAGGGTAACACATTGGACCCTACTATGTACCGCCCAATAAGTTTGTTAGATTCTTCAAAGAAGATTTTCTGTAAAATCATACTTGAAAAATTACAAACATGGGTGGAACAAAATAATATATTACAAGAATGTCAAAATGGGTTTAGAAGCAACCGTTCAATGATACAACATTGTTTCATACTACAACACATTATCTGGAAATAGGTTACAATTAAAAAAATCTTAACTTTATTGCTGTTTTATTGATTTAAAAACAGCTTTTGATCCCATTAGCAGGAAAATCCTATGGGAAAAATTTAATAAATATAAAATAGACCCCTCTATATTGGAGATATTGATGGATTTACATAATGGGATTTGGCTTAAAATAAAATATGATCAATATAGTAATTTGACAAAAGATATACAAAGTAATTTGGGAGTATGCAAAGGTTGTTTATTAGCACCGTTGATATTCAATTTATATATAAACCTGATTCTGACAGAATTGGATGGGCCACACTTCTACTCCACAGTTGTTATGTCACAAAAGATTCCATGTTTAGCCTGTGAAGATGACATTGTGCTCATTTCCACTTCTTTTCTGGGTTTACAGAGGAAGCTAAACTATTTGGGGGAACTTTGTTGAAGAGATCATCTTAAAATAAATTTAAAGAAAACAAACCAGGTTATCTTTGGTAAGACGAAGAAAAATTCTGTCAAACTATTTCTGGACAAGAAAAGGACTGATAATACAATATATTATGATTACTTAGGATTAAGGTTTTCTGAAGGAACTAAATGGACCCATCATACAAAAATGATGCACAAAAACTTACTTGGAGCACTCAATGCATTTAAAAGATTCCACAGAAAGATGGAACAATCTACAATAATAGGATTGATTGAGGTGGTAAACACCAAAACAAAATCCAGTATTTTATATGTGGCGGAAATATGGTCCCCTATTAATATAAAGAACCTGGAAATGGAAATTAACAAGATATACTGATATATACAATGTCAGTGGCTCAGTAGGTAGCACACTCACCTCTGAGGCTGGGAAATCAGAGGGCTGTGGGTTCAGTTCCCACATCTGGCACTTGGGTTAATATCCCAGTACTGACACTGTAGTGCAGAATGAGAGGGGTGCTGCACTTCTGAGGTGCCATCTTTTGGATGAGACATTAAACTGAGGTCCCATCTGCCTGGATTGGTGGTAGTTCAGGTGGATGTTAAAGATCCCATGGCACTTACCGAAAAGAGTAGGGGAATTTTTTATTAAAGTTGGAAAGTAAAATACAGTCAAATAATACACAAAAGCAAAAGCAAATTACTTGAAACAAAATACTTATGCCATCATACATAAAATACAAAACTAACATTGCAATAGACTCAAAACTTACTAGACATACTGAAAAAATAACCCCCCCCCACCCTAATAAAAGAGTAGGGGCATTTTTATTATTTCAGTAAACCAAAATTGAAAACATACAGTGTTAAATCACACAAAATAATATATAAATCATATAGAAGATAATCTATTACAAAGATATATCATCCAAACAATGTAAATAGGAAAACTGCAAAACAGTCCCCACCCCCCACCCCCACTTACAAAATGAGTAGGGGTAATTTTGTTATCATAGACAGCAAACCAAACAATAAATTCAATCAATGTTAAGTCACATTAAAGAAAATGATATATATATTGTTTTCATAATAGAAAACAAAGATTATACATGAAACGTAAAGGGAAAAAAAAGAAGAGAAGAAAAGCAAATAGAAAACATTAATTCAATACATCCAAAATAATTATTCTAAATTAACCCAATGAAGTTATAGCCAATCTACAGAATCCCATCTAGAGTGACATATAAATGAAGAAAATTTCCCATAATCCTGCCTTTTCAATCTCAATATTGCATTAGCAACCATACCAAATAATGCTTCTTGTGAAAAATATTGTTGTTGAATGGTGAAACGGCATCTCACATGCCATATATAGTATTTAAAACAAAGCAAAATCAAAAGTCACTTTATCATATTGCACAGTGGTTACTGGCAGAATCCCTATACACAACATATCTAACGTCATAGGGTATAAAGGAAAGGTAGGCCATTTTTGTAAAACAAGACTCCAAAATCCTTTTATAAAAGGACATTCCAAAAATAAGTGTTCCATTGTCTCCACTAATTCAAAACACGTACCCTAGGGCAATACCGATCTGTAATTTGCTTATGTTTTAGATTTGCTCGGACATTTAATTTACCATATAGGGATAACCATAACACATCCCACATATGAGGTGGAACTGGGGAGGTTAACATATTGCCAATTGCAAGTTTTATAGGAGATGGAAAATAATCAAATGGAGCCGAATCTTGAAAATACTTTTGTAAAATATATGCGTATAATTCCTTTCTAGTAAAATGCAAAAAGGTATGCCTTGAAATACCCCATAATTTAATTTTCCCAAAACATATTTTAAGAGATTGTGGGAGATGGTTTATGGAACGTTGTCTAGGGAATACCTCATATTCAGGCCAGAAAAGACATAAATCTCCCAGAGTATCCTGAAGCCATGGTTTCCATTGTGTGTCTCTATCTATAAACAGAGGTTTTAAATTTGTATAGAGAAACATAGTAAAGAAAAAAACTACAGGATGTAACATTTTTAGGCCCCCATGTTTTTTCTCCCTAAACAACAAGGCTCTCTTTATGGGGTTCAATCTACTGCCCATATACAAGCAAAAAGCATCCATATAACTGTGTCTCCAAAGCTAAAGGAAGACTAAAAACCGCACTTAAATATAAAAATATGGGTAATAAGAATGTTTAACCAGTTGAATCCGTTTCAGTTTAGGCAGTCTCCATGTATTCCAGACATCTACCTTAGTTTGCGCTTCCTTTAGTTTAAATTTCCAATTTAGATATGCTAAATCTCCTGCTCCGAATAAAAGACCCAAAATTTTACAAGTATCCTTAATTACCGGAATGCCTATAACCTGTGTAAGATGAAAATACTCTATCCCCAGTGTTATACAATTACATTTCTCATAGTTAATTTGTGCACCGGTATATAACAAAAACCCTGTAAAACGTTTTTGAAAACCCTTGCAGAGGGAAGATCCCCAATCGAAAACATAAATCATCCGCATAGCAATACATTTAACTTCAGGATCAGTACTTGAAAAGGAGAGTCCTGATACTGTCATGACCATACACCCGCCTAATTAAGGGATCTATAGTAAATAAATACAAAGGGCACTAAGAGGACATCCTTGACGACACCTCGTAATATGGGATATATAGTCCCTACCCACCCATTACAAAAGCTTGAGCAGTAGCATTGGCATAACAGGTTTTATCCATTCTATAAAGGTATCGGGTACACCATACCCAACTAAACAGTCCCATAAATAACCATGTCTTACATTATCAAAGGCTTTTGCCTGGTCTAAACTCAAAATCAAACCTGTAAGTTCCCTGTAGATCCTTTTGAAAAAGTTCCTAAAAGTATTAGACTATCGGTAATGTTCCTATTTGAATGGAACATGTTTGTGCGGATGTAAAAGGAATGTGCATTAAGTAACAATCTGTTGTTTAATATTTTGGTAAATAGTTTAAAATCTGTATTTAATAGGGTTATAGGTCTCCAGTTTAACAAATCCTCTATCTCCTTTTTATACATAAAACTACAAGCCCTCGTTCATACTTTTTGGTAATATCCCCGAGGATAGTATTTCATTCAAAACACCTGTAAATTCTTCCAACAATTGTTGAAAAATTATTTTATAAATTTCATACGGAATACCATCATTCCCTGGGGCTGTACCAGCTTTTACTTGTGCCAACACTGCAGCAATCTCTTGTGTTGTAATATGTTACTAAGTTAACTGACCCTGACTCTGAAATTTGGGGTAAATTACATCCTCCCAACCAGTTCTCACGTGGTGACTCAATGTTTCAGTAATACCAAAAAGTTTCTGTACATGTAAATCAACAATCCGCATAACCTCTCTGGTATGACAACAAATCCCTGCCTGATCATTAAGACCTGTCATATGTTTCTGATGTCTTTGGGAAGCACTAAATTGAAATGAATTCAGAAAGGCCTTTGTGCCTTGGGTACCAAAACGGCGTTCATTTTCTAAAGATTTTGCCCGATCATATTGAAAATTATTCATCTTTTCTCTTATTTCGTATAACTGGGGGAGGACTGAAACCTCACCATTGGCCACACGAAAGTGTAAATCCAAAAATTCCTTTCTATAATTTAAGTAAGTATCAGTTTTGTATTTACCATATAATCTCCCTATTGATTGAAAAAAACGTTTAATTTCAGTTTTTGTATCCATCCACCATTCCCAATAAGTATCATAGAGACATAACACAGATTTCCTGGCCTTTAAAATAGCTAGAAAACCATCTTCAATTGTAGGAAGAAGTAATAGAGCCAAGTTCATTCTCCAGTACCCTGGACCCCGATGCATAGGCATATGACTTGCCACCGTAGCTACTATAATTACATGGTCAGAGGAAGTAACAGCCAATGTTCTAGTATCAATCACCTGTAGGAATCGGAAAGAAACCAAAATCTATCCTTGTGGCCTTATTGCCTTGAAAAATGTTTTGCCAGATTCCTGAAAGGGCCATAACATCACTAAGGCCTGTTTGAACAAGTAAATTATTAAGACAAGTAGCATCACAAAACATTTTGGTGGTTCGGCATCCCCATCTGTATTGTATCTACTACAATTGAAGTCACCTCAAAAAAACATACTTTGAAGTAATAAATAAGGTTGAATAAGTGAAATATTTCAATACGCAAATTTTGTTTGAGGTGCATAAACAATGATTAACCGACACTGTAAACCGTTAATCACTACATCCAACAACAATACACGACCAGGGACAAGATCAACTAGTTGTATCACCTTTGCAGTGGGACTATTTAGGGCTATACCTACACCACTACAGGGGTCTTCACCCATAGACCAATAGGTAACCCCCCATCTCCAGCCAGCAGTTGCTAATTCAATATCGAGTTTGGTATGTAACCTAGTATCCTGCAAAAAAACCACATCATAATCCTTTTTCTCAAAAAGTGATAAAATCAACACCCGTTTCCTCTCGGATAACATACTATTCACATTTAAAGAAGCTACCGAAAGATTATAAACTGCTACCATCAAGAGAGGGGAAACGACCAGCCATATTTTTGAACGCATTTTAGCATATTATTTTTTCTTGTTCCCTTTCCTCATTCCCAATCTATTTTTTTTCTTTTTGCCTAAATCAGTTTTTGACAAATTTTGGTCTATATCAGACGTACCATCATGTTGTGAGGAATTTACAGAAACTGAGTCAGACTCCGTCCCTGTGTCATCTTGTAATACAATAAAAGGATTATGTGTAGCCATCATAGGGGTTTCAGGAATCACCATGCTAATATTGCCAGATCGAAGACTACATCTTCTGGAAGATACCAGAGTAAAGGCCTCTTGGGGCGGGAGCGGTGGAGGCATTGAAATCAAACTGCCGCTAGAAACCTCCACTTGAGAGACAGGATTTTGTGTCGCTGACAGAGGCTCAGAAACATCAGGGTGTATCTGTGACTGAGGTTCTTTTGAATCAATGCACAACCATGATTACCAGAAATATGTGGTTGAGGTTCCCAGAGGGTGTGGTAGGGTTTTATTCCAAGGGCAGCTTTAACGTCAGATGGATGTAAAAATCTTGAATACTATAGTTCCAGATTTATTTTATGCAGCTAAAGGGCAATCAACAAAAGAATGTGCATCTTCACACAGTGAACACTTACTGGGTGTTGACAGTCAGTAAGTGACATGTCCTTTGTTCTCCACATTGAACATTTTACCACTTCACACATCCTACTCAGGTGCCTAGGAGAGCCACACTTATAACAATGTCTTGGTTGGCCTGGATAAAAAATAAAACCCTTATCCCGACCCAAATAGAAACAACTAGGTAAATGCTGTAGACCTTCATTGTTTTGAAATAGATTAACCTTATATCTCCACCCTCCATTCCAGAAACCTTCATCATCCAATATAGGTTCAGGATTCCCCTGAACAGTACATTTTTTTTCCACCCAGTACGTTATATCTTCTACATTTACTCCCTCATTCCGAAAAAGTACATTTATTACTTTAAAGGATTGTTTGGTGAGAGGTATAGCCTGAAAAATATAACCACGCTGGGTTAGTTTTTAAAAGAGCATATCTCATCCAAAATTTATTTAGCAAATCTGTGTAACAAAACTAATGTCATAATTGTTATCCCTGGGGTGTATAAGGGCATACACCTCCCCTGGAGAAAAACCCAGCATTTGCTTAATCAAAACCTTCCCTACATAAAAACGATCTGGCATACCATCCATAGGACCTAGGAACCTTAAACGCACTGCATTCCTTCGTTTTGCCAAAGTAACTGGTTTTTTAAATAAACTAGCAAATGTAACAGGGGGTTGTGAGATAACAGGCTGATCCTGTACTGGATTTAACTCAGAACCCAAAACATTTGCATAACTTAAAGCTTCAGGAGTGACAGTTTTTCCTAACGTGGGCTCTGATAGCAAAGAACCATTTGATAGTAAATTAGAAATACTGGTTTGAGGAGACACATAAAGAAGAGTGTACAGTTATTACAGGGAAGTTTCAAAACAGTCTGGCCTATAGCTAGATACAGCATCCTTGATGCAGATTTGGCCTTTTCCCCATCTGCTACGCTTGTTCCCAGCAGAGGGATTATTGGGTCAGCTATCCAGCCTCCTCATCTGATTGTATCCAACCTGCCTCCTGGAGAGCTTGCTGAGGGACCAGGATTCATTAACCACCAGATTAGCATCCTGAGGTGGGGTTTCATCCAGTCGATTGATCTAAAAACTGGGGCCCTTTTAGAACCTTAGGCACAGTACCTGGTAGGCGCAAGGAGAGTCCAAAACGGGCTTTTTCTTTTCGATCCTCCTCAGCTTGTTGTTTTAATTCATTGAACTCAGCCAAAGCTTCTTTTATCAGCCGCCGTTTTTTCCAACAATACATTAAGCCTCAGACCCTTGAGAAAGAGCTGAGCTCCACACAAACTGCAGCGCTGCCGCCATCATTTCTCCCCAGATCCCAGGCTCCATCAGAAACTCACGGTTTTGCTCCAATTCCACACTCCAATGACTTCCGCATCATGCACTAATACTTCAGGCTGCAGGGATTCCGCACGCTTGCTGGCCACCATCAAGGTGCATCCCAGCCATACCACTGTCCCCGCACGGATGATTTAGGAGTTGAGCAACATCCGCTCCCATTTCCACTGCTCTCTGCAGCCATCCGGAAAGCTGCATTCATGTTCCCCGCTGAGCCTTGCTAACTCAGCCACAGCATGTCCTCCTCCACTGTCCTCCTCCTCCGCCATCTTGGTCCCACCAGAAAATGGGTCCCCCCTGCTCACAGGAAGCAGGAAGCAGGGGAATTTCCCCGGTGTCCTGGCCAAATTTCCCCCATTCACTAAAAATACCACCAACAGCTTAATCTGGTTCAAGGTCAGTTGGCATTCATCTGTATCCCCCTCCCCCGGGTCGTGCCCGAAAATAGGCAGGATTTGTCTAGTGCACTTACCCGGTCAACAAAAACTAAATAAGTAAATAAATGCATACATATATTAAGAGTGCAACAATCAGTACCGTCAGAGATATTGAGAAAAGAGCTTGGACAATTGTCCCTTTCAACTTTGGTCCTGGAAAGAAGAATTGTTTTTTGTTTTGAATCTTTTCCTTTTGTCAGATAATAGATATCCGAGAATGTGTTTGGAAGAACAAATTTTGTACCATCAAAGACACTTTACATCAAGTTCTAGAAAGTTAATCAAAGAGAAGGTATTTCCATTGGGGTTAGGGGATCTCCTACACAAAATGTATATCTTCCCTATTAAAGATATCATTATTTTTTATTTATTTAGTTTTTGTTGACCGGGTAAGTGCACTAGACAAATCTTGCCTATTTTCAGGCATGACCCGGGGAAGGGGATACAGATGAATGCCAACTGAAAGTTAAAGATAGGGTGAGATTAGTAACAATCTCAGTACAAGAAGAAAGAATAAAGAATTTGCACCACTATAGGTGGTTCAAAATAATCAAACAAAACCATGAATTAGAACCTTACGTAAAAGTACTTTCAAGCCCAGAACAGAGAAGGATAATAACGAGATTTAGATTGGAAGTGTATATATAAGGCAGATTACATTTTGTATGAACAGAAAAGAGCTCCTGAACCAACATGCAAATGTAAATATGGACTTGAGGATGATTTCAAACATGTTGTTCTCCACTGCCCCCTGTGTGAAGGTAGTAGAAGGAAATGGCTTGCACCAATTTTAGCCCTCCTTGGTCTCCCCTCCGAAAAACTAATAACTTACTTGTTTAGTTCAACGCAAACCAAAGTTCTGTATTCACTGCACAGATTTCTAAAAGATACAAATCTATTAAAGGCTTATTAAATCTAAAACAATTGTGAAATGTGCAATAATGGGTAACAAAGTAATTCTTGGACTATGAGCATTTTAATATTATGTCTATTATTATTGTGTTCTTTTTTTTCTTTGTCAATAAATAAAATCTACATACCTATCTACCTACCTACATTCAGTACCACATCTTCCCCACCATATCCTTCCTGAACTGAGCATAGCCTGGAATGGCCAGGTCCCAGTCATGCACCATTTTATTTATTTTATTTATTAAATTCTCAGATTACAAATACCTTTGAGCAGAAACTGCTCATATACAAAGGTTCCACGTCAAAGGATGAGGGTCAACATACATACACAGCTAGTAAAAGAATGCACTATAAACAACCAAAACAACTAAAAGAAAAAATAAAGATACTCAATTATAACATACTTTGAGATAATACTCATATAACAAGCAGCTTGAGTAGGCATCTGGCTGCGGTAACAATAAGAGATAGAGGGCACCATAGGCAGTTAGTATTGTAGGCGTGCGACCGGGAGAGGAAGTTGGCAGGTTAATGGGCCACTGTCCAATGGTGGTGGAAAATGTCTTGTACCAGTGGAGATGCGAAGCAGGAAAGTAGTCACAAGGAAGGCCTGGTGCCAGAGGGAATGAGACTGGGAAAGGGCGGGTTGTGAGACATGAGTGAGCTGGGAGGTGTTTAGAGAGATCTCTGTTCAGAGAAGCAGTCACATTGAGCGGTAGAGGTGAGGTAAAGTTTGACTCAGTAATGGCCACAATATCCAGGTCAGTCTTCACCATGATGGCCTGTAGGTCTGGAATTTTATTTCCAAGACTCCTTGCATTTTCACACATGGCCTTCCACACAGTGTTCCCACTCTGCATGAACCCCTCCTTCTTTTCTTTTTGCCATGCCTCCTTTTCCCTCTCTTTTTGCAACTCTTGTTCCTATCCCCCTACTACACAGTTGTTTTCTTAATCCTGCTCCCTGGGTGGATTCTCCTCCCCTCAGGAGCTCCGTTCCTACTACTTCAGTCTGTTGAGGGGCAGTTTATGCCTTCCTTTTTCCTTTAGCCACCCCCTCAGCTAGTTTAAATGTTCATTAAAGTAGCAATCAAACAATCCAATGAGGACTGTGGTTTCCCTCCTGATGAGTACAGGATGTCACCTCTGTATAGGAGCATATCTTTCCAGGTTGGTCCTCAGTCCCCAATCTAGCCATACCCCTCTTCTCTTCACCATTCCTTCAACCATGAGTTGAAGCTCCTGGTGTTGAGTAACCCCCCCCCCCACCGTCAGAGACAGGCAATACCTCAGGAAAAACACCATGCATGCTACTTGCCTAAGACCCTTCCCCAGTTCTCTGAACTCTCTCTCTCTCTGCAGCATCCCAGACCCATCCCTAGCTAGGTCATTATTCCACAAGTGGACAATGACATCCTGTTCCCACTCCTGCCTGTCACTCTAGCGATGCTTAGATGTCAGGTAGGCACCTTATCTCCCTCTTTCACCCCACTTGAGTCCCCCACCAGAAGTTGCTTCCTCTTCTGCTGGTGTCCTCTACCGCCCACCTTGGGGCTTCCCCTATGAAGCACCCCAACATCCTCCCTTACCACAGCTACAGGTGCCTCCTTCCGGCAGTCCTGTCCCACCAGAGTGGCTAATTTATTTTGTAGTGGTAGAGGTTGAGGAAAGTAAAGTAAGTGGTGGTAAATGGGGTTAGCTCACAGGATGGATAGGTAACAAGTTGCGTACCCCACAGACTGCTGGGACCAGTGCTCTTCAATGTCTTCATAAGTGATATTGTAGCGGGTCTAGAAGGGAGGGTTAGCCTATTCAGGGACAATACAAAGCTATGTAACAGAGTAGATACACAGGAAGGTATAGAAAAAATGAGGAGAGATCTGAAGAGGCTAGAAAACTGGTCCAAGGAATGGCAGTTGGGTTTCAATGCAAAAAAGTTCAGGATTATGCACCTGGGAGAGGGAATCCTAACATTGAATATTAACTAGATGGGATAACACTGGAGGCCACCAAAGAGGAAAGGGATCTAGGAATAGTCATAGAAGACAACCTCAAAGTGGCTAAACAGTGTGACAAAGCAGTTAGAAAGACTAACAGAATACTAGGGTGCATAGGGAAGGGTATAACAAGTAGAAGGAGGGACGTGGTGGTACCATTGTACAACTCCCTAGCAAGGCCTCATTTGGAGTACTGTGTTCAGTTCTGGAGGCCCCATCTCCAGAAAGACATAGATAGGATGGAGATGGTAGAGAGGAGGGCAACAAAAATAGTATCCAGGATGCTGCATAAGTCATAAGAGGAGAGACTCAGAACTCTCAATATGTACTGCCTGGAGGAAAGAAGAGAGAGGGGGGACATGATAGGGACCTTCAATTCTCTGAAGGGGATCAACAGGGTACCATAGGGGAGCATCTTTCACATGAAGGGAAACAGCAGAAGGGGACACAGCATGAGACTAAAAGGGGGAAAACTTAGGGGGAACTTGAGGAAGTTCTACTTCACTGAAAAGGTAGTAGAGATATGGAACAGTCTCTCCCAGGAAGTGGTGGGAGCTGCCACTGTCCAGGGATTCAAGAATGTGTGGGATAGGCACATGGGAATTATCAAACTAGGGTGAAGGAAGCACTTCTTGTAGCATCTAGGGTACCTTAGGATTTAGAAAGAGGGATAGGGCAGACTGGATGGGTCACAAGGCTCTTATCTGCTGACAACATCTATGTGTCTATGTAAAGTGCCCCTGAGCCACCCCCCACCCTCACAGAGCCTACCACAGTCCAGCCATCCCTCCATCTCCTAGGCAACCTCTGGGACAATGGTGGTAGACTTGATGGACCCATAGTGGGGGAAGAGGTTCTCAGAATCCTAGCCAGTTCAGTCTATAGACCAATGACCTCATACTCACCAGAGAGGTGTATGCAGATGGGGCAGCAACTTAGTCTCTGGAAAGTCTCTTGAAAAACTGCAGCTCCACATGTTTTGCATTGCACAACTCCCTTAATTGCTTTTATGTTTCACTTCCTACTACTAGTGACCATGCCTTTCTCCTATTTACCCCCTTCCTGCTGTTTTGGTTCTTTTCTGCCTACACCTTCTACTGGTACTTTCTTTGTCACCCTACCCTAGATTGAGGGTTTCTTGTTTTCCCCTTTTTTTCCTTTACTGAACAACTTACTTAGTTTTGTATCTCACCACTTGTACCCCTCTGCCTGCCAACTACTTAACCTTTCTTCTTGCACCTTTCCTTTGCAGTTACATACCCCTACCTTAGAGAGGGTGTTTCCCCTTTTCCCAACAACAGGTACTTACTTCTTGTAAGGACTGTTTCTTCCCTGCAGTTACTTCCTTACCCCTTCTCCAGCACTTTCTATACAGGCACCAGCAAGCTAACAGGTACAGTACCTTACCTTACTGGACTGGCAGAGTCCCCTGTGTGCCTGGTGTAGCTTGTGGATGGCTATCGATGCCTAAGACACTAATCACTTAACATGTTCCACTCCTGCTCTGTTCCATTCACACTCTGGGCTATGCTGGATGGAAGGGCTTTAACACTTCTAAGGGACTTCCTGGTGCTCTGTAATAGGTTTGTGCAAGTGATTTGACCTTTCCTCACCTCTCAAGTAGTCGCTGACTCCTGACCTCCAGGAACAGCCCTGCTTAACAAAAAAACAATCTTAAAGAAAGGTTGGTTCAAGGTCTTTTACACTCCCACAGCCTTCATACACACTCCTCCCCCATTGGCTCTGGCTTTAGAAAGAAGCTCACCACAAATCTTACTGCACCGGCCTTTATAACTCTCCTAAGGGGGCTTCTTGGTGCTCTATAATAGGTCTATGCAAGTCACGTGACCTCTTTTCTGCACTCATGCTGCTGCCAATCCCCAACCTCTGGGAACAGCCCTACAGAATAAAAAGAATTCCTCAGGAAAGGTAATTCAAGGTCTTTTACACTCTCACAGCCTTTATACAGCTCCTGTTGTTGCTGGATTTAGAAAAAAAAAACATTTTATGCTCCATGTCTCCCATATTCTATATACAGATTTTTTTTCCTATTCACAGAGAGGGTTGTGGCAGAATGGAGCACTCTGCTGGAGGAGGTGGTATCCTGCAAGACAGTTGGTAGTTTCAAAAGAGGATGGGACAGGGTGGGTGGTAATTGGGAAGGGGGAGGAGCAGCTGCAAGGTAAGGGGGCTAGCTGCACACTCAAGCAGACTTGATAGACCAAGTGGCCTATTTCTGCTGGCAAATTCATATGTTCACTAGGTTCACTAGGTTGGTAGGAGCAAGAAAGGCCCATGAATAGCTCCTTTAGGACAAGGGGTAAAACTCCATGTTCCCATTTCAGGCTATGTACTTGTCAAGGTTTGTTCTGAAGTTTTCTTTACTGGTACTAAGTATTATAATAAAAGAAAGCGTATGCCAGAGATTTGCTGCTCTCATGGTATAGAAGTATTTCCTATTGTTTGTTCTGTGTCTGTCAGTTTTAATCTGTAATGGGTGACCCCTAGTGTCAATCTGATTGATTTTATATTCACTGTTTTAATCTGTAATCAGGACTGGGTCAATTAGAATATCAAAGTAAAGCAGCAAATCTCCCCTGTGCCTTCTGAGTTCTAAACTATGTAGAATCATAGAATAGGTTTCAAGTTCTGTAGACCAGGGTCCTTTAATGAACTTGCCACCATAATGTTTAAGGGTGGTAATAAAACCTTCTTTCTTTCATATGTTTATCTAACCTGATTTTAAATGTTTCCATATCTTCACTGTCAATTACATATCTAAGAAGTGTATTCCATAATGTAATGATTCGTTGGTTATGGCAATGATTCTTTTTTGTAGTTTTATTCACTTCTCCCTTGAAATTGCACATATGTGACCTTGTATTTAAACTGTTTGAATAATGCTTTTGTAACCCTAATGTATATGGGAGAACCTCGTTGTGATAGAAACATAGAAACATAGAAGTTGACGGCAAATAAGGACTGCAAGGCCCATCCAGTCTGCCCATTTCTTTTTCTACCTTATAAATGTGCCATCGGCCTTTGCTCTGTCAGTTGCCTATCTATTCATAGTCATTTGTATTGCTCCCTTATGCCTATCCCATGCCTGTTTGAAGCCCTGCACTGTATTCATAGCCACCACTTCTTGTGGTAAGCCATTCCATGCATCCACCACCTTTCTGTGAAAAGAATTTCTCACATTCCCCCTTAATCGCCTCCCTCTAATCTCATGCTGTGTCCTCTTGTCCTACTATTTTCTTATATTTAAACATGTTAGATTCTTTCACCTTGTTTATGCCCTTAAGGTGTTTGAATGCCTCGATCATATCACCTCTCCCTCCTTTGCTCAAGGGTATACATATTGAGCTCCGTTAATCTGTCCTCATATGTCTTCTGATGCAGTCCCTGCACCATTTTGTTGCCCTTCTCTGGACTGCCTCAATTTGGTTAATGTCCTTGTGAAGGTGTGGCCTCCAATACTGCAGTACCCAGATGGGGCCTAACCAGTGTCTTGTACAGAGGGATTATTACCTCCTCTTACGACTTGTGATACCCTTACTAATACACCCTAACACCCCCTAGCCTTACCTACTGCTTTAGAGATCTGCTTGATGATTTTAGGTCATCAGTGATGATGATGCCCAAGTCTCTTTCTTCCTTAGTGACTGCTAGCAACTCCCTCCCAGCCTATAGGTGGCTTCAGGGTTTCTCTTCCCAATGTGCATGATTTTGCATTCTTTGCATTAAATCCCAGTTGCCACTCTTCTGACCATTCTGCTAGTTTATCCAGATCTCTTCTCACTCTGCCCACCCATCTGGATCATCTACTCTGTTGCAGATCTTGGTGTCATCTGCAAACAGACAAGCCTTACCCTCTAGTCCATCTGCAAGGTCACTAATGAAGATGTTGAAGAGGACTGGCCCCAGGACTGATCCCTGAGGTACCCCACTTGTGACTTGCATCTCTTCTGACTGTATACCATTTACCACCACTCTCTGTTTTCTGCCCATCAACCAGTTTGCCACCCAGTTGACCAACTTCTGACCCACCCAGAGCCTACCCAGCTTATTTATCAATCTTCTATGTGGAACAGTGTCAAAAGCTTTGCTGAAGTCAAGGTAGGCGACATCAACTGCTCCCCCTTGGTCCACCACTCTGGTTACCCAGTCAAAGAAATCTATGAGATTAGTTTGACAGGACCTTCCTTTTGTAAACCCATGCTGTCTTGGATCCTGTGCCCTATGGATTCCAGGTGTTGCACTATCCTTTCCTTAAGGAGTGCCTCCATAATCTTGCCCACTACTGAGGTAAGACTGACCGTCTGTAGTTCCCGCCTCCTCCCTGCTACCACTCTTGTGGAGCAGGATCACATGAGCCCTTCTCCAGTCTTCTGGGACCTCTCCTGTGCTCAGAGACTCACTAAACAATTCTGCTAATGGCTCTGCTAGTTCCTCCTTTAGCTCCTTAAGTACCCTGGGATGTATGCTATCAGATCCCATTGCCTTATCCACCCTGAGCTTAGCAAGCTCTTGTAGGACCCTTTCTTTTGTGAAGGGAGTAGTGCTCACCTCCCTCCCCACTGTGTCCATGATGCTGAGCTGTGGGCCCTGCCCTGCCTTCTCTTCAGTAAATACTGAGCAAAAGTATCTATTTAGGATAGATGCCTTTACAGGGTCCTCCTCCTCACATGCTCCCTTTCTCCATTAAACTTAGCAATACCCCCTCTGGACTTTCTCCTTTCACTAATGTATCTATAGAAAGTCTTGTCACCTTCTTTTACTGTTCGTGCTAGTGTTTCCTCAGTTTGGGACTTTGCCTGCCTTACTGCCTTACTTGCTTCCCTTAGGGCAGTTTGGTATGCCTCCCTATCTTCATCCCGCTGTGTTCCCTTATATTTCCTGAAGGCCAGCCTTTGGCTCTGACCTTTTCTGCTACTGTATTTGAGAACCAAAGTGGTTTCTTCTTCTTTGCACTTCCTTTTCTGTCTAACACAATGGGATGTTGCTTCAAGTATTGCATCCTTAATGCTTGCCCACTTTGCCTGTACCCCCTCACCTGTGTTTCTTTTTGCCAGGGCTAGCTTAACTCTGTTGGCCTTCTTATCAAACTCAGCTCCTCTGAAGTCCCATATTTTTGCCTTGGAATGGGATGATTTAGATGTAGTAGCCAAATTGAACCATACCATGTGATGGTCACTGGCCCCAGGTGACCTTCTACCTGGAGATCTGTGATCCCTTCTTTGTTAGTCAGTACTAGATCTAGGATAGCCCTGTCTCTTGTGGGTTGCTGTACCAGTTGTTTGAGGCCCTCCCCCTGCAGGGAATCCACTATGAGTCTAGTTCTGGCAGATGTTCCTGCTGGTATTGACCAATCTGTATCTGGCATGTTGAAGTCTCTCATTATCAGAACCTCCCCTTTAGCTGTCATGTTTTGTATATCTTCTAACAGTAATGTGTCTATGTCCTCCCTCTGCTCTGGGGGCCTGTAGACAACCCCAGTTCTTATGGCTGTCCCATTTTCTGTTTCCAGGGTGACCCACAGTTCTTCTGGCTCCTTATGTGTATTCTGAATTTCTGTAGCTTTGATATTTTCATTAACATACAGGGCCACTCCTCCCCCCCTTTTTGCACCTCGGTCTCTTCTGAACAATACATAGCCAGGTACTGAAGTCTCCCAAGTGTGGTTACTGGTAAACCACGTCTCACTAATTGCTACTATTTCCAGTTTAGCCTCTGACATTATTGCCTGCAGGTCTGGGATCTTATTTCCCAGGCTGTGAGCATTTGTGTATACGCATTAAATGCAAGACATTAATCACCTCTCATCTTCCTATATTCCATCGAGCAGAGTTTTAATTCCTGTAGTCTTACACCATATGATTTACTATTCATATTATTAACTTTTTTAGTCATCCTCCTCTGTACTTTTTCAACTTTTTTTTTACCTTCAGTAGTATAAGGATCAAAGAACTGGGAGCAGTACTCCAGGTGGTTTCTAATCCAAAAAGTATACAATGGTACTATAACCTCAGTATTCCGACTCTTTATGTTTCTCATAATACAATAATAGATTCCATAACATTTTTTTATTATCATGTTCATATGTTTATCAAACTTAAGATCCGGTGTTATATAAACTCCAAGGTCCCTCTCATTATCAGTTACACTTAATTGAACTCCATTTAATTTGTATTCATAACAAGGGTTATTTCTGCCGAAGTGCATAATTTTACATTTGGTCTCATTAAATATAAGTTTATGCTCTTTTGCCCAGTTTGTTAATTGATCTAAATTAAATTGAGATTGGGAGGCAGTGACCTGGTCAATGACAATACCACTGGTCCTACTTTATTCAGTCTTTTATAGTATGTTAAGTGTTTTAATGAGTTAATCAACTTTGTGTATCTCCTTTGGAAGCTTTCTAGTTTATTGATGTCAGTTTTTAAGTAGGGACTCCAGATTTGATTACCATAGTCCAAAATCAGTCTAACATACAATACATATAATGGAAATAATACTTCTACATGTCTGCTCTTGATATGTCTTTTTATTGTAACTATAGTTCTATTAGCTTTTGTAATAACTGAACTACATTGTTCTTTAAACATTAGTTTGTTGTCAGTTAGTATTTCCAGGTCTTTTTTACAGATTTTTTTGGGTCAGGGGTGTGCCGTCTATTGTGTACAGATGTTTCAGGTTTCACCTGTTCATATGTATGATGCAGCATTTATCATTATTCAGTTTCATCCTCCAATGTTTTGTCCATTTTGCTATGACATCAGTATAATTTTGTAAAGATGCTGTATGTTTTTTTTGTTTGTTTGTTTTTAAGTTGTTTAACCAGGTATAGCACACTAAGCTGAAAGCTTTTTTACAGGAGCAACCTGGGAGCACAAGGAGGCTAAGTGACTTGCTCAGGGTCACACATGTTCTGTAGTGCTACCTGGGCCACATATTTTAGCATCATCAGTGTATTTTGTTATTATGTTTCTTATGTTTTCATCAAGATCAGCAATAAATATCTGGAAAATTATTGGCTCTATTACTGAACCCTATGGAACCCCACTAGTGACTGGACCTTCAGCAGAGAGATGACCCCAAATGGAAACTCTCTGTGAACTGTCCATTAACCAGTTTACTATCCACCTAATGCTATGTTTTTTCTTTATTATATTTAATTTTTGATATATGGCCCAGTGTGGGACTCTATCAAAAGCTTTGCCAAAGTCAAATAAGAAAACATCCACTGGGGTACCATTGTGTAGCACTTTGCTCAAGGTACTGTATCATAGAAGCATATGAGATTAGTGAAGCACGAACATCCCTTCCTGAAACCATGTTGGTTGTTGTCAAATAAAGGGTTTTCATTAAGCTGTTCTACTATTCTACTTTTATGGCTGCAGTGGGCATAGCCCCACAGATACTTTGCTTTGAGAAAATGATTACCTGCATAATTACCTTTCAAACAACATGGCAGAGTGTTAAAAATAGTGTCCTCTGCTGAAGCCTCATTACTATGCTGCCTGTGTGTGTGAATGGCAGCTGGAGAGCACTATTTTTCCTCTGGTTGAGAAGTTAATTGAGCCCTCTCCAGTACTGCCTTTTTTTGCAAGTTGAAACCTCCTGCATAGTGTTTTGTGGGCCTTTTCATTGTTTGTTAAGTTTCAGTGCTTAAGTTGAGCCCTTCCCAGTACTGCCTTTTTTTGCAAGCTGAAACTTCCTCCATATTGTTTTATTGGGCTTTTCTCTGGCTTGAGAGAAGTTAAAGGAAAACTCCACCCAAAGTCCAAGTCTGGTGCCTCTGTGATTTCTCTGAATTTGCTAAAAACTATCCTGCACATTTTGAGTCCCTCCGTAGGAGACATCAATAAAGTAACCAAATACTAAGGATTGGATCACATAAACACAAACAATCACAAAGCCTGCTTAGCCAATGGATGACCACAGTTGCAAAATGATTAGATTTGTCTACAAGTACTGTCTTCTATGCAAGATGCAAGCACTTAAATCAAAAGTCTATAACATGTTGATCAAAATGGGGGGAGCAGGATTTTAGGCTAAGTGACACAGTTTATATACAGATTGCATGCAGCAATAACTGCTGTTGAGATAAACTGATGTGTCCCTTGCTATGTAATGGGGGGTATAAAGTAACAATGTTGAGGAGCAATCATAGATTTGTTTTATAAATAGCTGTGCTCCATTATGTTTCCAGACTAGCTTACTGTATATAAATCATTCCAATTCTGCATATATTATTTCATTCGTGGTCTACTCTAACAAACTAGAAAATGTTGTTCCATTTCTGCTACTTTGTACATGTGAAAAACTGAAAGGGACTGAGGGATAGCATCATGAGTGCATACGAAGCTACTTTAAACAGTGACATGCTTACACACACACACACACACACACATACACACACACACACACACACCCTGAATAGCAGCCCCCAAGGTGTCATAAAACAGCCAGGGAAAGTTAGATAAAACTCCTCTTACAGCCAGAACTGAAGAAAAAAAGACACAGCTAAAGTTAGGACACACACAAAAAAGTAAATAACACATATCTTTTCTTGATTTTAACATGTACTATAGTTTTCCTTTAATTGAGCTATCCCCAGTACTGCTTTGTTTTTTTTTTTTTTTTTTTTTTTTTTTTTTTGCAAGCTGAAACTTCCTTTATGGTGTTTTATGGGCCTTTTCTTTCTGTGTTAAGTTTCAGTGCTTAATTTTCAACCAATTGCAAACTGAGAAACTTGTTCTGCTGGTATTCCTTCCCCCGCTCATCCAGAGGTGTCAATTCGTTTATTTGCTAACCAGTGCTGGTTGGTCTTACTTGCTTCCTTCATAGTAAGAATGTGAAACTAAACTTGTGTTATTTTAAGTGACTGATAAAGTGACATGTCCAGTTTGTATATCTCGGGGATGAAGCTGTATCCCTTTACCTGTATGAAGTAATTCACTTGGCACCGACTCTTAAGACTTCAGCTGTAAGATACATCATGCAAGTAAGTGGGGGTGTAGCCAGGAATTTTAAACTTGTACTCAAGATGAGAGATGATGGAACTGTTGCCTATGTGGAAAGACTCAGGGAGTTAAATATGTACTCTCTAGAGGAATGGAGGGAAAGGGGAGACATGATAGAAGCATTCAAATACTTCAAAGGTATCAATAAGGTACAGGAAGGTTCAATTCTGCTGAGAAAGAGATGTTCAAGGACAAGGGGGCATAATATGTAGCTGGAAGGGGAGAAGACTAAGATGGGATATTAGAAAATACTTCTTTACATATAGGGTGGTGGACACCTGGAACAGCCTGCCAGCAGAGGTAATGGGCACCAAGATGGTAACAGGTTTCAGAAATGCATGGGATACCCATAAGGGGACCTTGGTAACAAGGTTGGAGTGTGGGGGGAGTTAAGGCTGGAGATCAGTTATGGTCCATGGCGGCACAGTAGGTAGAGACCTTAAGGCAGACTAGGTGGGCCAGGAGGTCCTTTTCTGCCAACAGAGTCTATGTTTCCATGTTAGTAAATAGCTGGTATATGAGCAATATACATTCATGTTGACATCAATTTTAAGATGTTAAATTTAAAGCCTATGGTACCAGTAACACAATGCCATAAACAAGTACTGCTCATTGGCAGATTATAAAGGGCAACATATTATCATTTGCAATAGTTTACATTAAAAGGATTAATGAATATATCAACAAATGATGACAAGCAGGACGGCTAAATGAGGATGTGAAGTAAGTGACTCATCAAAAACACCAAAAAAGCTAAACATGGAACAAAATATCCAAAAACAAAAGCCATGACATACTGTAACCACATGGTCAGAATATCAAACATTTTAAAAGAAACCTACATGCAGAAGTAACCATTTCAAAAAGAAAATGAAACTCAAATGCAATAGATGCAGACAAAAGCAACAGCAATCAATTGTGCAGTTACATCAATAGCCTAAAGATATATATATATATGTTAGAGGCAAAAAACTCTGTTTAATGCATTAGTTAGGGTTGTTCCACACGGACAAAAGCGAGGAAATTCGGTGTTAGGGTTGACAGACCCTCTTGGCCCCCCCTTCCCACACCCCCAACCGGCATCGGGGTGTGCATTAGGGTTGTCGGCCATAACTCTCACCTAATCACATGTGTAAAGAAGCAGAGGTGTAGGAGAATGGGGTGAGAGTTAGGACCGACAACCCTAATGCGCACCCCAAAGCCGGTTGGGTGTGTGTGTGGGGGGGGCCAAGGGGGTCTGTCAACCCTAACAACAAATTTCCTCGCTTTTGTTGGTGTGGAAAAACCCTAACTAATGCATTAAATGGAGTTTTTTGCCTCTAATTTCCCTTCTTTTTGAGAATAATAATGTGAAATAGTGAATGTAATGTGGCGGCGGCCGCCTCATGATGTCTTGTCACATAGTAACATTGTGTCCACAAACGTAAATAGTAATGTGCATGGTGATGCAAAGCTAAACAGAAAGAGAAACAGTAGTGTAGACAGAAATGTTAAAAACAATGCAAAAGCAAGCGTAAATGAAAACGCAAAGGGTAACGCACATGGTGGTGTAGACGTGAACGTTAAGTGAAATGGGAACGGAACCTCAAGCAAAAATGGTAACAGTAACAGTAATGTAAGCACACAGGCTGTTTTTCCCCAAAAGCTGCATAAAGAAAGACAGTGAGTACAATGAATGTATGCATAATAATGGTTCTCAGAGCAGAAAATGAGGAGTTGGAATACTAAATTGCTTAGATCTCAGGAACCATATGACGTAGAAAAAAATTTAAAAGACAAATGATTTATGACTTTCCTGGCTAGTTTTATACTTAGCCCCTTTGGGGCTAAGCATTTTTCCAACGAAAAGTCTGTATCTCACACTGTTTCCAAGATACGGGCCCTGAAAGGCGCGGCGAGCGCCGTAATGTTATCCTATGGAGAAAAAAGAGACGTTCGGAGTGCCATATCTTTGGCTCCCTGTAATATTTTTTCACCAAACCACAGAAAGGCACATTTGTGGGATGTTGGCTGTGTTCCCTCCAAATTGCAGCCCAAAAGACCAAACCATTATTTTGCAGCAGGACGCCAAAGGATTCCTGTAATGCTTCGGAAGCCGTAATGTTATCCTATTGGAAAAAGCGTCAACTTTGGAGTGCCATAACTTTTCTGCCATGTAATATTTTTTCAACAAAACACTGAAAGGCACATCTGTGAGATGTCAGCTGCATTCTCTCCAAATTTCATGCCAAACCACCAAACCGTTCTTTTGCAACAGGGTGCCAAAGAATTGCTGCAATTTTCCCACAGCCTAGAAAAGTACTGTCAAAGTATGCGAAAGCTTTCACAAATTCATTCGACAGTGTCGCAAGTGCGACAGTACTTTGTGTAAGTATTTTTTCCAGAAATTTGAAAAACATATCTCTGGGGTGTTTTACCCCAAAATAAAGACATGGCTAGCATACTCAGGGCCCGACTAGGTGAATACAAAAAGAATTAGGTTGCTACAGGGTCCCAATTTTAAATGCCAAACATTTTTCTGATCACTAACTGAAAACAAAATGGTGGATTTGCGACAGTAAAACAGCCATTTGTGACACTAAAAAGTGCAGTTGCAACACTGTCGAACTTTTTGTTAACTTTTCACATTGGCTTATAATGGGAAATTGTTTTTTGAATAACTTTTGAACCACTTAATATTTTTTCAGGAAATCTTCAAAAGGCACATCGGAGACCCCAGCTGCATGTTCCCTGAAGATTTTGGACCAGTTGCACAAACTGTGTGACCTGTGGGCGCGACAGTAAAATTCCAGAAAAGCATACACGCACGCGCAGATCATGCTTAATAACTCCGCAGCTCTATATGCGACCAGTACAGAACTTGGCAGATCCCAAGGCATATGGGTCTTAATCAAGAATTCAAAATTTCAGGCAAATCCATCAAACGGTTGCAAAGTTATTAAGGTGCAAAATTTGGGGTTTAACATGTAAATGGCTCCTCAACCCTAACTGTAGTGGCACTACCATGCCACTATAATATATATATATATATATATATATATATATATATATATATATATTAATATTAAAGAGGAAACTAAAAATCCAGTGGAGGTAGCAAAGCAATGTAATGAATATTTGTATTCCTTATTCAAACCCAGTCTCAACTCATTCCCCTGCCCCTGTATGCCAACGGAATTAATATAAATATAGACAACATACTATAAAAAATTCAGAATAAGAAAATCAGAGTGTAAAGTTTCTACTAAAATGCTGAAATTAAATATTGGGATAATCCATAATCAGGAAACCCCTCAAAATATATATATTTTTTGAATTAATAAATGAAGTTTTCGGGAAAAATTCTAGAATCACTACTTAAAGATTTAAGTTAGCCACATGTCTAACAGTGATTTCAGTACAGAAAGCAGCAGTGATTCACAAAAGGACAATCATGTACCCAAAATGTAAGCTGTCTCTATGAAACAGCCACTCCTCGGAAAAGTGTGACAAATAAAAATTATTACCAAGAGGGGAGAGGCCTAAACCAGTTTCAAAGGCTGTCGCTGCTTAAATGTATACTGCAATATCAGCCCACTCACTCTTAGAAAAAATTATAAACTTTCTGGATTTCAAGATGGTTATTAATTTTATCGACCAGTCACTACTATATTTCAACGTTTCGGGATACCCCTTCTTCAGGGAAACTGGTTAATCTAATGTACAAACAGATTAAAAGCATTTTAAAATTGTAATTCTCCTTCATTTATAAATAATTTTTTTTGAATAAAGAAAATTACAAATGTACCACTTTAAATACCTATTTCTTATCATGTCATCTTTCTCTGTAAATTTTTCTTTGCAGAACTTTACATGACTCCCACCTTCAGAAATAACACCAAAAATCAGTTACTCCCAAAAATAAACTGAATCAAAGTTTTTTGTTTTTTACTTCTTCCTGCAACATAATAATATCTAACCTCACAGTGAATTGTATTCCTAATTCCATCTTCTCAACACATTATTCAGTACCTTTTCAGGTTTTTTTCTTTTTCTTTTTCTATATATGGGACAATTAAACAAAATTCCTTATGTTATTAAACCAGATATTATTACTATCAAAACCTCAGTTTTATTAATTATGATAATGTGTTCGACTGTTCAAAATTGCCCTCTCAACCATTCTTTTCTGTGTCATACATCAGATATCCTGACAGGAACATATTGTGTATTTAAATACTGCATTCAATTGCAATGATTCCAAAGTTAACCACATGGTTCAAAACGTACTAACAAGAACGCTAACCTCTTATTCTGCTTTGTTCTATATGGTACCTTCAAAATTGTACCAGAGAGTACTAAGAGGCAATAGAAACATGTTTAGTCAAAATACTACTGGGTTGTACTATTTTCAAAATTAATAATATGACCCAAAACGTTCTAACAAAAACGCTAACTTTTTCTTGTTTTCTTTCGTCCTGCATGGTACCCCCAAAGTCATGCTGAGAAGTACTACAAGGAAATAATAAGCTTGTTTAGTTTAGACAATCCTCAGTTGTTCTGTCATTAAAATCTTCAACTTTTGTTTAAAACTAAAACATTTACCTGTTGCAATGCTGCGTCACAACTTGCCAGGTGGGAGTGATTCGCAGGGCATAAAGCAGTTCTATTTATCGAAAATGCTCCACCTCAGAATTCGGCGCATGATGCAAAATACCCATGCAAGCACACTGAGCTTACATGTGTGCCAGACCCGCCTGTGGTGGCATCTAATGAAAATAGGTGTCAGAAATGACTTGTTCGCTATGGAGTCTTAATTGCTACCTATCAAGAATTTCTCAGAACAACATGAAACGTCATGAACTTTGTAAATCTTGATAGTAGTTCTTGTTATCAATATTGGTTTTGTAACTGTCTCATTGAATTTGGAATGGGGGTTGGGTTTTCATCGACACATAGAAACATAGACTTTGACGGCAGATAAGGACTGCTTGGCCCACCTAGTCTGCCATTTCCCTACCTACTGAATAAGCTGCAGATCGTAATTAACCAGCAGCCTATATCTTCCTACCACCCTACAAGAACAGCCTTATGTCTGTCCCATGCATTCTTGAATTTTCCCACAGTTTTAGACCCCACAACCTCCTCAGGAAGGTGGTTCCATGTGCCCACCACCCTCTCTGTGAAAAAATACTTCCTCACATTGCCCCTGAGCCATCCCCCCTCTATCTTCCAATTGTGTCCCATTGTTCTTGCACATCTCTTTTTCTGAAAGATGCTACCCTCTTGGACTTTGTTGATTCCACAGAGGTACTTAAAAGTTTCAGTCATGTCCCCACCTCTTTCCTCAATGGTATACATATTGAGTTCCTTTAGTCTCTCCTCGTATGGCTTCTCTTGCAGACCCTACACCTTTTAGTAGCCCTCCTGTGGACTGCCTCCATCCTGTCTATGTTCTTGCGGAGATGGGGTCTCCAGAACTGGATGCAGTACTCCAAATGGGGTATCACCAACTGTCTGTACAGAGGGATAACAACTTCCTGTTTTCTGTTGGTGATGTCTCTGCCTGTACATCCCAGTATCCCCCAGCCCTCCTTACTGCCCTCTCACATTGCTTGTTAACATTAAGGTCATCTGATATGATTACCCCATGTCCCTTTCCATTTTTGTTGTTGTTACTACTCCCCCCCAATTGTGTACTCTTCCCCTGGGTTTTCGTTTCCCAGGTGCAATATTTTGTACTTCTTTGCATTGAATGCAAGCTGTCATATTTCTGACCATTCCTCCAACCTTGCCAAGTCCTTGTGTATCAACCCTGTTGAAGGTCCTTATGTCATCTGCAAAGAGGCATACTTTTCCTTCCAGTCCCTCTGCAATGTCACTTATAAAGACATTAAGAAGGACTGTACCCAGTATTGAACCCTGCAGTACCCCACTAGTAACCCCCCTTTCTTCAGAGTGGATTCTGTTTACTACCACCTTCTGTGTCCTGTTGTCCAGCCAATGTTTTACCCAGGCTACCACCCTTGGACCCACTCCCAGGCTGGTTAATTTGTTTATTAATCTTTTGTGTGGGACTGTGTCAAATGCCTTGCTAAAGTCTAGGTAGGCCATGTCCACAGCCCCTTCCTGGTCTACTACTTTGGTGACCCAGTCAAAGAAATCAATTAGATTAGTCTGACATGACCTTCCCACTGTGAATCCATGCTGCCTTGGGTCCTGTGCCCTACTGACCGCTATGTACTCAACAATTCTTTCCTTCAGAAGTGATTCCATCATTTTCCCTACCACAGAGATCAAACTGACAGGTCTGTAGTTTCCTGCCTCTGTCATGCTCCCACTTTTGTGAAGGGGAATCACATCCACCCTCCTCCAGTCCTCAAGTACCACACCATCCTCCCATGATTTGTTAAAAAGGATAGTGAGTGGTGTCACTAGTTCTCTCCTTAATTCTTTTAGAATTCTGGGGTGAATCCCATCCAGCCCCATTGCTTTGTCCTCCTTCAGTTTTAGGAGTTCTTTCAGAACTCTTTCGTCTGTGAAAGGACTGGGATCGACCTCCCTATCCAGAGTGCTTCTGTTAATTGGATTAGGAACCTCCCTCTCCTCTTTTGTGAACACTGAGCAGAAGTATTCATTCAGTATCCCTTCTTTTTCACTGTCCCACTCTGCCCACCCACCGTCCATTTTATTCAGCCTCACTATCCCTCTCTCTGTCTTTCTATGCTCCCTAATGTACCTATAAAAGGTTTTATCCCCCTTCTTAACTGAGTTGTCTAGCTTTTCCTCAGTTTGGGCCTTTGCTATTCTGACTGCCTTCCCTGCTTCCTTCTACCTTAACTGGTAGTTTTCAGTCCTGCTTCTTTTGTGTTTCCTTATACTTCCTAAATGCTATCTTTTTCTCCTTAACCTTCCCTGCCACCTCTTTTGAGAACCATAGTAGCTTTTTCTTTCATTTTGATTTATTTGCTTTACACAAAGACTTGTTGCCTCTGTGATGTCAGTTTTGATGTTTCCACATTGTTGCTCCACCCCTCCTTCTTGCCAGTTGGCTAGTGCTTTTCAAAAGCACTCTCCCATTTTGACAAAGTCAGCCCTCCTGAAGTCCAGTACCCTCACTTTTGTATGGCTTGACTCTGCAGCTGAGTTTATCGTGAACCACACTGTTTGGTGGTCACTTGTTCCCATATGGCTACCCACTTCTAGATCTGAGATCCTCTCACTATCCCCATTTGTGAGTACAAAGTCTAAGATTGCTCCCTCCTGAGTTGGTTCCAACACTAGCTGTCTGAGGCATGCCCCATGTAGGGCATCGAGAATGGCCCTGCTTTTGGATGTGACTGCAGCAAAGGTGCTCCAGTTAACATTTGGCATATTCAGATCGCCCATCAACAATATCTCCCCTTTGTCTGCCATCCTAAGGAGGCCTTCTATCATATCCTTGTCCATTCCCTCCCCCTGAGATGGGGGTCTGTATACAACCCCTGTGTGGATTATGGTGCCATTTCCAGTCTGTAAGGTGACCCACAGTGCCTCCTTATTCTCCCTGTTTACTCTTTTGTTCTGTTGCTTTTAGCCCTTCCCTTACATAGAGAGCTACTTCTCCCCCCTCTTCTACCCTCCCTGTCTCTCCTATAGGTTGTGTACCCTGGTATGTTAACATCCCAGTCATGGTTCTCTGTGTGCCATATTTCTGTGACTGCCACAATATCCAGGCATCCCTCTTCCATCAAGGCCACCAGTTCAGGGAGCTTGTTGCCCAGAGTACAGGCATTGGTACTCATTACCCTCCATTTCTTGATGGCCTTACCCCTTTTTGCCCCATCCCTGTCCTTACTGCCTTTGTCATTTTCTCCATTTACCCCTGCCCTTCTCTCTATCGATGTCTCTATCTTGGTTTTAACCTCACTAACTACCCTGATATTTTGGGGGGGGGCTAGGATTTCTCTGCTCCTTTCCAGTGCCTCCCCCCTTGGCTACTTTAAATGCTTGCCAATAAAGCATTTAAACCTATCACCTTGGATCCTGGTTCCCTTCCTGGACAGATGCAGACCATCACACCAGTATAGGCCTGCATCACTCCAGGTGGAACCCAGTCCCAATTAAGCTAAACCATGTGCTCTGCACCAGTTTTCAACCACTGATTGAATCACATGATGTGGATAACCCTAGCCTCACCCCTGCCATAGACAGGCAGCACCTCCAAGAAGGTTACCATGTGTGCTACTAGTCTAAGGCCCCTTCCCAAGTCTGCAAACTCCTCCTGCACTGTTCTGATCACCCTTCCCCATGCAGCTGCTTCTATGATCCTGAGGATTAGCTCCCTGTCTCTCCAAGCCATGGACCCTGGCAGGCACCTTACCTCCCTCTCTCATCCCTCCCCCAGTTTTACCCTCCTAACAATGGAGTCCCCCACCAGAAGTTTTTTCTTTCCCCTGTGGGGTCCCATGCCACCCTTCTGTGGGTCTTCTTTGTGGAGGTTCTCAACTTTCTAGGTCTCCATTGCAGGTGCCTCTGTAGAGGAAACACACTCTGCCAAAGTGGCATACAAATTGTGGAGAGGTACAACTGGAGAGATATGCCTCTGTTCCACCACCCTCACCCTCCCTCAGCCCACTGTGGTCCAACTGCTCCTCTTTCTTGGAAACCTCTGAGGCAGCGGTGGCAGCCCTAGTGGTCCCTGGGTGGGAAAGGAGGTTCCCAAATCCTGGCCAACTGAGCCTGGAGATGAGCAACCTACTTCCTCAGCCAAGAGAGGTGCCTGCAGATGGGACAACACCACATCCTCCAGAATGTCTCCCAGAAGACTGCTGCTCCACAGCCACTGCACTGCACCACTCCCATCATGTCTTATTTCTGGCCCCATAACTGTTGTTATTTTGAATACTTAGTCTTTCCTTTGTTTATTATATATATATATATATATATATATATATATATATATATATAGAACATTTTATAACATCAACATACATACAAACAAAACAATGTCACACATCATAAAAACACAATCTGACACAACAATTAATACAAAGTGATCAAAAGTGCAAATAACTAGAAGGAGTACAATTTATGTGCAAAACTAGCAGTAGGGGGTCAGGTGGATGAATCCAGGGTGTACCATTATAGGGGACCAAGATACCACTAGACCGCTAAGGATGAGCCCTTAAGGGATTCACATTCCTTCTCCTAATTTTCCTTCTTAGGAATGCAAATTTCCCCACGGAATATATGATAGTTTGGTCCTCAGAGGAAAGAAAACCTTAATGAGCTTTGTATCACTAGATGTTGGTATTCCAGTGATTAATGGAAATAACCATTTGTGCCTAATTTTAGTGTACCAGGGACACCTCAGGAAAACATAGACCAAATCCTCCCTTTCTCTCTGTTCACAGGCACAGAGCATATCTTCAGGATTACTAGAGTTCTTATAGAAAGCATTTCTAACATTAGATTCAAACAATTCAAGCCTGAATCTTGCATATGTTTTACGAATATCTGGATTTTCCAAAACATCAAGATAAAATCTATTTGCATGATTGTCAATACTGTGGGAGTACCATTTAGAATATTTTGAAGTAGCAATACATGCTAAGTCCAACTCTCTATGGAACTGTACAGTTTTGTTTTTTACATAAACTTTGTATTTCTCACTGCTACTCACACACTGGTATTTGTATTTCAGCAGAAAAGACAACAAATATTTGTCAAGGGAATCATACAAATAGGAGAGCCAAGTCGACAGCTTGTGGTTGCGTTGAGCACAAACCTCTTTCTCCATTAAACATATCTTAACCAATCTGTCCTTTGGTAATCTTAAAATCCTGATCCAGAAATTAATTAATCTAGAATCATATAGTGCCTGTAAATTAGAAGTTCCCAATTCTGCTCTTAGGAAATAAGCAGACGTGTATCTTTGACAGCCAGTAACTTTCCTCAAGAGTTTATTGGTTGGTTTTTCTAAATGGTCTAATGGTTTTATCCCACAAATTTCTACCCCATATAGGGATTGTGCATTGTACTTTGCTTGTAAGGTGGATAAAAGAGATCTAAGTGAATATCCACCATAGGCATGGTTAAATTTAGCCAGGGCCCCTATTGTTTTATTAGTTTTAGAAAGTATATAATCACAATGTCTACACCAAGATCCATTATTGGAATATAATAAACCCAAGTAATTTTATATCATGAAACTGTTTCAAAATAATCTACCAATTTCCACTTATATCTGTTGGTTCTGGCACCAAATACCATTACTTTTGTTTTACTAAGATTAATTTTCAATGATTTGTTAGAGTTGCCTTTTCATTTTACCTATATATAGAAGGTCACATGGGTATTTAACCCCATAAATGACCCCTTCTCTCTGGCAATTTATTAAATCTTTTATGATGAAGTCCTCACCACATTTATATTCCTAATCTTTTTAATCTTATATGTGTTGTGACAGTGTACAAACCTGTCCCAACAAAAACATCCTCTCAAGTCTTCTGTTGTGAAAAAAACTTGCATTCTTTGTTACAGAATTATACAGTCTGTGTGAATTAGTATATCACCCAAAGACCTAACTTTTTTGACTACTACTTGAGGTCCCATTTGAAACATTGTTTCTCCCATGTTTGTAGACTTAAGAACATGCCAATGCCTGTTTACTGTTCTTTTTGTGTCATAGAATATTTCACTGTATTTCATTGACAACAGAATTTTCTTATTCTGTGTGTCATGAACATTATCCTTTAGTGTATTTTCCAGTAAACTGCTTCTTTCTATTTGTTCCACTTTATTCTTTGCCCTTTTTAAAACTCCCTGGCCATAATCTCTCTCTCTCTAAACCAATTTTCCATCTCATTTAGAGATGTTTCTGAATCTGCCATTTCTGAACAGCTCCTTTTGACTCTTAAAAACTGACTATATGGAATTGAATCTATCAAGTGTTTTCAGGTGAAAGCTGTCCACCCTAAGTAAAGTATTTCTATCTGTTGATTTTCTAAAAATCTTACTGCATAAATAATCATCCTTCTTAAATATTAGTAAGTCCAAAAATGGAATTTAATTTGTATCTTTGTTCAGTGTAAATCTCATGTGGTCTGTACAGTTGTCCAGATAACTGTGGAAACTGTTCAACTCTTTCTCTGTTCCATCCTAAATGGCAATAATGTCATCAATAAAGTGCTTCCATTGTATAATATGTGTAAAAAATGGATTATTATTATGCACATATTTTTCCTCAACATTTTTCATATAAAGATTCACATAGGAAGGGGCCATGCTGGACTCCTTAGCTGTGCCCTTAATCAGTGCATAATAAGCTTTTTCAAACTTAAAATAATTTTGTGTCAGCACTATTTTGGCCAACTGTAGCAAAAACTTATTTGGTGGTTTTACACTGTCTCTCACAGTTTCCAAAGTTTCCTTGACAGCTGAACAACACTCTTCATGTGGTATTGATGTATACAAATCCTTGACATCAAAAGTGGCATGGATAAAAGGATTTGTTCTAACTTTATTACTATTCATCTCATCAATGATATTAATCATATGTGCACTGTCTCTTAAATATGATGGGGGAAGGGTCTTTATGGATCTTCAGCAGGGTACAGAAAACTGGAATCAACAGGAAGTTTTTATTTAGTGCAGTATATTCCCACTCATTAATCCACTTCTGATCCAAAGCTTTTTTTAAAGTCTCCCCTATCAAACCTGCAATGTTTTCTTTGGGATCTTGTACCAATTTTAAATAGTTTTGCTCATCATTTAACATGTATAGACATCCATTTTTATATTTTTCATAGTCCTCTATCACTGTTCCTCCTCCCTCATCTGCTTTTTTGATGACTGTATTTTCATCATTTTCCAGGTTTCTTAATGCAGCAAATTTTTTGATGTTAAATTGAAGCTAGATCTTCAATCAGAATTCCTTTCTTTTTAAATCAACTTTTCTGCATCCTTACTTACTAAACAAATATATGTCTCTATAACATGTGGAATTGGTCCCGGAGGGAGGTACTGGGATTTAAGCTGTAACCTTTGCCTTAATTTTTGCTTTTTATCCTTTTCTTCAATATTAACATTATCCTGAGGATTATTGTCAAAAACAAATCTCAATCTTAACTTTCTAAAGAACCCATTGAGGTCCAGTTTCACTTCAAAGTCACTAAGTTGTTCATGAGGACAGAAGGTAAGACCCTTACTTAAAAGGGCTATTTCATCATCTGTTGAAGTTCATTTTGACAAGTTAAATATAGTTATTTGGCTTGTGACATCTTCACTACTTGTGATGGTTGTTCTTTTTGTTTTTCTTTTCTCTTTTCTTCTTGTCCTGTAGTTTGTCCTTCTCTTCCTAACCCTGAACCCCCTTCTTCTGCATCTATCCCTATCTAAATCTTTTCTTGTATATTGGTATCCTCGTGTTTGCTTTCCCAATTGCCATCTCCCTCTGCCCCTGTAGACACTCCTTCCTAAAAAAGGTCCCCTCTTCCATGTCTAGCTTGTTCTACATTATGTATCATTGCTTGATATATAAAGTGTACTGTCTGAATCTATATTATAAAAATAATGCATTCTTGGTTTCAAATCATTATTTTTGAACCACAAATAAATCTTCCCATCTCTGTAGTCATTCAAGTCTCTTTTAAATTTTGATATTTTTGTCCTATTTCATTTTCATATCCATTAATCTGTTTATTTACTTTATCTAAAAAGCTATTTAGTTCTTCTAGAGCAAACTGTTCTTTTACATCCTGTTCCAACATATCTATTTCTTTATCTATTTTCTCTAACTCCTTAGTTAGTGCTTCAACCAGAATTAACATGAAATCTTTAGAACATCAGTTTCTGGCCCCATCCCACTTCTCCATTAATTCTTCTGTAGTGAAACCTAAATTAGGTTCCACTAAAATTCTTAATCCCCTTGATATCCTCTTTTGTTTCAAATACTCTCTTTGGGTTAGAGCATGCCAATCCCATCTAAGTTGCTTCTGTCTATTAAATTCATAGTTATGCATAACAGTTTTTGAAGTGGTTGGTCCTAAAAATTGACTCTTAGATTTGTATTTATCTAATATCGCATGTTCTTCAGCCTCTGTTATAATTCTGGGTAAAGATCTTTTATCAGTAGTATTCTCTATTTCCTCAAAATTACTCATTTTTCTCCTTCAGACTATTCAAAATACTTACAGAATATCAGGTGGCTTAGTGTACTATTCAGTAGGAACCAAAAGGGGCAACAAAATCTAGAAAAAACTGTCAGACATTAAATGAATCAGGGCTATAATTTAACAAGAAAATGCAGAACCACAAATGAGGTGCAGTCAAAACCAGCTTGGGGAAAAAAGATTCCACTGACTCAATCAATTAGCTCTTTATCCAGCTGTTGCATAACTTAAAGTTCAGAGTCTCCACAGAATGTTCTTTAAACACAATTAAAATAGTCAAAAAATATTTTCTTCGGTCAAATTCTTGATGGTTTTTCAAAAAGTACCACTCGTTAGTAGATGTGTAATAAGATGCTTTAATGAACAATAGAGTAGTATTCTTCTTCTTTCTGTTCATGGTTTTGGCCCTCTGGTACCAAGCATAAAGCCAAGTGCTTGTAAAGTGAATCCAAAAGGAGCTTTCCAGCACAGCCAATCCTTGGAAAAATGGGAAAAATAAAAATTATTACCAAGAGGGGATAGGCCTAAACTAGTTCAAAAGGCTGTTGCTACTTAAAAGTATACTGGAATATCAACCCACTCACCCTTTGAAAAAATAATAAACTTTCTGGATCTCAAGTTTTTTTTTAATTTTAACAACCAGTCACTACTATATTTTGACATTTCGGGATACCCCTTCTTCAGGGAAACTGGTTAATCTCATGTACAATCAGATAAAACATTTTTTTAAATAGTAATTCTTAATTTATAAATATTTTTTTTGAATAAAGAAAAATACAAATACGCCACTTTCAATACCTATTCCTTATCATTTCATCTTTCTGTGTAAATTTTTCTTTGTAGACCTTTATATGACTCTGACCTTCAGAAATAACACCAAAATTCAGTTGCTTCCAAAAATAAACTGAATCAAAGTTTTTTTTTACTTCTTCCTGCAACATAATATTATCTAACCTCAATGTGAATTGTATTCCAAATTCCTGCTTCTCAACACATTATTCAGTACCTTTTCAGTTTTTTCTTTTTCTATACATAGCAAAATAAAACAAAATTCCTTATGCTATTAAACCAGATATTATTACTTTCAAAACCTCATTTTTATTAATTATGATAATCTGTTCAACTGTTCAAAATTGCCTTCTTAACCATTCCTTTCTGTGTCATACATCAGACATCCTGACAGGAGCACATTGTGTATTTAAATACTGCATTCAATTGGAATGTTTCCAAAGTTAACCGCATGGTTCAAAACGTTCTAACAAGAATGCTAACCTCTTATTCTGCTTTATTCAATACGGTACCTTCAAAATCATACTGGAGAGTACTAAGCGGCAACAGAAACATGTTAAGTCAAAATATTACTGGGTTGTATTATTTTCAAAATTGATAATATGGCCCAAAATGTTCTAACAAAAATAATAACCTTTTCTTGTTCTCTTTTGTCCTCCAATGTGGAAGACTAGGTTTACTGGCCAAGGCACATAGCTTCACCTGAGCTCTTTTCTTCTAGGTTGCTTGAAAGGACAGAGCAAAGAATCTTACCAGAGCAAGGGAAAGGATTAAGGCTTCTTTTGGCTAGGCAGATTTAATGTGTGTTGTTATTTTTATTTTGTGCTCACAGGGATTGTTACTGTTTCTTACTAACATTTTATTGCTTTATTTTTCTTTGATTCAGATTGTTGTTGCTGGGTATACCTTCTGCTGCATTATTACAGGGTGTGCTTACAGATGTGTGCTAACAGATTACTGATGTCATTTTCTGAGTCAAATTGTCTTTTGCAAGGTATAACTTCTTTTACTGTTTTATTTTTCTCTGTAGCAAAGTGTTTCTTACAGGGTATATCTTCTATGAAATTTTTACAGGTGGTGCTTTACAAGTTTTACAGTTTTATCTATCAATAGGATAAGCTTTCAGAGCTACTGCATTTGCTGCTGGCTGATTGTTTCTGCTCTTACAGTACCTCCTTGCTTCTTTCATCAGTGGTTCTTCTTTTTCAGCAGGGTTAGGGCCCAGCCACCCACCCCATCCCCAACCATCCCACACTACTCTCTTTTTATAGCATATCACAGTCATGACATTTCTTGTGGCAAAGCAGGAAGGGGCGGATCAGAGAAGTATCCTCACAGTGACTTCATTTACAGGGGCCCTAGTACTTTAACTTGTTATAACAAGTTATACAAAAACAAACAAACAAAACACAAAATCAAACTTTTGCTTTCATTTTCTTCCTTCTAATTACTCTGACCAGGTTTAAACCCAGAAACTTATCTGGAATGGATATCATTAATTGCAGGTACTGTGGAACACTTTTCAGAAGGGCAGTTTTACAGGATTTAGGACACTGCCCTACATGCTGGGCCATTGGAGATCTATGGGCTCAGCTCCAGGCAGCATGGGCAGAGGTTGCTTACCTTAAATGGCATATTCAAGAGGAAATATATTATAAGAACCATCCACCATTTCTCCAACATCCAACAGAATCACCTCAACCGCAGAGGGTAGTTGGTCCAGCAGATTGGCAGGCTGTTAGGAGGGGCAAATCGGGTGCCCCATCACTCAGTGCTCTCCAACATATTACCTCCACAAACCATATAAAACTACAAACAGGTGTCTGCCTCTATCTCCAAACGCAAACAAAAGGGCAGAGGAGGACACTGCAGCACAGGAACTAGCACAACAAAACTCACCCAAAACAGGAACCAAAACAAAACAAGCAAAAAGGAAATCCAAAGAACTTCTGGTCATAGGAGACTCCATGACTCGAGGAGTCGATACCTATTTCCAGCCAGGTGTAATGGTCAGATGTCTGCCAGGTACATCAGGGTGGAGAGACACTGACTGTATTGCTAAAATTGTTCAGGAAGCAGGAGAAAACATTGACATCCTGGTACATATAGGGACTACCGATCTCGCCAGCCGATCAGTTGTGGAGACCAAGGAACACCTGACCAGGCTGGGTGACAGACTATCATCCATTTCATCCAGCATCTTCTTCTCTGAGATCCTACCAGTCTGGGAGAGGGGGGCAGATGGACAGAAGGTCAGAGAAGGGGAGATAGGGGAGCTAAACATGTGGCACAAGGGCTGGTGCTAGGAAAAAGGACACAAATTTGTAGGGAATTGGCAACAGTTGGGGAGTGAAAGTTCTTTAAATTTGATGTACTGCACCTTACTAATGAGGGGTTCAGTGCATTGGGACAGAATTTTGACGTCTTTGCAGAATATTTAAATGAGCAAATGGGGGAGAGGGGTGCAGCACCCCATACGGCGAATGTGAAGAACGCTTCTCCCCCCTCAGCTAGTGGTCAAACAGGAGTAGAAGATATACAAAACTTGACAGCTAAAGGGGAGGTTCTGATAACGGGAGACTTCAACATGCCAGATACAGAATGGTCAATACCAGCAGGAACATCTGCCAGAACTAGACACATGGTGGGTTCCCTGCAGGGTGAGGGCCTCAAACAACTGGTACAACAACCCACAAGAGACAGGGCTATCCTAGATCTAGTACTGACTAACAGGGAAAGGATCACCAATCTCCAGGTAGAAGGTCACCTGGGGGCCAATGACCATCACATGGTATGGTTCTATTTGGCCACTAGTACTAAATCATCCCAATCCAAGGCAAAAATATGGGACTTCAGAGGAGATGACTTTAATAAGATGGCCAACAGAGTTAAGTTAGCCCTGGCAAGAAAAAATACAGGTGAGGAGGTACAGGCAAAGTGGGCAAGCATTAAGGATGCAATGCTTGAAGCAACATCCCATTGTGTTAGAGAGAAAAGGAAGTGCAAAAGAAGAAGGAAACCACTTTGGTTCTCAAAAACAGTAGCAGAAAATGTCAGAGCCAAAAGGCTGGCCTTCAGGAAATATAAGGGAACGCAGCAGAATTAAGACAGGGAGGCATGCCACACTTCCCTAAGGGAAGCAGGAAAGGCAGTAAGGCAGGCAAAGGCATAAACAGTAAAAGAAGGTGACAAGACTTTCTATAGATACATTAGTAAAAGGAGAAAGTCCAGAGGGGGTATTGCTAAGATCAAAGGAGATAAGGGGGCATGTGAGGAGGGGGAGGACCATGTAAAAGCATCTATCCTAAATAGATACTTCTGCTCAGTACTTACTGAAGAGAAGGTAGGGCAGGGCCCACAGCTCAGCACCATGGAGATGGGGGGTGTGTGCACTAGTCCCTTCACAAAAAAAATGGTCCTACAAGAGCTCGATAAGCTCAAGGTGGACAAAGCAATGGGACCTGATGGTGTACATCCCAGAGTACTAAAGGAGCTAAGGGTGGAACTAGCAGAGCCATTATCAGAACTGTTTAGTGAGAGGTCCCAGAAGACTGGAGAAGGGCTCATGTGATCCCATTCCACAAGAGTGGTAGCAGGGAGGAGACAGGGAACTACAGACCAGTCAGTCTTACCTCAGTAGTGGGTAAGATTATGGAGGCACTCCTTAAGGAAAGGATAGTACAACACCTGGAATCCATAGGAGCACAGGATCCAAGATAGCATGGGTTTACAAAAGGAAGTTCCTGTCAAACTAATCTCCTAGATTTATTTGACTGGGTAACCAAAGTGGCGGACCAAGTGGGAACAGCTGATGTCGCCTACCTTGACTTCAGCCAAGCTTTCGATACTGTTCCACATAGAAGATTGATTAATAAGCTGGGTAGACTTGGGAAGGGTCAGAAGTTGGTCAACTGAGTGGCAAACTGGTTGGCGGGCAGACAACAGAGAGTGGTGGTAAACGGTATACAGTCAGAAGAGATGCAAGTCACAAGTGGAGTATCTCAGGGATCAGTCCTGGGGCCAGTCCTCTTCAATATCTTCATCAATGACATTGCAGATGGACTGGAGGGTAAGGCTTGTCTGTTGGCAGATGACACCAAGATCTGCAACAGAGAAGATGATCTAGATGGGGTGGGCAGAATAAGAAGAGATCTGGATAAACTAGCAAAATGGTCGAAAGAGTGGCAACTGGAGTTTAATGCAAAGAAGTGCAAGATCATGCACATAGGAAAGAGAAACCCTGAAACCACCTATAGGCTGGGAGGGAGTTGCTGGTAGTCACAAAGGAAGAAAGAGACTTGGCCATCATCATCACCGATGACCTGAAATCATCCAAGCAGACCACTAATACATTAGGTAAGGCTAGGGGGATGTTGGGGTGTATTAGTAGGGGTATCACAAGTCGGAAGAGGGAGGTAATAATCCCTCTTTACAAGACACTGGTTAGGCCCTATCTGGAGTACTGCATGCAGTACTGGAGGTCACACCTTCACAAGGACATTAACCAAATTGAGGCAGTCCAGAGAAGGGCAACCAAGATGGTGCAGAAACTGCATCAGAAAACATATGAGGACAGATTAAGCTCAATATGTATACCCTAGAGCAAAGGAGGGAGAGAGGTGATATGATCAAAACATTCAAACCCCTTAAGGGCATTAACAAGGTGAAATAATCTAACGTTTCAATATAAGAAAAATAGCAGGACAAAAGGACACAGCATGAGATTAGAGGGAGGCCAATTAAGGGCTAATGTGAGGATGTTCTTTTTCACAGAAAGAGTGGTGGATGCATGGAACGGCCTGCCTCAGGAAGTGGTGGATATGAATACAGTGTAGGGCTTCAAACAGGCATGGGATAGGCATAAGGGAGCAATACAGATGAGTATGAATAGATAGGCCATTGAACGAGCAAAGGCTGATGGCACATTCATAAGGTAGAAAAAGAAATGGGCAGACTGGATGGGCCTCGTGGTCCTTATCTGCCATCAACTTCTGTGTTTCTGTGTTAAGGTGCCCCCAAAGCCGTGTCAAGAGGCACTATAAGGAAATAATAAGTTTGTTCAGTTTAGTTTAGTTGTTCTCTACTTAGAATTTTTAACTTTTGTTTAAAACTGAAACTTTTATCTGTTGCGATGCTGTGCCACAACTTGCCAGGTGGGAGTGATTTGCGTAGCATAAAGCAGCTCTACTTATCGAAAATGAACCACCTCCGAATCCACCACATGATGTGAAATGCCCATGCAAGCAAACTGTGCTTACCTGTATGCCAGACCCTCCCTCTGGTGGCACCTAATGAAAATAGGTGTCAGGAGTGACTTGTTCACTATGGGGTCTTAATTGCTACCTATCAAGAATTTTTCAGAACAACATAAAACTTCATGGACTTTGTAAATCTTGATAGTAGTTCTTGTTATTAATATTGATTTTGTAAGTGTCTCATTGAATTTGGAATGGGGGGTTGGGTTTTCAAAATCTCATTTTTATCTGCAGTTTCTTATTTCTCCTAAAGGGATTGAAGCACCTCACACAGTGGTTGAACTCACATCTCTTGTGTTGATTTTCTAAATCTTATATTATTAGCCAAAGAAATTTCTAAAAATGCATTCCAATTAAAGATTTTTGTTCTCTATCTTTTACTCATAATATTGGTTGCCACTCAATACATCCATTTAATCCAAACCTTGGGTTTCTAGTCTGAAAATAATTAATATAGAATGCTTCCCTCAATAGTAATTTATTTTTAAAGTTTCCCCCTCTCTTATCTCTATGTACTTTCTCAATTCCAAAGAATGTAAGTGAAGGTAATTGATGACCTCATTCATTAAAGTGCCTCGCAATCGGTGAAGTCTCATCTTTGTTCACATAAACTTTGTGTTCCCCATTCTCTGTTTGAGTTGCCTTTTCATTCGACCTATATATAGAAGGTCACATGGGCATTTAACCCTATAAATGACCCCTTGTGTGTGGCAATTTATGAAATATTTTATCATGAAGTCCTCACCATGGTTTATATTCCTAATCTTTTTAATCTTATGCAGTATGTATAGTGACAGTGTACACACCTGCCACAACTAAAATTTCCTCTCCAGTCCTCTGTTGTGAAAAAAAAAACTTGCATTCCTTGTTGCAGAATCTTATAGTCTGTGTGAATAAGTCTATCACCCAAATACCTAACTTTTTTGGCTATTACTTGAGGTCCCATTTGAAAGATTGTTTCTCCCATGTTTGTAGACTTAAGAACATGCCAATACTTGTTTACTGTTCTTTTTGTGTCATAGAATATTTCACTGTATTTCATTGATAACAGAATTTTCTTATTCTGTGTGTCATGAACATTATCCTTTTATGTATTTTACAGTAAACTGCTTCTTTCTATTTATTCCACTTTATTCTTTGACCTTTTTAAAACTCCCGAGTCATAAACAGTAGAACACAAACCAGCTAAACTATATGACGATTCATCACTGTAAGCCTTATGTATAATGCAGACTGTGATACTTAACAGTTGTAAGGTAAGCTAGTGTATCTGGACTTATTTGCTGCATATGCATCTCAATTTCTATGAGGTTCTGACCATGCTCACTCTTCCTCAAGCCCAGCTAGCTACAGTATGTCTAGCACGAACAGCGATGGAAAGATTATGCCATTAGCAAGCATCTCTTTAAAAATGTTAAAGTTTATATTTATTGGTAATAATAAAACCTGAAGAAATCATGCAGAGGGCTCCTGGAGGAGCTCACATAATCACAAATAATCACAAAACCTACTTAGCCAATGGATGACCACAGCTGCAAAATGATTAGATTTGTCTTCAAGCACTGTCTTCTATGCAAGACACAAGCAATTGAATCAGAAGTCCATAACATGTTGATCAAAATGGGGGGGGGGGGGGGTAGGATTTTAAGCAAAGTGACACAGTTTATATACAGATTGCAGGTAGCAATAACTGCTGCTGAGATAAACTGATGTGTCCCTTGCTATGCAATGGGGGGGGGGGGGGGGGGGGAGTGTAAAGTAGCATTGTTGAGGAGCATTCACAGATTTGTTTTATAAATAACTGTGCTCCATGATGTTTCCAGACCAGTTTACTGTATATAAACCATTCCAATTCTGCATATATTATTTCATTCATGGTCTATTCTAACAAACTATAAAGTGCTGCTCCACTTCTGCTGCTTGGTACTGGTGCAAAAACTGAAAGGGACCGAGGGATAGCAACAGGAGTGCAGGCAAAACTACTTTAAATAGTGACATGCTTAAACACATGCACAGACACACACACACATACACACACACACACACACACACACACACACACAGCAGAACATAGTATCAATATTTAGGAAACTTATTGATTACACTTACCCTTAGACTAGCAGTGTGACTCCTCTGGCTTTTGTGTTCTCTCTACTGTGGCAAATTTGAAACAAAAAGAGCATGCAACAAGACACTGGTCTGCATCAGGCGCTATTAAACATTAGAGCAAAGGACACTCTGGGAAGAGTTTCTCAGACAAGATGCAATTAAAGAAACCTGAATGGCAGCCCTGAGCGGCCATAAAACAGCCAGGGAAAGTTAGAAAAAACTCTCACAGCCAGAACTGAAAAAAAAAAAAACACTGAAATGAAGTTAGAACACAAAAAAGGTAATAATTCATATCTTTTCCTAATTTTAACATGTATTTTTCCTTTAATTAAGCTATCCCCAGTACTGACTCTTTTTTTTTCAAGCTGAAATCTCCTCTATAGTGTTGTATGGGCCTTTTCATTCTGTGTTAAGTTTCAGTGCTTAATTTATAACCATTTGCAAACTGAGAAACATGTTTTGCTGATATCCCCTTCCCCACTCTTCCAGAGGTGCCATTTCATTTGTTTGCTAACCATGCTGGTTGATCTTACTTGCTCCCCTCATAGTAAGAATGTGAAACTAAACGTGTGTTATTTTAAATTATTGATAAAGTGACATATCCAGTTTGCATCTCTTGGGGATGAAGCTGTAACCCTTTACCTGTGTGGAGTAATTCACTTGACACCAGTTCGTAAGACCTCAGATGTAAGATAAATCATGCATGTAAGCAGGGGAGTAGCAGGAATTTTAAACTTGTACTCAAGACAAGAGATGATGAAACTATTGACTATGGGGAAAGACTTAGAGAGTTAAATATGTGCTATCTATAGGAAAGGAGGGAAAGGTGAGACATGATAGAAGCATTCAAAGACCTCAAAGGTATCTATAAGGTACAGGAAGGTTCAATTCTGCTGAGAAAGAGATGTTCAAGGACAAGGAGGCATGATATGTAGCTAGAAGGGGAAGACTTAGAGGAGATACAAGGAAATACATCTTTACAGATAGCGTGGTGGACACCTGGAACAGCCTGCTAGCAGAAGTAATGGGTACAAAAATGGTAACAGGTTTCAAACATGCATGGGATACACATAAGGGAACCTAAGTAACAGGCCTGGAGTGCAGGGGGTGAGGAGGGGTTAAGGCTGGAGATCAGTTATGGTCAATGGTGGCACAGTAGGTAGGGACCTTAAGGCAGACTAGGTGGGCCAGGAGGTCCTTTCCTGCCAACAGATTCTATGTTTCTACGTTAGTAAATAGCTGGTACATGAACTTTATTCATTCATGTTGAGATCAATTTTAAGACTTTAAATATAAAGCCTATGGTACCAGTAACACAATGCCATAAACAAGTACTGCTCAAATATTTAAAATCCATGGAATTGTCAATTTAAATCAAAAATTTGTATCTCTATAGCAGTCAGGACCATAAAGAAAAAGAGAAGCACAGAAGAAGAAGTGTGCATAAAATAAATCAAAGCGGGGGGCGGCGGTATAATATGTATAAAGCAAGTGAGCAGCATTGAAATGCATTTTCATTATACTTAAGAAAGGATGAAAGCTCAAGTAAAATATAGGTCCTAAATATAGAAAACCGTTGAAAAGGATAAAGGGGAAGGGAAAGGGTCCTAGATGCAGTAGAAATGAACAGAACAACAACAAAAAATCAAAGAAACAAATTGGCATAAAATGTAAAGCAACAAAACAGTAAATATTTGGCAGATGATAAAGGGCAACATATTATCATTTGCAATAGTTTACCTTAAAAGGATCAAGGACTATAACAACAAATGATGACAAGCAAGATTGCTAAATGAGGATGTGAAGAAAGTTACTCAACAACAACAAAAGCGTAACATCTGAAAACAAAAGCCATGCCATAACCACATGGTCATAATATTATACATTTTTAAAAGAAACAAAAACACAAAAGTGAGCATTTAAAAAATAAAATGGAACTCAAATGCAGGCAAAAGCAACAGCAAGCAATTGTGCAGTTACATCAATACCCTAAACAAAAATAAATATATAAGTGTATTAATATTAAAGGGGAAAGAGTAAAAAATCCAGTGGAGATAGCAAATCAATGTAATGAATATTTGTGTTCCTTATTCAAACTCAATCACAACTCAGTCCCCTGCCCCTGTACATTACCAGGAATTGCAACATAATTAATATAAATGCAAACAACATACTACAAAAAATTCAGAATAAGAAATTCAGATTGCAAAGTTTCCACTAAAATGCTGAAATTAAATATTGGGATAACCCATAACCAGGCACCCCCTCAAAATCTATGTTTTTTTAATTAATAAATACAGGTTCTGGGTAAAATTCTAGAATCACTGCTTAAAGATTTAAGTTAGCCACCTGTCTAACAGTGATCTCAGTGCAGAAAGCAGCAGTGATTCACAAAGGGACAATCATGTACCCTAAATGTAATCTGTCTCTATGAAAACATGATCCAATTCCTGGACAACAGTACCTCATAGACATAATTTCTGTTATATCTTTGCAAAACATCTGCCACTGTACCACATTTATTGGTCATTAAAAAATGTCTTCACTAGTTATTCATCCCTGTATTATAAACATTAGAACCCAAACCAGCCCAACCATATGAAGATTCATCACTGTAAACCTTGTGTATTATGCACACTGTAATACTTTACACTTGTAAGGTAAGTTAGTGCATCTGGACTTATCTGCTGCATATGCATCTCAGTTGCTATGGGGTCCTGATCAAGTTCACTCTTCCTCAAGCCAAGTTAGCTACAGTATGTCTTACAATGCCTGGTAGGTGACATCGCTTTAGCTTATGCATTACTGTGGCAAACTGCTGTTTTCAAAAAGAAGTTAAAATTTTAAAAAGACAGTGATGTGGACTGAGAAGCAGCTTGTGCAGGTGAATCATCATGCTAGCCAAGATATTTCCAGGTTGCATTCAATAAGCCTAACCAGTGGGAGCAGAAGGGGAGAGGGATGCAAATCTAAAATAGAATTGTTTCACCCATTTGTGACTTAAAGTTACATTATGAAACTGCAGCCTCCAGAACTGGACACCATATTCCAAAAGAGGCTTTACCAGTGATCTGCACAGGGGCATCACCACCTTCTTCCTTTTGCTGGTAATACCTCTCCCAATGCACCCCAGCATCCCACTGGCTCACCCCACAGCCTTGATACATTGTTTAGCCAGCTTTAGGCCATCCAGTATGATTACCCCAAAGTGACTTTCCTATTTGGTGGCCATAAGTCCCCCCCCCCCCCGTAATCCTCCTCTGGATTCCTGCAACCCAAATGCATGATTTTGCACTTTTTTGTATCCTGTCTCAGCTGTGACACTTTGAACCATTCCTCTATTTTCCTAGGTCCCACCTCATTTTTTTTCCACCCTTCCCGAAGTGTCTACCCTGTTGCAGATCTATGTGTCATTCGCAAACAGGCATACTTTCCTCCCGAGCCCCTCTGCAATTTCATTTGTGAAGACATAAAATAGGACTGGGCCCAGGACTGATCTCTGTGGCACCTTGCTGGTCACTCTCCTTTCCTTAGATTGAGCACCATTTACCATGACTCTCCATCTATCATTTAACCAGTTCCTAACCCAGTTTACCACCTTGTGGCCCACTTCCAGGCTGCTCAGCTTGTTCACAAGTTATATGTGTAATGGTATCATAGGCCTTCCTAAATGCAATTCATGTTTATGTTTAAGCCCATGAAACACCCTTATCAAGTTAACGCATTTGCAGTCATAGTGGCACTGCCAGAACTTGTTTATTAATGTTTCTAGCATTTTATAAGGGATTGAAGTGAGACTAACTGGTCTATAATTGGCAACATTTGTTTTACATCCACTTTTAAAAATAGGTATTACTCTTGATTTTCTCCAGTCCTTGGGTATTGAACCAGAATTTAATGACTTCTCATATAATATTTTTAGGGGCTGCCAAATATGGGATATCATTAATTTTAACATAGACGGAGTTATGTTATCTGGGCCAGTTGTGCTATGGTACTTTAAACTGTTAATTTCTTGTTCAGTTTCTTCTTTTGTGATGATACGAGTCCCACATTGACTATCATTTGTTGGTCTTGAAATGTTGGATGCTTGTTCAGAATAAACTGAACAGAAATATTCATTGAATATATTTGCAAGACAGACCGGGCCTGTTATACATTCCCTATCCTTAATGATGTTGCTTAATTCTTCATTTCCTTTTTTTAAGGAGTTTATATAACTGAAAAAAAATGTTTATAGTTTGATTTGAATGCAGTGTTCTCTAAATGCAACTCAAAATTTTGGTTTGCTTTGTTAATTTTATTTTTGTACTTTCACTGTATTGTTTTAAACTTCTACCAGTTCGCCTTGGTCTTGTTATTGATATATACACTGTATGCTTTATTTTTCTTTTTTGTGACTTTTAAGATGCTTTTGTTTAACCACTTTGGTTTATGACCTTTGATACTATATTTTTGTATATGTTTCAGTTGTTTTTCCATAATTTTGTGTATTGCAGTTTTAGCGAACTCCCATATTTTATCTATCGATTCCCAATCCAATTCTTTGTTCCAGTCAATGCTTCTCAAGCCCCTGTTGATACCTTCCTTATTTGCAGTTTTGTAGAGAAAAAACTCTGTACAACCCTTTTTAGTTAGGGTGTTATTTTCTAGAGTGTAAAATATTGTAGAGTTATCATTAATTCCTGCTGAGGGCTTGGTGATACACTTAGTAATAATGGAATCTTCAGATGTAATGACCAGGCCTAAGGTATTATTTAATCTTGCAGGATCTGTTACATTTTGGGTTGGACTGTTTTCCATGCTAAATTCAAGGAATTCTGTACTTTGTTTATTGGCGTTTTTTTTTTTTACCCAGTCAATATCAGGATAATTGAAGTCTCCTACTAATATGACTGTATCCAGATGTAATGTGGTAATGAGTTCTTCCATAATCAAGTTGTTCACTGCTTCAGTCATGTTTGGAGATCTGTAGTATAAGCCCAAAATATATTTATTCTGCATTTTGTTTAAGATTTGGATCCATACCATTTCAGTGTCACTGTTGGTACTTTCAATATTTTCATTGATGTCTATGTACCTTAGTTTGGTAGTTCGTATGTATGTAGTATGTTTGTGTTTGTATCAGTATACAGTTATTTCTATATTCTGCTCAGGGATATTATAATATTCCAACTGTGACTGGTCCCATATTACTTGCTGTAGGTTGTGAACATTTTTATGGCCCATCGTACATATACTATCCTTAACTCTTGCCACATTCATTACACAGATGTTTTCACAATCAGCATTCAGCTATTAACACATTCTCTTTAATTCTCTTCAGAGGCATTAGCGAATTCTGCCTGTGAATGATCCCATATTACTGGCATGTAGGTTTTGAGCATTTGAGGGCCCATTATTTATGCATTCTGTACTTCACTATTACCATTTGCATACACATATGTTTTCCCAAGATGGACTTCAGTGCCAGTTTAAGAATTGGGGTAGGATTCACAAAGCTTTCTAAAGGTGTAAAACCTTCCCTAAGTCCCCAAAACATCCGTAGCTACAGAAAAAAAGGGGAAATTGCTCTGAGTGCTATTCACAAAAACCTCCACAGCTGTGGAAAAAATACACTACGGACTGTAGAAAAAAGTGCAGCTGAGGAAGTTCCTGAGGAAAAAAGGTAATTGATAAACATGGCACAGTCCCGCAAAGGTTATTCTCAGCCAGGTTTTTTCCACAGTTGAGGAAAAAATGTTACACACATTAGAGTAAGGCATGACACTCCCTCAGCAAACTGCAGTAGTGCCCCAACAATTGAAGTATAATTAAAGTGGAGGTCAGGCACAGGTAATAGCATCCCAGTGGGTATATCAGTGGCTGAAGTTACAGCAACATTAGCACACATTGCCATTGAATGGCAACAAACAATAACCACCAGACCCAGTGCAGCCCATGAAGGAGTCCCACAGGCAGTAGAGCCTGAACAGTCTGCAGTGAGTGTTACTCCTGCAGACAACAGGAACACTCCAGGGAGGGATGACCAGAAGTGACAGACAGCCACTGTGGTGCCATGGTATTGCTGGAACTTGTGGTGCTGCAGTGGTCCCAGTTGAGGGACTGGTTGCTGGTCTTTCTGTGGGTGCTTTCAGCTTCATGCTATGGCAGAACTGTTAAAGGCTGCTGCTCCAGCTAATTAGGTTCACTGTTGCTGTGCCTCCTAAGCCATTTCTGGAGCTGCAGATCTGCAGTTGCAGTGTTCAGCACTTGCTCAATTTCCACAGCTGCTGAACTTCTGCAACTGCAGGGATTTTATGGAATTCTGCACCTGCGCAAGTTTTCTTTCAGAATATCATGCAACTGCGTTTCCACAGTGCTGCAGGCTTTTTTCCTGCAGCTGCAGGATTTTTGGCCTTCTTTGTGAATCCTGCCCCGGGTCTTCCTCTCTGACCTGCTTTTTATCTTGTTATTTTATCATAATAACATTGAACACACTATGATGAATTTTGTATGATTTGAATTTCAAAGTTCATCTGGTCAATAATGCTGTTAGTTGGGTTCTGCATAACACTGAGATGTCAGCAATTCTGACACAAGAGATATGAATTCCTACCATTTTGTTTAAACAGAACATGTGGAGTTAGGGAGTTTTGTGCCCTAATGTAGAATTTCCTAATGTTTTAAGGGATGTGCATTACTATATCATTACCTTGCCATAGTTTTCTTTAATTTAACTGTAATCCCAAAAGTCATCACTTATTGGAGTTTATCTGTGACCCTAAGATTATCTTAATATATATATTTTTTTAAGAATTATGCAATACATGTAGATATAGGCATGTCCCTCAAGGTGCAGGGTGAGGGGAATGACATTGATGACAGCCCCATATTCTTGGGGCATATGCCATAGACCAACTACTGTGACTGTGCCAGTTGAGTAGGTGGCTGTGCCAGTCCAGTATGTTAGTGGTCACCCAGCCTACATACAGTTCAACCACTAACATATGGACAGGTTATGTGCATTAGTATATGATGCACTGCTGAGATGTCAGCAATTCTGACACAAGAGATATGAATTCCTAAGATTTTGTTTAAACAGAACATGTGGAGTTAGGGAGTTTTGTGCCCTAATGTAGAATTTCCTAATGTTTTAAGGGATGTGCATTTCTATATCATTATCTTGCCATAGTTTTCTTTAATTTAACTGTACTCCAGAAAGTCATCACTTATTGGAGTTTATCTGTGACCCTAACATTACTTTACTATATATATATATTTTTTTTAAGAATTATGCAATACATATAGATATAGGCATGGCCCTCAAGGTGCAGGGTGAGGGGAATGACATTGGTGACAGCCCCATATTCTTGGAGCATATGCCATAGACCAACCACTGTGACTGTGCCAGTTGAGTATGTTGCTGTGCCAGTCCAGTATGTTAGTGGTCACCCAGCCTACATGCAGTACAACCACTAACATATGGACAGGTTATGTGCATTAGTATATGATGCACTGCTGTCACATGGGAGAATCTGCCCCCTGCAAACAGTAACACCTGTTTATGTATTGTGAAAGTACTGGGAGCCCAGTGTGCCCTCCAAATAGCACCATACAACACTCCCAAATTGGAAGGAACAGTATATATACAGCAGAGCCAGCCAGGATGCAAAACAGTACCTTGCAATAAATGACATGTCACAAAATACTGCATGACAAAAGAGCATAAGTCTATTAAATTACATTGTTTCTCACATCATACTGGAGCATTTTGCAGTAATACTGCAAGGTACTGCATTGGATACAGGCTGGCACCATTGTTCTTACTGCCATGGCCAGCAAGCAATCAACATGGTATAGTGCAAGGGGGTGAGGAAAAATTATAGCAGTAGCACCATGTACCTTGTGCCATAGGCCAACCCCTATGCTATCACAGTCCAACATGCTAATGGCCAGATATCCTATGTGCTACCATAACTATAACTGAAGTTATACCACTGTCATAGGAGACAATGCCTCTCCTGCAGAGAGCAAACACCACTTAAGAATGACAGTTTTAGTGAGTGGCTGTAAAATGACTTCTGTGTTCCCCAGTACTGCACAACTCACTACTGTGCCTGCATATAGGTTTCCTTTTCTATCAACCCAGAGGGGGAGAAGGAACCTGCCTGCTGATCTCATTTACTTGGGTCATGGTGATCCAAAAATAGATAATGCAAAGCATCATGGAAAGGATATGCACAGTAATTTGTAAATCTTTTCTATGATACATTTCATTAGTGATGTACATGAAATTTGGTATACTACAGCATGTGAGTCATTATATGCAATCTCTTTAGGGATATCCTTGAGCAGGCAGGGTTAGGTAGAGGCATAAACCAAAGAACTCTGCAATTCACTGGCCGATGTTCCTGCTTCCTTCCTGTAGACCTTATCTGGGTACACAAGATGTCTGTTGGCTATGCCAAGCAGCCTTTTAAAGAAGCCCCTTTGTATGTGTTAAAAATAATGGGACTGAAGATTTTGAGATTTCAAATTTACTAGCAACACTCCAAAACACTATCTGAATATCTTGCTAGCAGTGTAAAAAGTTATTGATTATAATACAAGACACACACAATAATTTATATTTGGTAAGTACAGTATGCATCTATCAGGTTAGTCTTACTAACAGCATTGTCAAAGAAAAGTTAAAATAAAACATGTACAATGCAAAACACCAAGTCAAAGTTCAAAAGCAATGACTTATATGGATAACAGGCTGCACTGCAGCGTTCATTTTTTTGTTCAATGAACATCTTTCCTGTTTTCCCTTGAATTCATTGTAAATTAAGGCCTTTCTTTCTTTCTTTCTTTCTTTCTTTCTTCCCATCCATTTTCAGACACTAGAATAGAAGAGAAGCTTATTTTATAAAGCACCTTTCATACACATGTAGCTCAAATAATTTTATAGATCAATGAGTTATGCTCTCAATCACTGTAGTCTATGATGGATCTCAAAAGATAAGCAGTACGTATATCCTGCACTTCCAATACATAATCTTGTGGGGGATAGAAAAGATCACTTTATGATGTACTGTAATGTGGCACACCTATCAGTTCAATCAATGTTTTCTATCTAGATGGTTTGCAAACTTCTTGATAGACTGCACCATTATACAGACTCTGTCTTTATACCCAAATGTATTAATAATAGTCTATTTCAAGCTCCTTGAGCTCCTTGTATTTTTAAGATGCAGGTGGAAAATTATTTTCCTCATGACTATAATGACTCTTTGGGGTTATCAAACTGGGAAATTTGTTGTCAACCATTTTCCCATAAATGCAATGGCATTTTGATTTTCATTTCCTTCTGGTAAACCAATAACCTCGGGTCATGTATTGTCTTTCATTATTGATGTAATCTGATGGCTTGAGTTTGCTTTTCATCCTTTGATTTTTCTTTGTTAATTAAAGCTGTTGCAATGTTGCCCTCTGGATTAAGATAATTGTCTGTATTCTATTTTGTTTAATTTCAGGTCTTCTTAAATATTAATATATCAGGGAGCAGATTAACATGCCAGTGGTATTCACTGCTAAGTGTAATTACAATAACTCAATAACCGCTTAAATCAGACAGGAAATTATTTTTGATGTGCCATTGCTTGTAATATTCCTTATTTAAGAAATTATATTCATATCCTCAAAAGATCCATATTTAACTGTTCTGAATACAAGTTAGACCTGTAAACTGTGTTTTGTAATGTTTTCTCTATATGTATAGTTCCTTTCATTGGACCAGGAATTTAGAGATTTGGCTATGTCACTGCTTGGATTCAGAACTCCAAGTACTGTTCCGATAGGCTCATCAGCTCATGTGTGTAATGTGAACTCATGCAAACAATACAGGTATAGAACATACAGGAATATGCACTCAGATGATACTGATGTTTTGGCATCTAAACATACCTTCCTTAGAGCTCAAATACCCTAACATCACATTTCTTTAATTTTTGCTAATTTAATAGACCCTAACTTGTTGATTGAAGTAGTTTTTACCTATGTATATTAATTGTAAAAAAAAAAAATCTATGTTAATGCAGACATTAGGGTTGAAGAGTGTAAAGCACACAAAGTAGAGCAATGAAAAACATTAGGGTTTTAGGTCTTCTGAGTATTGGCAAATCAATGGTGGGGTCTTCCTTGGGGTTGTCAACCCTAATGGCCACCACCCCAGCCCATAGCCTTCTGTCTGAAGCACAGGGTACAGCGCCAAGCCAGTGCCTCATAATGATACACTTTTCAAAGGTAAAGAAGTCTGTATCAGCACATGGCTTTCATCATTTTAACATCTGACCTTGTTTGCTCTGGGGAGGGGGTGAGCATTAGGGTTGACAACTCCAAACAAGACCCCACCACTGATTCACCAATACTCTGGAGACCCAAGACCCTAAGGTTTTTCATTTCCCTATTTTGCATCCTTTGTGTTCTTCAGCTCTAATGTTTGAATTAACGTAGTTTTTTTTTTTTATTAAATTCCCTTCTTTTTCTGATAGTGGAATTGTATCCTCATTTGCGCAGGTCCCTTTGGGACCTTCACAAAATGAACTAAATAGAATACTAGAGACAATCCTGACCCAATGCATGGGCCCATCAAGCCTCCACATTCATGTCAACGGCTTGTGAGGGAAGGCCCCTCCACCGGCCCACCACAATGTGTGGGATGAGTGCCAGAACACTGCTCTGTCCCTCCCTAGGCTGGGGCCTTGCTGCATGCGAAAGCACTCCCCCTCCCAGCCTTGGCTGATTAAGTTGGCTCACCAAGCTTGCACATAAACTCAGGTCACTGGCATGGGAAGGCAACATGGTTTCCACTGGGCCAATGGACATCTCTGCAAACAATGTTACTTCATACTTTTTTTGTGACATTTTGACCTCAAAATTTCAACAGAGCCATTTTATGACCCCTACTTATGAACATGACAGGTGTAATTTAATGAAATACTGGACAAAATGTAATTTTGTACCAGAAGTGCAAACTCACGTGTTGGCCAGGATTTGAAAAACAACAGCTGTTACATTCATAAGGTGGTGTGAAAAAAAATGGCTATGTTGAAATTTGGGGCTTTAAATATTGAAAATTACCAAAGCTATGGGTGTGCATAGAAAAATCATAGTTTTTTTTAAATATTTTGACCCAAAATTTTTAATTTGTCTTCTTATGATCCCCAACTCTTGAATCCAGTAGGTGAAAATGTCCAAATCCCTGTTGAAACTTCATTTTGTGCCACAGGTATGAAAACATGTTTCATCCAGGATGTGAAAAACAACATCTGGAATGTCTATGTAGTGGCGTGAAAAAATAGCTATGTTGAAAATTTGGGGACAAAAATAAAATTAACAGTTATGAGTGAGTATAGAAAAGTGTCAGTGTATGCTCATAACTTGATCATGCTTTAATATTTTTTGCCCAAATTTTTAAAATGGCTTTTTTTGGGATTGATAACAATGGCAGTGAAATTATGTAACTCCAGACCAAAAGGCGATTTCATGCAGTGACTGTGAAATCACCTTTTGAGACAGATTTACATAATTTCACTGCCATTTTTCAGGAAGTGGGGACCCAAAAAGTCCATTTTGAAAATCTGGGCAAAAAATTTAAAAGAAATGACCACACTATGAAGAAAAGTTCAAAGTACATTGAAATGCATTATACAACACTTACCTCTTTTCCCCAGTTCCTAGTCTGGTGTTGAAGAGTGAAGACGTGTCTCCAGTCCAGAGAGGATTACAATGTTGGACCTTGGTTGGGTAAGTATAGAGTAAGGAGATGTGGGGTAGTGGATGCTGAGTGGTGTGTGTGGGGGGGTCAAGGATCACAAAAGATGTTGATGGATTGTTTTCTCTTTTACTGGGATTAGCTGATTAAGACAGGCAGAACGTGGGGGAAAGAGAGATGTAAGGGATGGCAGGGACTCCATGTGGCCCACACAACAGTTGCTCCTGACCCAAGGATAGGCAGTGGGGTAGGGAGAAGAGAAGAGCTGCTTACAGCAGCACACATGACAGTTGCTCCTGACCGCAGGGCAGGTAGTGGTGTTGGGAGAAGAGAAGAGCCGAGAAAGATGGGACACCAGACAGTTGCTCCCAACTCCAGGGCAGGCACCAGGGTCATCAGAAGACCCACTCATGGTGGCACATGCAACAGTTAATTCTGGACAGGCAGCAGGAGAAGAGAAGAGCCACTGACTGCAGCACTCTCCACAGTTGCTCCCAAACCCAAGGCAGGCAGCGGGAATGGGAGAACAGCACCAATGGCAGCACAAGCCACAGCTGCTGCCGACTCCAGAGCAGGCAGCAGTCACATGGATCAGACCAGCTAGTTACTGTTAGGGGGCGCAGAGCATGAGAGAGGACTCAAAAGCCTGATGATGACATCTGTTAGCTGACTAATGGGTGTAAAACCAGTGAGATATGTGTTGGTACATCCTTTGAACTGCACAGAGTTTATGCCCGTCAGCCATCTCAATACTGTCATCATCAGCCTTCTCAGCACTGGCTTTTAAGTAGCAAGCCTCCTGCATTTTTGCATCCATTGGCTTATGCAGCATGCACCTCCAAGTTCCCAAACACTGCCTGAGCAGCAACTATTTGTTTGTTTGTGCATGTGTGCAAGCAAACATAAAAATACATCATTCTCCCTTTATTGAGCACTTTTCTGTAATGCCCCTCAGCTTCACTGTCCCACTACATTATGCGGTATAATCCAAATTACTTTATAAAATCAGTTACCCTCCTGACTCCTCCAAGTGCTGTTTACACGCACTAACAGATGCTCCAATAACACTGCCAGACATACAACAGTATGACCAACACACTTACTACTCACAGAAACATAACAGCAACAGACAGCAATCAAAATTACATTAAGCAGCTGAAAAATAGCACTGCTGCTGCTCAAGTTACCTCCAACAGGGCAAAGACAGTGGGAGGCAAACACCAGTGTCAAAAAGAATTTATGCTCCAAACCCTCTAATAACTTTTTATGTCCCACTATCTACTCTCCACATACCAGGGGCAAACACAGTTGTTGGAAATGAGAGGGACAAACCATCATCATAAATCACAACTGTATCCATGGACCATCACTGTGAAAAGCAATATTAAAGTGATCCAGGGAAATATAGTCAGCCTTTGTAACAACACACACAGTGCTTCAAAACATCACTTTAAAAAATGTCTGAACCTACAAAAAAAATAAATAATTGGAACTAATCACAACGCAAACTGTGCCACCTGGTGGACAGACAAGAGAGCATGACTGATTTCACTAATGAAGTACATTTTCTAATAAAATCGCTTAAACATCTTATTGTAAAGACACATATATGTCATTATTTACTTTTTTAATGACAAAACATTAATGAGCCATTTTTTAAGTGCATCAAACCTCTCTATGGTGTATATTAAAGAATTTTGATATATTTTTAAAGGGGCACAAGGACACCTGGCTTTCAGCATCAGGCCTCACACCCCAAGGGTTTGCATCAAAATCACTTAATGTACATCCTGTCATGGCATATTGCTTACTTATAAAATGGCAAGAAGAAATACAGGAATGGAGGAGAAGGAGGAAGAGAAGGAGAAGAAGAACAAGAACAAGAAGAGAAATTTATATAGTGTTTTCTGTACACACTCTATTCCAAAGTGCTTTACAATGTTCCAATATTCCAGAAAATAGCTTACAAAATACTGTATTTATTTTAGGGAATATTGGTATGGAGTGGAACTTGTGGTGGGAAAGTACCTTAATGGTTTACATGACAAACAAAATGTCAGTTTGTACTGTAGCAAAAAGAAGGGTCTCTACAATGCCTGCTAGAAAGAGTGGCAATTGAATTTCAGATAGTCTATAATACTGAATACAAACATTTACCAAGAAATAAGTTCAGTGAATTGTGGAATAGGGTGTCTTGGATGAAATAAGGTATAGGATCAGATTTGTAGTGGATGCTGATGATGGGATACTCGTTCTATGTTCTTTTTCTTTGGTTTAATTGAACATTAGATTTTGTTTTGTCACTGGTTGTGGGTATTTTAGCTATGTTCATGCAATGGCTTTTTGGTAAATATTACTGTACAGTATGTATTTATGTTTGTTTCATATTATTTTCAATAAAATGTCCCCTACTCATGAAAAACTTGTCATGGGTTGTTTTACTTCCTCTTACACATTGTTTGAGATATGTCATCTGGCAGTGTATTAAATATAGAATAATGCATGGAGAAATGTGTGTAACAAGGATTTTATGCACACACGAGGTGTGCGATGACCCATAAACCCCCAAGAGTGATGCCCGCGAGGTTTATCAAGACACTGCACACTGAGGGTGTGCATAAAATCTGAGTTACCACACTTCCCCATATTTTATTTTTTAAAATTTACTGTTTCCTTTTTTTATTTATGTTACATTTCTTAGTCTGTGGAACAATAAACTGAAACAGTAATTTGAAACAGTAAAGAATTTATATTGTGGTAAATGTGAAACATTAACTGTTTAACTACTGAAAGATGTTTAATTCTATAATTTTAACATTTTCAACATTTTTAACAGTTCCCCACTGTTCCGCCCCACACCCTCCCACCTTCAAAAAAAACCTGATGTCAAGGCAATGTGAGAACTACTGGAAATTTCTTTCTCAACATAAAAAGAAGCACATTTTATAACAGGAATGAACATGTTATTGAAGAAAAACTGTTGTTATGCAGTGAAGGAATCAATCTGTTTTGTCTGCATTTTTTTTTCACCTCTCATGTTTGACATTGGACCAGATGTGGAACCTAAGAGAGGGAGAGAAAAGTGATGTTTTAGCTGCATGGAAAGTAAACAGTTTATTGGCATATTAGGTATGTGTTTTACTGTTCATCTTGCCTTTCAGCTAGTCTGAGTCAGTGTCATACAGGACCCTGGGTCTTTTTCTTCATTCAGTGTTAGACTTCTGCACTGGATGATTGAGATATTTACAGAGACTCCCTGGTACAAGTTGCAGTTTGGTCCAAAGAGTGTCTGAATCCGCTGTGTAAACTCTGATGCTGTGGTTGCTGAGGGACAGAAATGGTCATTGCAGTGGATGAACTTGGCTGATTTTCATTTTGATGCAGTGATTCCTGTGAGAAGGTGAGGATCCGTGAAATTTTGCATTGTTTTCTCTCCAACAAAACAGAGTAATTGTTTATACTCTGGCCTTGATATTCAACGGGGTTGAGCATGACGTAACAGGTGTATGTGTCGTAAATGCAGGGGGCATGCCCATGCATATGTGGCACATCCCGATATTCAGCCTGGGATGTGCGGCGCATATGTTGGCATAACCTTGTATTGTGCTGCACAGGGGGGCTCAAAGTTGTGCCAGAAAAAGCAGGGCACAAGTCCAGGCCACCCACAGGCAGGCAACTGTATTGCAGGGTGCAACACAGCAACCTCCAGACATGGTTGGCACCCACCCACCCACCCCTCAGAACACTGTCTACAAGCACTAAACCGGTCCTTGGTAGTCCAGTGGAACCCTCCCTCCTCCCGTTAGCCTAATTGTGACAACACAGTGTTAACTCCTGTCCTAGTAGTCTAAGCGGTGCCTTGTCATTAACCTGATGGTGGGCAAAGGTAACTGTACAATCCCTGGTGGACTAGTGGGTGCCCCCCTCCCTCCCATTCAACCAATCATGGGCAGCTGTATAAGTCGAAACCCTGGCAGTCTAATGGTATCCCCGCCCTCGTTCCACCCAATCACAGGCATCCATCAAAACTGAGATACCCGGTGGGCCAGTGAACCCTCTCCCCTACACCACAGAGGGACACCCTGCCACCTAAGCTCCTCCCTGTCATCGGGAGGCAGCTGACCACCTGCATACCAACCATCAGTCTAGATGTTAGTATGATCTGTAAGCTCCATTGGTCCACAGTGTGATGAATAGGCTTATTATTACAGCATTACTACAGGCATGGATCTGTGAATGGGTTCATCCACAGATCCATGCCTGTGTAGTACAGTATGGTGTGCAAGCCCGTTCATCCACACCATGGACCAATAGGCTTACAGATCATACTGAAAGCTGTCATTTGGTGGATGGCCGGGAGGTATGCAGGCAGAGTGCAGCCACCCGATGACGGGGAAGGGGAGCTGGGTGGCAGGGGTCCTCTGTGGGTGGAGAGGAGGGGGGTTCCACAGGCCCACCAGGGTGTCTCGGTTTTCAATGGGTGCCTGTGATCGGGCTGAATGGGAGACTGGGGAATACCACTAGACCACCAGGGTTTCTACATATACAGCTGCCCATGATTGGGTTAATGGAGGGAAGGGGTTCCACTGGAATACCAGGGCAGGTGTTAACACTGTGTTGCCGTGATTAGTTTAATGGGGAGGAGGGGGTTCCACGAGACTGCCCGAGGCCGGTGTGATGACGGTCGCACTGGCTGTGGGGCTGGGATGCCCGAGACCCCTTTGGTCCACACATCTGTTCAGTGGTGCCAGGTATATATCACCGGGCCGCCCTTTGATACACATGCAAATGAGGCCAAAATGACATGCTAATGGCCCCATTTGCAGTGCCACTGCACCATGTGCAGTGTGTGTGCGCCCTGCCTGCCATATTCAATGGTGCTGAGCCATGGTGCATCACCATTGAATACTGCCTGGTCTGGCCCCCGTGCAGCCCAGGTGTGCTGCGCCCAGGCTTGCGCCACTGTCTGGTGCAGTCTGAATATCCAGCCCTCTATGATTTTGTGGCCGGAGATTTGCTGTACTACTATTGCTGGAACATCAAAGTCAATTAGCCTTTGTATGCTCATTTTTCTTGTGCTGTGGTTCGTGATTCTCTTGCATTAAGGAAGACTGACACAGACTTGCATCTGTTTTATCATGTTTCTGAGCTTGTTGAGCCTAATTTTCATATTTCTATACTAAAGAGACTGATCTGGCACATGACTGTAATTTGGGGTGAGGTAGAAGTGGGATTCAAGATCCAACATTGCCTTTGGTCTATTTGCATTGTACTTTTCATAGGCAACCACTGGGTTTCTCTCAGGGACAGCTGTTGTTGCATAGATTTGGGGACTTATTGTGTGCACATCTCTAGGACTTACACCCAAAAAAGTTTTAGTTTGCAGTTTGTTATATTCTAAAAATCTGTGACCTTCCGTGCCGATTTCCATTTGTATGTCTCCCCATCTGAGGTCATACTGCTCTTGTGTTCTTAGAGCAAATTGTAGTCCAATGTGGAAAAAGAGAAAATGTAATCGGCCTGCAGGAGTGGTTAGTGAGCGTGTCCCTGAGGAATATAGCTTTTCTATGTCTTCCTCTGTTAAAGACTACACTTTTAGTGGTCTGTTTCCCATTCCAAGTTTTTTAAATACTTTTGTTTAGCCAGCAAAGTCTTTTTTGACTCAAGAAAATCTGTTTCTAGTCCATGGAAAACTGGTGTAGAGTAATTATATTTTGCAAAATAACAGTTAATGCTGGCACAGATGCCTCTGATGGTACATGGTTCACAACAGTGGTGATAATATGATGTCAGAAGTGCTGCTTAGTTTTTATTTTTTGTGTGAAGGATTTGTCACATTCACACTGGACAATTTCAGTGAGGCAGCACAGCCGAGCTGACAACGCAAGCAAAGAGTGAGAGGAAGCAGTACTTCTGGCATGGGAGGTATTTTTAGAATTTTGCTAAAAGGTGCTTTATCAGACTTTATTATACACAAGTTATTATTCACACATGTGTATAGCAGAGTTTGAGAGGTTCTGCTGGTGAATCATAATAATCACTAACCAGTTAATAACTGTTCATGCATGGTTAGATATCCAGTCTCTGTTTATGCATAAAAAATATTTTTTACACAAATCCATTTCATAAGTGCAATAATAAATGTCAAGCCTCACAAAAACCTATGACATACATCACAAATGTTTTAATGCAGAACCTGTCATATATTATTTATTATGCATATTAACTGCAGAAAAAACTATGCTAATGCATCTATTAGGGTTGAAACACAAACTGTACAAAGTTGGGAAATAAAAAAAAAAATCAGGGTTCAAAGTCTCTGGAATCTTGACAAATTAGTGGTGTGGTGTTCCTTCGAGTTTGAACAATTATGTGACACAAGTTTAGCAGTACCCTAACATCAGAACTGTCTAGGCAAGCGTTGCTGTGTCATTTATGCTGCGTGATGAACCTGTGACAATATTAGGGTAATGCCAATACTGTGTTGCATGGTAGTAAAAACCTCAAGAAACACCATACCACTGATTTGCCAAGGTTTCAGCAGCATGCCTTTCTGGCTAAGTCCAGAACCTGTAGCTTGCTTCACGCATGCCCTAGGCAAAGCATCACTCTTGTTGGGCAGGCATGTAGCTTGCCAATTGGGTGTGCATGAGGACACGTCCTAAGTACCCTGTCCCTCAAATTTGGTGGAAAAAAATCAAAAAATTATAAAGTTATACAGTAGAAAAAAAGCACTCATAAAAAACTGTCAAGAAAAAAAAACAAAAAAAAAACACTACACTAAGTCCCTGTGCATGCAAAGTACACATTTCATAGAAATTAGTGTTTTGGTGGTCATTTTTTCTAACGCCATAACTTTTTTATTTATTTTTTTTGTCTGAATTTGAAGGTTGGGGTTCTTATCACACCCCCTGATGGTGTTTTTCCAAATTGTTTCTAAGTTTGTTTTGGACACCTTTTTTTCTCCTAAAAACCTCAGTCCAGGTTGCACCTCTATAACTTTGCCCCTCCAAACTGACTGTCACAACATTTTTAGGATCTAGTGATCCTGGCACTGACTCCACCTCTACAAAATTTCAGGCAAATCAGTCAAACAGTGGCTGAGTTATTAAGGTGCAACAATCAGGGATTGACATTAGAATGTCTGTTCAACCCTACTATGCTGGTATATTAGGAGGGGTTATGGTGTGGGAGTTAGGTTTGACAACCCTACTAGCACATTTTCAGCATTAGTGGGATCTGGGTTAAAAACCCATAATAGCACATTTCCAAACTTTGTGGGGTTTGAGTTTTGTACAGTAGCAATCCTAATCTGCATTGACATACTATTGTTTTTGCATCACATTTCCTTAGTTTTTGAGAAAGTAGAGTGGTAACTTACTTTGTGCAAGACCCTTGAGGGCATGCACAAAGCCAGAGGTGACTCCTAACATACTTTGAGCAGGTGGGCCCTGAAAAAAAGATGATGGGCAGAGTACTATGGTTCCTACATATGAGTCCTAACTTTCTTTGTGTAGGGTCTGTAGGCCCTTCCCAAATGTAGACAAGATTAAAGCACTCCAGGTCACAAATGTAAGACAGACTCTGACTTTCTGCAAAGGGGGTGCACCCTGATGAAGGCCTAATTATTGGGTTGAAGAGCTGGGGATTTGAACCTCCAGCCAGGTGTCTGCTTTGATGCTCAGAATGTTTAAATAAAGGTTTGCTTTTTGCAGAAAGTCAGAGTATGTCTTTCATTTGTGACCTGGAGTGCTTTAATCGTATCTGCAGTTGTGATCTGAGAGATAACAATCCATACTTTTAGCATCCTGGAAACCTTCCTGAGACACACCTGCACCATTGTGTACTGGATAGGCCCTTCCCAAAGCATGAAACAAGACATAACTTTCTTATAATTTTGCTTACATTGAAGGTCAAAATGCACACAATGTGCTTTTTTTAATCTCTCATATTCTTTTTCTTTATTCAGCTTTTTGGTCACCAAGGACCTCCTTATGCCTGCTTCAGCCAATTGTCCTGGCACCTCAGCCCCAAACGCCACCCCACCCACTATCTCTCTGGTGTACATCCACATGGGAAAGCACCTGAGGGCACCAGTGCTGTCATTAAAGAGCTACAGACACCTCAAAGAAAACAAAAAACATAATAATTAGGCACACTTCTGCCTGCATTCCATTTATACTCAGTATATTTTTTCTCCCCATTATCTATAACTGAGGAAATTTGGATGAATATATGATCTTTATCCCTTGGAGTTCATCTGTCTCTTCAGCTTACTCCCTATTTCATGTCAAAATCCTGTGTTGTGACATCATAATCCATTGCCATGAGAGTAACTGTGACGTCAAAAGCAGTGCTTTATGATCTCAGGTAGGGAGAACATAACAGGAATGGATGAATGTTTCAGGAGCAAAGAGCCTATTTTCATGCAAATGGCCTCAGTAATAAATAATGGGGAGGAGCAATACAGGACTCATGTGAAATACAAGCTGAACTGTGTCTAAATATTATGTTTTGTTAAAGTTCTCCTGAAGGCGTCAGCTGCTCTTTAATGGTGACCAATGCTGATTTTTCAAGTTTTTATCCCTGACCTCCCACTTCTTGGATGCTCTGGTGTGGATGTTTCCTTAGTCACATGTAGCTAAGTACTGTGGGGGAGACAAGCTCTTCTGGCCCTCTGTAGGGATTGCTATGGCACTGGAACCAGTGCACGTCACTTCCCTGGCTGGAAGTGCTGCCCTTCCTGGCCCTCTGGCCACTGACTGACATCCTGGATCCACTTCTAAATCCAGGTAATCTGCACAGAAGCACAAAGCACTTCCGCTGAGCCATCAGACAGACCTATTGCTCATATTCTTGACAGTTTTCATGGTTCTCAACTTTAAACATTTTGGTTGTGTAGAAACTTTAAATAACTCCATAACTGAGGGTGTTCACTAGGGAAGAAAGGATGAACCAAATGTAAGACAGAGGGTGGTTTGCATGCCAGGGATGACAGTGGGGTAGGTGTGCCCAAGAATCAGGGAAATAATAATGGAGGTTGGAAGGAAACCACATGTAGTTATTCACATGGGTACCAATGAATAGCTGGGGAGGAGGTGGAGGTAGCTCAAAGCAGTTTCAGAGCGTTATAGAAGGTCTGTTGGGAGGAAGCAAGATTGCCAGCTTTCTCAGAAGTGATACCAGTACCAAGGGCCAGCACAGTCAGGAAGAAAAGGATAGAGAAGTTTAATGACTGACTGAGGAAATGGTGCAGGGAGGAAGAATTCACCTGTATTGGGAACTGAGGAGGGAGACACCTGGTCAGATAAAGCATTCTTTTAGCCAAATACACTACACCTCAGTAGGGAGGGCTTGAGGGTACTCCAGGACAAACAGGGAAGGTACATAACCAATAAACTAAATTTAAACTACTGGGGGGGATGGTGGGCCTATAGGTCTCAAGACTCCAAGAGGAGGAGGAGTTCAATGGACCTCCCCCCAATACCAGTAGAAGAGGACTGGAGGGTAGAGGTGGAGGGGGAGAGGGGCAATTAGCAATGGGGAGTGGGGGAGAGCACAGAGGTGAGAAATGAGAAAAAAAGAAGAGAGGGAAGGTGGTTCATATTCAAGGTGGAAAGTGGTGTATCTGAATGCACAGAGTCTTGGAAACAAAATGGATGACCTGCAGGTGCTACTAGCAGAATGAAAGGTAGATATAACAGCAGTAACTGAGACTTGGGACAAACCACACCATGACTGGAACCTCTCAGTCCCTGTATATAAACTATACAGGAGAGACAGGGCAGTGGGAGACTGGCAGTCTATATCAGGGAGTATATGACATGTATGAGGGAAGATTTGGAAGAGTGAAGGGCAGAAGCATTGTGGGTTCGGATATGGTCCAATAGAGGGATAAAGGTGTGGTTGGGGGTGGTTTACAGACCACTCAACCAGGAAGAGGAAAGGGAAAGTGAACTGGGCTGACAAATATTGGAAGTTGCAGGGAAAGGTTAAGTGGTATTAGTAGGGGCTTCAACCTGCTCAAAGTTTACTGGAGTGCATCATCCACAACATGTGCCAAGAGTCAGGTGATACTAGAAGGGTTGCAGAGAGGGTTTCTGAATCAGGGCATCACAGAACCCATCAGGAGGGGGCAATCCTTAAACTAGTGCTCATAAATGGGGAGCATATTCAAGAAACAATGGTGAAGGAGCCCCTGGGCAGAAGTGACCATCACACAGTGTGGTTCAAATTGGATATGGGCAGGGAAAACATCCCCACTGAGACCTAAGTCCTGGATTTTAGCAGGGCAGAGTGCATGAAGATGGGCGAGGTGCTAAGGAGGCACCTGGTGGGTATCAGGGCACATATGTGAGTTGACCATCATTAAGGATGGAATAATGGTTGCAACAGAGGAGTGCATTAGGCTCAAGGGGAAGAACTCAATGGCCAAAGCACCCAGCTAGTTCAGTTCTGAGGCCGCCCAGGCAGTAAGGGACAAGAGACTTGTCTATAGGAAATTCAGAAAGACCAAGACAGAGGTGGATAAGGAGAATTGCCTTAGGTTGGCTAGTGTAGCAAGTAAGGTAGTCCAGCAGGCTAAGGCACAGAATGAAATGCAGATAGCTGAGGGAATTAAGAAAGGGGAGAAGGCCTTTTTTCACTGTATCAGGGAGAAAAGGTACAAGAAGGACAGGACTGCTAGGCTTCAGATAGGGGATGAGTGGGTGGAGGAAAATGGGGAAAGCAGAGGCACTGAACAAATACATCTGTTATGTTTTCACTAGGGAGAAAGACAGACTGGTGCCTACGGGGGGGAGGAACAGGGGGAAGGGGGAGAATGGATGTGGTGGTACAGGAGGATAGATTGAGGGAGGGACTGTTAGCACTGATGGCGGACAAATCACCAGGCGTGGACAGCATGCACCCAAGGGTGCTGAAGGAAATGGTATGGGAGCTTGCAGGTTAACTGGTGGGCCTGTTCAATATTTCACTGGAGTTGAGCATGGTACCACAGGGCTGGAGAATGGCACATGTGGTGTACCTCTATAGCAGCAGTCCCAAGGATGACACAGGGAATTATAGACTGATCAGTCTGACCTCAATCATGTGCAAGCTCATAGAGACCACGCTTAAGGAAAGGTTGGCAGAGTATCTAGAGGAGTATGGTCTCAGGATGCAAGGCAGCATGGATTTTTGGAAGGGAGATCATGTCAAATGAATCTGACTGACTTCTCTGACCGGGTCATTAAGACAGTAGAAAGGGGCCAAGCTGTGGACATCCTTTATCTGGACTTCATCAATATCTTTGACTCTATACTTCACAAGAGGTTGATCAGAAAGTCAGTGGATCTCAGGGTTGGGGAGAAGATGACCAGAATAGTGGAAAACTGGCTGAGGGACAGGACCCAGAGTGTGGTGTTGGGATGGAGTTATCTAGAACCAGGGAGTAGTATTCCGCAGGGCTTGGTGCTTGAACCGTTGTTGCTCAATGTCTTCATCAGTGATACTGGGGATAGCATTAAAGGCAAAATGTACCTCTTCATGGGCGACACCAAACCCTGTGGGAGGGTGGACACAGCTAAATGGATACAGAACCTACAGGATGATCTGAAAAAGCTTGAGAGGTGGCCCAGAATTAAGCAGCTTGGATTCCATGCCAAGAAGTGCAAAGTTTTGCAGATTGGAACCAAGAATCCCAGGATGGAGTACTACCTGGAAGATGTCTGGGTATCTACAATGGAGGAGGAGAATCTGGGAGTGATGATTACTAGTGACCTAAAACAATCCATGCAGTGCATGAAAGTAGCAGCAAGGGCAGACAAGATGTTGGAATGCATAACCAGAGGAATCAGCAGTAGGAGAGAGGAGGTTATACTGCCCTTGTGCAGGTCACTGGTAAGGCCACATCTGGAGTATGGAGTACAGTACTGGTACCCACACCTTTAAAAGGACATTAACCTGTTGGTGACGGTCCAGAGGAGGGCAATGAAGATTATCGCAGGTCAGCAGGCTAAAGCATAAAAAAGAGAGGTTAGAGGCCCTGAACATGTACTCCCTAGAGGAGAGAAGGGAGAAAGTGGACATGACTGAGACCTTCAGGTACTTGAAGTGGATAAATAGGGTAGATATGGAGGCTCTTTTCAAGCTAAATGGCAATCAAAACATGAGGGGACACAGTCTTAATCTGGATGGGGTGAAGTTTAGGAGAAAGGTTAGGAAGCATGTCTTCACAGGCACGGTGGTGGACAGTTGGAATGTGTTGCCGGAAAAGGTGGTATCATTGAAGACAGTGGGGTAGCTTCAAGACAGGCTGAGATAGATGTAAGTGGAAAGTAAGGGTCATGGGAAGAACAGATGGAAAGGATGGGAGGATTGGAGAGCAGGGTCAGTAGCTTAAAGCCATGGATCTTACAATACAAGCTGACTAGATAGACCAAAATGGCCTTATTCTGCTGGCTTTCTTTGTATGTTCATAAAATGTTTCACAAGGGTAGTCTTAAAACTGTTCATGCAAACAAACAAATAAATAAACAAACAATTCTTCATGCAGCATGTAGACTTTCAAAATCTTTGTGAAGGATTTCATTACAAATGTATTGTGCTTAATTAAAAATAACTGATTGCCAATTAAATAAATAAAACACATTGTTTTTCTCATTATACCCCTCCATCAAAAACACTAAACTGCTACCCTTAACATTTAAGTACTCAATAAGTTATTACATTAACATTTTTTTGTTCACTTGGAACTTAAACACTAACTACAATCCTTTACAAAACAGAGATGAAACAACCCTCTCCAGCCAATGGAGAGAGGGCTTGTTTACTAGAATTCCAGACCACAGGGCCTACTTATTGGTAGAGCGTTTGACAGCTAGTGGGAAGAGTTTGGAATGCCAGCTAAGTGATTGCATGAGAAGGGTCCAGATGGCAGAGTGATAGGCGGGCACAGGTGTGCCTTCAGGGCCACCTTGACTCGGGTCTCTTGCCAGGCCACCTGAGGAGGCAATGACCCCTCACTTGCAGCAGCATTCTGTGGATCCAGGGTGTGAGAATGGCAGACCTCATAATCTAGTCATCTGGTAACCTCCAATGACAGACAGCACGGATGCAGTGATGACTTTGGGAAGTTGGAGTCTGAGAGCCATTTAGTGTAGATCACTATCAATTCCAGCGGGAGTGTAAGGGCTCACTGAGAGAAAATGAGTATCCTAAGGGGTTGCCCCTTATTTAAAGTCTCAGGTGGTCTTGGATACACAGATAATCCTACTGAAGTGGATGTTCTTTCTTTGGGGGGCAATTTCAGTCTTGTGTGTGCCTGAGAGATGCAGCGAACTGTGCTCAAGATGGTGAGAGATCTAGTGCCAAAGACAGAGCTGTTGAAATATGAATGATGAGGGCCTGCTATTTGTACAGGGAATCTCAAGTTGGTATGGATATCAGATATGTTGCCTCTGGCAGTTGGCCTGCCATCACTGCCAGAGAACAAGCTGAAGTACGCGATGCATTGCATGTGCCCAGCACACTATTCAGTGAGAGTAAAGACCTGGTTAACCTGAGATGCCCAGAACAAGGGTGGCTATTTGCCAGGAATGCCTGAGTGAAAGTCCCTACATCAGTGCTATCTCCTGCACACCAGCTGAACTAACGTTGCAGTGTTATTCCAGTGCTCTCCCCCCAGAAGCAGTTAGAAACTGAGGCACAACTGAGGTACAAATATTTAGATATTGATGCTTTCTCAGGAAACCATACAGTGCTCTAGTGCTCTGAGCACTGTTGGCCTGATTGTTTCTTGAGGAGGCCAGTGTCTAATCCCACCCTCCCACCTCAAGGCTCACTTCCCCTTTATGCCCGTTTACCTCCACATCACATCCTGTTACATCACAGAATATGAGTCATAGCACATCTGGTAACTAGGAAGAACATACAGGACAAGACTGATACAGCAGGTAGAAGATGATGTTAAAGAACACCAATAGATGCTATACAGTTATTGCATTCAAACCAAGCACAGATTCAAGCACACACTCAACTCATAAAAGGGACACCAGTCACAAAAAACATTTTACATGTTTAATAAACAGACAGAAAAAACAGTCCCGCCTGATGGGTTTCAGACAACGTGTCCTTTATCAAAGGACACGTTGTCTGAAAAGTATCAAGCGGGACTGTTTTTTCTGTCCATTAATTAAACATATGATTTTTTTTTTTTTTACTGGCATCCCTTTTATGAGGAAAGTGTGTGCTTGAAAGTCTGCTTGGTCTGGCGCCTATTTGATTTTTAAAGCACCACTATTTCCCAGTGCCACTTTTTCCTTGTAACAGTTATTGCATTGTATCTTAGTGGGTGAGGTTATCGCAAATGTTGAAATGTTTGGCACAGTGATTATTGCTTACAAATATGTCCTATACTGTTTTTTTTTAGCAGAGCATTTCTGGAAACCCCAGTATTGATATGTTTGACACAGCGATTACAGGTTAGGATTTGCTGTACTACTGAAATGTAACCAAGTTTTAAAGGGCAGATTGCTTTTGCTTGTGCTTAGGGGACAGATTGCACTTATTGGTGGGGCAAGCATTTTTGGTTGGCTAATTTTTACATGAGGGTAAGGTATCAGAGAGCTGGGGAACCATGGGCAAAACTGGAAAAGGTGGACGGGAGGGGTCACAGGGTGGTACAGGCATCCTTCTACTGAAAATGAGGGGGATGCTGGTGGACAAAAAGTGAGAAGGAAAGGATGGTAGGCTGCAACAACTATGGAGGGGCAATCTTTCTGAAAATTGCGTGGCTAGTGGGAGGGTGTTTGGTGCGGAAGCAAATAAGGCAGCCTACGAATGAGATCAGCTGTTTATAAATGGAGCTTAGGAGGGGAATGTGGGCTGCAATGTAGGACAACTCAGCAGCTGGGAAGAGAAAAAGGGTAACTGAGGGGGGAGGACAGATCAAAGAGAGAGGGAGGAGAGGGAAAAAGGTGGCAGATGGGGGAAGGAGACAGGGGTCCCATTTCAGAGGACAAATGAGGGTAGGAATGTGGAGGAATGGAGGACAGGAGGGAAGGAGGAATCTAACAGTCGCAGAGACAGCAGCAGTGGCATGGCAAGCAGAAGGAAGGAGCAAATAGGTGGTAGTGAAGAGACATCGAAAAATTGGTTTGCAGTACTGGCAGGATTGGGGGATGTGTTAGGGGGATTGTAGGGCAGAGGAGCTGATGACAGACCAGGTGAGAGGGGAATGGGGGGGCCAAAGGGTTGAAGGGATATGATATGGGGGATAGGTACAGTAAGGCAGGTTGTGGGGAAGGGGGGGAGTATGAGAAGAAAGGAGTAGAGATGCATCAGAAGGAGGAAGCAGGTGAATCCCAGTGGAGAGGGGAGGTAAAATCAGAGGAGAAAGGAGAGAAGGAGGGCAGAGCAGTGACAGGGGACATTACAACAAGAGTGGAAAGAGGAACAACTGCGATGGAGAAGGAGTGGAGAGGAACAGGTTGGGATAAACGAATGACAAGGTGAGTAGAACATGAAAACAGGGGTGGGATCCTAGTGCTTGAAGACTCAGTTCTGAAAAGGATCAGATGGGGAAGCAAGGGGGGAGAGGCATAGTTGTATGTGGGTGGAGGCCATGCCAGGCATGACAGTGGAAAGTGTGGGTCAATCTGCTCCGAAGTATGCTAGGAGGGGTAGGGAGAAACCTCACATAGTTCTGCATTTGGGAACAAATGACCAGGTGGGAAATACAGTAGATGTAGTCCAGAAAAGGTTTGAGGAGTTGGGGCTGATTTGTGAGGAGGCAGGAAGATCAGTAACTTTCTCAGAGGTGCTTCCAATACCCAGTACGAGCATGGCAAGGAAGCTCAGGACAGAGGGATTTAACACATGGCTAAGAGAATGGTGTCAGTCCAAAGTGTATGGGCTGTTGGGGGGGTGGGGAAGAACCTGAGAGGGCAGTGATCTCTATGCTAAGGACAGTCTACACTTAAGTGAGGAGGGAAGGAGGGTATTGAAACAAAAACTGGGGGAATACTTAGCAAACAATGATAATCTAAACTTAGAAGGGGGGGTGGCAAGTGGGCAGGAGTCAGGCAGGATCCACAGGTAGGTAAGCTGAACGAGCTTACCCTCCCCCATACCAGCAGCAAGGTACTTTGGGGGAGGTCAGGAGGGGGTGCTAGAAAGGGAGAGCAAGTAGGAAGAGGGGGGAAGGAAGCGGGGTGGAGGGCGGTAACCTTGAATGCTACGAATCTCTCATGGCAGAAGGGGAGGTGGACATGGCGGGCATCACCAAGACATGGGCCACCCAGTACCATGACTAGGACCTAACAGTACCAGGGTATAGGATACTTCAGAGGAACAGGTTAAAAGGAAAAAGGGAGGGGGCTGTACATGAGGGAAGGACTGAAATGTGTCAGGGAGGAAGGGGAGGAGGGCAGCACAGAGTCATCATGAGTGCAGCTCCAGGACTCCAAAGATAGGACCCTCAGGATGGGAGTGGTGTACAGGCCACCCTCTCAGACTAAGGAGTTAGACAGAGAACTAGTGGGACAGATCAGAAGGACCTGTGGGGGGCAGCACAGTGATTGTGGGGGACTTCAACCTGGCAGGAGTGGATTGGGGTACCCCAGTCACCACGAATAGAAGGGAGCAAGTACTTCGGGATGCCTTCCAGGACAACTTCCTATTGCAGATGGTCAATAAGCCAACCAGGTTAGGGAACACCCTAGACCTTGTGCTGGTGAATTGTGAGTTTGTGCGGGAGCTGGGGGTGGAGGAACCGCTGGCGGGGAGTGACCACCACTTGGTGTGGTTCACGATAAACATGGGGAAAGGGGGAGTAGGAAGGGGCACAAGGGTGTTAGACTTCTGGAAAGCCGACTTCGGGAGGATTATGAAAATAGTACAGGGGTATCTGGCCAGGATCCATCCAAGCATGGGCACTAGTCAGAAGTGGGAGGTCATTAAACTGGAAATTGAGGAGGCAACTGTAACATGCACAAGGGTCCAGAGTAAGAGGGCTAGGGTCAATAAGCCTAGCTGGGTGAAAAAGGGTGTCACTGAAAAAGTAAGGAAGAAACATGCCATCTTTAGAAGTTACAAAAATACAGGGAGAGGGGAGGACAGAGAGAAATACCTGAAAAAGTCAAGGGTGGTGACAAGGGCAGTCAGGTCAGCCAAGGCAGCCAGGGAACTCAGGCTAGCACAGGGCATCAAAGAGGGGGAGAAAAACATCTTCCGGTACATCAGGAAGAAAAGGAGTTGTAAGGATCAAATAGTAAGGATAAAGAAGGATGGGGGAGTAGGTGGAAACAGAGGCAGAACAGGCAGAAGCATTAAATGAGTACTTCTGCTCAGTATTTACTAAAGAGAAAGAGGAAGCTGTACCCAAGGGGGGTGGGATGGTGGGCACCGGGGGAGGAGGTGACAGACGGTGAAATCCCAGTGGGCAGAGTACTGGAGGACTTGAGGGCACTGAGGGTGCACAAGGCACCAGGGCCAGATGGCATACACACTAGAGTGCTGAAGGAGCTGGCCGAAGTCCTGGCAGAACCCTTGGCAGACCTTTTCAATGCCTCCCTGGACTCAGGGAGTGTACCTTGGGATTGGAGGATGGATTACATGGTACCTCTCCACAAGAGCGGCCCCAAAGATGAGACAGGAAACTACAGACCGGTAAGCCTCACATCCATCTTGGGAAAGCTGATGGAGACAATACTGAAGGAGAGGCTGGTTTCCCTCTTAGAGGCTAATGGGCTGCAGGACAGCAGACAGCATAGGTTTGTTTCAGGCAAAACCTGTCAGACCAACCTGGTGGAGTACTATGACTGGGTAACCAAGTAATTAGGCAGGGGCCATGCAGTGGATGTCCTGTACCTGGACTTCAGTAAGGCACTTGATTCAGTGGTGTACGGGAGGCTAAGAAATAAGTTAGAAGACACAAGGGTGGGATGAAGATGGTGGGATGGGTAGTGCACTGACTGCAAGAGAGACAACATAGGGTGGTGGTGAGAGGAGAGCTCTCATCTTCAGGGCAGTGACAAGTGGGGTACCACAGGGCTCTTTACTGGGGCCAGTGTTGTTTGGGATCTTTATAGCAGACATCTCAATAGGCATCAAGAGCAAGATCAGTCAGTTTGCAGATGATACCAAGATGGGAGCAGTAATGGATGACTTTGAAGGCTGGGAGTCGTTGGAAGATGATCTAGCAAAATTGGAGGCCTAGTCAGACACTTGGCAGCTGGGGTTCAATATCAAGAAATGCAAGGTGTTACCAGTTAGGGGAGATTCAACTAGCCAAGACGAAAGAGGAGAAAGATCTGGGGTGTTCATAAAGAGAGCAATGAACAAATCAGCACAGTGTAGAAAGGCAGCTGCAAAGGCCAACAGGATGCTGTGTTGTATTGTTAGAGGCATATCCTCCAGGAGGGGGGAGGTGATCCTGCCACTATACTGGTCACTGGTTAGACCACACCTGGAGAACTGCGTGCAGTTCTGGTGACCGTACCTGAAGAAGGACATTAGGTTACTGGAGGGGGTGCAGCACAGAGCAACAAAAATGATCCAGGGGCCAGGGGACTTACCCTGCAAGAGCAGACAGAGGGAGTTGAACATGTACTCCCTGGAGGAGATGAGGGATGGGGGGACATGATTGAAACCTTCAAGTACATGAAGGGACTAAATAAGATGGGCACAAAGGGGCTTTTCAAACTAAGGATTGGGAGGGAGACTCGAGGGCGTGATCTGAGATTGGAAGGGGGAAGGTTTCAATGCCAATACCTTTCAGGCCTGCAGGGTTACCATCATGAATATCAGTGTAGTGTCTCCCTACAGCTTTGTCCATTCTTTTATTTACTATATACCGAACATGTTCCTGAACCCTTTCTTTTAAGGATCTTACTGTCTTTCCCACATAGCCTTGTCCACAAGTGCATCAAACTAAATATACCAGGAAGTTTGTATTACATGTGATCAAATTCCTTATTTCAATATCTGCGTTATTGTTAAAAGATCCTAAATTGTTTCCTGTGCTAATGTATTGGCAGATATTACATCTTGTGCACTTGTGATTGCCTTGAGATCTGGTTGGGAGCCATGTGTACTGTCTTTGCCTTTCTTTGTTGTGGAACTGGCTGTGGATAATTTTATCCCTAACAGTTGACGGCCTCCTGAAGGTAACTTTTGGAATTGGTCCCACTGCTCCTCCCACTGCTGCGTCACTCAGTAGAATGGACCAGTTTCTCCAAATGATATTCCTTATGGATCCTGGTATATTGCTATATTCCATAGAGAATGTAAGCGGGCTCCATTCTCTAACATATGTTCTGTTGTCTTGTTTATTAACTAGATCCCTAGTTAATAAACAAGACAGGATCCATAAAGAATATACTGTAATTTGGAGAAACTGACCCATTCTATTGAGTGACACAGCAGTGGGAGAAGCAGTGGGACAAAATCCAAGATTTACCTTCAGGAGGTCGCTAAGTATAAGTAGCAAAATTATCCACAGCCAGTTCTGCAACAAAGAAGGGCAAAGACAGAACACATGGCTCCAAACCAGATCTCAAGGCAATCACAAGTGCACAAGATGTAACCTCTGCGAATACATTAGCAGGGGCTGGCAGTATAGCCTAGAGGTTAGAGTAATAAGCTGTGAATGAGCTTGGTACATCCAGCAGACCAGACCTGGGTTTGATTCTCACAACCTCCACTTGCATACTGTGCGACTCTAAACAAGTCACTTAACCGCCCAGTGCTCCTAGGTCACCCCTGAAAACAGGCACTTGTGCCTAGTGGGCCTTAACCAGTTGCTAAATAATAAAATAAAATTAGCACAGGAAACAATTTAGGATCTATTAACAACAATGCAGATATTGAAATAAGGAATTTGCTCACATGTAACACAAACTTCCCGGTATATTTAGTTTGACGCACTTGTGGGCTAGGCTATGTGGGAAGGACAGTAAGATCCTTAAAAGAAAGAGTTCAGGAACATGTCCGATATATACTAACATATTAATTGCCAGCAGATTAGGTCTTACAGTCTATCGAGTCTGCTCGAACCTCAGATCTCTAGTTGGGTAATAACATGAAAAATAAAAGAATGAACAAAGCTGTAGGGAGACACTGCCTGACTCTAGAAGTGATCACTGACCAGTATATTGCATGTGGGGCACTTCCCCTCCTTCCTACCCCTCTAAAGTATTATCATTTGCTAACTTCTCTAACCTTAACTCTGCTGCATTCCTACATGACCTAAAACTTATTGACTGGTCTCCCCACTACATAACCAACGATATCAACATTACAGCTAACTATTTCAATGCAACCCTACTCTCCCTTCAGAACAGACATATTCCGGTCACTATGTGAAGGATCAAAGGGATAGCCACCAAATGGCTCAAGCAGCCCCTACTACAATTACTTAAACACAGGGATACACTTTGGTTAAAATGAAAAGTCTCTTCTCTTCAAGCTGATGTCGAGGCTTACCAGTCCTTGCAAAACACCTGTAGAAAAGACATTTGCTCTGCTAAGAGCAAATACTACCATGATCTGCTCAGTTCCTCTGCCTCCAACCCGAAGGGATACTGGTCTCAAATTAATGAAATCCTTGGGAACAATTAGATTCTGACTTGAAACAAAATGCTTATAAATGATATCAACTGTAATAACTCTCGAACTATAGCTAATACCTTTTACTCCCTCTTTACCAAGCTTCCCAACACACTCCCACTCCATCCTGTGATCCCCTGTCTCCCCCTCTATCACCAGTTGTAGCTTCTTCCCCTCTAGTGCTTGCTCTGGTTATGTGTCAAGAGGTCCTTAAGCTACTGAAGATCATTTCTGCTCATGGCAGTGCAGGGCCGGATGGTCTTGAACCTAGGATTCTAAGACTGTTCGCCTCTATCCTTGCCACTCCAATAACTAGGCTCTTTAACTTGTCCATCTGCTCTGCCATGGTTCCTTTGAACTGAAGACAGCCAGAACTATTTCAGTGTTTAAAAAAGGTGACCCCAAAGTTCTGTTGAACTACTGACCCATTGCGCTTCTACCCACGCTCAGTAAGCTGCTGGAAAAATGAACTCATTACCAGGTCTCTAAGCATTTACTTAACTTCAACCTTCAGTCCCCAACCTAACATGGCTTTTGCCCTGGGTAAAGCACAACTACTGCTCTAACCCAATTTACTAGTGATGTAAAGTGCAACATGGACAAAGGTTTACTTACTGGTGCTGTGTTCATCAACCTCTCCAAAGTGTTTGATTTGGTAAATCACCCTCTACTATTGAGTAAACTTCAATCCCATGGTGCTTCAGACACTACCTTATCCTGGATCGGAAGCTACCTAGACAATTGCTCTCAAGCTGTCTCCTTCTGTAAAGTTCTCTCATCCCCACCCCTATCTCCTGCAGTGTCCCACAGAGTTCTATTCTTGGTCCCCTGCTTTTTTCCCCTCTTTATTAATGATATTCCTAACCCTTTTCCCCCTGTAGAACCATTATGTATGCCAACAACCTGGTACTCTAAGCTGTCTCCAAGTTCATAGATGACCTCAATCAGCACCTATCATCAGCATTTCAGAATCTTCAATCCTGGTTCTCCACCAATTATCAAACCCTAAATTTATCTAAGACTCAAGCCATGCTCTTTGGGTCCTCTAGAAAGATCCATGGTGAGTTTACTAAGCTACGAGTCCTCTGCTGTGGTGGGTCGCATGTCTTGAATGCTGACTTCTATAAATATCTTGGTGTCACACTGGACCCTGTACTTGACTTCTCAACTCATATCAATGAGGTATGTCATTCAGTTAACTCAAAGATAGGTGCTGCTTTTAGAGTGTATCACTCTCTTACACCTGCTACCAGGACCTTGGTAGCTAGAGGTGTCCTTCTCCCAAGACTGTTATACCCCCTCCCCAAACTCTCACATGCCAATGCTGGTGTACTTCGTAAGTGGAATATTACTTATAACAACATCTGTAGATATGCCTTATTGGCTCTTCGCCTAACCCATCACTGCCTGCTCTACTCTGCCTTGCACTGGCTGTCTCCCATCCCAATGCCCTTCGTTCTTACACTCTGGGATGATTTATTAACTCTTTAACCAGACCTCCCTGTCCCAATACATTGGGAGCTATGCTAACCCCTGTCCCTCACTCCCACTTCTTTAGGTCCTCAACCTCTCTGTTGCTTTCAGTCCCACCCTGCACCTCTAAAATGGGTGAGGAAGCTTTTTCCTAGATTGTTCCCAAGTTCTGGAATTCTCTCCCCCTTCATATTAAGAACTCCTCATCTCACCTTATTTTCAAGTATGCACTGTTCTCTTACCTAAATGCACTTGGTAACTATGATTGCTCTTAACTTGATGGTTGTCTTTCTGCTTTCCTATCATCCTATTTTGTCATTTCTGTGTTCTTTAACTGAACTGGAACTACGTGTCAGTGCCTCCTTTATTAGTCTGTTCCAACTTGCTTACCTGGCTATTCTGCACGATTGTAGCACTGTATCAATTGTATTTATTACTTCTGCTTATCCTTGCATGGATAATTTGTTGCTTTTTTGCTCTGGAGTGTCTGCCAATTAATATGTCCTGATTGCATCATTGTATTTTGTACCTGATTGTTATCATTGTATTTTATACACTGTACTCTCCTGGGTCATGCCTGAAAATAGGCAAGGTTATTGTCTAATGCACTTACTCAGTAACCAAAAGCTAATAAATAAATGCTGCTGCTCCCTAATGCTTGTATGCAATCTTGAACCCAAGTTGGGGGGGGAGTGCATTCATAAGATTGAGGAGTCATGACTCTGAATATTTGTGATTATAATCAAAGTCTTTTATTGCATATTTCATACAGGCAAAACTGCTATATGTTTCGGTTATCAAATATAGGCTTCTTCAGGAGATTTTGCCTAACAGTTTTTTTTAAAGGGCTTTGAATATTTTGTTATACTTTTCCATAATGTAACAGACTTCTAGGAAAACATAAACTGAACTTACAAGCTCAAATGGGCAGACTGGGTGGGCCATAGGCCCTTATCTGCCGACACTGTCTATGTATCTATGTATCTATTGAGTAACCTCAGTGCCTAATGTAAAGGATTTATAGTGATGCTTTTCGCTGTCTATTGACCTGCTTCCTTAAATGCTGAGTGCTTCTCAAACGTGCTTGAGTGTGATTCTTGGATTGCACACCATCTAGTCTGGGAAGTGAGGTGAACCAGAGGGAGAGCAAAAGTAAAAATGGTGTTTACACATACATTTCAAAAACCATTGTGCAGCACATAGATTTTGAAAACTGGTGCACAGTGTATAGATTTTCTAAACCTTCATGAAGGACTTCTGTGTGAATATTTTGCAAAACTCTTCTTGCAGCATGTACCCCCCCCCCCCAAAAAAAGCCCTAAAAATGGGGTAGATTTTCATAATTTCATGAATTAAAAAAAGTTTGAACCAGTGAACTGATTCACACAAAACTTGCCCAAATATTAGCCCATAGGAAACATTATCCCAAGACTGGAAATGAGCACACCAAATTTCATAGTCCCAAGGGCTATAATCACCAAGCTATAAACTGTCAAAATCACCATTACTGACACAAATACTGACAACCCAAACTCTCTAAAGCAGAGGGAATACTGAGTGTGCAAGTCTCCTGATTCACAGAAGTATGGTTAAACTGATGGACCCCACCCCACCATCCTGGAAGAAAATTAAGGTCACCCTGCTCTACCTTTACACAATGTCCCTCAAACTGCTGCAAAGGGGGGAGAAAATGTATTTATTTATTAGAAAAGCCAGATTTACAACCTTTCAGTAATGGACTCATTTACAAAGGCATCTCATCGCAGGGTGATAGACAGAGTTACATAGTGTGGTTACAACACTGAGAACAGTACAGGTGCAGAACACTAAACACAGAGTACACATAGGTTACATAATAATGTTGCTTATAATAGGTTACAGTCATATACAAGGTACCCAAGGGATACACTGGGGGTACAGCCCTGGACATACCTAGATAATACCCGGAGAGGGTGGAGGTAGGGATGGGGAGTGGGGTGGAGGGAGGAGGAGAGGATAGGCTGTCTAGAGGATGTTGTCAAGTCAGAGAGGCCTGACAGGAGGATCCCACAGTGGGATGAATTAGGTGCATCTACAGCAATGAGTGTCAAAGAGATGGTTCTGGAGGGCGATTTTGAAGGGACCAGTATTGGCAATGTCTGTGATGCAGGGTGGGAGGGAGTTGAATCAAGCAGGGGCTTGGTAATGGAAGGACCTCTGGGCTAGTGAGGTCTTGGTTCTGGGCACCAGAAAGGTGGCCTTGACAGAGCTATGGGTGGCAACAGACAAGGACACATGCCATAGGGAAGCAGAGACCCCCGGGGGGGAAGCCCTAGAAGAGATTTTTTGGTGAGTAGGCAGGTCTAGTAATGTTGATGCTCCTCAAAGGTGAACAGGTTGGTGGTGGAGTAGAGCAGGCAAGTGTGAGTGTGGCTAGGAGCTCCGGTCAGGAACCTGCAGGCCTTATTGATTGAGAGCTGGATTTTAGTCAAGGTGGTATTGGCTGCCGCAGCATAAATGGGCAAGCCATAGTCTACTAGTGACAGGACGGAACAGGTGATGGCCAGCCGGAAGGCAACTTGGGGGAGGCAATCTCTATGATGGTGTAGTAGGCCTATCCGAGAATTTATGGTAGAGAATAGGGCATTGATGTGGGTGTGGAAGGTGAGAGCTGTGTCGAAAGTGATGCCTAGATATTTGTAAGAGGTCACTTGCTCCAGTGGGTGCAGAGTGCTGGGGAGAATGAAGAGGGGGCATTCCTGGCCTTGTTTTGGTGATGGGATAAGAGCAATGACTTAGTCTTCTTTAGGTTAACGACAAGTCTGTGGTCAAGGAACCCCTTTTCAGCTTGGTTGTAGGTGTGCTAGAGGAAGACCTGGAAAGAAGAGGGATCAGGGTGGGAGGCAAACAGAACCACATCGTCGGCATAGAGGAGCATTTTTCCTGTGCAGGAGCTGGGGAGAGCATTGAGGTAGAGGCTGAAAAGTACAGGGCCCAGAATGGAGCCCTGGGGTACCCCAGAACGAATGGGCCAGGTATTGGACAGGGAGTCATTTATTTTCACACACTGGGATCTAGCAGAGAGGTAGCTGGAGAACCAGGCAAGGGGACCAGCAGAAAAGCTGAGTTGGTCGAGCAGAAGAGCGTGACAAAGAGTGTCAAAAGCCTTGGAGAGGTCTATAAACACTGTGCCGGCAAGGTTGCCGGAGTCAAGAGCAGAGTGTAGGTATTGAGAGAACGCCAAGAGAGCAGTAGTGGTAATGTGTCCTGGGTGGAAACCATGTTGTTCTGGGAACATTATGTCATATTTGGCCAAGTACTTAGACAGTTGAATAGACACTATTTTTTCTAGGGCTTTAGAGAGTGGGGAAGGATAGAGATTGGCCAGTAGTTGTTAGGTGCAGACCGATCTCCACTCTTATGTATAGGGGTGATTTCAGCTGATTTCCAAGCACTGGAAAACTGACTGAGGCTTAGAGACTGGTTTAGTAGGTCTGTAAGGGGGACTAGGACAACATCAAAGGCCAGGTGGAGGATCCTGGAGTTTAGGGGGTCACTGCTGGGGTTGTTGCTACCAAGGGCTTTTAGTAGGTGCGGCCTGGCTACATGGGGAGATATAGTGTGCAGGTAGAAAGGAAGGTGATCCAAGGCAGGGGGGGTAGAGGCAGGGTTTGGTTCAAAAAAGTTGTTTGAGAGGACAGAGCTTAGGTCAGAGAAGGCAGTATTGAGGCAATCAGCTATGCAAATTGGGTCTGTAGTGATGGTGCCATCGATGGAGAGCTGGAATGGTGGGGGGGGAGTGGGTCTTCCCATTAAGCTCTTTCATGCTGTCCCACAAAGGCTGGGTGGAACCCCAGGTGGATGCAAGTGTGGTCTGATAGTGATCTGCCTTGGCCCATCTAATGGCCCAGGTGCATTGATTATGAGCTGCGTTTAGGCTTGTCTATCAGCCAACTTGCCTGATTTGATAGCGATGTGCCAGAGATTATCCCTATGCTTAAGTTTTTGAATAAGGGATGGGGAGATCCATGCAGCATTTTGTTTTTTAGCATGGATTCTGGTGTGGGGGTGAAAAGGTCACAGGCCTTGCTGAAGGCATTGGTGAAAAGGTCTAGGGCAGAGTCAATATCAGGGGTGTGACGGATGGGGGACCAGTCCAGCTGTGCTAGGTGCAATTTTAGCTTTCTGAGACCCCCGGGGCATAGGCACCGACACAAGGCCTAGGACACAGGTTTCGGTGTGGAGGATGACCAGAGACAGAGGACATGTGAGTGATCACTAAGTGAGATGGGGAGGACATTGATATCCCGGATTTTATGAGGGTTGTTTGACAGTATTACGTCTAGAAGGATACTGGAGCCACTTGTCCGGTTGAATCTAGTGGTCTGGGTGACTAACTGGGACATGTCCAGGGCAGCGAAGGAGTCCCTGGTATGGGAGGCAGTGGCACCAAGCCAATTGACGTTAAGGTCACATAGGATGACTTGCTTGGCTGTGTGTGGTAGAGAGGTGAGGTAGTCAATGAGAGACTGGGCTGCTGGGTTCTGGTTTCTCGGGGTTATATAGGAGACTGTGAGGAACAGTGGGCCTCTGGCAGGGTCAGGGGTAATTTTTAGAGTGAGGGCTTGGGCACCATAGTCAAGCTTGGGGGCAGGGAGCGCATGGCTTTTAAGGGTGTCCTGCATATAGATTGCACACCCACCACAACGTTTACCAACTCGGTCTTCCCTGAACATCCAGGGAGGGAAATAATGGAATCAGGGGTTGTTTTGGAGAGCCAGGTATCTAATAATGCAATACTATTGGGTTGGTGTTGTACAACCCAGCACAGGAGTATGGTGGATTTCTTTAGAAGGCTGTATATGTTCAGTGATGCAATGCGGAGACCGGCTCCAGAGTGGGGTATGGGAGGGCTAGTTGGCATAGGTCCAGAATTTGATGTATATTCCCGGACAGCAGTAAGAGCAGAGTTATTAATCTAATTAGGGGATGGTGGCGACAAGGACCCTTAGTGTGGTGCCAATGTGAGGTCCTGATAGTAGGGGTGCAGAGGATGGGTAAGGCATGGAGGGTAGGTGTGGCAAGGAAGAGGTGGATCCAGGATGGGCCTGGGAGGGCAGAGAGAGGGGGGTGTTGGTAGGTAGTGGATGCAGAGGAGTTGGGGGTGCCAAGGTGGAGGGGCTGAGCTGTTTGGGGTGACTTAGAGGAGAAATGCTCAGGATGGAGGGTGGGGGCACAGGACGGGGGATCGATCTGGGCCAGAAGGGTAAACGTGAGCAGGCCTAGTAGAAGAGCAATGGTGCCCATTGTTATGTAGTAGGTAGCTGGAGGTAAAACTGAGCCAGCAATGGTGTGCCAACTGTGAAATTAGCCGAGGCACAGGGAAATTTTGGTTAAATGCCTGGAAAGAGTCATTGTAATATTGCTTTACTGCATGGGGATGGCAATGACACTAGTTCTAATTTAGTGGGTTTATTGAAAATTCAGCTAAGGCAAAGGTTCCAGCTACTGGGGTGGTTAGGCTATGACTGGATATGTCACCATAGGCAGTGTTGTACGTGTAGGAATTGAAAGGGTAGATAGTCGAATTAAGGTGAGGTCCCTAACAATAGGGCAGGTTACAGCAGTAATTGAGAGGAGTTACTGGAATGGCTGGAGAAAAACTTGAGGGCAAATGTGCAGCCCTGTGGGTGAGATTGCTTTAAAAAGGGATGGTAAGAAAGTGGGTCAAGTCAGGTATTGAAGACAGGGAGGCCAATAGCCATAAGAATGTGCAGCAGTGGAGTGACCAATCAGCTGCTAGGCTGAGGAAAGTGGTGAAACAAGGGTCTAGTTAATACTGTGAGGAGGTGTGGAGGGGGTGGGTGGGGGAGAGGTGGGGCAAAATATTCAGTCCAGAACACAGCACAGAAAGAGATTTCCCCTAGATCAGGAAGCTCCAGGAGTTGGAAAATCAGCCGAGGAGCAGAAACTGCCAATTAGTGCCTGGCTCCTCCACTGGGCATCCAGTCAAAACAGTGGCATTTGAAACCATGAGTTTTGGAGGTCTGGTGCAGACCTGAATCTGTCCAGCGGTCAGTCGGGCGAATACATCCTCAAGCCTAACATAGCAGAAGCTCAGAACACTGTGGAAACATTTGCTTTCAGGTCTGCGTATTCATGCTATGCTGTACTGTTTTACATATCAGTTCTGAAGATGGAATACTATACCATTTTCATCATACTGGTATTTCATTTTTTATCGTGCATAGGATTCTTTAGGCAGAGCCCACTGTCAAAGGTTCCAGAGTCAATAGTAAAACAATGTATAGACAAGACGTATACAGTATGCTGTATTCTGTTTGAAGTATCACTCCTCCATGCTACTGCTCTGCCATTTAATCTATAGCACTACTGCTCTTCTGAAGAGGTGAAATACTGGACAAACAGGCTGAATATCAAATTGGCTTTGGTATTCCACCCCCACACTAGATCAAGTTGTGTACAAAACCCATTGTCCAAGGCATCTGGCTACTTCAGAGTTTGGGTAACAAGCAACCATTCTAACGTTGGAGATGCATAAGGAATAGAAAACTCTGCCATGGAATGCAACACCGATTACTTATAATAAGTGTAGACCGTGGGGCTACAGCACACTCTCCATGATGGAGAGGGATTCAGAGGAGAACAAAATGACGGACAACCCTGTTAATATGGGACTTTTGAGAAGCAGAATTAAGGGTGAAAAAAAATAAAGCAGAATAAGATTAAAAACTGTAGAGAGTTTTGCTAATTGTTTGATGTACAAAGGGATGCTGAGTGAACTCAGGGCTCCTAAATGGTCATTGGCATCTGCTGATTGCTAAACTTTATAATATGAAAGCTTGTTCTCATTATTCCTCCCTGCCCCAACAAAACATTACATCTGACATTCTTCAGCCAATATGCTTTCACTATGACAGATAAGCTGTTCCTCCCGCCTCCTTCAGCACTTCAGATTCAGTCCATCTGACAACAAAAACCCAAGACTGACAAAATGCTCTCACTGAACAAGATGTGATAATTTTTACCACCTTCACAAAATTAAAAATATCTGCCTGCAAGAAGCAGAATGGCAGCCCAAATCCCGAGAGCTGGGACTTGGTGTTTAGCAGGAACTCGATGACGGGATATTACCAATGCCATAAGATATTTGTGGTTGGGACCTCTGGGCATGCTTCCTGTCTTGCTTCTGAGGGTCTGGAATTATGGAGGGAAAACTTTATGTAACCCCTAGGTGGTGCTATCCCAAGGGCTACTACCCCTGCCTGCTTGGCTAGTAGCAGGTTAAAGGGCCTGAGTTCTGAAACAGGTGCCTCCACCCAGAGGTCAGGGTTGGTAGTGGTCAAGCTAACCTGGGCACAGCCCTCCGGAACACTGTAACCCCCTCTTTCCTTACTAGTGGCCAGAACAATACACAATAATTACTTTCACAATACCCCAGATACACCACACTAGTACCCACGCTGTTTGCACTTACCATCAGGGCTTTCCTCTGGCTCGGCCCTGGGAACCCCCTATAAAACAAGGTTATAAACAGCAAATAACAACAATACAGTACTCTTGCACTAACTGGCACCACAGTCAGGGTAAATGCAAAAAAGAGTTAGATCTGATTTATTTAAGGGATGTGAACAAGGGAGGGGCGTAATCAGGTTAATTTGCTTAAAGGCTCTATCAATCAAACAGTTATGCATGCACTTCTGGGTCCATAAGCAGTCATACACTCTGGGTACCCAGATGGAGAATGGTGGGCTGGTCAGGAATGTTGCAGCTGGCTGGGGCCCTGTGATAGAAGAAAATAACATGCACAACACACACTGTTTGTAATCTGGAGCCGGAGGGCTCAGTTCGTGAAAAGAAAACAACAAGACAATCAGGTGACACACTTTTAGATTAGGCTGTCGTTGCAGGGAGCTACCCTGATGATTACTTACGATACCCAAGACTGGACACAGGCTGGGTGAAAAATCAAGACAGCAGGTGGTTAATCTGGAGTGACAGGAGAAGCAGGGCCCGCACGATTTGCCAAGGTGTCATTCCTGTTCAAGTGTGGAGCAGGGGGCTGATCCCCAGGCAGGTCTTTCCTCGGTGGCTTTCTCTGTGCAGTGGGGTAGTCTGGCAGGGCCAGCGTGGCATGGCCCAGGCCGAATGAAGATGAATGCAGATTCAGTCCAATTAGGTTGGATAAAGCTTCCAGCAAGCAGAACACAGTTCACACAGTGGGGAACCAAATCACAACACACTTTCAATACACAGCAGATTTACATGTAAGGGAATTCTACTGTACCAGGCAAACCGCTCTCTGGTCATGATCACAAAATCTCTGAACAAACCGGGGATTCAAAAGCAGCTGGAAATCCTGACAGGCCGATCGCATTCAGCAAAGTCTTTGGTCTTCTTCAGGTATGAGCATGGTAAAAAATCAGTGGCTTACTTCCTTCTCACTAACTTGGTTTTAGTCCGAAATAATTCTCTTCTCTCCCTCTCAGGGGCAGCAGGTTCAGGGATACTATTGTTCAATAATACAATGCACTGTGGGAACAATGGCTACTCTTTTATATAGTTCAAATGATAAACCATGTGACTGGACTCTGCTTAAGCAGACTGCTAATGTGTGCAGAAAACAACTTGTTATCAGTTAACACTCCATAATTTGAATGTAGTGTAGTAGCTAAGGAGACAGAAAGCATATAAGTTGTAGCACATCTGTGTTAAAGATATTCAGTACTCTGTTCAGTTACAATAAGTAAGCAAAAAAAGCAACAACAAGGCATGAGGTTGTGCAAAATGAATGCAAGCTCTGGGTGCAATGTGTTTGGCTGTGTGCCTTTAACCACCCAGGAGGTACATTTATTTACAAAACTCCAGGTCCTGGAGTGTGTTATTATACTTATAAAATGGTTTTAATAGTTAAAAAAAAACAAGAACAAAAGAAGTGAAATGTGAACCATGCAATAATGTGAAATTAACACAGTCATGTAATCAGTTTTAGCTAATTAGGATGTTTATTGGTCCAAGACATTAGCTAGAGAATAATGGATGGAGTGTTGTACATAAGTTTTTTTATACACCCGAAGTGTGTAATATCACATAAACCATGAGTGCTAAGTTCGAGTCATTGTGATGGTATTACACACTGTGGGTGTGTAAAAAATTAATAATGTAACACCTCATTCTTTATTTTATATAATTGCTGGTTGGTTTCATGCAGTGTGTTATAAGAAAATGACGATTTTCCTTTTACATACGAATATATGAAAATGCCAGCAGATACAGGCTATAATGGTCTATCAGGTCTGTTCGAGTGTGCAGCTCCCAGTCTAATCTACTGAACTGCCCTCCCACCCATTTTCCATCCACCTGATTTATCCACCCAGTCCACTGATTCCCCCACTCCCCAGCCTCCTCCCAGTTTTGACCTTTCCTTTGACCATTTCTCACCCCGTTAAAACTGCCCACAATTTTCAGCAATATCACCTCCTCTGGCAGTTCATTCCACCTTGCTATCACCCTATCCATGAAATAGTGCCTCCTCATTTCACTCTTCAAAACATCCCCCCTTCAATTTCAGACAGTGCCCTCTCATGTCCCCCCTTTAGTCTGAAAATGCCCTCAGTACTAAGCCTATTTATGCTCTTTAAGTATTTGAAGGTCTCAATCATATCACCTCTCTTCCTTCTATCCTCTAGGAAATACGTGTTGCGCTCCCTCAATCTTTTCTTGTATGGTTTGTCCCCCAGACCTAGGATCATCTTTGTTGCCCCACGATGCACCCCCTCAGGTAGTTTGATGTCGTTCTTTAAACAGGGGCACCAGAACTGCACACAGTACTTTAAGTGCAGTCTCACCAGTGACCTGCACATTGGCAGGATGACTTCCCCTCTCTTTGAAGTGATTCCACTGGCAATGCACCCCAGCACTTTATTAGCTTTGGCTGTCACCTTCTTGCACTGGGCAGAGTGTTTCATGTCCCCTGTGACTAGTATCCCCAAATTCTACTCCTCCTCTGAAATGGCTAACTGCACACTCCAACCAGTAGCTATTCCCAGGATTTCTGGCTCACACATGCATGACCTTTCACTTCTTAACACTGAACCCCAGCTGCCATATGTCTGACCAGTGCTCATGCTTTGTGAGGTCCTTCTGGAGTTCTTGCTTCACCTTTCTGTGGCATTTTCTTTCTTTGAGGACTAGACGGTGGTGGCTTTCATATTCAGGCTGACTGGCTGACACTCATACCTTAATAACATTGTTTCATTCTGTAATAACTGGCCCTTTATTATGGCATTAGAAAGTGGTGTCAGTCCAGTCAATAAATGGGCTCACCAGGAATTGTATAAACAGTAATCATTCATATACAGGACATTTATTACAACATTGTTAGATCACTCCTGGAACCCAAGGTGTTACAGTACAAGGACATTCCTTCAAACAGGCAATGTTGAAGATAAAAGAGCAAATACATTACATATACAATATACAGGGCTTTAGTTAATTCCTTTTCAGAAGTATCTGTCTTCTAATAAAGGGGATGGAAGTGGCTGACTTGCAACTGGGAGAAAAGAAAATGAGATGGCTTCCAGATTTGCAGGTATGGACTTGAGGAATCATTATTTTTTCCTGAAAGAAAGGTTTTATTCTGGCCCAGTGGTGCTGAGGGTTGAGGCACTGGATGCCACTCCTCGTGCCATGCTGGTAAACAGGTTTGGGAATGAGCCCAGGCTGCCAGGGGTTGGCAGGGGAGAGAGAGGATTGAGCATCTGGAGGACTGATCTCCTCTCTCGGGGGGGGGTCCAGGCTCCTGTCCAGCACCGCAGTGGCCCTGGTGGCAACCGGAGGTACTGCAATGAGCAGGGCTTGCTAGAGGGGATGCAGAGCTGCAGCAGGCATGCATGGTGCCATTGCACATCCAAGCTCTGCCGGGGGGGTGGAGGGGCGGGGACGTAATGCAGCCAAGAAAATCCCCACTCCCAGAGATAGGCGATGGCACCGCCCCCTCAATCACACTCCACTGGCTGGACTCCTCCAGCTCCTGGGCTGAGCCCAGCCTGAATTACAGATAGAGTGCCCTGGGCGGATAGGGCAGCCCCACCTCGGAAGGGCTCAGAGCCGAGGGGATAGCCGGGCTGGTGCCAGGTAGCTGGAGAGTTTCAGGCCCGGAGGTAGAGTCAAGGATGTGTGGATGCCCAAGAGAGTTCTCCGGGGCCCAGCAGAGCCAGAAAAAGAATATTAAAAAAAAAAAAGATTTTATTCTAATATGTATATTCATATTAAAGCAGAATTGCAATACATTTTTTTCTGAAAAGGCAGTTTCAGCTACGATTGATAAAAAGTTAGCATACCTGTCAAATCTGCTTTTCTAGGTCTCTCCTATGATGCACCCATGAGTTTTTTTTATTATCATTATTATTTTCTTGATCCTAACCATCACCAGGTCTACAATGCTATTTCTTAGTCAAATGTGGCAGCCATCTTTTTTTCCTCGAGAAAAAATACATTAAAACATTACTATAATACTCAAATTTTGATGGAGCTAGAAAATGTTACCATCAAATAAAACCCGGATAATGCCTGGAATCCTATATAATGATAAAAGGTAAGGTCAATTTTTTTTTTTTTTTTTTTTTTTTTTTTTTACAGTTTCATTGCACTGCTGCTTTAACCCCTAATAAACAAATCTCTCTCTTAGAATACATGACTTTTAAAATGTGAGACCTAGAAAGTACTTTGACTTCGCAAAATTTGAAATGGCTTCCAAATTTGGAATCATGGAAGTTTTTTCTTCCACCAAAAATAAACTGAACTTATATATAGTACCAACATGCCTACATATGCACATACAGTACATACCTACATACTTACACACCCACATACAAGTGTAAACAATTCAATAGGTTGCATGCTTGCCTCTGGAGCAGGGTGATCAGAGGATCATAGGTTCTAGTCCTGCACCAGGACCTTGGGCTAATACTCAACACTGCCATTGTAGCTCACTACTACGGGATGCTGTACTGATGAGATATTAAACCGGTGTACCTTCTGCCTACTGATGGTGCCTCTCTAGGTGGAAGGTAAAGATCCCATGGCAACTATCATAGGAGATGTGGAATTGTTACTGAAAAGAGAAACCAAAAACAGAAAACAAAATGACAGAAAACTGTATACAAATCTAAAGCACACACAAAACAAAGATTATTTCATTTTAGAAAGACAAAATGAAACAATATAAATATATATTTAAATGATAAATAATAGTTAAAAAATAATGTAAATATTTAGAACAGTTGCACCCCTCCCCACTTTACTGTAGATTACATAACCTTATCCACCTTGTATCTATCTTACCCATCCAACATTCCTCCACATTTTCTAGATGTGTACATGAGACATCCTCCTACATTCAGTCTGAAAAATCCCAAATTCAAAAGATTTGGTTACGTTAAAGAAATCAATTTTCTTCACTCAGTCTGCAGAACAACTTTAAATTTCCTCATAGGTTGTGGAAAGTTATTCACTTTCTGGTTGACACCCCCACACACACACACGCAGTCTACCTCCCATTCTCCAGCTAGGAAACTCACCTATTTCTGACCCTACAGAGGTTACTAACACCATTAACAATTTCTTTACTTCTTCCTGTGCCTCCTGTCTTCTTCCCACTACCCTTCCTTTTCCCTCTTCTGACTGCCTTGGCTGTCCCCAAATACCCTTCATCTTTTCACTCTCAACCCCAGCATCTTTCTCCTTCTTCTTCTCCCCAGTCTCCACAGAGACTACTCTTGCTGCCTTACTCTCTTTTAATTCTGCTAAGGGGTATGACCCTGATGGTCTGGATACTAATCTTCTTCATTTTTCTGCACCAGCGGCCTTCTTGCCTCCCTTTTCAATCTTTCTTTCCAACTTGTATTCGTCCCCAGTCCTAAACACAGGCTCTTCTTCTCAGATGGTGTGACCTTTCTTCCCATGTAATGGCTGGTCCCTCTTGCTCCTCCCTGCCCTGGCTAAGGTGCAGGAAAAATGTGTTTTCTCCCAGCTATACACTTTACTGTTACTCATCTTCTTTCCTCTCCCCTTTTCAGCCTGGCTTCCCCAAGAACCACTGCACCTTCTTCTCCCTCATTCTGGTTTATAGACTTTGTGCTGAAAGGCAAGGACCAGTGACTGTTCATTGTGGCCATTTTCAAAAACCTCGCAAAGGCCTTTGATACAGTGGCCCACCCCCTTCTCCTAGATATGTTAGGTTCTGCTGGTCTATTGGACCTGACAGTCAGATGGTTCCACTCCTACCTCTCAGATTGGTACCAGTCAGTCCAAGCTGGTGATGCCCTATCCACCTCTCCACCCAACAAGTCCAGTATCCCCCCAGGGCTCCATCCTTGGTCCAATTCTCTATCTTCTTAAATGACCTCCCCTCCACCTGTGTCTCTTCCCACATACACATGTATGCAGATGGCACAGTTCTATTTGCTTCAGGTGTCTCTGCTCCTGAGCTGGAGTCCTCACCCCAGCATCATTTTGAAATGTCCAATGTATATTCCATTCAAACCACCTTTCACTACACGCCTAAAAAGACTGTCTCTCTTACATTCTGCACTAGACAGAGATTAGCAAGGCTCAAACATACACCTGTCTTCTCAATTCTAGATGCAAACTGCTTGAACAGGTACCTCATCTCAAGTACTTAGGGGTGTGGCTGGGTCAGAATCTTAGATTTTCCATCCATATTGATGCCGTGCACAAGAAACTCCACTCCAAGCTTGGTGTGCTGTTCCAAAACAAACCATGCCTTCCTTTCTTGGCCCACCAGGAGATCATCCTTAAGATAACCTTGCCTGTGTTTGACTACATACATGTGGTCTACAGTGCTTATGTGAAGTCTATACTTGTCAGCTTTGACCTCCTTTTTCATTCTTTCTCTTAGTTTGCCTTAGTGCTCCATCTCTCACCCATCACTGCTGTCTATATGCTAATCCCTCTTTTCACTCTCTTGAAGCCTGGCATTTCTCACACTGTTCTTGCTTCATGGCCAAATATTGGCTTGCCACTAATCACACTTCCCTCTCTTCTCTTGTTAGCCCTACCATCCCCTCTTCCTACTCCCTCCATTCATCTACTGTTTATTCCTTTCATATCCCTCGCAGTAAATCTGTAGCATGCCAGTCTGCTTTCTCTGACCAACTTCTTATACTTTGGAACAGCCTCCATCTCCTGATTCATCTCTCTTTTTCCCCTCCACCCTCTCAACCCACTCTTACTGACTGATTTTACTAATGAATGCACTTGCAGATAGACTTCTTCCTCCAGTCTCCACATTATAACAACCCATGTCCTATCCATTCACCCTCTGCTATTTTACCTGTTTTACCCATTTTTGCCTACACAGTTGTACAGCTTACAACTCAATGTATTCTGTAAGCTGAATTTTAGGTCTCCTTCATTTTGTACAAATATTGTGCCCAACATTGGCAGCATGGTCCTTTAGGTCTAAATCTGGCTACCTCATAACCAATGTACAAGTACTCTTTTTGCATTTTTTTTTGTCTTTTTATGTTGCTTGCACGCATGTGCAAGAAACATAGTGCCACCATCGGAGATTTCGGAGGTGTGTCACCTCCTCCTCCAATTCAGCTTTCAGTGTTGGCAGGTGCGTTCTGGGAATATCGCATTTTGGAGCTGTCTATGACACGCTCCAAAATGCAGTGTATACAGTTGAAAGGGGAGCTACTTTTCAGTGAGCACCGATAAGATATCGGCTGCTCATGCGCGCAGCTCCCCACAGACACCACGCGACGCGCGCGCCCAAGACGCATTGTATAGACGACGGGTGCCCAATCCCTGCCGGCTGAGCTGCATCCCCCAGTAGTAGGTGCCACGCTGGAGCCCATCCCAGCATGGCAGAAGTCTCGCCGACGGGGTGCCTAATCCCCGCCGGCTGAACGCCTCTTCTGTGCCACGCTTGGGAGCCCACCCCAGCTGGCAACAAATGCTATGGCTGACGGGGTGCCTAACTCGCCGGCTGAACGCCTCTAACGCCCTTGTGCCATGCTGGGAGCCCACCCCAGCGTGGCAAACGTCCCACGACGCTTTTTTTTTTTTTTTTTTAAACCTGTAAAACAAAATCTGTCCCACGGCGCCTCCCAACCCCTCCCACAACCCGCAGACTCACGCATTGCGCACTCCAGCCTCCCCACACCCTCACCCCATACTTACCGACTCCGCGACAATCTTCATGGACCGGGAACACGGCTTCACTCTTCAAAGCCGACTGAACTGAGGAAATGCCGTAAGCTGTATAATGGGCTAGATAGGGGGCTTCAACTTTTTGCATATTCTGATCATTTTTGGATTTTGCACCCAATTAACATGAGTTGACCCTTCATGAATGAGGTCAGCTGTCATGGCGTTATTGCACCTGCAAGGGTGATTTCGCCAGTGACTGCAAAATCACCCTTCAGGCCTGAATACCGCCATGACAGTGACATAATTCATGAGAAGGGGTCCTAAAACCCATGTTGAAAATTTTGGTGCCAAAATTCCAAAATGATCTGTTTTACGAAGATGCTATGAGCAGTTCCTATGCACGCCTGTAGTTCGTGAATTTTCAATATTTTCACTCCAGATTTTCAACATTGCCATTTTACCACACCTTCTTATGAGTAGTACAGCTGTCATTTTTCACATCTCACCCAAAATGTGTTTCCACCCATGTAGTGCAGAATGGCGCAGTTGGTGTGCAAAATCAATGTACGGGACAAATTAAGAAAATCACAGTGACACTGTTCATGACCTCAGGTGTTAAAATGGCTATGTTGAAAATTTGGTGAAAAAATTCCAGAAAATGACTGTTTTACGAGAGTGCATTGTACAGTTCCTATGCATGCTCGTAAGTTCGTGAATTTTCAATATTTTCACTCCAGATTTCCAACATTGCCATTTTGCTACACCTTCTTATAAATAGTACAGCTTTCATTTTCACATCTCACCTAAAACGCAGAAGTCACTTCAGCGTAGCTATACACAATGGCGCAGTCGGTGTGCTAAAATCAATGTACGGGATAAATTAACAAAATCACAGTGATAGTGTTCATGAGCAAAGGTCTTAAAATGGCTATGTTGAAAATTTGGTGAAAAAATTCCCTTCAGATGTTCTGCAATATTACTAATGAAGACATTGAACAGAACTGGCCCCAGGACCGATCCCTGCAGCACCCCACTGGTCGCCCCCTCTCCCTAGACTGCATACCATTTTCCACCACTCTCTGCCTCCTGTCTGTTAGCCAGTTTCTAACCCAGTTTACCACCCTTTCCCCCATGTCCAGCCTACCCAGCTAGTTTATCAGCCTCCTATATTGGATGGTGTCAAAGGCTTTGCTGAAATCAAGGTAAGCATTGTCCGCTGCCCCACCCTGATTCACTTCCTTTGTCACCCAGTCAAATAAATCAACCAGATTTATCTGACATGATGCCCCCACTGTGAATCCATGTAGTCTATGGTCCTGGGTTCCGATGGCATCTAGATGCCCCACTATCCTTTCTTTAAGCAATGTCTCCATGATCTTACCCACTACTGAGGTGAGGCTGAATGGCCTATTGTTCCCTGCCTCCTCCCTGCTGCTGGACTTGTGTAGAGGGACCACATGTGCCCTCCTCCAATTCACTCATGTTGAATGACTCAGTGAACATGGCTGCCAGAGGTACTGCTATCTCCCTTCGCAATTCTGTTAATATCCTTGGGCTATGTCATCTGGTTCCATCGCTTTGTCTACCTTCAATTTAGTGAGCTCCTGCAGGACCTTTTTGTCCACCTCTTCACCCCCTTGGCAACTGCTGTACTGCTGTGGCCCTTGCCCCTCCCACTCTTCTGTGAATACTGAACGGAAAGACACAGTGGATGTCTTGGGAGGAAGGCATGAAACTGTCACTTCCAAATACCTAAACAGCACATACAAGCAAGCAACATTCGGCATTGACAAATGCTTGTTCTGAAATGAATTACTTGCATTGTGATATTTATGTTTGCATGCACATGCGAGTGCAGAAAACATTTCAAGCAACTGGCTCACTCTGGAAAATCCTGACAGCATACACTGAGCTGCCAGATAAGGTAAATAAATTCACAGTCCTGAACTCTCTCTCTTCCTTCTCTTGTTGTCCACTGTCAGGAAAGAGAGAGAGAGAGAGAGAGATTGCTCAGCAACTTTGGGACTACAGTGCTTTGTTCGATGTTAGTTAGATTTTATTTAAAAAGTAACTGTTCTGAACTCTCTCTTCCCTCTCGCTCTTTCTGTTGATTGTCAGGAGACACATCTGGCAACAGTCCATTTTATTTTTAACCCCCTCTACACTCATGTCAGACCTCAGGACCAGCAACAGTGAGCAGTTTGGGAGTTAGATTTATATAGTTTGTAAGTACAACACTGCATTGTATAAAATAGAGAGTGGGGTAGAAGCAGCTGGCTCACTCTGGAAAATGCTGACAGCATACACTGAGCTGTCACATAAGGTAAATAAATTCACAGTCCTGAACACTCTTTCCCACTCCTGCTGTCCACCACTAGGAGAAGAGAGAGAGAAAGAGAGAGAAAGAGAGCTAGCTAGCTATCAGGCAGCAACCTCGATTTTATTTAAAAAGAAACAGTTCTGAACTCTCCCTCTCTGTCTCACCGTATCTCTCTTTCTGTTCATTGTCAGGAGAGAGATCAGACAGCAGTTAGTTTTACTTTTAACCCCCCCCCCCCATGTCAGACCTCCTCAGGACCAGAAACCGTGAGCAGTTTGGAAGTTAGATTTACAGTCTCTAAGTACAGCACTGTGTTGTAAACAAGCATTTGTCAATGCTGAATGTTTGCTTGCTGGCATTGGCATTGGTAGTGTAGGAGTTAGAGAGATGCATAATAGGAATGGCAGTGAAGTATTGAACTGAAGTCAACCCCACCACCACCCTGCAGAGACTAACGGGCACTGGGGTGTGCCTTTGGGTCGTCAGGCATAACAGCGACGTCATTTCTCCACACCCTACCCTGCAGACACCGACAAGTGTTACGGTGTGCCTTGGGGTCTTTGGACCTTATGCTCACCCCATTCCATAAGGAAATACAGTGAGATGGGTGCAGTATAAGAGAATGGGGTGAACTTTGGGGCCAAAGAGTCCAAGGCACCCTCGATGCCTGTCACTGGCTGTAGGGTGTGGGTGGGGGTTTAATGGTATGAGCATTACAGATGACAATCCCAACTCATTGTATGAGTGCCCTGAGTGAGACCACACCTGGAATACTGTGTCCAGGTGTGGTCTCCCCAAAATAGGGAGGATATTGTTAAAGTTGAGAGTGTACAGTGCAGGGCTACCAAATCAGTGACTGGACTGAAAAATCTACCCTATGAGGTGAGATTAACTAAACTTAAATTGTACTCATTGTATTATAGAAGACAAAGGGGAGACCTATGTATGATGTTTAGAATATCCAAAGATACTGCACTAAGAGAAGATCTTAAACTATCCTACAAACCTGGTTGGACTAGCGCAAGAAAGTACAGTATGCAACTTGATTTGCTGAAATGGAATAGAAACCTAAGAAAACATTGGTATACAGTTAGGGTGGTGACAGCATGGAATAGCCTACCAATAAATGTGGTGGAGAGCACTAACATGGACACATTTAAGAGTAGATTAGACAATTTTCTCTGCCATAAAACTACTATCTTTTAATAAAAATTAATGGTGAGCATTATGGACTTAAGAGGCAGTATAGCGCAGTGGTCTAAGGCTCTGAGCTGCAAATCTGGTGATATCCAGCAGACCAGACCTGGGTTTGAATCCTACAGCTTCCACTTGCATACTGTGTGACTCTCAGCAAGTCACTTAACCTCCTTGTGCTCCCAGGTTGCTCCTGTAAAAAAGCTTCTAGCTTAGTGTGCTATACCTGGTTAAACAACTAAAAAAAAAAGTCCCACAGCTTGAAGCAACTTATGAAGTCACACCCCTGATGCCTGTCAGTCTCTACAAGGTGGGGTGTTATGGTCGGAAACCCTAACGCCTCAGGCATTTGTTGGTATTTTCACTCCAAATTTTCAACATGGGTTTTTTGTGACCCCCACCTCATGAACAGTGGCAATATCAGTTTGTTAGCCGAAAGCTGATTTTGCACAGTGGCTACGCCATTTGGCACCACAGGTGCAAAAACACATTTCGAACAGGATGTGAAAAATGACAGCTGTACTGTTCATGGAGAGATGTAAAAAATGGCAATGTTGAAAATCTGGAGTGAAAATATGAAAAAACTGGTGAAGTCACGAGCGTGTGTAGAAACTGCGCAATGCACACCCGTAATGTAATTAGTTTGGGGATTTTTTACAGCAGATTGTCAACACTGGCATTTTAGGACCTCTGCTCATGAACAGTGTCACTGTGATTTTCTTAATCTGTCCCGAACATTGATTTCGCACATCGACTGCGCCATTGTGTGCTATATGCGCGAAAACACATTTTGGGCAAGATGTGAAAAATTACAGCTATACTGCTCATAAGGAGGTGTAGTAAAATGGCAATGTTGAAAATCTGGAGTGAAAACATTAAAACTTTGCGAAGTTACGAGCGAGCATAGGAAATGCACAACATGCGCTCATAAAACAGTCATTTTGGGGAATTTTTTCACCAAATTTTCAACATAGGGTTTTGAGTGGCCTACCTCATGAACTGTGACACTGTCATTTCATTACTCGGTCCTGAAAGATGGTTCCATGCAGTGACCGCAAAATCACCTTTTGGGACAGAATAACAAAATGACAGTGACTGAATTCATGAGGTAGGGCCCCAAGAACCCTATGTTGAAAATTCCCCAAAATGGCCGAGATATGCAGCAAAGTTGAAAAAAAACTGTTTATGCCATTATACAGCTTACCAGCATTTCTTCAGTTTGCGGTCTGCTTTGAAGAGTGCAGATGTGTTCCTTGTCCACTGAAGATCATCGTGCTGGGCTTCGGAGATAAGTATGGGGTCAGGGGGGTGTGGGGAGGTGGGTGCACAAAGGGCCGGTGCAGGTTGGGGGAGGGGCAAGACAGGCAACGAGGGACCATTTTTTTTAATTTTTTTTTTTTCTTATTTAGGAAGATGACACAGGACTTTTGCCATGCTGAGGTGGGCTCCTAGCGTGGCAGCTGGAAAGTTATTTTGAGGGGGGCAGTGGAGCCGATGGGGGATTGGACATCCCCGTCAGCCATACCAACTTTTGCCACACTGGGGTGAGCTCCCAGCATGGCACCTAGAAGTCTGTGCTTTTTTGGGGGGGTACAGTTGAGCCGACATGGGATTAGGCACCCCCGTCGGCTATAAGGACTTTTCCCATGCTGGGGTGGGCTACCAGCGTGGCACCTAGAAGTCTGTTTGGGGGGGCCGTGGAGCCAACAGGGGATTGGGCATTCCCGTTGGTCATACAGTGTGCGGGGGTGGAGGGGGCACATGATCACGCTGGTGTGGGCTTCCAGAGTGCTGAGTAGTGTTCAGGTGGGGGGACAATGAACTGTTTATGAAAGTTCAGATGCAGTGCTGTCGTACGTGTAGTCAATTTGCATACTGCTGATGGCTGTATGCAAATTGACTACATGTTACTACCGCTGAACGTGGCATTGTTTTCCTCAGAACTGTATGCCACTGCATCTGAACAGCTGCCATAGACAGCGCTGACATTCATTGGCATGGTGCAGCCACACCTGCAAAAGGGAGCAGGGCATTGGAAGTGGGGGAGGCACACCCTCGAAAACTCGTATGGTGGCACTATGTTTCTTGCACATGCGTGCAGGCAAACATAAAAATAATAAGTCAGGTAGAAGCAGCTGGCTTAGTCTGGAAAATGCTGATGATATGCACTGAGCTGCCAGATAAGGTAAATAAATTCACAGTCCTGAACTCTGCCTGTCTCTCTCTCTCTTGCTGTCAACAGCCAGGAGAAAGAGAGAGACAGAGATCAGGCAGCAACCTCAAGACTCCAGTGTTTAGTTAGATTTTACTTTAAAAGAAACAGTTCTGAACTGTCTCTCACCATTTCTGTCCCCTGTCAGGAGAAAAATTATGCAGCAGTCAATTTTATCCCCCCCCCGGCCCATGTCAGACCTCAGGACCAGCAACAGTGATTTAAAAAGAAATAACAATTCCAAACTGTCTTTCACTCTTTCTGTCCATTGCCAGGAGAGAGAGAGATTGGGCAGCAGTCTGTCTTTTTTAACCCTGCCCTGATGTGGGACCTCAGGACTAGCTCTCACTGTTTCTGTTCATTATCGGGAGGGAGAGGAGAGGGGAGAGAGAGAGAGAGAGAGAGAGAGAGGAGAGGAGAGGGGAGAGGGAGAGAGGGGAGAGAGAGAGAGAGGGGGAGAGAGAGAGAGAGAGATCAGGCAGCAGTCAATTTGTGAGAGATTGGGCAGCAGTCAGTTTTTTTTAAACCTCCTCCACCCAGATCTCAGACCTCGGGGCTGGCAACAATGAAGAGTTTGGGACTGGGAAAGAAATGTCATGAACTGAATTTATAAGACAGTAGTTATTCAGTAGAACCATTACCATAACAGGGAGGCAATACCAAGAAAAGCTCAACGGTAGGGAGTTAATATTAAGAAAAGCTTTACTAAAGGAGATAAACCCTACTTTCTGATGCTGGTATTTATTTTTATTTATTAAAGAAGTCACCCCTACCACTCACCTCCTGTAGCCTCTCTGCCACCCCACTCCTCCTGCAGCCACAGCACCCTGAACCTCCACTCCCGCTCCTGGCTGCTCACGCTTTGGCAAGCATCAGTTTGTGCTTCATGAATTCCCACCTGCCACAATGTGATCAGAAGATTCCCATCAGTGATAGACTTTATAGCCCAACAACCTGACAGGGACACATGCACTAGGGCTGCAAGTCAGCTTATGGTACATGCTTGGAGAGAGCTGGCAGGGTGAGATTGGCTCACGGAATACACCAGGGGAGAGAGAAGGCAGGCTGGGCATTCCTAACAGTACACACTGGGAGAGAGAGCAGGCAGACTGCATTCACTGTAGACACTGGGAGGGAGAGGGGATGGACCAGGCACATGTACATGAGGGACTCAGGAGACAGGGCTGTACTTGCCAGCAGACAACTGTTGGCAGGCCGGGTATGGTTAATTCATGGTACATGCGTTACAAGGCCTGCCAACATATCCATAACAGCAGCTGCCCCACCATGTTTCCACCTGCTCATCTGTGCCCTGGATCCCCATCTCTAGGACCGTGATGTGGTTGCACTGATGTTATCAGTAAACAGGACCTCAGGCCAGGACTGTAGCACAGCACAGCCTGCTCTAATCACAGGTTTGTATGTGTAGCGGGTGGGCCTCTATGGATTTGCATAGGATCTTTTGAGGTGCAGACACAGCCTCTCGGTATGCAGACTTGGGCTCTTTGGCCACCAGCTGTGACTGTGTAGGTCACGGTGTATAAGTGCAGGAGATATTTATGTGCAGTGCTGCTGTCAATCAGTGAGAACTGAAACTGAACTCCCAAATGTCTGCAGCAGCCTGGGCCAGTACTTTCCAAGGCTTTAGGCGATGCAAAAGGAAATCATTCAGTGCATTGTTTAGAATTTCTAGCTGTATAAGTTGCATTTCACCACACAACCTCTGTGCCCTTTGATATCTAGTTTTTACAGCTTACTTTTGTTACTTAAGCAAGAATCTTTAACACTCAAGATTGGGACAGACCATGTAGATAAATCTAGTACTCCAAAAGGCTGCTTACAAAATTCATTGTGACACCACATAAACTGAAAACATGCAGGGAGCTCTTAAAATCCAGCAAGCCCTGTTGCTTTGACTGCTAGGTCTTTGTCAGGGGACTGGGTTGTTGGACTGACACTCTCACTTTTAAGCCATGACACGTCACACTAGTGACTTCCATTGTGAGAGGGGGATTCTGAAGAGACATGAGGAGGCTGATAATGTACAGTATATGACATACTTCGCAGTCTGAGACACTGCACAGCACAATGTTTCTTTTAGGGTAATAGAGATGGAACAGTCTGGTTTTATTGCTTCTGCTGCTTAAAAATGGTGCTGATTGTGAAGAAATGACACCGAGTGGCAGTCCTTAAAAGTGGCAACAAGTTAGGTACTTCTTTTATGAAAGTGTAACTCTGCACTGCAGCATGATTAGCTATTACAATTTACCAGAGAATACATCGATTCATTTTCAGTTTTCCCTTCCAGGGTTTACTCCACATTTTACTACACTACCTAAGAAGTGTGCAGAAAAAGAATCTGACTGTCCTCAACTGCTCTCTCAGTGCCTTTGCTTATGCCTTACTATAGTGGTTACTCACCATGACAGCATACTGTGATATCCCAATCAGCAGTCATGCAGTCAGAGACAGTCAGATGATTTTTAAGACACAGTAAAATACGTACTGCACTATCTGAAATATTTAGTATACCAACAACAGGAGAAAGGATCGTACTGCTGCTCCATGCCAAGTTCCCCATGTAGACAAACTTGGCACTGCACAGGATGCACTTAAGTCTGGAAAGCATGTGGTTGAGTCCATTCTGGATGTGAGTGATGGTCTGTGGCTTCTTCATCATTGGCCATTAAATGTTACACAGCTAGGTGCTGAATGCCTTTCCAGGAGAGCCTGGAGAGCCCGAGAACTTGAAATATACAACAGTGTGCAACTCTGTCATGTTTCTGCTGCTTCACAATCGTGACCAACGGCTTTCAGTAGTCAACACTGTCCAGTGGGTCCACACCATATAGCTCAGAATTAGATGAACAACCTGTGCCTGTAGTGCAATCTGAGCACTTGCCCCAAAATGGACTGCTGTACTGTTTGTTCTATGTGGCAGACAGAATCTCAGAACAGTAACATGCAACAGTGGTACCCACCATTTCCTCCCTTTCATGTGTACATACCCTTCATAGAAATAGAAAAAATATTTGTTTCGTTTAGTGACTACTTTCCTCGTGAACATATTATCATGTGCCTTCGAGTTTTGCCTAGTCCTGTGGTCTGGTGGAAGCCAAAACAATGCTGGTAAATAAACAATGTATAGCAAGATGAGGAGACTGCATAGAGATGATCTAGGACACATTAGAATAGGATCTGCTATTCTATTTCTGTGATATGGGATGAACCTCGAGCGCTATGATCCTCACTGTCACATGACGTCACCCGGAAAGGGCTCTATTGTTTCTTCAGCAGGGGTGTGACAAACCAATATGCAGGTCCTTTGACTCAAGATGGTGTCCTGGCCGAATGGTGCCTGAGTCTTCAGTGTGTAAGTTCAGTAACACACTAACATTTATTGGGGCTGGGTATCAATTAGGGCACCATGAATTCTGAAAGAAAAACATGGAAGTTAACAACACAGTTCTTGCTAAGAAACCAGACCCAGCGACTGCAGAGAGAGACAGGATGCCAGTGAGAGGTTCACCAGCATCTTGTCTAAAAGGAGCCGTAAATGGAAGTGAAAGCTGGAAGTCAAGCAGGTGGCTACAGAGGGACCCCAGGACAGCAAGAGACCTGGGGCCAGGTTCACAAAACTGTGCCCCACCACAAACCCTTTTTTGCACCAAAGTGGTATTCACAAAAGCCCACTGGACACCAGGGACACTTTTAAGTTTGGTATCGGAACAGCAATCAGTGATTGGTAAGGGGTAACCACTAGCATGGCATGGACTGGGGGGGGGCAGTCTACACTCCTCACAGCATATGCAAATGGGCTCATAATGGGCATGCAAATGGCCACCCAGTACCTTCCATGCCCAATGGGCTCATTTGCATGGTAGCCTTTGTGAATTGGAAATAGACCCCCTGTGCTATTCCTTGTGGGCACATGCTCCTGGCTGAATGTCAGGGCAGCACTAGTGGGGGTAGCGCTGATGGTATTGGGTTACTACAGCCTCAGACAAGTCCTATTCACAGTCGGTGCACTATCCAACTGTGAACAGCAGTGTTGGGCATCTGAGCAGCCGCAAAGCACAATGCAACATTTTGCATTGCCTTTGCGATTTTTTGTGAATCTAGCCCTTGAATTCTAATGGATCTCTGTGGACAAGCTGTTGGTATGGAAGCAGGATTCAAGTTTTCATTTCTGTAGTCTCACTTGTTGATGACTGTGAGAAGGACTCTGTCTGAAGCATCATATGGGGGGAAGTGGGGATGCTGTACTTGTGCTATTTAGAGCAGAGGTAGACAGAGGCAGCAGAATATGTTATTTGTAATGTGAGTGTGAAAAGTATACTTTCCATTTAAATGACCAAAGATTTGGGATAAATAACTGTGTGAACCCCTGATGAGAAACTGAGAAAAGTATATTTCACATTAAAATCAACTAAAAGAGTACCTCACAGAGATGATCATGATACAGGAGAAGAAGAAGAAAAAGAAGAGGAAGAAGAAGAAGAATCAGCATTTATATAGTGCTTTTCATACCCAGTGTATCCCAAAGCGCTTTACAAGCAATGCTAGACTGGTAGTGATGTGACTGAACGTGTAGTGGTGGCCATATCGTACATCAACACCCACACACAACCTGGACAATTGCATGATCTGGTTTTATGGGAAGGGGAATGTTGACCCGGACACTGGGAATGTCTCCTACTCTTTGCGAAGAGTGCCCTGGGTTCTTTTACTTCCACCTGGACACCCACCCGGACAGCATCAGGATGGGTAGAAGGGACCTCGGTTTAATGTCTCATCTGAAAGATGGCGCACACCAGCAGTACAGCACCCCCCTAATACTGCACTCGGATTCCAGCATTTAAGGTATGAGTCCAATCCCGGTGTGGGAAAAGAACCCATGACTTTCTGGTCCAGAGGCATATGTGCTACCAACTGAGCCACACTGACACCTGTGGAGAGGAGTCCCTTTTAAGTGAGATAGAGCACAAGGACCTGGGAGCATGCAAAGAAGTGAGGGGGTGTTAAGAGGGAAGTGAGAAACTACTACGTCATCAAGAGAGTAGAAGACACCTGGAACAGACTGCCAGTAGAAGTACTCACATAAAAGAAGCTCAGCTACTCAGTCCCAGACAGCAGAAGCAGAGATTACAGACATGTTGCAAGATGAAAAGCTTCTTTATTTAGTAAAACAGCAGTCAGCTAGAGTGACACTCTGCCCCAAGCAGTCAATCAATTAGTTGGGGCGTGTCACTAGCTGACTGCTGTTTTACTAAATAAAGAAGATTTTCATCCTGCAACACAACTGTAATGTCTGCTTTTGCTGTCCGGGATTGAGTAGCAAAGCTTTCTTTCTACGAGTACAGTACTATAGTACATCCTGATTACTTTGCTTCTGGCTCCAGTATACTGTGCTGTAGTTGCCTGTGATACAAACTGCAGTGCCAGTAGAAATGGTGGAGGGGAAACAGTAGGGGCTTCAAGCATGCATAGGATACACTTAGGGGAATATTTAAAGGACAAATAAGCTATTTTTACACATAACTATTCCAAAGTCCGTCTTCATAGTGAGGTAAAGGAAAGGCTGCTGTTTACATTTATACTAAAACTGCATTTATATAATTAACAAGAATACAATTTCATAGCGTTTGAAAAAAATATAAACAACAGCGCTCTCCTTTCAAACCTCCCGTCCTGTCTGCTTCCTAGAATGGCCACCAAATGTGCTATGTGATGAGCTCATAGGAGCGAGAGCCACTTTACAAGCTCATTTTTACACTACTAATGCCTTCGCATTTGCCTGACCTTTGCTTTTGCTGCATCACCAAATTTAGCAAAATCATATTCAGCTATGGCTCTGTCATTTACTTTACAAACAAGTTGTGGAACCTGTGGCCTAAAAACGGCTCTGTTAACCGAGCAGCAATGTGATACTAGTGTTCATTCACATACCTAGTGGTCTGTTGGCACTGGTCTGGTCCAAATGCAAAGTGGCAATGCTCTTGGTAAATCCACTTGGTTTATGAAATTTGCTTTTGTCGTTTTCCTTAATAGTGTAAAAAAACACTCTCTCCCTGCTGCCAGCCAACCTGCCCTCCTTTATTCCCCCCACCACCTGCTGTTGTCCATTACCTGAAGTCCATGCTGTTACAGCCTTTACCTGGTCCCACAAACCCCACCGCCTATCCAATTAAGAACATACACAACCAGCACCTTGACTACCTACTCCTTGTTCTTGTACTGTAGAAGCACCTTAATTGGGAAGTGGATAATCAGGACATCCCCTTTATGGGGATGTCCCACCAGGAACCAATTAAGTGTCCATTGTTTTCAATGGCACTAATGGCCACTTAATGGGGACTGTGATGCTGGTTTATTGGGATGATTCAGTCATCCATTCACACACTGACCAACTGTCATCAATGTCATAATAAGACAGTGATCATGTGTTAATTGTCACCTACCAGCCACCACTACCTAATTTCCATGCCTCCCCCAACTCTCCATATCTGTTTGTGTAGCATGCCCTTCTTTAATGACACTCTGAAACTCCAAAGAGACCTGAAGAGACATGACGCTTATCACTTCTGTCTGCAGTTTGATGCAGGTAAAAAATAAACAGTAAACACTTTATTCATGGCATTGTTTGCCTTCTTGTTACCGTGATCAGCACTCGCAATCTGTCTGTAATCTAAACTTCAGTTTTAACTTAAAATCACAACACTTTCCCAGTGGCACATCAGACGGCATTCTTTTGCTTTCTGTCACTGTGATCAGCTCTTGCAATCTACCTGTTATTTAAACTTAAAGTAAATTTTAATTTAAGCCTTACAGTTTGCCTATGTTCCTGAGTGCTCATTGAGCAGTTGTTGCCTGGTTTAGGGAGAACACGATAAGCAGTTGTGCTCAAACAGTAATCTTTTGCGGATCTGTGAAAAAAAAAAAGGAAAAACTAAACAGACTATTTCCATCAACTGACTACTTGCTAAGAAGGAGAGACAGAACTTGCAGTGTTATAATGCAATGTTTACAGTAATGTTTGGAGCAAATGCTGGGCAGTAAGAGGAATGTTAAAATGCATGTATGACTGCAACAGCCTGAAAACAGCCAGCCTCTGATAATTGGAATACCTGCTTCATGATATTAAAGACCTGCCACCAGGGTGTCCCGATTAAGCGTCTTCTACTGTATTTCAGTGGAGATGCTGTGAAATGGAAAAGTCACTAGAGGGCAGTGGTGTCTGTCTGTTCCATACTCCCTCCCCACAAGTGGTGGGTGAAGTCCAAAAACTTTGCTTTGTGGAAAAATTTGCAAATTTTACCAAATTCGCAAAGTTCTCCTTTAAGGCAAATTTCTACTTTGTCTTAAAGGATAACTTCTCGAATGAAGAAAATGCAAACTTTGCCTGTGAATTGTGTCGCTAAGGTGAAGTTTGCAAGGATTCTTGGCATTAGAGGTCATATGGTGCTGCAGTGCACTGGATTGCCACGCATAGGATGAATTCAGTGCAGTGTGGGGAAGAGAGAGCTGGTGTTACGTGTGCTCCGTACCTTTGTTCCTAAAAAGCTTTAGAAAGCATTTAAAACACAGAATTTTTTCCAACAAATCACTCCATTAAGTGTCTGCTGTGCCTTGTGCCTCTAGATCACCAGTTAGTTCTGGTATTTGTTGTGATTTAGTTAATTTAAAGCTTTGTTTCATTTTCTGAATTCAATGTAGTGAGGAAGTGCCGGGGAGAACTTAGCTGCAGCAACTTCCAGCAAGAGCAAAATGTGGTCAGCGCCAACATGGCTGCTTTACAGCAGGGAGTCCAAGTGAAAAGCATTAGGAGCTCCTGCCATGCCTGATGTCGTACTTACGCTATGCCCAAGATGGCCACCATGACAGTAGTCTACATGTGCAATACTTGCACATTCACAATGACCTCACAGGTGCCATCTTGGGCATGGTGGCCTCTTTTGTTTTGCCCACAAATGCAGAAGTGACAGGCAGAAACAAAATAGTGCCCCTGTGGGGGGGGGGGGTTGTGTGGCCCATGGAGGGGAGGGACGCAGAAAACCAATGCTGTCGACATGACCGCAGCACTGTGGAAGCATGCCGGAGAAGTATCTGGTCACATGTTTCCACAGTCCCTTCTCTCTCTCTCTCCTATTTCATAGTAGTACAACAGCATGGCTCCACCCATGCAGCCATAAAAAGGCAGGCTAGGAAGCCTTTTCTGTCTTAGCAGGCAGCACTGTTGTAGTGAATATTTTGTGTGAATTCTTTTTCCTGATTGCTGTGGTTTACTATTTCAGTTCTGTAGAACAGTTAGGTGTGTTTTACTGAATTATTTTTGACACTGTAGTTTGGGGATCTTGATTTCATTTTTGTTTATTGATAGAAGTTAGCTTTTTCATGTACACAGCAACATAATGATAGTTACCTGAGCATTTAAACTAGCCAATGGGGAAAGCAAAAGTAGTCAGGAAGAAGCTAACTGTCCCCCCCCCCTCCACAAGATGAAGCAGTCAGTAGGGAGGACCCTAGGGTTGGAAAATCGATACTAAAACATAAAACTGAGGTAGGTAGAATGACAGAGATAAGAAAGAATGGGAGTAAAAACAGAATGGGAAGGGAAGGAAGACATGGAAATAGGAGGGGAGCTACTAGAATATGGAGGTTGCAAAAATTGGAAAGTCATGTGCACAAATACCCACAGCCTGAGAAATAAAATCCTGGACCTAGTGGCCTTGATGGCAGAAGTGGACCTGGACATTGTCGCTGTTACTGAGACATGGTACATGGGGAACCATGAATGGGATAAAGCCATACCAGGTTACACTCTATTTAGAAAAGACAGGGTGGTAAAAAAAGGGTGATGGGGTGACTATCTACGTCAGGGAGGGAAGTAAAGCACTGGCATGATCTATAGGCCTCCAACACAAGGGGAGGATATGGATGGGGTACTAGTGGAAGCCATCCACAAAATGACAGTGAAAGGTGAAGTGCTGCTGGTAGGAGACTTCAATATGCTTGATGTGGATTGGAGCACTAAGGCTGCAGCCACAGCCAGGATCAGAGACATCCTGGATGCCCTGCAGGGGGCATGCCTCAAGCAGCTTGTGGCGGAACCCACCAGAGAAGGAGCAATATTGGACCTGGTACTCACCAATGGGGAGAGAGACACCGATGTAATGGTGGGTAGCCATCTGGGGTTCAGTGATCATCGTACTGTGTGGTTCAGTGTAAGAACAGTGGAGGAGTCAAACCACATGAAAGCAAGGGTCCTTGATTTCTTTTTTTAACAACTTTTTTGTTAAATTTTGTATTAATGAAGACATACATACACATAAGGGTCCTTGATTTCAGACGGGTCGACTTTGCAAAAATGGGAGAATGTCTCAGGGAAGCACTGGCAGGAGAAGAAGAAAAAGAAGGGGGGATGGAGAGAAACAATGGACTCACATTAAGGGAGCCATAGCAGAGGCAACAAGCCATTATGTTAGGTAACTAAGCAAAACAAAGAGAAAGAAAAAAATACTATGGTTCTCAAAAGATGTGACTGGGAGGTAATAGAGAAAAGGCTAGCTTTCAGGAGGCCTCAGGGATCAATCCTCAGACCCTCTCACCACCAGGAGGAGTGGCACTGGAGCCTGCTAACAATTGCAGGCCTCAGGGATCGATCCTAGGACCCCTACCACCACAGGAGTGGCACCAGAGCCTGCTAACAATTGCAGGCCTCAGGGATTGATCCTCAGACCCCCACTACCACCACAGGAGCAGCACTGGAGCCTGTTAACAATTGCAGGTAATCAGCTGCTCACTTCTCTCTTGTGGCAGCTCAAGCCCACTGGGTTTTCTGTCGGCATAATGCAACTGATAGATTGCAACTAGTTATGAATATTCCATGTTTGGCATACTTCCTCTTTGTTGCTATAAGGGACTGACTAGTATTGTTGTATGTGCCATTTACAGTCTGTCTCCTTAAGGGACTGGAATACTGCTATTTTATTTGCTGTGTTACACTCCATTTCATTAAGGGACCGGAATACTGCTGTTTTGTTTTGCCATTTGGACTGCCACACGGTAAGGGCATGAAAAAACACTGTTCCCTTACCTTTGAGCTGTGCTTTGTTAGCCTGGCCCCTTTGAAGCGCTCCTGTGTGACCGGAGTGCTGGTTTCAGCTCTGCTTTTTTTAGCCTGGCCCCTCTGAAGCACCCCAGTGTGACCAGAGTGCTAGTTTCAGCCATGTTGTCTCTCCGCTCACTCTCCTACCACCCCCCCATCCCCTAACCTGACTAGCCATCCCATTTCCCTCCCTGACTCTGGCCATTCTTTGTTAATCTCCTTCAGCATATAAACCTGCTCCTTCTCTTGTTCCAACAAGCCTCAGGGATCAATCCTCGGACCCCACCACCACCACAGGAGTGGCACCAGAGCCTACTAACAATTGTAAGTATTTAGCTGCTCATCTCTCTCTCTTGTGGCAGCTCAATCCCACTAGCAGAGTTGCACTTCACACGGCTCCACTTAGCGTTATCCCACTTTCCCTCCCCAGGCACCCTCCCACCCTATGGTGGTCTACCTTTTATAGGGCTGTGTGAAACAATCATTCAACTTTTATGCCCCTCCCAATACACTGACTTAGGTGCTTTCATTCCCACTCTCATAAAATCTAGTGATCGCTTCCTGCACAGACATCTCAGTTTTACCCCTGCTAGTGGGCTCCAGGTGCAAAACCACAACCTGAAGAACTTGCACAGACATCTCAATTGTTACCCCCTCTAGTGGGCCCTCGATGCAAGAACACAACCTGAATAACCTGGGAACTACCTCTCCCATCCTTCTGCACCTAAATTTCACAATTTATATCACTCACTGTGATAGATGGCTGCCCAAAGTCCAAGTATTTTTCGTTCAATAGACATGTCTCCAGTGCCAGCAAAGCTGTATTGCATAGACCTACTCCTTCTACTTCACCTGCCAGATATGCTTAAGAATGATATTAGGCACCCTCATATAGCTGCTGGAACATGGTTGCCTGCACACATGAAGATCTTGGTACGGAAGCCATCCGAGTCTGCTCACACCTGCCTCCCCTCCGCATGGATCAACGATACACCTTGCACCACACTACCACTGAATCTGATTATCTCAAACTGAGATGCCCCTGACAAAAGCACCCCTCTAAAGTGTCTCACAATATGATGACCTGATCACCCATATGTCACTACTCACAAATTCCTGCGCCTCACCTGGCCAAAGTAGGGCCAGGTCAAGCCCGAACCTGGCTTCCTCCAGGCCTAGCCAAAAAACTTTAATAACTATACTTCTCCTTTTGTCTGGGAATTTCCATCCCAACCCAGGACCCATCCATAACAACAAGGCACAGACTCCTCACAATCCTAAGCTTAGATTAGTATCACTTAACATTGGAAGTCTGCTCCCTAATCTCTCCCTGCTTGAAGTATGGGCAAAACATATAAAACCTGACATCATATCCATCTCAGAATCCTGGCTGAACCCAAAATGAACAGACGATACTATCTCCCTCGATGGTTATAATGTGTATCGCCAGGATCAAGTTGGCAAGAGGGGTGGGGGATGTCTCACATATATACGCGTCTCTCTCCAAGTGAAGAAAGTGGCACTTGTGTCCCCCTCACCTGACTGCAAATGTCTTGCCATAAGAATTCTCATGGGGGACAGGAAAAAATACATCAACCTGCTAACAGTATACATACTTCTGGGGAAACAACAGGCTGTCTTCAACTTGCTCGCTAACTACCACTCTCAAGCTTGCTCCAATGAGGAAACAATAGTAGTTGAGGATTTCAACATTAACTGGGCATCTAGCACAACCACCACTCATAAGGACATAGTTGCAGGCCTCTATTTGACTCAGGTAGTTAAGCACCACACAAGGGTGAACTATAGGACAGGTACCAAAACTTTAATTGACTGGGTACTCACCAGCACCCAGATAAGCTGGTCAAGATTCAAGTGCTATCAGATGCCATTAGTGACCATTCACCAGTACTGTGAGAACTGGTGAATAAAACCTTCACTGATCTAAGCTCAGTGCTCCCCGCCAATCAACCCCACTCACAAATAGCCAAGGAGATCCACAAGGACACAAGCCCATCCATACCTACATTTTATTTTAGACGTGTCACCATGAGGGATATCAACATATACATCAAGCAAGCATTAGCTAAAACCAGGATCAGGAATGATGGGGTTGACATGAAGCTGTTAGCTATAGTTCTGAAAAAAGCAGCTCTCCCCCTAAATAAAATCTTCAACCTCCCTCGGAGACTCTCCCAATTTCCACAGGTTTGGAAAAAAAAGCCATAGTTACACCTGTCTTTAAGAATGGGAATAGCTTTAATGTCTCTAACTATAGACCTATCTCGATTCTGTCCCCCCTAAGGCATAAGAAAGGATCGTGACTGATCAGCTTGTGGAGTACTTAAACAAGTATAACCTAACATGCCTGGAACAACATGGCTTCAGAAAGCAGCACAGTACAATCACGGCTCTCACTGAGTACATCAACTCCCTCTACAAAGTGCTGGACAAAGGGCAAGTAGTTGGGGCAGTCTACATAGACTTAATAAAAGCATTTGCTCTCATGGGCCATACATTGCTAATCACTAAACTACACTCCCTTGGCCTCTTTAAGGAAACCACATCGTGGTTCAGGTATTACCTCGCTGACTGATCACAGAGAGTGAAGATAAATGGGGTCCAATCAAATGAGAGAAGTGTCACAGTAGGGGTCCCTCAGGGGTCAATCTTGGGCCCTTTACTATTTTGTCTATTTATTAACAACCTGACCAAAGTGAATACTAAGGCAAAGATACTGCTATATGAGAATGATGCAGTGATTTACTACAGCAGCTCACTGCACAACAACCTTACTCAAGAACTCCAGCATAGCTTTGAGGCCCTAGAATCTTGGTTTAAGTACAATAAACTGGCACTTAACTATAAAAGAAAAACTAAAACTATGCTCTTCACAGGGACACACAGTGAGAATAGATCAATCCCACTCAGCTTACACAACGCACTGGGTGCCCATCTGGAGCAAGTAAAAACCTTTAGATACCTGGGGGTCACCCTCAGCAACACCCTATCTTTCAAAGAACATAGTGACAACATTGTTCAGATTGGAAATAGGAAACTGAGAGCCGTATTCAGACAAAAGCTGAATCTAACAGAGGAAGCAAGATGCCAGGTAATATCCAGCTCAGTACTCTCATTCATCGACTACGGTCTTCCAATCTATGGATCAACCACTGACACGGTCCTAGATAGAGTTAGGATGCTGCTCAATAAAGCATGCCACTTTGTAACTGGCTCACATAAATATACACACAGCTGCAACCGGTTCTATGGCATAACGGAAACCGCAAAACAGAGATTTCTGTTACAGCAAATGTACATGTAGAAGTGAGTAGCCATCTGGGAACTAGCGACCACCGAACAGTATGGTTCACAATAAACACAGCAATAGAGTCAAGCCATACAAAGGCAAAAGTACTGGACTTCAGGAGGGCTGACTTTGCCAAAATGGGTGAGTGCCTAAGGAATGCACTAGCAAATGGGCAGGAAGGAGGGGTGGAAGAACAATGGGGAATAATAAAAACTGCCATCACAGAGGTAACAAGCCTTTGTGTGAAGCAAATAAACAAAACAAAACGATGTAAGAAACCACTATGGTTCTCAAAGGAGGTGGCAGTGAAGGTTCAAGAGAAAAAGAAAGCATTCAGAAAGTACAAGGAATCACAGAAGGAACAGGACAGAGAAGTGTATCAGTTAAAGCAAAAGGAAGCTGGGAAGGCAGTCAGAACAGCAAAGGCCCAAACTGAGGAAAAGATAGCCAACTCAGTTAAGAAGGGGGATAAAACCTTTTTAGGTACATCAGGGGCCAGTAAGACTAAGGGAGGGATAGCGAGGCTTAATAAAGGGGAGAAGGGGTGGGCAGAGGGTGACTGTGAAAAGGCAGAGATACTAAACAAATATTTTTGCTCAGTATTTACAAATGAAGAGGGGGAGGTACCTAAAACAAACAATAGAAACACTCTGGATACAGAAGTTGATACCAGCCCATTTACAGAAGAAAAGGTCTTGAAAGAACTCTTAAAACTGAAGGTGGACAAAGCCATGGGGCCTGATGGGATTCATCCCAGAATTCTAAAAGAACTAGTGGTAGAACTAGTGACACCACTGACTACCCTCTTTAACAAATCATGGGAGGATGGGGTGGTACCTGAGGACTGGAGGAGGGCCGATGTGATTCCCTTCACAAAGTGGGAGCAGGGCAGAGCGAAACTACAGACCAGTTAGTTTAACCTCAGTGATAGGGAAAATGATGGAATCACTTCTGAAGGAAAGAATTGTCTAGTACCTAGAGGCCAGAGGGGCACAGGACCCAAGGCAGCATGGATTTACAGCGGAAGGTCATGCCAGACAAATCTAATAGATTTCTTTGACTGGGTGACCAAAGTAGTAGATCAGGGAGGGCTGTGGACATGGCCTACCTAGACTTTAGCAATTTGACTCAGTCCCACACAAAGATTAATATACAAGTTAAGCCAGCCTGGGAGTGGGTCCCAAGATGATAGCCTGGGTAAAGAGGTGGCTGGAGGTAGGACACGAGGGTAATAGTAAATGGGTCCACTCTGAAGAAAGTGGGGTTACTGGTGGGGTGCCGCAAGGTTCAGTATTAGGACTGGTCCTCTTCAATGTCTTTGTAAGTGACATTGCAGACGGACTGGAAGGAAAAGTATGTCTCTTTGCAGATGACACAAAGATCTGCAACAGAGCTGATGCACAAGGTGGGGTGGAAAGGATGAGAAGGGACTTATCAAGGTAAGAGGAATGGTCAAATGTATGGCAGCTTAGATTTAATGCTAAAAAGTGCAAGGTAATGCACCTGGGAAACAAAAACCCAGGGGAAGAGTACACAATGGGGGGTGAGATACTAACAACAACAAAAATGGAAAGGGACCTGGGGGTAGGCATATCAGGTGACTTAAAGGTGGGCAAGCAATGTGAGAGGGCAGTAAGGAGGGTTGGGGGATACTGGGATGCATAGGGAGAGGCATCACCAGTAGAAAACAGGAAGTTGTTATCCCTCTGCACAGACAGCTGGTGAGACCCCATCTGGAGTACTGTGTGCAGTTCTGGAGACCCAATCTCCGCAAGGACATAGACAAGATGGAAGCTGTCCAGAGGAGGGCAACTAAAATGGTGCAGGGTCTGCACCGAAGACATATGAAGAGAGACTAAAGGAGCTTAATATGTATAGCCTCAAGGAAAGGAGGGAGAGGGGGGACATGATAGAAACTTTCAAGTACCTCAAGGGAATCAACAAAGTCCAAGAGGGTAGCATCTTTCAAAAAAAGAGGTGTGCACAATTTGAAGATGGGGGGGGGCGGCACAGAGGTAATGTAAGGAAGTATCTTTTCACAGAGAGGGTTGTGGATGCATGGAACGGCCTTCCGGAGGAGGTTGTGGAGTCAAAAACAGTGACTGAATTCAAGCATGCATGGGACAGCCATAAGGCAATTTTAGGGGGTGGGGGTAGAAAGAAGTAGGCTGCTGGTTAACTAGGATCTGCAGCTTATCCATTAGGTAGGGAAATGGGCAGACTGGGTGGGCCAAGCGGTCCTTATCTGCCATCAAATTCTATGTTTCTATTTTACATCACCGAAAATCAAAAAGGGCAATGTACACTCCACCAAATACAAAAATAGCCACAAATACAACTTTTATAGGGGGAATGAAACAAACAAATTTTCTATGATCTTCCCCCACACCCCTTATATTTTTATAACCAACTCCAGGGGCGCATGTCAGGGAGGGGAGAAACTTGAAGGGGGGCACAACTCGGGGAGACACAAGTCGGGAGGGGGGAGAACATGGAGGCAACCTGAGGGGGTTGGGGGAACAATGTCTGGGGAACAAGACATCAGAAACAACAACAAAAAAAAGAAACTTACCCCCACAACAAACTACAAAAAAATACACCCATACCCAGACTCAGACTCAGACTCAAACCCAGGTCCACCGGCATCACAGACCAGGAGTCTAACCACCATGCCATGCAAGCAGCTCAACACTGCCCCATCCAACACCTGCTCATAACATATTCTACCTAACGCTACCTAACACTGCCTCACTCTTCACTCACTATTGAGTCCCCCTCTCTTCTCTATTCCCTACAGTCGTTCTTCTCTACAGGTTGCTGTCCTGACAGGCACTCAAATTGAGTCGCTCAAAAGTGAATCGCTCAATTTGAGTCACCCACATCACTGGATACCCCTGCAACCTATACACCCTTACAAACTGGCTGACCTTCTCTGCAAGGCTCCATTACCAAACAATCTTATTGGCCAAGAAAGCACTCCTAGGCCTCACACCACCTGCCATTAGCTCCCTCTTGAGACCCGTCCACAACACCTGTGCCACACGGAGCATGACCCGGCAGGCCCTTGAAATCCCATCATGAAGAAAGAGCCCAGGTCAGCACTCCTTTGCAAACTGAACAGCCATATCAATAAATGAACTTCTGGCCAGAATAACCAGTCTACCCAAAATCTTGCAACTCAAATGGGCCCTCAGAGATAATTTGGTCCTAAACTCAACTTGTCACTGCCCTGACACAACCTAAACTGAGGTGGTGGGAGCATTTCTAGAACACACAAAATATAAAAAACAGGCTATTCCCACAAATGGGTTAATTTCTACTGTATCACATTAAGTCTTATTGATACATTAACGTACTGCATATGGATTATTTATTTGCATTATAGTGTATCTACTGATCATGTCCACTTTATGTAACCATTAGTAGACAGGCAACAAGGCTCTCCTTGAGCTGAATACCATGAATGTAAACTGAATTTTTTACTCTGTATTGTTTACTGTATTTCTGTTATCTGACGTGGAACCTTTGCAAATGAGAAATTTGTGCTCAAAGGTTGTTTCCAATTATTTCAATAAATAAATAAAGGTACAAGGAAACACGGGGGGGAGACAAGGAACTGTATCTGGAAAAGCAGAGGGAGGCAGGGAAAGCAGTTAGGAACGCAAAGGCAATGAAGAAAGGAGACAAGACCTTTTTCAGATATATTAGTGAAAGAAAGGAGACCAGGGGTGGGATTGTGAGGTTGAAAAGGGAGGGAAGGGTGTATGCAGAGGGGGACCTAGAAAAAGCAACAATCCTGAACAAATAGTTTTGTTCAGTATTTATGGAAAAAAGGGAAGGAAAAGGACCACTATTGGGTGATAGGGGCACCGATGGGAGAGAGAGTTGGATACCAGCCCATTTATGGAGGAAAGAGTCCTAAAGGAACTCGAGACTCTGAAAGGGCACAATGCTATGGGGCCAGATAGGACAGAATTCATCCCAGAATATTAAAAGAACTTAGAGAGGTGCTGGCAGCACCACTAGCAGTCCTATTCAACAAATCAATAGAGATGGGTAGTTCCAGGGGACTGGAGGAGGGCAAATGTAGTCCCACTCCACAAAGTGGGAACAGGGAAGAGGCTGGCAACTACAGAGCAGTCAGCCTGACCTCAGTGGTGGGGAAATTAGTGGAGTCACTGCTAAAGGAAAGGATTGTAATATTTCTTACTTCTTGAATCCAGCAGAGCACAGGATCCGAGGCAGCATGGATTCACAGCGGGAATGTCTTGCCAAACAAATTTGATAGATTTCTTTGACTGGATGACCAGGGAAGTAGATCAGGGAGGGGCGGTGGACATGGCCTACCTAGATTTCAGTAAAGGCCTCTGACACCATCCAACATAGAAGGTTAGTAAATAAATTGGGCAGCCTGGGAGTGAGCTCCAAGGGGGTAAACTGGGTCAGAAACTGGTTGAGTGACAGGACACAGAGGGTGGTGGTAAATGGCATTCAATCTGAGATGAGGGGGGTAACCAGTGGGGTGCCACAGGGATCCATGCTGGGGCCAGTCCTCTTCAATGTCTTCATAAGCAATATTGCAAAGGGGCTGGAGGGGAAGGTATGCATCTTTGCAGACAGTACTAAGATCTGCAACAGGGCTGACACTCCAGGGAGGGATGGAAAAAATGAGGAAGGACTTAAACATGCTTGAGGAGTGGTTGAGAGTGTAACAGCTAAGATTCAATGCAAAGAAGTGCAAAATCATGCATTGGGGTACAGAAATCCAAGGGAGGAGTACAAGATGGGGGGAGAGGTACTGATGGCCACCAATCAAGAAAGGGACCTGGGTTAATCATATCTGATAACCTAAAGATAACCAAACAATGTGAGAAGGCTGTGGGGAGAGCCAGTGGGATGCTAGGGTGCATAGGGAGAGTTAACACCAGCAGAAAAAAAGGAGGTGGTTATACCACTGTACAGATCACTAGTGCAACCTCATCTGGAGTACTGTGTCCAGTTGTGGAGGCTGCATCTCTGGAAGGACATAAACAAAAAAGAGGCAGTCCAGAGAAGGGCAACAAAAATGGTGCAAGGACTGCACCAAAAGTCATGAGAAAAGACTAGAGGACCTCAATATGTATTCCCTGGAGGAAAGGAGAGAGAGGGGCAATATGATAGAGACATTTAAGTACCTCGGGGGTGTAAACAAGGTGCAGGAGGGTAGCATCTTTCAGAAAAGAAGGTGTACAAGAACAAGGGGACAAGATATGAGGCTAGAGGGGGTAGGCTCAGGGGCAATGTGAGGAAGTACTTTTTCACAGAAAGAGTAATGGATGCTTGGAACAGCCTCCCTGTGAAGGTGGGGGGGGCAAAAACGGTAGGGGAATGCAAGAATACATGGGATAGACATGAGTACTCTTGCAGTAGGGAAGAGAGGGTAAGTTGCAGATCAGCTAGGGTGTGCTGTATTGCATTAGGTAGGGAAAAGGGGCCGACTAGGTGAGCCACTTGGTCCTTATTTGCTGTCACCTTCTATGTTTTTTTTGTTGCATCTTGTGTGTGTGTCCTTAGTCACTGAAATCCCTGTTGTGTATTGTTTGTGTAAAAAAGAAAGAAAGAAAAAACTGGTGGTGGTGCAGGTGCTGCTGGTGATGCTGGTTCAGGAGGAGTTTGAACTTCAACAGAGGGAACTGCCACTTCCAGGGGGTGTGTTCGCCACCCCACCGAGACACAGGAACTTCCCATATGCCTTCTACGAACTGCTGTCAGCACAGACGGGCCACCACCTCCACCACCCCACTCACCTCTTCCCTCTTCTTTTTCTCCCACTTGGCTCAGTGATTTGCCATGAGATGGGGTCTCTGGTAGTCATTACCTATGTAGCTTCCCTGCTTGATTGGGCAAACACATTTATTGCACAGGTTGCATGACCACACTGTGGTCACTAGGGGCACAGATCAAATAAGACCACACAAGAGAGTACTTGGAATATGTGTGAGTACCACAAGATGAAGTTCCTAAGAAATAAGAACTGAAAATAGACATAAAAAAACATAAAAATTAAAAATTAAAATTCCCATAGGATAACATTGCAACTTTAACAAGCCATAACTCCATCAGTCTTTGGAGTTAAAGGACAATAAATATATAAAAAAAGGTCTTAATAGTTGGCCCGGTGGTGCAGAGGGTTGAGGTGCTGCACGCCTTACCTTGCGCTTCACCAGCGACACAGGTTCGGGAACGGCAATGGGTCACTGGGGTGCTGACATGGGGGGGAAGGTGGAGCAGGATTGAGCATGCAGGTGGGCAGCTCTCCTTTCCTGAGGGTGGTGAGGATGGGTTGGCAACCCCCGTAATTCTGCTCCCACCGGGTGGAGGTCCGGTGAGTAGCGTAGGCGGAGAGGGGGATGGCAAAGTATTGGCAGGTGGAAGGGGCTAAGCTGGCACCATGGGGTGTGATACATGCCTCCACATGCTCGCACAGCCATATGCTGGGGCCTCGGGGGGGCAGGGAAGAAAATTTGCAAAAAATGCATATGTGTCTCCATCACCAGTTGGCAGAAGGAGGCGACGGGGACCAAAAAGCTAAAATAAAAAATTAAAAGTCTTAATGAGTACTACAAGACTAATGCATACTACCCCCAGACTAATTTATGGGATGTGCACAGGAACCCAAAAATTACCTTCCAACTTCACCAAGGTGCCAAATCCTCAATGTAAAGAGGGAGTCCAGTCAAAAGTAATACACTGCAGAATTAGAATCAGCCTACCACCAATAAATCTCATACCAACAGTTAGATTTCTGCATTATTATGTTTTAAAATTATGAGCTATTTTGTAACCCTGATTTCACTCCCTGTTCAAAAAATTCAGTTTCAGTGAAGAGCCACTGATGATGTCACAACCAGAACTCACAGACTTGTCCTCCCTGTCAGCAGCCTTATGAGACCCATTTCTCCAAAGTTATAAAAATTGTAGCTGTAGTAATAAAAAAAAAAAAAAAACTGACACAGAGTTGCCTGCAGTGCTTGCATTTCCAGAATGTTCAGATGCATGGAACTGTACTTTAGAATGCATCGGGAGGTGTTTTTGGAATTCAGTGCTAAAACAAGATATAGAATGTCAAAGTGGTGCACAGTTTTGGAATGTGGGGGGGCATGCAATCTTGGCATGTAGCAGGGATGTACCATCTCACAGTGGAGTGGGACACTCATGCTCAGAATATGACAGGGGCACACATAAAGGAATTTAATGGGGACTGGCAATTCTGGAATATAGTAAGGATGTACACTGTTGGAATGTGACAGGACACACCATTTTATTTTGAAAATGCTTGTTCTTGCCACATTCCAGAACTGTATAGAACCACCACATTTCAAAACGGAGCATTACATCCCCAGCACAATCTGACATATTCCAAAATTGTGCATCCCCGCCACATTCAAAAACTGCACATCCACACCATGTTCCTAAGGTGTGTTTCAATGCCACATTCTGATACTGTTACCATCACATTCGAAACTGTTTTATTGCCACATTCCGGAACTGTGCATCACTTCCACATTCTGAAACTGTGCGTCACTGTCACATTCTGAAATTGAGTACCATCACCACATTCTGAAACTGTCATTGCCACATTCCAAAATTGTGTACCACCATATTCTGAAACTGAGCATCACCGCCACATTCCGAAATTGTGCATCACCACCACATTCCAAAATTATGCGTCACTGCCACATTCCAAAACTGAGGGTCACTGCCACATTTTGAAATTGTGCATCACCACCACATTCCAAAACTTGTGTGTTACTGCCACATTCTGAAATTGTGCATCACCACCATATTCCAAAATTGTGTGTCACTGCCATATTCCAAAACTGAGCATCACCGCTACATTCTGAAATTGTGCATCTTCACCACATTCCGAAATTGCCTGTCTCCTCTACATTTTAAAATTGTACCTGCCTGCCACATTCTGAAATTGTGTGTAAACTTCCACATTCCAATATTGCCTGTCATTGTCACATTCTGAAAATGTGCATTCCCACCATATTCCAAAACTGCACATCCCCACCACATTCTGAAAATGAGTGTCACTGCCACATTCAAAAATTGCATGACCAGATTAAAATCTAAAATTATGTATCCCTACTTCATTCTGAAATTGCATGTGACTGCCACATTCTGAAGCTGCGTCACCACCCCATTCTAAGATTCCGTGTCCATGCCACATTCTGAAATTGATTGCTGCCAGCACAATCTGAAATCAAGCATACCAACCACATTTTGAAATTGTGCATCCACCATGTGCCAAATTAATGCATTCAACACATTATGAAATTGTATATCCCTGCCACCTTCCACAGCTGTCTCCCTGCTTTAAAAAAAATGTCTATCTCTGACACATTATAAAACTATATGACACCTCCACATTATGCATTTTAGTGTCCCTGTCATTTTGCAAAACTGTGTATCCCAGCTACTTTCAAAGATTCTGTCATTGCTGCATTCCACAGTTGCAGTCTGGTGGCATTTCAAAATCTTATCCCTGCAGTATTCTAAAAATTGCATACATTTTTGTCATTCCAAAGCCATGTTTGCTGCTATATTCCAACCCCCTGCCCATCACATTCTTATGTACCGTACCGTTCATCTGCACATTATGGAAATGCATGCCCTGACCCACCCACTGTCAGCTTTCCATTTTCAGATGTTTATTGCAATTGCAGTTTTATGTAATGTGTTAGAAATAAGTCTTATAAGGTAGTTTGGAAGAAGGACTAGGCTGTAAATTCCGGTAGTGACATCATCAGTATCTCTTTACTGAAACCGGCTTTTTTTAACAAGCTGTGAATTTAGGGTTGCAATATGACCTGTAACATTTAAACAAAGTAACTTAGAGATCTCATTTTTGGCATGAGGCGAATTGGGGATATGGTGACACTAGACTGTGAGGCCACAAACAGCACTGGTGTGGTTAGCAGGGGAGAGTCAGATATAGTTTGAAAGACTCAGTGAAATAATTGCTGCAATATCTATAATATTTAGTAGACCAACAGTAGGTGAAAGTAAAACAAATAAATAGAAAACAAATTTAAACCATAATTTATATAACTCTAGAGCTTTTTATACTTTTTATTATAATAGAGAGTTGCTCTTTAAGCTACTGACCCTGTCCCCCCAATCTTCCCATCCATTCCATCCGCCCCTTCCATGACCCTTACTTTCCCCTTATGTCTATCTCAGCTTCTGTTGAAGCTGCCCACTGTCTTCAATGAGACCACTTCTTCTGACAGTGCATTCCAACTGGCCACCACCCTCCCTTTGAAGAACTGCTTCCTAACCCCCCTCTTAAACTTCTCCCTTCAGCTTAAGACTTTGCCCCCTCATGTTTCAGTTGCCACTTAGCTTAAAGAGATCCTCCTTATCCACCCTATTTATCCCTTTCAAGTACTTATAGGTCTCACTCATGTCCTCTCTCACTCTTCTCTTCTCTAGTGAGTACATATTCTGGGCCCCAACCTCTCCTTCTATGCTTTATCCTGTTGACCCACAATCATCTTTGTCGCCCTCCTCTGGACCATCTTCAGATAGATTAATGTCCTGTTTAAGGTTGTGTGCACCAGTACTGTACTCCATACTCTAGATGTGGCCTCACCAGTGACCTGTACAAGGGCAGTATAACCTCCTCTCTCCTACTACTGATCCCCCTAGCTATGCATCCCAGCGTCTTGTTTACCCTTGCTGCTGCTTTCCTGAACAGCATGGAGTGCTTCAGTTTGCTAGTGATTATCGCTCCCAGATCCTTCTCCTCGTCTATTGCAGATACCTGGACCCCTCCCAGGTAGTACTCTGGTCCCAAAGACAGCCTCATTCTCAGAAAAAAAAATAGCAAATGCAGTATGAAATGGGCTTGAACAAACAATTGTTTATCGCCTCTTAACACACTTTACAGTGCAAAAGTCCAAATGCTTGCAAAAACACACAGCCATGGTAGACACTACCCCAGCACTTCTCTGTGAAAATTCATCAAGGGGCAGGGACACAAAGACAAGGGGCTCAATTTAAATCACATCAGCTGTGACACCATGCTCTGGTGACAGACCAACTCCATAAATTCAAGTAATTCACAAAATAAAAAATAAAAAAATGAAAGTTTATGTGTACAAAACACATGTACACCAGGGTAACTAGTATGCAGGCATGGATAGAAGAGATCCCCAAGAATAAGGTAGAAAACCTGTGAAAATAATGAAAAAGTGTGAGAAATAAGGCAGAGAAAACAATACATCCTTATATTCTGGTGCTCTTGAGAATAATATTTTAAAGCAATGGGAGGGGGGAGACATCTCAATTCCTAAATTATCTGTCCCTCGGAAATGGGTTAAAATCCAAAATGTCATTTAAGCCATCCAGATTCAAAGTGTTAAGATGAAATGTCCAATAACATTCCCTCTTTAAAAGTAAGTTGACCATGTCAACCCCTTTCCTGGGTGGCTTAACATGTTCCAAACCTATAAATTGTAGAAATTTGGGATCTCCCCCATGGGATTCAAGAACATGTCTACCAATAGGAGTATCCGTCCGTCCATTTAAAATTGACCTGACATATTCTTGGATTCTTTCCTTGACCACTCTCACAGTTCTGCCACTAGAGCAAGGGTTGCATGTGCACCAAATAACACAGACAACAAAATTTGTGCTACATGTAATGAAATCCCTGACAACTACCTTTTTCTGTGTTCTGGGGCAGATAAACACTGTATCTTGTTTAGAGAAGTTACAGATATTACAGAGATGGCACTTGTGGAAACCCTTAGGGAAACAGAGAAGCCAAATACCTCATCATTTCAGGGCTACTAAATTGGCTATGGACTGCTCTATTCTTTGTGCTACTACTTTTTCTGAAAGTGATCCTGGGTTGGTTTCCTACAAGGGTACTCAAATTATCATCACTGAGTAAAATCTGCCAGTTCTTCCAGATTATATTTCCTATTTGTCCAGCCACAGAATTGAATTCTGTAGAAAATGTTATGGAACCCCAACCTTCCCCTGATTTCTGTTTTTGCTTTTCCACCAACTCCTCTCTATTTGATTCTCTGACCCTTCCATACGTATTGATCAGAGTGTCCTCAGTGTAACCTCTCTCCATGAATCTATTTTTAACTTCATCCAATTGGGCATCAAACTCAGGGAATTCAGTACAGTTCCTTCTAATTCCCAAGACCTGGCTATATTGGATGGATTATTTAAGATCCTCAGTGTGCCAACATACATATCTTAGCAGTGAATTCATAGAAGTACTGTTTCTGTATCCCATACCAGTCACCAGCCTCTACCACATTTCTTATTAACGTGAGGTCCAGGAAATTTTATTTTTATTTTTAATTTTGTGAATTACTGGTTTTCATGGAGTTGGCCTGTCAACATAGTATGATGTCACAGTTGATGTCATTTAAATTGAGCATCTTGCCTTTGAGTTCCTGCCCTCTGATAAAGCCTCACGGTGATGCTCTGGGGTAGTGTCTGCCACAGTGGTGTGTTTTTGCAAGCATTTGGGCTTTTGTACTGTAAAGTACACTAAGAGACAACAAACAATTGTTTTTTCAAGCCCATTTCATGCTGCTGTTGCTATTTTTTCTCATGAGTGCATTTGTCTTTGGGACTGTTGATCTTTGTTTGGGCTAATCAGCCCTTCCAGCTACAACAGCTTGAATAGCACTCAAGTGCGACTCATTTCTCTGGACAGGTAGTACTCCATCCTGGGATTTTTGACTCCAATGTGCATAACTTTGTATTTCTGTACATTGAAGCCAAGCTGCCAGATCCCAGACCACTTTTCAAGTCTTTCCAGATCCTCCATTAGATGCAGTATCCCTTCAGCTGTGTCCATCCTCCCACAAAGCTTGGTGACATCCACAAAAAGGCACATTTTGCCCTTAATGCCATCCCGCTATCATTAATGAAGACATTGAACAACACTGGCCAATGCCTCGAGTCCTGTAGGAGCCCACTGTTGACCTTCCTGGTGCTAGATAACTCTCCCCACCACCTTTTGGGTCCTTTTCCCCAGCCAGTTTCCAACCCATCTGATCATCTTCTCCCCAGCCCTAAGATTTGCCAGCTTTCTGATCAACCTCTTGTGAGGTACAGAGTCAAAGGCCTTGCTGAAATCTAGGTAGAGGATGTCCACCACTTGTCCCATCTACTGTTTTGGTGACCCAGTCAAAGAGGTCAGTCAGATTTGTTTGACACAGTCTCCCTCTCATAAACCTGTGCTGCCTTGCATCCTCAAGAACATGCTCCTCTAGATACTCTTCCAACCTTTCCGTAAGTATGGTCTCTACAAGCTTGCATGTGGTTGAAGTCAGACTGACTAGTCTGTAATTCCCCGAGTCAACTTTGGGGCTGCTCTGATGAAGGGGCACTATGTGTGCCATATATCAGTCCTATGGTACCATGCCTGATTCCAGTGAACTGTTGAACAGGTCTGCCAGTGGCTCCATAAGCTTCTCTGCCAGTTCCTTCGGCACCCTCGAGTGTACTTCATCTGGGCCTGGTGATTTGTCTAACTTCAATACTAGCAGCCCTTTCCTCACTCTGTCCCCCTCTACCATCACATCTGTGCTCCGCTCCCACCCATTCCTCTTCTCCCCCATGTTGGCACCGGTCCATCTTTCTCCTTAGTGAAGACAGAACAGTAGTATTTGTTCAGCACCTCTGCTTTTCCTCCATTCTCCTCCACCCACCCACCCATCCACTTTCTGAAGTCTAACAATCCCATCCTTCTTGCCTCTTCCATCATTTGTATAGTGAAAAAAGACTTTCTCCCCCTTCTTAATTCCCTCTGCTAACCACAGTTCCTTCTGAGCCTTAGCCTGCCAAACATTTTCCAAACATTGCTAAGGGTCTTTATGTACATCAGCATTCCCAAAATTGTCATGCAGGTAACTATGGACTATTTCTAAGATCTCAGCCAAATTTGTTTTTTGATGACTCTTAGCATCCTTAAGGCCAGTTATATGTATTTTCTTTACATGTTCCTTACAGCTGGCATATGGGTGACTCTCTGAGGTTTTAATTTGTGTTCCAATTTTTTTTTTAAGAGAAGAGTATTAGCTTTGCCATATTGCGAAGCATGAAGAGTAGGGATTTTTTATTAAACAAAATGCAAGCAAATACAATCAATGCAAAGAAGTGCAAAGTTATGCACTTTGGGGGCCAAGAACCCGAGGAGGGAATATTGGTTGGGGAGTGTGAGACTGGGGGTCACCGAGGAAGAGAAGGACTTAGAGGTGATAGTAATGGAGAGCATGAACAACTCTGCTCAATGCAGGAAAGCTGCAGCTCAGGCTAATAGGATGCTGGGTGTATTGCAAGGGGATTCTCATCCAGGCATAGGGAAGTGATTTTGCCCTTTTACAGGTCCTTGGTCAGGCCACACTTGGGGTACTGCGTGCAGTACTGGCATCCGTACAGTATCTGAAGAAGGATATTAGACTGTTAGAGGCGGTACAGTGAAGGGCGGCAAACATGATACGGGGGATGGAAGGAAAAACCTACGAGGACAGGCTGAGGGATCTGAGTTTGTACACCCTGGAAGAGAGGAGGGATAGGGGATATGATTGAAACGTTTAAGTACTTGAAGGAGATCAACAAATCTAGTGCTGATGGGTTATTTAAGCTGAGGAAGGAAGGAAAGGGACACGAGAGGGCATGGGCTAAGATTGGAGGGGCAGATTTAAGAGTGAGATGAGGAGACATTATTTCACAGAGAGGGTGATGTCGAAGTGGAATGCCCTACCAGAGGGAGGGATTTCATGTAAGACAGTTAAAGGGCATGGGACAGGGCACAGGGGAGGGTCTGGGTATGTAGTGCTGAGAACTTCCTGGAGGGGGTAGGGCAACTGCAGTCTAGGGGTGCTAGCTACGCACTAAAACAGACTTGATGGACCATGAGGCCTGTTTCTACTGGAAGATTCGTATGTTTGTATGTACTAAATCACAGAAATCAGCATAACTTCAAGCAAAAAAACAGGAAAAAAATAAAGGAAAATTACAACAACAGAGATATGCTCAGTATTGGGGAGGAACCCAAGGCACATATTTCCAGTATTCTGAAACTACCACTGGGGAAAAGGATAGTAAATCTTTTTCATAAACAACTTGACATTCCCCCGAGTTATTTTTTTTATCCGACCAAGACAATGGCGCCACCTGCTGTTGCAAAACATACTGAAATGTACTTGTCACATGCACCATCTTAGGCATGCAAAAATCACTCTTAAAGTTCCCAAATGGTGTTCTCCCCCACCTTCCTGAAATCACCTCATACACCAAAGTGTCATAATTTAAGTGAGAAAATAAAGGTTCTTTCCATTCTAGCACCAGTAGAGACCATAAAGATGAAATATAAGTGCAGTTAAACAAATTACAGTGAAGCCCACCAGGATGAAGCGCAGCGCTGCAGAATTCTGTAGTAGAGTTACTGCAGTAAACAATGCAGTTTCAATGAGAGTTAATCCCTTTTGTCATGCAGTAAACCTGTGACACTGCGTTTCATCCTGGCGGGCTTAACAGTATGGTCCATCTTTTCTAATTGCAAGATACAGTTGCCTCTAAGGCAGTATATGTCCTCCAGACTTTTATGATGGTGGTTGTTATGGACATTTAGGCAGTTATGACAGCTGATCCATACGGTATCCCACATTTTGATAAAAATTCTAGTCTCTTGTAATTGCGCTGTCAACCAATGTATAGAAATACTGGGAAAACATTCCAAAACTGGATCTGCTGCAAAAAACTGCCCAATATGGCCTGATGTAAAGCCTTTTTTTTGTGAGAGATTGTACCATAGATAAATACACACCACTGCTTGATTTTCTTAAAATATTCATGTATATAACTCGGTATTCTTCCCGTAAGACCCCTGAAACCCTTAAGTGGACCTAAGAATTATTTATCAAAAATATATCAGCAGTGCAAGTGGAAAAGTAGAATCCAGGGCTGGGAAACTCTTGCAACAAAGGACACAAGTAACTATAACAAAAGAGACAAAAAGAAAAATAATATATATATATATATATATATATATATATATATATGAGGATTTATCACTGACAGACCACCATCTTTTAAGGGCATACATGTTTTGATCCTTTCTATAGGGTTGAGTCTGCTACCCCAAATTAACCCCCCCAAAAAGTCCCACTGTAAATCCAGGCTTCTATACATGTAGGGGTTGGGGACTAAACCACACTAAGATATAAAAAATAGAAGAATAAAAGCTTTACACATAAATACCCTCTTTTGTTTTGTCATTGGCCATGCTTTCCAGTTTTCAACCTTATGTTTGGCCCATTTCACCTTTTCTAACCAATTTACTGAAGCTACACCTCCCTTAGCAAATGTTATGCCAAGTATGGGCAAAGGTCCTTCCCCTAGTACCACCCCATCAATGTCTATGGGCCATTGAGCTGTTGAGCTTAAAGGCATGGCCCTACTGTTTATTAGATTAACCCTCAACCCAAAGACTTGTTAAAAATCTTTCATACATTTCAAGGAGAGTTCACGAGCAGGTGCATCTGGAGTCAATAAACATACATTGTCCACGTAGGTGACCACCTGATCAGGGAAAGGACCTAGAGACAAATGAATTGATGCTGTTAAATTTTTCTCAATACAGAGTCTAAACCAAAGACATGTAAAAGCAGGCTAAGAGAGCACCCCTGCCGTACTCCTTTCAGAACATGACAGGGACTGCCCAATCTTCCATTAACAAACAGGGTTAAGGTAGCAGCTCCATATAAATGCTCTAACCAACACCCAGATGGGGGGGAACCCATATCTCTTCAAAACCTGGAACACATATGAATGTAATATGCAATCATACACCTTCTCCTGGTCCAACTCCAGGAGGCCCACCATTTCTTCTATATGACACAATTCTACTAATTTCCTAAGAATGGGAAAGTTAGCCTAAATCATGCGGCCTGGTACTGAACAGGTTTGGGCTGGTGTAATAAGTTGCCTTGCTACATTTGCCATCCTTATACCAAAATCTTAGTCAAAATTTTCCAGTCCACATTGAGCAGGCTGATTGGATGCCAATTGTGCAGTTCCTCTTGTTCCCCCTTTTCATGCAAACCTTTAATGAAAGTGTTACCATCAATATTCTGGGTCAAAAAGGAGTTAAAAAACATCACCAGTTCTGGAAACAAAAATGGAGTTATACAGAAATGTTATACAACTCTCCTGGGAAACCATCCTCCCCTGGAGAAACTCCAGAGTACTGAGAGTGCACTGCTTCCTGTACTTCGGTTGCTCTTATTGCCATAATTAATACCATCTAGTCAGACTTTAAAAGAGATGGAATCCTAATGTCAGCCAAAAAATTTTCCAAATAGTCAGTTACTAGAACTGTTGATTTGAAATAATTTCTACATGGTCCTGGACAATACTCCCAGTGGAGCTCTGATCTGATTGCAGGGATCCGGCTGCATCTTTTTTTCCCCATATTTTCTTTTATGCTCCTCTGGCATGCTGGGCGACTGTACCAGCCCATCACTTCTGAGACAGTGGCCATTCTGAGTTTCCATCCTCCGACCCCGTGGGCCTTTGGTGCTAATTGGGGGTTTCATTAAGCACCAACCCCCAGTTTTTCCACCTTATTTTCTCCCTTAATCCCAGAGCCCCAGAGATGGTCAGGTGTATGCATGAAGATGCGCATGCATGCACTGGTGTGAAATGTCTCCCCTTCTCCCAACACTGGCCTAGCACCTAGCACCCCTCTAATGTCTGCACTACCACCACCACACCTCCACATGGTGGCAGTCAAAGGCCAGGAAAGCTAACCTCCCTGATCAGGCAGAGGAGAGCTGTCTGGTAGCCACTTAGTCCTCACCCAGCCCTCCCCTCCCCAGCCTACCCCAGCAATCCATGCTCATCACCGAACATGGGTTGCTGGTGTGGCAGGAGGTAAGGCACAATGCCTCAGCCCTGCATACCACTGGGCTGGCTCCAGTTGCATCTTTTAAAGAATAAAAAAAACTCTATAACTGGTAGGCACAACTATCAAAGTGATTAATTTGTTGGGCTCCACCCTGAATGCTAAGCTTTTGCTCCAACAATAAGGAGCCTGCCCTATCATATTGTAAGGCCTTCATATCTTTCCTCGTTTTTGCAACTTGTGGGGAGAAATCAGTTTCCAATTCATGTGCTAGAGATATAATCCTTTGCAAATGGGATCTAAGGGATAAATATTTTAAATCATTCCTATTTTGAAGAAGCCCTGACTGGGTTTTAAACAAACTTCTTATGTCAGATTTGTGTCTTTCTACCAGGCGATCGAGTTCTCATATATGTTTAAGACCGATAGCCTGGCTGATAACAGGGACGTCAATTTGGGCTGAAGTTTTGAGTGGTCCAGTAAAGAAGAATTTTATCTCCAAACTTCAGGATTCATCGTTGAATTTGTTGTTATGCCAACTGTAACTGAAATGATTTTATGGCCTGACGTTTCTAAAGGGAGGGAGGTTGTTTAGTTTCAGATGCAGGGAACAAAGGAGATATGAACCAGAAACCTGTCCTGATAGACAGACCTCCTTTGAAAAAAGTATGGTTGGGTCTGTGGGAATGAGAGGCAAAGGCATCTATAAAACCAACTATTATAATCATGTTTTTTAGAACATGTCTTTATAAAGCTACCCATGCTTCCACTCCTGCCAGTGGGGTCATACCATAATTAAAGTCTTCTCCTAACAGTACACCTTTTGTTGGGGACAGAAAAGACTCTATCTAAATTAAAAATCTCTGCTCTGGCAGCTTTAATTTGTGGGGCATAAATGTTGATTAGACATAAGTTCTGATTAAGAATTTGTGCATCCGAGATTAGGACCCTCCTTTAATGAGTTAGCTTAGTCTCTGTACTTTTACCCTTGACGATTAGAAGAGGATGCTCACTTCAGAGCAAATGTCCTCCCCACATTCCAAAAGGAGGACCCACTAAACCAGTATTTTGTAGCCCTGGAAATATCAGATCTGGTATAGAGTCTAACATCCTGGAGAAGGACAATTTAGTCCTAATAGAATGAAGCTCTAAAAAAGTGATTAGGAGATGTGTCTGGTTTTTAATGTTATTTATGTTTACAGAAGAAATGTGTAGATTAAAGTCACCCATTGGATAGGAGAGGAAGCACAAAAAGAAAAACATTCCCATCATTATGCTTTACCATCATAAGAACCTCGTTGCTATTTGATCTTCCTGTATCTTGAAAATTGGGAGTCAGTAGAAACTTCTGTTTTTTTTTTTGTGTTTTTTTTTGGTGTTGTTTCTGGGAGCCGCTCGCCTTAACCTTGTAATGTCCCCCCTCCACGCTGACCGTGTATCAGACCCCCTCCCCTTCAGCCCCCATGACTTACCCCTTGTGGCAGGGGGTGGGGAGATACTCACCGACCAGTCCGGATCTAGTTCGGGGGAGGTGCCTTCCCGGCAGCGCTGTGAGGTGGGACCATTATCATCCATGGCGAGGGCTCCATTTTTCTCTATTTTCTCCCCTGCAGAGAGAGGCATGCAGGACGTCAGCGAAGATAGCACGCTCGTGTCCGCATGCACTGCCTCCAGATGTTGGTCCTATCTCTGCCCCATAGTATTTACAGCATCAGCGCACTGCCCCCCAGCCGCTGCTAGGAGCCAGTCAATGCTGATCACTGGCAAATTCCTCACCCCGGAGAGGGAGAGCAGTCTCTTGGATGCTCAATTCCTCTCCAACCCTGCCAACCCCCGATGACCCGTGTTTATTCCCGAACATGGGTCGCCGGCGTAGCATGAGGTAAGGCAACCAGTGCCTCAGTCCTCAGCACCACCGGCAGAAACTTTTGTTTTTGAGGCGTGGTCTGGTTGACAGGAGATGGTAGAAGAACAATCACAGTCCTCCACTGTATCTCCCCAGGATTTCCATGAGGACAAGACATCAGATTTGCTTGAAACAGATGTAGCATCAGATATGACAAACTTAGCTTTGGCTTGTTCCCTTTTGCCTGTCTTTCTTGTCACCAAGTGAAAATGTTCTGTGATGAGTGTAGATGGAGGTGACATTTCCTTGACCTGTGGTGCAGAAGTAGGAGTTATTGCAACCATATCCTTATTTTCAATAGACTGTTCCTCCACAGACTGCACCAGTGGAGGTGCCGGGAAATTTGTAGTAAGGTCCTCAATGGTAAGGTCTACTCCAGCAGAAGACAGGCCTGGGGTAATAGACTGGAGGCTCTGAAGAAAGACTAGGCTCAGGATGGGGGCGGCTGCTGGGGATGCAGTCTATTTGCTTCCTGGACCTTGAGCTGGGCTTGGCTCTTATAGCTGATCATCTGGGTTATATTCACATAGAAAGCTTATTCCGCCTGGTCCATGGAGTCACATTTATTGTTTGAAGCCCATGGACAAGTTTTGAAGAAGTGTCTGGGTTCATCACACAGGTTGCATTTGACGGTATTTTGACACAATGTACTTAAATGCCCAATTCCTCCACACAGTCTGCACTTGACCCAAATCATAGGTCTTGTTCAGATGAAACGCGGACCCATATATAAAACAGACTTTCAGTTGACCTGAATGAAAAAAAAAAAAGACTATCATTCCCAGGTAAAAACAATTCGATAGATGTTGGAGGCCAGCAGCAGTTTGAAGCAGGTATAGTCACACCCACCATCCCCCATCCAAATATTTTCAAAACCCATTATTGGTTTTGAAGATCCCAAAACTGTGCATTTTGTTTTTAACCAATAGAGAATGTGCGTGATAGCCACCCTTTCATTTTTCTGAACAAGATGACTACCGCCACCCTGCCAGCAGTAGAGAGACAAAAAATGTACTATAAAAAAAGATGGTTACTGTTTTAAAGGCAGATTCAGTGAGGGGTTAGCTACAAATGGGGACAAAGTGGAGTGTACTTTACTTCACAAAATCTTTTCCAAAACCTCTCTAGGCCACTACTAAAACTATTGTCAAATATTATGTCACTGACCGTATGGATGAGGATATAGATTTTATTAGCCAAAAATTTGAGGCTATCTTTCAGGAGGGTATGAGCCACAAATACCCTGTCTGGTGCCTCTTCCATGCCATCTTTTTTATTTTAGCCAGACTGTGTTGCATCCTTTGGCAGGCTCCACAGTAGTATGGAAAAAAATCCCAAAACAGTCTGTGTCCATGCTAACTGGGATCATTAGTAGTGGGGGAATCAGTCGTAGGATGCTTATTAGGGTTCAGATCATTAGTTTGGGTGTGGCCTATGGGTTCAGCAGGGACAGTGCCTAAAGCATAAGTAGGGGGAGCAGATGGCAATAGCTTCTCAGACTGATGGGGAGATGCAGCACTGATGTGCTTGTTCTGCAGGACTTGAGGTTTGGATCCTATTTCTGAAGGTAACTGTTTCAAGAAGGGGTTCCATGGGAACAGTGGTCAACTGTGTAGTCAGTAAAGTAGTGGCCACATTTTTCTGTTAGTAGGGAGCTGACTATACCAGAGCATTTTTGCTCTCCCCCACTAATTTCCATTCCTACAGTACTCATAGAAAAATCAGCAGGGACTGTGTGTGCAAGTCAGGTGATTTTACAGGGGGAATGTTGGTTACAGGAACCATGGTTGTCATTGATTGGGAGGTGTGTATGCATATGATCTATTCAGGGATAACTTCAGTGCCGTCAGGAGGAAGAGCTGTGGTGGGTATTAAAGCACTCATTTTGACAACTTCCCCTGGGTGTTCATACTGTCCCTCGAGATAAGCTAGTGATGCAGGGGGAACTGGTGATGCAGGGGGACCATCTGTACACTGAATATTCTGCTGATATATTGTTTTATGCAAAGGATTAGTGGGACTATTTGCAAGTTCAAGTGAGAAGGGGAGTTGCAGGGTACTGGCTTCATTCCTGTCTGGATCACCCAGCTGTAACAGTGGGAGAGCCACTCTTGTTGCTGGCTCCCCATATGGCTGGATCCAGCACAACAAAGAAAAGCTGCAGGCTTTTTTTCCAAGAATGGGGACTCCTCTCAGGTTTTACACTCCAGCACCCATCATCGAGCCCCTCTGCGGCACTTGCTATTATCAAGTGTTAGAGATATTTGGTGTGGGGAACAGCTGTTTGTAGACAGGGTACTGTTAACACCCTTCTTCCTATTAAGACCACTCTGGAACATTAGGGGAGATGGTATTTCAGAGGTATTCACAGACTGGGATGCCGTGAGCATGTTTCTTTTGGTGGCATTTGCTCTTTTCTTCTACAATAATCTGTAAAAGCTGTGCTTTTTTTCTGCTGCAGGACAGGATCCAGTTGTTCTTTGGCCCACTGGACCAGGTCAGCCGCATTCTTCAAAACAGCAAGAAACTCCACCAGCATCTGTTTCACAATATCAGGCTCAGGTAAGAGACAATCTATAATATCTTTTGTGTAACCAGTCAGAGGCAGGATTCAAATTACCCTCCATAGAAACTTCCTCGTTACACTGGGTGGGGAGGGAAACAGTCTTCTCCACCCAGGCCATTATTCTTCTACTCTCCACACCAATGTCTGCATCTTTCTTCCCACAGGAAAAAAAAACAGGACTCCTTGCAGGAAGAGTAGGGGATTTTCCCTTCTTTCTTAGCTACATTTATGTCAGTAAAATCTGTCCACGTAACACCCCCCCTCCCCACACACACACACACACCTCGTATATACCTGGAAAAATGCCGTGACAGTGCAATGTGGCCTTCTTCGGCAAAAATGAAAAACAAAAAAATTAAAACCTTTCACAAAATGAACACTAGATGGCATGTGTAACATGACAATTCATCCAGTGGAGAAACTACCCCATGTATGGCTAATAGTATGTTTATAGCTGGAGCCCACGTTCATCAGCTCTTGTTTCCAAAAACATGTAACCAAGAGAGGTCACAGATGCATGATAATCTTTGTATAAAAACATGTAGACATGGCAGAAATGATAACAGAAGAGTTCACAGGAATATTGTAAAAGGAAAGAAAAAAACTGAAGTCCAGGTTTGCATTATCAGAATCAGACCTCAGGTCTGTAGCTGACTCTATGAGTCCCATAGTGTTACATGGAAACACAGAAACATGGATTCTGATGACAGAAGATGGAGCAGTGGCACACTGAGTCTGTCCAGTACCTGCTGGCATCTGCACCTAGCCTAATGGTGGACGGGAGATAGTCATTGATGTGTTCTGACTGTATTTCAACACCGCTGTCCCTAGTCCATGTGGTGGACAGGCTGTGATGGTTTGTACCCCTATAGTTTAGGGTGATGCCAGAAAAATTTGGAAGGAGAGGCTGGAGACGTACTCTAGAGCCAAGATGCAAGGTTTATTAGCAATAGTTGGAGCACACAGAAAAAGACTTATCATTCACTATCACTATCACACAAGAGAAAGAATAAATAAGATTATCAGGGCCACAATCAGGCCCCACTAATGTCATACAAATGTCCAGGTGATTCAAGTCCTAAGGACGTAGCAAACTGATGCACCAAGCTTGGGTTTCTAGTATTGTGGTCGGCCGACTGCTGGGTGTGAACCCAAGGAAGCACTTCCTATGCAGGCCATAAAATGGGGCATCTCCCAGTGAACCAGAAACATAGTAAAGCATGGTAGGCCTCCTGGCCCTGAGACGAAGGCGACTCCTGGTGTAACTAAGGCAATGTCGAAAGGGAAGCCCTGGTCGAGGATGGGTGTTGAAGCCTGGTTGTTGGTGAAGAGAACCCTTATCTAGAGTTGTCAGCTGCGGTGATCTCGGGATGGAAGACAGGTGATATCCCATTGAAGAAAGGATGCTGGGTGCGATGATCCCCTGGATGACCTCTGGGTAGGTCCCCTGAACTCTTACCACCTCACCCCTGCAGCTTCAGAATTTGGCAATCTTTGGTGTGACCTCTTGATGAGCCACTGGAATACGAGCCACCTATGGAGGGTACAATTAAGAGTGTGGTGACCCTTTGTGTGGCCTCTTGCATGGGCCACTGGTACTTATGCCACCTTGGGGGATGAGGCACAGAGCCTGGTAATCCTTGGCGAGGCCTTGGTATAGGCCAACAGTACTATTGCCGCCTTGGGACAACGTCTATGCTGGAGAATGGGCAACGTGACTCCAAGTTCAGCAGATGTCTGAAGTCCCTCAAGCTAGAGCTGGGATGGATCCTACCCTGACTCACTTTGGTGGTCCCTAGCTACCAGCTGGCTACCACTTATGACCTGCAACTCGAACCTGGGCATCATGGCGAAGACTTGGGGTTGGTGGAGATCATTGGAGATGGGTGCTGGTGATGCTGGGCTTCCTGGGAACCCTCCCTGGGTCAAAGAAGAGGCATCAGAGGAACCCTAGATGAGGAATGTGTGCAGGAACCCTGAAAGAGAACAAAAATAAAAAACCTGAAAGGCAATCCCCCCCTTCTTTTACAACCAAGAACCCTACCACTTGGGCCGGGGTGGCCCCTCCACTGACTCACTTTGGGAAGACCCTCAGTACCAGCTAACTCACCCAACGACCGGCCCCAAAAGTCTTCAGTGTAAGTAGCGGTAGGCAATTGCAGCAATCAGTGCCCTCAGCGCAGTGCAGTCACACTGGACAATTGAGCAAATAAGGCAATGCAGTCATGATAAACCAGCAATAAGGTAGTTCAGTCACTTAAGCTCTTCAATTGAATACAGCAGTTCATTCACAGTAAGCAGTTCAGCCACTTAAAATGGTTTGATTTAATACAGCAGTTCAGACACACCAAGCAGTGGATCCAAGCACAGGAGAGGAGGGCAGGCAGATACAGAAAAATACAGTTTGCTCCATGGGCATTGAAACAGTTTGATGACCCACCCCTTTGTTAATATGGATCAGGTCTGGGTGTCTTTTGAATATTGAGGAGGCCGGAGGCCCAAGTCCCTTTGTCCCAGCTATGGGCTGCCCCACCCATCTACTAGGTATGGATAAGGGACTAAGCTTTCCCCATCCCCGTCAGCAAAAGAAACTCAGAGCAATTTACCCTGGAACTCTAAGAGCAGGATTCGCTTATAATCTGTTTTGTGCTCCTGGAATCAGTCCATCACAGCTAACAATAGGACATTCAGCATGAAAATTTCCTTTCTCAAGAACAATACTTTGAGCTGGCTTTACCTAGCAATTCTTTGATTCCTGGCTGAGAAGGAGTGCTCACATCTCTCTATTTGGAGCACAGACTGCCTAGAATAAGTTAGACTAGCAGAGATTCCTCCAAGAGTAGAGTTCACAAACACACACCGTTTGCTTCTGCCTCCTTGATTCTTTCACTTACTCTCTCTCCTCCACTGTCTCTATACAATTGGACAAGCTAAGCAGCTTCCATTCCCCCTTTATTGGAGACTAACTGAACAAACAATCCTTCCCCTGGCTGAAGCAGGTCCAGCTATGGCTAATTATTAAAGGAAATGCTGGCCAACGAGCCTACTCCCCCCTGGAGTTCAACAAGGATTTCTGTACACTGGAGAATGCGAAACCACAAAGGAGTGATAAGGCCTCTTCTGCTGGAGACTGCTGCCTGAAAGATTCACTGGGTCTGTTTCCCAGCCAAATAGACTGACTCGCCGCACTGGGGGACCTGACTAGATGGTAAATTTCTGCAGAAAACCAACCAAGGCTGCTACTGGAGATCTTCTGGAGGAGAGTTACACTGAAGGGGCCCAGTGTTTCGCTTCAACCTCCTAACAGGGAAGCTGACATCCATTGCCCATCTGTCCTTCACCCTCCCTGGGCAAACTCTTTCTGCTCTCTACAGCCTATGCAGAGCCTTCTCTAGGCTGGGATGGTCCTGGCTACCTGCCAGGGGATTGGCTCCTTTGTCCAGAGGTCACCCTCCTGAGGCTGGGTCAATGGCTTAAAAAAAAAGTCTCCAAATTTGAATCTACCCTAGCCACAGGGATTGGCTGAGGGGGCTCAGCCTGGCTTCCTTCTCCCCTGCTGGGACAAGAATGTGACCCAACTGGTTTGTCCTTGGCTGACTAGGTGTCAGTCTTGGGCAGGGGGAAGGGAGGACAAAGGAAGGAAAAAAAATTCTTTTAAAACTCTGAATTTGAACTGCTAGGACTGTCTGCTGGAGAGGGTCCTGTTCTGTGTTTTAGAGGGTCCTCTAAGCTTTTCAAGGGTTTCCCAATAAGCTGCCAGGGTCCCCATAACTGCCTGACCCCTCATGTCCCTGAGGATCCCCTATTTTCTGTGATGCCCCCATTCCACTATTTTCTGTGGTGCCCCCATTTTCCTGGGGGGCACTACATCCACGTATCCCCTTTAACTGACTGCTCTCCATCCCCTTCTCCTCTGGTTTGTACCATTCCACTGTGTGTATCCCACATATGTTTGAAGCTGGTGGTGGACTTTCAACCAACCATGTCTTCTGGCAATACATTCCACTTCTCCACCAACCTTTCTATAAAGGAAAACATCCTTATGTCCCTCCTAAGGCTTTCCCAAACCAGTTTCCATCCTTGGTTTTTGCTACCTTGCCCTTGCTTCTTTCAAACAGGGCACTGCTGTCCACTCTATTAATACCACTTAGGTTCCTCAAAGGTCTATATCATGTTCCCCCCTCACCCCTGGCCTCTAGCATGTACATATTGAGAGACTCCAGTCTTCCTTCATATGTCTTACCTGCTGCCCCTGAATAATCTTCATGGCCCTCCTTTGAACAGCTTCATAGTGGTCCCAGTCCTTCTTCAGGCACAGGATCTAGAACTGCAGACAGTATTCCAGATGAGGTCTCATCAAGGATCTTTACAGTTACAGAATCACCTCCTTAACCCAATCCCCTTTGCACCACAACATTCTATTTACTTTGCCTGCAGCCTTCTGTCACTGGGCATGGGACTTTAGACTGTCAGTAATAATGATTCCAAAGGTCCATTTTCTCCAATCTCTGCTCCACCCTCCACTTCTCCCCAAATTAGAACTCTGTTTTGGATTTCTTTTGCCAATGTGCGTGACGGTACTCTTTTGATGATGAATTTGGGTTGCCATATTTTGGACCGCTTCTCTATCCTATCTAGGTCATTTTCATCCCCTTCATTTCCTCTGCTATACCCACACTGTCACCAATTTTGGCATAATCTGCAAACAGGCTGATTTCACCATGGATTCTCTACCCCATATTGCAGAGGAATATTTTGGGAAGGACTAGCCCCAAGACAGACCCCTGTGGTACCCTAGTAGTGACCTCTCTAACCCCTGAATATTCATCATTGACAGTTAACCTCTGAGTTCTGCCTCCAGTCAGTTAAAGTTGGTGTACAGCCTGTACAGTTAAAAATGTAAGTACATAACATAGAAAAAAAGACCTATTATAAATACCGTATATGAAATGCATTTTTCCATGCTATCATCACAGACTCAAAATTAATTTTTAATTGCCTCCTTTTTTTAATTTATGGCATGTGAAATTACCTTTTTCTAAAACCAACTTCAGATACTAGTTAACCTCTGCTGGCACTGTCAGAATTAAGAGATATCAGCACTAGATGACTGAAGGAGTTGCACACATTTGCCATTCTGGTTTCTTTCTTCAAAATAAATCCCGTGTTAGCCGAAGATGTGAAATGCTAGTCCAATTTTTGGGTCAGAGACCCTTCACTGTAGGAAGATTTTTGTTTAACTTAAAGGTGTATGCAATAGAAATCTATTGGGCTATCTTCTCAGTTTTCCCACTATTTGGCCACTGGGTAGCAGTACTAACCCACATTTGAAATAAAAGGGAATGGTTTTACTCAATTGGCTGTGGTACACTCAGACATAAGAGGCTGCACAAAAAAAAAAGATCCAGAAAGTTAGATTCAGGTTACATTTATTTACGTCTCTCTAGTGTAGAATACAATAACATGTCTTCTACTTTGATTTGGGAATTTTGCTTTATCATCAGCAAAGTGAATGCATCATCAGCTTGCCCTGTTTTATCTCTTCCCAGGATCACAGACACAAGCAAATTGAATAAAAAATGTTAGTTGCCTTATGTCTGGCACAAAAGAATCTGAGTAGAAAAGTGTGTGTGTGTGGGTGAGGGGGGCAGTACCCTAAGATCGGGTAGGGTATGTGGTGAGAACATAGGCCGGGACAAACATGGCAGACTGGATGGGCCAAGTGGTCCTTATCTGCCGACAAATTCCATGTTTCTATGTTTAGCCAGATCACTTCCTTGCTGTCATATGTCAATCTGTTTAAAATCTTTTCTGACAGTTTTTTTTAAATCGAAGTTTTTGTCTTCCTGATTCTGGCACCCCAAATCATAAACTTACTGAAAAACTCTCAGCCAGAACATCCTCCCATCTTTGTGCCACTTTTCCTCCAGACCCCCAGACCCAAAATGACGGGGCCCTCATGGAAGTGCTCTCCCCAGAGCATGATGTGCTCAGGCACAGTGTCAGTCTGGTGACTGCTGCATTTTCGTTTAGCTTTTTACCCTGTTCCTGTTCTTGTCCCTCATACCCCATGTCATGCCCAGCTTCTAGTAGTCTTGCACATGTGTAGCAGATATCTGGCTGGTCCATCACAGGGGTCACTGTGGTGTCAGAGCACAGGCACCTCCCTCTCCAGCTGGGACACACTGCCATTGGCCTCAGCCCTTAGCTGCTTCTGAACCTAGCTTGCCAGCATGGTACACTAGCATGACTAGTTACTACTGGGCAGCACCACATAGTTTAATTTCTGATTAATTTTGCATGAACAAACAGAGCTTTTCTCTTTGCATTATTGATTATAATATAGCCACCTATGCACTTTCCAATCTGAGAGTGAAAGTAGGATGTCTGTGTCTAACAGGCAGTCTGTTGAGATTTAAATGATTTTTTATAAAACATCCATCAAAACATTAGCCTCCATTCTCCACTTTCCTGCACAGTCAAGTTGCATACATCATTCTCATTCTCCAAGTTATAAATGAAAATGGAAGTCAGAAATGTGTTCTATGTTGTCTAAGTCATCCAGCGCTCACATCAGTAATAACTTGCCCATTATATCTACTGTCCACACATGAAACACTTCATCGATAGCAGTGCACCTTCTCTGAAGCCCAGATGAGAATATTACTGGCCCATTCAGTAAAAGACTTGGAGCAGTGTAATCAAACAGGTTACACTTCACAAACTGGGATGTCTTGCTGGACTCTCACAATGGGCGCTATGCAAAAATGTGCTTAAAGTGTGCCGAAACATGACTTAACAGCGGCATGTATGTGTGCACTGCGCACAACAGTGGAACAGCGCGGCATGCACAAAAGGATCTGTGCACCATGCAGACCCACGGGGCAGGACCACAGACCATGTAGGCTGACCAGGCAGGCCTAGAATACATGATGCCACCCCTTGACCCCACCAAATATGGGTAGGAAGCCCACCCTGTGCGCAAACATGGAAGTGAATGCAGGTGGACAGCCACACACAGACACAATGGTGGAACCAATGAGCACCACTGAGACTGGTATGCACACCCAGGCACAAACCAAAGGTATGTGCCAGGTGGCAGGACAGGTACCTGGTAGTGGCTGCGGTGGCAGAGAGGGCCAGCCGCACTCATCATACTTTACAAGGGCACAGGTTGCGGCCATGGTGAGTGAGATCAGGGCCCACCATGGCAAGCTGTACAGGGTGCAGTCCCTGTCAACCCACCCTCGAGGTGAAAGTGTGGCTCTGGCTAGACATCCAGGCTGCCATGAATGCCGCTGGACCAGACACCTGGATAGTGATTAAACATAAATGGTGTGACCTAAAGACCATCATGAAATGGAAGGAGGTGGGGACACGCAAACAGAGTGGCACAGGCAGGGGATCGCCCACCCCAGGCAGACAGCTGACCCCTATGGAGCGCATGATGGCAGACATCCTCACAGCCATAAGCATCCATGGGGAGAGCAATGGGGTGAACACTCTGGCAGGTGAAGGGCACACACACACCATGCATGACCTACAGCGTTGCTTGGATGACAGTGGACCTAACAGAACTGCCTTGCCCCGACAGACGCTGCCAGGGATGTATGCCCCACAACCAGCACAGCTGATGAAAGCCCAGCACAAGCACTTGGAGAGGCATGAGGGGGCACTGTGCTTGAGGAGACCAGCACAGGTGAGTACCCAGGGTATGAACATTGGGGACAAAGCCAGAGGACACACAGTACAGCACTAATGCCCACCCATTGCATCCTGACAGGGCCACTCCAACAGTGGAGGAGGAGCAGCAGAAGTCCACTGAGAAGCCATCCAATGGTAGAGAGGCCGATGAGTGGGACACAGTGCAGACCGGCAGGATGGAGGAAGAAGACCAGTGCACCTGCACAGGCCAACACATGGAACCTGCTGCACAGTGAACACAGGTCGAGGACGGACACGGCACTGTGTCTGTGCAGGCCCCCCATGTCCCACCCATTGGAGGGGTGGGGCCCCCCCGGCATGCACCCACTGACAGTGGTGATGAGGGGACATCAAGGAAACCAACTGGGTGCACACGGCAGGGGCACAGCAATGCTGCCATGGACCCCCAGTACATTGAGCTCTGCCAGCTCGACATTTAGAGACTGGCAGTACAGCAGCAGCAGACAGAGGCACTGGTGGAGCTGACAGGCATGGTGCATGTCATGGGACATGACTTAGCCCACATGGTCAGCACTCAGGAACTGACACTGGTGCTGATGTCTGGGTGGGCTGTTCCTCGGTTTGTGTCCCTGATGCATACACCCTGGCGGACCTTGACAGCAGCTTGGAGGGCCATGGTGGACCAGCAGTGTGTGAAGAGGGTGAATCCACGGGCACTAACAATGGGAGTCAATGACATGGCAACCAACGGCATGACGGCCAATGATACACAGGACCTTAGCATGGTGGGCACACCACAGGCACCTATGCATGGTGAAGGGACACAGTGGGCAGAAGGGATGGACAGGCAGGGGGGCGCAGTTGCCCCAGTGGTACAGGGTGGCAGGCATCATGGGCACAGCAGAAGGGCCTTTGGGATGGCATATCATCATGATACATGGTCCTCCACCAGGCTGCAAGCATCCCTTATGGGTCACCCATCCAATGAGGTGCACATGGCACACACACACTTACAGGGGTGGTGGCACAGGCAGACGCATGGACATGGGGGCCAGGCATGTGGCACTGTACATGGCCTAGAGTCCACAGCTACAGACTGCGCCGACAGCAACAGTGCCCCTGCACCACCATCAGTGATCCCCTGTTGGGCTGGCTCGCTTGCCGTGGTACAAAGGCTTCACACAGTGGCCAGTGTGCACTGTCACCAAACACCAGCCATGACCCTGTGGGTGTGGATGCACATTGCACCATTCCACCACTGGCACCATGTGCCCTCAGTCCATTCTCAGCATCAGGTGCACTCAGGGCATTGTGGGGTGTCATGCACAAATGGGTGCAATGAGGACCTATGCACACCATTGCAGGGCCCCTCACCCCACATTCACATCACCGCAAGGTCCTGGCCTCTGGCAAGATGGGCAACCAAAGCTGCTACTGCTGGAATGTGCCATGCAAGAGCGCAGCACGCACCACCTGCCCTGTAGCTATCTCCTGTCCATGGCACTACTCATCTCCCAGCAGTCCCCGAGGGCGGTCATGCAGTTGGTACTCTGGTATTGGCAGCCCGTGGTGCACGGCCATGTTGTGCAACATCATGCACATGCTGAACCCACATCGGTGCCAGCATGATTGTAATCCCTGTGTGGTTCCAACACCAAAATCGCATTTTCAGGAGGCTGATGCTTCTCTCCATGATGCCCGTCATCTGCCTGTGTGCCATGTTGTATGCCTCTTCTGAATCCATTATTGGTGCCAGGATCAGTGTCATCAGATAGGGTTGTAGAGGATAGCCGCTGTCACTTGTGGAGAAATGACATAGGTGTCCATCAGTGTCTTGCAGATGCCAACCTGCCCCCCCCCCGCAACATATCTACCCAACAGCCACTCATCCAGCAGTCCTGCCCGAAGCATGGCTCCCAGACTTGGAGCATCCAGGATGAATGCATCATGGCAGGAGCTGGGGTATTTGGTAAAGACATCAGTAAACATGCCAGTGGTGTCACACACCACCTGGCAATTGATACTATGAACCCCTTCCTGTTCCGATATGCCCCCTCACTGATGGAGGGCATGAGGATGGCAATGTGTGCCACCCACCGCACCTAGGATGTTGGGCATTCCATGGAAGGCATAAAATGCCTGCTTGGTGGCACGGACCTCTGCATCAGTCAATGGCAGTCTGATGTGGGTCCTCGTATGTTCCACAAGTATGTCTGTCATTTGTGCCAACACTGGTGACACAGATGACTGGCTCACACCAATGGCATCGCCTGCAATGTGCTGAAAGGACCCAGATGCATAGTATGCCAGGGCACACATGACCTTGGTCTCAACGCAAATGGCTATGGAGCGGCGTGTCGTCAGGGTGATGCGGTCACAGACCATGTTGCACAGCTGTGTGATCATGGGCCATGGCAGCCTGAAGTGCTCCATGCAGTGCGTGTCCTGGAGTGCGCTGCCCTCCATGTATGAACTGAAGACATGTCCCTGTGGTCACCCATGCCTGTACCTGGCACGCACTGCTTTGTGCATGTAATAGTTCAGTAGGAGTCCCAGGCACATCCCCCATCACGCGGTACACCCTGTGGCATTGCAGCATCGTGAACTCAGAGCATCATCCCCAGTGTGTCACAGGTGGGCATGTCCACTGACATGTACAGCATGCACAGGCATGTGATGGCCACCCTGATGCATGCAGTGGGCACATGCTGCATTGTTGTGGCAGCAATGGCTGGGCGGCTTGTGGCAGCAGAGGCCAAGCAACGTTGCACCCTGTTCTCACGTCAAATGATGTGGGCATCAGACACATACACCGCCGCAGTGGGGGGACCCTGTGGCATGCTGTATGCCATAGGCCAGTGAAGAGGTCTGGCCAAGATGGCCAGGACACTGGTGAGTGATGGTTCCAGTGGTGCCTCAGCAATACATGCATGTGTGTGCCTTTAAGGGGGCATGCCGTGCCACGTGTGCCTGTTGGCCCAGCATGGGTGATCATCACATGCAGGCACTCATGTCCCCTGCTCATTGCATCATGTGTCGCAGGCTGTAGCAGACAGAGATGATGGCAGAAGCGGATGTAGTGCTGGCTGTGCATTATCCACCCTGCCTTTGGAGGGTTGCAGAAGTGGAATACTGTGATTCTGGGGGGCACAGGACACTGTGTCAGGTCCACGGGCATGACTGGGTGAGTAACTGTCAGTATGCATATGTGTGTGTGTGTGTACAGCATGGTCTTTGTCAACTGCACCACGGCTTGACCTATCTGTTATCTCTGTGTCCCTCTCCCCCTGCCCATACAGGACAAGACAGGCATGCCTTCAACAATGGAGTTGACATGGGTGGGGCAGCTGGATGGGACCCCCGTGATGGTGATCCATCCAAGGGGTCTGCGGCAGAAGCAGTGGAGGTTACCATTCCCCAGGTGCATGGGGAGACAGGTGTAGGATGGGAATATCCATTACAAGGGGGAGCAGAATGACATCGGGACAACTACCCTCTGGAGGCAGGCAGTGCCATCGAGGGTGAGTACCTGGCATGTGCAGGGCAATGCTGTTGGTGGAGTAGAGGGTGTGCACGGGCAGAGCAGTGGTAGCCCATGTTGTTGCCATATGCAGGGACCCACTATAAGGCCTGTGGGTGCACCAAGCAATGTATCATATGCCAAGATGACCAGGCCATGGCCGTGAGAGCCTGTCAACACAGCCACCATGCTGTATCAGTCCCCACCCCCCACCGGGGGGGAGGGAACCTTCGGACTGTGCATCACCATGCAGCACAATGCCCAGCCAAGGCCTGCTGTGCCCCACGCCATAATGTGTGGAACACATGTTCGCCACTGTGGCCCATGTGTGGCACAGGCCTTGTGTGCCGCTATATGCACAACCATTGCACCCTGTCTGCATGGCACACCCATGTGGACAGGAGCCAAGGTGCAGCCACTGCACACCATGGTGGGACATAGGTCAGCCCACTGCACAGCCATCCCGTGGCTGGGCCACGCATCTGGCATGTCTGTTGGCATTTTCTGCTGCAGCATGTGACCTCAATTGGCACGTGCAGCATGGCACTGCTGGCAGCGGACACATCAGGCCGTGGGTTTGCCGTGTGTGTATGGCACATGCCCTCACCATGGGGAGCCATGGCAGTTGCATATGGCATGCTGTCTGGACCTTAGCACCACTGTGGGGTCCAGAGGAGGGCACACTGGTGGATGGTGTGGGATACAGGACTGTAAGCACTGGGCGCATCCTCAGGCATGGGCTATTTGACCCGGGGCTCTGTCCAATCCAGTACTGTATGTCTGCACCTGTTGTCGCCTCCTTGGTGGTCTGTACTGTGCACGCCTCTGTCATGCCTCATTGTGTGCACGGTGACACTGATGTGTGTCCTGGACAGTCCATTATGGGGTGGCCAGGCGTACAGGGCTGAGTGCAGGTGTTGTGTTGGTGGTGCGTTGCCATACCGTAAGCATAGTGGTGGTGGTCTATGATGCTGGTGCCACTGTGCGTGTGGGGGGCATGCCCATGGTGGTGTGCCCCTGCAGACACTGGCATGCAGCAGTATCACACACTCTGATGGGGAGGCCCGTGGCATGGCACATGCCATGCATGGGCACAGGGCCTGTGTGTGCTGTATGTTTGCTGGGTGCTGTGAGATTACAGTTTCATTTCTCTCTACAGTGGTACCACTGTCCTGTCAGGATAATGATGCTTCAGCATGTCCTGAGGCCCACAGTCTCAATGGAGTAGTGAGAGGACAGCAGTGATGAGAATTGGCCGTGGTGGGTGAAGCATGGCAATGTTGGCAAGGGTGATATTGGTGTGCAGGCCCAGGGTAGGGCTAGCATCACAGCCGATGTCCACTGACCACCCCCATTTCCTTGATTACAGTGTTTAGTGCATTCCTTTGCTTGTCTGCATTAGTAAATGTTTTGATATGTGCATCCTTGTTTTGTCACTGACCCGTGTATGTGTATGTGTGTGTATGTGTGGACGGGAGGGTGGGCGGGCTAAGTCCTCACAGTGTGTCATTATGTTGGGTAGGCAGGCAGGGGGAGGCTCAGGTGCCTGGCAGGGGCTACTGATGTGTTCCGGCTGAACCAGGCATGGAATGGCCATGCATGCCATGCCAGTCACGGTGTCCATGGCCTGGGGGGGCCATTGACATGGTGCTGTATGCCAAGGCACCTGTTGGTGGTCTGGTGTGCCAGACAGTGGTGGTAGCCAGTGTGGGTGCACACCATCAGGTGTCTGTCTACCCCATTCCACGGCCGTGGCTGTGCCCCAGCCTTGCTGCTTGCTGTACCTACACAGACTGGGTCATGGGCCATGGGCGTGTGTGGTTGGGGGCCCGTATGTGTATGCCACCTACCTGGACGTGGGTTGGTGGTGCACATAGGTCTTGGCTGCTGGGCATGTGCTAGCTGCCCCTCCTGGCGGTGGGTTGGTGCTGTGCCCATGTCACCGCTGCCACAGTGTGCGAGCTGCTGCGGCACCCTGCAGCCCCCATCGGGTTTGGGGACGGGCTTGCTGGCCTGGCCACTTCTTGCGACTGCTGTTACAGTCTGCAAGCAGTGTGGCACATATACACAGGCACTTACGGCAACCCTACAGGCCATATATGTGTGTGCGGCCTGCACCACATGCCTGGGTGTCAGATGCAGCTTCCTGCATGCACGCAGTGGTTGTCTACATGCCCCCTCTGCAGGCACGCACCCACGCAGATGCTGCGCAGACAATCTATGTAGTTGCACACAGACGCACTCTGCGGTGTCCTGCATGCACTTTGAGCATGCGCTCCTTGGTGGCATGCGCATAAGTCACATGTAGGCACCTCCACGCTGCACTTATGTGGCCGACGCGTGGTGGGAGGCATTGTGCATAGAGCCCAATATTTGTAAATGTAAATTTAAATGCAGAAGAGTTCCTCGACAGATGGTTTTCCCCTGTCAGTTGTCTGTCTACACATTCAAAACATGGTATGTTTGTTTACCATGGAATTCAAGAATTCAGAACTCTGCAGTATTCCACTAGTAGAACCCCCCCCACACACACATTCATGTACACACATACAGTATACTCACACACATGGAATATGGAAGGCATGAATGTAAAACGCTCCAGAATTCTACTAGGATACACACACACACACACACACACACACACACACACACACACACACACACACCCCTAAAGTGGAGCCAGAACTTCAATTTTATCTGTAGCAGGGTAAGGAGCAGGGAGTTGTCTGGCAAACTGGTAAGGATAGGAGATGGATTTTCACGGGCATCAAAGAAACATTAGTGATGGAAACTCTGGATAGTACTTGATTCTTTTAAATTTGTTTGTGTGTGTAAACAGCGGTTCATGAGTGGAAAGAACATTCAATTATTTACTTATTATGTTTAAGGGAGTTTAATTTCTAGGGCCTATTTGAAGGTTTTGATACAGTATGTGAGTAAGGGTGACAGTCATCTTTGTGTTGGAAATCAGGAATGAGTGAAGTGGCTCATGATTTCTGTATGTGAGTTGCCCAAATTCCAAATCCCACTGCCCGAACTTCTTCAAACCTGTCAGCTCTGGAGAATTAAGATACGGCTCTCGGAACCTTTTTACCCTATCAGGAAGCAGAACATGTCCAAATTATTTGATAGACCCTTGCAGTGCACCTCTTCCAATACAGAGAAAGAGATACATTTTTTTGATTTTTATGCAGGAACAATTGTTAGGGAAAAAGAAAATCCCAATTTACAACAGATGCCTTGTACAATTATGGACATTTCATAGATCATGAAGATATATAAGTTATCAGATCAAATGTTATCATTATAATGGTAGCAATCACAAATTTTGTTCAGAATTTTCCGTAAAGCAGACTGAAATTAATTACAGGAGTTCTTAGCTTTTATTTCATTGGGCAGTGGATTCCAAGATTTAGTAACACTCATCTGTAGTGTCATATTCCCATACTTGATATGCACATGTGTATGAGGCAGATTCTAGTTATTTGTCCTCAGATGGTATCTTCTATCATTAAGGGATTCAATTATTAACACATTTCTCAAGGGGTTGGCAACTTTGGATTTCAGTAGCTTAAAAGATCACGGCAGCCAATTACACTCTCTCTTGTTCTCTGGCCTTAATCAATTTAGAGTCGAGTAAATATCACAGTGGTGAGTACCAGTTTTGTTTCAGTTTGCAAATCTTGCAAAACTATAATACGTACATTCTGTCAATTTTATTTAATACTGATTTAGTTGAATTCCTGTATAACAGACTGCCATATTACAAAACTGGAATTTAAAGTTGTTTACCAAATTTCACTCTGGACTCCAATGACAGGCATGAAGACACCCTTTGTAATGCACCAAGTTTTTGATTTGTCATTTTGACCAATAGATTTACTGTGCATGTTCAGCAAACACAGTTTGTTATCAACATGGACACCTAATGTTGGTCACATTGTGCCCATTTTTAAAGCTTTATAGCTGGACTCTGGTTTGATAAGTTATTCACCCCTGGGGAGAATTACACTGTAAATAAACTGTGTTTTTTTTCCCTTTAGCAAAAGCCCCGAACCAGTAAATCATGTTTCCATTGTCTGAAGATCAGTTTGGAGTTTATACTCCAGCTCAGTACAACTGCTTGTGGATGTCACAAAAATAGTATCATCCATGTACAGTCAGACCTCACTATTTTCCAATACGTATCACAAGTCATTTACATAAATGTTAAAAAGCAGAGGGCCCAAAACTGAATCTTGTGGAACTCCTAACTCCCCTTGGAGCTGATGCAATAGATCGCTGGGCAACACACTGCATTCTATCTGATAAATACAAGTTGAACCATTTCAAGGGTTCCTTGTGTATGCAATTTTGTACATTCTGTTCAATAAGTCCTGGTGATTTGTCAAATCAAATGCTTTACTGAGGTCCACAGACATAACCCCTGTGCTCAAACCTACATCCAAAGATTTGGCTACAAGATTGTTAAAATCCACAAGGGCTATGTCAGTAGACCTTCCCGCTTGAAATCCATGCTGGTGTCCAGACAACAGATCATATTTTTTCGATGTATTGGTAAAGTTGTCCATATACAATCTTCTTTAAATTTTTTGATAATATGGGCAATAGGGCAACTGGTCTATAGTTTGAGGGTCATGAGGCATCCCCCCCTTGAAAATCAGGACAATTTTCCCAGTTTTCCAAAAAACAGGAAATGTTTGCTCTACTTTCTGGCAATATGCCCTCTGATGACGAGGGGCAAGCACATGGAAGCACCAGGACCTACTTGCCTGTCAGTGGAACCATAGTGGGCTGTTTATTTTGTAACACTTGATGCATCAGTAAATTATTAACTGACTGCACTGCAGACGTGTTTGCTAGTTTAGTTCTGTGTGGTCTGTTTTTGCCACCACCCAGCCTACTCCTGGAGGATGCACCAACCTATAGCCCCCACCACTTCCAATGTACTGTACCTGCTGAGGGTCTCGCTCGCACATTTGCACAAGCACAGATCCCTTTTGCCTCTGTTTGCTCTATTTCCCAAAATTCTGCCCCGTTGCTGGATTTTTTAAATCTGTAGTTATGAGCTGCAGGACAGCAGCTGTGATCAGTTGCTTGCAGCAGCTATAATAGTTTCTGTTAGTTTGAAAGGAAAGTTTTTGTGGTCACAAGGAAATAGCCTTTTGCATCATGTTTTTGCCTCCACACAGTAGGTACTTCTTTGTTGCAATGCCCAGTTGAAGGTCATTATAGCAGGCAGCATTTTAAATGTAACTTTCTGTTTTATCTGTAAGTGGTTTAATAAAAACATAACATACATATTGTTCCCTGTGTTTCTTTTTGCACATATAACCAGCTCTTGAGCAAGAGATCCCAAAAGAGATGTTTTGTAGCCACAAAAGGCAGCAAAACCAATTACAATACACAAGACACAAATGGGCTTTAAAAACTGCATACAGTTGCAAACCAGAATTTGTGGCCTATTGTATACCATATGGGCATCTAAAGGCAGTTCTCAAATGTAAGGCCTGCATTGTTCACAGCAAGTCTATCCACCTAGGGCCTTATTCAGAGATGAGTAACAAAATGCACCTCCTGATGTTTTCATTTCTTTGCCTCTCTTCTGGTGCTGTTGCCACCACCTTGGCATAATATCAGGAACTCTGTTACAGAGAACCGTTGTTTTATGACCTCCATTACAAGTCAGCTTTTGTCTTATCTCTAGATGTCTGGCCTAGGACATCTACAGTGTCAGATGAGATTCTCTCTCCTAGTTGCCTGCTCCTGCTCTTTCACAGACTACTAGTTTTTGCACTGTCTTATTTTTGTTTTACAGCAGTATTACACAGGACTGCCAAAGTGCAATCTTATTTGCAGTGGGGTCCTGCTGTTACCCAGTTTTACAGCTGGAAGGACTGAAGTACAGGGAGATTAAATGACTTGCCCAAATTTTCAGAGTGGGTGAGTGGTTCTGGTGGGATTTGGACTGGGCATTTACTACTTCCTAAACCTGTGTCTGAGTGAGGCATGGACCAATGATGTCAACCTAGTCCCAGACTTTCGGCCTGCTCTGGACCCAGGCAAACAAAGACAGATGCATAAATATTTAAGACATTGATGGCAGAGAAAGGCTTTTGGCCTATCCAGTCTGCACACCCTACCTAACTATTCTGCCTTGTCCTAGTGACAATCCTCCCCTTTGTTACTGTTCCCTTTTTCTTCTAACTAAACCCACATACTGTACCTGTCCCATCCCTGCTTGAAGCTGCTGATTGATTTGGCCTGTACCACTTCTTCTGGTAGCTTATTCCACTTATCCAGCATCCTTACTGTGAAGAAGTGCTTCCAGATGTCTATTTTGAATGTCCCCCTGTCAGCCTTAGTGAATTCCCTCCCATCCCAGCATTTGAACTCAAGGAGAACAGTTCCTTGCCATCACCACTATACTTCCATGCAGGTACTTGTATATCTCAGTCATGTCACCCCTTTCCCTTCCTTTCTCCATGGTGTACATGCTTAAGTACAGCTGACTCTCCTTGTATGTCAAATTCCCAAGGTCATGCACCATTTAAGCTGCCCTGCGCTGTACTGCCTCCAGCTTGTTGCAGCCTTTCCGTATATGTGGGCATCAGTACCTTGTGCAGTATTCCAGGTGCAGCCATACTAGTGACCTGTACAGAGGAAGGATCACCTCTAGCCATCTACTGCTTATATGAATGTAACACCTAGGTGGTGCTATTCCAAGGGCTACTATCCCTGCTTGCTTGGCTAGTAGCAGGTTAAGGGGCCTGAGTTCTGAAATGGGTGCCTCCACCTGGAGGTCAGGGTTGGTAGTGGTCAAGCTAACCTGGGCACAGCCCTCCGAGACAATGTAACTACCCTCTTTCCTTACTAGTGGCTGGAACAATACACAATAATCACTTTCACAATACCCCTGAGATACCACACTAGTACCCACACTGTTTGCACTTACCACCAGGGCTTTCCTCTAGCTCGACCCTGGGGACCCCCTGTAAAACAAGGTTATACACAGCAAATAGCAGTACACTACTCTTGCATAAACTGGAACCACAGTCAGGATAAATGCAAAAAAGAGTTAGATCTGATTTATTTAAGGGACTTAAACAAGGGAGGGGCGTAATCAGGTTAATTTGCTTAAAGGCTGTATCAATCAAACAGTTATGCATGTACTTCAGGGTCCATAAACAGTCACACACTCTAGGTACCCAGATGGAGAACAGTGGGCTAGCTAGGAACGTTGCAGCTGGTTGGGGCCCTGTGATGGAAGAAAACAACATGCACCACACACACTAATTGTAATCTGGAGCTGGAGGGCTCAGTTCGTGAAAAGACATCAACAAGATAATCAAATGACACACTTTTAGATTAGGCTGTTGTTGCAGGGAGCTACCCTGATGATTACTCATGATACTCAAGACTGGACACAGGCTGGATGAACATTGAGACTGTAGGTGTTTGATTTGGAGTGCCAGGAGAAGCAGGGCCCACACGATTCACTGAGGCATCATTCCTGCTCATGCGTGGAGCAGGGGGCTGATCCCCAGACAGGTCTCTCATCGATGGCTTTCTCTATGCAGCAGGTAGTCTGGCTGGGCCAGTGTGGCAAGGCCAAGGGCAAATGGAGACAAATTCGGATACAGTCCGTTTTGGGCTGGATACAGCTTCCAGCAAGCAGAACACAGTTCACACAGTGGGGAATCAAATCAAGACCCACTAACAACTCACAGCACATTTACATGTAAGGAAATTCTACTGTACCAGGCAAATCGCTCTCTGGTCACGATCGCAAAGTCTCTGCACAAACCAGGGATTCAAAAGCAGCTGGAAATCCTGACAGGCCGACAGCATTCAGTAAAATCTTTGGTCTTCTTCAGGTTGATCCTGGTCACAACTCAGTGGCTTACTTCGTTCTAACAAACTTGGATTCAGTCCAAACTGATTCTCTTCTCCCCCTCAGGGGCAGCAGGCAGGCATGCAGGCCAAACCTCAGGCCTTTCCACAGAGATAGTATTGAGCTGCTGCTTCTTCAGCTCCCAACTTAGATCTGACTCAAACTGCTGCAAGCCTAAGAATTTCTCCAAGATCCAAAAGGTTCGGTTGGCGGATCTTCCTGTCAGTCACAACAAAGGCTCCCCCTTCAGGTGCAAAAAGGCACAAAAAAGCCCAAAACTACAATTCCTACAGATTTTGACTCCAGACAGCTCCTATAGTCTGACTCCATTTTAGGTCCCACCAATACTGACTGGTCCAATTTGCAGTCCAGGACCAAGATAGTGGTGATAAACAAAACAGTCCTTGCTGCAAAGAAGGCAGGTTAGACAAACTACATTATCGTCATCACTTTAAATGATTTTCAGCAAATAGTTACATCTTTCAACAGAGCTCCCTCCCAGATTACTTATGACTGCAATCCAGGCAGCTCTTAAAGAGACAGTACACAGAGGCTATACAGGCACTCTCTGGCAATCACATTTAAACTACTGAAAATCAGGACGCCAGCCTGGCATTGAGCATTTAGGCAAGCTCAAGGATGACTTTTCGAGAACCCCCATTTATAGGGGGGTTACACCCTTCCCTGCCTGAAGAAATCTTGGCATCTGTGTCAAGTCTGTACCATCACAATATTGCAAATGCAAACTATACGAGACATTTATACCATTAGCATGTTATGCAAGTGACATCTGATGCATCAGTCAACATAAACTTATACCTTTACTATAACATATTCTCTACACTTCACAATACTATATCCATTCGGACAACACATCATGCATATTTCACACAGGTAATTTATACATTACTATGTAGAATCATATAATAACTTCTTGCACATTGAACAATGTAAGAGGGGGCCCTTCCCTATTAGCTAACTTGGGGCTAGATGGGGCAGGGGCACCATACCTAGAAGGCCGAACAAGGAACCTGGAATTGGTACTAAGGCTCAGTTTAGGCAGTGAGCTCTGAGAAACATAAACCCCTTTGTGGACCACATTGAGAATCAAATCCACTGGCCTCCCAGGAGAATCATAACTGAAGCGTACTACTTGCATGACAGCTTGGCCAGTCTTTCTGAGGGGAACAACTACAGTCTCTGTACTCTCAGCACTGGTCTGGGGACACTCGTCACTTGTGAGGGGTGCCTCTGCCTGGGTGGGGACGTCCAAACTTGGGGCACTGTTGGCTCCTTGCTCTGCAGGCTCTGTTTCTATAAGACTTGACTCATTCTGCGAAGGCTCAGGTACAATCAAGCTTTGAGGCACTGAAGGGGGTGGTAAGCTCTCTCATAGTGTTCTTCAAGTTCTGGTATGTCAACAGAAAGATTCAAACCCTCAGCCTCTTCTTCAGGCAAATCATACAGTTCCACAATACACAGAGACTCAACATCTTCAGATGTGATGCTTTGCACTTCACTTTCTGGGAGCATTGGCTCCAAGGATGAAGTTGGGGGGTAAGGCAGTCCAGAAGGCCTGGCTTCATCCCCACAGTTTATCAGGGGGTTACCTCGAAACAGCTGACTCAGTTCACAAGAGGGGTAATAGGCATGGTCATATTCACTTTTGTCAGAAGTGGACTGACAGTCACTATCATTCTGGGTCTGCTGTGGAGGAAACCTTAAATCTGTGACCACTGGGGTAGGTTGACTCTGTCTGTTTCTTGCAGCAGCATGAGTCACCGGCCCAGGTGGCTCAATTTCTGGGGGTTCAGCCCCAATCATGACTTGGCCGATAGGTAGCAAGTGGTTACAGTACATGGTCTTGAAAGCTTTGGAGTTGTTCTCTGGGTGCACCTTGTACACAAGTAAATCATCCAACTTTCCAACTACTACATGTTGAAGATGGTGCCATCGATCAGCAATTTTGCATTTACCATGCAGTCCCAAATTGCGTAACAACACAAGGTCTCCAGATCGAAGCTCTTGATCCTTTAATTTTTTATCATGCTTCTCTTTGTTGGCTAGATTTCTTTTGGTGGCCATTGTCTGGGCCAGTTGATAGGCATGGTTCAATTGAGCTTTCAGGTTTTTGTACATATTGCAAGTAGTCTTCAGCTTGGACCCCATCTGGAGAGACCTCAAAACAGACATCAACTGGCAGCTGGGCCTCTCTCCTGAACATGAGACAGTATGGGGGAGAACCCAGTAGCATCATTTTTCATGCAATTGTATGCATGTGCCAAGGTGCTAATCTGCTGGCTCCATTTATGCTTGTCTTTTGGGTGGAGGGTGCCCAGCATGTCTAGAAGGGTGTGGTTAAAATGTTCTAGTTGATGGTCTCCCTGCGAGTGATAAGTGGTGGTTCTTGACTTTCGCACCCCCCCCCCCATAGAGAGTGTTTCTTTGATTAGCTGACTCTCAAAGTCTCTGCCTTGATCAAATGAATCCGCTGGGGGGCACCATAATGGACAAAGAAATTTTCCACTAGCACCTTGCCCACTGTAGATGCCTTTAGATCTTTGGTTGGGAAAGCGTGTGCATACCATGTAAAATGATTCATAACCACTATTACATTGCTAATGTTCCACTGATCCGGTTCTAAACACAAGAAGTCTATGCAGACTAGTACCCTGAGGGTGCTGGTAGTAATATTAACAAGGGGGCAGCCCTCTGAAGCAGGTCTTTTCTTTGCAGGCAGTGACTACAAGTCTTTACATGGTGCTCAACATCGGCCCCCATTTTGGGCCAGTAGAAGCCAGATCGTTCCAGGTCAAGGGTTCTGTCAATACCGAGGTACACCATGTGATTGTGGAGGGACCTCAGTACCAGATTTTTAAAGGCCGTGGGCAGGACCAGTTGTTGCTTGTCTACTTTGCCACTACGATCTACTGTCTCTCTATACAATAACTGACTGAGCAACTTCAATCTGGGATCTTCTTTAAACAATAAAGCAGTTCGCAAGTCAATGGAATGTAACTTAGACACATCTTTCCCTGCATGCAGGGCATCAAGTGCTGGCTGAATCATAGGATCTTGGGATTGAGCCCACTGAATGTTGTCATTGTCAAATTGAGGTAGTGTACTAATATCTAGAGCAGAGAAGTGGCAATAAGCAGCTGGTATGCAGGGTCAGAAGGGCCCAAGCAATCTATTGAACAGTCCACTGTGTCCACAGACATCTGTTCATCTCTATCCAACGTTTGGCACAATGCTCGAATGTCAGGTTCAGACAGCCTGACCCAATCACTCCTGGAAGTGGGCCTTTGTGATAGGGTGTCAGCATCAGTATGGTTCAGGACTGGTCTGTATTCAACAGCATAATCATAGGTTGATAATGCAGAAAGCCACTGGTGCCCAGTTGCGTCTAACTTAGCTGAAGTCTGTACATAGGTCAATGGGTAATTGTCAGTCTTCACCAATATCTTTGCCCCATAGAGGTATTCATGAAACTGGTCAACTATGGCCCATTTTAGTGAAAGGAACTCCAGCTTATGCACATGGTAGTTTCGTTCAGACAGGGTCAAGCTCCTACTGGCGATACCTACTGGCCTCAGGCCATCCTCATGGTCTTGATACAGCACCACTCCTAGACTCTGCAGACTAGCATCTGTATGCAGCATATAGGGTTTGGTGGGGTCAGCATAGGCGAGGATGGGGGGTGTGGGTGAGCTGGTATATGATCTCATGGAAGGCTGCTTCACAGTCAGGCATCCAGTGGGGCCCGAAGAGTTCACCTGGGTGGAAGTATACTTTTTCTGGTTCTTTAACGGACCCTTTTTTGTATTTACAATTGGTAGGATGGTAACCCTGGGTAAAGTTCAAGAGTGGGCGAATCACCTTGGAATAGTCTTTTATAAACCTGCGGTAGTAGCCACAGAACCCCAGAAAACATACTAACATACTATTTGCCAGCAGATTAGGCCTTATGGTCTATTGAGTCTGCTCGAACCTCAGATCCCTAGTTGGGTGCCGGGGCCCTCCCCCCCTTGTGTTCCAGAAACCCCTGTCATCCATCCCCACCCCCCTGGGACAGGCCATCATCTGATACATCCACTTTCTGTGTCTGTCCCACCCTGTCTTGAAGCCCTCCACTGTGGATCTCTGAACCAGCTCACTAGGCAGTGCATTCCAAGGGTCCACCACCCTCTCAGTGAAAAACCTCCTCCTCTTTTCCCCCCTCATCCTTCCACCTTCCGACTTCAAACCATGCCCTCTGGTGATACCTCCCTGCTTTGGTCTAAAGATCCCCTCCATGTTTACCCTATTTATTCCCTTGAGGTACTTGAAGACCTCAATCATGTCCCCCCTGTCTCTCCTCTCCTCCAATGAAAACAGGCAGAGCTTCCTCAAGTCTGTCCCCATACGTCAAATCCCCTAGCCCTCATATCATCTTAGTTGCCCTCCTCTGTACCCTCTCCAGGAGCTGTATGTCCCTCTTCAAGTGTGGTCTCCAGTACTGTACACAGTACTCAAGGTGTGGTCTAACCAGTCCATTGTACAGCGGCTGAATCACTTCCTTGCTCCTAGAGGTGATCCCTCGATGCATCCCAACATCCTGTTTGCCTTGCTAGCCGCTCTCCTGCACTGCTCAGAGTTATTCATACATGCATCCACCATGACACCTAGGTCTTTTTCTCTATTGAGGCCTCCAGCGATCCTCCCAGGGTGTACCTGTGTTTAGGGTTTCCCCACCCAAGATGTAACACCTTGCACTTGGTGATATTGAAATTTAATTTCCATGTGTGAGCCCAGCTTTCCAAGGTGTCCAGGTCCCCTTGCAGGGCCAACCTCCCCTCTTCTCCCTCAACTACTGCTCCCATCTTGGAGTCATCAGCGAAGAGACTCATTTCACACCCTATACCCTCCCTGATGTCCAATATGTATGCATTAAACAGGATCTGACCCAGGACCGAGCCCTGCGGTACCTCACTACCAACCTCTCTAGGGTTCGAGAGCTCCCCACAGACCACTACTCTCTGGGTGCATCCAGCTAGCCAGCTTTCAATCCATCTGACCATCAAAGAGCCTACTCCTAACCCCATCAGTTTCTCCACCAGACCATTGTGGGGGACAGAGTCAAATGCCTTGCTGAAGTCCAAGAATAATACATCCACAGGCTTTCCCCTGTACAGTTCTGATGTTACACATTCGTAGAACTCCACAAGATTGGTTTGACATGATCTACCTGGCACAAACCCATGTTACCAACTATCCAGACCTCCCACCTCCTCCAAGTACACCCCTAATCATTCCTTTAGTATACTCTCCATTAATTTTCCCACCACTGAGGTCAAACTGATGGGTCTATAGTTACCTGGTACTTCCCTCGACCCCCCTTTATGGATTGACACCACATGTGCCTCTCACCAATCCCTAGGTACCCTCCCTGTCTCAAGTGACCTGTTGAAGAGCTCCACCAGGGGTGCAGCCAGTATGTCCGCCAATTCCCATAGTACTCTCAGATGAATGCTATCCGGCCCAGGAGATTTGTCCTTCTTTAGGGCCTTGAGGGCTAACCACACCCTTTTGGCGGAGATAGCATCATCCGTCCCCTCCACCTTACTGGCCTTTTTATCCTTATCCTGATGTGACACCCCTGGGGTACCTCTCCCTCCCTCCCTCTTGCTCCATTTCTGTTGCTCCCCTGATCCCACTCCCGGCCGCTTCTATCCCTATCGTGCCTTGCTTTGTAGATATCCCATCCCCCTCCCTAGTGAACACAGAGGCAAAGTACTCATTAAATACCTCTGCCTGGTCCCTCACCTCTTCCACCCACCCTCCTTCTGATCTCAATCTGCTGAGATGGCCCTTAGTTTTCTCCGTTCCCAATGTACCGGAAGAACCCTTTTCCCTCCATGTATCCCCTGCCAGCCGCTGCTTTTCTGAACTTTGCCCCCTCACCATCCGGGTGACTTTTCTAGATGCAAGATGGTACATTTCCTTATCCCTATCCCTCTTGTTGTTTTATATTTTGTAGGCTGCCTTTTTTCTCTGACCACTACCTGAACCTCACTGGACCACCAGCATGGTTTATGTGACCTTGCTCCCTTACGTTTCACCTTAGCGCAGGTCCTGACTGCCTCATGAAGTCCCCGTTTTATGACCTCCCATCTCCTTTCCACATTTGTCATTGATGTAATCCCCTTCAAGTGATCCTTGAGAATATTTCCCATGCTCACAAAGTCTGCCCCCTGAAGTCCACTGCCAGTGTCCTAGATCTCACCCCCTCCCTCCATGCTTATTTGAAACCAGACAGTATTGTGGTTGTTCCCAGTCAGGGGATCCTCTACAACCAGGTCCCTTACCAGATCCCCATCTGCCAGAACCACGTCCAGGACATGCCCCTCCCTTGTGGGCTCCATCACATACTGTGTTAAGAACACATCCTGGAAGTCGTCCAGCAGCCTCTGCTCCTTGACCGCCTTAGAGGACATGGTTCCCCAGTTTGTACCTGGCATATTAAGGTCCCCCATCAACACCACTCCTTCCCTTTTTGGTCCACACTGGGCAATGATGTTGTCCAGCAAACCATCCTCCAGAACATCACCCATCCCGGGGGGCCTATATACTACATTCAGCTTGACCTTATCTCCTGCTGGGGATCGTAAGGTGACCCATAAGGCCTCCACATTTCCCTCTGCCTCTTCTACCCTAGCAATTTCTATGTCATCTCTAATGAACATAGCCACTCCACCCCCTCTGCCCTCCTTTCTATCCTTCCTAAGCATAGTGTACCCCTGCATGTTTAGGTCCCAGTCATGGTTTTTGTTGGCCCACGTCTCCGTGACCACCGCCACATCCACCTCCCCCCCCCGAACAGCATGGCCTGGAACTCTGGCAACTTGTTTCCCAAGCTCCTGGCATTTACTAACACCAACCCCCACCCCTTATCCCTGATCCCCTTTGTCAAACCCCACCCAGGTTCCTTATACTTCCATCCTCCTCTGCTCCTCCTGAAACCTCCTCCCCAGTCTGTTTCCCCCCTCCCCCTTGGGTTTGAAGGCCACTCCCCTCATCATTGTAGTTCTTTCAGATTATGGGGCTGGGGCCAAGAAGTCAGTGCTACAACCTTACTGGGATCAGTCTCTATCACTTTTGTAGATACTATGTGCCCCACATACTTCATGGTGGTTTGGAAAAACTGGCACTTGTCAATAGACAGCTTGAGGCCAAAGTCTTCCAGTTGGTCTAGGACTTTAAACAGTTGGTCCTCATGCTCCTCTAAGGTGCTCCCAAACACAATGACATTGTCCAAGTACACCAGGCATTCCAGCAAATTCATATCTCCCACCGCACGTTCCATTAGTCAATGAAAGGTGGCCAGGGCACCCGATATCCCCTGTGGCATCCTCAGAAACTCGTAGAACCCCAATGGACAGATGAAGGCTATTTTCTCATGGTCTTCTGGGGCCATTGGAATCTGGTAGTATCCGCTGCAAAGATCCAACACCGAGAACCATTTGCTCCCATTCAAGCAGTCCTAGGCATCTTGTATATGAGGCATAGTGTATTGGTCTGGGATGGTTCACTGGTTCAGGGTTCGATAATCAACACACATCCTCACAGACCCATTCTTCTTATGCACAACCACAATGGGAGGGGTGTATGGGCTCCTGGATTCTTGTATCACGCCAGCAGCGAGCATTTCCTGCAGGTGTCTTCTCACATCATCTACGTCTGCTGGGGCTAGGCGTCGGGACCACTCTCGAAATGGCCGTTCATCGTGCAGGCGTATGTGATGCTTGGGAGCACGACAGTACACACCCGACAATTCGCTCCATGATATTTCGCTCCCGACAGTTCATCCCCAAGTCAATTTGCATTGTTACAAACTAGCTCCTTTCAAATACACTCCCAGCAGCAGTAAACTAAATGAACTAAATTGTTCCCTGTGTGTTCAACAAATTAATTCAGCACCAGCAGTAGTAAAGTAAACGCTCCTTTCAATACTCTCCCTGTGTGTACAACCAATTAATTCAGCACCAGCAGCAGTAAAGTAAACGAACGAAAATGTAGTACAAATTATTAGCAAATTCAGCTCTACCTTTCAGATAGGCTACCTGTGTGTTCAACAAATTAATTCAGCACCAGCAGTAGTAAAGTAAACACTCCTTTCAATACGCTCCCTGTGTGTACAACCAATTAATTCAGCACCAACAGCAGTAAAGTAAACGAACGAAAATGTAGTACAAATTATTAGCAAATTCAGCTCCACCTTTCAAATAGACTCCCTGTGTGTTCAACAAATTAATTCAGCACCAGCAGTAGCAAAGTAAACGCTCCTTTCAATATGCTCCCTGTGTGTACAACCAATTAATTCAGCACCAGCAGCAGTAAAGTAAATGAAACGAATGAAAATATAACAAAATATGCTGGATACTACAAAACAAATTAATTCAGCACCAGCAGCTGTAAAGTAAACGAAACGAACGAAAATCTAACAAAATAAACCAGCTCACTTCTCTGCACTCTGTTTGTACAACAAAACGAAGCAATAATTTATTATTATTATTAGCACCACATCACTTGTAATGTCCTTCAGATGAGACGTTAAACCGAGGTCCCTTCTGCCCATCCTGGTGTTGTCCTGGTGGGTGTCCAGGTAGAAGTAAAAGAACCCAGGGCACTTTTCGCAAAGAGTAGGGAACATTCCCGGTGTCCTGGCCAACATTCCCCTTCCCATAAACCGGTTCATGCAATTATCCAGGCTGTGTGTGGGTGATGATGTGCGATATGGCCACCACCACACATTCAGTCACTTCACTACCAGTCTAGCATTGCTTGTAAAGCACTTTTGAATGTATGAAAAAGCCCTATATAAATGCTGATTATTCTTCTTCTTCTTCTTCTTCTATTGTTAGCAGGCAATATGAACATTGGGAACATTGGCAATTTAGTAATTACAGTGCTGCTGTAGCAGCCACATTACTGTCACATTACAGTTGATTGAAGCACAAACAATCAAGCGTTTATGTCTGCTTAGGCTGCATGGACTGTTACAGAGGGAATGGGAGCGAATTGGTGAAGGAGCGAGTTAGAACGGGTTCGAATTTAACAGGAGCGAATCGGGAGGGAGCGAGTTGTCATGTACCCGTGATGCTCCACACCCTGGACTCATCCTACATCCCATTCCTTCAGCAAAAACACTTGGTCTCTCTGGGCAAGTCGCTTGTTAATTCTAGCCTTCTATTCAGCTGGCAATGGGGAGTCACCAAATTCAAACAAGTCTAGGGTCACTCTCTCCTTCTCACCAGGGTGCTTGTTGCTGGGCAATACTGCAGTGTCTGCACAGTGTACCATAGCTAGGGTGCACCCTCTGTACACCCAGATCTCCCGATCTGACACATTGTGAGTCTGGAGCTTCACTCATCGTGCATAGGCATGGGCACAAGCAGGCAAGATGCTGGACTTGACCGATAATCCTTCTGGCAATTTTCCACCTCCTGGTGCATCCAAAATCAGTATTTTGTTCTTGACATCTTTCTGGAGGCGGACATCCCCTTGAATGGTACACTGGGCGTTAGGGGCCAGTACCATTGAATTGGGATTCTTCTTCTACACAATCCCCACTGGTTCATCCTGGTCTATTTCCATGGGTTTCTGTTGCAAATCATAGGCCCTCTTGATCAGAGCTGGAATTCTCAGGGCCCTCCCAGTCTGTCGCCCTTGTTTCTCATGACAGAGTTGCACCAGTCTCCCAAACATATGGGCGTTTGTCCCAATTAACAGGGGGAACCCATAATACAATCCTGTGGGGGGGCACACTAGGGCCAGTGTCTCTACTTGCTCCTCTACGCCAGTGACAGTTGCAGGAAAAGACAACCAGAGATGGGCATATCCTAGATATGGATAAGACTTGTCGCTCAGCCCCCACACATGTAGGCCTTCCAGGGATCGTAAGGGCACATCAGATAAGTGTTTGTCATACCAGTCCTGAAACACAATGGTCACTTGTGACCCACTGTCATGCACAGCCCGTGTAGGAATACCATTCACAGCCACATTAGTCTCCATTGAAGGGCCCACTATGTTGGACCAGTCTGGAGGGACAACAGCAGGGGCAGGGACAGACGATTTAGCCACAGATGGATTTGAGTTAGGCTGGCCGGAGCTTTTACTTCGGTCATTTCGTGCACCCCTTGACCACTGACTCATTTTCTGAAGCTCTCCTTGAAGCTGGCTTTAAGTCCTTCTGAGACTGGCATTCTCTCTTCATATGGCCATCCTTGCCGCAATTGTGACAAATGAGATGCGCTCGGGGCATCCTTGGGGAAAACATAGCAGGGGATGCTGGAGCATCGACAGGAGATTGTGATCTGACTTCTGTGGGTAGTGCACCATGTCTCAAAAGTTCCTTTAGGGTGGCAGTCAATTCCTTGAGCTCAGCTGAAAAGCCACCCCAGAAGAGGATGTCTGAGGGTGCACCCCCAACCCCATAACAGTCACATTCTGACAGGGGCCAGGGTCTCTGTCAGCAGGGGATGCCTTAGCGAACACACCCGGTTGTGCTTTTCTGACTTCCTTCAGTAACTCCTCCCCCACCATTTAGCCCACGACAGGACACTCTTAGTGGTCTCCATTTCGGAAGGGCCTTCCAATGCCATGATCACTTGGGCTGCACTCACCCTAGAATTACAATCTCCCTCTTCACCTTCTACCTCCCGGAGTTCTTTTATCAAGTCACAGAAGTCAGGTGGCTTACCTATCCTATCCTGGAGCCTTAACTGGATGATCTGCAGTTTAGAATGCTTGGCATGTTGCAGTATGTGCCCCAGTCTCACACGGTTCAAATCACTAGCGGCTACCCCATATTTCCAGTAAGCTTTCTGCAGAGCTCTTTCTAGGTGAGTAACATACGCAGACAAGCTTTCCCCCTTCCATTGCTTGGTACCTTGGAATTTCCACATCAAAGTCTCCCCTGACTCAATTCTCCCAAAATTGCCTTCAAGTACAGATAGGTACTTCTGAGCAGATGCATCAGGGTTCGTGGACCACAAAAATTTAATGGCTTCAAGGGTGGGGCCCCTCAGACTTTCTATGATTCTTTTCCGCTTCTCTGCCTTCACACACTGCCACTCGGGTACCAATGAGGCAACATAGTTGATCCAGTTCTCCCAGTCATCCTCCCTCTGGGGAGTGGGGAAGGTGCCTGAGAAGATTCTCAGCCTTCGGTAGGAGACATGACTAATGGCGGGTACAGATATAGGGGCCAGCATTGGCACAGGCACAGAAGGCAGGGCAGTAACAGATGCTGGAGTGGGAGGGGGTGTTGGGAAAAGAACACCCCCAGGCGGTAGGAACAGTTTCTTGAAGTCCTCTACGGTTTTCCTTTCCTCCAGCAACAACTTAACAAATTTCTCCTCAAAAGTCTCAGATAATGGTGGGAGCTCATCCTCCCCAGGGTCTGTACTGTCTTTTGTCTGTACTCTCCAGGTGGCTGGGACCCCTTCTGAGGCAATAGTCTGTGGCACTTTAGAGCTGTCCATGAGGTTAATACACTCTACCAAGGCTATGAAAGTTTGGGTGATCAAATCAGCCTGTCGACCCACCACCACAGGGTTTTTAAAACATTCAACTTTGGAGAGTGCTCCCTCTACAGTGTCCTTACTGGTACCCAGGGGAATATACAGTATAAGCAGAGCATTTTGGGGGTCGATCTCCTGCCCAGTACACCACCCCACCGACTGGTGTACAGCCATTTCTACTAGGGTAGCCATTAATCTTTAACAATAATTCGTAATTTTGGGCCACTAGAAGGCACAAAATCCCAGTGGGGAGCCTCCAAGATGTAACTCCTAGGTGGCACTATCCCAAGGGCTACTACCCCTGCCTGCTTGGCTAGTAGCAGGTTACAGGGCCTGAGTTCTGAAATGGGTGCCTCCACCCGGAGGTCAGGGTTGGTAGTGGTCAAACTAACCTGGGCATAGCCCTCCGGGACACTGTAACCCCCCCCTTTCCTTACTAGTGGCCGGAACAATACAAAATACTCACTTTCACAATACCCCTGATACACCACACAAGTATCCTCACTGTTTGCACTTACCACCAGGGCTTTCCTCTGGCTCAACCCTGGGGAACCCCTGTAAAACAAGGTTATACACAGCAAATAACAGCAGTACAGTACTCTTGTATAAACTGGAACCACTGTCAGCGTAAATGCAAAAAAGAGTTAGATCTGATTTATTTTAGGGACTTAAACAAGGGAAGGGAATAATCAGGTTAATTTGCTTAAAGGCTGTATCAATCAAACAGTTATGCATGTACTTCAGGGTCCATAAACAGTCACACACTCTGGGTACCCAGATGGAGAACAGTGGGTTAGCCAGGAATGTTGCAGCTGGTTGGGGCCCTGTGATGGAAGAAAACAACATGCACCACACACTAATTGTAATCTGGAGCCGGAGGGCTCAGTTCATGAAAAGAAAACAAGATAATCAAATGACACACTTTTAGATTAGGCTGTTGCAGGGAGCTACCCTGATGATTACTCACAATACCCAAGACTGGATACAGGCTGGACGAACATTGAGACTGCAGGTGGTTGATCTGGAGTGCCAGGAGAAGCAGGGCCCACACGATTCACTGAGGCGTCATTCCTGTTCAAGCGTGGAGCAGGGGGCTGATCCCCAGGCAGGTCTCTCTTTGATGGCTTTCTCTGTGCAGCGGGTAGTCTAGCTGGGCCAGTGTGGCAAGGCCAAGGCCAAATGGAGACAAATTCGGATACAGTCCATTTTGGACTGGATACAGCTTCCAGCAAGCAGAACACAGTTCACACAGTGGGGAACCAAATCACGACCCACTAACAACTCACAGCACATTTACATGTAAGAAAATTCTATTGTACCAGGCAAACCACTTTCCGGTCACGATTGCAAAGTCTCTGCACAAACCGGGGATTCAAAAGCAGCTGGAAATCCTGACAGGCCGATCTCATTCAGCAAAATCTTCGGTCTTATTCAGGTCACAGCTCAGTGGCTTACTTCATTCTCACAAACTCAGATTCAGTCTGAACTGATTCTCTTCTCAGACAGCTCCTGTAGTCCGGCTCCATTTTAGTTCCCACCAGTACTGATTGGTCCAATTCGCAGTCCATGACCAAGATAGTGGAGATAAACAAAACAGTCCTAGCTGCAAAGAAGGCAGGTTAGACAAACTACATTATCATTATCACTCTAAATGATTTTCAGCAAATAGTTACATCTTTTAACAGAGCTCCCTCTCAGATTACTTATGACTGCAATCCAGGCAGCTCTTAAAGAGACAGTACACAGAGGCTATACAGGCACTCTCTGGCAATCACATTTAAACTGGTAAAATGCAGGACACCAGCCTGGCAGTGAGCATTTAGGCAAGCTCGAGGAAGACTTTTTGGGAACCCCCATTTATAGGGGGGTTACACGAACATATGAAAAATGCCAGCAGATACAGGCCATATGGTCTATCAAGTCTGCTCAAGTGTGCAGCAAGCAGACCATTATACTACAGCTGCTCCTCCGTCCCTTACCTGCACATTCAAAGTCATGCCCCTGTTTGCTATATGAACATATAAAATCCCCCTTCCTATGCATCTCAGCATGCCATTTACTTTGCTCACTACCCTGTTGCAGTGTGCAGACATTTTTATGGTCTCAAATATCCTCACCCCTATATATTTTCTTCCAGAGTGCTATCCAGCCCTATCATTCCCAATTCATATTGCACCATTGTGTTCCTTTTCCCAGTATGTATTACTTTTGTATTTTTTAAACATTAAAATTCAGCGGCCAAATCTTGGGCCAGCTCTCCAACCTGCCCAGATCTTCCCTTAGTTCCCTTCTCCCTTCCTATGTATCTACCCTTGTGCAGATCTTTGTGTCATCTGCAAAGAGGCAGATCTTACTATTGATAATCTCCCCTATGTCGCAGATGAAAATATTGAGGAGGACCGGTCCTAGTACCAACACTTGAGCTACTCCACTGGTCACTTCCCTCACCTCTGAAAACTCCCCATTGACTATTGCCCTCTGTATTCTACCCCAGCCATCCCTTTACCCAATTTGTAGTCTTCTCCTCTGCCTATGGTCCCTAATCATTTTCACCAGCATCCTGTGGGGGACTGAGTCAAATGTTTTACAGAAATCCAGATATACTATATCAGTTACTTCGTCTTTTCTGCTGCTGTGGTAACCCAGTTTAAGAACTTGACCAGATTCATCTAGCAAGACCTCCTCCTCCTCTTCCTCAGGATTATGGCTTACTTATCTATTCTTCTGCTGGTAATAACTTATTGGAACATCTCAGGGTTACCTATAATTCAGTTCTTAGGTTTATGTTGCAGGCCCCTTATCGTACTCATCATTGTCTTCTTTTGCAGTTATCAAATTGTCTATCACTTGACCATAGGATCAAGCTTAAACATTGCATGTTTCTGTGTAAGATTATTTTAGGTCATCTTCCTATTTTGGTCTCTGATTTATTTCCAAGGTCCATTAATGAACGTGGTAGCCGATACCAGGATAGATACACATTTAAGTTACCACTATTTCGTAGGACTATTGGTCAAAGATCATTGTTGTTTAGGGCACCCAAAATTTTCAATTCACTTCCTAGTGATTTTCCTTTTTTTAAAGCACAAACTTATTATGCACTTTAGAAATTTACAGACATGTGTTTGTAAATAGATATTATTTTAATTATGTATTGTACTGTGTTTGTGATTGTGATTGTTTTTGCTTTTTCTTTCTTGTTGTTTGCTATGTATTTTATTCATTTTTGTATTGTAGCTTGTTGCCTATGAAAACAGGCAGTTTGCTCATTAGGCTTACAAGGGTAAAAAATAAAAAAATGAAATGAAAATGAAATCCATGCTGTCCAGGGCCCTGCAGCCTATTCCCTTCTAGGAAGTCCACCAGGTCCTCCCTCAGCAGAAACTCCATGATCTTCCCCGCTATAAACGTCAAGCTGACTGGACTGTAGTTCCCTGGTTCATCCCTCTTCCCACTTTTTTGTAGCAGAATTACATCCAGTGTCCTCCAGACCCTAGGGACCACCACAGTGATGAGTGAGCTATCGCAATGTCTCCTAGTGGCCCTGCTATAACCCCTGCTACTTCATATAGCACACTCAGGTGTAAGCCATCAGTTACCAAAGATTAATTTACTTTTAACAATGCTTGCTTTTCCAACATCCTGCTCTCCGTTATCTGAACCTTTGTCCCAGCATCTTTGCTCCCTCCCTTCCTAACCCCACAATCTGTCAGTGACCTCTCCTTCTCCTCAGTAAATCAGTATAGCTGTGTGCTTTAGGGCACTGAGTTGCAAACCTGGAGATCTGGATTTGAATCCCATAGCTTCCATTTGCATACTGTGTGAGCCTGAGCAAGTCACTTAGCTTCTGTGTGCTTCCAGGTTGACTTTGAAACAAGCTTCGGCTTAGTGTGCCTTTCCTGGTTAAATGATTTCCTCTTCTCCTCAGTAAATACCAAACAAAAATAGTTGTTTAGTATCTCTGCTTTCACCTTGTCCTCCTCCCCCCACCCTTCATTGCTCTTAAGTTTCATTACACCCCATTTGACCTTATGCTTTTCCCAGATGTACCACAAGAACACCTTATTCCTTTTCTTCACCTCATTGACAACCAGAGCTCTCTCTCTACTTTGGTCTCCCTCAACTTTCTGGTAGTTTTTCTTGCTGCTTCCTGGTACTTCACCCTGTTTTCGTCCCTTTGACACCCTTCTACTTGGATATTGTCCTACTTTGGGTTCTTACTCCTGCCATTTCCACTGGATGTGAACCACATTGGTCCCTTAGCCCTTTTCACCATGGATAACTTCAGAATGGAGTTATCTGCTGGTTCTATCATTGCCTCTTTAAAAGCTTCTCACATTTCTTCTGTATGCCCTACCTTCATTGTGTTCTTTGTGCTATTCTCAAATTTTTCCCTAATTTTGCCAAAGTCCAATTTTGAAAAATCCCACACCCTTATTCAGTTTGCTGCTTCACCTGTACCCACCTGGACCTCAAATGCTACTGTCCAGTGGTCACTGGAACCAAGTGGTTCCAGGTCTGCTACATTCTGAATCTTCTCCCTGTTGGTGAGCATCAAATTCAGCAGGACCTCCTCCCTTGTTGGGCTCTGAACTAATTGCTCTAGAAATGTCTCCTGGCAGGCATCCACCAGAATCTGATTCATAGTACTAGTTGAAATTGAAACTTTCCAGTCCACGTCTGTCTTTTTATTTAGTAAAACTTTTTTGTTGATCTTCATCAGTAACAAAGTTACAGCATATTGCAGCAAAAGGTACAGTAACAGCCACCTTCAGAAAACATAGACAGCAAGTGACAAATATGGAATGCATGGTATGCATTGTCTAGGTTGTGTTTTTACTGAGCTGGATTGCGTTTGAAATCAATTACAGGAACTAATAAATAGTTCAGGAGATGCCCTATCCAGAGACACTGTTATAAGGGAGCTTCAAGTGTTGTTTTACAAGATCGTTATATAGGATAGTCTCTCCTATCTGTTGCCTCCTCTAAGGAATGCCACAGGACATGGAATAGATCCTCCCTTCCACTTACAGTTAGCTGGGTTCATTCCCACTAGAGACAGTCCCTCAGGTTGTCAGCCCATTGCTGGATCAATGTATGTATATGTGGGGGGGGGGGACACAGCCAACCAATTCTGTGCTATGTTTTTTCTAGCATTTATTTGGGTCATAGACCAGAGGTGTATCCCATGCTTAAATTGGTGTCTGGTAAGATTGACCCCCCATCAGTAATTCCAGTGGCAATTTTGGTAAGCCCCCCACCCAGCACCTTGGTCATTTTGCCATGCATGGTGTTGTAGAATGAGGAGATTTTAGGGCATGTCCACACCATATGGAAAAAGGTCCCTACTTCCAATCCAAATTTAGGGCACTCAATGGATCTGTTGGGTTAACATCTATGCATTGGTTCTGGAGAGACATGGTCTAAATGGAAAACTGTATTGGACCTGTTATAGCTTATTATTAGTTGAACAAGCAGCCAGGTGCTTGACCGTATCTTCCCATAATTTTAAGGTGATTTTAATATCCAAGTCTTTCTTCACTGGACCAAAGTTTTCCTCTCAGTGGGTGGCTCAACCCCCCCCCCATTAGGAGTCTATAGTAGATTGATAGTGGCTTGGCCAGGTTTTGTGATCTATAGATCTCCTCCGCCTCAAAGGGAGAGGGATTAGTATTATCAAGGTCAGAGCAGAAGAGAGGAGACAGTGTATTCTAAATCTGGAAGTATGTAAATAGGTATTCTGGGCCCAAGCCCCAGTTTTTCTGCAGTTCTGCTAAGGATGGAAGCACCAAGTTTGGTCGACAGTAAATCTGTTGACCACCCGCACAGTGACAGCACAATACCGACGCAAGTATTGTGCGCCCAGGCCCCCAGTGTTTTCTGTGTGGGGGCTGTGCCCCCCCACAACTCCCATGTGGAGAGCTCTGCCCCTGCACCCCCCGGACTTTAGGATTCTCAACTCCAGGTCAGAGTTGGTCTGGGGAGGGGGCAGGACACTGGGGGAAAGCAAAACATGGAAGCAGACCATTACAGTGACTGTCGCAGTAGTGGTCATTTTCCATATTTCACCATCGGGGTGTCAGGCAAAGGGGGGCCACCCGCAAAGGATAATCTCTGTCCCCCAAAAAATAGCTGTTCCACATGGAGTAGTCCATTCTTCTTCCACTTTAAAAGGCCAGTATGCAAGGGGACAGTGCATTTCAGGCCCAGCCTCAAGGTTGCACAGAGGGTCCCACAGGGTGGTGTGAGTGAAAGGGTTATTAGGCTCCCCCAATCCACAATTCCCAATCTGAGGTGACAGTATGGCTCTTCCCAGGTTGCCCCCAGGTTTCTCTTGCTCTAATGTTTTCTAGGCCAGTACAGTGGATTGGTGCTCATGGGAATGAAGGCCAACTGGGATGACCAATAATAGTATTTAAAACTGGGCAAGCCTCCTCCTTCTCTTCTACTGAACGGGAGCTGTAACACAGCCCTATGGATCCGAGCATTTTTTTTCTTCCATAGGAACCCATGTATAATAGCATGAAGCTACTTGAAGTCCCTATCTTGAACACAGGTGTGGAGCAACTGGAACAAACAAAGACATTTTGTCAAGACAGACATTGGAACCATATTAATTCTTCCCAATATTAAGAAAGGCAGAGTCCTCCATCTCTCACAATTCTCTGTTAAGTTAGTTATGATGAGTGAGTCATAGTTTTTCTGGGAAATGAGGTTGGGCTTACAGGGAATGTCAACCCCTTGATATTTTATGGTGTCTGCAATTAGCAGTCCCATAGGGTTGTGGCTTAGCTGTTCCCTGTGTAGCTTCCCCACTGCCACAAGTTAACTCTTTGCCAAGTTATCTTATGACCAGACAGTGCTCCATATTCACCCAATAGGCTTCTCATGTAACTCAGTCCTTCCACTGGGTTTTGCAGATAAACAGTAGGTCATCCACAAAAAGTGATAACTTATGCTCACTCACTCCTGATCTTAACCCAAGATTCCTGGGTGGTTTCTTATGGCTGCCTCCAATGGCTCCAAAAGACAAGACATACAGAGGGATGGACAATGGATACCCCTGTTGGTTTCTCCTACTGAGATTAAAAAGAAGGGTGAGTGCACCATTTACCAGAATTTGGGCCATAGGGGAGGAGTACAATGATCTTATCCACCAAAGGAACCGGTCACCAATTCCAAACTTTGGCAAAACTGTAAAATAGATACCCCCACTCCATGAGGTCGAACGTCTTCTTGGCATCCAGGGCACAGTAAGGCCACAGCAGCCTGCATTAATACACATTGAGGCGGGGCCGGGAACCAAGGCCTTTATATTTATGTATCTGAGGGGTGGAGCTAAGCATGGGCCCACCGTGTAGCCAGGCTACAGCCCCTCATACAAATTCCGGAGGAGGGACAGGTTGTACAGCCTCCTCCTGGCCAATGTAGAGAATCCCTCAGGGGCTTAAAGGGCCAGTGCCCAATTTTTGGGGAATCACTCCAGCTGGCCTAGCATTTTTTGGGGGGCCCCCATCACCTCCCATTAGTCCCCCCATTTCACCTGGGCTGCTTGCTGGCAGTTAGCATGATTGTGGGCTGAGGACATGACCAGAACTGCATGTTGGACTGCTTGCTGACAGCTGGTGTGCCTGTAGATTGAGGACACAGCCAGGAGTCTGCACTATACGGCCGCCACCTGGCCCTGGCTTTATGTGGGCACAGCACTCTTTACTGTACTGTAACTGCTTACCTCAGTTTTGTCTCTGGGTTGCATTCTGGGACACCATCTGCCCTAAAATCTGAACTGTTATGCATCAGGGCTTAAACTGCCTGCCCTACAATGGACTGTGATTCCTGAACCATTCTGCCTTAGGGTTGTGAATGGGTTGTCCTGTACTGAACTGTAATTGCAAAGTCTGAGTTCATAGTCCCAGGGCTGATCTATTCAATATTCAGGCTGGACTGCTTACACTGCAACAGACGGTGGTTGCCAGTACCTGTTCTTTCCTGAAACTAAACTGTCATGCTTGGGAAAGAGACAGGCTGCCTGTGCCTGTTTGTCCCTCATTCTGAACTGTTACATTCAGTGGGAACCCCTACTGAGACCACACCTCAAAAGACTACATTTCTTCATGTCCAATGCCCATCATCAAGTGTGTTGGCCAACCTTAGTCTCCTTCCCACCCAACCAGCCAACGGAGAGTGCAGTAGAGGACATCAAAGCCTGCAAAAGCAAGAGTAGTGATAGCTAGTACCACTGTGTAGTTAGCTTAGGAGCCAACCTGGCTCAGGGTAGTGAGGCCCCTCCACAGTGCAGTGGTTAGGGCATTGCCATGTTATTGTTTTTTTTTTCCTTCTGAGGTGGTCATAGTGTGTCGTTGGATCACCACCATTCAGCAGGTGAGAGCGCAGCTGAAAACATCTGAGCCTGAAGCAGCTGGAACAGTGATAGTTAGTACCACTGTGCAGTTAGCTTATGTGCCACCCTGGCTCAGAGTAGTGAGGTTTCCTCTATAGTACAGTGGATAGGAAATTGCCCCATTATTGTTCTTCTTCTTCTTCTTCTTCCCAGGTGGCCATAGCAATCCTGTTTTCAGCTGGGTGGGACCCCATCAGTAACCATCCCAAGGACTGTCTCCATTAGTGGAAGGCCACCTCCTGGATTGTCCTTCTTACTGCTCTTCACTATCTGCACCGATGAAAATTTCCCAGGACCTCCAGCCTACAGTCACAACCAGCTTTGTCTTCTTCATCCTCCACCTCTTCAGCCACAAGGAACAGCCATTCTCCTCCAGCTTCTTCTGCCAGACAACAAGACCAATTGATTGAACAGGTACCTGGCTGCATCAAAGCTAGAACACAAGTAGGTAAATTCATGCTTTCCTAAAACAACTGTTACTTATTACAGACTGCTGAACAATAGACTGCTCCTCAACAGAGACTTGAGACTGTAGAACTGCTATTTGCCCCTGGCCAGGGCATTCAGTTATTGGGGAGGGTGTAAAATGTAGAATTTAACTTTAGCATTTGCAGACATAGGGCTTTAGGTGGCCCTCTTAGAGTGCCTATACACACATAATTATTTTATGCTAGAATTGTGTTATATTTCTCATTTTATGCTCTAATTATTGCTATAAGTGTGTTCATGTTAAGACTGTTGCTGTAACTGGTTGTCTTCCGGCATGACACAAGTGGCTGCAGTAATAAAGCTGTTTGATTACATCTGGAAAGTCGTGTCTGCCTCTCCTTGGACAAAGAGACGAACCACACTCCTGATCCAGTCCCTACAGTCTGAGATCCAGCCATTTTTTAAATAAATTTACAAAAATCAATGTAGTGAACTGCTACTGTGCCTCAAAACATTTTTTCTTTCTTTTAAGATAAATTATACCCACGCATTTGAGACAAGAAAAAAAATTAAAACAAGAATGTGTTAAAGTGGCAGCTTTTGACTTAAACATCACAGGTTATGAAAGGGCTGAACAGTAACAAGCATTTGTCAATGCCGAATGTTGGTCTGCTGGCATTGGTACTGGTATTGGTAGTGCAGGAGTTAGAGAGATGCATAATGGGAATGGCAGTGAAGTATTGAACTGACACCAACTCCACCCCCACCCTGCAGAGACTGACAGGTATTGGGGTTGTGCCTTTGGGTCGAAGGTCATAATGCTCATGCCATTTCACCTCACCCTACCCTGTAGCCAGTGACAGGTGTCGCAGTGTGCCTTGGAGTCTTCGGGCCTTATTCTCACCCCATTCCATAAGGAAATATGCTGAGATGGGTGTGGTATAGGAGAATGGAGTGAACGTTGGAGCCAAAGACCCCAAGGCACACCTCGATGCCTGTCACTGGCTGCAGGGTGGGGGTGGAATGGTGTGAGCATTACAGCCAACAATCCCAAGTTACACCCCTGATGCCTGTCAGTCTCTACAGAGTAGGGCGTTATGGTTGAAAACCCTAATGCCACAGCCATTTATTGGTATTTTTGCTCCAAAGTTTCAAAAAGGGCTTTTTTTGACCCCACCTCATGAACAGTGGCACTATCATTTCGTTACTCAATCCTGAAAGGTAGTTTTACACTGCAACTGCACCATTTGGTGCCACAGGTGTGAAAACACATTTCTGGCAGGATGTGAAAAATTACAGTAGTACTATTCATGAGGTGATATGAAAAAATGGCAATGTTGAAAATCTGGAGTGAAAATATGAAAAATTGGCAAAGTTACAAACGTGCATAGAAACTGTGCAATGCACACCAGTAGCACAATCATTTTTTGGAAGTTTTTCACCAAATTTTCAACATGGGCATTTTTGAACCTCTCCTCATGAACTGTGGCACTGTGATTTTGTTAATCTGTCCTAATAGTTGATTTCCCACAGCAACTGCGCCATTCTGGGCCACAGGTATGAAAACACATTTCAGGAAAGATGTGAAAGTGACAGCTATACTGTTCATAAAGAGGTGTGAAAAAATGGCAATGTTGAAAATCTGGAGAGAAAATATTAAAAACTGTTGCACATTGCCCCAGAGTAGATTGCAGGAGTGGGGGTGTGGCCATCTGTTTTAGATCTGAGCTAGGCTTCACCATGCATCCAGTGAGAACACTGAGTTCCTTTGAATGTGTGGCCATCCGTGGTGGTCCTGGCACAGGTTGTAGGATTCTCCTGATTTACTGCCCACCTAGGATGGCAGGAGATTTCCTGCAGGAAGTAGCTGATTTTGTAGCCAGTGAAACATTAGAGGCCTCCAGATGTTTGGTTCTGGGGAACTTCAATGTTTGGGCTGACGACAAATCATCTAGGTGAGTTACCACTTCATCCAGATGATTACATCTCTGAGCCTGTCGCAAGTAGTTACTACTGTGACTCACCAGGGTGGTCACATGCTGGGCTTGGTCTTCTCACTGGGGCTTGAGATTGACAACCTCAAGACTGATTGAGTCGTTTGGTCCGATCATTGTACAGTGGAGTTCTGGCTCAGGGCCCCCCCCAAGATCCCTCCCCCTGCAGAGATGGTAAGCTACCGCCCTTTGAGGGGTTTGAACCCAAAGGGTTTTCTGGTGGTAGTTGACAAGTTGGGCAGTACATGTAGGGGAAGTGTGGATGAAGTAGTCGCCGCCTATAATAGGTTGATGGCTGGGGCACTCGACTCCCTTGCACCAGTCCGTGTACGACCCAGATCTTCTCACTTGAGGTTTCCGTGGTTTGATGAGAAGCTCAAGGTGTTGAAGATCAAGGGTCGGAGGTTGGAGCCCTGCTGGTGGAGGACTGGACTGGAGGCAGACTGAATGACCCTGTGTACACACTATGGTGTGTACCAGGGGGCAATCAACCATAAGAAGGCAGTGTTCCTGTCCAGGGAGATTGCTGCCAGGAAGAACCGACCAGCTATGCCTTTTCAGACTGTGGACAGGCTGCTTCATCCAGCTTGTCTACAGCTGAAAAAGACATTTTTCTGAGGCTTTGTGCAATGTGTTTGCTCGGTTCTTCTCTGACAAGGTGTCTGCCATCAGGCAGGGAATTCCACCAGCGAGCCATAGCATGGCTGACAGTGGTCACCCAGGTTGTGCACTCCACCTGATTGGGGAAGTTTAAACCAGTGGAGGTGGCTGATGTCATTGAGGTGGCCTTGAGGCTGAAGCACACATATTGTGAATGGGACCGAGTGCCAACTCGTTTCTTAATGGGATGTGTTGACACTGTTGGCCCGGTGTTCGCCTTGATTGTCCAGTGCTCTTTGTCAGAGGGGGTCTTCCCAGATGCCTTGAAGGAGGCACTGGTGAGATCCCTTCTGAAGAAACCATCATTAGACCCTGACAGCAAGGCAAATTACTGACCTGTCTCCAACCTGCCATTTCTGGGAAAGGTTGTTGAGAAGATTGTGGCGCAGCAGCTGGGAGAACACCTCATGGCATTTGATATCTATGAGCCGCTCCAGTCTGGATTTTGTGCTGGACATTGTATGGAAACTGCACTAGTTCGGGCACATAATGATCTCCTCTGGGCAAGAGACCAAGAAGAGGGGACAATTCTCGTTCTCCTCGATCTCTCCTCAGCTTTCGACAAGGTGGACCATTGTGTGTTGCTTGACCACCTGATGGAAATTTGTGGACTCACTGGTACTGTCATCTGCTGGTTTGAGTCCTATCTTACAAACAGGAGGCAAAGGGGGTGATGGGGAATTTCTCCTCCTCTCCTAGCCTTCTGTCTTGTGGAGTACCTCAGGGCTCGATCTTGTCACCAATGCTGTTTGCCATGTCCGCCATCAAGCAGGGAATTCCACCAGCGAGCCATAGTATGGCTGACAGTGGTCACCTGGATTGTGTACGTTGCACTCCACCTGGTTGGGGGAGTTTAAACCAGTGGAGGTGGCTGATGTCATTGAGGTGGCCTTGAGGCTGAAGCACACATATTGTGAACTGGACCCAGTGCCAACTCGTTTTTTAATGGGATGTGTTGACACTGTTGACCCAGTGTTCACCTTGATTTTCCAGTGCGCTTTGTAGGAGGGGGTCTTCCCAGATGCCTTGAAGGAGGCACTGGTGAGACCCCTTCTGAAGAAACCATCATTAGACCCTGACATCAAGGCAAATTACCGACCTGTCTCCAACCTGCCATTTCTGTGAAAGGTTGAGAAGATTGTGGCGCAGCAGCTGGGAGAACACCTCATGGTATTTGATATCTATGAGCCGCTCCAGTCTGGATTTCATGCTGGACATTGTACGGAAACCACATTAGTTCGGGTGCATAATGATCTCCTCAGGGCGAGAGACCAAGAAGAGGGGACAATTCTCGTTCTCCTCGATCTCTCCTCAGCTTTTGACGAGGTGGACCATTGCATGTTGCTCAACCACCTGAGGGAAATTTGTGGATTCACTGGCACTGTCATCTGTTGGTTTGAGTCCTATCTTACAAACAGGAGGCAAAGGGTGGTGATGGGGAATTTCTCTTCCTCCCCTAGCCTTCTTTCTTGTGGAATACCTCAGGGCTTGATCTTGTCACCAGTGCTGTTTGCCATGTGTATGTTACCCCTGGGTGGGATCATTAGGAAGTACAGCTTGGAGTTTCATTGTTATGCCAATGATACCCAGCTGTACCTATCCTTTAACCCTGGGACATCCAATGTGGTGGAAGTACTGAACAACTGCCTAGCCGAGATTAATGACTGGATGGCCTCCAGCTGGTTGCGACTGAACCCAGATAAGATGGAGGTACTGGTGGTAGAGTCGAACAGGAGGCATGATAGGATGGCCTCTGGGGCAGATACCGGATTAGTTCTGGGGTCTGTCCCATTTAAGGCCTCCTCCAGGGTGCACGATCTTGGCGTTTTCCTGGACAGCGGATTGACATTCGAATATCAGGTGTCATCTGTTGTCCATTCCAGCTTCTTCCATCTTAGGAACATTGCTAGGATCAAACACCTGGTTCCGGCCCTGGACCTCCCCACCTTGGTACATGCTTTCATGACATCTAGGCTTGACTACTGTAATGCTCTACCTCAGGGTCTCAGGGGGTATCCGCTGTCAACTGCAGTGTCAGTGGCTCAGTAGGTAGCACACTCACTTCTGAGGCCGGGAGATCAGAGGGCTGTGGGTTCAGTTCCCACATCTGGCACTTGGGTTAATATCCCAGTACTGACACTGTAGTGCAGCAAGAGAGGGGTGCTGCACTTCTGAGGTGCCATCTTTCCGATGAGACGTTAAACCGAGGTCCCATCTGCCTGGACTGGTGGTAGTTCAGGTGGATGTTAAAGATCCCATGGCACTTATCAAAAAGAGTAGGGAGAATTTTTTATTTTCACAACAACGAAATAAAAAGGAATACAAACAGTGATAAGTCACACAAAATAATAAACAAATCATATAGGAAACAAACTCAAAGAAGTATAACAATCATACATCATCATAGAAATGGGAAAGGAAACAGGAATAAACATACCCCCCCCCCCCACTAAAAGAGTTGGGGAATTTTTCATTCACAACACCACATTTTAACAAGAAAAAATGGCATTACCACACGGAAAGTACAAATCATAATAAAAGGCAAAGAAGCAATCAAGATATACAGAAGCAAAAATAAAAAATCCAAGACACTCTATGTAGAGATATCATAGGACATAGATTTATACAGAAAGACAGTGAAGGCATACCAGGATCTGCAGAGAAGGCCTTCCTCACAGCACAAAGGAAACCATCATAACCCAATACAGGGCTTGGGCAGGCACAAGGTCCTCACCCTGTATCTAACCAGGTCATCTTCCTCCACCATAATTTGAACAATTCAGGATGCACCTTTCCTGCTCTGCCCTCTCCAAGTAAACACAGCGTGGATGTTGTGAACTATCTGAGATTCAGAAAGTAACTTGTTGAAGAGTAAGAGAGCATCTAGCTTGCCATAACTGAAAACTGATATGGCCCATCACAAGACGCAATGTAATTGCATCATACACAATCCAGGAGCTCGGTAGAACCCCGTCCACCCACACGCCAGGTGAGAGAACCCGAAAGGGACTCAAAGGCCATGTATCATGAAAATAAGACCAAAATGAAACAGTAAAAGGACACTCTACAAAAAAATGCTCCATCGTTTCAACAACTCCCAAACAGGTCTCCTCCCTAGGGCAATACCATTCAGTCAATTCTTTATGTTTCCTATTTCCTTTCACTCCTAATTTCCTATGTAAACAAAGCCATAAAAAATCCCACATATTGCTAGGCACCCTCTTACTCACTAAGAACTGTAATTTAGCACGTTGTTCAGCAGGAGGCCTAACATGAAACCAGGGGTCAGAGATAAAGAAATCATGTAATACAGAAAAATAAAATTGTTGACGTGTCTGAGAAGAAGCAAGCGTGAACAACACACCACGCCTTCAATTTCTGAAACATCACGCAAAATGACTTGACAAGGCACCCATCCTAACCTGACGAGCAAGAAAGGAGTCCATTCCCCACTGTGACAAGATAAAGTCAACACCATCTGCCACCCTTGGAGACCAAATCATAGTCTGCCCTTAAGTAAGGGCACTAAGTTGTAAAAAGAAAAATACTGAAAAACACTACGGGATTAAACATCCCTAACCCTCCTTCACTAAGAGGTAAATATGTAATACCCCTTTTTAAGGGATTTAGCCTACTACCCCATAAACACAGAAAAAAAACTCCATAAAGAGAAGCCTCCATAGAGATGGGAGGGGGAAAAAACGCAGCAATAAATAAAAAGTATCGCAACAAAAAAGACTTAATCAAATAAATATGCTTAGCTTTGGACATACAGACCTTATTCTATAGCTGAACCCTACTACGAGCTGCTAACAATTGTTGATCCCAATTATACCTGTGGTCATCTAGACCTCCAAAGTAAATACCCAGAATTTTCCTATCGTCAGATACAATAGGCAAACCCCAAACCAAGGACACATCAGCCGCATCATACCCCAAGGGTAGAATCCCACTTTTGAGCCAATTAATTGAGTACCCAGTCAAATCAGAAAAGACACTCAACAACTCCCTTGCCACCATAGCAGCAGCCTTATCCTCTAAAACTAAAATCAGATCATCAGCATACGCTAAAGTAACTATCTGAGGATCACTACAGCCAATCGATAATCCAACAATGTCATCAGTACTGTGTAAGGCATCTAAGAAGGGATCTAAAGAAAGCACATAAAGCAAGGGACTCAATGGACACCCCTGCCAAACCCCCCTATGGACCTCAATTTCCCTACCCACCCAGCCATTCACACAGGGGATCAAAGTAATGCCCCTATAGCACGTTTGTAGCCATCCTATGAATTGGGTAGGAAATCCGTACCTTGACAGACACTCCGAGTTAGACATATTCTACCTGATCAAAGGCTTTGGACTGATCCAGGCAAACCAAATGTCCAAATAATTCTCCAGCCTTACCTTTAGAGACCAATTCTCTAAGTAAGATCAGTGCATCCTGAACCCTTCTGAGAGGAGCCCACTAAACGCGCCGGATGCAAAAGGGTACCCATAACCTTCCTTAACCTCAGACATAAAATCTTCATCAGAATCTTATAATCTGAGTTCAATAATGACAAAGGTCTCCAATTACCCAAATCCCCACGATCACCCTTTTCTTTATACAGAAGGAGTAGCACACCTTGCATCATGCTATGAGGGAGTACCCCAGACTGCAGCCCAGTATTCAGGACCGAACAGAAATCAACTCCAAAAACCTCCCATAAGAGTTTATAAACCTCATGAGGCAACCCATCATACCCAGGTGTAGCTCCCAATCGTAAAGACCAAATTGCTGACCTTAGTTCCTCCACTGTGATAGGTCGCACCAATTCAAGCCGGTCAGCTAAGGACAAGGCCGGAACCGATCTACCAGCGAACCAATCACAGATAGCGGCTTTGGAAAGCGTCCTGCTGTGAAATGATGTAGAAACATAGGCATGAATTTCCTCCAAAATATCATCATTGGTAGAAACTCGCCCACCCCCTGGGGTGTTCAGATACGCCATACTTCTTAAATGTCTGAGTGATGTCAAGTACTCAAAAGGCAAAGTATCTTTTTTCCTGCCACAAAGTCTAAATTTGTGTTTCATTTCCATATCACGTAAAACCTGAGACTGAGCCTTAGCCAATTCCATTTTCAAACTTGCAATCTGTTGCTGACAGTTGAGGCCAAGAATCCGTCTATTAATGGATAAAAAATGAAGCCGTTCCCTAAGATACCGTAACTCAGTATGTGATAATTGTCCATTTAAATGACCCACAGCCTTAAAATAAACCCGAACTTCCCATTTAGTGTCTTCCCACCAAACATTTAAATCATCATACAAAAAGGAAACCGACTTCCTGGCCAGCAAAAGAGAGCTTAACCCACCCATTACACAAGGGATATGCAACAATTTAGAATTCAATTTCCAGATACCCGGCCCTCTCCAAGCTGCAGGAACATCAGCCAAGGTCAGTCTCAGTAATCTGTGATCAGAGGAAGCAACATCCTGCAAAGATCTAGATTGAACAGTAACCACAGAAGTGAGAAAGAAAACAATCCTGGAAGCCCTTGGTCCACAGAACAGTGTCCCCAGACCCTCCAGTAGAGGGTCCAAAAGCATCTACTAAACTAGCCTGAGACGAAGTTTCAACAAACTAGTCTCATCACAATACACCTTTTTCATTGTCCCTGAAGCCACTTTTAAAGGCAAGGAACAGTTAAAACTTCCAAAATAATGTAATAAGGAGAGCATGAAAAGGGATAAAGTGAATTAAACAAAGCCACCTGGCCAAACTTAGATTGTGGAGCATACACAGAAATTAACCTCAAGTATAAGGAACCCCATTTAACATCGAGAACCAAGGCCCTGCCAGCCAGAACTTCTATCTGATGTAGCACAGTGACATGATAATGAAAAAAACATATTCCAACCCCACTACATAAGTCAGCACCCAAAGACCAAAAACAGTCCCCCCAAATCCAACCTGCAGAGGCAACCTCCACCTCTTCAAGGGAATGCAAGCAAACATCCTGCAGAAAATGCAATCTAGATTTTCAGACAGAAAATGTGAATAAGTTCTGCATCGCTTTTCTGGAGTCTTAATACTGTTCACATTTAAGGATGCCACCGAAGGTGGAAGGGAACAAGGAGCCCAGCAAGGGAACATTCACTTCACCTTACTAGATGCCCTTGTGATCCTACCAATCTTACCGTCAGGTGGTCTAGGGCCCACCTGGTCAACCACAGGTTCGGTAGATTCTAACCCAGGTAAAGGTAGAGGAGGCCCAGACCCACTAGGATCATCCACTGGACACTCTTCCAAAACAGAAAACATATTCAGGTCAGCCACAGAAACAACAGGAGCAGGTGCAGCTAATTTCTTCCCTAGTTTCTTCCTCCCGTTGGCAGATTTCCCCTTTTTCTCGCTAACCACCACAAACCCAGCATCCGGAGTCTCTAAATCTGGCAACACAGGGACGATGCTCCCACCTTCCCCCTGATCCACCCTAGAGCCCACTACAGCTCCCACATCAGGCGGAACCATGGTAGTCAATTGGGAATCAGCTGATTCTAACAAACCAGAGTCAGCCGAGGGGGGAACAACTCCGTCAATATCAGGGCCCCTCCCTTCCTCCCTTAGTAGGAATACCGGGTGTAACTGCCTCCCGGATGTAATGATCTTGTACCCCATAATCAGCATCAGCAGTATTTTTGGCAGCTAAGGGACAGATTTCAAATGTGTGACCCACCTCATCGCAAAGATTGCATTTTGAGGTTTGAAAACAATGGGCACTTGGATGACCCATCTCCCCACAGTAAGAACATTTAAGGACGGTGCAGGAGGTACTAATGTGGGTTCGAGACCCACACTTAAAGCAAACCCTAGGCTGCCCAGGATAAAAAAGAAACCCCTTATCTCTCCCCAGAAAGAAGCAATTAGGCAGATGAATTAAGCCAGAATCTGTGGAATGAAGTTTTACCCTAAATTTCCAACCCCCATTCCAAAACCCCTCTTCATCCAGAATAGGGACTGGATTCCCCTGAATATCACAAGATTTAGACAGCCATTTAACAATATCAACAATATTCACCCCTTCATTCTGAAACATGATTGTGATGATCCTATAGGCCTGCTGAGACAAAGGTAATACAATAAAGTCAGACCATAGTGGTTAGTCTTCAAATTCAGATATCGACTCCAAAACAACTCCATCAAGGCAGGGGTGCGAAAGCTGATGTCAAAGGTGATTTCTCCCGGAACATGTATTAATGCATATACCTCTGAGGGAAAAAACATGCTGCATTTCAATAATGTCTTCCCAACAAAAACCTATCTGGGGGAGTATCCCTAGGACCCACATAACGTAATGTAACAGCATTACGTCGCTTTGCCAATTCCAGCAGCTGTCTGAAATGGCTAGCATAAGAAGGTTTAGAGATAGGATGAACAACTGACTTAGAAAGGCATGGGGAAGCATTCACATCTCTAGCCCCCCCCCCGAGATCCCATAGTTAAATCAGCAGCAATATCTGTAGACAGGGGGGTAGGGGAAACAATAGCCTCAGTACTCAAGACAGCCCCTATAGAGTCAGATATATCACAAGGACTTATCTGTTCATCCACTGCATGAGCAGGAACAGCTTGCTCCGGTCTCCATGTGCCTCCAGAAATTGAATCCATCCAGCCCTCGCAAAGCTCGCCCGAGACCAGGACCTCCACCAAAGTTCCCCAATCCCTGGAAGGCTTGTCCAATTTCCCGATAGGTCTCTCCACCGGTGGAAGAAGCTTGCTTGGCCCCTCAGACTCAGCAGCACTCAGCGAAGTAGCCGATCATTTCCGTTTCCGGTCCTCATCTGAAATCGCGGTCCGGCATTCCCTCTGCAACAAGTCACTAATGTGCAAAAGTTCCTCCTCGAGGCAACGTTGTTTCTCCATAAGACTCAAACAGGACGTTTCCGAAAAATTCAAAGGCCCACTTGAATCGGTGTTTTGCTGGCCACCCCGCGGGTGCACCCCAGCCACCGACACCACTGGTTCTTCAAAAGCAGGTACAGTAACTATTGACATACTCTGGGCTACCACAGCCCCAACTAGACCTCCTTCCTCGTCCATCGCAAAGACAGCGGCAGCCATCTTGGTCCCACATGAAAATGGGACCCCTCTGCTTCCAGGAAACAGAGTAGAGGAATTTCCCCGGTGTCCTGGCCAAATTTCCCTCATTCACTAAAAATACCACCAACAGCTTAATCTGGTTCAAGGTCAATTGGCATTCATCTGTATCCCCCTCCCCCGGTTCGTGCCTGAAAATAGGCAGGATTTGTCTTGTGCACTTACCCGGTCAACAAAAACTAAATAAATAAACAGCAGCTAGTGCAGAATGCAGCTGCCAGGCTGTTGACGGGACAGCTTAAATACTGTTATGTCACCCCGGTGCTGTGTGAACTGCACTGGCTGCCTGTTCAATGGAGGGTACTCTTCAAGGTGGGCTTGCTCACCTTTAAGGCCCTACATGGACTGGGCCCTGGCTACCTGTTGGACCTTCTAACACCTGCTTCCCTGGTCTGCTCACTTCAATTATCCTCTAGGGGCCTCCTTACGATTCCCAGGATGATGTTGAAAACTGCCGGCAACAGAGCTTTTAGTGTCGCCGGCCCAGTCCTGTGGAATTTGCTGCCTCCACCAGTAAGGGAGACCACTTCAGTTGAGGCATTTAAAGCCTGCCTTTAAGATCTATCTATTTAGCTGGGAATTCCTGGACTCAGTCTGGTAGTTTGAACGTGTCATCCTTTTTAGGTTTATTGGGGGTCTTTGGATGTATGATAAGCGCTATCTAAATGCTGATTCTTCTTCTTCTTCTTCTTCTTCTTCTGTAAAATTCTGTTGCTATTAAACCTTCATTTTATTGTGTTTTAAGTATTTATTGAATGCTATTCATGTCTTAATTGTTTGTATTTGATAGTACGGTGCTCAGAGCCTCTGGGATTGGGCACTAGCAAAATAAAATTTGCCTTGCCTTGCCTATTCCCAGACTTCTGTGCTTCATAAAGAAAGATTTGTGTGATTTGTGAATGTAACCTACATCCACACCTCAGTAAAAGACCCCCTCCCCGGAAAAATCCTGACATCTGCTGTGTACACATTCACTCCAAAGTCTCTCACCCAGTACAAGGCATCATGGGTATGCAAGTCTTTGTGTAGGCTAGGCTGAGAAGGCTTCACCAAAACAGATGTCTCCTTTTAAACAAGCTAGCACATCTGATCCAGCATAGGATGAGAACAACAAACTACAGATGCATGTTTCACCCTGTTGGCACTTCTCAGTGCAGGGCAGGGCAGTGCAGTCACTGCCTCAGCCAAGCAACAGGTCAGCCCAGAGTAGATGGAGCAAATAGTACACTCGGAGGTCACATACCAAAGAGGGAGTCTGTGGGAAGAATATTACATTGAGAGTCATAGTAGGGAGTGGGACTCTGGCCAAGTTTAAAAAATGGTGCTGGAGGCACTGCCACAGTGACTATCTATACAGGGCCATGCTTGTTAGGAAATTTAGGGTACTGCCAGAACAATTCTGGGTGCTGACTTCTATTAATTTTTCTGTGGTGATTTAGTCATGCTAACATCAGATACTAAAAAAACATGCACAAGCAGTTGACATTCCACTTTCAGAGAACAATGTAGTCAAAATGTGGGAAAAATTTACTTCTGCTTTTTCTTATTGAAGAAGCAAATCATATATTACATGAAAACAAAAGGAAAATATGATTCCCGCACCACAGAGTGTACATGCATATACCCAGGGTAAACACCCCTTGACATCAATATGAGCAATACAGTTTTGTACACAAAGCCAAGAGACTAGAAATATGCATTAAAAATGTTTATTTTGTACAGGAGACATAAACTGCAAATTGCATTGCTGACTTGGCTGGAGAGCTAGTATTGGCCTGTCTGCCCCAAGTTCACCTCATAATACAATGTTTCAGCAAGGGGTGCTAGACGGCAGTCATAGAGCTCCTTAAATAGTACATATTACCACTCGAAAATCCACAATTGCTTAATTACAGCGTGGAAATTTTACCTTAAAAGCTCACCGTGAGGTTATTCTCAAAATGATCTTGTCGGTATTTGACTACATGGATGTGGTCTACAGTGCTGTCCCCAAGTCCACCTTAGCCGGACTAGATCCTCCTTTTCACTCTCTCCCCATCTCTGTTGTTTTGCATCCAACTCTCCACATCAACTATCACTGTTGTCTGTACCTTAACCTTTCACTCCCCTCCCTTGAGTCCGGGCATCACACTCACTGCTCCTCTTTACTTTTCAAGTACTAGCACTCCTCACTCCCCCCCCCACTTTTTTTCTCTACTCTCCCCCTCTGCCCCTTCACCCTTCTCGCTCCACTCTACCAACACTTGAACCTTACTTGCTCATCATTGGAATACCGCTACAGGTCAGACTTGTTTCTCTGTCCATCTTCCCTGAATAACTTTGGTTTCAGTGCAGTTTCATTTCCAGACTAATTTTGTGGAATTATCACATCTTATTTTTGCACGTACCCATTTGTTTGCAATATTGTACTACTTTAGTGGTTTTGTGCATTCTGTACCACTGGCATTGTGTCACCTTTCCTTGTTCTTTGCCCTGCGGTTGCACTTGGAAATGAGGCGTGGCTCAGTGTGCCTTTCCCAGTCACCCATTTGAAAGAAATAGATACATTAATACAAATAACTAAATCCTGTTTCTTGTCATTAAGCACGGCTATACTGAAAAATGGGAAGCTACATACAGAAAATATGTGAAAAGCTGTGTAAGCAGATGAATGAATCACTTGTGACAGACATGACTATGCGAATGTCATCATATTTATCACAAGTGATTCATTCGTGTCTGTTGTTGTAAAGTGCTGCACTTGGACTCTTGAACTGAAAATGTGAAAATGAGTTGTTAGACCTTTTGAAATTTCTTTGAGGTGGGGGCACGCAGCTTATGAATACCTCTGAAATTCCAGCCAGTAATATTACAGCAATGAGCGATACTAGTGTAATTACTGTAGCTATATTTGTTTATTTATTGTTGACCAGGAAAGGAGGGCTAGAAAATATTGTCTATTTTCAGCCTCACTGGGGAGGTGGATACTGATGCAAACCAACTGAAACTGGCCCAGGTTAGGCTGTTGGTGTGATATTTTAGTGAATGGGGGAAATTTGGCCAAGACACTGAGTAAAATCCCACTTCTCTGCTCAGAGTTCTATAGAGTCTTTAACTCTACCTGAACAGCCACCCAAAAAGATACATGAGAGCTCAGTTTATATCATCTAATGAATGGCACACCCTGATGATACAGAATCCTCCTAGTACTGCAACTGGGTGCCAGGGTTTATGATAGGAGCCCAGTCTCAGTGCAGGAGTAGAACCCATGATTTTCTGGTCCAGAGACAGATATGCTACCAACTGAGCCATACTGACAGCCGTCCAAGAAGCAACAGCAGAAAGTATACTGGAGTCAGCAGTAGAATGCAGTGACCTGGCATGTTTTTGGATACATCTAAATATATAACAGGAGACAGAGTCAGCCTTCTGCAGCTCTCACGGGAGATTTCTTCAGAGAACAGGAGACAGCACAATCGTTTGAGCAGATGTTATAAAATTAAAAGGGATATACCATATTTTTATTCTCTAGGCTCTTTAATAAAATATTGAGCAATGAAATGTAGATATGAAAGTCATTTGTAAGACTGACACTGCAAGCATCTAGTCAACTCTTTGGTTTTTATTTATTTATTTTTTTTTTTTTTGTTATACCTACATGGAGGCTGATCTGGTATGCAGCAGCAATAAGTGCTGGTCACACTGCTGCACTGGCCTTTGTTCTGCTTTTCTGTTGCCTAAAGTAGGTATACACACCTCTGGTACATAAAAGTGACACATATGTGACACGCGGCAGAGCTAGTCATGATGCAATGCAGTGACTTGCAGTAAGTGACATAATGGCTAATTGCCATTCAATTACACTGTTCCCTGCAGCATAATGCAGCATTTTGTGATGTACTTCAGAGTTACTGTGTTGCATCCTTGCTAGTGCTTCTGTAGAGTTCTTGTATGTGTATGTTTGGGAGGGGAGGCAAAAATGAAGCATGACTGGTAATAAAAATTCAGAGATCTACAGAATCTTCTACCTCCACAGCTGGCCTTTCATTTCTGGGGGCTTCCAGCAGGATTAGTCACCGGGGCCTCTTGATTGTACATTAGTGTATATAAATGTATATTTTTCTATTCTATTTAGGCTCTCAGATCAGGCAGTGATGTACCCCATATTCTGCCCACGGACCCCCACCCCCTCCATCCACTCTGTGTTCCCCATGTTGACTGGATCTGGAGGCCCTGGACTAACCTCTCAAGGCGGGGCTCCAAAAGAGGAGGGATCAAGAGCAACCCATATTCCCTGGCAGAGACAAATGCAGGAGTCATTTTGGTTGGGAACAGGCTGTGACTCTGAGCAAGTCAAGAGTGCCATACTGTACAGCCCAGAGGATTTTTTTCCCACTTGAGTTTCCCCAGTGGTTCAGGCATGCAGTGGTGTCAGAGGCACATGATGCATGCTCCTGTGCATGTGCAAGGCCGGCACCTTCTGAGCCACCAGTCCCCTGCTAGTGCTGAGGAGTCAGGTGCACCAACACCCAGGAACTGCTGGAAGTCGGACTGTTGCCAACTGCCTCCACCACCCACCTTGGAGAAGAAGAGCAGTCCTTCATACACACATTCCCCCCCCCCAGCTGACCCAGGGATGCGCCAGGCATGCTCCCAAACCCGGATCATTGGCACAACAAGTGGTAGCGCTACTGCTTGCACCAGCAGGTCAGCTGCATTAGTGAGCTCATATGGCATTATGATGCATAGTGGCAAGGTTCCACTCAGCCCAGTGATGTTCCTTGTGTGATGTTTCAGCAGTATACAGGCAATGAAATACATAAATTAAAACAAATATGAAAGCTGAAAGATTAATGAAGGGCTCTTATGAGATGTGGGCCCCTCATGAACTCTGGGACTAAGGGCCTAAGGCTGGCTATGTCTACCTCATTGTCCTAAAGTACCTCAGATGGCTATAAGAAAGTACAGAGGTTATTCCTGTCTGGGTAGCATGAGTAACTCTTTTGCCTCCCTCCATCTCAGAGGAGTATTATAAAATGCTGCATTAAGGTGTTTTGGGGCTTCTGAGCCTTAAAGAGGTGCTGACACAATCAGGCAGGCAACTCATACTGTGTAGTTGCATTCCCGAGGAGCTTTTTTAACCATAAATTAACATTTTCTGTTTAGTGATTTTAATATTAGTTCACTCGTAAAGCCCAGCTCACAACTTCCGTGTACAAGCTGAGCGGCCAAGGAGTGCTGCATCCCTGCCCCTAAAAACAGCATAATTATGATGCTTGGTAGGGAACAGAGCTGCAGGAGCTCTATGGAGAATGTAATGGAATCTGGGGAGGGAGCTGCCTAAATGTACCTAGATTATCATTGCTGGCTTGTATACATGTCTGCTAATATATATATATATATATATATATATATATATATATATATATATATATATATATATATATATATATATATATATATATATATATATATATATATATATATATATATATATATATATATATATATATATATATATATATATATATATATATATATATTATGGTAGCACGGTAGTGCTACCATAGTTAGGGGTTGAGGAGCCAATATTTATTAAACCTAAAATTTTGCACCTTAATAACTTTGTAACCATTCAACAGATTTGCCTGAAATTTGGAATACACAATCAAGACCCATACACCTTGGGATCTGCCAAGTTTTGTATTGGTTGGATATATGGCTGCTGAGTTATTAAGCATGATCTTCATGTGCGTTTATGCTTTTTTGGAATTCTATGGTCACGCCTACAGGTCACACGGTTTGCGCGACTGGTCCGACATCTTCAGGGAACATGTGGCCAGGGTCCCCGATGTGCCTTTTGAAGATTTCATGAAAAAATATTAAACGGTTCAAAAGTTATTCAAAAAACAAGTTCCCATTATAAGTCAAGGGGAAAAGTTAACGAAAAGTTCAACAGTGTCGCAAATGCAGTTTTTACTTTTGCAAATGGCCCTTTTACTGTCGCAAATTCACCATTTTGTTTTCAGTTGGTGATCAGAAAAATGCTTGGCATTTAAATTTAGGACCCTCTAGCAACCTAATTATTTTTGTATTCACCTAGTCGGACCCTGAGGATGCTAGCCATGTCTTTATTTTGGGGTTAAACACCCCAGAAATATGTTCTTCACATTTCTGGAAAAAGTACTTTCGCAAAGTACTTTTGCACTTGCAACACTGTTGAATGAATTTGCGAAAGCTTTCGGAAATTGCGACACTACTTTTCTAGGCTGTGGGAAAATGATAGCAATTATTTGGCATCCTGCTGCAAAAGAACGGTTTGGTATTTTGGGCTGAAATTAGGAGGGAACACAGCCGACATCTCACAGAAATGCCTTTCAGTGTTTTGTTGAAAAAATATTACATGGCAGCAAAGTTACGGCACTCCAAAATTGACACTTTTTCCAATAGGATAACATTACGGCGTCCAATGCATTGCAGCAATCCTTTGGCGCCCTGCTGCAAAATAACGGTTCAGTCTTTTGGGCTGAAATTTGGAGGGAGGACAGCCAACATCCACAGATGTGCCTTTTAGTGGTTTGGTGAAAAAATATTACAGGGAGCCAAAGTTATGGCACTCTGAACTTCTCTTTTTTTCCCCATAGGATAACATTACGGCGTTCGCTGTGCCTTTCAGGGCCCGTATCTCGGAAACGGTGTGAGATACGGACTTTTTGTTGGAAAAATAGTTGGCCTCCTAATGGGGCTAAGTACAAAACTAGCCAGGAAAGTCATAAATCATATGACTTTTAAATTTTTTTTCCACGTCGTATGGCTCCTGAGATATAAGCAATTTAGTATTCCAACTCCTCATTTTGTACTCCGAGACCCATTATTATTCTTTGTACTCACTGTCTTTCTCTATGAAGCTTTTGGGGAAAACCAGCCTGTGCGCTTACATTACTGTTACCGTTGCCCTTTCCACTTGCTGTTCCATACCCATTTCACTTCCATTCACGTCTACGCCACCATGTATGTTATCCTTATGCTTTTCATTAGCGCTATGCTTCCATTATTTTTACCATTTGTGTCTACAGTACTGTTTCTCTTCTGTTTCGCTTTGCATCACCATGCACATTACCATTTGCGCTTGGGCACCATGTTACTATGTGACAAGACATCACGTGGAGGACTGCTCCCATCTACGCCACCGCAAAGCAAGTACCTTTCTGTTCTCATTCGTGCTTGTGTTACCATGTGTGCCACTGTTAGCACTTCTGTTTGCATTGCTGTTCCTGTTACTATGTCACAAGACATCACGTTGTGAGGGCCCTGCGCTCCTGCCGCCACATTACACTCACTATTTCTCATTATCATTCTCATAAAGAAGGGAAATTAGAGGCAAAAAACTCAATTTAATGCATCAGTTTGGGTTGTTGCACAGTGACAAAAGTGAGAAATTTGTTAGGGTTGAAAACCCTCTTGGACCCCAGTCACCTCCCCAACCGGCATTGGGGTGTGCATTGGGGCTCGTCCCAACTCTCACCCCATTCTCCTATACCTCTGCTTTACACATGTGATGGGGTGAGAGTTAGGTCGACGACCCCAATGCACACCCCAATGCCGGTTGGGGTGGGCTGGGGTCCAAGGGGTTTTCAACCTTACAATCGAATTTCTCACTTTTGTCGCTTGGAACAACCCTAACTGATGCATTAAATGGAGTTTTTGCCTCTAGTATATATATATATATATATATATATCTATATATCTATATATATATATATATATATATATATATATAGTATATTAGCCCTATACATGTATACATGCAGGTACAGATAATCTAGGTACATTTAGGCAGTCCCCCTCCCCAATTCCATTACATTCTCCATATAGCACCTGCATCCCTGTTCCATACCTCACCTCATAATTATGCTGTTTTTAGGGGTGTGGCTGCAGTGTTCCTCGGCTGCTCGGCTTGTACATGGAAGTTACAGGCTGGGCTTTATGAGTGGAATAATATTAAAACTACTGAACAGAAATGTTAATTTATAGTTGAAAAAGCTCCTAGGGAAGGCAACTACACAATACGAGTTGCCTGCCCGATCATATCAGCAGGTCTTTAAAAGGAACAGGAAATTTGTGCAGATTGGCAAGAGTTAATAATGTTCCTGTTTACAGAACTGAAATTCCTACCACCAAATGATTCATATTTTATAAGTTAATGGGTCGTTTGAGATGTCTCTTGGCTAATCAAGAGTGTCATCTCGAGATATCTTTGCATTCAAGAACTGCAATGCGAAGGTGAGCAGTCTGGAAAGCAAATATGTCTCAAGATGATGCTCTTAATTAGCCAATAAACATCTCAAACAGCCCTCTTCAATCACAAGAGTGCGGTGTGCACATCTATGGAACACATACAAACAGAAGAGGGAAAGAAGTAAGTGCCTCAGCTGGGACCTGAACCCAGGCCACCTAGAACACTGAGGCACTGGTTTCTTTCTCTCTTCTATTTGTGTGTTCCATAGATGTGCACTCCACATTCTTGTGACTGAAAATGTAATTATCTGTGCAGCACCAGGTTATGCATTGGAGAAAGAGTGGTGTGCTCCGGGATAGCCCAGTTGCCTTGGTGGCGCTGCTGGTGGCACAGCCAGAGCAGTGTTCCAGGTAGCCTGGGTTCAGGTTCCAGCTGAGGCATTTACTTCTTTCTCTCTTATGTTTGTGTGCATCTCAAACAACAGATTCACTTTTTATTATGCATTTTGTTTTTTTAACCATTAATATTTGCTGAATCTTGTGTGTTATTAACTTTAAGTGGGGCAATTATGAAGCCATGTTCACTGTGTGACCTGTGATACACACTGTGAAGAGTTAATTCTTGGTTCTCTGTTTGTTGAGATTATTTTTTTATGATTATTTTTTATGTTGGTCTGTGCATGCACAAGCAACATCTTGCGGGTAGTAGCACATTTCAGCGGTATGTCAGAGTTGTGGCCAATGCAGGGGACACTTTATTTATTTATTGAAAATGTTTCACCAGGAAAGGCACACTGAGTAACAGGTTGCTGGTCTCACAGTCCATCCTGGGGGAGAGGGATACAGGGGAATCTTAACATACAAGCAAACAAAAATAACAATAGCAATGCATAATTGAAGTGCTACATGAGTAAGCGGCATAAAACCAGGGCAGTTCTTGTGAGTTTAAGTGCAGACATAAACTAGATGGACTTTGAATCCAGAGGATACCAAGAAGAGCAGATATTTAAAACACTGAGTCTGGAATTGAGCCAGTTAGGAGGAGAACATAGGTGGGAAGAACAGGGAAGTGGGCGAGATTAGTCAACAGGTACAATTTACAGACAGGAGGTTATGGAGAACAAGGGTGATGAAGTGGGGGAAGAGTGATGAATCTGAGGGGGAGTGCATTCCATAGTTTAGGGAAGAGGTGAGAGAAGGCCAACTGGCCTGGCAGTAGTCTGGTGAGGACTCACTGCTGCTGCATCATAGGATCTATGGAGCGGGTAGGGGAGGAAGGAGGACAACAGGAATTAAGGTATAATGGGAGAGTGCCGAACCAGAATTTGGATATGAATTTAGCACAGTGAAGGTGATGGCAATTTTCTAATGAGGAGAAAGCTAAGGAGTGATAAAGACTGCAGTGATGGGTGGGGCGGGGCATCAAGAGCAAAGCAACAGAAGGGGTTAAAAAGGGAATTCAATCTGGTTAGGGCAGATGTGGGAGCAGCACTGTAGACTACATCACAGCAGTCAAAGATAAGTAGGATCATGTTCTGGACAAGTTCATATCTAGCCAGTAGTGGGAGACAACTACGAATCCTGTAGAGCACACCAAGCTTTGGGCGCAGCTTCTTCAGCATGGCATCCACATGACTAGAGAAGCTGAGGTTTTGGTCAAGCTAAACCCCCAAGTACCTAAAGGATGGAGTGTTCTCGAGAACTGTCCCATCAAGGGTATGGAAATAGGGCACGGTTGGGAGCCTAGTGAGTCTCTGTCTAGTGCTGAAGGTCATTGAGACTGTCTTCTTGGTGTTGAGAGAGAGATGGTGGGCAGAAAACTAGAGCTGGGCTTTGTTGAAGTCTTGCTGAAGTCTGGATTTGACCCCAACAACCAGGAACAGAAGGGAGCAAGTACTGCTGGATGCCTTCCAGGACAGCTTCCTGCTGCAAATAGTCAGTGAACCAACCAGGTTAGGAAATACCCTTGACCTTGTGCTGGCAAATGGGGACTTTGTGAGAGAAGTTACAGTGGAAGAACCGCTGTCAGGGAGGGACCACCACTCAGTATGGCTCACATTAGATATGGGCAAGGAAGGAGTGGAATCTGGCACAAGAGTGCCGGACTTCAGGAGGGCCGACTTTGGGAGGATGGGGGAAGTGGTAAAAGGGTACCTGGCCAGAATTCAACCTAGTATGGACGCTAACCAGAGGTGGGAGCTCATAAAGCTGGGGATAGTGGAGGCAACCAAAACCTGCTGCAAGGCCCAGAGCAAAAAGGCTAGGGCTAAGAAACCAAACTGGTTGAGCAAGGAGGTCATGGAAAAGGTAAGGAAGAAAAGAGCTGCCTTTAGAAGGTACAAGAAAACAGGGAGGAGGGAGGACAGGGAGGAGTACTTGACGGAATCGAAGGAGGTGACTCGGCAGTAAGGGGGAGCCAAGGCATCTATGGAGCTCAGGCTGGCACAAGGCATTAAGAAGCGGGAGAAGGACTTCTTTAGGTACTGTACATCAGGGAGAAAAGGAGCTGTAAGGACCACATAATAAGGATTAGGAAGGAGGGGGTTGGTGAAGTAGGTGCGATAAGGCAGAAGGATAAATGATCACTTCTGCTCGGTATTTACTAAGGAGAAGAAGGGGGTGACACCCAAGGGGGAAGGAATGGCAGAAACAGGGGGGAGGGGCTGACAGATGGGGAAATCATGGAGGGCAGAGTTCTGGAGGGTTTAAAGGCACTGAGTGTGGACAAGGCACCAGGCCCAGATGGCATTCACCCCAGGGTACTGAAGGAGCTGGCAGAGGTCCTTGTGGGACCTTTGGCAGACCTATTTAGTGCCTCACTACACTCAAGGTGTGTATCTCAGGACTGGAGGATGGCTCATGTGGTGCCCCTCCACAAGAGTGGGCCCAAGGATGAACCAGGGAACTACTGACTGGTGACCCTCACATCCATCATGGATAAGCTAATGGAGACTATCCTGAAGGAGAGGCTGGTGGCCCTCCTAGAGGCCAAAGGACTACAGGACAGCAGACAGCATGGCTTCATACATGGCAGATCCTGCCAAACCAACCTGGTGGAGTTCTATGCCTGGGTAACTAGGCAACTGGACAAGGGCCATGCAGTGGATGTCCTGTATCTGGACTTCAGTAAGGCATTCGACTCGGTGCCACATGGAAGGCTGGGAAGTAAGTTAGAAGGCACAGGGGCAGGTGCAAAGCTAGTGAGATGGGTAGGGAACTGGCTTCAGGGAAGGCAACAGAGGGTGGTGGTGGGTGGGAAGCACTCACACCCAAGGGTAGTGATGACCGGTGTTCCACAGGGCTCGGTGTTGGGACCAGTGTTGTTTGGGATATTCATTGCAGACATATCATTGGATATCAAGAGCAAGATCATTCTGTTTGCTGATGATACCAAGGTAGGAGCGGTGGTGGATGACCTAGGGGGATGGCAGGGTTGCAGGATGATCTGGCAAAGCTTGAAACATGGTAAGACACCTAGCAACTGGGGTTTAATGCCAAAAAGTGCAAGGTGTTGCATTTTGGGATGAAGAACCCAAGGAGGAGGAGGAGTTACCAGCTGGGGGGAGTGCAGCTAGCCCAGACAGAGGAGGAGAAGGATCTGGGGGTGCTCATTACAGGGGCAATGAACAACTCGGCACAATGTAGGAAGGCAGCTGCAAAGGCCAACAAAATGCTGGGTTGCATTGCAAGGGGTATATCCTCGGGAAGGAAGGAGGTGATTCTGCCACTGTATAGGTCATTGGTTAGACTGCACCTGGAGTACTGCATGCAGTACTGGCGCCCATATCTGAAGAGGAACATTAAGTTACTGGAGGAGGTGCAGTGCAGGGTGACAAAGATGATCAAGGGGCTGGGGGACTTACATGAGATGAGGCTTAGGGGATTGAACATGTACTCACTGAAGGAGAGGAGGGACGGTGGGGCATGATTGAAACCTTTAAGTACATGAAAGGAATAAACAAGATGGGTACAGAGGGGCTGTTCAAAGTAAGGGAGGGGAGGGACACCAGAGGCCATGATATGAGACTGAAGGGAGGATGGTTCAGGAGGGAGAGGAGGAGACACTTTTTTACAGAGAGGGTAGAAGCTGGGTGGAATGCATTACCTGCAGAAGTGGTATCCAGTAGAACAGTGGACTGCTTCAAAAGGGGATGGGACAGGACAAGGGGGAGGGTCAATGTAGGGAAGGGTGGAAGGAGGGCAGCTGCAGAATAAGGAGTGCTAGCTGCACATTCGAGCAGATTTGATAGACCTCTAGGCCTTTATCTGTTGGTAAATTTCATATGTTCGTAGCCATGGAGGAGTGGCCTGAGGTAAAGAGGACTGTGTCATTGGCGTACATATGAATGGAGGTGGAGGAGGAGACAGAGGGCAGGTCATTTAAAAATATGAAGAACAGGATGGGGCCCAGTACTAACCCTTAGGGTACGCCTGTATTGACAGGAGGGGGGGGAGATGGAGTAAGTTATTCTGAGTGACTGTGTTCTTCCTACTAGGTAGGCATTGAACCAGAGTATGGCAGAGTCGGTTAACCCAGCCGAGGAGATGGAGTTAAGAGAAAGGAATGGGAGACAGTGTCAAAGGCCTTAGCACTCCAGATTTTCAGCATTGCCATATTTTCACACCACCTCATGAACAGTAAAGCTGTCATTTTTCACATCCTGCCAGAAATGTTTTTTCACACCTGTAGTGCCAAATGGCACAGTCACTGTGCAAAATCACCTTTTGGGTAATGAACTGATAGTGCCACTGTTCATGAGGTGGGATCACAAAAAGACCATGTTGAAAATTTGGAGTGAAAATACCAACAAATGCCCAGGGCGTTAGGGTTTCTAACCATAATGCCCCACCCTGTAGAGACTGACAGGCGTCGGGGTGTGACTTGGGATCATCGGCTGTAATGCTCATGCTATTCTACTTCACCTCAGAAGCCAGTGACAGAGCAGGTAGCTTTGGAGTCTTCAGCCCCAAAGTTCACCCCATTCTCCCATATTGCACCCATCTCAGCATATTTCCTTATGGAATGGGGTGAGCGTAAGGCCTGAAGACCCCAAGGCACACTACGACACCTGTCAGTGTCTGCAGGGTAGGGTGAGCTGAAATGGCATGAGCATTATGACAGACAACCCAAAGGCAAACCCCAGTGCCTGTCAGTCTCTGCAGGGTGGGGTGTGGTTGGTATCAGTTCAATACTTCACTGCCATTCCTATTATGCATCTAACTCCTGCACTACCAATGCCAATGCAAGCAAGCCAACATTCGGCATTGACAAATTATTGTTTTAATACCATTTAGGTTACTCAGTTTTAAAATAGATTTTAAGCTTGTTGTGTAGTGAAGTACAAAACTCAGAGTGGAATTCTGGAGCCATGTCAGTGTGGGTAGGGACAGCAGCATATGAGTGGGAAATGCGATTGTGCACATGTACCCGCTGATTACTGCTAAAATCTAGTAAGTGCATTAATCCCATTTAACTATACTTTGTGTAATGGGTTTAAATATATTGTTTGTTGTATTTTGCAGATTGTGTGGCACTGCCAGTTGATGTGAACTACACAGAGGTCAGTTGTGCACTACAGAACTACAGGGTAAAAAAAATATAGAATGCCAAGGCTGGAACTGTGTGGCCAATGTTAGTATTCAGCGCATGAATACCTCTTGGCTGTATAAGAGGCAGTCATGTGCTGCAGCCTCTCCCAATCATTTAAATGGGGGAAAAAAGAAATGCATTATAAAACTGTTCCAGAATAAACAGTAATGTGAAAAACCATATTTTCTTTTTATGGATAACATTCTGCACAGTTCCATTCATGGAACCATAATTTATGGAGTTTTTACTATGTCACAGTTTTTGTAGAGAATGCTAAGCATGGGTTGTTTACCTATCAGAACCATACTTAGAATACTATTCACAAACCATGGCATAGTTAAAACTCCAAATTACTGATTCCATGAAGAGAACTGTAATGGAATGCTGCCCTTATAAACAAAACAATGCAAAATGCAGTTTTTCACGTGACTTTTTATTCAGATTCAGTTAAATATGGTTCATCCAGGGGTATGAATATAATTTTAGAAAAAAGGATAATTATAAACTGCTGCCAATAAGAAATAATTTCCTATCCTCCTTAATTCAGTTCTTATCTTTTTAACAGTTGAAACAGCATTATTTGTTAGACAGCACACACAGTATTTATATATATAGATATATATATATATATATATATATATATATATATATATATATATCACACACACATATATATATATATATATATATATATATATATGCATAGTTTTATACAGTAAGCTATTTCTGACATAATAAGAGTCATCATAAGTAAGCTTTTGTTTTTCTAAGATGTTTCTTAAACAACTTCTGTTACCAATTTTATAATAAATGACTCAAGTAATTAAATATGGCTACCACTTGCAATTTTTAAAAATCCTTTCCCTTGAGACGACTTTGTGATTTTTACATACTGGATTCATAGTGAGGATGTATTAGGTAGTGCTAGCATTCACTCCCAATGCTAAACAGCACAGTACCATACCAAATGTATAATATTGTCACAGTTGGTATGACCAGCATGCAGGGACTTTTAGAAACTTAAAACTCATATTTCAGTCTTGGAATGAAATACAGTGAAAATAAAATGGATATATTGATATGTTTGGCCAAAAATACATTATTACTAAAAAACGATGTGATGAATGCTTTCTTGCTGACAATATTGCTGCTTTAAAAAAGGATTGTTGAGATACTGTATAGTGATGGAAAGCTAGTATATCCCATAGTTTCCTACTTTGCTTGTGGTGAATTAATTTAGGCCAACATATGTTTGCAAGCACAGATGGGACTGTAGGTATAGCTCAAAGTAAATGTGATATTAGAGTGATATTTCAGTTGGTTGAGCATTTATTGTAGTAACGTAGTTCTGTGCAGACAATATAAAAGAACCATCTGTTCTACTGCATACTAAAGGAACAAACATCTTCTGGAAAGGCACCACTTAGGGCCTCTGTGTAGAAACAAAGGGCAAAGCCTTGTATCTGCAGTAGTTAAATACGTTTAATAAAACATTACTCTCCAGCAGAAAGGTTATACTTACCATTGACATCAGACTTTTATTAATAAACTTATTTATAAAACACCATACTTATGATTTGTTCATCCTGTTATTTGTATTTTACATGTATGTACTTGTGCCATTTGTTTCATCTCTGTGGTTTCACTGAGAATATCTTAGATCTCAGTGAGAAATATCCCTGAAAAATCTTTTTAAAAATGTAAAAACAAAATGACTTAATTGGACATCATCTAGTACCTTTGGAGGTAACATACCAGAGAGGCAGTATGCAAGAAGAGCAGTCTGTAGGCTCCTTAAAAGGGTGCTAGCAGACAAGAAATGTCTGACGCGGTTGTTTTGTTTGTTTTTTGCATCACCCTAGAGCACAGGTGTCCACAGGCCCATTGTCAGGAGTTGTCCTTGTGGGGGGTTCATTTAGTAGATGGTAAAGGTATATTGTGTGCGTAGTGCATGCAAATGTTTTATAAAAAGCCGGGGGTGTGGGGGCAGCCAGACCCCCAGAAGATCTGGGGTTTTAGGTCCTCTGTGGTGAATTTTGAGGCTTACATTGAAGATGAAACAAAGTTATGTTAAGTTTGCCCTCACACTTGACTCCAAGAAAAAAATGTAATTCTATGGCTGGCCTCAGGTATCTAGAGACTGCAGGTGGGACTGGCTGAGAGCAGGGTCATTTCCATGATTTACCAGGGTGATCTGTTTTTTTAAAGAGGGAATATGGGAGTCCTCCCTGAGAAAATGTTTAACTGCTAAGTCTTCAAATTTGCAAGTTGCTGCATTTTGAAGGGGTAAGCTAAACTCCAATTTTATAGGCAACCAGTATTTAAAAATCAGTGCCAGCAGTGTTTATCTCATTGTTTGATCGACCCTAAATTAATGTGAATTGGTTACTTATTTACTAGTATTACACACCCTAGTGGCCAAGTGACCAGTCCACATTGCTTTCAGTTAAAGCAAACAATAAAGCAAACACTGACTGGGGCATGGCACAAGGGTGTCCACATGTTTCCGTCACACCTGCACACTATCCAGATACACTCCCAATTGGCCTAGATCCTGAATCCATAGGTATGGCACTGCCAAGGCAATCTACACCCCATTCAACCCTCCTCCAAAATTCCTCACAGACCACAGATGGGCAACAGATCCTCCCTGCCCCTGCAATATTGTTTCCAATGAATGAGTAATGAACTTCTCTCTACCTGACCCAAGTCAAGCTTGCTTGACCACCAGAGCCCTTCCCTCTGCTAGATTAAGAAGACATGCCTGCCTCGGGGAAGGGCTAAAACTACACTCTGATTTTCCTTATTGACCTCTGGATGGTGACTGAAGGACACAGTAAGCTCAGTGTCTCTCTCCTCAGGGTCAGTCTAGCTCATCTCTTTGTCATTCAACTCAGCTACATGGGCTGCTGTCTCTCAAGTGATGATGCAGCACAAGCTCACAGACTGCAGGATTCTCAAAGGGGCAGGCATCAGGAAACACAGACCATTACATGGATCTATCGCACTATAACTATTTATAAAAAATATAAAAAATGAAAGCTTGGTGGTTTCAAGCAAAACTTGGCAATCCAGAAACTTGAAGCCTGACAAGGACACTAACTAGCATCGCTGCTTTAACAGCCAGCATCTAGAAAAAATAAAAATCAGTCTGCATCTGCACACACGCACACACACACACACACACACACACACACACACGCAGAACCTTCTCAGTTTGGAAACATCATCTACACATAAAACTACTGACATATTTGTAGCTTCTTTACATATTCAGTATTAAGCCAGTGCAATCGAGGGCCTCTGTACTCAGCATGCCATATCTCACTCTCTCTCTCTTAGATCAGGCCATGTGCAGTAGCAGTCAAGGGCCAGCATACAAAATTGTCTCTCTCTCTCTGTAGTCCACGAAGTGTACTCCAGTCTCCATTTTTTTTAACTTTTAGTCCAGATGGGTCCACCAGTTGATCAATCCCCCTAACACAGCTCGACCCATCACCCTCCCTTTGGCTGTTAATTAGGCCTCCCCCAGGCACAACATACTGGCTTTTGTCCTGCAAGAACGAATTCATCGCAGTGCATTCACAGGAAAAGGAAGAGTCTTTATTTTAATTACCTGCCGCCCCAGTCCCTGAAAAGAGTTAATACCTGACATCAACTGTCTGCTTTTCCCCTCTCTGCTGTGCCTCATTTCCTCAGCCACCATGTTTTCTTTTCTCATTGACCCACCCATTGGATAGTGTGGCAGCGCATGCATCTTGGGGCAGTGGCTGCAGTGCTCGTCAGTTCACGTCCTCCTACTGATTGGTAGCCAGTCTTATGGGTGTTGGAAAGTCAGAAAGGTGCAGGGACTGTGCGTGCCACTTTTTGTGCACTGGCATAATTTAAAGGGACAGAAAACACACACACACACTGTGTACAAAAAAAGGGGTTCGTCTGAACCTGATGAACTCCAGCTGGCAACGAACCTATTAAATCCCCAAGCCTAGTGCGAGGTATCGTGGGCATATGTTAAACATGGGTTGCTCACAAAAGCTGTGAAAATGGCTCTGCAGATTTTAAATATTAGACCCTTAATATTTAAATTAAAACACAGTTTTTATGGGATAAGAGAACTGGTTTAAATAGATTTAGATCCTTAAAGAAATTATGCCATTTTCTGAAAAAGGACCTGAACTGAATCTTTTTAAAATTATTATAAGGTTCTAATAATTCGTGAAAAATTGTTTTGGGATATTGCTATATTTCACAATTAGCACTTTACCCAGTGAGAAGGCTGGGGTGGTAAACACCATTAAAGATGATTGAGGGGAGAAAGTATCCAATGGGTCAGGTCTGTACTAAGTGGTCATGTTCACAGAGGTGTATGTAAGGTAGTAAGCAGGGAATAACACACGGCAGTCTGTGGGTTTAACTATGGAGGGTTGGTTCAACCACCCACAGGAGTAGGAGGCATGTTGTTAGCATAGTTTATAAAATGGACAAGAATACTCTGGTAATTTACTTGTCTAAAAACAAGTTATATGGGGGTATGTTAATCCCCATTAAATACACAGCCCGGAACTTGTGTTAGGCAAATCACAATACAAATCATGCACTACTTCACTCATCTCTGTGTGTCATCACAAATATGATCATCACCTTTACTCACTAAAAACCTCCAACTCTACAAATAACATTCCCTTCGTAGAAACATTGAAACAAAGACAATGATGACAGAAAAAGACCATTGATCCATCCAGTCTGTCCATAACCCTAACAAACCCGTGACCTATTGTCCATACAAGGTTCTAACCCACACTATCCTCCCCCATGCTCCCCACCCCACCACTACCACCCTGAGCAACCACTAAGCCCGTCAGTCTGTGCCAGTCGTGTTTGAAACCATTGATAGTTTTGGCTCTCAATAAATTTGCTGACAGAGTGTTCCACTGCTCCACTACTATTTCTGTAAAATAAATGTTTTCACTTCCATCTTGAACCTCCCTTCATCAGCTTCTACTCGTGGCCCAGTGTTCTTTTCAGCTACTTATGCTAGTTTCTTGCAGTTTGCCTTGTTCACTCCTTTTGGGAACTTGAAGATCTCTATCATATCTCCCCTCTCTCTCGTCTGGTCTCCATTGAGTACATGCTCAGTGCCTTGAGCTGATCCTCATAAGATCTGCCCTGCTGGCCCTAAATCATGTTGGTCACCTTACATTGCACTGTCTCCAGCCTATCCTTATCTTTCCTTAAGAGGATTCCAGAACTGGGAACAGTACTTCAGGTGGAGCCTCACCAGTGATCTATGGAAAAGTAGAAATGCCTACCTCCTTTTGCTATCAGTACACTTTCTTTACTCTCCAGCATCCTTTTTGCCTTACTGTAGGTATTGATACACTGGTTTGATTGATTTAGGGAGTCACTGATGATGACCCCTAGGTCTCTTTCCTCAGAGGTTGTGCAAAACGTTACCCCCATTTAGTACTCTTCTCTCAGGTTCTTGTTCCCTGTGTGCATCCCCTTGCACTTTTTGGCATTGAATTTTAATTGTCAAACCTTTTACCACCTCTCTAGCCATTGCAGGTCTCTCTGCATTTAACCCCCTCATCACTGTTTATCAGCTTGCCACAGAGCTTAGTGTCATATGTGAAGAGACACATCCTTCCATGGTTTCATTCTCCCATGTTGCTGATAAACATATTGACTGAGACTGGACTCAGGACCAATCCTTGTGGCACCCCACTGGTGACCTCTCTCTCTCTCTCTTCTGGCTTGCTCCATTAACCACATCCATCTGCTGTCTCCCTTTCAACCAGTTTCTCACCCATCTAACTGTGTCTTTTGTGGTACCCAGATCCTCTAGCTTCATTCAACAACCTTCTGTGAGGCACAAAGCAAAAATTGCTAAAACTGAAGTAGAGTAAATCCACAGAGTGACTGTAATCCACTAGCTTTGCTACCCAGTCAAAAAATACTAGCAGGCTGATCTGACAAGCCTTCCCTGTCATGAACCTGTAGCATTTACTATCCTGGAGTTCACTGCTCTCTGTGTAGTTCGCAAGGTCCTCTTTGACTAGTGTCTCCATCAGTTTACCAGCAACAGAGATAAGACTGCTGTCAGGTCTGTAGTTACCATGTTTCTCCTTGTCACCCCCCCCCCCATGGAGCAGGACTATCCTCCAGTCTTTTGGAATTATTCCTGTCTGAATTGAGCTACTGAATAGTTCTACCATGGGTTCTGTTAGTCCTGCTGCCAATTCCTTAAGCACCATTTGAATTTCAGGTGTCATCCATTGTCCATTCAGCTTTTTTTTCACCTGAGGTATATCACCAGAATCAAACACCTGGTTCCGCCCCTGGACATCCCCATCTTGGTGCATGCATTTGTGACATCTAGGCTTGACTACTGTAATGCGCTCTACCTCGGGGTCTCTGGAGGTACCCCCCATTTACTGCAGCTAGAAAACACAGCTGCCAGATTGTTGACTGGACAGTCAAAATACTGTCACGTCACCCCGGTACTGTGTGACTTGCACTGGTTGCCTGTTAGATGGAGGGTTCTCTTTAAGGTGGGCTTGCTCACCTTTAAGGCCCTACATGGATTGGGCCCTGGCTACCCATCAGACCTTATAACACCAGCTGCCCCAGTCCACTCCCTCCGATCCTCCTCTAGGGGCCTCCTTGAGATTCCCAGGATGAGGTTAAAAACTGACGGTGACAGAGCTTTTAGTGTCACCAGCCCCGTCCTGTGGAATTCGCTTCATCCCTCTGTAAGTAAGGCCCCGTCAGTTGAGACATTCAAAGCTCATCTCAAGACCTTTTTATTTAGCCGGGCATTCCCAGACACAGTTTTGTAGACATTGTTTTGTTAATAATGTTTGTGAGATATTTATTATGATATTAGAAATCTGCCAATAGTTAGACTCATTGAATAATTGTGATTGAAGTTTTAACTGGAACGCTGATTTATTAATAATGTTTTAAAATTGTTGATGTATTTATTGTACAGTGCCCAGAGCCTCCGGGATTGGGCACCTGAAAAATAAAATTTGCCTTGCCTTGCCTCACCCTCAGATGCATCTCACCTGGCTCCAGGGCCGTATCTATCTTCAGGGCTGCTTGTCCTTTTCAAACACTTTCGCTGGTAAATATTTGCTGCCTCATATCAGGGATTTCCCTTACAGCTGACTTAATGCCACTCTCTGTCAGAGGCCTTCTGTCTTGTGAATACAGAGCAGAAGTAGTCATTAAGAATGGCTGCTTTCTGCCTGTCCTCCCCGATTACCCTGCCTCCCTCTATTAGCCTAACCAGGGCTGTTGCCAGGATTTTTGCAAGGGAAGTTCTTTTTTGGTAGTCTGGGACTTTTTCATAATGGCCGGGGGTCTGAGAGCAGCCAGGCCCCCAGAAACCTTGGGGTCCTATATGCTCTGTGGTGCATTTTGTGGCTTATTTTTCAGCTAAATAACTCATATCTAAGCTTCCTTTCTCCCCTTTCTCTAAGGAAAATTATCATTATCTGGGTGGCTGCAGGATGAATACATGTATGCATTCAGTGCCTGAAGCTAGCAAGGTGCTGATAATGTACTGTACCTGAGGCACAGAGTCTTAGCTGTAGTTGGCTGGATATTGTACTACCTTATGTAGCATAACACCCAGCCAACAAGAGCTGCTCCTTGGTGTTGTGCCTTCTGGCCTCTACACCAGGGGTCTGGGGGCTGGTAGCCCCCCCCAGAAGCCCTGGGGGCAGTAGATGCTGTGTGGTGCATTTTGTGGCTTAGTTTGAAGCTAAATAACTCCTATCTGAGCTCTCTACACTCCTTACTCTAAGGAAAAGAATCATTATCTGGGTGGCTGCAGGGTGAATACATGTATGCATTCAGTACATGAGGCCAACAAAATGCTGATAATATACTGTACCTAAGGCACAGAGTCTGTAGCTGTAGTTGGATGGGTATTGTACTACCTTATGTAGTACAATACTCATCCAACCAGAGCTGATCCCTGCTGTTGTGCCTGCTGGCCTCTAGGTCAGGACTCTGGGGGCTGCCAGGCCCCCAGAAGCCCAGGGGTAATAGATGCCCTGTGGTGCATTTTGTGGCTTATTTTGAACCTAAACAGGGAGGGCAGTAAAGGTAAATTTGACCATGACATGATATCCCAATGCAGTTACCATCTCCAACCCTCCCCCAATGCCCACCCCCACACTGGGTAAACCAGGCACCCCACTCAGAGAAAAAATGTGACAGCAATCTCTGTTCAAAACCAGACCCCCCACTTGTTGCCCCCCTGTTCCCAACAATGTGGTAGGAATGTAAGGAAGTGAGGGAAAATGTAATTTTGACAGTAGCATTGCATCCCAGTGCAAAATTACCTTCTCCGTCCATCCACAATGCCCCCTACACCCTCCACCTTTCTCATATACTGGGCACCCCAGTTACCAGTAATGAAAAAAAAAGATTTGGTTCAATACTAGGTACCCCACTTGTCCTGCCCCCAAAAATCTGGTGGGTATGTTACAGAGTTCATAACATGCATGGTCACCAGATGCTGTAAATGCGGAGTGTGGGGTGGGTGGAGGTGATAACTTTCAGTATAATGCCACACCACTGAAAAGTTGCTGTACTCTCTGTACTACTGCCCACCCTCAATGCATACCCCCATTTCATTAGTCAACACATGCTACACAACATTTCTAGCCTGAAACTACCACAAAAATTATGCACAATCATTTTAAATAGAAACAGCACTAAAGAGCTGCACACCCAAGTGTGGGACTGGTCACAGTTTCAATTTTGCAATCTGACATCTGACTGTGGGACTCTCATTGCTGACTGTTCCCCTGCTGCCAGGATTAGCACGTGTCCACCCCACCCCCAATTTGTCTAAAACTATAGGCTAACCTACACCTCTGACAGTTTTAGAACATGGTTTCTAGCACCATTTTACTTGTCACTCTAAAAAAAGGATTCCTTTCTGTTTGTATACCCTTCCTCATTTATGACCCACAATGTCACACATTTTACCACACTGTTCATTACACCCTAAAAGATGGAGCTGAGTTCAGATTACCCTCTGAAGGGTTTTGCATTATCTCAGCTGAGACAAATTTTTAAAGTTCTGGTTCTGATTTTCCATTTAATTTCTTTCCATGATAGACATTCAACTTGCATCCCTCTTAGCACACATCTTTGGTGCAATTACATCTGGTCTAACACCACTCCCTCCCATTCAGGGTTCCTCCTCTTCTTTCCCTGTCCAGGGAAGGACCTACTTCATAACCCCAACACTCTCACCTGCTCCTGCTCCTAAATGTATATTCAATTGTGCTTATGCAACTGGATGAGATGATGCTTGTGTGACTTGATTTACATTGTGGCTTTCTGCCTCTCTATCAGTGGATATACCACCCTGTAGGGGTACTACACAAGGAACCCTAGAGGAGGGTTCCCCTCTGCAGGTGCCACGGGAATTATTCCATCGGCTAAAGGAAGCTTAGAAAGAAGCCCATGGGTAAGAGTGACGAGCCACTAGATGAGGAGTGGTGGATGGTGGGGCAATGAGAAATGAATCCTGGGGAGGCCCAGAATGAGTGACCTAATAAAGCCTGATGGGGGTGATGTAGTTGCTCCACCCATTGAACCTCGTACTTAAAGCCCTCCCATTTAATGGTGCTTATGCAACTGGATGAGATGATGCTTGTGTGACTTGATTTATGTTGTGGCTTTCTGTCTCTCTATCCATGGGATATACCACAAGGAACCCTACAGGAGGGTTCTCCCCTACAGGTGATGTGGGAATGATTCCATTGGCTAAAGGTAGCTTAGGAAGAAGCCCAAAAAGAATACCCAATCAGGTGTCAAGCACTGAAGAGGCGAGGATGATGAATGAATGAATTCTGAGAGATGATTAAGGGTGGACTTCCTAAGGAGAGAGGGGGAAAGCTGGGTCCACCATCTGCCTCCATCAAACAGTGGAACCTAACTAATTAACCTAAGAAAGCACTAACTCTAACTAATATTATGACAATTGGCATGGAGGAGAGGAAAAACCTGCTTTGAGGAGGAAACCTCTGGGGATCCAAGGCCTAGGTCACCTTTCCTCCAGGCTGACGACATTTGATTTAAGGATGTATGTCATTAAAAGAAGGATATGAGTAGGGAACATGATGATGGGATAGGGAAAAACCCAAAAAGGAAACCCCAGATCAAAGAAGGAACATGAGGCAGCAGGGACCTGAGAGGGGTATGCTCGAGTAGTCAATGGGAAGAAGCAGATCCATGTAGAAGTCAGAGGAGCAAGGGGTATCCAGATGCTCTCATGAGAAGACTGAGGATGATGAAGACTGATGATGATGATTGCTGCAGGAGTGCAGCAGGTCAATGAGGTAGCATAAGACCTAAGGAGAGGTATGCTGGATACAGCAATGTGATTAAGTAGACTCCTCAAGAGGAGGTAGACTCTGAGGCCAAGACAGCATGCCTGGAACCAGAGGTGATGCTTGGGTTTAGCGGTTCAGCGATCAATGTGAGCAAAATGGACGATGGACGCCGATAGAGTGAAGCCATGATTGGAATGAATCCTTGATGGCTGGTACGAGATAAGGCATACCTGGAACCAGAGGGTACGCTTGGGTCGAGCGATATGGTGATATAGTGAAGTCTATAGTGGAGGCATGGCATAGGATTTAATGATAGGAATGCTCGAGTAAGTGATGTAAATAGACAAACCATGGAGTAGGGATGACGGAATGATGACTGGAGTCATGAACCTGATACTTGTGGCAGGACGGCCATGGGTTGATGAGGTGTCAAATGATTCATGATAGGTATGCCCAAAAGAAATATCAATTGCAGGCCAGATGGAGTCAGCCAGAGACAGTCATTGATGGCAGGTACTAGTAAGAGTCGTCAATGGCATGAGGTAAATTATGAGAGAGAGACAGCACGGGAGTCCCATACATGCATAAAACATGGAATTTAAGAAACATCAGGAGAAAATGAACTGGTAAGGTAAAATCATCCTGAGCAAGCAAATGCCCTGAAGCAGTCTGGAAATGTAGTCAGAGCAATGCACGATGTCCACTACCTGAGCTAATGCCATATGACATTGAGCAGCAGGAAAAACAAAGAGCGCTATACAGTAGATATGGGTAAAACAACTTTTTAAAGCATATTGTGGATGCTGAACCTCCATGGATTGTTCTAACATACAGCAAGCCATGTGAATAGCTGATGAAGACAGTTTTTTTTTTTTAGGTCAGACTGAGCGAAGGAGGACAGACATAGAGCGCAGCTAATCGAATGATAGATGTGACAGGGAAGCCCATAGCTAAGTCTGGGATGGGAGATCACCAGAGGCAGCCAATGCACCCATGGCGAAACAGGCCAAATGAGATGCTGTCAGTGGGTTTATTAGAAGCAGGCAGACAACTGAAGCACTGCACAACAGCAGAGAGGTCACTAAACAGGTTACAGGTACAGATACAGAAACAAGAAGGGACTGAAAGTGACCCAATGAGAAACAAGATAGAGGCACTAGAGACAGATAGTATATGCACATATGGCACATAAACCAAATGTACTCATGAAGTGGTGAAGTGTGTCACAAACCCACTCAGCAGGTCAGGCCCTCTACTCCCAAAGTGTCAACCTCCAAGCGCAGTCTTGAGAGCAGTTTAACAGAATAAGGTAATCCTCTTGTCTGTTTTGTGAGTTCGGATCAACCTTTGGTCTCAGTTCTGGAGGGATTCAAACTGTGAACCTCTTGCTAGCATACCCAATGCACAGGCTCAGATATATCTGTCTTCGGGGGGCCAGATATCCTTGCCTACGTTCACCTAACCAGGTATACAGAGATGACCCTGTAAAAACTTTAATAAATACCTCAGACTTAAAATGCTTATCTTTCCAGTTTGGTACCACCACTCAAGCTTATGCCTAGTGTCTGCTATAACCATATACTCTTCTTGCAAGTGAAGGAGAAATCAAAGACAGACCAAGTATGCTCTAAAAAGAGTTTTTACTAAAAATAGATAAAAATATATCAAACACAAAATACAGAACTGTTATATCATAAGATATACAAATCTATCAAAAGAACAAGGTTTAAACAGTGCAATTCTTACTACAGTACTTAGTCTCTAAATACCTGCTTAAAATGCTCACAGATGTTTTGTTGTCAGAATCTAGATAAAAGTGTCTCTGAAGTAAAACAGAATATTCCTTAAAGCAAACAGTATTTGCCAACCCCTTTTTGGGTGAGGTCACCTAGCTCCTCCTCTGTCAGAATATAAAATATATATATATATATTTAATAAAAAAAAAAAACAGGATGTCTAATAAGGCATTAAGATTCTGTGACCTCAGCATAATTCAATTTCTCATATAACCCTTTGATGTAGAGGGTCTACTGTCCCTCATAGACATCAAAGAAACATTTATGACTTTGCACCCTTGTGTAATAACTTGGGTTTTCCTCCAATGTCATAAAAAGGGATATTTCCTTTCCTGCCAGCTCACCAGCTAATTAATCTAGATCAACAGGATATCCCTGATTGAGGTCTGTTCTACTCTGTCATTAGCTTCAGGCCTGCCATGTAACATCTTGTATCTAAAACCAGTGTGTGTGTGATCTCACATGCTGTTTCAGCATTTTCTCATGGCTTTCATCTTTCAGCTGAAACCTGGGGAGAGGTGAGGTTACTCCTAGAGCACCAGATTTCAGCAACTCTCATGACAGACAGTCCATAATCCATTTTGATATTACACAAAAATGATACTACAGCACTCAGAACTGACTGTCCATGTCACAAAGTGCTCTTTGCCACCAAAGTGTAACTTACATTTAATTAGAGGATGTAGTGCCAAATTCAGTGCAAATACCTGTCATGAACAAAGCATAAAATGGGTGTACAATTCCCACAAACCTTGGAGCATCAACTTCTCCCTCCACCATGTCCCACAGTCCCAACAGTAAATACACTGACCAGTTCCCGGCTGCCAAGGGGAGAATGCCCAGGGAACTGTGAAGAGTTTTGTGGAGTCGACATAGGCACGGGAAGGAATTACGTTGGGGAGCTGAGGACTTGGCCAATCTTGTGACCTTTGGAGTGAGACCAGGAGATCATCATAGCCAAGACTGGAGCGGACTACTGTTTGTTCGAACTGCGGTAGCGCAGGCCAAAGTGAGACTGGAGGTTCGTGGGGAGCGGAGGGTTTGGGGCTTCTGTGCAGCAGCTTACCTGTGGGGAGTTGAACGCCTAGTCCTGGATGGGAGACACATGAATAGAGTCAGCCAAAGGGCTGAGTCTTGCCTGTGGACCTCCTAGGTCTTCAGGGGACGTCTGGTATTAAGGCTACAATGGCTAAACAACTTGCTGAAATACAGACAATCCCGGAAGTAGGGGAAGCAATGTGTAAGGCTACATGAGCACTGCAAATTCGGACAAAGCTATATTGATTATCTGAAGAGATTAACTGGAACTACGTTTAAACTGACAGAGGCTGAAGTGGAAGAGGGAAGAAAGCAAGAACCAGGAAACAGGACGGGGCGGGCGCAAACACCCTGGGAGATAAGGCCGTCAACTAAACAAGATGAGACAGTTCATTATGAAACAGGAGCAAAAAATGGGAGACGGGGGGGTTGAAAAGAGAGTCAAATAGCTGGCTGCTGAGCGCGGAACAAGAGAATAGATTGAGCTGGAGGCTGGAGGCGCTGCAAAATTCGGAGACACAGACATGTGAAATATCCCAGGAAGAGGGAAAGAGGAGCAGCACCTCCGGCTGCAACGAGAAATGAATCCTGGGGTGGCCCAGGATGAGTGCCCTAATAAAGCCTGATGGGGGAGTGACGTAGTTGCTCCGCCAACTGAACCTCTGGCTTAAAGCCCTGCCACTGTTAGTCTGTACTCTGAGTCTTTCCTCAAACTGAACATGGCCTATTGTTCTCATGTTGCTAACCCATAAGTGCAACATGTAACTTGTAAATGTTTTCTGTGCACACATTTTTATCTTTCATATTACACAGTAACAGTTATTGTCTTGGCACTGCCTTGTAATGGATTAATTTGTGTACCTGCACCATGCTTTTGCTGGAATTTAACATTCAGAATTGTTTGTGCTACCTTTGCCCTTCCCCTAGGACACATATAAAAACAGCTGTTCTCATCTCTCTTGGTACAATGGAACCCGCTTATAATGGTCCATTTTTTTTGTGCAAGGCTTTAATGTCTGTAACTTACTGTGCTCCCCCCCTCCTCCACAAAACCACCAACCCCCAACCAATGTCTGCACCATTCTCAGGGCTGTAGTTAGCAGCTGAGTGAGCCCCTGGTGTGCAGAATCACTATGGCACAGAAACCGAAGTTTGGAATCTGGCATCCACCAGCACACTTACCTGGCTGACAGAAAAAAAAATCAATGATGATCCCAGCCCTGAGTGGACGACATTGCCTTTTCTTGGCCCTTATTTTCCTTGAGTCATGGCCGCCACGCTCCATCCTCATCTGCAGCTTGAACTTCTGTGTTGTAGTGTGAATTCTGGGCAGGCTGTACTATAGGGTATGGAGACACTCATGTCCTGAGTGTGGCAATTGATTGGTCAACCAAGGATGGGGGGGAGCTGCAGCATGAAACATTTCAAACAGTAGCTCAGAAGCTATGGACTACCTAATTGGGCAGATCGGGAACAGGTGCAGCCTGTATCTGACTGGGAAGGGGACCTCAGTCCTTAGTGAGAAGTTGGAATGCTTCAGCAGAGAGCATTTAAACTGGCCAAAGGAGGAGAACCAGGAGGGACAGATGGCTTAGAAATACTCCCCCATGGGAACATGCAAAAACACATGTTGATAGCAGGAACAGCTGAAGCTTGCAGTGAGGAGCAGGCAGGCAAAGTGTGTAGAAGAGGGAATGGGGGGGGCAAGAGCACATTAACAAGAAAACCGGGGAAGAGGAAAGAGGCAAGAGAGGGAGAACAAGTGCAGGGGAAGGCAGGGTGTAAAACATGGAGGGTCATGTTCATAAATGCACAAAGTCTGGGAAATAAGGTTCCAAATCCAGAAGCCTTGATGACAGATGCAGACCTTGACATAGCAGCAATAACAGAGACATGGTACTCTGCTAATCACAGCTGGGATGTCAATGTACCGGGCTATACACTGTTCAGAAGGGACAGGTAAGGTAAAAAGGGAGGGAGGTGGCCCTGTACATCAAAGAAGGTATAAAGGCTACAGAAGTACAGGGAAGACGGGGGACACTGAAATAATGTGGGACACCCTTGAACCCGGAAATGGCACAGCAATATGCACAGGGATGAGCTACAGATCTCCAGCACAGAAGGAGGTAGTAGACAGGGTACTAATGGAGGAAATTCACGACATGGCAGCTAAAGGTGAAATCCTGCTGATGGGGGATTTCAATATGCCAGATGGGGACTTGACCACCCAGGCAGTTGCTTCAGCCAGAAGCACAGCCATCCTGGAATCCCTACAGGGAGTTGGACTCAGACAGCTGGTGCATGAGCCAACCAGGGACAGAGTGGTTCTGGACCTGGTATGGATTAATAGGAACAGAGTTGAAGGAGTCCAGGTGGAAGGGCAGCTGGGATCCAGTGACCACCACCACATGATGTGGTTTAGCATGGAGACAGGGACTCAATTAAGCCACACAAGGGCAAAAGTGTTAGATTTCAGGAGGGCGGATTTCATGAAATGGGTTGATGTTTAAAGGAAAACTGGCATTTCTAGGGGCTCCTGCCCCTGCAAACCTTCCCCTTTGGCTTAGGTTTACTGAAAAGAGTGGCTTTTTTCACACGCCACAGAGTTGTTGAATTTAATTCTCATAAGTCCACTACCTGGAAGTATGGCAGATGTTTTGGCGGCTCCAATTACTGTAAAGGTGCAGTGCCGCACAGTGCACTTCAATGCATCTGTATTGAAGCATACGATGCAGCACCACACCTTTACAGGAAATGGAGCTGCCCAAGCATCCACCATACTTCCGGGTAGCAGACTTTTGCGAATTAAATTAAGCAACTTTGCGGCACGAGGAAAAAGCTACTTTGTTCAGTAAACTCTAAACCAGAGGGTAAGGTTTGCAGGGGTGAGAGCCCCTGCGAAGGCCAGCTTTCCTTTAAGAGCAGCCCTGGAGAAGGAAAAGGTAATGGAGGGAGTGGAGCAACAGTGGGGGAAACTAAAAGGAGCCGTAGTGGAGGTAACTAACCAGTGCATTAGGATAGTGGCCAAAGGGAAAAGAAGGAAACCACTATGGTTCTCTAAACAGGTGGCAGACAAAGTAAGGGCTAAAAAAGCAAGTTTCATGAAGTATAAGGGAACCCAAAGGGAGGAGGACAAAGAGGTGTACCTTGAATGTCTAAGGGAAGCAGGGAAAGCTGTTAGGAGAGCCAAGGCACAGACAGAGGAGGGTTTAGCATGGACTATGAAAATAGAGGACAAGACATTCTATAAGTGCATCAGCAACAGAAAAAAAAACTGGGGGGGGGATTGTGAGGCTCAAAGGGGAGGAGGTAGAGTGTAAGAAGGGAGATCTAGACAAGGCAGAAATACTAAACAAATACTTCTGTTCAGTTTTCACTAAGGAGGGAGAGGGTCAAGTACCACACTTGGGAAGCAGATGCAATGGGGAGGGAGAATTGGACACCTATCCATTCACAGTGGACAGAGTTCTGGAAGAACTCAGAAAGCTGAAGGTGGATAAAGCCAGACGACATGCACCCAAGGATATTAAGGGAGCTGTGAAGGGAACTAGCAGCACCTCTTGCTGCCCTGTTCACAGAGTCACTCAACACAGGCGTGGTTCCAGAGGACTGTAGGAGGGTACATGAAGTCCCACTGCACAAGAGTGGCAGTAGAGAAGAAGCAGGGAACTACAGGCCAGTCAGCCTCACCTCAGTGGTGGGGAAGATCATGGAGACACTGCTGAAAGAAAGGATAGTGGCACACCTGGAATCCAATGGTGTCCAGGATCTGAGGCAACATGGATTCACACCAGGAAGGTCTTGACAAAAGAATCTGCTAGATTTTTTTGATTGGGCGATTGGGGAAGTGAATCAGAGAGAGGCAGTAGACATCGTCTACCAAGATTTCAGCAAAGCCTTCGATACAATCCCACACAGAAGGCTGGTTAACAAGATGAGTAGTCTGGGCATGGGGCATAAGGTAATACAGTGGATTAGAAACTGGCTGACAGACAGAAGGCAGAGGGTGGTGGTTAATGGGATCCAATTCAGGGAGAGAGAGGTGACCAGCAGAGTACCACAGGAATCAGTACTGGGACCAGTCCTGTTCAATGTCTTTGTTAGTAACATTGCAGAGGGGCTGGAAGGAAAGATCTGCCTATTTGCAGATGACACCAAGATCTGCAACAGGGTGGATACTCCAGAAGGGGTGCAGAAAATGAAGAGGGACCTGAAGAAGCTTGAAAGATGGTCGGAGTTGTGGCAAATGAGGTTCAATGCAAAAAAGTGCAAGATAATGAACCTGGATAAGGGGAACCCTGGGGAGAGCTACAGAATGGGAGGGGAGGTGCTGACTGTCACCAAAGAGGAAAGGGACCTAGGGGTAATCATCTCTGATGACCTTAAGGTATCAAAGTAGTGTGCAAAGGCTGCAAGGAGGGCCAGTGGCATGCTGGGGTGCATATGCAGAGGCATTACTAGCAGTAGGCAGGAGGTGGTGATGCCATTGTATAAAACACTGGTAAGGTCTCACCTGGAATACTGCATACAGTACTGGAGACCACACATGCATAAGGACGTAGACAAGGTGGAGGCTATCCAGAGAAGGGCGACAAAGATGGTGCATGGCTTGCATCACAAAACATATGAGGAGAGACTAAGAGACCTCAATATGTACTCACTGGAGGAGAGAAAGGGGGGACATGATAGAAACGTTCAAGTACCTCAAGGGCATAAACAAGGTGCAGGTTGGGGATCTTTTTCAATGTAGGAAAAGATACAAGAACGAGGGGACATGATATGAAATTGGAGGGGTGTAGTTTAAGAGGTAACGTGAGAAAGTTTTCTACACAGAGTGGGTGGTGGACACTTGGAACAGTCTGCCACAAGAGGTGGTGGGGGCAAGCACAGTGGAGGGTTTTAAACATGCCTGGGAGAGGCACAAGGGAACCTTGAGAGGGGAGAGAGTGATGAAAAGCCATTGATCACTTATGGTCAGTGGATGCATACATGTATGGGGCATATGGGCAGACTGGATGGTCCTAGCTGTCCTTATCTGCTGACAATTTCTATGTATCTATGTAGGTGGGGGGGCACGTGTGTCAGGAGGCAGCACCTCAGGTACGGGAGCTAGAAGAGCAGATTGGCGGCAGGTGGGGGGGTGCGTGTCAGAGGAAGCCAAGCAGGTACCTGTTAGAGGAAGCCAAATGGGCACTTTAAACATTAGTGGAGGACAAAATCTAAAGGCACTGCCCTAACCCCCTCTTCAATATGCTGCTCATTGTCTGACCACCATCTTGGTTTCCTTTGTTCTCATTCGGTAATCTCGTCATTTTTCCTTCCCATTTTTCTGTACCTGGTGAAGCCCTTCTTTTTGGCTCTCACTGCTTCCCTGACCTTTCCGGAGTACCATACTGGTCTCTTGTACTTGTTTCTTTTGATTACCATTCTCATGTAACACTTCATTGCCTCTTGAATGACCCCCTTAATTGCCTCCACATCCCTTGATGCTGTCCACTTTGACTAACTTGTCTCGGACCAGCTCCCTCATCCTGTTGAAGTCTGCTATTCTGAAATCTAAGACTTAAGCCTTAAATGAGGGCTTACTTGTCCCAAGGGCCAAGTCAAACCATACAGAGTTATGGTCCCTGGACCCTAGTAGCTCCCTTCCCTCACTCCTCCTACCACTTCCAAGTTGGTGAACACCACACTGAGAATGGCACCCTGCTTAGTGGGTTCCTTCACCAGCTGCACCAGCAGGCAGTCCTAGAATGTATCCAGCAGGACCTGACTTCTGGAGATCCTGGCCACTGGAATGATCCAATTAGTATCTGGAAGGTTTAGATCTCCCATCACAACCACCTCTCCTATTTTCTCGCCCCTTTCTAGTTCTGCCTTCAGATCATTATCTCTCTTCCTCCTCCTCTCCTGGAGGTCTATAGAACACCCCATCCATAGTTTCTTGCCTGAGGATGCCGTGAGCTGAACCCACAGTGATTCTATTTCTCCATTACCTCCCCTGATGTTTTCATCCTCCACTGTCTCAATGCCTTCCCTGACATATAGGGCTATTCCTCCTCCTTTACCTTTTTCTCCATCCTGTCTAAACATGGTGTAACCTGGCACTGTTAGGTCTCGATTATTATTCTCTGTGGCCCAAGTTTCTGTGATGGCTACTAGATCCATCTCAGTGCCTGCTGCCATTGCCTGGAGCTCACTAATTTTATTTCCCAAACTCCTTTCTATCTTTCTCCTGATCCCCTTTTGTTTTTCCCTATTCCTTCTCTCTTATTCTTCCCTAGTCTCTTTAATTTTTTAATTTTCATGTTGAATGTAGGCTTTGTCAACCTCCCTCATTGGCCTCTTCCCCATACCTAGTCTGAACCTTAACCTGTTAAACACCTTGCTGCTACTAGTCCCCTCTTCTGGGGGAGTCCTATCTGGGTTTGCAACCAGCTCTCCCTTCTCAGTGGCTCCCCTAGCCTCCGTCTCCCCCACAGTCAGTTTAACTGTCAAGTGTAGACGTCAAACTTCTCTCCCGGAGCACTGGCCCCCTTCCTTGTCAGGTGAAGGCCATCATTCTTGAACAGCCTCCTGTCCCAGAAGCCACCAAGACCCCCACAATGTGATACCCCCTCTTCCTGAGACCATCCCTTCAACCATCCATTAAACTCCTCAGTTTATTTCTTCCTTTATCATTCCCATTCCCCCATTCCACACAGGAAGGACCTCACAAAAGGCCAGGGAAGCTGTGTGTGCCTTCAATCTATTATCCCAGCCTCTTAAAGTTCTGCGTCACTGCATCCACATGTTGGTTTGCCAGATCGATGGTACCCAAGGGCACCATGATGCCCACCTCCCCCTACCCCTTCTCTGCCATTCTTGCTATTCTATCTATTCTCTGAAAGGCTGATGCACCAGGAAGGCATTTTACTATTTCACACCCCTTCCGTCCCCTCACCCACCACCCTTTCTACTTCCTGAATCACCGAGTCCCCAATCACTTAGACTCAAGTTGCTGAATTCCTCCTGCTCAATCCACCCCCAGCCCAGGTGCCACCAGGCTGCCCTATCCATGTTCCCAACTGACTCAGAGTCCCCCTTGATGGAGTCAAGTGGTTTATCCACACTCGATGCGGTGTGTCATGACGATGCAGACAGAGTGACTTTTTTTTATGTGTTTTTATTAAAAGACTGCACTGTAACAAATACTGCAGTTGGGAGAGTCTGCTGCACAGTCCCCACAGAAGATTATATACTGCCTATATTACATAACTGAATATTGTCTATTCCTGGTGCAATATTGGGAACATCAACAAGTGTTACTCTGACATTGTTTCTGTGTTGAGCTCTCTCTACAAATTATTGACAGTTTCGGGGGGGGGGGCAGTGGGATGCAGGGCTGTCAACCAACAGGGCACAAGGTTTATGTCATGAAGCATCACATACAGTTCAGGCCAGGAACATTGCAGGATAAAACATCGCAGATGGAAATGAAGCTGACAGTACCGTGCTGCCCACAACGCCGAAGGCACAATAGAACTCAGGCAGCAACAGTGCTGAGCCACAGACCACAGGGGGAAACACCGACAGCAGCAACAGAGGCAGAAAACACACTGCCACCCAAACAGCCGCTGGCACAACACAATGCGGGCATCAACTGCACCAGGAGGGAGACCACAGGGGGAAATACTGATAGCAGCAAAAGAGGCAGTAAACACACTGCCACCCAAACAGCTGCCAGCACAACACAATGCATGCATCAACTGCACCAAGAGGGAGACCACAGTGGGAAATACCAACAGCAGCAAGAGGCAGTAAACACAGTGCCACCCAAACTGCTGATGGCACACCACAAGACAGGAAACTACAGTGCTGGGCAGAACAGAGGAGATGAACACAACATGCGCCACACACACAATGAGTGTGGCACAGCAGCGGGCACCTATGCCTGTGCAGGGCACAGGGGGAAAGCAAGGGAGGCCAATGGGGGCCATGCACTGCCTGCATGTGCACAGCACCGCCCCACCACTGTGAGTGCCACTGGGCATGGATTCTAAAGGGGGATGATCCCCAGACAGTGAACAACATGGTGGCCACCCTGCAACAAGGTAGTGGGAGTGGAATGGTGGACCTCTGCCAGCTGCGTGGAAACAGTGCCATGGGGGAGGTGCTGTATGGTGTGTTGATTGGACAGAGGTGTACACCCAGCACCACACACAGCAGTGCAGGATGAGGGGGACATGGTCAGGACTGTGGGAAACCACTGTGTGACAGGGTAATAATGCACATGCACACTGCACAAGGGTCACCCCAACAGGGGCATGCCACACCAACTCTGTGACCATGGATGGCAAGTGCCATGCACAGCATGTGGACACCTTCATGGATATGGGCCACAGGACAACTACAGGGGTGCAGCAGTGGCCAGGACAGTCAGGAGCATGCCAGGGCACAGGGACACAGGGAGACCAGCATAATCCACTGTGGTCTACAGCAGTATGGAATGACCAACAGACACACACACATAATGATGTAAGTGTTTAATGGGTGATACACATGTGCACACCACCAGTAGTCACACAATCCCCCCCACCAACCACAGGCACAAGCACCAAGCAACACCACAGTGCAAAACACCCACCCACCACCAATGATGGACCATGTGGTGCACAGGACAGGGGCCCACAGGACCATGCTACCACAGCATGGCACGGGCAGAGTCATGCAGCCCACATGGTGCTTACCCCTGTAATGGTGCACTGTCCTAGGAAAGGCTCAGGCATGGCACCACCACATGCACCACATGTACCAGCACTGGTGGGACCCCACCAGTGGGTTACAACAACCAAACCACAGTTGCCAAAGTGAGGGCACAACCCAACAGTGATAGTACCACAATCCCAGCACAGGCACATTTCGCCCCCAGCAGAGGACATTACATATCCCATCACAGGCACATTCCCCCCCAAGCAGAGGACAGTCCATATTCCAGCACAGGTACTGTACCCCCCCAGCAGAGGACATTCCATATTCCAGTACAGGCACTGTACCCCCCCAGCAGAGGACATTTCATATTCCAGCACAGGCACAGTACCCTCCTCCAGCAGAAGGATGCGACCCTCCACCACTGTACATGCACAGCCCCCCCCACTTGTCTGGTACCCGCCACCCCACACCGGTTGCACACCTAATCCCCCCCCCAGGTGTGGTCCACCTGCATGCAGCGCAGGTGTCCAGCAGTCACTGGTGCACACAGAGGAATGTTGTCATGGGTGAGTCACGGGTCATCTGCAGCTGGCACGGTATTGCAAGTGACGTGGCATTTGGCTGCACGTGCTGGTGCATGCAGGATCACACCTGCAAATGGAAGTTCTGTGCAATGCCACAGAGATTCCGGGTACCGTACTCCCCAACTATCTGCTGTATGTGGTCAGTCGCATCCTTGTACCACTTCCGTAATGGTGGTGCATAGTGACCAATGATACACTGTTCGATCTTCAGCTCATCGAGCCTCTGCTCTTCCTTCAGGTCATTGATGAATTTCTAGAAGCTGGTGTGGCATGCACCTATGAGGGTGCTGAAGGCATGGTGCCACCCCTCGACAGAGATATTGGTGCAGGCACTGCCAGTCCTGGCTGCATCATAGCAACTCCACATGTCAACAGGGTACAATGGACACCTGCAGACACCGCCACAGATTGGCCGACCCACCCATGTGTCCTCAAAGTTGTCAACAATAGGTGCCAGCAGCTCATCATGTGTGATGAAGAACTCGTATGACCACAGCACCTTGAAGACTGTGGACACCTCCCTAGGTGGCACAAAGGCAAGGATGAGCAGCAGGCGCACATGGAGCACAAAGTCCTCCTCCACTGTGTACTGTTGTATGGCCTCTGGGACCTCCTGGACCTTTCTCCACAGGGCCTGGCACAGATGGAAGAAGCAGCTGTACTGGGTGGCATCCGGGAAGACAGTGGCAAAGGACCTGATTGTGGCCTGTCCAAAATCTGTGACTATCACGGATGGCTTGAGGCCAGCATGCAGTTCCTTCAGTGCTGTGAACGCTCTTGTGTATGTCACACCAGTCTTGTTTGGCAATAGTATGAATATGGTAGGCACTACAGTGCAGTATTGAGCCCCATGGATGGTGTACAGCTGTGCACATTGTGGTGGCGCAGTCTTGAATGTGCCATCTGCGTAACATGTTGTGCACTGTGACATGAGCTCCAGGTTCTTGTCTGTGGTGTAGACCAATATTCTGGAGGCACTGCCACTGTCATGGAGCAGGGAACATGCACCGTTGTGTGTCATGGTGTATGCCTCAGGCATGGAGAGGTCCTCCAGTGATGTCAGCAGGGGTGGTGGCTGGCATGTGGCCATTCGCACATGGCAGACTCTCCTTTTCAGGAGGTGTATGCTGGGCATCCTGCCACACATGGCAGTGGGGATGGTGCTGCGGTATGCTGCCACCACCTAGTATGGTGTCTCCATCATCTGTGCTGCCCTTTGTTTGACGTCCATAACAGCCTCCCCAACGCCTATGGCCCCATGGTCTAGGACATGGTTGCGGCTGTTCACAACCCTGACTACCTCCTCCCCTGCAGTGTGGACATGGCTGGGGCATTTACCACTGTAGTAGTCTGCACATTTCCAATGTGTTTTCTCGCTGAGGGTGCACTCCTTATAACAGAGGTAGCACTCGTACTACAGTAGGGTATTCCCCTTTTGGCTGGTCACATAACTCAACCGCATGGTTCAGTGTCCTTCCCTAGCACCTCACACACACTTCCATGCAAATCTGGTCCCTCTGTGTGCTGAGCCGTTTTATGGGCCCACTGCTGTGTGTGGAATGTAATACACCTGGTCTGGCCTGCCCTCACCCTGCTCACAGGTGTGCCTTATTAGCAATATATCCCTCCAGTGTGGCTGCACCCCCACCCTATGTGTGTCTTGGTGTCCATGTGTTTCTGTGTGGCATACGCAACATGCAGCCCCTGCTCATGTTGCTCAAGGCACGTTCCCCTTGGTGTGTTCAACGGCGCTATCCCTGTTTGGCCATCTGCCCTTGAGGCTGTGTGTAGTGCTTTGGTGGGTGCAGGTGTCCTGTTGTGGTATGAACCCCTGTTGCCCTCCTCCTGTTCTCCCCTCCCCACATCCTGCACTGTCGTTCTATGGCAGGGTCTTCCATGTGGCTCTGCAGCTTCAAGGTGGTCAAAGCATCCTGCGTCCCTTGTGCATCCTTGCCGATGGGCCCTGTGCTGTGCTCACTTGTGGCCCCCCATCTTAGGAGCCATCTGTTGCCCTGTGCGCATTGTGCAGACTCCGTTTCCCTCTGGACAGCATGTGCCACCCCCTCCTTCGGTCCAGCACTGTCCATTGTGCGGCCGTCTGCCACTGTTCCATTCTGTGTCCGGTTCAGCGACCTTCCTTCTGGGTCCATGCTGCTGGCTGTTTCCCGGTTTGGGCTATGCTGGCATCTCCTCCTCATATTGTGCCTAGTGCGTGCCTACAGTGCTGCTGCAGTGTTGTTCTGCAGTGTTTGGGGCTCAGCAAGGATTCTGCTGTGCTGTGTTTTGTCCGCCGCAATGTTTTTATTTGCGGTGTTGCTTCCGCGTTGTTCTTCCCACGATGATTCATCCGCGATGTTCCTGGCCTGAAGCATCACATACAGAGACAAAGTATTACATATAGAGGTACACAACTCAGTGTGATCATAGAGGTCAAACATGATATTTTTCCAGCTTGAATAAAGAATTAACTGTCTCCCTCCAGTCATCTAATCCAATCTGCTGCAGTGTTAACCGTGTTTCAGTGATGCGTTTCTTTGCAGCAGAGAGCATGATCCCCAATAAATATTTAATGCACCTATTCTTACAATTCTTTGGGTATTGATATAGGTAAGTTGCAGTAGGGAATGCAGTACCTCTGAGACAGTGCTTTTCAGATCAGGTACAAATATGGAGATCACCAGGCAGGTCCACATAATACGTGTGTGCTGTTGTCCAGCCCTCCCCACACTGTTGCCAACAGACAGCACTTCCCCCTCCCCAAATCTGGCTGTAATTACTGACATCCTAAAAAACAGGTGACATGCTTCCAGGAGTATTCTTGCCAGACTTGCGAGAATGATACTCAGCTGGCTTCATAACAACCCCTCTCTGAGTCTATCTGCTCAAATACTCTGTTAAATTCCTCTCTTTAATTTTTTGGCAATATAAAGGATATCCATCTGTTGTGTTTTCTGTTTGGCTTGATATATGATTGAGATGTGATGCTGTGTGTTCTGAGTTTTAGTGTGTGTAAATATGTGATTAAAGATGGTATTTTAGTGTGGTCTCCTATTTCCTGGGGTTGAAATGTGAAAAAGTGGCAGACCTGGAGTTAGCGATAAAAATCTTTCCTTTCCAGGCCACATCACTGCTGAATGTTCTCAAAGGATTTATTGTATCCTCAGTAAAATATTGGGTTAAATAGAGGAGGTCTCTTCTGACCCAGTCCTTATATGCATGGTTCTGTCTGGCTGGGGGCAATCACATCAAGTTGTGCTAGGGGCAGACCAAAATCAGGTATGTGGACACGACCAGGCAGGTACACATGCCCTTCCACACCTCACAGACACGCCATACCCAGGGATTCTGGTTCACCATAGCCCAGTCCCTTTTGTGGGATCCAAACACATATCTGGCCTTATCATTGAATAGTGCAGATCTCTTTCCAGCTCTAGCAACTGTGGGCCATTATCTGCCAGGTGCCAGTAAAAGAGAATTCATAACTGGGCTGTGGCATATTACATTTTAAGATCAGACAATGCCATGCCTCCTTTTTCCAATGGAGTATCAGGTTTTGGAGTTTGATTTATGGGTGTTTGCTGCACCATACATATCTGGTTATGGCAGTCTGCCATTTCTGCTAGTGCACCTCTGGAATGGCCAGAGAGATGCTGTGGAAGATATGCAAGAAATGGGGCAACACTATGATTCTCTGTATGAGGCTCAGTGTGCCAATGCCAGAGGTCGAAGGAAAATTGAGCTCCCAGGGGCCATAATTAACCTCAGACTGCCTATCCAAGGTAACTGGAAGTTTAAGACAAAGGTATTTGATTTCCTGTTGGGCCAACAAAAAAGCAACTGTCCTCTGAGGGTAGGCGATGGGTCATAGTGCAGGGGTAAGGCTTCTGTTTTGGTGGTGTTAAGCTTATAGGCAGCTATTTTCCTGAATTGGGTCAAACTCTCAAATGCCCCATGTAGGGAGGATTTGGGGTCCGATAGAAAGAGAAAGACATCATCCCTGTACAGAACTATGCGGTGCTCCTTCCCACTAAGTGTAATTCTCTGGAGGTTGTTACTCTCCCTAATGGATTGTGCCAAAGGTTCAATATAAACTGTGAATAGCAGTGGGGACAGGGGGGCAACCCTGTCATCAGCCCATGCCCAGGGGGAAGGACAGGGAGATGTGGCCATTAACCTTAGTGAATGCCTGGGGGGTCTGGTACACTCTCTATAGAAGGGATGTGAAAGTAATTGGGAATTGTACCCCCCAATTCTGCAAAAAGGTAGGGCCAGGAGACTCGGTCAAATGCTTTGTCAGCATCAAGACTGAGCATTAGTGATGGTGTGGCAGTGGTTTGCATGTGGTGGAGTGTATGCCTGATATTGTCCCCAGTCTGCCTGACCACACAAAGCAGGTTAATTCCTAGTATATTATGGAGAGTAGGAGGAGGTCTAACCGCTGAGCCATTACGGACATAAAAAATTTAAAATCCACATTCAGGACGTTATCGGCTTGTATACAGAGCAGTCCATAGTGTTCTTTCCAGATTTATCTGTTACTGACATGGTTGTATATTGCCATGTTCTAGAGATCTCCCCACCCTCTGGTACCTCACTACACACCCTCAGTAGTGGCGGCAACAACTACTCTCTCAGGGTTTTGTAAAACTCAGTTATATAACTGTCTGGCTCAGGGGCTTTTTGGGAATTAGTGTTGCACAGGTCTCTTCAGTTCTCCTGGTTATATGGGTCTCATTAAAGTCTTTGCCTGTTTGGGGGGGCTGTGGTAAGGTAAGGATCTCCAGAAATGAGGTCATGGCCTGTGTTTCATGGCCCTCTTCAGGGGTATAGAGCTTACTATAATAAGTATGTGAGGCATCTATCATCTCCACTGTTTTTCTAAGGGATTTGTTTGTGAGGGGGTGTTTAAGGGTAGTCAGTGTAGTTCTGGTCTTTTGTTTGCCTAGTTGGTGTGCAAGTACACATGTTGTTCTGTGTCCTACTTTAGTAATATTCATGTTGTAGGAACTATAAGGCAATTTCAGTTTTGTGAAGATAGATGTTGTCTAGCTGTTTCTTGATGGGGCTGAGTGATTTAAGCCACATCAGAAGTGAATAATTCCTACCATAACCCACACCCTGGAGAGGATTATTGCAATTATATAAGGAACTGTAACTATAGAATTTTAAAAAGTTATTAGAAATGTTAAATTTAGTATTTTTTAAGCTTTTTTGATTTTAATTGAAATATGCTTCTCCTCCCTAGGTTAAATAGTGTTGTGTTGCTGGGTAAGCTAGGATTGTAGAAGCCAACCCACTCCATGCCCACCAACACACATACTGGGATGCTGGGGGTGTTGAAGGGTGGTGTTTTATAGTTGGTTGTTTGTTTTTCCTTATTTTTTCATTTTTTGAGTTCACGCATGCGCATCAAACTCCTTGGGATAGTGACATTTGGGGGTGACACTGTCTGTCCAATGCAGAGTGCTCTACAAGGGGCTCGACAGTATCACACCAATCATCAGTCAGGCTGGTCATGACACTGTTTTGCCTGAAGTGTTCTGCACTTGAAAAGAAAAAACTGCATCAATCATATGGCAGCTTTTTCCTTTCATCCTCAGGTTACCACACAGCAAAAAGCTATCTGCACCGATCAGCCTGGCTGACGTCTCTGGCCCCCTCCCCTTGCTGCCCCACCAGTCCCTTCCTGGAAGGTGAGAGGAGGCGCTTTCCTCACCTGCCTCCTCTGCTTCCCACTGACTCCTTTTGCTTGTTTCCTCCCACCCGTGCAGAGTAGACCACAGCCTAAGCTCTGTACGGGCTGGGAGTACACAGTGCCCAAAGGCACTTTAACTCTAAGCGTAGTCATGCTAGCAGATACCTCCCCCGCCTGCAGACATCGGGGTGCTCAATGCCTGTGTCAGCATGTATTCTCCCCCAGTACTCTGGCACACTGGGAGTCCACCCCAGTCTGCCGAAATCCATGTTATGAATAGTTTACCTGTAAAAAAAAGAAAACATTCCCACATCTTTTTTTTTAAACACTCCCGCCTGCCGACATCAGGGTGCTCAATCCCAATGTCAGCATGTACCCCCCCAGTACTCTAGCACACTGGGAGCCCACCACAGTGTGCCGAAATCCATGTTATAAGTAGTTTACCTGTAAAATAGAAAATAGTCCCATGACGTAATTTTTTTTAAAACCTGAAAAAAAAGAAAACGGTCCCTCGTCATTCCCGCCGGCACCCCTCCCCCAACCTGCACCCTTCCTCTGCAACTCCATCTCCCCTTACCCCCACCCATACTTACCTCCGGAGGTCAGGAGCAGTGATCTTCTGTGGACCAGGAACACGTCTGCACTCTTCAAAAGCCGACCTCAAACTGAAGAAAATCACAGTAAGCCCTATAATGGCAATTGATGGTGGGTTTCAACTTAGGCTGATATCTCAGCCACTTTTTGGAGTTTTGGTCCCAAATTTTCAACATGGGGTTCTTGGGACCTCATCTTGTGAACACAGTCACTGTCATTTCATTTATCAGTCCCAAAAGATGATTTAGCAGTCACTGCATGGAATCACCTTTCGGGACCAAGTAACTAAACGATAGTGCCACTGTTCGTGAGTTGGGGTCCCAAAAAGCCCTTGTTTCAAATTTGGTGAAAAACTTCCCAAAATGACTGCGTTATGAGCATCCATCACACAGTTTCTACGCATGCTCATAACATCATCAATTTTTAAGATTTTCACTCCAAATTTCCAACATTGCCATTTTTTCACACCCCTTATGAACAGTACAGCTGTCATTTTTTTGCATCTTTCCCAAAATGTGTTTATGTATCTGTGGTGCAGAATGTCATGGTCGCAGTGTAAAATCAACTTTCGGGACAGATTAATAAAATTCCAGTACCACTGTTTATGAGGGGAGCACCCAAAAAGGCCATGTTGAAAATTTGGTGAAAACATTCCAAAAAATGACTGTGTTATGAACTTTCATTGCATAGTTTCTACGCACACTCGTAACTTTGCCACTTTTTCATATTTTCACCACAGATTTTCAATATTGCCATTTCTTCTCACCTCCTCATGAACAGTACAGCTGTCATTTTTCACGTCATGCCTGAAATGTGTTTTCACATCTCTGGCACCAAGTGGCACACTCGCTGTGCGAAATCACCTTTTGGGGTTGAGTAATGGAATGATACTGCCACTGTTCATGAGATGGGGTCCCAAAAAGCCCATGTTGAAAATCTGGCGCAAAAATACCAATAAATGCCTGGGCATTATGGTTTCCAACCATAACACCCACCCTGTACAGACTGACAGGCATTTAATGAAGTAAACCAGTGCTGGAAGAACATAAGAAATTTGTGTTGAGTGTGATACCTTAAAATGCAAGGCACAGGAATATACACAGAAAAATATGGGAGGCATGTATAACAGCAATACCAACAGTGAACTTTCGGCACTGACAAATGCATATTTTAAACTTTTTTACTTTGCACAATAGTGGGCTATAGATATAGATCTGGAACTCCCTCCCACCTCAAATATGACACTCCTCCTCCTCCTCCCACTCCCTTGTCCCTGCCTTACATAACTTTCTCTCTGCTAGCTGCTCCTGCTACAATCGTCCTTAACTTGTTCCACTATGAGCCTGCTTCAGCTTCACGCCCACCTCTTTTCTGCAAACCCTCCCCCTAAATCCTCCCCCCAGCACCCCTTCTTTTCCATCTTACTCCCACCCCCCTCCATTCCTTCCTCTGTACACCAGCTTACCCTCACTACCCACTCACCGTTGCTTGGCCTGGACCCCTGACAGGGTTCTCTGCATCCTGGAGGAGTCCAGAACCTAGGCAAACACCTTCCTCACCTCCTACTCCCACCCCATTCTTTTCTGAAAGGGCTGGGTCTTGGCCCCTCTTCTCTCCCACCTTCCTCTCTTTTAGTCCTTCTGAATCCTACTTTCCATCACTGTCTACTTCCCTCCTGTTGTGCTCTACCTCTGCTGCCTACAACCTACTTCCCTCCTGTCATGCTGTACCTCTGCCTTGTGCAGGCAGGATCCACAGCATACTGGGGGGGCCAGGCCCCAGCAGACCCTTTTCTTCCCCCTCTCTTCCTTCCTGACATGCTTTAACTCCCACTGTCTACAACCTGCTTCCCTCCTGTTCGTGCTTGACCTTGGCCTGATGCAGGCAGGGTCCCCAGCATTCTGGAGGGGTCAGGCCCTTCTCCTTCACCACCTTGCCTCCCCTACTCCAAATCCCCCTTTCCACCACCCTGCTCTCTGCCTATATGCCCCCACCCACCCACCTTCCCCACTTCCTAGCCATAGTCATTGGCTAACCCCTAATCTCTAATGCACTTATAGTCAACCTTGCACTTTTGTTACACTTTGCAAATTTGTTCAATCTGTGTCTCTCCTCACAATCTTGCCCTAGTTCAGTCTCCTTGTATTCTATCCAGCCATTTTCTTACTACAAAGCTATGTCCCACCAAGTGTTTGCCAAAGATATTTGAGCTATCGTATCTATCTAGTTCAAGATTGTTAGCATTGTATCCATCTAGTTCATACTTGTTAGCGTTCCTCCTTTTCAGTACTTCTGTGTAGTCTGCACACTTTATTCAATGTAATCAAATTGTATATCTATATTGTGTACCAGATCTCTGTATACTATCCTCACGTGCCCCTACCCCCAGGTCACACCAGGAGCAACTCGTTGCTCAGCATGCCTTCCTGGTGAAACATTTCAATAAACAAAAAATAAAATAAATAAAAATAGTATACGTTATGACTGGGTAGCAAAGAGTGCTATGCAAGCTGTAGTTCAATGTACTGTGAGTGGTTCTGTTGAAGCTGCTGGAGACAGTTACTTTCTTGACGGCTCGATTGGGAGCTGTTGTTTAATTGATTTTATTTTTTTAATGTGAAAGTGCTGTTTTTGAGATCATATTTCCAGAGCCAGGTGACAATTGAGACAGTGTGCCCAGGTAGAGTGTGCAGAACAAGAACCGAAGAGGGGAGTGAGAGTAAGAGGTGAGACGGGTGCAAGCAATAAAAATATTTTGGGCAAAGAAACTGGCTTTTGGCCCTGGGAGTGTTTTTCCTGGACTTTGGCAATGTATTTTTGGACAGGCAGAGGCAGAGGTATGGAAAAATTGAATGCTTGTGTATGAGTTTCTTTCACCGGTGAGCATTAGCAAGAGAAAATATGGTAGCATTTTTGTTTTTAAATTTTGGGGGCAGGCGTATTGATTTTATTTGATGTCATGCTGCCACCCCAAATAACTGGCACCTTTTGAGTGGCTTGTTGTAGGATTTACCCATGCTTAGTCAATCAGATAGCCAGATTCTAGGACCCCACTGCATAATTTACTGTAACTTCCCTCTTCAGGCTCTCTTCTGCATCCTGATCTCCATCCCCAGTGCCCTGTACATTTTGTTTCCCTCCCAAAGGTAATGATAACCTCTTTTAGCAGCAACCTTCTGCAACTTGATCCCTATCCCCTAGTACTAGTTTCTGTATTTCTTTTACCTTCCCAATCTCTCCCACTGCAGGCTGTCTTTCTTTAACTGATCCCCATTCTGACATTATTGGTTGCTTTGTTTTACCCCTTCTCTCTTCCTCACTTTGCAGGCCACCTCCCCCACAATTGACTTGAGACAAGTCAAATAAAAACAAACATGTATCAATGCCGAATGTTTGCTTGCTGGTATTAGCATTAGAAATGCAGGAGTTAGACAGATGCAGAATAGGAATGGCAGTGAAGGACTGAACTTCACATGAACCCCACCTCCATCCTGTAGAGACGGACAGGATTTGGGGTAAGGTTTTGGGTCGTCACCCATGACGGTCAAGCCATGTCACCTCACCCTATTCTGCAGACACTGACATGTGTTGAGCTGTGCCTTAGGGTGTTTGGCTTTACAGTCACCCATTCCATAAGGACATACATTGAAGTGGGTGCAGCATAGGAGAATGGGGTGAAGTCTTGGGACGAAAAGTCCAAGGTACACCTCGATGCCTGTCAGTGGCTGGGGGGTGGGGCTGGGATGGCATGAGCAATACAGTTGGCAATCCAAAGGCACACCCTGATGCCTGTCTGTCTGTACAGGGTAGCACGTTATGGTTAGAAACCGTAATGCCTAAGGCATTTGTTGGTATTCACAGTGCAAATTTTGAACATGACCTTTTTGTGACCCCACCTCATGAAAGCATTCAGGACCTCTTGTCATGAACAGTGGCAGTGTGATTTTGTCAATGTGTCCTGAAAACTGACTTCCAACAGTGACAGTGTCATTCTGCACCACATGTATGAAAACACAGATCGGGTAGGATGTGAAGAATGAAAGCTGTACCATCCATAGGGAGGTATGAAGAGATGGCAATGTTGAAAATGTGTAGTGGGAATATTAAAAATGCTTGCACGTCCGAGCATACATGGAAACCGCACAACGCATGCGTGTAACACAGTCATTTTATGAAGTTTCATCACCAGATTTTCAACATAGGCATTTAATGACCTGTGGTCATGAACAGTGTTACTGTGATTTTGTTTACTGTGTCCTGAACGCTGATTTCCCACAGCAACCACTGTATTGTACGCCTGAACTGCAAACACACATTTCAACCAGGATGTGAAAAATGACAGCTGTACTGTTCATAAGGAGGTGTGAGAAAAGGGGAAAATCTGGAGTGAAAATATTACAAATGTGCAAAGTTATAAGCGTGTGTGGAAACCGCACAATGCACACTCATACCACAGTCATTTTATGGACTTTCATAACCAAATGTTCAACATAGGCATTTTAGGACCTCTGCTAATGAACAGTGTCACTGTGATTTTTGTAATGTGTCCTAAACAGTGATGTCCCACAGCAACCGTGCTATTTTGTGCCAGAAGTGCAAAAACACATTTCGGCCAGGATGTGAAAAATGACAGCTGTACTGTTCATAAAAAGGTGCGGAAAAATGGCAATGTTGAAAATATGGTGTGAAAATATTGCAAATGTGCGGTTACAAGCGTGCGTGGAAACTGCGCAATGCACGCTCATAACACAGTTAGTTTATGGACTTTTGTCACCAAATTTTCAACATAGCCCTTTTAGGACCTCTGCTAATGAACAGTGTCAGTGTGATTTTCCTAATGTGTCCCAAACACAGATTTCCCACAACAACCACGCTTGTCTGCGCCGGAAGTGCAAAAACACATTTGAGCCGGGATGTGAAAAATGACAGCTGTACTGTTCATAAGGAGGTGTGGGCAAATGGCAGTGTTGGCAATCTGGAGTGAAAATATTGCAAATGTGCGAAGGCACGAGCGTGCGTAGAAACTGCGCAACACATGCTCGTAACAGTCATTTTATGAACTTTTCTCATCAAATTTTCAACATAGACATTTTAGGACCTCTGCTAATGAACAGTGTCACTGTGATTTTCTTAATCTGTCCCAAACATTGATTTTGCACACCAACTGCGCCACTGTGCGCTACATGCGCAAAAACACATTTTGGACAAGATGTGCAAAATTAAAGCTGTACTGCTCATAAGTAGGTGTGGTAAAATGGCATTGTTGAAATTCTGGACTGCAAATTTTAAAAATTCACGCACTTACGAGTGTGCGTAGGAACTGTGCAACCCACCCTCATAAAACAGTCATTTTTAGGAATTTTTTCACCAAATTTTCAACATAGCCATTTTAAGACCTCTGCTCATGAACAGTATCACTGTAATTTTCTTAATCTGTCCCAAACATTGATTTCACACACCGACTGCGCCATTGTGCACTACATGCACGGAAACACATTTTGGACGAGATGTGAAAAATGTCAGTTGTACTGCTCATAAGTAGGTGTGATAAAATGATAATGTTGAAAATCTGGAGTGCAAATGCTACATATTCGCGAACTTATAGGCGTGCATAAGATCATGATACCCGGCACATTTCCTCGTCAAACGAGTCATTTCTAGAATTTTTTGCAAATTTTCAACATAGCCATTGTAAGACCTCTGCTCATGAACAGTGTCACTGTGATTTTCTTAATCTGTCCCAAACATTGATTTCGCACACTGATTGCGCCATTGTGCGCTACATGCACAAAACACATTTTGGGTGAGATGTGGAAAATGACAGCTGTACTGCTCATAAGTAGGTGTGATAAAATGGCAATGCTGAAAATTTGGAGTGCAAATGTTACAAATTCGTGAACCTACGAGTGTGCGTAGGAACTGCGCAACACATGCTTGTAAAACAGTCATTTTTAGAAATGTTTTCACCAAATTTGCAACATAGGCGTTTTGAGAGCCCACCTTATGAACACTGGCAATGTCATTTCATTAATCAATCCCAAAAGGTGATTTCACGCAGTGACCGCAGAATCACCCTTCGGGCCCGATTAATGCCATGGCAGTGACAGAATTCATGAGGAGGGGTCCCAAAAACCCCATGTTGAAAATTTGGTGCCAAAATTCACAAAAATGCCTGAGATATGCAGCAAAGTTGAAAAAAACGTATTTATTACATTATACAGCTTACTGGCATTTCCTCAGTTCGCGGTTGGCTTTGAAGAGTGCAGACGTGTTCCCGGTCCACCGAAGATCGTTGCGCCAGACTTCCGAGGTAAGTATAGGGTGAGGGGGGTGTGGGGAGGCAGGGTGCGCAGTGGGTGGGTCCAGGCTGCAGGAGGGGGGTCTGTCAGACCGCGAGGGACCGTTTTTCCTTTACAGGGAAAAAAAAAAAGACAACGTGGGATGGTTTTCAATTTTACAGGAGCAATTGGCAAGCTGTGGTGGGCTCTCAGTGTGCCAAGTGACTCTTTTTGGGGTGGGCAGCTGTAGCCGATGGGAATTGGGTACCCCCATCAGCACACAAGAAAACAGGGGGGGAACCATCATGCCAATGGGGATTGGGCACCCCGTCGGCAGGCAACAACACCAGGGGGGGGTTTACATCATGCCGAGGGGAGTGGGCTCCCCATCGGCAGACAACGACAGTGGGTGGGGGTTACATCTTGCCGATGGGGAGTGGCTCCCCCGTCGGCTAGCATAAACATTGCAGCACTGAAAGCCGGCGTGGATTGGGGCCCTGCCGCCAACAAAGATGGTTTGGGGGGCATATGCGTCAAGGGGATTGGGCACCCCTTAGCATTGGAGGCTGCCTAATATTGCTTGTGAACGTGCCGACAAGCTGCCCGCCATGTTAACAAACAGTATTAGGCTAGCTAACGTTCCGCCCTGCAATGATGGGTCGCTTCCTCATTGCAGCACAATGACTGATGCTGCAATGATGAGGCGTCCCCTGATTGCTGCGGCGAAAATGTTACAGCTTGGTGCACTTTTTGGAGACCAGTGTCATCGGCACACTGTGCCTCCATTGGTCCACCAGTGCCAAGCCCCCAAATGCAGTGCCTCCCTTGGCTGTAACACTGCCGCGCCTCCACAACCTGCTTCTCTCCTAAGCTGTCACATAAGGTTTCTTGCGCATGCGCACAAGCAAACATAAAAAATCACCCTGCCTGCACACTCAGCCAGATCCCTCATCCTAGCCCTGAAGCCTGATCATGGAATCTAAACTGCAGAGTGATACCTAGCCAGATCCAGCAACAGAGAAAACAGGTTAGGGCTTATTACAGTATGTATGGAATTCGGTGGCTGCTCAAATGTTGTTGTGCACGTTCTAAAAGTTGTGCACAATCCAAAAGTTGTTGTGCACGTTCTAAAAGTTATTGTGGACATTCTCTTAATCAATATTCATGAGCCCCTTATTAATATTAATGCCCACATGTGGTGTCCTCCACCTGATTGGTTGAAACAGCTGTTTAAACAAAAATTAAAACAAACATGGTGGTGCCACTTAGCGAGCAGCTCACTGAGATGGTTCGGACACGGACTGCTGTAGACAACTCTGTGTTTTGAAACCTTACAGATGTGACTTTTTTTTTAATTTGATGTTCATAAACTGCTGCCGCGACAGTAGCAGGTTCAGGAATGGAACGGAACTGCACCAACAGACTCTGCCTGATAGACTGAGCTGCCAACAGCAACCACGAGCAGAAACACAAGATATGAAACCTTGTAAAACATTAATGTTGAAACTTTTTTTTTTTGCATCTGGGGCAACCATATACTACAAAAATAAAATATGGGCAGACATGTACAACTCGTCTTCTTTTTCTGTCTCAAGGTTCAGATACCAGCATGGACCTCTCGAGCTTTGCTCTCGAGGCCCATACACTGGTATCTCAACCCTTCGATGGAAACACAGGCTCATTGTGTATGCTCACCCATACTTTATTCTTTATATGGTGTATGGTAGAATGTTATTAAGCATGGAAATCCATACTTAGGACAGTATTGCTATTCTGCGGTAGTGATGTCAAAAAGTTATTGTACTGCACTAGGTACACCACTACTGCAGCACGACAAGATCGAATGCTTTCTCACATTCCCCCATTCTGGCACCTCTCTGACAGTTGCTATAGATACAGTGATCCAAAATAGAGATTTTTTTTTTCTCCCTTCGCAGCCTCTTGTAAAAGAAACATAGAAATATAGAAGTTGATGGCAGATAAGGACTGTAAGGCCCATCCAGTCTGCCTAATTTTTCTACCTTCCAGTCTGCCTATTTTTTCTACCTTATGAATGTGCCACAGGCCTTAACTCTGCCAATGACCTATCTATTCATACTCATCTGTATTGCTCCCTTATGCCTATCCCATGCCTGTCTGAAGCCCTGCACTGTATTCATATCCACCACTTCCTGAGGTAGGATGTTCCATGCATCCACCACCCTTTCTGTGAAAAAGAACTTCCTCACATTACCCCTTAATCTGCCTCCCTCTAATCTCATGCTCTTGTCCTGCTATTTTTCTTCTATTGAAACATATTGGATTCTTTTACCTTGGTAATGCCCTTAAGATGTTTGAATGTTTAGACCATATCTCCTCGCTCCCTACTTTGCTCTAGGGTATACATATTGAGCTCCATTAATCTGTCTTCATATGTTTTCTGATGCAGTCCCTGCATCATTTTGGTTGCCCTTCTCTGGACTGCTTCCATTTTGTTAATGTCCTTGTGCAGGTGTGGCCTCCAGTACTGCACGCAGTACTCCAGATGGGGCCTAACCATTGTCTTGTAAAGAGGGATTATTACCTCCCTCTTATGACTTGTGATACCCTTACTAATACACCCAACATCCTTCTAGCCTTACCTACTGCTTTAGTGGTCTGTTTGGATGATTTGCGGTCATCTGTGGTGATGATGCCCAAGTCTCTTTCTTCCCTTGTGATTGGCAGCAACTCCCCTCCCAACCAGTAGGTGGCTTCAGGGATTCTCTTTCCTATGTGCATGATCTTGCACTTCTTTGCATTAAACCCCAGTTGCCACTCTTCCAACCATTTTGCCAGTTTATCCAGATCTCTTCTCATTCTGCACACCCCATCTGGATCATCTACTGTGTTGCAGATCTTGGTGTCATCTGCAAACAGACAAACCTTACCCTCTAGTCCATCTGCAATGTCACTGATGAAGATATTGAAAAGGACTGGCCCCAGGACTGATCCCTGAGGTGCCCCACTTGTTACTTGCATCTCTTCTGACTGTATACCGTTTACCACCACTCTTTGTTTTCTGCCTGCCAACCAGTTTGTCACCCAGTTGACCAACTTCTGACCCACCTGAGCCTACCCAGCTTATTAATCAACCTTCTATGTGGAACAGTATCGAAAGATTTGCTGAAGTCAAGGCAGGTGACAGCAACTGCACCCCCTTGGTCCACCACTCTGGTTACCCAGTCAAACAAATCTATGAGATTAGTTTGACAGGACCTTCCTGTTGTAAACCCATGCTGTCTTGGATCCTGTGCTCCTATGGATTCCAGGTGTTGCACTATCCTTTACTTAAGGATTGTCTCCTTAATCTTGCCCACTACTGAGGTAAGAATGACTGGTCTGTAGTTCCCTGCCTCCTCCCTGCTACCACTCTTGTGGAGCGGAATCACATGAGCCCTTCTCCAGTCTTCTGGGACCTCTCCTGTGCTTGGAGACTCACCAAACAGTTCTGATGATGGCTCTGCTAGTTCCACACTTAGCTCCTTTAGTACCCTGGGATGTATGTCATCAGGTCCCATTGCCTTGTCCACCCTAGACGGCAGTATAGCCTAGAGGTTAGAGTAATGAGCTGTGAATGAGCTGTGAATGAGCTTGGCACATCCAGCAGACCAGACCTGGGTTTGATTCTCACAACCTCCAATTGCATACTGTGTGATTCTGAACAAGTCACTTAACCGCCCAGTGCTCCCAGGTCGCCCCTGAAAACAGGCACTTGTGCCTAGTGGGCCTTACCCGGTTACCAAAGACAAAAATAAAAAAAAAAACAAAAAAAAACTGAGCTTAGTGAGCTCTTGTAGGACTCTTTCTTTTGTAAAGGGACTTGTGCACACCTCCCTCCCCCCTGTGTCCATGGTGCTGAGCTGTGGGCCCTGCCCTGCCTTCTCCTCAGTAAATACTGAGCAGAAGTATCTATTTAGAGTAGATGCTTTTCCTTGGTCTTCCTCCACACACTTCCCCTTATCCCCTTTGATCTTAGCAATACCCCCTCTGGACTTTCTCCTTTCACTTATGTATCTATAGAAAGTCTTCTTTTACTGATCGTACTAGTGTTTCTTTGGTATGGGCCTTTGCCTGCCTTACTGCCTTCCCTGCTTCCCTTAGGGAAGTTTGGCATGCCTCCCTATCTTCATCCTGCTGCGTTCCTCTATATTTCCTGAAGGCCAACCTTTTGGCTCTGACCTTTTCTGCTACTGTTTTTGAGAACCAAAGTGGTTTCCTCCTTCTTTTGCTCTTGCCTTTCTCCCTAACACAATGGGATGTTGCTTCAAGTATTGCATCCTTAATGCTTGCCCACTTTGCTTGTATCCCTTCACCTGTATTTCTTCTTGCCAGGGCTAGCGTAACTCTGTTGGCCATCTTTATCAAGGTCAGCTCTTCTGAAGTTCCATATTTTTGCCTTGGAATGGGATGATTTAGTTCTAGTGGCCAAATTGAACCATACCATGTGATGGTCACTGGCCCCCAGGTGACCTTCTACCTGGAGATCTGTGATCCTTTCCCCATTAGTCAGTACTACGTCTAGGATAGCCCTGTCTCTTGTGAGTTGTTGTACCAGTTGTTTGAGGCCCTCCCCCTGCAGGGAATCCACTATGTGTCTAGTTCTGGTGGGGACATGTTTGAGTTTCAGTGAGTGTATGAGCAAAGTGGCCACCCAAGTAGGACAAACCCATTTTTGTTTAATTGTGAAACTGACTAGTGTGCAAATTTTCATTGCCAACACCCATTGTAGCCCCCCGTTCACCCAAAGCTGCCTAGTTAGACTAACCATTTACTATAAAATATAATGTATGACTGTCTATACCCAAAAAGCCTGAGTAGTCATCTTGATGTTGCCCTGGCAACCAAGAACCCGTCAAGCTTCACTATCAAGGTTTACTGGCTGCTAGGGCAACCTCTCAATGCCTAAAACAGGCTTGTTGTGTATAGATGGCCATATATTGCCCTCTGTGCTGTTGTGTCTATGTGTGGGAGTGCATTAATGTGTGTACTGTAGGTATTGGTGTTTGTGGAAGCTGGTGAAGGTGTTTGCATGTTTTGGTTTGTGAACATGACTGTGTGTCAGAGTGGCTGTGTGTATATATAAATTGTTTAACCAGGAAAGGCACACTAAGCCAAAGCTTGTTTCCAGGTGTGACCTGGGAGCACAAGGAAAGTTAGGTGACTTGGTCAGGGTCACACAGTTTGCAGGTGGTGGCTGTGGGATTCAAACCCAGGCCTCTAGATTTGCAGCCCAGAGCCTTAAACCACTGCACTATACTGCCTCCATACATCAGTGTATGAATGCTCGTGTTGGAGTGTGGATATGAAGAAGAAGAAGAATCAGCATTTATATAGCAGTTTTCATACACATTGCATCCCAGAATACTTTACAAGTGATGGGAGACTGGTAGTAAAATGACTGAATGTGTAGTGGCAGCCATTCCGCATATCAACGCCAACACACAACTGTGGACAAGTGCATGAATCAGTTTTATGCATAGGGGAATGTTGGCCATGACACCAGGGATCCCCATCTCTTGCTTTATTAGAGATTTTTGATTTTTCTAGTTATTTTATTTTTTATGAATAAAATTCCTCTACTCTCATGAGAAGTGGCTTGGGTTCTTTTACTTCCAAATAATCAACAAGAGACACCTGCACTCCAGAGCCAGGAGGTTATTTAGACCTCCAATGAAGATACTGAAGACACTGTAAAGCATACCAGGCTCCTGTGTTGCTAAAGTGCAAAAAATCAGGTTTATTTTGTCAAATACTACAGGAAAATCTTCAGTATACACATGTAGTCACATCAACAGACTCCCCAGCACTTCGTCAATTAAGGCTTCATCAGAGGGATAATCATTATTGCAACTAGTTCTTCCTTTTAAACCATTAGCAATTCAAATCTAGTGACATCACCCTTTAGGATCCAATCATTTTGTATTAATCAAAAAAGTGACATTTAATACATATTTTCTTTCTTGTATCCTCTCCAATAGGTGATTGGTGAGCGCAGTTTTGCCTGATTTCTCTGTAAGACCTTGCTAATTACATGCCATGGACCAGTGGATTCAGCTCCTGATCCCTCTCTCTCTATTTTCCAGTTAAACAACAGAGATATAACACAAAGAGTATTCATGATTTGTAAGATACGAAAATTTACTTTCTGTAAAATGGATCTCTTTTAAGTCAATAATTTGAATCTCAGTCTGTGTGTGACTTTTTTCTAGCTTTATAATAGTTGCATTTGGACCCATAATGGTAGCAACAATTGAGTTAAGGGATGACAAAAACAGTTGACTTTACTTAAAAAGAACTGTAAATAATTGAGGAACCTGAAATAAACAGAAAATTCTCAACATTTAGAAATTTGAATCTGACATTCTGAGTGGCTATTGTAAAAAGTATAGACATCTTACAATTTTACATTTCTATATAGTTACTAATGTGGGCTTGGTCATAGTACACTATTTTGTTTTTTGAGTCTGACCTTTTCCTGTATAAAAATGGAATTTCAAAGTCAGATGATCTGATTGGCTGTGACATAAAAGTTGTTACATTTTAGACTTTTTTCATCTTATAATGTTATAAAGATGTTCCTCTAAATATTACTTGGTCTAGTTTTCTGATTTTGCCCCCCTTTTCTTTGGAAACAGAGATTTTTGAATCGGTGGATCTGATTGGCTGCTACAAAAAAGTTTTGAAAATCAAAAAAATTTTAAATTGATGTTGTTGCTGATATGTTATGGGTCATAAGAATGTGTTTAGTTTTTCTAAATGTTATCAACTAATGTATTAAATGTCACTTTTTGATTAATGTAAAATGATTGGATCCTAAAGGGTGATGTCACTAGATTTGATTTGCTAACGGTATAAAAGGAAGAACTAGTTGCAATAATGATTATCCCTCTGATGAAGCCTTAATTGGAGAAGCACCGGGGAGTCTGTTGATGTGACTACATGTGTATACTGAAGATTTTCCTGTAGTATTTGGCAAAATAAACCTGATTTTTTGCACTTTAGCAACATGGGAGCCTGGTATGATTTACAGTTTCTTCAGTATCTTCACTGGAGGTCTAAATAACCTCCTGGCTCTGGAGTGCAGGTGTCTCTTGTTGATTATATGTTTTCTAGGGCTCACAGCCCTCACCTTCACCCTGCCCCAGCTCTGCAGCGTGGCGTTCTTTTTTGTTGTTAAGTTCTTTTACTTCCACCTGGACACCCACCAGGAAAGCACCAGAGATGGGTAGAATAGACCTTAGTTTAATGTCTCATCTGAAGTGTGTGCATTTATCTATGTATGCACACATATACTGTGAGTATCTGTGTGTGCATGTTGTTGTGTTTCAGTGTATGTGCACATCAATGTTTGTATACTGTGGGAGTGTACATGTTGCAGTGTTTGTATTAGTGTTTGTGGGTATGTAACAGTGTGTGCCCTCATATCTGAAAATGTGTGTGCATCTGTGAAAAGACAGGCATGGAGCAACGGAGCCTTGTAGTGTAGACTGATACATTGCAGACAGGGCAGTTCAGGTGGGACTGTACAACAAACAGCAACCAACTGTAATTGAAACAGATAAAGTTGTTGGTGGTATTTTAGTGAATGGGAGACATTTGGCCAGAATACCAGGGAAATTCCTCTACTCATCTGAAGTGCCATAGGATCTTTAATGTCCAACTGCACAGCCACCTGAAAAGTCAGATCGGACATCAGTTTAACATCTCATCCAAAGAATGGCACACCCTGACAGTATAGAATCCCCCTAGTACTGCACTTTGGTGCGAGCATTTATGGTATGAGCCCAATCCTGGTGCAAGACTAGAACCTCTGACCTTCTGATCCAGATGCACTACCAGCTGAGCCATACTGACACTCATACAAGAAGCAACAGCGCAAAGTATACTGTAGTCAGCAAAAGAACACAGTGAATAGGCATTGTATGTTATAGGAATACATTTAAACATATAACAGGAGTCTGCCATCTGCAGCTCTCGTGGGACATTCCTTCAGAGAACAGGAAAACACACAATAATTTGAGTAGATGTTATCAAATTAAAAGGGATATAACCTATTTTATTTCTCTAGGCTCTTTAATAAAATATTGAGCAATGAAATTTAGCTAGGAAAGCCATCTGGAAGACTGACATTGCAAGCAACCAGTCAACCCTTGTGTTTTTTTTTTTGTTTGCTTTTTTCTTTTTTTTATGCCTTTATGGAGACTGATCTGGTACGGGCAATAGTAAGTGCTGCTCACATTGCTGCAATGTCCTTTGTTCTGTTTTTCTACTGCATATAGCAGGTGTACACACTTCTGGTGCATGAAAGTGATACAGCTTTCTCAAACCAAGTACATGTGATATACAGTTCTCTTACGTGCATATTTGTGAAAGGGTAGTCAAATGGAAGCATGACTCTTAATAAGAATCCAGAGATCTCCAGAATCCTCTACCTCCACAGCTGGCCTTCCATTTCTGGGTGCCCCCAGCAGTGTTAGTCCTGGGGGCCTGTGATCGTACATTAGTGAATATTCTTCTTTTTTTTTATTCTATTTAGACTCTCAGGCCAAGCAGGGATGTACCTCATATTCTGCCCATAGTCTCACACCCCTCCACCCACTTGGCATTCCCCCATGCTGCCCCAACCAGGAGGCCTGTGATTTACCCCTCATGGCCTGGCTCCCTGAGGGGAGGGACCGACAGCAACCTGTATTCCCCAACAGAGACTCATGCAGGAGCTGGGAGTGGAGCCGCAAGCCCAGTGCAGCATACTGTACAGGCCAGAGGTTTTTTTTCCACTTGAGTTTCCCCAGTGGCTCAGGCATGCAATGGCATCAGAGGCACACCACGTGCATTCCCATGCATGTGCAGGCCAATGTCTGCTGAGCCACCAGTCCCCTGCTAGTGCCATGGAGTCAGGTGCACTGACACCCAGCCACCACTAGGAATCAGACTGTTGCCAAGCACCTCCACTCTCCCACCCCGAAGGAGGGGAGCAGTCCTTCATATGCTCATTCCTCCCCCGTCTGACCCACCAATGCTCCAGACTTGTTCCCAAACCCGAGTCATTGGCACCGCAAGTGGTAGTGCTACTGCTTGCACCAGCAGGTCAGCTGCATTAGTGAGTATTCCTACGGCATTATGACGTGTAGTTGTAAGATTCCACCCAGTCCAGTGATGTTCCCTGTGTGATCCTTTAGCAGTGTACAGGGAATGAGATACATAAATTAAAACAAATATGAAAGCTGAAAGACTGATGAACTGCAGAGCTTCTGGCTGGGTGCCCCTATGAGATGTGGGCCCCCGTGACCTATGGGATGAGGGTGCCTAAGGCTGGCTATGTCTACCTCACTGTCCCAAGGTGCTGTAGATGACTATCAGGAAGTGAAGGGATTATTCCTTTCTGTGGGAGCATGAGTAACTGTTTTACCCTCTCTCCATCTCAGGAGATTATTATAAAATGCAGCATTACGGTATTTTTGGACTTCTGAGCCTTAAGTCAGTGCTTATGTTTTTAGAAACATAGACTTTGATGGCAGATAAGGACTGCTTGGCCCATCTAGTCTGCCCATTTCCCTACCTACTGGATAGGCCGCAGATCCTAGTTAACCAACAGCCTATTTCATCCTACCCCCCACAAGAATTGCCTTATGTCTGTCCCATGCAAACAGTTTTAACTATTTTAACAGTTAAAGCACCAGTTTTTTTTTCCAGGATGTTTTTAAACAACTTTCTTTACCAGTTTTGTAAGTAATGAATTCAAGTAATTAAATATAGCTACAACTACCAATTTTTAAAAATCACTTCCCTTGAGATTCCTTTGTGACTTTACATACTGGGTTCATACAGAGGATGTATTAGGATGGTGCTAGCATGCCGTTTCAATGCTAAAGAGCACAGTACCATACCGAAATTTTTTTTTATTTATTTTATTTGTTTTTGTTAACCGGGTAAGGCACACTAGACAAGCAAGTGCCTATTTTCAGGTGCGACCCGGGAGGGTTACATAGGTAGTAGCAGACAGGAGACAATTACATACAGTTGAGCAACAACAGGATTAATAGTTTACATACAGTTTGAGCAAAAACAGGATTGATACATAATGAATAGGTAGCTAGCAGCAAAGTACAACAGTAGCAAGCAATAAAAACCAACAGACAATCCCTGATGGAAAGAGGAAGCAAGGCAGCAATTGGAGTAAAGGTTGGGGGACACGAGTGCACACTATTATGGAGTAGAGCTAAGCAAAAAAGGCAAAATTAGGTACACATTAATGAGCTAAGTTAGTGCTATCAGAGTAAGTGTATGGGAGGAAGAAGCGGGTGGGGGTGAGGAGGGCTGGGTGGAGAAAAAACAGGAGAGGCCAAGTGGGGGGTGAGGGAGAGGATGAAGAGGGTGGAAGGGACCGGAGAGGCCAGGGTGAAGGGTCAGTGAGGCCAAAACATTGTGGGAGGAGTGAGGGAGAGGAGGAGAAGGATGAGGGTCTGAACTGAGTTCAGAGGGGTAGGAAGCAGTGGGACCCTGGGAGCTCAGGTGCATGAGAAGGTAGGGTGAAACTAGGAGGAACAGGAGCAAGTGGAGGAGGGTACAGGAAGTGCCAGAGCGAGGATTTGAGCCGGGGATGTGAGGGGTTGACCGGGTAAGGACTGGGAACGAGTTCCAGAGTTTTGGGGTGAAGGAGGAGAAGGCTTGGTCCCCCATGAGGGAGCAAGTTCTCGGGACAATCCGATCGAGGGCCTCTCTAGATCTCAGCTGATAGGATGGGGGGCAGGGATTGAGGGGGGGCAAGGGCGGAGGGAGTGGCCGATCTAATAATGTTGTCAATGAAATTACCAAGAATGAAGGTACGATGCTTTTCTGGAGGGAGCCACTCCAGTCGGGAGTAGAGGTCACAGCGGTGAGTGAGGGGTGGAGCTGAAAGGGTGAAGCGGCAGATGTTATTGTAGGCGGTGTCCCATTTCTGAAGGCTGGACGGGGGTACGGGGGCAAAGGTAACCAGTCCGTAGCAGAGAGTAGGGAGGAGGACCCCTCTGGCAAGCGCCAAATGACCTGCCGTGGTTAGGCAGTTTTTAGCTTTGTAGGCAAGGCCGAGCTTATAATTTGTAGCTCTGCAGATGTTACAAATTTGCAGGGTGAGATTAAGCTGCGGTTCCAGAGTGACGCCCAGGTACTTGATTGAGGCCGTAGTCTGCAGGGGAGAGCCGTTGGCATCAAGAATGCGGAGGGGGGAGGAGCAGGACTTAATCTTATGCCATGAGCCAAACAGCATAGCCTGGGTTTTTTTGAGTTTAATGGAGAGTCTGTGATCCACTAGCCAGGACTGAATGCGATAGAAGTCCACGTTCAGCTGGGAGTTTTTGATGGCAATATCACGGGCACTGGTCAGAATGACCAGGTCATCTGCGTATAGAGTGGTGTGCCCGTGGATGAAATTTTTAATTTCTTCATAGTGGACATGGCCAGCAAGCAGGGACATTTAAAATTTTAAAACACCATATCTCAGTTCAGGAATGAAATACAGTGATAAGAGAAATAGATCTACTGTATCAATGTTTTTGCCAGAAATATATTATTATTAAAAACTATATGATGATTTTTTTTTCTACTAACAAATACTGCTGCTTTAAAAAAGGATTGTTGAGGAGATACTGCCTGGTAATGGAAAGCCAGCATATCCAGTAGTTCCCTATTGTGCTTTTGGTGAGTTAATTTGGACCAGCATGTGTTTGTGAGCACAGAATGGGTCTGTGGGCAGAGTCCTAAGTAAATATGATATTATGACAATATTTGAGTTGGTTGGACATGTATGGTAGTACTGTAGTTACTTCTGAGCAGTCAGTATAAAAGAGCACAACAACAAACTCTAGCTGCACAAGACAGGATAAACAAATGCTAAGTATGGTGTTTTATAAATAAGTGTATTAAAAGTCTGAGGTCAATGGTAAGTATAACCTTTCTCCCTGGAAGTAATGTTTTATTTAAGTTCTTTAACTACTGCAGATACAAGGCTTTGCCTTTTTCTACACAGAGGCCCTAAGCAGTGTCTTTTCAGAAGATGTTTGCTCCTTTAGTACACAGTATACCTGATGGTGCTTATATATTTAAGAAACACAGAAACTAGTAGCACATTCAGTAAAACTCTAGAGGTGCACAATACCCAGGGTAACAGTAACTCAACCGCATGCTCTAATTGCACAAAGCAGTGTGAGAATAGGTCAGCACCCTCACAGCACAGTTCATTAACCAGGTAAAAAAATGGTCTTCCTATATCCCATACATTGCAGGTGGCACAGTACAGGCATCATGTATAGTGCATGCTGCAACACTGCATGTATGTGCACTGAAGGAGGTAACTACAGACAGGCAGTTTGGATGGTATAATGATGGTAGATATGCCACAGGGTGTGGCAATCAATGCAGGTGCAAATTGATATATGCAACCTCACAAGCCAGTTGTCTTAAGCCAGGTGTTGTTTCAAAAGTGCTCCTGTGGCATCGGAGACTCTGCAAGCTTACTCCTCAACAGAGTTACTGTATGATTACTTTTGAAAAGTCATCTGTTACAGATTACTGATTAATTGCTTAGGACAGTACTATTTTACAAACGATTGTTTACTCTGTATATAAAGTAACCTATTAGTGATCATTGGTTAATTATGCCCCAAAATAGGTAAATCTGATAATGCTGAAGACTTAGTTTGAAACTAATGTATTCTATTGCATGTAGTATGGAAAGGCACTGTTGAATCTTTTTCAGTTGAAGACAGAGCATCATTGATCTATACAAAATTGTTCTGTTGAGCCATGCACTGATGGAATTTGCAGTTGAGGTCCAGATTTCTTTAACCCTTAAAAACTAATCATTACTAATTCAAATTACTTTTTCCAAATAGGTGTTTAAATACTCCTTGGCCAGGCATCTCTCTTCTGAACTGGCCACTGCCTAAACTCCTTACCTTCACCCAGATGACTAAGGCTCTGTCAGGAGTAGGGGCCTGAGCGTACCAGCACCAATCCTCCAGAGGCCTGTCATTTATGTCCTGCTTTTTTCTTCTTTCCATGACCTCCCATAACCACATGGCAACACACAGTTCCATGCCAGCTCATGTGCATGCATCATTTCTCCAGTTCTCCAATGGAGGATCAGGCTCCACGGCTAACTGTTGGTGGTGGCAGTGGCCCAGGAGTGCACCAACTGAAGAAATTCGATCAGACTTACTGTAATTTCTTTAGCTGTTTGTACCAGCATTGTCAACAGAAATAATTACATCTGGGTATAGTACAGTTCAAATTAAACTTACTGCACAGCCAGTTTGCAACCCATTCTCTATGTGACTTAAATGAGTCACCAATTAGTTGGTCATTTTTTCCCCATCAGCTGCAGAATGCAACTCTTAACTGAAGGTATATTCAGGAAGCTAATTTAGAGCTCAGCAGAAGCCAGCTAATAGTCAGATATCAGTGATTAAAGAATTCCTGTGCAGAGCATTAACAGCTCATATCTTAACAGGTTGACAACTGGTTGTAAAATAAGTATGATGTGAATTCTACTTATATATATATATATATATATATATATATGCACCACAACTGGGAGCTCACTGGTTGAGTTATACCTGGTTTATGTTTTGAAATTACATTTCATTCAGTTTCAATGTGTACAAAATATGATGGAATGCAGCATTTGGGTCAGAGTATACAGTTGCATCTGGTTACATCAGTGTCACATTTGGGCAGGTCAGCCTTCATCCTTTGCTACTCGTAATAGAAGATGATCCAATATTTACATTTTCTCTACAATTAGCAAAGTAACTATTTCTTTAAGAAGTTGTGCCTATCAGCTTGGAATGTTGGTGTCCTTAGTGTTCTTATGATTCAGTTTCCTCAGTCCACATATATGACAATGCAATGTAGAGGCTAGCTACCAGGGACTTTTCTATTATTGACACTAAATGACTCTTTAAGGCTCTCAACAAAAATAAAGTAAAAGAAAACATCTGTCATGTCTTACCAGAGGCCGAGTCACCCATTCCCCTCATACTCTCTGTAGAAAGATATAACCTGGACAACATGTCCTGTTGTCCTCACTTGCATCCGGTTTTGAACATGGAAGTGGTGTTCACACCGATGCTTCCTGTAACAACTTTTCTCAACTAAGAAAATAACTGAATTATTCTACAGAGCAACGGGAAATGATTAGACATGTGCCTGTTAGTAACAAAAACAGAACTGTAAATAGGAATGAAGGTGGAAAGGGTGGGGCAATCAGTATTAAAATATTCCAGAAAGGGCAGGGGAAAACCACATCTAATTCTGCACCTGGGGATGAATGACCTGGCTGATGGGATGGTAGATGAGGTGAGTGAAGAGGAGGTTTGAGGATTTAGGTTCAGTTTGCGAAGGGGCAGGAAGATCAGTTACCTTCTTGGAGGTACTTCCAGTCCCAAGGGCAAGTATGGCAAGAAAACTGAGGATTCGGGAGTTTAATGAATGGCTGGTAACCTGTGTCCGAAAAAAGGGCATGGGTTGGTAGGAGGGTGGGGGGTGACCTCGGAAGACAGTAGTCTATATGCTAAAAGATAGACTGCACTTAAATGAAGAGGGGAAGAAAGTACTGAAGCAAAAGTTTGGAGAGTATATAGAGGAGAATTTAAACTATGAGAGGGGGATGGCAGAAGGGATCGAGGTGATCAGAGGCCTCAAGATGGGAAATCATATGGGCTTACCCTCCACAACAGTGAGATAAGGCGAGGAGCAAACAATACAGGGAGGGCCATAAAGGAAGAGGAGGAAGGAGGAGGGGAGAAAGAAAGGGGATGGAGGGTGGTATCTTTAAATGCTAGAATCTTTGAGAATAAAAATGCAGAACTACAGGCTCTCATGGCAGAGGGAGGAGTGGACATTGCAGCCATCACAGAGACATGGGCCACCCAAAGCCATGACTGGGGCCTGGCAGCTCCAGGTTACAGACTATTTCACAAGGATAGAGTTAAGGGGAAAGGAGGGGGGTAGCGCTTTACATGAGGGAAGGGCTAAAAGTGTGTTAGGGATGAGGGGGAGGAGGGAGTTACAGAGGCTCTATGGATGCAAATCCAAGATCCAAAAAATAGGACACTACAGTTGGGGGTGGTGTACAGGCTGCCCACCCAATCGGAAAAGATGGGTAGGGTATTGGTGGAACAGATCTGCACGAACTGTGAGAAAGATGATGATAGTAGGTGACTTCAACCTGCTGGGAGTGGAATGGAGTGGGGGACACCTGCCACCAAGTGTAGAAGGGAACAGATAATGCTAGACACCTTCCAGGATAACTTCCTGATGCAGTTGGTCAGTGAACCAACTAGGGAAGGGAATACCCTTGACCTCATACTGTCTAACAAGGAGTGGGTGAGGGATCTGAGAGTGGAGGAACCACTGGCGGGGAGTGACCACTGGACAGTATGGTTCCAGTTGCATCTGGGCAGGGAGAGGGGAGCATCTGGCACAAAGGTGCTAGGCTTTAGGAAGGATGACTTCAAAAAGATGGGTAAAGTTGTGCAAGTGTTTCTGGACAGAATTCAGCCTAATATGGACACAAATCAGAGGTGGGAACTCATTAAGCTAGGGATAGTGGAGGCAACAAATTCCAGCAGCAAGGCCCAAAGTAAAAAGGCTAGGGTGAAGAAGCCTAGCTGGATGAGCAAGGGTGTCATAGACAGGGTGAGGAGGAAAAGAGTCTCCTATAGGAGATACAGGAGAACAGAGAGAGAGGGGAGGACAGGGAGGAGTACCTGAAGGAAGCAAAGGAGGTGACCAGGGAAGTAAAGGCTGCAAAGCTGCCTGGGGAGCTCAGGCTAGTGAAGGGAATTAAAGAGGCTGAAAAAGACTTCTTCAGGTACATCAGGGAGAAAAGGGGTTGTAAGGACCAAATAGTAAGGATTAAGAAGGAGAGGGGATGGGTGAAAAAGGGGAAAAAAAGGCAGAAGCACATAACAACTACTTCTGATTGGTTTTTACTAAAGAGAAAGGGGGGAAATACCTAAGGTTGTGGGGAGGACAGGATCAGAGGGGTAGGGGGTGATGGGCGGGAAAATCACAGAACGTAGAATGCTAGAGGGGTCAAGGGCACTGAGGGTGGACAAGGCACCAGGACTGGATGGCATACACCCCAGGGTACTAAATGAGTTGGCAGAGGTCCTGGCAGGTCCATTGGCAGACCTATTTAATGCCTCTCTGGACTCAGGATGTGTACCTCAGGATTGAAGGATGGCTCACATGGTTCAACTCCATAAGAGTGGTCCCAAAGATGAACCAGGGAACTATAGACCAGTGAGTCTCATGTCCATAGTGGGGAAACTGATGGAAACAATCCTGAAGGAGAAGCTGGTGACCCTGCTGGAGGTCAGTGGGGTGCAGGATAGTCAGCCACATGGCTTTGTCAAGGGCAGACCCTGCCAGACCAATCTAGTGGACTAACTATGACTGGGTGACTAGGGAAATGGACAAAGGGCATGCAGTGGATGTCCTGTACCTGGACTTCAGTAAGGCATTTGACTCGGTGCCAAATGAGAGACTAGCATGTAAGCTAAGGAGCACAGGGGCAGGGACAAAATTGGTGGGACAGGTGGAGAACTGGCTGCAGGGACGGCAGCACAGGGTGGTGGTGGGAGGTGAATTATCATCCCCAAGGGCAGTGACGAGCAGGATTCCACAGGGGTCAGTGCTGGGGCTGGCGTTATTTGGGGTATTTATTACAGACATCTCAGTAGGTGTAAATAGCAAGATCAGTCTATTTGCAGACAACACTAAGATGGGAGCAGTGGTGGGTGACCAAGGGGGGTGGCAAGGATTGCAGGAAGATCTAACAAGGCTGGAGACATGGTCTGACACCTGGAAACTTGGTTTCAACACCAAAAAATGCAAGTGCTGCATTTCAGGGCAAAGAATCCAAAGAAGCTACCATCGAGAGTGCAGCTGTGACTGAGGAGGAGCAAGATCTGGGAGTGCTCATTAGGGGACCAATGAAATGCTCAGCACACTGTTGGAAAGCAGCAGCAGTGGCCAACAAGATGCTGGGTTGTATTGCAAGGGGTATAACCTCAAGGAGGAGGGAAGTGATTCTACCGTTATACAGATCGTTGGTCAGACCCCACTTGGAGTACTGCATTCAGTATTGGTGCCCTTAACTAAAGAGGGACATTAGATTGCTGGAAGGGGTGCAACACAGAGCAACAAAGATGATCATGGGTCTGGGGGAGTTACCATATAAGGTTAGACTGAGGGAGTTGAACATGTAGGTTTGAAGGTACTGAGGGTGGACAAGGTGCCAGGCCCAGATGGTATCTACCCCAGGGTACTGAAGGAGCTGGCAGACGTCCTTGTAGGACCTTTGGCAGACCTGTTTAATGCCTCACTACACTCAGGGTGTGTACCTCAGGATTGGAGGATGGCTCATGTGGTGCCCTCCACAAGAGTAGCCCCCAAGGATGAACACGAAACTACAGACGGTGAGCCTCACATCCATCGTGGGTAAGCTGATGGAGACTATCCTGAAGGAGAGGCTGGTGGCCCTCCTGGAGGCCAGAGGACTACAGGACAGCAGACAACATGGCTTCATATGTGGCAGATCCTGCCAAACCAACCTGGTGGAGTTATAGGACTGGGTAACTAGGCAATTGGACAGGGGACATGCAGTGGATGTCTTGTATATGGACTTCAATAAGGCATTCGACTCAGTACCACATGGGAGTCTGGGAAGTAAGTTAGAACGCACAAGGGCGGGTGCAAAGCTGGTGAGATTGGTAGGGAACTGGCTTCAGGGAAGGTAACAGATGGCGTTGGTGGATGTGGAGCTCTCATCCCCAAGGGTAGTGATGAGCGGTGTTCCACGGGGCTGGGTTTTGGGACCAGTGTTGTTTGGGATATTCATTGCAGACATATCATGGGACATCAAGAGCAAGATCAGTCTGTTTGCTGATGATACCGAGGTAGGAGCAGTGGTGGATGACCTAGGGGGATGGCAGGGGTTGCAGGATGATCTGGCAAAACTTGAAACCTGGTCAGACACCTGGCAACTGGGGTTTAATGCCAAAAAGTACAGCGTGCTGCATTTTGGGATGAAGAACCCAAGGAGGAGGAGTTATCAGCTGGGGGGGGAGTGCAGCTAGCCCAGACAGAGGAGGAGGAGGAGAAGGATCTGGGGGTGTTCATTACAGGGGCAATGAACAACTCAGCACAATATAGGAAGGCAGCTGCAAAGGCCAACAAAATGCTGGGTTGCATTACAATGGGTATATCCTCGAGGAGGGAGGAGGTGATTCTGCCACTGTATAGGTCATTGGTTAGACCGCACCTGGAGTACTGCGTGCAGTACTGGTGCCCATATCTGAAGAGGAACATTAAGTTACTGGAGGGGGTGCAGCGCTGGGTGACAAAGATGATCAAGGGACTGGGGGACTTATCATATGAGAGGAGGCTGAAGGATGTCCTGTATCTGGACTTCAGTAAGGCATTCGACTTGGTGCCACATGGAAGGCTGGGAAGTAAGTTAGAAGGCACAGGGGCAGGTGCTAAGCTAATGACATGGGTAGGGAACTGGCTTCAGGGAAGGCAACAGAGAGTGGTGGTGGGTGGGAAGTGCTCACACCCAAGGGTAGTGATGAGCGGTGTTCCACAGGGCTCGGTGTTGGGACCAGTGTTGTTTGGAATATTCATTGCAGACATATCATCGGACATCAAGAGCAAGATCAGTCTGTTTTTTGATGATACCAAGATGGGAGCAGTGGTGGACGACCTAGGGGGATGGCAGGAGTTGCAGGATGATCTGGCAAATCTGGAAACCTGGGCAGACACCTGGCAACTGGGGTTTAATGCCAAAAAGTGCAAGGTGTGGCATTTTGTGGTGAAGATCTCAAGGAGGAGTTACCAGCTGGGGAGAGTGCAGCTAGCCCAGATAGAGGAGGAGAAGAATCTGGGGGTGCTCATTATAGGGTCAATGAACAACTCGGCACAATGTAGGAAGGCAGCTGCAAAGGCCAAAAAAATGCTGGGTTGCATTGCAAGGGGTATATTCTTGAGGAAGGAGGAGCTGATTCTGCCACTGTATAGGTCATTAGTTAGACTGCACCTGGAGTACTGCATACAGTACTGGTGCCCATATTTAAAGAGGGACGTTAAGTTACTGGAGGGGGTGCAGCACAGGGTAACAAAGATGATCAAGGGGCTGGGGGACTTATCATACGAGAGGAGGCTGAGGGAGGTGAACATGTACTCGCTGGAGGAGAGGAGGGACAGTTGGGACATAATTGAAACCTTTAAGTACATGAAAGTAACAAACAAGACAGGTACAGAGGGTCTGTTCAGAGTAAGAGAGGGGAGGGACACCTGGGGCCATGATATGAGATTGGAGGGAGGAAGGTTCAGGATGGAGATGAGGAGACACTTTTTTACAGATATGGTGATAGCTAGGTGAAATACGTTACCGGCAGAAGTGGTATCCAGTAGAACAGTGAACTGCTTCAAACGGGTCTGGGACAGGGCAATGGGGAGGGTCAATGAAGGGGAAGGGTGGAAGGGAGGGGCAGCTGCAGAATAAGGGGTGCTAGCTGCACATTCGAGCAGACTTGATAGACCTCTAGGCCTTTATCTGCTGTCAAATTTCGTATGTTTGTATGTACTCTCTGGAGGACAGACGGGGGAATATGATTGAGACCTTCAAGTACATGAGAGGAATAAACAGGACAGGCATGGAGGGACTGTTCAAGGGGAGGATGGAGAGAGACACTCAGGGTCATGACATGAGATTGGAGGGTGGAAGGTTTTGGAGGGAGATGGGGAGGCATTTCTTTACCGAAAGGGTGATAGCAGAGTGGCACACACTACCGGCAGAGGTGGTGGCCTGTAAAACAGTGGGATGCTTCAAGAGGGATTGGAATAGGGCAAAAGGGAGGGTCATGGGTGGAGCAGCTGCAGAGTAGGGGTGCTAGCTGCAAAACTGAGCAGACTCGATAGACCAAATGGCCTTTTTCTGCTGGCAGTTGCATATGTTTGTAAATATTTTAATATAAATTTTCTGGAATTCTGCAATCTCTGTCTGAGTGTAAATTCCCTCGCTATACCAAAACTCTCTATACCGAAACCTTAGTTATTATGATTACTCCTTGTGACTCACAAAACACTCATCAGCTGTTTCAGTATTGTTAATGCTAGGATCCCTGAGTCTGTAGCTTGTCATTTAGTGATCATTTATTATTTTGTTAGATCCTCTTACATACGCATATAAACCATAGCTTCTGCTGCAAGAGGAAAGTGTAAGCCTACACAAATAAAACTAAACACCTCCAGATATACTTGCACTCAGCAGAGTGATGCACCAACAACTAATGTCTTTTTAGTGCTTTTATTGCAAATTCAAACCAAGTTGATGTATTTTTGGAGATGTTTGGCTGTTATTTGGGCTTGGCTGGCCCTACCTGCACCCCACCACACCGGGTATTCACAAATAAAACTACATTCCTGTTTGTTTTATTTATATTGTGCTTCTTGGCTAGTTGGGGTTATGGAGAGAGTGGACGACAGTATGCCCGACTGTTTGCACTGACCTCGAGACATGGCACTAGTTAACAACAGGCAACTTCATCAACATTAGGGTTACTGTAATTGTTTTATAGCAACTGCATTTCACTTTTTCCCATAGGGAAACCTGTTGCGTAATTTGCCGTAATAAAGGAGTGTTAACAATGGAAAACACATGCTGGGTTTCCCTCGCTCCATGCATGTACCAGCCACAGCTCTTCCATTCCGACCGCTGGCCACCTCGTCTTGCCGATGGAGACTGCACCTCCACTCGGTCTCTGCGGTAAATTATTAAAAAACAAATCACTGCTCTAAAACATTACAAGAAACCAACTACCAGAAAAAAAAAGGTTAACTTTTGGTAGGTGACCGCAGACTGCGTTAAAACCCAACCAGACCATGGCTGCACAGGAACGTCTTTTATTTTCTATAATTGCTGCAGCAAAAAAAACCAAACCCAGCAATTATATAAAACAAAATATGGGGTGGTGCAGAAACTCAGATTTGACACACACTTTCTCAAGCTTCACTCCCGGGGTTTACGTGGCATCCAACACCTTGAGTGTGTGTAACATCCTTGTTACACACACCACCCCATATATTATTCTATATATTATTTACTAGGAGTATACACTGGATCATCATCAGTCCGAACTTCTGCATTTGTTTATTGCAACCCAGACTGCTGCTGTGGAAATGTCCAACCGCTGTGTTTAGGATTCACTGCCACTACATGTACTATAAGTTTTAGTTAAAAGGTACACATCTTCATGAAAGACCCACCTCATCTCAGGACAGTCTATACTGCACTGTCTGCCTTTCTCTAAGCAACAGTCTCTAAGGCCAGAAGCAAGCGAGTGAGTGCATGGGGGGGGGGGGGTGGACGCAGGAGGCACCATAATGTACTATTGTATTTAAAATCAACTGTATTTAAAATCTACATAAAATCTACACCTAATCTAAACCTATTCTAAACCTTTTAAACCTGATAAACCATATAGTTATTTGGAGAACAGAGTACTAGAATATAATGGGTTTGAATCCCACAGCTTCCACTTGCATACTGTGTGACCCTGAGCAAGTCACTTAACCTCCTTGTGCTCCCAGGTCGCTCCTGTAAAAAAGCTTTCAGCTTAGTGTGCTATACCTGGTTAAACAACTAAATAAATAATAAATAAAAATAAATAATAAATAAAATGTAATTAGTCAAGTTAAGAGATGACCTGAGTGCTCTGATTTATTTTTGTGGCATCCCTCAATGTAATGAACAGAGAGTTATAATGAACATGATTTATTTATTTAATTACAATTTGGTAATCGGGAAAAGCACATTGAACCGTGGCTCATTTCCAGGTGTGACCCAAGGGAGAGGGCAATGGGTTATACAATAGTCAGAGTAGCATACATCGAAAACATCTGGGTGACTAAAGTAGAACAATATATATCTAGGTAAATATACAACAAGGTACATATTTAGAGTAGCATAAATTTACAAGGTGCAGAGTGCAATAGACAGTGTAATACAGTGTAAACAATTATACATAGGCAAACATAAGTATATACATAGGCAAAAATAGATGTTTAAACTGGGCACTTGGGTATACCAGGTTTACATATGCATAAAGTTAGGACAGCTCAGGAATACACATAAGGAAGATTGAGGAGATGTTAAGGATAAGTGGATAGTGTGGTCACAGAAAAGATGCAAAGGAGTAAAGATATGGAGGGCAAGGCGTATCAGGTGGGAGAGAAGGTGGGGGCAGGGAGGAGCAGGGGTTCAGGGTAGAAGGAGAGCAGTTTCAGTGGGCAGGTGGTGCTTTAATTGCTTTTTGAGCAAGGCTAGAGTAGGCACAAAGCTTATCGAGTGGAGCAGACAATTCCAAAGATCAGGGAGTCTGAAGGAGAAAGTGACTTTGCCTGATTGTGAGTTTGGATGAGGGAGAGTGAAAGTGCGGGAATCACGGGTTCTGAGGCAGTAGCCTGAAGTTAATGAGGGGAATAAAAGATTGGAGAGACAGGAGGGGAGGGCCATGAACTAGAACTTGCCAGTGAAAGCAGCACAATGAGCATGGCATCGATTTGCAAGAGAGGAGATGGCTAGGGCAGAGTATAGTTAGCAATGGTGGGTTTGAAGGGGGAGGTTGGAAGCAAAGCAACAAAAGGCATTATACAGGGGGTCTAGTTTAGCAAGAGATGACTTGGGAGTTGATCTGTAGACTACGTCAGCATCGTCTATCATGGGGAGGATTAGCTTTGTGATGAGCTCTCAGTTGGGACGGAGTTTTGAATGGACGGAATCAATGCACTGGGAGAAATCTAACTTGAGGTCCAGCCAGACCCTTAGGAATTTGAAAGACTGAACTGTATCTGTTTTTGTACCTTCCAAGGAAAAGAAGGATGGAGGGGAAGGGAGCTTGGCCAGCCTTTGGGCGATGCTGAAAGCCATGGCAACAGTTTTGTTTTGTGTTGCAATTGAGGAGGTTTGCCTCAAACCAATTGAGGGTGTTCTCAAAAGCAGCCTGCAGGGATGATTAGACCACTGGGAGAAAGGGGCCTAAAGAATAGATGTCAGTGTTGGCACACATGTGCATGTGCATGGATGAGCAAGAAGAGGGAAGGTCATTAACAAAAACTGATAAAAGAGTAGGGCCCAGAATTGACTCCTGAGGGACACCTGCATGAATGGGGAGGGGGGTGTATTTGTAGATATTAGTTGTATGTATTGGTATCTGCCTGACAGATATGATCTAAACCAATCCATAGAAAAGGGGCAGATTTCCATGGAGGTTAATTTGTTTAGTAGGAGACTATGGGAGACCATGTCAAAAGCCTTCGCGAGGTCAATGAAAATTGCCCAGTTGAGGTGACCCTTGTCAATGGTGGAATGAATGTGCTTTGTGAGGTGGAGCAGAGAGGAGGAGGTGGAATGGAGGTGGAATGGATGCACTTGAAACCAGATTGGAAGTGGCTTAAAGTGTTAGCAGGGCTGTCCAACCTTTTATGGGGTGGGAGCAACATTTGAAATTTAAGAACAAGTGGAGAGCAACATCACCATGCGGCACGTGCCATTCAATGTGCACACATCATATTACCATTTTTAACAGTTTTACACTTATTTATATATACATATACAGTTTTAAATAATAAATAATGACTGCATTTGTCAATAATAATTTTGTAATCAGCTTTTATTAAGTATTTATAAAAACACTTTTTGACTAGAAGCCATGGTAGCTGGGAATAATAAAAAGCACATTTTAGAAACCATGGAATGGGATGGGATATGCAGCATGCAAATGTAAATGTAACTGAGCTTTGTTGCTAGCACTGCTGGAATGGGTTATGCACCTCTTCGCCTCTCTCTTAATATGTTCTCACAGCACTATATGATCCCCCCAAACACACATCTAACAACCACTCTATTATATGTGCTGACATCATTATATGATCTTATAATGGTAGCCCCAGCATTTGAAAAAATCAAACCAAATACGTGGCAGCAAGTTGTTTGACTGAGACAGCCAGATAGTCAGCGTTGTATTGTTCGGGACTTGATACTCTGGTATCTGGGACTGCAAAATCATAGTGGTGTGGCAACAGCAGAAGGAGACACTCATCTAACAGCCCGCAGAATGTTTTGCCCAGTGAGATGGATCGCAACAAAAATGAATGCCCTCAGTCAGCGCCAACTAATTGTGCAGTTTAATCCCACAGCTAATTTAGCACAGCAGCTCACCTGATAGTAATTTTAAGTCTCTCAGCCCACAGCATTGTAGCACTTGTTGAAATCAGATCGCGATGGAATGGAATGCAATTAAATACTTAACACTGAACTGTTCCCCAAGCAACTACTGCCATTTGCACCTAATTCCTAAAATCTATGCAGTCCGGGAGCAAAACAGACAAAAGGAATCAACAGGGGAATGCAGTTTTAAATGCAAACTGGTAATGTAATTAAAAAAAAAAACGTTGATTACAGACACATCGTTACGAGCAACACAGAATGGCTTGGCGAGCAACATGTTGCTTGCGAGCCACGGGTTGGACAGCCCTGTGTTAGAGGTTTCCAGGAAGGAGCTTATTCTTTTGGAGATAAGTGCCTCGTGGATTTTGGAGTGAGCAGGGAGGAACGAGATTGGCCTGTAGTTGCCCAGCAGAAAATGGTCACCTCCTTTGTGCAGTGGAATGACTTTAGCCAATTTCCATGCCCTAGGGACTGCACATTGTGTGATGGATAGATTGAAAAGGTGGGCAAGGGAGGGGGTGATTGCTGGAGCAGAGATCTTAAGAAGTTTTGGGTCAAGTCTGTATGGACTCTGTTTGGAGGGATTTAGGGTTTTTAGAGTCTGGATTATTTCTGTTATTGTAATGGGGGGAAGGAGAACTCATTGGTGGAGGGAGTGAGAGGGGCATGGAGGTTAGGGGACAGGGACAGGGGGACCAGGAGGAAGAGTGCAGGTGATGAAAAAGAGATTGATAGAGGAGGCCACAGAGTAAGGGTCTAAGTTGGCTGAGCTGGGGAAAGCAGGGGTGGTAGGGGAGAAAAAACCTACTAGGGGGTGAAAGGTCTTCCAGAACTCTGCAGATGAGGTCCTGGTGTTATTTGCATGTTTAAGAAATGAGCTTTGATGGAGTGCATTGCCTTTGTACAGGTGTTTCTTAGAGCTCTGTATTTTTGCAGTTCGGCTTGGCCTGAAGGGGTTTTGAAAGTCTGGCAAGCCTGGTCTCTGGGTCTGAAGAGGGTAATTAGGTTATGGGTAACCCAAGGGAGGTGTTTTCGATGTAGCCACAGTCTTTTGGGAGGGACATGCAGATCCCACATTCTGAGAAGGGTGGAGGTGATGGTTGCAAGAGTGTAGTCAATGTCTGGATCTGTGAAGACAGCAGACCAGTCAGACAGATATATCTAGCAAGAGGGCTTGGATGTTGAGAGATCTGAGTGGGCGGAACCACAGATACTTTGGGTAGGAATTTGGGGAGTGAGATTTCCTACAGCAGCACATCATGCAATGCTTACAGAAAGGGTCGGGTAGTGTGCCAGCAGATGGTATTTGAGGGGATGGTACATTAAAATCCAGCCAATTAAGGAATGGTTGGAAAAATGGAGGTTTAGCCTAGTTGGTTCAGATATTAGCTGGGTGAGGTTCAGAGCCTTAAGTTAAGGCTCCCATTCTGTTTGTTATAGTGAGCGACTACTGTATCTATATTCATTGCAAAAGAAAAAAATGTGTTAATGCGTTAATGCATTAATGCATCAGTTAGGGTTCAACTTACAGTATCACCTCAGCAGCAGGGAAATGTGGCATTGGGGTTTTGAGCCCTAACTCCCCACCCCCCAAGTAGTAAAAGGACAAGACCATGCAAGCAACCACAGACAGCCATCATCAGGTAAGACAAACAACATACAACTGTTGTCAGATGACACAAATGCAGCAGCACTAATGTGCTATCTTCATTGATTTGTATCTGTGGTAAGCACACTGCAAGACATTCACATTCACTTCTGGTTGCAGATAGAAATCCACAATACTAGAATCACATTGCTACTTCTGTGTGCAGAAACACAGGTCCCTGGAGCCACAGATGCAAATCACGATACCCAAATTCCAAGAGTTTTTTTGTCTGTAGAAGCACAGGCCCATATGGGGGCAGTGCTTCTGTAGATATAAGCACTCATGCACACTGTAAGACCCTGAGGGGCCTGCATTTCTGCAGTCACAGGTGTAAGACATACAGATCGACCTCTAGCTGCAGAAGCACAGGCCCCATGAGATCCGTGTTATCCAAATTGCAACACAACTTCTATCTGCAGAATACAGGCCCCTGAAGATCAGGCCAGGGGTCTGGCTGTGACCTGAGAATTTCCCTGTTGCACAGAAGGTGGAGTGACAGGGGAATTTCTTGTTCAGCTCATACCCAAATAAACTCATTTACTGTACGTGAAAAAGTTGCATTCATTTGCTGGGTACAAAAGAGAAAAAAAACATAACATTATAGCCTCTTTATCCTCTTACAGGCCTTAATTTTTTTTAAACAAATATTGTCTGCCATGGTGCAAGCCTATAAGGCAGACCTTTGCCCTAATACAAAAACCCTGCTCTTAAATAATGTTCCTGATAGCAGAAAAAGAAAATAGCCCTAGGTGCTATTTAGAATGTGCAATGCCCTCTAACAAAGATCCTCTTAGAAATAAAGCACAATAAATGATGATCTAGCTTGCTGTGGAGACCCTCTGACCTGTGGAATTCTGGAGAAGAAGAGCAGCTCCTGTCAAAGAACTGGTAGTTGAGATTAGAGGGAGGCCGATTAAGGGGTAATGTGAGGAAGTTCTTTTTTACAGAAAGGGTGGTGGATGCATGGAATGGCCTATCACAGGAAGTGGCGGATATGAATACAGTGCAGGGCCACAAACAGGCATGTGATAGGCATAAGGGAGCAATACAGATGAGTATGAATAGATAGGCCATTGACAGAGCAAAGGCTGATGGTATATTTATAAGAAAAAGAAATGGGCAGACTGGATGGGCCTTGCGGTCCTAATCTGCCATCAACTTCTATGTTTCTGTGTTTCCTCAATAAACAGCTGCTATTCATGTTTCTGCAGCTCCTCCCAAAAAGGTCTGCTTAAGGAGTTGAAGCTGCTACCCTATACTCTTAGAAACTTGGTTCTCAGATGCTCCAAAGTGCTATCACCAATGATGGGATTGTAACATGCATGATGTCACGCAACCATTGCCGTACTTGCACTAGGAGTACGCATGTCAGGAGGATTGCTAAGGAACATGCACATCGGCTAAAACCCACAGAAACTGCCAGGAAACTGACTTGAGAGCACTGGCCCTGTTCCTCTGGTATTGAAAAAGAGCTTGAATTGGCACTGTCACCAAAGATGGCTGAGGAGATCAACGGACCAAAAGACAGGAAAATAAAAAACATTAGCTACCAATAAAAGCCTAAAACTTTCACTGCAGACTAGGAAACAACCCCAGGAAGTGGCCACAACAGGAGAAAATAAAAAATGAACATCAACTGCACTGAAAGGAGGTGGTGAATAAAACCCTTCTTTACCTGAAGCCACCAGGCAAAATATATCTGATCACAAATATAAATCAGATATATCCATACATTAAAATAAAGACAGACAGGGCAACAGCCATACAGATCTTCAAAGATGAAGCTAGAATGTAAAATTGCAGGCTTGAAAATTTAAGTCATTGTACTCAACCCAGGCAGTTTTTAAATATACTCAAAGCTGTCTGTAGCCACAAACAGATCCTCTCCACTAGACTTACTAAAATTTGTATCTAAAAATCAAAAACGGTGACGATGATAATACTTGCTCTGGAGAGCTCTGTATTAAGCTGCTTCCCCTGTTACTGGTACAGAGAGTAACAAAGGGCGCGGCACTCACTAGTATAGTAGAAAGTTGAATACTTTTATTTGTAGGAATCCCCTGGTGAAGTCCTGAATGTAGGGTAACCGTACCTGCATCCTACACTTTATGGCTTTCTACAAATGGAAGTATTAAACTTTCTACCCAACTGGTGAGTGCTGCACCCCTTTTTAACTTTCTTGTTTGGTGCAACTTTGTTCTTTCAGCGTGTTCTCCTCTAGAAGTGGGAGAGCTCTGGCAGTTTTTTGTACTGGTACAGACAGACTGAGGAGAATTGAATCTCAGAATACTGGGGACACCAACATTCCAAGCTGGTAGGAACGTTTCTTAAAGCTGTAGTTGTACCAGTGAGCCCCTGCTCAGGATGCATAAATACCCATATGTAGGTATTCACATTGACAATATAGAGCAACACAGAAAACAATTATCATGCAGACATACATTGCCTTAGGCAGTATTTCCCTCAGCTAGTCATCCGATTGATAATATTCCAGGTCCCCTTCTAAACCGTGGTCATCGGTATGGCAGAATGATACACTGCCACTAGGCCAGTGGGTGACCCAATTCATTTTAATTTATTAGAAAAGTAATTCAATACTGTGATCTACTACTTGGAAAAGTAACCAGATTGCAAGTAAATAGCCACTTTAACACCTTACTTTAATAATACTGCTCCTCGATTTTCTTCTTTTTCCCTTGCTGTTGATTTCTTCATGGATAATAATAACCAGTTCCTCATTGACTTCCACAAAAGCTTGCTCACAACTGATAGGAGGGCAGTCACTCTTGCTTTTGGGAGACAACAGGCCAGATAGTTGTCAAAATCATGTCCGCACAATGTCCTGTCTATAACCTAATAACTGAGGCTCTTTACCACTGTCATTCACTTCCTAGACCTCTGTTTAAACAAACCCATATGAAGACATGCTGCATACTCTCAGTGCTAGGTGGTATTACTTCCCAGCCACAAACCTATAGCCTTCTATCACAGAATCTACTAGGGTGCATACCTGCTTGGGTGGCTAGGTAGCAGAAGAGCTCCTACATCCTTATCACAATTAATTGTTTCTCCCCTACTGTTTTTCATTCTTCTTGTCTATCTCTTGTGTCTGGCTCTCTCTTTCTGCCCTCACTGCATGGTTGGTAGCTCCTTCTCTTCCTCTTAGATGCTGTCTGGATATATTTCATCTCTGTAATAGCTATGACCCAAGAGCCTAACTAACCTGCATCTGCCACAGACTATCTCACTCTGGAAACTTCCTTTCAAGACAACGTACTTAACAAAGCCAATAAAATACACATGCACCCCAATCAAACCTCCCAGAGCAATTATCAGCATTCACTTTGTTCTTTCCTTGCCTTTTTCATCACTGCCTCCTCTTTCACTCTCATTGAGCTGGAATTTATTTATTTATTCAAGTCTCGGATTACAAACTTTGAGCAATGTGCTTGTTTGAAGAGATTCCATGTCAAGTGAGACAATACAAATTTTACACAAAGTGATATCCATAAACTTTTTACCAGGTTATCATGAATACAAGATTCAAGGCAGCAGGGCTTTGTAGGGTATAAACTCATTTATCAGAAATAAAAACTAGAAACATATTGAGCATTCAAGTATAGTTGAGCATCAGTAGATAGGGCAGGTATCAGGGTAAGAAGAGGCAGGGAACAGGTAGGCCAGTTCCCATTGTCAATGGTAATTGGAAATTAGGAAAGTAACAGATACAGGAGAAGGATCCATAGTCTGGGGGGTAGAGTTTGGGGGGACACAGTGAGGGGATGAAATGGGATAAAACAAGAGGAGGGGAAGGGGATAGAGGGGCAGGGAGGAGAGGGTAGGGAGAGGACAAAGTGTACTTAGTTGACTTGGCAGGGGATTAAGTGCCAAGAAAGACTCAGAAAGCCACAGTCACTGGGTTACCTACAGAGAGAGCAGGACCACATCATAAGACTGGACAGATGGGAGTGGAGCTTAGCTTTAAATGGGCCAATTCCAGTTACAGCATGGAGATCACAAGGTAGGGAGTTTAGCAGGTTTGGGGCATGGAAAGCAAATGACTGCTGGCCTATTTGTTCCTTGGGTCAGTTGAGCTGGTGCCAAAGGTGATAGCATTGTCTGGCCCTGAGGGGGTCATGCCTAGGGTGGCCTTTTTGGCCAGGAAGCAGAGTTGGTAATTTACCCTGTTGTCAAGGTCCAGCCAGCCCATGAGGGAGAAAAGATCAAACATGTGTGTGTGAGGCATGGGGCTCCCAAGATTAGCCTGCAGGCTTTATTGAGTGTCAGGTTAATTCTCTTTAGGGCTGTGATGTCATTTCATATTATAATCCTTCCTTCTGCTGATTTCCCTGTTACTCACTTGAATTACTGTCTTACTTTGACTGCTGCCTGACCTCAGTAGAAGCAGTATGAGTACAGTAATGTCAGTGGCTCAGTAGGTAGCATTCTCAGCTCTGGAGCCAGCAGATCAAATGGTTATGGGTTCTAGCCCCACACCAGGTACTTCGGGTAATATCATAACTGACACTGAAGTGGAGTATGGTGGGGGGTGCTGCACAACTGAGGTGCCATCCTTTGGATGAGATGTTAAACCAAGGTCCCTTCTGCCCATCTCTAGTCACTATCTAGGTGGAAGTAAAAGGTCCTAAGGCACTTCCTGATGAAGAGTAGGGGTATTTTTTTTTATTAACATATGCAAAAATCAGATATACAAACCACAAAAGAAAATGGAAAACTTCATAGGATAAACCAAAAAAGGAAAAAAACAAGATCTCTAATAAATACAGTACACATATGGGGGAAAAATAAAATTATACATCAACTGTAAAGGAAGAATGTCACCATTATGAAAGAAAACACCAAAATGCATACCAAGAAAACCTAATTACCTGATAAATCCCAACAAGTGAACCTCAAAGCACTCCCAAACCAACATTACCAGGTCTAAATTTCTCGAAACTCACTTCTGGCAACCCTTTTACCTATATCATGTGCCATTTAAACGAGTCATCACGAAGTACCCCACCGGGTATCCCAGATTGCCTGGCCCACCAATACCAATTCTTCATTTGGAATATGCTTAACTTCTTTCAAAATTGTCCAGAGTAATTCAGCTGGGGTAGTATGCTGCTGTTGCAGTACGAATTTACAAGTATCCTTCAAATCCAATATAGAAGACAAGTTATAAGTATCCGAATACTACTAGAATTATGACCATTCCATTGAGGCAGAAAATTGCCTCTTAACAAACTAGCTGGGATTAAAAAGGAAAAAAAAACTTATTCTGTCATCTATTGGCCACCAGTGTCCAGAATTCCAAAATAAATACAACTGGCCCACTGATTCTATTACAGTAGCACATGTTCCCCTGGGGCAATTTTGTTCGCTAAGCTGTTTATGTTTGTGGTTGCCCTTAACATTTATTCTGGCTGGGTTCCCCAACCAATACAACATCCCACATTTTCTTTGGGATTCTTGAGTCAGTCAACAGAAAACCTAACTGTTCCTGTTTGATAATAGAAAACTGTATAAAAGGTGGGTCAGAAAATGTATTTTGTAAAACCTCCTGGTGTATCACTTTCCTGCTTATTTTTAAAACTGCGGTGGATGCAATGCCCCATTTTTTTACATAATCAAAACAGTGCATCCACATTGGAGTGAGTTTCTGAGCCCTATTTTTTTATGTACAACCTCATTTGTCTCCATTCTTTTAAAATTCCTATAAAAGATGGAGATAACCATTGAAACCAGATCTTCCGGGTTTGTTTCAAAAGTGGGATTATGTTAGTATAAAAGAATATACTCAAAAAAAACCAAAAAAAAAAACAACGGTATTAATCATCCCTAACCCCGCTTTGTTTACTGCTAAATATGTAATGTTTCTTTTAACATGGTTTAACCGACTCCCCATATGCAGGTTAAAAAACAGGAGTATAATGTAACTTCCAGGTGTTGTGGCACAGGAATGACATAACTTGAGTCTAAAAATGTGGGGATGAAAAACGTTTTAATCAAATAAATCCTTTTAAGTTTACTCATAGGCCATTGGTTCCAATGTGCCACTTGTCGTTTCCCTTTTTTTAAGTTGTATGTCCCAATTGTAGGTAGCCAAATCCCCGGGGCCAAAAAAAAAAAAAACACCCATAATTTTACAGGGCTCTGTAGCAATGGGAATATTTGCTATTTGCTGATCAGGAACCTCTGTCTCCCCAATTTTGATACCCTGACTTTTCTGAAAATTAATTTGTGCTCCTGTAATTAAAGAAATAGCTTTAATTAAAGGACTGGCAAGTTCTCCTGAGCTTTTATCCTTTACAGGTAAAACTAGATTATCTGCGTAAGCTATTGTATTCACCATTGGCACTACATCTATTTGCATGTCATAAATATTGGGAGATTTATTTAAAAGGTGAATTAAGGGAACGATAGTTAAAATATATAACATGGGGCTAAGTGGGCAGCCTTGCCGGACACTTACTTTTATATCACACCTCTTCCCCAGTCATTTATTATCATAAGGTATAACATATGCCTGTGCTTAACATAGCTGAATCCACTGAGTAAATAAAGGAGGGAAACCATATGTTTCTAAGTACAACCATAAAAACTGGTCTGAGACTCTGTCAAAGGCCTTGGACTGGTCCAGGCTTAAACAATATCCCTGTACTGTCCCTTTTGTATCATTCTCTGTGAGTTATCTAAGTAAGCATTAATCACTGAGACGGGAGGCATTTCCCAGGAATTATTGCATGGTTGGAGGGGGGTGGGGTGCATAGGCCGAAGACCAAGTACTTCCCACCACCCAACCAACTGTACTTGGAACTATACTTGGACATTGAGTCAGGCAGAAGACTTCATAGCCTATTATGTCTGATTCCCCTAATCAAGGGGTTTATTGCCCTGCGCTTATCGTAGATACTCATCACGTTTACTTTTAAAGGCACCAATGGTATCAGAATTCACAATTTCAGAAGGAAGTTTATTCCATGCACCCACAATTCTATGACTGAAAAAATGCCTACTCTTGTTGTTATGTGGATACGTAAATTTAATTTGTTTATTATGACTCCTGAGATTGAAATTATGAACTGAGTAACACATACCCAGTTCCTCCAGCATCCCTGCAGCTTTAGAAATTCTAAACATGTAAAGCAAGTCCCCTCTCAATCGTCTCTTCTTCAAGCTATACAAGTTCAAGTACTGCAATTTATTCTCATATGGCACACCAGACATGCCTCTAATCATCCTAGTTGCTCTTCACTGAACTCTCTCAATTGCATTTACAACTCTCCTCAAATAGGGAGTCCACATGGGACTACAATAGTCTACATGTGGTCAAATCAATGCTCTATACAAAGGCATAATACATGCTCTATGTCTTGATAAATGATCTCTGGATCATACTGATAATTCTATTTATTTTATTTACCATTCTTTACAATGGGCTGAGAAGGTCAAGTCCTTATTAATTAGAATACCCAGATCCTTTTCCTTGGCGACTGATTTTAAAATTTGATTATTAAGATAATATTTCTCCTGTGTATTCTTAGCCCCTAGATGCAGGATGACGCATTTATTTACATTAAATTGCATTTCATTTTGATCCGCCCATCTCTGCAATTGTGTCAAATCATGCTGCAGTCCAATCACCTTTTGCACATTTCCTACATCGGCACACAATTTTGAATCATCAGCAAATTTAACACAATAATTCTTTAGTGATTTGTTCATGTCCAGAACAAATAGATTGAACAAAATTGGCCCCAGGACAGATCCCTGGGGCACCTCAATACCACTCTATCTGTGTTCAGAAAGATAACCTCTCAGTCTAACTTTCGGAGTCCTATTATATAACCAATTCTTATCCAATTGACAATATATTTATTGATACCTAATGCCATCATTTTATTTATCAAAAGTGAATGTTGGACCTTATCAAATGCTTTCTGATAGTCCAAATAGACAATGTCCACTGGATTATTCTTGTCCAATATGTCACTGACCCTGTTATAGAATATAAGCAAGTTTGTCAAACATGATCTGTTTTTTTTTAATCCATGTTGGGCAGCATCTATTATATTTGTGTTTTCTAGGTCCTTTTCCAACCCATCCTTTAATAAGGACTCAAAAATCTTTCCTAGAATTAAGGTAAGGCTTATCAGCCTATAATTCCCCAAATCAGACCTGTCCCCCTTTTTATGAATTGGTACCACCTCGGCCTCTTTCCAGTCCCTGGGGACCTCCCCAGATATCAAGGACATGGAGAATAATTTATACAAAGGTTCAACTAGCCAGTCCTTTATTTCTTTCAACATTTTCGGATGGAGTTTATCAGGTCCTGCAGATTTAGAGATATCAAGTTTGTTCAACCTATCTGTTATTTCACCTCTTGACATTATAGTAGGATAGGGGGTGACTGTACTTGTATGATCCTGACACAATATGGATGGAGTTGTCTTGTGATACACATTACAGAAGTATTTATTAAAAGCCTTAGCCATTTGTTGTGGGTCCTTTATCTCTTCATCTTGTATTTTAATAGGGCCCACCTCTCTATTATTAGCTCTGTTGTTAATATACTGTAGGCAACAAAAGCTTTGTCATTGTCCCTTGTGTGAGCAAATTTAAATTCAAGAGCTCCTTTTTGTTTCCTTATTGCTCTTTTTTGTATTTCTTAACTGCTTTTTATAAGCATATATATTGTATGGACTATTTTCCCTCTTCATGGTTCGATATGCTTATTTTTTCCTAATACTTTGTTTATGTATTTTATTCTTATACCAGATGGGAACTCTCCCCTGTTTATTGTAATATTTTTTTAAGGAACAAGGTCATTTTCAAGTGTTAAAATATACTCCTTAATTTTTAACCATAATGTTTCTACTGTATCATCATCAGAATTCCAATTCCAGTCATTCAATTTATATCTTATTTTATCAAAATCAGCTTATTGGTAACCATGCATTAATTCCTGGGAAATGCCTCCTGTTGAGGGGATTAATGCACTTGTAACATGGCAAGTGCAACGTGAGAATTCCTCAGATCAGTGATGCGACTAGCAGAACTACTGAGGTCGTTAACGACGCTTTCACCAACTGTAAACACTACAACAGTACTGCCGCCCACATGCAGCCACTTTCTATGATACTGCATGTTGGTTTTGTTAGCTTTAAAATGCAACCATACATAGGTTCATAGGTTCATAGGTACTTTCAAGCCAGGGATAGATACAACCATCCAATTAGGCTCGCCTTCCCTAATTTATTGACACCTAAATTTGCTAATCCCAAAGTGTAGATCCACAGCTTTTTTGAATTCATTCATTGTGGAACTATGTATAACCCCTGATGGTAAATTATTCCATATCCCAACCACTCTTAGGCTATACCAATTTATTGTGCTCCCCTGCTTGTTGATATAATTGTTTAATATGTTTCTAGTACTGGTTCTCCACAATTAAGTACAATACCTAGATTCATTAATAACTCCTTATCTTCAATATTCTTAAATAAGAAGCAAAGATCACCCTTAATCTTCTATAACATAACGAATATAGATTTAAACTCACTAATCTATCATAATAATATTTACTTTTTGACCATTTATTTGTTTAGTTAGTCTTCTTTGTACACCCTCCAGTGTATGTATATCCTCCTTATTATATGGAGCCCAAACTCTTAGCAATATTCCAAGTCAGTCTGACCAGCATAACATAAAGGGAACCAAAACCTCACTCTTTCTGCTAGCTATGAATTTTAAAATACAATTAAGGATCTGGGTAGCTTTTTTAATTTTTTTTCTACAATGTACTCTAAATTTTAAGTCGTTTGTGATTATAATACCCAGGTCTTTTCCTCAGTAACAACTCCCAAATTAATTTTGTCCAATTGGTATGTTGTATCCTTATTTTTCTTACCAAAGTGCATTACCTTGCACTAGATATATTAATTGGAGTTTATTGAGTTTAGTCCATTTACTTATTAAATTGAGAGATTGGTGTGAGTGCTTCTATGTATGTTATCACTTGGGACACACCAATCTACAGTCATCTGCAAACTTGTGCATCTATACATTCTTATTATTAATTTGCAGTGAGGCAATATACAAATTAAACAAACTTGGTCTCAAAACCGAACCCTGGGGCCCACCACTCGAAACCAGGGCCCAATCTGAGTATTCCCCATGTATAACCACCCTCTGCTTTCTATCCCTCAACCATTCCGATATCCATCTACTGATATTACTGGGTAGTTTAGTTTTGTCCAATGTTGACAATAATTCCTTGTGGGGTAATTTATCAAAAGCCTTTGCAAAATCCAAAAACACCACATCTACAGGGTTCTCATGTCCATTTCCCTACTCACTCTATCATAAAGGACAACAAATTAGTCTGACAAGATCTGTTTTGCACAAAACCATGCTGGAGTGGATCCATTATATCTAGTCGTTCCATGTGTTCTATTATTATATCTCTAATTATGCCTTCCAAAAGTTTCCCCAAAATTGAGGTCAGGCTAATGGGTCTATAATTAACAGGATCAGTACTGGGCCCTTTTTTTAGGATGGGTACTATATTTGCCAGTTTCCAGTCATGAGGAACAGCTCCAGAATTTATAGATAATTGAAAAATATATGTTAAAGGATATGTCAATTCGTCTGCTAACTCTCTCAATATCCTGGGATGCATACTGTATGGGCCAGGAGACTTATTGATATTTAAGCCTATTATTTTCTTATAAATATCATCTTGCTTCAGAATTTTTGACCCAGGTACCAGGGGTCTACTTGTGCTATGGGCATCTAAATCTTTATGATTATAAACTGAACAAAAAAAATTGTTTTGAATATTTGCCATCTGCTGGTTGGTTGCTGTAAGCCCTTCTACAGTAAGAAAGGGACCTATACTATTAGAAATACTTCTCTGATTGTTAATATAATATCATATCTAGGAAATTAATGCATGACTACATTCGGGTCACGTTACCTCTTTCCTCCAATCAGTATTTAGTATTTACGTACTACTATTAATGCCATGTTACAAGAAGGAATAATGCATCCATGATGCTGTGCCCTAGAACGGAGCAGAATTGGGCTGGATGAATTACAGAGTCTAATACTAAAGACAATCAGTTACTTAATAATTTGGACAGGATTTTAAAATCGGTATTTAAAATTGTTACAGGTCACCAATTTTTCAAGTCAGATTTGTCACCTTTTTTATACAAGAAAATGAGCAGTCCCTCATACATAGAGTCAGTGAGCTGTAATTCATTAAGAAAGGCATTCTAGACTTCTGAAAGCCCAGCAGACATCAATTCCCATAAAACTTTGTAAACCTCCCCTGGCATGCCATGTGAACCTGGGGCCACCTACAGTAATTATGAAATTGTTTAATTACTGTCTCCTATTCCAAAAAAGTAACAGGTGTAATAAGTTGCTGAGAATTGTCAGGCAAAATCTGGGGTAAATTCAAAGCTTGCAATAGCATAGACATCTGCGCATTTTGTACAAAAGGTGTCCCAAATTGATCTATTACCTGCTTCTCTGTTTCATGTAGTATCCCCACTTTATCCATTATTACCTGATCCCAGTCATCCTTAACTTTCACTATGTTCCTTTATTGGAGCCTAGTCTGACAATCTTCAAAGGGGGTTGTCTGACATTTTGTCCCCTGAGTGCCGAAACAGTGTTCCAGTTCTAATGATTGCTGTCGATTATATTGCAGTAAAAACATTTCGCTCTTAAGGGCCTCAATTTGTGGTGTATGGTCTTCAGTTTGGGTCTACTGCTGAGACACTAATGTGTAAAATTTCTGTCTTAAATGTAAATATTGGGCATATTTCTATTTATCCTTCTGTAGGGCAGTAGCTATAAAAAAAAACCTTTAATGCAGGTTTTACTGTCTTCCCACCAGGGAAGATGTGATTCATATCAGAAACAAACTGATTTCTGATTAGAGATAACCTGTGCTAATCGTTCCCAGACCAGAGGGTACTGTAGGTGGTTGGTATTCAATCTCCATGTGCCCGTCCCAGAACCCTAGGTGGAGATGTAGAGTTGTAGAGACATATATGCATATTAAGGTGTGGTCAGATGTCTCAACTGGTGTAGTTTTAACTCTGGAAATAGGCAATGACCAAGTGGTAAGCCAAAAATCAATTCTTGTTGAAAGTTTCCCTTTAAAAAATGTGTGCTCAGGCTTCAAAACTAGAGAAGTATGTGCATCCTTCAGACCTGACTGCCATATACCCGCAGCCTATCCCCCAGGGGTGGGGCCACCAAGGGGCTCCTTCCCCTGATGGAAACTGAATGGTAGGACACAAGAGTGGGTCTACAATGTGGGGGTGGATGTCATTGTGCGGCGGTGGTACCTTGAGTTTCCCATTTTCTCCCTGGGATATGTGTTGTGCAATGACGTTGGGGCAACATGCTGACTGTCTGACATGCCTCCCAAGCATAGTCAGTTCCAGCTGTCATACCTCAGGCTACCATGAGGGATTACCTGAACACCAGTGACTTGCCCACCCAAACCCCCAGAGGAGAAAAGCAGTCCATAGGATGCTCAATCTGCCTCTTCCCCAGCCAGCCCGCCAACATCCCAGGCTTATTCCCAAACCTAGATCATCAGCGCCATGAGCAGTACTACTGTGCCGGATGGGCTGGCTAAATACTGACTCTTCAGTATAAACTGCAGAATAATATTCCGCAGTTCATGTAAACCGCAGAATAATATTCCGCAGTTCATGTAAACCGCAGAATAATATTCCGCAGTTCATGTAAGCTCTGCAGTTTACGTTAAATTCTGTGGCAATCTCCGTGGCTACAGAATTGCAGAAAAATTGGGGCCTTGATGAATCATACTCATGTACTGTGACATACATAGCGACACCATACCTCCAAGCATACAGTCAAACCACCCGCCATGATACCAGCATGCGTGCCGACATATCTCCTGACCCCATACACCTCATACACTATGTCACATCATTCCACAACATACATACTGTCACACCACCAGACACAATAACAACATTTTACTTACATGCAGAGGTTCATCTCCATAAGTCTATTGGACATGTCACGATCGATTCTATGTGATAATAGCAAATGCAAAATGGCGATTGCTGTTATGGCGAGTGTATATCACCGAAATGCAAATCGGCAATATACACTTTCTGGTGACCCAGCATCTGAAAAAACATAAGTGTTTTTGTGGGGGAGGGTGCGTACGCATTCCTAACTCCAGGGGGTGCATGTCAGGGAGGGGACACAGTCTGCATGTAAAAAAAAGAATTATGTCCCACAGCCATAGGCAGCGGCAAAATTCTTACCCTCCCAGTCCCCAGCCCCAGACCCAGTACCTGCTGCACCGGAGCTGGCCTCCTTCACCACCACACCACATGGCTGGCTTGGTGGCAGCAGGAACACTACACTGCAATAACCCTCTTTCCTATCCCTCCCTCCCCTTCCCTTAGCCATCCTCCCTTTCCAGTTGCCCTTCCCTTCCCTCATGTTAGCAGTGAGTTGCAACCCTTGCGGGTCACCTATGATAATATCGACAAATATGAGTCACAGTTTTGACGATCGCCTATAATCAGTAGCTATTACCACAGGATACCATCCTGATCCACCCAAATTCCAACCCAAGAATGCTATTTGAGCTGAAAAATGCTTTACAAAGGTAATGTAGTGGCCGGTGGTGCTGAGGGTTGAGGCGCTGGACACCACACCTCATGATACGTTAGTGACCCAGGTTCAGGAATTACCTCGGGTCATCAGGGTGCCAGCATGTTGGGGTGGGAGGAGTGGGACTGAGCATGCCGTTAGACTGCTTTCCTCTCCCGGGGGTGGTGGGGGTGGGTTGTCGACCCTCCCATAGTCCTATTCCCCACCAGGTGGAGGTATGGTGGGGTAACGTAGGTGGGCAGGGTGGCAGTATGGGTGAGTGGAAGGGGCTGAGCTGGCTTGCAGTGTGTATGTGCCTCCACATGCATGTACGGCCATGTGCCAGGGCTCCAGGGGGAAGTGGAAGAAATCCCAGAAAAAGCTATATGTGAAAAAAAAAAAAAAAAAAAAAGAAAGATAATGTAGTATCCAACAGATTCATATTTTATTGTGTGCCACATTTCTAGAAATGTTCTTGGCATGACATTCCTAATTACATGCTTATTTACACCATAACCAATGTTTTTATATTTCTTTGAAATTCTTTACTTGTATGATTTTACTGTACATCATGAGTTACTTCAGCTTCCAATATGGCGACCGGTGTGGGTCTGCCTTGAGTTCGTTCTCACAGTAGTAGTTTTAATTTTGTGCTATTTCGTTTTAAGTTCATTTTAAGTTTGTTGTTTAAAATTCATTTTTTTGTTTTTTCTTTACTTGTTATTGCTTCATAGTTTTTTGTTTTGGGACCTGGACTGGATATACTCCCCTCCCTGCTGTTTGTGGGCCATCTGCTTAAGCCTGTTTTTTCCCTGGAGCTGGTTATGTGATGGCATGAAGTACAACGCTGTACTTTTTAGACTTTGTATGATTGTGGACTTTCCGAAGACTTTGCGGTCTTAGTGGGACACTTGGAGATCACTCTAGGTTTTTTCCAGGTTTGTGCTGGAGGAGGATTCTCCGGGATTGACTGGGTGCTTTGAATCCGGTGTTTGGATGTGTTTCCCCTTTGGTGGTGCCCGACCTGGATAGAGGAGGTTATCGGGCCCGAGACTGGCGTCTGTTTCTTTTAGCTGCAGACTACGGAGAAAGTGTTGGGTAACTGTTAAGAATTGAAGAACTGAGCCGGGACAAGACCCGAGGTTGCTGCGGGGAGGTGCACCCTATCTTCGCTCCCAGTGGGTGAGGGGGTTGGTTGGAGGCTTACCAGAGGGTAAAGTCTCTGTCTGCCCTGGGGGCTTGCAGTTTTGGGTGGTCATTGGCCACTCTTGATCTGGGGCCCTGACCCTGGGGAGTGGTAGTTTTGGGGTGACTCCAAACCGGTGCAGACCCCAGGGGTTTGTTTTGGCCTTGGCTGCTGCAGTTTGGGGAAATTTTACATCCTCACAGACTTTTAGTAAAATGGGACGAGAAGCAAGTTGCTGGTTTTGAGAGGGAACTGGCATGCACCCTGAACGCTCTTTGGGGGATTCGGACTGTCGCTCGGCCCAGTTCCACAGCTGATAGTAGTATTTGCCTGGATTGTGCGGCATGCTATCTTGAACTCTGGATTTTTCTAATCATCTGGACTAGGAAAAAGAGGATAAGTACTGGTGACTTACTAGATTTAACTTCAAGTGGCCCTTCGAGGAGGTTGTGAAAGGGTCCCTGATCCGAATATTTTACTGGTAGTTTTACACGCTGCTGTGAGAGAACAGTGTTCGGATTTTAAATGACAGTGGTGGGGGGGGGGTGAAGAACTTGAGGTCATATTTCTAATTGGAACCTACTTTCTGGGACAAGAATTTTCTATCTTTTCCGTGCAGTGAGAGTGCTCGGTTTCTGAGATCATTCGGGGAGTGAGAGTCCCTGACTGCTCACAAATTTGTATTATTTATTTAGTCTATGTGGGAAAGTTTATTTTATTTTTTTCTCTCCGTGCAGTGAGAGTGCTCGGGGGGCTGATCATGCAAGTAGTGTGAGTACTTGTCTGCCTAGCTAATTTATATTGTTTTGATTATTTCATGGGGGATGTTTTTGTGTATTTTTACTTATTTGTTTTGATATTCTTTATTCTAAATTGTGATTTTTATTTATTTTGGTTTTAGAAATAGTAATACTTTGTGTGAGGAGGGATACCTATTTCTATTTTTATTCTTTATTATGTGGTTATAGTTTTATTTCTTTTGCCTTCCTGAAAGCAGGTTCAAATGATGAATGATGATTAATTTGAGTTAATTGGATTTGAGTTTATGGATTTTTGGTTTGTTTTCTGTTTAGTTTTTTGTTTGAGTTATTTTAATTATTTGGATTTGGAGTTGATTTTTAATTAGTTACTACTGTGAGAGTAGAAGCTTATTGTTTTTGCTCCATGTTGGAGGATTGGGATATGTATCACTATCCCACCCCCCAAGTCATGCGCTATTCATCCCCTGCTCTTCATGCCCTCCGCCCCTTTTTTCCCCCACTGTTGCTTTTATCCATCTATCAACGCTATCGGGCTTTGGGAATTGCCCGCAGGAGGATGGGGAGAGGTGGGGGGTATGAACAGCTGAGGATGGATGAGGGGGGCTCTCGCATTGGGGTGGTTAAGCCTAGAAGATGCCCTGGGGTGAAATGGAGTGCAGAACGTGGGCCTCCTTGTCTGGTCTCCATACCCAAGAGCACCACCACTATTAATGGTGGGCAGGTGTCTGGGGCATCCTAGGAGTTCTGTCCAACTCGGGAAGTGTTATGCAATGCCAGATCCGTTGTGAACAAGACTGCTATTGTTGCAGACTTTGTGGGTACAGCGGATCTGGCTTGCATCACCGAAACCTGACTGGATGGTAATGCTGGCCCCGTACTTGAGGCGGCAGTTCGGCCGGGTATTCAGTGATACACCGTCCGAGATTGGATCGCAGGGGTGGGGGGGGGTGCGGTCTGTTTTAAGACCAAATTGGATCTCACTAGTGTCCCAGTCGAGGAGACCAGATCATTCAAGTGTGTCGTAGTGGCAGGTGGGGGCTATAGGCTGGCTCTCATCTATCATCCACCCGGAGATGAGAATCTATTCCTTAAGGAAGTGGCAGACTTCGTCGTCAACCTGGTGTTTGAGTTGCCCAGGTTGATGGTGCTGGGTGACTTTAATGCCTGGATCGACGATGAACTCTCGCAATTTGGACAGCACTTCCCTCCAATTGAATTCATTGGGCCTCTCACTGGTGGTTACCTCTGCCACTCATAAACATGGCCATTCCCTTGACCTGTTCTTCCTCCTGGGGATGGAAACCTCCGACGTGGGGGTGGAACCTGTTGGATGGTCCAACCATTACACTGTGAGATTCAATTTTTGCACCCTTCTGCGTAGGCCAACCCCTGTGGAGATGGTCAAGTACTGCCCTTTACGGGATGTGACTCCTGATGTCCTAACTGCGGTGCTTGATCTATCAGAATTTCCTGTGACAAGCCTGGATCCAGAGGTTTTGGCTCTGGCTTATAATAAGGCCATTACCTCTGCTCTGGATTCCATTGCTCCAGTCTGTGTGTGTCCTCTCTCTCTTCGCCCTCGATCGCCATGGTTTGACGGGGATTTGAGGGAGATGCCGCGACTAGGACGCAGGTTAGAGAGGTGATGGCAGAAATCTGGCTTAGAGGCCAACCATCTTAGACTGCTAGAGCACTATCAACTCTATCAGTCAGCAATTGCTCATAAGAAGACAGTATTCCTGTCCGGGGAAATTGCTGCTGCTCAGAACCGACCGGCCCAGCTCTTTCGAACCATAGACAGGCTGTGCAACCCAGCCTGTCTACAGGTTCGTAGAGCCTTTTCACAATTGCAGTGTGAGGAGCTTGCTTGGTTCTTTGCAGATAAGGTGGACAACATCGGGGCGGAGACCCATACAGCACTGTCTGTGGGAAATGCCGTAGACCAGCCCCCGGTCACAATCCCTCTTTTTTCCTGGAATTCCTTAGAAAGGCTGGAAATCGAGGATGTTATGAGGATTGTCCAGGGTATGCGCACTACATGCTGTAGTTTAGACCCAGGTCCTACTGCCCTGATTATGGGCTGTGGGGAGGTTATCATCCCGGTTCTGGCAAAGATAGTCTGGTGCTCCCTAGACTCTGGTGAGTACCCCTGCTCCCTGAAGGAGGTAGTGGTGACACCAGTGTTGAAGAAGGCTTCTTTGGACCCAGACTCCCTCACTAACTATAGGCCTATCTCGAATCTTCCCTTCGTGGAGAAGGTAATTGGGAAAGTAGTGGCTGCTCAGTTGGACAATCATTTGACCATCCATAGCATCTATGACCCTCTTCAATCGGGTTTTCAAAAGAGGCACGGCACCGAGGCTGCGCTGGTTCGGGTGCTCAATGATCTCCTGAAGGCGAGAGACCAAAAAAAATGGTCCATTTTGGTCCTGCTTGATCTGTCATCAGCATTTGACACCATAGACCATGGGGTGCTGCTTGAGTGCCTGAGATGCATCTGTGGGCTTTCAGGCTTGGTTTACAGATGATTTACTTCTTTCCTCACTGGTAGAACTCAGAGGGTGATGTCGGGGGTGTTTTCCTCCAATCCTACCTCTCTGTCATGTTGGATGCCTCAGGGCTCAGTGCTGTCTCCCATGTTGTTTGAGGTGTACATGCTTCCCCTCGGAGACATTGTAAGACGGTATGGGTTGGAGTTTCATTGTTATGCCGGTGATACCCAGCTCTACTTGTCTTTTGCACCAGACCAGAATGGAGCACTCTCGATGTTTAATAATTGCCTTGGCGAGATCCAAGGTTGGATTAGGTCCAGCTGGCTGAAGTTGAATTCTGGGAAGATGGAGGTGATGGTCGTGGATCCTGGTTACCAGATAGGGGGGTGGGGAGCAAATCATCCCACAGGTATATTTCTGGGGGATGCTGAGCTCCCTATCTCTGAACAGGTGTGCAACCTAGGGGTGATTCTTGATGATCGGCTGACATTACGTGCTCAGGTGTCAGCTGTCATTAAGTTATCCTTTTACCATCTGAGGAATATTGCTAGGATCAAGCACCTTGTTCCATCTGGGGACTTGCCTACACTGATCCACACCTTTGTGACCTCGCATTTGGATTATTGCAACTCCCTTTACTTTGAGCTTCCAGGGGTTGACATCTGCTGCTTGTAGCTGGTGCAGAACTCCGCAGCCTGGTTGTTAATGGGGATTCCTTGTTCTTCCCACATTACACCAACGCTGTGGGAACTGCACTGGCTGCCGGTTCAGTGGCGGATCACCTTTAAAGTGGGTTTACTGACTTATAAAGCCCTACATGGTTTGGACCCTGACTACCTGAAAGAGCTTCTGGTTCCTTGCCTCCCAGAGCGACTGCTCCACTCGGCCAATGAGGGGTTGCTGGAGATTCCGAGGGTAGTTTTAAAATCTTCCGGCCCCCGGGCTTTTATGTTCGTGGTGCCAACCCTCTGGAATTCTCTACCCCATTGGATTAGAGAGTGCATGACAGTGTGGGGTTTTAAACAAGCACTGAAGTCTTTTTTATGGAATAAGGCATATAGGGATGGTGCCAACATGGATTGATGGTATTTGTTTTAGTGATTTTATCATGATGTTTTATTGTGAATTTATTTTAAATAATGTACTGCGCCTTGATTTTTGAAAGGCGCTCTATAAATAAAGATTATTCTTCTTATTATTATTATTACATGTTTATGCTCCTACTGCTGTCACTTTGTTATTACTGTTTCACTCCCTGTTGTACCCCTTGAAGGTTTCTCTGCCCCCCCCCCAGGATGCACCTGTAAACCAGCCCTGGCTCACAGTGCCTATAATGGTGACCAAACTTTAAATAAATAAAATTAATGTATAGTTTGCATTTAAACCCCTTCAAACCATTTTTGTAGTGAAGGTGCTTTTTGGTACCAAATTTTAAAACTTTCCAAGTTCTAGGGATTTCTATTTTTGGGCCCAGTTTTGTTGGTCCCTAAAGTTCTGGGCAGAAGAATCCCAGGAAAAGCAGGCTTGCACTTTAAAATCAGTAAAAGCCCTGGTGCAGGATTCACAAAAAAGCACAAACTGCAGATTAAAGGTTTGTACTGAGCCTTGCAATTGTGCATGGTCCAAAAGCTGCAATCAGACTATGAATAAGGGCCAGGCTAAACCAGCGCTAATGCCTGTAGTGCTGCCCTGGCCTGGATCCAGGAATAGATCTCTGAACTGGATAGCACTGCTGCACTACAGTGCAGTTCACAAAGCCAGCCATGCAAATGAGCCCATAGGGCATGTAAGGTGCTAGAAGGCCATTTGCATGCTCATTATGTGTCCATCTGCATTCACTGTAGGAACTTAGCATGACCCCCACCCAGCCCATGGCCGACTTGCAGCCACAGTTCATGGTGGCCAATGCCCTCCCCATCACCAATGGCTGTCTCATAATACAATAATATTATCCCTGGCAGTCTAGTGGTTCCCTCCCCTCTCCTCATCAACTGATTGCCTTCCCATACATGTAAATAATATCCCCTGATAGTCTAGTGGTGCTCATCCACTACCTAACATCTAGTCACCATCCCATACATTTAAAAACATTCCCTTATAATCTAGTGGTGCTCTCCCCACTCCCCAGCTGAGCTGTCAATCACTGCAAATGAGCTGTTCTGTATACAGTATGAGGTCATTGAGAACTCAGTCAGCAGCCAGCCATGGTGGTGAGAGGATGGCTATGCTGGTCACTGGCTGGGGATTGGGTTGGGGGAGACCGAAGTGAGGGAACACTGTCTGATGGGTGGAGGGTCCACTAGACCACCATGGTTATGGATTTGCATATTTCACGGGATGGGGTTCAGGGACAGGAAGGGACAACTAGACTACCAGGGATTATATTTTTCTACTGTAGGATGGCAAGTGGAGGTTGGGGAGGGGGAGGGTCCATTGGAATACCAGGGATTCTGCCTTTTCCAATGAGGATCAGCAATTGAGGATCAGGAATGGCACCATTAGACTACCAAGGAATATTTTTAAATATATGGAATGGCAATCAGAGGATGGGGAGGGCACCACTAGACTACCAGGGGATATTATTTACATGTGCAGGACGGAAATCGGGGAGGGGGGAAGGAACCTCTAGACTACCAGGGAATATTATTTACATGTATGGGATGGCAATCAGGGATTGGGGAAGGCACCACTAGACTACCAGGGAATATTTTTAAATGAACGGGATGGCGCTTGGCAGACAGCAGAGGGTGAGGGACCGTAATACCTCCACAAACCACTAGGGTTGCATGGAATACCACCAGGTCTCGGTTAGCAGTATTTACTCCATAAAAGGGCCTTTGCAAAAGGCCCTTGCATTGGGAAAAATCTTTGTAAATGGGACTGCAGGGATATATAGGTCCCTTCCCCCTCATTTGCATTGTGGCCTCCCTCACAATTTTGCAAACTGGGCTTTGTGAATACCAGTATGACACAAAACCCATTTTGCATGGCACAAACTGGGTTTCTGCTGATGCAAAGTTTTGTGAATCTGTCCCTTGGCCCTGGAAACATCTTCACAATAACCACAAGATTCAACCAAGCAGCAATGATTAGGAAAACTAATCACTGAAGTAAGGGTTTCCAAAAGTGTCTCCCAATCAAAAACAAGTGACAAACATACAGTTCGGTTTACAATGGCTGCACGAAACTTAACACAATGAGCTCACTTTCTGTCTTATAAAAGGACAACCTCAGTACATTAGGGCAAACGTTTGACAGAAAGCCCACAGACAACAGCCAAGAACTAACGGAAAACATGATTCAGGTATGCTGTACTACCACAATCAAATGCAGTTTATATGCAAATAGCCATGAAGCATTTACTGTAACTGCCTGGACATGACATCCCCATTATTTTTTTGAGCCTTTCAGAACAGTACCCCTAAAGAAAATCATTGTAATGTAAAAAGTACAGCTTGATATCCTCAATAAAGCAGTAATGTTTACATGAAAATAAGCAAGACTGGCAGCCTGGTCTTCACACATTGGGCTAGCATGTGTTGTTTGCTGGGCTTTATTGATACTTTATGTACCCTCCTGGCATGGCTGTCGGCCAATCAGATAGCTGAACATCTACAACCTATTTTCTAATACAAACATAATGTATAAAATATGTGAAATTAATGGCTACCAAAATCATTGCTGGGGAAGGAGTTACAAATATTGGAAGATGAGGTGACAGTGAGGACAGGCAACATACCAGCTGTAAGGATAAAGATGAAAAGGCTAAAACAACTGCAGGTAGATGCTGTAGTCACAGGCAAGGAAAAAATACTGGGAGTTCTGTGGGCAGCACAAGGTGAGCATGGAGCAAGCAGCATGAAAATTCCAAGAACAATATTGCTCTGATCCAGATGCCTTATGAGGACTGGAAAGAAATGGCAGTTTAGAGTGACAGCCCCTTCACACCTGAATTAAACAGAACTCAATGCAAAGTGAGCCACAAAAGTAGGGCATAGGTGTGAGTGGTGACAGCGACTTCAACTTTATTTTTGTTACCAGTTGTGATATTACTACAAATGCCCCTGACCCCCCTACTGCACTAATAGCAGCTCTTGTGGTCTGCTGTCTCCCACTGTTTGCAGTCCATAACGGTGTACTCAGTGTGACGCAGACAGCCAGCTCTGATTGCTGTATCAATTTTTTTATTACATATAAAATATGTGATGGGAAGGTCAGTTTGAGGAAACTACTGTCTTACTGGAACTGACACATCAAGACCCCCCAGGGATTAGTTCAAAGGACAGGACATAGCTAAACTTCAGATATCTGGGGTGCAATTACCTTGTCAATTTGCTTTCATCCCAGGAAACAAGATTAGCCATTCATAATTCCCTCGGGGAAAATCCTTTGACTTACAATAGTTGTCAGGAAGAACTTGAGAGGGAGGGGTGTCTGAGAGAAGCCAGAATGGACATTGAAGAGAGGTTGATGCCTGAGCCAGGGAGGACCCAGACGAATTTGGAAGGTCCAATATACTTTCCTGGGAAACCCTTGAATTACATCAGAGAGACCTCTGATGTGTAGATTCCAAGGTCCAGACAGGATTAAAGAGGCAAATACACTTTTGCTTGAATAAAGTAACTTAGATCAAATAAACTTTTGAGATGTATGTGTAGCAGAGCACAAACCGGTTTGGTCTGGTTAACCTGAGGGAGGAAAGGCAGTGAGGTCACCTATTATGTTTTTTTAAATATTTTATTTGGACATCCTGTGAGATAAAATATAGATGTTGTTACACCAAGGCGGAGTTAGTGACCTCATGAGAAGGCCGGCTCAGAATTGTGTTTAATTGCTGAAAGAACCTGGACAGAGACACACAAAACATTTCTGACTGAGAGAAGAGAGACCATCAAAGCACTGAAGTAAGGACCTTAGACAAGATTAGTCTGAAGTTATTATTTGTAGGAATTCGCACTTTAAACCTGTTTGTTTTAAAGCTGTATGTGTTGGGATATATATTGTTCTGTAATGTTTTCTGTTTCCCTATTTTAAAGTAAAGATATAGATTTTACAACGGAAACTGTCTGGAGTGCCTTGACATTTCCTTTTATTCTAAGTGGAGCTTTTAAAGGTTATCAGTAACACTGTGTATGAGCTTATTGTATACCAAACTGGGAAATGGATAGAGTTCTCTAAAGTCTTGCATAGAGTTCTAAGGGTTCATTTGAAAGACCTGTTGGGGTGCCCATAGGCAAAGATATCTGGCCCCCCAAAGACAGAATTATCTGAGCCTGATAATTGGGTACGCTAACAAGAGGTTATCAGTTTGAATCCCTCCAGAACTTGAGACTAAGGTGACTTGAACCCACAAAACAGACAAGAGGGTTACCTTGTTCTGTTGACTGTACACAAATCATACGCTCAGAGGTTGGAACTTTTGGAGTAGAGGGCTGACCAGCTGAGCGAGTTTGTGACAGATTGGTTGGAAGTGGTGGCATAAAAAGTTTGGTGGTATAAGCTTCATTGTTCAGTGTGTCAGCTTGAGACCATTTAGCTCACTTGAAAAAAAGAAAGGCAATGTTTTATTTCAAAAAGAAACAGAACTATATCCCTTGACTTACAGTTAAGTTTCTACCCATTTTATTTTTTTTCTAAAGTGCCAGTCAGATTAGCGTAGTCAAAGAAGAAAATGGCTTCCAACTACAGCAGGCACACTGTAGATTTCTTAAAGCAGTTGTGCAGGGACAGGGGAGTCCAGTTTGGGGTGAAAGCCAGTAAGCAGAACCTCATAGAGGCCCTGATGGTAGCAGATACCCAGAGCAGGGAATCACAGACCGTGACTGAAAGGGACCAGACCTCAAGTGTGGCAGAACTGGTGGCCAGTGAGGGGTCCCGAGCCAATGAGGAGGACAGCAGAGTCATTGTCAGTGAAGGGCAATAGCAGCAGGGGATGGTCACCAGTATCCTGAATCCAGGGGTACTCAAACTGCAAATTGAGTTGCGCAGGATGGAACTGGAGGCAGGGCGACAACAGAGAGAGGTGGATTGTGAGACAGAGTGACAACAGAGGGAGGCAGACCATGAGGAACGTGAGTGCCAGCGAGAGGCAGAGGAGAAGAGAGAGCAAGAATGCAGAGAGGCAGAGGAGAAGAGAGAGTGAGAACACAGAGAGGCAGAGGAGAGGAGAGAGGAGCACCAGTGGCAACATGAACTGGAGAAGCTACGACTCCAACCAGTGGCACCAGGGCAGGTAAGTGGCTTGGGTTTAACTGGGACTGCAGGACTGGGTTACAAATTGAACTCCAAATTAATAGCAGAGTTTAAGGAAGGGGAGGTTATGGATGCCTTTTTAAATTCTTTTGAAAAAGTTTGTATTCAGGCTAAAATTCCTAGAGAGTCCTGGAGCTTCCAGCTATCCCCGCTACTTACCGGAAAAGTTTGTGATGCATTGGGTCAAATGGACAATGAAAACAGCAATGATTACAGCAAGTTAAAAGCTGCACTATTAAAAAAGTTTGAATTAACTGCTGAATCATACAGAGCTAAATTCCATAAGTTCAGGAGAAGCCCTGATATGAGCTACGAGGAGCTAGCCACAAAACGTCAGTCTTTAAAACGTTGGTGGGAAGGAATTGAGGCAAACACTGTTGATAAAATTGAAAATGTGATTTTATTAGAACAGTTTTATTGGGCATGCCCCGCAGAATTAAAAACCTGGCTAGAGGACTGAGATCCAAAAAACAGTGCAATAGGCTGCTGAACACTCGGACCGCTATGCCAAGAGCTGACCTGCTCTGAGAGCGAATGGGGCGAGTGTGGCAGCACAGAAAGGGAAAAGCGTGCCTTCAGGGCAGCTAAAACCCTCACTGCTCCACTGAAACCAGTTAGCCCCAGGTTTCAAAGAAAAGATTTCTCTGAAGTAAGAAATGTTTGTTAGTTATGTAAAGAAACTGGGCACATTGCCAGACAGTGTCCAAGAAGGGCAAGCAATAATACGCAAAGTAGTACCAGAAGGAAGTGGGTTGTTTGTGTGTCCCTGGAAGCATACCAGTGAACATGAGGGAACACATGCACCCAGTCATGGTAAATGGTGTACAGATGCAGGGGTTAAGGGACATAGGGGCATCCCTGACATTGGTAAAGGGGGATTTGGTACAGCCTGGTCAGCTTATACCCAGTAAATACGTGACTGTACAGGACTTTGCGGGTGAAGAGAAAACATTGCCACTGGCCAGTGTTCTCCTGGACTGGGGTTAAACAGGGAGAACTATGCAACAGGTGGCTGTAGCTAACACATTAGCAGTGGATGTGATCCTGGGTAACAATCTCCAGCAGGGGGTGATATGTGCAGTTACCCGTAGTCAAGCGGACAGGGAAAACTGTAGTTCCCTGAGCCTCCCCAAAGCCATTGGGGAATATACTGAGAGGCTGGTTCCCCAGCCTGTGTCTCCAGAGGGGGAGACTGATAAAAAGGGGGTAGAAATTTCCCAAGGAGCAAGTAACCACCCAGCTACAGAGGGTTACTCTGAAGAGGGAGGGGTGACCCCTTGTCAGAGGGTAGGGATTGACAGTGATCCTGAGGGTTCTGACGCTAATGCTAGGGACCCTAGTTTAGCAATGGAAGGGGATCTGTCCCATGCCTTGGGAAGGTGTGAGGGGTTTGCAGCTGCTCAAAGAAGTGACCCTAGTTTAGAGAAGCTGAAGGCTTGGGCAGACTCAGACAGTACAGAGGGAGGTGAAGGCAGACATAGGGTTTATTGGGAAAATGGACTTATATATACACAGGCAGTACAGACAGAGGGAGGGATGCTAGGCAGGCAGCTTGTCATTCTCCAGGGATATCGTGAGCAGTTGCTCAAGGTTGCCCATGATATTCCCTTGGCTGGTCATCTGGGAATCACGAGCACAATGCAGCAGTTGGCTCAGAATTTCTACTGGCCTAACTTCACCCAGCAGGTGAAGGAGTATTACAGGTCTTGTCACCGGTGCCAAGAAATAGGGAAGGCGGGCAAGAAAACCCAAGCTGCCCTGATCCCCTTTCCCATAGTGGAGGAGCCATTCCAGAGGGTGGGAATGGATATTGTGTGGCCTTTAAATACCCCCAGCTCCTCAGTGAAAAGGTTCATCCTGACTGTGGTGGATTATGCCACCCGCTACCCCGAGGTAGTCGCCCTTTCCTCACTAAGGACAGACAAAGTGGCAGATGCCTTGCTTGGGATTTTCTCCCGTGTTGGGTTTCCACAAGAAGTAATCACCGATTGAGGGGGTTCCTTCATGTCAGACCTAATGAAATGTCTATGGAAGAAGTGTGAGGTGGTGCAGAGATGCATGACACCGTATCACCCACAAGCCAATGGGCTTATGGAATGCTTCAATGGTACCCTAAAGTCAATGCTCTGGGTGTTTGCTGAACAGCATTTGAGGGACTGGGAGAAATACCTTCCCCACCTGTTGTTCACATACAGGGAGGTGCCCCAAGAGTCAATAGGATTTTCCTCCTTCGAACTCTTGTATGGACGCCAGGTACATGGACCCCCTAGACTTGATCTGGGAGGACTGGGAAGGCAAGCATGCCACCCAGGGAATTCCCACTGTGGATTATGTCCTTAGGTTTAGAGAAAGGCTGAAGGAGCTTATGGGGACAGCCCAGAGCAACCTGGCAGCTGCCCCACAGAAACAAAAGGTATGGTACGACCACAGAGCCAGAGCTCATTCATACATTGTGGGTCAGGAAGTCATGGTCCTTATTCCTGTCTGGAAAGACAAGCTGCAAGCTGAGTGGGCAGGACCATACAGAGTGGTTAGGAAGGTAAATGATGTAAACTGCATTGTAGAGTTACCTGATCGTAGACAGACAGAAAGGATATACCATGTCAACATGATGAAGCCATATGCAAATAGGGCTGACATGGTGTTCGCAGTGTGTAGTCATGGGGAGGGGATGGACAAAGGAGACCCCCTTCTGGACTTGCTGGAGGAAAGTAGGCGGGAGTCCTCTGTGGAGGCAGTAACATTTTCTCCCCAGCTGACCCCGGGCCAGATCCAGAAAGTGAGGAGGTTTTAGCAGACTTGCCCCTTGTTTAGCACCAAGCCTGGACTAACCCCCTTAGCAACACATGATATGGAGACAGGGACACAGACGCCCATACGGTGGACAGCATATCGGGTGTCAGAGGCTGTCCAAAAGGACATTAGGAGGGAAGTGGAGGAGATGCTGGATATAGGGGTAATCCAGAGGTCCCACAGTCCCTGGGCCTCACCCGTAGTCCTTGTACCCAAGCCAGATGGCTCAGCTTGTTTCTGTGTAGACTATCTTGGACTGAATGCAGTCACAAAGTCAGACACCCACCTGATGCCCCCGGATGGATGAACTCCTGGACAAGTTGGGAGGGGTGACCTACCTTATGACCATTGACCTGACAAAGGGGTATTGGCAGATAGAGTTGACAGACAGAGCTAGGGAGAGGTCGGCCTTCATCACTCCGATAGACTTATTTGAGTTCAAAGTAATACCTTTCGGAATGAAGAATGCCCCGGTCACTTTCTAAAGGTTGGTGAACCAGGTGTTAAATGGTGCTGAGGAGTACGCTGAGGCATACCTGGATGACATTGCCATCTTCAGTACCAGCTGGGAGGAACACCTGTCACACCTTAGGGAAGTGCTGGGCAGAATACAGAGGGCCAAGCTCACTGTCAAAGCCGAGAAGTGCCAGATGACTATGGGAGAAGTGGCATACCTCAAGCATGTGGTAGGCTGGGGACAACTCCGTCCTAACCAGTTAGAAATAGAGGTAATACTGGCATGGCCCAGATCAGAAACTCAGAAGCAGGTCAGGAGTTTTCTCGGGACAGCAGGGTACTATCGAAAATTTGTACCAAATTACAGTGCACTGGCTGCTCCCCTATCTGACATGACAAAGAAACGGATGCCCAAGAAAATTACCTGGGGTCCCACCTGTGAGGAAGCCTTTACCAAACTAAAGGAGGCACTGTGCAGTGCTCCTGTTTTGACAAGTCCCAACTATAGTAAAACCTTTATAGTTCAGATGGACGCCTCAGACGTGGGTATTGGGGCAGTACTGAGCCAGATATTCAGTGAAGGGAGGGACCACCCCATAGCCTACCTGAGCCGAAAGATGCTCCCCAGGAAACAAGCATACTCCACAGTGGAAAAGGAGCGTCTTGCCCTAGTGTGGGCCCTAAAGAAATTGGAGCCATACTTGTACGGGCAGCCTTTTGTGGTGCAGACTGACCACAGCCCCCAGTTTGGTTGAGGCAGATCGGGAAAAACAATGGCAGACTGCTCTGATGGAGTCTTGCTTTACAAGGCTACGATTTGAAAATCATACATAGGGCTGGAGCCCAGAATCAGAACTCAGATGGACTGTCTAGGGTCTATGAGGAGTGAGCTGATTTGGGAAGCTCATCCCATGTAGGGGATAGAGCCCTCAAATTCAGTCTAGGTGGGGAGGAGTGTGATGTAGACAGCCAGCTCTGATTGCTGTATCATATTTCTTATTACATATAAAATATGTAATGGGAAGGTCAGTTTGAGGAAACTACTGTTTTACTGGAAATGACACATCAAGACCCCCCAAGGATAAATTCAAAGGACAGGACATAGCTAAACTGCAGATATCTGGGGTGCAATTACCTTGTCAATTTGCTTTCATCCCAGGAAATAAGATTATTTATTTTTTATTTTATTTATTTAGGTATTCGAATCATACCTTTGAGCTCAGAGCTCTTTTACAAAGGTTCTACGTCAAACAGTGACAAAGACAGCAATAACAAACAGCTTACATACAATATTCGAATAGTAGGTAGCTAGTATACAATAAGGTTACAATGTCATTCATAGTACCAATGGTGATAGTACAGTGTCGAGAGCATTCAATTAGGGTAAAGGACAGTGTTTATATGTAGCAAAGGAGATAAAGAGGTGTGACACCTAGTGTGAGAGTCCAAGGAGGAGTCAAGGTGAGGGGGCCGGGAGACTGGGGGAGAGTGGGAGGCCAAAAGGAGTGGCTTTGTCTAGGAGGTTGGGAGTAGTGGTAGTAGGTTGGTTTTAAAGTTGATTAAGATTAGTCATTCATAATTCTCTCAGGGAAAATCCTTTGACTTACAATAGTTGTCAGGAAGAACTTGAGAGGGAGAGGTGTCTGATAGAAGCCAGAATGGACACTGAAGAGAGGTTGATGTCTGAGCCAGGGAGGACCCAGACGAATTTGGAAGGTTCAATATACTTTCCTGGGGAACCCGTGATTTACATCAGAGAGACCTCTGAGGTGTACATTCCAAGGTCCAGACAGGATTAAAGAGGCAAATACACTTTTGCTTGAATACAGTGACTTAGATCAAAGAAACTTTTGAGATGTATGTGTAGCAGAGCATAAACTGGTTTGGTCTAGTTAACCTGAGGGAGGAAAGGCAGCGAGGTCACTTATTATGTTTTTTTAAATATTTTATTTGGACATCCTGTGAGATAAAATATAGATGTTGTTACACCAAGGCGGAGTTAGTGACCTCATGAGAAGGCCGGCTCAGAATTGTGTTTAATTGCTGAGAGAACCTGGACAGAGACACACAAGACAATATTTCTGACTGAGAGAAGAGAGACCATCAAAGCACTGAAGTAAGGATCTTAGACAAGATTAGTCTAGAGGGTTATTATTTGTAGAATTTCACTTTAAACCTGTTTGTTTTAAAGCTGTATGTGTAAGGATATATATTGTTCTGTAATGTTTTCTGTTTTTCTATTTTAAAGTAAAGATATAGATTTTACAACGGAAACTGTCTGGAGTGCCTTGACATTTCTTTTTATTTTAAGTGGAGCTTTTAAAGGTTATCAGTAACACTGTGTATGAGCTCATTGTATACCAAACTGGGAAATGGATAGAGTTCTCTAAAGTCTTGCAGAGAGTTCTAAGGGTTCATTTTAAAGTCCTGTTGGGGTGGCTGTAGGCAAAGATATCTGGCCCCCCGAAGACAGAATTATCTGAGTCTGATAATTGGGTACGCTAACAAGAGGTTATCAGTTTGAATCCCTCCAGAGCCTGAGATTATGGTGACTTGAACCCACAAAACAGACAAGAGGGTTACCTTGTTCTGTTCACTGTACACAAATTATACGCTCAGAGGTTGGCACTTTTGGAGTAGAGGGCTGACCAGCTAAGCGAATTTATGACACTCAGGACACAGCTCTGACAGCAGTCGCCTCTCCCCACTTCCTCTCACCTCTGTTCCTGCACGGTGCACCCGATTGCGCTATGTGTGCGCCAAGTGCCATTTCGAGGGACATTCTTCTCTCCTACTCTCTGTGTGCAAATATACAAAATATTCATTTCACATAGAGTGAGTATACCTAGCACAATACCATGCGCTACTATTACCATGCGACACACTATGCGCCTGGTGTTAGAGGAAAGCTGGGTGGGTGGGTGGGTGGGAAAGGACTGGAGTACCACAAAAGTGGCCATAAAACCACTGTGTCTGTCTTTCTCTCTGTCTTGGACTCTCATCAAAAGTGCTCCCAATCTACATGGCAATAAATATATCTAGAAATAGCACTTAACCATTGGCGACTTGAAGGTGGATTAAAAAGGTACTGCAACAGTGGGTATTACTAGGCAATTAATCCCCACTAGATTTCCATTGCATGCTGTGTTTTGACCAATGGTTAGCTGCTATTTCCACATATATTTATTGCCATGTTACAAACAACAATAAGAGCCACAGAAATATATATTTTTATAATTTTTTATTTTATTCTTTTGGTAACCAGGTAAGGCCCACTAGGCACAAGTGCCTGTTTTCAGGGGTGACTCAGGAGCACTGGAGTGGTTAAGTGACTTGCTCACAGTCACGCAATATGCAAGTTTAGGCTGTGGGGTTCAAACCCAGGTCTGCTGGATGTGCCAAGCTCATTCACAGCATATAACACTAACCTCTAGGCTATACTGTTAGCAGTTTTACCAGGAAAGACATATTGAGCAGTTTTACCAGGAAATATATACAGTACTGTGCGGGTAGGAGCTTGTGTCCATATGTGACCCTGGGGAGGAGGAGGAGAAGGGGCAACAGTGCAATTCCACCAATGCCCCAAAATGTTTAAAGCCTTCATTATATATGAACATATACTGTATAAATTATGTTAAAGACCTTTGTTTAAAAAAATGGAATTTGAATTTAAAAGCAAAATGTTTTACTTTGCAAAGTATTAGGGAATCCTCTTGAGGGAAACAGACTGTGCCAAGATATAATTAATATGCATGAGACTCCCTCTTATGGTTATATTGTAAGAGTACCTGGACTGTTTAGGAATAAATGATCCTGACTGGCTAAGAATGATGACATGATTTATAATGTACACTCTGTTCTTGTTTGTATACCAATGCACCTATGTGGAGTATCAGTATATTGGTCTAACAAAAGGCAGCACAATGTGCAAGGATTCTGATTTCCCCAGGTGCAAATGCAACTGCAAAAACTCTTCCCTATTTATACAGTAAAAGAATAATCATTTCAGATATCAAATGAGTTAGTCATCAGACACTGGGTGCATTCATAGGATGTGATCCAACTGTCCCCGCTTGCAAATGCACACCATGACCCCATACACAGTGATGACCTCACCAGCATCCTCATGCAACCCACAATATATGGCTAAAACAGGTCTACATCTTGCACACCTGAGGCCAGATATTCAAAACAATGCACCAGGCACAAACCGATCACGCCACATTTGCACCAGGCTGCCATATTCAAAAGGCCAAATAGCGCCAATGCAAACATGAAAGCACCAACACTAAAAGATAATGTATGCATGGTGCAAAGTGAGGGGCAGGAACATGAATATGGACACAACGATATATTCAAAAGTATAGCACCGCGCAACGTGTGTTAGTGCAACCAGTGGCGCGGCGCTATTTACCGCCTACAAAAAGTTATTCTAAACTCAGTGTAAACCACAGAGGGGGGACATGGACACAGTTACAGGCAACATGGATGTTGGCAACAACTCACTCATGATCCACCTGATGACAGCCATGCAGAAGGAGGAAGAGAGGGACCAAGGTCACCTTGGGCCACACCGTAGGCCAAGGAGGAGATATGCAGCACACAGAATGCACCAACCCAGAATGTCTTTCTAGACACTCACAGATGACCAACTTGTGAGCCAGTACAGACTGAACAGGGTCCAGCTGTGGCAGCTTTGTGAGCTCCTGCATGAGCAGCTGCAGTCCACCACCCAGTGCAGCAATGCCATGTCAACTGAGGAAAAAGTGACGGTTGCAATGTGCTTTCTATCCACCGGATCCTTCCAGACACCGGTTGGAGATATCATTGATGTGTGGTAGACAGCCACATCGTGTCTCCTGACCCAGTTCCTAGATGCACTGCTGCCACATTCTGGTGAATTCATCATATTCCCCAGAAGAGCAGCAGAGCACAGAGAAACCATGCAACAATTCTATCAGGTTACACACCTACTAGCAGTACTGGGTGCCATTGACTGCACCCATGTTGCCATCTGTGCACCACCTAGTGAAGTGGGTGACAATTTCCTCAACAGGAAGGGTTACTACTCCATAAATTTCCAGGTGGTATGTGCTGCAACTGCACTTATCATCAATGTCCTTGCATGGTTTGCTGGCGGTGCCCACAATGCCTTCATCTGGCACCAATCACAGCTGTGCCTGGCATTTGAGGAAGGTACAATACACAGTGGACATCTTGTCAGTGAGTACCTGCAGCAGGCACAACCACAGTCCCCTACAGTGGTGGGACAGTGCCACAAAAGAGCACACAAACGAGGTAGTGAGGGGTGGGAGGGAGGTGCACAGAAAACTGAAACTGTAGGGGCTGCAAACTGGACAGGGTGTGTGACACAGTATACACATGCTAACCACTGTTAATGTTTCCTCAGGTGACAGTGCCTATCCTTTGAAACCCTGGCTCCTAATCCCAGTCCTCCGGCCAGCTAATGTGGCCAAGGAGATGTATAATGAGGCACATATCACAGCACAGAATATTATTGAGCGTGTCTTTGGCATGCTGAAAATAATATTCCAATGCCTGCACTGTTCCAGTGGTGCCCTACAATAAGATTTTCAGAAGGTATGCCGCATATTCCTAGCCTGTTGTATGTTGCACATGGTGCTAGAATATGCCTGACAGAACCTGAGGAAAATGCAGACAGTGATATCGAGCCAGAGGTCCAGGGGATAGTGGAGCAGCTTGATTGGGGTGACCCACGGATGGCTAGGAGGGCCCAGGAGCACAGGTCCAACATCATAAGAACCCTGACACGGATGGTCGGGTGAGTGAAAACAACATGGACAACAGACATGATTCAAAATGTGTATTTACAGTAGAAACAGTAGAGTGACAGACACAGACTTGTGACAGGATGGTAACAAAACAAAACAAAAAGCATAGTACACAGGTGATACAGGGAATATGGTTGGACGTAGCTATGTACATAGAGGTGTGTGTGTGAGGGGTGCAGTTGGGTGAAGGTTGCAAGAAGGTGTGGCACACACATGGCTTCATTGCCATTTCCCACCATGGACTTTCACAGATGCCCTGACGTGTGAACACTGTGGGGGTGTACTGTGGGCCGAGGAGCCAATAGGCAATGACTGCAGGGATGGGGAGACCCTGGGATGACCCTAGCCATGCAGCAGGCTTGGTGTAGCCAGTGAGAATTATCGCCCAATATTCCATGGAGTGCCCATGGATGATGGCTAGGCAGCGGAGCTGGCCAACCAGGACCTGTCACTGTGTGTTGTGGAGGCATGCCAGGGGACACTATGAGCATGCCAGTGGTGTGTGATGATAGTGCAACACCACCCAGCCATCTCAGCCTCTCTCACCATAGCTTTGAGCTCCATCATAGCTACAGTGATGTCACCACAAACTTAGTGGAGGGCATTCAGGAATTGTGCCTGATGCTCCTGTGCACCCTGTTCTGCCTGCATAAGGTCAGCATGCATAGCCTCCTGGAGGTGGGCTAGTTCATGCCATATCTCCCTCCGGAAGTCATGCAGCTCCCACTGTGTGGTGGTCTGTGAATCCACCGCAGAGCATAGGCACTGCTGGGCTTCTGAGGCATCCTGTCCCTGTGGTGCATGCACACCCTGGGCAATGGGTGGGGTTGGCTGGCTGCAATCCCTCGGTTGGAGTGGCCCACACCCTGTGTGTCTGTGTTCTGCACCACTTCACTGCCCACTGTGGCCCTCATGTTGCATGTGCGGGCTGCTGGATCATCAGGATTGCCACCCACAGGAAGGTATCACATAGGCTGAGTGGTGTGTGTGGCCACAGACATGGTAGCCACACAAGTGGCAGTGGTTGTGATGATGATGGTGGTGGTGGCAGTGGTGGTACTGGGGGTATAGACCACAGGGGACCCTGGCAGCACTAATGGTGCCGGGTGTCTGGCTGGTAATTGTGCAGAGGCTGCTGTGAGTCCACTGCAGTCAGCCCCCGACAGATCCTCCAAACCTAGTCCTATGTCTGATGGGGAGTACCCCCCCAGACCAACAAGTGCATCAAGGTAGTCCACAGTGGTATGCATGTGCCCACATCATCATCGAAAACATCCCTGAATAATGCATCCATGGACACCCCTTCAGCAGCTGCTTGTGTCATCGGCCTCTGCATACCAGATGTCGATGGGCTTTCTTCCCCCTCCTCCGACCGTTGCACTGCTGCAAGGCCATCACCTTGCACTGTGGACAGAGAAGAACACTGTAAGTGTGATACACAGTACACAGTGGCCCCACACCAGTGCCGCCACATGCAAACCAGACCAGTGCTGCCAATGATGCACAGTGCAAGCCCAAATAAGGTGGCCACAGTACACATACCCACACAGCCAAGATGCATGCACAACCACAGTCAGAATGTGGATTCCAAAGGCATGCACACGACAATCACTAAGTGTACACAACGAAGCACACACACGTGCCGACCACCACCAAGAAGGAAGTAATAGGTGCAGCACCCATGCAACACTGCATGGTAAGGGCATACCCACTGCCAATAAACACACTGTGTGTAGTGGCAATGGCACAGTGTATGAAGGGTACACCTTGACTCTGTCACCATGTCACATGCTGACGTTCCAGCCTGCAAAGGCCACACCACAGGACTGGGTCATACTGCACCCAGGCCATCACAATTCACACTTATGTGCACAGGCCAGGGCAGCTGTGTGCTACAACACAGGCAGTGCAGCCCTTAAACCCATGAAGCACCATGCATGCCATGGTGGTGCACGTCCCAGTACTCACATGCTCAGTGTAACTCCAGCTGTGTTTCACAGCCACCAACCTCCACACCTGCCATGGCCACAGAACAGAGTGTTGATGCCACCACTGCAATAATGGGGTCTGTTGTTGCAAGCTCCACCAGCTGTGGACCTCCCCCTGTGCCCTGCAGAGTACAGTGGCATGCCTTCTCCTCCTCCTCCTCATCATTGGCCCTCCGCTGCATGTCATGCCACTGCTTGCATACCACATCCATTGTGCGGCCATGTCCACCCACAGCATTCATATCCACAGTGATCTGGTCCCACATGTCCTACACAGCAGCATCTGTGGTCTTATAATGCTGCACTGCCTGCTCCCTGGACTTGTACCCATTGGCTAGGGCCTTCAGCTCCTCCCTGGAGAACTTGTGGGACCACAGCCTCACCCTTCTATCAGAGGCACCTGTGTGGGGAAGTAAGTTGACAGTGATCAGTGGCTGTCCTGTAGAGTGTGTGTGTGTCTGTCTGTCTGTCTGTATCTAGGAGTGGGCTACTACACATGACTGAAGGGTCACAGTGTGGCATAGGCTATGGCCGTGCATCACAGGGATGTGGGTCAAAGCCCACTCCACATACTGAACATGCCCAACAATGTCCTCCACATGTCTGTCTACTGGTGTCTGCCACATGATTGTGTTTATGCACAACAGGGATACAAGCATCACCCTGCAGTGTAAGTGCAGCACCAGGGTCCATGTGTTGTCTGCACACCAACAGGTGTGTGTCAGGTGGTGGCCTCACAGACCAATGGTGATGGCAGAGTGCACAATGAGTCATGGGTGATGCACAGCATAGCATGGGCTACACATACACGTGATGGTGGGACTGCACCAGCCATGTGAACACTATGTCTGTGTTGTGTGATGCCCCCCTCCCAGGACCATACTGCATACCTGTGGATGCGCAGGGGCATCTGTATGTGTGTCACAATGTTCGCATCTGTAGCCACTGTCACATTGTACACCTGTTGTACAACACATTTTAAATAGTGGTGGGCAAAGTGGGCAAAATTCACTCTGTGAAGTAATTTGAGGAGTAATGAAGAATCCGCAAAGCATTCCTCATCGTGAAGCGGAGTACTTTGCATCATAATGAGGATCACAAAGTCATTGTTGTTAATGGACTTCATGTTACTCCGCCTTCCCCAACCACTTCTGTACCAATCTTAATGTGAAGTACATAGAAATCTATGTACTTCGCATCACTTCACCATGTTGGTGAGCTCCAAGGCGAATTTTGCAGTGATTCATGGGATTGCAGGTCACATGGGATCTAGATTGTTCTGCACAGCCTCAGTTCTGTGTAGTGTGTGTAGTGGTAGCTGGATGCATTTTGCTTTCAGAGCTCTGTGATTCAAACCCTCTAAAAGCTGTGAAAAAAAGCCTTTTTGAGCCATTTTGTTTGCTCATACTTTAGTATATTGATTGTAGGAAACCCTTCCATGCTCAGATCATTGAGTGTTTATTGTTTGTGTGTGGATTTTGAATGTTAATTTAGAACATTCAGTCTGTGTACTGACAAACACTTGAAGTGTGCTTTGGGGGAGGGGCGATCTGTGGTGGAGGTAGTTTAACTGGGAGAAAAAGGCAGTCTTTGTGTTTTGTTATATTTTTCTTGTATAACTGTGTTAATGCACACAGTGATATTTTCATTAATTCTTGACATTGTTTTGCTGACTGTTGTGGTGCAGCACTGTATAATTTCAGTTTTTTTAAAAGATTGGGTTATATTACGGAAGTTTTCAATTTGCTACGCATTACTTATAGTGTGTGTGTGAGTGTGTGTGCGATGCGTGCCATCAAATCAGACACCTTTTATTGTTCCACAGAGTAATCGCAGCAGTGTGAACCCGATATCTACTGCACCTGCAAGATTTTGTACTGCTTTGTGGTATCTTGGTTTTGGACTGTTACTGCAGTGCAGCCCCCATCCCCAGCCGACAAAATGTATTCTTTTCCGGACTGGATTGTGACTTGTGAGCACTAGTTAAGGTGTTGCTGTGACTTTGCATCTGCATCTCTTCTTGACTGTGCAGTGCAATCTTAATCTGTGCTTTTGCATCTGTTTAGTGCCCAGTCTCTATCTGCAAGCCACAGTTGTTTTTTTTGTCTTCACATACACCGGCCCAGACTGAACGTTCCAAAATCTGCCGACAAAGAGACATGCAAACAAAGCTGTTTTTGGCCATGGCACTGCTTCCAGTGGCAAGATTGTCTATGGGCATGATAGTATGCAGAAGTGTATAGCTGCTGATGTCAGTAAAGGGATTTCTCCATCAATATTTTTTACAGCACAATCTGTAGCTTCACTCATAGTTGGAGGAGATGATGTTGTCCCAGCTGGTGGTGTTAGTGCAGTTTCTGCTGGCATGAGTATTGCTGCCTCAAGTTCCACTTCTGACCAGTTAACCATTTCAAAAAATATAGTTGAGTCTAAAGCAATGACTGACAGTGTAGTTGATGTCATTCTCCCCATTAACATCCCCATGGTAGTTGAACATGGTTCTGATCATGGCGATGATAACTCACAATGTCACATTTCTTTTAGCGCTGTTGAGGTCATGCCTTTTCCATCCAATGATTCAAAGTGTGGTGCAAAAATATCGGGTGATGATAATTGATTATGATGTTGCTGTGGTTGCAACATGTTCTCCACATGACAGCATCGAAGCAGAAAATGTGGATGTGGATGATGTTGATGAATATGATAATGATGTCAGTGACACCTGTTGGGAATGGAGAAAAAGAAAGTCAAGGTGACTGTGTCTGAGTCTGTTAGCGTTAAATCCCCCCCTCTTCAAAAAAGTTGTGATTTAGCGATTCCAGTTCATGATGATGATGACCCAGTAATAATCTTAGGTAGTCGTGGTGGTCAGTTGGAGTCCAAGTGTGTCCAGCCTGAAAAAATCATGTAGCACACACCCCATTTCAGGGGTTAAAAAAACAGAGTCCAATAAGCAACATCAGGGACATGTTAAAAGTAGGGGATCACTTCTCAAACCTTACAATGCTACTGTTCTTGGTAATTGATACTTGCAGGAGGCAGGGGGTGGGGGCACAACTAGTTCCTTTGCTCATATATTGCTCTAGCTGTATATGGCCACTGGGATATTGCTTATGTTTGTCTTCTTGGGTGGGTGTGGGTGTCTTTCCTGGTTGGTCACTCATATACTGTACTATTTGCTTCTTTCTTTGGTTGGTTTACGGTTGTTGTGAGGGACTGGGGCTGGGTGGGGGGTTATACATGGTTGGATATGGTTTTCCGATTCTTTTTCTTGATGGTTTACTCAGTTAGGGGTTTTGGGAGTTTGTTATGGTTGGGGTTTTCAGATCATTGGACGTTTATTGGGGGGGAGGGCTCACCACAGGAAAAGTGTTTGAAGAGGTTTTTGGGCTCCTGAATTGCCAGCAAAGAAACAACATAGGTCTGACAAAATTATATATCTACCCCTACAGACATCATGGCAACCTTTAATTGTTCCTGGAACATTAAAGGTACTCAATCCCCTATTAAATGAACTAAAATTTTATTACATTTACAAAAACTACACTCCAACATAGCATTCGTTCAGGAAACTCATCTCCCTTCCTCCCAGGTTTCCTTGTTACAACGCACCTGGGTAGCCCAGGTTTATGGTGCTGATTTAGATACCCATAAAAGGGGGGTTCCATCATGATTTCTAAAAAGGTGCCCTTCCGTCTCCTCCAAGAAATCAAGGACCCCCAGGGGCACTATATTGTCCTGCAGGCATTGTTAGGACTCCTAGAAATTGTTCTAGGATCTATTTACAGCCCTAACAATGATGACCCAGCTTTCTTCGCTACTCTTATGTCACACCTTGCCCCTTTATCATCCCTTCCTATCATCCTTGGAGGAGATTGGAACATGGTGCTGAATAACAAATTAGATAGATCCAGTCAGTTCCCACTGGGTATGTCCCCGGAGCAGCAGGCTATCCGGGGCTTCATGCATTCCCTAGGGCTCATAGACCATTGGAAGACTCTGAACCCAGACCGCAAGGAGTACTCTTTTTATTCCCCACTACATTCCTCCTTTTCCAGAATTGACTACTTCCTTGTGGGGGTTGAATACCTCTCAGGAATTGACCTCTGCTCACCTCTGCCAAGGTCCTATTGGATCACAATCCGGCCCTCCTCCACCTCACTCTTTTGCCTACAGTGAACAGGGACAAGGTCTGGTGTTTAACAATCAGCTCCTCAAATCGGAGGACTTTTTACAACAAGTGACGACCCTCATCACAAATTATATGGATTTTAATTCTCCCTCCATGCCCAAACTAGATGTTCTATGGGGTTGTTTAAAGTGCGTGCTTCAAGGAGAAATTATTTGTATTGCTACTAAACATGAGAAGCAACTGTCCATTTCCCTCACAAATGTTTTCTCTCGCATACAGCTGGCCGAACAGGCCATCTCCCCCACCTCTCCATTGGCCGATTGGGAACAGCTGGAATCCCTGAGAGCTCAGTACAATTGTCTAATGGATGAAAAAGCGGAACACCTTATTCTACGTTTCAAGATCTGCTACTTTGATCAAGAAGAGAAAGCAGGCAAGTTGCTTGCCCTTCGTCTCCGCTCTCAAAAGATGGATAGGATTGTTCCCTCCATGTTGCTGGACTCAGGCCAACTCCTCACATCCCCAAGAGACATTGTGGAAGCCTTTAAGGACTTCTACCAGCAATTACATTCTTCTCCCTCTCTCCTATCTTGCCCATCACACTTGGATTCTTTTCTCCAAGGGGTTTCACTTCCGCAGTTGACAGCTTCTCAAACTGACTGCTTGAAAGCCCCACTGACCACAACAGAAATTTCTCTAGTAATAGACTCTTTATCTTCCAATAAATCCCCTAGGCCAGTTGGCTTTTCCATCAATTTTTATAAGGCCCTCAAGACTCAGTTAACCCCTTTTCTTTTGGATCTTTATAATTATATGTTTAATGCAGGTCTTTCCGACATATCCACGGCAATGGGCATTATTGTTGTCCTCCCAAAACCTGGGAAAGACCCACAAAAATCCCTAATTATAGGCCTGTATCTCTTATTAATGTTGATTTCAAAATCCTGGCCAAGGTTTTGCCGGAGCATTTAGAGCAAGTCTGGGAAACATTGCTCAGTTGAGAACAAGTGGGGTTTGTCAGGGGACAACTGTCCTCAGACCACCTCAGGAAACTGTCTCACCTCTTCTCGACATCCAGCGATTCCTCTACTCCAGCTGCCTTAGTGTCCCTGGATGCTGAGAAGGCATTCGATAGGGTTCCATGGACTTACCTGTTTGCCCTGCTCCCTAAATACTGCACCCCCCTGAATTTATTCAGTGGATCAAGATTTTATACTCCTCCCCTTCGGCCCGAGTACTCTGTAATGGCTTATTATTAACACCATTCCCACTGTCCCAAGGTACCAGACACGGTTGCCCCCTTTCCCCTTATCTCTTTAATATATTTCTTGAGCCCCTTCTCCGTAAACTTAACTCTTCTCCCCATGTCAAAGAAATTCCCATTGGGGGCTTGGAATACAAGCTATCTGCATATGCAGATGATATTCTTTTGCATGTTTCTCACCCTTCCTCCTCCCTCCCTTCCGGCTGCTCTCCAGATTATTTCCCAATTTGGGAAAATCTCTAATTACAAACTAAATCTCACCAAGACTGAGATAATTCCCCTAAACAATGCCACATTTAAGGCAGATATGGTCCACTATGTTTTCATATGGAAGAAAGACCTGCTAAAATACCTTAGAATAAATCTCAGCACTTCCCTATCTAGGATGCAACAATACAATTTAGACTCTCTTCTAACTCACCTTAAGATGGACCTTACTTATTGGTCTGCACTCCCACTCTTGTGGGGGAGACTAAACATTACAAAAATGAATGTTCTCCCTCGACTTCTGTACCCTATGCAAATGTATAACAAGAGTTCTTCCTAAATCATAGTTTACCAATGTACACAGGGCACTAACCTCTTTTCTTTGGCAGGGAAAACAGGTCAGACGGTCCTGTACTAAATTAATGTGTCAGAAGTTTGATGGGGGCCTTCAGGCTCCCAATTTCTTCTTGTACTACCTTGCACTCCACTGGTATGAGACAGAATGTTTTCTATGTCTGGCTCATGGTATAGATATATGTTCCCTTCCTTTTTCTACCTTTAAGAAATTGCCGATGCAACTGTGGAATATCCCCCTGGGCACCTCCCTTAAAATTCTGCCTCAACTCAACTCCTATCTGCAAGTGCATCCCACCTTAGATATCTCCCATCCCCTTTTTGGAAATCCAAACTTCCTGATTTCTGGACAGATGATCTCTAAAAAAAAGTTTTCACCTAATATAGGCATAGATCTAGTGTAGGGACTGGTAGTCCATAATAAACTTTTATCATTTCCAGAAGCTCGCATATGATATGGCTGGCCAGTTAAAATGTTTTTTAAATATATTCAGCTTTCTCACATGCTGGCCAAACATTTTGGCAGTGGACTTTGGCATTGTCCGCTCCATAATGTTGTTTCCCCACTACTCGAGTCAGCCCCAAACTCTCACATTATTTTCTATTTTTATCATTTCCTTCAGACCCAAGTCAGGTTTTGTGACATCGATGAATCAAGAGAGCAGGATGATGAGTCAGCCACCAGACTTCGTGCAGCACAGCAAATGGTTGACTCATATTTGGCTGAAAACAGGCAACTGTCAGTAATTGATGATCCTCTTTTATACTGGAGTAGAAAGGTCAGTGAATGGCCAGAGCTGACCTCAGTGGCACTAAAGTACCTGACATGCCTACCCTCCAGTGTAAGTGTCAAGAGGGAATTCAGTTCTGCGGGTGCAATAGTTTGGAATCATTGCACAAACCTTTCTCCTTCAAATGTCAGCTTGCTGACATTCATAAAAGTGAATGAGGGGTACATAGAAACATAGAAATGTAGAAGTTTATGGCAGATAAGGACCGCAAGGCCCATCCAGTTTGCCCATTTCTTTTTCTACCTTATAAATGTGCCATCGGCCTTTGCTCTGTCAATGGCCTATCTAGTCATAATCATCTGTATTGCTCCCTTATGCCTATCTCATGCCTGTTTGAAGCCCTGCACTGTATTCATATCCACCACTTCCTGAGGTAGGCTGTTCCATGCATCCACCACCCTTTCTGTGAAAAAGAACTTCTTCACATTACCCCTTAATTGGCTTCCCTCTAATCTCATGCTGTGTCCTCTTGCCCTGCTGTTTTCTTATATTGAAACATGTTAGACTCTTTCATCTTGTTAATGCCCTTAAGGTGTTTGAATGTTTGCGATCATATCACTCTCTCCTCCTTTGCTCTAGGGTATACATATTGAGCTCCGTTAATCTGTCCTCATATGTTTCTGATGCAGTCCACACCATTTGGTTGCTCTTCTCTGGACTGCCTCAATTTGGTTAATGTCCTTGTGAAGTGTGGCCTCCAGTACAGCAGCAGTACTCAGATGGGGCCTAACCAGTGTCTTTGTAAAGGAGGATTATTACCTCCCTCTTACGACTTGTGATACCCCTACTTATACACGTCAACTCCCCTAGCCTTACCTACTGCTTTAGTGGTCTGCTTGGATGATTTCAGGTCACCGGTGATGATGATGCCCAAGTCTCTTTCTTCCCTTGTGACTGCCAGCAAATCCCCTCCCAGCCTATAGGTGGCTTCAGGGTTTCTCTTCCGTATGTGCATGATCTTGCACTTCTTTGCATTAAAGCCCAGTTGCCACTCTACTGACCATTTTGCTAGTTTATCCAGATCTCTTCTTATTTTGTCTACCCCATCTGGATCATCTACTCTGTTGCAGATCTTGGTGTCATCTGCAAACAGACAAACCTTGCCCTCCAGTCCATCTGCAATGTCACTGATGAAGATATTGAAGAGGAGTGGCCCCAGGACTGATCCCTGAGGTAGCCCACTTGTGACTTGCATCTCTTCTGGCTGTATACCCTTTACCACCACTCTCTGTTTTCTGCCCGTCAGACAGTTTGCCACCCAGTTGACCAATTTCTGACCCACCCCGAGCCTACCCAGCTTATTAATCAATCTTCTATGTGGAACAGTATCAAAAGCTTTGCTGAAGTCAAGGTAGGTGACATCAACCGCTCCCCCTTGGTCCACCACTGTAGTTACCCAGTTAAAGAAATCTATGAGATTAATTTGACAGGACCTTACTTTTGTAAACCCATGCCGTCTTGGATCCTGTGCTCCTATGGATTCCAGGTGTTGCACTATCCTTTCCTTAATGAATGCCTCCATAATCTTGCCCACTACTGAGGTAAGAGTGACTAGTCTGTAGTTCTCTGCCTCCTCCCTGCTACCACTCTTGTTCAGCGGGATCACGTGAGCCTTTCTCCAGTCTTCTGGGACCTCTCCTGTGCTCAGAGACTTACTAAACAGTTCTGATAATGGCTCTGCTAGTTCCACCCTTAGCTCCTTTAGTACCCTGGGATGTATGCCATCAGGTCCCATTGCCTTGTCCACCCTGAGCTTATTGAACTCTTGTAGGACCCTTTCTTTTGTGAAGGGACTAGTGCTCACCTCCCTCCCTCATGTGTCCATGGTGCTGAGCTGTGGGCCCTGCCCTACCTTCTGTTCAGTAAATACTGAGCAGAAGTATCTATTTAAGATAGATGCTTTTACATGGTCCTCCTCCTCAAACACACCCTTATCTCCTTTGATCTTAGCAATACCCCCTCTGGACTTTCTCCTTTCACTAATGTATCTATAGAAAGTCTTGTCACCTTCTTTTACTATTTGTGCTAGTGTTTCCTCGGTTTGGGCCTTTGCCTGACTTACTGCCTTCCCTGCTTCCCTTAGGGAAGTTTGGTATGCCTCCCTATCTTCATCCCGCTGCGTTCCCTTATATTTCCTGAAGGATGGACTTTTGGCTCTGACCTTTTCTGCTACTGTTTTTGAGAACCAAAGTGGTTTCCTTCTTCTTTTGCACTTCCTTTTCTCTCTAACACAATGGGATGTTGCTTCAAGTATTGCATCCTTAATGCTTGCCCACTTTGCCTGTACCCCTCCCCCTGTATTTCTTTTTGCCAGGGCTAGCTTAACTCTGTTGGCCATCTTATCAAAATCTGCTCCTCTGAGGTTCCATATTTTTGCCTTGGAATGGGATGATTTAGTTGTAGTGGCCAAATTGAACCGTACCATGTGATGGTCACTGGCCCCCAGGTGACCTTCTACCTGGAGATCTGTGATCCTTTTCCTGCTAGTCAGTACTAGATCTAGGATAGTCCTGTCTCTTGTGGGTTGTTGTACCAGTTGTTTGAGGCCCTCCTCCTGCAGAGAATCTGCCATGTGTCTAGTTCCTGCCAGTATTGACCAATCTGTATCTGGCATGTTGAAGTCTCCCATTATCAGAACCTCCCCTTTAGCTGTCATGATTTGTATATCTTCTAACAGTAATGTGTCTATGTCCTCCCCCTGGTCTGGGGGCCTGTAGACAACTCCAGTTCTTACGGCTGTCCTATTTCCTGACCCACAGTTCTTCTGGCTCCTTATGTGTATTCTGAATTTCTGTAGCTTTGATATTTTCATTGACATACGAGGCCACTCCACCCCCACTTTTTGCACCTTGGTCTCTTCTGAACAATACATAGCCAGGTACTGAAGTCTCCCAAGTGTGGTTACTGGTAAACCACATCTCGCTAATTGCTACTATGTCCAGTTTAGCCTCTGTCATTATTGCCTGCAGGTTTAGGATCTTGTTTCCCAGACTGCGAGCATTTGTCTACATGATTTTCCATTGGTAAGATTTTAGTGTGTTAGTTGTTGGTTGAGGTCTGGCATTTCCCTTGTATGTACCAGCTCGAACTGCAACCTCTGTGCTCATACCCCAGCATGGTCATGGTTGTGGTGATGAGGGAGAAACGGACCATCCTGGTGGCACTAGCAGCATGAAACAGCCTACCATTGAGGTAGGTGATGACATCATGGAGAAAGAATTCCCTAGTGGGCACAATTCAGACATTGACGTCTGTGAGGGCAACTTCTTGTATGATGAGGATGATGAGGTTGATGTTGGTAGGTTTTAACTTAAGTGGTGGGTACCCAGTGTGGCATATGGGACTCTGTTTTGGGGGGGTGCGGCACAGCCGATGGGGATTGGGCAACCCCCGTCGGCTACACAGTGTGTGCGTGGGGGGAGTGAGCACGCAGTATGCATACATGTGTCGGTGTGTGTGTGTGTGTGTGTGTGTGTGTGGGGGGGGAGCGCGCAAGCAGGCGATATCTTGTTGCTGCTAACTGAAGCGTAGCTCCCCCTTTCAACTGTACTCCACTGCATTTTGGACTGCTGTCATAGGCAGCTCCAGCAGGCATTGGAGAACTGCGGCCGCACCTGTAAACACGCTGCCTGAATTAGAAGAGGGCTGCCACACCTCCGAAAACTCGGATGATGGCACTATGTTTCTTGCACATGAGTGCAAGCAAACATAAAACAACTTGGCTTCTCCCTAAGATGTCTGCCAAGTGTGTTAAGTGATGAGTCATGATGACATCATTTGAGCCAGAGACAGAGATCAACATATATTTCTACAGTGCTAACTAGTTCTTCTTTCCCTCTTATGGTGAATTGTTGTATCAGAATGATCAACACCATGTATTACCTCATGGATTATTTTGATCAGTACACGTTAGGCAATGATTTTGTTCATTTTGTTTACTTTAACTTGCAGAAAATGTCTTTCAATCCAGCTGATTTTTTCTTTGGCAGACTGCATTACAGTACAACACTTCAAACACCTCGTGATCTAGTGGTTATATGATGCACTGAATTTTGTTTTTTGTTAACCAGGAGAGACACACTAAGATGACAGCTTGTTTACAGGTGTGGACTTGGAGCACAAGGAAGTTTAGTGACTTGCTCAGGGTCACACAGCAAAGTACCGGTCTTGTTCAGTTTCAAAGCTCATGCTCTCTTGTTAATCCACAAATAAGGCTTTCTTTTTCCATGTGAACCCCCTGCACCTAGCCTGCCTTCTGTTGAACAACCCACCATCCATACCCTGTCCCTAGTACTGCCTGGGGACGCATATGAGCTTGCGGTCTCATGAAAAGAATTATCACACCTCAGATTGTAATATTGTACCTCAGAGGGTTGTGCACACCTATATTGATATGCATCATAATCTGGCACTGTTAAAAACTGCCTTCCAAGTCACTCTCCAATTCACATTCTCAATGTCTGACTTCTGCTCCCACAGTAGATATTAAGTGGATCACCACCCTTCTGCACAGTGATGGTAGTATGTACAGTTCCCTGTTGTGTTTTTTTCTCACCTTCCCAGCAATTCTTCTGCAGCACTTTTCTGTGCTCTACTCCACAATGTGAGTTGGCTGGCTACCACCCTTCCAAATCTTGAATGAGCTATACACAACTGCCTTAATACTGTCCTGACAAATGTCAACATCCCCCCATAAGCTCCCTACACTGAATTCAAGTAACAGTTTAGGTGCAGCCCTGCCACTCTGAGTATTTGTCATTGTTGGCTTCTCTCATCCACAGTCAGGTAGTGATCACGATGCTGGCAGCCCCACATTTTAGATCTCACAGTGATCTGCTCAGCATCCTCCTTCATGTCTTCAACTAACCTGAATATAGCTGTACCCTGCTGGAATGGTCTCTTCAGTTCCTCTCAGGCACTCATTCTTTTCACCTGCTCCCCACACCAAGAAACTGGTGAGTTCACTACCCTTCCGCATCATGAATATGGTTAGTACAGTCTCCCGTGTTATAGTTACATATTAATAATAAACCTGATCTTCTGGTAAGCCAGGCTGATAGCAGCATGGCACAAGTGGAAAAATAGGCTTTCCTACTCATATAAGATCTAAGCCACCTATGATTAGGCACTATTAAATGACGTGCATAATGATGTACACACCTGTCATTTAATAGTGCCTAATCAAAGGTAACCTAGAGCTTTTAAGGCTAGGAAAGCCCATCATTCCTCTTGTTCCCTGCTGATATGAGCTTGACTTACTGGAAATATGTTTTTATATTTGATATATCAAAATACAATGGGAACTGTACTACTTGCATTCATTATGCAGAAGGGTGATCAGCTCACCAGTTTTCGGTGTGAGGAGGAATAGTGAAGACTGAATACCAGAGAGGGACTGAGAAGGCCACTTTTGCAAGGTACTGCTATACTCAGGAAAGGGGAAGACGGAGAGAAATATGAGCAGATTACTGTGAAAAATAAGATGTGGGGCTGCCAGCACCTTGATCACTACCTGACCCCATTGTCCTGGCCAACATTCCCCTTCCTATAAAACCAGTGCATGCAATTGTCCAAGGCTGTGTGTGGATATTTATTTATGGAACAGCTGCCACTACACATTCAGTCACTTCACTATCAGTCTAGTATTGCTTGTAAAACACTTTGGGATACAGTGTGTATGAAAACCACTATATAAATGCTGATTCTTCTTCTTCTTATTATTATTTCCCATGGAAAAAGAGGACAAGACAAGCATATATTTGAGTTTCGAGAAAGTATGAACTCTAACATTGGACTGCACAAGAACTTTGCTACAAAAAAGTGGTGGCTCTAGGGGGTGGTGAAGGGTGTGGCTGCAACCCCCCTCACACAGTAATGTACTTGCTTGCAGCTGCTGCTGCATTTAACTTTGTTGAAGAAGTCTGATTTATTGATTGTACAAATGTTTACATTCAAACTATGGATTACATTTGTAGGTTCTGTCAAAAATGTACTAGAAAAGAATAATAGCAGAAAATATAAAGGTTTAATAAAAATGTTAAAAAGTGCATATTAAGCATGCACACCACCCCAGCACCCCCATTGTAGCATCCTGGATCCACTATAACTACTAGACCATCAGGTTATTCAAAATTTGTACTGCACTGTGGTTTGCCACAGAGAAAGTCGGTTGGATTAAAACACATTTTCAGCATGTTAAAGTAAACAAAATGAACAGAACCATAGCCTAACATGTGCATTATACAAAATAATTCACATGGTTTTGACCATTTGGGTGGAACACTTTTATACAAAGGGGAAAAAAGAAGTAGTTACCACTACAGAGAGCCATATATCTCTCTGACTTTGGCTCAGTTGATGTAATCACATCACATTTGGCGGCCATTTTAGGAAGCAGGTAAGACAGTTCTTTCTAAATTGGAAGGCTGATTTTACAATTTTCAAATGCTCTGGATCCACATTTAGGTAAATTATGTAAATGCAGTTTTAGCATTAATGAATACAGCAGCCTTTCCTTTAGTCACCTAGGGAGTCAGATTTGTGAATAGTTTGTTGTCAAAATGTTGTTTAGGTATCCTGTAATGCAAAAAAATGTGAGGTTTAACATTAAAGTACCTACTCAACCCTAAATATAGGGGCGTGACCGTGACCCTATAATACTAACCACTAAAAAGCATGTACCGGTGGGAGAGGGCCCCGAGCTCCCACCAACTTGCCCATTTCTGCATAACAATACGTACCTGAGGGAGCGTGGGCCCTCTGGGCATGCACTGCCACTTATGCATAGCTACGGCACCATACAGCATTCCTACTGGCCACCGAATGCTTGTAATAATAATTTGTCCATATCTTGGGAACCGTAAGAGCTAGAAAAAATTAAAGTGTCATTATAACCATGATAGTGAGTAGATCATGCCACAATCACTGAACAAAAGCATATCTCACATCGTTTCCAAGATATGGGCACCAAAAAGCACTGGACAGGCACTCTTTGAACCCTTGTGACAGTAATTTTACAATATCTCATGAACTGTGCAAGGTACGAAAAAAATTCCTCGCAGGCTTACTCTATGATTTCATATCTTTTTATAATAGGATAGATCAAATCTGTAGCAAAAAGTCTGTATCTCGCTCCGTTTCCGAGATAACAGAGCTGAAAGTCATGACACAGACGTAATGTAATCCTATGGGAAAAATGTCAATTGCGTCATTGAATATCTCTACAACCAATTAATTCCCCAACACCTAAACAGCACAGTTCAGATCTCTATGACATCCCCTCACCACCCTGCAAATTTCAAGTAGAAAGACCAAACTGTGATTGAGATATGGTCACCCCAATTTGGGCCATCTGGTCTTTCCTAGGGCCATCTAGTCTTTCTCATTAACATTGCAAAAAATACATATAGATTTTCACATAGGTTATAATGGGAATTTCAAATTGTAATAACTTTTGAACAGATTAATATTTTTTCACCAAACAAATGATGGCATGTTCCTTGGCCCAAGCTCTTTCTATGTCCTAAGTTTCGGACCAATAGACCACATGGTGTCTGCACAGCACCACAGACAAAATATGCACAAAAGTGATGAAAAGTGTATTTTTTGATAGTTAGTTGCACAAAAATCGTATGTCCGACTGAACCACAATTTAGTAAGTCAAGAGATCTACCATACCAGACTGTGCATTCCAAATTTCATGCAAATCCATTGAATGGTTGCAAAGTTATTAACGTGCAACATTTGAGGTTTAACATTAAAGTGCCTACTCAACCCTAAATATAGAGCGACCACGCCCTATAATATTATATATATATATATATATATATATATATATATATATATATATATAAACATTCTGGTCAGGTTCTGTGGAAAACCATAATTGTGAAAGGTACATTAACTTACCAACGGTAGTATTAGTGTCCACACAAAGGGCATCTTTCCTGTTGGGGTCAGTGTAGCAGGACTTTGGGCAACCAAAGATAGATGATTGGAACAGCCTTCATGAGGGGGTCATGGGGTCACAAACAGTGCGGGAATTCAAGAATGCATGGGACAGACATAAGGCAATGCTAGGGGGGGTAGGAGGAAGTAGGCTGTTGGTTAACTAGGATCTGCAGCTTATCCAGTAGGTAGCGAAATGGGCAGACGAGGTGGGCCAAGCGGTTCTTATCTGCTATCAAAGTCTATGTTTCTATATCAGCTGTGGCAATCTATTTCTGCTGTAGTCTTATGACCTGCTTCTCTGGTCCATGAAGATGCTGAGAAAGTTCTACTGTACCTTCATTTGGCTTTATTGAAAGGCTTCACTGGTAGATCAGGTTGCATTGTACTTAACATGAGCCACCACTCAGGGGAGGCTAGTTTATGTATGTTGTTCAGCTTTACCTTGGATTACCCAGTTGAGGGGTAACATCTAATTCTCAGTGGTGCATCATGCCTCAACACAGTTTCACGGGGTGGGGGGGAGTGCACAGGGATGTCAACTGACTTGCTTCGGGACACAGACCGATGAGCTGATTGCAGTGGTTTTATATACTTCACAGAATGGGTGGCAGTATAATAACCTGCAGATTAAGCACCAAGTTTTGAACCTAGAGACCCTTCAGACATGGGTTTGAATCCCACAACCACAACTTGGATTCTATGTGATGCTGAGCAGGGGCAGGGGAATAGCCAGTGCAGTGGTACAGGGGGCCGCACACACTTAGAGGGGCCCACTGTAACTTGCTTTTTAAAAACATTTTTCCTATTTCCCCACATTTCTTTCCTCACAGTGTGCCACTACTGACCTGTCTGCAGGTGGCATTAGAGAGTGCAGTTTGTGGTAAATCCTCCCCATTCCTTCAACCTTCAGACCTGCTCTCACCATCTGAATCTATGTTTACTTTGTTGTTGTTGTGGCGGGGCTGGTGGTGGGGTGGGGGTGGGCAGGATGGGCTTTCAGCCTTTCAGGGTGGTGACAGTCCCAGTACTTTTGCGAGCCTCAGAAATGGGGATGAATGGGTGGGTGGGAGGTATCAATCAGCAACTGACCTGCCACTGGGCTGGTGACAACAGGGAGGGGGGTGGGAGGTGGTCTGACAGTGCCATGGTGTTACACGAGGTCCCTGCACCCTAATTGATACCCTCAGGGGTACACCATAGACAGCTAATGTTTAGGCATAAGCTATACTAATACATAGGGCTAAGAGGCATCTACCGTATAAGAGTAGATGTCAGTATATAAAGGCATATTGTTGTAATCCACTTTGCTTGCTAAAGCACACATATTATACCATGTATTTTCTGTCTGTTTCTTACTTGTCAGATGCCAAGACACCTGTCCTTGAAGTAATTATAATATGTAAGGCAACATTGTCATCCTTTGGTGATGTGCACCACTACACCTTGTTATGTAAGACTCTGTATAAGAATGTCTTTGTTCTAAAACTGATGACTTTACAGAATTATATAATGTTATCTTGGACCGATGGAGCTACCTCTAATTTAGCCAATAGGGCTCATCTCTGTAACTAGAAATGTTTCTATCTTTTGGTAACTATAGTAATTATCACAGGTATATAATGTTATGACAGGCTTTACCTCGGAGACCGAGAGATCCCAAGAGACTACAAGAGAAACCTCGAGGGTGTAGGAGCAGCTTAGCATTGGCTCCCTGTTCATATAGTAAGAACTGCTTAGGGCAACTGTGATTTATCCCTTTGTAGTAATAAACTTGTTTATTACTCGAATGCAACTTGTTTGTGATTATTTGCATTCCCAATATTGCCAAGAACCTGAAAGTGAGGTTTAGTCCTCCTACAAATTGGCGACCGTGTGCAGGCGATATTTGGTGTTTGCAAGTCTTCACTTGTTGCTGTAACTTCTCCCTTCCCCACAGGAATTGTAGGTGTACACTCCCGTATCACCTCTCCCGTTCTTTCTATCAGTTTGTAGATCCTTGAAAAGTCTGGCTGACTTTTTGGGTGTGGTCAATGCCATCTCGACCCACTCCACAGCAGCTTTGAATTACAAGCCTACAACTTATACAGTAGCCCGGCTGTGTATAAAGTACTCGTGTTGTGGATCGATATGCAACACGCTGTCTTTTTTCACAGTTTGAATTTTCGTTCCCTCCCACACAATGGCCATAGTATCAGATATCTGCACAGAACTGAGACTCGATGTCTCTAACTTCCTTACCTCCCATGGAGGATGGGCTGACTTCGAGCGGGACACAAGTCAATCCGAAAACCCGGTACTGGGGATTTCAACCCAGTATGCAGAGACGCGACAATCCACCAATAAGCGATGTGCTAAAGGGTTGATGGTCGCCGCTCTCTACGCTGCTTTGGAAGCCTCTGAATCGAGGTTTCGTACCCTTGATCTGCAGATCGCATCTCTTAAGCAAGAGATGGGTTTACAGGAAACAGAATGTGTTTGGATACAGCAGAATCTGGAGTCAGAACTCCAAGCTCTGTGAAATGAAAAGGATTCACTATTGCATCATTCAGCACAGGCTGGTGAACAAGAAATGTGTACTCTGAAACAGGAGTGTGAAAGTTTGAGACAGGATAAGAGTTAGGTTGTGCAGATGAATGATTTGTTGAGTGCTGCGAATGCACAGTTGAGTGATGAGATGAGTGAGCTTCAGGATGAGATCAATCAGGTACATAATGATTTAGAAATAGCCTATAGGGACAATCGCGAATTGAGCGCTGCGTACCGTGTTTTGCAAAAGCAGAAGCAGGATCAGGTTGATATGGATGTTGCAAGTGTGAATCATGATGAATGTAAAGCTAAGATGGATAAGCTGCGTCATAAGCGAGAGGTTTTGGCTGGCCATGTTAAGGCAATGCGTGGCGTAGCCCCTGCCTTTCACTTGTCATCAGAAGGGGAGTTATCTGATGATGACGTTTCACAATACAACGCCCAGTCACGCCCCTACTATGGCCCAGATTCCCCACCCAGCCATCCACAGCATGGCGTCGCCGCCCCTTACTCCCCAGGTCACATGTTGGTGATGTCGTGACGCTCATCATGGGAAATGCCATCATGGCGGTGCCCATGATGGGGGGGATCAGGCCCAAGCCTGGTCCCGACGGTGCCTCCGGTAGCCGTTATTAGTGTGGAAGACAGGCAAGAGATTGAAACCATGATTGATAGAGCATTAGGTAATGTTCCTCTTCCTGAAAGAAGTATGAAAGCCATTAAAAGTCAGATCCGACAAATTTTCCAGGAGGATGGCACTCAGGAAGGTGTTGTTCATAATGCAGCTGAAGCTGCAGCCCGCACAGCATTGGACGGTGTGAGAGATGCTTTTCCCTTGCCTGATCGACCACCGACTAATCCCCTACAAATGGCCTACTCTGTTCAGCAAGTTGCTAACAGTATCGGTCAGATGAGCCCATCCGACAATCTCAGCTGCCACTTGGAAAAGGTACGCTCCAAATGCGAGATGCTCAGCCTCACCGCAGAATATCAGGTCCAAATACTACGCCAGACCATCGATCCTGGTTTATGGGCCAAACTCCCCGAAGCAGTTCGCCAGGATGGGAACGCTACCTTTGACGAGGTTGCAACTGAGCTTATCTCCACTTTTAGCCCAGGTGCAGTAGGAGTAATGCTGGCATGTCCCATGAAGCAAAATGTGAAAGAAAGCCCAGCGACCTACCACCAGAGACTCTGGATGGCCTACCGAGCAGGGAAACACCTGGCACAAGAAGCTGCAGATGTAGATCTTATTGAATATAAGACCTTGTTCCTTAGGAACATGATCCCAGCTGTGAAAGAAAAGGTAGAGCCAACCACGTACCCAAATATGGATAGGTTTGCCGACATTCTTCGGAAAACCGAGACGGTGTATCAACTGTACATCCGTGATTTGGGTTCCGGTTCCAAAAAAGTTGCTGCCATGGAACCCGCCTCCGGGACCGCGACACACTATACTGTGGAAGGGCAGGCCCAACAACAGCAGCCCAAACATCCATCGGCCCCTCTAGCTAACAACCAACAAAACTCCCAACAAGGCCAACAACAACAGTGGAGTGGGAACCGGAATTGGTCTAAAAACAGAAAGCACAAGGGCAGAGGGAAACCATTACAAAGATCGGGTCCCTCATATAAGGAGATAGCCGAAGAAAACTGGAAATTTCGAGAACTTCTGGGACAAGTGCGCTCTGTAGCGGACGCTGTTCCCGCACAAACCCTTGCAGCAGTGCAACCGGCAATACATGCCACTTCTGGTCATGGAGATACCGGAAGTACGAGCTCTCAGGCCCACACAAGCCTGAACCCGGAAGCTCCTCCCTATATTGCATCAGTGCAACATTGTGAAGTCATTCATGCAAGCCAGGCCCAGCCTCTGCATGCCTCCAGCAATACAGATTGACAATTACAGGCCCCAGTCCACATTGTAAACAAGCTGGTCTTGGATACAAACGGAAGGCCCTGCACCGAGGCTGAGGTCAGGGGCCGCCAACTAATTGTCTTATTGGATACAGGTGCAGCTGTATCTGTGTTACACGTTGAACACCCGGACACGTCCCTTTGGTCTACCGGACGGAAGACCAATATGTCGGGAGTTGATGGTACTAGCCTACCTGCATACCGTTCTCTACCCTTACCGGTAGAGCTAGGCCATTTGAAGGCCTCACATGCTTTCCAACTAATGGTGTTGCATGATCATCCTAGTATCATCGGGATTGACTTCCTTGCCCCACACAGCTGTGTGTTGGATCTAGCTAACATGCTGCTGATACAGATCCAGGGTCAATATCATACTGTCTTAATTCCTGACTCTCATGCTGTGGTAACAATATCTATCAACAACAAAGAGTACGATGTCATAGATTTGTTCAAGGACCATGATCTTTTTCCAAAACTCCTACCCATTCTGCAACGACATCTGGAAGCGTTCACAGTTAATAAGTACGATTGTGGCAGAATGCATACTATCATCGAGGTGCCAGGCCCAGCACATGAAAGACAAAGGAAATATCTGTTTCCCACTGAAGCCTTGCCCTCTCTCAGGGAAACAATTAAATCACTCCTTAAGCAAGGGGTAATTAGAACCTGTGTTTCCACCGCCAACTCTCCCGTTTGGCCCATGAAGAAACCCACAGGCACTTGGAGACTTACTATTGACTACAGAAAACTGAATCAGGTCACCCCCAGTTGCTCCCCAACTGTGGCGTCGGCACCAGATGTGCTTCGACTTTTAATACCGGATCAGAAATGGTTCAGTGCCCTGGATATTTCCAATGGTTTTTGGTCATTACCATTGGCCCTCAAGAGTCAATACAAGTTCGCCTTCACATTTGAAGGATGACAGTACACATGGACTTGCTTGCCACAGGGATTCCATAACAGTCCATCCCTCTTCCATCTCCATATGATGGACGCCTTACAGAGTTTCTCAGCCCCCCAATGTCTCTTACAATACATAGATGACCTGTTGTTGGCCACGGCCGCACAGGAACAACATCTGGATCTCTTGGATGAACTATTGACTCTCATTCAGAGAGCAGGTTTGAAATGCAATCCTGCAAAAGCACAATTATGTCAGAAAGAAGTATTCTTTCTGGGATTGAAAATAACTGACCAAGGCCGGAGCCCTACTTGGAAAAAGATACAGGGATTACAAGACTTGCCATTACCCACCAGTGTGGCAACTCTTCGAAGGTTTCTAGGTATGGTAAATTACTCCAGAGATGTTATTTGTGGTTTTGTTCAGAAAGCTACTCCTCTGTATGACCTACTCAAAAAGGATGTTCCATGGAATTGGGGCCCTGTTCACACCCAGGCTGTGACGTTACTGAAGCAGGCTCTGGCCTCTGCCCCAGCACTGGTAAACCCCAATCCTGTGCTACCATTCCACCTGGAATGTGCCACCTCTGACATGGCCATGTCAGCAGTGCTGGCCCAGAAGGTGCATGGTACCCTGAGACCTATTGCATATGCATCACAGCTCTTGACCTCAGTGGAACAGAAATATGGCCTTTGAGAAAGGAACCTTCTGGCCACCTACTGGGCTGTCAAACACTTCTTGTATATCATTGGGTACTCACCACTGATTCTCAACACTAACCACACTCCGACTACCTTTCTGCTCTCAGATAGAGTGAAGGATGGGTCAGTCTCCAACACTAGGCTGACACATTGGTCACTCCTCCTCCTCCAGGACAGAGATATCCAGGTTCACCAGACCAAAGTTCCATCTCTACTAGCTCATGGTCTCCTTTTTCAGGGAGAACCCCATGACTGTACACTGCAGTCACCTGACCTCCCAGATCCGGGTCCATTCCTCCCTGCTATGCCAGAGATACTGGAAAGCACCTCCTTGTGTCGTATTTTCACTGATGGTTCAGCATCATACTACCAGGGAGAACAGATTGCAGGGATGGGTATTTTGGTGGTTTATCCCTATGGGAACACTGTCAAGATATCTAAACATTGCAGTGTGACTTCTTTGCAATATGCAGAGATGGCAGCGGTGGCTTGTGCACTTGAGTTTATTCAACATGGAGCGCAGGATACCATCATTTTTACAGACTCTAATTGGGTTTGTTGCTCCCTTACAGAATTTCTCCCTTTCTGGAAGAAGAACTCCTTCCTCTCCTCTGACAACAGTCCAGTGAAATACAAAGAATTGGTAATCTATATACATGCATTAGCACAGAAATACACACACAAACTTTATGTGCACAAAGTTAAAGCTCACTCTCTACATGATCCCTACCATGCATTCAATGACACAGCAGACACCCTTGCTAAGGAAGGGGCCTGAGGGGGAGACATCTGGATGATGGATCATCCAGAAGCCAATGCAGCTGTACATGTTGCAGCCCTTAAAAAGAAAACTGAGTCTTTTTCTCCCCTGGACCTCTCAGCAGCCCAGCATTTGGACGCTGAACTCAAAGCAGTATTCAGATTCCTTGACAAAGGTACTGAACAAAGACTCCTACATACCCCCTATCGCAGACATGAAGGTAAGTTACACTTATCCCCTGATGATAAACTCATCTGGTTTCAACCGGAGGATACTACCACCAAACTGTGGGTAGTACCCAGACATTTGAGATCCGAATTTTTGCACCAAGTACATGATACTCCTACTGGTGGACACCAAGGAGCAGAAAACACCATCCAATGTCTCAAGACCACCGCTTGGTGGCCTGGTATTACCAAATATGTTAAACAATACATTGACAATTGCCTCGTTTGTGCACAAAACAATCCGATACCTACAAAACGAAATGCAAAACTTTTACCACAAAGACACACTGGCCCTTGGCATGCCATCCAAATTGATTTTATTGGTCCTTTGACTAATACCAGTAGAAACAACAAGTATGCTCTTGTGGTAACCAATTTATTTTCTAAGTGGGTTGAGGCTTTCCCCACTAAGACATGCACCACAAAGACAACTGCCAAAATCCTGGTAGAACAGATTTTCTCCAGATGGGGCCTGCCTCTCAAGGTAGACTCCGATAAAGGAACCAGTTTTACAGGTGAGTTGATGAAAGAGTCCCTTGAACTCCTTGGGGTTCAGCAAAAGTTCCACATACCTTATCACCCTCAATCCTCAGGTCAAGTAGAAAGGGCCAACAGATGGATTAAGCAAAAGCTTTCCAAATTTATAGAGGACAATCCCAATACCTGGGATTCCCTATTGCCTTTACTCCTTATGGCAATCAGGAGTACGCCCTCAGCCACCACTCAGCTCACACCCTTTGAGGTGATGACTGGAAGACAGATGAGATTACCTGAACATTTGTTGTTTGACCTGCACACCCCCACTGCAGACCGAGTGTCTGTGGACCAGTATGTGGAAAACTCAGAAAGATCTCATACACACACACTCGTATGCTGCAAACTGCATGGGCAAGAGCCCAGCAACAGTCAAAAGCCTAATTTGACAAACACACACACAAGAAGTGGATTGGCAGGTTGGAGATCAGTAATGGTACTGGGATTTGCACATCCCACCACCTTCCTCCAATAAATGGGAAGGCCCTTACCCCATTGTCAACAAGCTCAGTCTGGCAGTCTATCAAGTTAGACTCCTCCACAACAATAAATTGACTGACAAATGGTTACATGCAAACCAATTGAAATGGTACACAGGAACTTAAAACTTACTTTTCGAAACCCCATTGGGCAGAATTGTACTAATGTACTTATCTTTGATCTTCTTTTTCAGATATACTGACAAGATGGCTATCTTGTTCCTATCTGTCTTCCTTGCAGGAGTGATCCCTTGCGCCTAAGGCACGGTAGCGGACCTCCTCCGACAACTGGATCCTCCAGCATCCCCTACAGAGGGAGTTTCCATCACAATACCAGACACTATGATTACTGTCCAGGAAGGTTCCGATGCTTACCTCACTGCCTCGGTCGTTGCTCCTAACAAATCAACCCTTCAAATTGAGTGGCAAACCACATCACAAGGACAAATTCTCCCTGTGGCCAAACTCTCCAAGGGAACTTTTCAGGGTTGGCCCAACGCTAAATTATCCCCAAATGGTTCACTGTCCTTGTTACAAACTGCATTGAGACACTCTGGTTTGTACAACATTACTGCTCTAATTAATCCTTCCTATTGTAACTCTCTTTCCAAAGATTCTGCCCACAGATTTTGTTATGTACACCACATGGCCTCTGCAGCCATGTATCTCTCTGTTTTACCTCCCACTGAAAAACAGCTTTTGGAATGTCCCAAACATAACCCTGGTCCCGTAGTGGTCTCGTGGCCACTGCCCTCCCAGGTTCCTTGATTAATAATCTACAGTTCATGCATATACCTGTTTTGTTCAATCTTACTTACTGGAACATGAAAGAGTTTGGTATGTGTCACAATACTAATACATCTGCATTTTATAGTACATTATTGCTTGATAGTTTAGCTGCATTTCAGATTCGTACTAAGGATCCCTTTATTGGGGTTTATTCTACTGAACATAGAGGTAATTTTAGGAGGAAATCCCATCCTGGTACTCTTAACAATAAACGTAGTAAACGTGAGGTTGACAGTTCTGATGTTACAGGTGCTACAGGCACTGTCACAGGTCTTTTTGGTACTGCTATGTCCATTTGGAACAAAGCAGACATTGCGGCTATAAAAAGTCACTCTGCAAAATTCTTCACTGGTTTGGTTAATAATATTTTACCACCATTATTGAATGGTGTGGATGGTCTTAGTCAGGAAGCAAGATTCACTGTATACAACATGCACGATATTGCAAAAGCATTTACTGATTCAAAAGATAAGATTAACGCACTCATACAACAGAACAATAGAGAAGCTGAAAGACAATACATTGGTAGGGAAATACTCTGTTCTGCATATGGTTCGTACATCCTCACTACCATCAACAACCTCTTCCATGATTTAGAAACTGGAAGAATCCCTGACATAATACATGATAGACGCATCTCCAAATGGTATTGTCCTAAATGTAATCTTTCAACTTGTGTTTCTTTATGTGTGCAACAGACTTTGTCTATTCCTCTCTCCACAGCAAGAAACTTGGGGTTTGTGACCAGACACCCTAATACTGGTCCTTGTTTTTCTACCAAGAAATGTTCCATAACAGATACCATGTTTGTCTCTTTTACTGTCTCCTTACCACGTTTTGATCCCACCACAGCCTTGTTCGACAAGCTGGAACTGGCGCATTCGATTGGACATTTGGATGATGACATCTACAGAGAACACCTGGATCTACCACCTCTACTGGTATACCACTCCTTCTTGGATGCCTGGGTGGCACCACACAAGGACTGCTATGCGAAAAAGCAATACATCTACTTGTGCCAATGTGATGTGTTTGATGTCATACAATGTCATGTTTGATGTCATGTGTTTGAAGTCATGTTTGTGGCTACTCTCTCCAGACAGCATTGATTGGACTTTTACTATGGTTGATGACATCACTGGCAATGGCACCACCTCTTTTGACTCAAATCTGTCACCAGATCAGCTCTACCAGTCCTATTGTGAGGAAGCTCATTGCCTGTCAACACGGATTTCAAAGACGACCTACACATGCCCTGTCCAGTTGCAAAAATGGAGACTACCTACTGTGCGCTCACAGTATAACTCAGACGGAGAGTACTGTATTGTTACTAACTACAAGACTTATACATATGGTTCTGTTACTTGTCCAATTGATTACCCCAACTTCTGTTTTGTTCCCCATCAGAAAACTGTTATTGGACATATCGTTATCACCCCCGTCCCCCCTTATGGATGCAGATATTATTGATGGTAACCCAGATTACTTACTCACACTCTCAGGATACCTACCATACTTTAACGTACACAAAGATACACTTACACTTACACTAAAATCCCTTTTAGACAGAAAGGACACACACCTCATCCACATCAGCAATAATATAACCAAAGCCAATGAAGCTGTTCTTGACTTGATCAATGATGGAGATATGAATAATGCATTAACTAACACTTGGTTAGAAATTACTTTTAAAGGTTTTGTTATAATACAAGCGTTTTTAATATTTACTTTGATTATCATGCTATGCTGCCTACGACATACACTCCACCAACTCTGTGAGCAGCTTGAGTTCCTTTACAAAGCCCGCGCCTCAGGTTTGTAAATGACCACTGCTCCTGCCCATTCCTTGTATTTGCCTGTGTTGCCCTTAGAGGCAACAAGGGGGGGAATTGTTATGCAAGGTCCTTGCACCCTAATTGATACCCTCAGGGGTACACAGTAGATAGCTTTTAGGCATAAGCTATACTAATACATAGGGCTAAAAGGCATCTACCGTATAAGAGTAGATGTCAGTATATAAGGCATATTGTTGTAATCCACTTTGCTTGCTAAAGCACACATATTATACCATGTATTTTCTGTCTGTTTCTTACTTGTCAGATGCCAAGACACCTGTCCTTGAAGTAATTATAATATGTAAGGCAACATTGCCATCCTTTGGTGATGTGCACCACTACACTTTGTTATGTAAGACTCTGTATAAGAACGTCTTTGTTCTAAAACTGATGACTTTACAGAATTATATAATGTTATCTTGGACCGTGGAGCCACCTCTAATTTAGCCAATAGGGCTCATCTCTGTAACTAGAAATGTTTCTATCTTTTGGTAACTATAGTAATTATCACAGGTGCATAATGTTATGCACAGGCTTTACACCTCGGAGACCCGAGAGATCCCAAGAGACTACAGAGAAACCTCGAGGTGTAGGGAATGCTTAGCATTGGCTCCCGGTTCGTATTGGTAAGAACTGCTTAGGGCAACTGTGATTTATCCCTTTTGTAGTAATAAACTTGTTTATTACTCAAATGCAACTTGTTTGTGATTATTTGATTTCCCAATATTGCCAAGAACCTGAAAGTGAGGTTTAGTCCTCCTACAATGGCACCCACAATTTGTTTTTTAAGCAGGCACAGGAGGGCAGCAATGGGTTCTACTCCTTCACCAAGCTGCTGCACCACATGACTGGCTGGCTGACACCTGATTGGATAGGGGCAGTGTCAGTCAGTCAGTCATACAGTCACATGCAGTGTGGTTGGTAGGCAGAGCTGAGAGTGTTGAGTATAAGCAAGCAAGCGTTGCAGCTGTAGCTGCAGTTGTGAGACAGAGAGAGAGAGATGATCGAGAGGGTGGATTGAATTTGACTTCATGTTTGTGCCTCAACATAACAATTTCACTTTCCTTTCCTGGGTGTCGTCCTCCATTGCCTTATACTCCTCCATCCTCCTGATCCTCCTAAATTTTTTTTATTTCTGTCTCTGCTGGCTGGGCCATTTGATAGGCACATGAATATAAAATTTGAACTGTCTGAAGTAGCTGCAGCAGCGTGCCACAAACTGAGGCCAGGACAGGTCCCGGCCTGCTGGCTGGTTGCAATGCCACTGCATAGTATTATTTGATTTATTTATATAATAGTTCAAACTGCTGCTGCTGCCAGTGGAGTGCTCAGTTAGTGAGAAGCCTTCTGAATCAATCTGCAGACAGCACAGCAGTGCACTGATTCTTTCTCTAAGTTGTGACCCACCTGGCCAGGCCACCAGGGCCACTACACTAAGCCATAAATACATGTTTGCATAGTAAACACATTAGTGGTAGTGCAGACTCCTTAGTTGCAGCTGCCAGGGGCAAGGGGTCTTCCCTGTGTGACTCCTCTGTGACTTTTTTTCTGTGTCCAGCATCTGCACTGTCTCTCCTCCTCAGTAAGACTTAGCAGAGGCAAAGCAGCAGAATCAAACCTCCTGACCTTATCCTTCTCATCATAATCTGTGTGACTGACTCTCTCTACTAGACTGAGTGATTGATTTGTGTGGTGTTGGCTTTGTCTTTGTCTACATCCAGGCCAGCCTCCTGCTTGCTGGTCACTCAGAGAATCCTCCTCCTCCTCCTCAGTCTAATTAGTTGGTCACAATGTCAGTCAGAGTGGCAGTCAGAAAAGGCTAAAAAGGAAATTAATATACAAACAGACTGATTCATTGTTGAGAAAAGTGCTGCCTGGTGTCTGCAGTAGCACCTGTGTGTGTGTGTAATAATTGTGCTGTGGAAAATAAGTTTAAAAAAAAAACACAGAAAACTCAGCCCCCCCCTCCAAAAAAACAAAACAACAGCAACACTAACTACAGTGCAGCATTCACTGTAACATAAATACAATAAGGGTGTTTAAAGGGGCAAAACAATTGGCAGATTAATCAAGCCAAGGGATTGTAATTATTATCTAAAATAAAGGAGCACCTCCTGTCCTGTCCTGTTCGGTCCTGAACATCTCCCTCCCTGTTTGCCATTACTGCAGCCTGAACCCCAATTCTGAAGTGAAGCAAGCAAACAAAAAGTAACCTACATAAAAAGTGTGAAAGTTCTCTGCAAAGGCAGTGGTGGGGGACTAGTGGGCACTGGGCTGGGGGGACTGAGTACTGAGCTAGGCGGATATCAGTAGAGGAGCACCTCCTGTCCTGTCCTGCACCTCTCCCACCCTGTTTGCCATTACTGCAGCCTGAACCCAGATTCTGAAGTGAGGCAAGCAAACAAAAAGTAACCTACATAAAATGTGTGATGTCCTCTGCAAAGGCACTGGTGGGGACTTGTGATTGACACTACTGTATATTATTGTAAATACAATATTGTATTATGAGTACAGTTTATTGCTGGATGTAAAAGATGCCTCCAAAATACAAAAGTGGTGCACAAAATTGCAAGCAGAAGAAGCAAGAATTGCTGTTGGCTGCAAAACTTCCTGAAATCAGTGTTTTTTTTTTTTCAAAACTGCAACTGAGCCTGACAACACAGTGATAAGACTGAAATTTGTGAAAGTGACAGTGACACAGACACAGAGAAAGACAGTGGGACTAGTACTATGGCCGAGATAGTCTGTGCTGATCATGCTGACCCTGAAACTAATTTTGCTAAACAATCTGAACAAGAACCAGACTCGGAAAGTGTATTGGAGAAAGAACTCGACAAAACAAGTGCTGCTTTAAACACTGAAGAAGAAGAACAACCTAGGTCATTTTCCTTTAGATATCAAGAACAACCAAGTAAAAAGATATAACATATCATAAGGTTTATGTAAACCAGATGGACTATTTCCACGGGACAAAAATCAAGATGGGCACTGCTTCTCCAGAAGCTATTATAATATTACGACAAAGGCAGGAGTTACATTACCGTGTACATGGCTTTGTTACTTCCCCAAATTAGACTGTGCATATTGTGAGCCATGTTGGCTGTTTGCTGATTGTAGTGCACCTGCATATAATGTTGCATGGGTTAAAGGAGTTTGAGACTGGCATCACCTAAGCAGGAAAATTGAATATCATGAAACATCAGCAATTCATGTAGACCCTTGCTTAGTGTATGAACAGTGGCAATTACATGGAACAATTGATGAAGATTTCAAAACTCAAATACAGAAGGAGAAAAACTTCTGGAGGCAAGTTCTGGAGTATCTCATCAATGTGACTCTTCCATTAGCTATGTGCAATTTAGCTTTCCAGGGACACAGAGAGGTTTTAGGGCAAGGTAATAGTGGGAACTGTCTTTCAATAGTGGAACTGTTAGCTAAGTATGATCCCGTGTTGAAGCAACTCATTTCTATGCCCAGTGGTTCGATTCGCTATCTTAATCATAGAATACAGGATGAACTTATTGAAATTTTGTCAAAGCATATTGAGCAAGATATTATTGATGAAATAAATGATGTACCTTTTTTCTCTGTAATAATGGATACCACTCAAGATATTGCAAAGACTGACCAATTGAGTCATATTTTTCAGTATGTCACAATTGAAAGGGATGAACAGGACTTGGCAACTGAGGTGAAAATCAATGAATCTCTCCTTGGTTTTCATGAAATTAGTGATCATTCCACAAGTGGGCTTGAGAAGATAATAGTCAACTGCATTGAACAGAAAGGTTTAGAATTATCTAAATGTCTCAGTCAGGGGTATGATGGGGCCTCTTATATGAGTGGTGTGTACTCTGGTGTGCAAGTGAAAACATCCCAGCAGGAACCAAATGCTGCATATGTTCACTGTGCCACTCACAACTTAAATCTCATGCCGAATGATTCCATTAGACTACAAGAATACTAGAAGTGAAGAATTTTTATGATGTGATCGAAAGACTATACACTTTTTTCAGCCACAGCATAAAATGCTGAGCCATGTTATCTTCATTTGTTTCTACTTCAGAGCTTTCCAGTAACGTTACTTTGAAAAAGCTTTGTCCTACCCAATGGACACCCCTGTATGAATCACTCATGTCTCTGAGGTTTCGCTAATTAGATGTTATGAAGGCACTTACAAAAATAGTTCTTCAGAGCAAAAATGCTGATGAGTGCAATGAGGCTTCAGTGCTAAAGTAATTATTAGAGCATTTTAGTTTTGTTCTTCTCGTCACGCTCCTAACAAAGATTCTGGCAATGGTAAGTGCTGTGTCAAAACTGCTACAGTCTAAAGATACAAACCTTTACAAAGCAGCAAACTTACTTCACAAAGCTAGTGAAGATCTAGATATAGTTCGAAATGAGTTTGATGAAACCAAAAAATCAGCAATTACATTATCAGAAAAATGAGGTGTACAAGCCAAGTTTGAAGAAAAGCGCATGAGAAAGGTCAAACACCATTTTGATGAGCTATGTGAAGATGAGACTTGCTGATTCAGAACAATTTTTCAAAGTGAATGCGTTTTATTGGTGCCTTAATATAATAAGTGCACAGCTTTCAAATTGATTTCAAAGCTTGCAGACAGTTGCTGACAGATTCAGGATAATCCAGCCAAGTATGTTGATTTCTACAAGTGATTATAATCTGTATAAAGGAGCTGAAAAACTGGCCCATCATTTCAACAAAGACATTTCTCCTGCTTTTCTTGGGCAGTTGCTTTCATTCAGATCTTGTTTGAAATCTGAAATCTCGGGAATGGCCGGACTCTAAGATCACCAAAGAGGAAATTAGAAGGTCAATAAGTAGTTTGAAGAGTGGGAAGACCAGTGGACCAGACGGGTTTCCTGCTGAATATTATAAACTTATGAAAACTCAGGTGGTGGATACCTTGTGGGAAGCATTGGAGGAGGTGAGGGAGGAGGATAGAAAACTTCCGTATTCATGGAAGGATGCAGTCATATGTGTAGTGCCAAAGCCTGGCAACTATTTTAAGATCACAATTCAATAGTGAAATTGGCCTGGGACTATTGAATTGTGATCTTAAAATGATATTAGATTCAGAGAATGGGAGGAGAAGGGAGTACAATATCTGGGGGACCTGTATACTAGTGATGGCCTATGCACTTTTGAGGAAGTGCAGAAAAGGACAGGGCTGGGCCACCCACATTTTTATAGGTATCTACAGATCAGAGCCTACTCTAGAGGACTGGGCAGAGAGAGCAGGTAGGGGACTCCCCTCTGGGGGATGGTGAGTTGGGGAAGCAGAGGAGGGATGTCTTGGGTCAGAGGCAAGGTGCGGAGGTCTCAGCGAGCGGTTACAGGGTGAGTACCTGGTCCTGTCTGAGAGAGTCCTATGGGGCCTGGTGTATAAATAGAGCTGAAAAACAAAACAAAAGAAGAGATGCCAAGGGAGTTATCTGTAAGGCAGCACAGGGAGGGAAATAATACTCCTTGGATGCTACTAGAAAAACTAAAAATCTGTGGGAGAGGGATATGGGTATGACAATTGCAGAGGAAAATTGGAAGGTAATATTAAAACTCCATATGGGGATCCTAATATGTAATAAGTATAAAGAATTATACTATAAATTTATGCACCAGTTGTACTGCCCTCTATTCATTGTTCACAAGTTCAACCCAACCATTTCCCCAATATGTACACGATGTAAAACAGAGATGGGTGCATACTATCATTATTTCTGGTCCTGTAGGATCCTGCAGTCCTTCTGGAAAGCTGTAGCAGGGGAAATGGAGAAGTTGCTGGGAAGAGCTGTACCAATGTGTCCTTTGTTCCTCCTGTTTGGGATAGAGGACCTGGGAGATGAAGGTTGGTGCACCTTGCAGAGGTGGGCACAAGTACTGCTCATATTGGCCAGACATTGTATTCTGAATACATGCGTATCTAGGGTGGATCCAACGATACAACATTGGATGACTCTGACCTTGCTGACTTTGGCAATGGAGAGACTCTGCCATGTTCTGAAAGGGAAGGGGGATCGATTCTACACAACCTGGCAGTCCTTCATATCCTCACTACCAATGGGGGAGGCCCAGATTTTACATGAAGTGTGGTCCTGAGAGAGGTGGAGAGGGGTGAGGAGACATGCATAGTATGAAAGTGGTACCCCCTGGGAGGGTTTTCTGAGAGGTCTGTATCAAAGGGGATGGGCCTTAAGCCACCCTGAGGAAACCAGGAAATCTACCAGACTAAGTGAGCCTAATATGGGCCTTGAAGACATGCACCAATCTTATAGACCTCTAAAAAGTAAAATATAGCAGTGCAGATGAACCTGATTTAATCCTAAATTTAAATGCAATTGTATTTAATGGAATGGACCCTGATGTACATAGTTTAATGAATTTGTTCTGTGTCAAGTATATGTGTTTTGTTTGTATGTCTATGATAAAAGTTCAATAATAAAGATGATGCACAAAAAAAAAAAGAAATCTCAAATCTCAAAACCATCAGTGATGGAGTTGGTAAAAGTTAATTGTTGGCAATAGTGTGTTAGCATCCAGTTTTCCAGACATCTGTACTGTACTTCTGATGTTTCTCATCATCCCAGTAACAGTAGACAGTGCTGAATGCTCATTTTCAAAACTCAAATTTATAAAGAACTAGGACAAGAGAGACTCTGTGGATTGGGAATCTTATATACTGAAAATGAACGAGCCAGGAAAATTGCAGAGATATACCAGCCTAGACCTCTGCACCCCATTGTTCGGTACCTTACTTCTGTGAAGTGCTGCTGAGGTATATTCCATTTAAAAATCTCCATTAGTTTTAGTTTTAGAACACTTGTAAAATTTCTGTAACATGGACACAGGCACTTCCCGGTTCAAAGATCCACCCACACGCTGCCCCGCGCTCAGCCAACTGTATGATGTGATCCCAGGGAGAGCGTGGGGGTGTGCTACATTATAGTCTATGGGGGTTTACTTTAACAACAATTTTATATATTACAGTGATCATGTGGGGATGAAACAAGGGCACTGGGTGACTAACAAGGGCCTTGAATTGGCAATGGCATGTTTAATGTGTATAAATAAAGTGTGTTATATTCCTTGATATTTGAGGGAGGGTGCAGGATGCATAAGCAGGTACTAAAAAAAAAACCTCAATGGGGGGGTCACTGGGGCAGGGCTTGCCATTGGGGGGGCCAAAATTAGAACATGCACTGGGGCCCGTCTTTCTCTTCCTCCTCCACTGATGCTAAGCAAGTCATTGACCTTCCCTGTGCTCCTGAAATGCAGGGGGAGATGAATTTACACTCATTGTGCCTTTTCTGACCAAACACATTCTAAACTACAAATAAATATTGGTACATATTGTACTGACTAAATAAACATGTTTTTAATTGATTGCTTAGATCTTTCCTGTTATATAAAATAATATATACAAACTGTATCAGACTCAGCTTCATTCCATTCTCCTAGCTCCACAATCAATTATGAGCCCCTACCCTCCAACTTCATGCATGGTGAAATAGACAAGGATCAACTAAACCCACCTGGCAAACAAGAACCTTGCACCAAAAATAACATACATGCAGTACTTATTCCTAGGAGGAAGTCCATATATAATTCCAAAGGACTGCCGAACTGCATATTTTGCAGAGTGCCAAGGAAGAGCCCCTTCCTTCTCCTTGGAGGCAGCAGTCGTGACCCCTTCCCTGGGAGTTGCTACTGGGAGCTGAACTAGAAAGCAAATCTCACTGTGTATCTGCAACTGTTCCCCTGCCCCAACACACTGCAGCCACCACTGAACTTTGTGCTCAGGAACTTTGGTTCAAACATAAGAAAAGTTTCCCATCAACCAGTAACACAAATCCCAAGCATTCGCTCAGCATCCATCCACAGCATCAACTCCTTCTGTGCTGTTTGCAGGAGTTTCCCTGGGGTCTGAGAGGTTACTCCTCACTCTAACTGGCAAAGGGGGAGGGGAACACTCGACACCAGGGAAATGGCTGCTCACTCCTCTCACTGCAGCCCACAGCATGAGTTCCACCTGCAGCTACAGAAGTCAATAAAGTCATGTTGTTCTCATACAGAGAATGTGGGTGTGCAGCTCCTCTCATTAAGCTGGGCACCCTGGATTTTTGGTGCCCAGAAAATGTATTTCTGTCAACTTTAAAAAACAAACACAAGACTCTAGCTAAACGGGTCCCAGTTAGCTAGGTTTAGGTGTTTGTTTTTAAAGACATTGGGCAGGATTCACAAAAGAAATTGGGATGAAGTCCCACACCACAATTGCATTTGCAGTCTGAGATCCCCACAGCTGCAGAGAGTGAAATACACAGCTGCAACACTTGCGGCAGACAGTAAGGCTGGTCTGCCAAGCCATAGCAGATCTCTGCAGCTGCAGAGATCTCCTGGATAAAGCTGCCCACAAGTGGGTGTAAATCATGGAGTCAGTCATAATCCGGCTTGACTTTTGAGAATACTCTCAGCTGCGGGTAACCTGCCGGGCCTCAAGTGGCAACCCGCTTGCTCATGGGGTTTCCTGCAGTTGCGAGTATATTGGGTGGATCATGAATCTAGCCCATTATTTTTATGTACTTTTAAATGTTTGTAAGTGTAAACAGTGAAAAGAAAATGGTGGCCATACAAAAAAGGATTTTTTTCACACAAAAGAGGATTAACCAATAAGAAAAATGATCATTTTCAATAATACCCAATTCTTCTTTTGTTCTCTGCTGCTAACCTGATAGTGCCTACTGAGCATGCGCAGAACTCACATTTTGAAAATCAGTAACTGGAATGGATTTATATTTTTTCACCAAATTAACAAAAGGCACATCTATGGGTCAAGCCCTTTTTGCCCTGAAAATTTCAGACCAAATTTCCAAACTGTCTGGGTGCTAGAAGTGGACAAAGAAAACAGCAAAACCCCCTTAAAAATCTCTTTTTCATTATCCAGATCTCGGAATCCACACATCTGATCAGAATGAAAGTTGGTATATCAAGAGATCTGCCCTGTAGGACTGTGTATGCAAACTTTTGTGCAATTCCATTGAACAGGGGCAAAGCTATTAAGGTGCAAAATTTGGGGGTTAACATTAAACACCTTACTCAACCCTAACTATAGTGGTGCTATCATGCCACTATAAAATAACTTTCTGGCCCATCTCTGCAGTGGGATCCCCATGGAGAGGGACCCAGGGGTACTGGAGCTGTCATTGATGGCCACCAGTGCACATGTTTTTTCTGGCTTTCTCCCCAGCCACCCACATCCCCAGCATGGGCTCTGTATCCTCATATGTGTCATGTCAGTTGCATGTAGTGACGCCCAGTGGGGAAGACAAGCTCCCTCAGACCACTGCAGGGGTTGCTAATGGTGCTGGAACCAAAGCACCTGCCTCCTCTGGAAAGACACTCAGCCATACAGCAGTGCTTTCCTAGCCCCCCAGCTGCCTGATTGACTCCTAGCTGTTCTCCTAACCACAGGTCATCAGCACGAAGTGCATGGCACTTCCTCTGGGTTAGCAAGTGGCTCTATATTTTATCATTGTTTGACTGTATATTTTACTCTATGTTGTAACTACTATGCTACTTCATGGGTCCCCCCAGGACCAACTTGTAAACTAAATTGAGGCTATGCTGGTATGCAAAATTCTAATACATAAATGTGGCAGGGTGAAATCCTTCCACAGTGTTTTCCTTTTCCACAAAAACAAAGAATCTTGGCATGAAGAAGTCTAGGAAAAAGAAAGACAGGACTTTCTGGTATGGGCTACAGATGTGAATCAGCAGGTAGGACCACCCTCAGGTACCAGTCTTGTCCCTGTGAGCCTATTTGCTGAGCATGAGCAAAGAGTGCTTAAAGTTATATTTTTATAGTAACCCAGGATCATCCTGACTAGTAAAGTGGTACAAGAAATACAGAAGTTTCAGATCTGCACTGTTTAAACTCCTTACTTCTTTGTCCAGTGTTTCCAAATTCTAATTTAATAAAGTGCACTGCACTGTGGACATTTTTAAATACATTTTCCTTCCTTTGGTGTCTTTACTCCAACCTGCCCTCCCACATATGGTGTCAGCAGTGGGGGTATTTCACCAGTATCTGACCAAGGCACAAAGGCTCAGAAGATGAGGTGTCCCAAAAACAAGGGAGAAGCCACATGCACAAGCAGAATATAGAAGCAAGCACAAAGGACAAAATGGAGGTTGCTGTGAAGCCACTAAGTAATCCAGAAGAGACAGTGACAGACAAATTCTGAGGGCATCAGTGGCAGCAGTGCTAGAACTCACCAAGACCTGTGATCAGATGGAGACAGAATTTATAGTGTTGGTGGAGACCATCCAGGTTATGTTCGGGAGGATTATGCATCTGGAGAGGACAATTTAGAGAATGTCAAAGGAGGTTCAGAGAGGAGAATCTGATCCTGTGACAACAAAAGTGTTGAATATCCCAGAAAGCATTACTAAGCAGGACTGTAGTATTGTCCAGGAGATAAAGGCCACTTAAGAGGGGATTGTTTGGACAAGCACTGAGGTTGTGCCAGAGGAGAGGGTTGCCCCAGAAGAACCATAGTGGTGAACTGTTATGGTCACCAGGGTGAGACAGCTAAAGAGGACAACACAGCTGTTCCATGTCACTGTAAGCAAAAGCTGATAGATACTTCCATAAGTACTGTACTATTAACCACCTTACTGATGCTGAACAGGAGGGCTTTGCAAAGGCTGAAGGGACTCTTGAGACTGTTTTTGGCTGGGGGTTCAGGAAATAGTTCATCTTATTTATGTATCACTGAAAATTGCAATATTTTATATTCTGGTAAAGAGATAGTGGGTGAAATCTCTAGCAAGGATGAACTGGACTACACTAAGCCAAATTACATAAGAAAGGGTGATAAACTGTCAAGCTGCTTAGGAGGCATTTTAATAAAGAAAGTAGAACATTTACATCACAATATATCTTGGATGTTTTTAGCCCCCTAGATGACTTTAACTAATGTTGAAACAGCTGAATCAAGTTTACAGTAAGTCTGTTCTTGATGATTTGGTTTGGGGGCATATATGTTGACAAGCTGATATGCCAACCCTTCAGACTGAATATATAAGCTGAGCGCTCTTCCAGGACTGTCGTCTATGAGCTTCTGAACTCTACTGTCTAGATTTGCAAAACATACCCCTAGGCCACTGCATTGATCCTCACCCAGAGACCAATGTGACCCCCCCAGCCATCCTGTCGTAGCCTTTTGAACATCAAGTAAAGAGTGCATCCTAGAGTCCAGTAGGAAATATATACTGTATCATAGGCCAGCTGATACAACAAAGCAAATGTAGTCACTCTTTATACATCCAATTTTATGCTATTAACATTAAGGCTTGCTAGCTGCAAAGTAGGAACATATTATGTTTAAGAGTTTAGAGGTTTTTTCCTGCTGAATCTGGTGACTCTTTTCCTTTGTGTCTGTGAAGTCAGGATATTAGTAGAAGGCAGAGGCTCAATAGCAGGGTAGCTTTGAGAGGACTGAGCGGAAATATCCAGGTCCACATACTCCATCACCTGACTCCAAGACTGTAGTACATTGAATCTATTGTCCAAAGGCAATGCCTCAGGGGGTATGGTGATGATTTAGCTGATGCTTTAGCCTTCAAACCCCTGGTAATCAGAAGAAAAGGATTGGCATATTGTTCAGTAGAATGCAGCTGTAAAGTGGGGAGGGGTGGTCGGCGGGGACGGCATGTCTATAATGTTAGCAGAGGAATATGGTAGATTGATGCTTGAGACAGGTGCCTCTGGAGGTAGAGAAACATCCATAGAGACCAAGGCTGATATACCTCCAGAAGTTTGAGACACCACTTGAGTAGTAGGTGGAGCAGCCTCAGGTGGTGGAAACAGGGGTCTACCATGTACTCTAAAAGATTTTATTGCTTGATTAATGTAGTGGTCCTGTTTCATGTAATCCATGGAATTATGAGCTGCCCAGGGGCAGGATCAAAAGGAATGCTCTGTTTCCCCACATAGGTTACAAGTGGTTGGTATTGTACGCATATTTCCTGTATGTCCAAATGCACCACATTGGAAGCACTTTATTTGATCACAGTCTGTATTTAAGTGTGAAGTAGAGCAAAAATGGTAGCAGGACTTAGGCTGCCCTGGGTAAAACAGGATACCCCGGTCTCACCTCCTCAAAAAAACATTTTAAGAAAGTGCTGGATACCTTGCTCTGTGTCTTGCAATCAGATTCTAAATTTCCACCCCCTGTCAGAAATCCATTATCATCTATGATAGGATCTGGGTTCCCTTGCAGTTTACACCTCTTTTCCAACCAGTATACTATATAATTTACGTTCACTCCTTCATTACAAAAGAGCGCTGTAATGGTTTTGACAGTAGGTTTTGTGATAGAAATAGCAATAATGGAGGTCCATAAAGGGATGCTTCTAACTGAGTAGTATACATTCCAGAATTTGTCCAGGAGATCCGTAGTATGGAAACTAATGTCAAAGTTAAAGTCTTCTGCAGCATGTATAAATGCATGGACATCTACAGGTGTAAATTTCAAAGATTCAATGATTGTTTTCCCCACGTAATTTCTATCTGGCAGTTATTCCAGCCCCCATATCTCAATCTGACCACAAACCTACGTTTAGCAACCTCGTCTGTTTTTTTAAACAAACTGGCATAACTAACCAGCTTTGTGGGGAGCACCTTGTCCTGGTCTAATGCTGGGGTCATATCCATCATGCAATCACTATTAGCAACATTCACTATTTGTGTGGTAATAGTACAACCTGCATTTTCATTTTTATTCAGCTGAATCTCCATTGTGACAGAAGGTTCCAATGTGGTGTTAGCATCTGACACTGCAGCCGACTCTGCCTATGCAGCTGAATCCTGTGCAGCTGTGGCCATTGGCTGGTGTGCCCCTGGGGCTCCATAGCAACAACAGGAGCCTCCGGTTGTGTCTGAAGAAATTCTGTAGCTGTCTGCCTACTTGTACTAGTAGAATCCAAATTAGGAATCCATTTGCCTTCCATGAATTTACATTCTGCTTGCTGCAAGGCTTTTTCTGGAGTCCAGTCATCCAGAGAAATATCGTGAATAAGATTAGTTGAACAGCTGTGTCCCTCCAATAGGTCCAGTGAGCTTAGTCCATGTGGTGTACTTTCCTCTTCAAAGTGCTGGAATTTCCTACCAGGTAAGCTTGAGGAGCTTATAGAGGAGAGTTTTCTTTTCCTTTCTTCCTCTAATTTATATTTATTGGTCTCATTTTGTTTTTCTGCTTTGTTTATCATTGCTAACAACTGCTGTCTCTTCTGTTCCATTTAATTCTGCGACTTGCGTTCAGCATCCATGTAATCCATATCTCTTTCCTTTATAACATCATAAGATGGCATAATCTCTGGTTGAGAATTCGGTTGAATATCCATTTGAATGTCCATAGGGTCTGCTTTAATCGATCCACCTCTTACCCCTTCGGTGTCTTCTTGCACACTAGATCCCTCCATGCTCCCCACAAAGAGTCTAGCACCCCCTGTAGGAGAGTAGGGGAATTTTTTTATCAAGTCTCAAAACAAAACATAATTCCAGACAACAAATCGTTAAACACTGTACTGTTGAAAATGAAAAGGCATTAATTACACCTAAAACAAAACATAAGGTATACCATTATAATACTAAATCATATGTGGGTCACAGTGAAAGATATTAAAACAAAAATGAGGTATTAACTCATACTCCTCCCACCCACCATTCCCCCAAAAGCAATGATAACAGACTTATTCATACTGTAGTCAAATTTTGTACTCTGAGTCCTTAAAAGAAAATGGAAGACAAAACGAGAAAAAAACATAGGAGAATAATAAATACATCCAGTGTTCATGCTCAATCCTATTTACAGTACTAGGAAAGAAAAACTTAACTGTAAAAACATATTCCCCCAAACCCAACAACATATCCCTGTAGCAGTCTTCTCCTATTTTTAAAGTATGGGAAGCTTGTATTATTCTTATTTCACTAGATCATAATACCGTTACTGCAACTGTTAAAACAACACATTTCTTAAAGCAAATAAATTTCTTACTTCTCCTTAAATTAACAACTTCCTATTGAAACCTTCCATCATACCTTCTCAAGGAGTCTAGCAATATTCTAACCAGTATCTAAACAATTTGGGCTGGATATTCAAAAGGGTTGCGCCACGTGCAATAGGGTTGCGCATGCGCAAGTCCAAAATTGCGCCATTCTGCGATATTCAGCAGGAGGCAGTTGCGCCACCGAAAACAGGCTGAGCAACAGCGCAATGCAAATGAAGGCATGCGCAACCGAAGGGGGTGGATCCCTGCATAAAGAGCGCAATGCGATATTCAAAGGGTTGAGCAATGCACAATAGCGGAACAGCCAAGTTGCGCCACAGCTGAAATGAGCCAAAATAAAAAGGCTCAAGGAAGAGGCGCAAGAACGCTACAGGGATGCCAAGCGAGACAGACAGAGAGAGACAGACAGCAACAGTCCAGAACAGGGCAGGCAAGGGAAGTTGTGTGGGCCATAGGCTGCAGAGGCCAGTGGGGGTACCCGGTGCAGTGGAGGTAGCAGTCAGGACAGCGGGGGTAGCAGAGCAACATCAGCCGGGGGGGTCACAAGCCAGGGAGATGGACAGTGCCAGCTTCCACATGGAAGCTGTAATGAGGGGGGTGAGAATGCATGCTGCAGGGGGACGTGGCCATGGAAGGGCCCGTCGGTGGTACGCCCCCAACAGGCAGTACCGTGCCTGCATCAGCTTTGAGCTGTACACAGATGTAGAGATCGTGGGCCAGTACCACCTGAACAGGGCAATACTGAGGCGGCTCTGTGAGCTGTGCAGTGATGTGATGCAGGCACCCTCATGACGGAGTCACGCTCTGTCGGTGGAGACCAAGGTGACAGCCTGCATGTGCCTGCTCACCACGGGCACCTTCCAGAGGCTGACAGGGGACACCACAGGCATCATACAGTTGGCCACATCACACATCCTCACCCAATTCCTCAGCACACCACTGCCACATGCTGTGGAGCACATCCATTTCCCCAGCACCGAGGCAGAGCATACAGCAAACATGCAGGAGTTCCACAGGGTAGCATGTATGCCTGGTGTGCTAGGAGCCATAGACTGCAGCCATGTGGCCATTCACATGCCACCTGGCCCCGATGGGGCTGCATATAGGAACAGGAAGGGCTATTCCAGTGTCAACTGCCAGGTGGTGTGTGATGCCACTGGGCGCATAATCAATGTCTGTGCCACACACCCTGGTGGAGCACATGATGCCTTCATATGGTATCAGTCCACACTGTGCCATTGATTTGAGAGTGGGGACATCCCCACAGGCCATCTAGTGGGTGAGTACGCATGTAGGAATTGCAAACGTGGGGCAAGGGTGGGAATGCCACAGGTGCTATGGTAGTGGCACACAGGGATATTGGCAATATGGACCTGATCATGATACTCATCTCCTCCATCTCCACACAGGTGACAGCGGATACCCATTCCATCCCTGGCTGCTCACACCATACCGGTGCTCCATGACCCCATCGCAGCAACGCTATAATGAGGCGCATGCTGCCACATGCAACATCATCAAGCGGGTGTTTGGGATACTCAAGGCACGCTTCCGATGCCTAGACACCTCCGGCGGTGCCCTACAGTACAGCCCTCAAAGGCCTGTGGGATATTCCTGGCCTGTTGTATCCTGCACAACATGGCCAAAGACTGTGGTACAGCCATTCAGGTCGAGGAGGGGGACAGCGATGGGGACGCCAGCGGTGCCGGTGATGATGGTGATGGGCAGCCCCCCTTGGACGGCGGGACCCCCAACTGATCCGGCAGGCCCAGCTGCACCGGGATACCATCATGAAGGAGCATTATGGACGACACAGGTAAGTCAAGGGGCCATGTGCAACCAACACTGTCCTGGCGCAACCCACAGGCACACAGAGTAACACACCAGGGGTGCATGACGGCAAGGGGAGTGGAAGGGACCAGGCACACAAACACACCATCAGGGAGGGGTGAGCAGTCATATGGACACACACACACACACACACACACACACACACACACCAGGCACAAAGCGTACATGGTCAGGTGCACAGCAGAGCAGGAACAGACATGGCAAACACACAGATCCACAGACCACACCCACCACCTGTACTGTCCAAGTACATGTGTCAGATGCTGGGCACCCTTGCACCTTGGTGTACAGTACAATGCAGGCATCATTATACACATGCACCTGTGGACAGCAGTCAGGATGGTGTGCAGGTGGTCTGTGTGTCAGCGTGATGGGCAGGGCACCCACCAGTGCACTGCCCACCATGATGCACATTGCACACAGGGCAGCACCAGACAGGGCCTGCACTGGGAGACAGGTCAGTCATGTTGCACTGTTCCACGGCCACTGCAGATGCATGAGTGGCCCCACCGTGACCCAACAGCACTGGCAGGCTGAGCAGGGGCCACATGGGGTGGCACCGATGGACCACCAGGGGTCCCACTGCGTGATCGTGACCTTGTCCGCACTGGGGTCTGTAGTATGCCAAACATATCTGCACCAGGGGTGCTCGGGATTCCCACAGCAGAACCCGGTGTTGACAGGCTGGGTGTTGCACGACGCTGGGAATGGGGAGTGGAAAGCGTACTGTGTGGGGTGCACGGTACAGGGGCACCTGCTTGTGTGCCCAATGCAGCCATGACAGCGACCAATGCCTGGGTTTGCCTGTCAATGGCGGCGGTCACATCCATCCGCATATGGACCATCTCTGCAAGGATCAGAGCACAGTCCCTGCTGTGCCACTCCACAGCCAGGCACAGTGCCTCCACGGACGTTGCAACCCGCCTTTGCTGCTGTACTGATTCCCGCAGCAGGCGGGTGTGCTCTTCAAATGGGTACTGTGCCACAATGGCATTCTGTCCCCCAGGGTATGGAAGGTCCTGATGCTCAACACCCCTTGAGGGTGGGCGCTGTTCACCAGGACCAGGAATGGGCATATCAAAGGGCGGTGGGCATGTGCCACCGCTGGACACTGTAACCCCAGACCTGGTGGGTGACTGCTGCTGCTGCTGCCCCTCCAACCGCTGTGCCCCAGGGACCACTTGTTCCACTGCTGTGGCGGCAACAGTGCCAGACACCTGCACAGCCACCAGTGCTGCCCCATCGGTACTGATAGGCACAGCCTGGGACTGTGCCAACATGCTGGCACACACGTTGGAACCAGCTAGGCCCAGGGGCACGTGCTGGTCTGCTGTGTGTCCGTCATGGGACACACACATGTCACTGCCCATTGCAGTCCTTGCATCATCAATGGTGTAGGTACGTGCTACAGCCACAGTCACAGCGTGCCGGCATGCTTGCATGCCAGACTGCTGAGACATAGGCTGTGCACCCCCCACACCTGACTCACCAACAACAGAGGTGGCAGCCAGGTGTGCATGCTGGTGCAGTGCATGCTGGCTGGCGACAGAGGTGGATGGACCCTCCTCCAACTCCATCAGGTCTTCCTCACTGCCTGGACCCACCACCACTGTCCCCTGAAGATGAACAGGATCTGTAACAGAAAGTGAGGACATGTGAGTGCATGTGAACAACCTTCCCCCCAACACCACCACCATGTCATACCGTGCAGTGATGGGCTTCCACCTGTCTGGAATCCACCTCCTGGTACACCCTCAATAGCACTCCACTGCATTGATGCAGCCAGTCAGTCCTCAGCTGGAGTCAGCTCTGCCACCGCTGGCTGGTCCCCGCCTGTGCCAGCACATGCCGCCCTGAGGGATGCCACCTTCTCCTTCACCCTCCTGCAGTCTGTCCCCATCTTCTTTTTGCATTTCTGCATGGAGCACTGGTGGCTTCCGTGCAGGTTCACTGCCAGAGCTACCCCCTCCCATGCAGCCACATGGGCCTGAGGGGTGCCCCGGCATCCACTCAGTAGTGGATCCTCCTCCAGGTAGGCCTGGAAGAGGGCCTCTGTCTCTGCCGTGGTGAAGTTGGGCCTCCTCATCCGCCCACCATCCTCACCCTCACCTTGGCTCTGCTCAGTCATGTCGGTCTGTATGGGTGGAAGTGGACACCTGTCACTGTGCAGTCTACAGCGTTATCCCATGACCATTGGCCAGAACATCGCACAGCATGCAACCCACCTCTCACCTGCAGTAACCGAATCTGGCCAGTGCAGCCCAATGTTGCACATTTATAGCATAATGCATGAAATCAGGAGTGGAGCAACTGTAATGAGATGCAAATCGAGCCACTGTGCCTTTGAATGGCTGATCAGATGATTTGCAAGTGTCGGCTGAATATCGCGCCGTTGTGCTTTGCGCAATACGGTTGAGCCGGCTGAGCCAATGGCGCATTTCTGTGACTGTGTGGCACACTGCATTACACATGCCCAGGTAGCTTACACAGGCATCTGCTGCACTGATGATGTGCTGTGCGCGATCAGCAATTCAGGCCATGGCCACCATTGTGCCAATGGCGCTACAGCACTGGTCATCATATGGCACTGTGGCAGTACTGCACAATAGTCCACTGTAGCACTGGCACGCAGGTGTCCGATTGCCCAGGATGTGTCGACGTCCAATGGCACTGTGCGTGGCCTTGCACCACTGACCCATGACCTTGTGCCTGACCTTTGCCCCCCTGGCGCTGTACATCTGGCATGTGTACAGCTCTATCGCACTGTTCTGTGACAGCGCGATGTGGACCAATGGCGCTGTCTGAACAGCACGATAGGCAGTGTTGGAGTTGTATTGTGCAACATTTCCACGTGGGGTTGCCGCGCTGCGGAGCGCCATATTGCCACTGTACTTTTTGAAAATGGCACGCAGGACAGCACCACAATGGGGGGGCTTTGGAAATAGCTAACCTGGTGGCTGTGGTGGAGCCTCACTATGGCTCACTGTTTGAGGGAATGCCCCTGCAGGTGCCAAGCACTCATGTGTGACAGCAGGTCACCGCTGCCCTGGAGCAGGCCACTGGGCTGAGGAGGACCCCGGAGTAGTGCAGGCACTGCTACGGCGACCTGCAGAGGAGGGAGCGTGCTCTGCTTGCGCACCTCAGGTTGTGTGCCAGGAGGGGCATTGTGCCCAGGCCAGGTGGGTGTGCTCATGTATGCACCGGTATTGTCTGCATGGGTGACTGTGTCATGTAATCTGTGCATGGGGGTGGGTTGGGCTGTGGTTTGCTGTGAGGGTGTTTGCAGGTGTGTGCTGTTTGGGTCTGGTTGTGTGGGCAGGTACACTCAATGGGGCAAGGGGGCTGTCTGCTTTGGGATCTCACTGGTGTGTTTCTCTTCCTCTGTCTCCCACAGGCGTGGAGGAGCGGAGGTGGGCACAGGCTAAGGCCTGGGATGGCAGTGCCAGGGTGGCTGGTGGAGGAGGTGTGCAACAGCCACAGCCACAGCAGCAGCAACAGCAGCAGCCGCAGCTGCAGCAGCACCTGCTGCAGTGGATTGATGAGGGTGAGTGTCATTACATCATGGATGCTATTGCATGCTGTGGAGGGAACGGACACCTTCCAGGGACAACACTACCATGCATGCAACATGTGACAGTCATCACTGTCCCAGTGGAACTGCATGTGTGTGTGTGTGTGCATCACTGGTGGTCCATGCATGCACCGGGCACATGGCTGTGGCACTAGCATCCCACCACGTAGCCACGTCACTGGGCAGCCTTGGTTGTGCTGTGCTGGACATGGGCAGTGTGTGTGTGCAGTGGTACACATGGCCATTGCTGGCTGGTTGGGCTTGTCTTCTGCATGGTCACTGTGGGTGGGTGCAGTCCATCACAGGAGCAGATCACTTGGCTGTCTGCCATGCATGATGGGTGGGATTCAGGGATGTGGACAGTCACAGCCATTGACTCTGATCCCTTGTCCTAGGTATCCGGATCCTGCGCCTGATGGAGCGGGGCCTGCGGAGGCGCACTCAGGTGGCCATCGACACACACACACCATTCTCCTGGACTTGCAGCAGAATGGGATGTGGCTCCGGAGGAGGCCACGGGCACAGCACCAGGCAGGAGGAGAGCAGGCTGCCGGGTGGTAGCTGAACATCAGCGAACCCCACCTTCCCTCTCCTGGTTGTTCACCCCTGCCCCTTACCCAACCCTACCTCATACCCATACCCCCACCCCTGCTTTGTAAATATGTTGTTGTTTGTTGTTTCTTGTTATGCATCTTATTATTACATTTATATTTTGATAGGAATACTGTGGTGGTCTCTGATTAGCAGCTGGCTATAGGTGCTCAGTTGCAGTGGTGTGCATGGCAGCTGGTGTGGTATGGTCATGGGTATGTGTGTGCATGTGTGTGGGGCGGTGTCTCTGGTGTGGGTGAGGCTTCCAGTCAGTATTGCTGTGTGCTGCCACCCACTCCTGGGTTCTCATGGTGGGTGTGGCTTGTATGGTTCTGTGGTTCACAAGGTTGCAGTGTGCCGGGGGGGCCTGGGGATTCCTGCAGTGCTGGTCACTGTGCATGGGTGTTGTCTTGGAGTCACAGTGCTGGGAGTGCTGTGCACACGGGGGGGGTGCCAGACACTGGGGTGCTCCGCCCCCTTTGTGTGCCAGTCTCAGGTTGACAGTGGGTGTGCTGCAGTAACACAGCTGGGATGTGCTTTATTTGCTTGTCCCCATGGTCCGGTGGCTGTTCCATCCCTCCCCCAGTTCTGCTGTGCTTGGGGTGTGGGGGTGCATTGTTGGTTCGGCAGTGTGTCCCTGTGCCCATCTGTGGCATGGGTGGTGGGCCCCTGCCTACCTCCCTGGTTGTGCAGTTCCATTGCTATGCTGCTGGGGCCTCTTTGATTGCTCTATGGCACCTCTGGACTGCTCAGCTGGGCTGCCTTTGTTGCGCTGTGGTGCATCAGCTCTGCTCAGCTTCCCCTTCCTGGTTGCGCTATGGCGCATCACTGCTCAGCTTCCCCTTCCTGGTTGTGCTATGGCGCAGGTTGTGCGATATTCAGCCATTGGCTGCTTGCACAATTTGTCTTGCTCCATGTTTGAATATCGCGTGTGTTGCGCATGTGTGCAATTGACTTGCGCTTGCTCCTGCTGTTGCGCACTTTTTGGGTGCAGTTTGAATATCTGGCCTTTTATATTTTTCCATCATTTTTGATACATTGCCATTGCTACCATACTTTTGTATTTCTCACTAAAAGCTAAAATACTGTCATGAATAGTCCAAAGAAGATGTTCAGGGGTAGTATAATGTTTCTGTAATGACCACTTACACTGCCCTTGTCAAATTTGATATTTTATACAACTTAAAATAAGATGCATTGTCCCCTTATCATATTTTTGCCATGCCTCAGGTAATATTCCCAAAAGGAGAATAGCCATATGTAATAATAATAAAGGTGATTGTGTCCATGTAGCAAACAATATGGACCAAAACTGAGTTATGTATGGACACTCAAAATAAAGATGTTCCAAAGTCTCAATGATATCAGAACACAAGTCTCCTCTAGGGCATATCCTTTCCTCTGTCCCCTTATGTTTAAGGCTCCCTTTAACATTTAACTTTTTATGTACATTTAACCATACCATATCCCACATGTGTGACGGAATCCTAGTTTGCTTCAACATAGACCTAATTTTTTGCACCTCATGGACCTTTCTAGCCACAAAGTCTGGGATTTCCTGAAAATATTGTACCTGTATATGTATATACATTTCTTTTCCTGTGAGTTGTAAGGTGGCTGATTTCTTTATTCCCCATAATTTTAATTTTCCAAAACAAGTTTGAAAGTACCCAGGTAAACCCTGTATAGGTTGTTGTTCAGGAATAGCTTTGTCTAACTCCCACCCTTGTAACCATGTTTGGATGTGATCCTTTACCCAAGTACCCCATATAACATCTTTCCCCTGCAAAACTGGCCTTATATTGACCTATAGGAACATACAAAAAAATAATGTGATAGGATCTACCATAGCTATTCCCCCATCTTCAATTTCTCTATATGATATACCCCTCTTAATGGGGTTCGACTGACTACCCCAAATTGTCTAGAAAAAAAAACTACTAAATAATGCAGTTTCTAATTGTTTGAGTAAAGGGAACACTGTACATAAATGTAGAAACATACTAACTAAAAATGTCTTTACCATATACACCCTTTTTTTCTTTGACATCCACCACCTATTCCATCTTTGTACCTTACCACTAACTTCCATAATAAGAAGATCCCAGTTATAAAAATTCATAGCACCTTGCCCAAAATAAATACCTAATATTTTACAGGCTTTCTGCATAAGAGGTATACCTGTTATTTTGTCATATTCTATTTCCTCAGATCCAAGTTTTAGATTACTTTTTTCCAAGTTAAACTTAGGTCCTGTACCCTTCATGAAGTCTACTGTCAATGCTTCTGTAGCTCCACTGGAGGGGAAATCTGCCAAAGAATACACACGTTGTCAGCATATGCTATTGTTTTGATTTCCATATCTTCACTAGTAATTGAGATGCCTATAATCACATCAGATTTATTTATTCTAGATAGCAGAGGTTTTAAAGTCATGATATACAACATGAGCCTAAGGGGACAACCTTGTCTAACACCCTTAGTAACTCTACTTGCCTTCCCCACACACCGATTTACATAAGGGGGGACCACAGCATTTCTATAGTATGTTTGAAGCCATTTTATAAAAAGGAGCTGGAAACCCAAGAGTAAGGGAATTTCTCCAGTGTCATAGCCAACATTCCCCATCATAAAACAGGTCCATGTAACACTCTCCCCCCCCCAGGACGCACCAGGATTCAAGCTATCACAGCATAGAGAGCCTTTCCTTGTCAAAAATTGTACATACAGTAAATAAAATAAACAGCAGTTCCTATCATTGAGCCCCTTTCTTTATGGCTTTGTCAATTAATATCTTCAATGAAGAACTGTTGAGAATAGTAAAATGCATTATTTTGTACTTGTTTGTCTTGCGGTTTGTCATTGACTACTACAGCCTGCAGACTACAGGGCATGTGGAGCTGCACACAGCAGTGCTGTTTCTGTACAAATGCCATCTGCTAACTCTTTAATGTCCCTGCAGACTAAGATGTATTATTAATTGCATTTATAAACAGTGACACCATGTAATATAACTAGTAGTGCCTGAGGACATCATGAGAGTAGCATCAGGATATCTTTAGTCATGATAGAATCTAATGGTGGGTACCACTGCACGTAGTAAAATAGTAACATGTTCAATAATGATAATAAGCTCTAACAGTAATTAGGTTTACAATAAAATCACAGTAATAATAATATTCTTCTCAAAATAGCATGAGACTGAGCTCAGCAGATAACTGGGTGCTCAGTAGCCTCTCAGGGGAAGTTACAAATGAACAATGTGCTGCTTAGTAGCAGCGAAGAATAGTGGTGAGCCGGGAACCTAACATATGTTATAAACGAGCATGAACACAAACTTAGCATACTGGCAGAAAGTGCTTTTATTCAAAGCCACTCTGGCTGCTACATTCTCATTTCAGGATAGGAGTGAAGGCGGAGGCCTAAAAAGTTAAAGGCTGATGCAGCTTAACTCCTAGATTTACTTGGTTGAAGTAGAGTTCGAGTTAGCCTGTGTGTCAAAAATGCTTTAACTTTGATTTTGATATGTACCAGCCTTCACATACTGTATAATCTTAAAACAAAGGACTGTAGCAACCTGAAGGGCTTTGCCTAAAAAACAGTCTATGTACATGGCAAGTCAGCATTTGAGTTTGTACTGGTTGTTGAGAGTGTCATTTGACACTGTTGCTAGCTGACACTGAGCAGCACATGCTTTGTTAACAATAATTCAGAGCCAGCACAATAGTACCACAACATGGGTACTGAGTGCCAGGCTTCATTTGAGATCTGAGCCTGAGCAGTTATGCTATTAAGACGTGGGGGCATATGTTGTGGCACTGCTGTGAGCACAGTGGTATGCATGGATAAGCATTCTCACTTATTGGCTCCAGTTTGATTTTTTATGAGGGTTCAACATGCCCAACATATTCAACAATGTTCTATTAAATCTTTCTGGTTGTGGATCACCTTAAGGGTGGTAGGAAGTAGCCCTTGATTTCTAATTCCCCAGAGAGACAACAACTCCTTGATCAGCCAACTTTCAAAGTCCCGACCCTGGTTGGAATTAATTATTTTTGGTAGTCCATAATGAACAAAATACTTTCCAACCAGGATCTTGGCTATGCTGTGATCTTTTGGTCATTAGCAGGAAAAGCTTGGGCATACCTGGAATAGTGGTTTGTCACCATCGGTATGCTGGCTATGCTCTTTCTGTCTGGCTCCAAGGTCAAAAAGTCAATGCAAACCAAGTCCATGGGGACAATTGTGGTGAGGTTCTGGTGGGCTGCATTTTCCACTGGATGTATCTCATACAGTGTCTACAATGGTCCTCCACCTCCATGCTCATTCAGGGCTAATATAACCTTCTTCTAACTTGGTCCAACATTCTGTCAATGCTAAAGTGCCCCAAATCATTATGCAGGTCTTTGAGAGCCAGCTTGCAGAACCTGACGTACAGTAACAAATGTTCTAAGCTTGGCCCAGCATTACTCTGTGGCTCTCTGTAAATCATGCCTTCAAGCACTTTCAATTTACCCCACTCTCTCAGTAGCAGAGAGGTGTCAGAATGATTCACTTTGACAAATTCTGGGCTTCCCCCTCATTGGAATGTTTTAACAATGTCTCTGATTGCAGGATCCTCCACTAGTTCTTTTCTGTAGTCTTGAAAACTTGTCTCTGGCAAAGTGAGTTTACTGAGGGACATAACACTGCAGTAGGCCACATCTATGCAGTCTGACGAAGCGCTAAAATTTTGCACCAAACGAAATGGTTCAGTGGAGTTTGTCAATTCTTCAGGGTCATATCTTTTGCACAAAGCTTGAATGGCAGTCTCTGAAATTTGGACCCATTCGGGCACTCCCTGTGTGTGTGTGTATATGTGTGTGTGTGTGTGTGTGTGTGTGTGTGTGCGCGGAGGGGTCTTCAGAATAGCACATCAGCATCAATGTTGCTTTTCCTGGGGTGATTCTCCATAGAGTAATCATATGTTGAGAGGGCTGACCACCAGCTATGGCCTGTAGCATCCAGCTTTGCTGTCATCCACACACAGGTGAGGTGGTTGTTAATGTGGACAGTGATGTGGGCCCCATACTGATACTTTTGGACTTGATTGACAGAGGCCCATTTGACTGCTAAAAAATCAAGCTTGTACACAGGATAATTTCTTTCTGAGGGTGACAAACTGCAACTGGCATAAGCTATTGACTCTGTAGTCCTTGTGGATGTTCCTTTGCTTCCAAACCAATAAAACTGGCATACGTGTACAACACATATGGCTTCCTGGGGTCAGCATAGGCCATCATGGGGGCTTTGGTCAACTGTTTGATTATCCCTTCAAATGCTTCATCACAAAATCAGGCCCACTTGGGGCCAAATGGTTCATGCACTTTATAGTAAACTTTTTTCATGAGTGGACTGTGGTGCCCTCCTGCTTTTCTGGTTGGCAGAAAGATACCCTTGGGTCAAGTCCTGCAGAGGCTTGACAATCTTGTTGTAGTCTTTAACGAAACTGGGGAGATAGCTGAAGAACCCCAAGAAAGTCTGCATTTGTCTCAGATGGGTGGGTTTGGGCATAGCCATGATGGCCTGACCATAGCTGGGATTGGTACAGATGCCATTTTGGGTCACAATGTGACCCACATACTTGGCCGAGATCCTGAAGACCTGGAATTTGTCAGCTGACAGCTTGAGACCATACTGTTCCAATCTGTTGAGTACTTTGAACAGCCAGGCTTTGTATTCTTCCGAGAATTTCCCAAACAGGATAATGTAATCTAAGTACACAAGGCATTCCAGCAGGTTAATTCACCCATTGCTCTTTAAATCAGCCATTGGAATGTGGCTGACAACCCTGAAATCCTGTGCAGCATTCAGAGGAACTCGTAGGATCCCATGGGGTACATGAACACTGTCTCTTCTTGATCTTGCTTGGCCATGGGGATTCAAGAGTAGCTGGATAGAAACATAGAATTTGACAGCAGATAAGGACCACTTGGCCCACCCAGTCTGCCCATTTCCCTACCTGATGGATAAGCTGCAGATTCTAGTTAATCAACAGCTTACTTTCTCCTGCCCTCCACTAGAATTGCCTTATGGCTGTCCCATGCATTCTTGAATTCTCCCACTGTTCCTGACTCCACAACCTCCTCAGGAAGGCTGTTCCATGCATCCACAACTCTCTCTGTGAAAAAAATACTTTCTAACATTACCTCTGAGCCATCCCCCCTCTATCTTCAAATTGTGCCCCCTTGTTCTTGCACATCTCTTCTTCTGAAAGATACTACCCTCTTGTACCTTGTTAATTCCTTTGAGATACTTGAAAGTTTCTATCATGTCCACCCTCGCCCTCCTTTCCTCAAGGGTATACATATTAAGCTGCTTTAGTCTCTCCTCGTGTGTCTTCTGGTGCAGTTCGTGTACCTTTTTGGTTGCCCTCCTCTGAACAGCCTCCACTCTGTCTATGTCTTTGCGGAGATGGGATCTCCAGAATTGCACACAGTACTCCAGATGGGGTCTCACTAACTGTCTGTAGAGAGTGATAACAACTTCCTGTTTTCTACTGTTGATGCCTCTCCCTATGCATCCCAGTATCCCGCCAGCCCTTCTTACTGCCTTCTCACATTGCTTTCCCACCTTTAGGTCATCTGATATAATTAATCTTAGGTCTCTTTCGATTTTTGTTGTTGTTATTACCCCCCCATTGTGTACTCTTCCCCTGGGTTTTTGTTTCCCAGATGCATTACCTTGCACTTCTTTGCATTGAATCTGAGCTGCCACGTATTTGACCATTCCTCCAACCTTGCCAAGTCCCTTTTCATTCTTTCCACCCTACATTGTGTATCAACCCTTTGCAGATCATTGTGTCATCTGCAAAGAGGCATATCTTTCCTTCCAGGTGCTCTCCAATGTCACTTATGAAGATATTAAAGAGGACCGGTCCCAGTACCAAACCCTGCAGTACCCCGCTAGTTACCCTCCTTTCTTCACTGTGGACTCCGTTTACTATTACCCTTTGCGTCCTATTGTCCAGCCAGTTTTTTATCCAGACTACCACCTTGGAACCCACTCCATGGCTGGCTAACTTATATATTAATCTTTTGTGTGAGACTGTGTCAAATGCCTTGCTAAAATCTAGGTAGACCATATCCACAGCCCCTTCCTGGTCTACTACTTTGATCACCCAGTCAAAAAAATCTATTAGGTTCATCTGACATGACCTTCCTGCTGTGAAACCATGCTGCCTTGGGTCCTGTGCCCCACTGGCCTCTAGGTACTCAACAATTCTTTCCTTCAGAAGTGATTCCATCATTTTCCCTACCACTGAAGTCAAATTAAATGGTTTGTAGTTTCATGCCTCTGCCCTGCTCCCACTTTTGTGAAGTGGAATCACATTTGCCCTCCTCCAGTCCTCAGGTACCACTCCATCCTCCCATGATTTGTTAAAGAGAGTAGTCAGTGGTGTTACTAGTTCTACTCTTAGTTCTTTTAGTATTCTTGGGTGAATCCCATCAAGCCCCATTGCTTTGTCCACTCTCAGTTTCAAGAGTTCTTTCAAAACCCTTTCTTCTGTGAATGGACTGGTATCAACCACCCTATTCAGAGTTTCTCCCTTGTTTGGTCTAGGCACCTCCCCTCCTCATCTGTTGTGAATACCGAGCAGAAATATTCATTCAGTATCCCTGCTTTTTCACTGTCAGCCTCTGCCCACATTCCCTCCCCTTTATTAAGTCTCTGTATGCCTCCCTTGGTCTTTCTTTGCTCCCTAATGTACCTATAAAAGGTTTTATCCCCCTTCTTAACAGAGTTGGCTGTCTTTTCCTCAGTTTGTGCCTTTGCTATGCTGACTGCCTTCCCTGCCTCCTTCTGCATTAACTGATAAAGTTATCTGTCCTGCTCCTTCTGTGTTTCCTTATAGTTCCTGCATGCTATCATTTTCTCCTTAACTGTCCCTGCTACCTCTTTTGGGAACCATAGTGTTTGTTTCCTTCATTTTGTTTTATTGATTTGCTTCACACAAAGGCTTGTTGCCTCTGTGATGGCTGTTTTGATTATTCCCCATTGTTTCTCCACCCCTCCTTCTTGCCCATTTGCTAGTGCTTTTCTAAGGCACTCTCTCATTTTCCCAAAGTCAGCCTTCCTAAAGTCCAATACTCTTGTTTTTGTATGGCTTGACTCTATGGCTGTGTTTATTGTGAACCACACTGTTTGGTGGTCACTTGTTCCCAGATGGCTACCCACTTCTAAATCTGAGATTGTTTCTCCTTCCCCATTTGAGAGTACCAGGTCTAAGATTGCTCCCACCTGAGTGGGTTCCAACACTAGCTGTCTGAGGCATGCCCCCTGTAGGGCATCAAGAATGACCCTGCTTTTGGATGTGCCTGCAGCAAAGGTACTTCAGCTAACATCTGGCATATTCAGGTCCCCCATCAACAATATCTCCCCTTTTTCTGCCATTTTAAGGATGCCTTCTATCATTTCCTTGTCCATTTCCTCCCCCTGAGATAGGAGTCTGTGCACAACCCCCATGTGGATTGTGGTGCCATTTTCTGTCTCCAGGGTGACCCATAGTGACTCATCAACTTCCAGTTTACTATTTAGTTCTGTTGCTTTAATCCCTTACCTTATATAGAGAACTACTCCTACTCCTCTTTTACCCACCCTGTCCCTCCTGTAGATGGTGTATCCTGGTATGTTAACTTCCCACTCATGGTTCTCTGTGTACCATGTTTCAGTGACTGTCACAATATCCAGGCATCCCTCTTCCATCAAGGCCACTAGTTCAGAGAGCTTGTTGCACAGACTGTGGGCATTGGTACGCAACACCTTCCATTTATTTTTTATGGCCTTACCCCTTTTAGCCCCATCCCTGTCCTTAACACCTATTTCTGCATTTATCCCTTCCCTGCTCCCTACTGACTTCTCTGCCTTGGTGTTTACTTCTCTGACTACTGTGCTTTGTGGGGGGAGGCTGGGATTTACCCTGCTCCTTTTCAGTGCCTCCCCCCTTGGCTAGTTTAAATGCTTTCCAATGAAGCATTTAAACCTGTCACCTAGGATTCTGGATCCCCCCCTAGACAGATGCAGATGATCACGCCAGTATAAGCCTGCATCCCTCCGGGTGACTCCCCAGTCCCCAATGGAGCCAGAACTCTGAGCTCCACACCAGTTTTTCAACCATTCATTGAATGCCATGGTGCGGAATACCCTAGCATCATCCTTGCCATAAACAGACTGCACCTCCGAGAAGGTTACCATACATGTTACTTGTCTAAGGCCCCTACCCAACTCCACAAACTCCTCTTGCACCACTCTGATCCCATTTACAGCCAGGTCATTTGTTCCTAGGTGAACAATGACATCAAGCTCCCTCCCTTGTGCGGCTGCTCCCGCAATCCTGAGGATTCGCTTCCTGTCCCTTCAAGCTGTGGTGCCAGGCAGGCACCTTACCTCCCTATCCCTTCTTCCCCCATGTCTACTCCCCTAATGATCGAGTCCTCCACCAGGAGTTGTTTTCTTCCTCTGTGGGGTCTTGTGCCACCCTCCTGTGGGTCTCCTTTGTGGATGTTCCCAGCATCCTCCTTGGTCTCCACCGCATGTGCCTCCATAGAGAAACCACTTTTTGCCAGAACAGCATATAAATTGTGGAGAGCTACAGCTGGAGGGATGCACCTCTGTTCCACCACACTCTCCCTCTCTGAGCCCACCTTGGTCCAGCCACTCCTCTTTCTTGGCAACCTCTGAGGTAACGGTGGTGCCCCTGGTGGTCCCTGGGTGGGGGAAGAGGTTTCATGAATCCTTGCCAGTTCAGCCTGGAGATGGGCAACCTCCTCCCTCTGACCAGAGAGGTGCCTGAAAACAGGGCAGCATCGCAGCCTCCAGAATGTCTCCTGGAACACTGCTGCTACACAGCCATTGCACTGCACCACTCCCATCTTGACTTATTTTGTGTCCCCTTTTCTGTTGCTTTTTATGCTTATTGTCTCCTCCCTCTATGTATTTTTACACTTACTTTCCTACTGCCTATGTGCCCTTACAACTCTCACCCTTCCTGTTCTGTGACAGGAACTTCCTGTAGTCTTCAGTAGTCCCCTTCCTCCATGCTTGGATTCAGACTTCCAGCAGCTGGGGGGATAAAGAGTTATTTCTTTTTTTTAGGTTCCTTTAAGGTTGCTGAAACTAATGTGTCTCAGTGATCCTTCCCTTCCCTTCCTACTGTCAAACAGGAAGTTCCTGTTGTCAGTCAAATTCAGTGGCTATAAAACTAGAACTGGCTTTGGGTGGGAAGGAGGGCAATTAGTAAAAAATCTGTAGTTCTGGACTTCTGTTTCTTGCTCTGCAACCAGTTCTTTTCTGCCAGAAACAGCCAGAAGCTATAATGGGAGACAGCAGCTTTTGTACACCTAAGCTGCTAAGCCACACCCCCAATTAGATTCACTCTCTGCTCTCAGTAAATTAAGCTGATACTGCCCCTTCCTCTGAAAAAACACTCCTTTTTTACACTTAAATGAGACCCCCTTCTTCTAGTAAAGTATCTGTTTGCTTAAACCAAATAGGTACTACTCCTGCTGAGACAGAAGTGATTAATTTTGAAATAGGGATCTCTGGTCTCAGTGAGCTTACCCAGTTACCAAAATCTAAATAAATAAATAAATAATTAGTAAAAAATTCTGTAGTTCTGGACTTTTGTTTCTTGCTCTGCAACTAGTTCTCTTCTGTCAGAAACAGTCTCAAAAATATTACACTGAACCATCGACTTCCATTCAGGTGCTCGAAGACATCTTGGATTCATGAATCTATTGGTCAAGAACAGTTATTTTGTTTAAAGTCCAGCAGTCTACACACATTCTGACAGCCCCACTCTTCTTCCTCCTAACAACTACAATTAGTGATGCATAAGGGCTCCAAGATTACTGAATGATGCTACAGCAAGCATCCCCTACAATGGTTCTAGACATCACTCTGGACCCAGCACTCAAGGAACAACTAGCTGAATACAGAAATAAACTAATGGAAATACTAGAGACTAAAACAGAAGGTCAATTAAGATACAGAAATCAGAGCTATTGTGAAGCTTGAAACTAGGCTGGGAAATTACTTGCATGGCAGCTTTGCCAACAAGCCCTGAGCAGAGTGGTACAAAAAATCAGGTGGATGGCAGAGAGCTCTTTTATAACAACCCCAGGACATTTCTAAAACATTTGCAACCTACTTTACATAACTGTATGCAGACTCCTGCAAGTAAGAGAATCAGGAAGCCCTGCAGAAATTCCTGTCCTCACTAATCTGCAACAGTTGTCAGAGGAAGACAAAGTGAAATTAGATGCACCAGTTTCACAAGTGGAGATATCTTCCACAGTAATTAAAATGACTTTAGCCTGTGGTTCAATGGTTAAAGCAAGAGCCACCCACCACCCACCTGATCTATTCAAACTCTTCCTTCCTGCTTCATTCAGAAGCATTTTGCTTTATGGACAGAGGCTCTGTCCATCCTCTCTCTAGGCATGGCCTTTCCTTGGGCCCTGCCATGTTTGTATCCTACCTTCCCTTGTGTTTGGAGTCTGCTGGCTGTGTTGGACTCCCTGCCTGGTTCGTACTTCTGCTTCTGGGTCAGTATTTTGCCTCCAGCTGCAGTCTGTGGGTGACATTTTCAAAGGAGATGCATCGACGCATCTCAAGAAATGCACTGCAGTGTGATATTCAAAGGGAGGAAATGCATCATGCAGCTTTGGCTGTGCCCAAGCGCAGCAATAATGTATGTGGCTCATCTTGAGGGGGCGTGTCCATGAATATGCACCACATCTCCATATTTAGCCAAGATGTGTGGTGCAGCTGCTCACACATCTGGGAGATGTGCTGCACAAACTTAGGCATGGAAGAACCATGCCTAAGTCCCAGCCACCCACAGGAGGGCTGCTGTACTGCACACAGCAGCAGCTGCTAGCCCCTGTAGACCAGTGGCAAACCCCACCATCATCGAACCCTGATTGTGGCGTACATATGAAAATAGTAAAGTCCCTATTCCTTGGTAGTCTAGTGAAACCCCCTTCCCATCCCTGAACCCCAACTGCAGTGTACATACAAAATTAGTAAAGTCCCCATTCCCTGGTTGTCTAGTGGAACCCCCTCACCCATCCCTGAACCCCGACCATGATTCACATATTATAAGTAACTGTCCCCATTCCCTGGTAGCTTAGTGGACACCCCCAATCCCTGAACCCCATTCAACATAGCAGTATCAGTGCCCCCCTTTCCATAGTGTAGTGGCCCACCATCCACTGTTCAAACTGTTATTGTAAACTCCACCCATTTCCATAATGTAGTGGCACCCCATACTGATCCCCATTTGAATAAAAAACAATAATTTCCCCAGCCATTTTTCCATCGTATAGTGGCCTCTCTACCCGTACTGATCCTATTCAAATAAAAAAAAATTTTGCAGCCTTTTTTCCATAGTGTAGTTACCTCCTCACCACCAACTCAGGCACCCACATCCTAACCCACTCCACCTGTTACAGCATGGCCAGTCAGCCGGCAAGCAGCACAGCCCTCCACACACCCCCACGGCCACCCGACGACTAAACTGTCATTGACAGCGTACAGTATAGACTACATGCCAATTGGTTGCAGTTCAACTAATGGATGTGTAGTTTATACTGTACGCTATCAATGACAGTTTAGAACTGGGATTGGGAGGGGGGGTCCCTACACTAAGGAAAAGTCATGGGTTATGGAGGTTCATGACATGGGACTGGACAGGGGGTACAGGCCACCCAACACAACTAGCTGGGCACATCCCTGCAGAATGTATGCAAATACAGCCATAATGAGCACGTAAATGGCCCATTTGCACCTTGCATGCCTAATTTGCATTTTCCTGGTTGAATATCAGGAATTTGGGTCTGGCACATCTGGAGATGTGCTGCACATCCCCATTCCAGGTATTCAGACCATGCCCCGGGATGCTTTGGTGCATTGTCAGCAGCCCCCATTTATGCAGCCCACTAGGGCTGCTGTATTCAGACAAGATGTACGATCATGCAGCTAAGTTGAATATTGCTTTGTTTTGCACCTACCGATTTATTTGGGTGGTGCATCTAGATACAGCGGGCATCCTCAGGGCTATAAAAATGGAGGCCCATATGTGCTTCTATCTGTCATTTGATGCTCCTTTTCTGCTCCAGTGCTTGTGTTTGCTTTGTTTGCTTTTTGGGGTATTTTAGTTCTAGCACCCCTTGATTGCTTTGTTATATTTCGATGCATTGCTAATCTGGCTCTCTTTGGGTTTTTTCATACTTCAGCAATCTCTCTTTTTTCTGTACTTGTTACCTGTGTGCTCTCAGTTTTAATTTATTTATTTAGTTTTTGTTTACTGGGTAAGTGCACTAGACAGAAACTGACTATTTTCAGGCACGACCCATTCCAATTGCTGTTTCTATGCAGTCCTTGTGCTCATCACCCTAACTGTTTACATCTGCCTCACTCAGTACTGGCTCCCACTAGTAGCTATAATTCTGTCTTTCATTCCTCTGGCTGCTCTTGTGGTGTCTTGCCATACTGTTTTACTCCTCCCCCCTGCATGTGTGTTATTCAAGCTCATTTGCTGCCATTTCATAATTTACCAAACCTTACTTTTAGCAAAATCTCACCGGTCTGTTTCTGACTTCTACTGAAACTTCAGCATTTAAATAGGCTCTATTATTTTGGGGGGTTTTACCCTACCAACATTACAGTTGCTGTTTGGTCTTATGGTGCTTAGCTTGTGACGTCCCTGTTATTCTCACGACGGAGGACTGTGATGTCACAGTGGGGCATTGTGGCTCCAACTACCAGTGGCATGCTTTCTGTAAGCAACATGATTTTGCCCTGCTCCTTTGCCTACATTGCTTCTCAGTTTTTCATGCACAAATATATTAATCTCACTAAATATATTAACATTGCAGCCTACATGGCTTTCAAGATATTCATCGCATTCCATTACTGTGTTGTAAATGCTCTTTACTCGAATAACCTAACTCCGCCTCAATAGCATTTAAGGTATTCATGCTACTCATATCAATTCTCTATTTATGCTGCAACCAGAGCAATCACTGCTGAACCTCATTTATTCAATTGCACTAAACCTCATTGATTCAATTTCTAACATCACAGCCTCTAACTACTTAATCACCTACCATCTATGACATCAATAATATGGCTTCCACAATGGGTTGGCTTGCTTTTGCTGGCTTTGCTTATATAAGTCAATCATATTAAGCATTCCTATCAGTCAGTCTCATCAGTCAATCTATCAGTCAATCATCTCAGTCAATCATGTCACCCAGCTTACCAATACTTAACCGATGGCCGCTGGCTTTGTCTGGCCCCCTCATATTTAATGCTTCATAGTTCACTGTATGCTTTCATTAATAAATTGGAGGCATGTAAGCCATGACCATTACTTTCTATGGTTCAGGGCCAGCCCTGCAGCTGACGGTCTCACTCCACACCAAAGTCTGCATCTTGAGCATGCAGGATCCTTCTCATCTGGCCTAGAGTGGGAATGTCCTCACTTCGGGCAGAGCTTTAGCCATGCTACTGATTGATAGTACCTCTCAATGTAGAATTTAAGACTTCAGCTATGAGAGATGGGGCCCTTATGCCTAAAAGTGCTCCTTTAGCTAGACAAACTGGGTTCAGCATTACCCTCTATGCTATTCTCCCCACACCCTCCTCTGGTTCACATGGTCTGTTTTTAGTCAGTAGGCCAGCTGAGTGCCTCAGCAGTCATTGCTCTCCTCCTCCCACCTTGGGGATCATGCTTTAGCTTCAGAGTATCTGCTGTTGGAGAGGGCTTTCACAACTCTTCATAGCATTCCCATTAGAGGGATCATGAGAGCATTCCACTAGATTTGAATATTTTCCTCCTCTTGGATTGGGTTTCTAAATTGCAACAGCAGAGCCGGCACTAAATAAAACATGCCTAGTCTGGAGGGATGGTGACCTAGGTCTTGGATTCCCAGATGTTTCCTCCTCAAAGGGTTTTTTCTTCTCCTCAGTGCCAAAGGTCATAATTTTAGTTACTTTAGTTGTAAATTCCCCAAGTTACTTAGGTAGGTTTCCCCAGGCATTCAGGTAGGTTTCTGCTGTTGGATGGAGATGGATGGTGGCCCTCCTTTGCTGTTCCCTGTCTCCTTGAGAAGTCATGCCCACTTGTTATAGTTCATTTGACCTACATTAAAATCATTACTCATTTCAGTTATCTCTGACCATTACCCTTATCTCTGCTGACCAATGTGTATGTTCAGATCTCGATACCAACTCGTTACCTCTGCAATGCTTTCTGATCTGTTCTCTTTTAAGGCTTTTCCTAAGCTATCTTTAGCCTAAGGGAATCCTTCCCATGGCACCTCTAGGGGTGGAACCCTCCTCAAGGGTTCCAGCCTTCAGCATCCCTACAGGATGGTATTCCCAAGGAACAGAGAGGTGAATGGCCACAACAAAGTTTTTTCAGCAAGTTGCATAAGCACAACACTACACCAAGTTGCATAAGCACATTGAATTGAAAGGCTTTAGCTTGTGGTTCAATGGCTGAAGTAACATTCATGCCTCCCCTGCCTGACTCATTTAAACTCTTCCTTCCTGTTTCATTCATAAGCATATTTCTTTGTGCCACCATCCTCCCCTCCTCCTTCAGTGGCTAGCCTCTCTCCTCAGGGGCTTTTCCTATGCTACCTTTAGTCTAAGGGAATCCTACCTGTTTCACTTCTAGGGGCGGAAACCTCCTCCAGGGTTCCTGTCTTTGGCATCCCTACAGGGTGGTATTCCTGAGGCACAGTGAGGTGAATGGCCACAACAAAGTTTATTCAGCATGTTGCATAAGCACAACACCACACAGAGCTGCATAAGCACATTGAGCAAATCTTAAAGGTAACAAGACCCACGGGGTGGACGGCCTATCAGCTGAATTTTATAAAACATCTGGAGATCAGATGGGTCTAGTACTCTAAAGGGTCTACAAGAAAGTTCTAGAGGGGGAGCCCACCCCCAAGACTTGGAGACAGGCCCACATCACAATCCTTCCAAAACTGGGGAAGGACCAAGTACTGCAGCTCCTACAGATTTATATATTTGCTCCCTGTAGATATGACTATTGTCACAGCAAATATGGCCAACAGGTTGCAGGGATGTGTACAGGGCCTAGTGGATCCAGACCAGATGGGTTTTACCAAGGGGAGAGTCCCACAAGACAACATTAGATGGGTTTTGAACATTTTTTTTTCACCACAAACAAATGCCAAGGATTTACAACTTGTCATCTCAATGGATGCCAAGAAGACATCTGACAGAGTAAAGTGGGAAAGATTAAGGTAGGGCTCCAGTCAGGAACTGACTAGAGCATGTTTCAGTGTTTCTCTGAGCTTGCCACAGGCAAGGAATCCTATTTAGTAGTTCTGCAGAAACTTTAATGTGTCCTACAATCTGAATGAAGTTTGCATTTGTGTAAAACAAAAGGAAACAAAACAACTGTATGTACTGAATGCATGATATGAAATAAAGCTGAGTTTAAAAAAATTAAACCATTGTTGTTTTTCCTATGCTAGCAGCTCTCAGCAGAGAATCCTGTTTGTTTCTTCAGACAGAATTTCTCATGCACACTGCCTGTTTATCTGCTTAATTGGTTGATTTCTGCTTTAACCCCAAATTCCCACTGGAGGCTGGGTGTTTTGCTATACTGTGTGAATTTGGTTGAAAAATCTTCAAAAGGTATAAGAAAGTGTTACAAATCTTGTCATCATGGGCTGCATTTAGTCAGGTGCAGAGCAGTTACTTTGCTGTAATACTTGGGGAGGAGGGAGCATAACCATGAGAAGATTTTACGATTATTATCCACCAGCATCTCGTGGGTGCTTTGTTATCTTACATAAAAAAACCCTAGATAAAACTGATTATAACATGAGTTGGAGAAACGAGCATTGTAATCAGGAGTCGCTTCATGCGCCCGTGGATTAAGTTAGCTTAATCCACGGTTCCACAGAGTGACTCTGGAGATGTGGCGTCAGGTCTCCTTCTTTTTAGGGAAAGAAAGTGTGCTGTCAGCCATGTAAAATCCCAAGTGAGCAATCGGGAGTGTGACATGTGTCCTTTTCATGCTGTGTATGTTAATCCCAAAGCGACAGAGTGAGAGAGACAGCGAAGCATTTCATTCAGCAGCACTGCAGTGCCTTCTCTTCTCTCTGTATGTTTAGCCATGCAATGCCAGCTGCCAGCAGTGGGCCCACCCCCCCGGCTGCCCAGCCATTCATACATGACACAGAGAGAGTGACAGACAGTGATAAGAAGATCGAGATTGGGAGTGCTCTCCCTCTCTGTGCAGTAGCGACAGAGAGGCAAGCAAAGTTTATTTCTATGGCTCCTATTCCAGAAAGCTCTGGGTGCCTCACATAAAAGCAGGTAAGGGAGTAGAAGAAACATATATATATATATATATATATAAATACATATAACAGTAGTAAAAACAAATAAAAATATTTCAGACAAATAGGTTTAGCAACTAATTCAATTCAGTAATCCTTATTACGGCAGGTTAAATATCTATGTCTGGGAAGGCCAAAGAGAAGAAATGGGACTTGAGGCGGCTCTTAAATACCTCAACTGAAGGGGCCTCCCTAATGACAAGAGGAAGCAAATTCAACAAGACAGGGCTGGTGACACTGAACGCTCAGTCGCCGGTGGTTTTGAGTCTTGTCCTGGGAATCACCAGGAGGCCCCTAGAGGAGGAATGGAGAGAGTGTACTAGGGTGGCAGTTGTTAGGAGATCAGACAAATAGCCAGTGCCTAGTCTCTGTAGGACCTTAAAGGTGAGCAAGCCCACCTTGAAGATAACCCTCCACCTGACTGGCGGCCAGTGCAGTTCACGCAGCACAGGCATTACATGACAGAACCTTGAAAGGCCTGTCAGCAACCTGGCAGCTGAGTTTTGCACTAGCTGCAGTTGGCAGAGGCTACATCCCGAGACCCCGAAGTAAAGGGCATTACAGAAATCAAGCCTGGAAATTACAAAAGCATGAATCAGAGTAGGAAGGTCCTAATGTGGAACTAGGGGTTTGATCCTGGTGATATTCCTCATGTGGTAAAAATCACTTTTGACAACTCATGACACCTGAGATTCAAATGTTAATCCGTCATTCAGCAACACGCCAAAATCTCCCACCTTAGAGGATGCCATCAAGGGTGTAGGCCCCAGGAAGAGACCGGTTGCAGACCCAGAGGCAGTCCTATCACAACTGCAGCCCAGTTCCACTACCAGAACCTCCATCTTATAAGTGTTCAGTTGCAACCAGCTGGAGGACATCCAATCATTGATCTCAGCCACAGCATTGGAACTGGATGTTCCATGGTCAAAGAAAAAATATAATTGGGTATCATCTGCATAGCAGTGAAAACCCACATTGTACTTCCTAATGAGCTTATCTAGGGGTAGCATGTACACTGCAAACAACACTGGCAACAAGATAGATCTCTGAGGCACACCATACGACAGGAGCTTTGGGGAGGAGGACAAATCCACCATCACTACCCATTGCTTCCTGTCAGTGAGATAGGACTCAAACCAGTGGATGACAGTGCCAGAAAGCCCACAGTACTCTCTGAGATGATCAAGCAGTACAAAATGGTTTACAGTGTCAAAAGATGAAGAGAGATCAAGAAGAACAAGAACTGACCCATCTCCTCTATCCCTCGCCCTAAGGAGGTCATTATGCACCCAAACTAATGCTGTTTTGGTGTGTGCTTGGCACAGAAACCAGACTAGAGTGACTCATAAATGTCAAAGATCATGAGGTGCTCCTCAAGCTGTTGTACCACAATCTTCTCAACAACCTTTCCCAGAAATGGAAAGTTGGAGATAGGTCAATAATTCACCAAGATGTCCAGGTCGAGCAATAGTTTCTTCAGAAGGGCCTCACCAGAGCCTCCTTCAAGGAATCCAGGAAGACACTCTCTGACAGCTAGCACAGTAAAATCAAGGCAAACAGCAGGACAATGGAACCAACGAATCACATTAAGAAATGTGTCAGAACTGGGTCCAGTTCATAATATGTGTGCTTCAGCTTCGAAACAACCTCAATGACCTCGGCCACCTTCACCAGTTTAAACTCCCCCCAGACAGATGGAGTACCTCTGCTACATCAGAGGCAATCACAGCGAGACATTATACGACTCACTGACAGGATTCCCTGCTGGATAAAGGACACTCTGTCAGTGAGAAACTGAGAAAACTCATAGCACAAAGTGACAGAAAAAGCTTTTTTCGGCTGTAGACACACCAGATGTAGCAGCTTATCTACAGTCCGAAAAAGCACAGCTGGTCAGGTCTTCCCTACAGCAATCTCCCTGGACAGAAACTCTGCCTTCTTATTTGATTACCCCCTGGTACTCACCATAGTGGGTATGCAGGGCCAGTTTGACCTCGTCTAGCCCGGTCCTCCACCAGCAATACTCTAACTTCCGACCCCTAATCTTCATTGCCTTGAGCTCTCCATCAAACAAAGGAGACCTCAAGTGAGATGATTTGGGTCATACATGGACTGGTGTGAGTGCATGAAGTGCAGAGAGACACACAGCACCCTGTGGGGACAAGTGTCACTGCCTGTCAGGGCATCGGGCTATAGAGAGAGTGAGAGACAGTGAGAAAGGTAGCGAGATGGGTACAGCGAGTGCTAGGTGGTACAGCAGTGATTGGTTTCTGAAGCAGTCAGCGTATTCTCTGTCTCTGTGTCTGTCTCTGACTCTGTCTCTGACTCTAACTCTGACTCTTTCTCTGACTCTGTCTCTGTCTCTGACTCTGACTATGACTCTGTCTCTGACTCTGTCTCTGACTCTGTCTCTCTCTGTCTGTCTCTGTCTGTCTCCGTCTCTCTCTCTGTCTCTCCCTCTGTCTCTCACTGTGTCTGTCTGTCTCCTTCTGTCTCTCCCTCTGTCTCTCCCTCTGACTCTCACTGTCTGTCTCTCACTGTCTGTCTCTCTCTGTCTGTCGATGTCTCTCTGTCTCTGTCTTTGTCTCTGTCTCTGTCTCTCAGTCTGTTACTCTGTCTCTGTCTCTCTCTGTCTCTCTCTCTCTCTCTCTCTCTCTGTCTGTCTCTCTCTGTCTCTCTGTCTGTCCATCTGTCTGTCTTTGTCTCTCTCTGTTTCTCTCTGTCTCTCTCTGTCTCAGAACTTCTCCCCTATCTGTCTTAATCTGAGTATCTCATATCAGTATTCTGTGGTGGAAGCCTGACATCACAGTGTCGCCTGTCTCTGTCTCTCTCCATCTTAGGCTGCATAATGTTTAGTCTCTAGCATTCCTTTTGTGTAGTTGCCTTTGTGTACTGCGAGGTTTTGACAGAGCATGAAAGAGAGTGCAGGGTGTTGACAGACTTAACGAAGGATGGGAAAGAGGGAGAGACAGAGAGAGAAAGAGAGAGCAAACCCTCTGAAGCCTGTCCTCTGTCCACCCCTCCCAAACAGGGCAGCTCACAGGTTGGGAGAGACAGGATCTGAGTGTGTGACAGAGACATAGAGAGGAGACCGAGTACCTCCCAGCCTTCTGTTGTTATAGTAGTGGGTTGGAGATGAAGTATCAGTGAATCAGTGAGAGGTCCGACCCGCTATCACTGTGGTCAATGTAATATATGCAACATACTCTGAAGTTGTACCAGTTTTGCAGATGTGCTTTTTGTGTAGAAAAGCTTTGAACATATGAACATATGAAATTTGTCAGCAGATAAAGGCCTAGAGGTCTATCAAGTCTGCTCGAATGTGCAGCTAGCACCCCTTATTCTGCAGCTGCCCCTCCCTTCCGCCCTCTCCCTTGTCCTGCCCCATCCCCTTTAGAAGCAGTCCACTGTTCTACTGGATACAACTTCTGCAGGTAACGCATTTCACCCAGCTACTACCCTCTGTGTAAAAAAGTGTCTCCTCATCTTCCTCCTGAACCTTCCTCCCCCCAGTCTCATATCATGGCCCCTGGTGTTCCTCCCCTCCCTTACTTTGAACATTCCCTCTGTACCCGTCTTGCTTATTCCTTTCATGTCCGTCCTCCCCTCCAGCGAGTACAAGTTCAATTCCCTCAGCCTCCTCTTGTATGATAAGTCTCCCAGCCCCTTGATCATCTTTGTCACCCTGCGCTGCACCCCCTCCAGTAACTTAATGTCCCTCTTCAGATACGAGCACCAGTACTGCATGCAGTACTCTAGGTGTCGTCTAACCAATGACCTATACAATGGCAGAATCGCCTCCTTCCTCCTCAAGGATATACCCCTTGCAATGCAACCCAGCATTTTGTTGACCTTAGCAGCTGCCTTCCCACATTGTGCTGAGTTGTTCATTGACCCTGTAATGAGCACCCCCAGATCCTTCTCCTCCTCTGTCTGGGCTAGCTGCACTCCCCCCAGTTGGTAACTCCTCCTTGGGTTCTTCATCCCAAAATGAAGCACCTTGCACTTTTTGGCATTAAACCCCAGTTGCCAGGTGTCTGACCAGGTTTCAAGCTTTGCCAGATCATCCTGCAACCCCTACCATCCCCTTAGGTCTTCCACCACCGCTCCTACCTTGGTATCATCAGCAAACAGACTGATCTTGCTCTTGATGTCCAATGATATGTCTGCAATGAATATCCCAAACAACACTGGTCCCAACACCGAGCCCTGTGGAACACCGCTCATCACTACCTTTGGGTGTGAGTGCTCCCCACCCACCACCACCCTCTGTTGCCTTCCCTGAAGCCAGTTCTCTACCTATCTCAATAGCTTTGCACCTGCCCCTGTGCCTTCTAACTCTCTTCCCAGCCTTTCATGTGGCACAGAGTCAAATGCCTTACTGAAGTCCAGATACAGGACATCCACTGCATGGCCCCTGTCCAGTTGCCTAGTTACCCAGTCATAGAACTCCACCAGGTTGATTTGGCAGGATCTACCATGTATGAAGCCATGCTGTCTGCTGTCCTGTAGTCCTTTGGCCTCTAGGAGGGCCACCCGCCTCTCCTTCAGGATAAGTCTCCATTAGTTTACCCATGATGGATGTGAGGCTCACCGGTCTGTAGTTCCCCAGTTCATCCTTGGGCCCATTCTTGTGGAGGGGCACCACATGAGCCATTCTCCAGTCCTGAGGTACACACCCCGAGTGTAGTGAGGCATTAAATAGGTCTGCCAAAGGTCCTGCAAAGACCTCTGCCAGCTCCTTCAGTACCCTGGGGTGGATGCCATCTGGGCCTGGTGCCTTGTCCACCCTCAGTGCCTTCAAACCCACCCAAACTCTACCCTCCATGATTTCCCCATCTTTCACCCCCCTGTTTCTGCCATTCCTCCCCCCTTGGGTGTCACTCCCCTCTTCTTCTTAGTAAATACTGAGCAGAAGTAATCATTTTGTGCTTCTGCCTTATCGCACCCTGCTTCCACCCAACCCCCCTCCTTCCTAATTCTTATTATGTGGTCCTTACAGCTCCTTTTCTCCCTGATGTACCTAAAGATGTCCTTCTCCCCCTTCTTAATGCCTTGTGCCAGCCTGAGCTCCATAGATGCCTTGGCTCCCCTTACTGCCCAAGTCACCACCTTCGATTCCGTCAAGTTCTCCTCTCTGTCCTCCCTCCTCCCTGTTTTCTTGTACATTCTGAAGGCAGCTCTTTTCCTCCTTACCTTTTCCATGACCTCCTTGCTCAACCAGCTTGGTTTGTTACCCCTAGCCTTCTTTCTCTGGGCCTTGCAGCAGTTTTTGGTTACCTCCACTATCCCTAGCTTTATGAGCTCCCACCTCTGTTAGTGTCCATACTAGGTTGAATTCTGGCCATGTACCCTTTTACCACTTCCCCCATCCTCTCAAAGTCGGCCCTCCTGAAGTCCAGCACTCTTGTGCCAGATTCCACTCCTTCCTTGCCCATATCCAATGTGAGCCATACTGAGTGGTGGTCACTCCCTGACAGCGGTTCTTCCATCATAACTCCTCTCACAAAGTCCCCATTTGCCAGCACAAGGTCAAGGGTATTCCCTAACCTGGTTGGTTCACTGACCATTTGCAGCAGGAAACTGTCCTGGAAGGCATCCAGCAGTACCTGCTCCCTTCTGTTCCTGGTTGTTGGGGTACTCCAGTCCACTCCTGGCATGTTGAAGTCCCCCACAATCACCACACTACCCTTCTTATAGGTCCTCCTGATCTGTTCCACTAGTTCCCTGTCTAGATCCTCCGTCTGAGATGGCAGCCTGTACACCACTCCCATTCTGAGAATCCTATTCTTGGAATCCTGGATTTGCATCCAAAGTGACTCAGTACTAGCCTCCTCTCCTTCCTCTCTTACACACTTCAGTCTTTCCTTCACATATAGTGCCACCACTCCTCCTTTCCCAGTCACCCTGTCTCTACAAAATAACCTGTACCCTGGTACAGACAGGTCCCAGTCATTGTATTGGGTGGTCCATGTTTCTGTGATGGCTGCAATGTCCAGCTCTCCCTCTGCCATGAGCACCTGTAACTCTGCAGTTTTTCTCCCGAGGCTCCTAGCATTAAAGGTAGCCATCTTCCACCCTTTTCTACCCCTCCCATCCTGCCCTCCTTTCCTAGCATCACCCATAGTACTTGCCATTTGTCCTTTGTCACTGTTATGGGGGGTAAGCTCATATGGTTTTCCAACCTGTGGTCTCTGCATGTCTCTTGCCCACTTACCACCCCCTGCTCCTAGCTTAAATTCCCAACTTCCTCTATGTACTCCTCCATCCTCTGTTTAAACACTTTCTTTCCCTCCTCACTCAAGTGTAGTCTGTCCTTGGCATAGAGACTACTGTCCTCCCAGGACCCTTCCCACCCCCCGAACAGCCTATACCCTTTAGCATGACACCAGGTTCTTATGTAACCCCCGGACCCCTGCCTTTTTGCAAAATGATGGGTGGTATACTGTTGAAGCTGACAGCAGTACCAGGTAGGGACTGGGTTCGGGGAGGACTAGGTTACTCAGCACAAGGGGCCTAGGTTTGGCTACACTGCACAGGGGCACCCAAGTAAATCCGAACACAGGAAGCAATAACTGTAATGTCCAATACCAGGAATGGGATTCTAAAGTGTGGCTATTATTCACATCCAAACTGAACAAACAAAGCATAGACGGACCCCCACGGGGCTACATTCCTGGTAAAGCAGATAAGAGATACAGAACACTTCTTCACTATTTTAGCCCTCAGGCTCTGGACCCACCAGGCACACAACCCGGACTTGCATGCAGTTTTGGGTACACAGCCCGACTTGTACACTATTTGGGTTTTTCCCCGCCCGGCTCCCCTGCCGGCCTCTCGATCCCGGTCCATATGGCAGTGAACCTAATTTTCTGTTGGTGGCTCCCCAAACCACCTTAGAGCCTTCGACTCCTTAAGGGAAATTTCCTTCCAGTGCCATGTCTGGGTACTTCCCTCATCACTGGCCAACTGCATGAGGCAAAGTACAAATCCACAGAGCAAATCCGTAGAGGTGGACCTGGTTACTAAAGGTGGGGGGTCTCCCACCTGCAGCTCCCACAATCCATACCCGGCCATTTCTCTGAACATTAAACAACTCTTTTGAAAGCTTGGAAATGTAGATTAAAGGGTAGACATGTAGCACATCTCCTCTACATGTCTTGACTTTCCCCTTGTGCTGGACTTGAACATACTTTTACTTTGGCTAGCCTATTCCTCTAGGCCTCCCACCAATTCAGCAGTCCAATCCCCACTTTAACACATTTCCGGTGAAACATAGGCCCTTTGAAAAGAGCAGAACTCACCCTTTGGTTGCAGGTGCCCCACAGGCGAATCTTGACAGCTTCTGGTACCCAACACACTTGGGAAAAATAAGGCAGCTTCTTCTCTAGCAGTAGCCGAGGTGTTGCCCCCTGAATAGCAGGCAAACCTTCCACCCCCATCCCCCTCAGGGATGGGGCACAGAGACCAGTAACAGTGGTCTCCACCACTTCAAGAACTGCTTACTGTGTTCCTCTTTAGGTGGAAACACACACCTTTCCCTAAAAGTAGCTCTATATCAGAGCTTAGGCTCCAAGGGCCTGTGCACAGACTGCTGTGCTCCTCTCTTCAAGACTGCTCACACACAACTGCTTTTCACTGTTCAAAAACTCCCAACATTCTAATCTAACTCCCTTCTGCAGGTTCCAATGTGGCTCATGCAGCTGCGACAGTTCTATGGTGATGTCATCCCTCAGTCTCAACTGAGACTGAGAACAGAGTGAGACAGTGTGAAATCCATTTAACTGGAGTGTCACAAGCTGCCTTCCCTGCCTACCACTAGGTCTTACTGGGATTCTAGTAACCCCGGGTAACGGGGGGGTTATACTCACCCTGGGCCAGGAAATTGACTGTCCGCAGTCATTATTTACCCAGCTTAGGCCATCCCACCCTATGTGCTACCTGCAGAGGGGGGGTGTCCAGGCCCCCTCCTACCATGTGTGAGCACAGGCAGGCAGCACTAAGGGCCTAGAGGCCTTTGGCTGACATATCAGCCTCTACTCTACCCACTAACTATGGGTGCCTAGTGGCTGTGGTAGAACTGTCCAGAGCATAGCCCTAATAGATCTGCACTGAAACCCCTACTGCAGGTCAGGGCCACAGCCTGTCTATTCCCTCTAGCCCTCTAGGGAAAACCTATCTGCTTCTAACTTAACACCCCAAAATAAAACAAACAACCCGGGGACCTCCTCAACCTTGGGCACCATGCAATCACACACTAAGAACTAATACCATCTATTACATTACATTACTGCCTCCTACCCCCACAACTACACCTGTGGAAGGAAAGGGTTACTACAGTAACAACAACAACAACAACAGTACTTTTAATACTACACACTAAAGTACTATTGAGGAACTCCAATGAGCCCTTCCTCCTCTTCTTGTCTTCTTTTCTATCTTCTTCAGGATCATCTGCAAGAAAAAGAAAGACAACTCACACTCCTAATTTGCATACACAGTCTATCTAAACCCTTACCATCAAAACACTGGAGAATCCCCAAAATATATTTTTTTTTAGAAAAGGTAGAAAAACAGTATATACATTAGAAAACAGTAGGAAAAACAATGACATTATTTACAATACACATTTGGGGTATGGAGTGCCCTTAAAGTCCCATCTAGTGACCACAGTGCCCGAAGGCTAGTCCATTAAAGAGTCTCTCCTGGGCCAGAGCCCAGTAAAGCACAGTTCTAGTAGGCCAACGTCCCTAAGGGGAGAGTCTTTGAAGACAGTTCACACATTCTGGAGTCTGCTAGTGTAGGGTGTGTACTGCAATGTCATAAGGATAGAAAAGTTTGGACTTACCAGTCCCCTGTAGAATGAAAAATCGGCACCGACCTGCTCCTCAGCCGAAGACTCTCCCTGGCAGCATTTTTCCGATACAGCTGGGTGGACATCTTCCGGTAACTACAGAAGGGCACATCTGGGAACTGCTGGGTTGATGTCATCTCTGGAGATGGAACCTTGGAACAGGAACAAAAAGGAAATCAGCTGGTCTGACGTCATCCAATTACCAGGCGATGAACAGGATACAGCTGGGATGGTGTCCTCTCTGGACCTGAAGTCATCTAGTGGGCCAGTCGATGGATTCTGGAAAGGCCAGTACACTGTAGAACTGATGAATGTGGGGCACCTGAGTCCTGGATGTCCATACTGGTGGATCAACAAAGGCACTGCAATGGCTGGTGTGGCAGTATTGACTACCACTGCTCTGCTTTCCATCTGATAGGCATGGGCATATTTGCAGGGAGGTCCTTGCATTGAGGTCAATAGTACAGGGGGTCAGGAGCTTGAATTATTAACCTATGTGGGCTCACATAATTCACACTGTGAAAGGTTTCACGTCCCTCTCCATCCACTATTCGAACAGTGTCCATAAACAGTGTCCTGCCTCTTTTCCACTCGGTGTATTTTTCATGAAACAGTCTGTTCCTGACATGCTTGTTTGCACCAGGATGCACACATTTCATTGCTTTGGCCCAGATCCAGGATTTCCTGCTGCTCTCAATCTCTCCCAGACTCTCAGAGGAAAGATAGGAAAGGACATTTCATAGATTTCATTCACCTTCCTGTGAACAAGTCTCTCCTCTTTACTAGCTTTGGTCAATCTGAGACCGCTGGCCTGGCTTGGGGGCAGCCAGTCCTGGTTCCGCCAGCTACGCATTCTCAACGAGATGAAAAATGGATCCCTGACTTCTTCTTCTTGCACAGCCAGGGCAGTGGCATCACCACTCTCTTCCATGCATTCTTCTGAAACAAGAGATTGAGGCTGTGTACCCATTCCTTTTTCACAAGGCCACATAGGTTCCCCCTCATCTTCTTCCTCACTGAGAATCTGTGCCCAGGAGTGAGCAGTTGTCCTCACTCCTGAGACAATCCACTCATCACTAGGCACGGAGGTTGACATCTCCCATTCAAAGGCCTCCCTCATCTCATCTTCTCCTATGAGACTTGGGCTAGACCCCTTCCCAGGGGTCTATTGATGCTCTGTCTGAATTATCCTTATGCAATCTAGCATCTGAAACATCAGCATGTGGTTCTGTTTCTAAATCTGCACCCTCTAGGATTTGTGCCACACTCCCCCGAGGGGCCTTCTTCAACAGTCTCCGCCTGGTGCTGTGTGCTGCCAACTAAAGATTCTTGAACTTTTGTCCATGTGGGAGCCAAACGAATCTTGGGCGCTTTATACAAGCCATATTTCTCTAAGCACCCCGAACAGTGAGGTACCATGAAGACGTCCCTTGCAGCATTTAAGCATATTTGACACACTTGCACTGGATATCCAGGAATCACCACATGAGAAGGCAGTTGTCCTCCATAATAACACCTTTAAATGTCCCTTAACCTATTTACTTCTACTGTTACTGCAGCCCGGGCATGATCTGGGTAGTGAGCTGGTTCTGAGGCCATAACTGCAGGGAAAACAAACAAATGCTCACTGTTACTAAAAGTCCCACTTCACTGAACACTTTCTTTCATTTTTAAAATGGCTCCTCTGCTGCTGTGTTCACTTTACTACCCCCACCCTGTAATGGCGGCAGCAGCACTCCTGCGCATCAACATGCAGAAATTGGGTCAAGCCACTGCGCATCCGATTTACACACACTACTGATAACTTTGCTCAAAACTGCACAAACTTGCACTTTTCTTTTTCTAACACATTTATATGATTTGCCATGGACTTTTCACTTGCTGAAAACATTTCTTTAGCTCACAGTCCCTTAAAGCCTCAGGATTTCAAGCACAGGATTGCCTGTAACTAGTGCTGCACATTTTGCTACAACTCACAGTCTCTCTCTGGCTTTGAAACTTTATGCTGATGCTGAACTCATAACTATGCTCACAGTCAATGGCTTAACAGACTTGCTTTAGCTGGTAACACTTGACACAGTCTCTATTGGCAAAGCGACTACACTGCTGCACACATATTCAGCTGGCTTTCGGCAGAAATCACTGTTTTGAGCAACTTTTACTGCTGGTACTCACTGTTATCAGTGGCTGTTTGCTGCAATGGAAAAACAGCCTGCAGCCAGTCTTGGAGGCCTCAGAAAGGAAGCGGGTGGGCAGTCCTGCCGATCGTCTCTCCGATCACCACACTCACAATCCAGATGATCGAGATGCGGGTTGAGCCCGATTTTAAACAGCAAAGTCTATTTTTAATTCTTTTACAGTGCTTTTTAATCACCACAACGCTCCTCCAGTAAGCCAGTACATGCACTCCTCTCACACTCCCTCTCGAATACTGGCAGTCATTGTAAAGCTGGCTGGGGGGGCGGGACTGATTGCAGCCTCACCAATCACACGACACCATGTAAATGAGCCTCTTTTCCCTCGCAAGTGCTCTTCTCTTTATGGCGATCATCAAGCAGGCAAATTTAAACTGTGAAACATTTTTTTTTTCTTCGAACTGACTCCAAGGTGGGAGCCCATTTCAACCATTTAGCATGGCCATTCACACAGCAAGTCAGTCAGTTTACTCAAAAGCATTTCCAATGTCCAGGGCACAATTTTCCTGTTGCTACCTCTAGTCTTCCCCATTTTTCTTTATCACACAGTTTACTAGAAAGCATTTCCAACGTCCAGGGCACAATTTTCCTGTTGCTATCCCTAGTCTTCCATACTTTTATTTATCTCACAGTTCTTTAAAAAGCTGGCAAAAACACTGTAAATATTTGATGCAGGACAAGGGCATACTCTTTCAGCTTTACTGTTTCTTGGTAAACAGTTGGCATTTTAACAGCAGCATAAGAACCACAGCACACAGCGACACACTAGTTAAATTGCTTCAGCTTTTTGGGCTACCCACTGCCAGATAGCAAAAAGCCTTCGACTTCTTAAGGGAAATTTCCTTCCAATCCCACGTCTGGGTACTTCCCTCATCACTGGCCAAGTGCATGAGGCAAAGTACAAATCCACAGAGCAAATCTGTAAAGGTGGACCTGGTTACTAAAGGTGGGGGGTCTCCCACCTGCAGCTCCCACAATCCATACCTGGCCATTTCTCTGAACATTAAACAACTCATTTGAAAGCTTGGCAATGTAGATTAAAGGGTAGATGTATAGCACATCTCCTCTACATGTCTTGACTTTCCCCTTGTGCTGGACTTGAACATACTTTTACTTTGGCTAAGCCTATTCCTCTAGGCCTCCCACTAATTCAGCAGTCCAATCCCCACTTTAACACAGTTCTGGTGAAACATAGGCCCTTTGAAAAGAGCAGAACTCACCCTTTGGTTGCAGGTGCCCCACAGGCAGATCTTGACAGCTTCTGGTACTCAACACACTTGGAAAAAATAAGGCAGCTTCTTCTCTAGCAGTAGCCAGAGGGTTGCCCCCTGAATAGCAGGCAAACCTTCCACCCCCATCCCCTCAGGGATGGGGCACAGAGACCAGTAACAGCAGTCTCCACCACTTCAAGAACAGCTTACTGTGTTCCTCTTTAGGTGGAAACACACACCTTTCCCTAAAAGTAGCTCTGTATCAGAGCTTAGGCTCCAAGAGCCTGTGCACAGACTGCTGTGCTCCTTTCTTCAAGACTGCTCACACACAACTGCTTTTCACTGTATAAAAACTCCCAACATTCTAATCTAACTCTCTTCTGCAGATTCCAATGTGGCTCATGCAGCTGCAACAGTTCTATGGTGATGTCATCCCTCAGTCTCAACTGAGATTGAGAACAGAGTGACACAGTGTGAAATCCATTTAACTGGAGTTTTACAAGCTGCCTTCCCTGCCTACCACTGGGTCTTACTGGGATTCTAGAAACCCTGGGTAACAGGAGGGTTACACTTAGCCATCTGTTAAATTCCTCTATTCTCAGCTTTCTTATTGTGCTTGCCTTGGGCACTGGAAGTATCTCTGAAAAAGTTACTGATCTTCCTGCCTCCTCACATAATTGTCCTAGTTCCACAAACCTCCTCTGGACTATATCTACTATCATGTCAGACAGGTCGTTCATCCCAAGATGTATAATTAAATGATGCTTGTCCCTACCCCTTCTAGCATATTTCAGAACAGATTGTCCCACCCTTTCTGCTGTCATTCCAGGCATAGCCTTCACCCAAATGCGACTATGCCTCTCCCCCTTGCTACGCCACCTGACTCCTCTTAGTATTGAGTCCCCCAGCACTAAGATTCTACCCCTCTTACTCCCTGCTTGCTTCCATTCATCTCCATCTCTCATTTCCAGCTCCATTTCTTCCTCCTGCACATTAGTTCCCCCTTTTGCCCCTGTCGCAATTCTCCCAGCAGAACTTCCCCCCGCACCAGTTTGGTCCAGGCATTTATCAATTACTCCTCCAATTGCATCATTTCCCTCCTTCTTCTTCCTCTCTAGCAGTGCAGAACTATTTTCTGAAGACCCTCCACAAATGCCCACTCCCTCTCTCTTCATAGTGACCTGTTCTCTCTGTTCCATTCCATGACTTTTGCCACTTCTTCTCCTCCCCTCACAAGCCCCTATCTCCTCCTTCCATTTGTCTTTTGTCTCCTGACCCGGTTTCCCTGGCAATTGTTCATCCTGGCCTGGGCCCCTTTGTCTCCACTTCCCTTCTTCTGGCTCTCTCCTCGCCATTGTTGGCTCAAATCACCCTCCCTCATCTCCCCTCCTTCCTCCCTCCAGTATTGGACTAAACCCACCCCCAGTCTGCCTTGCCTGTCTTAGTTCCTCCTGCAGACCCTCGATCTCCTTTTTAAGTTTCTCTATGTGGTTGCACACTAAACATCCTCCCACACTCCAGGCAATTTTTAGAAAGATTGGTGTACCACAGTTGTTGTGACCTACACTACCCATTGCTGTTGTTGCCACCACTGACCCCCACCCTTCCAGATGCAGGATACCAAACACTCCTCCAAGTCTCCCCTCTCCCCCCTCTATTAGTGCAAAACATTCTTTTCTTAATTTCCCTTACCCCCTTTGTTGTACATGTTTAGGTAGATTGAGCAACTGCTTTCTATATTCCTATCCTTCCTATCCACACTCAAAAAGAGACTTTAAGTAACTATTGCACAACCTTCTTCAGTCTCCTACTCCTCCTTTCCACAATGCAAATAGCAATGCAAAGAAGTAACAATGAAAGCTCCTTGATTTGCAGTTACTTCCCTTCCACTGAGATAGCAGTCACCTCTTCAGTCACTGCTGTTCTTTTCCTGGATATCTGCTTCTGCTATGACAGGTGCATGTCCTTTGCCCATTTAAAGAAGTGATGTCAGAACCCTAAATATAAAGGAAATCATGGGCCTGGAGTGGGTGGGGTGAGGGGCTGGGAGGGTGGGACCAGCCAAGTCTTCCAGAAACAATCAGGTAGCTGAGGACCCTGGTTAGACCATTAGCACCCTTCCCCCACTATGCACTCAACTTTGCAACTGGTGAAGCCAGCAAAAAGGAATCACAATTCTACTCAAAGCCCCAAAAATAGGTTTGCTACCAAAAGAAACAGGTCTCCAATTCAAACAGCTTCACTAACAACACATCCAAATAGGCTTGAATTTAGAAGATATAGGTCTCCAATTCAAAGAAACTATCCCAATTAAATCACACCAAATAGGTTTTAAATCAGAAGAAATCAGAAGAAATAGGCCTTCACAAACACAGCCTGCTACACAATGAAACATCAAACAATTGAGCCCACTTATAGCCACCGAAACAGGTTTCTAAATTCCAACAGCCCCAAAACAATATCCTGCTAGCCCCTTAGAAGTAGTAAGAAAGAAAAGAAATAACCTTCTACCAAGAAAATCCACAAGAAACAATGCAAAATCAGGAAGAAGAAGCTACTATACTGGAACTGATCTGATCCATTCCCCTTCTGGATACTTGACATGGTTTTCTAGGTAAAAATATTTATTCAGCAGTTAGTTCAGTTTGCAGCACTGAGACGATATTAATAGCTTGCCTGAAGACTGAAATTAAGTTCTAAATAAGTACTCCGAGACATAAAATAAATAAATAAGTACTACTGCCTGTCAGGCAGAGAGAGAGAGAGATGTGCACACACACACACAGACAGGGGCTAATGAGTGACAGTGCAGCTGTAGGCGCTTTTACACACAGGTTTTTAAAATGGAATGAGCATTACCTGTGGTGCTGTTGTACTCTGTTGCGTTCCTAGGATCCCTTTACACTCCGCGAGTTTTCCGGCAACTCCCACCTCCATTTGTGTTTGGCACCCCCACAGAGCTTGCTGCTCTATAGCTGTTTCTGCACTGCTTCGGAATGGCTGTTTTCAGCCAGACAAAACAGAACACAACGGGATGAAGCGCGAAAAGCTGAGAGTGCGGTTTGGGCGAACGTTCACCAAGGGAACGGAACAGATGTGTTTTACACACAAGGGAGGTAACAATACTGTTTCTGTAATGGTCATTCTGTTACAGAAACCTGTGTGTAAAAGTGTGTTGTGTGTCACATCTCTCCCCTCCTTATACCTAGCTTCATCTTGATATGACACATTGGACAGAGGGAGCAGGACATCACATGGAAATTTAGAAGTTCTGCAGTATCTTCAGTTGTGTGCTATGTCTCTGTGGGGTGGGGGGGTTACAATACACATCATAGGCAGGTTACCAGAGCATATTATGCACAGGAAATGTCATAAGTCATGTAAGTACTGTATGTGTGAGATTTCTTTGTGTATAACAATGCAGTGTAAATTATTTGTTAGGGACTGTTTTGCAAGGTGGCATGATACAATACCTTTTTAGCTATTTAAACAGCTAAAAGAAAACCACCTTTCTGGATATTTTTTTTTGTTTAAACATAACCATAACCCATGTTATAAGTGCAATAACCCACTCCATGGTATGGGGTTATTGGGGAGTTAACACACCGGCTGCTGTGAGGATACTCCGCCTGTGGCCTCATGCCTCAGAACTCACCTGGGGTGTTGAATAATCCCCAATAACCCCATACCCTGTCTCCAATAGCCCCATACCCTGTTGTGAGTTATTGCTTACTTAAACTTTGGAGACCATATTTACACAAACTTCAGTCTTCATACAAACAGATTTGCAACAACCGAGTCACTCATAAGAATTATTTGTTTTAAAACATGAAATGACAGATTGTTTAGTGATTTCCTGTCCTTTGGATGAGACAGTAAAATGAGGTCTTGCCTGCATTTTCTGGTGGTTGTTAGTTTACCAGGTAATGAGCCTGCAGCAGATTCTATGCAGAATAATGAACTGCTAAGGATGAAGTACTAGCTGGTATTCCACATCAACTTATTGTGGTGACATTATTGGCAAAATAGTGAAGTTCAAGTGCCTTTATGATGCCACCCCACTGATGAGCAGAGCCAATGGAAAATTGTGGAAAAAGTTACTCCAAATTGCAGAACTTTTTACAAAAATTGTGGGGAAATTGCAGAAGTTCTTCTATAAACCCTGAGTGCGTCACAATAAATCATTTTAATGTTTTCTGCAGCATGTATTAGTCAGTATAAACTGCTAAATGAATACACTGCCACTTGAATATGTTTAAAACATAAAGAAAAGTTGATGGTCCTAAAATGAATATTAAATTGATAAGCTATTGTAAGTGCTGCCTATCTTTCAAAATTTAAAAGCATCTGCCTCATACGGTGCGAAATAGATTCTATAAAGTGAACCACAGTAAATCAATATTAAATAAATCCAGAAGAAATATTTTTTTTTGTTTCTGAATGCAGAATAATTATGCCTAATCAACAGCAGTTTACAGTGCTCTGCCAGCTATTCATCCACTTTGGTATAAGAAAAAATAAGCAGACAGAGTTGTGAATAATTGAGTTTTACTAAAATGTTGTTAAAGTGTTTAATGTTCATAATTTGCACTGTAGGTACTGTACACTATTTTTGAAATCACATATTTAAACATTAAGTCTGGGGGTTATTGGGGCTGGCAGTATAGACTAGAGGTTAGAGTAAAAAACTGTGAATGAGCTGAGGACATCTAGCAGACCTGGGTTTGATTCCCAGAGCCTCAACTTGCATACTGTGTGACACTGAGCAAATCACTTAACCTCCTCAGTGCGCCTAGCTTGCCCCTGAAAACAGGCGCTTGTGCCTAATGGGCCTTACCTGGTTACCTAAAAATATAAAAAAATATCAATATATTTTTACTGCATCATACAGTAGTCAGGGTGCCCTTTAAATTACCTTTGTTTTACTCTGGCTGCAATGATTTGTTTAGTGAAAGATAAATGTTCATATACATTTTATGTGTTTTATAAGCTTGTTTTTAGACTTCAGGCAGATTTGTATTATAGTCTTTGCATGTGAGCATCTAAGTGGTAAATTGCTAAGAAAGAGATCACTGTTAGCAACTAGCTTATTCAAGTTTAAATCAGCAGGGCCATCCAAAAATCCTCAGTTGTTTGAATCAAAGGTAGTCTGAATGAAAGTATGTTCACAAGGAAAAACTTGCCCTACCACTTACAAAAAAGCTTCATAGTTAGCATCCCATTTAAATGAATGGGATAATTTGCACCTTTTCTCCTATCTTTTGTTTCAGTCTCTGTGGTAACAAAAAGTTTTCTGATAGACTGCTTCAACACAAAACAAATACGAAGTGTTTAAGTTTACTTGTGCTTGATCAGTGAATTTTGAAACCAAGCAAGACAAGAATTCAAAAGAAAGCAGTGTCACATAAAATCCTTGCCCTACTTTGCACTGCATTGTTTTGGCTAAACCCAAGTCTGCATGCAAAATTGTTAATATATGTGAGAGTATTTTATTAAAAATATTAATGCTTTTTACACAGTTCAATGTAAAAACTCAAAAATTACAAGAAATTGTGGAACATGTCAGTTTTTGAGGAGAATGGTGAAAATTGCCAATTCCATAACAAAATTGCTGGTGCAATTTTCCAGTGGCCCTGCTAATGAGGTGTGGAATACCAGTGAGTACTTCACATCTAAGATGTTTTATTGTATATAAGAGAATACTATTTCAGTAACACCAGTTTTCTGTTTTTGTGCTTATCTTAAGATGAACATGCCAACAAATATCCATAAATCCAGCAAGGAAAAATGCTTCCATTTCAGCTACAGAAAATTTTAAATCGAACAAGTAACTCCAAATCAAACAACTTATTATTCTTCCTAATTTTAAGGTTAGCATGAAAACAGAAAACTACAAATACAGTGCTCATGATGAGTTGGTAAAACCAACTGTGGTAATGAGTTTGTGCACCATATTTGCTCAGTAGGAGAATGAAACTTATTACAGCAGCTGTGCTAATAAATAAATCACATTCTAGAATGTGATTAATTATTTTTATTGTGATATACAGCATTTAAGAGACACAGCTGAAACAGGCTCATCATGCATTATACATTATTTGACACATACACCTGCTGTAGGAGCAGAGCAGGGAACAGTGTTGGGGTTGAGATTAAAACTCACATCAAAATAAGGTGTATCACAACCACTGGCAGACAACTGTAGTACCCCAAAGTTGCCAGAAAAAAGCAGACCAGGAAAACCTCAGAGAAGGAAAGGGTTAACCCCTCACCCACCCTAAACACAGCTAGCCGGCTTGTTGACCAAGCGGGCTGGCTGACCACTTCCTGTCCCTATCCCCCTCTCCCCCCTCCACTCATAGAGCCTTCCTGCACTAGATTCTTTGTCCTGGCCAGACCAGGGCTCCGGCCAACATCTAAAGGGGTCATAAATTAGCCCAAAGGGCTGCTCAAAGCCCCAGGGACCAAATCACCTGGCCAGAAGACAGGTATGTCCCTAGGCTAGAAAGGGTCTTCCCTGCTAGCCAGAGGGCAGTTCTGGACTGGGTGGCTGATGGCTTTTGTGTCTGGGTGGAAAAAACACTCGGACACTCAGCATTCCACCTGCAGCCTTGGGACAGCCAAAAAGGGGACCAGGTTAGAGCACTGCTCCCCTGTCATCACCACCAACACCATCAATGATTTTCCAGACAGGGGAGGACCCAGACCAAGTGGTGAGTGGGCTGCAAGTCTAAAATTTATTTATTTAGCACTGGGGGGGCCTCAACGGGGGAATAAGTAGGCCAAGTGCTCCAAGGTAAACCAAGGGGAACCGAGGAACAAAGCAAGGAGGGAGAAAGTGGCAGAGTACCTACTAAAAGATAATAAGGGGCACCACATGGTATGAACTCAAGAGTTTAGGTTTGGTGCCAGAATGGCAAGGCAAAGCAAGAAAAGGCAATTTTATTTATATGGTGACCAATCCCTGGGGCTCTTGCTTCCTTACATTAAAACAGGTAAGGTCAAACAAGCAATACAAAATATACAAACTATAAATACAATATACAAATCAGTAAATATATAGAACAATAAATGAATCTCAGGATAATTACAATACAGATGGACTAATACTGGTTACTCACCTTCGTTGAGGAAAGCCAAACTAAACAAATGAGCCTCCAGACCCTTTTTAAAAGACTCAGCTGTCAGAGCCTCCCTAACAGCAGCTGGGAAAGTGTTCCACTGGGCTGGCCCATTGACAATAAAGACACAGTCACCTGTTGTTTTTAAGCTTACCCTAGGAACAGCTAGGAGGCCCCTAGTTGAGGAATGGAGGGAATGAACTAAGGTGGCAGGTGTAAGGAGATCAGCCAGCTAGTCAGGTCCCAGCCCATATACGGCCTTATAGGTGAGCAAGCCAACCTTGAAGATGATCATCCACATGACTGGCAGCCATTGCAGAGCCTGCAGGACTGGAGTCATGTGACTGGACATAGCCAAGCCCATTAATAACCAAGCCACTGCGTTTTTCACCAGCTGCAGTCAGTGGAGGGTCCCTCCAGTGACCCCAATGTATAGAGCATTTCAGTAATCAAGCTTTGATGTAACAAAGGCATGCACCAGTGACAGCAGGTCTTTGGGTGGAACCAGGTGCTTAATCCTGGTAATATTCCTCAGGTGGTAAAAAACACTTTTGACCATGGCACCCCAAGGAGGCAAAGGCAGCCAGAGGGACAACAAAGGGAAGGGGGGGTTTAGAGTGAGTTAAAGAGCAGGGGCATTAGCCAAAGCTGCACCACCAGGGCAAGTGCAGGGCCAACAACCAGGCCCTCATATTGTGTGCAGGAGGGGTGGAGCTAAACTCAGGTCCTACACAGTAAGGTTCTAGTCCAAAGATTAATATTGATAAGGAGCTGACCCAAACCTGTGCATGCTGTATATCCCAGCTACCACCCCTTATACCTATGTAAAAGGTGGAAGTCAGGCCTAGTTAAGCCCCTCCCACTAGATCAGCAGAGCAAAAAAGGGATTCCCCCAGGAATTTATGGGGCTAGTGTCCTATTTTGGGAAGATCACCCCCAGAGGCCCGAGCCTTTCTCCCTAGGACCCCACCCATCTCCCTATTGGCTATCCCAGTCTCCCTGGACTGCTTGCAGTCAGCTGGTGTACCTGCAGATTGAAGGGCTGCCCAGGCCTATGCTGTGCTGCCTGCTACTCAGACCCTGGCAGTAGAGGAACACAGCAACTTGTACAAAGAAAGTGCTGTTATTGTAATTACAAATTTCAGTGGCCCACCCAGGTTGTATCCTGGGACACTATTTACCAGAAATGGCTGAACTGTTTGCCTTGGGGCTGAACTAAAGCATAGCAGGGCTTCACCTTCCTGCCATGCACCCACTGAAAACTATCTACATTGGGACTGGACTTGCTGCCCTGCACCTCGACCACTGTTGTTCCTGAACTTTTCCACACCGGGGTCTGAATTGTCTGCCCCACCACCAACTGTGGTCACCTGCATCAGTCCCTTTCACCCCAGACTGAACTGTTGCCTCAGGGAAGTGGATGGACTGCCCAGCTATGGTAGTTCCACCTCCTGAACTGTTTGCCTTACAATGAACTGCAGTTGCTTGCACCCTTGAGTGCAGGGGCCGCCTTCTCTTTTGGGTGGTCAAGCTTCCAGTGCCTTCTGCCCAGCCTCTGAAGATGTTGAGGACTGCAGTAGCTAGAGTAGTGATAGTTAGTCCCCAGTACAGTCCGCCTAGGAGCTACCTTGGCTCAAGGTAGTAAGGTCCCCTCCACAGTATGGTGATTAGAAGGTTGCCCCATTTTTAATTTGCATTTTTGAGGTGGCCATAGCTCCCTTCTTCTGCTGGCAACAACCCAGCAGCAACCCTCACAAGAACCCTCCACTGCAGCAGAAGGACATCACCTCGACCAGCTTAAATCCCTTCATCGCCTGCCTCTTTAGCTTCTGGACCAGCCATCTGAATTCATCTTCTTCATCCCCTTCATCCTCTGCATCTTGCTGCTTCCATTTTCTCTGCTGTCCAACAAGACCAATTGGTTAATAAGGTATTGTACTGATCATTCTCCAAGCTATCTAGCCACCACTTGCTCCTCACCGGAAAGACTGCTCCTTTTTCTGGACTGTCGTTCATAGACTGGTGTTTTGCTAATTACCCTTGGCCAAGGTGGTTACATATTGGTTGAGCTACTACTGATAATATCTGCAGATGTAGGGCACAAGGTGATTCTTTTAGAGTGTTAAATCATATATCCATTTATATATCTGCCTATCCGTATATTTATTGCGTTCTAAACTTATATAATTGCCTTCTGTAGACAGAATTGTTAGTGCATGACAATCACTGTAAGTGCCTTGTATTCTGCAACCAAATAACCCATTATTTTTGCAGCATAACTAGTGCCTGTCTCAATAAAAGCTGTCTGTTTGCCCCTGGAACTGTTGTGCATGCCTCTTTTTGAAAAGAAGACATGAACCACTCTCCTAGGTCCGGTCACCACACAACATTTTTAAACAGCAGACTCTGAGGCACCCAACATCTTGGAGCGACTCCCCTTGCCCTACCGCCAACATTTCAGCAGGTCTTCAAATTTACAGTGGTTTCAAAGAGCTGCTGAAATGTTGGGAGTGAAGGAGTCACTCAAATGCATCAGCCATCCCAGGGTCTACAAAATAATTTCCAAAAACTGCTACACAGTGCCCACTCAGCTCCATTTTTTTACAATCATTAAAGTTTGCCTATGCAGCCATTTTGTATACAAGTAGTAATTCAGTGCAACAAAAGTTGAAGCACTGGACTAGACATGCACAATCCTGAAATGTATAATGACAGCTGAACATTTAAAAGAAAAAAAAAGAAAATCAATTATTTTACTTACTAATAGCATTATGGCTTGGACAGTCACTCCCTGAAGGTGGATTTCTTGCTTTTCTGGAAATACCCTCTTAAGTTAAGAAATTTGAAAATACCATAGAAGATAAATTGTGGGCCTAACTTCTGGCTACAAAACATAAAGAAAGGATCCCAATTCTGAGTTTGCTAAGTACTAACTTTGAACAGCCTCATAACCAAGATGAGGTAGTCAAAGTGAATACAACAGTTGTCCATTTTTTTTATACATACTGTAAATGAAACCCCAAACCAGGCTTCATATTCCTTCACCAGTAAATGTGACTCTGGCATGGCCCTATTCTTGCCCTGCAGTGCAGTCCCTTGGGAGCTGCAGAATATACATATAAACAAAAACAAATGGCACACTGATATCGGACAATGGAATTGGGCTTTGGCTCAGATTTACAAAGAAATGGAAAATTGTCCTAGTTGTTAAGTTCAAGGTCAGTACTACAAGTTAATATGGCAGGAGACAGTGCCGTAGACCAAGGAGGGTCTGCAGCAAAAGCAATCACAATGAAAATGGACAGACTGGATGGGCCAACTGGCCCTTGTCTGACTTTCATTTTCTATGTTTCTATGTTTCTATGGCCTTGGCCTCCACTGGGTGTCTATGATAGTATGTAAGACTTAGCATGAGGATTGGGTGAGAAGACTGCAAAGAGAAGACAAGCAGTTCTGGGTGCCCAAACCTCACAAGAAGAATTTCTTCCATACAACAGGAGATACCAAGAATGCTCTATTAATGTTTTATGAATCATTCGAGTTAACTTATTAAAGGGGAAGTAAACATTGCGGGGCTCACTCAAATAGTGAAAATGCAAGACAAGACCATTCAAATGAGGTACTAGGCTTAGCTGTAGGTTTCAAGAGTCCTCAGATATGAATATCAAATTATCTGTAAATGAAAACAAAGCAGCTGCCATTTCATGTAATCTTAAAACAGGAAGTGATGTCATTGAGGGGCCAGTTTTATGTTGTAAATTACAACATACCCCTCAGGGGATATCACTTTCTGTATCAGAATCCCATGAAATGGCTGCTGCCTTGTTTTGATTTACCGAGTATTTAGATATTCATATCTCCAAACTCTTGACACCTACAAGGTAGTTTCATACCTCGTCTGAAATATATTTTTATGTGCTTTCACAATTTGTGAGACCCTGCAATGTTTACGTCCCCTTTAAAGTGATTTATAATCAGTTTCAAAAGTTAAATAAGCCTGTCATCCAGCTCTTTAAAAGTATGGGCCATTGCCAATATTCATGCACATGAGATCATTATGATTAGGATAAGGGGTACAGTGGGACAGTGTGCTAAATGGCTGAAATCACAGGATAATAGGTACAGTGGCTTAGTGTCCCAATTGGTTGAAATCACAGAATAAGAAGTATAGTGGCTCAGTGCACTATTTGGCTAAAATCACAGGATGAGGGGTACAGTGGCACAGTGTGCTAAATGGCTGAAATCACAGGAAATTCTCAGAAGGAACTAGAAGGGAAAGGATCAGATTTGTTACAGTACAGTAGCTTCTTGTTGTTTTTACATTGTTTCTTGTGGATTTTACTTGGTAGAAGGTTATTTATTTTCTTACTTACTACTTCTAAGGGGCTAGCAGGGTATTGTTTTGGGGCTGTTGGAATTTTGAAAACTGTTTTGGTGGCTATAAGTGGGCTCATTTGTTTGATGTTTCACTGTGTAGCAGGCTGCATTTGTAGAGGCCTATTTCTTCTGATTTAAAACATATTTGGTGTGATTTAACTGGAGCTGTTTCTTTGAATCAGGGAACTATATTTTCAAATTTCAAGCCTATTTTGATGTGTTGTTGGTGAAGCTGTTTGAATTGGAGACCTGTTTCTTTTGGTAGTAAACCTATTTTGGGGGCATTGAGTAGAATTGTGATTCATTTTTGCTAGCTTCAGTAGCTGCAAAGGTTAGTGCATAGTGGGGGAAGGGTGCTAATGGTCTGACTAGAGGCCTCATCTACCTGATTGTTTCTGGAAGACTAGGACTGGTCCCACCCCCCAACCCCTCACCCCATCCTTCCCTGGTCCATGATTTCCTTTATACCAGGGGTTCTGACATCACTTCCTCAAATGGGCAAAGGATATGCACCTGTCATAGCAGAAGCAGACATCCAGAAAAGGAACAGCAGCAAGTGAAGAGGTGACTGCTATCTCAGTGGAAGGGAAGTAATTGCAAATCTAGGAGCTTTTATTGTTACTTCTTTGCATTTCTATTGCATTGTGGAAAGGAGGAGTAGGAGTTTGAAGAAGATTGTGCAATAGCTACTTAAAGTCTCTTTTTGAGTTTGGATAGGAAGGTTAGGAATATAAAAAGCAGTTGCTCACTCTATCTAAATGTGCACAACAAAGGGGTAAGGGAAATTAAGAAAATAATGTTTTGCTCGGGTAGAGGGGTGAGAGGGGAGACTTGGGGGAGTGTTTGGTATCCTGCATCTGGAAGGGTGGGGGTCACTGGTGGGCAACAACAGCAATGGGTAGGGTGGTAGGCTGCAACAACTGCAGTGCACCAATCGTTCTAAAAATTGCCTGGAGTGTGGAAGGATGTTTAGTGTGCAACCATATAGAGAAACTCATAAAGGGGATTGAGGGTCTGCAGGAGGAACTAAGACAGGCAAGGCAGACTGGGGGTGGGTTTAGCCCAATACTGGAGGGAGAAAGAATGAGAGATGAGGAAGGGCGATTTAAGCCAACAGTGGTGAGGAGAGGGTCAGAAGAAGGGAAGCAGGGACAAGAGGGCCTAGGCCAGGAAGAACGATTGCTAGGGAAACCAGGTCAGGAGACAAAAGACAAATGGAAGGCAGAGATAGGGACTTGTGAGGGGAGGAGAAGAAGTGGCAAAAGTCATGGAGTGGAAAGACAAGAACAGGCTACTATGAAGAGAGAGAGAGCGGGCATTTGTGAAGGGTCTTCAGAAAATAGTTTTGCACTGCTAGAGAGGAAGAAGGTGGAGGAGGGAAATGATGAAATTAGAGGAGAAATTGATAAATACCTGGACCAAACCGGAGTGGAGGGAAGTTCTGCTGGGAGAATTGCAACAGGGGCAAAAGGGGGAAATAATGTGCAGGAGGAAGAAGAGGAGCTGGAAATGAAAGAGGGAGATGAATGGAAGCAAGCAGGGAGTAAGAGTGGTGGAATCTTAGTGCTGGGGGACTCAATACTAAGAGGAGTCAGGTGGGGTAGCAAGAGGGGGAGAGGCATAGTTGCATTTGGGTGGAGGCCATGCCAGGAATGACACTGGAAAGGGTGGGACAATCTGTTCTGAAATATGCTAGAAGGGTTTGGGACAAGCCTCATTAAATTATACATCTTGGGATGAACGACCTGTCTGGCAAGACAGTAGATATAGTCCAGAGGAGGTTTGAGGAACTAGGACAATTATGTGAGGGAGCAGGAAGATCAGTAACTTTTTTGGAGATACTTCCAGTGCCCAAGGCAAGCACAATAAGAAAGCTCAGAATAGAGGAATTTAATGGATGGCTAAGAACCTGATGTTGTGCTAAAGGGCATGGGCTGTTAGGGGGGTGGGGATGGACCTGGGAGGACAGTAGTCTCTATGCCAAGGACAGATTATACTTGAGTGAGGAGAGAAAGCAAGTGTTGAAACAGAGGATGGAGGAGTACATAGAGGAAGTTTGGTGATGCTAGTAAAGGAGGGCAGGATGGGGGGGTGGAAGGTGGTTACCCTTAATGCTAGGAGTCTTGGGAGGAAAACTGCAGAGTTACAGGTGCTCATGACAGAAGGAGAAGTGGACATTGCAGCCATCACAGAAACATGGGCCACCCAATACAATGACTGGGACCTGTCTATACCAGGGTACAGGTTATTTCATAAGGACAGAGTGATTAGGAAAGGAGGGGGTGTGGCACTATATGTGAAGGAAGGACTGAAGTGTGTAAGAGAGGAAGGAGAGGAGGGTAGTACAGAGTCAATTTGGATGCAAATCCAGGATTCCAAGTATAGGATTCTTAGAATGGGAGTGGTGTACAGGCCGCCATCTCAGATGGAGGAGTTAGACAGGGAACTAGCGGGACAGATCAGGAGGACCTGCAAGAAGGGTAGTGTGGTGATTGTGGGGGACTTCAACATGCCAGAAGTGGACTGGAGTACCCCAAAAACCAGGAACAGAAGGGAGCAAGTGCTGCTGGATGCCTTCCAGGAAAGCTTCCTGCTGCAAATGGTCAGTGAACCAACCACGTTAGGGAATACCCTTGGCCTTGTGCTGGCAAATGGGGACTTTGTGAGAGAACTTACAGTGGAGAAACTGCTGTCAGCGAGTGACCACCACTCAGTATGGCTCACATTGGATATGGGCAAGGAAGGAGTGGAATCTGGCACAAGAGTGCTGGACTTCAGGAGTGCGGACTTTGGGAGGATGGGGGAAGTGGTAAAAGGGTCTGGCCAGAATTCAATCTAGTATGGACACTAACCAGAGGTGGGAGCTCATAAAGCTGGGGATAGTGGAGGCAATCAAAACCTGCTGCAAGGCCCAGAGCAAGAAGGCTAGGGCTAAGAAACCAAGCTGTCTGAGCAAGAAGGTCATGGAAAAGGTAAGGAGGAAAAGAGCCACCTTTAGGAAGTACAAGAAAACAGGGTGAGGGGAGGACAGGGAGGAGTACTTGATGGAATCGAAGGAGGTGACAAGGGCAGTAAGAGGAGCCAAGGCATCTACGGAACTCAGGCTGGCACAAGGCATTAAGAAGGGGGAGAAGGACTTCTTTAGGTACATCATGGAGAAAAGGAGCTGTGAGGACCACATAGTAAGGATTAGGAAGGAGAAGGGTTGGATGGAAGCAGGGTGCGATAAGGCAGAAGCACTGAGTACTTCTGCTCAGTATTTACTGAAGAGAAGAGGGGGGTGACACCCAAGGGGGGAGAAATGGCAGAAACGGGGGGAGGGGTGACAGATGGGGAAATCATGGAGGGCAGAGTTCGGGAGGGTTTGAAGGCACTGAGGGTGGATAAGGCACCAGGCCCAGATGGCATCCACCCCAGGGTACTGAAGGAGCTGGCAGAGGTCCTTGCAGGACCTTGGCAGACCTATTTAATGCCTCACTACATTTGGGGTGTGCACCTCAGGACTGCAGGATGGCTCATGTGGTGCTCCTCCACAAGAGTGGCCCTAAGGATGAACCGGGAAACTACAGACCAGTGAGCCTCACATCCATCATGGGTAAGCTAATGGAGACTATCCTGAAGGAAAGGCTGGTGGCCCTCCTAGAGGCCAAAGGACAACAGCACAGCAGACAGCATGGCTTCATATGAGGCAGATCCTGCCAAACCAACCTGGTGGAGTTCTATAACTGGGTAACTAGGCAACTGGACAGGGGCCATGCAGTGGATGTCCTGTATCTGGACTTCAGTAAGGCATTCGACTTGGTGCTGCATGGAAGGCTGGGAAGTAAGTTAGTAGGCACAGGGGCAGGTGCAAAACTGGTCAGATGGGTAGGGAACTGGCTTCAGGGAAGGCAACAAAAGGTGGTGGTGGGTGGGGGGCTCTCACACCCAAGGGTAGTGATGAGCGGTGTTCCACGGGGCTCGGTGTTGGGACCAGTGTTGTTTGGGATATTCATTGCAGACATATCATTGGGCATCAAGAGCAAGATCAATCTGTTTGCTGATGATACCAAGGTAGGAGCAGTGGTGGATGACCTAGGGGGATGGCAGGGGTTGCAGGATGATCTGGCAAAGCCTGAAACCTGGTCAGACACCTGGCAACTGGGGTTTAATGCCAAAAAGTGCAAGGTGCTGCATTTTGGGATGAAGAACCCAAGGAGGAGTTTTCAGCTGGGGGGAGTGCAGCTAGCCCAGATGGGGGAGGAGAAGTATCTGGGGTTGCTCATTACAGGGTCAATGAACAACTCAGCACAATGTAGGAAACCAGGTGCAAAGGCCAACAAAATGCTGGGTTGTATTGCAAGGGGTATATCCTCGAGGAGGGAGGAAGTGATTCTGCCACTGTATAGGTCATCAGTTAGACCGCTCCTGGAGTACTGCATGCAGTACTGGTGCCCGTATCTGAAGAGGGACATTAAGCTACTGGAGGGGGTGCAGCACAGGGTGACAAAGATGATCAAGGGGCTGTGGGACTTATCATACGAGAAGAGGCTGAGGGAGTTGAAGATGCACTCATTGGAGGAGAGAAGGGACAGGGGGGACATGATTGAAACCTTTAAGTACATGAAAGGAATAAACAAGACAGGTACAGAGAGGCTGTTCAAAGTAAGGGAGGAGAAGGACACCAGGGGCCATGATATGAGACTGGAGGGAGGAAGGTTCAGGAGGGAGATGAGGAGACACCTTTTTACAGAGAGGGTGGTGGCTGGGTGGAATGAGTTACCTGCAGAAGTGGTATCCAGTAGAACAGCAGACTGTTTCAAAAAGGGATGGGACAAGACAAGGGGGAGGGTCAATGAAAAGGAAGGGTGAAAGGGAGAGGCAGCTGCTGAATAAGGGGTGCTAGCTGCACATTCGAGCAGACTTGATAGACCTCTAGGCCTTTATCTGCTGGCTAATTTCGGATGTTCATAGGATAAGAGGCACAGTGGCTCAGTGTGCTAAATGGATGAAATCACAGGATAACAGATACAGTGGCTCAGTGTCCTAATTGGTTGAAATCACAGAATAAGAAGTATAGTGGCTCAATGTACTAATTGGCTGAAATCATAGGATAAGGGGTACAGTGGCTCAATGTGCTAATTGGCTGAAATCACAGGGTAAGAGGTACAGTGGCTCAGAGTGCTAATTGGCTGAAATCACAGAACAAGAAGTACAGTGTCTCAGTGTACTAACTGGCTGAAATCACAGGATAAGAGGTACAGTGGCTCAGAATGTTAATTGGCTGAAATCACAGGATAAGAGGTACAGTGGCTCAGTGTGTTGATTAGTTGAAATCTCAGGCTAAGAGGTACAGTGGCTCAGAGTGTTAATTGGCTGAAATCACAGGATAAGAGGTACAGTGGCTCAGAGTGTTAATTGGCTGAAATCACAGGATTAGAGGTACAGTGGCTCAGTGCACTAACTGATTGAAATCACAGAATAAGAGGTACAGTGGCTCAGAGTGTTAATTGACTGAAATCATAGGATAAGAGGTACAGTGGCTCAGTGCACTAACTGACTGAAATCACAGAATAAGAGGTACAGTGGCACAGTGTGCTAATTGGCTGAAATCACAGAATAAGAGGTACAGTGGATCAGTGTGCTAATTGGCTGAAATCATTGGATAAGAGGTATAGTGGCTCAGTGTGCTAACTGGCTGAAATCACAGAATAAGAGGTACAGTGGCACAGTGTGCTAATTGGCTGAAATCACAGAATAAGAGGTACAGTGGATCAGTGTGCTAATTGGCTGAAATCATTGGATAAGAGGTATAGTGGCTCAGTGTGCTAACTGGCTGAAATCACAGAATAAGAGGTACAGTGGCTCAGTATGCTAATTGGCTGAAATCACAGGATAAGAGGTATAGTGGCTCAGTGTGCTAACTGGCTGAAATCACAGAATAAGAGGAGCAGTGACTCAGTGTGTTAATTGGCTGAAATCACAGGCTAAGAGCAACATTTATTTTACAGTTCCTTATTACCATACCAAATGTGCACAAAATTCCATAACCTTTTCATCAGTAATGCTCTATAATAAATTGTTCAATATTATTGTTGGCTGTCCAAAGATGTCCACCTTTAAAACACCACTTAGGAGAAATTTGTTGAAAAACTCTGCTTGTGTTTTAAACGATTTTTACTATGCTCTGTATTTATGTGTTGTAATTCTTATGCTGTATTTGTTTTTGTATTTTGTAAACACTGGGTGTCTGTGAAAATGAGTTATTGAGCCCACAGACCTTTCAGTATAAAATAAAAATGGAATGAAATGAAATGAAAGCGGTACAGTGGCTCAGTGTGCTAACTGGCTGAAATCAAAGGATAAGAGGTACAGTGGCTCAGTGCACTAATTGACTGAAATCACAGAATAAGAGGTACAGTGGCACAGTGTGCTAATTGGCTGAAATCACAGGATAAGAGGTACAGTGGCTCAGTGCACTAACTGACTGAAATCACAGAATAAGAGGTACAGTGGCACAGTGTGCTAATTGGCTGAAATCACAGAATGAGAGGTACAGTGGCTCAGTACACTAATTGACTGAAATCACAGGTTAAGAGGTACAGTGGCTCAGTGTGCTAATTGGCTGAAATCACAAAATAAGAGGTACAGTGGCTCAGTGTGTTGATTAGTTGAAATCTCGGGCTAAGAGGTACAGTGGCTCAGAGTGTTAATTGGCTGAAATCACAGGATAAGAGGTACAGTGGCTCAGTGTGCTAATTGGCTGAAATCACAGAATAAGAGGTACAGTGGCTCAGTGTGTTGATTAGTTGAAATCTCTGGCTAAGAGGTACAGTGGCTCAGAGTGCTAATTGGCTGAAATCACAGGATAAGAGGTACAGTGGCTCAGTGTGTTGATTAGTTGAAATATCGGGCTAAGAGGTACAGTGGCTGAGAGTGTTAATTGGCTGAAATCACAGGATAAGAGGTACAGTGGCTCAGAGTGTTAATTGGCTGAAATCACAGAACAAGAAGTACAGTGTCTCAGTGTACTAATTGGCTGAAATCACAGGATAAGAGGTACAGTGGCTCAGAGTGCTAATTGGCTGAAATCACAGAACAAGAAGTACAGTGTCTCAGTGTATTAATTGGCTGAAATCACAGGATAAGAGGTACAGTGGCTCAGAATGTTAATTGGCTGAAATCACAGGATAAGAGGTACAGTGGCTCAGAGTGTTAATTGGCTGAAATCACAGGATAAGAGGTACAGTGGCTCAGAGTGTTAATTGGCTGAAATCACAGAACAAGAAGTACAGTGTCTCAGTGTACTAATTGGCTGAAATCACAGGATAAGAGGTACAGTGGCTCAGAGTGTTAATTGGCTGAAATCACAGGATAAGAGGTACAGTGGCTCAGTGCACTAACTGACTGAAATCACAGAATAAGAAGTACAGTGGTACAGTACACTAATTAGCTGAAATCACAGGATAAGAGGTACAGTGGCTCAGAGTGTTAATTGGCTGAAATCACAGGATAAGAGGTACAGTGGCTCAGTGCACTAACTGACTGAAATCACAGAATAAGAAGTACAGTGGTACAGTACACTAATTAGCTGAAATCACAGGTTAAGAGGTACAGTGGCTCAGTGCACCAATTGACTAAAATCATACGATGAGGGGTACAGTGTCTCAGTGTGCTAATTGGCTGAAATCACAGGATAAGAGGTACAGTGGCTCGGTGTGCTAATTGGCTGAAATCACAGGGTAAGAGGTACAGTGGCTCAGAGTGTTAATTGGCTGAAATCACAGGATAAGAGGTACAGTGGCTCAGAGTGTTAATTGGCTGAAATCACAGGATGAGAGGTACAGTGGCTCAGAGTGTTAATTGGCTGAAATCACAGGATAAGAGGTACAGTGGCTCAGTGTGCTAATTAGCTGAAATCACAGGATAAGAGCAACATTTATTTTACAGTTCCTTATTACCATACCAAATTTGCACAAAATTCCATAACCTTTTTTTCAGTAATGCTCTATAATAAATTGTTCAGTATTATTGTTGGCTGTCCAAAGATGTCCACCTCTAAAACACCACTTAGGAGAAACCTGTTGAAAAATTCTGCTTGTGTTTTAAATGATTTTTACTATGCTCTGTATTTATGTGTTGTAATTCTTATGCTGTATTTGTTTTTGTATTTTATATACACTGGATGTCTGTGAAAATGAGTTCCTGAGCCCACAGACCTTTCAGTATAAAACAAAAATGGAATGAAATGAAATTAAAGAAGTACAGTGGCTCAGTGTGCTAATTGGCTGAAGTCATAGGATAAGAAGTACAGTGGCTCAGTGTGCTTATTGGCTGAAATCACAGGATAAGAAGTATAGTGGCTCAGTGTGCTAATTTGCTGAAATCACAGGATAAGAGGCACACTGGCTCACTGTGCTAATTGGCTGAAATCATAGGATAAGAAGTACAGTGGCTCAGTGTGCTTATTGGCTGAAATCACAGGATAAGAAGTATAGTGGCTCAGTGTGCTAATTTGCTGAAATCACAGGATAAGAGGCACACTGGCTCACTGTGCTAATTGGCTGAAATCATAGGACAAGAGGTACAGAGGCTCAGTGTGCTAATTGGCTGAAATCACATAAGAAGTACATTGACTCAGTGTGTCAATTGGCTGAAGACATAGGATGAGAGGTACAGCGGCTCAGTGTACTAATTGGCTGAAATCACAGGAGCCCTAAACTGCCTTATCCTACCCCTGCTAGCATCATCATCCCTACCCCTGGTACAGTTGGTGTACCTGTTACAGCTTTATTATAGCTAAGAGCACATTCATATTCATTACCTGCCTTTAAAACTCAAAATGCTGTACCACTGTATGGAATCTTTTCTTTTCTTTTGTAAAGCTCAACAAAAAGCATTATGCACTGTGAATCAACTATTAGCAAGAGAAGAAAGGAGACTACTGCCATGAGTTGATACAGTACCTACTGTGACATCATATCAGCCTTAGCAGCATTCAGTCCTCCAGAGGCAGTCACAGTATCAGAAAGAAAGCAATTCAGTGAGCTCAGCCTCCTCCTGCTAGAACCTTGTCACCATCTCTGGAATCATCAGCATCGAGTAAAATTGTACTCATTGTAACCCCAATGTCCCAATGAACGCCTTCACTAAGGATCACTACGGAAGGACAAAGGAGCAGAAGGTAGTGCCCATTTAAAGCTCCTGTCATTTAACAATAGTGGCAAAGCAATGAACAATGAACACTTTATCACACAATGTTTCATTTGGCAGTACTCTTGCAAACAGCAAGCAGTAGTATATAGCTTACTCATTTGATTAGAACAAAATGTTCCTCTAAGTATTTTTAACAATTTCTCTATACAACAAACTAGTGAAATGACAGGCACAGAGTTCCAGCTCTTTCGAAACATAGGGTTATAAAGGCAGTTTTTAATTTTACAACCAAGATATAATTAAGTTGTATTGCTACTGTATTTGTCCAAAGCTATCCACTTTTAAGATAACTCTCAGAAATAAGATGCTGACTAATTCTATTTGCAAGTTATACATGACTTTTTAATTTTGTATGTACTGCTTTATGTGAAATATCAGAACTGTTTATGTATGGTATTTTTTTTTTTGTATTGTAATTTTCTATGTAATAACTGGACATCTGTGAAATGGGCTTTTAGCCCACAGACCTTTCGGTATGAAATAAAAAATGAAATGAAATAAAAGTAGTTAAGCTTGCCCACATTTTAGCCTGAAACCTGGAAACTGAAGTTTACCATTCAGATTTAATTTATCAAGCTATAAAATTTTGATGACATTCAAATTGGGGTAAAAAAAAGAAACAATTTTAAATGAATTGCAATCCTTTTTTGGACAGTGCCTTGATAAAAAGTGCTGGAGTCTGATATTACAACCAAGATATAAAATGCCATCTGTGTTTACATTTACCTGTAGGGTGGTTCCAGATATTTGTCAGCCAGCAAAATCATATATCATATAAACGCAATAACTTGCTTTGTACCTGTTCCGTGCTTACCAATATTTCCACTCTGTATATTACTTTCTCATCTTGGACATTTATATTTTCCATCTTTGTACTGTGTCTATTTTTGTACATTTTCCACTGTTGTGATCTCCCAGGTTGTACCTGAAAATAGTCAACTGTTTTTTCTAGCGCACCTAACTGATAAATAAAAACTAAATTAATAAATCAATTGAGCCAGAGTGTGGGTTTGTGTACTTTACATCAGACATTTGAGTAAACATATAAAAACTTTGGGGGACCTGTTCTAAAAACATTGCCCAGGTGCAAATCTGAGTCTGCATGGGCAGACTGGGCTTTGCAGAGTTGCTATTCACAGAAGCCTGGTTTGCATGCTCAAACTGGGTTTGCACCCGGGCAAAGTGTGTGTGTGTGTGGGGGGGTGGGGCGAGCACAATGCAAATGAAGGAGCGGGAACCTAAACATTGGCACAGTCCAATTCATAGAGCATTTGCACCATGCAAGGGCCTTTTGCAAAGTCCCCTTGCATGGCAGAAATACCAACAACTGAGACCTTGCCATAATACATGCAACCCTAGTGGTTGGTAGAGGTAGTGTGGTGCTCCCCTTCCCGCAGTGCAGTAGTCCCTGGTGTCCAGTGTTCCCTCCCCCAACCTGATCCCATGCCTGATGTATTGGTAAATGTTTCCATAGTGTTCAGTGGTCCCTCCCCCAACCAATCCCATGCCTGATGTATTGGTAAATGTTTCCCTGCTGTCGAGTGGTCCCTTCCCCTACCCAATCCCTCTCCTGATGCATTTAAATGTTGTCCCTGGTGTCCAGCGGTCCTGCTCCCACCAGATCCCACATTTATACAGCCCATAAATAAGCAGCATGCTCCCAGCTTCAGTTAGATGGCAGGTGGCCAAGGTGTTGTGAGGAGGGTTGTGTCACTCGCTGTTGATTCACTGTGGCACCGACAGTCATGTAAGGGGGACTGGGGGGGTGAGTGGGTGTTGGTGCCGTGGGTGAGAGGAGGTCCACTAACCACCAATGAGGGATGGATGAGGGGGCTGAAGTGCACTTGTCAGCACCAGGATGGGGCAGTGCTGTGTGGGGGGGGGGACTGATACCTGCATCAGGCTTGTAATAGGATTGGCATACAGGGGAGGGCTGTCAACCTTACGTGAATAGGGACTGGATGGCGTGAGGGACATCTAGACACCAGGGATAATGTTTAATACATTGGGTGAGGGACCACTAAACACCAGGAGAATATTTACCAATACATTGGGAGGGCATCAGCTGTAGGTAGGGACCACTGGACACCAGGAAAGCATTTACCAGTACATAGGGAGGCCATCAGGTGGGGGAAGGGGCCACTGCACACCAAGGACAATGTTTAATACATCGGACAAGGGATCAAATGGGGAAGGGACCACTGGACACCAGGGAAACATTTACCAATAAAACAGGGGGGCATAGGGTGGGGAGGTACCACCGTACACCAGAGAAACATTTACCAGCACATTAGGGCATCAGGTGGGGGGAGGAACCACTGGGCACCAGGGACAATGTTTAATACATCTGGTGAGGGATCGAGGGGAGAGGGACCACTGGACACCAGGGACTGGGGAAACATATTGGGCAGGGGCTGAGAAGTGTGCTAAGCTCCAGTGCAGCCTATGTAAATGGGCCCATAATGGGCATGCAAATGACCACATAGTGCCTTGCCTGCCCAATGGGCTCATTTGCATGGATGGTTTTGTGGCTAGGAAATAGTGCACCTGCACTATCCATTGCTGAGCCACACTCCTGACTCCATGTCAGGATAGCACTACTGGAATGAGTGCTGACTCAACTTAGCCCTATGTTTAGTCAGATAGTGCAAGTGCACTATCCAACTGAACATAGCAATCATGTATATCTGGGAAAGTGAAAAGCACAGTGCAAACCTTTGTGCTGCACTTTGCACCTCTTTGAGAGTTGGGCCCCTTGTCTTGAAATTTATCTGTCACCATACACTGGGTCGCTTTCAACATCTGCAGTGAAATGACACTACTTAGTAGCACTGAAATGGATGGAGAACATATTACAGTCAACAAACAATACCATAGATATAGTAAACTTTGGAATGAAAGGAGACTTCCAAAGAGATCATGAATATTAATGGCAGTGACATGTGATGGGTCTAACATATTGATGACCTTCAGTGGAAGTAACAGAACTGAGTAAATGTTCATTACTTAGTCCATACAATAAACGTAGTTGTCCATCATCCCTTAGACAAGAACCATATTATCAAATTGTTTTTGTACCAGCACAACGAATAAAAAGCCACTGATCTGTAATGGCAACATCCACTCTGCAGCCATTCCAACAGGAATAGAAAGTGACTCAACAGTCCTTGGTACTGGGCATCACCACTCAGTGAAATTCAGTGTATTACTTGGCAGAATGATTTGTAGGGCAAAATCAGTTTGTCAGTTTGACATGTGACTACAGGATTTAAAGATCAGGGATATTTTTTTTTCCTAAAACGGAAGCTTTGATTATATGCGGCAGTTAGGGACTATCCAAAAAGAGAGTGATTTGTAAATAAACACTCTGCAGTATTTTACCTTTGCAATGCCAGATAGTGAAAAAAGTGGATTTCACAGAGGGTACCTTACTCACTTTATTGTTCCAAGCCTCTGAACCAATCTAAGGCCCTTGATGAATGATATTTTGTATTGAAGGATACCCATAGGGAGCATGGGCGCAACTTAAAGCATTTATTGAGTTTAAAATATTGTCCTGCTGACCAATAGGGCTATCACTTGAGAAGTCTGTTTAATGATAGTTAATGTGGCCAATATTTTATGGTGAGGGTGCAAGGAGCAAGCCATAGAAGTCACAGGTTAGTTCTGACCAATTCATTTTTTTCTGTGAAAGATATTTTCTTTTGGTAGCATTCATGTGTTTTTAGGTAATATACTGTACAAAAAACACTGTAAGTACCCATATAATTTAAGAGTGCCATTAGCACAATGCATTTTGATACAGAGTAGCAAAGAAAAGTAGCCCTTTTAAATGCTATGCTGATAACTTTATTTTTATATTTCTCATGTAAACATAATTTGCTTCATAGGCACAATATAACAAAAGCTCTAATGCAACATATACAATAAACCAATATTTTCATTTACTTTATCCAGACTTCAGCAAATAGAGAGGCCTATGCAGGTTTAAGGCAAATTGAAGATGATTAACATGATTTTTCTTCAATGAAAACACCAAATAATACTTTAACTTCTCTCATAGATCATTGCAAATAAACATGGTCACCAAAATATCATGATTATGGTCATGTTTTGTTTGGCTACAGAAGCAATATGTGCCAGATTTCTGCTTGTCGTGACACTGTAACACATCACAGTGCAATTGCTGATTGAGTGCATTGAACTCAATCTAGTTGAGCACATTTTCTATGACATGCCATAACATGTAGCAACAAGTAGGAACTTATCAAATATCAATACTGTAGAGGATGGTCTCTGAACCTTAAGCCAGATGACTCCATTTAACCCTTTCAGTGTGGGAGAAGAGTATATTTTGCCTATTATCATGTACAGTAATTGAAAGGTGTGTATAGGAAGTCAGCACTGAAAGGGTTCATAAGTAAAGAAATGAACTGCCCTGACTTGGCTTTTGAAAAAAAAAAAAATTATTCTATATATATATATATATATATATATATATATATATATATACCTGATTTGTGATCCTTTTTTCCCTCTTCTTAGTATAGTTCATTAAATTAATTAGCCCTAACATGAGAGGACTGGATCACATTGTAGCTTAGCTCTATACTACCTTTAAGCTCATGTTGTAGGTCTGTACTAATACTTTCTTTTCCTCTTAGTTTATACTACTGAACATCGTAGTGCATTCTATAAACCAAATATTGTATGACAGTCTTCATTTGAAATGCAGGGGACAGCTAAGAATGCAGGCCACCAAACTGGTTTCAATTTGTAATGGTACTAATTGGGGTAATGTGTGATTATTAACAAAAACCCTTAATTATGATGGCCAAGGCACATTTGTTTGTGGAGTCCAAGAAGGTCCAATTATATTAAGATAAAATGCAACAAGAACCTTAATGGGAGACAAACAAAACTTAATATAATTCTGTCTGGTATTCCCTATTGTTATTTTGTAATGACTAAATTTAAATGCATTAATTTCCTTGAACTCACACTGGTCTCCAGTATAAGTTATCTGAATATTTTTCAAAAGTCAGGCACAGCAAAATCTGTGCAGAAACACATTGAAAAATACATTACTAATACTTCATGTTAACACTTTTTGTATTCTGCACAAGCATATGTTCAGGCTTGCATTGATATCAAATGAGCTTGAGTGATTATCACAGTAAAATATATAGGCAAAAATGACAAATCAAACTAATGTTTGTTATCCAACATACTGCCATACATTTAAATAACTGACTTTAAAATTAATTCTTCAAACCAAGCCAGGCCAATCTTAGAGTTAAATAATTTACTCCTTAATCAGTGTCTTTGCTTTTAGGCTATGTTGTGCTGCATTAGCTAGGTTCGGGCACAGTAACCAAAACGCAAAACAAATAAACATGTATTTCCATGATAAAACTAAATCTAGCTATAAAAATGGTTATCATTTGTAGTAGAGTACAGAGATGGGAAGAAGATCCATGTTTAATATACTCCTTTAATGTCTGCAGAAACAAAACTGATGATTAAATGGAAACCAAAATACTATACCTGGGCACAATGTCATTTTTCACCTCTGGATAACATGGGCACACCATTCCTTTATGGTGTTGGATAACAACAATGGGTCTTCAAAGTGCACATCAAAAATGGGCATATTATGTCAGCAAAGAGGAGCTATGTCATACAATGTCTTTTGAGCATATCATTCATGTTTCTGGTTAAACTGGTGCCAATACTATGCCATAAGGGTTGAGTCAAGTGTACACATGCCAATCTGACCAGTTTGTGCATTAAGGTCATAATTTGTGTTTACTTTAAAAAGTGCATTTTGCAAAAATTGTCACTTTTATGAGCGGAAAAAATGCTGGGATCAATGCCCTCAGGTGTTTGCATAACAGACCTGCAAGTATACCATGTTTGGAAATAATACTTCATTCCAGTGCAACAGAAAAGACCAAATGCAGACAGTAGGAGACATGGTTTTGATGACAAAAACAAAACAACACCAAGTGCTATAAATCCTCATACTAAAAAGGAATAAAATGAAGGTTATTATTCAATATGCTTTATGTAAAACATTCAAGAAAAAAAACAAGAAAGAGGAATGTTTCTTTACTTTGCATGCTTGGTCTTGTGAAGGCTTTGTAGATGAAGGATTGGTTTCTAACATACAGAGTATACAAAATTCTTGTCTCAAGATAAATTTTCTTTTCAACTTGATTAATGAATATGTTCTGTTAAATATCTTGTTTGAAATAACATAATAAAGTGAGTAACCACTGTAAATAAGTGAAAGTAAATAATTTCATAGAGATTTGCTATCAACAGTTAGTCTTTCAGCCGACTGGTGTATATTTAAGAATAAGTTAAGGAACTACATCCTATTTAATGATAAACAAAAACTACAGTGGTAATGACAAGATGCACTAAATATCTTGATATGTCAGGAAATATTACAGAAATCCAATTAAAATTAATGCAGATTTCAAGGGATATGCTGTTCATGATATATCCTGTTACTCTGCATCACAACACTAGCTACCACTGTAATGGGGATGATCAAAAGGATTTACCTTTGGTACATGGAAAGCATTCTGGTGTAGTCACACTAGCACTGTAGTGTGTGGGCCTCTCTTCCTGGGTCTATAATCTGAATCCTAACCCAGCAGGTGAGGTCAGAATTTCAACTCCAAGGCCACAATGAGTTGATGTATTTAAGTACACTAGGTAAAAGAGCAACAAAGGGAGAACCAGAGGTTAGGAGAGCAAGGGCTACTTGAAGACAGCACTGACCAGGCACTGCTATGATGAAGCTCACTGCAGTCACAGCCCCATCATCAACAGTGGGTGTCACCGTGCACTGCTGTCAGGGGTGGACTCGTGCAATTATTAAAGCATAATAGTCACCAGTGGCTGTCACTGTGCATTAATGAGAGATTTACTTATGAGAGGATCAGAGATGAGATGGGGAATGACATTGGTAATATAGCAATAGAAGCCTCAAATTAAATATGAAGATGGGTGATGTATCATCATTACAATTTACTATTCGCTTGTAAACTAATATAATATAATCTATAGGTTTGCATGTATGGTTAATACATTTATTTTGAGAATGTCTTATGGGTTTTCAGGTGAGGGAACTGTGAAACAAAGCTGAGTAAGTCTGGCACTCAAATGATTTGTTAGAAGACACTCCAGCCATAAGAGACAAAATAATTATATGCATATGTCTTTTAAATCACATGAAATAGGTTTTAATAAAAAAATGGATTTTAAAGCAGAATTGTTTGTTAGTGGTGAACATTTCAGTTTATACAGTGCCATTTTACTCCTTTTTAAAATTGCCCTTTATCTCTTGTCTTGTACGATACCCTACTTTCCCCATTTTTAGTCTGCATTAACACTTTTTGTACATTTCAAATAATATGGCCTTTCAATATGACTTGGTTTCCATCAGTGTACTTTACTGTATTTATACACCCATGGTTCCATAAAATCAGGGAGCACTGTCTGCTGCATGATCATTGATCTTAGTCACAAGAAAAGTAATCTTAAATTGTGGTGTTCAAAAACAACAAAGAACACTAATGAAAATCTGGACCATGCTATATTGAAATTAGCTTTCATTTTATTATTTCAAATGTAAAAAAAACTGGCAAAGCAGACTCAAAATGGTGAACAATGCTATCCTACATGACTGGAGATAAGTTGATAAAATGGAATAAAGTATAGGGCAAACTACTGCTAACATGCATGCCTGCTTTAATTTGAAATAAAAAAATTTTGTTACAATAAGAAACACCTTTGATGTGTTACTAACATGACATGCTCCAGCTAAACTTAGAAGTCCATAATTGTGATTTGGTCAGCATGGGGCAAGACTCTGAATGCAACTGTATATGCTGGGATGTGTTGAAATAAGTAGTCTTGATTAACTTACAGTATAAAGATTTCATGGTATACTGCAGTATTTAATTTAAACTATAGTATAGGTACTGTAGTTTTTCCAAAATTCATTTCACTGATTCTGTTTGGCTTGGAGGCTGAACTATAGCCATGCCAGAGATGTATTAGCAAGCTACTGTACTGTGTGTGAAACATACATGATGCCTACATATAGATGAAGATCTTCCATACATTAATAGAAATACACCACTAAAAAGGGTAAGGATTTGGTAAACTTTCATGTACTGCAGCAAAGTGGTTCTTTCAGTTTGAGGAAAGTAGTTAAATATAGTCCCACACAGTTACATCAATTGTCATAGTCTTGAGACAAGCATATATAATCATAACCATAAAACGGGATTTCAGTAACACACAACGTGATGTCATAATACTGCACTGAACAGGCAATGGCACTTTAGTTGTTCGAAAACCACAATTTTCAACAGCTTATAACTTCAGCTGACTGCAGACAAACACAACACACACTGTACTACAGCATTTGTTCAGTCAGACAGAGCAGACTTCCAGGTCTTGATCCATTCTAATGAACGACAATCCTGCTCTGTCTTCTCCAAAGTTGTCTCTTTCAATACATTTACTGAATGAAAGGCATTCTTTCCTTGTTCTCATTGTCACCCTCATGGTCCTCTTCTTCCTCACCAGCTTCACTTGTCTCTGTACTGTCATTTGCCATCTAAAATAAAATACGATACAGTACAATTAGAAGGGAACATAGTTAGGAAATACTAAGAGAAAAAAGTTCCAGGGGCCCAATATACAGTCACAAGTTGTGGTGGCAGAATATATGGGCACCGAAGGTGTTCTGTTTCTACAACATCTTGTGGATATGCACAAAGCCAGCAAGTAGTAGTGTCACCTAGCTTTATTGTGCAAAAGGATATTCCAGATGTTTGGTGCAAACAGGGGTTGTCTCACCAAACATGGTGTAATATGACAGGAACAGGGGTCAGTTCATGGCACAGCACCAGTGACATAGTGCTGTTCCATACACAAAGCACTGGTCCAGTGGCGCTATCACCATAGTCTTCACCAACCCATCCCATGTCCATATTTTAAGGGCTGTTTGTGGGTCTCTCCATTCTTGTAATTATTGGTCCCACTGCAGTCCATCCTGGTGGTTCATTGTACCCCCTATTGAAAAAGTAGGCCTATATTCACCCCCAGATGCCCAGATGTGCCTTTGTCACTACCCGTCTTGATTACTTCAACACCATCTACCTAGAGCTACCAGGGGTGGATATCCACCACTTGCAGCTGGTGCAGAATGCAATGGTCAGGTTGTTAACTGGAGCTCCTAGATCCAGTCACATAACACCTGTATTGCATGAACTGCACTGGCTGCCAGTACAGCGGTGGATAACCTTCAAGGTCGTGTTGTTGACCTATAAAGCCCTACATGACCAGGGACTCCACTACCTGCAAGATCTTCTGCAGCCTTACTGCCAATCCCGCCCACTCCAATCCTCCAATGAGGGATTGCTAGAGATTCCCAGGGTATGTTTGAAAACATCTGGAGCACGATCTTTTGCCTTTATGGCTCCTACCCTGTGGAATTCTCTATCTTGTTGGATATGAGATAGCCTGACTGTCAAAGGATTTAAGTCTGCCCTTAAAACTCACCTCTTTTGTCAGGCCTTTAATGGGGCATGATTGGGACTAACGGTACTGATTTTATAAATAAATGTTTAATTATACTTAAGTGGTTGTTTTATATTTGGTTTTATTATGATTGTGATGTTTTTATTTGTGTATGGATTGTTCAGGCACCCTGAGCTTTGGAAGGGCATCTTTTGTAAATAAATTGATGATGATGATGATGATGTACAGAGGATTCTCACTCCATATAAAAGATGTTGGCAGCATAATGCATCACCTACCCCATCCCCCCATGGAACTACACACTGTCCCCTTCATTGCCCTGGCTGCCCCCTTCCTTTTCCTATCTTGGCACAATGCCCATTGTACTGGTACAGAGGATACATAGAAACATAGAATTTGATGGCAGATAAGGACCGCTTGGCCCACCTAGTCTGCCCATTTTACTACCTAACGGATAAGCTGCAGATCCTAGTTAACCAACAGCCTACTTCCTCCTACCTCCCACCAGAATTGCCTTATGTCTGTCCCATGCATTCTTGAATTCCCCCACTGTTTTTGACTCTATGACCTCTTCAGGAAGGCTGTTCCATGCATCTACAACCCTCTCTGTGAAGAAATACTTCCTCACATTACCTCTGAGATGTCCCCCTTCTATCTTCAAATTGTGCCGCCTTGTTCTTGCACATCTCTTTTTCTGAAAGATGCTGCCCTCTTGGACTTTGTTGATTCCTTTTCGGTATTTGAAAGTTTCTATCATGTCCCCACCACCCTCTTTTCCTCGAGGCTATACATCTTAAGCTCCATTAGTCTTTCTTCATATGTCTTCTGGTGCAGATCCTGCACCATTTTGGTTTCCCTCCTCTGGATAGCCTCCACCCTGTCTATGTCTTTGTGGAAATGGGGTCTGTACAGAGGGCCAACAACTTCTGTTTCATACTGGTGATGCCTCTCCCTATACATCCCAATATCCCCCCAGCCCTTTGATGTTTGATCCCTTTTTGTATAGCATAAGGGGGGGGCAAGGGTGAACAGCAGTGAAAAGTGGTCCTTGGCAAATACTTGGGTCTCTGATTTGTGACTGTATATGGGCCCCATATATTTATCATGTTCATCTTCTGCAGTCAAGGCAGCTGCAGCATTCAGTAACAACTACCTGTAGCCATTCTTATATGGTAAATGCTACCAGTAAATGTTATGGACATTGGCACTGTGGGGAGGATGACAGCTAGTGGTGGAAACCTCTGTGAACCTAAGGTCAAGTGATCTGCTCCTTCCTCCTGGGCATGCTAATTTTGCTGTGAGTTACACTTCATGTGATCTTCTGCCCAATAAATTAAAGCTTTATCCAGCAATGTTATTCTTCATGCAAAACCGATTCAACCTGTGTTTAAAAGATTCAACACTCCCCACTTGCACTGCTTCCTTGGGAGCATGTTCCATTAAATTAGCTATCTTTGAGTGAAATGTGTTGCCACCCCTTACCCACCAGGCACATGACTCAGTCCACTGGTCATTGCTGGGATGTGGTCTTCAGGTTACCAGGCAGTGGTCACCAGGCTTAGCGGTGTAGTTTGGGTCATTACAGGTTTCAAAGTGGTATTGTCTTCAGCTAGAGAGTCATGTAACTTCCCACAATAGCAAGCATGAACTATACCTGCTGGTTAAATACTGCCCATGTCTCCCACAGACCTTTTCCACAGCACACACTTCTGCCAACAAATCAACAACAGCAAATAGTACAATACTGTATACAATTAAATGGCACCATGTGGAAAGCACAGATATTTAATCGCGAGTTACAAAACAGCGAATCCAAATCGCTGAACACAATATCGGTGACCAGCACTACAGTGAAGCAAAATACAGAGAGAACACCAGATTAATGGAGAGGGATAGTCTAGCTCACTATTTATAAGGAGGCAAGACCCCCTCACCACCCTTTACAGGGTACAAGCCTACCGCACCTCCATCTATAAATAACTAACTCCAGGGGGGGTGAACACTGTGGAAAAGAGGTAAACATGGGAAGGGGGCTACTCCAAGAACTAGTAGTGTGCAGAGGGAGAACGTGGGGGGCAACCTGTGGGGAGGGAGAAACAATGTCGGGGATCAATAAGTAATAAAAGAAATAATTTTACAAGTCACCAAGGACAAAAATAAAAACCAAACGCCATGCCAGTCCCAAACTCCAGTCCACCACCGTGATAGACCATCACCTTAACCACCATGCTAGATGGCCAGCTGGATCAGCCCTCCCAAACAAATACTTATAACTTTCTCTCTCTGGCTTTCACTTGCTATTCACATCCTCACTGTCTTTCAAAGTCGCTATACTTCCCCCTTACTCTTTCCTCACACTCGCTATTTACACAGGCACACAAATTTAGTCACTTAATTTGAGTTGCCCATATCACAGGTTACCCAATGGAATGACGCATTCAGTAAATACAGTGCATTGCATGTGTATGCAGATTGGATGCATGCACATACTGTATGTATGCACATATTATGCGTGTCCCAACACCATTCCAGTCTTCGTTTTAGTCTCCGGCAGCTCCCCAGCAGCTATTAGTGGTTAATTGTAACTATTTTAGGCGTAGCTGTCTCACAGGTTAATGGAGGCAGGTAGACAAGGTGAGCCTTAACGGCTGAAGGTGGGCAGATCATGTTAGCCTTCAATTAGAAATTGTGCTCCCACAAGTATGGCAGCTCTCCTGGCAGCTGGTTTCTGATCCAAGAACTACTGAACATGGCCATACCATCTGCCGCTACAGAAATCCCAGCACCCTGACTCATGCTCCATAGGATGCAGAGAGCCCCGAGTCTGTGAGAGAATCAGGATGGGCTGCTAGGAAACAGGTCCAAACAGATAAAATGGGAGTCCCAACAGGAGTTCTGACAGAGTGAATGCCCCATCTGAATGCCAACATGAGAGTCATATGTTCCCACCTGTCACTAATTCCAGCAGTTGGAAGAAGTTGTACAGTATGTATGTACAGAGCAACACTTTGGACAAAAATGTTTAAAAATGCTTTAAACTTTTGATGTTACAAAGTAGTATAATAACTTTTTGAAAAGCTTAGATAGCTTGTGGGTGACTTCTGAAAAGTGGTCCAATTAATTTCAATAGGTGCCCATTGGCCTTTCTTGCCATCAAATTCTATGCTATGTGCTCAATTTTCAAAGCCCCACTTTTAAAACAAGGTGCTTGCCTCAAATGGAATTGACACAAGTGGCACCTTTTCTCAAAAGCTGTGGCAATCCTGATTTTCAAACGCAGGCTGCATTGAGAAAAGGAAGCTATGCAGCAAACCAGCTGTGCGCCATCCTTGCACCCCACGTGGTGGTGCGCCAAGTCGGAAGGGAGCTTGTACCTTGGCAGGGCTGCTGCATCCCCTAATTTGGGATTTTGAAAACCCTGCCATGGCTGCAAGTCATGGCTGTGGTTAGACCACTCACAAGCTAGTCTAACAGCCCTTGAGCTGAAGGCCAGGACTGAGCTGGGTGGGGGGGGACCCCACATCCTGCCTGGTACAGGTACAGTGGTCCTGTATGAGTGCAGTATTGGGCAGTGTGTGACACGACATCATGCGGCAGGGTACTTTGGTGGCACTGGGCAGCAGTGTCCTGTACAGTGCTACAGACCCATAGACAGTGTACTCCCTAGTGTGTAGTCATTGACTCTGTCCCAGACTCTCTGGTGCTATTAGACCCTGCTAGCTGTCCAGTATCTGTCAACATCCCCAAAAAGTGGAGACTGTCCCTGGCTTCACAGTATGTGGTGCAGTTTGGTGACAGGGATGTACCCACTGGCAGCTCTGACATGCCCCTGATGCACAGCCCTCTGTGTGCTGGCATTGTGCATATACAGGTGCCGTAGTAGCAATAGCAGGTTGTTAGGGCACCCCTATAGGCAGGTGCCATAAATGTGACTGGCAGATGGAATGACAACCTACTGCTGCTACATATACAGGAGTGAGTAAGCTCTGTCCCTGCCGCTGTCCCCTACAGTGTTGGAAAAGTCTCAGTGACATGTTGGGTGTGTGTATACTGTACAACACCCACGTATCTTAAGGTGACAGTCCCCAACAGTCTTATAGGGCATCTGCATGGATCTTCCTGTACTCTCCAATGCAATCATCGTCTGACAGGCAGATCCATGCAGATGCTGGGGTGTGGGTGATGAAGTCCATCACAAAAAGTCAGTGTGGAACTGATTTAGTGATGTTCAGCAAACATTTTTATTGGCAGTCGCTGTATGTGGAGTCTCTATTTTTGACTAGTTTTTGGTTTTATTGTTGCTATTTTTGGTTCGCTGTTTTGACATGGAACCATCTCCACCTGTCAGGATTGTTGACAGGTACTGGACAGCTGGTTGGGTCTGATAGCACCAGGTAGTCCAGGACATGGTCAGTGACTGTACACTAGGGAGTACACTATCTGTGGGTCTGCAGGACTGCACAGGGCACTGCTGCCAGTGCCACCAAAGTACCCTGCCACATGATGCCATGTCACACACTGCTAATAAGGCATTCCTTCAGGACCACTGCACCAGTACCAGGTGGGATGCGGCGTTCCCACCCCCCAACATAGTACTCCAGTGGCCGACATTGTGCCAAGCAGGGGGATGATGGCAAACAACAAACACAGCTCACTCATGCTCCAGAGCCAGGAGGTGTGTCCTCCAGTGAAAATGCTGAAAAATAAGCACTCTTTTTTCGAAGTTGAAAAAATAACTGCTTTATTTGGGCAAATGCCCACTCAATGCAAATCAGAGAAATTATCTGTTGGTGCAGGTGCCCTGGCACTTCACCAAATAAGACTTTTTCAGGAGGCTAAAACCTGGTTGCAGATGCTCCTTTTTTATACTCCAAATTAATGACAAAATTAATGACATTGTATTGACCAATTGGATTTCAGTATTCGTAATTATATAATAAATACTTACTCAAGTGATATAAAAAGAGTTTTTCACAAAACTTATCTAATCCAGTATACTATGTAAGTTATCTGATATTGAGTTCATACCAGATTCAAACCCCTTCTGTGCGCTACCTGTTTGGTGCACCACTCCACCTGTGGCAAATCTGGGAACTTTGGCTCAGGGACCTCTGTTGTACCAAAATCCAGTGCAGGGTCCTTGGTGCACCCATAGTTTGCCATTGGCGGGGATCAATGCAATGTGTACCAATCTAGGAGCCATTTGAAAATCAAGCCCTGTGCATACCCATTCTGGTCTCTGGCAACCCTCCTACCACCCTGCCTTTTTTCTAATATATGCCTATATCTATCCCCCACATGCTTGAAGCCCCCCCCCATTGTTGTAGCCTCCAGTATGTCTGCTGACTGTCCATGCTATTCATCTACCACCCTTTCAATGAAGAAATATTTCCTCACATCTCTCTTGAACTTCCTTCCACCAGCTTCACTGCATGACCCCTGGTCCTTGTGCACTTTCTCATTTGAAAGAGACCCCCCTGCACCCTTTTCACCCCTTTGAGGTACCTGTAGGTCTGTATCATATCATCTGCTCTCTCTGTCTCTCTCTCTCTCTCTCTCTCTCTCTCTCTCTCTCTCTCTCTCTCTCTCCCCTCTCTATCAGGGTGTACATGTTGAGATCCCAAAGTCTCACCTCATAGGGCTTCTTCTGCAAACCCTGCACCATTACAGTTGCTTTCCTCTGAACTGCTTCCACCTTATGTCCTTTCTGAGCAACAGTCTCCAAAACTGAAACTGGATGCAGAACTTCAAGTGAGGTCTCACCAGTGAGTGATACAGTGGCAACACCACCTCCCTCTTCCTGCTGGATTTTTTTTGGTATCACCCCACAACAGCGACGTTTCAGCATTGAACACCACCACAGTGACAAATCTTGCTAGGTCGAGACTGGTCCCTGTGGTGGTCCTCCGGTTGTCGAAGCAGTGATTCCCAGTGTTGTGCCCCACCCACCCTGAACCAACTCTGATTTGGAGTTGGTTATTTAGAGATAGGGGAATGCCGGAGCAAAGCCCTCTGCAGAAAAAGACTTTCTCCTGATAGGAGCAATGCCGACAGGTGGCATTGTTCCTGTTGCTGTCGGGGATGTCGACGACATCCCCATCACAGTAAAGTGGTGAAATAAAGGAATAATGCCACAAGGATGGTGTTATGCTGATAACATCCCACCTTGGCGGTTGGGGCCCAAGGCCAGCGGCCGAGGGTATCCAACACCCAAGAAGGGATGTTATCCCAGCATAACACCCACTCTGGAGGGCATTATTCCTATTATACAATGGCTCATTGTTTTATACAGAAAAAAAGAATTTTAAACAATTTAATTTAGTGTTTTAAAATATTTTTTTAAGAAAAGATGCTCTAGGTGCTCTATGTGCTCAATGATAACATCAGCAGGGATGTTATGCCAGGATAACATCCCTGCTGTGATAGCCAACTGACCAATCAGGAGCCAGGATTCTTTCTTGCCATTGTATAATCATTTTTTTACCTGTATTCTTTTTATTTTGAAAATCTATAAAACATTTTTTTATTTTTATATGGAGGCATCCACATTTTTTTAATTAGGTCTAAAATAACATTTGTCTCATAAAAAACAATACAGTATTGTCATCACAGCTTCAATAGGAAGGTGGTCTAAGATGGTTAGTGCTCTTAAAACTTTACTAACCACCAAGATCCATGCTGGTAAAACACCCAAGTAGATTAATGTGCACACATTCTTCCCTGTGAGATCCTTTCAATGAACTACTGACATTTTACCAGCTTTATACAAGTTTACCCTTAAAACATTTCAACTCCCTGAAATGGACTGGTATTCTGAACTCAGTACTCTCTACATATATTCTGTAGCATAAGCGCACAAACATATAAAAATCATGGAACCTTGCAGCATTTCATTTTCATGGGGTTCCGTGGAGGATAGCAGCAGTCAGCAGGTTAACATAGTCCAGCAGGAATAGTTACATACAGGCTAAAGTATAAAAAAATGTTTTGTCTGCACAGCAGTATATGATATCTCCCAAGTCAATAGAAGGGAGCAGGGAGTGGGAGACATCAAGCAAGATTCTAAGATATTTTAATACATTGACTTGCTCAATAGCATTGCCATCTGGATGTTATGACTGCAAATGGGTCGCTCAGCTGAATGAGTTAACAAGTTCCAGGATCCAAACAGCAGCGACTTAGGTTTTTTTGCATTATTGCACTCATAGTTCAGCAGACTTGGCAGCATAGGCCGGGAGGTAGTGCTGCTTTTTTTCAGTCAGGCTGCTGCAGACTCCCTGATTCAGGAAAACATAAGATCTCTGTCATTGTGAACACAATGGTCTCTGCATGTGGATGGGTTCATGTAAGAGCGAGCTGTCACCATCTATCAGCCACATTGAATGGTTCTATTCTTACTCTGAATGGGTCTTCAAATTTTTACCTTAGCACAATGGACTCTTCTTCCTCCTCAGTCTTCTTCTACTACCTCTACTGTGTGGGGGTCTTTCAAAATGACAGTTATCAGCTAGCAGGCAGAAAAAGCATGGCGTAATAAATGGCAAACATCCCACCTCAGAGATTGCAAGGCTCAACTCAGCTCTATCTGGGAACTCATAGTTGCTTTCAGGCAGTCACTATTTTCATTTCTTCAAAAGGTACTAGTCTGGCACAAAGTCCCTCTATTCAGGAGTTTTGTCTTCAGAGCACCTGGGCTAAGCCAGACAATAACCAAGGCCTGTATCATACATGCAACAACAAGAGCTGGCACTCTTTATCAGTCTCATTGCTTCCTCTACCTGCGCTACATCTGCCTCAAAACTGGGGCTGGCTAGCGTTCTCAGGCACACATTATCTTCCAGTTGGCTAAGTCACAATGGGGAGGAGCTATATCATAACATCACTCTCTGGATTGGCTGTGGCCTTCATGCTTAAAGTCCAATGCCAGCATGTCCCATAATTCTTCAATTTACTTCAGTTCTGGCACTCCTTGTCCCTGATAAGTGATTGGCTGGTAGTTGCCCTATTTGACCCCAGTTCAAGCATCATGGGGCAAACATGTCAGTACCATGGGCTTTGTTTACATTTACATGCTGTAGCTGTCTCAGTCAGCTCTGTCTGCTTCTCCACTGCCTGCCCTAGTTATACGGTATATGTGCATTCTGGTTTCTTGAAGCAAACAGTCAGGTCACTGGTGCTGCAGCTGAACTGTAGAACAAGAGCCCCTTATATTCTTTAGCAGTGCACTGTACTATAATCAACTATGCAGCATTCATCCAAAGTCAAAAGCACTTCAAAGAGAAAAAAGCCCCACGAAAGAAGAGAGTTACGCTTGCATCCTCAAAATACCCCAAATTCTGTCCCCAAGTATACATAGGGTATGGCCTCTAGTTCTACTGCCCCCGAAAAAGCTTCTTCTGATCTACAGTACTCTGTCCAATCTATAAACATTTCCTGACATATGCTCTTAAAGACGGAGCAGGTCTATGATATAGAGTTTTCTGTCTTAGAACCATTTGAGAGTCCGCTAATGGTAGAAGTCACACCACATGTAAAGCTTGTTTATAGGCTGGCAATACTGTACTTTGTTTTCTAGAAATGCAGTTTTATTTTTGTAGTTCTCTTCCTCACCCAGTTAACTGGCAAAAAGGTAATCTCCCAGCCACAGGAGGCACAGAGTTCATACTGATAAACATTAAGACAACACAAAGTATAAAGTATTTGGAACTGTTGTATTTTTATTTTGAACTATTTGATATGACACCTTGACATATAACATATATCTGATGAGCAGATGGATGGCTAGATGGCACAAGATAACAATCCAAACTCTGTATTCTGCCTAGTATTGTGTTAATTCACAGAACTAAATACTGATAAAAGAGAAACTGTACATCAAAATATTACTGGAATTTGGAATTATACATAAAGAATTAATTTTATAAGGGGCACAAATTTCAGGTACTAATCATGGGCCCAATAGTCAGTGCCTTCCAAAAGTCCTATTAAGGGAAAATGTGTATATGTTTGTGCTACATATAACCATTTTTCTCAAATGAAAATGATTTTAGTGCACTGGAACTATTCAAATCAAGGTAATTTTAAACACTGTAGGTCAGATTTTCAAAGGATAGCACAGATACATCTGCATGATCTGCCTGCATCTGCATCTGTGCCTGCCCGCATCTGTCTGCCAGTCACCTTCCTTATTTTGATGAGTCATCCATTTGTGACAAAAAGTTACAATCTGCATAGAAAACAGCAAACTCAATGTTGTCAACTTTTTACAGAAATCCAGCTGCCAATCAGAGAGATGTGTGGCTATATTACCATCTAAATAGTGGTCTAGCATTTCCCGAAAAATGCAGAAACAAAATGTCTATTAAAAATAGGGGCAAGTGGTTTAATTCACTTGAAAATTCTGCTAAATATATGGAAACACCAGGAAAGCATTCAAATGGACTATGATACAAAAGCAATCTACTATTTTTCAATCTATGCTTTCTTTTTTTTGCTTCTTGCCCCCCCCCCCTCCAGTTGGCCCCAGCACCATCCACTAACCTTCTTGTGAATTTAAAGATTAACCATCACTTACCCAGGACAATTGGGGTGGTGTGTGGGTCTCGGCGGTGGGGGGAGGAGTGTCGCCACTGACTGTGGCAGACTGGAGTTTTGCCCATCAAGTTTCCTACCTGGGGTGTCAGCGTGCAGTGATGCTCATGCCTACGTGTAGTGGCATGCTTGTGAGTTGGCATCCAGTGGCAGTCTTTTCCCTGAAATGTGCACCTGCTGCACTACTGCCTAGCCTCCACCATGTGGCGATCAAGCACTGGAATGCAGTATCCCCCTCTCCAAGGGAGGAGAACTGTCCATGGGATGCTCAATCCCCCCTCCTTTGCCAGCCCCCAAATGACCTGAATCCATTCCTAAACCCAGGTCTGCAGTGTATTGAGCGGTAGTGCTACTGCTGCACTACTGGCCCAGTGCAGCAACCTACTACTTGAATTTTTTTTTTCCATCTGAATTCTTGTGTAAGACATAGCTAACTAGGAAATTAATGCTGCATTATGCCTTATGTGGCTCTGACTTGTTTAAAACCAGTCCCCTAGAATTAAGAAGCTGCCCTGCCAGTCACAATATATTTAATTAAGGGTGGTGATTCATAAACCATTAAGCCGAATCCCTGCACTTTGCAGATAAAGTAACTTTTTTTAATGCTAAATTACTGCTTTCTGTGGTTCATTATAAGGATGACCCAAGGCTCCATAATTAAGATGATTCACTCAGCTCTAACGAGTCTGAGTTAGTTATACAGAACGGAATGTTATGACTTCCCTCCCTCATGTTATTGTCATAGGAAAAAATATCCCCACTGCAGCCTTAGTTACCTGACCAAGGTTAATCTTATTTTAGGCTCAACAACAAAACTGGTATCTCACATTCGTGAAAATGGAAGGCTCCCAAATCTACAAGAATTTCTGTATTTTACAAGAAAATGCAACAAACCACAGGAAAAGTGTTATCATATATAATGAGTACATATAAGAATGGGTGACAGTGGCTGGATGTAAGTAATGGAAAAAGATTATCAATCGGGGAACGTAGGTGTCAACAGCTAGGTGGAGGAGACAAGTGACTGTAATTCACTTGATAGGAGAGTGGGCATTTACATTTGATTTGGAGGCTCAGAGTAACCTGTAGGGCATGCCGTGTTAAAACTAGAACTGTTATATAGTATTTGGTGCACTTTGCTGACATGGGGTATAGAAATTGGAAACAGAGTCTGCTGATAGGGTAAAAGGGAAAAAGGTCAAGAGTAATTTTTTAACCCTTACTACACATGATACACAGTAAAATGAGGCTCTGTTCTCTAAGCTGCAAATTGCCTACACACCACATACCTGAAGTGTGTAGGCAACCCTAAATTGGAATGCCACACTGCGGGGGTCTAGCAGACCCCCAGTGGCATTCACAGCTGGTGTGCAAGTCCAGTGAGCACTCAGTCCCCCAGCCACCCACACAGATATGTGCATGGGTGGTCGGGGGCATGCCAGGGAGCATGCCCACACTCCATGTCACGCACCAAGGTGTGGAGTTGGCGCAGAGTGCCAGGTAAGGGGGGAGTGAGTTTTGCAAGAGATGACTCTGCCATAACCACTACATGCCCCCCTAACAGAAACCTGCTGGCAGTGGCAGACTGGGACCAACCTCCACAGTGCTGCCCTAGCTCACTAGGCTGATGTGGAGGGCTGGAGACAGCCAGTCGAACACATGCTCGTGAAGTTGGAAAAGTTGGGTCTCAAACCTTCCCAGAATCCCCTGCACATGTGCAACAAGGGACCCACTGTGGGACCCAGGACAGGCATCCCATTGTTTCCCACATGTGCCCCATGATCCACCCCTGCACAGCTGTGATCCACCCCCACACAGCTATGCATCGGGGGCAGGACTGTGGACAGGTGCCCTGTGGGTGCTTGCAGCTGTGAATACAATGCACACTGTACCTGTCCAGGGCCGTGTAGCTATGTGGGTGTTATATACGCATTTCACACTTATAACCTGCACCTTAATGAATAGGCCCCATACTGCATATACATAGTAACTTAATAATTTATGGTCAGAAGGGACTCTATGTCCATCGAGTTTGATGATTTAATTTGTGACTTATTTGCTGTTTATCCCAAATTAATAATGGTATTCCACTCTTTAATCATCTTTTCACATCCTTCCAACTTTGTATAAAAAGTGTAGGAGAAATGCATATAAGAACATATGCTTTATTTCCAAAAACTGTGCATTCACAACAAGAACCCAGAATCAAAACCCAATTCAGAGTGGAGTTGGCAAAACCAGAACCAAAGGCAAATTTACTCTGGTTTTGCTCCACTCTAATACTGTCTGTAGAGAAATATCTGTGCATAGTTGTAAAGCCCTATCGTATAACCAGAGCTTAGAAAGTAACTTGTACTAGTGTTATACATTTGCATGTTTTCAAGTATTTGGGTACAACATCAACAAAACAATAGAAACGTATCAACAGAAAAGGACTACTAGGCCCATCCAGTCCTCCTAGATGTTCCCTACCTTATCTGTCTCCACAGGCCCCATCAGGTTTCCTGAAACCTGTTCCACTCTCTGCCTATTTAGTAATATTCCCCTATGTTTATCCCACGCATGTCTGAAGACCCCGACTGTTTTTGCCTCCATCACTTCTGCTGGTAGTCTGTTCCAGGCATCTACCATCCTTTTAGAAAAGTAGTACTTCCTCACATCCCGCTTCATTGCATGCTCCCTAGCTCTGTTTTATTTGAAAGAGACTCCCCTCCTGCACTCTATTCAGCCCTATGAGGTACTTGTAGATCTCTGTCATGTCCCCTCCCACTCTCTCCTCTTTCATACAAAAAATAGATACATAGAATGTGACAGCAGATAAGGGCCACAGGGCTCACCCAGTCTGCCTATTTTTGTTTTTAAACTTCATCTTTTGCTGCAGACCCTCCTTGATCAACAGCACAATCTCTTCCTCCCTTACCCCTACGGTTCCCTTGTGTCTGTCCCAGGCATTTTTGAATCCCACCACTGTTTTTGTCCCCATTACCTCAACTGGAAGGCTGCTCCAGGTATCCACCACCCTTTCTGTGAAGAAGAACTTCCTCATATCTCTCCTGAATCTATCCCCCTTTAACGTCATAGCATGCAACCATGTTCTAGAGCACCTTTTTCTCTGAAATATTTCCCCTCCTGTATCTTGTTAATCCCTGTGAGATATTTAAAGGTCTCTATCATATCTCTCCTCTATTCCAGGGTGTGCATATTTAGCTCCTTTAGCCTTTCCTTGTAGGGCATCTGATGTGGACCCTTCACTGTTTTGGTAGCCCTCCTCTGGACCACCTCCATTCTGTCTATGACCTTCCTGAGATGTGGTCCCAGTACCGGACTCAATACTCAAGGAGGGGTCTTACTAGCGATCTATATAGTGGCAGCACCACCTCCCTCTTTCTGCTGACAATACCCCTTCCGATGCACCCCATCATCCCACTAGTCCTTCCGACTGCCTTGTCACACTGCCTGGCCACCTTTAGGTCATCCGATATGATTACCCCTAGTTCTCTTTCTTCCTTGGTCTTTGTCAATATTACTCCACCCATTTTGTACTCCACTCCCGGATTTCTATGGCTTGAATGCATTATTTTGCACTTTTTTGCACCCTGTTCCAGGGGGTGGATGTCAAGCTTCCTCAGTCTCTCTTCATAGGACTCCTCGTGCAACCCCTGCACCATTTTTGTTATCCTTCTCTGGACTGCTTCCACCTTGTTTATATCCTTTCTGAGGTGCAGTCTCTAAAACTGAGATGCGGTATCCAAAACTGGACAATACTCCAGGTGGTGTCTCATAAGCAAGTGATACAGTGGCAACATCACCTCTCCCCTCTTGCTGGAGATACCACTCCCTACAGTATGTAGTCCAGCATCTCACTAGTCATATCCTTTCAATGTCACACTGCCCTGCCACTTTGCGGTCATCGGATATGATAACCCCAAGGTCTCTTTCCTGCTTAGTGACTTTCAGTACTTCACCCCCATCCTATATTCCTCTTCTGGGTTCCTATGGCTTAGGTACATGATTATGCATTTTTTGGCATTTTACTGCAACTTACATGCTCTTGACCACTCCTCAAGTTTCCCAAGATCCCAGTGCATTCTCTCAACCACTTCCTGAGTGTCCACCCTATTACAGATTTTAGTATTGCCTGCAAGAAGGTCTATTGTCCCTTCCAATTCTTCTGCAATGTGACTTAGGAAGACATTGAAGAGGACTAGTCCCAGTTCTAAGCCCTGTGGTACCCCGCTCGTCACTCTCCCATCGACAGAGTAAATGCCGTTAACCACCACCCTATGTCACCTATCAATTAACTAGTTTCTAACCCAGTTCAACACTTTGGATCCCGCCCTTAGGCTACTCAATTTCTTTATTAGTTACCTGCGTGTATCAGTGTCGAAGGCCTTGCTAATGTCCAGATATGCCATGTCAATTGTCCTCCCCTGATCTATTTCCCTGGTCATTCAGTTGAAAAAACTTCAGTCAGATTTGTGTGGCCCCTGTGAGTCCATGCTACCTGTGGTCTTGCAGTCCACTGGATTCAAAATACTGTACCAGACTTTCCATAAGCAGGATTTCCATTAATTTCACCACCACTGAAGTGAGACTGACCAGCCTATAGTTGCTAGCCTCCTCCCTTATGCCACTCTTATGTAGAGAGACCATGTCTGCTCTTCTCTAGTAATCCAAAACCACACCTGTTTCCAGTGAACTGTTGAATAAGGCCATCAGTGGGGCAACTAGCACTTCCCTCAGTTCCTTTAGTACCCTTGGGTATACCCATCTGGTTCATAGCTTTGTCCACCTTCAGAACTGTAAGTCCCTTCAGGATTCTTTCCTGCGAAAATGGACTTGTGTCCACCTCAACAGCCCCCTCTCCCATTTCTTCCTGCTTCTTCCCTGTAGTTGGTTCCCAAATCTCTGCACTATGAAGACTGAGCAGAGGTACCCATTCAGGGTGGCAGTTTTTCCTTAGCCCTCTTGTGTGCTGTTCCCCCTGCCACATTCCAATTCCTCTCTATCTCTCCCCTTGTTTTCCTCTTCTCACTTATCTGGCTGATGAAAATCTTATGCCCATTAGCTGCACCTTTGGCTATCCTGTCCCCTGTATTCACCTTTTTCCCCTCACTGCCTTTCCTGCTTCATTTTATTTTACTTGCTTTATCTTATGCAGTACCTCCTGAATGCCACTCTTTTTACCTTCATCGCCATGGACACTTCCCTAAAGAACTGTAATCGTCTCTTTTTCCTTCTGCTTTTACTCACTTCCTTCATGCAGAGGCTGGTTTCCTTAATTATCTTATTGATTCTCACTGTGCCTCTACCGCTCCATGGCAATCCTACCATGAGTTAAACTTGAACAAAACTGAGTTGTTGGTTGTGGACCCTGATCGTCGGGCAGAGGGGTCATCAGCTGGTTAGCCCTCTGGGCTTTGGCTCAGGGACAGCCAGCTGTTGACCTCTCACTGGGTGTGGAATCTGGGCATTATGCTGGATGATGGGTTGATGCTTAAGCCTCAGGTGTCGTCCATCATCAAGACCCCATTCTACCATCTGAGGAATATCGCACAGATTAAACACCTTGTCCTGCCTGAGGACCTTCCAATGTTGGTTCACGCCTTTGTGACCTCCTGCCTGGATTACTGCAATGCCCAGTACCTAGGGCTTCTAGGGGTTGATAAACACCGCTTGCAGCTGGTGCAGAATGTGGCGGCCAGGCTGTTGACTGGCCTATCCAGATCATGCCATGTTGCACCTGCGCTCCGCAGTTTGCACTGGATGCCTATTCAGTGGTAGATCACCTTCAGTGTCAGTTTACTGACCTGTAAGGCCCTATACGGACAGGGACATCGGTATTCACAAGATCTTCTTTGCCCTTATCACCCCCTCTGTCCTCTCCATTCCTCCATTGAGGGATTGCTAGAGGTTTCCAGGGTTCATTGGAAGTCCTCTGGTACCTGGCCATTTGCATTTGCAGCCCCAACCCTATGGAACTCTCTACCTCATCGGGTAAGAGAGTGCCTGACCGTGGAGAGTTTTAAATTAGCGCTGAAAACATTCTTATTTAATATGGCATTCCCTGCTTGTTGATACATTTGGCTGTTGTTTAATCTGGGGATTTTAATAGTTATGTAATGCTTATAGTTTTAAGCTTAATTTTATGTACAAGCGCTTTGATCTTTGTGAATTGTGCTTTTTATAAATAAAATCTGATTGATTGATTGATGAGGTAGTTTCTGAGGCAGCCTCCCAATTATTTAAAATCCACCCTCCTAAAGAACAGGACCCTCATCCTCATGTGATTTGTCTCTGTTCCTGTCTTTATATTAGACCACACTGTTTGGTGATCACTGGTATCTAGCGGACTCCCCACTGTGATGTCTGGAATGCTGTCCCTGTTTGTAAGCACCAGGTCAGGCACTGCCATGTCCTCAGTGGGTTCTTTGACTAGTTTTCTGAGAAGTTCATATCTGGTCACAATTGCACAAAATGTTATGCATTTTAAGCATCTTTTAAAGCAGTTGTATAATGAGAATGCTAAATAGTCATGTTTTGTATGATGGAACTTTGTATTTATTTATTACTGTATGTTATTAATGTTAAATGTTTTATGTCAGGTGTGACTGAAAAAGGGCTGTGCCCAGTTCACTTCATGGTTAAAAAAAAAAAAAGAAAAATGAAAAGCCCCTTGTAGGGAGTCAGGGATGGCCCTGCTCTTTTCCAAAGCCTCCACTGGAAGGCTCCACTCCATGTCTGGCAGATTGAAGTCACCAACTAGCAGCATTTCCCCCTGTATCTGTATGTTTATGGTCAAACTGACTGAACGAAATACTATGTCAGATCTGGAGTATTTGTGTTTGTATAGGAAGCATGATTTTCAACAAGTGGTCAGCAGGTAGCACTACCTGTCTCTGCCTGCTGGGGAAACAATTGCATAATGGGTGTACCCAACAACAAAAAACAAAATTACATCCCCTGTCTATAAGATATTCAGTTTTGGCAACTATTATGTTAGATATCTTAAACATTCATTAATGCTAAGCATCACTATGTTTTGGGCTCACCACACTCAGTTTAAAGTTTAAAAATACCCAACCAGTGTCCCCCCACTCCATTCCCAAATCCCACTCCAAGTGACCATCCTTAAATCCCACTATTTTAAAATATTTAAACCTTCCACTTATATTATGTCTTCCCTGTTCTAAATTCCTACCCAAAAGATATAAGCATAGACTGTGTCAACAGAAGAAGACCCATAGGTCCACACAGACTGCTCTTGTCCATGCCTATCTCCAGGCTCAATCTAACACCAATCTGAATTTAGAGATCTGATAGCCCAGGTGTCATCACCTTTCCCAAGTATTCATTGCTCTCTTCTGTCTGTGAGTCTCACTATTCCCTTTTATCTGTCCCACCCAAGTTTAATCCCCATCACAGTCTTGGCTTCTACCACCTCTCTAGGCAATCTCTTCCATTCCTTCAACAGCTGCTCACTAAAGAAGAACTTTCTCACGTTCCCGCTGAATCTCATCCAGTCTCTGCCTGTAAATCTGACTCATAGTATCCTTGTTCCATGTGAAAAAAGTCTTTACAGCCCCTGTTGATTTCTTACAAGAACTTGTATGTCTTATTTATATCCTCTTCCCTCCATACCTCCTGTATATACATGTTAATGTCTGCCCACCATTCTTCATACAAACTTGCCTGCTGTTGCTGGATCATTTTTGTTTTCTTCCTTTATCTAGTTTCTAGATACCATGGAGTGCTTGGCAGGCAAGGAAATGATGGTGGTGGGGGTGCACTGTGCACCAGGGAACGATTGGCACAGGTGGGTAGTGGGAGGGGTTTGCTAATAAACACCAAGGGATGCTTGGCATTGTTTGGTAGAAAGAATGGGTACCACTGGACTCAAGGGAGTATTTAGTATGGGCAGAGAGAGGGCAGGGTGCAACTAAAACTCAGGGACTTCTTTGCATTAAAAGGCATTGAGAATGGTGTGCCACTGGACATTAGGGACTACTTGTCATGGGCTGGGGAGAGGGAAGGGGTTTCAGTGCCACTGGACACCAGAGAGTGGTTGGCATGGATTGGGGGAGAGGGAGAGGTACCACTGACACAAGGGACTGCTTGGCATGAACTGAGAAGAGGGAAGGGATGCCAGTAAACATTGGGGAGTGGTTGAACACCAAAGAGTGCTTAGCATGGGCAGGAAGAGGGACAATGGCATTGAACCTCAGGCTTTGCTAGACATGGAATGTAATATGGAATAGGGGTGCCACTAGACATCAGGGAGTACTTGCCATGTGTTGGGAAGAGGGAAGGGTGCCACTGGACACAAGGGACTGCTTGGCATGGATTGGGGAGAGGGAATGGGTGCCACTGAGCACTAGGGAGTGGTTGGCATTGACTGTGAGAGGAAGAGATGCAATTGGGTACCAGAGACTGTTTGGCACATTGGGGAGAGGGAGAGGTTTGAAAATAGACTCCAGGGCTCCTTGGCAAAAATGTGTAGAAGAAGGGAGTGCCACCGGACACCAAAGAGTGCCTAGTATGGGTAGGAAGAGGGACGATGCCACCAAACTCCCAAACGGCCAACCCAACTGCTTGGTCCTCCATCATAATACACTGTCATCCTCTACCAGCTCTACAACCCAACCCCAAATCCCCTCTTTTTACTTAAAAGCTCTCTCAAGCACTGACACCACCAAGCTCCTCAAAAGCCTCCCCAATCATGGCTCCCCTGGAGCTGATGGCCTATCACCAGTCTTCCTCAGGCTGATCTCGCCAGCCATTGCCAAACCACTCACCTTTGTTTTTAACCTTGCCCTTTCCACCTCCTCCATGCCCAACCCCTGGAAGATTGCAAAGGTGATCCCCATTTTCAAAGCCGGTAACCCCAATCCACCGACAACTATTGACCGATCTCCATCCTTCCCCATCTTAGCAAATTGCTTGAGAAAGCAATGCACAATCAGCTTGCTGAGCACATAGGCAAATACAACCTCTTGTGTAGCTAACAGCATGGTTTCTGCAGGAACCATTCCACTGCCACTGCTCTAGCACTTCTGACCGACTATATCCTCATGAATATGGATACTGGTAATACCACTGGTGCAGTCTTCGTAGACCTCTCCAAGACCTTCAACATGATCAACCATGCTCTCCTCCTCTCCAAGCTAAGTTACCTAGGCTGTTCTCAGGAGGTAACAAACTAGTTCAGGAGCTACCTCACCGACCACTCCCAATTTGTGTGTATTGGCCAGGCTTGCTCACCTACCCAGCCTGTCTCCATAGGGGTTCCCCAGTGCTCCATTCTGGACCCCCTTCTATTCTCCTTATTTATTAACTCCCTTCCCTTGGACAGTCTCAGATGTCATTCTCTCCTCTACGCTGATGACCTTGTACTCTTCTACAGTGACAAATCCACCGCCAGTATTTCCTCAGCTCTTACTCAAAACTATGCTGAGGCCCACAACTGGTTTACTAATAATCTCCTCCTAGTAAATGCCAAAAAAACAAAATCCATGTTGTTTGGATCAAAGCCTGTCCTTGCCAGATCCAAGACTCACTTCCCCCTAAACATCATCTCCCCTGATGGCCTAGCCCTAGAGGACGTCAATACTTTAAAATACCTAGGAGTCTTACTTGACCCCTCCCTCACCTTCTCTGAGCATGTCTATTCCCTAGTTCATAGGTTTCATCTTAAATTAGGTGCAACCTATAGATTCCAGCAATACCTCTCCCCTGAGGCCAGACTAGCCATTGTCCAGGGAAATCTACTCCCAATACTGGACTATTATTTCCCTATCTATGCCAGGATATCTGCAACCACTATGGCTAAGCTCTCCTCTGCCAACAACAGTGCTTTTCGATTTGCCTTACTGACCCCTTTTTCTACCCACCACTGCATCCTCTATAATTCCCTTGGATGGCTCCCACTGCAAGGCCACTTCAACCTTGCCTTTGCTGCCTGGTGGATACTGTCATCCGTACTGGTCAGGAATCCCCCCTTGCGGCCCTCCTCAAGACCCGAACTCTCCACCACTGCCTCCACTCAAACAGCACCCCCTTCTAGCTGTATCCCAGGGTATCCACAAATATGGGTGGCAGAGCATTGTCGGCAGCTGCCCCTATGCTGTGGAATAAACTGCCTGTCGAACTCTGCTCCATCAACACACGCTGCAAGTTTAAATCCTGCCTCAAACTTTGGCTCCTGGAAACTTCCTCCTGCCACTGCTTCCCTGGGTAGTCCACCTTGCCTGACAGTCCACTCTTCTTCTGAGTCTTGTGCTTTCACAACCCCCTTTGTTTATTCCTCCAACACACCACAGCTCCACCCCTTCCCCTCCTATACCCGCCATTCCCATTTCATCCACTCACTGCAAATGTATATTTGGTTGCATGCTATGCAGTCCTGCTGTTACCAGCCATATGTATTTTTGTATATTCTTATGTATATGTATACCTGACTTATGTATTCAATAACCTGTAACTTGTGTGCTATTGTAACCTTGTATCGCAGTTCATCTGCCCATTATTCTATGTACTGTACTATTTAACTCTGTGCCATTGTAAGTGGCCCGGGTCGTGCCTGAAAATGTTCCCTGGGATCAGTGCACCTACCCAGTTATCAAAGTCATAAATAAAAATAAAAATAAATACACCTCAGGTCCTGCTCAATCTGGGATATAATATGGGATGGGGTGACACCAGACATCAGTGACTACTTGGCATGGATTGGGGAGAGGTGCCATTGGACACTAAGAGTTGTTGGCTTGTGATTGTGAGGGAGAGGGGAGTCAAAGGACACCAGGAAGAAGTTGACATGTAACAGAGAGGGAGAGATGCCACTGAACACCAAGAAATGCTTGACACACGGAGAGGTAGGGAGTCCTACAGGATACCAGGAAGTGACTGGCATGTAACTAAGAGAGGGAGGGGATGCCACTGGACACCTGGAAGTGGTTGATATGTGACTGAGAGAGGGAAGGAGCCCCACTGGACACCAGTAATTGGTTGGCATTTGACTGAGAGAGGGAAGAGTACCAGTACACACCAGGGACTGCTTATCATATAGTTGGGAATAGGGTAGGAGGTAGTGCTACTGAATACTATGAAGTGTTTGGCATGCAAAGTTTTGACAATTCCAGCTAAAGGCCAACATTATGAGTATATTTTTTTTATTTAAAGTATTTGGCTAGAAAGGCATGATGAGCATCAAAATCTGTGTTTCCAGATGTGTCCAAGGGAGGGAAAATAATACATAATAATACAAGAAATCAATACCTAGTGGGTACATTATGAATAAAACAAAACATATAAAATATATAAGAGCAGAATGAATGCTACATCTAAAGAGAAACAATATGGATGCAAAATACAGTTAAAAGGTACATTATAAGTAAAAACTAGAGGCAACAATGTCACATGATATTCATTTATTTTATTTACAATATTTTAATTTTGTCTCCAGAAACAGCATGATGTACACACTATGGCTGGGAATGCTAGATTTGAAAGTTAGAAGGCCAGTTGCACTCAGCAGTGATTTGCTGCATAGGGGAATGGGAAAGAAGCTGGTCAGGTACATTAATTATAATAATAATAATTAGTTTTATTTCGCATAAGCACCTTTTCGGCCATCAAGGTGCTTTACAAAAAGATAAAAACCGCCATATAAAACAGTACACATAATAATAAATAAGTAGCATACAAATATAATAAATAATAGGAATCAGAATTATATGGAGCTATCCTAGGCGAGACTCCATAAAAAGGTTTTCAATGCCTGCTTGAACCCCTCCACAGTCGTGCACTCCCAAAGCTGATGGGGTAGAGAATTCCAAAGGGTTGGGGCCACGTGCATAAATGCATGGGCCCCAGAAGATTTCAGAGACACCCTCGGAATCTCTAGCAACCCCTTGCCAGCTGACCGCAGCTGTCGCACCAGGTGGTAAGGAACAAGAAGCTCTTTCAAGTAGTCAAGGACCAGTCCGTGTTAGGCTTTATAAGTCAGTAAACCAACTTTAAAGGTGATCCGCCACCTAATCGGCAGCCAGTGCAGATCGCGCAGCACGGGGGTAATATGAGATACTCGAGAAGCCCCAGTTAACAATCGTGCTGCTGTGTTCTGCACGAGCTGCAGGAGACTGATTTCAACCCCAGAAAGCCCTAAGTACAGGGAGTTACAATAATCAAGGCTCAAAGTCACAAAAGCATGGACTAATGTAGGCAAGTCCCTGGACGAAACCAGGTGATTAATCCTGGAGATATTCCTAAGATGATAAAAGGAAGACTTGACAACAGCCGACACCTGAGATCGTAAAGTCAGCCTGTTGTCAAGCACTACCCCCAGGGTTTGCAGCCATTCAGAGGATAGGAGCTGAAAACCCCCAAGAAAAATTCCAGAGGGCTGATCAGCCCTAAACCCCTCTATCTGGTGACCCGGGTCCACTACCATCACCTCCATCTTTCCGGCGATCAACTTTAACCAGCTTAAGTTCATTCGGTCCTGGATTTTAGTGAGGCAGGTATTAAGTACCGAGACAGCTCTATCCTGGTCGGGGCAAAAGACAGGTAGAGCTGGGTATCATCAGCATAGCAGTGAAACCTCAGCCCATACTGTCTTACAATGTCTCCAAAAGGCAGCATATACACTGCAAACAACGTGGGGGACAGCACTGAACCTTGAGGAACCCCACACAGCAGGGAGAAAGGGTCAGCGAAAGGTAATTGCAGGTACAGACAAGTGAGGAGAATTCACAAAGTAAGGCTTTTATAAAGGTGGGGGTAGACTATAAATGTGGTGGACAGTAAAAAAGAAGAACTGCCTGGGAGAAGTTCTGATGCAGGAGACAGAGAGTTTGGTGTTGAAGTTCTGACAAGAGTACATGGGAGGGGGCATGTAACGTGTGAGCTGAAATAGAGTTGAAGGAAGCCAAACCAGAATTTATAGATGACCGCTATACAATGAGAGATGTGTCTGCTTATAAGTAAAGGACATGAGTAGATTGGAGGATAGCTAATGTGCAGCTCCGCACACACTAGGACAGGGATGGGACAGTATGCTACTGGCACTGTGACATTCAAAGAAGCCCTTGGGTATTGGTAGTCAGGTGTTAGTGTCCTCAACCCTTGTTCATCCATACCAACATCTAGATGACCTAATCTGCATTCTGATTTAGTCATGGGGAACTCCTCCCCTATGCCAAATACTGAGTTTTGTGTACAGCTACTAAGTGTGTAATGACAATGGGGAGCCTGTTTGCACCCCCTTTTGCAACTCCTTAATTAGTAAAAGATAATGGGCCCAATGTTTTGGTAAGTTGAAAACTAATAATACACTGTATCACAAAGTCAACAGATTTCATGTAAAACAGCTTGCTCTAGTGTGTTTACCTGTTAAACAAGAATTTGCTAGTGTACTCATTATAAGTTTTAAAGTGTGACATGTACACTTTGCAATCTACATGTGGGCCTAGAATGGCATGACTGCATGCCTCTGTGTATGGCTTTATGAAGGGTAAATCATGCCAGATCAACCTGATCAGCCTCTTCGAGTGTACGGCCAGGAAGGTGGATAGGTGCAGGACCATGGATGTAGTCTTTCTCTTCTTTGGCAAGACCTCTGACACTGAGGAACATGACAAGTACTAGGCAAAGTACATCAGTGTAGCATACATGTGACATACTCAAGGTGGATTGCTAACTGGCTTGGAGGCAGGAAACAGAGGGAGGTGATGGATGGGTACTACTACAACTTGAGAAAGTTATACTCAGTGGTATCCCTCAGGAATAAGTACTGCAGCCACTGCAGTTTAACATTTTCATTAACAATGTGGAAGCAGGAATCCCCACCAGGCTGGTTTTTGCTGATGATACCTAGCTAGCCGGGATGGTGGTCTCTTTTTCAGGATGGGGACAAGATCCAGGAGAACCTGAACAAGACAGGTGATTGAACAGACCCCTAGAGCCAATTTAGCCAAATGCTGCCAAAGTGTTCACTTGAAAAGGAAAAATGGGTAGAACCTACACATTGTGTGGGGTTCCTCTTACTGCAGTGGGGGAAGAAAAGGACCATGGCATCATTTATTTTCTTTTACTTAGTTTTTGTTGACCGGGAAAGGAGGACTAGACAGTTCTGCCTATTTTCAGCCTCATTCTGGGGAGGGGGATGCAGATGAATGCCAGCTGAGACTGAACCAGATTAAAGAGCTACTGACACCTCAAAGAAATCTTTGAAAAACATAATTATGTACAATTCAGCTTTCATTATATATATATATATATATATATATATATATATATATATAATATATTTCTCTTCCTCATAATTTATTATTGAGTACATTTGCATGACTACATTATCTTTATCTCTTAGAGTTCACTTTGAGTTTATCTGCCTCTATAGCTTACTCCCTACTTCAAGTCATAATCCTCAGTTTTGACATCACAATGTATTGCTGTGAGAGTAACTGTAATGTCACAAGCAGTGCATTATGACCTTAGGTAGGGAGAAAGTAACAGGAATAGATGAACTCTTCAAAATAAAGATCCTGTTTTAATGCAATGACCTCGGTAATAAATAATGGGGAGGAGGAATACAGAACTAATTTGAAACACAGGCTGAGCTGTGTCTAAATATTATGGTTTGTTAAAGTTGCCTTGAAGGTGTCAGCTGCTCTTTAAGCTGTTGTTGGTATTTTTAGTGAATGGGGAAAATTTGGCCAGGGACACTCAGGAAATTCCCCTACTCTGTGGTAGGGGGCGCCGCTAGTCTGGTATGATGGCGTGCCTGTGTCAGTGTGAGCTGGGAGTGCTGCGAGTGCTACGGGTGTGGAAGACTTGGCCCTTCTACCCAATGCCTCTGAAGCTATGGCTGAACATCGATTGAACAGGGCGGTATTGTACAGTCCTCTTGAGGACCTCTCTAATGCGCATATGCGTCCAATCGTTTTCACGGCATCTGGTATGACTATGGATCCATCTCTGTTAGCTGAGGACTTACAACTACAGGATGCTCTGAAGCAAAAGACATCTTTTTGCTGGGACTGCTGATAGATGAGGATGCGGCTTACCCTCCAGGGCCCCTCTCCACCGTTCCAGTGAGGTTCATTTGGGAAGATGATGGATCCTGGGGAAGTGATGCAGGTGACTGGCACTGCTTTATCAGCTCCTGGGTTGACACTGGCTGCTGTCTGGAGTGTTCTGCCAATGCCTCTGCAGTGTGTTTCCTCACTTGATGTTACCAATGGCAACATGAGCCGGGATTCGGGACCAAGGGTGGTTTCTCCAGTGCCAGTCATGGAGCCACTTCCTCTGCAGCTTCCAGTGGCCAAGCTCCACCACCTGACTACTACTCACAAACTCAGCATGGAGGTTCCAAATCCGGGAGCTCCTCCACTGTGACCTACCTGCAGCAAGCCCCTGTTGACGGCGCTGCCAGTTACTAGGGATTGCCCTCTTTCTGTCATGATTCCTGCGGTCTTGAGATGCCAGATGGTTGCTCCATTTCCACCTCAGAATTGGTACCCTGTGGGAGTCTTGGCTAATGCCAGATGGTTGAGAGATACCATCAGGCAGTAGCATTCTACACCTCTGCTGGAAATGTCTGCTTCCATCTTCTTCCTGGATCCGCCCTCCTTAGTGACTGTCTATGCTTGACTGGAGGACACAATTCCTGTCTCTGACTCTCATGGATTACCTCAGCCCTGTCCATCATTTCAGCTGGTGCAGGAGCAGTGCCAGGATGGAGGGCAATGATCCCTCCCTGCCAGTACTGATATAGCTTTCTCTGCTGCAGAAAAGACTCCTGTTTTGGATTTGGATGCTGATAAACTGTCAGACTCGAGCCTCTCTGATGCCATTCTGCAAGTTGCCCCACTTCAGACTGTTCCTTCTATTCCCCCTCCTGAACAGGAAGGAGTCCATCATGCTGGTGGAGACCCTCAGTTCTGGGCTGACCGGGTCAAGCTTGAGGACCCTACACCTGCTGGCCCGGTCTAAGGGCCTGCTGTCTTGCTGCCTACTTAGACAGTGCTGCAGCACTGGGCAAGATTGAGACAATCTGATGCCTTTCCAAAGGCTCCTGCTCCAGCATAGCGCAGAAATGATGTCCATTTGCTTTATAAAGGAGGTTTGGTCCAACCCCCAGATTGGGTATGTTGGCCATTTTCTTCTTAAGGAGTCTTTACAGGTCAAGTCTGATGAACTCTTTACTCTTCTACATTCACCCACAGATGAGTACTTCAACCTCAGCTTTCAGACTCCTGATTTTTTGGATATGTTCTGGACCAGTTATAATTCACTCAAGTTTACCCAATTTTGGTTACCATTCCAGGCCATCTCTCTGACTAAACCTGTGGTGTGCTCCTTAATGGTCATGCTTAAAAATGAGGGGTTCAGTGTCAAGGATGCACGTTATTGATTGTACCAACGTTGTGATATTCTTGGGGACTCAGAGTCCATCCTAGATGAAGAATGTTTCTGGACTTCCCACTGACATTTTCATGTGAAATTGAGACATTCCACCTTGGGACTACAAAACATCCCCAGCACCTTCTACCTGGGCTAGGATAAAGCCCAAAGTTTTTTTCCAGGGCAACCAAAAACTTGTTTCTGGTGTGGCTTGGATGCACACCTTAGTAATGCGTGTGATATGCAGTGGTGTTGGGCATGCCAGTTCCCAAAGCACCACTGATTTATGCTGCAATCTTTGTGAGGAGACGACACTCATATAGACAATGTAAGTGGACAATGCACAACGATGCAGATGACTTTTCCCAAGATCTTCTTTAGGACAATGTGAGGAAAACAGTGCAACAGAAGCTTCATAAATCCCAGGAGGCAGACCTGGTGCATTGGGAGGATCTGGAGGACTGTCTGATCCCTGTTTTGATGCAGACCTCTCCTCCTCTGCATCATTCCCCCAAAGCCCCAACAGTTCCCTTGAGTGAGACTGCTGAAGCAGTGATGGTCATGCTCATCTTGGATTCTCTGCCCTGCCCTTCCCTTCTGAGCTGGTTGACATGGATTTGTCTTTTCCAGGTGCCACTGCCATGTCCCCTCCAGATCTCCCCTTGCACAGCAGGAAATGGTCACTCCATTCTCATAGTCAATCTCACCCTGTGCTGCCTCAGGACTCTCAGGGACAACCTGTTGCCTTGGAAAATAGGTTTGCGACCCCTGACTACTTATGGTGATGACCAGGATGGGGAAGAGGATTCAGATGCCTCCTCGTGTGCATCCTCTAAGCCCTCAGTTTGCTCTGCACCAGAGGAGGAGATGGACTTGTTCTAATAAACTATGAAGACGAAGAAACCAAAAAAGCTAATGCAGACAGCGGGTGGTAGTGCACCAGCTCAGGTACATGTTTCCTATCCTTGTTTGGGTTCTTTCTGAACTATTTTGCTTTTTCTTAATAACTTCTTATGTGGCCCCTACACTATGCTTAGCCCCCCTTAATGCAAATAGCATCAAGGCAGTGGCAAAATAGACTCTCTCTTTTTTAGTCTTCTAAAAGACTTAACTTTTGATGTTATTTTTATACAGGAAACTCATATTGCCACATCTTCTGACCTCAGACAGGCCAGGTCACACATGTGTTGGGGCCCCTCGTACTGGTTCATCAAACTGGATCAATGTGATGGGGTGGGCATTTTAGTTACCAGCTGTTTGTTCCAAATACAACAGCTGGTAGATATAGAACCAGGGTGCACCTTGTTGTTAGATGTTTTTTTACCAAGGTGCCCCCTTTCATTTCATTAATGTGTGCACCCCCCAGCAGATAAAGTCTCAGGTAGATCTTTTTTCCACCATTCAACCCTATCTCCATACTTAATGACATGTGGTTCTGGGGGGTTTTAATTGTAGCTTGGCTTGACAGGACAAAGGAGCTAAAACCTCTGAATGGTTTTGTGACTCTAGAGATCCTTGTTAATGTACTTCAGAATGCCTCCTTATGGGACGCATGTAGGCTATGGCATCCCACAGGTGGTAGCATATACCACAGAGGTACGCTTGCTACAAGAATTGATCATCTTTTGTTTCTGCTCATTTTAGTCCCCATTGCATGGAGCTGATTCTCATTGAGTCTTCAGACCACATGCTTCTTCTGGGTGACTTTAGGGACACTGGTTCCATACGAACTATCCAGAGTCCTTGGCATTTAAATAATTCCCTTTTTGTGAACCAGTGGGGCAGTGGCATCTGACTGACCTCCTTTGGGCCAGACAGTCTATTATCTGCCTGGAGGATGAACTAGGTACTTGGTGGGATGCCACCTAGTGCAAGGTGCAGTTCTTTTTTCAGTGCTACTTGTGCTTGCGCCATAAGTTGCAAAATATTGAATACCTCACACCCCAGAGCCATTTGACATGAGCTATCTCCTGTATGAGTACTGGTCAGGGAGACCACGTGGTGTTGATTGCTGCTCTGAAAGTAAAGATGCGCTTACTCCAGTATGACAGTATGACAGGGGACATACCCTTCTTCTGGAACACCAGGCTGGTACCCAAGGATCCCATTGTTCTGGAGATTCCTATGAGGGTTTTAAACAGTGGGTGCACTATTGGAATATTTTCCAGCTTTGGACGAGAAATGGCCGTGTAGTCCAGGATAAGCAGAGTATTATGTCCCAGGTTCAGAACCATCTAAAGGACATGTTTGGTACGCCCTATGTCCCAACGTCTTTGCATTCATTTTTTTCATCCGATCTGTCCCAACTCCTGAGATCCCTAGTTCTGTATTTGATAGCATGTCCACTTCCTGAAGTCCTCCTAGCTATTACTTTGTTTTTATTTAATATACTTTATTGAATGTTTTTTTGACTTTCTTAAAACAATAGGCAAGCATCCATGGAATAATCACAGGTGAGCAACTGTAAATACATAGCTTATATAAACTATACTTCAACAGGGAGGTATTGCTATTATTTAACAAGGAAATTAAGTGGTGCTTGCCCCTCCCCACCCCAACCCTCTCCTCCACCCCACCCCTCCCTCACCACCCACCTGCCACAAGGAGTGACCTAGAAGAATTTTGGGTATAAGCAGAACTAGGGCTGTGAAAAAATAAAGGGTAACTGTTACACAGGGACACCTATAAAGGAGGGATTGAAGGTGACTGAACTAGCAAAAGGCTAAAGAAAGGGTTCCAGACCTTTTTGTAATATTCCATCCCATTATTCCTCCCAGCAATGACCTGTTCTGCCTGGAGGGCAAACATGATTTCTCTGAACCACTCAATATAAGTAGGTATAGATGCATCTATCCAGTGTCTAAGGAGGATTTTTTTAGCACATGCTGAAATTAAACCCATATGGGCTCTTTGAATGCAGCCCTGAAGATTCATAAAGTCCCCCAGTATACAAATCAAAATCAATCAAATCAAAAAAAATTATTGGAGAGATACAACAATGGATCTAGATGAGATCTGATGCTGTTCCAGAATGGGGAAACCTTATTGCAGGACCACAACATATGTAACAGGTCTCCAGGAGACAGCACGCATTGGGTACATAACTTAGAGGATAAGATCCCCATCCCGCATAGATTAACCAGGGTATAGTACAGACTGTGGTTAATCTGAAATTGCATGTAGCTATATCTGTCCCATTTAATATATCTATGAACATGTTTCCATATTTTCAACTAGTTTCTAGGGGGGGGTAGTACTCTGCATGGCCTGATCCCACCAGTGACTTCTCTGGCCTGCTAATTCAAGCAATATAGATTGTAAAAACTTATAGGCATAAGTTATCAGGTGAAAAGAGGGGGAGAGAGGAGAGATACGGTGTCAAAATAGCCGATAAAGTCCTATCCCAGGGTCCCATGCCAAAATGATGTAGTAACATATGGGAGATTTGTAGGTATTTAAATATATAGATAGGGGAGCAGTATTAAAGAAGGGAACCCTCCTGGAAGTGCATCAATTTATCGCTAGTAACCAGGTCATCCACATTCTCATCTCCCATATTAGACCAGAAAAGGTTGGGTCTAATTGGTTGGCCCAAGATAAGAAAATTGGGGTTATTGAAATGGGGTTGTGCTACGTCTTTGGCCTCCGAGACCGTAAGAAAAGTAACAAGTTGGGAATGCATGGATAGGAGGGCATCCATTGGAGAGTTTTTCAACCCAGGGGGAGTTTCCTATAACAAAGGAAAGGAAGAGCCCTGGGGTTCAAACCATAATTAACGCATAGAGATTTTTCAATTTCCAACCAGAGAGGATAGTAACAAGACCCGGGCGAATGGGTTGGGGGAGTAGCCAGAACCTCATTCTGGTTAAGTGAATAGCCTGATAATATAAATAGAAATTCGGAGCTTGCAGGCTCCCATCAGCTTTTTGGTGAGTAAGCATACTATAGCTCCTCCTCACCTTTTTCCATGCCCACAAAAAGGAAATGAGGATTTTATTAACCTGAACAAACCAGGAGTCTGGCAAAGCCCAGTTATACATTTGCAATGGGTAAAGTATACAGGATAAAATGTTCATTTTGATGATGCTCATATGACCCCACAATGAAAGAGGCAATAGGGACCAATGTTTGATATCAGCCTTTATAGTACTTACAATGAAATCAAGATTAAGTGTTTTCATAATTTTAAGGGAAGAATGGAGGAAGATGCCCAAGTACTTGAGTTTGTCTGGATGCCATTGTAGGCCCATAATGTCAATTTCAGATCTCTGAAAATAGTTATTTAGGGGAAAGACTTCTGTCTTGTCCAGATTCAGTTTACAATTTGAAATCACACTGAATTGAAAGATTATTGCTAGTGCTGCAGGGAGAGATTGGGAAGGGGAAGAGATATGCAAAAGTATATTGTCCGCATATGCAGAAAGTTTAAATTCTAAGTATCCTATTTTAATACCTGAGACTAACGGGAAGAGGTTCAGTTTCCTTATAAGGGGTTCTAAAAAAAAGGTTAAATAAGTAAGGCGAGAGGAAACAACCTTGCCGGGTACTCTGTTGCAGGGAAAAAGGTGTAGATAATACCCCATTACATTGTACCCGAGCTAAGGGGGAAGAATACAGTATGTTAATCCAGTTAAGGAATTCCCCTAGAATACCATATTTAGGAAGTATGGAAAATAAATATTCCCAGGAGACCCTGTCAAATGCCTTTTCTGCATCCAAGGACACCAGAGCAGCCGAAGTAGTGGTGTTCTTGGATGCGGAAAAGAGATGTGCAAGCTTCTGAAGGTGATCGGAGGAGTGGCGACCCTTAACCCACTTGCTCTGAACTAATCAGGGAGTCCCATACCCTGCTCAATCTTAAAGCTAAGACCTTAGCTAATATTTTAAAGTCCACATTGATAAGAGAAATGGGTCAGTAATTCTGAACATATAGAGGGTCCTTATCAGGCTATTAATGCATCTATTCTGGCTTTTAAGATCTTCCATCTTTAGTTCTAGCTTGCTGAGTTTTTCATGTAGAGCTACAATGTTGTCTGCCAATTTTCAAGAAAGTAAGTGCGGATTGAGACATCACTAATTTTCCTATTAGTATCCTTCAGATCTGTTTGGATCTCTTTCACATCTGAGGTGAATTCCCCAAAAATGTCCTTTATAGAGGCCATCTTGACAAATAATTTCTCTTCTGACAGAAGGGTAAAGCTTGTAGATCCTGTTGTGAGTTTGTTGGAGGTCATGGCCTGCATTTTAGACCTCTTGGTAGATTTGTCTGGAGTCTGAGGTGGCATACGAACCAGGAGGGCCTGACGCATTTCAGTTTACATGATTGGGTATCAAGATCCACTAGTTGCTCCTGACTCTGCATGTTTTTTAATCTCTGACACAATTATCAGGCATTAACAAACAGCAGAAAGCTAATGTCACCTTTATTATTGCCGGATAATACGTTTTTTGGAGGTTAGGGAGGAGAGCTGAGGCGACGAGTGTCCTCTCAGCTCGAAGACATCATGTGATCCCCCTCCTACCTATTTCTAAGTTGCACTCCAATATGGTGCCAGGACCTAATGGCCTTAAGGCAGAATTTTATAAGACTTTTAAGGACCAACTGGCTGACATTCTGATGACAGTCTTTAATAGGGTTCTGCTGGAAGGCTCACCATCTATAGCATTCATGGAAGTGGCACAGATTTTTCTCTAAAAGAAAGGGTCGGCAGAGGATCTTAATAATTGGAGACCGCTGTGTCACCTGAATATGGACTGGAAGATTTTGATGACTGTCTTGACAGCTCAACTGGCCAAACTTTTGACTTCTGCCCTTTCCCCATTTCAGATGTGTACCATTCCTGGTCAGCACCGTGCTGATAATTTGATCCTCCTCCGGGAACTTGTCACTGCCGGCCACGATAAGCAATCCCATGGCTATGTTTTCTCTTTAGATCAGGAGAAAGCCTTTGATAAGTTTTCTCATCACTACTTGTTTGCAGTCCTGGAGCACTATGGTATTCCGCCGGCATTTCATGCCTGATTGCATGCTTTATACACAGCAGTGACCTGCGTGCTTTATACACAGCAGTGACCATTGTCCTGAACATCAATGGGCATGTTGGCACCAGAGTACAACTGTGCTGAGGTGTTTGTCAGGGGTGCCCCATGAACCCTTTATTGTATGTTTTTTGATTAGACCCTATCCTCTAAAAATCTGGCAACACTCTCATATACGAGGTATTCTGGTCTGCACAGGTACCTGCGAGGTAAAGATCACTGATTATGCAGCTGTGTTACACTTTTTGTTCAGGACCAGATTTCGGGCTGCTTCACCCTGTATCTTTTTCAGTCCCTAACCCTGGTTTTGGGCACTTCTCTGAACCTACACAAGTGCCACAGAATGATCATTGGCTCCCCCTGAATCCAGTTGCTACCATCGGGGGTAGTGATGTTACTTCTTCCCTACGATTGTTAGGCATTTCTTTTGGGGAGAGGGATATGGCAGCCAAGAACTGGGAGGAGAAGATGGGATATTGTGACTCCAGGGTTCAGCTCTAGAAAAGATGGAGACAAACTAGATTAAAAACTGTGACTATTATCAAGATATTTCTATTGCCTTTATTCTCCCATTTAAGTATGTTTTTCCCCCTTCCAAAATCTTTGAAAACACATTTTTATAGTTTGTTTTTTTAGAATATTTGGGGCAGTCACCTGAACCCCATTAAATGGAATATTTTGTACCTCCCCATTAAACAGGGTGGCCTTGGCTTGATTGACCCAAAGGTCTTCATTTTTAGTCACTTTTTGCAATGGAATGTGTTGCAGTATTTGCAAGGGGTTTCCAAAATGTGGGCTCCGTGGGTTGGTAACTGGTTGGATCCTCTTCTGGATGACTGGAGACTGCCACAGTTTCAATTTTCTCTAGTCCATCACCCATCTCCAGTGGTTCAAATGGTAGTGGAGAAACTTATAGGATTGTGGTTGTCCTCCTCCTTGGTGCAGACTAAAGTTCGTTGTACCCTGTATGTCTCTATCATGTCCAGCAATCTCCTGGATGTCCCTGACTTCCCAGGGGTCCCTCTGCCTCAATTTCCATTGTGTTTGGCATCCTTTCAAGATGCTCATATGCCTCCCAAAATGTGGAATGTCATTTATTGAGTGCCACCAGCAGATTTAGTGTTAAGGCAAATGCCAAGCATAAGAGCCTGACTGAACGTGCCTGCCCCAGGGCAGGATGTGAACAAGTGCAGGAAATGATGCCCCACTTCTTTCTAGATTGCCTGTATGCTGGGTCCTTCTGGTCATTGTTGGTCTAAGTATGGAGGGATCCATGATGGTCAAGACTTTCATATCTAGACATTCTCCTGGGCACCTCCCCCCCAGAGAATCATTATGACCCCATTACCTTTCATCTGCTTATGACTGTTGTGAAGTATTATTTGTGGCACTCATGCTGTTCCCTTTTGTTTCAACAACAGACTATACTTGCTGAAGCCCTTTCTAAAATGGTAAACTCGGAAGTGTCTACTATATTCTGGGTGGAACGCCACTGGCTTCCTCTGGATGTGTTTCTTCCACAATGTAGAACTGTTAGTATGTTTTTGAGTCCTAAGGTTCCCTGTTCAATGTAGGTGCAGGGTCTTTTGAGTTAGCCCACCCTCCCTTTTTTTATCCCTCCCCCCTTTTTTCTGAGTTCTGGTACTATTTAGGTTTCCCTGGGCTCATTTAGCAACTGTTTACTGTCTGTTTTGAATGTGCTCGGTGTTGCATGCATAGAGTTAGGGTTTCTTTCATAAGTTTCCTTTCTGACTGTTTTCAGTGCTTGATATAACTGATTATATGTTCCTTTACTTTTCATTGGTTAATTTTTTCTCAGTTCCTAATTTTCTTTTTTTATTACAGTTGGATATGTAATGTATTTCTTTATTGCATTTGTTTTCTAGCTTCACCTGCCTTGTATTGTTTTTCTTTCAAATAAAAACTTCCCCTACTCTTTTCGAGAAGTGTCATGGGATCTTTAACATCCACCTGAACTACCACCAGAACAGGCAGATGGGACCTCGGTTTAGCATCTCATCTGAAAGATGGCAATTCAGAGGCAAGGGACTAAAGCATGACAGGTAGTGTGTGGTGGCTGTCAAGAGGACCTACAGAATACTGGGGTGTATCAAATGTGGGGAGACCAGCATATGGAGGAGTAATCCTGCAACTTTATAAGGCCCTGGTCAGACCCCACCTGGAGTACTGGGACCCTCAATATAAAAAGGAAATTAAAGTTGTCGAAAGAATGCAAGACAGGGCCACCAAAATTATCATAGGTGCTGGGGGATACAAAAGCTATGAGGAGAGGCTAGTGGCCCTTAACATGTTCACTCTAGAGAAAGGAGACTGAAAGGAGAAATGATCTGACTCTGTCTTATGTTCAAGGGTATCAACAAGATTGAACATATGGAGATGTTTCATTTGGTGTCCTCCATCAGGACTGGACCTGCCCTAAAGCTCAGTGGTGGTAAATTCATGGATAACATTAGGAGCAATGTTTTATTTTTCTCCCAGGGAATGCAAATTGGTGGAAGCTGGTGCAGCCTACAAGTGGAGACAATGCATATGAAGACATTTCAGGCCTTCAAGGTACACCTGCTTATAATGGTAGCCAGGGATTCATCCAATACATCTTTAACTGTATCTAGATATATCACAAGCAATCCCATTGCAATGAATGGGGATTTGATGTGAAATATCCACATAATCTAGATATACTGTGACATATCTCTGGCTATCGCTATGTCAAGGGAATCAACTGGTACCCTGCATAGTAGACTGGATGGGAAATCCCTTGTTCAGCATACTTCTTATTCATCCCTCCTTAGGAAACAGGGCATGACTTTAAATTACTATATTACTATGTAACTGTCTAGTGATTTTGGTCTATAGATGTATCCCTTAATTGTTTTTATCAATGGTTGTTTTAGTTGCAAGTTTAAGTAATAGCTATGGATATTATTTGCTATCAAGGGTCACAAGAAGAATATACTATAGCCTTTCATGAATAGCGTATGGGAAATTAACCACCCACCAGTGGAGTTGGAGCTTTTTCAACATCCAGAATCAGTTTGCCGATGTTGCCTCTGTCATGGATTCTTTGCATAGCCTCCTTCACCTGTAAAAAAGGGAAAAGATAACAATGATATTAATTTTTCACCACAGTGCCAAATTGCACTTCATAATTTTGATTTGAAATCTGTCTCTAACTTGTTTTCACTATATTACCATGCCCTTTATTTTTGTAGCTCTTTAATTATCATTTACTGCTGCTGTTGCCATCTCAGGATGCCCTTGGAAATTAGATGCGTTTGCATTTTTTCAGGGCTTTTCTCTATTCTAAGTTGCAAATGAACAACAAAATAAATATAGGCAGGTTGTTTAATTAGGCCCAAACAAAAGAGAAGCCGTTCCACTACCTGACATGCCTGCCTTAAACCAATTCAGAATCACAACCACATAAGATGCCACAGTCTACAACAGATATAAGCAAAAAACATTTAATGCACAGATAATGAAATGCAAGGCTTATATTTGTAGAAACCCAATAACCATGAAGATTATGACGCAAAGCTAGCACACCTCTTACCAGTTTCTCACTAAAGGTACATCATCAGAGACTACAGCATTCAATGTAACACACTAACATATACAAAGTAGATTTAAAATGATAAGGTGCAGAGTGAACAAGTGTTACAAAGCACAGTAAAAACATACAGAGACAGTTATTTGTAATTTATGGAACGGAGTAAAAGTTACATTTTAATTGCTAATGCCTATCACTGTGCTCCTGAATAATAAATATATATATATGGCAGGCCAGGATATACGTGCCTCCACTAAGGGAAGAAAACGTATCCACATTTTCATTCTGAGTCCAACCACAAAATCCACAGAAATAGAATGTTTTGTACTCAGGCATAAATATCCACTGAAGGAGGAAGGATTAATTAGCATGAAACACAGTCCTGGAGAACAAGACATATACTTTCAGTACTTTAATAGCCGGTTTCATGAAATGTGTTAAGAAGTATCTAATGATGTAAAAAAGAGAGAAAACAGCCTGATTAGCAATATCAAATAGCAATAAAATAGCACAGATTTAATGAGGAGAACTGGACTACAGACTGGAAGTTTATGCTTGAGTGAAAACATTTTATTTCAGTCTTTTTTTGTGGTTGGACTTAGCATGAAAATGGGGCTCCATTTTTCTTCAATTGGTGAAGGTGCATATATTATTTATTTATTTATTTCACAAGTGTTGCCAGGAAACACATACTGAGCTGTTAACAGCTTGTCTCCAGATATGTCTGGGGATGGGGAAAAGGAGGAAAAGAGGTCCATGAAGAACAATTAGTGCAAACACAATTAACACAAATATGCAAGTAGGCATTATAAATAACAATTGTGCAAGGACACGGAGTATGTGTAAATAAAATGTACTATAATACAATAAAGTGCTAGAGGAGAACAACATTTGCAATGTGCTGTAGGCAATACTGAATTTAGGGAGGAGGCAATGTGTGTGGGAATGGAAGGGTGGACAAGGGGACTGCTCTAGTGTATGTGCTGGGTGAAGGGGTAGCAGGGGTAGGAGGGTTGTTGGCAGCAGCCCAGGGTCCAGTATTGGTGGCAACTGCAGAGAAAGAGAAGTAAAGTCACAGAGGAGAGTGTTGAGTGAGTGACTGGAAGGGGCAGAGTGGATGGCAAGGGAAAGAGACTCTCAAAGTTTGTGAAACCAGAAGGAGAAGGCAGCTTGATCAGCAGTAGATGTCCTTGAGGGGAGTATGACAGAACAATAACCAGAATTGCGAAGGGAGTAGGATGTGGTAGGGGGCAAGGTGAGAAGGGGAAACAAGGTAGAAGGGGAAGAAGTCAAGCCAGTATACAGAGACAATGGAAGCACAATGAACAAGGTGTCTGTACTCAAGGGAGGGGAAGGAAAGGGGGGAGTACAAGAAGCAGTGGTGGTAGTGGTGGTGGTGGGGGGGAGTCCAAGCCAAAAGGAGTGAAAGAGTCAGTCCAGTTTGGTTAGACTAGACTTTGGAGCAGCACTGTACACTATGTCAACATAGTCGAAGATCAGGAGTATCATCTTTGAGAAGATCTCTCTACAGGCAGGAAGGAGGATACTCCCTTTATTTCTGTGAAGCACACCAAGTTTGTGGTGATGCTTCTGGTGGATGACATCCACATGTGCAAAGAAATTGAAGTGCCTGTCCAGCCAGAACCCAAGGTACTTAAATAAGGAAACATTCTCAATCACTGCATCATCAAGGGTATGGAAGGAGGGGAAGGGTGGTCCTAGCAAGCTTCTGCTGAGTACCAAAGGTCATAGAGACAATTTCCTTGGCACTCAGGGACAGCTGATTTGCCAGGAACTAGTGCTAGATGTTAGTAAAGTCCAGTTGGAACCTGGCAGTGAGGTTAGGGCAGAGGAGATGCAGGCAAACAGTACCATGTCATCTACATCATAGTAGATGATACCCTCACATTTGTGCACCATATTGACTCTTTGGTCAAGACAGTCACTACCAAGATTGGTGTCCTGTACAGGCACAGGCAACACCTCTCTCCGGGGGCCCTCTGCCTCTAAGACCGCAGTCCAATTATATCTAATATTGACTACAGACTAGTGGTCTATGGGGCGGCAATGGATACAGTGCTCAAGTGCTACCATAGTTAGGATTGAGGAGCCCTTTTAACATTAAGGGTGAAATTTTGCACCTTAATAACTTTGCCACCGTTCAATGGATTTGCCTAAAATTTGGAATGCATGATCAAGAACCATGCATCTTGGGGTCTGCCAACTTTCACATCAGTCAGATATACAGCTGCAGAGTTATTAAGTCAGATCTGCGCACATGTTTACGGTTTCGGGTGAATTCTTTGCGTGCACGGTTTCGGAGAGCGGTCCAAAAACTTCAGGGAACGTGCGGCCAGGGTGCCCGGTGTGCCTTTCAAAGATTTCATGAAAAAATATTAAACGGTTCAAAAGTTATTCAAAAACAAGTTCCCATTATAAGTCAATGGGAAAAGTTAACAAAAAGTTTGTAAGTGTTGCAAATGCAGTTTTTACTTTCGCAAATGACCCTTTTACTTTTGCAAATCGGCCATTTTGTTTTCAGTTGGTGATCAGAAAAATGCTTGCCATTTAAATTTGGGACACTCTAGTAACCTAATTCTTTTTGTATTCACCTAGTCGGAGCCTGAGGATGCTAGCCATGTCTTTATGTTGGTGTGAAACACCCCAGAAATATGTTTTCTAAATTTCTGAAGAAAGTAGTTTCGCAAAAGTAGTGTCAGTACTTTTCCAGACTATGACTAAAATGACAGGAGTTCTTTGTTACCCTGCTGCAAAAGAACCGTTTGGTCTTTTGGGCTGAAATTTGGAGGGAAGGCAGCCAACATGTCACAGATGTGCCTGGTTTGGTGAAAAAATATTGCATGGCTACCAAGTTACGGTACCCTGAAGTTGACATTTTTTACCATAGAATAACATGGTGGCGTACGCCATGCCTTTCGGGGCTCGTATCTCGAAAACGGTGTGAGATACGGAATTTTCATCACGAGTATGCATAGCATATGGCTACGCATATGCAAAAACATAGCCAGGGAGTGCATGATTCATGTGACATTTAATTTTATTTCTACATCGTACGGTTTCTGAGATATAAGCAATTTAGTATTCCAACAGCTTATTTTCTGCTCTGAGGCACATTGTTATGCATACATTCTTTGTGCACACTGTGTTTCTCTATGCAGTTGTTGGGAAAACAGGGTATGCGCTTCTGTTAATGTTACAGTTGCTGTTTCCACTTGCTTTTACGTACCCGTTGGCATTTCTGTTCCAGTGTGTGCCACCACGTCCGTTACCCTTTGCGTTCTCGTTTGCGCTTGCGTTTGCTTTACTGTTACCATTTATGTTTCCCCTACTGTTTGTGTTTGCATTTCAGTTTGCATCCCCGTGTGCATTGACATTTGGATTTATGGCAGCCCTTTCATTTGCTTTACCATTTCTCTTTTGTTTTGCGTCTTCGTTGCTGTTACTGTTACCATTTGCATTTGCAATTGCATTACTGTGCCCATGCGCATTACGGTTTCTGTTTCCATATGCGCTTGCATTTCCTTTTGCATTTCTGTTTCCTTTGCTGCTATTGTTGCTGTTACGATTACCATTTGCCTTTACAATTGCGGTACTGTGCCTCTGCATGCATCATGTGGTGGGAGCGGGCCCCGCGCTCCCACCACTGCATTACTTTCAATATTTCTCATCATCATTCTCAAAACGGAGTGAAATTAGAGGCAAAAAACTCCATTTAATGCATCAGTTAGGGTTAATCCACAGCGACAAACGTGCGGAAATTCGGTGTTAGGGTTGAAATCCCACTTGGACCCCTTCAGCCCACCCCCTCAACCAGCATTGGGGTGCGCATTGGGGTCATCGGTCCTAACTCTTACCCCATTCTCCTATTCCTCAGCTTCTTTACACATGTGATGGGGTGAGAGTTAAGGCTCGATGACCCCAACATGCACCCCAATGCCGGTTGGGGTGGGCTGAGGGTCCAAGTGTTTCAACCCAACACCGAATTTCCTCACTTTGTCGCTGTGGAACAACCCTAACTGATGCATTAAATGTAGTTTTTTTTGCCTCTAATATATATATATATATATATATATATATATATGTATGTATGTATACAGTATATATATATATATATATATATATATATATATATATATATGCATATATATATATATATATACACACACACACACACACACACACACACACACATATGTGTGTGTTATTCAGGAACCAAATTGTATTTAGGAATATAATGATAGGCATTAGCAACTAAATTTAGCTTTTGTTCAGCTCCCTTAGGTTGCAAGTAACTATCTCTGTATGTTTTTTATTGTGGTTTTGTAACACTTGTTCACTGTGCACCTCAGAGCAGCTATAACTTTAAATCTAGTCTGTATAAATTTGTGTTACACTATGGTGTACTCCCTGATGGGGCACCTATAAAGCAGAACTGGTTGGAGGTTTGCCAGCCCTGAGCTGGCATCTTAATGATGTTTGGGCTTCTTAAAATGTACATTTTGCATTTCATTATCCATGCAGGTAGTTTAGTTTGATGCTCCTGTCTGTCCAGCATGATAAATAAGGACCAGAGAAATCATATTATAAAAAGGTTCTCAGAAATGCTGCAATCTGATTGGCTGTTAGAATTCCAACAGCCTTACATTAATCCATGTTATACTGTCATGTACAGCCTGATCACAATGGCACATGGATTCTTTCTATCAACATTCCATCTTCTAGCACTGCTGACTGACTGGAATGATGCATTCTGATTTTGAACCAGCATTCTTAAACTGTTGGTGGAATAACTATTTTATTAAAAATCTCTTTTTAAATGAGGAAAACATTAAACCAAAACACTTTTAACACTTTTCTTTTGGAATAATTTTTTATAATAGCAATAAGGCACTCCCAGGGGTTAGATTACGAGTCAGTTAAACACCCCCTATGGGCAATATGACACTCGGCTGCACCTCGTGCCACATTACACCCCTAGGGGGTGATTAACAGACTGTTAATCTAACCTCTGGTCATGCCTTATTGTTTAAGTGAATAATAGGACTGGGCAGGGTATGCAAGTATTAAGTAGCCCAACAGCCAAAGACTACAGAAGAAATCCTATTGATGGCCCAAAATAGCACTGTACAGTAGCCAAATGGACACTAAGATCTAGATGGGTTACATATGTTCTGTTTTAACTATTGCACCCCTCCCCAAATATCTATTTCTGATACCAAATTATTTTTTTTTGGTGGCTATTTCACCAAATGCTACTTGCTGATGTTTAATCTGGCTTGAGGCTAGGATACCTCAAAGGGCTTCAGAGCCTGAAATTTGTACATAAGCTATGGAGTGTTCTGGTTTGCATCCGAACCATTGGGAATGTGCTGTTCTGTGTACAGATAGTTACTTACATTATGATATTTTGTGTCATATATCATGATGCTAAATGTCATGTGGCATACTGTAATTCCAGGCATGGTTTCGCCACTGGACATTCAGACTAATGCAAACCCCTGTAGTATGGAGGGGTAAGAATGTTTTAATGGACTGTTTGTCCAACCCTAGAGCACTAGTTGTTATATAGTCTAATTACAGTACTCCTGCCTCAGTTTATGCAAAAAAAATTAGAGGCTCCCCAACTCCACATACTGGGCCAGTTCTTGGCCACATGCAGAGATACAGAGAACGGAAAGGGAGAGTAATAATTTCTGAACCAACATTTCCTTTCACCTATGTGACCAGATAGTATACTGAAATGAGAAATTCAAGCTTTCAGGCTGTACATTGTAGTACATATTTTGAAAATCAGTATACAAAGTCAGATACTAATGAAGTACTTGTGTTTATAACCCCATTGCCCATAGTCGGGAGCTGAAGCAAGGTATTTAAAATCTTAGCTAGAATGAATTAAAAATGGAAGCGTTATCCACCAAGAATGCCAGGTGCACAGCAACACATTAGACTTGAATGACCTTTAATAGCTCCCTTTATTAAAAAGCTTCAGCATAGCATATCATTATTTCATTGGTGGAGGGATTAGAAGCCCTTTCAAATATACCACTCTGAAAACTATTCAGTCTCCATTAATTATTGAAAAACAGTGCTGGAGTCAAGTATATTAAACAGCTTTACCATGCCTAGTTCAACAATTAAACTGTTGAAAGACTTATTCAAGCATTTTACGAGATTAATGTTATGCATTATTAATACACCTGAAATTATTTGAAATAATAAAAAAAGTTCACTTGTTCAAATGGGAGAACAGAAATAGAGGCAGCTGTTGGAAAATTTGAAAGAAGCAGCAACAAGCAGGGCAGTTACCATGCTGCAAGTTAAATGAAATTTTAAATGATTTAGTAATTATGTTATTAAGTTTCTGCAAAAACAAGTACTGTACACTCGACTAAATACAAATCATGCAATTAAGCAAGGTGCATTTAAAGTACCTGGCATACTGCATCAGAACTTTGTCATATTTTTACAGGTAACCTTTCGAAGATTCTTGAGTTTAAAAGTCAGAATGACAAATACCTGAAACGTGCATGTAGATTTTTAAGATGGCAGTAGGACAGCATGTCTCTATCACTGTTTATTTTAATGAACAACCAAGTGGATGGATGTCCTTTGTGAAGACAAGTTAAAAAGAATCTTTTTTTCTTAAATACCGCATGTGAATCAGAGAGGAAAGACAGTTACAGGCCAGTAAACCTATCATTGTCCATGGGTCAGATTATGATGGCTATTCTAGGGGAGGAAATAAAAAGTTCTATGGTACTGCTCCATGCATGCATAATTTCAGGCAAATCCATTGAACAGTGACAACGTTATTAAGGTACATAATTTCACCATTTAACCTTAAATGGGGTACTCAACCCTAACTAAAGCTGCACTACCGTGCAGTAATAATATATATATTTACACAATAGGGGTGAAGGATAAATGAGTGTGATAAAAACATGTATCCTCACTGTGGTGACATAACCACAAGAGACAAATCATGTTGTGACATCACGACTAGAGATAAATCATGTCATGACATCACCACTGTGAGAGATATTTCACTGCTGCCTGCAGCCAACTCAGTTACCATGGCAAAACATTCCCAGGTGTTTCCTATACTCTGTCTCACTCCCAGCCCATTACTGTGATACTCCCAGCTGACTGCAGCCAGAATTCTAAAGCACACAACTTCACAAAACAGTTTCTTTCTCACTGCTGCCTACAGCTAACTCAATTACCACAGCAAAATATGATCACCTGTTCCCCACATTCTCTCTCACTCCCAGCCCATTACTGTGATACTCTCAGCTTGACCGCAGCCAGAATTCTAAAGGACACAGCTTCACAAAACAGTTTTTCTCACTGCTGCCTGCAGCTAACTCAATTATCATAGCAAAATATTATCACCTGTTCCCAACATTCTGTCTCACTCCCAGACCATTACTGTGATGCTCTCAGCTTGACTGCAGCCAGAATTCTAAAGCACACAACTTCATAAAGCAGTCTGTTTCTCACTGCTGCCTGAAACTAACTTACTTAGCATTGCAAAACACATTCAGCTTTTCCCACAGAGTTTGTAACACTGCCAGCCCATTCAGAAAATCTCACACACAGAAACAGCAAAAACAGAAACAGCAACAGCAACAGAACGCAAAAAATTCTAACAATACTTCTGAAACTTGTACCCGTATTGTATATATCGAATACATGATGTGCAGATTGTGTGCTGTGGAAAATATCTTCACTCCCGCATCATGAGCTCTGGATACTCTCACTCATGCCTTCGGCACTCATGAGTGTCCAGAGCTCACTCTGCAGGAGTGAAGATATTTTCCATATCACACTCCCGCAATCATGTTTTTATATACAGGTATATATATATATATATATATATATATATATATATATATATATATATATATATATACACTACCGGTCAAAAGTTTTAGAACTCTCATTTTTCCAGTTTTTATTGAAATTTACGAGGTTAATGTCTCAATGTACTCTGAAATTAAAGCATAGAACAAATAAATAATTGGAGATAAAAAGAAATCATAGAATCATTTTGTTTAACAAAATTTAATCTAAATTTTGACTCATCAAAGTAGCCACCTTTTGCAGATATACTGTAACCGCCGAACACACTCATGGCATTCTTCCTACAATGGACATCAAATATTGTTCGGAAAGTTCTTCCCAACACTGTTGCAGAAGTTCCCACAAATGTGTTGCACTTGTAGGTTGCTTTGCTTTCACCCTTCTGTCCAGTTCATCCCAAACCTGCTCAATGGGGTTTAAGTCTGGAGAATGTGCTGGCCATTCCATGATTTGAAGCCTACCGTCTTGTTCTTTTCCTCGAAGGTTGTTCTTACATAGCCTGGAGGTATGTTTTGGGTCATTATCTTGCTGTAGGATGAACTCCTAGGTGTAGACCACAGGGTATTGCATGGTGCTGCAAAATGCTGTGGTAGCCCTTTTGGTTCAGGGTGCCAGTCACTCTGTGCTGTTGTCCTGTGAGCCGCCTATCACGCAAGCTGTTGACTCTCAGAAACTTGTCTTCTGATTCTGTTTTGGCTTTGGGTCTGCCAGACCTCTTCCTGTCAGAGTTTCCTCCAGTTTCCAAGTGCCTTTTGATGGTGTAGGAAACTGTACTCACTGACACCTTGGCTTTCTTTGCAATTTCTCTAAAGCAGTTTTTGCTAATCTAATCTTTTTTTTTTAACCTCTAGCAGTTTACTGCTTACCTTTGTACCATTTCAGGTTATTCACTGGACTTGAATTGCTTAAATTTCAATAAATACTGGAAAATGGGGGTGTTCTAAAACTTTTGACCGGTAGTGTGTATATATACATATATATATACATATATTTCTAGAGATGCAATGCAATGCTGGATTTCCTAACCAAGTGTTATTGGTTAATAGTGAATGTACAATAGTTGGATATTTGAGTTCAGTTAATCGTAAACAAGTGGGGTGTTATCCGAGGTGTTTCTTATTCACCTGTTTCTTTTGTATGATTACTGTAAGGTGTAACTCCGTCTTATTATTATACGGAAACATCTGACAACATTGTACTGATAAATTGCTTATTTCTCAACTTTAAACTTTTGGAAGACAGTAAGTTTATTGTACTAGGAATCTCTCATGTGATTTAAATAAAAAAAATAATATTATTGTGAACATTTTCTTAGATTATTTATGTTTTATTGCCAGCGGTCTCAGAATTTTAGATTCCTGTGAATGTTTTCTGTTGATATTGTCTTATTTTAATATACAGTACAGTCATTTGTATGTTTAATGCATGGTCTTTGTCATTAAAGCAAAACTTCTGAAAGACTAAATACTGTACAGAACTTGAATGGAATGCAATGTCCCAGTAGTTACTACCTAATCTGTGGCTCCACCTGTTCCCACAATCAACATGATGCTCTTGCCTAACTGAATTGTTGGGCACTAGCCAACCCCACATGTACTGTACCAGTGTAACTGCCCTAGTCCTTTGGAGCTTCCAGGGAAGCCTGTTTACCTAAGTGTGCTAAATGACTTGGCCTGATGACATTGCACATGGTTGGCCAATGTTGGTGCACTTTATAAATTCCAAACCCCAAATTATAACTCTGCACAGAGACTTGGTCCAACAAACGTAGCGTTACTTTCATGCCTTGGTATCCTGCTGCGGGACCCACTGGCTCTGTTCCATTGCTCATGGTTAGCCTCGATGACACATCAACAGCCACCTCCCCATCTCTGCCATCCTGGCTGGATGCACCAGCTCCTCCCTGCAAAGTGGATCACACCTCTGACACCTCAGCTCTCCTCAACTGTCACCTCCATGACCTCTGCCAATCAGCTGGTCTCTCCTTCAGAGATCTCGCTTTCTTGCTTGAGTGTTCAGGTAGATGCGAGTCTACTGCAGTCTACCTCCTTACAACACCTGCTGCAAGTCTTCACCAGAATGAGATGACTGGAATGGTGGCTCCCAGCCCTTCTAATCTAGGCCTATTTTAGTCGTAAGCAGACTAGAAAAGCATATGGGTGCAATAAAAAGAGCTGTTAAGTTAGTGATATGGCTTGGGATTGTGAAGTATATTTCCCTTCTATTACAGTAAATAGTCACCAACAATATGGTTGAGTCACCAGTACCTTCTCACAGGCCCATAAATATAGAATTGCTTGGTACGTATTTGTCTCCATTCCTTGCAGGCACTTAACTGGTGGTGTTCCTGTTTGTTATTGCAATTGCAAATATAATTTTTCCATAAGTTGTTCCCTATGATCCAGGGGTCTACCTTAACTTTTTTTTGCACTAGCCAGCCAGGCTAGTGAACCAGAGATTGCACTAGGCTGCAGAAGTCTGCACTAGCCCGCAGTCAGTATGGTTCACAGTAATTTGTTAAACAAAAGGCAAATAAAATTGAAATGTATCAAGCGTGTATCTGAATTTATTTGAAACCTAAATTACAAATTAACTTTGTGAAATAAATTACTTCATATATATATATATATATATATATATATATATATATAAAAAACACTCAGTGAAGTCAGAGTCTTAATGTAATTATCTTACAGTTCTTAATATAAAAGTCCAATGATCCTTAAATGTTGCTGGATTGTGTGGTGTCAGTAGAGTGTGGCTCACTCTCAAGCACACTTGCATCACTATCACAGTCACTCTCAGCTCAGACAGACCACAGGGACAAGGCTGAAAAGAACAGTGGAGGTGAGAATGCTGGTGTAACCTTCCTGTGTTCCAGGACTGTAGCCTGTTAGTCTCTTGTTTGGTTAGTGCCACAGTCTCTCACTGTTCTGATCGCACCCTGATATGAATGCTGGCAAATCTAACAATGTTGTTTTACTTTGGAGGGTGGGGGGCAGACTCGGGGGTCTGTTTTTGTACCATTACTACCTGTGGAGATAGAGACTAACTGTTATAATTAGGACAGAGGAGCCTGTTTTCTCACTGGCATGTATTTACTGCATCTGCTGCTTCAGAGTTTCAGAGGCAGCTTCTCAGAATGATGGTGACCACAGGGTTGGGACAAGGAGTCTTACTGTTAAGACTGCGCAGTGTCCTGACTACTGAATGCTGTGGGGTATTAACTGTTCAGTTTGGGGGGGGTGCTCCGGTTGTGTTTTTCCTTTGAAGGAGCCAATTTTCTCACTCGTGCTTACTATCTGCTGCCACTGCTGCTTTGCAGCTTCTCAGACAGTGACCACAGCACAGGGTGACAGGGACAAGGCTAAAACAAATAGAACAGCAGAGATGAGGTCGGAGTGCATTACTAGCAAAGCTAACTTTATTTCAACTTCAGCAGTCTGTCCTGATTTACTTCCGAGCCAACGTTACGGTGCAAATGCTGCCCTACCCCTAGTCTTGCCTTAAATACTGAGTTGCCTGTCTTAATTATGTACAGTTTCTGGTCTCACTCTTCCGACCGCACTGTATCCCGAATGCTGCTGCTGGGGTGTTGCTCAGTTTGACTCGGAGGGGGGCTACTTTGTGGTCTCAGTCAGTCGTCCGATCCTGTTTGTTTTTTTTTGCTTTACTCTCACTGCTCCAACCACGCTTCATGCTGGTGTTTTTTTTTTTTTTTTTTGTGACTACATGAGTGCCACACAGCAAAACAGGCAGAGAATGGAACTGCAGCTTTCCACCGGAGGAACTACACTAGCCCAACTGGGCAAGTGACAGAGATCCTGCAATAGCCCGTGGCAATCTGCACTAGTACTTGGGCTAATAAATGAATGTTAAGATTGACCCCTGCTATGATCTCTCAATTACCAATCATGATCCTTTCCTTCTGAGAGCTAGACATAAAATGAGATAGAGTCGTTAAACGTTTCTGTACCAAGGAACTGAAATAGCTTTCAATGTAATACTAGACAACAGACATCTCTCAGAAGGTGCCACAGTGATAAAAAAAAATAATAGACTCACATGATATCCAGAAAGACAGCATAAGTACCAGACAGCTAAAGAAGTCAAAACAACTATTTTATGGTATTGTTAGCCAATGCTGTACTATGAACATTCACTAGAGGGGGATATCATACTTCCTCTTCCCATGTGGTAATGCTGGGCATCCTTGTGAATGCCAAGGTACAGTTTATAGCTATCTATTATAAGGGACACTTCCCCAGTTTTCCTGCAGATACCTTTAGTAATAACAGTGGACTAGCTTAAATTAACTTTTTAGTGACTATAGTGAAACTGAGTTTGGCTGATGTAAAGTGTGTGTGTGTGTGTGTAAGTGAATGTCTGCATATGTGTGTGCATATAAATATGTGTGTGTGTGTTTTTTTTGCTGATGACCTGATTACAGTATGTCTTTAAACTGAGCCAGTTATTTTATGGAAGTGCTTGAAGAGTTAGCATCAACATCTATTAAGACTGTGGCAAAACTAGATGCAGACTGCTGATGCTTTCACACACAGCATTCCTGTCTAATATATTTTTGGCACTCTAACAGAAAAATGCCCACCAGTTCTACTTACAACAGGAGGTAAAACAAATGATGCCCTACAGTAAAAAATGAAGATTTAAAACCAGCTGGATCCAAATAGTACGTCAGCTGGCACAGCTCCAAAAGCAAAATGTATAATATGTGGATCTCTCTGTTGGCTTACTCACTTAATGTAATAAGGAGAACCTCCAAAACATAATTCACTTACATGGGATTAAATGGGTTAAGAGCTTGAAGAATATACCTGAACTTACATATTGTGATGCAGCCAACCCCACTTATTAAAGTGGGAGAGGTAATCTGCGGAAAACATAGGAGGAAAGAGAGGTATACATGGTGAATGATATACTCAATGGGGAAACATTAAATCACTGTCTAACCTTCAATACAAATTATGTTTTCAAAAGCTTCCTTAGTGAACAAGTAGGGAAAGAATTTATGAGTAGTTTTTTTTAAGGACTGTATGGACTGATGGTCTTTTTCTACTGGCATTGTCTATGTTTCTATGAAAACAACAATGAAATATCTAGGATGTAAAACTAGAAGGATTCTGGATATAAAAAGAAAGCATTTGGGGCCACTACAGAAGGAAAAAAAAGAAAAGGTTTAATACTAGCATCATCCCATTGTGGTTAAAATGTATGGGTAGTGATAAGTGGCTTATTAAAGAATTCTATAATGCTGACACAGTATGAGGGGGGTATTTGGTAACCTCCTAGGGAACCTAAATAATGAGGCAGTGGTATAATTTTCTCTGTGCATAGCTGTAAGGCATTTCTCCCAAGAATATACCGAATGTCCTACCATACAGTAGATACAGCAGTTGTGCTTGGATTGTGTAAATGGATTTTCTTGCACATATCACACTTAGACGTAATCATGTCCTGGAGCCCTGGTGCTATATGCACACTTATCATAAAAAAATAAATAAATAAGTACAGTTTGTAAATGTTGTACACCCAGTTTCCTTTATACTTTGTGATATGTGCTTGGTTATTCTTATGATAATGGGATTTCCCTCTTGCTGTATAGACTTGCTTACAGTAGGACAGTGTGAATTTTGTATTTGATAATATAATGTAATGCATGTAAACTTTTATTCTGTTTTATTTGATACTATGAAAACTTCAATCCAATACTTGTTGATTGCAACAAACAAAAATCAGTAATAAATAAATAAGCTTAGAAATGTTCAGATGTGAAACCTGCAACTTGCTGCCCTCCATAAAGAAATCTATGGCTCCTAGTGCTATACCTTCAGTTCTTTATAAGCAAAACACTTGCCACTTTTACATACTCTCAACTCTTCCATTACATTATTGACAGATGGTGTGCTGCCATATTGTTCTTACAGAGACAGATGATGGTCCAAAAAGCTAAGCACCACACAAGACCCTATTTTGGGGGATGATATCTGGAATGCACCAGGAAGAGTTTTTCCACCAGAAGCCTTGAAACTACTGCAGTTTAAAATCCTACCTAGCCTGTATCACACCCCATAGAACTTTCACAGGACAGGCATCATACTGTACCACTGTTATAAGGCCTCTGGGGACTTACTGATACTCACGTTTTGGGACTTCCAAGTGATTAGGGATTTCTAAAGAAATGAACTAGCCAAATTAGAACACAGTGTAAGAGTAGAAAAACTGTGCTACTCTGAAATATTCATGTTAGATAAGGCTGGAGATTAGCCAATGAATCAGGGCACACAGGCATCAGTAACTCCAACAGCAGCCATGGTTAAAAGCAAGCATTTGTCAATGCTGAATGTTTGCTTGCTGGTATTAGCATTGGAAATGCAGAAGTTTGACAGATGCAGAGTAGGAATGGCAGTGAAGTATTGAATTTTACGTCAACACGAACCGCACCTCCACCCTGCAGAGACAGACAGGCATTGGGGTATGCATTTGGGTTGTCACCCATAACGTTCATGCCATTTCACTTCACCATATCCTGCAGACACGTCAAGTGTTGAAGTGTGCCTTTGGGTGTTTGGCTTTACAGTCACCCCACTCCATAATGACATACACTGAAATGGGTGCAATATAGGAGAATGGGGTGAACTCTGTGGCCAAAGAGTCCAAGGCACACTTCAATGCCTATCACTGGCTGCAGGGTGGAGGGGTGGAATGGCATGAGCATTACAGTTGGCAATCCAAAGGCACATCCCTGTCAGTCTGTACAGGGTGGGACGTTATGGTAAGAAACCCCTACGCCCCAGGCGTTTGTTGGTATTTGCACTACAAATTTTTGACATGATCTTTTTGTGACCCCCCCAACATCATGAAAGCATTTGGGACCTCTTCTCCTGAACAGTGGCAGTGTGATTTTGTCAATGTGTCCTGAACTTTGAGTTCCCACAGCAACCGTGTCATTGTGTGCCAGATGTACAAAAACACAGATCGGGCAGGATGTGAAGAATGACAGCTGTACCGTTCATAGGGTGGTGTGAAGAGATAGCAATGCTGAAAATTTGTAGTGAAAATATTAAAAATGCTTGAACTTCCGAGCGTATATGGAAACTGCGCAATGCCTGTGCGTAATACAGTCATTTAGTGGAATTATTTCACCAAATTTTCAACATAGGCATTTTGTGACCTCTGCTCATGAACACTGTCACTATGATTTTCTTAATCTGTCCTGAACATTGATTTCTCACAGCAACCGTGCTATTCTGCGCCAGATGTTTAAATGCATATTTCGGGCAGGATGTGAAAAATGACAGCTGTACTGTTCATGAGGAGGTGTGAAAAAATGCCAATGTTGAAAATCTGGAGTGGAAATACTACAAATTTGTGAAGTTCCGAGGGTGCATGGAAACTGCACAATGCACGCTTGTAACAGTCATTTTATGGACATTTGTCATCAAATTTTCAACATAGGCATTTTAGGACCTCTGCTCATGAACAGAGTCACTATGATTTTACATACAAACATACGAATCTGCCAGCAGAACAGACCAATCGGTGTATCTAAGTCTGCCCAATTGTGCAGTTAGCACCCTAGATTGCAGCTGCCCCAGCCTCCTCCCCCTCAGTTTCTCCCCTGCTTGTCCCAGCCCATGCCCCCCTGACTTGCTTTATCCCAGTCCTTCTTAAAGCTATTGACTGTCCTACATGTTACCAACCCCTCTGGCAGTGCATTCCAACTAGACACCATCCTCTCAGTGAAGTAATGCCTCCTCATTTCCCTCTTGAAATGTCCCCCTTCCAGCCTTAGTCTGTGCCCCCTCGTCTCTCTTCCACTCCTCAGTTTAAACACTGCTTCGGTGCTAGGTTTATTTACCCCCTCAGGTATTTAAATGCTTCAATCATATCCCCCCATCCCTTCTCTCCTCCAGTGTGTACATGTTTAGCTCCTTCAGCCTAACTTCATATTCCTTTCTTTCCATCTCCTTTAACATTTTTGTTGCCCTCCTATGCACCCCCCTCCAGTAACTTTATTGTTCTCCTCAGGTATGGCCTCCAGTATTGCACACAGTACTCCAGGTGCAGTCTGACCAATGATCTGTGGAGAGGTAGGATCACATCCCTGTGTCTGGATGAGAACCCCCTTGTGATGCAGCCCAGCATCCTGTTTGCCTTTGCTGATGCTCTCCTGCACTGGGCCGAGTTGTTCATGCTCCCAGTTACCAACACCCCTAAGTCCTTCTCCTCCTCTGTGATCCCCAACCTCACCCCCCAACCAATAGTCCCTCTTCTGGTTCTTAGCCCTGAAGTGCATCACCTTACACTTCTTTGTGTTGAATCCTAGCTGCCACTCCACTGACCATGTCTCTAGTTTGGTTAGGTCCCCCTGCAGTTTTTCCCATCTGTCCTTTTTGTCCACCACCGCCCCCAATTTGGTATCATATGTCAACAGACTAACCCTGCTCCCCAGTCCATATGCCATATCAAAGATAAAGAGCCCAAATAGCACAGGGCCCAGCAGTGACCCCTGCGGCACTCTGCTTGTCACTGCTGTGGGTGCTGAGAGCTCCCCCACCACCACCACTCTCTGCACCCTCTGCACCCTCCCCTGTAACCAGTTCTCTATCCATTTAGTCAGCTTTTTATCCACCCCCACTGCCATCAACTTCCCCACCGGTCTCCCATAAGGCACTGTATCAAAGGCCTTACTGAAGTCCAAGTACAGGACATGATCCACATGGCCCTGTCCAACTCCCTTGTCACCAAGTCATAATACTCTATTAGGTTGGTTTGACAAGACCTTCTTGAGATGAACCCATGTTGCCACCCATCTTGGAGGTCATTACTCTCTAGGAATGCCACCAACCTCTCTTTGAGTATTGCCTCCATAAGCTTACCCACTATGGATGTGAGACTGAACAGACGATAATTTCCTGGCTCCTCCCTAGGCCCACTCTTGTGTATGGGCACCACATGGGCCACTCTCCAGTCCTGGGGTACACACCCCATTTCCAGGGAGGTGTTAAACAGATCTGCCAGCGGCTCAGCCAACAGCTCCACCATCTCCCTCAGCACCCTGGGGTGGATGCCATCGGGACCTTGTGCCTTGTCCACCCTTACTGCTCTCAGTCCCTCTAGCACCCTACTCCCTGAGATCACTTTGTCCATCACCCTTCCCCTTTCCCACCCCAGTCCATGCTGGTAGTGGACCATCCCTCTCCTTAGTGAAAACAGAGCAGAAGTACTCACTTAGAAGTTCTGCTTGCTCCTCCCCCTTTTCCACCCAATCCCCTCCCTGCTTTATCCTCACAATATGTTCCTTGAGCTTCCTCTTTTCCCTGACATACCTAAAAAAGTCCTTTTCCCCCCTTCCTTTATGCCCTGTGCTAACCTTAATTCCCTGGAGGCCGTAGCTTTTTTCACCCTCCTGGCACCTCCCTTGACCAACTCCCGTAAGCGTCCTTATCCTCTCCCTTCCCTGTTCTCCTGTACTTCTGGTATGTAGCCCTCTTTGCCCTCACCCCTTGCAGAAATTCCTTGTTCAGCCAGAATGGTTTCTTGGCTCTGCTCTTCTTACTCCTGGCCCTGGTGCAGGCTACTTTGGCCTCTGTTAGTCCAGTCTTTATGACTCCCCACTTTTGTTCTGCATCCATCCCCGGCCTTATATCCTGGAGTCTCCCTTGCAGTATTGCTCACATCCTCCCAAAGTCCACCCTACTAAAGTCCACTACCTCAGTGCCTGTGCCTCCTGTCTCCCTGTAAAGCGTGAGAACGAGCCACACTGTTTGGTGATCACTACTTGCTAGTGGGTTGTCCACCCTTACCTCCCTCACTACCTCCCCATTTGCCAGTACTAGGTCCAGAGCCTCGTAGGCCTTGTAGATCCACTTACCAGTTGCATCAGTAGGCCGTCCTGGAATGCATCGAGGAGCACCTGCTCCCTGGTACTGTTAGTGGCCGGGGTGCTCCAGTCAACCTCTGGTAGGTTAAAATCCCTCACTATCACCACAGTCCCCCTTCTACACACCTTCCTTATCTGCTCTGCCAACTTCCCAACCAGTTCCCTGGATTGGGCTGGTGGTCTGTACACCACTCTCAGCCTCAGCTTTCTGCCCTTGGAGTCCAGGAGCTGCACCAATAGCGCCTCTGTCCTCTCCTCTTCTCCCTCATCCCTTATGCCTTTGATCCCTTCCGTCACATAGAGTGTGACACCCCCTTCCAATCCCCCTGGTCCCTCCTGTATATCCTGTATCCCAGGATTGCCAAGTCCCAATCATGGTACTTTGTGGCCAAAGTTTCTGTCACTGCAGCAATGTCCACCTTCCCCTCTGAAAGGAGCATCTGAAGCTCTGCAATTTTGTTCCCCAGGCTTCTTGTGTTGAGAGAGACCACCTTTCACCTGTACCCCTCCTTCTCCTCACTCTTCTCCTTGGCCTGTGTCCCTCCTCCTGGTAGTCCGCACCCTTTCTCCTCCTTATTCTTACCAGGTGGTGGTGCCTTCTGTATTGTACTCAGACCACTCTGCCGTCCCCTCTGGGGTTACTACACCTCTGCCTGTACCTATATCTAGGGGGGTGAGCTCATTAGGCTCTCCTGTCCAGACCTTTCTACCAAACTCAGTCTTTTGCGCCCCCCCACTAGTTTAAATCCACCTTAGTTTTTTTATCATGTCACTATTTCTTCTCTAGTGGAGCAGGCTCTAGCAACCTCCGGACACGGGCTCCCACCCCATGGACCAGGTCATGTGCGTGAGAGAAATTTACCTTTTGCCCAGGGTTGGTAGTATTCCTGGGGGTGCGCCACTCTCGTGTCCAGAGGTGCAGAGCACGGCCATCAGCCGGCAAGATTGCCCCACTATTTTCTGCCTTCATTTTCTCCCCAGGAGCTGGACATGCAATGGCATCAAAGGTACATAGTGCCGAAGCCCGCCGCACTCCCCCCCCTCTCAAGCATGCAACTGCAGTGCAGCTGGCCTCCGCCAGCCGCCGCTGCAGCATAGTGCCATACACCCACCTACCCCAGAGGAAGGAAAGCAGTTGTGGGATGCTCAGTCCTTCCTCTCCCCAGCCAGCCCCCAGTGGCCTGCGTCCATTCCTGAACCCGGGTCACCGACGTGGCATGAGGTGTGGCATCCAGGCCTCAACCCTCAGCGCCACCAGGCTTAAATACACCTTAGTAGAGATATAACCCTCTAATCCCGCCTTTAATAGTCCCCTTCCTGCTCAAGTGGAGCCTGTCCCCCACATACAAGTCACTATTCCCCCAGACCCTACCACAGTTAGTCACTAACCCACAATTTTTGGTGTGGCGCCAATCCCTCAGCCACTCGTTGAACTCCTCAATCCTAACCTTTCCTCCCCATGCTTGCACATGTTACTGGGAGTACCTCCGAGAATGCCACAAACTACTCCACCCATCACACTACCTGCCCAACTCTTTGAATCCCCCCTCACTACTTCCACAGTCTCCCCTACCAAGTCATTTGTACCCACATGCAACACTAAATGAGGTTTCTTCCTCCCACTCGCTGCACACTTGAGCAGTGCTTGCCCTGCCCCTCCTTCAGTCAACCCAGGGATAGCTTCAACCCAAATACGGCTGTGCCTTTCCCACCTTCCACTCTATCTCACCCCTTTCAGTATAGACTTCCCCAGGACGAGTACCCCCAGTCCCTTACCCCCTTTCTCATCTAATGCACCTTCCACCACCCCAGTATTCATTTTCCCCTACCCCTTACCGCTGCCAGCTGCACCCTCTGTGACTTGTGTATCTGCACCCCCTACTTCTGCTTCACCCCTTTTCTCTGCCTTATTCCTCCCATCCCCCTTGAACCCTTTCACAGCCTGACTTCTTCCTACGGGGCTTTCCATGTCAACCTCCCCTCCTCCTCTGCTGATTTCCAACCCCTCTCCTATCCCTACTGTTGTTGATTTATAGCCCCCATTCCCTTCGACCCCGATAGTGATGCCCCTCCCATCCTTCCCCTTTCCCATAGCCTTCTCTCCTCCAGTCACCCCCTTCTTCCTTACTAGCCCCCTTGTACCCTTTCATCCTTGCTATCTCTTTCCCTACCTGTTGCCATCTCTGTCATGCCCCGCTTGTCCTTCCACCGTCAGTATGTTCCTGCTCCCCCTCTTTCTCCCATAACAGAGGCTTGAATCTATTCCTAGTTGATACCCCTCCTGCATCTCTTCCCCCTACCAATTCCCCCCTCCTACTTGTTCCCTCTGTAGCCCCAGGTCCTACCCTTGGTCCCTCCCTACCCGCAGCCATCTGCTCTCGCCCCCCTGGTACTCCTTGTGTTCTCTTCCTCCACCCATCTGGAGGCCACCCCCTCACCTTGGGCACCCTCTCCCTTCTCCTCTCTTTTCTGCTTGTGCCTCTGATACTGGGGTTGGTTTCAGTCCCAAGTTTTTCTTCCCCCATCCCCCATTGCCATCCACTATTCCACCCCTAGTCAGGATGCCTATCATACTCATCTGCCCTGCCACTTAGACTCCTCCCTAACCTCCACAGTTCCTCCCGCAAACTAGCCAGATGTCTACAGACCATACACCCCCCATTCTCCATGCCCAGTCCAGGATCATGGAGAACCCACACCCTGTACACCCTGTCACAAATGCACTCAGCTGGTCAGGCCCTCTGCTCTCACAGTGCCAACCTCCAAACGCAATAATGTGAACAGGTAACAGACAGGGTAACCCTCCTGTCTGCTTTTGGGTCTGAATCACCTTTATTCTCAAGTTCTGGGGGGATTCAAACTGTGAACCTTATGCTAGCGTACCCAAATCTACAGGCTCAAATATGTACCCTCTTTGAGACTAGTGGTACAATCTTTTACCAGGGGCACTGAGCCAGGCTTCTAAAATGAACCCTTAAAACTCTATAAGAGCTCTTAGGTAGATTCTTACTTTTTTCCAGTTTGGTAACACCATCAAGCCCTTAATAATTGTCAGACTTAACCACCTATACATCTCATGAAAAAAGCAACTGCTCATGGTACCCCTGTGGAATGAAAAGCTGCCTGCCTATCACCCCTCACTCTGTCTTCACAGCCTGAGTATAAATCAGTCCATTTTCCCAATAAACCTTATTTTTCTCGTCACCTCCCTGTGCTCCGTCAGAGTCTGCCTAAGCCCTCAGCTTCTCTAGACTAGGGTCATTTTTCTGAGCAGCTGCAAACTTCTTACACATTCCCAAGGCATGGGACAGGGCCCCTTCAGTCTCTAAGCTAGGGTCCCTAGCACTAGTGTCCGGGCACTCAGGATAACTGTCATCCCTAACCCTCTGACAATGCATCACCCCTCCTTCTTCAGAGTAACCCTCCATAGTTGTGTGGTTAACTGCTACTGGGGAAATTTCTACCCCCTTTTCATTAGTATCCATATCAGGAGACACAGGCTGGGGAACCAGCCTCCCAGTAGTTTTCACAATGGCTTCTGTGGGGTCCAGGGAACTACAATGTTCCCTTACTGCTTGGCTATGGGTAACTGCACACACCATCCCCTGCTTGAGATTGTTGCCAAGGATGATGTCAACTGCTAAAGTTTTGGCTACAGTCACCTGTTGCACAGTTCCCCCTGTTTCACCCCAGTCTAGGAAAACACTAGCAAGTGGCAATGTTATCTCCTCACCAGTGAACCCTTGTACTCCTTATTGGGTATAAACTGACCAGGCTCTACCAGATCCCCTTTTACCAGTGTCAGGGTTGCCCCTCTGTCCCTTAACCCTTATGTCTGTACACCATTCACCATGACTAGGTGCATGTGTTCCTTCATGTTCACAGGCATGCTTCCAGGGACACACAAACAACCCACTTCTTTCCTAGCCATGTTTTGCATATTGCTTGTCCTTTTGGGACACTCTCTGGCAATATGCCCATTTTCTTTACAAACCCAACATTCATTTCTTTTCTCAGAGAAATCTTTTCTTTGAAACCTAGGGCTAACTGGTTTCGGTGGAGGCAGTGAGGGTTTCAGCTGCCCTGAAGGCATGCTTTTCCATTTCTGTGCTGCCACACCCACCCTATTCACTTTCAAAGCAGGTTTGCTCTTGGCATAGCGGTGTGAGAGTTCAGCAGCCTATTGCACTGTTTTGGGATCTCGGTCCTCCAGCCAGGTTTTCAGCTCTGCTGGGCATGCCCAAAAAAACTGTTCTAATAATATAGCATTTGCAATTTTATCTACAGAGTTTGCTACAATTCCTTCCCACCAACATTTTAAACACTGACACTGTTTCATGGCTAGCTCCTCATAGCTCATATCAGGTCTTCTCCTGAGCTTACAGATTTTAGCTCTGTATGCTTTTGCATTTAAATCAAACTTTTTTAAAAGTGCAGCTTTAAGTTTGCTGTAATCATTACTGTCCTCATTGTCCATTTCACCTAATGCATCTCGAGGTTTCCCGGTAAGTAACAGGGATAGCTAAAAGTTTCAGGACCCTCTAGGAATATTTGCCTGTATACAAACTTTTTCAGCGGAATTTAAAAAGGTATCCATATCCTCCCCCTCTTTAAATTCAGCTATCAATTTGGAATTTGATTTGTAACCCAGTCCCGTAGTTCCAGTTAAACCCAAGCCACTTACCTGCTCTGGTGCTGGTGGTTGGAGTCATAACTTCTCCAGTTCATGTCGCCTCTGGTGCTCACGCTCTTCATGGTCCACCTCTTGCTGTTCACATTCTGCTGCTCTCTGTTCTCACTCCCTCTTCTCCTCTGTGGCTCACTTCTCTCACTCTGCTTCTCTCTGTTCTCGCTCCCTCTTCTCCTCTGCAGTTCATTTCTCTCGCTCCGCTTCCCACTGTTCCTGCTCAGCCTCCCTCTGGAACTCCAGCTCCATTCTGCGCAACTCAATCTGCAGCCTAATTGCTTCTGGCTCCAGAATGCTGGTGACCTTCCACTGCTGCTCTGGCCCTTGGCTTACACTGGCCCTGCTGTCCTCCCCACCGGATCTGAACACTGAACTGGCTGCTAGCCCCTCCATACCTAAGGTTTGGTCCTTTACAGTCACAGTCTGTGATTTGATGCTGTTGGCATCTGCTGCCATCAGGGCATCCATAAGGTTCTGTTTGGTGGCTCTCCCCTTGTGCAGGACTCCTCTCTCCTTGCACAACTGCTTCAGGTTGTCTGCATTGTGTTCACTGTAGTTGGAAGCCATCTTCTTCCGTAACTATGGCTACTCTAACTTGCACTTTAGAAAAAAAAATAAAACAGGTAGGAAATTCACTGTAAGCAAAATGATATAGTTCTGTTTCCTTTTAAAAAAAAATTCACTGCCTTATTTTGCAAGTGAGCTGTACAGTATTAAGCTGATACACTGAACAGTTAAAGCTTGTGTTGCCAAATTGTTTTGCACCGCTGCTAACCAAATCTGTCACAAATGCACTCAGCAGGTCAGGCCCTCTACTCCCACAGTGCCAATCTCAGAGTGCAATAATGTGAACAGGTAACAGACAGAGTAACCCTCCTGTCTGCTTTTGGGTCTGAATCACCTTTAGTCTCAAGTTCTGGGGGGATTTAAACTGTGAACCTTATTCTAACATACCCAAATGTACAGGCTCAGATACATAATCTCTTCAGGGATTGTGGTACAATCTTTCGCCAGAGACACCAAGCCAGACTTCTAAAATGAACCATTAAAACTCTAAAAGAGACCTTAGGTATATTCTTACCTTTTCCCAGTTTGGTAACACCATCAAGTCCTTAACAATTGTCAGACTTAACTATCTATACGTCACATGCAAAAAAAAAAAAGAACTGGCAGACACTCAAGCAGTTTTTTAAGAATAGGTTTACTAAAAATGAATAAAAACAGTAAGATAAAATATAGAACAAATATCAAAGATCATCACAATCATATAAAAGAAAAACAAGGAAAACTACAGAACAAACTCCTACCAACATACGGTTAGATCTTTTCTATCTAATATATTACCTCCGTAGTGCTTATAGTTAGATCAGAGAGCTGTGTCTCTATAGGGTCCCAAAATAACATGACAAATTCCCCAGTTACAAGGATACATTTCAACCCCATCTCCCCACCCCCTTGGTGAGTAATCTAGCTCCTCCTTTTTAGAATTAAAAATTCCAAACAAGATTTTGTAGCAGGAGGTATATTAAATAATGTGACATCAGCAAAAATTCCACTTCCTAAATATGACTCCTTAATTAAACATTTTCTCTTTGCTCTTGTGTGGTTTCCTGTTCCCAAGGCTGATTCAAAGGGTTTTTAGGACATTTTAACACCTTGCTGTTATCAATAAGTTCCTGTAAGACTTCATAAAAGTTTATTAGGCTGATCCTCTGGCAGACTCAAAGTCACATTTTGTTTCCACTTCAAAGAACCTAGGCATGTCATAACAAAGTAATAAAATGTGATTTCTCAAGGAAGTTAATTACATTACAGAGATCTCCTGGTCAGTGTCATATATCCTGTAGCTTCACTGAAACCTGGGGGGGGGGACACCTATGGAAGCAAAGCTGTCTTATGTGAGACAATCACATAATGTATTTTTATTTTACAAATTTCATACAACAATCATAACCAGTTGTCCAAGTGTCACACACCCCACCACCCTTCCAAAGATGCCAGCCCTTTTGACATAAGGCACCTGCCCCATTTTGGCCCCCATCTTATGTTATGGGCTCTTACTCCAGGTTTCTGTACCCTACTGCAACTGTTAGACCCCTATTTACTCAAATTCCTGTTCCCCCCACACTAGCCCCCCTACTGCCTCCTTGCCAACTGGGTTAATTCAGTCTTAAATCTCATCCGTTAGATACTGTATTACTGTAGCAATCCTAACGCCTCCTTGGCCGTTTTTCACTCCTCAGCTACCATACTTTTTGTTCTCAGCCCTCATATAGTTTCATTTAGCCTAGTTAGATATCCTATTGCACTCCAAGTATTACTCAGCTCAGTTAGAGAAATAAACAGAACAAATAAATATGTATTATTACAGCAATCCTAACAGTACAGCTCAGTACTTAGCTCAGTTAGAGAAATAAATAGAACAACTAAATCTGTATTATTACAGCAATACTGAAAGTATCCAGTCATTGCTTTGTCTCCACCCCAGAGACCCTGCTGTAATATAGGACAACACAGGACCCTGGGTGGGATAGTGCGCAACTCTAAAGTCCTGACAGAGCTCCGTTGAGCTCGCTCACTCCCCCTCACTCACTTGCTTGTTCTAATTCTCCTGGCACTGCAGGCTGCCTTTTTTTTACTGGTCTCCTGTCTGCATTGGTGCCTTTTTCTGCCCACAAAGAAATCCACAGCAGTCCCAAAAGAGCTCCGTTGAGCTCGCTCACACCCCCTCTCTCATTCGCTCGTTCTGTTTCTCCTGTCGCTGCAGGCTGCCCTTTTATACTGGGCTGCTGCCTGTGTTGGCACCTTTTTCTGCCCACAAAGAAATCTGCAGCAGTCCTGACAGAGCTCCATTTAGCTTCTTGCTCACTCCCTCTCTCTCACTTGCTTGTTCTGTTTCTCCTGGCACTTCAGGCTGCCTTTTTGTACTGGGCTCCTGCCTGCATTGGTACCTTTTTCTGCCCACAAAGAAATCCACAGCAGTCCTGACAGAGCTCCATTGACCTAGCTCACTCTCTCTCTTTCTCACTCGCTTGTTCTGTTTCTCCTGGCGCTGCAGGCTGACCTTTTGTACTGGCCACATGCCTGTGTTAGCACCTTTTTCTGCCCACCAAGAAATCTGCAGCAGTCCTGAAAGAGCTCCGTTGAGCTTGCTCACTCCCCCTCTCTCACTCACTCATTCCTAATCTGTCCCAAATACTAATTTCCCACAGCGACCGTGCTATTCTGCACCAGAAATGCGAAAACACATTTCAGACAGGATGTGAAAAATGACAGCTGTACTGTTCATAAGGAGGTGTGAAAAAATGCCAGTGTTGAAAATCTGGTGTGAAAATATTACAAATTTGTGAAGTTACAAAGGTGCATGGAAACTGCGCAATGCACACTTATAACACAGTCATTATGGACTTTCACTGCAAATTTTCAACATGGGCATTTAGAACCTCTGCTCATGAACAGTGTCACTGTCATTTTCTTAATCTGTCCTGAAAACTGATTTCCCACAGCGACCATGCTATTCTGCACCAGAAGTGCAAAAATACATTTTGGCCAGGACGTGTAAAATGACAGGTATACTGTTCATAAGGAGGTGTGGAAAAATGACAATATTGAAAATCTGGAGTGAAAATATTACAAATTCATGAAGTTATGAGCATGCATAGAAACTGAGCAATGCACACCCATGAAACGGTATTTTTTTTTTCACCAAATTTGCAACATAGGCTTTTTGAGAGCCCATCTCATGAACAGTGGCACTGTCATTTCATTAATCAGTCCTGAAAGGTGATTCCATGCAGTGACCACAAAATCACTTTTTGGGACTGAATAATGCCATAACAGTGACTGAATTCATGAGGAGGGATGCCAGTAACCCTATGTTGAAAATTTGGTGCCAAAATTCCCAAAAATGTCTGAGATATGCACCAAAGTTGAAAAACCCTATTTATGCCATTATACAGCTTACTGGCATTCTTCAGTTTGTGAACAGCTTTGAATAGTGCAGACGTGTTCCTGGTCCACCGAAGATTGTTGCGCTGGGCTCCAGAGGTAAGTATGGGGTGAAGCGGGTGTGGGGAAGCAGGGTGCAGAGATGGTGGCTGTGGGTTGGGTGAGGGAGCACAAGACACCATGAGGGACTGTTTTCTTAGTTTCAGGGAGAGGAAAAAAAGACGTTGCAAGAAGGTTTTTTTGGTTTTCAGGTTTGTTTTTTGCACACTGGGGTGGGCTCCCAGTGTGCCACCTGCATTTTGGGAGGAGGGGACTGAAGCTGATGGGGAATAGGCCCCCCATCAGCAAAGAAAGACTGTTTGGGGGCATGATGTGGACAGGGATTGGGCACCCCCTTGGCACACAAGTGGGGGGCATTATGCCAACAGGGAGTGGGATCCCCCATCAGCAAATGAACTGGGTTGGGGGATGTTGACAGGGGATTGGGCACCCCATTGACTTTCATGGGGCTTTGAGGTGGCATAATTGCCACCTCAATGATGAAATGTTACACCAGGTAAGGTAGGTACCACCCTGCAATGATGGGTTGCTCCCTCATTGCAGTGGAATGGCTGATGCTGCAATGATGAGGCAGCCCCTGATCGCAGCAGTGAAATCATTACAAGTTTGTGGCACTCTGCAGAACCAGTGTCATTAGAACACTGGGTCTGCATTGATTGAGCACTACCAAGTCCAACAATGCAGTGCCGGCACTGGCCACCACAGTGCTGCACCTCCACAACCCACTTCTCTCCTAAGCTGCCACATAATGTTTCTTGCACATGTGCACAAGCAAACATAAAAACTAATACAAAGATACTGACTACATAGCCCAACCTCAACAGCAGGAGAGTAGCACACTGGAATGTTAGAGGCTGAGGCTAGAAAAATGTCCCATACCTAATGCGAGATGAAATTTAAAAAATCTGTCTGAATTTCACAAAGTTTTATAAATTAGAACAGTGCATTTAAAATGGGCAGTTTGGATTAAAATAGCAGCTTTATAAAAATCACATTTCCAAAAGTGCATAGCTATGAAACAATTAGGCTGTTTGCTGAAATTGTGCTTTTTTTAAGAACTCACATTTTTAAAGGGTAAAATTTCAGAAAAAAAATGCTATTTGAATAAAAAAGCTTTGGCAAAATTACAGCAGATTTTGGCAAACTTTTGCACAAAAATTGCTTGAATGTAAAATTGCCTGTTTTGTGCAGTTTTGCAAGGGTAATAAAAACTGTGCTGGCATTACCCATACCCTGAAATACAAAGTAAGCACTCATGCAAGTTTTTTTTATTTTTTTCTGCAAGGTACAGAAAAACACAGAAAATTTAACTTTTTTCACTGGTGTGGAATGCATCTGAATTCATAAAAAAGGTTTTTGATGATAATGTTGAACAATGAAAAAGTAGCAGGAAAGTCAGATAGAGCAAGGAAAAAACACAGCAATACAATATAGTGAGGTGGTCAGAAAGCTAGAGATACTACAGTACTGTTTTACATCATCCATTTTTTTGTTACGTAAATATTTGACCTAAAAACAAAATTGCTGGTGTAAAAAAATGTTATTTTATGATGTAAATTTTGAAAACTAATGTTACAGAATTGTAGAATATAAGTGGGCAGAATATTAAAAACTGCAACACAAAAAAAACTGCATTTGTGAGCAAGGCTCACACACTGAATCTGCTGTACTTTGACTTCAGCAATGCTTTTGATTCAGTACTGCACAAAAGGTTGCTCATAAAGATGGAAGACCTGGGTGCAACTAAACCCATAGTAAACTTTGTGGGTAGTTGGCTAGAAGGGAGGTAGCAGAGGATGGTGGCCAATGGGGTTAAGTCAGAAGGAAAGGGTGGTTACGAGTGGGGTTCCACAGGGATCTGTCCTGGGTCCAGTCTTCTTCAACATGTTCAGTGGTGACATTGGTGAGGGAATTCGGGACAGGCTGCGTCTCTTCGCAAATTACACAAAACTATGAGGGAGCGTGGACAGTGATGGGGTAATAAGGTATATGCAAAGGGACCTACAAAAACTTGTGGGAGTGGTCAAAGGTTTTGCTGTTAAAACTCAATGCCAAAAAGTGCAAGGCAATGCATCTAGGGAAAAGTATCCCCAAGACATAGTACTGGATGGGTGGGGTGAGACTTAATGATACAGAAGAGGAACAGGATCTAGGAGTCATTATCAGTAACTCCCTTAAACAAATGAATCAGTGCAACAAGGCCTATAGTAAGGCTAACAGGATGCTGGGATGGATGAGGAGAGGTACTGATAGCAGAAGAAAAGAGGTAATACTTCCCCTATGCAGATCCCTGATGAGGTCTCACCTGGAGTACTGCATCCAGCTCTGGAGCCCTCACCTCAGAAAGGACAGGGATAGGTTGGAAACAGTGCAGCACAGAGTAACAAAAATGATTCAGGCTAGCAGGGCAGATTCTATGAGGAGCACCTCAAGGCACTAAATATGTATTCACTGGAAACCATAAGGGAGATGGGAGATATGACAGAGACCTTCAAGTTCCTTAAAGGAATTAGCAAGATAAACTATGGGGAATTATTTAACCTGAATACCAACTCAAGGTCATGTAGTCATGAGTGGAAATTAAAAGGGGGGAGATTCTGGAGGGACATGAGGAAGAACTTCTTTATGGAAAGGGTGGTGGAACCTTGGAACAGTCTGTTGGCCGAGGTGGTGAGTGCAAACACAGTCAGGGGATTTAAAAGACATGGGACAGAATGATGGGAATAGTGGTTGCACGAGGCAACAAGACCAGGGTACAGAATGGGGATAGGACAGGGAAGGTTAGTACCCTGGAGAAATAATAGGGTCCAGGGAAGGTTCCAGAGATTATAGGAAGTATGGGCAGATTGGATGGACCGCTGGTCTTTTTCTGTCATCTTCGTCTATGTTTCTATGTTTCAAAGGCTGATAAAAAAATGTGGTGCTCTTTACTTCACACTGCTTTAAACTTTTCGAAAAGCAGCAGCACATGAGTATTAGATAACATGTGACAACCTGTGGAAAAAACTCAGAAAATAATAGTAACACACAATTTTTCTTGTAGTTCACATATTTTCTTTATGTATCTCTGACTCTTCATTTCTTTAAAAGAGGATCCATGTCCCATAGACTTCATTTGCTCTTTTTGCTTGGAATGCATGCTGTCATAATCCTTTGTTTATCAAGGGCTGAAGCAAGTTACTGCTCTATGCACGAGTGGTGTGGAGGTGGGCACTGTATGAGGGCTGAGCCTGGAAGGGCAAATAAGCACAGCCCAGGGGAAAATATTATTAGTCTGTGCCTTGGAGGGCATAGACGAGCGGTCTCTGTATGCACAGGCTGGTCCTAGAAAGGAAGAGCCGAGCAGTATTGCATATTCCCCTCATTGTTTAACTAACCCATCCCATTCTCCAATTTATGGCCTTGCAGTAACGAAAACAATTTACCATATTGTTCTTTTGTTGTTTAAATCCTAGTCTGAGAGCTTATTGCTTTGCAGAGTAGCTGCATTCACATCAGGGTAACTGTTATTGAACTGTGCTGTTCACAGGTGGGGTATTCCTTGGTGGGGGGGGGGGTACTGCATCCCAGTAGCTTTTACCATACTGACACCAGGCCCGCTAAAACCTTTCTCTGGGTAAAGGCACTACACAATTAATTGAAATCTTGGATACAAATCCCCCCAATCAGGAGTTTAATGACCCAGGCTCCTCAATCTTGTTTAAGCTGAGAAGGCAGGGTTATTAACCATAACAACCACATTGACCTGGTTACATTTATAAAATAAGTATGCATTACAGAGGTAGTACTTTACATTTTTTTAAACTTCTCATTTTACAGATTTCTTTAAAGTCCGGTGAACAGCCAGCTGGCAATTTGTTGAATTACTGTTGTTTAACACCGTAACACAGTAATTTATTCAGAGGCTGAATTACTGCTGTTTAACATAGCAACACAGTTATTTAAAGTCAGAAGGGCCTCTACGTCCATTAGTCTCCCCCCTGCCCTGCTTCATAAACAGGGATTCATAAGTACAGTATGCAGTGAAAACGTGTATCCATCCATTCTTCTACACTCTCAGAAATCTGTCTGGGCTTGTCTTGAAGGCATGCATTGTCTTTCTTCCGATTGTTACTACTGACTGACATTCTTTTCTCCTTGATCACATTCTCCTCCTCTCACCACTTTGGTAATCATCCTGACACGAAAGCATAGAAAACAAGCATTTGTCAATGCCAAATGTCTGCTTGCTGGCATTAGCAGTGGAAGTGCATGATTTAGACAGATGCAGTACAGAAATAGCAGTGATCTATTAAACTGATGCCAACTCTAGCCCCAAAGTGCACAGATGGACAGGCATTGGGGTGTGCCTTTGGGTCGTCGCCCATAAGGGTCATGACATTTCACCTCACCCTACCCTTCAGACACTGACAAGTGTCAAGGTGTGCCTTGGGTTGTTAGGGCTTTACACTCACCTCATTCCATAAGGAAATATGCTGAAATGGGTGCAGTATAGGAGAATGGTGTGAACTCTTGGGTCAAAGAGTCCAAAGTGCACCTCGATGCCTATCACTGGCTGCAGGGTGGAGGTGGGGGTGGAATGGCATGAGCATCAGTTCTTGTGGGGATTTTTTGTACCAGATTTTCAATATAGGCATTTTGGGACCTCTGCTCATGAACAGTGTTACTGTGATTTTCTTAATCTGACCTTAACAATGATCTCCCACAGCGAGTGCACTATTCTGCACTGGAAGAGCGAAAACACATTTCGGCCAGGATGTGAAAAATGACAGCTGTAATGTTCATAAGGATGTGTGGACAAATGCCAATGTTGAAAATCTGGAATGAAAATAGTACTAATTCATGAAGTTATGAGGGTGCATAGAAACTGTGCAATGCACGCTTGTAACACAGTCATTTTATGTACTTTTGTCACCAAATTTTCAACATAGGAATTTTAGGACCTCTGCTCATGAACAGTGTCACTGTAATTTTTTTTAATCTGTCCCGAACACTGATTTCCCACAGTGACTGTGCTATTCTGTGCTGGAAATGCAAAAATACATCTCAGCCAGGATGTGAAAAATGACAGCTGTACTGTTCATTAGGAGGTGTGAAAAAAATGCCAATGTTGAAAATCTGGAGTGAAAATATTACAAATTCACAAACTTGTGAGTGTGCATGGAAACTGTGTAATGCATGCTCATAGCACAGTCATTTTTGTGAATTTTTTCACCAAATTTGCAACATAGGCTTTTTGAGAGTCTATCTCATGAATAGTGACACTGTAATTTTGTTAATCGGTCCCAAAAGGTGATTCCACGCAGTGACCGCAAAATCACTTTTTGGGACGGAATAACCAGATGACAGTGACTGAATTCATGAAATGGGACCCCAAGAACCCCATGTTGAAAATTTGGTGCAAAAATTCAATACAATGATGGAGATATGAACCAAAGTTGAAAAAACCCTATTTATGCCATTGTACAGCTTACCGGCATTTCTTCAATTTGCGGTCAGCTTTGAAGAGTGCAGAAATGTCCCGAGTCCACTGAAGATCATTGCGTTGGGCTCAGGAGGTAAGTATAGGTTAAGAGGGTGTGGGGAGGTGGGGTACACAGAGGGTGGGCATGGGCATAGGTTGGGGAAGGGGCACAAGAAACAGCGAGGGACTGTTTTCTTTTTTCACAGGTTTTTTTTTTAAAAAGACAACACAGGACTTTTGCCACACAGGGGTGAGCTCCCAGCATGGCACCTGGAAGTTTGGGGCCAGTGGAGCCAACGGGGGATTGGGCACCCACGTTGGCCACACAGTGTGTGGGAGCACATGACGATGTGGGATTTTTGCCTCCCTGGGGTGGGCTCCCAGCGTGGCAGCGTGAAGTTTGTTTTTTGGGGGGGGCACTGGAGCCAATGGGGATTGGGCACCCTGTTGGACATACAGTGTGCTTGGGGGGGTGCATGTCTGAGGGGGAATGGGAACCCCCTCAGCACTCAACAAATGGGGAGGGCACATCATACAGATGCAGTGGCATACAGTTCGACTGCTAAGTTGGTGACGTGTAGGTTATTTCCATACTACTGAAAGCAGGGCAGTATGCAAATTGCCTAGACGTTACCAACTCTGGTTGTAGCAGTCATTTGCTTTCAACTGTATGCCACTGCATCTAAACTGCTGTCACAGACAGCTCAGACAGTCATTGGTGTGGTGGGGCCGCTCCTGCAAAAAGGAGCAGGGCATTGGAAGCGGGGTGCCACACCTACAAAAACCTGCATGCTGGCACTATGTTTCTTGCACATGCGTGCAAGCAAACATAAAAACAAATGCAGTAGTAAGACACATAGAGAAATAAATGGAAAGCAAATGAGATGTGCATTTTTATAAATCTTGTGTGATTAAGTTTCTTTGCTGGGCACAGCTTGTTGGCACAACTGACCAGTTTGTGTGGTTCTGAGTTAACTCAATCTGTATATCAAGTATAGTAATGATACATTCCAGGTCTGCCTATGTACAGGGACAGACTAGAGCTTTTAGGGCTGCTGCACTCACGTTATGGAACTCCCTACCTTTCCACATCCACTCTGCCAGCACAGTTAATGCCTTTCAAAGGGCCCTGAAATTCCACTTGTTTAAGATTGCCTACTGCCGGAGTTGTTTTAATTTTACAAATTTTATTCAATTTATTGAACAGTAGCTAGAGGGATTGTATTTACTCCTTGGAGCTGTTTTCTTATTTATTTAAGTCGATTACTTTATTTTCCTATTTTTTTTGGTATTTTGTATTCATCCTTCGGTTTGGTTTGTTTCTCTGCAGTGCCCTGAGCCTCAGGGAATTGGTGTACAGTTGCCTCACTAGAAAGTAAAGCCGGTATACCAGTATATCGCAATAGGATATACCAGGCCTAAGACATGGTTCACTCTTTGTAGGTTCCCTGGAGGGAGGGTTTATGTGGAGCTTGGATATCCTGTAGCCTAAATGTTTGTAAGACAGGATCCTGATCAGCACTGACAGGGCCTCATGGTGAGAAAGTTCACAGCAGTGTAACTGGTAGCTGCTCAAGCCCTGGCAGCATGCACCATCAAATCTGAACCTTGGTGCAGTTCAGTGGTTTTAGAAGCTGGATGAAAAGCATTATGACAGCAGATGAATAGGGGGTTGTATCTTTTTTCAAGGTTAAAGTAGAGATCTGCAGTTCACAGTTTAATAGATGTGTGACAAATTATGGAGGACGTGTTATTGTAAATGTAATGGCCATTTCTAGAAATCAAGTCCCAAGCTCTGCTAACTCAGTCTCAGCAGGTAAAACATCATGCAAGTAGTGGACCTACATGTTTTTTTTTTTTTAGTGCTTTTTCTTACAGAACCCAAGCCATCCTCTGGCTACTAGCCATCCCAGACCCACTCTCCTGTTTTTCCTCCGGAACTTACTTTCACATGGGTGTAGCATGGTCCAGTATTTTATGGGGCACAGGGCAACCAGGGGTCAGCATTGACTCAGGGCTCCATCATTTTCACATTTTCTCACCCCCAAACCATGCACGCTTCCATGGATGGTGCATTAGCAGATGCCACTCTCTCCCTCATGCCATCAGTCACATCCTGGCTAACCCCCAACCGAAGCTAGGTACCAGGTGAGAACCAGGTGCTGAAACCCTCTTTGCCTCCCTGGGAGAGGAGATCTTCTCCTTCCCTGTACAACCCCTAGCGACCAAAGTCCACATCCAAACCTGGGTCATCAGCATGGTGCGAGGTTTGGTATCCAGCACCTCAGCCTTCAGTACCTCTGGGCCAGTGGCCTACATGTATTGTGAAAGTGCTTTTAGATCAATGGCAAAAGAAAAACCGAGGTAGACTGGCAGGGTGAACGTGCAGAAATTTTGCTTTTTTGTGTCCATTGGTACATTGCCAAGTATTTCAAAATTCTTCTTGAAGCTCCAGTACATCCAGCAAGTGTCACTGCAAACTGTTAAAACTGGACAGATGTAACTGAGTGAAGTGGGATGGAGGAAAAGTAAATGAAAATAAACTGATTCATTCTACTGAGATATACGTGAAAAGGCCACAGAGCCGCTCATTACTGTGGCATAACTATGGAGATTTGTCTAGTTTTGTATGATATGCAAATTCTGAGCTCTAAAGATCATTTTCCTTATATGCATATTAATGCCTATTAAAGCTGTCAGTGGGGATCACTTGAGTTGCATTGTCAGCGTACAGTATGTCTCAGTAGATAAAGGACATTCAGTGATTTCAATTAGTCCATGCTTGTTGCAATATCTCCATAGTATAAGCTGTTAGAAAGTATATATCTGAGTACCAAAAAGGGATAGCTGGTTACAGATCACGGTTTGTTCAGTTATCTGTTTACTTTTGTAACTGGGCCATGGGTGGATGGTGTGGTCACTACCGCTACTTTGTGGGCTTAAACAAGGTTGAGGGGCCTGGGTCGACAAATTCCTGATTGGGAGGTTTGTATCCAAGGTTTTAATAAACTGCATGGTGCCTCAATCCAGAAAAATGTTTAAGTGGGCCTGATCTCAGTATGGTTAACCTCCTGGAATGCATTTTCTACCCACATCTCCATGGTAGCACCACATCAATGAACCAAGTCAGTGCAATAACAATTCCCCTATGAGCATGCACTTAAACTCTAAATAGACTGCAGCAGACAAATAGTTACAAACAGGAAACACAACTTTATTAGGGCAACAACCCTAAGTAAGGAAGTGGGGGTGGGGTTAGTTGACAATATGAGGTAGTTGGTTGAAACTGACTGGTCTTCAGTTCCTTAAGTAGACTCGGCACAGCAGCAGTGGCCACTCTTCAAATGCCTTGAGCAAGCACCGCCAAAATATACACTTCCCTGGGCTGTATTTAAAAATGCCATACCAGGCACAGCTCTCAGATGCAGCCCCTACCACACTACAGTGTGCAATACTGTACATAGGAAGGCAGTATAGTGCAGTGGTTTAAGACTCTGAGCTGCAAATCTGGAAACCTGGGTTTGAATCCCACAGCCCCTACTTTCATACTGTGTGACCCTGAGCAAGTCACTTAACTTCCCTGTGCTCCCAGACCACACCTGTAAACAAGCTTTCAGCTTAGTGTGCCACTCCTGGTTAAACAATTGAAAACAAAACAAAAAAGGAAAACATAGATCTCACCCTCTTGTACTAGAGACACTACCCACTCCTCACTGGAACCAGGGAACCAATGTGATTATAATTTAGACCTGCTAGGAAGTGTTCCACAAGTAACTGGGTACCCAGTCACTGAATCAATGTAGGCCACTGGTGGTGCATGGTTGGCTGGTGATGGTGCACATTAAATTAAACAGTCAGTAATACTTAGTGGATGCAATTAAACCTCAAAACCAAAAGGCCATACAACTGAAAATGGCAAAACCTCAAATGACGGTACAGTATTGGTAACTCCTCGGCCACCTGGCCAATCCAGTTAAATGTTTTCCAGACTATACACTATGTCCCAGTTGCAGGTACAGGCCCAGAATGTATTGATGGTTCCAGTGCTGTCAGGCCTCGCTCATTAGGCAGAGCTCCTTATCCACAGCTTGCACTAGTCCCTCTCATCAGCTGGCCAGTCGATCTCTCTCTGGTATCTCACTTTCACCTCTCTCTCTCTCTCTTCGAGGAGGTCTCTCATTATGCATCTGATGATGCAGTTTGGAGGTTTCATTGTTATGTCAAGGAATCCAATCCCAAGGGGTGGTTATAGCCTGGTACTAGGCTATGGTGGTATCCACTTGGTGGATACCACAACAGTCTTGGGTGGCAGCTCAGATCTCTCTCTGACTCTTCACTGGCGATACTCAACACCAAATGGTGTGCTTGGCTAGCATGAGAATTCTTCCTCCTCTGTAGCAGAGAAGCTGCAAATAGTTACACTGTTCTTCAAAGGCAGACATATAGTCTGTTGCAGCATAGATCTCAGAAGCAGCAGTCAGCAGGTCTATCTCTCTCTGCAGTCACATGCAGACTGAAAAGGTCATGACAGGGCCCCTACAGTTCACTGGGGAATATCAGCTCACTACTGATTCTTGCAGCTTCACTCACTTTGGGCAAGGCTGGAGGTCAATTTTGCAACACTTTATTGGCCACAGATCCTCACCTGAAATCCTGCAGTCCTACAGTGTCATAGAGCCCCTTCTGGCACACCTTCTAGGCTCTGAAGCTTCACTGGCTGAAAGTTCTACCCCTGATGCCATGGCAGTGGCGTCAGGGTGCACCAACATGGCAGCATCCTATGCTTTTGAGGGGCACTGGCCCCAAGTCACATTTTAAAAAGGGCTCCTTCTCTTAAAACATTTTCTAGTACCCTGTTGGGTTTCCATGGTTATGTTGTATATCCGGGTTCAATGTGGCTCCGATTATGGAATTCCTGCTCTGTAGCGAGTGCTGACAGCTTGCTTTATCACTGGGCAGCAACCTTTGATGTGCAGTGGGAGCCATGGCTATGATGGTAAAGGAGGTGCTGATGAAAGGAAAAAGGCTCAAATGAGCAAGCAGAAAAATTCAAAGACTCACCACTAAGAGACAGTTCTCAGCCAGATTCTAGTGTAGTGATGTCTCTTTCTTTAAGTGTAATGGGGCATTACCACAGATACAAAGGGGTCGCGCAAATGTAAATGGTGGTACGGTCAGGAAGAAGCCATCTACCTACTGTCCCCCTTTAAATCCGAAGTAGCTACACTCCACAAACTGTGTGAAAGGGACATTAATGAGCTGGCTAAGGAGGAGTACCTCCCCCAGTATGTGACTCTGACCACTAACGAGGAACAGACACTTAATGACTTGATGGCTAATAACTGGCAATTAAGCTTGTGGACAAAGGGGTAGTCTGGTGGTAATGAACACAACTGACTATGTCAATGAGGTGAACAAGCAGTTATCTAAGCCTATGTAATACAAAAAAGCTGTGTTCTGCTCCCACACTACCCCCTTAGAAGACACAGTGATGCCTTTCTCACACAGGCATTCCAGGAGAACTTAATAATTGAGAGAGCAACATCCTGATTATAGAGGGATGACCACACTGTGGAGACCATGAAGAGCTAAAGCCTGGTTCACAAGATCACCAAAGGCAGACAAATGCAGGGAAAACAGAGAGAAAAACAGCACAACAAGGGACCACCAGCAGAGCAAAACCTCGGAGCAGGGTACGAGGGAGCACAGGGAGCAGCTGTTGTCACTTGCATGCAGGCTAACATGAGGAGCATATCCAGCTATTTGGATACCCCTGAGGGTCTAATGCTTTTCAAAGGTCAGGAGTAAGTGGCACTCACAGAGATCTGATGGGGGCAGAATATGGCTGGGGCACCATGATAGAGTGATGCAGTCTATTCTGAAGGGATAGTTAACCTAACAAGAAAGGAGGTGGTGGCTCTTTGCAAAAGAGGGAGTCACTGTGGAGGACATGAATGAGATCAGGAGAGCAAATAGTGCCATAGAAACCATCTTGTTTGCGCTAGAGGAAAAGGGAGAAAATGTTACTCTGGCAGTGCATTACCAGGCCCCCAAACAGCGAAGCAGAGCATGATACTTAGCTGGTTTGAGAAATAATGAAAGCAGCAAAACTGGATGGAGTGCTGATCCTTGGAGACTTTAAACTCATCGACATATAGTGGGGTGGCAAGAGGGCTAATGGCAGAGCTGAGACAGAGTTCCTGTTCAAGGACTTCTACCTATTGTACAGCATCATGTCCAACAGGGAACAAGTTTGGATTCCAGACCACCCAGTCTTGTTCTCAGTAGTGGGGATGGTTATCTCCAGTGTGTTATCAAGGAATTGATTAGAGGCAATGACCAAAACTGAGTAGCCGTCCTCAAATTAAGCAACTAATGTGTAATCAAATAATTTCTACATTTGTAAGAGTCTCCTTAAATTTGCTCAAAATTCAGTTCTCTCCTTCCTTCCATTATTATTCAGATTAAATGAAATCATTGTAATGAAATATAATCAGTACTCAAATTGGGTATAGCCACCACTGTGCAGCAGAAGAAGTGAATATGTCCTTTCCATCACCACAATAATGTTATTATGGTATGTAATCTAGATTGTGTAAGCAAGTGCAATTGATATCACTTCTTGCAGCTGTTGATCATTCTGCTTCCTAATCTAATTTCCAATAAATTCAATATCTTTATCAGTCTCGTTCTCACTTCTCAAAATAAGGTTTACTTGATACAGTATATGCACTGTAGTTACTGACTTATTCATCTTTCTTCAGTTTTAAATTGCAGCTGTTACCATTACCATTTGTGTTCATTTAGTGCCTTTTAAGTGGGCACCTCAATAAGTGCTATAATCAATACACAAAGCTGACCAATCACAGAAGCACATTACTGTCATTTATGTCCCAGAACTGCTGTTTTCTTTTCCAGATCATGAATCATGACATTGTTTTCTTAGGTAAGCAGGGTTATTTATTTCTATTACAAATGTTCCAGGTACTATTGTAACCTTCATATTCTTCTTCTTATTTCCACTTTCATTTGTAAACACTGAATCACATTATTGATGCCTGCATTAAGGTCAATGTGTATATACCGTGGAACCGATATGCAAGTGTATTTATTTGTTTTGTGAAATTAGCTATACTTGTAAATGTCATGTGCTGTACCATATTTGCTGGTGTAAATGTCACCAGGGCCCTCTACCAAAGTAGGTGACTGTCTTAAATGAGGCTATCTTAGCCTATGAATATCAAAATAAATAAAATTACCATAACAGGGTGTCTCATGCTAAGAGTTCCACACTGATGGAGTTTTAAGTTCAGCTGGCATATACCCTATGGTTTCTCTATTTTCTAATAAGTAAAACATTTTTATTTTAAATTTAAACTTCCATAAAAACAACAATCTATAGTGTGAGTTTCCACTTGTATCTCTAGTCTTCCAAGTGAGCCTACACTCAACACACTCAAGAAGGCACTCTTTAAACCATAGGAGACATAATAAATTCTTCTACACATGTTCAGATTTAGTGTTGTCTGTACATAGTTTCATAATGCATTATCTTCTGACTTATTTGCAGTCAAAGCCTGAGAAAGCAAGGAAGATATTATGGAAACATGTAATGATTATTTTTTTCATAATGCAGTTGTGGCACTTTGAAAATGAGTTATGAGTATAAAAGTTGGCTGAATATTATTTTGTTGGTCTGCATGTGAACCACAAATCAGAACTGAATTAAGCAATAATGCCCAACAGGGTGTGTGTTGTGCTGGGATAACATCACACCTCAGGTGGTTGGGCATGTGGCTGTAGACTGAGTGTGTCCAATACCTGAGGCGTGACATTATCCCAAATGACACACATGCTGGAGGGCATTATTGCTATTATACAATTGCTTGTTGTTACATATAAAATAAAAAAAATAATTTTAAAGAATGTTTTTATTAGTGTGGAAAAATATTTTAGTTTCTTAAGAGGAGATGCAAAAAAAGAGAGTATCTAAATGCTCATCCCTATTGGTTCACAGTGCTGAGACTAGATCTGTGATGTTGTGTTGGGATAACCTCATGGGTCCAGTCCCAGACTGACCAATCAGAGACCAGGATTCTTTCTTGCCATTATATAATAAAAAATATGATCAGTTACCAACATTTTCAGTATACTAATATGATAATAGTGAAATTAAATTATATATGCAAACTCTGTGATATTTGTATATCAACAAAAGGACTTAATATTTAACACAATATATCAATGTAATACAGAACAAATAATTTTTAACTCAATAAAATTATAATAAAACAAACTGTAATCAGTATACCGTATATTAATATTAATCAATACACTGAAACAGTATTGGAGGAACCTATCTATATTGACCAGACTCCAAGATTTCATTTAAAAAGCTAAGTTCTTAGTCCTATTTGTAACAAAAAAGGCTTTGTACTTTGCCCTAATTCCAATCTCAAGTTTGTCTGCACTGTATTTTGCTGTAGTCACCTACCATAGATCCACACTTCACTTGTTTGTGCTTCTATTGGTTCTGCTGTTCTTGGGAGGCATTAACATTAACCCTGGTTCCTTAACGGCCCACCATCTCCTATTATATTGTGACATGGTTGTTAAAAAGGGTCAAAAGGTAGTACATATAAACATCACAAGTAGAATGGCAAAAAGGTAGAACATAAACTCTGGATTAGCCTATCATCGACCGAGCATAGTCCTCACCAGAGCAGAACAGCATTCTGCAAATGTTCTTCAATGACCCCCAATTGTGAAATATTAGATGATATAGAGAAAGAAGAGGGCACCTCCCGAGCAGGTTGTTTGAATGAATCCAGCAAGAATCCATTCGTACAAGGGAATGTGGAGCGTAAGTCATTTCCTGCTGATTTCACATCCAATAAAAACACAGTTTAGAATAACGTCACTGAACTCCTTGCCAAACTAGAAAAATTAAAAATTCAAGAAATCAATTTTTGGTTTGATGGAGCTACCCTGAAACAATATAGGAACCAGCAGAGAATGCCATGAGGTCTGAGGGTAGCTAAAATACCCTCTAGTAGTAACCTAGACCCAGACCTGAAACTTGGATGGGAGAGAGCACTTGAAGTGTGCTCATTAGAACTTGTCCATGCCCTAGCTGAATGGGACAAAAAAGCCTAAGAGTGCACCAAACTAACTTTGAATGAATTAACAGAAGAACTGAAAAGATACCAGGAATGTGATAGTTATAAACAGCTTGATAACACCTTGAAAGAAAAGTTAAAGAAAGATAAATCTGAGGTCAAAGAAAGGAAGATAACAAAATTCCAATGAAACAAGCTAGACTAGGAATGTGTCCTCATAAGACAAAGATTTATTTTTGAATAGGTAGTGACATTATAAATTACGTAATAGGCACATCAGAAGTAAAAGCAGAAAAAAAGCAATAATCAAATAGCCTCCGACTCTCATTGCAGTCTTGGCAGATGTGATGATTTTTTTGACACAGAGGAGGAAGCTGTGGACCCCCCCCCCCCATATACAGTGCACACACACTTTCAGCAGACAAAAATGCCAACAATAACGAACTGAGCAGCAGTGGAAGAGGCAGAGGCAAATAAAAATCAGAAGGGCCAAAAGGAAAGCTGGAATAGGACCAGTGACAACCAGAAAGCAGGCCAAGACACAGCGATAAACATTCCAGTGCTAAACATGTCGTCTCAATCACACACTGAAGAGCAGGTAAGGGCCCTCAGCAAGGACCTATCCTTTGTCCCAAGTTCTGTGTAAACAGTTATGCCCTAGAAGTGGATTTGTATAATAAAATTGACCTAAAATATAATTTCCATGAGTCTGATACAAGCTCATGGGCAAGTGGAAACAGAAGTATTTGGAGGAACATTTGGAAACCAAACTGGGCATTTCAGAGACTAATTTAACTCAAATTGTGAATTTGATCTAGCAAACTAACCTGGTGTCACAAGGGAACATTCTTAATTTGAGTACAGAACCCCTGGAAGTTACCCACTACACGCCAGTGATGGAGGAACAACAACATGACAGTATATTTATAGATATCGGACCTCAGGACAAAAATCTGTTGGACATTAATAATTTTAATGCCACTTGAAATAATTTGACTGCTGATTTAATCATATTTTCTGTTACAGGAAATGAAATGTCAATAGGAAAATTGGGGAAGAGGAGGGAATATCACATTCCACAAATGAACATAATGTGTCTTGAAAGTGAGTGGTACTGCCATGCTATGTGCGAGCACACATTGCCATGCTAAAAGCAGATGTTGTCCCTCCACCAGGCATCCAACCATACAGACTTTTGAGAGATAGATGAAAAATAATTAGGCTCATATTTTGCAAAATCCTGCACTATGACTATATTTTAACCTGACCACCACAGACAATTAAACAGTTAGATAAGGGGGACATGGTCATGGTGCAAGATACTGAGAAATATGTTGAGAACATCAAATGCCAACTATCAGACAGAAAATGTTACAGGCTATTAACATCTGTTCCTACCTGGGCTTTTAAATCAATTATAGATCAAATGATTAATGATGCATATGTTGGTGGACAAATCACTGGGAAGGAATGTTGTTTCCTCAAAACCAGCCATCCCATTACACCTACACTTTACACTCTTCCCAAAGTGCACAAGTCTGTGGGGGGACCCTCCTGGGTGGCCAATTGTTTCTGTCAGAGGGTCCCTCAGAAAGGGTACCACACAGTTTGTGGATCACTTCCTCAAAATAACAATGTCTATGACCAATAGCTAATCTTCACGAAACAACTCACGCAATGCAAAAACTGGAAGGAATTCCTTAATATGTTCATTATATCTGGTTTATGATAGATACTGTATCCCTGTATACCTGCATATATCATTAGCATGTTATCAATGCAGCAAAATAATTTCTTGCTGGGGTTAGTGAATTAAGATCAGCACCACAAAAAAACATTTTGGATCAATTGACTTTTGTAGGGAATCATAATTACGTTCTGTTTGATCAAAGATATTATTTACAGTTAAGAGGGACAGATATTGGTGCTGACCTAGCGCCCCTTATGTAAATTTATTTTTGGCCTGATGAGAAGAAAAACTGATATTCATGGATTCTGACCCCCACCTCAGACACATTGTACAACAGTACAGATTTACTAAAGACAACACAAGTGTCTGGGTTAGGTTGAGGAACCCATCCCACATTTTGCTGATTGGTTAAATGAAAGCATTTTTAATATCAGGCGCACATGCCATTTTAACAAAACTAGTGTAGAGTATCAGGCATTAGCTTTAAAAGGGGAGATGATAGTAGCTGGCCTAGTGGCACTGAGGGCTGATGTGCTGGATGCCTTACCTCACACTACATCAACAACCTGGGTTCGGGAACAACCTCTGGTCACCAGGGAGCCGGCATGGGGGGAGGGTTGGAGAAGGACTGAGCTGCGGTAGGCAGCTCTCCCCTCCCAGGGGGTTGTCCACTCACCCTGTAATTCCACTCCCACCAGGTGGAGGTCCAGTGGGAAACATAGGCGAGGGGAGGAGCAGCGGAAAAAATGCCAGGGGTGGGGCAGAAGGGACCAAACTGGTGCCTGGTGTGCACTTTCACACACATGCATATGCTTGTCTGCTGGGGTCCCAGGTTGGGGGTAAAAAAGGGGAAAAACAATAAAAAAATGTATATAGAAGAAAAAAGGGGGAGATTATAGAATAGTTGTAGTGGGACCTTTTAGGAATCCAGTTTCGGAGAACACTGTCCTCAGAGCTGAGAGTGTCCATCCCCCTACTGGGTCATAATGTCGCATGCTTAATAGCTTATGACATTATGGCTAAACTGGGGCAGCGGTGTATGCAAGCACTAATGGTGCAATACCGCGTATACTGCTGTACACTGTATTACACCATTAGTGCTTTCCCAGGCAGAGGATAAGACCTCTCCTGGGAGTGGGTTCTATCGAGCAGCTGCCATGGCTCACAGGACTGAGCCACAGCAGCAGGAACCCAGGTGCTGTGTCTGGGAATGGGTTTGATTCCCAGTCCCAGAAACTTTGATTTTTTTTCTGACTTGTGTGCTCCCTGAGTTGAATCCTCCCCTTCCCAGGAGTTAAGAATCTTTATTGGGGGGGTTCGGTGGCACAGCCCCCGAAATGGGGGGCGTGGGGGTGGACCACCCGAAAAAGACTTATGCCTCATGGCAGAAATCACACTGTATAGGCAACACAATTTTGCTATGTGGCATAATGTCTTGCAACATTATGACCCTGTGCCATCCACCCCAGGTCCCTGGTTGACAGCATTCCCTATGGACAGTTCCGTTGCATCAGGATGAAGTGCACCCCAGATGAGATTTTTGAACTGGAAGGGGGAATGCTGTCAACCAGATTCAGAGAGAGATGTTAGTCTTGTACATTTATAACTGGAGCTTACAATAAAGCCAAGAAAAAGAAAGGAGAACAACTACTGGTCCCCAAACAGAAAAAGGCAGCCACCAATGAAAAAAACAATCACTTTCAGCACAAACTATCACTGTGGGTCCAGAAGAGTGAAAGAAGTGATACATAAAAGGTGGGAAATGGCATCCATGCTGGGACTGACACCCCTGATATCATGTAGGAGGAAACAAAAATCTCTGATATGGTGACACATAGCCATTACATAGATCTGATGAGAAGCAAAGCACCTCTTTCAAAGAGTTTTCAAAAATGCTTTGGCAGCAACATATGTAAATATGCTGTCACAGGCCCAGACTTTGTGTAACCAAGGACAGGTGAAACTTTTGCATAAATTACTATGCCAACAGTAAGACAACCTTTGTTGTGTATGTTGATTGGTGTGAGTGCATGTTACTGGACGATGGCAGGACCCAGTGTCAACTAAGATCCTGAATACAGGAATATATAAGAACGATAAGCACAAGGGGCTGCCAAATTAGCTTAGGTTACCACTTTAGGAAAAAAACATAATAGCAATCCCTAGAGTTTCAGATTTAGGCCAGTGGAACACATTCAAAGACCAGAAAGAGGAAGGAACAGGCTACGAGAGAATTAGCCTGGATGCACAAGTTGAGCACCATAGCCCCTGAAGTGCTGAATGAGCTATTTGACTTGAGATCGTACCTATAAGGTTCTATCTTTGAATTGGGACCTGATCTGACCCATTGATTTCTTAGTTACCATTTTACATGCTTATGCATTGAAGTAAATGTACTTGCCAGTTGCTTTCAGCCATGTATATATTATACCTGCATGGTAGTGCAGGTATAGTTAGGGTTGCACAGCCACTTCTGTGTTAAACCCCAAATTTTGCCATTTAATAACTTTGCCACCATATGACGGATTTGCCTGAAAGTTTGCATGTGCGGTCTGTTACGATAGATCTCTAGATCTGACAAGTTTGTTTTATGGTTGGATAAGCAGCTGCTGAACTATGGAGCAACCAAAAATGCAAAAAAAAAGGGTTTTTGTACATTTCTTTGCTCGTGGCTACAGCCTGCACAATTTGTCCATTTGGTCTGAAATCTTCAGGGAACATGTAGTCTTCGTCACTTTTGGAGATTTGGTGAAAAAATATTAAACCATTCAAAAGTTATTCAAAAAACACATTTCCTGGTACAGTCAATGGGAAAAAAATATATGTGTCTTTCGAAAGCTGCCACCACTACATTTTATTGTCGCAAATGGCCCTTTTACTGTTGTGTGGTGGCCATCTTGTTTTCAGTTAGTGAAAGAGAAGAATGCCTGGCATTTAAATTTGGGACCCCCTAGGTAACCACTGACTTTTGTGTTTACCTATTCAGGTCCTGAAGATACCAGCCCTATCTTTTTGTGGGGGAATCCCCCCAAGAAATGCCATATTTAAAATCGGAGCCCCAGTACTGTCGCAAATTGTGACAGAAATGGCCTTGACACTTTCATAAATCACGAAAGTGTCATGCTATTTCTGTGAAACTGTCATAATTTGTGACCATACTTTGCCCAAAAATAGCAAATCTTTGCCATCCCTCTGCAACAAAATGGCTGGGGGTTTTGGGCTGAAATTTGCAGGGTGGCAAGCCCTGGTCCCACAGATATGTCTTTTGTTGATTTGGTCCTAAAATATTTAATGGGACCATACTTACAGTGCTCTGAAGTTGAGAAATTTCCCATAGGCTAACACTGCGGTGCCCGTGGTGACCTTTGGTGTCCATATCTTGGAAACGGTGCCAGAAACTGATTTTTTGCTACCTGTGAACTAAACTAAAAACATGTATCAAAGTCACACGTGCAGTGGAATTGTTTACCTTCTTGCTACAGTTATGGAGCTATTGGCAAAAACGTGTTACAAGGGTTCCTTTAGAGTATTATGGTACTGCTGTATGGCTCTGCACTGATGTGTAAGTGGGAGCGCATAGCCCGGAGTGCCCACGCTCCCATGTACGCATGCCATCATGCTAAAAATGGGCAATGTTAAGGAAGCACAGGTACCGGAGGGCCTGTGCTCCCACTAACACATACCAGTTACCAGTTACATTACACTTTCTTAAAAAGAAGGGGAAATTCATTGCAAAAAACTCTCTATTAATGCATCAGTTAGGGTTGATAGCACAGCGACAAAAGTTTGGAAATTCAGTGTTAGAGTTACCAACCCCTACCACCCCACCCCTACCCTCCACTCACTAATAGATGTCAGGGTGTGTCATCAGGCCTAACTCTCACCCATTCTCCTATGCTGTAGCATGCCAGCTTGTTTACACATGGAATGGGGTGAGAGTTGAGCCTGATGACCCCATGACACACCCCAGTGTCTGTTGGTGAGTGGAGGGGGGGTGGGATGGTAGGGGTTGGCAACCCTAACACCAAATTTCGAAACTTTTATTGCTGTGCTAGCAACCCTAACTGATGCATTAATGGAGTTTTTTGCAATGAATATATATGCATTATGGGGGTATGTGTGATTTTGTATTTCTTTGAAACTTAGCTTCCTGGCCAATGCCCTTTGGGGTAACCCTTGCCTCAGTGTTTGTTCACTAAGGTTCTTTGTCTTTTAGCTTGTTTTTTGGTTTTATTGGGCTCACCACAACCCAACCCAGATAGACCAACTTAGGGTAGCTGGTTCATTCCACTGGGGTGTCATACAGATGAGGCACACTGATGAGTCCCAGTAGGACGAAACACGTGTCTGTGTCTTCTGTTGGCACCCTTTGCAGACTGTGTGAGAAGCCTTTCAGCACCATGCACTGCTGCTTAAATTTGAACCAGCTTAATATTTGTGGTGATTTGCATATACAGCTCATGATGCTTTGCATTATGGGGGTATGTGTGATTTTGTATTTCTTATATATATACTATATATATATATATATATATATATATATATATATATAATAGTGGCACGATAGTGCCACTATAGTTAAAGGTTGAGTACCCCATTTAAGGTTAAAATGCAAAATTTGGCAGCTTAATAACTTCACCACCATAGGATTGATTTGCCTGAAATTTAGCTTGCACAGAGTGATACTACTGATCTCTGGATCTGCCAAGTTTCGTAATGGTCAGAGATTCGGTTGTGGAGCTATATAGCGCAATAGAAAGTTGTATTTATGCTTTTTTGCGCATTCTTTGCTCAAGCCTACAGGTCACACAGTCTGCATGACCAGTCCAAAACCTTCAGGGAACATGCAGCTGTGGTCCCCGATGTGCCTTTTGAAGATTTCGTGAAAAAATATTAAACGGTTCAAAAGTTATTCAAAAAACAACTTTCCCATTATAGTCAATGGGAAAAGTTAAAAAGGTTGGCAGTGTCGCAAATGCAGTTTTTAATGTCACAAATTACCCCTGTAGTGTCACAAATTCATCATCTTGTTTTCAGTTGGTGGTCACAGAAATGCTTGGCATTTAAATTTGGGACCCTCTAGAAACAAATTTCTTGCTGTTTTCACCTAGTCGAGACCCGAGGATGCTAGCCATGTCTTTTTTTTGGGGGGGGGGTTCAACACCCCAGAACTATGTTTATGACATTTTTGGAAATAGTAGTGTCACACATTCAACACTTTCATGATTTTTTTTTGCGGAAGTGTTGTGATTTGCGACACTACTTTGCGACACTATGCCCAAAAGAATAGGAAATCTTTGCCACCCTGCTGCAAAAAAATGGTTTAGTCTTTTGGGCTGACGTTTGGAGGGAAGAAGGCCAATATCCCATAGATGTGGCTTTGGTAGTTTGATGACAAAATATTAGAGGGTTGCAAAGTTACGGTTTTCTGAAGTTGATGATTTTTCCCATAGGCTAACATTACGGCGTCCACCACACTTTTCGGGGCCCGTATCTTGGAAATGCTTCGAGATACGGACTTTTCATCAGAAAAATGCTTATACTAAACTAGCCAGGAAAGTCATAAATTATATGACATTTTAATTTATTTTCTACACCATACGGTTCCTGAGATATAAGCAATTTAGTATTCCAAGTCTTCATTTTCTGCTCTAAGGCCCATTATTATGCATACATTCTTTGTATTCACTGTGTTTCTCTATGCAACTTTTGGAGGAGAAAGGGTATGCATTTTTGTTACTGTTACAGTTAGCGTTTCCACTTGAATTTCTGTAACTGTTTGCATTAATGTTCCCGTCTACGCCATCGTGTCCGTTACCCTTTGCGTTTTCATTTGTGCTTGCATTTGCATTACTGTTAACATTTGCTTTTCCATTACTGTTTTTATTTACATTTCCTTTTGCATCACCGTGTGCATTTCCATTTGCATTTGTGCTTCCGTTTGCGTTTCTGTTTGTGTTTTCTTTGGCATCATCGTTGCTGTTACCGTAAGTGTTTGCATTTCCAATTTCATTTACGTGACTGTGTGCATTATGATTTGCATTTCCATATGTGCTTGTGTTTCTGTTTCTGTTTTCATTAACGTTTGTGCTTCCGTTTCTATTACCATTTGCATTATCATTTATGTTTGCGTCACCAAGTGTGTTACCATTTGCACTTGCATTTGCATTACCGTTACTTCACTATTTATAGTGCACATTCTCAAAAAGAAGTGAAATTCATGGCAAAAAGATCCATTTAATGCATCAGTTAGGGTTGTTCCACAGTGACAAAAGTGAGGAAATTCGATGTTAGGGTTCCCAGCCCCTTTGCACCTCACCCCCACCCTGCCCCCACCAACAGGCATCAGGGTGTGAGTTGGGGTCATCAGTCCTAAATCTCAGGGGAATACCTTAACATATAATTATGAACAGAAATTGATGCCAATAGATTATTCAGCATGACCATGGACGTCTGAGATTATTAGTAAACTGAAAAGTTTGTAACAAGTGCAAGCACCTAAAAAGTCATATCTACAATTGTAAAGATCATGTTCCTTAAGATAAGTAAATTTTATAAGACAAATTATGAACTAGAGATTGTAAATGGAGGAAGCTGATTGGCTGAGAGGTTTTTGAAGCCATGATGATATCGGGCTACATCATCACTGCTTCAGAAAACCTCCAGCCACCAGCCTCCACACTCCCAGTGCAACGTTCTCTATGTCCCCACAGGCGAAGCAAGTCAGACCTCCACTCAGACAGTATTAAAAAAAAAAAACACATACTCACAACTGTCCCGCCTTACATGTCACCCAAAGCACACGCTCTGCAAAGAGAAAAAACATTGTCTTCCTATGATTGCAGCAAGTGCTTCCTTTGAGAATGCAAAGTACTGCTTGCCCTCGCTGCCATGCTGCCTCACGCCAAACAGCAAAATCTACAACCCGATCCTCAAGAATACCAGGCTTGACCCTTACCGTCTTGCTTTCCTCAGAAGCACAGCATGACTCAAATAATGCAGACAAAATGCACTAGATCCAACGGCTCTTAGGACACATCATAAAAAAAACCTCTCTCACCTTGCAGAGCTGTGGTGTACATTGATAGGTGCTTTATTGTCCACCTGGCTATCTCCCTTTTCACATCGCGATTTCAGCATAAACAAACAAAAACATCTTCACCTCTTCAAACAAAAAAATCCATAAAATATCAACGTGGTCGAGTAAACTAAACTTCCGGGGGCAATACCACAACAATTAAGACTTTGTAACAAAATCCTCATGCAACAGCACCACCTACTAGCCAAAACATGACAAACACACACTTTTTTTTTAAATGTCTACCTAGACTCATATAAAAACACTATTAAAATATTTTAAAACGTTCTTTTTTTACATTAAATGCATAAAATATCAATTGATCCAGTTCATAATAGCAATAAGGCACTCCAGGGTGTGGTATATCATGGGATATCATCACTTCTCGGATGGTTGGACGCACTCGGCTTGCAGGCTCGTGCCCAGCCACCCAAGTCATGATGATATCCCATGATATACCACACCCTGTCGTGCCTTACTGCTTAATTATACAATGGCAAGAAAGAATCCTGGCTTCTGATTGGTCAGTTGGCTGTCACAGCAGGGATGTTATCCTAGCATAACATCCCTGCTGATTGTTCGTTGAATTTGGATGATTTGGATGATTATGACCATAAGCTCTTTCTCTTAAGAAACAAAAATATTTTTTTTACACGCTAACAAAAACATTCTTTAAAATAATTATTTTTATTATAAAACAACAAGCCATTGTATAATAGGAATAATGTCCTCCAAGGTGGGTGTTATGCTGGGTTAACATCCCTTCTCGGGTGTTGGACGCCCTCTGCCAGTGGCCTCAGACCTAACCACCCGACGTGGGATATTATCCCAGCATAACACCCACCCTGTCAGACTTTATTCCGTTAATAACACATGCGCTGTTATGGACTCCTGAGACTCAGTAGCACAAACATTTTTCAATCATTAACTTCCAATTCTGACCTAGATGCAAGTGTCTATAGATTAACTCATAACTGCATGTAAACTGTAATAATAATTAGAAAATGGGCTTTTTATTTGGAGGCATCTGATTGGCTGGTACCCATTCCACAGGGGTACATTAACTTTCAATAGATGCCTACCAAATAAAAAGTGCCAGACAAAACCTGCCTTATGCCCAGCCAAGTATCCTTGTGCCCAGCCTGCTTCATCATTGGCTGAAGCACTGGGCACAAAATGTCAAACTGCCGCCATTTCTTTTGAACATTTAGCAGTCACACCACCACCACCACACACACAGTCATTACTTGAATGACACAGCAGCCAGTAACCAAGAAAAAAATCATACTTTTTTGTTTTGCCAGCTTTAAACCAATCCCTCTGTTTTTCCCCCTTCTAACAAAAGTGACTGCTGCCTCCCGCTCACTCAGTTTCAGGTAGTTTTTTTTTTATATAAACTGCAGTGCAGTTTAGCAGCTTTATCACCCGCTCGTTCACCAAACCGATTTAAACTCGGAGTGGTGAAAAGAAATGCTGCGTTTAATGAATTGATATTTGCGCTTGTATCTGCCTCCCACTGCCGCTCTCCTGTCATCAAAATGAAGCTACAACAGTGCCCTGCAATCCCCGATACTGACGTACATTCACACAACTGGCAGCAGTCTCGCTCATTCCCACAATGGTTAAGATTCTGGCTCCTGCTGTTCCGGTCGCTTGGTCGCCCGCTCGCTGACTCCTTCTGAAATACAAGTGCCCCTTCACAATCCCACTAGGTAAAACAGATACTCCCCTTCACAGTATGCACCGAGGACCATGAATGTTTAAAAAAAATAAAACAACTGGCTCCCAACTACAACACCTTACTCTCCATGCTGCGCTTCCGTCTCACATGTCGCAACCTCTGACCTACCCACGCAACCTCTGACCTGTCTGAAAAAAAACATTAGCAACACAAAACAGCCTCTCAACATAAAACAAACCAGTACATAAAACAACTATTATAGGTGTGTGTGCGGGGCAGAGTGTGGGGGGAGGGCTCTTCAACAACAAAAAAAACAAATAAAGAATCTGCTGCAATCTACCAATTTTGTAACTATTCAGACCATTCTTATAAAGCAGGTGGAGGAACTATTTTATTTCAAAATGTTCTAAAAAGTCATTTTTAATTAATTTCTTTTTTTTTTTTTTTTACAGTGCCCACGTAATAATACCCTCGACGGTGGGCGGTATGGGCAATACGGACCTTCCAGGGCTATATGGCCCTCCGCCTGCTGCGTCGGGCCTCATTACACCCCTGGGTGGTCCGGTATTGCCCAATACCGCCCACCCTCTCGGGTATTATTGCTTAAATAATATTATGGTAATAACAACAGCACCTTTAAGTAATCTGGACAGCGTATAAATGATTGCCTCATTCATTTAAATGAGTAAGTTGAGACTATATGTTGTAGTTAAACATTTAAACTAGTGTAGTAGCCCTGTTTTAGACTACAGGGAACTCTTATTATGCTTCAAGGAGAGAAACAGGAAAATGTCACTGTTCAGCAAAGAGAAACTACGTGCTTTTGTAACACACTAACTCTTGAGGATGCCATTTGACAGTGTCCATTTTGTACCCTATGGCTGCCTGCCAGTTTGAGTTAACCTCCAAACCTCAAGATACCCTACGCAAAATTAAACTTTATTACAATTTTGCAGTAATCTTTCATGTGTCACCAGACTTCATCTGAACTGATACCCTGCTCCTCCTCTGAAACAGATTTGCACTGCAGTCTCAGTACAACAGTTTGGAACAGTTTAGCAAGATGAACCACAGATTAAATTAGTGGTGAGTGGCAGTTATTAGAGAAATTTCAAATTAATACAGCTCAGTTTAGAGGGGAATTGCAGTGATATGTTAGGAATCAGTGAAACGTGGCTAAAACCTTATATCCCTGACAATAGCTGTGCCATTACTGGGCATACAACTATCTGGAGAAATAGAAAAAAATAACAAAAAGGGAGGAGGAGGGATATTCTACTTTGCAGAATGCCTAAATGTTATATATATAGAATAATGTATGGGTGGGTGTGTGTAACCCGAATGTTACACACACCTGAGGTGTGGGATGCTACATAAACTCTGAGGATGAAGCCCAAGGGGTTTATAAAAGCATTCCACACTAAGGGTGTGTGAAAAATTCTGGTTTTACACACATTCACACATATATTATTTTATTTAATTAATGATCCTTATTTATTTTTGTCACACATACACACAGCGCACATGGGTAGCAGCCTGTTTCTCTCTCTCTCTCTCTCTGTCTCTCTCACACTCAGTGACTCGATCACTCAATGATGAATGCAGCCATGGCCCTGCTCAACAGGTAAGAATGGTAGAATCAACCAGATAGATTTTTTATACTTTGAAGGCAGGATCAACTAGATACATATTGAGAAATATGTGAAAATAGTACCTTGGATGAAGTGAAAGTACAGGTTTGGCAACAGGGTTAGGGGGCAACGGAGCCGACATATTGGGGGGAGATGATCAGCCCTCCTAGATGGAGTTGCAGCCAATGAGCTGCAAAGCTGTTTGAGTGGAGGGCAGTGATTCCAACCTCCCGTGTTGTAATGAAAAATATCAACTGGGAGCCTGTAATGCTAAACAAAACCACGGTTATCCGTGGATAAAAGATGAGGACCATTAAGTAAAATAAGTTTAACAACAATGTCTGTGAATGACTACTTGCCATTTAAAATTCAATTATGTTAAAAAAAGCTTAACCTGAACTGTGCATATAATCCTCCTAATGTAGCTCTGGTATTACCAGTCTTACAGAGCTCATTGACTGTCCTCCAGCATTAGCATCAGGGAAATTACTGCAATAGCTGACATCAATCTGGATTGGAATAATTACAAATCCTTAATCTACACCACCGTTATTACAAAACTGAACCTCAACCAGCTAATAAAGCTTCACATGAGACTGAATAATAAGTATGGTAAACACACACTGCTGGACTGGTTACTTACATACAGGCAAGATAGGGTATTCCTAGGCCAGCCTGCCAGCACAGTGGTAACACTACCACCTGCAATGCTGACGACCCATGTTCAGGAATGAATGCAGTGCATCAGAGGGTCGGCCAGGGGGAGGTAGGATGAGCATCCCAAGGACAGCTTTCCTCCTCCTAGGGGGAGGGAGGATTGTGGCTTCCCCACAAGCCAGTGATACCAGCAGAGGCTGGGTGTGTGACAGACAGGGCCACTATTCAGTGGGGAGGAGTTAGCGGACGTCTGTAGATTGGGTGTAGGAACACACCCAGCCTGCACTGATGTCATTGCACATCTGCACCTCTGGGGATATTAACAGGAAAAGCCCTCTGTGCTGGTGCACTGTGACACCCCTGACCTCCACCGAAATGACACACCAAGTGCTAGCCTCATTTGGGCCTCTGTTTGTTCTCAGTCTCTCCCCTCAGGGGAGCCCTGCCACAGGGGGTAAGCTGCAGGCCTCCCAAGTCTAAGCTACCTGGGGGGATACCAGTGTAGGGGCTGGGCGCTGAGAAGGGGTAAATCCCCTGCCCATTCAAGGGATAGAAAAAGAAAATAAAAAAAAATAAAAATAAAGATAGAGTATCCCACACTGGTATCCTAGGAAATTCTCTATCAGGAACAACTCTACCACCTATTGTGTATTGAGGGTACATGCTCCTAAAGTCTCTCCTAGAATCTCAACATTCGGAGACTTCTGTACAGTAGCTAATGCTATCAGAAATAGTGACTGGGCACCACTTAAGCAATGGAGATGTCGCCCTTTAGCAATTCAAGATAAAAATGCCCCATTAGCAACAAGGGATCTCTGAGGGTCAGCAACAAGGTGGCTTATTATCCAGTATGAAAAACTAGTACAAAAAGTAAATGTTTTATAAATGTTTTTTGTGATGCTTGGCCAGCTGGTTATGATTGTTCTATGATATTTGTAATATAGAATGGGGTATGTGAGGTGTCTCACATGAGACATCCTGTGCTCCTGGGCGACAACCCCCCAAGTTTTAGTGAAAACAACAGGATATATGCATTAAACCAGGAGATTTCTGTAATGTAATTAACTTCCTGGAGAAGCTGCATTTTTTAGCTTTTTTATGACCTCCTGCCTCTGAAGCTGGGAAACTAAAATATACATTTTTGACTTCATATAAGCTGATTCCTGTTGGCTATATTTACATCTAGGTGAGAAACTGCAGAGTTGTAAAAATCTTTGATATGCCTGGGAATAGGAACTGCTGAAAGATCAACAAGAAGGAACTGGGAAATCACAGACTTATATTTTGGAAAATTATTTTTTGCTGAAGTCACAGTATTTAAAATATCACCTGGCAGGAAGATCATTGTTTGTATAATTTTTATATTCTAACAGGAGGAGCTAGATGACATTACAGAAGGGGTGGAACACAGAGTTTAAACTGTATTCTGTGTTTCAACTAAGTGACATTTCTTGTTGGGCTCTTAAGAAACAAGACCTAACTAAAGCACTGTACAGAGGTAATACAGTAGATAGAAAAGTCTAACTGTATGTTAGTAGTAGTTTGTCTGTAGTTTCTTTGCTTTTCTTTTAAGTGCTTTTATGCTTTGTGATATAGTTTTCTGTGTTTACATTTTACAAATTGTTATATCCATTTTTAAGTAAATCTTTCATTTAAAAAGACTGCCTGTGTGTCTTCAAAGTTTCTTTTTGCATGTGATGTATATGGTTAAATATGACAACTGTTCAAAGCTTGATGGTGTTGCCAGACTGCGAAAAGGTAAGAATATACCTAAGGTCTTTTATAGAGTTTTAAGGGTTCATTTTGGATACCTGGTTAGGTGCCAATAGGCAAAAGATATCTGGCATCCCCATAAAGAGCAGATTATCTGAGCTTGTACATTTGGGTATGCTAGGATAAGGTTCGCAGTTTGAATCCCCCCAGAACTTGAGACTAAAGGTGATTTGGACCCACAAGTAGACAGGTATGAAAACTAGTAAAAAGAAGTAAAAGTTTTATAAATGTATTTGTTTGTTTTTTGCTAAACAGGTAAATGTACCAATGTAATGCCTGTTTACAGGAACAACCAAGGAGAGTACAAATGCAGGCATTACACTGTGAACAATACCAATTACAATTTAAGAAAAACATGAATGCAGAATCACAGTAAGAACAACAAATAACATTTAAGCAAAGCAGGTAAGTGAATATGATAGTAGCTCAAAGAAAAACTGGAAATAAATATGATAAATACATATAAGGTAAGTGAAAATAAATGCTGAACTACAATGAGAACAACAGATATCATTAGGCAAAGCAGAAAAGTGAATATTATGGTAGATGCAAAACAATTTAGACTTGAATTGAATGTACAATCTGGAAGAAAGGAGGGTGAGGGGGGTATGATATAAACCTTTAAAGAGGGACTCCCACCAAAAGTGTTACATTGCAGAATTAGAGTAAGCATACCCTCAATAAATCTTATACCAAAAATTTGGTTTCTGTGTTACTTTGTTTTAAAGTTATGAGCTATTTTGTAACCCTGATTTCACTACCTATTCAAAAATGCCAGTTTCAGTGAAGAGCCACTAATGCTGTCATCTCCTGAACTCACACTCTTGTCCTCCATTTCAGCAATTTTATAGGACCTGCTTCTCCAACGTTTAAGAAACTATAGTTATAGTAATCCTTTAAAAAATTGACCCAAGGCTGACTGCATTGCTTGCATTTCCAGAATGCTCAGATGCATGACACTGTACTTTAGAACATGTCAGAAGGTGGTTTTGGAATGCTGCACCGAACCAAGGAATAGAATGTCAAGTTAGTGCACCATTTTAAAATGTTGTGGGGGACATGCAATCTCAGTATGTGACAGGGATGTACCATCTCAAAATGTGGTGAGACAGTCAGTCCCGGAATGCGACAAGGACACACATCAAGGAATTTGTTGGGATCTGGTACTTTCAGAATATAGTGGGGATGCATGCTGTCAGAATGTAACAGGACACACCATTTATTCTGAAATTGCTTGTCCCTGCCACATTCCAGAATAGTACTCACCCACCGTATTTCAAAATTGTGCATCACATCCGCACCACATTCCAACATTATGCGTCCCAGCCACTTTGTAAAAGTATGCCTCCCTGCTACAATCCGAAATTGCACATCCCTTCCTCATTCCCAAACTGTGCATCCCTGCCACATTCTGAAATGGCACATCCCCACCAAATTCCATAACTACACATCCCTGCCATGTTGTATTTCAATGCCACATTACAAAATTGTCACTGCCACATTCCCAAATTTTGCATCACGCCACATTCTGAAATTATGCGTCACCACCACATTCAAAAATTGAACATCATTATCACATTCTGAAACTGAGCATCACTGCCACGATTCTGAAAATATGCGTCACTGCCAGATTCCCAAACTGTGTGTCACCACCACATTCTGAAACATTGTCACCACCACATTCAAAATTGTACATTACTGCCACATTCCAAAACTGTACATCACTGCCACATTCCAAAAGTGTGTGTTAATGCCACATTTCAAAATTGTACATCACCGACACATTCCAAAATTATGTGTCACCACCACATTCTGAAACTGTGCGTCACCGCTGCATTTCAAAACTGTGCATCACCATTGCATTCTGAAACTGTGTGTCACTGCCACATTCTGGAATTGTGTGTCACCGTCACATTCCAAAACTGTACATCATCACTACATTCCAAAATTGTGCATCACTGCCACATTTCAAAATTGTGTGTCACCGACACAATCCGAGATTGTGTATCACTGCCACATTCAAAAATTGTGCATCACCGCCACATTCCAAAACTGTGTGTCACTGCTGCATTCTGAACCTGTGCATCACTGCCGCATTCTGAAAATATGCGTCACCACCACATTCTGAAACAGTGTGTCACTGTTGCATTCTGAATTTGTATGTCACCACCACAATCTGAAACTGTGTTACAACTGCATTCCAAAACTGTGTGTCACTGTTGCATTCCGATACTATGCATCACTGCCATTCTGAAATTGTATGTCACCACCACATTCCAAAACTGTGCATCACTGCTGTATTCTGAAATTGCTCATCACCACCGCATTCTGAAACTGTGTGTCACCATTGCATTCTGAAATCATGTGTCACTGCCACATTCCAAAATTGTGCATCACCATCACATTCCAAAATTGTGCATCACTGCCACATTCTGAAATTGTGCATCACTGCCACATTCTAAAATTATGGGTTCCAGCTACTTTCTGAGACTGTATCATTGCTGCATTCCACAATTGCAACCGGGTGACATTTTGAAATCTCATACCTGTAGTATTTTAAAAAATTGCACACAACTTTGTCATTCTAAAGCCATGTTTTCCATTGCACTCCTTCCCCCCCCATCACATTCTGAAGTACTGTACCTTGCATCTACACATTATGGAAGTGCATGTGCTGACCCCCCCCCCGTCAGTTTTCCTTTTTCATATGTTTGCTACTCCTGCAGTTTTTAGTAACATAGGAGAATAAATCATATAAGGTAGCTTGCAGGACTTGGTTGTGAGTTCAGAAGAAAACATCAGCAGCAGCTCTTCACTGAAACTGACTTTTTTGAACAGGCAGTGAATTAAGGGTTACAAAATAACTTGTAACTTTTAAACAAAGCAACTTACAGATCTGATTGTTGGCATGAGGCTGATTGAGGATATGCTGATCCAAATTCTGAATTTATTGATGCCAGAACTTTCGGCCTCAGTCCCTCTTTAAACACAGAGGTAAATAAGGTACAGGAGGGAAGCATTTTTCAGAGAAAAAGGTGCTCAAGAACAAGGGGCCATTCTATGAAGATGGCGGGGGGTAGATAAATGAGAGATATGAGGATGTACTTCTTCACAGAAAGCGTGGTGGATTCCTGGAACAGCCTTCCCACAGAGGGGGCAAAATTAAATCAAATTAAACTTTGTTTATAATGCACTTTTCCAATATCAAAGAGCGAATACAAAACACATATAAATAATCAAATAAATAAAATGTATTTAAATATATAAAATAGGTAGCAGTCTCGTAATTTAAATATTATCCCTGAAGGCCAGACTAAATAAATATGTCTTCAGAGAAGACTTAAAAGTCTCAGTGGACAGGCACTCTCTAATCTGATGAGGCAGAGAATTCCACAGGGTTGGGGCTGCAAATGAAAACGTCCTATTGCCTGAAGTCTGAAGACAGACCCTGGGAACCTCTAGCAATCCCTCATTGGTGGAGTGGACAGGGCAGAGGGGGCAATAGGGTCAAAGGAGGTCTTGCAAGTAACCCAGTCCCTGACAATATAAGGCCTTATAGGTCAGCAACACAACCTTGAAGGTGATCCTTCATCACACAGGCAGCCAGTGCAGTTCGTGGAGCACAGGGGTGACAAGGTTAGTTCTAGACAGGCCAGTCAGTAACCTGGCTGCAGTGTTCTGCACCAGCTGCTGGCGACGGAGGTCCATCCCCAGTAGCCCTAGGTATAGAGCATTGCAGTAGTTGAGGCGGGAAGACACAAAGGCATGTACCAGCATAGGAAGGTCCTCGAGCAGAACAAAGTGTTTTATCTGGGTGATGTTCCTCAGATGATAAAATGAGGACTTAACAACTGACAACAACTGAGCTTTTAGCATCAGCTCACCATCAAGCACAATGCCCAGATTCCGCACGTGTTCACAGGGTCTCAACTGATTGCCCCCTAGCACAATGCCAGACAGCTAATCATGAGTCAGCCTCTCTACCCAATGACTAGGGTCCACCACCAGCACCTCAGTCTTACCCGGATTCAATTGCAACCAGCTAGCACTCATCCAATCCTGAATTTCGGAAAGGCAGTTGTTAAAGACTGAGACCGTGTTGTTCTGTACAAGTACAAAGGACAGGTACAGTTGAGTATCATCAGCATAGCAATGAAAACTCAGCCCGTACCACCTTATAATGTCTCCTAACAGAAGCATAAAAACCATGAACAACAAAGAGGACAGCATGGAACACTGTGGCACCCCACAGGGCAGGCAGACAGGAGCTGAGGAACAAATCCCTGATACCACCCTCTACATCCTGCCCATGAGGAAAGAATGGAACCAACTGAGGACTGTCCCTGATAGTCCACAGAGTAGCCGCAGGCATTCCAGCAGCATCCCATTATCCATGGTGTCAAATGCTGCAGAGAGATCAAGGACAACCAAGATCGAACGGCTCCTCCAATTCCTCACTATCAGGAGATCATTAAGTACCTAAACTAGGGCTGTCTCAGTACTGTGCCTCTTCCTGAAACTGGACTGGAGAGGATCATAGACCTCGTGGGTGGTAAGAAAGTTCTAAAGCTGTGACATGACTACCTTCTCAATAACCTTGCCCAAAAAGGGCAGGTTAGAGACAGGTCTGTAGTTCGCAAGACAGTATGGGTCAAGGGAAGATTTCTTTAAAAGGGGTGTTACCACTGTCTCCTTCAGGGGGGCTGGAAACACACCCTTATCCAATTATCACCAGACTATCTCAGTGAGGATCGATTCAATAACATCCACATACCCCACAAGGAGGCGTGTTGGACCAGGATCCAAACTACAGCAAGTTGGTTGCATGCCCCGAACCATCTTCACGATGTCCATGATTGCTGGCTGGTTGAAGTTCATCCATGTAGACTTGGTGCCTGTGTCCTCACACTGACCACTGCCGTGCTCATTTGAATGAGTCAAGTGGATTTATGGCCTGATAGAGGACACCTTATCTGCAAAGAATTGAGCAAACTCTTCACACTGCAATTGTGAATAGGCTTTCCAGCCCTGAAGACAGGCTGGATTGCACAGCCTGTCCACAGTCCAAAAGAGATGAGCCAGTCGATTCCTTGCTGCAGCAATCTCTCTGAACAGGAACTCTGATTTCTTATTGGAGATTGCTGATTGATAGTCCAAATAATGGGCTATCAACCTAAGTCTATCCTCTTCCAGACCAGATTGCCACCAAAAATGTTCCAACCTTTGCCCTACTCTCCTCAACTCCCTCAGAATCTCATCAAACCAAGGGGATCCAGAGTGAAGAGGGAGAGGGTGAACCCGGACAGGAGCTACAGAATCCAGAGCCCTAACCACCACACTATTATAGTGCAGTACCAGCTTCCTTGGATCTGAGCATTCCAATGTTCTACTCACTAGGTCCAGCACCACCATCAGACCTTCAGGGGTAACACCCCTTAAAGAGCAGTACTGGACCATCTCCACAGGGGCAGGTCTCATAGGGGAAGCCATGAAGCTGAACCTTGTAGAGTGATTGTCAGACCATCTGACTGGTTCCACCACCAGATCGGTGACCTCCATCCCCATGAGGAACACCAGGTCCAAGGAGTGACCCTGAATATGGATTGCAGTGGTAACTGCCTGTGTGAAACTCAATGAAATCATCAGTTGGAGGAAGTTCTGACCAAAGAGCGAGAGTTGATCATCGACCCAGGCTTAGAAATCCCCCAAGACCAACCACTTGGAGGATTACAACACCATGTCGACCATGAAGTCCACAACTTCCTGCCGGAAAAGCTTCTCATTTCCGGGTGGATGGTAGATGAGAAGGATCCTGCAACCCACACCTGCACCCATGATACAGTCAAAGGATCTGGTGACCACCACAAGTACCTCCACAAGGGCCAGCTCCACCTTAAAACATATGGCTACACACCCGCCCCTGCAGTCCAATCTTGGGTAATGTATCACCGAGTAACTGTCTGGAACTGCTGACTCCAGTACCAGACCGGCATCCTCATCCAGCCAGGTCTTGGTGATGCAAGCCAGGTCAGATGTCTCAACGAGATCAGCAATAATAGCTGTCTTGTTCTTTATTTACCTGGCATTGCATAACACCGCCCGAGTTGGATGAGAGACGATGGAAGAGCGGGTTACTTGCCCACCACCCATGGAACCCTTGGGTATGGGAACCAGGTAGGGTGAACCCCTTTCTTGGACCCATTTCACCCCAGGGGGCCTCCATGATCCCACTACCCCAATCATCTCACCTGCTCCCCTCCCCCCAGAACCAGGGGCCCAACCCCTCCGGCCCCTCCAAGCAATCCCAAAAGCATGACAATGCATGTATACAATGGGCTGCAATGGGGGGCTATTGAAGGGACACAAATCCCTTAGCCTGGAGGGGGAGTAGCACCTGCCCACTGAAGAACGATTCCAACACATTCTGCCAACAAAACATCAGCAGTGATTACTATAAAATAACTAAACTCCCCCTTAATTATTAACAGTCACAAATAACGCATATTTCATAAAACAAACAACAAATCAATAATACATAGAAAAGAGTCCATAAAGTAATCTATTTAGTCTCTCCATGCCAGTTTAGATAAGCAAACACCCCCACAAACTCTCACTTCATGGGGTATGACAAGTCCAACATCCAAGAGGCCACCAGCTCTCACCTAAGCCTCCTGGAGTCAAAAATAAATATATATATGTAAATATAAAGCACTCTCATTGCTTTAAAGTGACCAGGATCTGAAGCTGGGCAAAAGAAGAAGGAAAGAAAAGGCAACAAACCAGATCGGCAGATTTCAAAACCAATTTGCTAGCTGAGATCAACCGGGCAGGGATTCCACAGAAAGTTCATCAACATAAACTTCTTCCTTGATGAATCAGGTGGAAAAACTCACTGTTCAAAATCCTTGGTCTGGTTAAGCAATCCACCATACAAGCAGGCCCAGAATGTGCAGGGTGAGCTCTCATACAGCCACCACTTCAGAGGAGGGGCAGCTCGAATAATCCCACAGACTACGGGCCCCGAGGGACCACCCAGCCAACAATAGGTGTCCCTCCAAGCTCCTAGGAGTACTTGGATCCAGACCTAGCCATATGGCTGACTCTCCTCTCCGACCTCCCATCTCGGAACTGAGCAGCTTTTACCCCCACCCCGAGAAGGCGAACACCCAAAAAGTCTTGACCCTCACTCCTTTTGGTTCGCAAATCCTTCAGGGCCTACCAGCTGTTAATACTGGCCCAACAACAGTCCGCAGCCAGTCACCAATCCATGATCCGCCAGTGAAAAATTTCCTAAATACTGCTCCGTCAAAAATGAATGATCAAACAAGTGCCAGCAAAGGACAGAAGGAGAGAGATGATTTGGGACTGGTTCCAGTTCCAGGGCACAATCCCGTCTCACAGCTGGTTATGTGTAAACAGAGCAGTGCAGACAGTACATTTGACTGCAGATAGTAATGGTCAGAAGCTACCTCTCCTCCTGCATACCACAACCAGTCAACATTCCGTAATCTTTCGATGAAGAATGTCCCAAATGCTGCCCTGTCCAAATGAATGTTCAAGCAGAATTATTCTGCAAGTGCTCTTCAGTCTTCAGTCAGAAATTGCCTCTCCTCCTGTACAGCACCAGGCTACCATCACAGGCTCCGAACCTCTGGTCTGACCCCTTAGAACCAGTCAACACCAGACAACCTAGTCCATTTTGCTTCTTCTCCTTCAGACAGGCTCGATAACTAAAAATTAATGTGTTCCAGAGAACTAAAAAGAGAGTCTTAGCAGTCAGGCTCGCACTTACTCTTGATGGCTCCAAATTATGCCTGAAAACGCTAATGAAGAATTCTAGCTTTCTCACTAGAGATTCCTAACTAAACTAACACACAAAACTCAAAATATAAACTGAAAAAATTTAAAAATAAAAATAAAAAATCACTGCTGGAGCTAAATCTAAGTCCTCCACATCACAACAGCAAGCCCAGCGTGCCCGCCATCTTGGACTGGTGGCATTTAAGAAAGCATGGGATAGGCACGAGACACAAGGGAATCACAGTGGAAATGAATAATGTAGGTAGGGAAAAATGGTCACCACCTAAGAGGGAAACATTAGCTATGCTACAGTACAGGGGAAGTGGTACCATTAGGAGTAGTTACAGACACAGAATATAAATAGATCTTTTCTTATTGAAGTTTTAAAGGATAACTGAGTGTGCGAGTCGTGTACAGAGGGGGAAGGGTTCCACAGTATAGAGGCAAATGAGGAGAAGGACTGACACCCATTCTAATAGCACATTTTAGGATGGACAAGGAGATAGCATCAATGGATCTGAGTGAATAAGATGGATGAGAATTTTGTTTCAGAGAGACAGGAGCAGGGGAAGCTGACCTGAGCAATTTGAAGATAAAGCACCCCAGTGTATAGGAGCAAGACACGGGGGGGGGGGGGACAGCCACCCAGAGGTGAATGGAGTGTGCAGTGATGAGTTAGGCAGAGGGAAGAAAAAGCAAACCAGCATATTATTGTAGGCCACATACCATTTGTGGAGGTATGTTTTAAGGGTACTTGAGTAAACACATGAACTGTACTGAAGGCAAGAGAGAAGAACAGCTTGGTATATGGCAAGCATTGCTTTGGGAGTGAGGAAGTGGCAGAGATGGTAGGCCAGGCCTAGCCTTGAATTAACAAATTTGCTGATGGTAGAGATGCGATTGGAAAAGCCAAGAGCCGAGTCAAGGGTGATGCCAAGGTATTTGAACCCATCCACGAGGGAAAGGTGAGAGGCACTGGAGCACCGAATGGACAGGGGATTAGTGCTTGTGACTCTGGGTGAATTTGACCAAGAGAGACAGCAAAGCAAACTTGGGTTTTGAAAGCACTGAGAGCTATTTTGTTAAAAAGACAGGTCTAAATGTGGAAGAAGTTGAGGTTGAGTTTGGCATTTAGGAGGGAGGGGAGGGGGAGTTGTGGTATAGTGTATTATCAGCATACATAATGATCGAGCAGGAGGTAGAAACTGATGTGATGTAGCTGATGAAAATAGAGGCAAGAAGTTACTCAAGGATAGAGCCCTGAGGATGCCTCAGTTGAGTGGGACATGACGGGAGGATGCATCCCTAAAGTTAATGAATCTCTGACTGCCCAATAGGTAACTGATGAAAACAAAAAACACAAACAGCAGCACTCCTTTGGGAAATCAAATAACTTACTCAAATAATATATAGTTTCGCCATCTGGTGTACTTTACAAAGTGAAAGAACACAGCAAGAATACAGCAGCTCGTCACATAATAGTCTTACTGTCAGTTTGGACTGAATGAAAATATTGACATAATTCCATTTCTTTGAATCATTACATGTGAGCAAGGTTGATACCTTCGTATAATTACCCATTACCCCTGTACTTTTTTCTTTTTTCCTTTCTATTTTTCTCCATTTTTGTGTGATAAAAAAATCCGTCTGACTTTTCGATTTTATAGATTTTTGTAAACCAAGCTTTAACCAGAACAAAATTGGTTTACATCAACAATCATACTGAACATTTTAATTTATAACTGCTTGGTCTGAACAGCATGATTTTCAGATCTATGAACAACTGATTAACTGTGATGATGATATATAATACAGGCATTCATACTGGACTTTTGCTCTATTTTGTTACTGGTGCCAAGATGCCTTTTTAAATGAATTGTTCCAGTTTTTTTTTTATTTTGCACTTTTTATAAGGTATTTGGGGGAACATTATTTTATTGTTTATTAAGGAAATTGAATTACTGTGTTTGACTATTCAATGCTTTACCAGTGCTGAATATTCTATATTATATGAAACTTTCTTAAAATTTCTGGAATAAATTAAGGAGTTCAGCACTGAAGCTCTGCCCCCGATGAAGCATCACACTTATGATGCAAAGCGTCGGGGTATTCATGCTGTATTCTTTCACTTTGTAAGATACACCAGAGGGCTCAAACTATATTTTTTTGAGTAAGTCATCTGATTTCCAAAAGGAGTGCTGCAGTTTGTATTTTTTGTGCTCGCTAGTTTTCTAGCACACACCCACTCTGGTTTCTGTGAGCGCTCTGTAGCTTGAGTTCCACAGGAAACTGATGAACCAGTCAGAGGCCAACTTTAGTTAATTTGTGACAAAGTCAGGCATCGTCATCAAGATCAAAGGCTTTGGACAAATCAGTCAAAATGGCTCCAGTGTGCAGCCTTTGTCCATAGCAGTCTTAATGTCATTAGTCAACTGGACTAGGGTGGTGGTGGTACTGTGCTCTTTGTGAAAGCTATGTTGACAGTGGGTGATGAGGCTGTGCTTCTATAGGTATTCAGTTAGCTGGGTTGCTCCTACCTTTCCAAGAAGCCTGCTGAGGGTGGGAAGAAGGGCGACTGGAGGATATTGGGAGATGAGCTTGGGGTGGCACTTTTTGGTACCAGGACTGTTTTGGCAACTTTCCGGGAGGTGGCGACAGTACCAGAGGTGAGGAAAAAAGTTAAAAATGTGGGTTATGGGGCAAGTCAGAAAGAAGGTGCCTGGACAGAGAATTCTAGGCTCAGTGCAGTCCTGACCAGGTCTGGCACCATGCAGAAAAAATGTTAAGTAGCATATTGACCGCCCTTCTGGTGACAGTTTTTAGTAGAAATTGTGGATTGGTAGGAGCAGGAGAGGGCACAAGCAGCATAAGATATCAGTGGTTGTTCTGTTTAACAATACATACATTCTTTTCCAGTTTTGCTTTGCCATTGTATTGCCCCTCTTCTTACCTGAGCTGAAGGGAACACATGTATTTTTGTTTAAATGCAAGTTATGCTAGTGTCTTCAAAACCATACCTCATCTGCAATCCTTGTTCGTTGTTTAAGAACATCAAGAGATAAGTGAAAAAGGGGCATGCAATGCTTTGTTTACTTACATGGTATAGTTGTCAGAATGTGTCATTCTACGTTTATATGGGTATCACATAACAGAAAGATAATTTCAGCCACTACTAGGGAAAAGATTGTGAACCTATTAAGGGCAGTAACTGGGGCTAACACAAAGGTAACAGACATTGTCCAAATGTGGAAAGATATGGACATGGAAGGAGTGGAGTGCATATTTATATTCTGTTCAGCACCAAGAGTTGTAAATCGAGTCTGGATCAATAACAATGCATTAAGAAAACAAGGCTGCATACTTGATTATATTAACAGAGAACTAGTAAATAATGCTTTGGTGCCAAACAGAAAAAATAGACAAATCAGTATCATTGGCCTCAAGGCCATACCAAAGGAAACTACTGGCAAAATTAAAAATGTCCTTTATAATCTTTTTACACATGTTCTTAAAATACCCCTAGCAGATCTAGTTATAAGTGAAGTGTTTCGATGGAAAAATGAAACTAAAACTGGTTGTGTGGATGCCATGATACAAGGAGCAGAAATGGCAGACCAGATATTGGAGAAAGCCACCTTCTCAGACAGAGTGGGTGTACACATACTTGACAATGCCCTTCAGGTAGACTCTAGGGAATAAGTAAATAATGGGGAACAGGAAAATAGAGGGGACAGAGAGTTGAACACATTTTACATCTATGTACTTAAAAGAACAGTAAATGAGAACAACTCAAAGTTAAAATCAATTGTACAGGACTTGTTTGAACAGCTTTTAAATATCTCTGTCGAAAATCAAGAAGCCATTTCTGTACTAAGACTAGGATCTGAACCAGAATGTGGAAACATTCAGGTAACAACAACTCACTTGAGTTAGTATAAGAAAATAATAGAAAACATAGGAGTTCTGGATGCCTTGGGACTATATGTAGACTCAATATGAACAGAAACCAAAAATAATATATACAAAGAAGATAGTCCCAAAAATTGCAATTAAATAGAAGATACAAGACTGGAAAATAATTTATCTGATCGCAAATTAAGTGCAAACTACAATAAAACAGTTACACACAAATATGAAGTATTAAAAGAACAAAACAATTGACTACAGGATATCTAGAATCTTGAGAAACAGCTAGGGGCTGTATTATTTTTATCATGGAACATTGCAGGACTGTTGACAAAATATGCAGACAATGAATGTCTTGATTACATACATAATTATACCAGAATATTCCTTCAAGAAACATGGCACACAAGGGAATCTGATGTTACACTAAATGGGTATACAACCTTTCATGCCCCAGGCAACAGAACTGCTAAATCAGGAAGATATGCAGGAGGACTAGTAATATGGGTAAAAAATGACAAGAACTTCAAAGCAGATCAATTAATCTGCAATGATAATTTCATTTCCTTATTGGTCAAGATTAATAGAACCAATTTTTGTATTAGCACATATATTCTGCATATAAATTCAAAATATTACTATGAAGGTATATGGAATGCACTGGATGATACTATACATAGAAGCTGGCAACATCTGCCTGTGATAATGTCCTCCTTTGTGGAGATTTTAATGCTAGGATAGGAGACTATGATGGTTACGCAGATAGCTCCTTCCACAACTGGTGCCACATGAATGTGTAGAAATTCCCAAGATGCACAAAAGACAAAACGTTAAGTAAAACTGGTGCAAGATTAATAGCAATATTAAAGACATACCATCTAGCACCCTTAAATTGCAGGATTAAGGGAGATGAACATGGTAATGTGACACTTGGCCAGCTGGTTATGATTGTTGTATGATATTTGTAATATAAAAATATAGTACTGTATGTGATTGCCTCACATAAGACAGCCTGTGCTTCCATGGGTGCCCCCCCCAGCTTTCTGTGAAGCTACAGGATATATTATACTGACCAGGAGATCTCTGTAATGTAATTAACTTCCTTGAGAAATTGCATTTTATGGCCTTTTTATGACCTCATGCTTTTGAAGTTGGGAAACTAAATATACATTTTATTACAGGACAGGACATCATTTAGCTGATTCCAGTTGGCTATATCGCATCTAAGAGATGGACTGCAGGGTTGTAAACCTCAAAGGACCTGGATGATGAAAGGCTCATAATTTGGGAAATGAGTTTTTGCAGATGTCACCTTATTTAATATACCTCCAGATAGGCCATCATGTTTGTATTTTTTTTTAATTCTAAAAGGAGGAGCTAGATGACTCACAGAAGGGGTGTGGAGACACAGTTTAAACTGATAGTTGTGTCTGACATGAATGTCATATTATTTTGGGATTCCAGAGAGACAAATTTCTCTGATTTAACTTAAGCACTTTCAGAGATAATACCTTAGATAGCAAAGGTATAAATGCATTGTGGTAGGAGTTTTTATTGTGTACTTTTCCCTTGTTCTTTTATGTGTTTGTGCACACTTTGATATATTCTGTATTTACATTTGTCATATTATCATCTTTTAGTAAAATACATTTTCTTTGAAAGACTGCCTGTGTGTCTGCTAGTTTTTTTGTTTTGCATGTGACGTATAGATGGTTAAGTCTGACAATTGTTCAACAGCTTGATGGTGTTACTAAACTGGGAAAAGGTAAGAATATACCTAAGGTCTCTTACAGAGTTTTAAGGGTTCATTTTGGAAGCCTGGCTTGGTGCCCCTGGCGAAAGATTGTACCGCAATCCCCAAAGAGGGTACATATCTGAGCCTGTACATTGGGTATGCTAGCATAAGGTTCACATTTTGAATCCCCCCAGAACTTGAGACTAAAGGTGATTCGGACCCAAAAGCAGACAGGAGGGTTACCCTGTCTGTTACCTGTTCACATTATTGTGCTTGGAGGTTGGCACTGTGGAAGCAGAGGGCCTGACCTGCTGAGTGCTTTTGGGACAGGTAATTTTACACATTATTGACCCTTTGAACCCACAGTTATAGATTTTCTATTTTGGAATGGACAGATGAACTATTGGGTTAAGTGTCTCATAGAAAAAAGGGCAGATAGTGATTATTTCCCTTTGGCAGTTAAAACAAGCTTTTCCAATAGTGTTCCTAGTAATGTACAGACATTACTACAGATAGAGATCATGAATCGAAATAGAACTAATTGGAGAAATATACATACAAACCTAATTCAACAAGCAATTGAAACAGTTATAACTCCTTTAGTACACCTGGTTAATAGTAAAATACAGATCAGAGACATGATTCAGGACAGCCTTTTTTTTTTAACCCTTATCTTTATCTGCCTGACCTGCCTCTTCCCTCCACTGTCTCAGACATCCTCATTGGACCCCTGATCCCCACCATGGTCTGCCCCTAGAGTGCCTCGATCACACACACACTCCCTTGAAAAACCACAGTATACCCCCCCGGGTAGGGGTGGAGAGGGGACACCCCCTGCTTACCTCTCCAAACCAGCACTCTATGTGTGTGCATGTAGATCTGACACAGCAGAGTCTGCCTTGATGAGTGGTCAGAGAAGTCCTAGGGAGGTGTCATTGCCTAGGAAGGATGAGGTGTTTTTCTGGTTTCTTTCCCCCTGATGTCGGTGTGCAATGAGGGGCTGTGAGCTGGGAGGCACGCTGAAACATACCTCTTGCTCCGCTCCTCTGCCGACATTCACCCAATCCCCTTGCTGCTTCTCCATCTACCATGCTATCACCTGGGCTCCCTAGGTGGTAGCATTACAGTGAGGCCTGCAGCTCCCCGGAGAAGGAGAGAGCCTGCCGCCAGACTCTATCCTTCACTCCGGCTGACCTCCGTGACCCATGCTCATTCCCGAACCCGGGTCACCGGCGTGGTGTGAGGTGTGGTGTCCAGCGCCTCAACCCTCAGTGCCACCAGGCTGGCAGGACAGCCTTTAAGCTATAAAAGCACTTATAACTACAGCAACAATAAATAATAGCACAAAAAGAATGAGGAATACTTGGTTTGATCAGGACTGCTGCAAAGCTAAAAAGGAGTTAAACCAACAAATTAGGACATATAAACATTCTAACAATCCCCACCTCTTATTTCTCTTTTTCCCTTGTTTGGTACACTTCCTTGTGTTTCATGTAGTAACCTTGTAATAACATGTTTTGACCATCAGTATTACTGATTGTGCTATACTGTAAATGAAACTATATGCCTGTTCTCATTGACGTGTAGCCCATGTAAAAGAGCCCAGGCTCAAAGGTACTTGTAACCCTAGACTCAAATAAACAAATAAACAAACAATGAGAAGGGCTATAGTGAATTAAATCAGTTAAGACAAAAATATAAGAATTTATTGAAGATAAAATAAAAAAGAGTTTCAAATAAAACAATGGAGCAAACTGCTAACAGTAATAGAGGAGAATGATATACACCCATACTGGTTGATGGTTGCCAAAGGAACACATAACTCAAAGTATGAAAGATATTCCTATATCCCAATAAATGTCTGAATTTCTCACTATACTAAAATCTTTATGATCCAGATGTTTTGCAGGACAATAGGAATAATGTAGACATGACACTATTTAGTCCAGTAAAGGTATCTGAGGTATATTTTGCAATAAGTTCCCTAAAAAAGGGGAAAGCAGCAGGTCCAGATTCAATACTAGCAGTAGTCCATTTACTTTTTCCCGCACAATGGGCTATCATTCTTGCAGCTTATTTTAACCAGTGTAGTTTTAACTTAGACTTCCCATCTTCATGGAAAGGGGCAATAATATCTATTTACAAGAGAGGGGATAGAAGTTACCTGATGATATACAGACCTATATCCTTACTGGACACCATGGGAATAATTTTCTCAAAAGTAATACTGGCAAGGTTGGCTGAGCAAGTGACAAGTTGAGGGGGCCTTTCAGAATTACAAGCTGGATTTCGAACAGGATTTAGTACAATTGGTAACTGTTACATTATTAATCATTTATATGAAAAATATGTTAAACTATGAAAACAAAGACTCTATGCTGTATTCTTAGATTTCGGTTTAGCTTTTGACATGGTATCCTGTGTATTATTATGGGAGATAAATGAAGGAATGGGGACTATCACATGACACCGTGGGCATAATAAGAGAACTATACTCAGAAACATAGGCACAAATTAGATTAGGAAGCAGTGGACAACTTTCAACTACGTTTGTAACGAACAAAGGAGTTAGGCAGGGATGTGTTCTTGCCCCCCTACTATTTTGTACAACCATATATATATATATATAATTTATTGCTCCAACTAGAAAAAACACACACAGATTCACGGAAGATTCTCACCAAGACCTGTGCTGCGTTGGCGTATGCAGATGACTTGGTACTTTTTTCTCTCACACAATCAGGTCTATCTGCAAAACTAAAAATCTTGCAGACTTCAAGTTCAAGTTTATTGCAGGAAAAAACCTCCATTGAGCAGGGTAATTTACAAGGAGGTCCTGGTTACAAAAGCATTGGCAAGAAAATAGGAGAAACTAGGGTAGGTGGTATACAGACATGCTTAGCAACAAAGAAACATTGGAGCCACAGGATGTGGGTTAACTATATGACAGCAATAGAAGTCACAATGTATAACATATTACATGACAGCAATAGAAGTTACAATGCATAACATATCGAAACTGGTGAACAGAAGAGGTATAGGGAGGACTCTAACAGGATGCATATAAACATACAGAGTACAGCACAGAAGTAAGTGCTAGGTAGGCTAATGAATTACAGAAAAGTATAAAGTAAGATAGGGAGAATTAGGTGGGGAAGGGGCAGACTCAGGCACTGGTAGAGGTTGGTTTACCTGTAAACCATGATAAGACATGCTGGGGTGGGACTAGAGGAATGGATAAGTTGATGGAAGGTAAGAGAGTAGCTGTGAGGAAAAATGTCTAGGTATGCTAAGGGTTTGGGAGGAGGATGGTGGGGAGGAGGAGGTAAGTGAGAAGATGATGTAGTATGAAGATGAGAGGATGGAGGGGAGGGGGGATGGGAGTTACATGTGTGGTAACCATAGCCAAGTGCCTGGGGTGGAGGAGATGGTGCGAGGAGAAAGAGTGAAAGATAAGGATGGAAGAGAAGAGGGGATAGACAAAGGAGTGGAGGTTAGAGTTAAGTGCATGTATGTCAGGGCAGAGGTGGAAATGGGTAGGAGATATGGTGAGGGGACGGTAGACATGAGGAAAGGAGGAGGATAGCAGGAGGGGGAGGGAGGGGAGTGTGAGAGCAAGGGGCAGAGGGAGTAGGGGAAGTGGGAGAAGGGGTGGAACGGAGTCAGCTGGAAAAGAGGGGGAGGGATGGGTAGGAGGTAGGGGAAAAGGAGGAAGGTAGGGGTTGGAAAAGTGGATATGAGATGATGAGAGAAGAGGCTAGGTCCTATGGCAATTGAATACTTCTTTAAGCTCTCTTGTGGCTAGAGATTTGAAGAAATTTATTGAGACAGTGCTGGTCAGCTTGAGAACCACCTGAAGTCTGTTCCAGGCTGCAGGGAGGGCATAGGAGACAGCGCTTTTACAGACGGAAGTATGTGTCCTGGGTTTATCTAGGTGAATGTAAGCTGACTTCCTCAGGGAATAAGTACCGTGGGAAATATGGGTGAGAGAGGAGATGTACCCTGGGAGCTTATTCAAGAATATTTTGAGTGTCCATGTACCATAGTGAATAACGTGCTTGGTTGAAAGGGTCTTATGCCACTAAACATAAATTGAAAATTGATTAAATGAAAACCCAGGTCATGGTTTTTGGTAAACGAAGCAATACAAAAACCTGGTACATTGGAGACAAAAAACTGAAAACAGTGCAAAGCTATAACTAGCTTGGCAGAAGACACCAGGAGAAAGGACTGCTGTGTGACTGAACTTCTCTGTTGGGGCTAAAGTAGAAGAACTTTTGTATTTGACCTTTAATTAAGGGTAAAAAAACTAACATACAAAAAAAAAGTGTGTGTTTGGGTTAACTGAACTGAATGGGTATCTGAAGAGTTATCTAGGTGTAAATCTCAGGTGACTGAAAGGACTTAACTGCTGTGAGGTTTAAATTACTTGTAGAAGATCTGGTAAGTAGGGGAGTGGCTTAGCTAGAAGGAACTACATTTAAAGACTGCCTTGAGAAAGATTTTGCTAGTAGCTTGGCAGAAGACACCAGGAGAAAGGACTGCTGTGACTGGACTTCTCTGCTGGGACTATATTGCCTCCTTCCCTCCCTCCACTCCCCACCCAAAGCTAGTTCTATTTTTATAGGCACATGATTTGACTGACAACAGAAACTTCCTGTTTAGGGGCAGGAAGTGAGTGATCACAGAACCACCAAGGACCCACCATCCTAGAAGGGCAAGAGTAGCTCTCTGGCCCCCTCTAGCTGCTGGAGGTCTGCCTCTGAGCAAGTAAGTGGTCTACTGTGAAATATAGGATATTCTTGCCTCAGAACAGGACAATCAAGAGCTTAAAGGGCACACAGGCAGAAAGTAAGAAGAGAGAGAAAAAACAGAGGAAAGAGTAAGGATTGCAAACAGTTAAGGGCCAGAAATAAGACATGATTGGAGTGGTGCAGTGCAGTGGCTGTGGAGCAGCAGTCTTCGGGAGATGTTCTGGAGGATGCGTGTTGTCCCATCTGCAGGCACCTCTCTGGGCTGAGGAGGAGGTTGCTCATCTCCAGGCTGAGTTGGCCAGGATTTGTGGGACCTCCTCTTCCATCCAGGGACCACCAGTGCCACTGCCGTTGCCTCAGAGGTTGCCAAGAAGAGTAGCGGTTGGACCACAGTGGGCTCAGGAGGGTGAGGTGGTGGAACAGGCGCATCCCTCCCATTGTACCTCTCCACAATTCCTATGCTATTCTGGCAAAGTGTGGTTCCTCTATGGAGGCACCACAGTGGAGACCAAGGAGGATGCTGGGAACCTCCACAAAGGAGACCCACAGGAGGGTGGCAGGGGACCCTGCAGGGGAAAGAAACAACTCCTGGTGGGGTACTCCATTGTTAGGAAGGTAGAACTGGGGGAGGAAGGTGAGAGGGAGGTAAGGTGCCTGCCTGGTGCCATGGCTTGGAGGGACAGGGAGCGAATCCTCAGGATTGCTGGAGCAGCTACACAGGGGAGGGAGCTGGATGTCATTGTCCACCTAGGGATAAATGACCTGGCTAAGAAAGGGATTAGAAAAGTGCAGGAAGAGTTTGTGGAATTGGGAGGGGCCTTGGCCAAGTAGCATAGTGAAGCCTTCTCGGGTGCTACCCATCTATGGCATAGGAGAGGCTAGGGTGTTCCGCACCATGGGATTCAATCAGTGGTTGAAAAACTGGTGTGGAGCTCAGGGATTTGGCTTCATTGGGGACTGGGGGTCCACCTGGAGTTATGAAAGCCTATGCTGGCATGATGAGCTGCATCTGTCCGGGAGGGGAACCAGGATCCTAGGTGATAGGTTTAAATGCTTCATTGGCAAGCTTTTAAACTAGCCAAGGGGGGAGGCACTGGAAAGGAGCAGGAAAATCCTAGCCCCCCAATAAATATCAGGGTACTAAGTGAGGTAGACACCAACATAGAGATTTCAATAGGGAGAAGCTCAGGGGTAAATGGAGAAAGTGACAAAGGCAATAAGGACAGGGATGGGGAAAAAGGGGAAGACCATCAAGAAATGGAGGGTAATGAGTACCAATGCCCATAGTCTGGGCAAAAAGCTCCCTGAACTGGTGGCCTTGATGGAAGAGGGATGCCTGGATATTGTAGCAGTCACAGAAACACGGTACACAGAGAACCATGACTGGGATGTTAACATACCAGGGTACACAACCTACAGGAGAGACAGGGAGGGCAGAAGAGGGGGGAGTAGCTATCTATGTAAGGGAAGGGATAAAAGCAACTGAACAAAAGAGTAAACAGGGAGGAGAGGAGGCACTGTGGGTCATCTTAGAGACTGGAAATGGCACCACAATCCACACAGGGGTTGTATATAGATCCCCATGTTGGGGGGGGGAATGGACAAAGATATGATAGAAGGCATACTTAGGATGGCAAAGAAAGGGGAGATACTATTGATGGGGGACCTTAACTTGCCAGATGTTAACTGGAGCACCTTTGCGGCAGCCACATCCAAAAGCAGGGCCATTCTTGATGCCCTTCAGGTGGCATGCCTCAAACAGCTAGTTTTGGAAACCACTCACGAGGGAGCAATCTTAGACCTCGTACTCTCAAATGGGGACAGTGAGAGGATCTCAGATCTAGAAGTGAGTAGCCATTTGGGAACAAGTGACCACCAAACAGTGTGGTTCACGATAAACTCTGCTACAGAGTCAAGCCATACAAAAGTGAGGGTTCTGGACTTCAGGAGGGCTGACTTTGGCAAGATGGGAGAGTGCCTTAGAAAAGCACTAGAAAACAGGCTAGAAGAAGGGGTGGAGCAACAATGGGCAAATATCAGAACTGCCATCACAGAGGCAACAAGCCTTTGTGTGAAGCAAATAAACAAATCAAAATGAAAGAAAAAGCCACTATGGTTCTCAAAAGAGGTGGCAGTAAAGGTTAGGGAGAAAAAGATAGCATTTAGGAAGTATAAGGAAACACAGAAGGAGCAGGACAGAGAACTGTATCTGTTAAGGCAGAAGGAAGCGGGGGGGTAGTCAGAATAGCAAAGGCACAAACTGAGGAAAAGATAGCTAACTCGGTTAAGAAGGGTAATAAAACCTTTTATAGGTATATCAGGCAGCGTAGTAAGACAAAGGGAAGGATAGTGAGGCTGAATAGAATGGATGGTGAGTGGGCAGAGAGTGACAGTGATAAAGCAGGGATACTGAATGAATACTTCTGTTCAGTATTCACAAAAGAGGAAGTGGGGGAAGTGCCTAATCCAATTAACAGAAGCACTCTCAAGAGGGGGGTTGATCCCACTCCTTTCACAGAAGAAAGGGTTCTGAAAGAACTCCAAAAACTGAAGGTGGACAAAGCAATGGGGCCAAATGGAATTCACCCCAGAATTCTAAAAGAATTAAGTAGAGAACTAGTGACACCTCTGACTAAGCTTTTTAACAAATCATGGGAGGATAGTGTGGTACCTGAGGACTGGAAGAAGGTAGATGTGATTCCCCTTCACAAAAGTGGGACCAAGATGGAGGCAGGAAACTACAGACCTGTCAGTTTGACCTTTGTGATAGGAAAAGTGATGGAATCACTTCTGAAGGAAAGAATTGTTGAGTACCTAGAGGCCAGTGGGGCATAGGACCCAAGGCAGCATGGGTTCACAGTGGGAAGGTCATGTCAGACAAATCTAATTAATTTATTTGACTGGGTGACCAAAGTAGTAGACCAGGGAAGGGCTGTGGACATGGCCTACCTAGACTTTAGCAAGGCATTTGACACAGTCCCACACAAAAGATTAGTAGTCAAATTAACCAGCCTGGGAGTGGGTCCCAATGTGGTAGCCTGGGTAAAACATTGGCTGAACAACAAGACACAGAAGGTAATTGTAAATGGAGTCCACTTTGAAGAAAGAGGGGTTACTATTGGGGTACCGCAGGGTTCAGTACTGGGTCCAGTCCTTTTTAATGTCTTTATAAGTGACATTGCAGAGGGACTGGAAGGAAAAGTATGCCTCTTTGCAGATGACACAAAGATCTGCAACAGGGTTGATACACAAGGAGGCGTGGAAAGGATGAGAAGGGACATGGCATTAATGCCAAATCCCTGAGCTCTGCACCAGTTTTTCAGCCACTGATTGAATCCCATGGTGTGGAGCACCCTAGCCTCACCCATGTCATAGACAGACAGCACCTCCGAGAAGGTTACCTTGTGTGCTAGTTGTCTAAGGCCCCTCCCCATCTCCACAAACGCTTCCTGCACTGCCCTGATCCCTTTCTTAGCCAGGTCATTTGTCCCTAGGTGGACAATGACATCCAGCTCCCTCCCCTGGGCAGCTGCTCCTGTGATCCTGAGAATTCGCACCCTGTCTCTCTAAGCCATGGCACCAGGCAGGCAACTTACCTCCCTCTCCCCTTCCTCCCCCAGTCCTACCTTCCAAACAATGTAGTTCCCCACCAGGAGTTGTTTCCTTCCCCTGTGGGGTCCCATGTCACCCTCCTTTGGGTCTCCTTTGTGGAGGTTCCCAGAATCCTCCTTGGTCTCCACTGTTGGTGCCTCCATAGAGGAACTACACTTTTCCAGAACAGCATAGAAATTGTGGAGAAGTACAACTGGAGGGATGAGCCTTTGTTCTACCACCCTCACCCTCTCTGAGCCCACTGTGGTCCAACCACTCCTCTTTCTTGGCAACCTCTGAGGCAATGGCAGTGACCCTGGTGGTCCCTGGGTGGGAGAGGAGGTCCCACAAATCCTGGCCAACTCAGCCCGGAGATGAGCAACCTCCTCTCTCAGCCCAGAGAGGTGTCTGCAGATGGGACAGCACTGCATTCTCCAAAACATCTCCCAGAAGACTGCTGCTCCACAGCCACTGCACTGCACCACTTCCATCATGTCTTTTTCTGGCCCCCTCACTGTTACTTGGAATACTTACTCTTTCCTCTGTTTGTTTATTTCTTTTTTTTTCTTCTCTCCCTACTTACTTACAGCCTCTGCACCCTTTTATCTCCTGATCTTCCTGTTCTGAGACAAGAAGTTCCTATATTTCTCAGTAGTCTCCTTACTTGCTCAGAGTCAGAACTTCAGCAGCTGGGGGATGGAGAGCTACTCTTGCCCTTCTAGGATGGTGAGTCTTTGGTGGCTCTGTGATCACACACCTCCTGCTCCCAAACAGGAAGTTCCTGTTGTCAGTTAAATTCTGTGCCTATAAAAGTAGAACTGATTTAGGGTGGGGGTGGAGGGGAAGGAAGGAGGGCAATATAGTCCCAGCAGAGAAGTTTTAGTTATACCAGTAGCTCCTTCTTCCTGGAGTTCTGTCTGTCCTCTGGCAGAAGCTATCTAGGGCAGTATTTATATCTGGTCTTAACCTGGCTCCTTCTAACTAAGCCACTCCTCCTACTTTGCAAATCTTTCTACACTTAGTTAATTTCACAAATAACAATTCCCTTCTGACACCTGTGACAAGCACCTAGATAAATACACAGATAACACAGATAACAGATAACAATTTACTTCGACTACCTCTGACAAACACACCAATTCCTTTTTTTTGGTTTTTACCCTTAATTGAAGGTTCCAGTATAAGAGATCTAGTTCTTAGTCTCAGTAGAGAAGTTTTAGTTATACAAGTAGCTCCTTCTTCCTGGAGTTCTGTCTGCCCTCTGGCAGAAGCTATCTAGGGCAGTATTTATATCTGGTCTTAACCTGGCTCCTTCTAGCTAAGCCACCCCCCCCCACACACACACACTTTGCAAATCTTTCTACACTTAGTTAATTTCACAGATAACAATTCCTTTCTGACACCTGTGACAAGCACCTAGATAAGTACAGAGATAACAGATAACAACTTACTTCAACTACCTCTGACAAACACACCAACTTCTTTTTTTTTGTTTTATACCCTTAATTGAAGGTCCCAGTACAAGAGATCTAGTTCTTAGTCCCAGTAGAGAAGTTTTAGTTATACCAGTAGCTCCTTCCTCCTGGAGTTCTGTCTGTCCTCTGGCAGAAGCTATCTAGGGAAGTATTTATATCTGGTCTTAACCTGGCTGCTTCTAGCCAAGCCACTCCCCATACTTTGCAAATATTTCTACACTTAGTTAATTTCATAGATAACAATTCCCTTCTGACACCTGTGATAAGCACCTAGATAAGTACACAGATAACAGATAACAATTTACTTCAACTACGTCTGACAAACACACCAACACCTTTTTTTTTGGTTTTTACCCTTAATTGAAGGTCCCAGTATAAGAGATCTAGTTCTTAGTCCCAGTAGAGAAGTTTTAGTTATACCAGTAGCTCCTTCCTTCTGGAGTTCTGTCTGTCCTCTGGCAGAAGCTATCTAGGGCAGTATTTATATCTGGTCTTAACCTGGCTGTTTCTAGCTAAGTCACTCCCCCTACTTTGCAAATCTTTCTACACTTAGTTAATTTCACAGATAACAATTCCCTTCTGACACCAGTGGCAAGCACCTAGATAAGTACACAGATAACACAGATAACAGATAACAATTTACTTCAACTACCTCTGACAAACACACCAACTCCTTTTTTTTTTGTTTGTTACCCTTAATTGAAGGTCCCAGTACAAGAGATCTAGTTCTTAGCCCCAGCAGAGAAGTTTTAGTTATACCAGTAGCTCCTTCCTCTTGGAGTTCTGTCTGTCCTCTGGCAGAAGCTATCTAGGGCAGTATTTATATCTGGTCTTAACCTGGCTGCTTCTAGCTAAGTCACTCCCCCTACTTTGCAAATCTTTCTAAACTTAGTTAATTTCACAGATAACAATTCCCTTCTGACACCTGTGACAAGCACCTAGATAAGTACACAGATAACAGGTAACAATTTACTTCAACTACCTCTGACAAACACACCAACTCCTTTTTTTTTTGTTTTTTACCCTTAATTGAAGGTCTCAATACAAAAGATCTAGTTCTTTATACAATTATATAATTCTTTATACAATTCTAACTCAGTGTTATAGGCCCAGTCCTCCTGCCAAAATGTGACCCCTATATATTTTCCCAGAAATTCCCTCCATACTCCTAAATCCTCCGGCAGCCCCTTCGTGATGTTCACCCAGTGGTGTGGCATCTTAGCCTTCCCCATTGCCCTTGCCAACCTTCGACTCAATGCTCTGCCTGGGATAATAGCCCTACTGGTGAAATTAACATGCCCCAGCAGATGCTGCACTAATACCAGCAGCAGCATCCTCCTCCCACTAACCTGTTCCAACAGACCCCTCAGCCGTGCTACCTTGTGCCCCAGAAGGCAGAAGCATGCCTGCACCATATCCACCTCTATCCCCAGGAATTCCAGCTTGTGCACTGGGCCCTCAGTCTTACCCACTGCTAGTGGAATGTCTATAGTTCTGCACATCTTCTTCAAATCAGCCAACGTACCCTCTGCCTCTGCCCTGTCTTCCCCAATGATTAAAAAAATCATCCAAGTAGTGGGCCACCCATTTATGCCCACATCTCTACCAGAATACCCACTGTACCCATGAACTGAATGCTTCAAATGTTGCACATGCCACGAACAACCCATTGGCATGACTTTGTCAAAGTACAGCGATCCTTTGAACTGAAAACCCAGGAGATCCCAATCCTCAGGCCTCACTAGCAGTAGCCGAAAAGTGGACTCGATGTCCATCTTTGCCAGCCATGCCCCCCCGAACTGCTCTGATCATCACCACTGCCTGGTCCAATGATGTGTAGAACACCACCCTCAACTTGTCAGGGATACCTGCATTCACAGAGGCTCCTTCCAGGTAAGATAGGTGGTGGATGAGTTGAAACTCTCCCTCCTGCTTTTTCAGTACCACCTCCAATGGAGGTATCCAGAAGTTGGGGCAGGGGGGCTCTGCAAAGGACCCTTCCACCCTCCCGGCCTGCACCTCCTTCTGGATCTTCTTCTGTACTGTATCCTCTTTCCCCTTTACTGATCCCAAATTCTGTGCTCTCATTGCTTCCCTTACCCCATTGAAACCTAGTGCAAACCCATGCCAAAAGCCCTGGCACAGGAAAAGTGCCTTAACCATGTCCGGATACCCCAGAGTCCATGCCTCCACCACACTCAGGACTATGAGGGTTCTCCCCAGTGCCCCCCATTAATCTCAGTTCCATCCATAGTTGGAAGTGTATCCTCCCCTACTGTGGCATCCCTGCCCCCTTGCACTGCCCCCCCACAAAAGAACTGGTCCTGGCTCTGGCCCCCTAGCTGAGTCCCCGGTCCCCCTGTCTGGCAGCTCATTGCTGGGTGCATGCCTGAGCACTGTGAACATATGTAGCGGAATTTACAGTTTGCCCAGGTGCACGAGGCCCTGTTGAATCCCCAACAGGTCTTTGCCATTGAGGCAGAAGCACTCCTCTTGCTATTCTCCCCACCAGGACCCCTCCATCATACCTGATAACATTTGCACCCATAGCTCTGAGTGGGTGCACTCCCACCTGAGGTCACCCTTTGCTGCCATCTGCTTCCTGAAGGCCTCACTGTACTTTAGCCACCCGTAACCCAATTTAGCCTTGTATGCATCCCTGATGATGGCTGTTTATGTCAGGAGGGGAATTGCCAACTCCAGCTGTTTCTCCAGCACCAACATGCTGTATATTAAAAACCCCACCTGCTATGTGTCTATATTATTTCCCCTTGTACTTGGCTTCCTCCTCTTTATGTCCCACTACAGCCAGCACCACTGCCATCTCTGACTTTCCCACTGACTTCTTCTGCTCGTACTTTTTCGCTGTATCTTCATCCACTAGCCCAAATATATCGACATACTACCCCTTTCAAATCTTCTTCTTAATGGAGGAGGGAACATGGTACCCCAATGTGAAACCTGGTGGCCAGTCATACAGCTTCCACCCCCCTTTTCTTTCCTCCACTGTTCCGCCCCCTCTGTGTCCTTCATTTTTATCATTTAAAGTGCCTTCTCCATCCTCTCTAGGCCCCTCTTCCCCATATCCCCAAGTAGGCCTTTTAAATTACCCTCGTTTTCCAAATCCACTCTGCTCTTACCCCCATTATGGCTTGGTCTGGATGGTGCCGGTGTCGGTTCCAGTTGAGGGGTGGGTGAGGGGCTAGATGCTGCTCCACGTGGCCTCTTCCCTTCCCGGGCTCTGCCTGCCTGTTCATTCAACTCCTTCATCTTCCTGATTGCCTTTTCCTCTTCCTCCCACTGCCTGGCTAGCTCTATGAGTTCAGTCATTTTTTTCCATCAGTTTAGACGCCTCTTCTCTCTACATAGCACCAGAAACTGGGACTCTCCTCTGTGCCATCTTCCCTGCTGATGAATCATAACAAGTAGCAGTGGTGAATACCTGGGCACCCTTTTTTGGACTCCTGACCTTTGTGCTGCTCCCTGATCGCTCCTCGGTCTCCTGACTGATTCACCCCTCCCAAATGCCTGCCACGAGCACCCTCACCCCTGGTCCCAGAGGTCATGCTTCCCCTCACATAAGTCCTGGTATGATACCAAGGCCCCCAGAGTCCACCATTGTCCAAATTATGTCCTTGCTCACTGCTTTGAAATCCCCACCTCCCGGGACATCTACCCAGTCCCATTGTTCCCTCAAGTGTGCCTCTACTTCTTTGCTCATCATCCATACCCCCTCCTGTCCCCTTTGACTTATCAATTACCGCCTTGTCGCTCCAGGTGCTGGTGCCCCGTAACCTAGTGTCCTTCGCATCCTTGGCCCCTCATTCAGGCCCCTCTGGTCCACCCCTTCCTGTGGTTAACCGCCCCGCCCCACTTGCCCCTGCTAATTATTCCTCTCTATGGTACATTTGAATATATTATTTATATATACAGTATATATATATATATATATATATTTATATTTAGATTCAGTTTAAACCCCCCCACCCTCAGTATTGATGGGGGTCTCCCTCGTGACCATTAGGCCAGAGCCATGCTGCTTCCGCCGGTCCGGTGACCATCTTGTCCACTCACTAACATTGCAACCCAACCACCTGAGGCCTCACCACCCCTTCATTGCCACAGCCCATCCTCGCTACTGCTAGCCCTGCTGTCTCTAGCTAGCGCCTCACCTCTCCAAGTGTGCCCTCTTTCCTGGCCCGAGCTGTCCATGCTGGTGCCCCCTGCCCCAGGCCTACCACATGGTCATCCACATAGGCCTCTCTCTCCCAGGCCTACCACGTCTGGCCCCAAACTCGCATTATTAGGCCTTGTGCTCCGGGCCTCCATGCTTCAGGCCCATTTACAATTTCCTGTCCTCCAGACTTAACTAAATGCAACCCGAACTAGCCATCGCCCCTTTCATTGTTGTTCATCAACTTTATAACTTGTTTACCACATCATATTACAACTTGTTGTCCTTCTGGCTTATGTGTTCTCCTTCATCCCTTGCCGAATATTCCAGTTAAAAATGTTAAACTATTGCAAAATCGAACCACATTTCCAGCTCAGCCACCAATCCAGATTCCAGCTCCCAACCATGCGGTGCCTCCAATCATCATGCCGACTTCCTCCATTTTCTTCCTGTATCTCCCAGCCCAAGCAGTGCCTGCTCCGACTCTGACATCAGGCAGTCCTCAGTCTTGATGAGCGAACAAAAACCACTGCTAGGCCCCGACAAAGGAAACACCAGAACACCTGCTGGATGACTCTTATCTGCCCGCCACCCCTTCAGGCAAACTCCTGTCTCCAAAATCTCCCTTCACCTTGTAACTAATACGCCCTACTGCTATAGACAAAAAAAAAACATGCCCTCCTTCTTGCTATTTTCGATTCCCTACCTCGCAGCCGCTCATTGAAACACCCGCTGGCTCTCCTCCCACGGCAGTGGTGGTAGCAGCCCCTTACCTAAATCCCCACTACCTGCTACCAACAACACCTAGCCTGGAGGAGCACAATATCCTGGCATTAGACACTCAAACACAGCAGTGCAACTCAGAATGGCATTAAAGACAACATATCCCACTACATAAACAGGGACGGCCAAGGCCTCCCCATGGCCAGCAGGACCTCCTCAGGCCCCAGTCCTCTACCTTACCTTAACGGTGTTACAGATTCCAACCTGTTATCAACTAAGTGCTGAAATGATAATGTTTCAGCAAAAGAGGTAGTCCTGTAGGCAGCACAGCCTTATAAAGCCCCTAAGGACCCCAAACAGGACCCCAGCTTAACCCCTCCTCCTTAACAGTTAGAACCGGTCCTGGCACTTGCATCATATGACACCTGGATGACCTCACCAAGCCCCGCCCAGCACCCATTCCCCTTTTCCCTGTTCATTTCCATCAGGGCCCTATGACAATTCAGGTTGCCTTCTAGTGGCAACCCTATTTGTCATCAACTATTAAACATAGACCTTATAACAAATTATGAATTTATAATTAGTAAAATGGCTGGGTATCTAACTACAATACTAAGAATAAGAACCAAATAAATTAACAAGGATCTTCTGACTGTATCTGGTTGACAGAAGATAATTCTAGTAGTAAAACTATCAAACACCTGCACTAGTTGTTGTTTATAATATGTATTTCTACACGAATGTTAGAAAATGAATCCATAATTTTTAAATGTATGTTTACACTGTCATAGAATTACACTTTAAATGTATTGTTGGAAAGTCTGTACTTGCATATAACCAATGTTATTTTTGTATACATATATTGTTATCTTGTAATGGTCAAAAGACTGAACAATAAACTTACTACTACTACTTACCTGTCTGAAACTACAAGACACAAGTCCCCTTTAGCAGTCTTGTTAGGAAACCAATGTGTGTTAAAATAGAAAACATTTCTTTCTAGTGACTTTGAAGCATCTGTTAATTTGTATTAGTATGATGATTTTGTATGTACAACATTAATTCCTAATTGGAAAAATTAGATACCTAGGATAGCTAAGACAAAGTTCAAACTCCATCTTGCATGCTAGCAAAAACAACCTTACCAAATGTTTCTTGGTAGAATGTAAGTAAAATTACATGTGGTCACCATTCAGTAAGGTGATGTACAGAAACGGATGCTGCTCCATGGACATTTAGGGTGAGATATTCAAAAGAGTTGCACATGGCGCATCACGGGGGCACCATGCGCACCATGCGCAACCAACCAATGTGCCCGGGGTGATATTAAAAGGATCAAGTTGCACTGCGCAACTCCTGATGCGCTGGGGTGCATCGGTAATGTATGCAGTGCAAGTGCGGTGGGCGTGCCCATGCATATGTGGCACATCCCGATATTCAGCCTGGGATGTGCGGCTCATATGCTGGCACAAACCCACTTTGTGCCGCTCGGGGGGGCACAAAGATGTGCCTGGTAAAACCAGGAGCAAGTAATGGCCACCCACAGGTGAGCTGCCATATTGTAGGGTGCAGCACGGCAGCCACCAGCCGGTGGCCACCCGCCTACTCAGAACATTGCCCACATGCTCTCTGCCCAGGGATCGTTGTGCTCCCCATCACCCGATCGTGGGCATATGATGATTATATCCCTGGTGGTCCAGTGGACTGCTTTCCATTGCCTGATCACAGGCTTACGTGATATATCTCCCTTTCCATTGCCCGATCAAGGGCTTAAGTGAAATATCTCCCTGGTGGTCCAGTGGAACTCCCCTCCAGTGCCCAGTCATGGGCAGAATCACTGAATATAACCCTGGTGGTCCAGTTGTACCCCCCCACCTGCCCATTGATGCTCCCACCACTCAGCACCCCCCCAGTAAGTGGTGGGCAGCAGCAGCACTCCGCCTGCATACCACCCGGCCACCCGCTGACTGACAGCGTACAGTAGGGTCTATACGCCTATTGGTCCACTGCATGGGTCAATGGGCATGCAGCCCATACTGTACTACACAGGCCCGATATGTGAATGGACATTCATTCACATTTCAGGCCTGTGTAGTACAGTATGGGCTGCAGGCCCATTGGCCCACACAGTGGAACAATAGGCATACAGATCCTACTGTACACTGTCAGTCAGTAAGTGGCATGCCGGTGGGGTGCTGCCACCCACCGCTGACTGGGGGGTGCTGGGTGGTGGGGGCCTCAGTGGGCAGGTGGGGAGGGTGGTAGCACTGTACCACCAGGGTTTTATTCGGTGATTCTGCCCAAAATGGGGCATTGGAATGCGGTCCACTGGACCAGCAGGGATATAGAAACATATGCCCATGATCAGGCAAACGGGTGCGGACACCGCCAAGGGTCAGCAAGGCACCGGTCTCCAATGGTTGCAGCCTGGTAGGGCGCCAGGCGCAAGTCGCTGGGGGTCGGTGTACCACATGCAAATGGGGCCATAATGACATGCAAATGGCCCCATTTGTGCATTGCATGCATAATGGCCTCATTTGCATGCCCAGCACTGAATATCACGGTTGATGCACCTAATACAACCGCACTTGCACTGGTGCATCCCCCTGCTCCCCTTCTGCTACTTGCACTGGTGCAGTACCACTGAGCCATGCACAGTGTGTGCACCCTCAGTGCCATATTCAATGGTGCTGAGCCATGGCGCAGCACCATTGAATAGCGCCTGATCCATGCCCTGGCACAGTCCATTTGCGCTGCACCCAGGCTTGTGCCCTGCCTGGCGCAGTCTGAATTTCCCACCCTCAGTGAATAAAAATATGACCATTTTCTGCATCAGCTGTATTTGTGGTATTTTCGAATAGCTTGCTGCCATCCCAGAAAGTGGTATTCATCAACATCTAATGTTATCATATTATACTAACAACAAACTATGGCTGACTGAATAAAAAAAAAAGAAAATCCAGTCTTCATTTGGCTTCCTAGGCACCCTGAAGTAGAAACCCACCTACATTGAAGTACCACCAAGAGGACTGTACCTCACTTTTTTACTTTTTTTCTGAAGAGGACTAAACCAGAGCTAAACTGGGTAAAACAATTGTTTCATAACTGACTGTGAGCCCTTGCCAAACAATACTCCCTAACCACTATTAGCTTGTGTAATATCTTGATCTTTGGCAAGTGAAGGGAACTGGGAGCGACTACTACATGAGGATGAAAAAAGAGTAGCAGGGAGTTGTTTCTATACCTAACTGTTGGTCAACATTGTTAAACTGCCACTATCTGGACTGTACCTGTGCCAAGTTCATTCACTACAGAGGTCAGCTTGCAATGATATGCTGCCTCATACCAACTGTGATTGATGCTGTGATTCTTAGGAACACCATTGAAAACTGTTGCAAGCTTCAAAGAGACACATTGCATTTCCCCTTCCCCAAGAAAGACAAAGACTCTCACCAACAAGGTTGTTCTAAGGTGTACAGATGGGTACTACTCTACTTGCATAACACTTCATTTCCATATATGCATCCTTTTATTTTCAAGTCTGTATTGTGTAAATGCCAACTGACAAACTGCACATTCTTTACTATTAAGTGATATACCACATCACAGTGTCTTGTATTCTGTTCTTGTCCAACATACCTCATGACATTGGGGGATTTATGTGAGGTCCCATAAACTATGATTACAGTAAAGGTGGGCTAGTACAAAATAAATCAGGTTGCCTCACATATACTTGGCTTCCAAGCTTATTTATTCATTCAGTCTAGGATTACAATTACCTTTGAGTGCCAGGCAGCTCATTTACAAAGGTTCCATGTCAATGGGGGGTTACAGATCGATAAGGGAAAACAGACAAGTTTCACATAACAATTATGCAATTGGTATTATAAAACGGAGTTCGAAAACAGCATTAAATTCACATTAGTTTAGCATGTGATTCAAGGCAAGGAGTAAGAAAAAGAGGAATTAAGAGGGTGCGTTAAATCAAGGAAGTGGGGAGCAGCCAGGCGGCATTGTCAAGTTAGCAGCTAGGATAGTAAGGGAAGGAAAAGCATAATGAAGACGGGGCAGGGGAGAAAGGGGGAAAAGTGGGAGGGCCAGAAGGGAGAGGAGAGGAAGGGGCAAGACAGGGGAGAGAATGGTGGAAGAACGGGGGGAGGGGGGGTTCCGGAATAAGGGACAAGGATGTTAAGTGGAGCAATCACAGGAGTTTTCAGTTAGGAGGTGCTGATGAAGGTTGTGTTTGAACTCTCAGAGATTAGTAAGGTTAGCCAGTCCATTGTGGAGGCCATTGAACCAGTAAGGCGCTTTGATACAAAAGGAGCATTGGCATTGAGTTGGGCTGGGGTAACATAAACTGGGTCATTCTGCTCACATGATTGCCACTCAGTGTGGGCATGAAAGGATCTGACTGGCAATCATAATGTGCTGCCTTGAAAGATACATCATCTGAACAGTGCTACAGTGTATCTTATAAAGTTAAAAGTGTATTATAATGTTGTTTTCCTATCTTACTTTGATTCAGTAGACTACTCACTGGGATTGCTGTCAGCCTTCTGGGATTGCAGCCAGTTTCAACCTTAAAAAGCTTATCAACAAACTATTGACAAGAGCTATTCTTTTACTCCCTCCAATGTTAACACTTTACTCGGACACCCCCCCACCCCCATTTAGACACACACACACACTAGCGGTTAGAACATCGTATTCTTGCTAACTTGGGGAATGAGGCAGAAAAAAACAGAGGTCACAAGATAGCAAGGAGCAAGTCTTATAATGTAGAGGAGTTAGAAGTACTGTAGGAGAAGCCGTTTTGAAGTACAACTTCAGTGCTAAGAAAAATCAGGATGAACTAACACTGATGGCATGTTATCCCACTGTTTTCTACTTTATTGTATATCAATATTCAGAAAGAGTAGCTGAACTGAAGATCAGATATAGCACATGCATACAAAGGGTGTGAGATTTGCTAAAAGAGAAAACAAACAACTAGATACACATTGAAACATTGAAACATCAGAGGAAAGGGACCTATGAGTCATCATAATTAGGGACTCTTTTAAACAAACCAGCCAGTGTGACAAGGCCTTCGGCAAGGGTAACAGCATGACAGGGTGCACAGGGAGAGAGGGTTCAACAGTAGAAGGCAGAGGTACTGTTATCATTTTATAGGTCACTGTTGAGGCCACACCTGGAGTGCTGTGCCCAGTAATGGAGTCCCCACCTAAAAAAGGGCAGGGACAGGCTAGAGAAGGAACAAAGTAGGATGACCAAGATGATTCAGGGCTAGGAAGGCAGATACTATGAGGACTAGCTAATGGCACTGAACATGTATTCACACAAAACCAGACGTGAAAGGGGGGATCTAACAGAAACCATCAAGTTCCTGAAAGGAATTAAGGGGGACTGTCAGGAACTTTTTACCAGAAACAGAGAAGATAGGACAAGCGATCATGTGTGGACATTAATGAAGGGAAGGTTAAACAAGCATTTGTTAATGCTGATTGTTGTCTCACTGGCATTGGCATTGGTAGTGCCGGAGTTTGAGATGCATAATAAGAATGGCAGTAAAGTATTAAAATGACGCCAACCCCACCCCCACCCTGTAGAGACCGACAGGCATTGGGGCGTGCCTTTGGGTCATCAGCTATAACGCTCATGCCATTTCACCTCACCCTATCCTGTAGACACTGACAAGTGTCGTGGTGTGCTTTGGTGTCTTTGGGCATTATACTTACCCCATTTCATAAGGAAATACACTGAGGTGGGTGCAGTATAGGAGAATGAGGTGAACTTTGTGGCTGAACAGTGCAAGACACACCACAATGCCTCTCACTGGCTGCAGGGTGGGGGTGCTGGTGGAATGGCGTGAGCATTACAGCCAGTGATCCCAAGTCACACCCCTGATGCCAGTCAGCCTCTACAGGGTGGGGTGCTACAGTTGGAAACTCTAACACCGTAGGCGTGTGTTGGTATTTTCACTCCAAATTTTCAACATGGGCTTTTTGTGAGCCCACCTCATGAAAAGCAGCACTATCAGTTTGTTAGCTGAAAAGTGGTTTGCACAGCGGCTATGCCATTTGGCGACACAGGGACAAAAACACATTTTGGGCAGGATGTGGAAAATGACAACTGTATTGTTCATGAGGAGATGTAAAAAAATGGCACATTGAAAACCTGGAGTGAAAATATGAAAAATTGGTGAAGGTATGAGCATGCATAGAAACTGTGCAACACACATCAGTAACCCAATTATTTCGGGGACTTTTTTAACCACATCTTTAACATAGGCATTTTGGGACCTCCTCTCATAAACAGTGGCAGTGTGATTCTGTTAATGTGTCCAAAACATTGATTTCTCACATTGTGAACCACAGATGAGAAAACACATTTAGGGCAGGATGTGAAAAATGACAGTTGTACGGTTCATAAGGAGGTATAAAAAATGCCAGTGTTGAAAATCTGGCATGAAAATAGTGCAAATTTGCTAAGTTATAAGGGTGCATGGAAACTGTGCAATGCACGCTTGTAACACAGTCATTTTATGGAATTTTGTCACCAAATTTTCAACATAGGCATTTTTGGACTTCTGCTCATGAACAGTGTCACCGTCATTTCCTGAAACTGTCCCAAAAAATAATTTCACGTAGCGACTGTGCTATTCTGCGCCGGACATGTGAAAACACATTTTGGCCAGGATAAGTAAAATGACAGCTGTACTGTTCATAAGGAGGTGTGGAAAAATGACAATTTTGAAAATCTGGAGTAAAAATATTACAAATTCATGAAGTTGCGAGCGTGCGTGGAAACTGCGCAACGCATGCTTGTAAAACAGTCATTTTGGGGATTTTTCCACCAAATTTGCAACATAGGCTTTTTGAGAGCCCACTTCATGAACACTGGCACTGTCATTTCATTAATTGGTCCCGAAATGTGATTCCTCACAGTGACTGCAAAATCACCTTTTGGAGCCGATTAACGCCATGACAGTGCCAGAATTCATGAGGAGGGGTCCCAAAAACCCCATGTTGAAAATTTTGTGCCAAAATTCAAAAACATGCCTGAGATATGCATCAAAGTTGAAAAAAAACTATTTATTCCATTATACAGCTTACCGGCATTTCCTCAGTTCGCGGTCAGTTTTGAAGAGTGCAGATGTGTTCCCAGTCCACCGAAGATCATCGCACCAGACTCCGGAGGTAAGTATGGGGTAAGGGGTGTGGGGAGGCAGGGTGTACAGTGGGTGGGCGCGGGTTGTGGGAGGGGGCATGGAGACCATGAGGGACCATTTTCTTTTGACAGGGTAATAAAAATAAAAACATCACGGACTGTTTTTTTTAACAGGGACATGTGGCACACTGAGGTGGGCTCCCAGCATAACGGGACTCTTTTTGGGGTAGCTGTAGCTGATTGGGGATTGGGCACCCCAGTTGGCACACAACAAAAGCGGAGGGTGACATTATGCTGATGGGGACTGGGCACCCCATCGGCACTCAACAAAAAGTGGGGGTTGTTACATAATGCCCAAGGGGAGTGGGCTGCCCAGTCGGCAACATCACTTGGGCACTGCAGCCAATGGGGACTGGGGTCCCCGTCGGCAAAGAAAAACTGTTGAGGGGCATGCATGATGCCAAGGGGGATTGGGCACCCACTCAGCATACATTTTAAATGGGAGGGGGGTTATTATGCTGATGGGGAGTGGGCTCCCCCGTCAGCATTCTGACAGGAGGCGGCAGCAGTGTTGAATGTATGTCGGGAGGCATGTTGTGGTCATGCTGCATGAGAGCTGTGCTCTCATTGCAACAGACCTTTTGTTAGATCTGGTGGCCACATTCCAAATTGCTGATGCTGCACCTGCATGCTGCCTGATTGGAGAATGAGGGACGCACCTACTGATGTGTGCCCTATATTCACCCAACAGTGACTGCACCTCCAAATCTGCTACTACAGCAATATGTTGGCTGCGCATGCACGAGCCAAGATAAAAAGGATGTAAGGAAGAATTATTTTAAAGAGTGGTTGAGTCTTGGAATGGCCTGCAGAGGTGTGGAGTGCCAAAACCACAAAGGACTTCAAACACTGCTGAGATAAATTCAAGGGGATATTATTTACTCAGCAGGATGTGGGGGGCAGAAACACAGATAATAAAAGCCAGAATAGTGTAAATGAAGTCCCGCAAAACAATAGTTCCTCGCATACGATAGGCTTATATGGCCAGATTGGATGGATCATTAGCCTTTATCTGGCTTCATCGTCTATGTTTTTATGTAGCTGCAGTTAGTTGAAAAACAATGTGGAACAGATTAATTGAATGCACTGTCTAATCAGTATATATCATTAAATACCCAAAATACCGGAGTTAGTGTCTAAGCTTTCAGATTAACCAGGTCCTTCCTCTGAGACTAATAACTGGCATAAGTCTCCAAGGAAAAACCTGGTTAGTCTGAAAGCTAAGACACTGTTTTCTTTTTGTATCATCTACTGTGCATTGGGTCAATAAAATATATCAAATCATTTGCTTCTGTATCTGTTCTTACAAAGACCAATATGGCAACTAAACTAATTCTTTATGCCAAAATACAGAAGAAATAGAGGGAGTCCATAACCAAAAGGAACAGTAATTTCTTTTACTTAAACAGCAATGTCACAGAGAAAAAAACTGACTCCTTGAAAAAGGTGGAAACACTTTTGGAATCAGAGTGGGAAAAATGAAGAATTATAAGAACAATTGCAAGATGTACAGCAATGCTGTATGGAAAGAAAATGATCTCTTATTAAGGAAAATATGAGCAACTGAAAACAGTTTTGAGAATGTGTGGATAAGGCTGATAGACTGTGATACTAAGGTTAGACAGTTAGAACAGAATATCAGACAAGTTGACCCCGCCACCGAGAGCCACCAACCAGGACTGTCATAACCTGTGGTTCTGTATGTAAATATTGCCCAAGAGTGGAAAAGATTAGATATGAAATACAAGTACATAAGATAGGTCCAGCAATAAAAAAGTTTGACCCTCAAGACAAAAACTGAAATCTTGACTCATATTTCATGATGCTGCAATCAAAGTTATAGGACTTAGAGGTTTCATAACTGATCAAGACAAAAATCATGTTGTTAAAATCATCATGCACAGAGCACGTAGACCACAATTAGTTGTATCATTACATACAGAATAATACATGGGGGTGCATAAGAAGGATTTATTTATTTATTTGTAAAGTCAGTAAAATCAGCTTACAACCTTTGAGCCAGAGGCTCATTTCCAAAGATACCTCATCACATTGAGGACAAAAATAACATAACAAATTTAGGTTACAGAATACAAGCCACTGAAGTAGAGTTACACATATTGATTTCATACATTATACAATTTTTTTTATTTAGTTGTTTAACCAGGTATAGCACACTAAGCTGGAAGATTTTTTACAGGAGCGACCTGGGAGCACAAGGAGGTTAAGTGAATATGCAAGTGGAAGCTGTGGTATTCAAAACCAGGTCTGGTCTGCTGGATATTACAAGATTTGCAGCTCAGAGCCTTAGACCACTGCGCTATACTGCCTACCTGCCTTTAGTAGCAAATTACATTGATACAGCTAGCACAAGCTGGTTATAACAGAGGTATGATGCACAGGGGGAAAAAGTGCGGGGGGGGGTGAGGTGGAGTGCCGCCCAGCAGGCGTTGTTAAGTGTGGAGAGATTGAGGCCACATTTAGAGACAGGAGCAGCTGCGGGTGTTAAACAGTTGGCTCCGAAGGGTGGTTTTGAAGTTGGAGATTGTTGGAGCATTGGAGATGGGAGCAGGGAGAGAGTTAAACCAGGATGGGGCTCTGTAGCAGAAAGACCTTTGACCATGGGTGGTCCTGGATCTTGGGACCAGTAGAGTGGTCTTGTTGGAGGTTCGGGTTGCGATAGTGGGTAGGGTATGGTGGATGGAGGCTGTCACCCCAGGAGGGGAGAGCCCGAGTAGGTTTGTTTTTGTGAGGAGGCTGGTTTGATAGCATAGCCGTTCATCTAGGTTAAGGAGTTTAGCCTCGTCATAGAGTTACATAGAAACATAGAAGTTGACGGCAGATAAGGACCGCAAGGCCCATCCAGTCTGCCCATTTCTTTTTCTACCTTATAAATGTGCCATCGGCCTTTGCTCTGTCAGTGACCTATCTATTCATAGTCATTTGTATTGCTCCCTTATGCCTATCCCATGCCTGTTTGAAGCCCTGCACTGTATTCCATAGCCACCACTTCTTGTGGTAAGCCATTCCATGCATCTACTACCCTTTCTGTGAAAAAGAATTTCCTCACATTCCCCTTAATCGGCCTCCCTCTAATCTCATGCTGTGTCCTCTTGTCCTGCTATTTTCTTATATTTAAACATATTAGACTCTTTCACCTTGTTTATGCCCTTAAGGTGTTTAAATGTCTCAATCATATCACCTCTCTCCTCCTTTGCTCAAGGGTATACATATTGAGCTCCGTTAATCTGTCCTCATATGTCTTCTGATGCAGTCCCTGCACCATTTTGTTGCCCTTCTCTGGACTGCCTCAATTTGGTTAATGTCCTTGTGAAGGTGTGGCCTCCAATACTGCATGCAGTACTCCAGATGGGGCCTAACCAATGTCTTGTACAGAGGGATTATTACCTCCCTCTTACGACTTGTGATACCCCTACTAATACACCCTAACACCCCCCTAGCCTTACCTACTGCTTTAGAGGTCTGCTTGGATGATTTCAGGTCATCAGTGATGATGATGCCCAAGTCTATTTCTTCCTTTGTGACTGCTAGCAACTCCCCTCCCAGCCTATAAGTGGCTTCAGGGTTTCTCTTCCCTATGTGCATGATTTTGCACTTCTTTGCATTAAATCCCAGTTGCCACTCTTCTGACCATTCTGCTAGTTTATCCAGATCTCTTCTCATTCTGCCCACCCCATCTGGATCATCTACTCTGTTGCAGATCTTGGTGTCATCTGCAAACAGACAAGCCTTACCCTCTAGTCCATCTGCAAGGTCACTAATGAAGATGTAGAATAGGACTGGCCCCAGGACTGATCCCTGAGGTACCCCACTTGTGACTTGCATCTCTTCTGACTGTATACCATTTGCCACCACTCTCTGTTTTCTGTCAGTCAACCAGTTTGCCACCCAGTTGACCAACTTCTGACCCACCCCGAGCCTACCTAGCTTATTTATCAATCTTCTATGTGGAACAGTGTCAAAAGCTTTGCTGAAGTCAAGGTAGGCGACATCAACTGCTCCCCTTGGTCCACCACTCTGGTTACCCAGTCAAAAAATCTATGAGATTAGTTTGACAGGACCTTCCTTTGTAAACCCATGCTGTCTTGGATCCTGTGCCCTATGGTTCCAGGTGTTGCACTATCCTTTCCTTAGGAGTGCCTCCATAATCTTGCCCACTACTGAGGTAAGACTGACCGGTCTGTAGTTCCCGCCTCCTCCTGCTACCACTCTTGTGGGTGGGATCACATGAAGCCCTTCTCCAGTCTTCTGGGACCTCTCCTGTGCTCAGAGACTCACTAAACAATTCTGCTAATGGCTCTGCTAGTTCCTTCTTTAGCTCCTTAAGTACCCTGGGATGTATGCCATCAGGTCCCATTGCCTTATCCACCCTGAGCTTAGCAAGCTCTTGTAGGACCTTTCTTTTTGTGAAGGGTAGTGCTCACCTCCCTCCCCTGTGTCCATGATGCTGAGCTGTGGGCCCTGCCTACCTTCTCTTCAGTAAATACTGAGCAAAAGTATCTATTTAGGATAGATGCCTTTGAGATCCTCCTCCTCCACATGCTCCCTTTTCTCCATTAAGCTTAGCAATACCCCTCTGGACTTTCTCCTTTCACTAATGTATCTATAGAAAGTCTTGTCATCTTCTTTTACTGTTGTGCTAGTGTTTCCTCAGTTTGGGACTTTGCCTGCCTTACTGCCTTACCTGCTTCCCTTAGGGCAGTTTGGTATGCCTCCTTATCTTCATCCGGCTGTGTTCCCATATATTTTCTGAAGCCAGCCTTTTGGCTCTGACCTTTTCTGCTACTGTTTTTGAGAACCAAGTGGTTTCCGTCTTCTTTTGCACTTCCTTTTCTCTCTAACACAATGGGATGTTGCTTCAAGTATTGCATCCTTAATGCTTGCCCACTTTGCCTGTACCCCCTCACCTGTATTTCTTTTTGCCAGGGCTAGCTTAACTCTGTTGGCCATCTTATCAAAGTCAGCTCCTCTGAAGTCCCATATTTTTGCCTTGGAATGGGATGATTTAGATGTAGTAGCCAAATTGAACCATACCATGTGATGGTCACTGGCCCCCAGGTGACCTTCTTCCTGGAGATCTGTGATCCCTTCTTTGTTAGTCAGTACTAGATCTAGGATAGCCCTGTCTCTGACATGTATGTGTGAGCCTGGGGACATGTATGTGTGAGCCTGGGGACCCCAGTAATTAGCCTGCAGGCCGTATTTAGGGTGAGGTGAATTTTGTTGAGGGCAGTCATGTCAGCAGCACCATACACTGGCAGGCCATAATCTACAAGGGACAGTACTGAAGACATAACAGCAAGTCGGAGAGCATCAGGGGGGAGGCAGTTTTTATAGTGGTAGAGGATGCCAAGCCGTGTATTAGTGGTGGATGCAAGGGCATCAATGTGGGTGTGGAAGGTGAGGGCTGAATCGAAGGTAACCCCAAGGAATTTGTTGGAGAAGACTTGTTCAAGCTGTTGATTGGTACTAGGGAGGTTAGGGAGTGGGTGGTTGCAGGCTTTGTTTTGGGGGTGGGCAAAGAGCATTGTTTTGTTTTTTTGAGATTAATGATGAGTCTGTGCTCCTTAAACAAGGCTTCAGCATCATTGTAGGATTGTTTTAGGGAGTTCTGGAGGGAGATGGGATTGTGGTAGGTGGCAAAAATGACAGCATCGTCTACATACATAAGAATTTTGCCAGAGCATGCACTGGGCAAGGTGTTTAGATAGAGTGAGAAGAGAAGGGGGCCCAGGATGGATCCCTCGGGTACCCCGAGTGGATGGGATGGGTTTCAGAGAGTGTCCCATTGCTTTTCACACACTGTGAGCAAGCGGAGAGATAGCTTTTGCACCATGCGAAGGGGCCAACGGAGAAACCAGTTTGGCAGAGGGCATCCAGCAGAAGAGGGAGGGAGACCGTGTTGAAGGCCTTTGAGAGGTAAACGAACACTGCACCGGCTAGGGAGCTGGCATCCAAGGAGGAGTGTAGGAAATTGGAGAACTCAACTAGTGCAGTGCCGGTACTGTGACCAGCATGGAAGCCGTGCTGCTCTGGGCATAAGATGTTATGCTTAGTCAGATATTCAGTGATTTGAATGGCCACCACTTTTTCTAGGGCTTCGGGGGGGGATGGAGATTGGTCGGTAGTTGCTGGCAGAGGACCTGTCTCCCCCTTTATGAATTGGTGTGACTATGGCTGTTTTCCATGCAGTGAAAGTTTAAGTGGCAGAGGAGTTTAATGTACACCTGAGGTGTGGGATGCTAGATAAACTCTGAGGAGGAAGCCTGAGAAGTTTATTAAAACTCATCACCTCCCATAGCTCCATATGAAGCCCAAACTATCCATGTTTACCTGATACAAAATGGCCGCCCAGGTAATAATGAGTAGCATCCCACACTGAGGGTGTGTATTAAATTTGAGTTTGCACTTTCCCCACATGCTTTGTTTTATATAGTTGCTTGGTAGCATTTTTTACCTTGAAAACATTACACAGCAATTACAGAAAACGGTATGGCCAGTACATGGTGCTGCTGTTTAAAGCATTACCTCAGGATTGCTTCTGTAGTTTAAAGCCACCCCTGGCCAAGTTTTATTGTGTGCTGTTTATGATCACTGCACCTCTCTCTCTCTCTGTCTCTCTCTCTCTCTCTCTCTCTTTCTTTATCAGCTCTTTTCTCTTTGTTTCAGGACTCTCTATGTGTATGTTTCTTGTGGTAGCTGTAGGATTATTTGAGATGTGGTTGCACCACCTGCCATATTTACTTTCAGGTTTTTTTTTTCATGATTGCAAACCATTGCAAACATGAATTGCAGCCTGTGAGGTTTCTTAAATTACAAAATCTGGAATCTAAAATCAACAATGTTTAAAAGAGATGTGAAGAGACAGTGTGTGAGGACAGTAGGGAGGATGTGCATGTTAAAAACAAGGGAAACCCAGTATGTGTTTGCCGTTATAACCAGCAGGTTATAACAGCAAACTATAACCAGGTTTCCCTATGGGAGAAAATGAAACACAGTTATTATATATAGGATAAATTATGGGGTGGTGTGTGTAAACTTTGGGTATATACACACTGCCCCATATTTTATTTTATATATTTGCTGGTCTTCTTTTTTTGGCCAGAGCAATTATATGAAATAAAAATAAAAAAAGATGTTCCTGACTCCTGTACGGCCGTGGTCCGCTTTGGTTTGAGTGTGCAGTCGTTTTTATTCATTTATTTAAATGTTTTTATTCCTTTCTCCCCACTAGTGAAAGTTTTGTTTTTAATTTGTTTAATTTTGTTTCTGTCCACTTACCACTGCGTCAGAGTGGTGGTTCCATCTCCCGAAGAAAGAAGAGGTGGGCAGTGGTCCAGGAGGAAGCGCTGCGGTGGGCGCATGTGCAGACCGAGGGAAAATCATGCACGCATTTGCCATAATAAACAATCCTTTATTACAGCAAATAATGCCACGGTTTTTCTATGTCAAAAAGGAAGACCCATGAATTATATATATATATATATATATATATATATAATACATGGGGGAGCAGTGCATAACAAGAATTTGATGAACACCCTAGGTGTGGGATGCTGCATAAATCCCAAGGGCAAAGTCTGAGGGGTTTATCAAAGCATCCCAAACCGAGAGCGTACATTAAATTTGAGTTGTGTACTCCCCTCCCAATGTGTTTTTTTTTATGTAATTTCTGAGGGATGTTTTTTCTCCAACCAGATTTATTGAAATAAATGCTGTTTTTCAATAAAATCTTGTGTCTGCTTTTTATATAATAGAACATGTTACACAACAGCAGAAAATACAAACTGTTATCAGTGGAGGTTTTAATTATTACAAAAACAAGTTTTAAAACTTTGTTGACAAGTGTTTTAAATTCACATTTTGAAGATTTTGTTCAGGTCCAGGTGGTCGATGTCACAGTGATATGCAAATGAAGTTCAGAGTTCTGTGTTCACAGTTCTAACTATGTCATTCATATGCATATCGCCATGACAATGACTTATAAAAAATCTTGAGAAATGTGAAGTAAACAGACTTGTGAACTGTGTTCTTTTGTATATTTTATCCTCTCTGAGTCCAAGAAATGCTGTCAGGAGTGTCTTTAGATCTCCAATTGACTTCTGGTTTTGTGAGACCAGCGTGGCTGACTGAGTGTAAGCAGGGCAGAGCAGAAGTTGGCGCATGTTTGCCATTATAACCTGAAGATTATGATGGTGAATTATAACTGGGTCTGCTATGACAGAAAACGTGACCCCGTTATTACATCACTATAATGAATCAGGTGTTTTATTATATCAATTGTTTTGCGTTCAGTTCATTACAGTGATATAATAACTGAGGAGTGTTTTCTCCCATAGGGAAACCCAGTTATAATTCACCATTATAACCAGCTGGTTATAATGGCGAACACACCATGGGAGGTAGTATAGTGCAGTGGTTTAAGACTCTGAGCTGCAAATCTAGTGACCTAGGTTTGAATCCCACAGTCCCCACTTGCATACCGTGTGACCCTGAGCAAGTCACTTAACTTACCTGTGCTCCCAGGTCGCACCTGTAAACAAGCTGTCAGCTTACTGTGTCTCTCCCAGTTACACAATTAAAAAAAAGTTTCCTTTATTCTGCACATATCTGTACTGCCACCAGACACGCACTCTCTTACTGCCACCTATATGACAGGTCATAGAGACATCACCAATGATACTTTATTATCGCACAATACTGGTAAATCCACTTCAGTTTTGTTCCTAGCTGTACTTCATACTTCTCCCACTTTGAGGTAAAAGAAAAAAAAAGACAGAGAGAAAGTAAAAATGACACTTAAGCCTGAACATGGCTAAACTACTGGTACCACTACAGTTTGCTACATACACAGACACGCAGTGAGAAGCACACAGAAAGACAGAGAGATAAAGGAGCTTCACACTTGGGGTTTATGTAGCATCCAGCACCTTGGATGTGTGTAAAATTCTCATCATACGCAACACCCCATGTATTATTCTATGTATAATGATTATGGAAACAAAGTGAATATATATCAGCATGTATGGATCCATGGAATCTGTACTGACAGGACATATCTATAGCAACCTGATTCCAAGGTTTTATTAAAACATTTAAGTTCCAAGTCCTAACCATTCAAAAGTTAGCTATTCCTAAGACAAGGACCCATTCTCAGTTGCAGAAAGGTAAGTTGATGTTCTTGTTGCTATAGCAACATGAGTACAAATGCATGTCACTCACAAATGCCATACACAGAAGGATTAGTCTGCACAATAACAAAATGATTAAAAGTATTGGATTTTCAATTGCAGTTCCAAAGGTGCTCATATATAAAGAAATAGGTGCAAACTTCCATCCAACTGGTGCAAATGACCCACACAAAGTCAAATTATACCCTAAGAACCCCAAACTGCATTCCAGCAGTTTAGAAACTACTGTAATAAAAGCAGATTACTTTCTTGGGTAGCCCATGTGCTTGTACAGAGTGCTTTGTGTAACTGAGTTGTTCAGTGGGTTTGCTATACATGCTTTCATCCTGTAGGAGGCACCCAGCTTATCGTAAACCAGGCCTAAAGGAAATTGGACTGCCACCACCCAATAGGTGGGAACAGAGGGATGGAAAGTGGAGGAGGGGAAAATGCAATCAGCCCTGGAGGGAGTGGTGAAAGCTGCTGGTGGTTTCTAGTGGATTGGGTGGGAGCAGCCACATGACCTACCCACCCAACCTCAGTCAGATTTTCTTACCATTCACTGGGGAAGCCCATGTGGGAATGCAGTCTGCTTTGTGCAACTGAGATGTTTGGTGTGTTTCCAGTAGGAATTTCCACCCTGTAAGAGGTGCTGGGTTATTGGGAAGCCACGTTAAAGGAAACTAGATCACCCAAAAATGGCTAGTAAATGCAGACAAACACTCATTAGCATGAACATTGGCATGGAAGAAAGGGAAAACCAAACATGTAGAGGAAACTTCTGGGAATCCAAGGCCTTAGTTAGTTCTCCCTCCAGGCTTTGAGTACTGTATAGAGAGTAGTACATGGGTATCATGAAGCACTGCAGTCAGGCTTCTAATGTAGGTCTCAAAGAAGGATAATGTCCAGCAGGGCTCCCTGATAAAACTCTTGGCAACTGAAATGCTGGAGTAACGACTGTCAGGCAGGCCCTGAACTGTTTTGAAAGATTAGTTATTATGGACATTTTATGGACATTTTTGTGAGTTTGCACCTTTATATTCTTGCACTGTTGCACCTTTCTGTGGCTATGTAAATCTCAGACCATGTGGTTACATCAGCTACAAATGTATTGTTTCTCATTTGCTATGGAGTAATTTATTGAACGGTGATCTGTATTTCTATTTGGCAAGTACATGTTTTAATGCCTCACTGTATTAGCCAATCCTCCATTAGGAGTCCATCTCTTCCTGTAGTTTTGTATCTCAAATTGGTTGATATTGTAGCCAGGCCTGGACTAGCAGTAAAATCAGAAGGTCAAGGGGCAGAAAGCCATTTGTTATTGTATACTGTTGCAAATTCATGTATCTGTAAAGACTGGAGGGAAATCAGATAATGTCAGATTGTTGAAGAACATGGAACACCATTCAATTGAGCTAGAAATATAGACCACATGGACAGATCTGCTTTAGCTGATTCAGTAGTGTGGATAAAAGGATCTAACTTTTTGACTCGTGTTATGAGGGGTGACATCCACATAACGAGGCTTAAATACTTCAGGAGAGAAAGAAATTATCATTTTGAGCACAAAGTTTTAGAAGAGAAGGATGAAACAAGAGCAGAAATGTGGAGAAGTTTATCTTGTGGTAATCTAGCTACCACTCTGGCTGAGTTTAGTAAAATGCCCAGAAATTCAATTTTGGTAGTTGGACCTGATGTCTTGTAAGGAGACAGGGCTATACCTTGGAAGGAGAAAATGTCCTTTAGGATGAAAATGCCAAGCACTGGGGGAAGATGTAGAGAAATCCATGGAGAGTAAGTATTCAAGAGATGGATAATGAAGGATGATGACATATGTTCTAACTGAAATTTATATTCACTAATTCACTAAAAAAATTACCACCAACAGCTTAATCTGGTTCAAGGTCAGTTGGCATTCATTTGTATCCCCTTCCCCTGGGTTGTGCCTGAAAAACAGCAGGATTTGTCTAGTGCACTTACCCGGTCAACAAAAACTAAATAAATAAATCTAACAGATGGTTACAGATAGAAGATTAAAGAGGTTTAGCTGATTCTATATCCAAATGTCAATCTGACAGTGAAGTAGAAAAGGTAATTCCACCATACTCCACAGAGGTGCTACAAGGAGGTGTGTGCTGGAAGCAGTTTGGACTGGCAGAAAGGGGAGTAGGTGAACCAAGAGAAGAGGAAGATATACTTGCAGGCTAAACTTGGATCAACAAAGAGGTTGATGTTTAGGATGGTGCTTGGTTGCAGATGTTGGAAAATAGTGGATCTACAGTGGTGGTACTAGGCATAGGTAACAAGGATGTAGACACATGAGAAGTAGCAGGAGGAGAGGCCAAGAAAATAAAGGAAGGACCCAGGCTTTAACCTGCCAGCCATGTTTTAATGGTGGCTACTTTGGTTTCTAGTTGGGAGAGAGATTATTTGCCTCATAAGATCCTGTAATTTGTCAAATGGTTAAGGGTTTGGTGAGGGTACTGAGTTATCAACCTTTGTGTTGGCTTGTGTGGTAGCTTGACACAGGCTGAATAGCTGTTTTTTCTTAGCCATAGCAAAGATGGGGATGTTCATGGATTTTAGGGACACCATTAACTTTGATGTCATACATTCCTTATATTTTGAGAAAGATGGTTTGCCACTTTGTTTTGTAGGCTGGGACGTGTGGTATGAGGAAGGGGAAAACTACAAGACATCAAGATCTGACCAAGAGATTGGATGAGCCAAACGGCTAGTGGTGGCTGTCAGTGCTTCTTGTAGGAGTTGCTTATCTACTTGGGGGCAGGGTGGAACCAATTCAGTTGGGCAATAGAACCCCTTGTTCAGAAGAGGAGTTCTATAGTGGCAGCAGCAAAAGAATGATGTCAGACTGCTAATAAGAGGCAGCCCCTGCTGAAACTGCTCTTTAGAACGTCATGTAATGGCAGCAAACAAGTTGTAGTCACTGAGCTTAGGTCAGATGGTGGCACTAGATTAGAACTGCTGAGGAACTGGGGTTTGATGCAGTGGGCATTAGAACCTCTGGTCCCCAGGAATAGCTACAGAGATCCTTGTGGTGGTAACCAAGCAGGAGATAGTTGATGGAGTACAGAGGCACTTGGCAACAGTAGGTGACAGGAGGTAGCGGGTGTTTGAAATGCTTTGTGATTGTGGAGACCAGGGCTGTGAGGCAGTAGATGCTAGAGTCACTGGCTCCCTGGTATAGTGTACTGTAAGGCTATAGGCAGAGGGAAAAACTGAAAAACTGCTGTGTATTGTCCATGGAGCAGGAATTAGCCCACAAGAAGGTATAGTATGCTGCTGCTGGAGCTAGTGCTTCGGCTACTGATGAAGCTGACTGGAAGAGTGCTACCCAACAGAGCGGCATTAAAGGAACACAGTGGCAGTAGAGACAGTAGCCCAGGCATGGCTTGCTGCAATTAGTTACAGTGGAAACTAAGTGGAGCATCTGGCTGAGAGCCAACCAGGTAACAAGTGCAGAGGGCACCTGGTGGGTCTAGTGCTGGAGGAGTGAGACTAACAAGGCGGTGGCATGGTAAATTGATCCTCCAGGCAGAGAAACACGGGGAATCATTAGACACTGAGGTGCCAAAGAAATCAATTAGAAGTGGCCTGGCACATGCTGCAAAAGTAAAAATGTGGCCAGAGCTTAGGGTCTGAAGTTGTTTGTATTTTATAGGGGATCTGGTGAGAGCAGCCACATGGGCTGCCCCACTGCATATTGTCTTGCCATTCTAAACCTCTTTCATACACAACTGCTAGCTCTCAAAGGACATTTACAAGAAATGTACAGTTGTAAACAGCATAGCTAACAGGCAGCACATGCTGTAGAACATCATAGGCAATTGTGTGTGCGTGCATGGGATGGTATATCCTTTTACTTCACTTAGATAGGAACACTTACTGAATGAAATATTAGCAAGAGTTCACTGTGTTCATCTCCTGCCATCCAGGGGGGTCACATTATAATGAAAAAACAATGAACAATTGTCCCTCTGATCTCAACAGCGTAGCTCAAGCAGTCTAAAGGAATCAAAACCCCAAGGTGGCAGCTCACACAGGTTGTGCATAGATTTGCATGTCCAGCATTTTTTATAGTATATAGTTTGTGAAACTGTTTTTTTTTTATTATTTTTTAAACCTTTGCGCTAGTATGTACCGCACACACCATCCGGTCAGCAGTTGCAGTTTCAGAATCTTGCTTTGCCATTGCGACCATCTATTTAGCTGCTGCCAAATGAGAGAGATGAGAGTGCGGCCTTTTGTTCGAAATTCTGTAAACGTTAACAAGCCTGTGCACCCTCTAGGCATTTCAGAATGCACTTGTACCACAGAAGGGTACAATCACATGTCATGACCTTTGAACTTTGATACAGGAGCATTTTGATAGAGATGGAAAGCCATGCACAACAACGCTCTACCACACACTATAACAATTTCAGTATGCAGTTTTGTAGCACTAATGTAGTTTTGACATCCTCTGGTTTATCATCAGTAGATTTGTAATTCCTCTTGAAATATTAACAAAAGCAGCAGTGTAACGTAGCATGATTCTCCAAAAAGGCTAGTTTCAGTTACAATTAATACAAATATTAGCATACCTGTCAAATCTACTTTTCTAGGTACCTTCTGTGCTGTGCACCATAAGGTTTTTTTTAATCCAGTAGATCCTAACCCTTACCAGGTTTACAAGAGTATTCCTAACCACATACTGTATGGTGGTCATCTTTCTTTCTTGAGAAAAAAAAACTAAACTAATGCTTTTTGTAAAATATTTGAATTTTATTGGAATGAAGAAAATTGTATGACCAAATAAAACTGGAGGATGCCTGGAATAATTTATAGTGAAGAAAAGAGAGCACCAAATCTTTTGCTCAATTTCATTGCACTGCTGCTTTAAAACAAATTTTGTAATTGACGGCTACAATCAGTGAATATTGCTACCACCAGCAGTTTGGAAAACAGCTGTTATTAGCACGGTATGTCTTTCATGATAAAACATTTGAAATGAATGAATGAATACATTTGAATCTTTCAACCTGAGGTTTCTTAGTTACCATGCACGCTGTTTGTAAGTGCCATTCCAAAATGCCAAGGGTGTTTTGGCAATTTTTTTGCAAAACAAAAGCAATAAAAAAGATCAGGCCATATTATTTTGCTTTAAACAGAGTTGCTGTGTTCTCAGTTAGAGCTGGATTCTAGTTAGGAACTGTGTGAAGGGGTTGGATTACTGTTATAATGGAATACTAATGACAGCCAGTACCATTTTAATGAGCCCCAATTAAGGGGTAATGAGGTCTCAGGGCAATGTAAATTATGTACTACCATTTCAACATTGTGTGACCTCATTTGTGTCTTTATACTGTATATAGCACACTAGCCTGTCAGTGCAAACAGTAACTTACTTCTCAGTGCACACAGTGACTTACTTCTGTTCTCACTTTGCATTCACTAGTATTAGGTAATTGTGGCTCCTTTTGCACCCTATGCACAATTGGTTACACACTGTGACTGCATCGCTCATAGAGTTGTTTAAACTCATCCCAGTGGCATGGCTGCATGACTGCACCTGCAATTTCCACTTTGCACTTCTTATCACTCATTGACTGAAAACTGAACCTTTAATTTATTTGAAAATGGCTTACTTTGAAACGATTTGGGCTAGAAACCTAGCACTGCATTCTCAACTGCAAAACTATGATGCAAAGTTTTGGTTTTTTGGGGTTTTTTTTGGTATAGCAAAATTAGTGCCAATACACTGCACCCACAAATGCCATATGCATAAGGTATTCTGCATAAGAAAGGAATTTCACCGAATATCAAGACAAGTGCAATTTCAGTAACAAAGGTGGTCAAACACAACTGGTTCAAACATCATATACAAAGACATGTATAAATTTGCTCATCCTGACCTCGAACTGGTGCAAATGTCATACACAAAGACATGTATAAATGTGTGCATCCTGACCTCCAACTGTTGCAAATGTCATATACAAACACATGCACAAATACTGGTGCAAATGTCATACACAAAGACATGTACAAATAAGTGCATCCTGACCTCCATCTGGTGTAAATGTCATACACAAAGACGTGTATAAATACTGGTGCAAATGTCATACACAAAGACATGTACAAATAAGCGTATCCTGACCTCCAACTGGTGCAACTGTCACAAACAAAGACATGTATAAATAAGCACATCCTGACCTCTCAACTGTTGCAAATGTCATTCACATAGACATGTACCAACACGTGCATCCTCACCTCCAACTGGTGCAAATGTCATACACAAAGACATGTAAAAATAAGCTCATCCTGACCTCCAGCTAGTACAAATGTCATACACCAGGACATGTACAAATAAGCGCATCCTGACCTCCAACTGGTGCAAATGTCATACACAAAGACATGTATAAATATGTGCATCCTGACCTCAATTGTTGCAAATGTCATATACAAAGACATGCACAAATACTGGTGCAAACATCATACACAAAGACATGTACAAATAAGCGCATCCTGACCTCCATCTGGTGCAAATGTCATATACAAAGGCATGTATAAATATGTGCATCCTGAACAACTGTTGCAAATGTCATATACAAAGACATGCACAAATGCTGGTGCAAATGTCATGCACAAAGACATGTACAAATAAGTGCATCCCGACCTCCAACTGATGCAAATGTCATATACAAAGATGTACAAATATGTGCGTCCTGACCTCCAACTGGTGCAAATGTCACACACAAAGACATGTATAAATAAGCACATCCTGACCTCCAACTGTTGCAAATGTCATTCACATAGACATGTAAAATATGTGCATCCTCACCTCCAACTGGTGCAAATGTCATACACAAAGACATGTACAAATAAGCGCATTCTGACCTCCAACTAGTGCAAATGTCATACACCAGGACATGTACAAATAAGTGCATCCTGACCTCCAACTGGTGCAAATGTCATACACAAACATATATACACAAATGTGCCTTCTGATCTCCAACTGGTGTAAATGTCATACACTAAGACAAATTGCTTCCTGTAAACTAGAAACTGTATTCCAGGAGATTAGAACTAATAAAGGCCATACTAAATCACCTTTGTGCACAAGTGCAGACACTTATAGGATGACCCCAAGTAGCACATAGGTATAACGACACAGCCAACACACAGTCCAGGCTGCAAAACATTATAAACAATTGAATGTGTGTGTGTGTGGGGGGGGGGGAACAGTATTGCAGAAACCAGTCGCATAGAAAAATATGCTATGAAAACAATGATAATGGGTACATCTCCGTCATATCTGTCTCCTGTAGTGCTGTGCAGAATATTCCAATTCCGATGGAATGGAATTCTGCTGAATTTCAGAAAATTCCACGGATCAGTAGCAGAATTCTGACATTCTGTGTGCAAAATTATTTTGTGAATTAAGTAAGCAATAAGACATGATGGGGTGTGCATGGAAAAGTTTTCACCGCATGCCCAGGGGCATAGTGATGCACAAGGCTGCAGGCTGCCTCCAGTCCCTAGAAGTACAGTAAAATCTGTTCCATGCACACCTTTGGAGTGTCTTATTAAGCTTATAAAATAGGCTCCTTTTTTTTAATTTTATACAGTTACAAAAATCACTTTTAAATGCAGACTAGAAAGATTTGCTTAAGCTAATTTATGATAAAATAGTCCCTCCACCCTCTGACGTCATTGTGTATGTGCTGAATAAAGTTCCTCCTTTGCTGGTGTCAGTAGCACTGTTCAAATGTTGTTGCCAGGATGCCGGAGCAGTAAACATCCACCTCCCCTTACTGGTGTGGATTTTTTTGGGGACAGAGCTACGGTTGCTACTGTGGAACAGAAGAGGGTAAGAAATGTAGTTTATTTTTGGCAGTGTGAAGCCCCCCCCACCACCACCACACACACACAGTAAAGAAAGTTAAAGAGGGGGCTGCAAGTGTAAAAGTGTTTTTATTTTGGTTTTAAGAGGATGCACATTTGCTCCAAGAACACACATAAGAGTGAGGAACCCCTCTCCACCCCATAACGGTGTGAGTGACCTTGTGACCAAGCAGAATTACTTGCTACTTGCGGGTGCCTTCTCTAACAAAGCTGAGTAGGCGACAGTGGAATACACATATAAAAAAATTGAAGATTTTGATTGTTGTTTTAGAAGTGCAGAGCTGGAGCTACTGGGCTGGTACCAGAGACTGAGAGAGCAACACTGGCTGCAAGATAGTAAGTTCCCAGACAACAGGACAAGTTGGTTGTTTTATTTTTAAATCTCATTTAGGTTGTTTTAGGTTGACAGGGGAAAGATTTAAAGAGGTAGCAGCAGCTGAGGTTCCCTGATCGGCCGGCAAGGATGGGAAGACCTTGGTTACCAACAAGAACAAGCATTTGTTAATGCCGAATGCTTGCTTTCAGGCATTGGCATTGATAGTGTAGGAGTTACAGAGCTGCATAATAGGAATGGCAGTGAAGTACTGAACTGAAGCCAACCCCACCACCACCCTGCAGAGACTGACAGGCACTGGGGTGTGCCTTTGGGTTGTCAGGCATAATGGCCATGCCATTTCACCACACCCTACCCTGCAGACACCGACAAGTGTCACGGTGAGCCTTGGGGTCTTTGGCCCTTATGCGCACCCCATTCCATCAGGAAATACGGTGAGATGGGTGCAGTATAGGAGAATGGGGCGAACTTTGGGGCCGAAGAGTCCAAGGCATACCTTGATGCCTCTCACAGGCTGCAGGGTGTGGAATGGTATGACCATTACAGGCGAGAATCCCAAGTCACACCCCTGATGCCTGTCATTCTCTACAGGGTGGGGCGTTATGGTTGGAAACCCTAACGCCTCAGGCATTCGTTGGTATTTTCACTCTAAATTTTCAACATGGTTTTTTTTGTGTCCCCCACCTCATGAACAGTGGCAATATCAGTTTCTTAGCTGAAAGCTGCTTTTGCACAACGACTACGGCATTTAGCACCACAGGTGCAAAAACACATTCCGAACAGGTTGTGAAAAATGACAGCGGTACTGTTCATGGGGAGGTGTAAAAAATGGTAATGTTGAAAATCTGCAGTGAAAATATTAAAAAAACTGGTGAAGTCTCGAGCGTGCATAGAAACTGTGCAGTGCACACCCGCAATGTAATTAGTTTGGGGATTTTTTACAGCAGATTGTCAACACAGGCATTTTGCGACCTCTGATCATGAACAGTGTCACTGTGATTTTCTTTATCTGTCCTGAACAATGATTTCCCACAGTGACCACGCACCTCTGCGCTGAAAGTGTGAAAACACATTTTGGCCATGTTGTGAAAAATGACAGCTGTGCTATTCATAAGGAAGTGTGGAAAAATGCCACTGGTGAAAATCTGGACTGAAAATATTACAAAGTCATGAACTTACCAGGGTGCATGGAAACTGCGCAATGCTCACTCGTAACAAAGTCATTTTATGGACTTTTGTCACCAAATTTTCAACATAGCCATTTTAAGACCTCTGCTCATGAACAGTGTAACTGTGATTTTCTTAGTATGTCCCAAACATTGCTTTCGCACACGACTGCACCATTGTGCGCTACATGTGTGGAAACACATTTTGGGAAAGATGTGAAAAATGGCAGCTGTACTGCTCATAAGGAAGTCTAATAAAATGGCAATGTTGAAAATCTGACATGCAAATATTAAAAATTCACAAACTTGCGAGTGTGCGCAAGAACTGCGCAACGTGCGCTCCTAAAACAGTCATTTTATGGACTTTTGTCACCAAATTTTCAACATAGCCATTTTAAGACCTCTGCTCATGAACAGTGTAACTGTGATTTTCTTAGTATGTCCCAAACATTGCTTTCGCACACCGACTGCACCATTGTGCGCTACATGTGTGGAAACACATTTTGGGAAAGATGTGAAAAATGGCAGCTGTACTGCTCATAAGGAAGTCTAATAAAATGGCAATGTTGAAAATCTGACATGCAAATATTAAAATTCACAAACTTGCGAAATTAATGCTGCCAAGAACTGCATACGCTCGCGCTCCTAAAACAGTCATTTTTAGGAATTTTTCACCAAATTTTCAACATAGCCATTTTAAGACCTCTGCTCATGAACAGTGTCACTGTGATTTTCTTAATGTGTCCCATACATTGATTTCGCTACCGACTGCACCATTGTGCACTACATGCACAGAAACACATTTTGGGAGAGATGTGAAAAATGACAGCTGTACTGCTCATAAGTAGGTGTGGTAAATGTGATATTAATCTGAGAATAAATATTACAAATTCATGGTATGTGGCGTGCATAGGAACTGCGCAATGCATGCTCGTAAAACAGTCATTTTTATGAATTTTTTCATCTTATTTGCAACATAGGCTTTTTGAGAGCCCACGTTATGAACACTGGCACTGCCCTTTTCTTAATCAGTCCCAAAAGGTGATTTTGCGCAGTGACTGCAAAATCACCCTTTGGGCCCAATTAACGCCATGACAGTTCAAGAATTTATGAGGAGGGGTCCCAAAAAGCCCATGTTGAACATTTGGTGACAAAATTTAAAAAAATGCCTGAGATATGCATTAAAGTTGAAAAAACCCTATTTATTGCATTATACAGCTTACTGGCATTTCCTCAGTTCGCGGTCAGCTTTGAAGAGTGCAGATGTGTGCCTGGTCCACCAAAGATCGTAGCGCCGAGCTCTGAAGGTAAGTATAGGGTGAGGGGGGTGTGGGGAGGCAGGGTGTGCAGTGGGTGGGTGCAGGTGGGCTGGGAGACTGCCAAGGGAATGTTTTCTTGTTTACAGTTTTTTTTTTTTTTTAAAGGAAGATGATGTGGGATGTTTGCCACGCTGGGGTGGGCACTCAGCATGGCAGCTGGAAGGCTGTTTGTGGGGGCCTGGAGCCGATGGGGGATTGGGCAACCCCATTGGCCATACGGACTTGTGCCACGCTGGGGTGGGCTCCCAGTGTAGCACCTAGCTTTTGGGGCTTGGAGCGATGGAGATTGGGCACCTGGCCAGCTGCATGGCCAGTATGTGCGTGGGGGGCAAAGCGATGAGCATGCACATGCATGCGCAACATGTGGAGGGGGGAGCTCTGCTCACTGAAGTGGAGCTCTCCCTTTCAACTGTACAGCACAGTATTTTCAACTGCTGTCATAGACAGCTGCAGCATCGATTGGAGGACTGTGACCGCGCCTGCAAACACACCAACTGAATTGGAAGACTGCTGCCACACCTCAGAAAACTCGGATGATGGCACTATGTTTCTTGCACATGCGTGCAAGCAAACATAAAAATGGCTGCATTTGAAATATGAGAATTCCAAAGGCTCATTACTATTCTTTTTATTCATATGTAGTCCTACTTTTGAGTACTTGTTTTTACTTGTGCATCGAACAGATTTGTTGCACAAGTAAAAAGCCAATCAAATTGCAGAATTTACTCTCCCCATTTTATAATAAACCGCAGTTTACATAAAGTACAGATTCTTTCTCTGCTATCCACAGAAAATTATTCAGTGGTTTTCATGATTCACAAAAATGACTCCACAGTTTACACAGAACTACTTTTGGAAACTGCCTGGAATTTAAAAACAAATTCCAAAATGCACTTGAGAAGCAGACTTGTCATTCTGCACAAATTCTGCCAGCAGAATTCTGCTTTCCAGACATCTTTAGTCTCCTGTTATCTAGGATGCAGCAGTGTAATGCAAAGACAATAAATCTTAAAGAACGATAATTTGGGCATGTTCCCTATGATTAATTCCAGTAGATATTATACTCAAACTAAATATCTCATCATGCACTTACTGAGTAGTAATGTAGTCCAAATTTCCTCTGTTTTATCATCAGTAGATTTGTAATTCTTCTTGAAAAATGTTTTGTGGTTAATGTTAGTCAGTAAATAGTGTACCTATCAGAAGTGTTTAAACCTCTTCCCCTTAGGTTTCTTTTTCATATTAGTATGTTCTCATTCCCCTGTCTCCAATGCTACCCCTTTCTGCCCTGACTCCCAGCCCTGTCTTGTTCCTTCTCTTCTTTGGTACTTACCCCTGTCTCACAATGCCACAGTGCATCTACTGCCTGTAGTGATTTTTGTGGTGTGTCTTTCATTGTGCGGCCCCATTCTGGCCCTCTAGTGCAGGAGACTGGATAGCCAGCCAATCTGGAATACCTTGCCCAGGACATTGAGGGAGGACCCCTCAGTGGAGACATTTAAATGGGGTCTGAAAACCTTTCTATTTATTCAGGCATTTGGTGGTTAATCTTTCTTGATCATTCTTTAATAGGAAAGCCGTTGTTTATATGTATTATAGTCTCTGTTATTTAATTTATTGCATGTTACTTTAAGCTGGGGTTGTGTTTTAATTATTGCTGTGATTTAAATCTTTGTGATTGTGCCCTGAGCCTCTGGGGAAGGGTGCTATATATAAATGAAGCCAACTACTACTACAGCTACTACTGTCAGGAGGGCAGGGCCAGAGAGCACAGGGCTTTATCCTGCTCAGATCAGGGCTTTTCCACTAGCTTTGCTTCCATCCCTCTCAGATACTGGTGACATGGGCACAATGTGTGCAGGTACATGTATATGCCTGCATACGCATGGCACGGTAGCCTGTGAAGACGGCAAATGCTGTAAACGGTGACAGATTATGCCAAATGAGAAATTTGGGTAAGTTTCCATACCCCCCAGGAGTTGGTTTATTTAGTTTGGGGGTTGGGGGTTGGGGGCGGGCTGTGAGGGTGATGGGACAGAGACATTGCAGAATTTGTCATTCGGCATAATCTGTCACTGTTTTCAGCAGCCACTGTTCTTTAGCCACCATTTTGACATGGAACCACATGGCACTAGCAAGTGGCTGTTCTCCCTGCAAGCTTCCCTGCTACCTGGAGTCACCAAGGTGGCAGTATTGCAGTGGAGCCAGCTGCCCTCCCTTCCTTCCCAGAGGAGAAGAGCATCCCTTGAAATGCTCTAACCTCCTGCTCCACCAGCTGGACCTCAAAGTTCTGGGCTCTTTCTCAAACCTAGGTCACCAGAATCACCACATGGTAACTCTACATCTGCTACAGTCGCGTGGATGAAGTGTCTGTCACCTGAAGTTTCTTTGTTGCTGTGCACACTGAAGAAGTAAACAAGATCAAAACAAGATGTTTTGCTTTGTACACAATTCTTGGGAGTCGTGGAGCTGGAATCAGGTTGAGAAGTTCTCAAAGGAATTGTATCATGTCTATAATGTCATACTAATGACAGACAATACCATGCTAGTGGATCACAGTGACATTGCAATGAAGATTCTATGTAAAAACAGTGCCTGCAAAACAGTACTGACAAAAACAGTGAATTCATAACAGCAAAAACCAAAACAGTGATGAGCACTACAGCATCCTCCAAAAACAGCGATGTATACTAACTTTTCTGCAGTGGGGCTATGCCTGTGACCTTTATGGGAGGCTTTAGTCACCTGCACCCCAACTTAAAATAACTAACTCCGGGGAGGGGAGATGCAATTCAGGGAAGGGAGAAACTTGGGGAGGGAGGTGTATTCTACTCCAGGGTGGAATGAAACTCGTGGAGGGGGACCAAGTCGGGAGGGGATACAGAACAGAACTGGTGGGGGAGCAATGAACCATGGCGTAACATTAAAAAAAAACACAAATTAAAAAAAAAAACACTACCAATCAATGGCATTGAACCCAGGTCTGCTGCAGCTAGAATGCAAACGCACAACCAGTGACTCTAACCACTAGGCTAGACAACACCACAAATTTCTGGCAAAAAACAGCCCACTTCAGTTTCAGCCAGCCTACATTGCACTACCTCATTACTTCACTGAATACACCATGTGCTATTAAACCCATCTCGCCAAAAACACAGTCGCTGTTTTGTACTCGTTATTATTGCTTCGCTCAAGTTCCTTGGCTCTTATCATGGGATACCAGCAATGAATGCTCAGGGCAATGCAAACAGTGCACTGCAGTTCTGACCTTTTGTGACTGCACAACATCTTTGTTTTTTGCGTATAGTGCACTAGCCTGTCAGTGCAAACAGTAACCTACTGCTACTGGCACTTTGCATTTACTAGCAGTATGTTGTTATGCAATCTTGTTCACCTATACAAAAAGCTTTTTGCATACTGTTACTATATGTCTCCCAAATGGCAGTGTGTAGTATCCCAGAAATATGGTCACATGTTTTCACCTGCGGTTTCCACTTTACACCACTTTTCAGTTTGTGAATGAGCATTGGGCCTTTGATGTTTTTATAATGAAAGCCTGGAGTCCAGTTAACATGATTTGTATTCTGTCACTACAGTGTTCATTTATTGATGCACTTTGATGCATATCAATATACCGTACACTAATACTAAAGCACTCTCTGACCCAGCCCACCTCAGTTTAAACATGGAAAAAAAAACTTTAAATCCAGCAGAACCCATATCCAATCAAAGCTCAGTGAATCATGAAACAGACAGGATCACCAGGCTAACTCACCAAATGCCTAAAAAAAATTTATTTAAATATTAACATCCAGTCTAATACGTGAAACCACATTTTGGAGAATGTAATTCTCTTCCTCAGGGAGACTGGTAGTAATCTAAAATTAAAAGGAAACTTATACGTACATACTGTATATTGTATTTATAAGTATTTATGAATCATCTAGTATAGCTTAAAGGCCTTTGTATGTGGCTATACCTTAATAGTGGCCAGTGTCTGTTCAATATGTAAGCTCATATTCACATCCTTTACTTTGTGTATGCAGTTCTGCTCCTAACAGAAATAAAAGCTTAAGAATACCACCAGTCCAGGACCAGACAACATTCATCCGAGGTTCTTGACTGAAACCGCAGACTCTATTGCCCTTCTCTTATCAATCATTTTTAACAAATCTTTAAAGGAAAGTTCAATTCCAAATGATTGGCATATTACAATAGTTACTCCTATATTCAAGAAAGGAAGCGGGGTGAGTGTTCACAACTATCGTAATATCAGCCTAACCTCCACTGTTGGCAAACTCATGGAAAGAATTGTTAAATCCCACTTAGAGAAAGAGATGACTGAGCTAAACATTCAGGATTCAACCCAACACAGCTTTAGACCAGGTTATTCATGCACAACCAACTTAAGTGCATTCTATAACCAAGTCAGTAGAGAATTAGATAATGATGTCCCACTGGATGTGATACAATTGGACTTTTAGCTGTGCTTTTGACAAGGTCCCTCATGGTAAACTAATTGAGAAGTTAAGAAATATGGGTATCTCTCATTGCCTAGTGAGGTGGATCAATGACTGGCTCTCATGTAGGCTACAAAAAGTTAAAATCAATAGCACAGTCTTGGACTGGGGTACCATTATGAGTGGGGTCCCCCAGGGTTCTGTTCTGGGCCTTACTCTATTCAGCATCTTTATAAGCGACATGCAAGCAGGACCAAATAATTACCTATCAAAATTTGCTGATGACACCAAACTGGGGGGGAAGAGTTGGCTTCCAAACAGTATGGCCATTGTAGTTGCTGATCTGGAATTAATAGAACAATGGGCTAAACTTAATGGCATGTCATTTAATCAAGATAAATGTGTTGTCCTACACTCTGGCAAAAACCATCCCAGAAATGTTTACTACCTTAATAAAACCACACTTAAATCATCCAATTGCGAGAGAGACCTTGGTATACTTATCAATAATAAACTCTTTGCTAGTGACCACTGCACCAAAACCACCAAAATGGCAAATGGGCTACTGAAACAAATTAAACGCACCTTTGTAACTCAAACTGAGCAGTACCTTATTCCATTGTATAGGGCTTATATCAGGCCATACACTGATTATGGGTCCCCCTTTTGGAACCCTTATCTGAAAGGAGACATAGCTCACCTGGAACAGGTCCAGAGGAGAGCCACCAAAATGGTCCCAAAGATTAGCTCACTTAGACTATACAACTAGACTACTGTTAACAGGGCTCCATTCCTTGCAAACTAGAACATGCAGAGGGGACTTACTCTTTATTTATGAATTGATACAATCCCCTGAACTCATGAAACAGTGTGGCCTGTCATACTCACATAGACGTATTGTCCCCAGACCACATAATAAACTGCTTGAGGTACAAGCATTTAAAACCACCAAATGGGGAGGTTCTTTCTCCATATGTGCGCCTAGATTATGAAACATTCTACCTCAAGAATTAATGGATTCTAGTACTTTGAATTCATTTAAAAAGAAACTAGACATCTGGCTTATTAGTAATTCACCAAAGGTCTGAAGGCCCACAGCATGTGGGGACAATCTTGATGGGCTCCGTCCGGACTTCTTTTGTCCTTTTAAACCAAGTAAAGCAAGTAAACAGACTTGTAATTAATTTCATTATGCCACACCAAATAAAATATTTATTTAAATGAAATAAGGGAATCTATTGTTCACTTGCATTATGTTATTATTGCTTTGACTCTCTTTCGTTAAAGACAATCTGTAAATATATTAAAAAATATTTCTCATTTAGTTATTTATTCCAACTGCTTTCCAATGTAACTTTCATATGCACCTCTTCCTTCCATGTCTGTACATTCTATACAAAACTAGTGTCCACCTTAAATCTTATCACCTAAAGCAATGTTGTAAAAAGGTGCAACCGGAAACATAAATACAATTCTGAATAATCACTGATGCCTTTTAAAAACATTGTGCAAAGAATAATTATGAAATGGGCTTAAAAAATACTGGCTGCAGATTGTGCAACAGCTACTTTCACCTGGGCCGTTATCTCAGCACCACAGCCTGGGTGAAAGTAGCTCCTTGCAATCAGGACTGAGCATTTACGTGATAGCCATCCGCAGCAAACAAGGCATCTCTCTCAAGTTGGTTTCAAAGATTACAGTACCACAAGGTCTGATTGGTGCAGACCAGATCTCTCTCTACCCTTGCTACAGTTAGCCACCCCCTGCTGTCTATAACCAAGGCTCCCAGTTCGGACCGTGGCTCTGACATCCAACTACAAATACCACCTGATGTAATTTAGTATCACCAAGTTAAAACAAGGAACTGTTTAAACTGATGAAAATAAAACACATGCCTGCCTCAGCAGCACATGGCTGCAGCGTGGACATTCCCTCGAGCATTAAACGATCAACTGCACAACTCGTCACATAAAGCTCTTAACATCTCACCAAACAAAAATATGTTTGAGCCATTTTAACATAAATCCAGATAAACAGAATACCACGTCACCCCCACACTATGTGTTGTCCTCTTTCTCTCTCTCTCTCTCTCTCTCTCTCTCAGCTTACCACCCGGTCCCATACTGCTTTAACATATTTTAGAATAAACAGCCAACCATGTCACCTCCATGCTATGTGTTGTTCTCTCTCCAACTTACTGCCCAGTCCCATGCTGCCAACTGTGTAACGGACCAGCAACACACTGATCCCATGAAGGCAACTGTACTTCCGTTGTCACTTCTCATACTTGGAATTGGAAAAAAGGAGCACTAGCCATGCTGTGTTGGTGCCACCTTCTGGTAAGACACCAACACTGCAACAGCTGCTGGGATTACTTTTTTCCTTACTAATTTTCTTTGACAATTTGTTCCTTTTCTTTTATAGATTCAAACTAACATTCTTTAAAAACAAGTACTTTATAAAGTAATGGACCAATGGATCCATTTTAAGCTGGCCCGGTGGCGCAGAGGGTTGAGGCACTGGATGCCACACCTTGCGTCATGCCAGCTACCCGGGTTTGGGAACAATCCTGGGTCATCAGAGGTCAGCGGGAGGGGGAAGGAAAGGATGTGAGAGACTGCTGGCTGGCAGCACTCCACCTCTAGAGTAGGGATGCAGCTCTCTTGGAGCCTGGTCGCCCTCTAGTGGAGGCTGGGGAGTTGGTGCCACACGAGACGCACTGACATAGGTTGCGGGGAGGGTTGAGGGGACCCAGTCTGGAGCTGCGGTGCACATGCACACCTCCACGCATATGCGCCACCGCTTCTGGGGGTCCCCGGTTGCCAGGGAGAAAATGGAGGAAATTGCGGGGGTCAATCAGGATGATGCCCCCAGACTGACTCAGAGGATCTGCCGGGACGCACATGGCAATACAAGACCCCGAAAGACCCCGAGATCGGTAGGCTTGGCGGACGCAGCAAGTTGACCTGCCACTAGAGGATAAAAATAAGTTGGGGGGGAAAAAAATGGATCCATTTCTTAATCGCAATAAGGCACTCCAGGGGGTGTGTTGTGGTGGGATAATGGCCCTTCTTGGGTGGTGGAAGCATTCGGCTTTGTCTCGTGCTTCAACCCGCCCAAGATGGGCCATTATCCACCACAACGCACCTCCTGTTGTGCTTTTTTACTCTTTTAAATCACTACAGTGAGTATGAAACTTGCTAGTATACTTCAGTCTTACATCAGCAAACTGCCTTTCAACTTCAAAAACAGGAGCCTGCCAAAGAGAATCAACACTACTTACATCTGTCCCATGATGTTATTTTTGTAACTCTAAGAGTTTTTATAGTTAGACTCTTGTACTGAAGTAAGTCCAGAGAATGGACTTACCTAAGTCATGAGGTGTCCCAGCATGGCTCTCAGCTTTTCCTCACTGCAGAATGAAGAGCACCTGCAGTGATGTATGGGATGATATCATCACATGCGTGTTGGACAACTAGGCACCACAGTGCTTTTTCTGAGAGCTCATAATGATGCTGCCTTTTGGTGGGTCGGACATGACCCTGAACACTCCTGTGCTCGAGCACGTATTACACACATGATGATGTCATGCTGTATGTCACCGAGGCTGTGCACATGATCGCACTCAACTCAGGTTCTGTACGCACTAAAATAGTATGCCTCCAGGAGCACTTATCACTCTGTAATGTGGAAAAGCTGACAGCCATGCTGGGTTGAAGTCACAGACAGCAGGGCTGAAGTTGCAGTTGGTGGCAGCATCAGGTGAGTTACTGTGGTTAAATTAGGCTGCCTGCCAAAATGTCTATTTTTTTATTGACTCAGCATCTGTCACTTCACACACGCCCCATTTACTGGCAAAAGAATCTGCTGGGAGTGAGTGGTGCCTCGAGCAGTGGTTTCAGGTCTATTGTGTGGGATGGAGAGAGTGGTGATTTTTGTGGAGGTTAAAAAAAAAGGAGCCCCTGAGTGTCTAAAATGATAGTAAGTGGACCACCTGATCATTCACACAGATACACACACCAAGCACTGCTTACATGTATCTCGCCTTAGAAACTCTTGCTGACCATCTCCATCAGCATTCCACGAAAGCCCTGCATTACTACCCCCAACCACAAGTATAACTTGCCTATAACTGCTAGCCACCTCAACTTCAAACAACACCATCTACTGACCATAACCAACAACAGAACTTTGTTTTTAAATGTAAGCAAACCCAATAAAAAAGTAAGACAACATTTTAAAGGGTATTTGGTTTTTAAATAATTATTTTTATATTACAACATAAGTGAATCCATTTCATTATAGCAAAAATTCAGAGGGCTGTGGGTTCAGTTCCCACATCTGGCATTTGGGTTAATATCCCAGTACTGACACTGTAGTACAGCATGAGAGGGATGCTGCACTTCTGAGGTGCCATCTTTCGGATGAGATGTTAAACTGAGGTCTCATCTGCCTAGATTGGTGGTAGTTCAGGTGGAAGTTAAAGATCCCATGGCACTTATCGAAAAAGAGTAGGGGAATTTCCCCAGTATCCTGGCCAAATTTCCCCCATTCACTGAAAATACCACCAACAGCTTAATCTGGTTCAAGGTCAGTTGGCATTCATCTGTATCCCCCCTCCCCTGGGTCGTGCCTGAAAATAGGCAGGATTTGTCTAGTGCACTTACCCGGTCAACAAAAACTAACTAAATAAATAAATAAAAATACACTCCAGGGTGTGGCATATCATGGGATTTAGTCATTTCTCAGGTACATGAGACAGTGACAGGGTTAGATAAGACCCTGTCCCATTTGTTATGCAGAGAGAGAGTTACAAGCAAGGATCTATTTTGTCCTCTCCTATTCTGCCACTTATCTGTCTCTTGCCTGTCTGGTTGTACAATCAATTTTTTCTTGTGGCACCTAGGAATTGGCCACTGTGACCGTCCCACAATATTCTCCTGTTATCTCCCTTCCTTCACTTGCTGTTTCTATTCTTTCTTTCTCTCCTGCTTCTGTATGGTTAACACAATACATGTGAATCTTTAAGTGAAACTGGGATCCCTTGCTTTGCAAATGTATATACCTGTATTACTGAAATGGTTGCAGAAAGCTATTTGGGGTTATTAGAAAAGATAACAATCTGAAACACAGGGGCTTGACCTTAATATGCATTTTGAGCTTCACAAGCTTGTTTATAGAATTGTCAACAGGAACCCAGCTCTGGAACAAAATGTATTATTCTGAAGCCTCTGATAAGAGTAGATGTGCACTTCAGGCTGACCTCAGGATGGACTGTCAAAGTTTTGATACTTTTTGTAAAATAAAAAAAAAAATAGAAGATGTAATGTGCAACATCAGAATGCAGAGTGTGAACCGCCAGGCAAAAACGTCTGATATAAGCAAAGCAATGTTTTTCCAGAGAGAGACTCAGATGGAGGACCTTTTTGTTTGTACTGCCTTTATGAACAGCTATCCTATACAATTTAAATTTTTCTATTTTACTGTTATTGATAATAATAAAACACTTGTGGACTGCCTATGCCTCCTGACCCATGCCACTACAAGAGACACTTGGACTGTGGCCCAGTGCATCACAATGCACCTGAAGTGTGATGATATCCCATGATATACCACACACTGTCATATATTATTGCATATTTACTGGCTAGTGCCAATAATCAATCACTGGCACAACTTCACAAGCTACGTTATTCACACTTGTGAATAACGGAGTTCCATAAACCACCTTTCTAAAAAAATAGCTTTAACTGCACCAGAGCAACAGTACAACAGTCTGTCCTTGTGCTGGCCATCCGCTAGTGCTTCCTCCAAATATTTGCCAGTGTGAATAACAGGCTTCTTCATACTTCAGAGAAATGAAAGCTGGGCACAGTTTTCAAGTGAAAGTCTTACAGAACAGTGGCAAGGCGTCTCTGATGTGCTGATATCCCAGGTTTGGTGACAGATTTGGGAGTCAGAGGGCTGGCCGGGAGGGGGGATTGAGCATCCCAGGGGCTGCTCTCCTTCTCCAGGTGGAGGGGGGAAGAGTGTCCAGTGCTCTGTGTACCTCTGGCAGATGCCGGGGGTACCACTGCTGCCAGCAGCACATGTTCGGGGACGGGGTGGACACTGGCATCACTACACGTCCCCACCCCCAGGAATCTAGCATACAAAAAAAATAAAATGCCAGCTCCATTCATGATGGCTCTCACCTCTGCCACTGCTCCCGCTGAGACTAATGCCTGCCGAGGGGGACTCACTCCTGTGGCCCCACCCTGGGGGGTAAGCCAGAGGCAGGAGACCAGATTTCTTGGGGAGAGAGCACCCAGTCAGTGGCCCTGTCCAGGGGAGCAAAGCCTGGGCATAGGTGAGCAGCAAGTGGGGCAGAGGGCCAAACCCTCCGGCTTGGAGGGGAAGGAGACCACAAAAAAAAAAGTCTCACAGAAAATCAGCAAAAAATGCCACAGACTAAACCCGAAGAAACGCCACACTCCACAGACTTGTGCCTACAGGGGAAAAAAAAGTTTCTTTTAGATCCAGTAACTGTAAAAAATAAAACATGGTGAAGTGTGTTAACAAGGATTTTATGCACACTCTCAGTGTGCGATGACCAAATAATACCCTTGGGCTTCACCCTCTGGGTTTATGGGGCATTGTACACCTCAGATGTGCATAAAATCCTCATTAACCACACTTCCCCATGCATTATTCTATATTTAATTGTTTCATAGATTAAGTATTCCAATCAACAATAAAATTAAATGCAATGAAATAGTAAAATGTATTTTAATTATCCAGTACATATTTTGTTTCCACAAAAAAATTTATATGAAATTCAAAACACATGAAATTTGAAGTTTTGATTAACAATATTAGAAAAAAAAAACAGTATTTATTTATTGAGCAAAACTTAATACAGTGTAATTATGAGATGTTATCATAACAAAGTACATGTGTGTAAATAAAGTTATGATACTTCCATAATAGGTACTTATGGATTTCTGAAAAGGAAACTCACACCCTTTGTTTGGTATCTTCTGACATTTTCTCAGGTAATGGCTGTGATTGGACAAGAAGTTTATGGCATTACTCTAAGGGAAATGGATATTTTGTGAATCAATGCAAAAACTCCATTTTGATATTCTGGATTCTCAGAAATAGCATGCCATCTGTATTTTTTTAAATGAGTGTGAACAAAACAAATCTGAACAGATTTTTTTTAAAGTCATAGGGCTGGATTTTCGTAATGGCAGGAATGTCACAAGCCACTGGTGCACTGAATATATGGTACATGGGGCTTGCGACATTCTCCAGCCAACAATCATGAATTTCCTTCCCTTGTGCCACTTGCAAGACCCTAGACTACATTTTTGTGGTCTAGCCTGTACCACTCTTTGAAGCCTAAGTTATGAAGCTTGTGCCAGATATTTGGCGCAAGGTGCCCTAAATCATGATAACGGTCACAACTGCACTCAGAATTGGAAAATCAAGCACAGTTGCGGCAAAGGGGTTTGGTGCACTGCAAAAACCTAAGTCCTGTGGCACAGGGTTAGATACAAGCCCTGTGCCACCATTTGAAAATCTGGCCCATAAGTTTTAGTGCATGCATATGCATCAAAATGTTTCAACATACTGTATTGACATGGCTTTATTATATCAAGAAAACTACAAGCTTTCATGAAGTTCATAGCACTAACATTTCCTAAGCTGGCCCTTTTCATAGAAATTGTTTGGAAAAGGCTAATGTTGGAACCATTAAGTCTGGAAACCTTGTTTTTGTTTAATAAAAACTTGATTTTAGATAAACATGGTCCTGTCATGTTATGTTGGTACAGCTTTCCTGTATTGATGTGAGATGTGCTTTAAAATGTACTGATATACAGACCTCTCATTTTTTTGCTATATTGTAAAGCATTGATATATACTGATGCATGGGAACTGTACTGAAATGATTTGACAATGTTGAGCTTACTGTATTCATTCATTAAAAGGCTCCTAAAATCACAGACATAACTTGGTAAAACCTAACATGGGCACATTTCAGTATGTATTTCATACATTCTCTATATTTGCCTGCTCCTTTCATTTATAATTCTGTACATTACTATAAAAACAGGAGTACTCTCTCCTAGATGTCATTTGCAAATGCTGGGACCTACGATGCCAGTTCGACAACTATTTAGTCAACCGGCATCACAGCGACAGATTTATGTTGACTTCAAGTTATGATTGACATAAATCCATAAGGAAACCTGGTCTGTTTTTCTATCTGGGGCCTTGCCCCCTGAACCCCTAATGTGGGAGGCTCTGCCCCCACACCACCCAGTCTATTCGATCACTAACTCTGAGTTGGTGTTGATTTGGGTGGGAGTGCAGGACCAGGGGAAAGAGTGCCAGGGTCTGGGGTGAACCATTACAGTGAACTGTTGTTGTTTTCAGCTTCGACGTGTTCACAGTAATGGTTTCACCATGCATGGGGCATACCCACATACCGCATGTCCACTGCTGACATCATAATTCTCTCTTTATGATATAATAATTATTTCCACTGCAACAGATTGTGATGCCACAAGAAGAGAACTACAAAATCAGGTGCAGACAAGCTGTCAAAGCAGATGAATTCTATAGGACAGTGATCCTGTTTTTATTTCAGTGCACACATTTACCATACATAACAAAGAAGAACTACATACAGAAAGTATATACAACAGGTGTGGGCATATATTTAAAAGATAACTAGTGATATCTTTCAGCTAAGTTTCAATATATCAATATATCACCTGTTAGGTACCAAGATGTCACTACTTAGATACATCACAATTGACCTACTGATAACTGACCAATAGCAATAGGACATACTACATCACTTCATAACAATGCTACCTTGACAACCATTACTTCACACATTCTTCAGATACCATTCTGTTCATAGAAACAAACATAAAAGCAGTAAATGAAAAAGAAAATCACTTGTACGCAGTTTTATTTATGAAACATTTTGATCCTGTTGTATACATCAACTGCAACTCAAGAAGATATTTCTGATATCTTACACCAGCTCATCTCATATACTTAGCACCACTATAGTTAGGGTTTAGTAGGCTGCTTAATGTGAAACCTCAATTTTTGCACTTTAATAACTTCATGACTGTTCACTAGATTTGCAAGAAATTTTGCATGTCCGGTCTCATCTGGTAGATCTGTGGATGTGCCAAGCTTCAACCTGATCGAATGTGTAGTTTCTGAGTTCAGGATAGTGCAAAAAGTGAGTTTTTGGGTGTGTTTCCCCATTGGTTTTGCTGGGTTATCTGTTGACACCTGTAGTGCCCAGAGGTTTGGAATTGCATGTTAAAATGTTCAGGGTAGACAGGGGCTGGCCACAAATGTACCCTTCACTTATTTGGTGAAAAAATTGTAATTTGTTCAAAAGTTATTTAATTTTGAAATTTTGCAAAATTGTTTATGAGCATGCTCAATAAGCACTTCAAGACAGATGTTTAAAATGAAAAAGGATTCTGTTTCGCATGGGACCGATCCTTTTTTGTTAGGAAAAGAAAATATTTTTTTATTTGCCACCATCTTGTTTCCATTTGTTCTATACCAAAAAAATTTCAAAAGACACAAAAATGATATCCTGGAGCATGACTAACACATCTATCTGACTCATCATGACCCTATTAGGAGGATTCTGCACTTAAGTGCTGACAAAATGACCCCTAAATATGGTTTTTTTTTTTGTTTTGTTTTTTTACGTTTTATATCCTTTTTCATGACTTACTTCAAAGCTGTATGAAACAAAAAATGAATCATTTTTCATTTGGGGCAATCCTTTTTTATGAGGGGAAAAATCCTACATTTTGTTCCTGGTGTCTAGTGGTGCACCCAACCCACCAGTAACCATTCCCGTATTGTGTATTATTTCCCTGGTGTCTAGTGGCACCCCCCACCCTTGATCACCATCCCTGTAATTATTTATTTTTTCCCTGGTGTCCAGTAGTGCATTCCAGCCTCAGACTGCTGTCCCTGTTTAAAGTTGATCTTTCCCTGGTGTCTAATTACCCCCCAATCGCAGTTCTGCCTACAATAAAGAAAATAGTACCTCAATGTCTTTTTCTTTTTATTGCAACCTGTAAAAAAAAAAGGTCCCTCAACAATCCAATCCCTCCACCCCGACCTCCCACTTAGCACCCACTACCCTGCACCCTGCACACACCCTCACTCACCTGAACAGGTCCCAGGGTGAAGATCCAGTCTCTGATCCAAGACACGTCTTACTGCTGGAAATGCCAACTGTTATAGGAAAAAGCATGCAAGAAAAATGTGGTTCAATATACAGTGGAGTCGGCCACGACGAAGTGCAGTAACTTGCAGTAATGACAATGAGGTTTTCAGCTTTGTGGCATAACTTTTTCATTTTTACATGTTTGTAGCCCAAATTTTCAACCTAGCCTTTTTGGGAACCCACCTCATGAACAACATTTCTGGAATTATGTAAATCCACCCCAAAAGGTGATTTTGCAGTCACTTAGTGAAATTGCCTATCAGACATGCTTTGAAAATTTTCACCACCCTTGTTCATGAGGTAGGGTCCTAAGAAGGCTAAGTTGAAAATTTGGGGTCAAAATATATAACAATGGCAATGTTATGCGCATCCATTGACATTTTCCTATGCTCGTTCATAACTTCAGTAATTGAAAATATTTTGACCCCAAATTTTCAATATAGCAATTATTTTATATGTCATTTGTTTATGCTCCTCCAAGACCTTGGATGACTACTATAACAATAGGACCCCACTGCCAGTGCCCATCACCAACCCACTGTCCTCATTACTGCCACGGCCCGGTTGACCAGATGTATTCCTTCACCAAAGAGCCAGGAGAGGAGACTTGGCCAAAATTTTCCTTCTATGCCAGACACACGGTGAGGAGTTGGCACAGACACTTCTGGGCTTCATGGGGGGGTTACTGGCTGCCATCATCCAGTCATCTGAGCAGTTTTGTTTTCCTATTTTTCTCCCCAACCCACCCCACTCCCCAAGTACTTGTCCAAATGCAGTGGCATCCTTGGGGAACTATTCAGTGATGTGTTGAGGCTTCATGCCACCATTAACACCAGCCACAAGCCACCACCAGGAGCCACCTAATAAGTAGTATGGCACCATCCCATCCCCCCCAGAGGGAAGAGTCCATAGGATGCTCATAACTCTCTCTCCCTGTCGAACTCCACTCCTGATGTCTGGGCTCAGTGCATGAACCCAGGTCGCCAGCGTGCCAAGTGAACACCCATTGCTCAGTGCCATGGAGCTGGACAGCAATTTGTTTTACAACAGCTCATGACAGTGACAGCTATCAGTTTTTCAAATCCTGCTCAAACTGTGTGTACGCACCTGTGATGTGGAATGATGTTCTAGTGGCATGGAATAATGTTTGGGTGGGGATTTGAAAATTTTCAGTATTGGTTTCTGAGGTGGGGTGATAAGAAGACTATGCTGACAATATGGCTATTGTTCTGCTACATGTCCACATCTATGGAGGGATGGGGGTGCAGGGCCCAGAGGGCTCTGCACTCCCACAGGAAAATGAGGATATGATTATACTATCCCCAAAAATAAGGAAATTGTTTGCAAAAATACTTCATTAATGCTCTAGTTAGGGTTGAAGCACCAAAAGTAGGGAAATGTAACATTAGAGTTTCCAACCCTAACATCCCATCCCCACCCACAAAGCAGCAACAGGAAAAACCATTACAGTTTCACCTCTCCTGCATCTTCTCTAATCAGAGATAGGGAATGCCTTGGGACTGTCAGCCCTAATGCTTGCCCCCTTCTCATATGCTCTATACATCAGTGTCAGTGGCTCAGTAGGTAGCACACTCGCCTCTGAAGCTGGGAGATCAGAGGGCTTTGGGTTCAGTTCCCACATCTGGCACTTGAGTTAATATCTCAATACTGACACCGTAGTGTAGCATGAGGGGGGTGCTGCACTTCTGAGGTGGCGTATTTCGGCTGAGACATTAAACCGAAGTTCCATCTGCCTGGATTGGTGGTAGTTCTAGTGGATGTTAAAGATCCCATGGCACTTATTGAAAAGAGTAGGGGAGATTTTATTGTAAAAACACATATAACAATTTCTGCAGTTACATCTTATACATCAGTAAATTCATGATCATCATACCATATTACATTAAGTATTCACGTATAATCCAAATTTCACCTTTTGTTATGACTTACTTATATTTAAACTACTTCCTATCCTTCTCTATTTATTTATATTTAATTAAATAATTTATTTATTTATTTAGCTTTTGTTGACCGGGTAAGTGCACTAGACAAATCCTGCCTATTTTCAGGCACGACCCGGGGGAAGGGGAATTAAACCCTTTCTACCAATGTAACACCTTTTGTGATGAATAAATCGATACATCTTTAGCATAAACTTTCTCTAATTCTTGTGACACTAAACGGCCCAGACCATCGTATGACATTTTCTTTTGGTACAAAACCCATTGGCATCTAGCCTGCCAAAGATAATATCGAATGCAACAAAAAAAATACCAATAATGTATCCTGATGCAAGTTTTTAAACCTTAAATCATAATTCCCCAACACTAATATTGCATAGGTCAGGTGTTTAAGCCACTTCGTATTCCATTTAACGGCTAAGTGGTCCCACAATGCTAGGGTATATGAACATTCTAATAGGAAATGTTCCATAGTTTCAGTTTTATCTATACATTCCATGTAGAGACAGTTTCTTTCTTCCAGGACCTTGTGCTTAGTATTCTCCCTTAAGTTTAACCTACCATAAACTGTGAGCCATAAATTCTCCCACATTTTTGGGGGTATCCTAGGGTTTGTAAGTTGTTTTAAAATTAATGGGTTATCAACTGTGGGGCAATTTTTGAAACTGGGTTCTAAGGGGTATATTTTAGCCAGAATCGCTCTATACAGTTTTTTACTGGAACTGTTTTGTATGGATGATTTCATGACATACCATCCATACAGCTTTTGTGCTGCTGGTTTGAAATAACTTGGTATATGTATGTGATGATTTAGTTTAGGCGCTACTCCACCCCAAGCTTGAAAATATTTTCCTAAAGTTAATCTTATCCAATCATTCTGAATTGCTCCTGTACAGGTTATCCCATTCTGTACCATCTGCAGAAAGAATAAGACATGCAAGAAGATCATTGGGTCTATCATTCCTAGTCCACCCTCAGTTTTGTCTAGGTATGTGAAACATCTTTTAACCTGGTTCAGTTTATTTCCCAATAACATTTGGAAGACTAAACTATATAATTTGGTTTCACGTTGTGTGGGTAGTAGAAAAATCATTGCAACATATTGCAACATAGGAATTATGAATTGTTTCAGAATTGTTATCCTTTTGAGTTTCGATACCTTCCAGTGTTTCCACCTTTGGATTTTAACATCTATTTTTTGAATAGATTTATTCCAATTCTCCTCTGGAAGATTTTTTGGTCTATATAATATGCCTAATATCTCTATTGGTTCCCTTGAGACGTTTATGCCTGCCACCTCCACTGAAGCCGTAAACCCCTCCCCCCCAAGAAAAGTCCTTTACTCTTCTTGTAGTTTAGTCTTGAATTGGAAACTTTCCCATATTTGTGAATTTCCTGTAAAACAAACTTTAATTTGTTCATGATTATTAAAAAACAGCAGATAACATCTGCATATGCCTGCACCTGCAGACTATGTTGTATGCCCACACCAGACAGTCCCTGCCATTTTGATTGTTGTGTAATTATGTGTAATATTGGGTCCAAGGTAAACATAAGTAGGAGTGGACTTAAAGGGCATGCATGCCTAACCCCCAAGGGAACCTCAAACCCAGATTCAACCTGTCCTTTTATCAAAGGCCTTACAGTGAAGGAAGACTATAGGGATTTTAACTGGTTTATTATCTTTATAGGAATATGATATGCTTTAAGGATTGCATATAGAAAGGGATGATAAACTCTGTCAAAAGCTTTTTCCTGGTCCACTGACACCAAGCATCCAGTAGCCCCTGATAAGTTGAGATGCTCTATTGCATCTCTAATAATCATCAATGTGTACTGTATTTTCCTATCTGGAAGTCCACAAAACTGCTGTGGTGAAATGACCAACGAAGCACAGTGCTTCATACGAGTGTTCAATATGTGAGTTAAAATGTTATAGTCCGTGTTCAACAGCACTATAGGCCTCCAATTTGAAATGTTAGATTCATCTCCTTTTTTGTAAAGGTAAATAAGCAAACCCTCTATAAAGGAGGGAGGAGTGGAGTTCCTGGAAAAAAAATTAAAGTATACTTCTTCCAGACAGATGGCTAATTCCCAGCTAAAAGTTTTATAGAATTTATTTGGAACGCTATCCAACCCTGGGGAGGTCTCATTTTTCAGAGCCCTTATGGTTAATTCTATTTCCTGTGCCATTATTGGGGCCTGTAGCTTGTCAACTTCTTCTAGGAAATCTGGGATATTTACAGCCTGCTGAAAGTCCTGTATTTCTTGCTCCTGAATTGGTTGTGCAGGTTCTAGTGATTTATAATGTTGTTTGATTAATTCTTCTATCCCATCGATTGAACTAACTCAGAGCCCATTTGGGGAGACTAAATAGTCAAAAGTCATGCCCTCTTTAATCTTTTTGCATGCCTGAAAGAGTTCCCCGATAGGGGAATTTTGGGTCCCATTATATAACATTGCCTGAACTGTTTTAGCCCTGTCGTATTGGCATAGTTTCATAGCTTCCTTGATTTCAATGATTTGAGCTGAGTAATCATGTTTTGAGTGGTTTGCTAGGGTGTACAGTTTCTGCAGATGTCTTCTTAAAGACAGATATTTCAAGAAATTATCATTCCATCTTTTCCTCCCATGATTTTTAAACCAACCTGTAATATCCTGCTTTGTATCAGACCACCATTCCCCTATGTCTGAGTACAAAATTCCACTGACAGTCTGGCTGCAAGGAGGTTTCCAATACTCAGTTGCACTTTTTAGTATCTATTAATACCAAGGTATTAAGCTTCCACCTACCATCCCTTTTAGGTGTGGCACCCACCTGGTCTAAATGTAAACTTAAAAAAAGATGATCAGAAAATTCTATTGGCTCTATATATAAATCTCCCTTAGGTAAGTTGGGGGAAAGGAACATAAAATCAATAGTTGTTTTATAAGAATGCCTCATGTAAGTGAATTTGGGCCTTGCTTGTGATATGTATGACAATCTATCAAACCTGCTATGTCTATTATCTGTGTTACAGCGTTAGAGTCACAGTAAATTTTATTTCCATCATCTTTTTTCCATTTTTTCCATTTTGAAATGCTGCAGTTAAAATCCCCAAAGACAACTATCTTACGTGTGGTCACCAAATAAGGTTGGATGGATTTCAGGTGACCAACTCTTTCTGCTTTAGTTTGTGAGTTATAAATATTTATGAGTTGATAATCCATATCCCCCATAACCCATCCAAAGTTAACACTCTGCCTGGGACTAAATCAACCAGTTTCTGAAGTTTAAAGGAATATCAGTTAAACAAGATTCCCGCCCCATCTGCCTTGTCCATTCCGAAAGAGTCCAAGGCCACTGTTTTTCGGTTTTTAACGGAAAATCCGGTAAAATTCCAGATTAGGGCTGCCTGAAGACCGGTAAAAATGAAGATTTCATGGAATCTGGCATTTTCTATCAGATAAGTAAATCTATAAAAAAGTGTGTTTTTCTTTTAATTCCTTCCTGTACTATTTTCAGTGTGCTTTATTTAGTGCTCTGTGTATTAAGCCTTCTTTAATTCTGATTATTTATGCATGTACTAAAAAAATGATAGCAGAATCCCAGTAAAATCTGGAAATTAGAGTAACAATCACCAGTGAAATTCCGGAATCTTAAGTCTTGAAAACGGAATTTCATTGTTTTAATCACGGTAAATCAGTGGCCTTGCAAAAGACCAATAAGAGGGTCTCCATAACCATTCCTTATTAAACATCCAGATTTGCTCCTCAGAATGCATCCATGTCTCTTCTACGAACCATATGTCCAATTGCTTCCTGTGCACATATTGAAATACAGCTTGCCTTTTAAACACATTCAGCAAACTATGTGCATTCACAGACCCCATTTTACAACCAGTCATAATTAAAAATTATACCCAAGTCTGTTTCTGACTAGTTTTATTTTCTTTTCTTCTTCTTCTTTTTCCCTTTATAGGTACTCTGCTCTGAATTTTAAGCATGGGGCTCCAAAAAGGATTTTTGAGAATCTGAGTCCCCAACTTCCATGTCAGAATCCCACCAGGCTGTGAAAAGGGCAGCATATAAGTTATTTGTTTCCAAATGAGGTGGAACTGGGGTAGATTTGGCCCTCACATTCCTAGTGGACCTTCTGTGAGGTAGAGGTGACTGTACAGGTAAAGCAGAATTCCCACTCACCTAAGCCTACCAACTCTTCATAGCAGAATGGTGTGAAGAACTCTAAATCTGGGGCTTATCCAGGCTCTGGTTTTTGCAGATCTGATGGGCCAGGGGTATCTTCTGAAAGAATGACTAAATGCTCCTCCTTTGGCATAGGAAGAATGAGTGGGGAGGGGGGAAGGGGGGAGAGGGGGAAGATCCAGAACAGCTGTGTCTACCTTTGAGGACTGTGTCACTGCCACATCCTGTGCTTGTTGTATAAGCAAGTCAGAGCTACCATAAGAGGCTTTGTTCCATGCTGCCCATGGTCATTCCCCAAACACATGGCCATACTCCTCACATAGATCGCACCTGGTGTGGTTTATGCACTGCATGGTGGTATAACCTATCTCTCCATAGTTGTCACATCTGGGCCTATCACATGTGCTCGATAAATGGGTCCTACAGCCGCATTTATAGCATGCCCTAGGTTGCCCTGCGTAAAAGCAGACCCCTCGGTCCCTTCCCAACAAAAAAGAATTTGGGATATGCTCACTGCCTTTCTCATTTTGTCTTAATTTCACTTTGTACTTCCAGCCCCTAGTCCAAAATAATTCACTATCTAAAATCGCTTCAGGCTCACTCAGAATGTCACATTTCTGTGCCAACCAATATGTGATGTCCTCTACATGGACCCCCTCATTCCTAAACATAACTGTCACATACTCTGGTCTTCATAAGCCCACCAGGGCTTTGGACCTCCATTCTGGAACAGTGCCCTATGTCTTTTGCCGTGGTCTTGCTGATCTGGTAGCAGAGACACGTGGCAGGCGCTGAAACTTTTACACCGCTCCTCCGAGCCAACCCTCGTGAAAGAAGCCATCCATGAACTTGAAAACCTGAGCCCAGCATGTGGACCAGCAGCCTGGTTGCTCACTGGAGCATTGGGCTAGTAAAGCTGAAAAGCCACAAGGTCTCCTTAAGCCCACCAGGGCTTCAGATCTCTGTGCTGGAACAGTGCCCTGTGTCTTTTGCCATGGTCCCACAGATCTGGTAGCGGAGACATGTGGCAGGCGCTGAAACTTTTACACCGCTCCTTTGAGCCATCCCTCGTGGAAGGAGCCATCCACAAACTTGACGTCCTGAGCCCAGCATGTGGACCAGCAGCTCGGTTGCTCACTGGAGCATTGGGCCGGTAAAGCTGAAAAGCCGCAAGGTCTCCTTAAGCCCACCGGGGCTTCAGACCTCTGTACTGGAACAGTACCCTGTGTCTTTTGTCATGGTTCCACTGATCTGTTAGCGGAGACATGTGGCAGGCCCTGAAACTTTTATGCCACTCCTCTGAACCATCCCTCGTGGAAGGAGCAGTCCGTGAACTTGAAGTCCTGAGCCAGCGTGTGGACTAGCAGCCTGGTTGCTCACTGGAGCATTGGGACAATAAAGCCAAAAAGCCACAAGGTATGTCTTTTGGTGCTCAAAACACCCTGGAATTGTAAAAGGGGACTCCCTGCCTGTGATTGGAGGAAACCTATTCCTGTGAGCAGCACGGACTGGTGCAAGTCCCTTGGACTTTCTTGGCTCCAGTCTCCAGTACCGCTTGGTCCTGAGCCATTGTCTACAGTTCAAGAAGTGCACCCATTTTAGTTTTTTTGCTCCTCTATTAGTATGGACTCCATATTTGGGCCACTACTCAGCAGGAATTGTTGTTCTTTGAAAGCCCCGGTTTCTGCATGAGTTTTCTGGTGTCTAGCTAAGGAACACAAAGTCAATTTGCTACTACTGTGATTTCAGCTCCTCTATGGGATAAGTTAACTAATGTACTTTAATGCTTTATTTTAAGTTTGAATATAGCTGTTAATATAGACCTGTTCCTAACTTTAGAGCCTTAAGTAATTGTTTTTGGTACAGCTTTAAAGTAATTAATTGCTGCAAGCTTGTGTCACTGTCCCACTCCTCCTCTGCCTTCTCCTCCCTTAATCTCTCTGCCTGCCCAGTTTCTTTGTCTACTGAAACCCCCCACCTCTCACTTGCTCTTACTTAAACTACTTTCCCTTCCTCTCCCCTCAGGTCTCCTTAAGCCCACCGGGACTTCGGACCTCTGTGCTGGAACAGTGCCCTGTGTCTTTTGCCGTGATCCCGCTGATCTGGTAGCGGAGACACGCAGCAGGCGCTGACATTTTTACACTATTCATCTGAACCATTCTTCCCACTGGCACTCTGTGCCAGCTTCCCACCGACCCTGAGTTGATCTGTTCTAATATAGGACCTTCATAGTCAGATGACTAAGTGCCCAATTTTCCATTGGCTCCTTATACTGTATAGCCACTAGGGGTGTGTTCAAATCTATACTCACTGTTAGACTTTGACACCGCAGCCCTTTACACTTGCCTGAGCTGCTTGAGTCTCATACTTTTGGACAGCTTTTGTCTAATGGTGTTCCCTAACCGACCGCCTCAGTTTCATATTTTTTTGAATACCTTTTTTCTAGCGGCGTTTCTAAACTAGCTTTATTTACTCTACTTTTGAACCTAAATTTCTTCCCAACCCTTACAACTACTCTGCTTCATTTTTCCTATCTATAGCTGTACTGTACTAAAATTGGTACAGTTGGTTCCTTAGCAGCTAGCACAGGTACTCACCTACACTGTAGGTCAAACAGGAAATCTGTTCAATTGGACTATATCTTGATATCCCTTTGTAATACGCAGTGCAGTGTGCTAACTATGCCACCAGTTAGTGGCCTCACCCAATCCCCCAGTGACAATATAAGGCTCGCTACCATATGGTAGGGGTCACCATCTCTCTCTTATTACTACTCTGCATAAATGAATTATCTCTTTCTTTACCATGCAACCAGAATGGTAATTTGCATGGGGTTTAGGGACTTTAGGGTCTCTATCCTTCTAATTTTGAAATACTGGCCTGTATATACTTGGTCAAACTTTTTCTACAAAAGTGGATGTACATACTGTGCACATTTTGCCCTTCGTAAGTGGAGGGGAAGAATTCCTTGCCCCCTTACATATTACTCCATAAGGCTCTTGTTCCTACCAATCCTAGTGCCTCTTCTATCAGGCAATATAGAACCTAATCCAGGTCCTCCAACCCACTTTTCTGCTACTGACCTATCTGGGGTAACTAATAAAGGACTCTTCATTGCACATATGAACGTTAGGTGTCTAACGTGCCACATGGATGAACTGGAAGCATGGATCAAAGTCTATAACCACCCAGACATACTCTGTCTTACTGAAACTTGGCTGACACCTTGAATCTCTGACTCTCTCTGCTCAATAGCTAATTACTCCTGGATCCACGGAGGCAGACCGGGGGCGAAGCATGGCAGGGGTGTGGCTCTCTAGCACAAGAACCACCGTAGCATTACAGCTGTCCTTACCCAGGCCTCACCTACCCTAGGTGAATCCATTCATACCATAGTTTCACTTGGTGCAAAGAAATTACATATTATCTGTGCATATAACCCTCCCTCTGGGGGTTTGGCAGGACTCCAGGCCCTCCTTGTCCAAGCATCACAGTGTGTCAATCTAAACGAGGATATAATCATGGGGCTCTAAACCTAAACTGACTAAGACCTACTCAAAGCTCTTTGATGTCACTAGTGCACAGCTATAACCTATACAAGTTGAAAACCAAACATATCAGAACACCAACTCCATCTAAACCAGGCACCCTTGTTGACTGGTTACTTACAAATTGCCTGGAGCATGTGGCCACGTCGGGTATCCTGGCAGGTGCAATAACTGACCATTCTCCGATTTTTTGTATCTGGACCTCGGGTGCCCACTATCTCCTCCACCTCGTTTTGTCACCTTCACAAATTTTGCAACCATGGATGAAAATGCATTCCTTCGTGATGTTTCCAACGTTGACTGGTCTGAGGTCTATCAAGCATAAAAAATTGAGGATGCCCTACATATTTTCCTTAGTGAATTTAGTGCAGTTCAGTTGAAGCATGCCCTGAAAGTTACTAGAAGGGTCAGAGGTAATCATACTAGGTGGCTCCACAAAGACCTGCTTGCTGAGCTGTGACTCAGGGATAAGCTGTGGAAGTACTATAAAAGTACTGGCTTGCTTTCTGAACTCAATACATATACAGTTCACAGAAATTCCTGCAAAAAATGAATAAGACAAGCCAAAAGTAAGTACTGCCAGAACCTGTTATCTAGCTTGGCCCATGACCCTTGGAAATTCTGGGCCCATGTAAAGACTTTTCTTGGTGCATCACAATCTACTACCCCATCAGAAATTAATCTCAAGTGGAGCTCACTGCAATGACTCTAATACCATTGTGAATGATTTCAATAGGATGTTCTCTGAGCTCTCATTATACACCTCTTTTTTCCCTCCCGTATCTACATCCTCTCAGTCCTCGGTCTTCTAGCAATCTAGCGGACCCCCCTTCATCTTCCAAAGGGTCTCCTCTAACTCTGCCTTTTTACTTTAAGGCTATAACCAGATTGAAGGTTCTTAAACAACTGAGATCAATCTCTGACAACACTAGCCTGTGGTCTGACTCCCATGAACCCCGCCTGCTGAAACTGGCAGCTCCTCTCATTGCCTCTCCACTGGCAAAAATGTACACATTATCCCTTTCCTGTGGTGTTGTTCCAGACCTTTGGAAAATTGCTAGGATTACTCCTTTATTTAAAAAGGGAGATAAGAAGGATATTACAAATTACAGGCTGATAGCGATTCTCTCGGTCCTGAGTAAAATACTTGAGAAGTTTGTCACCGCCAAAACACATGACTTCCTGGCAACTTCAAATCTTCTCCCTGATGCTCAGCATGGCTTCAGGAAAAATAATAGTACATCAACAGCTCTGAAAAAACTCACTTCGATAATACTCTCTAACATGGACTCTGGACGGCTTACAGGAGCTGTCTTCATTGACCTCACCAAGGCCTTTGATCTGGTTGACCACCCTTGCTCCTGTCTACCCTTCAAAGCCTGGGTTTCTCAACTCCTGTTGTAAACTGGTTTAGCAGCTATCTATCTGGCAGGACCCAAACAGTGAAATTCAACTCAGCAATATCTAACAGCACTACAATCAACATTGGTGTTCCCCAGGGGTCCATTCTGGGGCAACTTTTATTCTCACTCTTTATCAACAATATTCCAGATGCCATAACTACCTGCTCATCTCTTCTCTATGCTGATGATCTTGTCATCTACACCAGCACTGCAAATGTTGATCTCCTCAACTTATCACTTTCCAATGACTTCAGGAACATTCAAAACTGGCTGCGCAGCCATAAATTGGTTCTAAATGGCAAAAAACAAAAACTATACTCCTAGGCTCTGCCCCTAAACTAAGGGTGTGTCCATCACCACTGATGGTCTATGACCTGAAGGGGACTAAACTAGAGTCTGTCACGTCCTTTAATTATCTTGGTGTCATGCTTGACCAATCACCTGATCTCAGTCTCCACATTCAGTCAACCTGCAAAACAGTTAATAGTAGGCTGGGTGTTGCCTACAAAACTAGCTACATGCTAACACCATCTGCAAAGCTGGCCATGAAAGGAAGATCCTGCTCCCCACCCTAACATATTGTGCTCCTATCCTTGTGGCTGCCCAAAAATCATCACTTCAAAAATGGGACGTCACTTACAACAATGTCTGTCGCTACGCATCATTTTCCCCGTGACTTAAACATCACTGCCAACTCTATAGTGACCTTGGTTGGCTCTCTCCCTCTGCATCCAGACAATACTATCTTGGCTCTCTGTCTGACTCCATCATCAGGCTTCAAACTCCTACCTCACTTGCGACACTGCTAATTCCCCTCACCTCCTCCTGTGGACTGCGATCAGATGATAAATCATTACTAAGAGTACCTAGGTGTCATAACTCTAAAGGCACTGGGGTGTTTAAATATGCTGATCCTCTGCTTTGGAATGCTCTTCCCTTAGATCTAAGGCTATCTGTATCTCACTGTCTCTTCAAAAGTGAGATCTGACAATACCTGTCAATGGTTAAACCCTGTACTTGCATTGACCCTACTTGATTTGTCTGGGGGTCTGCCATACCCTTGCCCTGATATCTGTAATTCTCAAAACTCTCCTGCTCCTTACAACTACCCTCTCACCCCTTCCTTTCTCCACCTTCCTCTTATCTTACCCCTGCCCTTGTCCTCTTTTTGACTTTGCCTTGGCCTCCCTCCACCCCTCCTCATATACTTTTCCTCTAAAATTTCTCCCCCCCCTTACTCTACTTTATTTCACAGTTGCCCTCCTCCTGCTATTTCATCTTTTGAGATTCTTAGGTGTCACACTGAGCTAAGTTGTATCCTATATGTGATAACACATGCACATGCACTTTGATTGCTGGTGCTGTGACCCATTCTAATATTTGTTTATTGACTGTATCTCCTATACTATGTTGCATATGCTTTTGTTATTGTTTGCATGTACTGCTCGCTGTTGTTCTGTTATTGATCTGCTGTTGTATCCTTGTTTAAATGGTTATAAACTAAGCTGTATGTATTATTGTAATGCACTTCTGAAATGTTTCTTGTATGTAATCCCTTGTACTCTCCCCGGTCATGCCTGAAGATAGTAATTTTTTGGCTAGTACACTTACCTGGTCAACAAAGCTAAATAAATAAATAAATAATCAGTGGTTTGATCAATGGGATAACAACAAAGGGGGTTCATGTAGGGGAGAATTTAACTTGCCCATACTTCTCCCAAAACAAATCCAGAGCGTAGGCAGAGCGAAAGCTGACATCGAAGTTGTCTTCCCCTGATATATTAATGAAAGCATACATGGGGGTAAAACGCAATGATTCTTTTAACAGTATTTTCCCCACATGATATCTGTCAGGTCTATCTTTAAGCCCCCCTTATATCTAATGCACACCACATTTCTCCTGGGTGCTGCTTCTTTTTCTACTTTAGCAAAAAGTTCTGATAACAATGTTTTTTTAACTGAGTCAGTGTCCTGACCCTCCTCAGGTTCTTGATCAGGTGCGGATCCCATATTCCATGCGGGTTGAGCATTAGATGGGGCTTTTAAATGTTCTTTTGTTCCTTCTGAAACACTAGGCCCTTTATTTTGTTCTGGCAGAACTGGTGCCCCTTCTCCCACCTTCTGTGGACTGTCTTTGGAACGTTTTTAGTCTGTCCATTCAACTTTGGTATCCACTCAGGAGAAGCCTGAGATAAATTAAACGTACCATCCCAAGTGGGGTCAGGCAGCCAAACTCCCCCAGGAGACTGTTTCCATCCAGCCTCCGCCAAGGTCTTCTGAGGGGACCAAGCATTGCAGTGAGAGGGGGTGCTGCCTGCAAGGGCTGTATTACTCTTATTGGATTACAATCAGAAATCACCCCAATGTTTCTTTTGGCCAGCATTATTGCAGCTCTCTTGTCCCTAACTTCCTCAGTTCTCCCAGCTCTTTGATTCCCCTCTTTAAAAGAATAACATGTAAGCCCTTCCTGTGATTGTTCTGCAGTTTGATATTTTATAATGTCTGATTTACTTGTTTTGGTAACAAGCCCTTCAGGCTGCTTGAAAACAAATCCAGCTGTTTTCGATACAGTTACTGGGGCCTTGCATTCCCCACCTGGTTCTTCTGCCCTTGGGAGTCCTTTCTGCAAAGTTTTTATTTCAAAAGGAGGGAGTTCCTCCACTTTCTCCCCCTTTATATTTTGTTTTATTCCTTGAGGCTTTAGGCACGCATCAAACGCGATGCTACTGCTGCCAGCCTGCACATCACAGTTTCTAAAGTTTGAGTTGGTAGAGGAAAATGACTCACCCCGTCCTGTCAGGGTGTTTTATGCTGCTGTGTCATCCTGGCGTTTGACAGGCCAAGTTCTGTCGATGACAGGGGGGATCTCCCAATTGTAGATCAGCTATTTATGCTGCAAGGTGCTTGCTCTCCTTCTGGTGCCTTTCTTTTTCTGCTTTTAATGCATTTAGCAGCTCCTGCTAATTCTCCTCTGTATTTTCTGGTGAGATCATTTTTTTCTCATTTTCCATGTTAACACTTACATCCTCTGTAGAGATATAAACAACCATGATGTCCTCTGCAGAATCCTCTAAAATTGGCATTTCTTCAAACAAATGTTCAGCCTCTGGCAAATTCAAGGTAGAAGATGAGGCCTTCTCTCCCACCTCTGCTGCATCCATCCTCACCAGAGTTCTCACAGGACTGGCCATGCTCACAGGAAGCAAGGCCCCCTGCAGGCAGAGTAGGGGAATTTCCCCAGTGTCCTGGCTAAATTTCCCTCATTCACTAAAAATACCATCAACTGCTTAATCTGGTTCAATCTAAGTTGCTCACCATCTGTATCTCACCCCCACCCCTGAAAAAGGGACTTCTAAGCCCAGTGGGCTGACCGGGTAAACAAACATCTCAGCTTCTCTCATGACCAAAAGGGGGGGTGTTTCAGGGCTGACAACCCCAAGGCATTCCCCATACCTGATTAGGGAAGACACAGATGAGGTGAAACTGTAATAGTTTTTCCTGATGCTGTATTGGTGGGTGGGGTGGAGTGTTAAGGTTGGAAAACCTGACACCATATTTCTCTTCTTTTGTCACTTTAACTCTAACTAGTGCATTAATGAAGTTTTTTTTTTTTTTTGCAATAATCAGCAGAAATATGTCCCAAAAGAAAAAAAAAATTACTCACCTTAGTAATTGAGTTTCTTCTAATGGAGTCTTGCTGTATTCTGACAATATGCAGTTAGCCCCAGCAATTGAACTGCCCCGGAGAGCATAGGGTTAACTCTATGCAGAAGCATAGAACATTGCACTCGAGCACGGTTTTCAAACCTCTGTCTGTGGTGCTTCAGAGTGTAACTGTCAGATTCTTACGAGCAACTAACTAGCTACATCTTTAATGTGGAAACTGTAAAAATATAAGCCAAAAGGCGACAACTTTGGTCCATAAGACTCAAGTCGAGAACCCAAGAAAAAACAGGTAGTGAACACATACATGAATATATATAGATAAATTGAAACAGAACAGCAAATCACCCCAACTTGGAAGGGAGGGTGGTTATAAGGGTACACCTCTGAGGTGCAATGCTGTACCTGCCAGCCCACATTCCAAAATCTAGGTTCTGAGAGGGGAGGTGGGGGGGTCAGAAAACAGCAAGACTCCATTAGAAGAAACATAATTACTAAGGTGAGTAATTTTTTCTTCAAACTATATGAAGTCTTGCTGTATTCTGGCAATATGCAGACTATCAAACAGTTCTTCCATGGAGGAGGGCTACCAAACCTACTTTGGGAATAGGCTCTGCAGTACTGCTGTACCAAACCTGGCATCACTCATAGCCTGGATATCCAGGGAGTGATGATTGGTGAATGTATGGACTATTTTCCAGGTGGCTGCTTTACAGATCTCTAACAAGGGTATATCTCTGGCAGCAGCCAGAGAAGCAGCTGAACCCCTAGTCGAGTAGCCCCTCAGGCCTGAGGGAGGTGTCTTACCTAGTTTGGTATAGCAGAATTGTATACAAGAGACAATCCACCTGGCAATAGTTCTTTTAGTAGCAGGCCTACCTTTTCCCACTTCACCACAAGTGAGAAACAATTGAAGACAGTCATTCCTGTGTGCCTTAGTAAGCTCTATGTAGTAGCCAAGTGCCCTTTTAACATCAAAACTGTGTAATCTCCTTTCTCCTGAAGAAAAGTGATCAGTGAAAAATACTGAAAGAGATATAGACAGGTTAAGATGAAAATCTGATACCCTTTTAGGTAAGAACTTCCTATTAGTTCTGAGGACCACCTTATCTCTGTGGAATGAGATGAAATCAGATTCAACTGACAGGGCCTGTAATTCACTAATACACCTGGCAGAAGTAATAGCTACTAAAAACACAGTTTTCCAGGTCAAGTACTTAAGCTTGGCAGTAGCCAGAGGTTCAAAGGGTGGCTGCATAAGCTGAGCAATGCAAATATTGAGGTCCCAAGCCGGAGTAGGCTCTCTAAAAAGAGGCTTGATATGAACCAGATCTTTAAAGAACTTACTGAAAACAGGATGATATGCCAGGGAAGAGCCCTTCTCTGCTGATAGAAATGCAGACAAGGCTGCTAAGTGAACTTTCAAAGTTGCTGGCCTAAGGCCTAAGCCATTAAGGTGAACCAAATAGTCCAAAACTGTAGCAATGCCTGCAGCCTCTGGCAGAATATCCCTGTGGGAACACCAAATGCTGAATCTTTTCCATTTGGAATCATAAGTTCTTCTGGTAGAAGGTTTCCTAGAAACCTTAAGAATGTCCAAAACTCCCTGAGAAAGATGCAGGCCTGCATATTCTAACTTTTCAAGAGCCAGGCCTTGAGATTGAGATACTGGAGATTGGGGTACCAGATCCTCTCCTGAGAGGAGGTGAGGAGATTGTGCCTCTTGGGAAGAGACAGGGGGAGTTACACTGCCAGGGACAACAAAAGAGGATACCAAGGTTGTCTGGCCTAATCTGGAGCCACTAGAATCACTGTGCAGGGTTGTGACCTGATCTTGACTAGAACCCTGAACAACAGGGGAAAGGGAGGAAAGGCATAAAGGAACCTGCCACTCCAGTCCAGTATAAAAGCATCCATAAGAACAGTCCCTAGGACTGGAGGTCTGCAGCAGAAGAGGGGAAGTTGGTGATTGTCTGAGGCTGCAAAGAGATCTATCTCTGGAGTGCCCCACCTGGTGAAAATTACTTTCAGGATGAGGTGATCCAAGGCCCATTCATGATGGCCCTGGGAGATTCTGCTCAGAGCATCTGCTAGCACGTTGTCCTTCCCTGGAAGGTGGACTGCTATTAGGGAAGTTTGACGTGAGAAAGCTAGAGACCAGACTTTCATGGCCTCCATGCACAAGGCCATGGACCACGTGCCCCTTACTTGTTGATGTACCACATGGTGGTGGTGTTGTCTGTCCTGACCTGAACCACTTTATCCCTGACTGAGTCTGAGAAAGTTTGAAGGGCTAGGAATACTGCCTTGAACTCCAGAAGATTGATATGAAGGAGAGATTCTTGTGGAGACCAAACACCCTGAGCTGTGAGGGCTCCCAGGTAGGTTCCCCAACATAGGAAAGAAGCATCTGTGGTTAGGACTACTGAAGGAGAGTGACTGAGGAAAGGGACACCCTGTCTGAGATTGTCCTGATCCAGCCACTACTGGAGAGCTTGGATCAGAGTCTGAGTCACTGCAACCAATTTGGTAAGATAATCTTTTTTCTGAGACCAAAAAGACCTTAGGTGGAACTGAATGCCCCTCATCTGGAACCTGGCTCCTTGTACCACTGCAGTGAAAGCTGCCATGTGGCATAGGAGCTAAAGAAAATGTCTTGCTGGACTAGAGACCAGAGGATGAAATGAGGAAGCGAGATCTGTAAGGGCATTGACCCTTGCTAAGGGGAGGAAGGCCTTTGCTTGAACGGTATCTAACTCTATCCCTATGAAAGTGAGAAGTTGTACTGGTTCGAGAACTGACTTTGGCAGACTGAGAAGGAATCCCAAAGAACTGAGTAAATCCTGAGTGACTTGTAGAGCTGACATGACCTGGTCAGAGGACTGACCTACAATGAGACAGTCATCCAGGTATGGGAAGAGAGAAATCCCCTTCCTTCTGAGGAAGGCCACTACTACTGCAGGGCACTTTGTAAACACTCTTGGAGCCGATGTAAGGCCAAAGGTCATGGCTCTGAATTGATAATGGCCTGAAGGCAACTCAAACCTGAGGTACTTTCTGTGGGAGCACCTGATAGGAATGTGGAAATAGGCATTCTTGAGGTCCAGGGATGCTAGCCAATCCCTTGGCCTTAGAGAGGGAAGAATTACTCCCAGAGTCACCATTTTGAATTTTGGTTTTAAGATGTGTTTGTTCAAATACCTTAAGTCTAGGATGGATGAGTCACCACTCCTCTGTCTTTTTTGGGGTAAGGAAATACCTGGAGTGCAGACCTTTGACCGCAAATAGAGTAGGAACTCTCTCCATAGATCTGAGAGCCAGCAGATAGGAAACCTCTGCTTCTAAAGCAATGGTTTCAGGGATGTTTGCAGGTGGAAAAAACCTGACCCTCATTTTTGGAAACTTTTTGGAACTGAGAGCCAGTCCCTGGCTTACTACTTCCAGGACCCACTTGTCTGAGGTAACAGACGTCCAGGCCTAGAAGTAACATAGAAACATAGAAACATAGACTTTGTGACGCAGATAAGGACCACTTGGCCCACCCAGTCTGCCCATTTCCCTACCTACCGGATAAGCTGCAGATTCTAGTTAACCAACAGCCTACTTCCTGCCACCCCCACTACAATTGCCTTGTGTCTGTCCCATGCATGTTTGAATTCCCCCACTATTTTAGCCCCAACAACCTCCCCAGGAAGTCAGTTCCATGCATCCAACACTCTCTCCGTGAAAAAAGAATTCCTCACATTACCCTTGAGCCGTCCCCCCTCTATCTTTAAATTGTGTCCCCTTGTTTTTACACATCTCTTTTTCCGAAAGATGCTAATCTTCTGGACTTTGTTGATTCCCTTAAGGTACTTGAACATTTCTATCATGTCCCCTCTGTCCCTCCTTTCATCAAGGGTATACATATTAAGCTCTCTCAGTCTCTCTTCATATGATTTCTGATGCAGACCCTGCACCATTTTAGTTGCCTTCCTCTGGATTGCTTCCATCCTGTCTATGTCCTTGCATAAATTAGGTCTCCAAAACTGCACACAGTACTCCAGATGGGGTCTCACCAACTGTCTGTAGAGAGGAGTAACCACTTCCCTTTTTCTACTTGTGATGCCCCTTCCTATGCATCCCAGTATCCCCCTGGCTCTCCTCACTGACTTCTCACATTGCTTACCCACCTTTAGATCATCCGATATGACTACCCCCAAGTCCTGTTCCATTTTTGTTGTTGTTAGTACCTCCCCTGCTATGGTGTACTCTTCTCCTGGGTTTTTGTTTCCCAGGTGCATTACTTTGCACTTCTTTGCATTGAATCTAAGTTGCCATATGTCTGATCATTCCTCCAATCTTGCCAAGTCCCTTCTCATCCTTTCTACCCCCCCTCATGTATCAACTCTGTTACAGATCTTTGTATCATCCTGCAAAGAGGCATACCTTTCCCTTCAGACTCTCTGCAATGTCACCTATAAAGATGTTAAAGAGGACTGGACCCAGTACTGAGCCCTGAGGTACTCCACCAGTGACCCCCCTTTCTTCGGAATGTGTGCCACTTACTATTACCTTCTGTATCCTGTTTTGCAGCCAGTTTGCAACCAAGGCTACCACCCTGGGACCCACTCCCAAGCTGGCTAACTTGATTATTAATCTTTTGTGCGGGACTGTGTCAAATGCCTTGCTAAAGTCTAGGTAGGCCATATCCACAGCCCCTCCCTGGTCTATTACTTTGGTCACCCAGTCAAAGAAATCTATTAGATTCATCTGACATGACCTTCCCACTGTAAATCCATGCTGCTTTGGGTCCTGTGCCCCGCTGGCCTCTAGGTACTCAACAATTCTTTCTTTCAGAAGTGATTCCATCATTTCCCTACTACTGAGGTCAGACTTACAGGTCTGTAGTTTCCTGCTTCTGCCTTGCTCCCACTTTTGTGAAGGGGAATCACATCTGCCCTCCTCCAGTCCTCAGGTACCACCCCATCCTCCCATGGTTTGTTAAAAAGTGTGGTCAGTGGTGTCACTAGGTCCTTCCTTAGTTCTTTTAGGATTCTGGGGTGAATTCCATCAGGCCCCATTGCTTTGTCCACCTTGAGTTTTAAGAGTTCTTTCAGGACTCTTTCTTCTATAAATGGACTGGTGTCAACCCCCTACATAGAGTGCTTCTATTATCTGGTTTAGGTAACTCCTCCTCGTCTTCTTTTGTGAATACTGAGCAAAGGTATTCATTCAGTATCTCTACCTTTTCACTGTCTCCCTCTGCCCACCTCCCCTCTCCCTTATTAATCTTCACTATTCCTCCCTTAACCTTTCTATGCTCCCTAATGTACCTATAAAATGTTTTATCCCCCTTCTTAACTGACTTGGCTATTTTTTCCTCAGTTTGGGCTTTTGCTATTCTGACTGCCTTTCCCACTTTTTTCTGCGTTAATTGATACAGTTCCCTGTCGTGCTCCTTCTGTGACGCCTTATACTTTTTGAATGCAGCCTTTTTCTCCTTAACCTTCCCTGCAACCTCTTTTGAGAACCATGGTGGTTTTTTACTCTGCTTTGTTTTCTTTATCTGTTTCACACAAAGACTTGTTGCCTCTATGATGGCAGTTTTGATTTTTCTCCATTGTTCCTCCACCCCTCCTTTTTGCCCATTTGCTAGTGTATTCCTCAGGTATTCACCCATTTTGCCAAAGTCAGCTCTTTTAAAGTCAAGTATGCTTGTTTTTGTATGGCTTGTCTCCATGGTTGTGCTTATTGTGAAGTAGTAAGCCAACCTGCCTCCTACTGGAATTGGGGAGTTGACCCGAGCTGACACATCAGGGTGTCTGCTTGGCAGAAGCCTCGGACTGGGGAGATGATGCAGCCCTGCCCATCCCCCTCCTGCCTCTCTCTCTCTCTCTCAGAAGAACCCCCTCTGTGGAAAGGGAGAGGAGGCCTGGGCTTGATAGAAAGGCCTGGCTCTGCCCCTAGACTGCCGCTTTTGAGGAGTGGCTTGCCTCTCTTTGGCCTGTGCACTCCTGTATGTGGTTCTGTACTCATCCATTTTCTTCATGTAAGCCTCTGTCCCCCCCCAGAGAGTTACCCACCACAAGGAAATCCATGGCCTTAGCATGGTTGTCCTGAGAAAGGCTAGTGCATCTGAGCCACGCAAATCTCCTGAGAGAGACGGATGTAGCCATAACTCTTGATGCCACATCATTGGAGTCCAAATCAGCATGGAATTGCACTTTGGATGCCTCAATCCCATCAGTAACCACCTCCTCCAGCTCTTTGGCTAGCTGGGGAGGCCTGTTTAACCAGTTCCAGAACTGCATCCCACCTGGACGTCTGGTACCTGGCTGTGAAGGCCATATAATTAGCTTGCCTGAGTCCCAAGGAGGATGCCAAATATTGTTTATTGGCCATGGCATCCACCTTCCTGGAGTCTTTATCTGGGAGGTGTGAAGCCAAAGGTATATTAGCCCTGTCACTGGCTGCAGCCTACACTACCCCAACATGGCTGCAATGATTGTACAAAAACTCTGTACCTGAGCCTTACAGCATATACCTCCTGTTCATTCTCTTATCCACAGGAGGTAAGGAATTTGGTGTCTGTAGAATCTTTTTTGTCTGTTTGCCCAAAGATTTGTGGAAGGGAATAGACAACCTCTTGGACTCTGGGATGTCCATCATTCCAACAAAATCAGGCTCTTCTTCTTCCTCAACAGCTTCTACCGTAGGGAGCTGGAGGGTTTCAATCACCTTTTTGTAAAACAAATAGTGAGATGGAGACTCAGAAAGCCTGGGAGGAGAAACATTGGAGGGTCTGTCTGGGGAGATGTCCAGTTCAATGGGCACATCCAGACCCTCGAAATCATTGTCATCATCATCATCATCCGGTAAGCCTTCGTCCCCCTGATAATCCACTCCATAATAAGTGTCCAGATCATAATCCGATGGAGTAATACCTGACCAAACCGAGTGCCTAACCGCCGGCGCCGGTTTGGATGGAACTGGGTCAAGCGATTGCACTATACTGATCACCTTGGCTATTTCTTCAGCGGTTGGAGTATGGGGTGTTGGAATCAAACCGGCTGACTTTTTCCATCTTTTTGTCAGAACTGACCCCTCGGTGTTGGCTCTCCTTTTGCCCGAGGATGTCTCACCCAGGTCAGTGGGCACCTCCTCAGGTTCAGTCGGAACGGGACCAGGCTGGCCATCTGGGTCAGTGGACTTCTCGGCCTCCTTTTTCTTTAGCCTACTCAATCTTTTTTTTCCAGAGTGGCCTTAGGAAAATTTTTACAAATCTGTCAGTCTGTTTTGAGCTGGTCAAACACCAGACAATAAACACAGATGAGGTGGGGTCAGCCTTGGCAAAGGCCTCCCCACACTCTGTACAGCGCTGAAATCCAGTGGGACTGTTTTTTTTCTTGGGTTTCTCAGACATGGCCACACTAACAAAATTATTTAGCGAGGTAATAGTCCCCTATCGGTTACCAACCATGTTACGGGTTGCAGAAAGAAACCGGTAAAGGTCATTTTTTTTTTGGAACTGATAGGAACTGGCACACCACTACTAAAATCACATAATTTAAAAGTAAACACGCAAAGTTGGTTCCCAACCGCACCGACTGATAAGGAACTGAAAGATTACAATTTCCATACTAAAACAGAAATAACAGTCTACTACCTATCTACACTACTTACTATACCATAGACAGAGGCCTAAAACTGAAAATAAACAAATCAGTTGAAAAACTGACGCAATTTGAAATTTTACCGAACCGAAGGAAAGGAACAATCTCTGGAGCAACTTCACAGTTAGGCAGAGTAAAGAATCCAACAGTTACACTCTGAAGCACCACAGACAGAGGTTTGAAAACTGAGCTCGAGCTCAACATTCTATGCTTCTGCATAGAGATAACCCTATACTTTCCGGGGCAGTTCAAGTGCTGGGGCTAACTGCATATTGTCAGAATACAGCAAGACTTCATGTTGTTTGAATTATGTTTTCCCAACGTTTTCATTGTGATGTCAGGGTCTGGTCAACAATTGAAGTTAATATGCATATCAATTCCAAATTGCTTGTTTTCTTCGAGATTGTCTTTGTAAAGGGACAATGTTGGAACCATTGGTGCTAAGAACTTGTTTTTTAAAGAAAGCTTCAAGTTAGGTTGTCATGGTCATGTTGTGTCACTACAGATGCTATGTATCAATCTGTGCTCCTCAGGTGAGATTGTGTAGATATGAAACCAACCTCTTTTCAAACAGTCACTCCTCACACTTAAATATAAATCTCAAATAAATTGCTGAATTTTGCTAAAATCTTTACAAAATCCACAAAAACAAAATTATTTCTCTACATACAATAGCCCATTAGTTGTAAAAAGAGTAACATACAGCAACTTTACTCTCAGCTGTTCCACAGATGAGCACAACAAAGTTGATTAATCAGCCAGTGTCAGTGGCTCAGCAGGTAGCACACTCACCTCTTAGGCTGGGAGATCAGAAGGCTGTGGGTTCTATCCCCACACCAGGCACTTGGGTTAATATCCCAATACTGACACTGTAGTGAAGCATGAAGGGGGGTGCTGCACTCTTGAGGTGCCATCTTGCGGATGAGATGTTAAACTGAGGTCCCGCCTACCTGTTCAGGTGGATGTTAAAGATCTCATGGCACTTCTCGAAAAAAGTAGGGGAAATTTCCTCAGTGCCCTGGCCAAATTTCCTCCATTCACTAGAAATACCACCAACAGCTTAATCTGGTTCAGTTTTAGTTGGTTACCATCTGCATCCTCACCCCCGGGTCACCCCTGAAAAAGAGACTTCTAGTCTTAGTGGGCTTCCCGGTCAACAAAATTCAATAAACAAAACAATCTACCATTTTGATGGAAATATGCACAGACTTTCTGGGGGTTGGATGACTAATTTTAAAGCAGTCATTCAACAAAGTTGCAACACAAAAGTAATAAAAGACATGAGAATATCATATGGAGATTCAGTTTGCCTAAGTGGTTAGAGCCCAGAGTTTGAACTTGAAGAGCAATGTTTTAATGCCAGAGTTGTCTGTTACCTACAGTGGCACCCTAAGTAAGTTACCTCATCTCCCTTTCATTTCTCTAGAATCTATATCTATACCTATACTATTTAAATCTCCCTGCATGCTTGCAAAGGCAGAAATATTTTCTCACCTCCCTGTCCTAGACTGTAAAGATTTGGGATACAGTTTAAAAAGTACTACAATATATCAAACCAAATCCCTCCTCCTCCCTCCCTCCCTCCCTCCTCCCTCCCTTCCTTCCTTCCTTCCTTCCTTCCTTCCTTCCTTCCTTCCTCCTCCCTTCCTTCCTTCCTTCCTTCCTTCCTCCCTTACTCTCTCTCCCCTCTCTCTTTTCTTCCTATTACACTAAAATAAATACTAAAAATGGTGTCTGGTTAATTCTGACTTGTCATTGATCAGGCTCCATCAAATAGTACTGTGTTAACCTAGCAAATACCCCTACTCAGAAGACATGCTAGGGGTGCATTAATCAAGAGCACAGCCAGTTAAGATAAAAAAGGTCAATATTCTAATTACATATCCTCAGGGACAAAAAGATCACAATTCAAACCAAACAGCACAGAAACATGAAAAAGACCTCCCCCCCAACAACATTGCTCAAGAATCACAAACTATAAAAGAAATCCAACCAACAACTCTGAAAAAAAATACAGTACTTCTCAATCATAAATCCAGATCCAAAAAGTCTTAGTGCTGTTCACACAAGAGAAACATTTTGATCACATAATAAAAACACAAAATACATTTCAAAACTTTGATTCTACACAACAACAGATACAAACAGGCATACATCAGTAAACCATCAGCAAAACTTCAACAAACATTGCTCTAAAAGCTAATAAAATATCCACTTACCTATCTGGCATGCCAAAACAAACAAAGGTCTGCTCAAACTTACTGCTCAAATCATAACTACGGGGGCGTGGCTTAGCTGCTGAACTAAATGGCAGCTTAATCTGTTGGAGCTGCGTGTGCAGACGTTTATATCCGACGATTTCGTGTCTGTGGAGGTTTAAACCGAGTGGAAGAACTGAGATAGAAATCGAATAGAGCTCCGGTACAAGCTTATAAAAGAATTTCTAAGAAAGCTGATAAGAAACTTGCTTGGAAGCCCGTCTCAATACTACGTGACCTGCAAAATGTCGGGCGCCAGGCTCAGGGCTCGATCTGACGTACTTCAATAGCTTATTTGAGAGACTACTTCACAGGATGGATGAAGTAACGGACGCGTCGCACCATACTACAAAAGCAATTCAAAATTTAACAGGGCGAATAGTAACAATTGAACAAAAAAAGTTGGCGCAGGAATCTGAGATTGAGAGATTTAAAGGAATGCAGCGGGACCAGCAAGGGAAAATTAATATGCTAAATGCTAAAGTTGACGATTTGGAAAACCGGAGTAGAAGAAACAATCTGCGGGTAATAGGGTTCCCAGAGGGTGTGGAAAAAAGAGACACGGCCCTATTCCTACAGCACGCTCTCCCTGAGATCCTGGGCCTGCAAGCAGACTTTAGTCTAGACATAGAAAGGGCGCATAGAGCTACGGCTCCAGTGCTGATTAAAGGGGGCAAACCAAGGGCTATTCTGTTTAAGCTGCTGTCATTCAAAACACGACAGGCCTTGTTACAACGTGCTAGGGAGGTTGGTCACTTAAGTTGGCAAGGGCATCCTATATCGCTGTACCAGGACTTTTCCAGGGAGTTATCGCTTAAAAGAAGAGAATACACCCCCTTGCGCCATAAGATGCAGAAACTGGGGATACAGTATTCTTTAAGGTCCCCCTCTACAATGCGTATAGTGCAAAATGGGACCCCACTCCTCTTTGAAACTCCCGAAGCCTTGGATGAATTTTTGCACAAACAGCTGGGGAATTCATCCAGCCTATCCACTTGCCTGACCCCTTGGAACTAGAAGAGATGGTGACAGACCTAGGAGGGCAACCTGAGTCATCCACGGGCCTCCCTCGCCGAAGCAGGAAAAGAACAGTGAGAGAAAGTCACAGGCGAAGGGATCACCCCCATATCAGAACTAGCATTCAAAATGAGACAGCAGATAGAGAGGTGCAATGTAGTGAAAGCACAGCCTTGGTGCGTTACATGACCCGCAATCCTTATGAGGTGTTGAGATCTCCCTCACCCCCCCCCACCAATGTGCACCTCGAGGAGGACATCCCTAAGGCAGAAGTAGACTCCCCGGTTAGTTGTGGTACGAGGAATGTGGCGGTGTTGGAAGGCAGCGCAAATGAGGAACTGCAGAAGGAGCAACATTCCACTGGTGCAGCATCCGAAGACCGTGAGGGGAGCCAGGCCGATGAAGCAACAACACAGAGGCATTTGAGCCCATGAAAGGAACAGCAGATCGGGATGCGAATTAGATAAGTACCGCATCTATGTTAAATCCCGGGTAGTGGATGGTATCCGGGCATAATGGATATTGCTAGGGCTGGGGAGCTGTTTATGGCTTTATTTTAAAAATCATGGCCCAGGAGATCATGAGACATTGAGACTTTGGCCCTTTCAGGGCGTTTTGATCTCAGGGCTGGAGTTAAACCTTTTGCAGGGGGTTTTATATTGGGGGGTAGGGGCAGTAACTAAACAGAATACAAAGCTGTGGGCGCAACTGAACCCCTGGGTATACTATGAGAGTTGGGAAGTGTTTTGCAAAGCGTTTGAAGGCTGGGCAGCGGGGGGGTAGGATGCAGATGGGTCTGAGCATTTTAAGAAGGAAGAACTGTTACATATTTTGGGCCTGAAGGGTGGACCCTGGTTATGATGGGTATAAAGGATGCCAGTCGGGTGGGGCACAAGATAAGCCTGACAAGCTATTAGTCAAGGGGTAACTGTACTTATTTGAAGGATGCTGTGGGAAGGGACAGAATATTATGGAATATAGAGGAGGAACTTCTCCATATGTGGGTAACCCTAGCCTTGTTTTGGAATGGCCAACTGACCACTAGATTGGGGCAGACATTTAGGAGGATGCAGTCTGTCTCCTGGGGGTACGTCTTGGCATGCAGCTCCTCCCCCTCAATCGCTGTGACCTTGGATAAACAAGGTATGGTGGGGTTGAGACATGGCCAGTTTGCCACGTCTCCAGGAACTACTCTGCAGGTTAGGTCTCTTTTTGAGAGGCAAAGGACCCGGTATGCAGGATGGTTCCAACGAAGCACAGAAGTGCAGTATGTAAATAGGTTCAGTGTGTGGTTGTTTGGGGGGGGGTTATCTTTAGGATTTTAGGGTGGTACTTGTGTTATAATGTAGCCTGGCTGCCAAGGAAGGTCAGGGGTTTGTGCAGAAGCATTGGTGGACTGGTTGTACAGGGTAAAGGGAGCCTAACAGTGTCTCAAGGTCTGGAACTCCAATCTAGATTGGGCCACGGGTACTGGTGGGTGGTAAATTGGTGCCCTTCCGTCCTCACCGGTGGTTCGATGGTAGTATTTCACATTGCATTGACTCTCGAAGGTTATGACTATGGTTGAAATACCCTGTATCACTTGGAATGTGAGGGGCATGAACTCGCCGGTGAAGAGGAAAAGGTGATGTCATATTTGCAAAAGAATAGGGCCCAAGTGTTTTTTTTGCAGGAGACAAAACTAGGTGGGAAGGGCCATGGGCTTCTAAATAGGGGCTGGGTGGGCATAGAGATCCATGCGTCAGCTGCTACAAAAAAACGTGGAGTAGCAATATTAGCACATAAACAATTACACTGGTCTCCTACTGCCTCAAGGGCGGACCCACAGGGCAGATGGGTGATAGGGATATTTCAGACTCTAAGGGCCTATAGTACTAGAGAACATTTATGGGCCAAATGAGGACGATGCAGCCTTTTCCACCAAGTCTCCCAAGTGCTTTTAGATATGAATAAAGACAATATGCCCACCATTTTTGGAGGGGATTTCAATTTAGTGCCAGACCCTATGGTGGACAAAATCCCTTAAAAGGAAGACACTGGCCATGGGAGAGGTAGGAGAGCCCTAATGAACTGGATGGGTGATCAAGGCTTGACAGATATATGGCGAGCATTAAATCCCAGGGGGAAGGATTATTCATTTTACTCACCGGTACATAATTCCTATAGCCGTATTGATTTTTTTCTAATGTCCCCACAGATTACACAGGCAGCTATGGAGTCGACTATACTTCCTATTGTAATATCGGACCATGCCCCTGTGTGTCTGTCTATAGTTTGGGGCCCTTGTACCTCCAAATCTACCTCTTGGAGGTTAGACCCCTTGTTAATAAAAGATGTAAAGTTCCTAGAATGGGCTAAGGTGGAGGCTAAGAGATTCTTTTGGAAAACCCAGCACAAGATACCACAGCTGGGTTAGGTGGGAAGCTTTTAAAGCCACCATGAGAGGTAAGATCATTACATATGCAGGGGCAAGAAGGAGAGGAACAAAAATTGAAGGAATTAGAAGAGGAGATCAAAGAATTGCAGAGACAGCATAAGGAGCAAGAGGAAAGCAAGGCATGATTTTCTCTGTAGGAAGATAGTAGGTCTCGAAATGGAGATAAATTCTCTTCTGTCACGTAAGCTGAACTCTCTATAATGAGGTTGAAGCACAAATATTGGGAAGGGGGAGAGAAAGGGGGAGAGTGTTAGCATATAGGTTAAAAAAACAGCAAATGGATAGATATATTGCTGGACTGAAAGATACTGCAGGACAGGTGCATACTAATAGTGAAAAATTAAATGCAGTTATGAGGGAATATTATCAATCTTTGTATGCCTCAACTAGACAGGTGGATCCCCAAATAATTCAAGTTTTTCTACAAACACTGAAACTTCCCTCTATAACTTTACAACAGGCGGAACTATTGGATGCCCCATTAACTATAGAAGAAATAAAAGAGGCCTTATTCTCTCTTAAACCAGGGAAGGCTCCAGGTGGAGACGGCTATTCAGTAGAGTTTTGGCAGGCCTTAGCAGATATTATTGCCCCAATACTTCAACAAGTTTATGTTCAGGCAGAGGTGCAGGAGGTTTTTCCACCCACGTTGCGGGAAGCGGTTATTACCATATTACCCAAAAAAGGGAAAGACCCTACTTCCCCTGGTAGTTACCGGCCGATCTCACTTTTAAATGTAGACAGTAAAATATTTACTAAAGCATTAGCATTAAGACTGGGTCCCCTTGCCACAGTTAATACACAGGATTTGTCCCTGGTAGGTTCAGTGCAGATCATCTTAGGACCTTAACCAATTTAGCTTTTATCGCATCTCAATTAGATACCCCAGCGGCGGCGGTAGCTATAGATTTTGAAAAGGCGTTCGATTCCCTGGAGTGGGATTACCTCCATGAGGTGTTGGGTAAGTTGGGAATTGGCCCTAGATTTCGATCCTGGATAGCAGCCTTGTATACTTCCCCAACGGCCAGATTATTGACAAATTATACCCTATCCCCACCTTTCGAGTTAGCACGTGGTACCAGGCAAGGTTGCCCACACTCTCTCCCCTCCTATTTGTGTTGGCTGTAGAGCCCTTAGCAGCGTACCTTTGTGATAGTAGATCTATAAAGGGGATAGTAGCTGGAAATACAGAATACACTACCCTTTTATATGCAGATGACCTTTTGGTTCTAGTTGCGGATGCAGCTGAGGCGCTACCCTCTATACTCACTACTCTGTGCCAATTTAAAGGAATTTTGGGACTTCAATTAAATGCCATAAAAAACAAAGTTCTCCCCCTTAACTCCAGATGTCAGCCAGAGGTACTAGGAGATACGGGTTTGAAGTGGGCCGGGGAAAACGTTACTTATTTAGGTATTCGTTTCTCAGCCGAAATCTTGAACTATAGGAATATAATCTCCACCCTCTCCTGGTGGAATTACAGGAGGATATATTCAGGTGGACCAAACTTCATTTAACCCTAGCGGGTAAAATAGCCACGATTAAGATGATCCTGGCCCTCAAAATTTTTTATTTTCTGGCACTTATTCCCCCCTTTTATTACCACAAGGCTGGACCCAAAAGATAGATAAGGCAGTAGGGAGTTTTCTGTGGGAGGGGAAGCCCCCCCAGATATAATAGGAATAAACTCTGGGTGCATTGGAGCATGGAGGGGGGGTGTCTGCCATGGTTCACAGGATATAAGTGGGCATTTCACTTGGCACAGTCGATACACTGGTTGGGATTGGGTACTTCCCCCCAATCACAATGGGTGGATATAGAGCAAGCTGTAAGTCAAAAAATCTCTCTGTCACTGCTTGTTTATAATAGTCCCCCAACAAACTTAAAAAATCACCCCACGATAGGGGCAGCTTTGCGATGCTGGGAAACAGTAAGAAGGAAGTTGAAGGTAGACTTAACACCTATTCAATTAACTCTGCTATGGGGTAATAGTAATCTGTGTATAGACAAAAAAGTGGTATACTGGAGGAGTTGGGCAGACAAGGGTATTGTCAGGTTGGAAGACATACTGGCCCCAGCTTCCCTGGTGGTGGATTTGTTTGCTAACTTGCAGATCAGATGGTCGATTCCGACTTCTGATTTTTGGAAATATTTACAAATACGCAGTGTAGTCCAAAAATATCTGACCCAGGTAGCAAAAAAAGATAGCCTGAGTACACCTTCTTGGTTAACAAAGGGAAAAGGGATGGCCAGTTCAGTTTACAACGCACTCCGAGACAAAATACCTAGCCAAACTGAAAAGCCTAAACAGAAATGGGAAAGGGCCTTACAAATGAAGATTACTGATGTGCAGTGGAAGGAGTGCTGGAAAGGGCTCAAAAATGTTTTACAGATGCAAGAAGTAAGTTAATACAGAATAAAATCCTGCATTTCTTGGTACCGCACACCGGTAGTAGTACTACAGAAGGTGGGGGTAATAAAGTCCAATCTATGTTGGAGATACAACTCTCAACCCGGGGATTTGGCCCATATACTTTGGTCCTGTCCAATAATACAACCAGTGTGGGATAATATATGTGAAGTGGGTGCCAAAGTGTTAAAAAAGTGTATTCCTCGGTCCCCAGCCTTGCTTCTCTTGGGTATGAAATTAGAGGCACCCAAGTTAAGGAAGTTGGAATATCGCTGGTTGGCACTGTGGGCCATGCAGGAGAAAAAGCTTCTTGTGTGTAGATGGAGGACCACACAGATACCTGGCACACAGGAGTTCCTCGCCTCCATGGTTCACATGGCTACCATGGATAAACTTTCCCACTTGGCAAGCAATTCCCTAGCAGAATATGAGGAATGTTGGACTCCCTTTGCCAAATATGCTGTCCCTAAGACTGGAGTAGGCTGAAGCTGTACAACCAGGATTACTGCAATGGTAACAGGATTACATAGAAACAGTCAAACTTGGCTAGCCAGGATTGTATGTATGGGAGGTACAATGGTGTCCCTTCTTGTATATGGAATGTACCTAATATTATATAGAATAGTGGTTCTTTTTTTTCTTTTGTATGTTTTTGTTTCTCTTTAGCTGGGGTGTCAGAAGCCTGGACAACACCCGAAGCATACAAGAGTCTTTTTTTTCCTTTGGTTTGGGATGTGACTATGGAGCATGGTAGCCTTGCCTCTCCGTTGCTTTAAGATATAGAATCGTATATGGTGGGGTAAGTACAGGTCAAATGTAACATTACCCTCTCTGTCTCTATGTGGAGTTGTATCTGTAACCAACAACTCATTATCAGACTCATGTCTAGAATAAGTGCTTTCATTATTGTAAAAATAATGGAAATAATATTAAAAGGTGTAACAGCAAAAAAAAAAAATATCAACTACTGTGCAGTGCACCTGGGTTAGGGTCTGGTTCAGATCACATGGAAAGTTCAGAAAGCACAACCTAGGCTTCCAGCTTACCCTCACAGATCACAAGGGGAGTACAGGAAGTTAAAAGTAATATCTTTTAAAAGCAACAAAATAACTCGGCCCTTGAAGTGCAACTTTACACAACATGTGCAACTTACTAGCTGCATCCTAATCCCTGCAGCATAATTAATTATGCTAATGCCCTAAAGCCAACCATATAAGCATACAGCACCCAATTACGATGTTACTACCCTGTTAAAAAGCTAACATTACTAAACGTTTTATAAGTGGAACATGGCAATTACATCAAGGGGAGTATGCTATGTCAATGTACTTCATGGTGGTTGAAGTACCTCACCCTTTGGCCTGGGGGCTCCACCCCCCACCCCCACTTGGCACATTAATATAGCTTAATTACCCCCCCCCGTCATACCTTATTCTTTACATAAAAGCACAGAATGCCTGATAACTGATCATACAGTATGCCAGTCCCTGCACTTTGATTGACTGGGTCAAATACAAACAATCAAAAAGCATTCACCCGTTTGCCAAGAATCCAGCAAAATAAGGATCACAAAAACATGATTACTTCACTTCACACAGTCTCTATTATTACAGGGTAGCAGACATTTCACATCTGTATGTGGCACCTTATCAAGGTTGTGGCACCATTCATAAAGCACCATGTGCAGGTATGAAACAAGTATGAAACACCAGGTGACCTGTGAGCACTGTTCCAGCACTTTAGCATGCCAGCTCTTTGATCTGTGAAAAAAAAGTTTTTGTGAAGCGAAGCAGATTTCTGGACTACAACATTAGTGGATACAATTGACATGGCCTGGATTGTAATTCTCATTTCACTTTTTCGATTCATTTATTTTTGGAGAACCATTGTGCCCAAGCTCGGTTACAATGGGGAGCATATAAAAATAATAACATCCTTATGGCAGCCATACTTTGTAAATACTAATCTGTTATAACACGTTAAAGTCCTGAATCTGTACATTCATAATATGGCAGCAGGTATAGGGAGCAGAGGAGACACCTGGCAAAGATGCCATGGGGCATATAAGACTGCTGAAGGGGGCTGGCATTGTGATCCTATTATGACATGGCCCCAGATGGAAGCAGCTCTGGTACTGGGGGTTGACACTGCAATCCTGTTATGACATGGCCCCAGGTGGAAGCAGCCCTGGCACCTGCCCCATATGGGGCAGGTGCCAGGGCTGCTTCCACCTGGGGCCGTGATATAATGGATCACAGCCAATCCCCCACCCTGTCCGCTCAGCTGTCTTAGACACCCTACAGCACCTCTGCCAGGTGTCTTCTCCACTCCCTATACCTGCTGCCATATTATGAATGTACAGATTCAGGATTTTAACATGTTATAACAGGTCTGTAATTATAAAGTACTGCTGCCATAAGGGTGTGCTGTACGGGTATGTGAGAGAATGGCCTTTGTTGAGAGTCAGCAGAATATTTTTCATGGATGTCACTTACCCAGTTGCTTAATGGTTAACAGGAAACTCTTCAGTAGGGCATTGATTAAACACTCTATGTGCACCTTATATGCCCTATGGCACCTCTGACTGGTGCCTCCTCCACTCCCTATGCATGCCACTATGATCCCTTCATGCCCTATGGCACCTTCAGTGCCCCTGCAGCCCTTGTTTCCCACCTTCCATCCAGGGTTCTTCCCCCCCCCCTTTGCATGTCATGTAGGCTTGCTCTGGGAGGGGCAGAGGGTTGACAGATCCCTCCATCAGACTCCACAGGTGTGCCCAGTCTTTGGCGTAGCCCTGCAGCTGCAGCAACTCCTGGGTCTTTGACACAGGGACCCTGGTTTTACAAAATGGGGGCAGAGGCAGGTCCCTGATGCACCCGGAGTTTGCCGCAGCCCTAGATAGCTGCAAATTGCAGTGATCTAAAGGCTCTTCGAAAATCAAGCCCCATGAGTCAGACTTGCTGAAAAATGAAACTATTTATGACTTGGGCTTGCATTTATTGTGTGGCTCTGCTCTTGGGTGGAGGACTTACCTTACATTACAAAACTAATTATGCTACATATCCTGCTTAACTAGTTGTTTTAACAGAAGGGTATTTGAATTAGATATGGGTCATCAAAAGTCATTGAAAGTTGTTGTCATTGGTAAGAAACAAAATCTGCTCTGTGTGTTTTCAGATTTTAGTGCCAGTGAACAATTCTTTCAACAGAAACAGCTGATGGACCAAGGCTTGAAATTGATGTAATCAACCCCCTTCTGGCTGCAATATACTCTAGGTTCAATTAGGTCCTTCATGCACTGTGGTTTTAAAGTATAAACTATCTCTTCAGCCCATTAATTCATTACAAGACAAAGGCTTGTATGAAGAATGCTCAGGTTTTGTACAACGTGAAACAAGGATGACTGATCAAACCCATACATCAAACTACAGTTAGCATAAACTGCAAGGGACATTTTTCACATGGTCAATCAATAGTGAAGTACCATACTCCTACAAAGGCCAAGGTACAAAACTTACAAGAGATTCTGAACTAATACCAGCACAGATATAGTGTTTATTCTAAGTGAGAATAATTTGTGATGTTGACATAAGCCTATTCAGGTTTGAGCAGACACCCTATGAACGTATGTCACATATGAGAACATATAAACATTAGGAACCAAAATTGGAACCAGCACCCAGATATAAAAATATGCTAACAATTTAAGTCAAACTACAAGACTTTCAGGAATTGTGCAAATATTTTGGGTAAATGAATAGCCACAGAAATTCTAGTCTGATAAAAAAGGTTCCATGAGATTAGCACCTGATGAAACTTCTTGCAAACTATTAAAAGAAAGTATACAGTAAGTGAAAAAAAACTGTATGAAAACCAGAATTTTAGCTGTGAAAACGTGTCTGAAATGTGTGCTATACCAGACTGCAGGTTTACTGGCTCTAATAAATTGTTATAATCCATTTTTGAAAACCAAGCATAAAATCCTACCAAGTCACAATTATACTTTCCATAGTCACTTTTAAACATTTTCCCTCTGACATATAAATGCTCAGATAGTGGATTGTTGCCTGCATTCATTATCTGTTGGCTAGCAAGACCATTCAGATCCACTCCATGAAAAAGAACACAGGACAGAATACACATAAATGTGGTGATGTTTATCATGGATCCACTTAACTATAGTGTAACCAGGTTGCTGTACAGATGGGAAGATGCTGCTTATGGTTACTACCCCTGCCTTGCACCCAAGAAGGGTTCTATACAAGATGGAGGGGCCTGGGATCATTAGACTGCTCAGACTGGGAATTTGTTTTGTTCCAAGAGACAAAAGGAAATAGCATGGCACCTACCCAAGAGAAAGATAAGTAGGCCATGTCAAGCATGCAGTACCAACCCCTAGGATGCAGTTCCAGCTGACCTAACAACAGGTTAAGGCCACCACACTGAGAACAACCAGTTACCAGGATCCATGATGCTGGTTTGACAACAAAGTTGTCGTCTAATGTTAGGATTTATGTCAACTGCAGTTGCGGTCAGCATAAAGCCATGTAAAGAAAGTTACTTTTCTTTAGGGGGGGGCTTTGCCCTTGAACCCCCCCCCATGTGGGGGGCAAACCCCCAACCCCTCAGACTAAATATAATCAACCCTGAGTCAGAGTTGATTTGGGAAGGGGGTGCAAGACCCCACAAAAGCAGTACCAGGTCCCGCAGCGACATTACAGCAGCAACACCGAATTGTCACTGTAATGTCTTTCACTGTCAAATTGTCGAACCAGCATTGGCATACGCAATAACCATACTCAAATTCAGCAAAAACACAGTTTGAAATGTTATAAATAATACATTCGCTAATAGTATGCTTACACACAAAATTATGGAAAATAACAACAGGACTTCATTGACTGCAACCAAGTCCTGCAAATGAAAGGGAGGTTAAGCAACGACCAGTTATCTAGACTGTTGGTAGCTCAGGCTCCTCTGATGGAAAATGTGGTCCTCCACTTCACTAGTCACAGGATCCCTTTGCTAACTGGACTGTTCACCCCACTGCATATAGTGGGAACAGTCCCACGGTACTGTCAGCCCCCATTAAGGACCATTCTTTCCAGATAATTACTGCAGCTCTAAACAGCTACTGGGTGCCCAGGCTAAATTTACAGTTGCTGGCCTGAAGAGGTGTTGCCTGAGATCTTTTATGGTGCACTTGATTATTTATTGCAAGCTTTCAACACTGAACCCCAACAAACTCACTTTTTCTTTGCAAGCAAATAATGAAACCAGAGCTGTACAAACCTCCCAAAGTTCAATCATGCGAACTTTGACCATCGAACTGCATAAAGTTTACCAGAGTTCTCTTACTGGTGGACTAGTTTGCACTGATTTGACCATTCAAAAGCATTAGAAAAATGGGATAAAGTGAAATAACATAATGCACTGGGCTGATGGAGGGCCCAAAACAGCAGGATGATACAGTAGGCCACATTGAGGGATAATGGTTCCAAAAGTTGTGTCCGTTCAGTCAGTGCCAAACATGAATGATGCTAGTAGTAAACAAAAATATGTGGTTAATAATAATCAAAATTAAATGGCTGTAATTGTAAGTCTTATGTATGCCCACAAAATATCAGTACAGAATCCCATAGTGTAGGTTACTGGTCTAACAAATTGTGTGCCCATTGAGATAGTGCCATGCATGGACACTGGACAAGGCTACCTGTTCTGCCATGGATAAGTGTTGTACGCACTTGTTTCATAGATACATAGACACTGTCAGCAGATAAGGTCCTATGGCCCACCCAGTCTGCCCATTTGAGCTTGTACCGTAAGTTCTCTTTATGTTTTTCTAGGAGTCTGTTGCTCCTTACTCCTGACCTCCAGAATTCCCTTACTGTATGTCTATCCCATGCATTCTTAAATCCCATGATAGTTTCAGCCCCCACCACTTCCTCTGGCAGGGTGCACCACTTGTCCACCGCCCTTTCTGTGAAGATATTCTTCGTCATGTTTCCTCTGAATCACCCTCCCTCCAACTTCATCCCATGAATTCTAGTCCTGGAACATCTTTTTATCTGGAAAATAGTATATTCCTGCACCCAGTTTCTCCCTGTAAGGTACTTGTATGGGAACATTGCCCCCCAAATTATTTATTTGGCCTGTGTAGAGCCGCCAAAATATTTACAAAACATTAATTTGAAGAAGACTGAGTGAAGACCACAGTGCAAATATCCCACAGTGTGGGCTACTGGTTCCAGAAATTGTGTGCCCACTGGGACAGTGCCACATATGGACAAGACTTCTCATTATGCCATGGATAAGTGTTGTATACACTGGTTTCATGGGCAATGTTGCCCCAAAAATAATTTATTTCACCTGTGCAGACCTGCCAAAAATTCACAAAACATTAATCTGAAGAAGTCTGAATAAAGACAACAGTGCAGCATCCCACAGTGTGGTCTACTGGCTCCAGAAATGATATACCTATTGGGACAGTGCCACACATGGTGAATATCTTCCTGGGTGGTACAGTAGCAGCAGTATCAGTAGCATTGCAGATGACACCAAGATCTGCAACAGAGTTGATGATTCAGATGGGGTGGGCAGAATGAGAAGAGATCTGGATAAGCTAGCAAAATGGTCAGAAGAGTGGCAACTAGGATTTAATGCAAAGAACTGCAAGATCATGCACATAGGGAAGAGAAACCCTGAAGCCACCTATAGGCTGGGAAGGTAGCTGCTGGCGGTCACAAAGGAAGAAAGAGACTTGGCTATCATCATCAATGATGACCTGAAATCATCCAAGCAGATCTCTAAAGCAGTAGGTAAGGCTAGGGGGATGCTAGGGTGTATTAGTAGGGGTATCACAAGTTGTAAGAGGGAGGTAATACTCCCTCTTTACAACACACTGGTTAGGCCCCATCTGGAGTACTGCATGCAGTACTGGAGGCCACACCTTTACAAGGACATTAACCAAATTGAGGCAGTCCAGAGAAGGGCAACCAAAATGGTGCAGGGACTGCATCAGAAAACATATGAGGACAGATTAACTGAACTCAATATGTATAGAGCAAAGGAGGGAGAGAGGTGATATGATTGAAACATTCATACACCTTAAGGGCATTAACAAGGTGAAAGAGTCTAACATGTTTCAATATAAGAAAAATAGCAGGACAAGAGGACACAGCATGAGATTACAGGGAGGCGGATTAAGGGGTAATGTAAGGAAGTTCTTTTTCACAGACAGGGTGGTGGATGCATGGAATGGCCTACCTCAGGAAAGGGTGGCTATGAATACAGTGCAGGGCTTCAAACAGTTATGAGATAGGCATAAGGGAGCAATATGGATGAGTATGAATAGATTGGACACTGACAGCAAAGGCCGATGGCACATTTATAAGGTGGAAAAAGAAATGGGCAGACTGGATGGGCCTTGCAGTCCTTATCTGCCATCAACTTCTATGTTTCTATGTTTCTATGTAGTAGCAGGTTGACTTGGAGACAAAAATTAGTGACTTCTGTGTTGTTCAGTAGTAGCAGTGGAAACACACTGGGATCCTCTTCTACCCTGTCCTCTACCTGAGTTGTCAGTGTGATTGCAAGGGATGATGAGTGTTGTTCTTCTGCTCTGTTTTTGTTCCCGCTCTTGTTTTGTGCTGTTTGTACAGAAAACTGATGGATACTGTATGACAAGCTTTAAAGGACTGCTGATCCTTACTGCATTCTTCGGCATTAAAGAATATCTCAAATGTATCTTTGAACTGAAGGCCCAAGAGAAGGGCCATGAAGTAGTTGTCATCTGTACACACTTTTTGAAATGCAAGTGTCATTCCAGAAATATGATCTTATCTTTTCTAGTGGACTGATAGCAGTGGTAGCCTCCTTTTCCTCATAAAGAGAAGTTACAGGTTAATGAGGGCAATGTGGGGGAGTACCTGGCTTAAACTAACTGCATCAGCACTTACCACCCTTGTGGCCTCCTCAAAGGGCTTCAGCACAGTGCAGAGGGCCTCCATAAGGTGCAACTGATTTCAGCTGACATTTGCCTCTCCCTTGTCAATGCCATACTCAATGGTATACTAGTGGCTAGCCTTCTGTTGTTCTAGTAGCCATTCTATCATGTAATACATGGAATTCCATCTTGTTGCCACATCTCATTTCAGGTGGTGTTGGGGAAGGTGGTTCCACTGCTGAATGTTTCATAACAGCTTCTATGTCTTTACAGAATGGCTAAAATGACCACAAACATTTTTTGCCAGACCAAAACATGTCTGCACAGTGGCACCTTCCTCATCTAGGAATCCCTGAACTATCAGATTTATTACAGTGAGTAAAACATGGAATAATGTGCATAATCCCCATCGTCAACTGACTTTACAATGTACTTTTATTATCTGATACTATAAAACATGGTGTCATTAAGTGTGGTGTCAGCCACTCAGTAAACTTCTGTTGAAGGAAGTGTACAAGTTTTCTGCACAGTGGTTATTGTCAAGGTCAGCAATACATAAAGCTGCTTGCTTGGGGAGGTTGAGGGGCCCCGGTGACTTGTGACTACTGCTACTGTTGCTGCTGGCACTTATCTCAGAGGAGAAAGAGGAAGAGAAGAGGAATGAAGAGGGGAAACTGACCCAAATGGGCAATCACTGCCATGTAATTAGTAGTTCAACCACTGGTCAACATGTCAGTGGTGATCTGAACAGCTGGGACAAATGATGCTTTAAGGGCATGTGACACAGTCTTATAGAAGCACTCATACAAATCAGGAAGAACCACTGTGGAAAAGTAGGTATGACTGGGCACTTGATATCTTGGCACTGCAACTTATGTTAGAGATAGAGAACCTGTGTTGCTCTCAAAGGAGAATGACAGCAAATCCCTGAGAGCCGGAATGTGCTCGTGGGTGGTTTAGGGAGCCACCATCAACCTCTATGCCATATGGAAAAGTGTACTATTAGTGGCCGGGGTGCCAAGTCAAGGAAAAGAAGAGAAGTGTACCAGTTCGGGCTGTGTGTGCCCAGATCCATTCAGAACCTGAGGGCTCGTAGTGAGGAAGTGTGCTCTGTACCTCAGTAATCTGCATTACCAGTGAGAGTAGTCCTTTGGGGGTCCATCTTTGCTTTGTTATTCTCTGTGTTATGTGAATAAAAGCCACACTCTAAAATCCCCACCTGGTTTGAACATTACAGTTATTGCTTCCAGTATCTGGATTTACTTGGGTGCTCCTGACCAGAAGTACAAACCTAGCATAATGCTGAGCAAACGTTTTCTCCCAGGGACCCAGGTGTATGGTCATGCTAATTGGTTCCCCAGGTGTGAGCCAGGTAGTTGCCACACTTGGTTTGCCTGTCTGAAGGATGGCAGGCTCAGAAGTAGAAGTAATGGGTCCATAGAGATCTGCAGAGATAATTGTGTAATGACTACCCCCACCCCACTCGGTGGCGCCTAGATGTGAAAGGAGTAGCCCTGCTTGTAGAAACATGGGGGGCTGGTGGGGGGAGGTTACATGTGGCTAAAAAAATTCCCCCAAATAATTGGGTTATGGACGTGTTGTGCAGTTTCTATGCATGCTCATCACTTCACCAATTTTTGACATTTTCACTCCAGATTTTCAACGTTGCCAATTTTTTACGCCTCCTCATGAACAATACAGTTCTCATGTTCCACATCCTGCCCAAAATGTGTTTTCATCCCTGTGTCGCCAAATGGCATAGCCGCTGAGCAAAACCACCTTTCAGCTATCAAACTGATTGTGCCGCTCTTCATGAGGTGGGGTCACAAAAAGCCTATGTTGAAAATTTGGAGTGAAAATACCAACAACATTAGGGTTTCCAACTGTAACACCCCACCCTGTAGAGACTGCCAGGCATTAGGGGTGTGACTTGGTATCATTGGCTGTAATGCTCACGCCATTCCACCCCCACCCTGCATCCACTGACAGGCATCGAGGTGTGCCTTGGAGTGTTCGGCCCTGAAGTTCACCCCATTCTCCTATACTGCACCCATCTCAGCATATTTCCTTATGGAATGGGGTAACTATATGGCCCAAGGACCCCAAAGTACACCACGATACTTGTTAGTGTCTACAGGGTAGGGTGAGGTAAAATGGCATGAGCACCCCTCAGTCTCTGCAGGGTAGGGGTGGGGTTAGTGTCAGTTCCATACTTCACGGCCATAATTGCCATTATGTATCTCTAACTCCTGCACTACCAATGACAACGCCAGCAAGACAACATTCAGGATTGACAAATGCTTGTTTTGTTTTACTACAGCTTTTGATCTTTATTGATCTCTTATGTGCACCTGCCCCAAATCAAACTCTCACCTATTCCACCACCATTCCCCAGAACTGCTTCTATGATTTTTATTGTGTGTATAATCACAATCTTTATCTCTGGCCCCAAGCTCTTTCAAATCACTTTGCTCCTCCTCTTCTGCCTGTGTCACTACTTGACACACTCCTTTCATATTCAGTGAGCTGTCAGTCAGTGAGCATGTACCGTACACAGTACACGCTCATTGACAGCTCAGTTGGTGGCCAGCCATGGTGGAGAGGAGAGGGCTATGCCAGTCACCGCTTGGGGTCTGGATGGGGGCGGGATGGGGGCAGTACCTGTCTGGGTGGGGGTCTGCTAGATGCAGGGAATGAACTATCTCTTTTACAGAGGATCGGGGATAGGGTGGGGGTCCACTAGATGCCAGGGAATGGAATATATTTATTACTATATTTCTTTTACAGGGGATCAGGGATGGGGGGGCTGCTAGACACCAGGGAATGCTGGTAGTCCATTAAACAGGGGATTGGGACGGGGGGACAGGACCACTGAACATCAAGGAATACTGATATCAACAGCGGGCATGGAGGCAGGTGGGGGAGGGACCATTTGATGCTAGGGATACCCTATTTTAGGTATTGGGCCAGTGATTGGTGGGATGGGACCACTAGACACCAGAGATAACATATTATCAGTACACCAGGGAATACCTATTAGTGGTATCAGGCTGGCAACATGGAGGCGGGGACCACTAGTACCAGGGAATGTCCTATATATGATATCAGGCTGGCATTCGGGGGAGAGAGAAGCACCTCCGTCAATCACTAGGGTTACACAGGATAAGGCAAGGGCTTGGTCGGCGGAATTTGCTCCATGCAAGGGGACTACGCAAGAGGTCCTTGTGTGGAGCAAATGCTTTGTGAGTCAGACAACGCTGATATTCACGTCCCCTCTTCCTCATTTGCATTGCCGCCCCTCCACACTTTGCCCCAGCGCAAACCCAGTTTGAGCACGCATACCGGGCTTCTGTGGATACCAACTCGGTGCAAAACCCAGTTTGTTCACACAAAACTGGGTTTGTTCCAGTGTCAAGTTTTGTGAATCCTGGCCTATATATCTTCATCTACTCATCTGGCTGTTATGCAGTCCTATACAGTATTGTTCACTATCCTAGAGTGCCGCACGGCCACCTTGTAGCTTGCGGAAAACCTTCCAGATTTGCCATCTGTTTGGCACATGGCCAAAGCTGCTGTAAGCTGCAGGACCCTATCCTACAGAGAATTGGGCTCAGTGTCCCTGGCGCACCAGCAATCAGCGTAAGCTTCCATTGATGCTGCTTGTGGCAGCTTTCAGAATCAAGCCTGTGGTCTCCAGAACTGGACAGAGTACTCCAGCTGGGGTATAATCAGTGATCAATACAATGGTAACACCACATCTCTCCTTCTGCTGGTGATAACCCTTCCAATGCACCCTCAGCATCCTGCTGGCCTGCCTACTGCCTCATTGCACTGCCTTGCCACCTGGAGATCATCAGATCTGATTACCCCAAGGTTTCATTCCTGTTTAGTGATCATCAATACCTCTTCCACCATTTCATACATTGCCCCTGGGTTTCTGAGGCCTAGGTGCATGATTTTTTACTTTTTCACATTGAAACACATCTGCAGCAGCTGCCATACCCTTGTCCACTCCTGGGGTTTTCTCCGGTCTCTACTCATTCTCTACAACTCCTCAAGAGTATGTACCCTCTTGCAGATTTTGGTGTCATCTGCAAAGAGGCATACCTTCCCCTTCCAGCTCTTCTGCAATGTCCCATTTAAAGACACTGAAGAAGACTGGTCCCAGTACTGAAACCAGAGGTACTCCACTGGTCACTCTCTACTCATCAGAGTGAATGCCATTTACCACCACCCTCTATCACCTAGCCATCAACCAGTTCCATACAAGTGTACGAACTTGGGTCCCACTCTCAAAATGTTCAGTTTCTTGCAAGACTCATACTTTGTATGGTGTTGAAGGCCCTGCTGAAGTTGAAGTAGCCATGTCCACCGTCTCATCCTGATCTATTTCCCTGGTCACCCAATTGAAGAAGACAATCAGGGTCCTCTGACATTACCCCCACCCCCCACCATGAATCTGTGCTGACTCAGGTCTTGTAACATGCCGGATTCCAGATACTTCACAAGCCTTTCTTTTAAAGTGTCTCCATTAGCTTCCCCACCACTGATGTTTGACTGACCAGCCTGTAGTTGGCAGCTTCCACCCTGCTGACATTTTATGAAGCGGGACTACATTTTCCCTCATCCATTCCTCTAAAACCACTCCTGCTTCCAGTGAACTGTTGCAGAAGGCTGTTAGAGGTTAAGCCAGTACCTCCATGAACTCTCTCAGCACCCTTGGGTGTACCTTGTCTGGTCCCATAGCCTTATCCACTTTCAGATTCACAAGTCCTCACAGGACTCATTCCTCTATGAATGGACTTGTGTCTACCTCCCTCCACCAGTGTTACTGCTGCTTTTATGTGATCCGTCTCTTTCTCTCTTCACTATGAAGACTGAGCAGAAGTATCTGTTCATGATACCTGCATTTTCCTGATCCTCCTCTGAACGGTCTCCCCCTGCCCTTGTTTACCTCACAATCCCTCCCTTTGTCTACCTCTTTTGGCATATGTATGTAAAAAGGGTCCTGTTCCTTTAGTTTCTCCTTTAGCTATCCTTTCCTCAGTTTGTGTCTTTGTGCCCCTCACCACCTTCCCTGCTTAAACATAGAAACATAGAATTTGATGGCAGATAAGGACCGCTTGGCCCACCCAGTCTGCCCATTTCCCTACCTACTGGATAAGCTGCAGATCCTAGTTAACCAGCAGACTACTTCTTCTTACCCCCAACCCCCAGAATTGCCTTATGACTGTCCCATACATGCTTGAATTCCACCACTGATTTTGACTCCACAACCTCCTCTGGAAGGCCGTTCCATGCATCCACAACCCTCTTGTGAAAAATACTTCCTTAAATTACCTCTGAGCCGCCCCCCCCATCTTCAAATTGTGCCCTCTTGTTCTTGCACACCTCTTTTTTTGAAAGATGCTACCCTATTGGACTTTGTTGATTCCCTTGAGGTACTTGAAAGTTTCTATCATGTCCCCCCTCTCCCTCCTTTCCTCGAGGCTATACATATTAAGCTCCTTAAGTTTCTCTTTTCTGCTTCCCTCTGCTTTTGCTGGTACACCTCCCTACTCTTGTACCTCTGCATCTCTTTGTAACACCTGAATGCTACCCTTTTAGCTTTTACCTTCACACTTCACAGACACTTCCCTTGAGAACCACAGTGGTGCTCTTTTCCTTCTGTTTTTGCTAACTTCTTTTGTGCACAGGTTTGTTGCCTTCACTATGCCATCCCTTAATTTGGCCCATTGTTCCTCCACCCCACCCAGGAGAATCACACCTTATTTTCTGATAAGACAGTAAATATGTGTTCTCATCTGGAATCAGACACGTGAGTCTTTGCTTGTAAAGTGAAGACACATCCAAAGTACCACCTTTGGCCCTAAGAATCATAACTTTATTTTTTGATAAGACAGTAAATGTGTGTTCTTACCTGGAATCAAACCTCTGACCCTTGCTTGCAAAGTTAAGATGCACACAGTGTGCCACCTGAGGCCCCTAAAAGATTACTGATAGACCCCGGGTTGTACCTGAAAATAGGCAGGATTTGTCTAGTGCAAAAAAAAAGTGAAAAACTAACTAAATAAATAAATAACCAGAACCACTGACCACAAAGGGACTTGAACTTGCAATCTTCTAATCTGAAGTAAGACACTTTATACATTAGGCTACATAGCCATATGGATAAGGACAAAAAGCATGAGCAAAGAGTTTTGTCCTTGTCCGTTTTATATTTTTTAGGGTTGTGGGCAGATCCTACAGCCATTTTGGGATTGATCATATCTTCTAAAAATGGCCAATCGTAGCCTTCCATTGCACTTTTGGAAGTATCCTTCTGAAAGTACAATTAAGCTCGAAACCCTCTGCCATGATTGGCCACTACGGAATAACAGTCGCAGTATTTCAGCTGTCACTTCCGCATTCTGGGGCACGAACTGCGCATGTGCGACTAGCGCACATGCGCAGTTCTGCTGGTGCCGTCATGTTGTGAATGGCAAAATGTCATTCACTGTAACTACACATGTGTGAGTGCCATGCATGTGCAGTTGCATCACTGCCACTAGCACCAGCAACAAAGGAAATCATCTCACACCCTCCCACTGCTGCTGTCCTCCCCACTCCCTTTGTTCCTGTCTCTGCGCTGACATTGGGGTCCCCAATCCCTGTGTCAGCATTTTGTAGACCCCTCAACTCATGTTGCACACTGGGAGCCTACTCCAGTGTGCCCAAATGTTATTCATTCCCCCCCCGTGCTGACATCAGGGTGCCCAATCCACGTGTTTGCATTATGTGCATCCCCTCACTCATGTGGCACATGGGAGCCCACTCCAGTGTGCTCAAATGTATTTTTTTCTTCCCCCCATAGACATCGAGGTTCCCAGTCCCCGTGCTGGCATCATGTACCCACCCCCCAGTCATGTGGCACACTGGAAGCCCACCCCAGTGTGCCCAAATGTATGTTTTTTTTTGTTTCCTGAAAATAAAGAAAACCATCCCCCAAAGTGTTTTTTTTATCCGAAAAAAAGAAAATGGTCCCTCATTGTCACCCCAGTCCCCTCCCCATCCCCACCCTCCACTGAGCACCCACCTCCCCGCACCTCCCTTACCCTACTTACCTCAGATGTCAGCACTGTCATCTTCTCTGGACTAGGACATGTCTGCATTCTTCAAAGCCGAACTGCAAACTGAAGAATCAAGGTAAGCATGCTATAATGGCATTCAATGGGGTTTTCAACTTATGTTGATAAATCAGCCAATTTTGGGAATTTTTGCCCCAAATTTTCAAAATGGGGTGCTTGGGACCCCACTTCTTGAAAACTGTCACTGTCATTTAGTTACTCCGTCCTGAAAGGTAATTTCACAGTTGCTGCGTGGAATCACGCAATTAAGCAGTGTCAGTGGCTCAGTAGGTAGCACACTCACCTCTGAGGCCGGGAGATCAGAGGGCTGTGGGTTCAGTTCCCACATCTGGCACTTGGGTTAATATCCCAGTACTGACACTGTAGTGCAGCATGAGAGGGGTGCTACGCTTCTGAGGTGCTGTCTTTTCGGATGAGGCGTTAAATCGAGGTCCCATCTGCCTGGATTGGTGGTAGTTCAGGTGGATGTTAAAGATCCCATGGTACTTCTCGAAAACAGTAGGGGAATTTCTCCAGTGTCCCGGCCAAATTTCCCTCATTCACTAAAAATACCACCAACAGCTTAATCTGGTTCAAGGTCAGTTGGCATTCATCTGTATCCCCCTCCCCCGGGTCGTGCCTGAAAATAGGCAGGATTTGTCTAGTGCACTTATCCAGTCAACAAAAGCTAAATAAATAAATAAATAAATCACCTTTTGGGACCGATTCATGAAATGACAGCACCACTGTTCATAAGGTGAGGTCCCAAAAATTCCATGTTGCAAGTTTGGTGAAAAAATTCTAAACAATGACTGCATTATGAGCATGTGTTGCACAGTTTCTATGCACACTCCTAATGTTGCCTATTTTTTATATTTTCACTCCACATTTTCAATATTGACATTTTTGCACACTTCCTTTTTAACAGTACAGATTTCCTTTTTAACAGTACAGATTTCATTTTTCATATACTACCCAAAACATATTTTCACATCTGTGGCACCAAATGGCGCATTCGTTCTGCGAAATCACCTTTTGGGACAAGTGAACAAAATGACACTGGCACTCTTTATGAGGAGACATCCCAAAAAGGCCATGTTGAAAATTTGGTGCAACACCCTCAAAAAACGGCCAAGATACACCCGGGCGTTCAATAATTGCTATGCACACATGTAACTTTGGTCACTTGGCAGCTCATCACAGCCCTATTGACTTTGGCTAGAGTTTGTTTTGTCTGATACCACTCTCTGGAAACTTTTTTCTGAATATGGTCACCTAGTCCAGGGAGCGGGAGGTAGCAAGCTGAGGCTGCGATGATGCTTGCCAGACCCCCACTCCCCCACTGGTAGTTACAGCTCTGGAGAGAATAATGTATCCTAGTACAGCTCCATCAGCAACTTCACAGCTAAAAGGACAATGTCAACTTACCCCCTTAGACCTCAAAGTGCCTCTAGTTTGAAAAACACAAGTTATGACTGGTCACATTCTGCAGAGATTGAAGATATAGCTAGTAGTTTGAGTCAGATTCTTTTTTTTTTTTTGTCTTTTTAAAGGGTTGAGTCTAACAAAGATGAGGAATGCCTCTGAGAGGACCTGGCAAGCGGAGATGTCATGCGGAGGGGGGGGGAGTGGATGGCAAATGGGCTACATTAAAAGAGGGCATAGTAAAGGCAACAAACCTGTACATCAGGCAAATAAGGAGGATAGGGAAGTGTATGTGGGGAAATAGAGGGAGGCAGGCAAAGTAGTAAGGAGTGCAAAGCTGCAAGCTGAGGAAAGAATAGCCCAGACAATATTGATTGGGACAGGACATTTTACAGGTATATTAGTGAGAAAAGGAAGACCAAGAGAGGGATTGTACAGTTAGAAAAGGAGGGAGGGGATGTACAGAGGAGGACCCAGAAAAGGCAAACATCTTAAACAAATACTTCTGCTCTGTGCTCACAGTAGAGGGGGAAGGGCAGGGACCACAAATAAGCACCAAGAGCATGGAGAGGAGAGAAGTGGACACCAGTCCCTTTTCTGAGGAGAGTGTTAGGAAAGCACTCACTAATCTGAGGGTGGACAAAGTCATGGGGCCAGATGTGGCGCATCCAAAAGTGCTAAAGGAACTCAGGGAGGTGCTTGCTGCACCCCTGACAGACTTGTTTAACAGTTCACCAGAAATTGGTGTGGTCCTGGAGGACTGGAGAAGAACGGCTGTAGTCACACTTCATAAAAATGGTAGCAAGGAGGATGCAGAAAATTATAGGCTAGTCAGCCTGACATCTGTAGTAGGGAAACTGATGGAAATACTATTAAAGGAAGGAACCATGGAATACCTGGAATCCAGAAGAATGCTAGACTTGAGGAGCAAGGCTTTACAGAGGGGAGGTTGTGCAAAATAAATCTAATAGCTTTTTTCACTGGGTAACCAAGGTATTGGATTAAGGAGGGACAGTGCACATGGTCTACCTGGATTTCAGCAATGCCTTTCACACTGCTGCACATAAGAAACTGGTAAACAAGTTTAGTGGTGTGGGGGTGGGCAACAAGGTGGTAACCTGGGTAAGGAACTAGTTAGGGGATAGTAAGCAGAGGGTAGTTGTAAATGGATTTCACTCAGAGAAGGGGAGAGTGACCAGCAAGGTACCACAGGGTTCAGTAATGAGGCCAGTCCTCTTTAATGTCTTCATTAGCGACACAGCAGAGTAACTAGAAGGGAAGGTCTGCTACTTTGAAATAACACCAAGATCTGCAACAGAGTGAAGTCTGTTGGAGGAGGTGCAAAGGATGGTAAGAGATTTAACAGGACTGAACAAGTGGTCAAAAGTTTGGCAGCTGAGATTTAATGAAAGAAAAAACTGCAAAATAATGCACTTTTTATTTTTATTTTATTTAGATGTTAAGTAGATTACAGGATAGGTTCTATGAGAAACAAGTCTCACTTGCAGAATGTCCCAAGTCATTAAAACAATGTATACACAAGTTGATATAAACAGCAATTATACAGAGACATATGAGGACTAGTACATGTAAATACTCATTACAGACATGCTGTTTAAGTCACTGAAGTACAATAACAATAAGAACAAAATTGTCCCGGACAACATCAATTAAAGCAAGTACATATAAGTTGTTCCTGTATTAACGGCTTTTTAAAATTATATTTCAAAGTGTAAAGGAGATCGTGAATTTCTTAACTGAGGCGAAAGTCTGTTTCATGAAATTGAAGCATCACAGGAAAAACATTTTTTCCCATAGTGGGTTTGGAACCTCAGCAGAGAAAGGCCGTGATGGGACACATCCCTTAGACTATGGTTGTGGATGGGATATATGAGCCTATCAGATAGGTAGGTTGGGGCCTGCTTATTCACAGCTTTATAGATTAGGAATAGATAATGAAAAGTGCACCTGGATGCAGAGGCCAACCATATTGGACAATAGAATACAGTGGTGTTCATTCCAACTTGATTTTAAAATAAACCGGAAAAGCTGATAATGGTATCCAACGAAGAAAGGCTTCAGGCGTTGGCACGGTGATAAATCGTGTCGCCATAATCTAATATTGGAAGAATAATGTGGCCAACAATTAGTTCACGGCACAAAATTGACAAACAATTCCTGGCTTGTCATAAGTGACCTAGGCACTGGCAAACTTTTAGCATGGTATTATCAGTATGAGTTTTGAACATAAGAGGTGAATCAAAGGTAAGACCAGAATACTTGAATTCATTTGCAGGTTCCAAAGGGCTATTGCTTAAAGTAATAAAAATGGAGGGGGTTGCCTGAGTAACGGCAGACTGAGACCCAAACAGCATGATTTGGGTCTTTTTACTGTCAGAGTAGGCAATTGTTGGAAAACCAATGAAAGATTTTATTAAAGTCACCCTGAAGAGTTGTGGAAAGAGAAGAGAGATTCTGGTGACCATAAAAAACAACTATTATAGACATAAAGCCGAACCAAGCAACTTGGGTCACAGAAACCAAGGGGTGCAGTACAAAATGGGGGGGGGGGGTGGATACTTGCAATGACCAAGCAGGAAATGGAACCGGGGATGATCATATTGGATAACCTGAAGGTGGGCAAACAATGTGACAAAGCGATCAGGACAGCTAGTGGGAGGCTGGGTTGTATAGGTAGGGGTATCACCAGCAGAAAGCAGAAAGTGGTGTTGCCCCTGTATACAGGTCACTGGTGAGATACCACCAGGAGTGCTGTGTCCTGGTTTGGAGACTACATCTCAGAAAAGACATAGACAGGATGGAGGCTGTCCAAAAGATGACTACCAAGATGGTACAGGGTCTGAATCAAAAGTTCTAGGAGGAGAGGCTAAAGGAACTAGACATGTGCACCCTGGAGGAGAGGAGGGAGAGGGGAGATAGAACTGAGACATTAAAATACCTCATGGGGGTGAATAAGGTGCAGGTAGGAGGCATTTTTCAGAGGAAAGAATGCTATAGAACAAGGGGCCACGATATGAAGCTGGATGGGGGTAGGTGCACGAGAGATGTGAGGAAATACTTTTTCATAGAAAGGGTGGTGGATGCCTGGAACAGTCTTCTAGTGGAGGCGATGGGGGCAAAAACAGTGGTGGGATTCAAAAAAGCCTGGGATAGGCACAAGAGAATCCAAAGGGACAGGAAAGGGGTGGAAGAGAAAGTGTCATAGGCCTGAAAGGGTCTGCAATGCAAGCAACACAACAAAAATGGCAGACTGGATGGGCCAAATGGCCCTTCTCTACTATCAATTTCTCTTTTCTATGTTTCTATGAAAAAAAGACTGCCCGCCATACTGGTGTTTCCACGCAAAAAAACTTTTTCTTTACAGTACTTGATCAACTCCCACTGCATCTTTCATGGACATGGAAACACACCCAACACTCTCTAGTCACTCATGATGCAGAGGGAGAGGAGGAGACATCATGAGTGGCTGCATTTTTTGAGAATGTTCTAATGTTCAGAAAGTATGCAAAAAGAGCAGATCAAGGATTTGAAACAAAACAAGATAGGGGACTGCTTAACCACCAGAAAGATGGCAGCTTAGGACTGTAACAGCTACCAGCCTCAGGGAAATTGTTGCTCATCCATTTATGAGCCAGGCTCTAAGACCAGTACAGAGCCGTCAAGAACCTGCTCTCAAAAGTGGATGATTTTGAGAACAGTGCAAGACAAAATAACATCCATCTTGTTGGCCTGCCTGAAGGAGCTGAAGGTAGTGACCTTATACTATTCTTATAAAGACTGATCCCCAGTGTCCTAAACTGCCCCCATCTGGAGATCAAAGGGGCACATCATTCCCTTGCCACCCGGCCTAAACCTGGAGGCCATCAGTGACCCATCTTGCTAAAGCTACTCTAGTTACCTGTCAAAGAAAATATCCTGATGCTGGCACAGGAATGGGACTCACTTTGATCAGAAGAACACCAGTTTTCCTTCTATCAGTACTTTTCAACCAAGTTAATCCAACAATGCAGAGCTGATGCCCAGGTCAAATGTAAGCTATTTCATCTTGGCACCAAAACTGCACTCCACTGCCCAGCTCTGCTACAGATTCATGCCAATGGGGCCATTTATCAGTTTGAAATCCCAGAGGCAGTTGAAAAATTCATCAGAAGGCAGTGGCTGGGCTACAAGTTTCTCATGTCTCCATCTGACATGGTTCCCCAGAGGCATTTTGAGCATAGCCATGGCTATATCATCCCCAGTTGACATGGGAGTGAGTAATAACACCCCACAGGCCCATGACAATGATTCACAGTGGACCCAGCAGTGGAAGGGTCAAGTCCACAAAAGATAAAAGGCAGAGGTGTGCCTGGAGACAAAAGTGCATGCTAACTGCTCCAGGAGTTGCTGTCTTACATCACCCTCTCAGACTCCTCTAGCAGCCCAGCAGTTCAGACTGTTCTACCCACTCAGAATAGATTGTACCCTCTTCAACAGACAGCAGGGCCTGAAGCAGCTACAGAGATCATACCATCTACACCGGCTACTCCATCATTATCAGACCCACCAATTCATCACCCTCCTGGAACAGCAACAGAGGCCTTGTTGTGGGCTGAATGAGCCTCTACACCTCTCACACCCCTTTCATCATACCCACTGCAGCCATCGGCATCCACCATCCCTAATCAGCAATGCTCCCCTCAAAAGTACCCTGGGTAACTTGCCTTTACTGTAAGTACTGATCAATTTTTCTTTCGCAAAGTAACTCCAGGACTGCTGTTTCACCATATAATGGAACTCATACCCCTTTCCCCCAATGGACTGAAAACCATTTGAACTCTCAATGTAAATGAGGGGAAGGGTGATGAGACGGAATGGCTTGAATGGGTTGGGCACTGCAAGCTGCACTCCTCAAGGTGTTGTGCTTTGTTTTCCTGTTCTTCGAGAAACACGCTCAGCTGGACTTTGTTACATTTGTTGCTCATCTCCTTACCCAGGGCAGAGTACAAAATATGACCTTGTGACTTATGTGCATTTGGGCTGAAAACACTAATCTTTGCTTACACCCTATCTGGGTCACCTTGAACCTTGCTTTGTGATTATCTGTTTTATTGCTTCTCCCTTTAGTCAGCATTTATAGTTCTGCCTCAGCTAACTTGTGTAGCAGCATATCGTAGTGCTTGCTGCAGCACTCCAACCTATGTTACGGTGTTACAGGTTTCTAGTATGCTAGCCCTATTTTGTCACAAGTTTTGCTGCCATTCCCAGCTAATTTATACCAGACCTGCTTTGGTAACCATTTAATTACTGCTTACCTAGCTAACGTTATCCCATAATACTATAATCTTGCATTGTCACAGCCTCGCTTGTGCTGCTGCACTCAGCTAGTCAGTTTATGGCCGTAGCTTGCCTAATTACTGGCTAGTATATTACTCTGCAACTGCTGCCACTTTATTATTAATTCTGCTTACCTGAAACATAGAAACATAGAAACATAGAATTTGACGGCAGATAAGAACCGCTTGGCCCACCCAGTCTGCCCATTTCCCTACCTGATGGATAAGTTGCAGATCCTAGTTAACCAGCAGCCTACTTCTTCTTACCCCCACCCCCTAGAATTGCCTTATGACTGTCCCATGCATGCTTAAATTCCACCACTGTTTTTGACTCCACAACCTCCTCTGGAAGGCAGTTCCATACATCCACAACCCTCTCTGTGAAAAAATACTTCCTTAAATTACCTCTGAGCCACCCCCTTCTATCTTCAAATTGTGCCCCCTTGTCCTTGCACACCTCTTTTTTTGAAAGATGCTACCCTCTTGGACTTTGTTGATTCCCTTGAGGTACTTGAAAGTTTCTATCATGTCCCCCTCTCCCTCCTTTCCTCGAGGCTATACATATTAAGCTCCCTAAGTCTCTCTTCATATGTCTTCCAGTGCAGACCCTGCACCATTTTAGTTGCCCTCCTCTGGACAGCTTCCATCCTGTCTATGTCTTTGCAGAGATTGGGTCTCCAGAACTGCAGGCAGTACTCCAGATGTGGTCTCACATGCTGTCTGTACAGAGGGATAATAACTTCTTGTTTTCTACTGGTGATGCCTCTCCCTATGCATCCCAGTATTCCCCCAGCCCTCCTTGCTGCCCTCTCACATGCTTGCCCACCTTTAGGTCATCTGATGTACTACCCCAGGTCCCTTTCCATTTTGTTGTTGTTAGTATCTCACCCCCATTGTGTACCCTTCCCTGGGTTTTTGTTTCCCAGGTGCATTACCTTGTGCTGCTTAGCATTGAATCTAGTTGCCATACATTTGACCATTCCTCTAACCTTGCCAGGTCCCTTCTCATCCTTTCCACCCCACCCTGTGCATCAACTCTGTTGCAGATCTTTGTGTCATCTGCAAAGAGACATACTTTTCCTTCCAGTCCCTCTGCAATGTCACTTATAAAGACATTGAAGAGGACCGGTCCTAATACTGAATCCTGCGGTACCCCACTACTAACCCCCTTTTTTTCAGAGTGGACTCCATTTACTATTACTCTCTGTGTCCTATTCTCCAGCCAATTCTTTACCCAGGCTGTCATCTTGGGACCCACTCCCAGGCTGGTTAACTTGTATATTAATCTTTTGTGTGGGACTGTGTCAAATGCCTTGCTAAAGTCTAGGTAGGCCATGTCCACAGCCCTCCTGATCAACTACTTTGGTCACCCAGTCAAAGAAATCTAGCAGCTTTGTCTGGCATGACCTTCCCGCTGTGAATCCATGCTGCCTTGGGTCCTGTGCCCCTCTGGCCTCTAGATACTCAACAATTCTTTCCTTCAGAAGTGATTCCATCATTTTCCCTACCACTCAGGTTAAACTAACAGGTCTGTAGTTTCCTGCTTCTGCCTTGCTCCCACTTTTGTGAAGGGAATCACATCTGCCTCCTCCAGTCCTCCAGGTACCACCCCATCCTCCCATGATTTGTTAAAGAGGGTAGTCAGTGGTGTCACTAGTTCTACCCTTAGTTCTTTTAGAATTCTGGGATGAATCCCATCAGGCCCCATTGCTTTGTCCACCTTCAGTTTTAAGAGCTTTTTCAGAACCCTTTCTTCTGTAAATGGGCTGGTATCAACTTCTGTATCCAGAGTGTTTCTACTGTTTGTTTTAGGTACCTTCCCCTCTTCCTTTGTAAATACTGAGCAAAAATATTTGTTTAGTATCTCTGCCTTTCACAGTCACCTCTGCCCACCCTCCTCCCCTTTATTAAGCCTCACTAGCTCTCCCTTGGTCTTCCTTCGCTCCCTGATGTACCTATAAAAGGTTTTATCCCCCTTCTTAACTGATTTGGCAATCTTTTCCTCGGTTTGGGCCTTTGCTGTTCTGACTGCCTTTCCAGCTTCCTTTTGCTTTAACTTTTACAGTTCTCTTTCCTGTTCTTTCTGTGATTCCTTGTACTTCCTGAATGCTTTCTTTTTCTCTTGAACCTTCACTGCCACTTCCTTTGAGAACCATAGTGGTTTCTTACCTTGTTTCATTTGTTTATTTGCTTTACACAAGGCTTGTTACCTCTGTGATGGCAGTTTTATTATTCCCATTGTTCTTCCACCCTCCTTCCTGCCCATTTGCTAGTGCATTCCTTAGGCACTCACCCATTTTGGCAAAGTCAGCCCTCCTAAAATCCAGTACCTTTGTCTTTATGCTTGCTCTATTGCTGTGTTTATTGTGAACCATACTGTTCGATGGTCGCTAGTTCCCAGATGGCTACCCACTTCTACATCTGTGATCCTTTCTTCATCTCCATTTGAGAGAACCAGATCTAAGATTGCTCCCTCTCGAGTGGGCTCCAGTATTAGTTGTCTAAGGCATGCCCCCTGTAGGGCATCTAAAATAACCTCACTCTTCGAAGTGGCTGCTGCAACTGCACTCCAGTTAACATCTGGCATATTCAGATCACCCATCAGCAATATCTCCCCTTTATCTGCAATTCTAAGTATACTTTCTATCATTTCCTTGTCCATTTCCTCCCCCTGAGAGGGGGGTCAGTGCTCTAACCTGTGCGGATTGTGGTGCCATTGCTTGCCTCCAAATTGACCCACAGTGCTTCTTTTCCTCCTGTTTACCCTTTTGTTCTGTTGCTTTGATTTCTTCTGTTATGTGAGAGCTACTCCTCCTCCCTTTTACCCTCCTGTCCCTCCTATAGATCGTGTATCCTGGTATGTTTACGTCCCAGTCATGGTTCTGTGTGACCATGTTTCTGTGACTGCCACGATATCCAGATCTTCCTCCTCCATCAAGGCCACTAATTCAGGAAGCTTTTTACCCAGACTATGGGCATTGGTACTCATTGCTCTCCATTTTTTGATGGCTTTACCTTCTGTAGCGGCATCCCCCACTGACCTTTCTACCTTAGTCTTTTTCTCATTTAGTACCCTGTTTTGTAGGAGGGAGGCTGGGATTTTTCTGCAGCTTATCAGTGCCTCCCCCCTTGACTAGTTTAAGGCTTGCCAATGAAGCATTTAAACCGATTGCCTAAAGACTTGTTCCTTCCTGGACAGATGCAGACCATCCTGCCAGTATAGGCTGGTGTCCTCTCAGGTGGAACCCCAGTCCCCAATGAAGCCAAACCCTGTGCTCCACACCATTTTTCAACCATTTGTTAAACTGCATGGTGCAAATGCCCTCGCCTCACCCATGCCACTGACAGGCAGTACCTCTGAGAAGGATACTGCGTGTGCTACTGTCTTCAGCCTCCCCAACTCTACAAAGTCCTTCTGCACTGCTCTAATCTCATGATGAGCTAAGTCATTTGTCCCTAGGTGGACAATGACATCCAGCTCGAACTCCCATGCAACTGTTCTCGTGATCCCTAGGATGCACTTCTGTCCCTCCAAGCCATGGCACCAGGCAGGCACCTTACTTCAGTTTTCCCTGCTTCCCCCAGTTCTATCCCCCTATTAATTGAGTCCCCCACCAGGAGCTGCTTTCTTTCCCTGTGGTGCCCTCTGCCTCCTTCCTGAGGGCCTCCCTTGTGACAGTTGTCTGCACCCTCCTTAGTCTCCTCTGCGGGTGTATCCATAGCCTGGCCTGATTTAGTTACTATCTCAAGGTTTGCTGCCACGTTAGTTACATTGCTTGTTTGCAGCCTTGTCTAAATTTGTTCATTCTGTTTAACTGCTGCATCTGTTTACTGCCACTGTAGTTGCTATTCATTTATCTAAGTAAAGTCACCTGCTTCTGGTTATACCTAAATACAGTATGTTCCTCACGCTCCTGTTATGCTTCAGTCTTCTCCCCCTCCTATCTCTGTCCCCTTCCCACTCCTCTCCCTCCACCATTCATTCTTCTCACTTTTCTTTCCTTCTCTTTCCTTGCTAGTTCTTCCTCAAATCTTCTTCACTCTCTTGCCCACCTTCCCCATCCCCAACCTTGCCCCTCCTCCTCCCTTACCACTTCACTAACCCTGCCATCCACCCTGGGATCCCTTCCTAAACCTTGAACTTCTCCACCATGCCTTCCCTCCCTTCCATCTCTCTCTCCCCTGTACCCTGTCTCCCTCCTCTCCTCCTACCCCCCAAACATCTTAGCATTTTCCACCTAAATGCTAGGAGCCTCCTCCCTAAACTTCATCTCCTTAATGTCTGGATCTTTCAGCATTCTTCTAGCCCCTTGTGTATCCCTGAATCTTGGCTCTCCTCTAGGGTACCTGACTCCAGTTTGGTTCTAACATACTAACATACTAAAATGCCAGCAGAATAGGCCTAATGGTCTCTTGAGCCTGCTCGATTTTTAGCACCTGCACCAAGGGCCATGTTCTCCCCAACTACCGCCTCTTTCAGCAAGATCGAGGCAGTTGTGGAGGTGTTGTTGCTCTGTACATCCATCGGAAACTGTCCTGCTCTGTCACCTTCAGAGAGTCAGTCCCCTCCTCTCATAAGCTCATTCTAGTTTAAGCTATCCCTCCTCTCCACTCTCTCTATCTTTGTTGGTGTGTTCTATGCCTTTCCTAAACTGTCTCTCTTATCCATGGTTGGCTTCCTCTCATTTGTCCTCTCCTATGTCACCTTTGGTGAGCTCATACTCCCAGGGGACTTTACCATCAACTGACTCTCCCCTACCTCCTGGACCACATCTTACAGGATTGAGCCCCTAAACCTTATTCAACTAATCTTCAGACCCACCTGGTTCAATCTTCACTCCCCTAAGCACTCTCTTCTGGACTGGGTGCTCTCATCCCACCCCCTCCACCATACCATTGCAGTAAGTGCTCTGCTGGATGCCTTCAGTGATCACTGTATGACCTACTGTATCAGGAAAAGTTAGGCTCACCCCAACTGTCCCCTAAATACATTTGGTCCAGGTCCCTCCTGTCACTTGACACATGTGACCTCCTAAATGACCCGAACATTGACACGGACCTCTCCCTCTTCCACATCAAATTTAGTCACATCTAGGACAAGTACACCCCCTGCTTAGAAAGTCTAGGGTTACAAACTCTCACCACCCCTGTATTACACCTGACCTTATTGATTTGTGCAAGTTCCATGACCAAGCCTGGGTATGTTTCAAATTCTCCTAATCCCTGCCTGATCTATTATCCCACAGGTTACTCAGGAACTCCTACACAAAGGTTGTTCACACTGCTAAGGCCCTCTATTTCAAATTAACCCCCCCAGTCTAACCTTAGTTTCCCAGCAAAATTCTGGAAGGTTATCCACTCCCTCTTTGACCCTCCAGCCCAGTCTACTCCCAGAGTCCTCCTGGGGGTTGGCTCACTGGTCTCACACTCCATCTGTTGCTGCTCATTTTAATTAATTATTTACTACCTGCGCACTCCCATCTCCTCCATCTCCTGGCCGCTCTCCCTTCTGTCCTTTGTTGCCTCTGTCCCTTTCCACTCACCTGAGGGCTTCCAATTACCTGCTGTTTCCCCTCTGGGCTGGCAGTATAGCCTAGAGGTTAGAGGAACAAGGTGTGAGTGAGCTTGATACATCCAACAGACCAGACCCAAGTTTGAGTCCCACAACCTCCACTTGCATACTGTGTGACTCTGAGCAAGTCACTTAACCGCCCAGTGCTCCCAGGTCACCCCTAAAAACAGGCACTTGTGCCTAGTGGGCCTTACCTGGTTACCAAAGACTAAAATAAAAAAATAAAGGAAGTCTTCTTCACCCTTACCTCACTTAACCCTTCTATGTCCAGCCTAACAGGCTTGACACCACACTTCTCTGTAGCTCAACTGCAGCCCATGCCTCTGTACTCTGTCACCTTCTGAATCTCTCCTTATCCCTCAGTGCTTTCCTTCAGGCCTGGAAGATTGCTAATGTCCTGCTTTTGCACAAAAGGGGTGATTCCTCCTCCCCCGGCAACTTCCAGCTGATCTAACTCCTCCCCTCTCTTGCAAAGCTGCACAGAGCAAGAGACCAGGGTTCTGTTCCTGGGATCTGATTCTTACTTCTTTCATCTTCCCCATATCCGAAGAGTGATTTTTTTAATATTTTGTCCCCAAACCAAGGATCACCCCATAAGTTTCTACCCATCCCTGTGTCCCCCCCCTCCCGGAGTCCCGGAGTTGATTATTTTAATGTCGGTGGGTGCGGGGGGCAAATGAACATTTTATATTTTTGCCATGGTAGCGTTCACTGATGTGGTTTTGGTCCCCTACCATTGGCGCTGTTTCTTCTGATGGTATTTTTGATTGGCGTTGTTTTTGAAAGCACTGTTTTTGCTGAGCACTTGTTGATGGTGCTGTTATTGTTTTCACCATCTTGACCTAGTGTTGGTGTCAAGACAGACTTGGGTACATTGACAGTAACCCCTACGGCATCGAACATCTGCCTTGTTTGAGCTAGGGTGTGCAGGAGTTGCTCCTTACAGTTGGCTTTCAGTAGTCAGCTGTCCGGATAAGGATATACATAGACACCTTCTCTGCCAAGGACTGCTGCCACTACTGTCAAGCGTTTGGTAAAGACCCATGGCAGAGAGGACAAGCCAAAGAGAAATACTCTGAATTGGTAGTATTACCCGAAACAGGAAACTCACATATTTTCTGTGAGGCTTGCAAATTTTGATATGAAGGTAGAATATCCTTCATGTCGAGGGAACAAATCCAGTACTCTGCTTGTAGTAGTGGGATCTGCCACTGGAGGGTAACCATTGTGAACTTTTTTGTATTCTATAAAAAGGTTCTGGTCCCTGAGATCTAGATATGGCCAAAGAACTCTTGTCCAAGTTGGGACTAGCAAGTGCCAAGAGTAGAACTTATTTCCCTGTTCAAAGGGCACAGCTTCTATAGCCCTCTTCTGAAGCAAAGTATGAACACCCTCCAGCAGAAGAGGAATGTGGTCTGAAGGATATTGTGTTGGCACCAGTGAGTAATCTGGAGGTATTTCTAGATGTTCCAGAGCATGACCTTGTGCTGTGATTTCCAGGACCGGGGAACCTGATGTCACCATCTTCCACTGATTCAGGTGGAGGAGGGATGACCCCCAACAACCTTGGAGGTAATGGTGATGGGGGGTGTACAAAGAGTCATGCAGAGCCAGTTGTTGTGGCTCCTGCTGCACCACCACCTCCATGGGCTTTTGAGTGGGCACCTGGAGTGGTTCCTGGGTGGGCAAGGCTTCTGCTCCCTTGCCCTTACCTTGTTGTCTGGTGGCATGGTGGTGTCTAGCACCAACTGGATGAAAAGGTACCCTCTGTCTACCCCTTGGTTGGATATGATAGAGGAAATGTATGGACTTCAGGGTCCTACCTGATGCCTCAAGTTTAGAGAGGATATCCTGAACATCTGATCCAAATAACTTTTATCCTCTGAAGGGGACACTGAGAATGGACTGTTGTACATCATTCCCAAACCCAACCACCCTAAGCCAGAAGTACCTCCTTAGGCATATTCACAAGAAAGCAGCCCTCTCCGAAATATCAGATTTATCATAGGCTGTATAAAGTAAGTGTTTTCCTACATCAGCCCCAGCTGTGAGAGCTTTAAGACATTCCTGTTCAGGTGTACCCTCTGGCAAGGCTTCAGCAGCTGCTTTGGCATTTCTCCAGAGTGTATGCTGGTACATGACCATATGGGCCTGGTAGTTAGCACTTCTGAGACCCAGGAAGACTGAAGCAAAAGTTCTCTTCCTTAACACATCCAACATCCTGGACTCTTTATCAGGCAACTGAGGGGTTTTAGTGTCCTTTATCTATCATGGGCAGCACTGATTACTACAGTGTCTGCCTCAGGTTGGCCAGCAAAGAAGGGTTTCCCTGAGGGAGCCATATACATCTTGTCTGCCTTTCTTGGTATGGCAGGAATTACATTTGGCATTGTCAGGCAGCAAAGGTGGGGGAGCATGACAATTCGCTCCTGTTTTTTTGCTCCCATCAACCCGCTACCGACAACCCTCTCCCACATCAGCACACTGCTATGCCAACCCACTCCTGACAACTCGCTCCCTACAAGCAAACAACCCACTCCCGTGACTCACTCCTGCCAACACTGAACATTTAAAATATTAAAAAAAAAAGACAATCAATTGCCAAAATAGAGCAGAACACATGTAACCTGTTCTCATGACTCACTATCTGTCAGTGCAACTTCAATGCACAAATAACCCAACAACAATTCCAGCAGCCAACTCACAGGCAACTTACCAGTTGAGGAGGGCATTCCTGTTATGACTCTAAAATTAGAAGATCAACTGCACACAGTGATGGAAAGGTCCCGGACGCAGATGCAGGCTGCTGCTTCTAGTGTCCATAGTTTGTTTCAGCAGGCTCTCAGCCACACGGGTGTTTCTGCTGAGAATTTACAGGTCAGTGAGAACTCTGAAGTTGTTAAGGCTCCCATAGTGTGGGAGAAAGGGGGAAATATGGGGGAATAAGGAATGAGTCAGCACCTCATAATGTTTCTCTGGCGATACATATGTCCTCCACACTGATGACCTGTCAGTAACTGGGCTTACAATTGCCAATGCCCTTCGGTGGGCTGGCTGGTCAAGCCTGATTCTATTGGTTATGTGTGGGAAAGGAAGCATATTGACAGAAGCACAACCTACCAGAGCAAGTTAGTGCAGAAGTGAATTGATAGGAATGGGTTGTTGGGGAGCAAAAAGATGGGAGTGAATTGACATGTACCCCAAAGGTGGCATCCTCCACGGCAGGGAGGAGGGGTGATACCACTAAAGGGGAGCATCAGGTAATTCCAAGAAATTGATGAGGTTTTTCTTGGTGGTATCCTGCTCCTCTAAATCAAGCCCCATGGCAGTCTGTAACTGCTGCATCATGGTAAAGAAAGAGGGGTCTTCTGGGGGGGTGTCATGGAGTGTAAACCACTGAGTCCTCACTGTAGGTAGAGACAGTGATACTAGTTCTTTCATAAGGACTTTCTGCATACCGTACGAGACCACTATATTCAGCTACCCAAACCCCGGTGCCACAATGTAAACTATAAATCATAAGAACAAACAAAAGTCAGGCAACACGGTACCAAAAATAAATATAAACCAAATATTTGGGTACAAATTTTGAAAGCTATTTACTAGTACTGAATAAATAAAATAGTCAAAAACATGCTGAGAGCATCATATCCCCACCACGAAACTACGTACCAACGTTTCACGTTGGTCATGTGTGCTTTGTCAAGCTACCTTGACAAAGCACATGTGACCTGCACAAAACACTGGTATATAGTTTCATGGTGGGTATGTGATGCTGGCAGCATGTTTTTTACTATTTTACTTATTCAATAAACAGTTTTTTAAACTTGGACCCAAATATTGTTTTTTTTATTTATTTTTGGTACTGTGTTGCCCGACATTTGTTTGCTCTTAGGACTTTCCACATAGTTGTCAGCTTCCTCATCATCATTCTGAATCATGAGAACAGATTATACTCAAAGTCATTGTCCATCTGGTTGATGGGTAGAAGGGAGTGCGCTGGCGAGGCCATTGGTGCTTGAGAAGGTGGCTGAGACACAGCCCTAGGATGCATTGTCATTGGGGTTTGAATTGCAGGCCCCATCGATGAGCATCCTGGTACAAGAGGAGTAGGCAACAGGTGCCAGGGCATGTCACTGAAGGATGATAGCACCACCTGGATGTAGGCACCCGTGTGGTCGATTGGCACACTGGTAGAAGTCAAAGGAGGAGGCAAGGCCCGCAGCATGGATGAAGACACACCAGCCATACTAGGTCTGGTGGTTTCTATGGCCTTTCCCGACCTTGAAGTTAGGATGATGGTCAGGGTGGCAGGCAGCATTGCCACTGGAGTGGTCGATGGCACTGTAGAGATCATACCTGTGCAAAGAGATGACCTAGTGCTCACCAGGGAGGTTTTCTCCCTCTTTCGTTCCTTCTCCCAGTGTTTGTGCTTATGGGTCCCGGATTACTTCTCCCAGGATTTTGATAACGTGGACCCCGAGGAGTGGTCTGGTGATGTGGCAGAACTCTTTTGCTTGAGCTCTTCTATGCAGGCTACCTTTTGTTTTAAAAGGTGTTACTCTAAAGTGCCTTTTTGACATTGCTGGGTGGTTGTATTAAACCCTTTACAAATCAGGCAGGCTTGCACTTTGTTGCCTGGGCCAAGGACACAGATGCTGATGTTGTGCGAACCATTGATGTAAATCTTTTCATTGCATTCACAATAATGTAACAGTTTTGGCAGTCCCTTCAACAACATACACGCCATCAAAAATCACTTATGAGAGTGATTACTTAACTATGGAGAGAAAAATAAAGAAAGCAGAGGCTACTGCAGGGGCATGACTGTGCATGGTCCAATGAGTCTAGTCAACATCAGGAAAAGAACTGAGGAGGGAAGGGGCCTCCCACATTTATGTAGTAGCTAATGTCTGATGTCATTGTGGGTGGTCCCTGGTGAACTGCTTGCAAAAGTTTCCTTGTGGTCCTAGTGGCTGATGACCAGAAGTTCCACAGGTGTTGACTGATGAAACAGATTCCCTCAAAGAAGATCACACTGTGCTAGGTTCCATGCCAACAAACTTTGGGTCAACACCAAGAAAACAGTGTCCATGACTTTTGGCACAAACCTGAAACTGGCCAGGCTCTCACTCTCACCTGTCTTCTTCATGTTGGATGGCACCCATTTGGAGCTGGTCCCTGTCTTCAAGTAGCTTGGTGTGTGGCTTGATAGTAAGCTCAGCTTTTCTACCCTCACTGATGCCATATGTGCCAAGCTAATCATCAAACTCAGTGCCTTGTAGCACAACAAGGGCTGCCTCTCCCTTCAGGTCTGCTGAGAGCTGCTCACCAAAATGCTTCTCCCAGTCTTTGATTATGCAGAAGTGGTCTATGGCACTGCCTTTTTTCTTCTCTTACACGACTGGAGACCCTCTGCAATGTTTTTTGTCATTTGGTATGAACTCATCACTGCGCCCAGTATGCCTCCCTTTCCATTCTCACTTTCCCTTCACATCACCTGTCCCACTATGCTTCCTTCATTGATTAATACTTGTTTGGATCCTTCTCCTCCCCCCTCCTCACTCCTCTTCCGCGTCTCTGCCTCCTCCTACTCTCTCCACTCCAGGGATCCCTGTACCTTCTCCATTCCCAACCCTCGCTCCTCTTGCTGGGCAAGCTGCCTTCTCCTGCCACCTCCCCTCCATCTGGAACCAGCTCCCCTCTTCCATTTGCCTTTCTCCCTCTCTCTCAGCCCTTAGGTACTTTCTAAGGCACCTTTCTACTCCCTCCTTTCCCTGTTAACCCCCTTCTTGACTCTCCATCCCTGGCCCCCCAGTCCAGCCTAACTGCATATGCCCCCCCATTAATTAGGCTTAATGTGGCTACACCAGTCATTGATTCTGTACTACAAAGGACTGTTACCTTCTCCAACATGTGCTCTGCACCTTATTTTAATATTTTGCACGTTTGTCTACATATCGTTGTAATGAGCCATAAAGTGTTTACCTGCTTGATCTTCATATTGTCGTGTACCTCTAAAATTGTCTATATAACCACATTCTGATGTTTTTGTAATCCCCTTTCCCCTCTTTCCTGGGTCACAAATAGAAACAACAAGATCAGCTTGATATGCATATCCTGGTTACCAATTTGTAAATAAATAAATAACATTGACTGTATTATGCTTCTTCAAAAGCACTGGATGTTAGTAACTGAACTGTTTATTCAAATTAACATTGATATCCTTCTCATGAAGGTGTTTGAACTTGTTCCTGGTTTTTCTTTTTCCTTGTAGGGTGCTGCCATTAACAACGCTTTGAACTCTGTTTTTACTAATTGTGCTGTTGTACTAGTTTAGACTCCAGGGCCGATCATTTCCCTATGCCCTCACTGGAGAGCCATGGCACTCCCCAAAAGTGAAAGGCACACTTTTCCTTTCTATATCCTCCCATCACCCCCTACCCATAGTGCACTGCAGATGGAATCTACTTGGGGGAAGTGGGATGGACCTGAAATTTCTGGCATGGTGCAGTTGCATTTACTTGGATCTGATCTGCTTACATCCCCTTCCTCCTTCCTTTTGATACTTATGCCCCTTGATTACAAACTTATGATGACTACAGTAGTTATGAAAAGGGCCTTATGTTAATGTGTATGAACCTCAGTATCACTGCATTCATGGAGGCCTCCCTCTACTTCCTCCCCCCCCCCCCTTGACCTTGTCGCTCTCCTGCCTTATCCTATGTTCCTGTTAGCACACCAGTCACCCATGTCAGGAATTGTTCAGGGACACTAAGTCACCTGAAGAAGGCACATCACCAGTGCCAAATTTCACAATGTACAAGGTAACCCAACCAGAAGTCACTGGCCAGCCAGATAGGCAATGTGGAGTGGAAACTACTTCTACCTGGATTAGACTAGGAAGCTGACTTATTCTTGAGATCAGTCCTATACCCACCTTCCTCCCAACCAGATTCCCCATAGTGGGGGCAGCTGGAAGGAATGATGGGGCAACTCATAATTAAAGCAGAGCTTAGCACAGTGAATTTGCTTTCTTAGCCCCTCCCGCTTGATACTGGACCTGCCAACCAATGGAGTTGGCATACTCTGTGGCACAGTTCACTGCTTAGTGGGATAAGGGCAAGATATCCAGGTGACAGGACAGGAAAGACTACATGGACTAACAACCACCCTATATCATGCTGTGTTTTGCTTCTTCCTCTCCTCCTCCTTTCCACTTCTCTACAGCCCACTGTTCCTACCACTTGAATATGCATAATGGCATGCCTTGCACAGTCAAAGGCATGTCCCCCCTATTTTCTCTTCCCTCTTCCTATTGTCCTCAGCTCCCCCTGCCGGCCACTCCCCCCATTTTGCCCCAGTAACATTCTGCCTCCTCATGAAAGAATACATTCCATTTAGTTCTAGCTAGCATGCCATATGACACTCCTTTATGAATTATGACACAGGGCTGTATTAAAGGATTTCCTCCCAGGCTTTATAAATTTGTAAAAAAGGATCAATGAATATTACTGCCATACCTGCTGTTGCTTCACCCACTACTGAAGCCTGGGCCTTCGATGCTCCAGTAGCTTGTGCCCTTTGGGCACTAATAGGACCAGGGATTATCTCACTCACAAGTTTGAAGAACAATCCTTATCTGTCTGGAGTACATGTATTACCTATCTTTCAAGTTAATGTTCTTATCCTATTGTTATTTATTAATTATGTGCACACTATAGGAACAGTATCTCAGGCTTTATTCACTATATTGGTCCGACAAAGCTCACTTAAAGGGTCCCAAGCAGGTTCCCCCTTATCCCAGGGTGGGTGATCCTCACCTTCTTCAGCTCCTCAGCCACCCCCTCACACAACTTCCTATAGAATGGCCCCTTGACATGTATCTCCTAGAGTGTGCGGAGGCTGAACTCCCCTGTAAAAAAGGAAAAATGAGTTGTCTAGGTTAAAAGGAATGAACGCTCAAGTGATGCTTCTGTGGGAGACTAAACTGCCCCTGTGATGCAACCAAGTTATAAAGAGATTGGGTGTGGCTGGAGGTGCATAACTGTGCTCCTACTTCTGAAGCAGATGCTGTTTCCATTTTAGTACGTAAAACTCTTTGTTGGACTATTGTGGCATCTGCTCAGGATGAGGCAGGTAGATGGGCAGTGGTCCAGTTTAACACTCCTTAAGGTCCTCTAGTCATTGCTCGTGTATATGGGCAGAACCATGATGATCTGGAGCTATTATTGCACTTCATCATTCCCTGTTAGATCTTGTAACACCAGGCATTCCCCCTAGTCCTAGCAGGTGACTTTATCATAGCCCTAGAGGATAACCTAGATAGGAGCGCTGGCAAGGCATTGACTGCACTCAATGATATGATGTTGGTGCTGCCTCTGATATCTGGCACCTACAGCACCCACAGTCACTGGACTATTCTAATTTTTTGGCCACACACTCAACCTCTAGCCAAACTGACTTCTGGCTTGTCACATCCACAGCCACTTCAATGATGCAGACTTGACAGATAGTCCCTGTGTACGTGTCTGACCATGCTCCAGTGGATCTTATCATGGACTGGGGTTCCACTGCTTCTAAGTCAGCCTCCTTGCACCTGAGCTCCCTCCTGCTCCAGTACAAGGCCTTTCCTCTGTAGTTTGAAAAATAAGTGGTTCATTTTCTCGAGCTGAATGACAACAGTGAAACCTTTAAATCCAACCTATGGGAGGCTCTGAAAGCTTTCTTGCGAGGTCAGATAATGGGCTATGCTTTAGCCCATCAGCACAAGAGGGAGCAGGAACATCAAATGCTTAAAACCCAGTAGAGGTGTGCAAAGAAATATTCCACCAATGGAATTTCTGTGAGTCAGACTTTTGCTTCCGCGAAAGTAAGGAAATCATTTTAGCAACTTTCACAGAAATTCCACCTTAAAACGACAGAATTAATGTATCAACAGCATGTTATTGTATTAAACTGTGGGAACCAAATTCCACAGAACTGATTACGGTCAGTGGTCAGCTCTGCAGCTGTTTCCCCACAGTTTAATACATTAATCACCCCACTGCCAATTACCACCCGCTGCGCAAATTCCCTCCCACTGATCGCCAGCCCCATGTAAAAACATGTGGGCTCCCCACCCCATGTAAAAACAAAAATACAAAAATACCTGGTGTCTAGTGGTTCCCCCGAATCCCCCCACCTACTGATCTCTGGCCCCATATAAAGGAAAATATCTGGTGGCTAGTGGCCCCCTACCACCAGCCAGTGATTGCCAGCCCCAATTAATAAAATCCTTGGTGTATTGAGGACCACCCCCACCTGCTGATTGTGGACAGAACATAAAAAAAAAATCCAAAAACATTTAAATAATTTTCCCTCCCTGTTGTCTAGTGGACCTCCCTCACTATCCCCCATCCCCTCAGAAAAATATTTCCCTCATTCCCTGGTGTCTAGCGGACCCCCCCACCCTGGCAAGTAGTCCTCCCATCCCCCTTCCCCCATCCTGAACCCAAACGGGTGACTAGCACAGCCCTCCATGGCTGGTCACCCACTGAGCTGTTAATGAATGAGCATGTGCTTGTACAAACAAGCACTCATTCATTGACAGCTTCCACTCACTGGTAGTATAAGTAACCCTGTGGGATGGCAGAAAAGAGCAGAGGGCTGTTCCAGTGACCACCAGTGGGTCAGGATGGGGAGGAACAGCATAATAGACCTCAGGGGGGGTCCACCATGCTGTTCCCCCATCCACCCCAACCACCAGAACAGCTCTCTGCTCTTGTCTGCCACCCAACAGAGTGTGATACTAGCAGTGAGAGGGAGCTGGAATGTCAATGAATGACTGCATGCTTATACAAGCATGCGCTCATTCATTGGCAGCTCAGTAGATGGCCAGCATGGAGGAGAGAGGAAGGCTGTGCTGGTCACTCACTTGGGGTTGGGATGGGGGGAGCAGAGTGGTGGGGGACTACCTGCAAGGGTGAAAGGGGTTGGGGTCTACTAGAAACCAGGGAAAGAAGGAAATATTTTACTAAGAGGGGAGAAAATTGTTTAACCAGGAGTAGCACACTAAGCTGAAGCTTGTTTCTAGATGTGACCTGGGAGCACAAGGACGTTAAGTGACTTGCTCAGGATCACACAGTATGCACCTAGGAGGCTGTTGGATTCAAACCCATGTCTCTAGATCTGCAGCTCAGAGCCTTAACCCACTGTGCTATAGTGCCTCCAGGATCATGGATAGGGAGGGGGGTACACTAGACACCAGAGAGGGAAAATTATTTACATTTTTTTTACATTGGGCTCACAATTGGTGGGTGAGTGGGAGATCACTGGACACTAGGGATTTTATTACTTGTTGCTGGTGACCGGCGGGTGGGAGGGGACCATTAGACACCAGAGATTTGTGTTACATGGGGCAAGTGACTGGTGGGTAAGGGGGCCACTAGACACCAGGGGTCGGGGGAATTTACAGGGGGCTGGTGATTGTCTGCAGTTCAGCTCAAAAAGTCCATAGAACGGGGTGAAAATCCACTGAACAGGTCAGAAGATTCCAATCTCGCCAATGGTGTAAGTGCAGAAAATTTCATGAAATTTCCAAAATTTTGTGGAAGTTCCATGAAAGCAGAATTCGCAACTTTCCCACACCTCTAAAACCCAGCTTTCAGCAAAGGAGAAGGAACTCAAGGAGTGTCCCCCTTTGTATTTAAAGGCCTCTCCGCTGAAAGAGTAAGATGCAGCTCAACTCCCTGGCTACATGGAAAGCAAAGTTGATGATACTGCACATAAAGCATGGATACAGGGATGGGGGCAAAAAGGCAGGCAAACAGCTGTCCTACAGATTACATAAACAGCAATTGGACAGGTACAGTGCATTCATAGGTTGTGGGACTGGAATGGCTCCATAGAGATTTGGCCTAAAGAGGTTGGCTGCATCATGCACTCCTTATATGAGCAGCTGTACTCTTTCCAGTGCCAGGATCAGGACAAATTAAATGAGTTCCTAGCTGTCCTTCCAGTTCCCACACTGTTGGCTCCCACAAAGAGGCTCTGGAGGCTCCACTTACTGCTCAAGAAATCTAGTCTGCTATTTTAGACCTCTTTCACTACAAGGTCACGGGAGGGATGGAATCCTGACTCACCTGTACCAACTGATACCTACACTAGCATATCCTGTCCTGCAATCCATACTCCAGTAATTCTACTCCATGCTCACCCTTCCCCTTTCAATTCTAGAGGCAATAATTACAGTCCTCCACAAGGACGGAAATGACCCTGCCTCCCTAGGCAATTATAGCCCAGTACCTCTCGTCAGTGTCAATGCTAAAATCTTAGCCAAGGCATTAGTCACTAAATTAGAGCTAATTCTCTGCCACCTTGTTCACACTTCTCAGGTGGGCTTTGTGAAGGGATGCCTGAGTTCCGACCATCACAGGGCAGTGTTTTTCCCAATGTCCTTGAGAGGTTCCACCCCCCACTTTCGCAGTAGCAGTGGATATAAATTTTGAAAAAGCCTTTGACTCAGTGGTGTTGGGGTATCTGCATGCCATCATTAGTAGGACAGGCTTTGCTCAAGGTTTGGCAAGTGGATACAGGCACTATATGCACAGCCCATGGCCCGAGTTCTCACTAATTCAATAATTTCTTCTCTGTTCCACATGTATGGGGTAACTCATCAGGGGTACCCCCTCTCCCCCCTATGTTGTTTGTCTTGGCCATAGAACCTCAGGCCATTGCCATCTGGTATCACCCAAACTTGCATGGCATTCACGTGGGCCTCATCAATTTTCAAATGTTACTACTGTGCATGCAGATGACTGCATTGTCCTCCCATGAAATGACCCGACTGGTATTCTCATCCAACTTAATATCCTACACATCTTCCAAAGCATATCTGGCCTCCAGACCAATTCTAGAAAACAGGGATTCTATCTTTAAATAACCTCTGCACTCCAAATGCAGTGGCCCTCTGGGGGCTGCAATGGTCACCTACAAGCATCGACTACTTGGGAATCTGAATCTGCCCAGACCCAGCAGATGTATGTGAGAACCTTACTGCCCTGCTCAAGAAATCTCAGGAAGACTGTGCTTGCTGGAAGCTGCTCCACTTATCTCTAGCAGCAAAAACTGCAGCAGTTAAAATTATTATGGCCCCAACGTTGATACATTGACTCTCCCACTTGACTATAGACATACCTACCTGAACAATGGTTCTCAAAAGTGGAGGCTTCACTGGGCAAATTCTTATAGGAAGGTAAGCCCGTCATTATAGCAGAGCAAAGCTCAGAGGCCAATGGTGTGGGGGGGGGATGGGGCCTACCCTTGTTCTATGCATATTACATCACTTTTAGGTGTTCACAAACTGTAAACCGGTTCTCGCCTCCACCCTCTTCTGAGTTCTTTTTCTGAGTAACTATCGAGCATCACTGTGATCCAGTTTCAAACCCAGAGACCCATCTATAATCCCCCTTGCATGCTCTCAACAAAGCAGGTCCTACAGTATCATCCTTTCTGAAAGCTTGGAGGAAGCTGGAAACCTGGGTGCAGACCTCACTGGTAATGCATGCCCTTACACCACTGTAGGGGAGCCAACTGCTTAAAATAGGTGGTAAAATGGTGTACTGGGACACATGGGTGGCACAAGACCTTGTGCACAACTTGAGTTTGTGGCAGCCACACTCCACACATTTGGATACATATGAGAATTTTATGAGATGCTTTGCATTGCCCAATAAAGACTTTAGGAAATATTTGCAAACCTGCAGTGCCATAAATGGCTATGTTAAGAAGCTCCCCACCTGCACCCATAATACTACCCCATCTGTCCTGTTGTCCTGGCTAAAGGCCTCCAGGGGCAGGGTGGGCCTGATCTATCCAATTATTTTACAGGAAGCTTCTGACTCCCCAGAGAGGGCTAGAGGTAAACAGTCTTAAGCTCTGGGAGACAAAATATCTGAGGCTTAATGGTATCAACTCTGGTACCTCATTCATAAAGCATGCCCAGATTCCAGAAGCTTCTTCTTTACACAGAACAAGTTCATGCTATTTTATTATATGTGTAAGTCTTTATGTCTCTTACCTGTTTTCATTGTTAGGCACCCAGATCCTCCAGGATTGGGTGCCATAGAAATAAAATGTGTCTTGCCTTGCCATATGTGGTACTAAACCCTTGTGAGGCTTAAGTCCCTGGGACTTCTGAACCATGATAACTGCTGGCATTGCCATGCTCTGGGAGCTGACTTTTCACATGTCATCTAGAACTGCACTAAGGTGTGCACCATTTGGTCTCCCCTCAGATCCATCAATGTTGTAGCAAAATACTTGGGGGGGGGGGCAGGTTGGCCCTGTCTCTGTAGTTATATATCTTAGGGTTATCCCCACCTTCTCCAACCACCCTGAAGCCACAGATACAATGGCTCTTGATGGTGAGCATAGAGACCAAGAGACAATACTACAAAACTGGAGCACTGCAGAGTTACCCTCAATCAGGACCCTTGCCATCCTAGACAGACTGACCCATTTTGCTAGGAAATCCTTGCCCTCTTACCAGGTCCTCTTGGATCCCTTCATATTTTCCGCATACTCCCTACAAGATCCCAACCTCACTACCTCCTCAGACACTGGCATTACATCTGGAGCAGAACTGCAGCTAGAAGACCTGATATGCTATATGTATTTAGCACTATAATCTCGCTAGGGTGCTTTTCAGAATGTTAAGTGTTCATCCTGTACCAATGCTACAAACAATCTGTTTGGGATTGTTTTATTAATTAATTTGTGCATGCTTATTAGTTGATGTTTATTAATTGTTTGTTGTAATTTGTCTTAAATTCGACTTGGGACACTCTGTAAATGAGACTTGATTCTCATAGAACCTGCCCTCTATTATTGCAACTTTTAAATACAAAAAATCTAATGAGCTAGTCACATTGTTGACTAAATAAGATCTGTAAGCTGTTTTCCTATTAGTAACATCTCGTTGTACTGTTAATTAAGCCAATATGCTGTTTCTAGAGTGATCTGTTTATTTGCTCTGTTACTGAAACTGTTTAATAAAAATAATTAACTGTGCAAAAAGAAATAAAACAATGCTGGATATAGCTACACCATTAGCATTGATTTCAGTTCTTCTAAGAATGGAAGCAGACAAAAGAACTAGCAACATCAATGAGCTTTAGAAAAGGTAAGCAATCAAAGCCTTTTAGAGAAGGTAAACAAGCATAAACCTTGCTGACAAATCCCTCTGAGAGATAGAGCCCCCAACTATCACTCCTCTTCAGACCCAAACTGGGTGCCCAGAGCCTCTGGTTCTCCTCACATCTTCTCTTAAAATTTCCCCAAACTGCCATCTACTGTACATGGATCAAAGGGCCTTCTCTACTGCTGTTCTAGGCACTGGATCAGCTTGCCTACTTCCCTTTGCTTTCTTGATTTACATTCCCCTTTCAAGTCAACACAACAGGTCTACCCCCACAGCTACCTCTGCCTGTAAGTATCCTTCAGTACAGAAATCAGTGTTATCCTGTAAAATATGTACATTATCATTCCTTATTGCCAAGGTTGCTCTCTTAGCCCGAGCAAGATATTTGCACCTTTGTTCTAGTACTTCTGTATTTATTGTTGGCTTGTGCAAATCCCTGTCGGGATTCAGGGACAATATCATTCGGTGCTAATAATTCTTGTCATGCATGTTTTCTCATTGGTCACTATGTTGTGCTTGTACTGTTCAGTACTTAGTGCCATCTTGATGGCTTGGGTCATGCCTGAAAATGACCGTTGGGACCAGTGCACCCACCTGATTTAGAAATAATCAATAAAAATCAATAAATGTGGGTTTTCAACTAAAAATAATGTGATGCATAAAAGGTTGATAGCGTCCCTTTAAGAAACTTTGAATTTCGCTTGATACAAATCTTTTCTTTTGACCACCTTATGGTACTTCCAAGACACCTTTTCAACTTCTTAACTCTTAGCTCTCAGATGACTAAAGAAGAATGAATGACTAATTCAATCACCTGTGGTTTTAAAAATGTAAGTGAATGGATGGCAAAACTAGATTTACACATGGTATTATTGTGTTCCAGAGCTACCAATATCAAGCACTTATTTGAAAACATGAACGAATATGTATTCAAAGTTAAAAAGAGGATGGACACAATGAAAATGTAAATTCAAAGCATTGACACATTCACAACTGTAATTATGAAAGCGCATAGTTTTAAAATTAAAATGCTAATGTAACCCCCCTTACAAATTTGGGGTTTACCTTAATGTCTTCCTGGGCTCATTCCATGCCCACTACCAGGCTGATGTCCTGTAGAGGTAGTAGATCCAGAGGTATCTGTTTGCTTCTTTGTATTTATGTGAGAGTGCCATGCTGTGCATTTGCGCCTCTTCCTTTAAGAGCCCAGCCAATCTGTGTGTAGTGAATGGTCTGAGCTGAATCCAAGTGATTTAAGGCTTGCAACTGGCTAGACACCACTCTAATGTGCTTTACTCTGCAGTTGGTAATAGTGCAGAGGGAGCCTGAATGGGAACTGTACTTATTTGTTTCTAGTATATTGTTATATTTGAAATAGAGAAGCTTGTTTAACCTGCTTTCCTTGCAGCTTGCCTTTTGGAATGGAAGCCACCATATTAGGTCCAGGACTTTCAGTAACTGGACCAATGGGACTCAGGGGACCTAAAATGGAGCCTGGCTCAAGTGTCACTTGTAGAGGGATTCTGTAGTTTTTGTAGTTTTTAGGTTGGTGCCTAAACTGAACAGAAGGGGGAGTCCAACCTGTGACTGACAGCTTCCCCAGCCAACCGGAATCCTGGAATCAAAGGGAAATGCCCAGTACTGTAAGAGACAGTGGATCAGTTAGAGTTGGAGCTTGAAGTGTGAGCAGCTCAAGCTTTTGAGCGGCGGCTCCCTGAATGAAGCTTAGTGGAGTCGGCAGGAAGAGGCCTAACTTGCCTCCCTGCCACTGTTTCTCCTGCACTGGACTGCCTGATTGTAGAAATCAGAATGATCTGATTTAGGACTGGAACTGCAACAGAAGGTATCGAAGAGTTTGAAAGCACCGCTTGCATTTTGGACCAAAGATTTGCTCCAGTGAAGCGATCGGCCCCACTAGTGTGCGAGACTGATTTTGGATCGAGAGGTTTGCTTAGTGAATCTACTGCAATAGCAACTGGACTGCATCAGTTCTGTGAAAAGTTAATGCTGTTTGATTTAAATGTGCTGAATGTCTCCTGTGGGTCGAGACCTGCTGTTCGAAACCCAATCTGTTATGTTAGCTGGAGGTTTCACCAGCAAAACCAAACCAAACTTTGCCAATGTACTCATCACGCCTGGGTCTTTGCCATCCCAGCCCAGACTGACTACCTTGCACCAGAGTCTGTTCTCGTCAACAGACCAGCTTTAGGGATCCAGCCCCTGTGCAGAAACAACTTGCAGGTTGTGGCCACCTGAAGGGAAAAGCCATGAAGAGGAGATGTGTCATGACAGCCCTGCTTCCCCATGCTCATCAGTGAACACCACGAGGTCTCCATATTGCCTGCAACCTTACAGCCAACTGGTAGCATGAGCACAATCAGGGTAGCTCCCTGTGACAAATCACTTAATCATCTATGGTACTATCTAATTTCTTTTCAAATTCTTGGGTTTCATGAGATTGGGCCAACCGGCCAGGATTACAAATAATCATCTTGTTGTTGTACATGCTAACTGCCTTTCTTTCCATCAAGGGCCCCTACAATAGCTGCAATGATGGGCGCCCCCGGGCAACACCTCTGGCTAGCCAGTATTCCACCCTGGGTACCTAGTGCTGTAGAACTGCCTATTTTGGGACTTAAAGTGCATGCCAAGAACCTAAATTAAATCAGAATACCAATCATTTAACTAAATTCACACCCCTTACTGTTTCATGACGCCTAAATAAATCTGATTGTTTTTTTTCGTGTTTAACATGACTTATGTGCATATTATTAGTTGGGTTATAGTACTGAAAATGTACAGTTGTCTTGCTAACCTTATTTTACAGGGGGTCTCGAGGGATGTTACTGAAGGTCCACCCCTGGTGGTAAGTGTGAAGGGTGTGTGCATATTACTACTGCTACTTACTGACTGTGTGTTAACTGCTGTTAAAGGTTCCAAGCCACTAGGATGGTTAGTGGGTGGTTATAGCTTCCCAGAGGGCTATAACAGGTTAGAGAGACACACCCATCACTGTTACTCTGAGTGGAGGCACCTAAATGCGGAATCTAGGCCCCTCAACCTGTGCTTAGGAATACAGGCAGAGGTAGTAACCTTAGGGATAGCACCGCCTAGGGGATACATAGATACATACATAGACAGTGTCAGCAGATAAGGGCCTATGGCCCACAAGTCTGCCCATCTGAACTTGTAAGTTCAGTTTATGTTTTCCAAGAAGTCTGTTGCCCCTTACCCCTGACCTTCAGAATTCCTTTATGTCTATCCCATGCATTCTTAAATCCCGTGATTGTTTCAGCCCCCACCACTTCCTCTGGCAGGGTGTTCCACTTGTCCACCACCTGTTCTGTGAAGAAATTCTTCCTCACGTTTCCTCTGAATCGTCCTCCCTCCAACTTCATCCCATGCCCTCTAGTCCTGGAACATCTTTTTCACTTAAAAACAGTGTATTCCTGCACCCTGTTCCTCCCTGTAAGATACTTGTATGTCTCTATCATATCCCCTCTCTCCCTCCTCTCCTCCAGGGAGTACATGTTCAGTTCCTTCAACCTGTCCTCATAGGACTTGTAATGCAATCCATGCACCATCTTTGTTGCCCTCCTCTGAACCTTCTCTATCCTGTCTCTGTCCTTACATAGGTAAGGTCTCCAGAACTGTACAGTGTACTCCAGATGGGGCCTCACTAGTGTCTTGTATAGTGGAATTATGACCTCCCTTTTCCTGCTGGTGATGCCCCTGCCTATGCATCCCAGCATCCTATTTGCTTTACCTGCTGCCTTGTCACACTGTTTCCCTGCCTTGAGGTAATCAGAGATGATAACCCCAAGATCCCTTTCCTGCTTGGTACATGCCATATCCTCACCCCCCAACTGATATATTGTGCCAGGGTTTTTGTGCCCCATATGCATTATCTTGCACTTCTTTGCATTGAATTTCAACTGCCAAACCCCTGACCATTATTCAGGTTTCTGCAGGTCCCTTCTCATTCTATCTACACCCTCTGGTGTGTCTACTCTGTTACAGAGCTTCGTGTCATCAGCGAACAATGAAATTCTGTCTTCTAGGTCCTGCGCAATGTCACTGATGAAGATATTGAATAGGACCGGTCCCAGCACTGATCCCTGTGGTACTCCACTGGTCACTCTTCCCTCTGTGGAGTGACAGCCATTTACCACCATCCTCTGTGTCCTGCCACCCAGCCAGTTACCTACCCACCACACTACTGTCCTGCCCACATACATATTCCCCAGTTTGTGTAATAGTCTTCTATGTGGCACAGTGCCAAAGGCCTTGCTGAAGTTCAGATAGGCCATGTCCACTGCCCTCCCCTGATCCACCTCCCTAGTCACCCAGTCAAAAAATTCAATGAGGTTGGTCTGACATGACCTCCTCCTGGTGAAACCATGCTGCCTTGGGTCCTGTAGTCCATTGACAACCAAATGTTCCACTAAAAATCAGCAGTGATACTGAAATTTGTAACTGGTATGCATACCTGCTCAGTTAGATGCTAATTACTTCAAAATGAGCTGTGGTTAAAGAAACCGTGATGCAAACCTCTGATCTCCCTCCAGAAACCCCTTATTAATTGTCAAGGTTTTTAAAATTCACTCCATGAAAACCATTACTGACTTCAGCAGTCAACAACATTTGGACATTAAAGCACCAGTCATCATGATTTTTGCTTTTGAAACAGATAGAGACCTCATTTTTGAAACTGGCAAGGATCCATAATGGTTTTCAATTTCAGGGTAATAGATACTGTACTTTCTTTGCAGATTTTGTTTGCACTTGTTACTCAGCTACTCTGTGTCGGAAGCATTGTCTTGCAACGTGGGATGATGTGGGGGAGTCAGGTGCTACTTTCTATATTCTTTATTGAGGATGTGATCTATGCAGTGTTTGACACCATCTTGTTAAAATGTTCTATGGGACCTTATTGAAAATGAGTCTGCCCTCCAGCTCAGTTGAGTTTATATATCCTTGTTCATTATGATATGAATAAAACTATATTACTACTATTTTCTCCTCACTAAGTCCTGCCAATCTCAGAGTAATCTACAGAGGGAGAACCTCAAAAGTAGTAGCCATTGCCATCAGTAACAATAGTGATCACTATAGCACGACAAAATGCAAGAGTGGACATTATGAATGCAGTTTAGCTCAGTGTTCTTCTCTGCAGTGTAACTCAATGTTCTCCACTGCAGGGTAAAGCAATGTTTTTCCATAGATAATATGCACTATCAGTATTGCTGTAGCAAACACCATGGTCTGTTACCACTATGAAGGTGCTATCTGAAACATAGAATCCTAGCTAGCTAGATATTTTTTTTTATCGTGCTAGTAGGTTACATCACTTTCATTTATCATTACAGTGGGGTAGGTCACTCTGCACCTTGTGCTAGGTGTGGTGCGGCCTGCTCACCTGAACTGCTGCAGCTGCAGTTTTTACTATGTTTTTAAAATAGCACTAATGTACATTGTATAAACCACACATGATGGGCAGTGACAGGATATCATTTTTATCTTCATAAGTGGTCAGTGACTCCTTGGCCCTCGTGAGTGGTGAACCACCCATCACATGTCCCCTATACCTACCTCTGTCCTGATTAGCTTCTGGACTTTCTCAATGCTCAGAAAAATGATGATGATGATAAACCACTAGAATCCATCTCCCTTGATTCTGTGCAAGGATACTTTACACAGCAAATGCTCTTGAAAAAATTATAGCTTGCTTTGTATTTTTCAGCAGAGTACATAGAGATTCAACCTAAATTATCCGATTCCTAATGATTAAAGTTTATAATTCTACTCTAATTGCAGGGTTATTATGTTACCTATTTTTGAGGTTTTCAGATTTAATATGAATACATTTGTTTTCAGCCTAGGGCAAGCTTAATCCCAACTATAATTTGCAATCTTGCTTTAAAATGGGTTGTACCGTAAATTCATAGATGTGATTTTTGTTACCAAATTCCTCTTATCATGGTATTATTTAGAGCTTAATATAACAAATGCATTTACACTAAACAGTACTTCCTTAACTTACTTCAGATAAAATGGAGGTAGTGGTGATTCAGTCTGGTCAGATGAGGGGTGCAGAGGCCTCTGAGGAGTCAATCACACTTGTGCTTGGGTCCTCCAGACTGATGGCCTTTGATAAGGTAAATAATTTGGGAGTCATTCTGTATGGCAAGCTGACAATTGAGGCACAGGTGTTTGCTGTTGTGGCTTATATACTCTCAGAAACATTGCCCAGATTGATGTCTTAATCCCACCCGAAGATCTGCCATAACTAGTGGATGCATTTGTAACTTCTAGACTCAACTAGTGTAATGCTTTGCACCTCGGGGTAAATGGAGGTGTCCTATGATGCCTGCAGCTGTTGCAGAATGCCTGGTTACTAACAGGTCATTCCAGGTAGAGTCATATAACCCCGGCCCTGCGTGAACTACTGTACACTGGCTGCTAATGAAGTGGCAAATCATCTTCAAGGCCAAGAGATGCTTAATAAATTGGGGAGCCTGGGAGTGGGTCCTACAGTGGTAAATTTGATTGGGAACTGGCTAAGGGACAGGACTTATTTATTTATTAGCTTTTGGTAACCGGTTAAGTGCGCTAGGCAACAGACCTGCCTATTTTCAGGCATGACCCGGGAGAGCACAGGACATTGGTTACAATATGCAGAAATGCACAGACATAATATAGGTGTACAGGAGCAAAACAAGATATACATTGGGTAGCACAGTAATAGTTACATAAGGGTACATTTTAGGCATAGATCATAATAAGGATGTAAAATAAAGCAATTAGGGTAACCATAAGACAGCTGAGGACAGTAAAGACATCAGGTTCTTAGCCACCTAGACAAGCGTGCATGGGAGAACATTAGTGTAGTACTCAGGGTCAGACCCGACAGCCTGCAGTGGGACAAAAGAAATTAAGAGCATTTGCATTGACCAGAGGCTAGGAGGTGGGTGAACAGAGAGTTTTTGAATTCTCGATGGGAGGCTGAAGTTTTCACCATGAGGGGGAGTGAGTTCCAGAATTTGGGAACAAAATGGGTAAATGCCTGTTCACCCATTTTTGTCATGCAAGGTCTAGAGGAGAGCATGGGGACAGAGGAAGACCTGAGGGTACGGGTGTGTGAGGCAGGAGTCGGGAGGTTGGTAAGATAGATAGGGCGAGAGGTCTAGAGGAGTCGATAAAGCAGCCTAGGAGTAGGCTCGAATATCCTTAGGTGACAGCCAATTTAAGCCAGCGTAAAGGAGACAATGATGGGTAAGAGGTGGGGCAGTTAAGGCAAATCTACAGATGTTGTTGTAGACAGTGTCCCATTTGTGGAATGTAGCAGAGTTTGCAGCAAAGAGGAGGGGCAGAGCATATTGGAGCTGGGGTTAGAGAATACCTCTCGCAACAGAAAGTCTAGCGGAGGGTGGTGGTAAATGGTATGAAATCTGAGGAGAGGGAGGTGACCAGTGGGGTCCCACAAGAGTCTGTGCTGGGGCCAGTCCTATTCAGTGTCTTCATTAGCGACACTGCAGAGCATCTGGAGGGAAAGGTGTGCCTCTTTGCAGATGACACCAAGATCTGCAACAGAGTAGATACACTGGAAGGGGTGGAAAAAATTAGAAATGACCTAAACCTATTAGAGGAGTAGTCAGGTGTCTGGCAGTTTGAGTTTCAATGCTAAAAAGTGCAAGATCATGCACTTGGGTCACAAGAATCCAAGGGAGGAGTACAGGACAGGTGGGGAAATTCTGGCCACCACAATTCAGGAGAGAGAGTGGGGGTTATCAAATCTGATGACCTGAAGGTGACCACACAGTATGAAAAGGCAGTGGGGAGAGCAAACAGAATGTTGAGGTGTATATGGGAGGAGCATAACAAGCAGGAGGAAAGAGGTGGTGATGCCACTGTACAGATCACTGGCGAGTCCTCAGCTGGAGTACTGTGTCCAGTTCTGGAGACCACATCTCTGGAAGGACATTGACAAAATAGAGGCAGTTCAGAGAAGGGCAATGAAGATGGTACATAGACTGTACCAGAAGAGCTATGAGGAAAGACTTAAGGACCTTAATATCTATTCACTGAAGGAAAGAAGGTAGAGGGGAGATATGATAGAGACTTTCAAGTACCTTAGGGGAATAAACAAGGTATAGGTGAAAAGCATATTTCAGAGACAACTATGAACAAGAACAAAGGGACATGATATGAAGCTGAAAGGTAGACAGCTCAGGGGTAATGTTAGGAAGTACGTTTTCACTGAAAGGGTGGTGCTGCCACAGAACAGCCTTCCAGCAGAAATGGTGAGGGCAAAAACAATATGGGGGTTCAAGACTGCATGGCATAGACATAAGGGCACCCTGGAGATGTGCATAGCAGGAGAGACACCTATCAAATAGGATTTGGGGCTACAGCAGTGAGTAGGGAAATGGACAGACTAGGTGGTCCTTATCTGCTGATAGATTCCATGTTTCTATGTCAGTTTGCTGACCTACAATGCATTATTTGGATTAGGTACTGGTTACCTCAGAGAGACCTCCTTACTCCATATCAGACCTCCCATCGCCTCTGCTCCTCCAAGATGGGTCTTCTTACTGTTCCTAGGGCAAGACTGAAATTATCAGATGGCTGGACCTTTGTGTCAGCTGCCCTGGTAATCTCTGGAATAGATTAGAAAGATATATGTGAGAGGCCCCCTCTGTGGGTGCCTTTAAAAGAGGACTGAAGACTGTTCTGTTTATGCAGGACTTTACAATCAGCTGGCCTCTACATTCGTTAGCTACCACTGACCATTCTTATATTATTTATTAGTATTTATTATTTTAATGAGGCTGCATGATTTAATAAGTTTTTGATGTGTTATAAATTATACTACATGTTCCTTGTTGTATACAATTACGTAAAGCACCCTGAGACTCAGGGATAGAGTGCTCAACAAATACACTTTGCTAGTACTTAATCCACCTCAATCTATGGTGCTCCTATTTAGTCACTATTAGATTTAAAAATAAGGAAAAAAAAGAAGGTCTTTTCATAATTGGGTCCCCCAATAAGGACTGTAACAATCTGCTTATTTCATTATCATTCTGTTTCTTTTTTCTGTTGTTGATGGAATGTGCTAACTATATATTGCTCTCATGCACTAGTATCACATGGCTAACATTTTAGTCATATCACCCACTTCATCACAGTGATGACTAGGTGAGTGAGCCGCTCTTTAATAGCAAGTTTTCTCACTACCATTAAAGGCATAGCACCAAAAACAATTAAAGTGCAAAGTAGTGCAATGCATACCTAAGGTACAGCTTACAAAATAGTTCCATTCATACTAATATACCTACAGTAAAATGCATGTGAGGTAAAGTGCATAATGGTAGTCCTTTATGAAAAACACATTAAGTTGGGAATCATGGGAAGGGGATGATCAAAGGGACTGGAAAAGGAATTAGATATACTCAAATATTGTTAAAAACTTGAAACACGCAGCTGTCATGCAGAAAAAGGTATAAGGGATACACAATGGCCTTACTCAAAATATGCAGTTTATCTTCACATATGAGGGGATAAGATCATAATTCATGAGTGATGCAGTCATGAGTGAGTTAAAAAAGTCTTGCCCCCTCACAAATGGAGATAAACTGTGTATTTTAAGTTAAGCCATTGTGTATTTGATTTATACATCAGTTATAACTTTTTAAATCATGTATTTGATTTATACATCAGTTATAACTTTTTAAATCACCTTTTTGTGTGAAGATTTTACTATTTTTCTATTATTTGAACTGCTGGCTTCAGTGCAACACAGGCCTACTATCATGTAATCAGTACCGTGATAGCTTCCCTCTGATTGGTTCTGTTCTGTGCAAAGGTCAAGGAAAGTGATTGTGAAATATCTAACCTCTAATAAAGCTTTATCTGAAGGTTAGATTGCATGATAAATAAACAACTCAGGGAAAATTGATCACCACTGGTGTTGTATAAATTACTGCACCTCCCCCTCCAAAATTGCCAGTTAAAATTGTCATTTATTCCTTTCGGTTGCATAGTGTAAAATTGATGAATCCAAAAAATTTTTGCTTTGTAAGAGTCTCTTAACACAATCTCCTCTCTGTGTTCCATTATACACTCACCAATTCTGTAGAACCTCAGGCTAGTACAGGAACCACACTCAGCTTCTTTATACTGTAGTGTCTCAGCATGGCACAGGCATCAGCATTATTCCTATCCATGTAATAATTGCATTATGCTCCCTAATTCTCAGTTTTAGTTGCCTCTTTGTTGGCCACAAATATCCAAGGCCACACAGACTGACACACACATAGATACACTGCCCCTGCTGTAACACAGTTCATAGAGCAATTTATTTTCAGGTCTTGATTGCATTACCGCCGTGCACACAGTTTATAGATCTACAGTTGCCTTTTGGTGGTGGGGGTAGCCATGTAATATGTTTTTTCTTTTCTTTGTAATAACTTTGCACTATATGGTCCTTACTATTTCTTCCCCTTCTAAAACTAATTCTGGGGGATTATCCTGGACCTTATTCAAATTGTGGTCAGCTTGGAGGCCATCCCAGTGCTTTTTTAAAGTTGTACCAATTGCTCCTGCATGTTCGTTGTATGTTATGATAAAAGCCACTTACTTCTCATTCTCATCTCTTTTTGTTCCTGGATATTCCTCTAAAAAATGTGTCACTCAGTACCTTCAGCTCTTGCAGCATCCCCTACCACTTCTGTTTTATACCCACTTTGCACAAATCTCTTTCCCATCTCTATCACCTTATTCATAAACTCCATTTCAGTTGAGCAATGTCTTCTAACTCATAAGATCTGTCCTACTGATATATTTTTCACTGATGTCCTCTGGTAATGACTTTCGTAGTGTATGACAGTATTCCTGTCATTCTTCTTTCTGAAAATAGTAGTTTCTAGCTTGACATTCATTGTCATACCCTTTAGATCGAGCTAGTCAACATTTTCTTTACTTTAGTGCATGAGAATGTGCTCTGGCAACTGGAGCTCACTACAGATCACATATGGATATACAAAATATGGGAATTAAGAATGGTGAAAAGACTGCGTTGTAATACTCTATAAATCCTGATGGAATAAAAGCAGCACTGCTACACATATATTTTTGCTGTCTGATATTGCTAGGTATGGTGTGGTGTTTTTTAAATCTCAGCCAATGTGGCTGGGTAAATGCTGGACTAAAAGTGAATATAAAAACCAAAAACAGGATGAAGAATGGTGCACACACTACAGCTGATGTACTGTGAATTTATTAGAAGCAAAATATCACTGTCCAAACACCCCTATGTAGAATCAATACACAGCTTCTTATGGGGCAGTGTTTGGTGATCAAACATCTGGTTATAAAATAAAACATTATTTCATGAAATCCAAAGTGGAAATCCAAAGTTTTGAATTGCTACAAAAATACAAGTTTATAATGTTGGGTATGAAGAAGAACCATAGTCTGTTCTCACAAGACATGATTATTTTAAGTTTCTAAGTCAACAAAACTTTGTAAGGAGAACAGCATTTAGCATAGCTGTTTTTAATGCACTCTTAATGAAGACCTATTTCTTACAGTAGTTGAAAACAGAAACTACAGGCAGCAGAACAGGATGTGGACTCTAACAAACTTTCGAAGTTCATTTCACTGAAGGGAACATTTTATTTTCCATACAGCTTTTTCCTGCCCTACCCACCATGGTATCAGGGATATACCCTGACCCCTGGGATGATGTTCAGGCTAATGTCAAGCCAGACAACTCCCACAGCTTTGGCTCCATAGCAGGAGCTCTGGGGAGATGGCCATCCTTCTGCCCAAGGAAGTCCTCCTAGGATGAGTATTCAGTGGAGTCTTGGCAGCAAATCCCCAAGGCTACAGGATGCAGGCTGTCATGGAAATGATGTGTGTGTGTTTTTCTCTCAAATTTTCTCCTTAGCTCTCCCACCTCCACTGGCATTGCATCGAGCCTTCATGGTGATCTTGGCTGCATGTAGTGACATCCTTCAGAGGAAAAAGCCTCCTTGTTCCACCAAAAGGGTTGTTGTGGCACCAAAGACCAATGACAGCCCTCCAGTACAGCTTCCCATGCCTCCTACTGAACTTGGGTCACCTGCACAGTAACATGTTGCATTGTCACTGGGTCATCAGGTGGCCAGAAGGAAACATTTTGATGAACAATTTAAGAGGCCTATAATATTCTCTAAAATCTCTTAAAGCTACAACATCCATTATAATATTCTGTCATATTTTATTTATATTATGATGAAAAGGTTAACATGCACAGTAACATAGTGCTGTAGAGATAAAAGAGACAATGGGCCTGATCACAAAATGTGGTGGAGATATGCTTGGAATGATCTTATCCCTGATTTTGCCTCACAACCCAGGATCCACAGCCACATCCCCTGCATCCTGCAGGCTGTAGCCTCCACACAAGAATTGTAGGTGGTATTAAGGGCATAGATGGGATCTCCCAGCATCCAACTGGATGCCTGGGCCAGTTCTTCAGTGGATCCCTGTTCCATGGGGCCCAAGGGATCATGGAATATGGCAGCCTGTGTTGGTCCTTCACATGCTGCCATAGCCATTACCAGACCTACACATGTTTTACCCTGCAGCACCAGATGGCACTGGCGACCTCATATCCCCATAACACTGCCCCTGGGGCTGGGTGCTGGTGGAGCGATGGCAGTTCAGCCCCCAGTTGTGCATAGAGAGCTGGGTAGAGAGGGGTGAATGGGTGCTATGGCAGCCACTAGGGTCATGGAGCATCTGTTATCTCTGCTGGCTACACTCACTGGCCTGGCAGTGCTCAGGACTGGGTGGTAGTCTGTCCCAGCCCCATGTGGAGATGGTCACACAGACAGGGATTGGGCATGGAATGGGCATGCAGCCATGGCTGTGGATGTTGTGGGTGCTCCAAACATGTGCATCCTTCACACAGGGGGCACTTCACACCTTTATATGGTTATCCATGGGTGTGGAGCGGCTATGCGCCTGTGGTGAATTGGGCCCTTAGATTCTATCTTGTCTGTGCTTCATGCTACAAGGCAGTGACTATACCCAATTTGAAAAGGACAGCTATCCAATTTTATTAGCCAGAATGCTGCCTCTACTAATAGTTTGTTACCCTCAATACCATTCTTCCTTAGCAATCTGTCAGACTGTGCTTTGAAAGGCTGAACAGTACCATCTTTCACAATGCTATCACATGGTCTTCAAGTTTACAGTTTTGTACTGCAAACATCAGGCTACACTGTTCAATAAAAGTCTCTTGTCCCTATTAGAGAACTTAATTGGCCCTATTACAGGAAAAGCAGAGCTGAAATGGATCTACACAGTGTGTGGTTCTTTTCTTGATACAGTTGAGAAAGAAAAGGACATAGGAGTCATAACAGACATGAGGCTAAAGCATGACAAGCAGTGCATGACCACTGTTAAGAAAAGCCCTAGTCAGATCCCACCTGGAGTACAGTTCGCTGTGCAGTTTTTGGCTGTTGAATAAAACAAAATCCAGCACGAGCCAATACAGCTGCAAAATGCTGGTATTGTGGGGAGTGAGAAATGTGTAAACTAGCAATTTTTGCACTAACCACTGATCCACTTAACTGCACTTTCTAACTGTTGTGATACATACACTGACTAATACATATACACATATATGCAGATATATTCCAGTGTAACATAACAGTACACTGTCTACACATTTTTTACAAATTAAAAAAAAAAGACATTGAGGGACCATTTTCTTCTTTTCAGGCTCTGATGGACATCAGGTATGGGGGGTTGCCACTAGACACCTCATTTAAATCAGCAATGACATACAAAAATCTGAAACTGATCTACAATAGATAGTGAAGGAATGTTGACTAGCATTGTTTGTACTAACCACTGAGCCACCTAACTGCACTTTCTAATTGTTGTGATACACACACAGACACTGACTAATACATATAAACATATATGCATATATGTATTCCAGTATATTATAGCAGTGCACTGTCTACACACATTTCTACAGATAAAAAAAGACATCGAGGGACAGTTTTCTTGTTTTCAGGCTACGAGGAATATTGGAGAATGGGGCTGCCACTAGACACCTCACTTAAATCAGCAATGACATGTATAAGGCAGAAACTGATCTAGATAGCAGGAGAATGTAGACTAATAATTTTTGCACTAACCACTGAGCCGCCTAACTGCACTTTCTAATTGTTGTGACACACACACACACACACACACACACACTGACTAATACATATACACATATATATTCCAGTATAGTATAGCAGTGCACTGTCTACACACACAGAGCACTGACACACACACACACAAGCACACATACACTGCCTAATATGGCATTTATTTACTTATATATCTAACCCCAACTTTTTTATGATAAGCACTGTGTTTTGCACTAACTCATTGTATTAATCTAAGGCATGACTGGGTAACTAAGGTAGAGGACCAGGGAGGTGCAGTGGATGTGGCCTATCTGGACTTCACTGGGGACATTGCAGAGGGACTGGAGGGGAATGTATGCCTCTTTGCAGACCATACAAAGGTATGCAACAGGGAGACCATGCCGGGGGTTTGAAAGAATGAAGGAAGACCTTAAAAACTGAAGAAATGGTCTGAAAAATGGCAACTGGGATTAAATGCAAAGAAGTGCTGATCAGTGCAGGTGTGATAATAAAATAAGTTTTGTGTTAACTGTGTCTTGATGATAATATGAAAGAAATACATAGCCGAGTTACAGTTAAATGATATTAATGGGAGAGAGAAAGCCACATAGATCAGATATTAAGCTTTCAATGCAACACAAAGTTATAGACAGAACATGTTTAAACAGTGCAAGCTTGAATATTCACAAATAATGTTGACAAATGAACACATAGTTACCGACAGAAACTTATTTACACATGGCCAGCATTGAAAAATGCAACTGCAGTGTGTCTTTCAGTTTCTCTAGTCTTTAAAGTAAGACTTCAACATTGGATGTTTTATGACCTTGTATATCTGCATACAGTAGCATTCCCTATTGTGACTTTTGACCTTAACACTTCTACATCTTATCTGTAGTGCTGTGCTTGCCAGCTAATTATAATGAAACTGTTTTTTTTAAGAAGGCCTGCTATGAAATCACATATTTTGTACATCTCAGTACAACATAAGCAAGAGGAACAAGTTAGAAAGAGAGGGAGATATCAATCTCAATTATAGTTGAAAGGCTGATTAAGTTGACATGTTTATGAGCTATGAAACTTTCTTGGACGAGATCTACCCACATAGATCAAAACAGTGCTTTCAAGACTGCTCAGCTCAAATGAACACAGCGGACTGTTTTCTTCAATTAGTGCAGTGATTCTACACACCTTTAATTTTATCTAGTTCATTGGGTATCTGGAGAGCTCCCTTTCTCTACTGTCATAGCAAGATGTCTGCAGGGCTACACCCACAGCAGCCATAAAAAAGCAGTCAGCAGCATGGCCCACTTATTATAAAAAGGCCCTTTGGGACCTGAGGGTTGGAATAGTAAAAAACTCCATCAGCTTTTGGTACAGTGCTAAAAGCTGAAAATGTTTATAAAACAAAAGCTTTGTGTAGGAATCTGATGGAGGATGGATGCTGAGATAACTGGGTATGATGGAGATTGTGGCCATGGAACTCACCCTGGACACCTTAACATTAAAGGTGACTACTTAATACTTAGTATCTTGGGGTGCTAAGTGCAAATATTCAATGATTGCTTAAAAAAAGTACTCACACATGCTTCTGTAACTGACATCCAGATTGGTCTGCATCTTTTGCTGTTCTACTTTTGTTTTTGTGATATACTCTACATTCTTGCTTTAATCGCTGGATATGTTTTAAGGGTATCCCATTGTATCTGAATGCTGATGTACATGAGCTTAGTTTTTCAATGAACTATACTTGAGCTGTGAGCTCCTTCAACATTTGCTTTGTGCTGCAGCATGATGTATTTCATTCCTGTCTGATTTTCTGTGCTTCTTCTAGGATTCTAGGGGGATTCTGTTGATGCTGTGGTCTCTGTTGCACTGCCTAGTGTTTCTGCAATTTCCACTCCTCTGACCAGATCAACTTTGTTGTTAAGGATAAGATCTAGCATCACTTCATACCTAGTGACTCCTTTAATAGGAAAATAAGCCCTGTTTCTTAAAAGTTTTAATATAATGTGTACAAGTACAAATCTGTCCCTGTTTGACTATGCAGACTTACTATATGAACATGCTACAAGTAATCTGCTTCATAAATTAGAGATATTATACATCTTCTGGTAAGGTTAATTCTTGCCTGCCCCAGAGAGCCCCACCACTGTGACCTCTGTAAGAGGCTAAACTGGCCCTCTTTGGAAAATAGGAGGAAGCTTCTTAAGCTTATTTTTCCCTGTAAGTGTGTTTTGGGACAGACCTTGGAATATATATATTGAAGTGGATCTCCTTTGGAATGTTTAATCTTTCCTTGTGCACTGCTCATCTTCGTGGACTTGAAATTCCCTGTCTGACTCTAAACTGGGGGCGGTGGTGGATGGTAAGAAGGGGAGGGTAGCCCTACAGAGGGACCTGGAGGCTCTGGAAAGGTGGTCTAGAAGGCGCAAGCTGAGGTTCAATGCAGGAAAATACAAGGTACTGCACCTGGGAGCCAGAAACCCAGGCCAAGTGTACACCTGGGGGGGGGGGAATGCTACAAATCTCGATGGCTGAGAGAGACCTGGGGGTGGTGGTGGATGTCAAGATGAACAACTCGGAGACTTGTAGGAGGGCAGTGGCAAAGGCCAACAGGATGCTTGGATGCATCGCTAGGGGGCTCACCTCCAGAAGGAGGGAAATGATACTCCTACTGTATAACTGCTTGGGGAGGCTGCACCTCAAGTACTGCTTGCAGTTTTGGAGGCCACATTTAAAGAGGGACATTGAACTACTGGAGAGGGTCCAAAGGAGGGCAACCAAAATGATTTGGGGCTTGAGGGATAGGACCTAAGTGGAGAGGCTTGAAGAGCTAAATATGCACACATTGAAAGAGAGAAGGGTCCGGGGGGACATGATAGGGGTCTTCAGGTACATGAAGAGGGTAAATAGGGGAGGAGCAGTCAGGGTGCTCTGAAGAAAGGAGGGGGGCAACTAGAGGGCAAGCATGGAAGCTGGAGGGGGCAGATTCAGGGGAGAAAGGAGGAGGTACTACTTCACTAAGAAGGTGGTGGAGCCATGAAATGTGCTGCTCAGGGGGCTGGTGGAGGCAGAAACGGTGGAGGGGTTCAAGAGGGGGTGGGACAGATACAGGGGAAGGGTTCTGGAAGCAAAAACCAGTGCAGCAAGAATACCCGGGACTGGGAAGGCAGAAGCCAGGGGGGGCAGCAAGGTCAGCTCCCAGGGAAGGGACTGACCAAACGAGCAGACATGAAAGCCTGTTTGGCCTATTCTGCTGGCATTTTAGTATGCTAGTATGAAGACCATATGCTCTACACTTTTTTTTACACACCCTGTGCCCATACTGTGGAACTCACTCCTGGCCCAGTTCCCTACTGTGGACTCTAAATGTCCCTCAACTACTGCATTAACATCACTGTTAACCACCTGGTTAAATAGTCTTGCTATTGACACTACTTCTACCGCCTTGCTTGGTGCTTTCAAAACCAGGCTCCAAAACACCCTCATTGCCTCCAGTACCTGCGATTGCCTTGGTTAACAATTTCAGCACCCCCTCCTCCTCCTGTGCTCACTGTTGCAGGGACCTTGGCCTCCCACACTTGCCCTCCCTGGGCCCATTCTCTCCTGCACTTATGTCCCAGACAACGCCGCTTTGGGTGCTTCCCCCCCCTTCCTGTCCCCACCTTACTATCCTCCCTCCTCCCCCACCCCTATTCCCCTCTGCTACTTCTCTTACCTCCTGCTACCACCCCCTTCTCTTTTTCTTCCAACCCGCCTCTTCCTAAAATTTCTTACTCCCTTCCCCAGTTTTTAGCGTTGATTTATGTTATGTCTCTAATTCAACTTCAGTGTTTTCATTTGCAACTTTTTGTAGTGTTCTGTAATGTGACGTGGAACCTTTGTAAAAGAGCCTTGGCTCAAAAGCAATTGTAATCCTAGAATCAAATAAATAAAAATAAATAAATAAAATAAATTGTTTCTCTCCACCCACTGATATCACTTGAATGATGTCTAATAATCCTGTCTTTATGTCACGACTATATGAGTTTTTTTATTCTATATATATATATTATTTACTCTTATCCTGTGTTGATTTTGTAACTTATTGTGCAGTTTATGTCTAACTTGTACTGTATATGTAAACTGGGTCCCCATTGCAAATGAACTCTGCTCAATGGTTTTAACCCTGATAAAATGAAAGTGATGTGATTGTTAATTTGGGCATGTGTGAAGCCTGTGTAATAACTGCAATGCACTGTTTTGTGTGCTTGTTTTGAAATAGTGTTTTTCTCCTTATTTATAGACTCTTGTTAATGCTGCATTTTTCTGTCCCATATTCATTTTGTAAATTTCTTTTACATTTTGTAACCCAGTGACATCAGTTGAGCTGAAACCTACAATGAAGTTTTCAATGCAGGGCTTCTGCTCAACTGATATCACAGGATCATACCAAAAATGAATATTTGGTGGAAAAAAGTCTGTATTAAAAAAAGTCTAAATTAACAACAAATGGGATTGTTTCAAGCAAAACACAAAACATATGCACTGGGGTTATTAAACAGACTTTATACATCTCAAAATTAATAATTACATTAAGCTGTAAATAATAGGGTTTATTTTTCCTTTAATCTACTGTGTCAGATAACAATACTTTGCCTGGACTTAGCTGTACCCTGATTCTACTCTGTATCTTGGTAGTTGAACTTCTCCCATCAGAATTATACTTTCTTTCGTTGTTTTTGTCTTGATTACATCTTGGAGTTTAAGGTCCTGATAAACTTTCTGGTAAGGTAGTCTCTTTGTAGCAAGGACTGATTGTAAATGTGTCTCTTCTTCCATTAGATATTCTTAGCCAGTATATCCACCCGCCATTCACTTTTTATTTGAGTAGTTGTATTTTTATCTACTTACAGCTGGTTTTGGATCTGTAGTGCCAGCCCTCCTTTTTTTCTATAGGGTGGCAGAGGTGGTGGCCACATGACTAACCTCTGGCCAACTACAACTATCTTTTCTTACAGCGTACTTATCTGGTAAACAAATAAAATTGAATTACAGCTATCTTTTTTTTTTAATTCTTTGGTAACTGGATAAGGCCGACTAGGAACAAGTGCCTGATTTCAGGAACACTGGGGAAGTTAAGTGACTTGCTCAGGGTCACACAGCATGCAAGTGGTGGTTGTGGGAATCAAACCCAGGTCTGCTGCATATGCCAAACTCATTCACAGCTTGTTACTCTAACCTCTAGGCTATACTGCCAGCCCAGTCCCCAGAAGTCATCTTTATCCAACCATGTCTCTGCTATTCCTATTAAGTATAAGTACCCATGGTGATCAGACTCCAGTTCTTCCAAATTGTTGCTTAGGTTGTATGCATTTGTATATATTGATTTCCAGTTGCTGACCTGTTTCATTTTCCTCTTCTGCTCAGCCTCTAGTGTTGCATTATTCATCTTGCATGTCTCTACTTCACAGTGAACTCTTCTATCAGTTCTTTTCAGTTTTTCCACGTTTTCTTGCAGCTTTATTAGCCTCCTCCAGTGGCCCCCCCCCAATTGGTTTTTTATGATTGCAATGGTTTGCTTTCTCATTATGCTTACCTTTTAACTTTCACCTCTCAGTACCTGTAGGTAATTTCAAACTATGATTTTCTAGTGTACAAAAACACATTTGAAAATGCACAGCAGAACTTCTCCCTCATCCCACCCTCAACCAAGCAGAAACACATATATGAACAGATACACACACACACACACACGCACACACACACACACACACACGCACATGCACACACACACGCACACGCACACACACACACTTGTCACTGCCATAGTAGCTACTGTACTGTGGTCTGCATAATGTACACTTATACCTGTTCTAGGCTGCATATTTGTAAAAGTAAAACAATTCATTCATTTACTATAAATTACATAAATCTTACAGAACTGTGGCAAGGAGTAGACATGCTAATCATTTGAAATTATCTCTCTGTCTTATCTAAATAACTGTCAATATTTGCTGTTAAGAATGTATTCAGTTCACACCCAAGTTACAGCAGAGTCAGACAGTATACAGTGCAATAACTTACAGTAAATGACATATCAAAAAATACTGCATGACAAAAAGGGCTTAGCTGTCATTGAATTACATCATTCCCTGCAGTGCATTGCAGAATTTTGCAGTATCACTGCAAGCTACACGTTGCATCTGGGGCCGCTGTAGGTTTCTATGTTACTGATTTTGCCTGGATATTTCTCACTTACTTACTGATTGAGTTTATCTATAACTGCACATTTAAAAAGACTGTGAACTGATATCTGTGACACTTGGACAGCTGGCTCTGATCACTGTATCATTTTTGTAATATAAAAATGGGTTATGGACTGTCTCTCTTGAGAAATGCTGAAACAGCATGTGAGTATGACACAGACATACACAGGTTTTAGATACAAGGTGTTACCTGGAAGGCCCGAAGCTAATTGCAGACTTTAACTAAGTTAATTATAGCTGTAGTTGCTAAGAGGGAAAATCATAAACTGTGATAACGCTTAGAGGAAGAAAAGCAGGTTGTGATGTTTTAGTGCAAAGTCATAAAAGATGCTTTCATGTCCTGGAAGGGGGAAGCTTATCATAAGATCAGAGAGTCATTTGAAGAACATGAGTTATGCTGAGGTTGCAGAATTTAATACTTGGAAAAGACATCCTGTTTTTACATAGATATATATTTTTTATATATATTCTGACAGGGAGGAGCTAGGTGATCTCATGCAAATAGGTGGGGAAAACCGGCTTTTAAACATTATTCTGTTTTCCTTCGGAGACACTTCTATCTAGACTCTGACAAAGAATCATCTGTGAGCACTTTATGCAGGTATTTAGAGAGAGAGAGAGACAAACCTAAGTAATGTAGTAGGAATTGCCCTGTTAAAACCTGTTTTGTTTAAGAGATTTGTATGTCTTATGATATAATAGTTCTGTATTTTATGTGTTACATATTTTTTTATTTATTTTAGTAAAACTCTGTTTTCAGAGCTTACTTGGTCTGTCTTTGATTTCCTACCTTTACAAGTAGAGCACATATGGTTAAAGCAGACACAGTACATAAGTTTGAATAGTGATACCAAACTGGAAAATGTAAGCATTTTAAATCTGAGGTCTTTTATTACAGTTTTTAAGGGTTCATTTCTGTACATCTGGTTAGGTGCCCATAGGCAAAGATATCTGGCTCCCCAAAGATAGAATTATCTGAGCCTGTGCATTGGGTACACTAACAAGCGGTTCACAGTTTGAATCCCTCCAGAACTTGAGACCAAAGGTTGTTTTAAATCCACAAAATCAGACAAGAGGGTTACTTTATTCTACTAACTGTTCACAAGACTGCGCTTGGTGGTTGGCACTTTGGGAATAGAGTGTTGATCTGTTGAGTGGGTTTGTGACAGATTGGTAGGCAGCGGTGGCATAATTTTGGTATCACAAGCTTTTATTGTTCAGCGTGTCAGCTTGAGACCGTAAGCTCACTTTCAAAGAAAGAAAAAGGCAGTGATTTATTTTTAAAAAGGAAACAGAACTATATCACTTGGCATACAGTCAAGTTCCTACTCATTTTAATTTTTTTTCCTAAAGTGCAAATCAGAGTAGCAGTAGTGAGGGAAGAAGATGGCTGCTGACTACAGCAGGCACACTGTAGACTCTTTAAAGTAGTTGTGCAGGGACAGAGGAGTCCCGTTTGCAGTGAAAGCCAGCAAGCAGCACCTCATAGATGCCCTGATGGTAGCAGATAGCCAGAGCAGTGAGTCATGGACCATGACTGAAAAGGACCAAACCTAGAGTGTGGCAGGGCTAGCGGCCAGTGCAGTGTCCAGATCTAATGAGGAGGGCAACAGGGCCACTGTCAGTGAAGGGCCACAGCAGCAAGGGAAGGTCACCAATATCCTGGATCCAGAGATACTCAGGCTGCAAACTGGGTTGTGCAGGATGGAGCTGGAGTTCCAGGAGAAGAGGGAGAGAGAACACTGAGAGGCAGACCGTGAGGAGCGTGAGCACCAGTGAGCTGCAGAAGAGAAGGCAGAGTGAGAACGCTGTGATGCAGAGTGAGAACACTGAGAGGCAGAGCAAGAACAGAGGGAGGCAGATCGTGAGGAGCATGAGTGCCAATGAGCTGCAGAGGAGAAGAGAGAGGAGTGCCAGAGGCAACACAAACTGGAGAAGCTATGACTCTGACCAGCAGCACCACAGCAGGTAAGTGGCTTGGGTTTAACTGGGACTGCAGGACTGGGTTACAAATTGAATTCCAAATTAATAGCCGAGTTTAAAGATGGGGAGGATATGGATGCCTTTTTTAATTCTTTTGAAAAAGTTTGTATTCAGGCTAAAATTCCTAGGAGTCCTGGAGCTACCAGCTATCCCCGCTACTTACTGGGAAAGCTCGGGATGCATTGGGTCAAATGGACAATGGGGACAGTGATGATTACAGCAAGCTAAAAGCTGCAATTTTAAAAAAGTTTGAATTAACTGCTGAATCATACAGAGCTAAATTCTGTAAGCTCAGGAGAAACCTTGATGTGAGTTATGAGGAGCTAGCCATGAAACAACATCATTTTTTAAAACATTGGTGGGAAGGAATTGAGGTAAACTCTGTTGATAAAATTGAAAATGTGATTTTATTATAACAGTTTTTCTGGGCTTGCCCAGCAGAGCTGAAAACCCTGGCTGGAGGACCGATATCCCAAAACAGTGCAAGAGGCTGCTGAACTCTCGGACCACTATGCCAAGAGCAGACCTGCTCTGAGAGTGAATGTGACAGGTGTGGCAGCGCAGAAAAGGAAAAGCGCACCTTCAGCACAGCTAAAACTCTCACTGCTTCCACCGAAATCAGTCAGCCCGAGGTTTCAGAGAAAATATTTCTCTGACAGAAGAAATAAATGTTGGGTGTGTAAAGAAACTGGGCATATTGCCAGACATTGTGTCCCAAAAAAGCAAGCAATAATACACAGCCGGGTGCTAGAAAAGAAGTGGGTTGTTTGTATGTTCCTAGAAGCATGCCAGTGAACATGAGGGAACACATGCACCCACTCATGGTGAATGGTGTACAGACACAGGGGTTAAGGGACACAGGGGCATCCCTGACATTGGTAAAGGGGGGATCTGGTACAGCCTGGTCAGCTTATACCCAATAAATATGTCACTGTACAATGGTTGACTGGTGAAGAGAAAACATTGCCACTGGCCAGTGTTTTCCTGGACTGGGGTAAAACAGGGTGAACTGTGCAACAGATAGCTGTAGCTAAAATGTTAGCAATGGATGTGATCCTGGGCAACAGTCTCAAACAAGGGATGGTATGTGCAGTTACCCTTAGCCAAAGTGGCAAGGGAAAATTGTAGTTCCCTGAACACCACAGAAGCTATTGTGGAAACCACTGAGAGGCTGGTTCCCCAGTCTGTGTCTCCTGAAATGGAGATTAATGAAGAGGGGGTAGAAATTTCCCAGTAGCAAGTAACCACACAGCTACAGAGGGTTATTCCGAAGAGGGACGGGCGACCCATTTTCAGAGGGTGGGGATTGACAGTGATCCTGAGTGCCCTGATGCTAGTGCTAGGGACCCTAGTTTAGCGAATGAAGGGGACCTGTCTGATGCCTTGGGAATGTGTGAGGGGTTTTCAGCTGCTCAGAGAAGTGGGGGGGCAGCTCAGAGGTAATTTAAGGAAGTATTTTTTCACAGAGAGGGTTGTGGATGCATGGAACGGCCTTCTGGAGGAGGTTGTGGAGTCAAAAACTGGTGGAATTCAAGCATGCATGGGACAATCATAAGGCCATTCTAGGGGGTTGGGGTAGGAAGAAGTAGGCTGCTGGTTAACCAGGATCTGCAGCTTATCCAGTAGGTAGGGAAATGGGCAGACTGGGTGGGCCAAGCGGTCCTTATCTGCCATCAAATTCTATGTTTCTATCACCCTAGTTTAGAGAAGCTGAGGACTTTGGCAGACTCTGATGGAGCACAGGGAGGTGATGGCAGACATAAGGTTTATTGGGAAAATGGAATTATGTATACTCAGGCAGTGCAGACAGAGGGAGGGATGCTAGACAGGCAGCTTGTCATTCCCCAAGGGTATTGTGAGCAGTTGCTTAAAGCTGCACATGATATTCCCTTGTCTGGTCATCTGGGAATCATGTGCACTATGCCGCAGTTAGCCCAGAATTTCTACTGGCCTAACTTCACCCAGCAGGTGAAGGAGTATTGCAGATCTTGTCACCGGTGCCAAGAAATAGGGAAGGCAGGCAAGAAAACCCAAGCCACCCTGATTCCATGCCCATAGTGGAAGAGCCATTCCAGAGAGTGGGAATGGATATTGTGGGGCCTCTAAATACCCCCAGCTCCTCAGGGAAGAGATTCATCCTAAGTGTGGTGGATTATGCCACCTGGTACCCAGAGGCAGTCGCCCTATCCTCACTGAGGATGGACAAAGTGGCAGATGCCTTACTTGGGATTTTCTCCCGTGTTGGGTTTCCACAGGAGGTTATCACTGATCGAGAGGGTTCTTTAATGTTGGATCTGATGAAATATTTATGGGAGAAGTATGGGGTGGTGCAAAGATGCACGACACTGTATCACCTACAAGCCAATGGGCTTGTGGAAAGATTTAATGGTACCCTAAAGTCAATACTCTGGGCATTTGCTGAACAGCATGGGAGGGACTGGGAGAAATACCTTCCCCACCTGTTGTTTGCATACAGGGAGGTGCCCCAAGAGTCAACAGGATTTTCCCCCTTTAAGTCTTATATGGACACCAGGTATGTGGGCCCCTAGACCTGATCCAGGAGGACTGGAAAGGCAAGCAGGGACCCAGGGAACTCCCATTGCGGATTACTTCCTTAGGTTTAGGGAAAGACTGAAGGAGCTCATGGGGACAGCCCAGAGTAACCTGGCAGCTGCCCAACAGAATCAAAAAGTGTGGTACGATTGCAGAGCCAGAGCTCGCTCTTACATGGTGGATCTGGAAGTCATGGTCCTTATTCCGGTCTGGAAAGACAAGATGCAGGCTCAGTGGACAGGACCATACAAAGTGGTTAGGAAGGTAAATGACGTGAACTACATTGTGGAGTTACCTGACCAAAGACAGACAGAGAGGATGTACCATGTCAACATGATGAAGCCATATGCAAATAGGGCTGACATGGTGTTTGCAGTGTGTAGTCATGGGGAGGGTACAGACAAAGGAGACCCCCTTCTGGATTTGCTGGAAGAAAGTAAGCAGGACTCCTTTGTGGAAGCAGTAAAATTGTCTCCCCAGCAGGCTCTGGACCAGATACAAAAAGTAAGGGAGGTTTTAGCAGACTTTGCCCCATTGTTTAGCGCCAAGCCTGGACTAACCCCCTTAGTGACACACGAAGTGGAGACAGGGACACAGATGCCCATACAGTGGACAGCATACCAGGTATCAGAGGCTGTCCAAAAGGACATTAGGAGGAAAGTGGAGGAGATGCTGGATTTAGGGGTAATCCAGAGATCCCACAGCCCCTGGGCCTCACCTGTAGTCCTTATGCCTAAGCCAGATGGCTCTACTCATTTCTGTGTGTGGACTATCGTGGACTGAATGCAGTCATGAAGTCAGTTGCCCATCCGATGCCCAAGATGGATGAACTCCTGGATAAGTTGGGCGTGGTGACCTACCTTACGACCGTTGACCTGACAAAGGATTATTGGCAGGTAAAGTTGACAGACAGAGTTAGGGAGAGGTCATCCTACATCACTCTGATAGGCTTATTTGAGTTTAAAGTAATGCCCTTCAGAATGAAAATGCCCCAGCCACTTTCCAAAGGTTGGTGAACCAGGTGTTAAATGGTGCTGAGGAGTACGCTGTGGTGTACCTGGATGATGTTGCCGTCTTTAGTACCAGCTGGGAGGAACACCTATCCCACTTTAGGGAAGTGCTGGGCAGGATACAGAGGGCCGGGCTCACTGTCAAAGCCGAGAAGTGCCAGGTGGCCATGGGAGAAGTGGCATACCTCAGGCATGTGGTAGGCTGGGGACAGCCTCATCCTAACCAAATAAAAATAGAGGTAATCCAATCATATCCCAGACCAGAAACACAGAAACAGGTCAGGAGTTTTCTATGGACAGCAGGGTACTACAGGAAATTTGTACCCAATTACAGTGCCCTGGCTGCTCCCCTATCTGACCTGACAAAGAAAAGGATGCCAAGAAAATTACCTGGGGACCAGCCTGTGAGGAAGCCTTTTCCAAGCTAAAGGAGGCACTGTGCAGTGCTCCTGTTTTGACAAGTCCTGACTATAGCAAAACCTTTATAGTTCAGACTGATGCCTCAGATGTGGGTATTAGGGCAGTACTGAGTCAGACATCCAGCCAAGGGACAGAAAACCCAGTAGTGTACCTGAGTAGGAAATTACTTCCCAGGGAACAAGCATAGTCCACAGTGGAAAAAAAAGTCTTGCCATAGTGCGGGCCCTAAAGAAGTTGGAGCCATACTTGTATGGGCAGCATTTTGTGTTACAGACTGACCACAACCCCCGGTTTGGCTGACGCAGATGGGAAAGAACAATGGTAGATTGCTAAGATGGAGTCTTGCTTTGCAAGGGTATGACATGACCATTCTACATAGGGCTGGAGTGACCAATCAGAACTCAGATGGGCTGTCTCGTGTCTACCAGGAGTGAACTGATTTGGGAAGCTCATCCCATGCAGGAGACGGCCCCCAAATTCAGTCTAGGTGGGGAGGAATGTGACACTTGTACAGCTGATCCTGATCACTGTATCATTTTTTGTAATATAAAAATGGGTTATGGACTGTCTCTCTTGAGAAATGCAGAAACAGCATGTGAGTATGACACATGCACACAGGTTTTAGATACAAGGTGTTACCTGGAAGGCCTGAAGCTAATTACAGACTTTAACTAAGTTAATTATAGCTGTAGTTGCTAAGAGGGAAAATCATAAACTTTGATAATGCTTAGAGGAGGAAGAGCAGGTTGTGACATTTTAGTGCGAAGTCATAAAAGATGCTTTCATGTCCTGGAAGGGGCAAGCTTATCATAAGATCAAAGACAGTCATTTGAAGAACATGAGTTATGCTGAGGTTGCAGAATTTAATACTTGGAAAAGACATCCTGTTTTTATAAGATATGTATTTTTTTATATATTCTGACTGGGAGGAGCTAGGTGACCTCATGCAAATAGGATGGGAAAACCAGTTTTTAAACATTATTCTGTTTTCCTTCAGAGACACCTCTATCTAGATTCTGACAAAGAAACATATGTGAGCACTTTAAGCAGGTATTTAGAGACAGAAAGAGAGACAAACCTAAGTACTGTAGTAGGAATTGCACTGTTAAAACCTGTTTTATTTAAAGAGATTTGTATGTCTTATGATATAATAGTTCTGTATTTTATGTGTTACATATTTTTTATCTATTATAGTAAAACTCTATTTTTAGAGCTTACTTGGTCTGTCTTTGATTTCTTTCCTTTACAAGTAGAGTATATATGGTTAAAGCAGACATGGTACATAAGCCTGAATGGTGATATCAAACTGGAAAAATGTAAGCATTTTAAATCTGAGGTCTTTTATTACAGTTTTTAAGGGTTCATTTCTGTACACCTGGTTAGGTGCCCATAGGCAAAGATATCTGGCCTCCGGAAGACAGAATTATCCGAGCCTGTGCATTGGGTACACTAACAAGAGGTTCACAGTTTGAATCCCTCCAGAACTTGAGGCCAAATGTTGATTCGAATCCACAAAAAGTGACAAGAGGGTTACCTTGTTCTGTTAACTGTTCACAAGACTGCACTTGGTGGTTGGCACTTTGGGAGTCGAGGGCTGACCTGCTGAGTGGGTTTGTGACACTATCTAGCTGAAGAAAACCTTGTGAAATTGAGTTTCCCCGAATGGTTTTCATAGCAGTTTTACATCTGTGTGTTTCTCTTGTTAATATCACAGCAACTATGACTTCTGATCTCACAATGGTTACAACAGATAATCCATTTGATATAGTGTTTCATGTCTTCGGATGTATAGAGAACATCAGACATATCCCAGTTTTAAAGACGACAATCTGTGATGCCTATGATCACAGGTTCAAACTGCAGTACAGCCACGTGCTCCCTTTAACCTACATGATGCCAGTTGGGTGTTGCATAGTTTTACATGTGATTAATGAAAACCACTGTATGTGATACTCTGCTAATTTACCAGACTAATAGCAGGCTGTATTTTTTTTTTCATAAACTCAGTTTTTATTTCAGTATCCATATAACATTTCTATGCATCATTACAACAGTTAATCTTACCACATACAATCAACAGCATGTATGATAATATTGTGATGTTCATACTTCCAAAGCCACAAAAAACAAGGGTTTCCATCTAAATATATACTTCTATACTAAAGATTCTCTGAGAAGAACCTGTTCTGGTAAAATTAGGTTGAGACAATCAATTAAACAGTTGTCAATACAAACATTTTTAAACATATATAATAAGAACAGTGAAGATAATCAACCCAGTTTGTGCCTGCGGTGTATTTGTGTGTGGTCTTGACAGAAGGGGGGCGGGGGGCAAACCCCTCAGCTCTAGTTGTTATGCCTGTATACAGAAAACAATAAGAATGTTTAAATAAGTTGTTGTTTTGTTTTGCTTTACATAAGAGAGATGAAATAATATTGTTACTGTGCATGTTGATTTGTGTTGGAAGACATGACACATTTACATATTTGTAACATTTACGTCCCGTAATTTCCCCTTCCCCACCACCATAAAAAAGTTTATCTAGATGGTGTTCATGTTTATGTTCCATTATAATGTATATCTATCATTATTCTTATTCATCACAAATCAGCAGGTATGGTGCATGAACAAATAGGATGTTCATGGCATATGGTAGTTTGTTACTTGGAAAAATAACTTGTGTATTTGAAGTGTGTCAAGACAACACATACCGGTTCAGAAAAGGCCGACAGTCCTTACAATTTGGGCATAAGTACTGCATGTACTGTATGAAATAGAGAAAAGCTGCCTAAAAAGAGTAAAGAAGAACATTTACAATAGGTATGAATCATATTTCTTTACACAGGAAAGTCACAGAAAAAAGACTGATGGGATTGCAACAATTGATTGAACTAACATGATGTAATCCTGCCGTTCCAAGGCTAGACGATGACACATCACACAAGTTAGTTTGAAACTTAAAAAAATCACACTATTGAAATTATGATTACGAAAGTACAGTGATAAATTCAGCATGAGCATAAATAAAAATCAGAACGAGTTACTGTTCGGTTTACAGGAAAATTAATTTGTTTTATACAACACCATGAAATCTGTAACACTGGGACATCAAACTGCAGAAAATATATACTGTCAGCAGCAAGTCTGCTAGAAGCTGCTTTAGTCTGGGTGTTAATTTGCTCACAGTTTGAACTGTATAGTGCACATTCCATCACTGGATAAAATCAACCTGATCCCTTATGGGAGACAGTGCTATTGAAATCAACAATAGAGAGGTGTGTAGGAAACTAGTAGAAAATTTAAGAAAAAAGAACACACACAAAAATGCAGGATACTGATTCTTGTACTTTACTAAATAGGAACAAGACATCAGAAATAATTTTTTATCAGCTTTAAATCTCCATGAATGCACTGACGTTATTTTTTGCCTGGTTTTTACACTATATACAGTATATACACCCTACTTTCAACTGATGTTCCAACTGCCAAAAGAGATTGGTGTGTTTTTGGTATTATTTTAATAGTAAGCATGGCTAAAATATGAGTTAACAATCATAAATTGCACAACAGAAATGATTTTGTTGGATGTCCTTTGCTATGGAGCCTTTTTTTTATTATTTTGTGTGTGTGTGTGGGGGGCAACCTTCCTTTGAGATGAGTCAGGATTTTACCAAGCAACAGCAAACTTGTGGACCATATAGTAGTGTCAGATGTTGGGCCACAAATATAACATATTTCAATTGAAATGCAACAAACCACAACCACATGACCCAGTGCAGCCAATAAAGGAGCCCCACAGGCAGTAGAAGCAAAGGTGGTAAAAGTCAGAAGTGTGAGCTGCAGAATCAGGCAAAAGAACAAACCTCAGAGAGAAACACAATCAACAGTAAAAAAAATGCCACTGGGTACAAGGTCCTGCTGGTACAGGTGGTGATGCTGTGGTGCCAGTTATGGGACTGGCTGCTGGCCTCGCTGGGAGTGCTGGTTGTACTGCATCTTTTGCAAGACTGTCAAAGTCTCCAGATCCAATTAATATGGGTCATCTGTTGTTCTGTGTGCTGATCCTTTTATATTATTTCCACAGCTGTGGATCCACATATCCGCATTTTCCGCAAATACAAAATTTCGTAACTCACTTTTTTTGCGATTTTCCACACCTGCAGAACTTTGGACTGTGAATCTGCCACACTTGCATTTCTGCAGTGTTGCAAGCCTTTTTTCTATACATGCTGAATTTATGGCTCTCTTTGTGAATCTACAGTAGCCCCAGGTATCTTCCTAAATAGACCAGAAAGAGTGCCCTAATCTCCACTGTTTTGTAGCCACATTCATATCCCCCAACGTATATAATCTAGTAGTACCTTGCCATATTTATTTCTCTTTTTTACCATTAACCTATTCAAGTATTGTAGAGAAATATATCACACTGAAATGGTCATGTTACATGACATAACTGCTTTCAACAAAATGACCCAAGAAGCTGATTGCCACAATAGTCTTAACATTACTACTACAGTACAAAATAAAAAAAAGGATAAAATAACCCTTGATGTTCAAAGCACTAAACACATTTCACTGCTTTACTACAGTCACGTATCCCATCTTTCCCCTCATCTGTTTCACAAGAGTGAATGTTTTAAAACACATAGGGCTTAATTTTCAAAGAGCCCATAGATTGCTGCAAGTTGTGGCAATCTAGAGTTGTAGCAAACTCTGGGTGCATCAGGGACCCTACACCCGATTCTGTAAAAACAGGGGTCCCAGCGGCAAAACTCTGGGAGCTGCCATACCCATAGGCTTGTGCCAAACAAATGGCACACTTGCAGGATGTGCTACAGAGACCTGACCCTCCCCTGCACAACACTACAGGGGCTGGGATGGTTGGGGGAGTTGAAACAGCTTAACAAGAGGTGGCAGGGGTATATGGGGAAGGGTGCATAAGGGACATGGGAGGAGGTCACTTAGCCAGCTGAGACAGACTGTTAGTGAAGTGGCACCCAGCAGGGTGTGATTACATCTGCATAAATATTGTACCTGCCGGCATGTAGTCATACAGAACTGCAAAGTACAGTAACCAGTACCCATACTGTATAGTCAGAACCAGCCCTACACAACCACAACAAAGGAAGGACAAGTTATACATCTGCAGAATATAGCATCTTATTGAACTGTAACAAGGCAGACCTCACAACTGTACAATGATGCAGACATCACTGGCTAAAGGTGCAGTGGCACTTGGGAATCAGTTTAACCCCAATGAAGCTTACCCCACTATGGGGTAATGAAAACGTCTCCATAGGCAAGCAGAAGGTATACTGGGTAATATGGGAGGAGAAGAGCATACATAGAGTAGAGTAGAGGATCTGCTGGCACCCACTACACAAAATATAGACACATTCCAGAATCTCCAAACACTCTGGGCTCTACCCAAGCAGATGTTTGGAGATATCTGCAGATCTGTAGTGCAATTCAGACATACATGAAAAGACAACCACAGAACCCTTCCCCCACTAAGCTCCCACTGTGGATAGCCACTCAGAAAGGGGTAGCCAGTAAGATATATGTCACTATAAGGAAGACTGTGCCAGCCAGGTGGAGCACTCTCAACACAAATGGGAACAGGTCCTAAATAGGAACTGTAAGGCTCAAGAATGGAGGAAGTGGTGGCAAGCAGCAAACAAAAATTACAAAGATGCCAAGAGCAAGCTGATATAGAACAAAGTTCTGTACTCCTGTTACCGTACCCTTGTAGTGCTACAAGCAGCAGGAGTCTGAAGCTCCAAAACACATGCTGGAGGGGTCAGACTCACCAAGGAGACCTTTTGCATGAACTCTGGGCCTGCCCCCCCCAGTACAGGAGCTATGGAGACACACACACATGCAAGATAGGGACACAGGTGCTCCAGGAAACCATCCCAAGATCAGATCCTCTTATGCTCTTGAGGATGAAATTGGAAGTTAGGCACCTGCAAGACACATAGCAAAAATGGTTATCCCCTTTAACTATGCAAGTGAAATGTCTTCTCCAGTGTAGATGGAGGACTAAGGCAGTCTCCTCAGTGACAGAAATCCTCTCCTCTCCTCTATGGTCCAGATAGTATTCCTAGACCACCTGTCACATACCCCTACATGAGAAATGCTGGACCCCCTTTTACTGATATGTCATCCCCAGACCGGCATAGGATAAGCAGGGAGCAAAGGCATAGAAGGCCTCATCCCCCCAACCTGAGTCTTCACCTTTCACTCCCACAGGAATAAGTGTATAGTGTACAGTAGCTAATGACCTGATATAATAAATCCCTGAGCGTAAATAGTTTGGACCTAAGGTCTAGATAGAATTAGTGGTTATTTGTGTGTTTGTTTATTTTTAGGGTGATGGAGGCCTTGACTCTCACCATCCCCCTTAAAGTCCACTTGTAGATTTATGCAGAGTACAGATCCCGTGCCTCTCCACAATACAAGCCTTGAACAAGAAATGTGAATTCCAAGGATGAGTGCCTGCCTATGTGTTTTTACATAATATATGTAATTCCCCTCTCTTTCGGAGGGGCTTGTGCTCCCATTAGGGACCCCTTCCACCTCCTATTTCTCCCCCAGAGTTTAGGGATTTATTAGTGCTCTGGGGGACAATCCCTGCTGGATGCCTGAAGGTAGAAGCAGACAGCAGGCAAAAAAGGGTATAAATAGGGGTGGAACAGGATTTTCTGGGCTTTTCCAGCCTCGGACAGCAGGCCTGAGGCTGGGGGGTGTGGCTCGAAGAGCAGGTGAGGCAGGCAAGGAGGGAGCTTGATGGTCTGAGTTGGGCCTAATGGGGACATTCCCCCTGAAGTCAGTAGTCAGGGATGGCTTCTATGCAGCAATGTGACATAGAGGAGCAGTGATGGGAGCTTCAAGAGAGGATGGCCAGCTAGCTGGTACTGCGTCATTGGGATGGGAGAGGCCTGGATAGTAGGTAGATGGTAGGACAGGTAGGAACCCCTAGGATCCTGTGCAGGTGTGGCTTGGGCTGCCAGGGCTGTAAGAACTGTGGCAGGGTTCTCACAGGGAAGGGGCTGGTGGCAGAGGTCCTCTCCCATTCCTGGTGTGGTAGGGTGGCTCAGGCACAGAGGAGGCCCAGGAGTGTCCTTCACCCATTTAAGGGGCCTGTTTGGAGGGGCAAGTCTTGGGGAACTGGCATTTTAAGAGCTGGGTGGGCTGCAGATCTTCAGATAAGTCTTGGAGGGCACATCCTGAGGCAAGAGCATAATTCAAACCCAGGATGTGTTTCACAAGGATGCAGAGAGGAGGCTGGGGCCACTTCTGGACAGTCATCAGGGGCACTGCAAGAAAGGAGTGGATGCCAGTGAGACTAGAAAGGATCTGAGATGTGCAGAGGGCTTGGGTAGTGGCAGGGACCATGTTCCTCTTGTGGCAGAGCAGCTCGAAGGTGACAATGGGCATTGGTGGCAGTGGCCTGTGTACACTGTGGGCCAGTCAGGTATCAAGGTTTGGGCTTGCCCCAGGGCCACCACTTATGAGCTGGCCTTCTAGGCCCAATAAGGACTACAGCACCAAGTGGGAGAAAGAGCAAGAGATCCAGTAGGAGTTGCTAAGCTGGTGGGGGTTGCTGGGTACACTGTGTTTCAGGCTGAGAGAAAAAAAGGGTGACAAGGCCTGGTTCGGGGAGATAAAATCCTGGGATCTCTGTAGGATTCAGGCTGGATCCAGGGTCCAGGTGGGAGAAGCTGTTTGCTTCTCCGAGCGGGAACAAGGCAAGCTGACCAGTCTCAGAAAAAGAACAAGGGAAGGAGAGCATAACCAAAATGTCACCTGGCATGGGTATAAGATAACACAATTTCAGGCAGACCACAAGTCGGGTGCATAAAAAACATACAAGTGCATTTGTCATTGTATTTTTATCAAGTAAAATATATAGAAAGCAAAATGGTAAGTCAGACAACTGCTTAAATTCAACAGTTTCTAAGGCTTTTCTTCAGCTTAGCATGAATCAACCAGTGTAAAAGCAAACACTACCAGGAGGTCTTCCACCTTTCTCAGCCAGTATTCAACTGACCACCCTATCTATCTCATCTCAGGACTGAGGTAGGGCTTTTTATAAGCTCACTAGAAGTTGGAAAAACAATTTCCACTGCCTTTTAATTAACAGCAGACATAACAAAACTAGCCACTAGGGGCCACTGTTGCTTCATACAGAATCATTCAGTTGGCACCTGGAGTATAATACATAATTTATTTACAACACTGGAAAGGTCAGAGTTGAGGTCAGAACATTCTGTGCTCTTAAACTGTCCTGCAGTGTCATATTATCTCATGCTGTCTGCTGTAAAATATATCTTAGAAGAGGGCTGCTAACATCTAGAAAAAGCAGACACAAACTTTGGTTATTCTTCTATTAAAACTGCCCTCTTAGTGTTGTTTTTAGGTTAATATGCACAGAAGCATTTTAAGCTCTTCAGCACTTAATTTGTAACCAGCCAACCAGCATGTTGGAATTTATACAAAACATATAAACTGCTTGAAGAAGGGGTTTCAGTTTATCCCAGGGGTGTCCACTATGACAGGGGTCACCCTGTTACACATGCTCAGGAGAAGAACAAGAGAAAGAGAGCATAACCAAAGTAAAAGAGTGACTTACCAGCGCCAGTGGGAAAGGAGCTTGATGATGCTTCAAAGATGAAGGATCTGCTTAGACTGAATCAGCTGAGCTTCCAAAGAAAATGACAGCCCTGCAAGTACTGCCTGTTTGTCACCTTATGACTGCTCAAGAAATCCAGCTGGGTGAGCTTGTAAAATGTTTTTAGAGCCCCACAGAGCTGCTTTTCTTCTGGGTGTAAGACAGTGCCCGTGTCTCTGAAATCATTTGGGACACAGGTAAAAATAAAGAGCTGTTGGGAAGAAATCGAGTGGTGATTTTTCTATTTAAAGGGGCATAAATAAGATGGAAAGCCCCTCAGTTTTATTTGTGCCATGAGATTGTATTTACAGAAGGTTTTCCAGCAGACTGCACCGGGATTGAGGGGCTCGGGGGAGTCAAGTGGGAACTGTGGCCACAGATTGCGGAGGTGACTGGTTCCAGCTGCAGAGGTATGGGGGAGAAGTCAGTCAACTGAGAAGAGATCCAGAGTGCACAGAAGAAATGAAGCCATTGAGAGGTAGGCTAAGTTTTCCTACTTTACTCTTCTGTGCAAGTCTCTGTGATGTTTTCACTATGCTGTAGGCCCCTTCCCCTAGTACATCAGCAAATCTTTCATACACCTAGACAGTGTGGAGAAGAGGTGGCTACATAGAGAGTCTGAGGAAAATGAGATTGTCAATGTAAAGTGCACGTTATATGCAGTTGTATATGTAACTCACAGTCCTCACCCTGCCTTGATTTGCTGTATGATTTTGGTTCATCTCTATGTATGAAAAAGAAAAAGGAAATCAATAAACAAGTTAACTGCAAAAAGAATGTACGGGTGTGGTAGTTGCGGGTGACATCTTTGTGGCACCCTAATTTACGGTGACTAGAATCATGTCACCGCTACATGGCTGAACCCCCAACTCCACCCTATTTAAAAAAAAACATTTCTGCTATTAATGAATTCATTGACAACAAAAACATTGTCATTAAGCCAGTGGACAAAGTAGTAATGGATAGACAGCAGTATGTTGACATAGCCATGTGCTTATTGAACGATGCAGCTAATTATAGAGAATTAAATGTCAATCCAACTTTAACTTTTAACAAGCAGCTTTACCAGGTTCTCATAAGTGCCTTAGCTAATGGCAGTATTAGTGAAAAGGAATTTACATTATTTGACGTGAACATCCAATTATTCCAGGTTTCTATATTTTGCTAAAAATTCATAAAGACACTAAGAAACCACCTGGCAGATCCATTGTGTCAGGCATTGGATCTATCAGTGAGATTCTGGGTCACTTTGTTGACTTTTTCTCACAAAAGTGTGTCACAGAGTTGCCATCATATTTGAAAGATACAAGTGACACTTGGAAGAAATGTAAATATCTTTATGTGGATTGACAGCCTTTTCTGGCTGGGTATAGATATTGAATCCCTGTATACATCTATTAGACACAATCAAGAGGTTCAGGCTTGCAGATTTTTTTTCTAGAAAATCATGGTGATGCTGTAGGTATGCCACTGGATTTCTCATTACAAGCTTTAGAGTTTATTTCACATCATAGTGCTTTTAAATAAAAAAATGCTATTATCTACAAGTATGTGGCACATCAATGGAGCCAGTATGGCCTCCAGGTCTGCTAACCTTTTCTTAAGATGGTGGGAAATTCTATGAATATATAACGAAAGAGTTAACCCATTTCAAAGATACATCAAGCACTGGTACATATACTGTATATCGATGATTGTATCTGTGTGTGGGAAGGAGACGTCAATTTGATTCCAGAATTTGTGAATTGGCTTCATGATAATGACTTAAATCTTAAGTTTATATTGTCTTTGAGCAAGCAGAGATTACAATTTTTGGACTTAGAATTTAATAGTAACCAGGTGAGATTGTGAACTGAAACTATTATAGAAATTCTACTACCACCAATTCCTTACCAAGGGCAGACAGAGCCCACCTACCAACAAAGTTAGAGGAGTCTGTTTCTTACAGTCAAATGTTAAGGTTACACAGAAATTGCACAACCGAATATGATTTTCTGGAACAGGCTGCTGAATTTAAGACATGTTTTATTGAAAGAGGGTATGATAAGAATTTTTATTTATTTTTATTTATTTAGTTTTTGTTGACCGGGTAAGTGTGCTAGACAAATCCTGCCTATTTTCAGGCACAACCTGGGGGAGAGGGATACAGATAAATGCCAACTGACCTTGAACCAGATTAAGCTGTTGGTATTTTTAGTGAATGAGTGAAATTTGGCCAGGACACCAGGGAAATTCCCCTACTGCATTGCTGGCAGTAGGGGGCAAGTGGCTAAGTCGAGTCATTGTTGGCTTAGCTCCAGTGGAAGATGGTCAGGATGGAGCTTGGGGAGCAGTTTCCCTGCATTGGTGATTCTGATAATCCTAAAGGAGAGCATGGTAAACGACTTTTGAATGCTAGCATCGAGGAAAGTGAAATTTTTGTTTCAACGGAAGATTTGTCGGTAAATGACAACTCTTTGGTAGTGATGGCTACTACGGAAGTTTCTGAGAGGCAACAGGCACGTTTGGAGAAGAAATTGTCTGAACTCACTAAGGAACATGAGCGGGTGAAACTGCTTTTGGATGCTTATGATATGAAACACTCACCAGAGGTTGCGGTGTCTGTTGCGAGCAAATTACGAGAACCGGAGCCTCAGTGTATAGTAGGACTGATTCCGAAACCAGGTACTGTGGCTGTTGCTGATGTGCATGACCCTAATTCTGCGTGTTTGGCTGGCATAAATGAAACTGTTGAAATTCAGTGCCGAGAGCCAGAATTAGGAGGCCATTTGGCTGCAAATGCTCCCGAGGCATCTCCGGTTGCTATGGTAACTCGTGTAAATACAGAAGTATCTGTGGTGTTTGACTGCTCTGTTGGTAATGCGCAGGGAAAAACACTATCGAATGACTCAGGTTTTGTGTTTAAACCCCCTTTCACTAGATCATTTGTGGAGCCTCAGCTGTCTGAGGTAGGCTGTGTATTTCAAACGGACCCTTCTACTCAGGCTGGTGTGTCTGAATTTTCATTTGTAAAACGAGGGGTTGTCCATGGTGATACAGTGAGTGTGGAAGGGAAAGAAAAACGAGCAGCTATATTTTCTGCTAAAAGACATTTGGGGATTCAACTGGAGAAACAGGTTGTATCGGATGATAAACAAAATGATGACTCTGTTCCTACAATTATACAGGATGTTCCTATAGTACACTCTTTATCTGATGACAATTGGATCCCTCAGACTGCTTTAAGTGTGGCCGGTTGATCCTTTGATAAGGGGTCCTGGCGTACTACACCTGACTGGGACCCTAAGTTGAATTTTTTGCAGAATGAGCCTTCATGGCATCCTCAGATTTCTGCATTACCTACTGCAATAGGTACAACTGAGGCAGTAAACCAGAAGCAGGAGTCCTCCCAGGAACAGGTTCAGAAACTCCCTTCTGAGGTTTTGATTAATCTAAATACTGAACAAAATGTTGTTGAAACTAAAAATGTTGAAACAAGTAAACCATTACTGTCTGAGTTATTTTCAAAAATTAAAAAAGAAGCAGCCCCTAGAAGGAATGCAGTCAGGTTGCGGTATAAGGGTAGCCTAGAAGTTAGACCTGATAGGCATTATGTTGGAAAATGTCTGTTGAAAGACTCCTTACATTTTTCTCCATGGGAGGTTTTTGCTTTTATTAACATTTCTGGTGAGGATAATTTTGCTGTAAGCTTTCGCTCTGCTTATGCCCTAGATTTATTCTGGGAATGTTACAATCAGGTCAAATTCTCCCCCCCCTTTGGACCCCGTTTCTGGCAATTCCTCTGACTAAACCATTGGTTAAGTTTGTCACTATCATGTTTAGGAATGAAGGTGTACATATCGATGATATATTGTATTGGTTATCCCAAAAATGTGATGTTTTGAGTTCTCCAGAAGCCATTTTAGACGACCAACAGTTTTGGATGGGGGGGGTTGGAGATTTAAGGTAAAACTTAGACAGTCGGATGCTGGAATTTTACATATTCCAAATTATTTTTGTTGGGTCAGGATAGAGGGTTTGTTTCTATGCTGGGCAACCAAGGGCATGCTATAAATGTGGTTCTCGACGGCATTTATCTAGTTCATGTGACAAGCCCCATTGTGATAATTGTGGAGCCTGGTCATATAGCTTTTCAATGTATGAATCACACAAAATGTGATCTATGTGATGACACAGAGCATGTTTTTCAGAATGTGTATGGGCTGCGAGGAATAAAGCATCTATTAGCAGTCCTGATCTCTTCATACAAAAAGCCCAAGATTTAGCCTCGGGGTGGTTCCGGAAAATCAAGTTTTTGGTGGTGAAATAGATGTCTCTGATTCGCAGCCTCTGACTGCGGATTCTGATGTTCCTTTGAAGGAAGCTTCAGTGGATAACTTCCATATGTCATCTCCAGTTTGTTATACTGAACATCAAGAAAAGTGTTCCCGAGAGGTGGTTCCTGCTGTGCTACCTCAGGTAAGAAGGTCTTCCAGGAATTTTAAACCTCCTTTAGTGGCCCGTTCTACCGTGGACATGGAGACAAGTAATCCCTTTGAGGTATTATCATTTCAATGGGGTGATTCAGTTATGGAGTGTCAAGATCTGGATTCTCAGACCCTCCGGGATAGCCACCCTTCCCCTTCCCCTTCCCCTTCCGTAGTTCAGGAAGGTTATAAGACTAAAAAGAAAAAAAGACAGAAAAAAGATAGTTAACTGCCTGATGTCTACAATTGGCTTGCTTTAACTTCGGTTCAGTAAACGTCCATAGTTTGTTGAACTTTAAAAAAAGACAGGTTGTGTTTGACTATGTACATAACAATTCTTTGGACATTTGTTTGTTACAGAAACCTGGGTATATACTATGGATCAGGTCAGGAGTTTTCAAAAGGAATGGTGCTGGGGTCCTTCATATTGGTCCTTTGGAGAGCAATCTGCCGATGGTTTGGGTTTTCTTTTTAACTCTTACACATTTTCCTTGCTAAAACTGATAGATTTGATTCCTGGGAGGCTGATGATTTTAGATGGGGTGTGGAGATCTATGACTTGTAGATTTATTAATGTATACTGTTCCCAAGTAAAGGCTGAAAAGGTGGCACTATTCCAACTGATAAAACCTTTTTTAATGACTGCATTCAAAATTTTCCTATGTGGTGACTTTAATTGTGAGCTAAACCCAAGGGGGAAAAATTTGAAGGAATTTAAAAAACAAAAATTATACTGTGATACCCATGCATTTAGATCACTAATACAATAATCTGGGCTGGTTTCGGCTAGTACTCACCAGCAAAGGGGCCCTAAATTCACCTATCAAAAAAACCCATATACTTCAGTTATAGATTATATTTTTTTATCGCAAAACTTATCTTTTTCTTTCTATACAATTCCAGTGGCCTTTTCAGACCATTTATTACTTAAATGCAAATTCTCTTCTGGTCCTTTCCCTCAGTGGAAAAAATTCCGGTGGAAGCTGAGCGCTCCTTTATTGCAGTCTCCTGGAGTGCTTACAAAAATTAGTACTTTACTTTCAGCGAGGTTGTCAGTTTCCTTTTTATATGACGATATAGGACAATGGTGGTGGGATACTAAAAATGATTTGTGTAAATTATTACAGAATCAAGTGAAGTTCGAAAAAAATTCTAGATTTCTTAGCTATTTAGCACTACGACAACAATTGTATTACTTGTTCTCTGTTGCCAATACTTCCAAATTTGATTATTCTTTGCAGACTCAAACATTAAAATGGAAAATACACCTGGTATAATATGACAGAGCAAAAACTTCCCAAGTTCTTTTTCAATATGGTTTAAAAAAACAGCCTCATGGTGATCCCTTTGAAGCTTTTAAAAAATATAGAACCAATACGTCCTTAACTGCATTAATAAATCATGAGGGTCATTTGGTGGAAGATATGGAGGGCCTACACAGGATTATTAAAGAATTTTTTGTCACATGCACCTGCTGTGCCCCCTAGTGGAGAGGAAATTATGCAATTTTTGACTTCTATAAAAATACCAGATTCTCCCTTTAAAAAATCTTTGTTATCTGGACATGTTACAAGAATAGAAATAGAGGCAGCCATTAAATCCCAAAAGTCCGGTATCTCACCTGGACAGGATGGCTTGACTTCAGAGCTCTATAAGGCTTTTCCTGATGAGTTTTCCCAGTGTTTAGTTTTAGTTTTTAATTTTTTTTTTATCCAGGGTGGTTTTTCCTGTTTGGTTCTCCGAAGGATTGGTGATCTTTCTTTATAAATTAGGGATGCCAACACTAATTGACAATTGGAGACCAATTACACTTTTAAATACAGATTATAAACTCTTTATGGGAATTCTGAACAATAGACTGAAACATTATGCAGTCACAGTCCTCTCCCCTTATCAGTTTTGTGGACTACCAGGACGGAAAATCCAGCATGCCCATATGATCCTTCTTGATATCATTGAATATGCTGGACAAACAGAAGCAGGGGATGCATTGTTTCAATAGACCAAAAAGCCTTGACAGGGTGTATCACCCATTTTATTTCTAACCTTAAGGCATTATGGTGTTCCTGCTGTAATTGTTAGCTGGATACAATCACTTTATACAGAGGCTGTTGTTCACCCGATTGTGAAAGGCATGTGTGGTCAAGGGTTTCATGTGCCTAGTGGGGTCCGTCAAGGATGCCCCTTGAGTCCTCTATTATATTATTTTATAATTGATACTTTAATTCAATCTGTATCACAAATTCCCAAATGGGGAGGTATGTTGGGCACTCCTTTGTTACAAGAGTTATACATTCAAGCTTATGCGGATGACTTATGTGTATTTTTTTCTAATGTTGAACACATAACTATATTTTGGAGTTCATGACATATTATTCTAAGGTGTCTAATTCAAAATTCAAGAACAAAAAGTCAGGATTATTTATAGGGAGGGGCGATATCTGATAGGATTATAAAAGGACTTAGGATTTCGTCAGATCCAATAAAAATATTAGGCTTGTTGTATGGGCCACATAATTTACCTGAATTTAACTGGGAAACTGCATTAACTAAAACTGAAGGAAAGATTAATATATGGAAAAGGTGGAAATTGTCTAAACTGAAAAGGGTACAGATATTAAAACAATTTGTTGCCCCCTGTTTATTATATACGGCAATGATATTTCCCTTATCCTTGAATTTAGAAACACGAATTTATAGTTTATTTTTTCAATTATTCTGGGGTAATAGGCTCAATCCAATAAAACGGCAATATACATATCTTGAGAAAAATAAAGGTGGTCTTGGGATGGTGGATCCAGTAATTTTCTTTCACACATTATTTATCTCTCAAAACATCCGTTTAGGATTAACTAAGATTGTGACCTTGCCTGGGTATTTATCAAAACAAGTTTTGGCCCATTTTTATTTAGCTTGGCAGAATTTACCTCCAAAACCTGTTAAAACATTGAATTTACCACATTATTGTTTGTCAGTTGCAAAAAAACTTTTTAAGTGGGGTCTTTCAGCTCAGACGGTTAAAGATAGCACTGAGCCTCAATTGTATAAAATAGTGATGGCATTAATATATCAACACGAGCCAGCCTTTAAAAACTGCCCCACGTCCCACGTAAAGGTGGCTATTAAGAGATTAAACAATTCAATATTGCCTGAATATAAGTGGGAATTTGTTTGGCTATCTTTATATGGTCGCTTAAATGTGAGAGGGAATGCAAAGCATAAAGTCTTGACTGAGAGATATTGTCCTTATCCAGACTGTATTGCCCAGGAGGAGACGATGGAACATTTTTTATGTTTTTGCTCCTATGCTACAGCTTTGTGGAAATTCCTGGCTAACAAATGGAACATGGTATGGTTATTATGTTTGGATTATGACACACTAATTTTAGGTATTAATTTCCAGATGGGTGGGGTATATGATAAAGAGACACGGCAACTATTTTGTTGCTGTTTAACTTATTATTTATGGCAAGCTCAGTGCCAGTGGGTTTTATATCAAAAAAGGATGTCTTATGAGGCAGTTAGTTTATTAATACAAGGGACTATGGAAAGAATTTATCTAAAAGACTGTGAAAGAACCACTGCTTGGAAAGTGCCTAGTTGGTGGAAGGGGTTTACAATGTTTATTAAATATAAATAGTATGTTCCTTACTATTTTCAGTTGGTTCTGGTAGGAGCATATAGGGGTGAAGTGTACTTTGAAACTATTTCACTTCTGGAAAGGATTCGCTACTGTGTGAAGTTCTTTCTTTGGTATTGTCCTGATATTGTAAAAATTTGTAATAATTATTTTTTTTTCTCCCTGCACTGTGAATTTGGTGAATTAACACTGTATTTTGGTTATTTATGATTTCTGTTTTGTTATTTGCTGTTATTTCGATAAAAATTCCCCTACTCTTTTAATGGGGGGGGGGGCTGATACATAGTTCTATTTACATAATGATCTGATACTGTATGACTGTAATACTTATTTGATTTTGTTTGCCATCTGATTTGTATTTTATTTTTATGCGACTTAACACTGTTTATAATTAATTTGTTTTTGATGTTATTATTATAATAAAAAATTCCCCTACTCTTTTCGATAAGTGCCATGTGATCTTTTACATCCACCTGAACTACCACCAATCAAGGCAGATGGAACCTCGGTGTAACATCTCATCTGAAAGACGGCACCTCAGAAGGGCAGCACCCCTCTCATGCTGCACTACAGTGTCAGTACTGGGATATTAACCCAAGTGCCAGACATGAGAACTGAACCAACAGCCCTCTGATCTCCCAGCCTCAGAGGTGAGTGTACTACCTACTGAGCCACTGACACTGCATGGGCACTATAATACTTACACAGTCAATGGTGTACCACAAGTGATACATTCTCTCAACTCTTTACCTATATCACAATCTGCAGGATGTATCAACTGGTTGATTTCCTAGTGTGTCAACTGGTTGATTTCCTAGGTGGTTTCCTAGTGTCTTTAAGAATTTTTAGCAAAATATAGAAACCTGGAATAACTGGATGTTCATGTCAAATAAATGTAAATTCCTTTTCACTGATACTGCCATTATCTAAGGCTTTTAAACTTGGCTAAGAACATGGCTTTGTCATTTTAGATAGAAAAAGCCTATTAGATAAAGACACAGCAGCACTCATTCAAGGAAGACAGAGGGATGTGGGACCTGTTACATTTGTAACTGAATTTAATGGTTTTGCAGGTAGGATTGGCAACCTTGTGCGTCACAATTGGTCAAGTATAATGAGTAACAGGGAAGCGAGTTGGGCTTTGTACAGCTAACCTAGGGTTTCTTTCAGAAGGGCCACTAATATGCAAGATAAAGGGGTACACAGTCATCTTGCCAGCACTTCCTCTGCAAATTCAAGCAATAACTGGTTTCCACAGCAACTTGAAGGTTTTTAAAAGTGTCTAAGGTGTAATGTGTGTAAGTATGTACAAAATGGAAACTGGTTGATACATCCTGCAGATTGCGATATAGGTGCAGAGGTCAGAGAATGTATCACTTGTGGTACACCATTTACTGTGTATGTATTATGGTGCCCATGCAACTCGATTTATGTAGGCTGCACTGCTCAACCATTAGAAGAAAGAATTCAAGAGCATGCGAGGTCAATTGCCAACAGTAGACAGGACACCCCTGTTGGTATACACTTTTTGAGTGCCATAATTCAAACCCTGATCTGATTAAGTTCATGGATATTGAACATGCTGTATCTTTGAGAAAGGGTGGGGACAGAACTATCTTTTGAGATGTGAACGCTTTTGGATTTTCATTTTGAGAAGCATTAAACTCCTTGGTAGTAATAACCAATGGGATTTCAAACCTTATTTAACATTTTAATATGCCATTAGAACTGTATATCCTCACTGTTCTAGCTCTCAGATATAGATTGCTTGAACTATCCTATGGATAATCAAATGTCTCTTGACAGTTACCGTGAAAATGCAGGGGTCAATATTTATAGAAGTTTAAGTATGTTTTGCTGATTATTATCCTTTGTTTGCTTTCTATTTGGTATTACAGTGGTATTTAACATTTTCCTTTCTCTTTTCTACGTATCCTCTATCTGCCTCTTCCCCCCTTTCGGAGTTTGGTAACTGCAGATTGCAGCTGTCTGCAGATTGCAGCTGCCTCTCCTTTTTCTATCTGTTTCAGAGTTGTTGTTTTTTCTCAAATAGTCATGCTTGTAATTATGTATTATGCATTTAATTTTTATATTATCCTAGTAGAGCGCATTCCGTTGTGGCTCTCGGGATTTACCTGTAACAATGCTTGACTGATTTTCTTATTGTCATGTTTATAATGGCAGCACTTTGGCTATTTCACCTTGAAATGTATAATTCACTAGCCTTATGTGTATTTATGAGTAGCTGTATTTAAATGTGACACATGTCTCCTGTAGTCACACCCACTGATGAAGAGTTTTTACTCGAAGCACTGGGGCAGTTAAGTAGTGTGTGGATTGTCTGTTTACTTACTGCCCCTCATGCTGCACTAAAGTACTAAAAATTCACTATTTGTGTAGTGTTTTGCAACTTTAAGAGTGTAGGTTATTGCTTCAATAACATAAAAGAAAAACCCTCTATCACATGCGTAGCATGACAGCCAGGATGCATCCACCCTTCCCAAATGATGTCAGCCTAGCTCAGTGGGATTTATAAGGTGGATCTCATACTCTCCCCTATCCTTCCAGGGGAGCTCCACTCTGAGGGGTAAATCATGGGCCTCCCCATGTGAGCAGGATTGGGGGATGCCAGGTGGGGATCAGTGGTGGTTGAAGAGCAAAATATTGGGTATATCCCCCACAAGATGGAAAAGGAATACAATTAAAAAAAAAGAATTATAGCTCAGTACAGTAGTTGTAGCACAAAGCTTTGAGACACAAGATCCTGGGAACATATTCCATCACAGACATTTATTCACTGTGTGACTTCAAGCAAGTCACTTTGCCTCCCTGTGCTGCTGCTCTCTTATCACTTTGAATCCCTATGTGTCAGTTCTCCTTGCTGTAAAATTATCAATCAGGAGGGACTCCATGATAATATAAAGTTGTATCTTAACTTTGCCATCTCTAATTAAACATATTTCTAAAAACAATCAGTTCTGTACTCAGGTCATATCGAAAAATTCATTTGGAAACATGTCATTATACAAATCTGACTACAAAAGGAGTTTCATATTGAAGACAGTTGAGGTTTGGTGATGTTGCTGCTTAATGTTCAGTTAAAAAGTAAACAGTAAATTATAGTATATACCAAGAAAAAGGCAAATAGAAAACATTAGCATCTTAGCATGTAACATTTCTAACTTAAAGTTGACAAGTAATGTGCCTCTTCTGATTCTCTCTGTGGTTATTTATTAATTTTTTTTGTATTACAATGAAAATTTTATACACTACCATTTTATAACAGATAAGGTTGTTTTTTTAAAAGGGCATATGCAGTTCCAAAATGCATTGTTATCTGCAGATATGCCTCTGAAGAAAACAGTATGAAAATTGTTGCCATGGAAGCAGTGTGTGATGCCAACATATTCATCTTCTAGAACCATCAGACATGTCTGATAAAGATGGAAGAAGGACATTTTAATGAGGTGATTGTTAAAATTAGCTGCCCTTCCCAACCTTGAAAATGTCAGATTTGGATACTGATGAGAGTAGAATTACTTACTATTGCACTGTATAATAGGAATAATTTCTAAAATGTCTTTCAGTAATAAGCTTCAGCTTAGAGAATTATTAGTATTGTAACATAAGAGCATTTTTACTATGTAGCATAATAACACGTAGGAGTAACAAGCTATTTTAGGTCCTTTTTGTTCTTAAGTTACATCTGCTGTCTTTGAAACATAGAAACATAGAATTTCCGTCTGATAAAGATCGCTTGGCCCACTTGGTCTGCACATTTTTCCCTGCCTATAGTATCACTGCAGCTACTTGATCTCTGGCCCATTCACCCGCCCCTTCTTCTTTTTCCTTAAGATTCCCTTATGTCTATCCCATGCATTCTTGAACCTCACCACTGTTTTTACCCCCACCACTTCCACTGGAAGACTGTTCCAGAATTCCACCACTCTCTCTGAGAAGATGCAATTCCTCACATCTGTCCTAATCTACCCCCCTCCAGCTTCTTATCATGCCTTCTCGTCCTTCAGCATCTAATTTTCTGAAAAAAATACTTCCCTCCTATACATTATTTACCCCTGTGAGGTGTTTAAATTTCTGTATCATATCTCCACTCTCACTATACTCTTCCATGGTGTACATATTTAGATCCTTAAGTCTATTCTTATAGGGCTTCTGATGCAGATATTTTAGCTGCCCTCCTCCAGACAGCCTCTACTCTGTCTATATCCTTCTGGAGATGTGGTCTCCAGAACTGAATACAGTACTCTTGGTGGGGTCTTACTAGTGACCTATACAGAGGCAAGGCCACATCCATGTTTCTACTGATGATACCCCTTCATATGCTCCCCAGTATCCATATAGCTGTCCCAACTGCCTTGTTGTGCCACCTGGCCACCTTTAGACCATCCAGTATGATTATCCCCTGTCTAGTTCCTGCTTGATGGTCATCAGTACTACTACTCCAATTCTGTACTCTGCACATTGGTTTCTCTGCCCCAAGTGCATTACTTTGCACCTTGTCATGTTGCGACGCAGCTACCATACCCTTGGCCAGTCCTTGGGCTTTCTCAGGTCTCTGGTCATCTTTTCCACTACCCCTGGAGTGTCCACCCCTTTGCAAATGTTGGTGTCATCTGCAACAAGGCAGACCTTCCCTTTCAGCTCCTCTGCTATGTCATTTATAAAGACATCAAAGAGGACTGGTCCCAGCACTGATCCCTGAAGCTCCCCACTGGTCACCTCCCTTCCTCAGAGTGAGGTCTGTTTACCACCACCCTCTGTTGCCTATCCCCTAACCAATATCTTACGCAGTTTACCACCTTTGGACTCACACCTAGGTTACCCAGCTTTCTTACTAGCGTCTTATGTGGAACGGTGTCAGAAGTTTTACTGAAATCTAGGTAGGCCACATCCACAGCTCCCCCTTTGGATATTCAGTGCAACTTATCTAATATTTTTATCTGAACTAAAAGGCAAAGAAAGCTAGAAAGCGCAATGGTTGATTTACATTATATTTCTGAACAGGTAGCCTAAAATGCACTCTACCATTGAAAGAACATGCTTGTTTCGTTGGAGCTGTTCAGTCATGCGAGTCATATAATATTGGTCACATTAAGTCTGGCAGCTTCATTATAAGGTATACGTGAAGTTTAAATAAACTATCACCTCACTTTACATGTTGCCATTATTAAAACATAAAAAAATGGTGTACTAACACATTATGCAAAGTATAATACAGTACTGAAATCTGTGGTCCTGCACTCATTTTTCAGCTCACTTTTCACTCATGGCAACAACTGATGAATGTCTGTGCTGCCTGAGGTCAAAGTGACTCAAGAAACTAAATTGACAGTGTGCCAAAGTCCAGTTTTTTTTCAGCCATTTAGAAGCCTGTTGATAGAGAAGATTGTGTTTTGCTTTATAGAAGATAACCACTCTGTTATAACCTCTATTTGGTGAAAATATTTCATATTATGTTTTCTACAAAGAATGCAATGCAAAAAGCAAGCAGAGCCCAGAGAGCAAATTGAAGTTTCAAAAAAATGGATGAGACACTGAGAAATAATTGAACTGATGAGCTATTTAACTTTTACTTTGCCATACACATTGACAATGACTTCTTTGGATCGACAGCAAAAGAAACAGATGCTGTTGTGGTCTGGCAAAAAGAGCTATACATCACTGAAGCCACACAGCAACTCTCTGACACCAGGTTTTATTTTTCTCTTCCACAGGACCCCACTGCTGACTATCAGACTGAGGTCACCACCATCATCACCACTGCTACTGAAAACAAAGAGCTCCCTGCTTCTGCTAAGAGACTCATAGTTCAGCATTCCCAGACATCCAGGTTTTATCTCCTTCCCAAAATCCACAAAACAGGAAACCTGGGTTGTCCTATTGTGTCTGCTTGCTCCTGCCCCACATCCCACATCTCTGCATTTTTGGACAGCCTCATGAGACCCCTCATTGAGTCCCTGCCCTCCTATGTTAAAGACACTAACCATGCTCTCCAGTTATTTGACAGGTTCAGATTCAGTGATTGTCAACAGCTCATCTTCACCACGGACATCAAATCTCTTTACACAGTGATCCCCCATGATGATGGTCTGACAGCTTTGCAGCATTTCTTGAATAAGTGGAAAGTCCAGCAGCCACCCACACACACACACTAACTCATCTGGCAGAACAGTTTTTTACACTCAATGCTTTTTCTTTTAATAACAGCTTTTTTCAACAGGTCAGTGGAGTTGCCATAGGTACTAAGATTGGTCCCAGCTTTGCTAATCTGTTTGTGGGTTGGGTGGAGGAATGTTTTTTTCTCTCATTCACAGGGACTGTGCCTGAACTCTACAAACGCTACATTGATGACTGTGTGGGAGCCACCTCCTGCTCCAGGGAGACCTTCCAAGTCTTCCTTGACAAGTTTACCACGGCTCATCCTTCCCTTCAATACACAGTTGAAGTATTCTCCTCTACACTGCCTCTTCTGGATATCCAGCTGTCAGTACAGAACACTGGTCTGAAGACATCAGTTTATTACAAACCCACTGACTCTCACAGTTTCCTCCTCCACATCTCCTTCCATCCTAAACATGTCAAGAATAGCCTGCCTCATTCACAGTTTCTTAGATTTCGCAGGCTATGCAGTGAAGAGGATGATTTTGCTGAGCAGACCCAAATAATGCAGTTTTTTTTATCAACAGGGGTTACCCTAAAAGCACAGTGGACAGAGCACTCTCTCTGGTCAGTAACATGCCCCGTAACCTTGACCCCCACAGGAATGATACTGTCACACAAGAACAACGATGAATTCCACTAGTACTTCCTTTCCATCAGTGCACACCTTCTCTTCACAGGATCATCACCAGTAACTTTCCCATTTTGCAAACTGACCCTAACATTGGTGCTTCCTTTACAGAACCACCTATTGCCTCCTACCACCACCACCTAACCTGTGGAATCTCCTGGTTAAAAGCAGCCACATACCCTAACAGTTCCTCCCAGGTACCAAACCTGCAACAGGACTCGCTGCTACACCTGCAAATTTATTTCTAGTGTGACTGAAATTGAGGGCCTACAGGTGTTTTTCACATCACCAAGGAGTTCTCATGCACTTCCACTAATGTGGTATATTGTATTCTTTGCAGGAAGTGTACAGCCATTTACATCAGAGAGACTGGTAGGTGCCTTGCTGACCATTTCAGGGAACATTACAGAGCAGTCAGGAATGGTGACATTGCTAAACTCATTTTATCCCACTTTATCTCCAGGGACCACAGTGTCAATGACCTTTCTGTTTGTGTCCTTCAGCAGGGCTTCTGGGATGCTGACCATTGAAAAAACATGGAAGGCAAGCTGATCATCCGCCTTGGCTCCCAGCAGCCCTCTGGTTTAAATGATAGACTTATTTTTGACTAACATCTTTCAGCCACCCCTTAGTCTCCCTGAAGCCTATTTGTATTTGTACTCATTTTTTTTTTCAAATTGAATATATTTTATTCATTTGTAGGAAGAGTTAAGATATCATTTAACTCAAACGTTGACCTGAGCATTGACTTGTACATTCTGTGTAAACAGTGTTCTATGCTAGGGTTCTGTTACAATACAAAGTCTTATAAAGTATATGTTGTAAACATGGTCTCAGTTATATTTAAATATTACAGTCTCAGCTGACTACAGAGACCCTTTATGTTCCTCATCCTACTTTCCCCTTCCCAAACCCCCCTCCCTCTCCCTCCCTTTCAGGTATGCAGCAACAGTGTCCATCATTCCCTGTAATCCAGGTAAGGTAGTCAGGGAGGATCATCTTTAATGAAGTCATATCACTCTTGTGGTTCTATCTCCTTCTTGCCTTACCTACTTATAGTAGAGTATGTAAAGGTGCCCATGTTTTTTGATAGTATTGTGATCTCCGTGCAATGTGAGCAATCGTGTTCTCAGCCTGCAGGGCAAATAGTATCTCTTTTAGCCATTCCGTATATGTAGGGATATTTTGGTCTAACCAGTGGCGCATAATCACTTTTTTCCACACACTGGTATTAGTGTTATATATTTTCATTGGGTGTGACTTAGAACTTCACCATAGTCTCCTATTACACAAATTTCTGGCCTGAATGTGTCAGATAACCCTAAGAGTGGGTCTAAGTTGGACTTGATACTATCCCAGAAAGGCGTGACCTTGTTGTATTCCCACAGTATATGCAACAGAGTGCCAGGCATTTGCGTACACTACAAACATACATTTGAGGAGATTTTCCCCCGTCTGATAAAGCCTAGCTGGGGTGTAGTATAAATCATGTATAACGTAAAACTGTAAGATACAGTATCTGATCCATTTCACATCTTGGTACAATTGTGACCAAATGTTTGGCCATGGTCGAGAAGCTGAGGTGTTTGGAGGTAGTTCTTGGTTCCAGACATAATGCGGCTCACCTTGCTTTTCCTCTATGGCCTTCCTTAGGAGGCAATAGAAGTGGGAAATGAGGTGAGAGGAAGGTAAGTTAGGGATAGCCTGCAAAAGGGGGCCATCTAGATACTGTGTCCAATATCCCATTCCAAAGTGTCATAGGAGCATATGTTGCAATTGGAGGTATTTAAAATAAAAGTTTTAGGGGAGGTTAAACAGTGAGCTGGCTGTTTGAAAAGGTATCAATGTGTGTTCATGAAGTAGATCCACAACTCTCAGTTGGGTGTTACCCAGCCAGAAGTTGTTCGAAAAAAAGTCCCCCTATTTTGAAATTGGGATTAGCACATATAGGCTGGGAAACATCCTTTACCAGAGATATCTGAAAAAAGTTACACATTTGGGAATGTACTCGAAGCGTGGTTTCCATAGGTGTGATCTGGAGAGCTTTAGGCAAGTTTTTGAGAGGGGAGAAAATGAGAGCCTTGGGAGATATGCTGTGTGGAGAGAGTAAACTTTGCTCAATTTGATACCACAAGGGAATATAACCGAACACTCTCCTGACCTGAATTGTCCCTCATCCAATATGCTAGGACTGAACAGACAATGGAGAACTGATAAAGGAGCAGGTCCGGGAGTTGTAACCCCCATTATTCTTATTCCTCTGCAGCTTAAAAAAAGCCTGATGAGATGTCTTCCCACCCCCACAGAAAACTGGACATAATTTTGTTGACCTAAGTAAACCATGCTTTGGGTAGAAAAGGTTGTATCATCTGTAGGGGGTACAGAATTCGAAGAAGGATGTTCATTTTCAGAACATTTACCCGTCCCCAGAGAGTTAATGGCAACATGGCCCAGCGGGAGAGATCCATTTTAATCTGCATAAGAATTTTGTCCAAGATGTATTGTTTCATCCTGGTCTCCGAACGGGAGAGATATATAACTAGGTATTTTAACTTATGTCTGGTCCAGCGGAATCCAAGGTGAGCAATTTCAGCCTGGAATGTATGAACATTTAAGGGCATCACTTCTGTTTTTGTAATATTGAGTTTGTAATTAGAAAAAGTCCCAAATGTTCTGATAATTTTGAGAGCGGTGGGGGCTGATTTTGAGGGGTGAGTTATGTAAAGTAAAATATCATCGGCATAGACAGAGATTTTATATTGTTTGGGCCCAATAGAGATGCCGGTAATATTTGGGGATAATTTAATATATCTAATAAGCGGTTCCAGATATAAGTCAAATAAGAAGGGGGAAAGCGGGCACCCCTGTCTTGTTCCTTGGTGTAGCTGAAAGGGATGGGATAGATGCCCATTACATAGTATACGTCCTGAGGGGCAAGTATATAATATCTTGACCCATTGTATATACTGTTTTGGGATATTATAAAGTTGTAACAAATGGAATAAGTATTCCCAGGAGACCCTATTGAATGCTTTCTCTGCATCCAGAGACACCAAAGCAACTGGAATTCTAGAGTCCCTGGATGCAGAGATCAAATGCGCCAACTTGTGCATGTGTTCAGAGGAGACCCTACCAGCTACAAAGCCAGCCTGTTCACAGCTTATTAGACTTTGCCAGACCTTGGATAGCCTAGTGGCCATAATTTTTGCCAGTATTTTTATGTCAACATTAATTAATGAGATCGGACGATAATTTGTGACCTGAAGAGGGTCCCTATCAGGCTGTGGGAGAACCACAATAGTGGCCTCAAATAAAGTAGGGTCAGTAATACCTTGCTCAAACATATAGTTGTAGGTATCTAAAAGTATTGGTCCAATTTGTTCTTTGAAAAGTTTGTAGAATTCTACTGTGAATCCGTCTGGGCCTGGTGATTTGTCTGTGGGGAGAGAGACAATAGTCTGTGTTATCTCGTCCTGAGAGATTGGAGCTTTAAGCAAGTTTACTTGGGATATGTTAAGTTGAGGGAGCTGTATTGGCTGTAAGAATTGTTCTAGTATTTCTGGGCAAAAAGAGAGAGAGGTATGGGAATACAAAGTTTTTCAGTATTCTTGAAAGCAGTTAGTAATTTCTCTCGGGGAAGTAATTATTTGTCCTGCAGAGTTTGAATACTAGGAACAATTCTATCTGAGGCTTGGCCTTAGTCCATAAAGCCAAAGTTTTCAACTTTGTCACCAATCAAAATACTTAATCTTAGAGAGTATAAGAAGATACTCTACATGTTCAGTCAGAATTGAGCCCTTGAAATTTCTAGGGCTTTAAACTGATCCTTCGTGAAGTTCGGGGAGAGTGACATATCCATGTCCCTAATGTCCCGCAACAAAGCAGAAGTGACTTTTGAGGTTGTTGTTTTTTTAACCGTTGCCATGCAAATTATTTCTCCTCTAACTGTAGTTTTTAAGGCACCCCATAGCATGTCTGTCTTAGTCATGGAGGGGGCATTTATCTCAATACATTTTGAAATGAATCCAGCCAACTGATTCTTCAGATATTCTGATCAAAATAATTGACAATTAAATCTCCAAACCTTGTCCCTAAATATGGGCGGGCCCGGACTCCAACCTAGTAAAGTGGGATGGTGATCTGAGATCACCTTGGGGAGATGATTACAGGTTGTAATAGCTGAGAGGTGTCCCACGTCTATGAGAAAGTAATCTAGGCGAGAAAATGAGTTGTATGGAATAGAGTGGAATGAATATTCTTTCTGGTGAGGGTAAAGGGCCCTCCAAGGATCTATTAAATCAATGGAGTCCATCATTTCTCTGATGGCAACCTGCGCTGGGGAGAGAGATGGAGAACGACTCAGAGAACGGTCTATAATATTACAATAAGCAAGGTTCCAATCTCCTCCTAGCAGTATGGGAAAATGGGATCATGGGGTAAGATCATTCATAAGGGAAACAAAAAAGGATGGGTCCTCCATATTGGGGCTGTATATGGAACCAAGCACTACCTCCGCTTGGCCCAACAGGGCCTTAATCAAAATATATCTATGCTGAGAATCTACTATGGTGTCTATAAGTCGAAACTGGACTCTTCTTGCTACAAGAATGGTAACCCCTCCCTTCTGAGTATCCGGTCCACTCCCAAAGGCCTGGCCAACCCAGGATCTTCTTAATTGTGAGACCTGGGAAGGAGGCAAATGGGTTTCCTGAAGAAACACTATATCAATGCCAAGCTTACGAAGATGCAACAATACTTTTGCATGTTTAGCCTGAGATTGAGACCCTTTTATATTCCATGAACATATTTTATATGGAGTCACCTTATTGACAGTTTTTTACTGGGTTATCCAGCTTTAAACCACGAGTAATAGCATTACTCAGGTTCTCCTTAAGATAACCCTCATTAAACAGCTGCTGTGCTGCATACCTGATCCCACCCACCCTCCATTCCCCTTTAAGCCCCCACTTCTCCCTCCCCCTCCCTCCCTCTGCTGTACATCACCCTTCCCCTGTACACAGCCATTTGTAGAGGCTCTCCCAGGGCTATCTCCCAGTCATATTATATTGCATAATCCCAGGCCACCCAAACATCTGGCCTGGAGAAAGCCCGGGGAACCCCCCACCTAAAGGCAGCATACTCCCCCATCCCTTCATCCTGGTTCTCCACATCCTTCTTGAAACTGCAGTATCCATAGCTACCCCTTTCCCTCCCCAGCTCCACACAATGAGAATATAGCATATGTTAAAAAAAAGGGGGGTAAACAATGATATTATAAGACACTACAAGCAAGTCCCCTCATATCAACATTTTTAAAAACAGCGTTAAGGCCTTCTTTAATGTTCGATCCCCCCACCCTTCTTCTGCCCCTTCAGTCCCTCTTCATTGTTCCAGTACTTGCTTCTAATGATGTTATCTTATTTTAGTGCAACAGTGGTACCCCTGCAGCATCATGACTTAAGGAAGAGGAAGAAGGGAGAAGGAGAAGCAGAATTACTGAAGAAAAAAGAAAAAGGGGGAAGAAGGAAAGCCAGAGGAGGAGGAGGAGAAAAAAAGAAAAAATAAAAAAAAAAACAAGGGGGGGGGGAGAAGTAGCCAAACTTTGAAACCCATGCAAACTCTTTCAATGTTCAGATCTTCTTGAGAGTATTAACTAATGACACCCCTACCGTTTCTATGCAGCTTTGAACACTGTGGAAATGTGCACAAGTCTGTAGCTAGTCTACCATACAAGTTATGTAGTCCATAACACAGGACAAGTGCATATCGCACCTTCTTAATTAGTCTTTCCTCGAATGGCAGGGATATATATATATATAAAAATGTCCTACTTAGTTCAGAAGCGGCACAGTCTACCCTCTGATCCAAATGGTACGGAGCTGTTCCTTATCAACAGATGCAGTTCTACAGACGAAAAGAAAAATAAAGCAGGTTGAGTAGTCCAGTCGATCCGCAGACTTTAAGCGCCCTCTTGTGGTGGTAACTATGAGTGTCATTAGGGTAATATAGAAAAGTGACAGTACAGCATATTGAGACCTTGACACAGAAAAAAGTAATAGTTCCATGGGTGGTAAATCCTTCCCGATTATTCCATCTCTTCCTTTCCTGGCTTCTTCATCATCAAGAAGGAGTGGGAGCCCAAAAACCAGGGGAGGGAGAACAAAATTGCGGATAAAGTCAGTTCTTACTCATTTTCTGCAGTAAGTTTGGTCTTTCCCTTTCACTATGAGCCCTCGTTGTTCTGCAATAATTCAGAGAGATCCAGGACCATAGCAACAGTTTACTGAAGCCGATATTTGTTAGTTAGATCCATATTCAACACCATTTGTTTCAGTTGTCTGCTCACTTAACACCATGACCAGCAGTAAATTCAGCGTAGCTTGAAAAGATCTGGAAACATCCCTGCTAATTCCGCGTGAGCTTGCTCAGCTGTATCAAAACTCCTCCAAGAATTTTGATGGTACACTGATAGCTTGGATGGATACTGAACTTTGAATTTGATACTAGCAGTGATTAATTTTGTGACAATGGGGTGGTAGGCAGACCTTCGTTGCCTTATGGTTGCTGGGAAGTCTTGGGCAAATCTCAGCTTCTGTCCCTCCCATATAATTTCCTGAAGGCTCCTAACCTTTCCCAACACATGCACTTTATCTAGGTAGTTAAGAAATTTTAAGATCAGGGGCCTTGGTGCTTGCCCAGTTGCCGGTTTAGATCTTAGCAAACGATGGGCCCTCTCGATCACATAGGTGGTGTTATTAGGTGAGGGGACCGCTATTTTAGTTAGCAGCCGCTACAGGAAAGTGATCAGGGTTGCCCCTTCTGAATCCTCCAGGAGGCCGAATATGAGAATGTTATTTCGGTGGCTACAGCCTTCCAGGTCCTCCAACTTTACCTCCATCTTACTCAATCTTTGGCGCATCGCTGGGAGCTCAGAGTCAACTGTTGCACTCCATCCCTCCAGCGAGGCCGTCCTGGCCATAACATCTTTGATCGTTCAGTTAGTATCAGTAAGTTCTGTTCTCATAGCCTTCATTTCTGAAGTAAGTTCCTGGAGTACTACTCGAAAGGGATTTAGTTCTTCTAAAAATTTCTGCTCCGTGAGAGGGGTGGCTGGTGGTCCTGAAGTCGATGGTGAGCCCGCTTTAGTAACTGTCCCCAGCTGTCCTTTGGCCCATTTGGAATTCTTCTGTGGCGTCTGCGGTGGTGTGTGCAGGGCAGGTTCCTGGCGCATCTCTGCCTCCATTCTTAAGCAGGCCTGATTCTTGTTTCGGCCTTTTCTCCCGGCCACTGCTGTGACTGCTTTTACCTGTTTTGTCACAGGTTCAGAAAGCTGTTGGAAGCTATGCAGCAGATGTACTTTTGGGATCACTACAGTAATTACTGTAAAATTTTCTCTATAAGGTAGAGCTGGGGAGGAGATGGGTTCTCGGAGCTGCTATTCCGCGGCATCACGTGATCTCCCCGTATTTGTACTCATTTCATTTCTTTTTCATTTTCACCATAAGTCTCCATCTCTGTGTCCTTCCCACACATTTGTCACCTTTCAGCCTTCTTACTAGGCCCTGTTAATTAGTCCCCACCTGGGAACTTCCCTAGCTCTTTCACTCCTATTATGCTTTATCTTTCCCATCATCATGTTTTTGTTTCATAGATTCTCTCTTAATCTTGCCATTTATCACTTCTCCCTGAGCCTCCCCTTTTTTCTTTCCCCACATATATATATCCCTCTTTTTACCTCCCCTCTACACTAACTTTGTTTTTTTTCTCTTTTAGATATTTCCTGAAGAAGACCTAAGGTCGAAACGTAGATTTTTTACTCTATTTTCTATTTTCAGCGTGCATTTAATATAACCATTTTGTTTTGCTTTTAGAGCACATGGTGACACAGTGCCTTGTTTTGTTTTTTACAAAAGAAACAGATTATTTTTAAAATCCAGAAAATAAGGATGAAGCCTTGTCAGTAGCACTTAGTGTAACAGAGGAAGAGTGAGACAGTCAGTCAGACAGACAGAGAGAAAGAGAGAGAGAGATCTGAGCCCAAGATTTAAAGAAGCAAGAGGCAATACATGTTTATAGAACAAAATTGCAGGCTGCAGGGCATTCTCTAAGTGGCCACACTGGACAGGCGATTTCACTGCACAGTGGCATAATACACACTGAGTGGTGACTGAGCTAAAGAAAAAGTTGCAGAGATGTCAGAAGTATAAAATCCATCTTGTGAGTATATCAGTGGTCAAGTGTCTATGTGGAAAAGGCAGTTACCTTCATTGCTGGAGGGCTGAGATTGACTTTCACTTTTTATTTTTTTAATTTTTTTATGACCGGGTAGGTGCGCTAGACACGAAAGTGACTATTTTCAGACACGACCCGGGAGGTCAACAACATAGGGAGATAACAGTTACATAGAGTACAGTGTCAGGAACTGTGCAATACATATTACAGGCACGTCCTGGGAGGTCAACAACATAGGGAGATAACAGTTACATAGAGTACAGTGCCAGGAGCTGTGTAATACATTTCAGGCAAGCCCTGGGGTCAAAACAACATGCAGAGATGACATTTACATAGGATACAGTGTCAGGAGCAGTGCAATAACATCCCAAGCATGAGGTGACAAAACTGGGACAAAATAGCAGTACAAGGCATAACTGGTTTAAAATTTAACAGTTTTAAGCTATTTCAAATAAGTGCCCAAGTGTGGATTAACAAGGCAACAACAAGAATATGAGGTACACAGAGAAGAAATCAATTGAGCGGCAGCATTATAACAAAGTACTGAGATTGAGAGGGTATTGGTTTGGAAGGGGCAGGAGAGAGAAGTAAGGTTTGGATGGGAGTAGTGGGGTAGGGGGAGCAAGGTGTAATCTCTCACTGAAGAAGGTGTAACCGAGGCGGCCAGGGCAGGTTAAGTCAGAGTCTATGGGGGGTTGAAGCAGGGACATTGACCACCAGTAGTAAGGAGGGAGCAGTGCAATTTCTTAAATATGGCATGATTAGGAGCAAGACAGACATCTAGGGGTAGCGAGTTCCAGTAAGAGGGGCCTACATGTGAGAAACCTGATTTCCCTTTGGTAGTTCTACATCTGGGAATGCAAAACAAGGAAAGGTCAGTAGATCGGAGACCATAGGAGATGGGCTGAGGGATTAGCAGGGAGGCTAGGTAGGTGGGCATGCTAGATCGAAGTACACCGTCTATTAGGTTCCCAAGAAAGAGGAGATGTTGAGCAGTGGGAGAAAGCCAATTTAGATCCGAGTACAGTGAGCAGTGATGTTTTAGCCTGGAGGAAGCAGAGGCATAGCGGCATATATTGTTGTAAGTAGTGTCCCACCTATGAAGATTAGCTTTAGATGTATTTGTATAGATTACGGATCCGTAAGACAGTGATGGAAGAAGGATTCCTCTAGCAATGGCAGTCCTGGCAGTGGGGATAAGAATATAGCTTGTTTTGTAGGCTAGGCCCAGTTTGGCATTCACAGCCTTAGAGGTGGAGGTTATCTGGGCATCATAGGTGAGGGATTCATCGAGTAAGACCCCCAAATAATTAAAAGAAGTTACCATCTCCAGGGGGGAGCTGTCTGCCCAGGTGACCTGGAAGGATTCACGGTGATGTTTTAATCTGATAGAGGAACCAAAGGGCATGGCCTTAGTCTTAGCAACATTTAGGACAAGCTTATTTTTGGTGGTCCATGATTGAATATTTTGTAGGTCCGTAGAGAGCTTATGATTGATAGAGTGGACATTATCTGAGTTAGTATAAAGGACAAGGTCATCGGCATAAAGCAGCAATGAACAGGAGGATACAACTTGAGGAATGTTGTTAATAAATATTGAAAAAAGCAGGGGTCCGAGGATAGAACCCTGCGGTACATCAATATTGATGAGAGCTTTTTCCGAGGTGGCCGAATTGAATTTCACGGATTGATGCCTGTTTGATAGGTAGCTATGGAACCAAGTTACAACATTGGGTGAAAAACCCAGGGAGTGGAGATTGGTAAGCAGAAGAGGGTGGTTGACTAGGTCGAAGGCTTTTGTCAGGTCAATAAAAACTGCACCAGTTAGGTGACCCTGGTCCATGGTTCGAAGAATATCATTTGTCAGTTGCAGGAGAGCAGTTTGAGTACTATGACCTTTTCGGAAACCGTGCAGGTTTAGGTGCAGTAGGTTATGTTTAGTGAGGTGTTCTGAGATCTGAGCTGATATGAGCTTCTCAAGGACTTTATCTAGTGCTGACAATATTGCTATTGGTCTGTAGTTGGCTATGACTTTTTTGCCCCCTTTTTTGAATACTGGCGTGATTCTGGCAAGTTTCCATACCTCGGGCACCACGCCTTCACTCAGGGACAGGTTAAATATGTAGGCCAGAGGTCCTGAGATGAAAGGTGCCACCAGTTTGAGGATTCTAGGCTCGAGGCGGTCAGCCCCTACAGCAGTACTGTCTGATATGGAATTTAAATGTTTGAGGATGTCATTTTTCGATATAGCTTTAAAGTAGAGGGTGGGCATTTGTAAGGTTACTTTTGGGTGGGGGGCTTCAGGTATTGAGTTAGTGGAGGACAGAGTATTTGTGTAACTCGAGAGGTCGGAGAAGTAAGAATTAAAAGCATTGGCAATGGTGCCTGGGTCATTGCAATGGATGCCTTTTAATATCATGTCGTTATTTAGTGGCCTTTTGTTAGAGCCGAGGAAAGTCTTGACATGAGACCAAAATTTCTTGGGGTCCCCCACTGCATCTAGCAGGAGGCCTTTGCAGTACTGGCTTTTAGCGAGTCTAATTTGTGATTTGCATTTTGATCATTGTTCGCTATAGTTGTTGTAATTGGCAGGGAGACCAGATGCTTTTAACTTTCTCCAGCATTTATCCCTGTTTTTGAGGGCAGTGAGGAGGTCTTTGTGTAGCCATCTGGTTTGGGTACCACAAATGCGCCGAGTGACGACAGGGGTGTGTTTATCCTGAAAGAGGATGAACCTGCTCAGAAAGGCATGTAGGGCAGCTTCAGCACTAGTGGAGTGGAAGACAGGGGACCAGTCAGTGTGGGACACATCATATAGGAAATTACCTTGATTTAAGTTAGCATAGTTTCTGAAGCATATATAGTTTTGGTGGGCCGTGGAGTTTGTGGAGGTGCTTCATATGCAAAAGACAGGGGAGTGGTCACTGATATTGTCAGGCATGGTTCCAGAGTTTGCAATTCTATCCACACGATTCGTTAAGACCCAGTCAATAAGGGTGCTAGAGTCTGTGTTAGCTGATACCCTTGTGTAATCAGTAATGATTTGGTGCAAATTGTAGCTCCGTACCAGGGACTGAAGTGAGCCTTGAGCTTTGCCAAGCCAGTTTAGGTTTATATGGCCGAGAATGATAAGTTCATTTTTTCCTGCAAGTGCAGCTGTTTGGACCAGCAAGTCCGCTAGGCCTTGAGTTCCACTGGTAGGTGGGTTGTAGGCACATACAATATGGAGTTTTTTCCCTCCGAGTCTAAGTATAGCATGGATATATTCACAGGAGGAGTTTTTATTGTTTGGTAACATGGTCATATTTAGGTTGCTTTTGTAATAGATTGCAACACTGCTGCTAGGACAGTAAGCAAGATGAGCTAGTGGTGGCTTTAGCTCTAGCTCACTGAGAGCATGAATTTACAGTATATCAAAATATCACCCATGCATAACATATCATAACCATACCCAGCCAGATGCAAGCCATGTATGTCCTCATGATTTGTGACTAATAGTTTCTCAAAAAATAGCCCACATTCACTGATTCCTAAGACTATCTTTAGTCTCCAAAGAGATTCAACTTCTTCTACATAGCACTTGGGAGCATTAGTATGGTAATTTATACTGCGTTGCCTACTTGTGGATATACTGAGAGTTGTAGTATTGGGTGTCAATGATTACATTTTCTGAATACTAAAGAGAGTGCTATCTGTATAGTTTGGGAAAACTTTGAAAATCATAATACTTTGGTTTTAGTCAATTTGTATTTAACTTCTTTTTTCTTCATTATTAATTTTTAAGAATACATTATGAGGACAAGATTTGCCCCTCAGAACTCATCTCATCATGGCCAATCATGCTTTCTGATACTTTTTGAGAATTGGCTTTCAGACATTACTTCTGACATCATGCTGGCCATTAATGAATATGCATTCTACAGGCAAGACAGATGCAAAAGGGGTGGGGGGGCTGCTCACTTACTACTTAAGCAAATTTGCTTTTAAAAGGCAGCACTGGGACATCCCCCCTTACTGCTACAAAATGTTTCTAGTTAAGATAACTTTCCACAACAGCCAACACATCCTTCTCATTGATAGCTACAGACCTCCTAGACTCCCTGCTATCAATCTGTCCATGTTGGGTCCCATCCTGGTACTATACACTACAGCCCATGAGCTCCTGATCCTTGGCAGCTAAAATATGAACCGGCTGAGGTCAGACAGATCTAAAGTCATAAAAGAGCTGGTCATACTCTGTACTCTGGGTCTCCCTTGACGTACACAGGCTCAGGAAGACTCGAGACTGTGACAGCCCACCTCTCTCTTTGGGCTGTAACAGCTTTCAGAGAGGTAGATGCCTTTGGGTATCCGCTGCCACCAGCTGGGGTTCACCAGCAATATATCTTCTCTGTTGCATAGAACTGGGAGGTCAACATGAAATTGCACATATCAAAGTCTGGTAGTGTGTCTCTCGGGTGGTGGATGCCAACATGCAATTGCACAGATTAAAGCCTAGTAGTGTGTCTCTTGGGTGGCGGATGCTAAACAGAGTTTGCCTCAGCCAGTGGAAAACATAAAATACCTTAGAAATAATTTAAATCACAACCACAACAGTTGAACAAATAAATAGCTCTTTACTTAACAGAAGGCCAAAAGTTGCATTATAAGATATATTTGTCTAACACAAGAGAATAACACTGTTACAAGAAAAGTAAATAAATGTTTTTAAATAACAGATGACAAAAATAAAAAGGCTATTACTGAGATATGCTATTCTTCTTACCCTCAACTATCCATGAAGAGAAACTGAATCCTATGCTATCTGTCAGCTTCCCCAGACATAGATAGAAAAGCAGGCTCAAAGATTAACCTCTCAGATGTAACTCCAATTGAACACACCCCCTGCAACTGTCTTTCTGCACTTTTTATAGTCCCCCTTTGAGTATGTAATTCTTGTCCCCCTTCGAATACAGCAACCATTTACCATGTATCTGTTTAATTGTTCCTATCAGTTTAAACAGCCCTATAATATCCAATTAAATCAATTTAACATCCAGTGTATATTTGAGTGGTCTAATCCCTTTAAACTCTGTGTGAGTGTGAGTGTAAGTGCACTACTCCCTCTTGGTCATTCTCACTAAGATATACAGCTTGGATGACACCTTATGTTGATGCTGCTGGGCAGTGGAATCCCAGTGTATGTGTTTTTTTTTTTCAGACTGCTAGAAAAATCCCAGGCAAAAATCCAAGCCATTAACTCCTTCCTTCTCATTTCTGTCACGGAGACAAAGAGCATAAAGCTCAGTCCTCAAAGAGCCAGTCCAAATGGAAGCTATACAGGGAGGCTAGAAACAGATATGTGAGCCTCATCAGAGTAACCAAGATATCCTTTATTGCTAGTATACTCTCCAACAACACCATGAATTTCTGGATAACTACTGCTTGCTTGAAAGGTCCCAAAACATGCAGCATTCCTGAGAATTGATCTTTTCCTTTGTCTGGCTACCACTCACCCCACGACACATCACTTATATACTCTGTCACTTCTGCCAGTGCTCTTAATGTGAACATCTTTAATGCTTACGCAGCTCCACCTGATAACTGAGTCACTCACACCATGTCATCAGCTTCCTCCATCTAAGCTGCCTAGCAACCAGAGAACTCCCTTTTTTTCTCTAAAATTGAGCCTTCAGAACTCCTAAAGAACATGAGAACATAAGAATTTGATGGCAGATGGGAACCGAGTGGCCTATCTAGTCTACCTATGAACCTAACCCCCCTCACCTATATTTTACAGGTTTTGTTTATACTGTAGTGCTGGTCCCATGTGTGTTTAAATGCATGCACCATGTTTTCTGCAACCACCTCTGGGTGCAAGCTGTTCCATGTGTCTATTACCCTCTCCATAAAAAAGTACTTCCTGATGTGACAACCCATCTCGCCCTCTGGGCTGAAACAGCTTTCAGAGAGGTGGCTGTCCTCAGGTATTCACTGCCACCAGCTGGACTGTCTTCCAGCACCTCCTTCAAGTTTACAAACTTGAATAGTTAAACGTGCAATTGCACAAGTTAAAGTCTGGTAGTGTGTCTCTCTCGGGTGGTGGATGCTACACAGAGTTTACCTCAGCCAGTGGAAACCAAATATTACCTTAGAAAAATGACATCACAGTCACAACTGTTGAACAAATGAATAGCTTTTTACTTAACAGAAAGTGCACTGAGCATTTACAGGATATATATTTGCAACACAAGAGAATAACACTAATACAGAAAAAGTAAACAAATGTTTTTAAATAACAGATGGCAAAAGAAAAAGGCTATTACTGCAATATGCTAGTACTAAACTTACCCTTCCCTGTCCTTTCAAGAGACCACCATGCCCTATGCTAACTGCCAGCTCCCGTGGACATAGCTTGAAGGGTAGGCTCTAATCTTAGTTACTCCCTCGAGCTTCCAATGTAAGAGGAACCCACTTCACTGTCTTTCAGAATGTTATATACTCTCTTAAGAATAGGTCATTCCTATTCACCCTTTGAATGCACTAACCATCTACCATGTATGTATTTCATTGTCCCAATCAGACTGAACACCTATCAGTGACCAATTATATTCCCTTTTACCCTTAAGTTTATATTTGAGTGAACCAATCTCTTCAAACTGGCCTGTGTGTGTGGACATGTCCACTCAATATTTATGACCCAGCTCTTATCTAGCAGCTAGGGAGGGCTGAGAATTCCAGCTTGTGGAACTTCTTAGCTTGCATGAGTGTTTTTTTTCCAGACTGCTAAAAAAATAAGGCACCTACAGAATCCACCATTAACTCCTCCCTTCCCATTTCTTTCACACCTGATATTGCCTCTGAGCCTTCCCCCTCTCAGGTGTAGGTTGTGCTCTCTTGTATGCACCTCTCCATTTGCATGGAAGAGTTTATCTACCTGAACAGTGTTTATATCTTAGATGAATTTTTTTTAAACATTTCTATCATATCCCCTCTGTCTCTTCCCTGTTCCAGCGAGTACAAGTTTAGGCCTTGGAGTCTAGACTCATATGGCTTTTGATGGAGGCCCTGCACATCTTTGTGGCCCTTCTCTGAATTGATTCCAAGTGCTCTATGTCCTCCTTCAGGTGGGGCCTCCAGAACTGGATGCAGTACTCACAGAAACATAGAAGTTGATGGCACATAAGGACCACAAGGCTCATCCAGTCTGCCCATTTCTTTTTCTACCTTATGAATGTGCCATTAGCCTTTGCTCTGTCAATGGTCTATCTATTCACACTCATCTGTATTACTCCCTTATGCCTATCCCATGCCTGTTTGAAGCCCTGCACTGTATTCGTATCCACCACTTCCTAAGGTAGGCCGTTCCATGCATACTCCAGGTGTGGCCTCACCAGGTATCTAGGTGAGGCCACACCTGCACCAACTGTTCAATTTAAAAGACAGGAAAAGTGGTGGTTTAGATGGTCTGGCTGCTAAACTGCTGAAACATGCTGTCCCTAAAATCTTCTGGACTCTTGCCTGCTTTCCAAATCACTCCTTAGAGTTATCTTTTGTTTTTTTCAGGGTGGAAAACTGCCATCATGGTGGCCATTAATAAATTAGGCAACCAGGACAACCTAAACAACTACACACCTATTTTATTTTAGTTAAACATTTGATAACACCTATAGTATCTCCCTTCTGTCTGTGGTCTCCAAAGTACTGAAGCTCATACTGCACAAACAAATAATCAAATTCCAGAACAAAACCTCAGTGCTCAGTGACAATTAGTCAGGTTTTAAAACAGGCCACTGTAAGTCACAGTTGCACCCAGAGAACTTGATGATGTCAGTTTGGCCATAGACAGAGGAAATTGCACTGGCACTATCTTCACTGACTTTTTGAAGGCCTTTGATTTGGTGGACCACAGAATATTAGTGACCAAACTAGCTGAGCTATACATGAGCTCAGAGGTAGCTGGCTTGTTTGGCAGTTATCTAACTACTGTAACTGCAAACAGAGTACCAGGACACACTCCACTGAGTCCATCCCCTCCAAGTCATTAAATATGTATCACAAGGCTCAATAATTGGCCCCTTACTATTCTCTTTATACTTAAAAGATTTGGGTAAGCAGGTCTGAGATGTGCACTACCAGCAGTACGCTGATGATATTGTGCTCGATGCACTTAATTTTGTACTGGAGCATGACTATTTTGTTTTTAACAAGCAGTTCTACTGCCACATTTGTGGCAGAGCCATGGGTGCCTCAATGGCACCTGCTTACACAAATTTAACACTACTGTAGGAAAATAGGAGGAGGAATCTGTTTGGAATACTGACACAAATCCATCCATCAATAAAGTGGTGCGTTGGCACTGCTTTATTGATGACATCCTTTGTATATGGGATGGCACAAAAGATGACTTTGTTGTATTTTTAGCATACTTGAACAACACCAAAGAGTGCTTTAAATTCACAAGCAACTTCAATAAAACTAGCAGTCCATTCCTAGATTTTGAATTAAAGGTAAGCAGCAGTGGGAAAGTGGAAACAACAGGGTTTAGGAAGCCCACAGCAGCTAACTCAGTACTTCATGCTACCAGTGCCCATCCACAAAAGCTGTTAATGTCTGTCCCATATGGCCAACTTATTAGAATCAAAAAGAACTGCTCAAATGAGGGAGAATTTGAAACACAGGCCCTAGAAGTGGTAGAAAGATTCAGGGAACATGGCTATAGTGAGGAAACACTAGCAGCATGATTAGAAAAGGTCAAGTCACTAGATAGGAAATCCTTATTAAAATCAAGAGTGAGGGACAACAGGCAAAATGAGACTATCACCTTTTCTATTCATTTTAATGAGATCTCTGGTAGAGCTGGAAACATAATATACAAGCATTGGCATGTTCTGAAAACCGACTCTGTCATAAAAGAGGAAACTGTTGAAAAACCAAGAGACACTTTTAAAAAAGCCAGAAATTTAAAGGACATGCTAGCCCAAAGCCACTTTAAATCCCAAGGTCAGCAATTTCAGAAATGGCTCCTACCCAAACCAAAAGTATTTTTCAAATGTGGGCACTGTAATGTGTGTAAATATGCCCTTGAAAGTGACACCTATGTACACCATAATAACCAGAGAAAGATGCCTATCAAAAATGTCATCACATGTGTGACAGGCTTTGTGGTCTATATAGTTTGGTGTGCCTGTATCCATTATTACACTGGCAGAACAGTCAGATTTGTTAAAACACGTATCCAGGAACACATCAGGGCCATTATCAACCAGAATGATAGAAGTCCAGTAGGAACATACTTTGCCATGTTTTATAATTGAGATCCTTCGGCACGGATATTCAATGGGGTTGCACCTGGTGCAACAGAGTTGCACTGGCACAACCCCATATTGTGCCCCAGTGCGATATTGAAAGGGCTGCCAGGCACAATGAAAATCCTGATGTTCTGGGGTGCAATGTAAATGTATGTGGCGCAGATGTAGGGGGCATGCCCATGCATATGTGGCATATCCAGATATTCAGCCTGGGATGTGCGGCACATATGCTGGTGCAACCCTTCAGTGTGCTGCAAAGGGGGGCTCAAAGTTGAGCCCCAGAAAAGAGGAAACAAATCCCGGCCACCCACAGCTGGGCTGCTGTATTGCATGGTGCAACACAGCAACCACCAGATGTGGGTGGCCACCCGCCCACCCAGAACACTGTCAGCATGCACCCACAAACCCCTGGTGGTCTAGTGGTCCCCCCCACCTGATTCCCAGAGATATGTATAAATGACCATCCCTGGTAGTCTAGTGCTCCCCCTCCCACCTGATACCCTGAGAAATGTAGAAAAGACTGTCCCTGGTGGTCTAGTAGACCCCCCACCCATTGCTGTGATCGCAGTACAGCTCCTGCAAAGAAATCCATGGTGATCCAGTGGCACCCCCAGCCATCCCACCCACACCAGACCCATTGCCCACCCCACTCCCCCATCTTTGGCAGGTGGTTGCAACCTACCTGCAAACTGCCCGGCTGCCCGCTGAATCAGAGATACAGTATGGGCTGTAAGCCCATTGGTCCCCAGTGTGGACCAATGGGCTTGCAGGGCATACTGTACTAAACAGTCCCAAATATGTGAATGGAGTCATTCACATGTTTGGGACCGTCTAGTAACATAGGACATTATTGTAAATGGGGGCGATACCCTAATCAATTTGTATCCAGTATAAAAATAAATTTTAAACAAACAAACAAACTAGACCAGCAGAGACCATCTTTTCTACATTTCTCGGGGGATCGGGTGAGAGGGGGGACCACTAGACCACCAAGGATGGTTATATATACATATCTTGGAAATCAGAAACTCAGAAGGGGGGCTACTAGACTACCAGGGATTTCTATGTTTGACATATACCGCGTCTGCGGCTATGAGGTGGGGGATACCCCGGGATCCCCACTGCATATGTCATGCTGTGCAGGGTGCCAGGTGCAAGTCGCCAGAATGCCATGCACAAGGCATGCAAATGGGGCCATAATGACATACAAATGGCCCCATTTGCACCTTGCATATTTTATGGCCTCATTTGCATGCCCCCTGCTGAATATCGTGGGTGATGCGCCTAGCCCAACTGCACTTGCGCTGGTGCATCCCTGTGCTCCCTATCTGTGGCTTGCACCAGCACAGTATGTGCGCTGACCTTGCCATATTCAATGGTGCTGCACCATGGTGCAACACCGTTGAATATCACCTGGCCTCGGCCCCAATGCATCCCAGTTGCACTGCACCTAGGCTTGCACCACTGACTGGCACAGTTTGAATATCCAGGACTTCATGTATAAAGTTTATGGCACTAGAAACAGTCCCACCACTCGAGGGGGGATAGACTAAATAAAATCAAGGAGAAACAAAGAGGATAGTGTCACTGGATACTAGAGATGTTGTGAAAAAATACATTTTGTCAGTGAAACTGCCGCAGAATCGACATTTTCGCTATGCAAAACATTTCACGAAACTCCGCCATTCCACAAAATTTTTTGTGGGTTACAGACTTGAGAAATGTTGCCCACAGAACATGAAATTTTGCCATGAAATGCACAATTTCACCCGAAATAGTGGAATTTCACCCACTCAAGGGGACAATTTTGTTATTCTACGAGCGCAATTTCACATTTCGTGATCAAAATTTCACTTTCCGCAGGCAAAATTTCATACCTGCAAAATATTTCATGAAATTCACAAATTTCATGAAATGTTTTGCATAATGAAATTTTGCAATTTCACACATCTCTACGTACAGTGCAGCCCCATGGTCTAAATGAATATGTAGATTTTACACCATACCTTAAAGATCCCTAGGTACAATCTACGGGTTCCAGTGCTTGAATAATGGGGTACAAATTTCTTGCTCAGTGTAATATAAATTTGCTATACCTGTGTTCTTTGTTAGTACTGTGTGATTCAGTGTGTGTGTTTATATTTGATAGACTGCTAAAAAATGCTTTATGTTTTCTTTTTGTAGGTCACTAAGATCAAAGTAGTGGAAAATTCCTATGGGTTTTTTTTAAAACTTGATAGCAATATGGAAAATGGACTTAAAATCCAGTCAAATTCCCTTTAAAATAAGGATAACTTGTGACCTTCTTAGTTTTTGCTGGCAAACTTCAACACGCAAGTTAATTCCTGGGTATCATGTCTTTACTAGCTTTCTTTTACTTTTTCTTCCCTCCCCCTTCGCCATAAACTGTTTCCATATTCCAATACACCTTTCTTCTATTTGTATCTCTTTTTTCACAATTCTAAACCTTTTTGATTTCTGACCTTTTGACCTCGCTATGTTTTCATCAGATATGATACCCATGTTTGCCACAGCATAACATGCATTTAAATTAAGTGGATTTTCTGAATGTTGAAACAAGCATGATATCTTCTTTTTCTTTTTATAACAATGTTTATTAATTTGATTTCATAATTCTATGTATGTGCTGCTTTAATTTGGTCTCTATAAAGGTGTGGTACCATCCCCCTCCCCCCGATGAAAGCCCTAGTGTTGGGCAGAAGCACTGGGAGAGAGTTATGTGAATTTTCAATAAAACTTCTTATGAATTAAGCCAGCCTTCAGTGTGTCATTCTGGATTTGGAGTGCTTACAGCCTTTTCTCCTAAGAGGGATTTCATAACCTGCAAGCATTTCTCCTCGACTCAAAAACTGTATTTAAATGTGGGAAAGACCAAAGCAATAGTATTTGCATTTGCCTCATGGCTGAAGAGCTGTGCTAGCTCTTCCCCACTGCTCTTTGCTACCACAGTTGCATCCCTCAGGAAGTGGTTAGTGAATACAAGTATTTGAGTTTCTGGGCTGACTCACTCCTCACAGGGAACACTCATTTCAAAAAACTCATACAGGTTCTGGATCCAAAGATTGACTAACTAGTCAGAAACAAATCCTTGCTTCTCCAGAACTGCAAAGAGAGAATAATCCAATCTATGATACTTCCTTCTTTCGACTACATGCACATCTACCTCTATGGTGCTTCCAAGTCTAGAGTGGCCACATTTGATTTTCTTTACAACAGGCTAGATAGGCTGATACTAGACTACCCTTATGACACTAACCATTGCAAGTTCTACAATGCATTAAACTGGCTGTCCCAAGGTTACAGGAGGCAGATGCACTTTATCCTGTTCTCCCTGAGGGGTGTCAAAGGCAGTGTCCCCTGTATTCAAGGCTTACCCACAAGTCCTGTTTTAGATCCTTGAGCTCTATTGGATCAGTTGAGCTGATGCTCACACTCATTAATATGACTTGCGAGTCTCTCGTCTTCAGTCACAGATGCCCCACTGCATGGAACTTCCTGCCTGAATCCCTATGTCTGGGAAATCACCCCTTTGCCTACTAGTACAAAAGTCATGGAATGGTTCATTTCAGTCTTCTCTTGGCATGAACCTTGCTGCAATCATTCCAGAGGAGTAGCACAGGTAGCAACACTGTACCCCCTGCACTGGACCATACCATTTTATGTATTTATTTAAAATTTGTTAACAGGGTATTCCTCAAGAGCATTATATGCCCATTTTCTAAGGGACCTGATCAAAACTACAAATACAACAATACATCATGAGACAAAATACAATGAACACAAAGTCAAGTTACAGTACACTTACACGGTGACAATTTGAAGTAATGTTTTTTTTAATGTCAGTTTAGAAGTGCTTTGTGCACTGATATTTTGTAAGGAGATTGGTAAACTGTTCCAATTTGTTATAGCTTTATACATAAAAGATCATTGGCCCAAAGAAGAATGAATAAAATGTGATCTTATGCAGAGAGTTTATAAATAATATGCGACTCAAAAGAAGGCTTGCCAAGTATGTGATAAGGTGCACAGTGGTAAGAATATCAGGAACTAGAAGCAGCAAGTCTTCAAATAGTGTTATGACAGAATCTTAACTCTTTGGAGGGTAGTTTCATTTGTAGTGATATATACTGGAAGTCCATAGTCCACCAGGGACAACAGTAGAGACTGGTCGAAAACTTTTTGGGAATGAGTGGACAAACACTGTTTGAGTCTGTAAAGCTGACTGAGATGAATGTACATTGACCTAACTAGATTAGGAATATGTTCTTGGAACAAAAGAGTGCAAGCTAAAATGAAACTGAGATTTTTAAACAATCTACTCTCAACAGTGGCACCATTTAAATCTTTAATTAAATCAAATGAAAGTAATGACTTTAGTTTTTGTTTTTTATTACCATTTTTGCACCAAATCAAAACCTGGCTAAAGATATCTAGTTATGACATTCATATCCTTTACCCTTCGATACAGAGCAACATAATCTGCATACATAATGACATGGGAATCAGAACTTTGCAAAATATCAGTAAGGTCATTCAGAAAAACACTAAATAAAATAGCTCTCAGGAAGGATCCCTGGAGTACTCTGGTGGCAACTTTAATCAAAGGTGAGGCAATGAAATTCAAAGAAACTGATTGAAATGTGTCAGATAATCCTGAAACCAAGCTACAGCAGAATCAGAAAGACCCAGACCCCAAAGTTTAGCAAGCAGGTGACTGTGGTGCACAAGATCAAAACCTTGCACTGTAAACTTTGTCATGCCAATGTAAACATACAATGCCTTGTAAACTGTACACTGCGTCTAGCACTATTCACGTCTCTAACATGTTCGCTTGTCATCAGAAATTTTGTCTTAATAGGACACCATCATAAACAAGCTCTGCTCAATGGTTTTTATCCTGAATAAAACTGAAGTGAATCACCACTTCCATGGAAGTAATGATACTGTACTTGTGATGACATAATCATTTCCACAGCAAAAGGTTATGATGTCACAAATAGAGCATCATGACTAATGCTGGGCGAAACTAGAACCTTCTGTTTCTTGTAGTTTACAAGAAAAACATGCAATTTTTGCATTTCACAAATACTTTTATGCTTTTACCATGTTTGCATAGTTTCAGAAGTGACAGACACAGCACGTTAACAATACATGCAGTACACATGAAGAAGGAGAGAGAAAATATCACAAGATGCAAGATGAACGTGGGAAACAGCATCAGCTCCACCACTGCTATAATGTACAGCATTTTATGTTTGAACAGCAATAAATAATAAACAACTTTGTTTTTTTTTTTGTGAGTCTATTTCTAAAGGTGTTATGAATTAATTTGGATGAATTGTAGGCTGGGAGGGGGAGAGAAATGTCTGCTGGGGGTGACCCAAGAGGTGCAGTGAGAAGGGACCCCTCTGGTATAGACACCAGGAAAGCAGATCTGTATGTTGCAAGCAGCACTGTGCAAGGTGAGGTGCAGCAGTGCATATTAATGTTGTGGGCCCTACATCTATGAGCCTGGATGTGAACATAAAAAAATGCAAATGGAAAAAAACTACTGGAACAGTGTTGCAATTTATTGGCCTCTCCCAGCCTACAAAAGCACTTGATCTCCACTGGTTAAACAAGGAGTAAGATGCAGATGCCTGATCCACTCTTCAGCCCTGGCATACAGTATAAGAGAATCCTCCTTAATAGTGTACCTATTGTACAAGAAACCTATAGCAGACCCCTCTTTTTCTGATGTAATGTTCCTCCATATCCTGCTTAGACATCTATTTCAGAACTCCCAGCGAAAACCATAGGAAGGGCAGGGTTCTTCCAGCATCTACAGTGAGTAATATTCTCTTAGTTGTGTGAGTAAAGCCACCACAGCCCCCTGTTTGAGTGAAGAGGGACAGGGAGCCAATTATTTAATAAATCCCAGCATAATGGTCCTGTGAGAGAGTGGGAGTGCCCTGCCAAAGATATTTTAGCAGTGAGTGGAGATCCCTTCCTAATATACAGTATGTTCATTCTTAGACAGGCTGCAATAACATGTACATAACAAATGCTGCTCCCTTGGGCAGGGGACCCCATTATGTATCATCTGTGGCATGTGGTACCATCTATGAAGGGCTTGAACTGGGTGAAACTAGTACAGGTATGTTTCATCTCTGCATCTTCATTACCTAACAAAGGCAAGCAGAAGTACATTAGATTGACATATCATGGATGAGGAGTTACAAGCAGCAATTGCAGGTTCACCCCAAGGGTAGGCTCTTGATATAGATGGCCTCACAGACAACTTTTCCAGGGCCTTCTTGGATTGTCTGGGTCAGCCATTGTTCAGTTTTCTCTGTATCCAGGACATAGGCTCTTTACTACTTTCATTGCATTGGGTTCTGTTCTGTTGCAGGGGTCAGTCCATGGCATGGCTCCAGGCACATGGTGTCATGCCATTGCCCATGGCCTGGGCACTCAGAGTTACCATTAAGGCCCAATTGCAGGCAGAGTAGTCAATGAATGATGTTTCCCCTTACCAGTCTTCATTGATGATCCAGTTACTCTAATTCAGGATTCCTTAACCCCGTACTTCCCTGGCAACCAGTGGATCCACCCTCCCCATCCTTATCCCTCACTGGTTTGGGCAGTGCTTCCTTTTCCTTATCAGAATGAATGTTCTAGCTCACAAAGCTGAACCCCTTGTAGGCAGCAGGTTTTCAGTCCATGAGACTGCTACACCTTGCAACTGGGGTGGGGATGTGAGGGCTCTGGGTAACTACTGTGCATGGCACAGCCCCTCCATGCATACCAATGCAATGATTTCTATGTTTACCACCAACTCTTTTCCTGTGGTAGCATCCTGACCTGTGCTCTAGCACAGAAAAGTAGTACTTGATATCCCCTCAGTGTATAGCACAAAGTGGTCCTTGCAACCACTTTGCAGTGCATAACTTCTACTGTGTTTTATTTTTATTTATTTATTTATAAATTCAGATACAACCTTTGAGTATGAACTCTTTTACAAAGGTTCCACGCCATAAAACGCTAAACATACAATAAAGACTTGATTATGATAAATAAGATTATATGCTTGAAGTTTCAGCAGGTACATGAGTCTACAATGGGATGACAAATTTCAAAATGCAGAAGATTCAAGCATCAGCTATAAGTGACAACAGCATGGAGCTCAAAAAGGTAGAAGAATCAACCAAGAACAAGAGAAGACTACAGTGTAATATTCAAATGGTAGGGTCCAGGAGGACCTTGTCAGACAAAAGCATTGAAAGAGAGGAATAGGCAAGACTTAATTAGGGGAAGGTAACAGGAGTGGGCAACAGTAGGGGTAGGTGGAAAGGAACTGATTGTTCGAGGGGGTGGAGATGCAGGGATAACACAGTCAAGGATATAACAGCATCCAGAGAGACGTGGATTGGAGGAGGGGGCAGAGACAGTTTAGGGAGGAGGGGAAACAGGGAGGAGAGAGGAGGGTGGAGGGAGTGAGAGGGGGAGATGGAGAGAAAAGAGAGAGAAGTGAGAGAGAGAAGGTGGGAGAGTGGGGATGAGGAGGGAGGGGCAAGAGAGAGAGGAGTGTGAGAGGGAGAAAGAAGAGAGAGGGAGAGAGAGGGACGGAGGGAGGGAAAGGGAGTAAACATGGCTAGAGTGGGTGAGGGGGAGAGAGAGAAAGAAATAGAGAGGGAGAGAGAGAGTGAGAGAGGTGGGAGTGAGTGAGAGAGAGAGAGAAACAGAGATGAGGAAGGGGGGGCTGACATTTCTAGCATCAGATTTTAGCCAAAGACTATTCCCGGATTGCCAACCAACCTTTTTATCACAAGCTGAATCCCGCATATGATGGACAACTTCTATGGCTTCAACTCATTGGGAGGTAGAAGCAGACACATTTTAACTCTTTATATGCTTGTAGTGCGTGGAAAGAGGTGAAGTACCTACAATTACTTAAGTGCTAATAGAAATAAAGAAAAATGATATGTTGGTTGCATAAATGATACAAAAAGACAATTTCTAATTAGCTTGGTTTCTGCAAACACACATACAGTAGAAAACCTCAAATCCAGCACAAACCATCATGGGTGTCTAAATCCTTGGGGACAAGGTAAGCTGAATAGGAAACGACTCAGCTGGTACAACATGCTCCTGATTATGTCACTATGGAGACCACACCACATACACATTTACTACAGATTGTGACATGGGGAAGAGAAAGGGTTGCGCCTTATTGGAGAAACTACATCAGGTGGCCATTGATTCATTCTCAGTTAATTCATCTGTTCCCCATTTTAGTTTCCTGTACATGATGGTTCGTCCTGAATTAATCCATAGAAGAGTGCTCACCAAATGCATTCCGCATTTTACAATAGAGTGCCCACCATATCTCTTCCCCCTGTCATGGGTTGCTTGAAAACTTCTGTATGACTATGTAATGTTTTTTTTTTTAACTTGGTCCATTGGCTCAGAAATACATACCCTTTCAGTAACTACACAGTAATGTACCTGTATGCCACATATGATTTTCCAGATTGCCTCCATGTCTTTTATTAAATATTTAAAAAAAAATACTTTAACAGTGGGACATAAAAACCACAAAAGCACACACTTTGAACCAATCTCTATCAAACCTGAAAGTTTCAGGTTTCAAAGCCTCCTATTTCTTTTAGTCATCAGTGGCAAAAAAGTCCAACATTTTCAAAAACTGAGACTTTTGCATTTATTTGCACCTCTGTGACTTTGCCTTCCCTGAACCGATCTACATGGAATTTACAGGATCAAGAGTTCCTGACACAGAGACTGTGCTTTCTAAATCTCATGTAAATCAGTTGAAAGGGGGCAATGTTATTAATGTGCAAAACTGGCTGTAAAATTCACATATAAAAAGGATGTAAGCCTCAGTGTACCATCTGTTGGCCAGCCAAGAGAATTGCAGCAACAACTACCAGATCTCAGATCTCCTCTACACTTAAATAAATGCATTTCCCTTAATGCACAGCAACCAAATCCCAAACAGCAAGCACAGCAGAAAAAAACAGAGATGATTCCATAGTTCCCAAAAGTAAGTCAGCCAAAATGAGCACATATTCTGAAATGTTGATCACATCTGCATGTAATCAGCAGTTGTTCACCATTGCACTCACAACATTAAAAACACAAATTCAGCCTGTTCAGCATGCAGTTTCTCTGAACAGGTGCAACCCTTTTTTCTTCCCCATGTTATAGATAGGAACTTAAATGTCCTCCCAGAACCCTTTAAACACTGCAGTTTTCACAGTTTTAAATTACTTTTCGAACACTTTCACATAGGGAAGAGATACAAACAAAAAAGGAGCCAAACCCTTTCTCTTCCCCATGTTACAAGTGAATTAACCCATTCCAGAGCATGGTTCTATTTGGGAATTAATCAATGGCTGGCTGGTTGGAACCACTCGGACTGTGGCCTCATGGTCCATCCCCCCCAACTATGGATTAATTCCCAATAGACCCATGCTCTGTTGTGAGTTAATCCTTACATAAATTATAACCAACTGTGAATTGCAGTGGTATGATTACATCATAGGGTTTTAGACACAGAACATCAGGCGTCTTCATTAAAATGCAGTCTCATACTTTCTGTCGTTGATATGATTCAGCTGGCGTCTGGAAGGCTGGTCAGCTGCCTGGGTTAGCTGATGTTGCAAAGCTGTCGCTGGAATCCCAGGTGTCAGTCATAGTTAACAGCTGCTTTTATCAGCTGAACAATATTGCCAGACTACATTTATTCTTCGAAGCAGCAGACTATAAGGCACTGGTACAGGCATTCATTGCTTAATGCTTAGATTACTGCACTCTATGATGAGAGGAAGTACTCCTGGTATGCTGTTCCTTTTGAAAGATGCAAAATTCCTACATAAAATCCTCCACACATCTGCCAGGTATCCATCTTCAACAAAATCATATACATGAAGCATTAAATACACCTAATACATACAGGATCCCACAACAAGGCACATACCAAACATATTACAATGACACCATTGGTAGCATAATAGAAGCTTTTGCACCTGAGCAGATACTGTTTGCCTCACTGTGCGCCACCACAAATGGGTATACACTGCAGTGCAGATGCAACCAAGGCACTCAAGGTAATGATATGTCGTCTCATTATCATGTTTTCCCTGGGATAATAGAGGCCTTTTGCTTGTGCTAATAGTCTGCTAAAGTAGTGTTATTTAACACAAGCAAAAAGCATCTTTACACAGAGCACAAACCACCAGCCGACATTGCTTGATCCCCCACTACATCAGGTGCTCATAGTGGTTACTTTGTGCTCTGTAACCCCCCTTCATCCAGTGCACTGTACTTCCTGGTATCTAGTGCCCCTCAACTCAATCCCCGAGAAATGTTAATCTATATCTGGTACCCTGTGGTCCACCCTCATCCAATCTCCATGATATGTTCATACTCTTTCACTCCCTCCCAGGAAGCCCCCTAACCTCATACCATGCCGTCTGCTAGGACTTATACGCACCTCCCTGGCTGGCCACCAAATGCCCTGTGCTCTGTCAGTAACCAGTACCGAAAGTGTCTAAGTTCATATCAAGTGTGTCTGTGCATAAGCAAGGTCTTAACCAAGATATGTTAATGAATCTACTCAGACCTGTACCTTAGCCATGGAGCAACAGATTGACCCAAAACTTGGGTCACAACTTCCAGACTTTTCACCCTCATGACCTCATTAGTGATGACTCAGGCCACCATAGGGTGTGGATAACAACCATTTAGGGTGGGTGTATGGGTCATCTTCAATGTGGTTGTTGGGGGAGGTCCAGAAGCTGTTGTCCCTTGCCTGAGATATGGATCGGATATGCTCATGTGCAGATGTGCTTTATATGGACTTAACTGCAGTTAGTATGGGTTACTGGCAGCGTGCATGGCAGACAGTGGCTGGTCAGTGAGGTGAGCAGCAGATAAGTGCCAGCTGGTGGGAGAGCAGGGGTCAGGAGGCTACTGGAGCAGGAGGAGGCCCATGGAATGTCAAGAAGATTTGCTGTTAATGTGAATTGGAAATGGGGTGATAGAGGGGGTAATCACTGGACACTGACTTTTACAGCCATGACTGGGGGCTCCTGTGGTGTGTGCTGTTTCTTTGTTGAACCAGCACAACTGACAATGATATGAAGCCATGTAGAACACCCAACATGGTTGGAGGCAAAAATGAATGCTCCTTTATTGTAAAGAGGTTATAATGACATGTGAATGCCCTCATTTCCCCCATCCATGGACAGAGGGGTAATTTGCATATCATGGGTCTATTATGGGCTGCATGTCTCAGTGTGTTGTTCGTGCAGTGAAACCCTTACAGCGACAGCAATGTGGGCACTGCAACCTGATCAAAGGTCATTCCACTGATCAGGATTTTGCAGTGCCCGCCATCTTGCCACCCCAGTGGTGTTGTGTTCTCTCCCCCCTACACCTCTGACCTGGAGACGATTATCTTATAGTCCTGGGGGGGTGCTGGAACGAAGCAGCCAAACTGCCAAAATGTGCTCTGGTGCTTTACCATGATGGCTGTTGGGTGGCACAATTGCCAGGCGACATGGCTGCCATTGGATTGGCATTGTGCTGTCGATGTAGTGTCAGTTAACAATATCAGCGTTGAAACAACATGGTGGAACTGTGTGTCTCAAGAGAAAACAGCTTTGCCCTGTGCAAATGGCTTGTTTACTCCTGTGACTGAATGGAATGCCTATGCCATTATATCAGCTGTCCCTAATTCCTATGCCAGCAGGGGGCTTGGATTTATTTTGCTCCTTTATTGCCCTGCACTCCTATGGTGGTATTTTGGAACAGACTTTACATGGGCAAACCTGGCTCTGCACCTGTTCCATTGTACAGTACCTCTCTGAGCATGTCAGGCAAATTTCCTCACCAGTAGGGAACTTTGCCCTGTGCTTTGCCCCAGCATCTAAAATGATGCCCCATAATTTTATCTGCATGGTATGGCAATAGCACTGGATCACCTTACTCTCCAAAGCATTTGATGATAGCAAAGATACTGTAGGTATTTCAGATCTACTTGGTTTCCTGCATTATACATGAAAATGGAGCATCTGTGGGGCAACTGTTATTATTCAATGGCAAAACAAAATTCTAGGAACCTGATTGGCTGCTGACCCCTAGAGACAGTGATGTTATTACACAATAACATCACTGTATCTAGGGCAGGGATGACTGCAGAACAATGAATGAAATCCCTGCCTTCCTGCTTAAGCCACCACTAACCCAACAGGGCTTTATACAGTGCAAAACCATCAGGGTACCCCACTCCAAACACCAGTTCCATCCCTCTGTCCTCCAGTGAAGTGCAACAGCATACTGAACATTTATACAAAATTGAAACATTCATTAAAAGTATTTTAATTGAACAAACTGCTGCTGTGATCGGCTTCACTGTTCCTTCCTGCAGCTCACACTGCTCCTCGGCGCTCACCCACACAGAACCGCAACGGACACTGACCCATCAGAAATTCACCTCCTCCCCATACTCCCTTGGTCCTGCACTGAACAGAGCAACCAAATTTTGTTTATTAACAAAAAAAAATGTTTTTCTCATGAGCGACATTGCCTGTGGCCAAGGGCTTTCACTATCAGCACATGACCCCTAGGCCATTTCACCCAAGATCCGCAGGCAGTGGTAAGTAACACAACAGAAAATGTATTTTTTGGTGTTGTTTGCCACAAGTAGTAGCCTGCAATGCAACACACTTCTGCAAGTGTGTCTTCCATTTCCACTGACCTGCTCCACACTGCAGTCTCACTGGGGATACATGCTCCACACACTGCCCGTCTCCTATACAGCAACGGCTGTGGTATGCAAAGTGAAAAAATATGTTGTGATGCATTAGTATTGTGTATAAAGGAAAACACCAATCTAGACTGCATAGAAAATTATGTAATTTTCAGAAAAATTCCCCTTGGTGTTACAAGAAAATATTAAACTGATGTGAAAGCCCTGAATAGAGCTATTCCACTGGTGATCACAGATACAAAAATGTTCTATCCCTACACTAGCATAAGGATTCTGACATGTTGCCATTAAAAATTGTCCTTGACAATAAAATAAAGCATGACAGTCACTGAAGGGCTTTGTTAGATGTACTGAAAAAGAAAATAGTTTATGTCCTTGCACTTGACCAAGAAGAGACTTTTACAGACATCATGAATAAAATACAGTATGTCACACTAATTAGCAGAACTGCACCTTTATAGAATGTTATTATTCAAGGCTAAGTCTCATAATTTCATAACAAGGCACATCTGTGGTGCCAGAAGGGGGTGTAAAGTACTGAGAAGATTTTAACTCCTGTGTACATATAAACATATATGTCTAGAGAATGACGGTACTATATTTAATAAGATAACCTAATATTATTTTGCTTTTACACCCTTTGTGGAAGGAACTAATGGATAATCAGATTGGTTTGTTTTTCTATTTTTTACAGGTTTGGCTAAAAAACCTACAGTATCATTTTGGCAAACGGAATAACACTGCTTCAAGAATTCTGATAAAAGATTTATAGAGGTCTGCTCCACAGCAATAAGAGTTTTGGTAATTCATTAGGGTTACACTTCTATACACCAGTGGTGATTCAGTTTCACTGGTAAATATGTTTATCATGCTGTCTAACCACCAGAGAAACATTTATCTACAGGTTAGATATGTCACAACACAATTGCTCTTCTTGACCTATGCACAGAACAGAACCAGACAGTAGCTATTATAGTCTGATGACATCATAATATGCCATGTGCACAACAATGTCCAGATAGTCCTTGCATAGTGCTAGTGCCAGACTTGCTGGTTGCCACATGCCTTGCTACTTGCAGGTACACATGTGGCACACATGGACACGGAGCAGCAGACTCCAAACAGCCAATCACATTGCCAAATCCCAGATGAGCAGCCTCACTTGCAGCACAACACTCACTTCAGGTTTTCCTTACACAAAGTCTCTTTGGTGAGGAGAGTGGGCAATAACCTCAGGGTAGACTCCCATGTCTAGGGGCATAGCATAGTGCAGTGTCATTGGAGCCAACCCCTGTGCTCTTGTGCAGTTCCCAGGACTGACTTGAACCACCTCTTTGAAAGCATGGCCTGGTATAGCTATACAATCTCTGTGCTCCACCATTCCCTTGTTTGGGCATCCTGACTAACTGCGCTCCTCAATGGAGACCCCTTACCTTCCTCCATCGGCAGTGACAGTTCTGCATGGAACAGTGAAGAACATGACCCTCTCTTTTGTCATATTGTTTGCCTTCCCCTTGGCTCTGAGGGTAAAATGGAGCAACCTTTTTGATCAAAAGATAGATTTCACATTCATTGAATCTTGTACACTTTACTGTCCCTTCACAGCAACTTGGGGCAGGCCTCTGCTTATTAAACTGTAAACGATAACTTCATTTTGACTTGCATTAGCCATTGAATTGGCAGATTTATCACTGTACTCTTAGGAAATCCTGGCCCTCCTTGACTCCCTACCACCTACAACCACTCCATCTCCTCAGTCTTCTATCCCCCATCCATCTGGTATGTACCCCTTCTCCTTTAGACCCATTTCCCCCTCTGAAACCCTAGATGCCCTTTGCACCCTAAACCCCTTCAAAGGCAAATCCCCCGATGGTCTAGATAACAAACTCCTCTTCCTAGCTGCTCCCGTCATCGCTACCCCCCTCACAGCCCTACTAAACCTTTCCTTCATTACCGAGTCACTCCCCTCCAAATGGAAGCATGCCACTGTTCTACCCCTCCCTAACGCGGGGACCCTACCTCTGCATCCAACTACCGCCCCATCTCCCTCCTCCCCACCCTCGCAAAACTCCAGGAACACCTAGTGCTATCCCAACTCTCCCACTTCCTCTCTGAAACTAACTTCTTCACCCCTTTCCAGTCCGGGTTCAGAAAGCACCACTCCACCACCTCCTTCCTGCTAAGACTCACAGACCACATCCTCACTGGGATAGACAAAGGGCTAATCACTGCTGCTATTTTCATTGACCTAGCAAAAGCCTTCGACACTGTATCCCACTCTCTCCTACTATTCTGCCTTTCTGGAGCTGGGTTAGCAGAATCCGCCATAAACTGGTTCAGTGCCTACCTACTAAATAGAACCCAATCCACTAAAATAGCTGACCACATCTCCCCCCCCCCATCACCACTGGTGTACCCCAAGGCTCAGTTCTTGGCCCCATCCTTTTCTCCATCCTGCTAAATGACCTGCCAAACTCGTGCTCTTCTTCCGCTATTCACATGTACGCAGACGACACAGTCCTCTACTCCTCCGGCCGGACCCACGAAGAAATCACCTCCAAACTCCAAACTGACTTCAACGCAATCCAGCACTGGTTCAATAGCAACCAACTCTCCCTAAATGCTAAGAAAACCAACTCTATGACTTTCAGTACCAGACAGTGCCTATCCAAACTCACCTCCCCTCTGAGATTCCTCACCCTAAATAATACCATCCTCGAAGAAGTACCCACCTTCAGGTATCTAGGGGTTTGGCTGGACCGTCACCTCTCCTTCTCTACCCACGTGGATGCCATCATCTCAAAATTGCGCCCAAAACTTGGTGCCCTCTATAGAAACCACACTAGTCTCCCACTTCCTGTCAGACATGAAATTGTACAGAAAATGATTCTACCCTCCTTTGATTACTGTGATGTAGTTTACAGCTCCACTGCACAGACCACCCTAGCCAGATTAGACCCCCTCTTCAATGCATTCTGCCACTTTGCCCTCGATGCCCCCCCCCCGTACACACCACTGCATGCTTTATCGTTCCCTGTCCCTAACTTCTCTCAGTAACCGGCGCCTAATTCATAGCGCTAAATTCACTTCTAACTTTTGGCTCGGCTCCCTCCCTCCCTACCTCACATCTGCCCTATCCTCCCCACCTTGCACGCCCTCAGGTCTTCTGACACTAGACTATTAGTTATCCCTCACCGAAGGACCACCACAGGCCAATCTGCATTCTCTAACCTCTTCCATAAACTCTGGAACGACCTGCCCACCCAGATCCGCCATTCTTCATCCAAACTCTCCCTTTCCTATGCCCTCTCTAACTTCCTTACACCCAATTGCTACTGCCCCTGACCACCCCCCCGTTAGCTACTCTTCCTCCTTTCCTCCCTGTGCCTGACCAGTGGCCCGGCCATCACCTAATTTGTCTGGCTTATCTACTACCCTGCGCACTTACACTCTCTCTATTACCCACTCTCGCACTCTCAATTTCTCCCTTCCCCCCTTCCCTAATCAACCCATGCTCCCCAGCCCTACCTCCCTCCTCACCTAACCTCCCCCTACACACCTAACGCTATTACTCCTCCTTCCCTACCCCATCCTGCTCAACTTCATATATCTCCCTTTAGCCCAACTTCTGCTACTGGCACAGAAGTTCTGCTAATACTACCCCTATTCTGAAACTGGCACTGATGTATCTCATGCTTTGCCTCGATGTGTACCCATGATTTGTATTCCATACCCTTATGATCAAGTTCTGCACTGTTTCTACCTCGCTGTGTAACCATGATTTGTATAACCTGTCATTGCTGATATTGTGGTGTACTGTACTGTTCTCCCTATGTAACATGTTCAATTGTAATCCCTTCCACCTATGAACAGACTCTGAATTGTGCTACTGTAAATTCAACTACTGTATGTTTACCTGCCTCCTCTGTAACCCCCCCCCCCCGGTCTCACCGTGAGACGAGCATCTTTTTGCTTAGTGTGCCTTTCCTGGTGAAACATTTTCAATAAATAAATAAATCACACAGACACAAGACATAACACTATCAGACATTAGGTTGCTTGCAAAACTGCAAACATGCATTTATAGTTCTAGTGCACACAGCAAAAGGTAGCAGGAAAACCACAGCTGCAGCTCCCAGTTTGGCCCCAGATTAACTTAGCATTACATCATCGTTATATTGGATAATGGAGGGGGGTGGACGACGGCCCCCAGTGGTGGCATGGGTAGCACTATTAGAGGAGATTTTATGGACAGACTAGGTGTGCCAAGAGGTCATTATCTGCTGACAGACCCTATGAATCTATGAATCAGAGTCATCATTAAGCACAATCACAGTTACTGTACACTGCCTCTAAACCAGCATGTCAGGGATTCGAATCTCAGTACTAGCTTAAATACTTTAAATATATTTATTGTTTGATCACAAACCCTCAAGCCCATTACTTTCTATTTACTTTTCACCATTTACAGTAAGGTGACATTCAGGGATACCAGCAATTACATTATGGTGCTCACTAGCTGCCAAGAGTGGGCTAGGGGATCGGGTTGTACCTTGCTTGTATGACGCAGAAATAGTAGTGCCTCTGTAGAAGGGGCTTATGAAGGGATGTACAATTCTGAATACACAGTCACACAGCATATAAAGTGCAGGCTATCCCTACAATCTGCTCCAATCCTCATGCCTCCATGGGAGTCACAGGCAGAACCTTATGCATCTACGGAAAACAATGGCTTACCATCAGAAAAGGGACAGTTACTTGCCTGGGGTGGGATCCTTGGCACCAGCTGTCCTGATCATCAACCATTCACATGTGGCTACAGTCCCTCATCAGTACAGGATTTTGTCCAGCACTCCTTAATGGAATACCAGCAATGATGGCAAAAAAGGCATCAGGAGACCCTCCTTGAGGGTGAGTCCTCCATAGGCCCCTGCCTCCCCCATTCTTGAACCCCGGCTTAGGCCTGAGCATCCCGAGACCCACACCAGAGGGAGTCAGTGCCACCCAGACCCAGAGGCACTGCCATCATCCCTGGGTCCATGGCCCCCTCCAGCGAGTCACAGCCAGAGAAGTGCATCCAAAGATGTTGAGGCTGGACTGCACACAGTAGTCCACCGGGCTGGGGAACCATGAGAACTAAAACTCCCATTTAGCAGACCAGAGACCCTATTTATATATCCATAGCAGATGAGAAACATTGCCAGGAAACCCTCTCAATCAATGGACAATTGCAGGTGCACTGCAGGCACCTAAACATACTGTCACTAAGCAGAAAGACATTGCAACACTGGAAACAGGATACACACTGTTAACATTCAGAACACATTTCAGAACCTTTATATGCAGGGGTAGCGGAACCCTATAAGTGCACTTCTGACCTTCTTTGATCAACCTACCCCACCTTATATGATCTCTCTCTCTCTCTCTCTTTCTATCCTTTCTGTTTTTTTACTTTTCACCCCTTTTTTAAGTTTTCCTCTGCCCTTCTGCTCTCCTATTCTGCTACGGTATGGAAATGACATGGTACTACTGACATTACATGTATGTATATTGTACATCCTGCTTGATTATCCTTCTTATGATATAGTTTTGTATAAATTATATTTTGCTATATTTGTGGTGCTCTGTAATATGTGTACCTATGCTGTACCCATAAGTGTATTATTTATCTTTTGACAATTCTGTAAGACCGACCAGGCCCACCTTGGAAATGAGCTTGCTCAACAGTGTTCCACCTGGTAAAATAAAGATTTATTAATTGAGTAATAATAGGCACATTATTACTTTGCAAGCCATATATATATAGCCCTAGTGTACCACACAATATTACTTTACACATAAGGTGGGTCCTGGTTTCCTGTTGTAAAGGCAGCTGGATTGCTGCAAATAAGAGACAGTGGACAGATGTGTGATTTTCTTTGCTATAATCTCAGCAGGCTCAGCAATAGGTCAGAGAAAAGTTCACATATAGGTAGCAAAGTTGAAAGGTAGTTTATTTCAAACTTTCAAAACGATAAACTCATCCATATAGGAAGTGAAAATACTGTACTCACAGAATACGGTACATCTGCATGACATTTGTCAAAGAGTTGGTAAGGGTGAAATGCCTACAGCAGCAAATTCACCTACATGCGACCAGCCTTTTGTATACCCTAGCACTAGTAACTGGCTCCAGAGCTCTCAGCACTTACATTTAAAGAGGGAGTCCGGACGAAATTTCTGGCATCAACAAATTCAGAATTTGGATCAATATATCCCCAATCAGCCTCATACCAAAAATTAGATCTCTGTTACTTTGTTTAAAAGTTACACATCATTTTGTAACCCTAAACTCACTACCTGTTCAAAAAAGTCAGTTTCAGTAAAGGGCTACTGATGATGTCATAACCTGAATTCACAACCTAGTCCTCCCTGCAAGCTACTGAGAAGAGCTACAGATGATGTCATAACCTGAACTTGCAGCCTAGCCCTCCCTGCAAGCTACAGTGGCGTGAAAAAGTATTTGCCCCCTTCCTGATTTTCTCTATTATTGCATATTTGTCACACTGGATGTTTTCAGGTCTTTAGAGAAAATGTAATATTAGATAAAGGGAACCTGAGTGAACAAATAACACTTTTTTTTTTAATTTCACTTATTTAATGAAAAAAAGTTAACCAACACCAACTGGCACTGTGTGAAAAAGTAATTGCCCCCTTACACTTAATAACTGGTTATGCCACATTTAGCTGCAATGACTGCAACCAAACACTTCCTATAATTCAATATCAGTCTTTCACATAGCTGTGGAGGAATTTTAACCCACTCTTCCTCCCAGAACTGCTTTAATTCAGTAACATTTGGTAGGTTTTCGAGCATGAACTGCTAGTTTCAGGTCCTGCCACAGCATCTCTATTGGGTTTAAGTCTGGACTTTGACTAGGCCACTCCAAAACTTTAATTTTACTTCTTTTTAGCCATTCTGATGTGGACTTGCTTTTGTGTTTTGGATCATTGTCTTGCTGCATGACCCAACTACGCTTCAGCTTCAGCTGACGGAAGGATGACTGGACATTCTCCTTAAGAATTTTCTGGTACAGAGCAGAATTCATGGTTCCTTTAATTATGGCAAGTCATCCAGGTCCTTAGGCAGCAAGCATCCCCACACCATCGCACTACCACCACCATGTTTGACTGTTGGTATGGTGTTCTTACTGTGGAATGCTGTGTTTGCTTCTGCGAGACATTATGGGATCCATGTTGTCCAAAAGTTCCACTTTGACTCATCTGTCCATAGAACATTTTCCCAAAGGCTTGTGGATCATCCAGGTGCTTCTTGGCAAATGAGAGACGAGCATTTATGTTCTTCTTAGTTAGCAGTGGTTTCCCTTGCTACTCTCATCAAGCCCATTTTGCCCAGTCTCTTTCTGATTGTGGAGTCATGAACACTGACCTTAGCTGAGGCAAGAGAAGCCTGCAGTTCTTTGGATGTTGTTTTAGGATCCTTTGAGACTTCTTGGATGATTTTACACTGCCCTTGGAGTAATTTTGGCAGGCCGCCCACTCCTGGGAAGGTTCACTACTGTTCCAAGTGTTCTCCATTTGGAGATTATGGCTCTCACTGTGGTTCGATGGAGTCCCAGAGCCTTAGAAATAGCTTTGTAACCCTTTCCAGACTGATAGAGGGCAACAAATTTTTTTCTGATCTTTTCAGGAACTTCCTTTGATCATGGCATAATGTGCTTGTTGAATCTTTGTGCTGGCAACGTGACTCTGATGGTAAGGGCCAAAATAAGTGAGGTTTATATTGAGCAGGGCTGGCTGTAATCAAGCCTGGCTGTGTTCAATCAGCTGACTCTAATTATCCCTTTAATTGGGTTGATTTAACTAGGGGGCAATTACTTTTTCACACAGTGCCAGTTGGTGTTGGTTAACTTTTTTCATTAAATAAATGAAATAAGTGAAAAAAAAAAAGTGTTATTTGTTCACTCAGGTTCCCTTTATCTAATACTATATTTTGTCTAAAGACCTGAAAACATCCAGTGTGACAAATATGCAATAATAGAGAAAATCAGGAAGGGGCAAATACTTTTTCACGCCACTGTACCTTATATGACTTATTTCTTCCATGTTACCATGTGGTGGTGATGCACCATTTCAAAATGTGGTTGGCATGCTTGATTTCAGACTGTGGCGTGGACACAGAATTTCAGATTGTGGCGGTGACAGAGTTTCAGAATGTGGTAGTCACATGCAGTATCAGAATGAGGCAGGGATGCATAATTTTAGAATGTGATTTGGACCTGAAATATCAAAATGTGGCAATGACACTCTGAAGATGGTGGGGATGTACAATTTAGGAATATGGTGGGGATGCACATTTTTGGAATGCTACACTGATAGGCAATTTCAGAATGTGGCAGGAAGGTACACTCTTAGAATGTAGCAGTGGCACACAGTTTTGGGATGTGGCAGTGATGCACAGTTTCAGAATGTGGCAGTGATGTAGTTTCAGAATGTGGCAGTGATGCACATTTTCAGAATGTGGCAGTGATGCACAGTTTTTGAATGTGGTGGTGATGCACAGTTTTGGGATGTGGCGGTGATGCACAGTTTCGGAATGTGGCAGTGATGTAGTTTCAGAATGTGGCAGTGATGCACAGTTTCAGAATGTGGCAGTGATGCACAGTTTTGGGATGTGGTAGTGACGCACAGTTTCAGAATGTGACGGTGATGCACAGTTTCAGAATGTAGTAGTGATGCACAGTTTCAGAATGTGGCAGTGAAGCACAGTTTCGGAATGTGTCAGTGAAGCACAAATTCAGAATGTGACAGTGATACACAGTTTCAGAATGTGGCAATGATGCACGGTTTTGGGATGTGGCAGTGATGTACAGTTTTGGGATGTGGCAGTAACACACATTTTTGGGATGTGGGGGTGATGCACAGTTTTGGAATGTGGCAATGATGCACAGTTTGGGGATGTGGCAGTGATGTACAGCTTTGGGATGTAGCAGTGATACACATTTCTGGGATGTGGGGGTGATGCACAGTTTTGGGATGTGGCAGTGATACACAATTTCAGAATGTGGCGGGGATGCACAATTTCAGAATGTGGTGGGGACGCACAATTTTGGACTGTGGCAGTGACAATTTTGGAATGTGGCTGTGACACAATCTCAGAATGTGGCATTGAAACGCAAATTTGAAATGTGGCAGGGATGCACAATTTTGGAATTTGCCAGAGATGCGCAATTTCAGAATGTGGCAGGGATGCGTAATTTTAGCATGCAACTGGGATGCACAATGTTGGAATGCAACAGGGATTTGATGCAGTTTTTAAATGTGGTTGGTATGTACAATTCTGGAATGTTACAGAAACAAGCAAGTTCAGAATAAATGATGTGTTGTGTCACATTCCAACAGTATGCATCCCTACTATATTCTGAAATTGCAAGTCCCTGACAAATTTCTCAATGTGTGTTCATGTTGCATTCTGAAATTGAGTGTCCCACCACATTTTGAGATGAGACATCCCTTCTACATTCCGAGACTGCATACCCCCCTCAAACTTCTTAAAATTGTGCACCACCTTGACATTAAATTCCATGGTTCAGTGCTGCACTCCAAAACCACCTCCTGACATGTTCTAAAGTACAGTACCATGAATCTGAACATTCTGGAAATGCAAGCACTGCAGTCAATCCTATTTTTTTAAGTGATTACTACAGCTACCATTTCTTAAACTTTGGAGAAAAAGGTCTTGTAAGGTTGCTGACAGGAAGGACTAGACTGTGAGTTCAGGTTATGACATCATCAGTGGCTCTTCACCGAAACTGGCTTTTTTGAACAGGAAGTGAATTCAGGGTTACAAAATGCCTCCTAACTTTAAAATGAAGTCATCTAGAAACCTAATTTTTGATAATGAGATTTATTGGGAGTATACTTATTCTAAATCTGTAATGTAGCACTTTTAGCCAGCCTGTCTCTTTAACTCTGTCTGTTTCCTGGAGCTGGAGAACTCCTTGGGATCCAGCTTATACTTACATTGAAAAATCTGTCAAAATAGAGGTAAAATAAATGTACTTGTTTATTTATATTTGAAATTTTGTTGACTGGGAAAAAAGCACTGGGCCACTTGTCCCTTTTACAGGCTTGACCTGGATTGACATACATTTCATATGTATGGCACAATACAAAATATATTTAAACAGAACAAAAAATGCAGGCAACTTCAACAGCAGACAAACACAAATAAAAATTTTAAAACATAAATGATAAAATTATACAACATACTAAAATATAATTCATTTGTCGAGTGCAGTTTCAGATTCACTGTTACCAAAGATGCATATTTCATCTGCATTTGCACTGTGCCTCAGATTCAAGACATTTTTTCAATAAGGTTTTGAAACTGTGTGTTCAGTATATTTCATAATTAGTTTATGACAAAATAGATCTATGACATTTTGTGACTTTATTATGATTTCATGACTCTGACATTTTGATCAAGACTGTAGTTATGTGTTCTCCAGTATTTACCATGACAAAAGCTTGTACTGTAATTTCAGTTTAATGTTTTACCCCCAACCAATCAAAATACAACATTTTCCTACCCATTTTACAAATAAGCAATAAGACATGACTAGGTGTACGTTAGTTCTAATGCATGGCTGGGGGCATAGTGAGGCACAAGATTTATGTGCACTTTTAAAATCAGCTACTGTATTTCAAATGTTTGAAAAAATTAACATGTATAGGTTTAGATAGTAAAATAATATCTGTAGTGTATTTTGAGGTAAAATAGTTCCTCCATCTGTATTTTTTTTCCCTTAGTAGTTTTGTCCTACTATGGCCACTGTAACTCTATGTGGTTATCATAGTTCGGAGTCCCGCATTCAGGAGTATACTGCATTGTGTCTTGTACATGTAGCTTTACCACGGGTTAAATTGGGCAGGAATTCACAGGTACTTAGTTCCACCTCCTCTGACACCTTTCTCCATTCAGTACTATTACAGAGTTCTACCTCCTAGAGATGACAGTTCCACTTCCTACAAATGTAGAGATCACAGCTCTACCTCCTAAACATTTCTAATGTAACCACTGAGTCCTATCATCCTAGTAAACAGCTGGTTGGTTCCTACTTCTGCCTCCTCTTCATTACCACATCATTTCTCTCTCCTCCCTCCAGTACAGGGTCTGTCACCAGCCTTTCGGGGTAGTCACCTGCTGACATCACTGTGCTGTTCAGAGTTTTACTGCCACTTCTGTATGTGCACTTTGCTTGCTGTCTTTGAGTTGTACCACACTTTATTCTCTGCTTATATAGGTTTGCATTTATTCAAACCTTGTGCAAATTTATTATTGTTGTTCTTCAGTTTATACTCGTGTAGTGCTTCCGTTTTTTTTTTTTTATTTCTGTTTGCCTCCCCCCAGGTCACACCTGGAAACAAGCTTTGGCTCAGTGTGCCTCTCCAGGTTAACAGCTTTCAATAAATAAATAACACTGGCTCCGAATTGTAGTGCACTGGATTATTTTAAATTTGTTTAAAATTTTGTTATGTAATTTGGCATCTGACATATGTGCTTTGTTGTATAATAGGAACCTGTTGTTTGTATTTCTTTTTTAAGTATGAGGTTCATCAGCACACTGTTGCACTGTAAGTATGTACACATGGTTTGGAAAAAAGCGGTAGTCAATTACGTTGCATTTTATTAATTGCATGGCGTATTTAAACATGTGTGTACTTGGTAACCCCCCACCCCCGAGGAAGCTTCATATGAAGCAATCAGCGTACTCTGTCCTATATGTGGCAATAACATACTTTGAACCTTTATATTGAGCTGGTGTGTGCACTGCCTTTGTTTGATATTTTGGTTCAGCATTTGCGGTCAGGCAGCAGTGCCTTTGGGGGTTATGGTGTGCACTCCTCTCCTACCTGCACTAGGTATAGATATTGACTTCTCTCCCCCCCCCCAAATTCTTCAAACCATCACCTGTCTCAGTTTTCACATAACAGAGGCAATTTTGGACTGTCTTGAATCTCGTTCTGCTCGTTGCTGCCTCTCCAGAGCCCTGATGAAAAGGATGCAAAGTGTACTCCCTTTTCTTCACTGTTGCTAGAGACAGGAGGATTCCACTTCTTTCTGGATAAACTACCTCAACAGATTGATTTGTAAAGGTTGATTCTGGCTGTAGACTTTGTGGTCCCCTATTCAAGCAGTTCAACAGAGAGATCATCACAGTGGGGAAAGACCACTACTGTTATGCAGGGACAGATCTAGATAGGGCAAAAGGGAACAAACTGCAGCCTGATCAGAAATTACCCATTTTCCACTTGACAGTGGGTCCATAGCAGTGCACCTGGTCTGTAACAACAGCTGAAAGTTTAAAAGTAAACATTAGGAAATGATTTTTGCTTGACATCTTTTAGCTTTTGTACTGGTGAAATTTACATTTTCAATTAGGTTTTGACTGAGTTGTACCTGATTTAGACCCACATTTTTATGTTGATTGCATGCATGTGCAAGAAACATAGTGCAGCAGCTCAGTCAGGGTGCCACCACCTTGAAAGGTTTTAGCCGCTGCAATCAGGGACCACCTCATCATTGCAGCGTCAGTTATTCCACTGCAATGAGGGTGCGACCAGTCATTGCTGGGTGGAAGCTTGCTACTGTGATATTGTTTGTGAACACGGCAGCAGCTTGCTGCTGTGTTCATAAACAATATTAAGTACCTCCACTGCTGAGGGGGTGCCCAGTCCCCATCAGCAGCATGTGCCCCCCACCACAGTGTTTGTTTGCTGACGGGGGCTCCAATCCCCATCGGCTTCAGTGACCATGTACATTCATGTTGCCGATGGAGGAGCCTACTCCCTGTCAGCATTATGCCCCCAGTTTCATTTGCCAATGGGGGCCCACTCCCCATCTGTGTAATGTCCCCCAAAGAAGCAGTACAGTTGTGCAGGGGGTGCCCAATCCCCATCAGCTAGAGCTGCCCCAAAAAAAACACTCTGTTGGCACACTGGGAGCCCTGGCGTGTCAATGGCCTAAAAAAAAAATGTCCCACAATGTTTTTTGTTGGTTAACCTGTAAAAAAAGAAAACATTTCCTCGCCGTCTCCCTGCCCCCTCCCAAAACCCGTGCCCACCCTCTGTACACCCTGCCTCCCCACTCCCCCCTCACCCCATACTTACCTGCGGAGTCTGGCGTGACGATCTCCGTGGACCAGGAACATGTCTGCACTCTTGAAAGCCAACCGCAAACTGAGGAAATGCTGGTAAGCGGTATAATGGGATAAATAGGGCTTTTTCAACTTTTTTGCATATCTCGGGCATTTTTTGGAATTTTGGCACCAAATTTTCGACGTGGGGTTATTGGGCCCCCTCCTCATGAATTCAGCCACAGTCACGGTGTTAATCAGTCCTGAAAGGTGATTTTGCTGTCACTGCTCGGAATTACCTTTCGGGACCGATCAACGAAACAACAGTGCCAGTGTTCATGAGGTGGGCTCTCAAGAATCTATGTTGCAAATTTGGTGGGAAAACCCCAAAAAATGACTGTTTTACGAGCGTGCATTGTGCAGTTGCTACGCACGTTCATAACTTCTCCAATTTGCAATATTTTCACTCCAGATTTTCTACATTGCCATTTTTATGCACCTCCTTATGAACATTACAGCTGTCATTTTTCACATCCTGGCCGAAATGTGTTTTTGCAGTTCCAGCACAGAATAGCGCGGTCGCTGTGGGAAATCAGTGTTCAGGACACATTAAGAAAATCACAGTGACACTGTTCAGGAGCAGAGATCCTAAAATACCTATGTTGAAAATTTTGTGATGAAAATACATAAAATGAGTGTGTTATGAGCGTGTGTTGCGCAGGTTCCATGCACGTTCGTAACTTTGCAAATTAGTAATATTTTCATGCCAGATTTTCAAAACTGGCATTTTTTCACACCTCCTTACGAACAGTACAGCTGTGATTTTTCACATCCTGGCCGAAATGTGTTTTTGTGTTTCTGGCGCAGAATACCTACCGCATTTGCTTTCAGAAATCAGTGTTTAGGACAGATTAGGATAGAGCGAGTGAGAGAGTGGGAGTGAGCGAGCTCAACTGAGCTCTTTCAGGCCTGCTGCAGATTTCTTTTTGGGCAGAAAAAGGCGCCAATGCAGGCAGGAGCCCAGTACAAAAGGGCAGCCTGCAGCACTGGGAGAAACAGAACTAGTGAGTGAGGGAAGGGAAGTGAGTGAGTTCAATGGAGCTCTGTTGGGACTGCTGTGGATTTCTTTTGGGGCAGAAAAAGACAGCAATGCAGGTAGAGACCCAGTACAAAAGGGCAACCGGCAGTGGCGGGAGAAACAGAATGAGCTAGTGAGAGAGGGAGAGTGAGAGAGCTCAACGGAGCTCTATCATGACTGCTGCGGATTTCTTTGTGGACAGAAAAAGGCAGCAATGCAGGCAGGAGCCCAATGCAATAGGGCAGCCTGTAGAGCCGGCAGAAAAGAAATAAGCGAGTGAGAGAGGAGGAGTGAGCGAGCAAAATGGAGCTCTGTTGGGACTGCTGCAGATTTCTTTGTGGGCAGAAAAAGGCGCCAACAGAGACAGGAGCCCAGTACAAAAGGGCAGCCTGCAGTGCCAGGAGAAACAGAATGAGCGAGTGAGAGAGGGGGAGTGAGCAACCTCAATGGAGCTCTGTCTGGACAGCTGCGGATTTCTTTGTGGCCAGAAAAAGGTGCCAATGCAGGCAGGAGCCCAGTACAAAAGGGCAGCCTGCAGCAGCAGGAGAAACAGAATGAGCAAATGAGAGAGGGGGAGTGAGCGAAGCTCAATGGAGCAAAGCAATCAACATTCAGCACTGACAAATGCTTGTTTACACCTGTGAGTCTAATTTGACTTGTTTTAAAACCCCTAGCACAGTCACTGCTGGGATGCAGCTCTGCCTTCAGGCTGATTTTTGTGCCCATATCTCCTCTAAGATGACAAATGATGGTAGTTCTGGTTTCAACTTGGAAACTGGCTATCTCTATGCTCTGTAACTCACTGTTTTAATTTGTACACTGTCCTAACTAGGACCTCCTTGAAAATGAGCTTGCTCAATGGAGTCTTCTCCTGGTGAAACAAATAAAAAATATAGCAAATTTTTATTTATTGACAATTGTACATTGCACTTGCTTTTTTTTTTAACTTGGATGTCTTTGCAAACAGTTATTATATGCCCAAAGACTTTCCTAATAAAATAAAATAGAATCCTGTTTTTCACCTTCATCTCATTGTAAGTCAATCTAATTTTTAACTTTGCCTGGTCACTCCATTAAAAGCTTTTTCAATTTCAGTGAACTTACCTGGTAAACAACATAAACCAAAATAAAATAAACTAATGCTGAGCTTGGTTTCCCATTTGTATGGTTGCAGTGGGCGTAGCCCTAGAGACATCTTGCGAGCACAGTAGAGTAAAAGGGAGCCTACCAGAAACCAGATGGACTTTTAAATAGTTGAGGTGAATGACAATAACTGTGTGTCCACTGCACTATTTTGTCCACCAATCACCAGTGGAACATGGCACTGTTTGCCATGTCCAAGATGGCCGTCGGAGTTTTCAGCGCATGCGTACTGAATTCCGGCAGCATGGTGGCACAGTCCACCATGTCCAAGATGGCCACTGGTGCTCAGTGCACATATGTGAGTCATCGTGCATGTGCAGGGAACTCCAGCGGCCATCTCAGACATGGTGGACTGTGCCGCCGGAGTTCAGTGCACAGGCATAAGTCATCACGCATGCGCTGATAACTCCGATGGCCATCTTGAACACGGCAGACAGTGCCATGTTCCACCAGCAATCTCGGTTGATGCCATACCATCTCTGGCCAGATTCTGTTTATTTTCTCCTTTAGTCCAGCTTCGGTCTGTGGCTAGCACTAGCACCATTGGAGGTGGGAAAGATCTGGCACTTTCCTGTTCTAAATCGGTATTTAGGTGGGCTGCAGATAACAATTTCTTAATATTAATGTCTTGACAGTGCTGTCCAACACTCCAGCTGGGGAAGATGTAAAAAAGTCAGTGTTAAATGCTTTCCTTTCTTTCTTTTTCCTCATTACTTTGAATGTGACAGTAAAGTATATTAGGTTTGCACTACACTGTGATCAAAGCAAACCATCTTTTGATATACTGAGGTCATGAGGCAAGCAATTTATTTATTTTTTGTATATATTTGTTTTTTCTTTTAAAAGAACTGGAAGTCAGAAGTCACAAAACTGCAAATAACTTTGTACAACAACAAAATTAATTTCATTTTAAGGTTAAAGGTAGCTGGTCTCTATGGTCCGCTGGCATTTTCTGTGGTTTTACACAGCAATCTACAGAAATGCACTGGCAGAGTGCTATTCTTAGGTCATGAAAGGAAGTAAGATTTTGCAAAGACAAAAATGGGGACAGCACTGTGTGTTAAAACCTTTCTAGAAATTTGAAACACAGAGATTCTCCCTGCAGGGCACAAAGGGACCTGCTGTGAAAAGTATCACCTAGCAGTCCCTTTGATCTGATTCCTCATAGTGCTCAGATTTTAAAAGGTATCTTTCTATATATCAACCTATGGTATTTTACACAAATAGGACAACTAGCACTATATTATTTTCTCCATTTAGGAATGCTTCTTGACTATCTTGGTCATATGCAGTATTTATCAGTGCAAACAACTCACATTCACATAGGCAGCCCTATATAGATGGTTGCAGTTTTACTCATTCAGTTTACCAAAATACACACACACACAATCCCCATTCAATCTAGTAAAAAGGAAGAATAAAATATTATTTACAGATTAGTGTGGGTTTAAAGTCCTAGTCCACCAATACTATTTTATTTGGTTCCATGCGATAACATCGACCGCGAAATAGCGATCGCCGTTTGGGCAAGTCAACATCACTGAAAATAAATTTCAGCAATGTAGACTCACAGTGAACAGCAAAACAGTGCCAGAGATGGAGGTTTTCTGTTTTTATTTAGGGCGCTGCGCCCTCTGCACTCCACCCCACAGGTGGCTTCACCCACCACACCCCCCTACTAAAGGATTCTCAACTCCAGGGGGGTGCATGTCAGGGGTGGGGGTGCAAAAGTAAAAAAAAAAAAGCCTGACCCAGCACAAAAACAAGTGCACCCACAACTGAAACGGGTACCCTCCTAACCCCGGCCTGCCACCAACCCACCATACCACACAGCCAGCTCAGGAGCCCACCATCGCATTACGCTCCACAAACCCTCCATCCCCTTCTGCCTGTCACATGGTTTGGTCCCTCCCCCCCCCGCATGAGTGTATACATAGCAACATCCTGTCGCTATATGTGCAGAACCCAATATCCGGTCACCCTCCCTGCCAGGTAGCACTGTGCAAGAGTCACCCTTTTTGAAAGCGCTCAATAGTAGTTGCCTTGTACATGGGAAACCTTTTATTTCAAGGGCTCTCACTGCTTTGCCAAGAAGCTAAAAGAAGAAGGGTCACCACACCAGGGGAATAATAGGTGGAAAAATATATGTCTTTATGTAGGTCCTCTTGAAGATTTTCCATTACAGGTAATGAGAAAATGGGCAGAAAATTTCCCAGCCTCTATTTGGCTGAGACCCATGGCAAAGGGTACATTTATGTGCTGACAGAGACCAGGAAGTAACTAGTACCATCCCAATGTGCCACATAAAAAGAGAAATCACTGTGCCAAACTGAAAATATAAACCTGAATCTCAGCCATTTTTTTCTCTCGCTTAGCAAGTGACACACACACACACACACACACACAACTCAGGAGCTCCCTTCCCTGCTCTCAGTTTACTCACCACATCAACAAATTACAGTAAATACATTTTGCTGTTTCATAAGTGCCCTTAGACAGCCACACATTGTGTTTTTTTATACATATGATACTACAAGCAGGTCTTGGTACATCTCCATCACCCCAACAGCAGTCACCAAAAAATGTACTTTAGGGGGGGGCGTTAGCAGAGTATTATTCACCTTATTTGTAACGAGACGCTTGTTACCCTGATGTATGTTTTATATTGTCTGTTCTCTGATGACTCATCTCTGCTTAAAATAAATAAAATGTTAATGGAAAAAAAATGTACTTTAAATGGTTAAATCCAGGAGTTAAATTTACCCCCTTTGCAACACAGGAGGCATTTTCTTTTGATTTTTACTGCTGGCACAGACTGCTCCCAATCAGTTCCCCCTCTTGCCGCTGGGCTCCCAGTTGACAGTTCAAACAGCACCAACCTTTGTCTGCCACTTTCAGTTTCTTACAGTGTTAGTGTCCTGTGAGGCTGTTTCTTGTATCACTAATGTCTCATCCCCCCGCTGACCCCTTCCTACCTGCTATTTTCTGTGGCCAAAAAACAAAGATTGCATATTTTTTAAAAAAAGGCTAACCTGGTGATTCTGTGTTTTTCAGGCAGCTGCCCTGCCCGATCCCAGTACAGTGCTTCCTGATTATACGAAACAGAGGTAACCAGCAGTAACTGGGCTTGAGGGGGGTAAGGGCAAAAACAGAGTTTCTCTTCCTTTCCACAAACCACACAAAACAAAGGGGATAGGGTTGAAGACAACTGGGGGAAGACAACTGGGGATAAAAGAAAACTGCTACCACTGAGGTAACTTAAAAAAAAAAGAAACAGTTGTCAAACACTGTAGTGCCCTCTACTGGCAAGTAAACCAGTAGAGGGGCTACTTTACAAAAAAAAAAAAAAAACTTACATTTCATTTTTATTTTTGTGTTTATTTATTTAATTTGTTTAAATCCCATATAAAAAATGCCAAATGTATACCATTTTTATAGTGCAGTAAAACCCTTGAGGGTGGGTGGTGTGGGTTTTACCAGACCTTGCAAGTGCTATAAGGCCATTTCCTGTTGTGTCTGGCCTCATTATGCCCCTGAGTGGTCCAGTATAGAGCAATACTGCCTACCCTGCTCAGTGTTATTGCTAGTGTAATTAACCTGTCTGCTTTGGGAGTTTCTCCACACAGCCTAAAAATACATTAGTTGAGTACCAAGCAGTACTAACCACAACCAATGGACCAACCCCTCAGGAGAGCAGGCCTTGTATAACAGAAAGGCTAAATCCCACCCTTCTATGGGCGAATTGATCCAGACTGAAATGTTTAGTAAAATTATGGATCCTCTGCTAGGCTGCAGCCTTGCAAATGTCAGTGGTCAAAGCAGTCCTAAAACAGGCCATTGAGGCTGTCCTGCCCATTTGTCATGTCCTGTAATGGCACATGGTAGGTACTACCCTTCCTGCCTGTAGCAGAACAAAAACAACTGAAGGTCCACTTGGAGAGGCACTGTTTTGAGACTGGTTTACCCATGGTACCAGTGTGAAAGGAAACAAACAGCTGGGAGGACTGGGCACATTCCTTGGTATGGTTCAGGTAGTAAAGAAGGACTCTGTTGAAATCCAAAGAGTGCACAACACTTCCCCAGGTTTTGATGGGAATGGAAGAACATAGGTAAATCAATAGACTGATTTAACATAAAATCAGACACCCACCTTGGGCAAGAATTTAGGGTGAATACTGTATGTAGCACCACCCTACAGGATTCCTATGACCCACCAGAAAAGGGTCTCATGACCCCAGGACTGTATTTTATGCACGCACCTGGCCGACATAACAGCCCCAAGGAATAAAGTCTTCCAGTACAGATACTTCATATCACAGGAAGATGCCATCTCAAAGGAGGCTTTAATCAGAGATTCAACAAAATGTTCAGGTTCCAAACCAGAACAGGCTTTTAGACTGGAGGGGACAAATGCAAGAGGCCTTTCAGGACTCTGCAGACCACATTCAGTTGGACCACAGTCTTGTCTCTTGATAGGGGCACAGAAAGGCAATATTGCTAACAGGTGAACCTTCAATACAGAGTACTGCACCCATGGGTGCAACAAACTCAGTACGTAGTTCAGCACTGTCTGCACAAGGCAGGTGAAGGGATCCAGGGATGCCACCTGGAACCACACAGTGAAATACTTCCACTTCAGGGAGTAGGTGTGCCTGATGGAAGGTTTCAGAGCAGCTGAGACCTCAGCTGACTCTTAACTGAGAGACCCTTATGAACCTCAGGAGCCAGGTATGGGGCCACAAGGAGTGGAGGTCCAGATGCAGCCATGTGCATTTCTGAGACAGAAGGCCCAGCTGGAGGGGCAGGGGGAAAACAGAGCTTCAGCTGCGGTTCCTACAGTAGTGGAGCCCAGATCTGCCTGGGCCACAAGGACATATCAATATTACCCTGGCTGGTTTCTGCCTGAGTTTGATCAGGATCCTCTGTATCAGTTACAGAGGCAGACAGGCATAGAGCAATCTCCCTCTCTAGCAGAGGTAAAATGCATTTTTTATCAGAATACTTCCATGCCGTTAAGCAAGCGAGCAAATAACTAACAGTTTTGAATTGTGTGAGGATTCAGATGAGATGTTAAACTGAGGTCCATTCTGCCTCTCTCTGGTCAAGGTTCAGATGAAAGTAAAAGATAGCATGGTACTTATCAAGGAAGAGCAGGGGCATTTCCCCAAGGTAATGGCCAACATTCCCCTGTCAATAAAACAGATCCATGCAACCCCCGGACACATCTGGAAACAAGCAGTAGTATAGCTTAGTAAGACTTTCCTGGTCAAAAATTATAAGGTTCAGCTCTGGTCTTCTCCAACTGTCAAACAGTTGTTTGGCTATAGTCTGACTTAGCTCTCCTTCATGGGGCTGAATCACAGACTGGCTGAGGCTGTTCAAAAGGACATTTATAGAGCCTGTAACATGAGCAGTAATGATCAAGACCTCTTGGAGGCAGTATAGCGCAGTGGGTTAAGGCTCTGAGCTGCAGATCTGGAGACCCAGGTTTGAATCCCATAGCCGCCAAGGTGCATACTGTGTGATCCTGAATAAGTCACTTAACTTCCTTGTGCTCCCAGGTCACATCTGGAAACAAGTTTTGGCTTAGTGTGCTACTCCTGGTTAAACAATGTTCCCTTCCCTTTCCCTTCTTGGGCTACTATGCATTTCCACATCCTTATCACCTCTCTGCACAGAGGGTAGAAGTATGTCCCCCTGTTTCTTCAGATAATACAGTACACTCTGATTGGTTAACTATATACCAAAATAGAAATCCTTTGAATCTGAGTGACTAGGGCCTGAAGCCCATAAAAAAACACTCTAATTTCCAGAACATTTATGTGAAGACCTTGTTCTAGTGAAGACCAGGACGCCTGGATCTGGTGAGGGCCTAAGTGGATGCTTGACCCTAGGTTGGAGGCATCTGTAGTTAGAATTACATGTGCCTGAGCCTGAAGAAAAGGAGAACCCACAACTAGGTGAGTCCTGTCCTGCCACCACAGCAGGATACCTTTCAGGGATGGCAACAACAATCAGGTGATCCTGTGGCAGCAAAGCCTGACACCATAGCACTTGCAGCAACCATTAAGGAATCCTCATATGCAGGCAAGCCAGAGGAACCATGAGTATGAATGACGCCTTGAGACCAGGAGATGGAACATAGTGTGGACCAAAACCCAGTTGTCACGTCCCACCAAGGCTACCTGGAGCACTATGGCCAAGGCCCTATCCTTGGGGAAAAATGCTTTTACATGGACTGGGCCCAAGATGGCACCTATGTACTGCAGCTTTGACAAGGAACCTGAATAGTCTTTTCCACATTTCCTAGTATCCCCAGACTGTTCTGCAGCTGTCTGACATGGTGCAGTGTGCGTTCTGCCTTGGCTACAGGCATGAGAAAATATAGAGTTTCCCCTGGTAAAGTACCACAACCACCACAACAAAACATTTGGTACCATGTCCACCACAGCAAAGCATTTGGTAAAGATGTGGTGCCAAAGATAATCCAAAGTGAAAACCTGGAATTGGTACTGTTGCCCCTTCAGGCAGAAATGGAGGAACTGCTGGTGACACTGATATTGATGTGTAGGTAGGCATTCTGTATATCTAAAGAGCACATCAAGCCCCCCTCTGAGATGAGAGACAGAAGAAAGCCTAGGGAAAGCAGGAGGAACTTTCTGTATACCACATGCTCTTGTAGTCTTCTGAAGACCAGAATAGGCTGAAAGGCTCACGTTTTCATGAACACAAGGAAATATCTGGAGCAGAACTTCTGGATTATTTCTGTCAGAGAACTTGACTAAATGGCCTTTTTTGTGCATTTGTGGTCATTGCCTGCCAATGTGGCAAGAACAGAAAGATCCTGCTCCTCACCCAGATCCATGACAGGAGAGCTGGAGAAGGAGGCAATGAGTAAGGGTGAGCTGATTCTGAATTTACATTCTTTGAACATGCCAAAATTTTGGACACCGATGGAGCGAATCTGAAGAAACTTGTTTTCCTTGTAGTATTTCAGCACTTTGATGTCATGATGCAGCACTTTTATAGGGAGAACACACTGAGCATGTTCAAGGGGCTGGCAAGCCAAAAGACACTATCATGAAGAGGCATGAGTGGAGATTAGTCAGTGGGATATTTAAGAGGGATGTTTGGAAGTTTTTCTTCAACAAAAAAGGTGGTAGAACAATAGAGCAGGTTGCAGAAAGAAGTGGTAGGCATTCTCCAACATATTATAATTTAATAAAAATAATAATATACAGTAGCTGGGTATCAGTAATGTTCAGCTAAGTTGATGGTACCAAAAAGAAGTGAAAGCTACAGGACCCAACCAAACACATTTCTAGACTAAAGAATGTTTGGAGACTCAACTTGTGGCCTAGACTGCAGTGCATCCACCAGTGGCTTAGAAACATAAAGACACAGACAATGACAGCAGAAAAAGACAAGTGGTTCCTCCAGTCTGTCCGTAGTTACCTATCAAACCCTGGGACCTATTGTCCATACAGGGTACTAGCCCTCACTATCCACCCCCCATTACTCTCAGTGCTACTGCCACCCTAAGTAGCCACTATAGCCTTCACTGTGTCCCAGCCATGCTTGAAACCATTTATGGTTTTGGGTGCCACCACCTCAGCCACCACACTGTTCCACAGTTCCATCACCTTTTCTGTAAAATAACATTTTCTCATATCCCTCTTGTTTATTTTATTTATTTATTTTATTTTATTGAGTTTCTGAATTACAAACTTTTGAGTCAGAGACTCATTTACAAAGACTCCACATCAGATGGTTCACAGAAAATACAGTGTTGCAAAAGACAATCTACAAAGTGCAATAATAATATGCAAACACATATACAATGAGCCAAATAAGTTGACAGTCCTTATAGTGCAAGCTCCAGGAAGAAGTAGGGCAGCCATGGAGGGTAGGGGAGACAAGATAAGACACAGGGAAGAAAGGAGAGGGGACAGATAGAGGAAAGATATGGGAAAGAAGAGAAGTGGGAAAGTAGTAATTAGAGCAGTCGGAAGTGACATTGTCAAAAAAGTCTGAGGATCAGGGGTAGGGTCGAGGGGAGGAGGAAGCAGATGGGATGGTTAGCAACAGTCACAGTGGCAAGAGTCAAGGAGATGCCGCCAGAGTTTGTGTTTGAAAGGGCCTAATTTATTTACAGAAGAAACTTCAGAGGACAGGCCATTCAGCCAAAGAGGGGCTCTGTACATGAAAGCCCTCTGTCCCATAGAACTCCTACAAAATGAGATAAGGAAGGTGGCTTTAGAAGAGCTTCAGGTAGCCCGAGTAATTGGAGCAGGAGTTAGAAGATAATTGGCAGTAGGAAGGGAGAGATCAGATGCAATCTTTTTAGCTAACAGGGTGGTCTGGTAATGGAGTGTTCCATCGAAGTTTAGCCATTTAGCTTGTTTGTACAGGTCACAGAAGTGTGTGAAATGATCACAACCAACCACAAGCTGACACACTTTGTTCAAGATGACCTTAATTCTGTTTAAAGCTGTGTCTGTGGCCGCTCCATAGATAACAATCCCATAGTCAACTATGGATAAGACTGAACTGGTCACAGCCAGATGAAGAGCATCAGTGGGCAAGGATGACCTGTGTCTGATGGGAAGGCCAATCTTGGTGTTTCTCACCATACAGACCAGGTTTATGTGCTCATGGACTGAGAGGGCAGAGTCAAGAGTGATGCCGAGGCTGGCCCAGTGGTGCTGAGGGTTAAGGCTCTAGATGCCTCACCTCTTTCCATGACGATGACCCAGGTTCAGGAATGAGCCCGGGATGTCAGGGGTCAGCAGGGGTGGGTAGGGGTGAAGCATCCATGTGATGGCTCTCCCTTCCCGGAGAGGAATGTAGGGTTAGGGTCACTCCTGCGTGACCCCAAGCAATGGGCGGGGATAGCCAGGAAGTACACAATGCTACCAGAAGGTACAGGGGGCAGAGCTCAGCGGACGCTGGACATCATTGCGCAACCGAGTTCCTCAGGGGGTGGGACAGAACAAGAGAACATCCCTGGCATGTCTGATAAGTGATTACAGGTCCAGTGGTCGGTCTCCACGTCCAATGCCGGGCCTCCCAGCTCCACGAGGGCACTCCCTCAGCTCCCTTGTCACCCGTTAGATTGTAGATAGAGCACCAGAGGAGTCGGCGGTCCTGCCCCGTGGGGACTCAGAGCTGAGGGGTTGGATGGTCAGGTGGTGCGGTAGAGGAAGTGGAGCCTGGGGGCTTCAGGCGGACGGGACAAGACCATACCGAGTGCCCTGCCAGATTGCATTCAGGTCCTGGTGTAGGAGGCATAAAGAAAGTTCCAAAAAAAAAAAAAAAGAGTGATGCCGAGGTATTTGAAGCTATGTACTTGTTCCAGGGGTTCAAGCTGACAGTTGAGAATGTGTAGAGGAGAGCCTTTGTGTTTGTTTTGTGGGTTGGAAAAACACAATCACTTTAGTTTTCTTGTAGTTTAAAATAAGTTTGTGATGGGAGAACCATGATTCTGCTTCTGAAAACAACCTTTGGAGATCACATTGCAAAGGGGTGGGATCGGGGTGGCTGCAAAACATTACAGCATCATCCCTGTACAGTAACATCTGGCCAGAACAGGTGAGGGGCAGGGTGTTAAGGTAAAGACTGAACAAGAGTGGGCCAAGAATTGAGCCCTGGGGGACCCCAGAATGAACCGATGGACTGGAGGAAAGAGTGTTATTGATATTCACCTACTGAGATCTTCCACTAGGTAGCTATGGCATCTTGTGTGAGGCCCAGGGATGGAAGGGAGTCAATGAGGAGTGCGTGATTGACCGTATCAAAGGCTTTTGTTAGGTCTATGTACACAGATCCAATTAAGTGGCCACGGTCAAGGGCTTCATGGATTAAGTCAGAATATTCCAGGAGGGCAGTGGTTTTACTGTGGCCCATCCTAAACCCATGTTGCTGACGACATAGGAGATTATATTTTGAGAAGAAATTGGAGAGTTAATAGGATACTATCCTTTCAAGGGCTTTGGAGATGGGGGAGGACAGAAATGGGGTGATAGCGGCTATGGGAGGTCCTGTCACCACTCTTTAGTGTTGGTGTAACCACAGCTGCCTTCCATTGAGAGGGGAATTGGCCTAGGCAGAAGGAGAGATTAAGAATGTTGGTTGGGGGATAGTACAGCATCTAGGGCCAGTAGCATAAGCTTCAAGTCAAGGGAATCCCAAGTAAATCTGGATTTACCCAGGACTTTGGTAAGGTAGGTTTTAGCTTTACGAAGGGAGACAGTCCAGAGGTGGAAAGGGGGAATATCTGGAGGGGGAGGCAGGGGGGAACTCGAAGTGTAGCTGAAAAAATCAGGGGGGAGAACCCCACATTGATCAGAGAATGCTGTATTGAAAGTATTCACAATGAGCTGCGAGTCCTGTGTGATGACACCATTGATATTCAGCAAGGGGGGAAGGTGTTGGGTTTGCTGGTCAGGTTTTTTATGTTGTCCCAAAACTTCCTCCCTGAACCCCAAGTGGATGAGGGGCTTGTTTGGAAGTGGGCAGCCTTTGCCTGGTAAATGTCCTTGGTACTGGAATTTCTGGCAGCCCTATAGTGCTGCCAATCTGCCGGGAGTCCAGTTGCTCGGGCTTTCTGCCAGAGTTTATCATGGGCATGCATAAGGTCAAGGAGAACTGCTGTAACTCAAGGGGTTTCTGGACCTTTAATTATATGCTTAAACCTTCTCCCATCAGTCTCCACTTGTACCCCCATGTCCTTGAACTGGCTCATGCAAAATCGTTCCTCACAGTTTGCCTTTTTTATTCCTTCAGAAACTTTATTTTTATTTATTGAAATGTTTCACCAGGAAGGCACACTGAGCAACAAGTTGCTCATCTCCCGGTGTGACCTGGGGGGTAGGGAACAACGGGATAGAATACAGAGAAATGCTACTATGTTGGAATACAATTTGTTTACTTGCATGCGATGAGAGCAGGAGGGATTACAGGTGGATAACATAGGCTAACAATGCAACAGTTAAGTATAGTAGATATTAAGACACATATAGCAAATTGGCAACAGTGGGTGACAGTTGGTAACAGTGGAACACATATGATAACTTGGCAACAATATGTAGCACTAGATGGTAAGGTGACCCAATAGTAATTGGTAGCCATTAGCGTAACATAGATATTCAAGATTTACAGTGATTGGAGTAAAGAAAGGAAGGAGGAAACGAACAATTGTGGAGGGCAGAATAGAAGAAGGGAAAGGAAATTTATGGAGAGACGCAGACAGAACATGACTTTTTAGGCAAATAGACATGACAGGGTGGACTAAAGTGCATATAAGAGGAGTATGGGGTAGGTTATAAGTGCTTAATTGAGTGTAGGGATAGGCCAGTGTTAGGCTATTTTAACTGGAAAGGGGTTGGAGGAGAGGAGAGGTAGAGTGTGGCAGGGTGATATGAGAGAAGTATTGTAGGTGGGGGGTATCCAAGAGGGGAGGGGAGTTGAAATTCAATAGTGTTCTGTTATACCTATCTGGGCAGGGCAGTGGACAGCCCTGCTGGTAGGACACAGGTTACAGGCAATGAGTTACTTACATATAGTGATGGGGGGTTGGGGTTGTGGGAAGGGGTAGCAGAGGTTAACTATAGTAGGGGGGTAGTACCCCACCAGTGTGCTGTGTGACCCTGCCTGTACAAGGCAGTGATCTAGCAGCGACTGAGGGGGTACAGTAAAAGGAGAAATAGGGGAAAGGGGGTAAAGTTGTTGCCCACTGTGCACTAGGGATCCTGTCTGCACAAGGCAGTGATCTAGCTCACAGGAGGGAGATAGATTAAGGGTAGAGATAGAAGGGGGAGGAACACTTTAGGAGGAGGGAGAGCAGAGAACTAGGAGGAGCATGATCAGAGGGAAATAGGAGTGGTGAGCAGTAGGCATATGGTAATATGGGCTATGGGGAGATGGCAGGGGGATTAGGGAGGGTCATGGCAGGCACAGAAAGGAGCAAGGCAGTTCTTGAGGGCAGAGTTAATGGAGTAGCAAGAGCATGAGTGACGAATTTGAGGTGGAAGTGAATTCCAGATTTTTGGGAAATAATAAAAATAACCCGATTGACCAATAAGGGTGCAGCGGTGTGGGACCACCAGGGTTTGTCAGTCGGTAGATCTTAGGGAGTGGGAAGGAGGGGAGGTGGTTGTAAAGGCAGGGGAGAGATAGGAGGGAAGTTCACCCAGCCAGTACTTGGAGGTGAATTTTGTGCAGTAAGAGAGACGTCGGTTTGTCAGGGAAGGGAAGGGAAGGAAAGAGAAGGATAGGGCATGGTAGAGATCACAATGATGAGTGCAGAGGGGGGCATCAAGGTCAAAACGGCAAAAGGAGTTTAAGAGGGTGTCTAGTCTGGCCAGGGAGCACTTAGGGGCAGCACCGTAGACTATGTCACAGTAGTCGAAGATAGGTGGGATCATCTTCTGGGCAATCTCATGCCTAGCAACGGGTGGGCTGCAGGCATGGTTCCTGAATAAGGCACCAAGCTTGGAAAGCAATTTTTTTCTGAATGGCATCGACAAGACCAGAGAAGATCAGGTGTTGGTCCAGTCAGACACCTAAATACCTGAAGGAGGATTTGCCCTAGAGTAAAGTCCCATCAAGGGCATGGAAAGAGGGTAGAGACGGAAACCTGATAAGCCTCTGCCTGGTGCCGAAGGTCATGGAGACAGTTTTTTTTTGGTGTTGAGAGATAGTTGGTGGTTTGCAAACCAACGTTGAACTTTGTCGAACTCGTGCTGCAAGTTGGATGCAACCTCGGTGGGGCAGGAGCCAGATACATACAAGACTGTATCATCAGCGTACATGTGAATGGAGGAGAATGGAGAGCAGGTGGATGGGAGAGCATTTTGAAAAATAGGGAATAGTATGGGGCCTAACTGTGATCCCTGGGGGATGCCAGTTTTTATCGTGAGGGGTTGGAAAATTGCGTCAGAGATCTTGACTGACTGGGTACTGCCAGTGAGGTATGCCTTGAACTAGTCTGTGGCTAAGGGGGATAGCCCAGCTGTTGATAGGGTGTCAAGGAGTGGGAGACTGTGTTGAAAGCTTTGGCCAGATCGACAAAAATGGCTGAGGTGATTTGGCCATTGTCCATTCCTGTGAGGATAAAATCAATGAGCCGAAGAAGGGAGGTGGTGGTGGAGTGATGTTTCCTGAAGCCAGATTGATAAGGGGTGAAGAAGGAGGAGTCATTGAGGTAAGCAGTGAGCTGGGAGAGGGCTAGGTGTTCCTAAGGTTTGGCAAGGGTAGGGAGAAGAGGGATGGGGCGGTAGTTGCCAGGGGAGGTGGGGTCTCTGCCTTTTGGGAGTGGAAGGACCACTGCGTATTTCCATGGAGAAGGTACTGAGGCAGTTGAGAAAGAGAGGTTTAGGATAATAGAGAGTGGGTAGGTGATAGCTGGGGCTGAGAGATAGTAGTTTAGGGTCAAGGCCATCCAGAGAGGAGCCTTTTGAAGGGTTGATCGCTAGCAGGGCACTTAGGGTGTCGTTTGGGGAGAGACAGTAGCTGAAGGAGAAGATGTACGGAGGGTCTTTTGTAGAGCAAGAGGAGAGGGAGGGAATAGTTTGGGAGGGCATGGAGTAGCTCATCAGCACAAGTGGTGTAATAGGAGTTGAATTCAGTAGCTACTGCAACTGGATCAGCAACGAGGGTGGCGTTTATCTTAAGTATAGGGGTGGGTGGACAGGATGGGGACTTTAAAGAGGGCATGGACCACTCTCCAGAACTTGGAGGGGGAGTTGATGTTTGTCGCAAAGGTAGATTTGAAGTAGTCTGTTTTGGCTATCCTGGTAGCCTGGGTGGAGGCATTATGGAGTTTTCTGTAAATAAGAAAGTCATTTGGAAGCTGGGAGACTTTGTGCCATTTTTAGGCCCAATCGCTGGCTCTGTGGCAGGCTAGTAATTCAGGGGTAATCCAGGGGAGGTGATGACCTCTAACCCTTCTTTGTTTCAGGGGTGCAAAGGCATTCCAATTTGCTAGGAAGATGTCTTTAAAATAGATCAAGGCTTTATTAACTGAGGAGGTGCTTGTTAGAGGGGACCAGTCTGAGAGGCAAGGCTATGCAGGAAAAGTTCCAATTCTAGGGATTTATAGGACCATATATTGTAGGGTTTTATGTGGGAATTTAGGGCTGTGAACTTTTCTGACCAGGAAAACCAGGTTGTGGTCACTGAGAGCATCCAGAAGGATGCCGGGGGCGATGATTCTATGGGGGTGGGACGTTAGGGCCCAATCAAGTAGGGAGTGGTTTTGGGTCTTGTGATTAGGGCAGGTGGGTTCTGTAATTAGTTATGTGAGGTTGAAAGCACTGATAGCATTTCTTGTGGTAGATGTTGCTGGGGAAAACCAATTTAAATTGAGGTCGCCAAGAATGTAAAGCTCGCCAGATTGAAAGAGGGTAGTAATGGAAGTTAGGAGGTCAAGAGAGACAGCATGCTGGACATTTGGATAGCAACAGATACCGGCTACAATGATAGAGAATGAAAAAGGGAGAGATACATTAATAGCTAAGGCATCATGGGTTGCTGGGTTGGAGGAGAAGACTGGGAAATATTGGAGGGAGGCGCTAATATACATGGCCACTCCACCACCCCAACCTGCTCTGTCTAGCCTTAGGATGGAGTAACTGGGGATAGAGACCAAGTTGTCAGGAATCATGCTCTTTAGCCATGTTTCTGTTATAATTATAATGTTTTTTCAGGACTGCAACCATGGCTTGCAGAAGGTCTATTTTTTGAAGTAGGCTACAAATGTTTAAGTGCAATAGCTTGAAACCCTTTATGAGGGCTGTTGGGGTAGGGGGTATGGGCAGCGGCAGTGCGGGAGATGGCAGGGGTGAAGGAAGTAGCAAGACCAGGATTGGGGTGGAAACATAGAAACATAGAATCTGATGGTTGATAAGGACCTCTTGGCCCACCTAGTCTGCCCATTTACCTACCTAACAGATAAGCTGCAGATCCCAGTTAGCCAATAGCCTGCTTCCTCCTTCCCCCACTAGAATTGCTTTATGTCTGTCCCGTGCAGTCTTGAATTCCACCACTGTTTTTGACTCTACGGCCGCCTCAGGAAGGCTGTTCCATGCATCTACAACCCTCTCTGTGAAGAAATACTTCCTCACATTACCTCCGAGCCGTCCCCCCTCTACCCACAAATTGCGCACCCTTGTTCTTGCACATCTCTTTTTCTGAAAGATGCTGCCCTCCTGGACTTTGTTGATTCCCTTGAGGTATTTGAAAATTTCTATCATGTCCCCCCTCTCCCTCCTTTCCTTGAGGCTATACAGCTTCAGCTCCTTTAGTCTTTCTTCATAGGTCTTCTGGTGCAGACCCTGCACCATTTTGGTTGCCCTCCTCTGGATAACCTCCACCCTGTTTATGTCTTTGCGGAGATGGGGTCTCCAGAACTGTACACAGTACTCCAGATGTGGTCTTACCAACTGTCTGTACAAAGGGACAATAACTTCCTGTTTGCTACTGGTGATGCCTCTCCCTATACATTCCAGTATCCCCCCCAGCCCTTCTTACTGCCTTCTCACATTGCTGGCCCACCCTTAGGTCATCTGATATAATTACCCCCAGGTTCCTTTTCATTTTTGTTGTTGTCAGTGTCTCACCCCCAATTGAGTACTCTTCCCCTGTGTTTTTGTTTCCCAGGTGCATTACTTTGCTGCCATACATTTGATCATTCTTCCAACCTTGCCAAGTCCCTTTTCATCCTTTCCACCCCACCCTGCATATCAACCCTGTTGCACATCTTTGTGTCATCTGAAAAGAGACATACTTTTCCTTCCAGTCTCTCTGCAATGTCACTTATGAAGACATTAAAAAGGACCGGCCCCAGTACTGAACCCTGCAGTACCCCACTAGTAACCCCCCTTTCTTCACTGTGGACTCCATTTACTATTACCCTCTGTGTTCTGTTGTCCAGCCAGTGTTTTACCCAGGCTACCACCCTGGGATCCACCCCCAGGCTGGCTAATTTGTTTCCTAATATTTTGTGTGGGACTCTGTTAAATGCCTTGCTAAAGTCTAGGTAGGCCATGTCCACAGCCCCTTCCTGGTCTACTACTTTGGTCACCCAGTCAAGGAAATCAATTAGATTTGTATGACATGACCTTCCTGCTGTGAATCCATGCTGCCTTGGGTCCTGTGCCCCACTGGCCTCTAGGTACTCAACAATTCTTTCCTTCAGAAGTGATTCCATAGTTGTCCTTACCACTGAGGTAAAACTGACAGGTCTGTAGTTTCCTGCCTCTGTCTCGCTCCCACTTTTGTGAAGGGGAATCACATCTGCCTTCCTCCAGTCCTCAGGTACCACACCATCCTCCCATGATTTATTAAAAAGGGTAGTCAGTGGTGTTACTAGTTTTTCCCTTAGTTCTTTTAGAATTCTGGGGTGAACCCCATCAGGCTCCATTGCTTTATCCACTTTCAGTTTTAGGAGTTCTTTCAGAACCCCTTTCCCGAGTGCTTCTATTGACTGGATTAGGTCTCTCCCCCTGCTCTTCCATTGTGAACATCGAGCAGAAGTGTTCATTCAGTATCACTGCTTTTCACTGTCACTCTCTGCCCAACCACCTTCCTTTTTATTTAGCCTCAGTATCACTGCCTTAGTCTTCCTTTGCTCCCTAATGTACCTATAAAAGGTTTTATCCCTCTTCTTAACTGAGTTGGCCATCTTTTCCTCAGTTTGGGCCTTTGCTATTCTGACTGCCTTCCCTGCTTCCTTCTGCTTTAACTGGTACATTTCTCTGTCCTGCTCCTTCTGTGTTTCCTTGTACTTCCTGAATGCTATCTTTTTCTCCCTAACCTTCCCCACCACTTCTTTTGAGAACCATAGTGTTTTTTTATTTTGTTTTGATTTGTTTATGTGCTTCACACAAAGACTTGTTGCCTCATGATGGCAGTTTTGATGTTTCCCCATTGTTGCTCCACCTCACCTTCTTGCCTGTTTCCTAGTGCTTTTCTGAGGCACTCTCCCATTTTGACAAAATCAGCCCCTGAAGTCCAGTACCTTCACTTTTGTATGGCTTGACTCTACAGCTAAGTTTATCATGAACCACACTGTTTGGTGATCGCTTGTTTCCAGATGGCTACCCACAAGGGGGAGAAGGTGTGCCAGTGGTTGCCAACAACACACTCTGCTACAGGGGGAAAAGCTTACCCCTAGGAGTCTACACTGCTATGTACCTCAGGGGGCAATGGAGCCTCTCTAGACACCCATGGGACCCATATCTCAGGAATTCTCAGCAGCATAAGTCTCAGCTGAGCAGTGAACTTCTCATCCCTCTTAATATTGTCCACCCTTTGGATCAGAGAATCTGGGGAGGGAGTACATTTCCTCAACCAATTGACCATGATTTCCTTCATTGCTGCCAGGCAAATAATCCTCAGAAGGCTCTGCTACCTCTGGTTACTGAGGGCAGCAAGGGCACCCCAAAGGAAGGGGTACTGGAAGTCCAGTGGAATGGGGACTCTCATAGGCCGCTCAGCACATTGCAGATCTCCCTTCAAAATGCAGTGATCCTGGGGCAGGAACAGAAAATGTGAACATGGGAACCCACCTGGCCACACCCCCTCCAGCATAAGTTAGTGTTGCAAGCTTGGAAGTGTGCTGTGACAGTGAGAGTATGGAAGAACCTGGAGAGAGACTTCCACTTAAATTCCTGCCAGCCTGGTTAGGCCATGACCCTCTACCCCCTCTCCCAAACAAGTCTCCAGGCCTGCCTCCTCTTTCCTTTTTTGTTTTAAGGTGGTGAATTCAGGAGGATCATAATCTTGCAGCATCTTTAAGCTTAGGAGAACATACCTCTCTTCCCACAAAGCATTGTTTGCCCGGTACAGAAAGTTCTTTAGGGGAGTTAGGTCCCAGTCAATGTGGGGAATCAGATTGTGGGACTGAAAGTAATGTTGGACTTGCAAGTACATATGAAAGTCAGCCTGGACAAGGCCTTACTTATCTTTGAGAGTGGAGAAAGGGATAAAGGCATGATTCTGGATAAAGGCCTGGTAACATGTTAGCCTATTCCATCAGGTGTATCCTGGATTGATGCTTGAGGGAAGGTGAAAGTTAGGGTCACCCACAATGGCCACGAAAGGCCCTATGTGTAGAGAGTGTGGTATTAGCAGATGAGCTTGAGCAAGAATTTTTATAGTATGCTGCATCCACAGATTGGAGATCTCCATCCAAACCTGGGGGGAGAGCCTGATATGCGGGAGGGCAAACAAAGGAAGAGCTGGACCTCAATCTCTAATGCCAGCCAAAATCGCTACTCTGCTTCATCCATGTAATGATGGGAGCCAGCTGAGCAGCAAGGTAGTACAGCTGGAGAATGGGCACAGCAAAACCTTCCTGTCTCTAGGAAGGGACAGCATCCTTATCTTAATCCTATGCTTCCCTCTTGCCCAGATAAAGACCATTAGGAGTTTGAGCATCTTTTGCAAGTAAGATAGGGATAGGAATGGGGAGGGCTTGAAATAGGAATAAGAAACTGGGAGGACATTAATCTTTAGGGTGGAAATTCTGCACTACCCTCCCAAGAAAGGGGTAGTCAAGCCCATCTCAAGATATCAGCCTGAACATCAGCAAGCAGCTTGTCATAGTTAAGCCAGAACAGGGAGGGTAGATTAGGAGAAATACTGACTCCCAGGTACTGTACCATGTTGTTAGGAGCCCATTTAAATTGGAAGTTATCTAAGACTGCATGGGGACAGGGCACCCAAACTTAAGGGCTTCAGACTTATAAAAGTTTATTTTATAGCCAGAGATGACTCCATATCTGTCCAGCTCCCTGAACAGTGCTGGGACCAAGGTGCACAGGAAGGTAAAGAAAAACAGGGAATCTTCAGCAAATATGGATATTTTATTTGATTTGTACCCTGCCACAATATCCTGGATCTCCCTGTTACCCTACTTTGCAATAGCAGAGGGGCTTGATACATAGGGCAAAAAGTAGAGGGTAGAGGGGGAAGCCCTGTGTAGTGCCTCTCATAAAGTGCAATCTATCTGAAAGGACCCCATTCACTTTTATCTTGGCCTGAGGCAAGGCATAGAGAGCTTTGATGATCTCCCTAAACTTCAAGCCTAATGCCATCTCCTCCAGGGGCCTGTGCAGGAACCCCCAATTCACCCGGTCGAACGTCTTCTCTGCGTACGTGAAAACTGCCAAAGCTGGCTCTTTGGAATTATGGTGCCAAGAAATTAGATTCAGTGTGTAGTGACAGGTGTCCAAGGATACTTCCCACATATAACAAAAAAGGGGGTCATCTCCAGAGCTCCATGTCCCCATACCCACCCACTGGGGTCCCCTCCATATTGCCTGTGCTGAGGAGTGGGCTTCTGTCCTAGTCTCCAGTCTCTAGGGTTGCCAGTTGCGCTTAGTGAGGGTTGCCACATGACTACATGGAAGGCAAAAAGAAAATCATAATGTTGTGCACCATCATAAGCACCAGGAAGGTGGTGGGTTGCCCCACTCCCACCTTGAGGCCTAAGGTGCCAACCACCACATAGCCCACAGAAGTTTAGACAAGATGGTCTTCTGTATGGATTAGCAATGGCCAGTCCCAGGCATCAGGCTGCAGAACAGGTTACTCTGCAAGCAAAATCTTGAGAGGTGGGATTCCTCCTCAGGCAGGGGGACCAGGCGCAAATGTTGAAAGGCCACCCTCCTTCTCCAACAATTAACATCCTGAGGGTCGAATGTACTATTGCATGGAATAGACCGGGGTTAAGTGGATGATTGGATTGAGAAAGTCCTGCAAGCCCCAGCACCCACCCGGGACAAGGAATTTAACTACTAACTGCACTATCTGGGAGTGTTCAAGGGGAAGCCAGTCTCAACTGAGGGAAGCCTACCTACACGGAGAATAGGGGGGCTGCAACCCAATAGGCCCATTTTCCCCCCTCCACTACCAAATAACATAGCTCATGGAATAAAAAGCCCCACACAACAACATACCCCATTAAACAGCAATAAGGAGATGAACTAAAAAAAATGGAAAAGAAACTTGGGCAGGCACCATTGCTGAGGAAGAGAACAACAGCAAAGTGTCTCAGCTCTCAGCTCTCCTCTCACTGCTCTTGCCTTACATCCAAGAATCAGTTAGAGAGCTACTCTGCTGAAGCTGCGCTAATAACAGAGGTTAGTTAAAATAATGCCCTTCAACTAGTCCAAACAGTCAAGTTTCTGGATTCAGAGTTGATTGAAGAGTCAGTGGGTCTCCAGGGCAGGCCTTCCTCTGTGGGCTTGAGGTGTGCGGTGGTGATGCTATTGCATTGCAGTGCTATTTTCTTAGACAGGAGACCTTCTGTCATCCTGTCAGTTGGTCACCAAAGGTGAACACCAACTCAGTGGGTGTATAGGGATCTGGCGGGACGTCAAGCTGTTGAAGAGTGGGTTTCTCCTCTGCGAGAGTGTGAATGAACCTGGGGCCCTCAGTGAGAAAAATCCTAAACTGGGCTGGGGTGAAGAGGTCATCTTTTCATTCCAACAGGCCAAATGCTTGTGGATCACCTAGATAGTACTTCATTTCTACTAGGTTGCTGAGGTGAAGTCATTTTTAAAAAAGAGTCTCCTGTCCCCAAAGATGATGTCCCTCTTTCCCCAGGCTAGTTGCAGAATCTTGGCTTTTGTCCGATAGTGCAGAAATTTCATGACAATGGATCTGGGAATTGGCCTTGGGGTCTTAGGGTTTCTGCAGCAAGGCTCAGTAGGTGTGGATGGTGTTCAGGGATTCATCAAGAGGGAGGCTGAACAACTCATGGATCAAGGACTCAAGGAAAGATTCCATACTACCCGTTTTGGTTCCCTCATGCAGATCACACAGCCATAAGTTGTCTCTGTGAGAGGAGTTCCAAGTCATTAATCTTGTCCATTAGTTCGCTGTCCTATTTAGTCAAATAGCAAATGGCTGAGTCATGCTTTGCAAGGGTGTCTGTAGTTTCCATCAGGTGCACTTCCAGATCGGTGGTGCACTGTGTCACTTCTGCCAAGCCATGGGATGTCTCACTGACTTCCCTCTCAAGCCACTCCTTGGCAGCACTGAATTTATTTATTTCTTAAAATAGCAGTTTTGAAGTGACAGTGAAGGCTTCATCCTGATCATCATCGATGTCTGCAGAGGTAAGATCGGGGGCTGCAGAATCAGTGTGGGATTTGTTTGCAGCCCTAGTGTCATGGGAATCGTTGGCACCCAGCTGCTTCAGAAAGTCTGCTAACGTCTTTTTTGTTTTTCCCATGGGTGGCATGATATATCCAGTGGCCATCTCAGAATACATGGAGCCAGAGGGTAGGAATGGGCCGATTAACGTGGATTTTCCCGATCAGGGATCGGAGCTACTGCTGCTCACGTCTGACTCAGTCAGAAGTGGAACCAGAAGCCGAAAGACCAAGTGTAACAAATGCATAGAATCTGTTATCAGTGAAGTTCACTGAAGCAACAAATACATACAGTTTCTAGCGAGACAACTAGACCTTTGGTTTGTGAAAAGAGGGCTTTAGGATATGGGAAGAAAGCAGGAAGTTGCTGGTGATGATTGCCATGTAAGTTGCAGTCTTGTTGGGACCAAATGGTCTTTTCATGCTGTTATAGTTTGCTATAAGAGCGCCCTGGTGGAGGGGAAGAATATGGTTGGTGCAGTGGGAGAATAATAGACAACAGTCTACTTTCACCCCTCTCCCCACATCCAGTAGTATGGTACAAGTGTTTGAGAAGGCCTGCCTAAGAGAAATTCAACAGATCCAAAAATAATGAAAGAGACTATAGCTTTTTGGATATAACAATAGAGGAGAGTAACAAATTCAACAAATTGGCTAATAAGTTGTCATTAAACTTGAAGATAAGGGAGATCTGTAGTGGTAATGAACACAAGTGACAGTACTGAGGAAACCAACAAGCAATTAGACAATGAAGAACTCTACAAGCCCCTGAAGTTTGACCAGACAGATATTTTCAAGAGGGAGATTGAGTTTGCTTGTAACCATGGGATTATAACTCAGGATACTTTTGAGTTTTTGAAAGTAACTGATCCAATAAGAGAAGCTATGTATGCCTTACCAAAAAAGCATAAATGGCTAGAGAAGCCTCCAGTTCACCCCACTATGACAGGGATAAGCTGATTAACTGAGTCACTATCTCAGTATGTTCATGCCCACATTACGAATCTTATGAAAATAACTCCCTCATTTGTTCGGGACACCACTGAAATACTAAACATGTTACGACATACACAGATGCAGGAGTCCCAACTGTTGGTGTCCATGGACATTGAATCCATGTGCACAAATGTATCACAGGAGGGCAGCCTGGAGGCTTTAAGATTTTAGTTGGAGTCAGATACTGACTAGAACACTGAACATCTGGAATTTTTGTTGCAGCTGTCCCAGTTTGTCTTGACTTGAACACTTTTCTGTTTCAAGGCAAATTTTACCTCCAAACAAAGGGTACCACAATTGGAGCAACGTTTGCTCCCAACTATGTAGATTTATATCTAAGCCAATAGGAAAGGGAAGTGAATTATAACTCTTAATTCCTGCTTGGAATCTAACCTCTGCTTTTTGTTTCATATGTGCTACTGTTTATTATTTTCATATGTGCTACTGCATAGAACTTTGTTTCTCATGGTATAGCAACGATGTTGCACAACCTATATCATTTATTTACTATATTTATTTATTAATTTATTTATTTACTTAAATTTATTGATGGGGTAGGCCCACTGAGACTAGTGTCCCATTTTCAAGAGTGACCTGGAGTTAATTAACATACTGTACATTGCAGTGACATAAGGGTATACATACAGTACATGATATTTATCTTCAGAAAACATAAACTTGAATACAGCACAACTTAAAAGTGCAGTCACAATATAAGGAGGCATTCAGGGTTAACTACACTTTATATTCCACACATTACATGACATCCAAATAGAATCAGTTATAGGCTACAGCATAATTGGCAAGTGCAGGATCACAAATTAAAATTACAACAGTTACCCACAAGCAGATGTGCCATGAGGGTGGTTTTGAATGTGCTTACAATAGAGCATATTAAGACCTCAGGCAGTAGACTATTCCATAGTTATGGTGCAGCAACTGCAAAGTACCTGTCACCTGTGCAAGTCATAGCTTTCAGGATGTCTAGCAGTGAACAGGTAGAGGACCTAGGTGCCCTTTCCTAAGATTTGGACTATAGGATGCCTTGGAGACTGGGAGGTGAAGCCACTTTGAACAGCTTGAAGGTAAGGCAAAGAACCAGATGTACTAATTTGCTTCAAAGGAGGGCCATTTCAGGGTAGTTACCATATTGGAGGGATGGGATCTAGGCTGAGCTCCTGTTGCCAAGCATGCCACTTTGTGGTATATTACCTGTAGTCTGTTTAGCACTGAGGCATGAAGGAGTAGTAGAAGTGGGGCACCATAGAGTAACTCTGGCAGCAGTGTACGTTGGCAATTGACAGCCATGCTTTGTTGCTGTGGTTCCCACTAAGTATAAAGCAGACTCATTTTTTGCTGCAAGGACTTTGTCACAGCCTCTACATGAGGTTTAAGTGTGAATTCCTGGTCAAGAAGGACCTCAAGGTATTTCATGGAGAACATCACTTTGATCTGAGAACCAGCCAGAGAAGCGACATGTAGAAGCTTTTGTCTCTCTTTGCACAGATGCTTGGAGTGAAACAACACGGCTTTGTTTTTTTTTTGAGGTTAAGGACAAGCTTGTTGTCAAGTAGCCAGCCTTCCAAGTTCCTAAAGTCAACATTCAGACCAGTGTTGATCTGTACCACATCTGCTGTGCTGCTATACAGTATATTGTCATCCACAATCAGTTGAAGCTTGCCCCCCCCAACAATTGATTATCATATAATTGATAAATATTGAAAACAACAATGGGCACGAGATGGATCTTTGGGATGCCCCTGAAGATATTGATTTCAGGTCCCACATACCACCCCTCCATTTCACTTGTGCCATGCTGCTGTTAGATAACATTGGTACCACATGCATGCCAGGTTGTCTAGACCTATATGCCTAGGTATGTACAGCAGGAGCTCATGGTTTATGAGGTCAAACACCTTGGTTAGGTCTATGAAGATGGCCCCTGTCACTAGCCCTCAGTCACTAGCCCCAGTCCACTGTCCCAATTATATCAGACATTATACAAACAACAGCAGTATCCATAGACCTATGATGCAGTGCTTGAAACTCATAGAATTATTGTAGTCTTATATCTGGTAAAAAAAAAAAAGCAAAACAGATGTTCTAACATGTTCCTACACACTCTGATCTCTTTAGATAAGGAGCTGTGTTAGTCTGCCTACCTATGTTTTGAACACTAGAAATTAAAGCATTTTGGTCATTCCAACACAGATAAAAAAGGCTCAATAAATATACTCCAGGAATTAAGTGAATATGTTTGCTTTAAAAGCATATGAATAAATTGGTATCATTCTAAATTGTGAGAGGTGTGCGGACAAGAGCCTCTTTTTTACCTATCACAGCATCAGAATACTGAATTTCCTCCTTCATTCTGCCCCCACTCTGACTTTCTCCTTTTTTTCTCTTTGAAGTCTGCCCAATCACAAGGCACACAAGTCACAATCTAAGAATGCAAAACTGTCATGAGTGAATCTCTTCATTTCCCAATCATGACAATTTCACTTATCTAACTCATGTTATTAGTTTGTTGATTTTAATTGCTTTGCTACCTATGCCCCAAAACTACACAATAAACATAAACAAATGAGCATTTGGTATTGGCCAGTGCTGGTTTTAAACTGGCGTCATTTCAGTTTGCTGGGATAGCCACTCCCAGAGATTGATAATTCTACCTCATGTTCCCTGACTTCATGTTTGTGCTTATGAATCTGCAGAACTGAAAGTAAGTATAATGCAGCACAGTATCGCAACAGTATATTACTGTAAGTTAAACACTACAGCAATTCATTTCAGAGTCCTACTGCATTAGAATTCTGTCAGTCAAGGAATAAAAAAAACTATTATTAAGCAATGTGACCAGAGATGTGAAACAGTAATTAATGCTGCACACATGAGTACTTTGAAGTAAAGCTGATACTTTAAAGAGAGTTCACTAAGAGGAAGGGAGGGTGACCAGTGGGGTGCCTCAGGGATTAGTGCTGGGACAGGTTCTCTTTAATTGTCTTTATAAGTGACATTGCAGAGGAGATGGAGGGGAATGTATAGCTCTTTGCAGAGGACATCAAACTCTGCAATACAGTGGACACTCCAGGGATGGTGGTGATGGTGGTAGAAAAGATGAGCAGTGACAGGACAAAACTTGATGAGTGGTCAAGGGTATGGCAACTGGGTTTCAATGTGAAAACATGCAAAATAATGTACTTGGGCAAAGAAACCCGGGGTGGAGTACAACATGCTTGCTGGTGGTACTGACAAACACTAAGCAGGAAAGAGATCTGGGAGTGATGATACTGGGTAACTTAAAGGTAGCCAGGCAGTGTGACAAGGCAGTTGGGAGGGCAAGTGGGATTCTAGGGTGCAACGGGAAGGGTATCACCAGCAGAAAGAGGGAGGTGTAGTTACTTCTGTATAGATTGCTGGCAAGACCCCACCTAGAGTACTGTGTCCAGTTCTAGGGACCACATCTCAGAAAATACATAGAGTGGAAGTGGTCCAGAGGAGGACAACTAAAATGGTGCAGGGTCTGCATCAGAAACCCTACAAGGAGAGGGTAAAGGACAAAAATATGTACACCCTAGAAGAGTCGAGAGAGAGGGGGGATTTGATAGAAGCCTTTAAATACCACACAGAGGTAATTAAGGTACAAGAGGGAAGTATTTTTCAGAAAAAAGGTGCTCAGGAACAAGAGGACATGGTAAGAAGCATAAGGGGATAGATTCAGGAGAGATGTCAGGAAGTACGTCTTCAAAGAAGGAGTGGTGGATTCCGGGAACAGTCATCCAGCAGAGGTGGTGGGGGAAAGAGCTGTGGCAGGGTTCAAGAATGCATGGGATAAGCATAAGGGAATCTCAGGTAAAGGGGAGATGAATGGGCCAGAGATCAAGTACAATCTATGGTGATATAATAGGCATGGAAAAATGGGAAAACTAGGTGGGCCAAGCAGTCCTTATCTGCCGGTAAATCCAAAGTTTCTATTTCTGATGGTGTAGAATCTACTGTTAAGGTCCTTTATTAGTTGATGCTTGCCTCAAAGGGTTGTATTGTTGCTACTAATCATTTCAAGAGAAAATTTGGAAAAAGCTTTATATTTTAAAATTATAATATATAGTGCAACTGTTCCATTTTTAGTAGACAGGTTTCCTTAGGGAATGGGACTCTGATTGGGTACTTGAACAAAAACAGTTTAGTGTTGAATATAGACAATCTCCTAAAGTGCAGTTCACCTCAGACCACTTGTTTTTATGTTTGCTTGCATGCATGTGCAAGAAACACAGTGCCATCATCCGAGTTTTTGGAGGTATGGCACCCTGTCTTCCAATTCAGTCAGTGTGTTTGCAGATGTGGCCACAATTCACCAATGAATGCTGCAACTGTCTATGACAGTAGTTGAAAATGCAGTGCTGTACAGTTCAAAGGGAGAGCTACGCTTCGGTGAGCAGCGATAAGTTATCGTATGCTCATGCGCTCCTCCCACACACACATGCATATTGCATGCTCATGATCCCTCCCCCACCATGCACACACTGTATGGCCGACAGGGGTGCCCAATCCCCCATCAACTCCACTGTTTCCCCCCCAAGAGACTACAGGGTGCCACGCTGGGAGCCCACCCCAGTGTGGCAACAGTCCATATGGCCGATGGGGGTGTCCAATCCCCCATCAGCTCCACTGCCCCCCCAAACAGCCTTCCAGCTGCCACACTGGGAGCCCACCCCAGTGTGGCATAAGTCCCGCTTCATCTAAGAGAGAAAAAAAAAACCTGAAAGAAAAAAACCTTCCCTCGCTGACTGTCCTGAGCCCCCTTCCCCCACCTGCGCCCACCAGCTGTGCACCCTGCCTCCCCACACCCCCACCTCAACCTCTGGAGTCCAGCGTGACAATCTTCGGTGGACCGGGAACACGTCTGCACTCTTAAAAGCTGACTGAGAACTGAAGAAATGCCAGTAAGCTGTATAATGGAATAAATAGGGTTTTTTCAACTTTGATGCACATCTCAGGCATTTGGGGGAATTTTTTCACCAATTTTCAACATGGGGTTTTTGGGTCCCCACCTCATGAATTCTGTCGCTGTCATTTTGTTAATCGGGCCCAAAAGGTGATTTCACAGTCACTGCACGGAACCACCTTTCGGGACTGATTTATGAAACGACAGTGTCGCAGTTCATGAGATAGGCCCCCAAAAACCCTATGTTGAAAATTTGGTGAATAAATTCCCAAAAATGACTGTTTTACAAGCATGTGTTGCGCTGTTCCTACATACGTTCGTAAGTTTGCAAATTTTCAATATGTTCACTCCAGATTTTCAACATTGCCATTTTACCACACCTCCTTATGAGCAGTACAGCTGTCATTTCTCACATCTCCCAAAATGTGTTTCTGCGCATGTAGCGCACTATGGCACAGTCAGTGTGCTAAATCAATGTTTGGAACAGATTAATAAAATCACAGTGATACTGTTCATGAGCAGAGGTGTTAAAATGGCTATGTTAAAAATTTGGTGAAAAAAGTCCATAAAATGACTGTGTTATGAGTGACCATTGCAGTTTCCACGCACCCTCATAACTTCATGGATTTCTAATATTTTCATTCCAGATTTTCACCACTGGCATTTTTCCACATTTCCTTATGAACAGTACAGCTGTCATTTTTCACACCGTGGCTGAAATATTTTTCTGCACTTCCAGCGCAGAAATGCATGGTCGCTGTGGGAAATCACTGTTCGGGACAGATTAAGAAAATCACAGTGACACTGTTCATGAGTGGATGTTCCAAAATCTGCTGTAAAAAAATTCCCAAACTAATTGCATTATGGGTGTGCATTGTGCATTTTCTACGCACGCTCATGACTTCACCAGTTTTTTTTTAATATTTTCACTGCAGATTTTCAACATTGCCATTTTTTGCACCTCCCCATGAACAGTACAGCTGTCAGTTTTCACATCCTGTTCGAAATGTGTTTTCGTACCTGTAGCGCCAAATGCCATAGTCGCTGTGCGAAATCAGCTTTTGGCTAACAAACTGATATTGCCCCTATTCATAAGGTGGGGGTCACAAAAAACCCATGTTGAAAATTTGGAGTGAAAATGCCAATGAACGCCTGAGGCGTTAGGGTTTCGACCTTGATGCCCCACCCTGTAGAGATTGACAGGCATCAGGGGTGTGACTTGGGATTCTCGCCTGTAATGCTCATGCCATTCCACACCCTGCAGCCAGTGAGAGGCATCAAGGTGTGCCTTGGACTCTTCAGCCCCAAAGTTCACCCCACTCTCCTATACAGGACCCATCTCACTGTATTTCCTAATGGAATAGGGTGAGCATAAGGGCCAAAGACCCCAAGGCAGACCGTGACACTTGTCAGTGTCTGCAGGGTAGGGTGTGGTGAAATGGCGTGGCTGTTATGCCTGATGACCCAAAGGCACACCCCAATGCCTGTCAGTTTCTGCAGGGTGGTGGTAGGGTTTGCTTCAGTTAAGTACTTCACTGCCATTCCTATTATGCAGCTCTCTAACTCCTACACTACCAATGCCAATGCCAGCAAGCAAACATTCAGCATTGACAAATGCTTGTTATGTCTTTGTCAGTCACTGTTACCATTTTCTACTATAGTGTCCTTGATTTGTCTACTACATGGATGCAAAATACAGAAGTGCATGGAGGGATTTCTGTTTTGTGCTGTGTGGAATTTTTCGTTAAGTAGACCCATTTGGAGATGCCATCAGCCTTTGGTACAGCCTGCAATGTCTCTATAACAATAAACCCAATATAGAGCAGAGAACAGAAACAACTTAAAATGTTCAATTCCAGAGGGGCTATGAGGCATATGTTGGAGCTGAAGCTCATATTACCTTGACTCCAGCCACAGTTTTGAGTGCTCATATTAGATAATATTATGGCAAGAATAAATGTTCAAATAGAACAAGCCTTCTGAGACATTCATTATAAATTTACAGTGTGAACAGAGGTATCATTCACAAATAATGGCAAGTAGAGATGATCTATTGGGTTTGTTGTTCCCTGTTGATGCTGAAGTTACCAAGGAAATACATATTTATTCAGCACCTGACTTTAAGGCTCTGATTTTATCACTTCAGCAAGCCATAGGGGAAAATCCTTAATAACAGCCCTACATGAAACAATAAAGAAAAAGCAATTTAAAGCAACACAGGAAAGGTCTGTCAACAACACGGGCAAATTCTAGACACATTCTATAAATATACTACACTGAAGTATTGTAATAACTGGGGACTATTTTTGTCATAGGAAAAGCTGGTTATAATTCATCATCATAACCCCTTGGTTACATCAGCGAACACGTACCAGCGTTCCCAAAGGAAAGTGAAACGTGACAGCTCATGCTCACCGAAATGCATTGCAGACCCAAGTATACAGCAAATTACTTTTCTGTCAGACTCCTTTCTTTTGATACAAATGCACTTCAGCAAACCACAAGGTACACCATCAGACAGTTTAAAATCACAACTGCAACTGCAATAGCAGAATGGATTTCCTTGGTCCATAATGCACTCTGACTAATGCTCCCCTGTACTTCTCTCTCTCTTTTCCATAGAAGCTGATGGCCTGTGAACTTTGCTCATTAACATAACTCTGTGGAAACCAATTTTCGGAATTCAGCCTTCTAACAGATTTTATTTTTACATTCTGCATGATAAAGAAACAGTTGTTTAAGTGTAGTTGGCTATGAAAAATATATCACGATAAAACATACTTCACAAAAGTTTGCTTTTGCAATGATTTACTTCTGTTGCAGTACACACACACACACACACACACACACACACACACACACCCTACCGTACATCCTACAAATCTTCAGCCTACACACACATGTACATGTACACACACACACACACACACAGACACACAGACTACAGTACACCATACAAATCTGCAGCCTAACCCTTGCAACCCTTCCAAAATATGTACTCCTGCCCCAACAACCTTACAAAAACGTTCTTCACTACTGTCCAGGCCCATTCAAATATTCCTACCATCACCCCAGAACTCTCTACAGATGTTGTACTCTTACTCCCATCCTCACTCAAGATATGTGCCATTCTCCTGCCTCCCTCCCAAAATTCATATGCTAACCCTCGCACCCTCTTAAAATCTTTACCACATGCCCAGCGCCACTCCCAAAGTTTGCACTTTTCTGTGGTGTTTTGGTTTATTTTGTGCAACAGATGTTCTCTTCATGAGGACAAGCCCCAGACAGACAAAATCTCTGACTGACAGGCACACATGGCACTGCCAGGCAGTGCAACAAATTGTTACATGCAAGTTCCAAGTGCTCTTAAAGGGGCAACAAAGAACTGACACTCAATTTACAGACATAATCTCTTACATAGAGTCTGGAACCTTACCGCAACAAAAGAAACGTCACCAAGATGTACTTTTCTTTGCATCGCAGTACATCCTCAATGACGGAGTGCTGTTTCACATTTGGACCAAGGAAGGCAAGGGGTATCGCAAGGATAGAACTCACGTACAGTTAGTTGTGCCAGCCTCTCTCGTCCCTCACGTTCTTCTCTCCTCTCATGCATCTCCACTCTCTGGAAGTCACATGGGAGTACACAGAACTCTGGAAAAGACAAGGCTTCACTTCTTCTGGCCGCACAGGAACAGGGACATTCTCTAGTTCATAAAATCCTGCCAGCCCTGCTCCCAGAGAAAGCCTCCTGCCAAACCAACAAAGGCACACATCATCCCCATGCCTGTAGCCACTGAACCTTTCCAGAGAGTCAGCACTGAAGAGATACCTGCAGCACAGAATAAACCTTACCTGCCTTATTATTATTTTATGCGTCCTTCTAGTTATTCACACGGTACAGATGGGGTCCTCACCAGCAGCAACCGAAGGGTCTGGCAGACCACAGAGAAGATAAGGGGTCTTTTAGTGGCAGACTACATAACCAATAGCCACATAACCATTGCAGAAAATTAGCTTTTGGAATAATTTTTTTCGTTGCACTGCTGCTTTAATGCAGTGCTGCTACAGTGAAATATTATTATGGGGGGAATTACATACCTGTTTTCACAATAAAAGATTCCAGGCATTTTCCAGTTTTATTTGGTAGTAAAAGTTTTTAGTTGCACCAAAGTTTTAGCATTTTACAAATGTTTTAATTTAGTTTTGTTTCTCAAGAAAAAGATGGCAGTCACATTTGGCTTAGGAATAGCATTGTATGCTTAGCAAGTGTTAGAATCATAAACATATAAAAAACTCATGATGCATAGCATAGGAGGTACCAAGAAAAGTAGATTCAAAAGGTATGCTAAACGTTTTCCCCTCATGCCAGAGTAGTTAATGTTTCACATCTTTACCTATGGAATGGTCTTATACTTTGTATTGGAAGCAAGCCAATATAAACAATTAGAGAGGATAAAATGACTGTATATCAGCAGTAAGTTATAGTACATATAAATTGCAAAAAAGAAAAAATATGGAAATCTAGCATTAGGTCTTTTAACCCTAAGCAGGCCTATCTATTCATACTCAGCTGTATTGCTCCCTTATACCTTTCCCATGCCTGTTTGAAGCCCTGCACTGTATTCATATCCACCATTTCCTGAGGTAGGCCATTCCATGCATCTACCACCCTTTCTGTGGAAAAGAACTTCCTCACATTACCCCTTAATCGGCCTCCCTCTAATCTCATGCTGTGTCCTCTTGTACTGCTAATTTTCTTATATTGAAACATGTTACACTCTTTCACATTGTTAATGCCCTTAAGGTGTTTGAATGTTTCGATCATATCACCTCTCTCCCTCCTTTGCTCTAGGGTATACATATTGAGCTCCATTAATCTGTCCTCATATGTTTTCTGATGCAGTCCCTGCACCATTTTGGTTGCCCTTTTCTGGACTGCCTCAATATGGTTAATGTCCTTGTGAAGGTGTGGCCTCCAGTACAGCACACAGTACTCCAGATGGGGCCTAACCAGTGTCTTTTAAAGAGGGGGTATTACCTCCCTCTTCCAACGTGTGATACCCCTACTAATACACCCTAACATCCCCCTAGCCTTACCTACTGCTTTAGTGGTTTGCTTGGATGATTTCAGGTCATCTGTGATGATGATGCCCAAGTCTCTTTCTTCCCTTGTGACTGCCAGCAACTCCCTTCCCAGCCTATAGGTGGCTTCAGGGTTTCTTTTCCCTATGTGCACGATCTTGCACTTCTTTGCATTAAACCCCAGTTGCCACTCTTCTAACCATTTTGCTAGTTTATCCAGATCTCTTCTCATTCTGCCCACCCCATCTGGATCATCTACTCTGTTGCCGATCTCGGTGTCATCTGCAAAGAGAGAAACCTTACCCTCTAGGGTCATGCAGGTAGAGGATGGGGTGGAAGCATTAGGGTTTGTAACACCCCCTTCCTAAGCTAAAAGAGGACTTATTTTACCAGTGGTTATTTCTTCTTTTTATTTATAGAAACAAACAGAAGAGATACAGAAAGAAGTGCCTCAGCTGAACCCAGGCTGCCTGGAATACCATTCTGGTTGGGCTAGCTGATAGCAAAACCAAAATTATATTCAGGGTGGCCTGGGTTCAAATCCCAGCTGAGGCACTTATTTCTTTCTCTGTTCTGTTTGTCTGTGTTCCATATATACATACCACATACTTTTTTATTTATACATTTTTATTAATATGCATTTTTCATAAATACAATGTAAATACAATACAGCACACTTATTTCTATCTTGCTTCCAATGGGTTAAAATGTTGGAATGGTGTTTTCTCTCAGGCATCAAGTTAATTGAAACACATACTGCGTACCTTGTACTCTTGTAAGTTTTTGAAATGTCCTAACTGCAGAGAATGGAAGGAGATAAACAGCTTAAGAGGGGGCTCGGTCAGGAAGTGAGCTGCTATCTATCATCGCAGAATCTTTAGTCCTTCATCACAGTTCACACAATCAACTTAATTGAGGAGGGTATAAAAGCTAGGATTTGTTAGAGATCTGATGGTCTTCTCTAAGTCCACATCTTCTGCGGGGGGGGCCCTGAGATGGCTGAATGTGAGTGTAATCTGTACCCCCCCGATGGCTGGAAGGGATTTCTCAACTTCTAATCCCAGTCAGAGTTACCAGCAAAAGAAGAGAGTCTAAAGCTTTTCAGGAGCTCCTAGTTCATGGCACCAGCTGTGAATAAACTTCAGGGAATTGCCAGGCTCAAGAGGTAACTAAAGACCTTGACTCTGGGATTGACACTTGTCTCTCAAGTGTATAGTCCCTGGTGCCAACAAGACATCTGATAACCGTTGTTAAGTTCTGCAAGGGCAGAGGAGGTAGATATGCACTAAATCTGTACATTGTTTACAATTCAGGTTTTATTTCAGAGTTTAACTCCCATGTAAGAGCACATCTTGTGGGGAATCCTTAATATGTGAGTGACTCAGGGTGCTCCAGGGAGGAGTACCATCCTTTGCCAAGGGTCCTAAGGGGGGTCTGGAGAAAGGGAATGAATATACAGTAGGAATTAATATCTATGAGGGGACATGATAAAGGTGGCCTTGGGAGTCTGAGCCAAAGCCCTGTACTCAAATTCAACTTCTAGATTTCTGTGTTCAGCACCAGTGCAGTAAAATTAAAAATGCTAAGAAAGTCTGAGTTGGATGTGGCAGTTCCAGTTACTAAGCTGTGCAAATTTCAAAATTATCAGAGCTGCTCATGTGAGATCTTGATACTGTACGATTACTGATGATGAGATTTACTGTTCAGGAATACCAGGAAAAGAGCTGATAAAAATATGCTCAGTAGTGGGTAAAATAGAGTATTAAAGCTATTGCTCAGCAAGCAGGTGAATGGCACTCTAGAAACCACTAAATTCTTAGGACCTACAAACTATGGTAACCTGTTAAATGCAAGTGATGGGGTCTGTGGAAGCTGCTAAAATAGGAATAAGTCTTAGGATGGGACTATGTGTAAATAGATACTATGCTCACAGTTCAGATGAATTGTAATTATATTACCCAGTGTAAGGACTGTAATAGCCTTCAGGGTTTGATTTTGATCTACCCCTGTGAAAGACGTGTGCTCACATTGCACCATCTCCTGCCTCCAGCCTATTTATTCAGTGGCATTCTTGCTTGTATTGTGTGTGCGTTTGGTGTGCTAGTGTGCCACCCCAGAATCTGTAAAATAAAAATGCTCATGGTGTGCACCCGATTCTGCATACTGCCATCCTTAAAGTCTGTTAGAGTGAGGAAGGCGGCTTACAGACTGAAAACCCTAATGCCACATTCCATACTTTTGTGGCTCTTTAACAGATCCATTAACATAGGTTTTTGTACTTTAAATCCTTACTTTTTGAAAAAGATGCATAACAACTGAACTAATAACTTTAGCTTTTGTCACACAGAGCCCACAGACCCATAACTCATGGGGCTAGAGCTGTAGCTGTCTTTGTGTAGGGCCTTAAGCAGCAGATCCATTGGACACAGTGACACACCTGTATCTTGCTTTCAGCGTGGTTCTGAATGAAACTCTAACTAACCAGAAAGATAGCCCCATTCCCTGGGATTCCCAGCTGAGGCACTTATTTATTTCTCTCTTCTGTTTAGTTAAATGACGTGAAGAACTAACAAAAGTCAAAAAAAGTCATGTAAGAAAATGTATTGATAGCAAATAAAAAAATCGCATCAATACAGTCTATTGATATAAAAAATAGTATTAATACAATGTGTTTGCCATTTTATGGCTCCGTCATTAATAAAAACATGTACTGATAATGCACTCAAAAAGTGGATTCTAACATTAGCAATAGATATAGAATAGTACTGACACATATAAACTATATTCATGAGACTAATGCTTAATGGCCTGACTCCAAACTTTCATTTAGAAAAAAATTAAGTTTCTAGCCCCAGCGACTCCAATGTTAGACCTTTCAAAAGATGTTTTTTTTTTTTTTAAATGGGATCACTTTGGAAGCATAGGGCTAGAAATTTAATTCATTTAAATGAAAGTTTGGAGATAGCTAAGCTTATATATATGATGTTGCTACAGCTTCCTTATATTGCTATATAAAGACACAAAATGGTTCAGAGATTTTTTAAATACCGTTATTATACAACTCATTACATCACTATACATAGACATGAATCAGCTCATAAGAACTATGTTATTAGGATTTAGTCATGTTAATCACACTCCATTTTTAATTTAAAACAATTTACTTTTCAAAGCCCAACAGCTTAAAAGTTAAAACTTTCAAAATATATTTTTAAGTACTATAAACTGTCATAAAATTGTTTTTTGAAATGGTCGGAATTTATTCGGTGTTGTTCTGTTTAAGGATAAACACATTTTTTCTAGTTTCTGAATTATTTTTCTTTTTGTATTTTCTTATTAGAAGGAAGGCATTTGATCGGATAGTATTAGGTGCAATGTAAAGAACAGTATTTTACCTGGAGATTGGCATCTTGTTCTATTCCTCTTCATACCTCATTAACATTGTGACTTCACTTACTGTGGCAGCACAAGTGACAAGTCTGGCAGCAGGTGATTGGCTCTTCTTGGTCAGCTGTGATATCAGAATCAGTGAGATCAGAGGGCTGATGATGTATGTAGAGGAACAGAACTAGGTACGTCAGCAATCAGGCAGAATACTGATCCACATATCATGCTTAGTATTGTCAGGTCAAAAATCCTCTAATTAGTGAAAGGAAAAGATTACTATGGTTATAAGAAGTAATAGCTGACTACTTTTGAAAGTTATAAATACTACTTTAGATATAAGAAGTAGTAGTGGACTACTTTTGAACATGAATATAAATTTCTGGTTGTACATTAGCTCTTTAATTTCCCTTTTCTCTTCCCTCATTCTCCTTCCAATAACCATCTCTTGTGTGTCATCTCTTCTACTTGTCCCTAATCCCTTACCATCATAGGCATTCTATGGATTACTCCTGACTAGACTTGTGTGGAATCTTCAGATTCCATTTCTGACAGAGTTCCACAGAATTTCAGAAATTCTGCCTAATTACACAGAATTCTGGCAGAAGAGGAATTCTAAAATTCCAAAAGCAGTGTACATTTAAGTAATATACCATGCCAGGGAGTGGGTATAGTGGCGGATTTACCAAGCCTGGTGTGGTTCGGTCACGAGGCACAGCCGAGTGACTTAACCACACCAGAAGTGGTAAATCCACCCATATGCCCACTCCCTGTCATGGTATATTGCTATTATACAATGTTCAAATTTTTTTTTTTGTTTTTATAGTGATATAAAACTTTTACAGTGGGTATACTGGAGGATTTATCACGGTCACGTGATGTGTTCTGACCAATGAGGTTACAGGATTTTCATACCCCATTGTATAATTTTTATTTAAATTCCAGATTTGTAATTTGCAGTTTAGATAAACCACAGATTAATATTCCTTGGCTTGCCCAAACCATGGAAAACAAATCCACACTTTAAATTATAACACTTTTAAGATATTTGTGGACTTTATCAATAATATTCTTAAAAAAAAAAAAACATTTTGGAAGAGGAATTGCCATTCCACCTGAATTCCAACAGTGGAATTCTAGTTTCTGCATAGGTCCACCCCAAACTTCGGGACCATCAACCTATGTGGAACTACTGTACATAGGGCTGGGTAAGCCAAGGTCCAAGGTTTGAAGAAAGATGGCCTATGGACTACCTGCAGGAAGAGAAGCCATTTTCCATTTATTTCTTGCTCTACTGACATTGAAGTGCACATGTCTGGCCACTGACAGATGTGCATGTATCTCTCCCCTCTTCTTCCCTCAAGCATGTGTACCCATGTCTGTTTGACCCTCTAGCTGGAGGGAAGATAGTGTGATATGCTGGTTCTCTCCTGGCTCTGCCAAAGGAGTCACCAGAGGGACAGTAAATCCCAAGCCCCATTCCCTGGAGCCACATGCATGCTAAGGCTCTGACTGCTGTGGCACAGGAACCCGAGTCTGAAACATGAACTCAAGTCACTTGCATAATAGTGCAACCCTCTATCCTGGGCCTCCCACCAGTCCATATGAAAGGAATTATATAAAATCAAAGTCCTTTCATTTTCCAAATTATTGTAGAACATCATACATACAGTAACCTTACTTACAGTATGTGCCACTTTGTGCTGCTGCTTTTGTTCTTGAGGACTTTTCCCAGCCACTCAACTAGTTCCAACAATTATTTATTCTGGAGGATTGAAGAGGATTAAAATTAAAGTGGCTGTTTTTGACTCTTTTTGGAAGTTTTTGCAACTTACTATATTTGATTTTCCCAAATAGTGTAGAGTTTATTTTTTAAAAACTGGTATACTCTCAACACATAGCATACCATGTCCTTAACAGACAGTCTAGCAAAACTATGTGCTGAACTAGATTCAGTCAGTAAGCCTCCAAATCTGCTTTTCATAAGATTGTTCAGCTCAGGTCATTCCCTATATAATAATCTTCATAATAAAACTGTATCACTGCAGGATTAAAGACCATATGTGTGTCACTTTTCCTAGATAAAAATAACCTGTTCACTTTTTCAAAAATTCCTGCAGATCACCAGGATGAAATTAAAGAACAGTAATACACAGGGAGCGGAGGAGGAGGCAGCATGTGGTCAAAGTCGCACAAGCAAAAGAGCGAGGCCACTGTTGGTGGCCTGAGGGAGGAATCGGGACTCAGTCAGTTCAATACAGGAGGAGGTGAGTGGCCATAGCCACAGACTTGAGGAGCAGGGCAGCATTCGGCGGCTGAATGGGAATTGGGTCTGCCAGAGGCGGAGGTGAGCACCGAGGGGGAATGCACTCTGAACAAGTACTGAGAAGGGCTGGCTCACGTGAGAATCTATGTGCTTCTGCTAGCCAGCTGCCCATGGATTGGGGCTTTTCTGCTGGGGGGTGCCCGGACTGCTGCCCACTTTGAACTTTTTTTTTTAACTTAGCTTTATTTCATAATTATAACAGCAGCATGACATTCTCGGTACAGTGCCAAGTAGAAATAATAAAAAGAAGAAAGAGAAACTAAAGTTATATTCTATATTTCAGTTCATGCTGATAATTAAACAATAGTGTACAACATATTTCCTTTTGATGGTAATTTAGGCACTGATGTCCAGATTAAAAAAGTTTTCCTTAGAAGCTACTATTCTTTATAAAATAATATGTATTAATTAAAATTATAGAACAAAGATAAAACCACTTAAACTGAGGGCCCAACCATGGCCCAGTTATTGGTCGCTCACTGCTCCCCCCCGTAGAGTTACATCACATCTAGATAAAAGGTATCTTCCCTGGTGCTAAGCGAGGCATAAAAAGTTATCTCTGTCTTCTCCTCAACGGAGGACTCTATCCCATTTAGCCTTTGTATTTCTTCATTTATAAACAATATATTAGGACGCTGGGGGCTAACTGTTATTCTCCAGCAACCATAATTCGTATCCTCTCCATCTCATTTCATGTTTTTTGAAACTGAGTCAGAGTCTTGCCATAAGACTTTCCATCTCCAGAACCCCTTTGACCTATTCTCCCATCATGGGGGGCTCAAATTGTAGCTACTTACCCATGATGCATTTCAGGGCCACCACAATTAAAACAAGCAGAACCTGTGTGATATCCCCCTGCTGGTGTGTCGTTGTGGACAGCCCTAGCACCCATTCCATAAAAGTCAAAGGAATTAGGATTCCTGTGATAGTGTACACTGCCCCTGTTATATCTCTTTCCAAAATTATTGTAATTTTGGGCAGCCCCAAAAGATATGCTAGTGATTCCCTGTCTGACCACATGCTTTCCAGCAGGCTTCTGACTTGGAGATACTGCAATGTTGTATAATTGTTGGAGTGTGGAAAAATCGAATCAGTACTTTCCAGTAAAATTCCCGCCAGATTGGGGCTGAGGTAACCTTCCATCCACATTCTAATCTATGTGCCCATTCTGTTGCACTTATTGAGACACTGGCCTCTCTTTCCCAGGTCATTCGCTGAGTTCTTAAGGGGTTGACTGTAACTGTAGTTCATAGAAAGAGAATGAAACCTGCACCTGCTCAAAAAGAAACACTGTGTGTTTGCTCCAAAAAAGTCATACCAGCCCAAAGCTATCAAAGTGAAAAAAGCTCAGCCCTCAGTCCTTCAGCCCTTGCTGCAAAAGTTTCTGTACCAGCCATTTGTTTTTGGCTTGATGTTTTTTATGTATTTATTTGAGCCATTTATATGTGGATTTTGAACTTTGGACTTTGGACATTGGAACTATTTCACTATATATGGCCAAACTGCATCAAATTGTGAGTTCTTTTATATGTCTGCACAAGAAATAAAGCTTTTTTCACTTTGATAGCTTTGGGCTGGCATGACTTTGTTGGAGCAAACACAGTGTTTCTTTTTGAGCAGGTGCAGGTTTTATTCTCTTTCTGTTGGATTCTTTTTGAACCTAGCACTGCTGTTCCCGGGTGCAGTCACTTTCATTAACTGTAACTGTGGTTAATAACCTGTAGATCCCTGAGATATATTTTCCTTTGTCTGTGATTCTCATTGTGCTGTATAAGAAGGCTTCCAAACTGGAATATGATCTCATGAGTCATGCTACATTGTCATTTGTGTTAATATAGTGTCTCACCTGCATGTACAGTATCTTAAAAAGCCAGTGCTGGACCATTGGAACTTTTCCTTGACCCTATGAAATGTAATGCAGACCACATTTTCTATAAATTGTACACATCGTGTTACCCCCTGGGCCTCCCATCTGGCATAACATGGGTCTAGGGTGGGTGTGGGGAATCTGGATCGTACCTTATGAGGGAAAGTGGGCCCAAGCCTCCTGGAGTGTCGGTAAGCTTACAAACTTTGTTAAGAAGACATAGGCTGTGTCTAACCCATCTATTTGTAATCATCCATGTGTACTCAGGCGGGGTTGTCATGAGTGCCAAAGTGAACAAGGGGAAGTCGCCCAGAGTGGTCTCTTCCATGAGGTACCACGAGGAAGAGATTTTTGTTTAGCCCAGGTGAGGGTAGTTTTTATTTTATTTTTTATTTTAGTCTTTGGTAACTGGGTAAGGCCCACTAGGCACAAGTGCCTGTTTTCAGGGGCAATCTGGGAGCACTGGGTGGTTAAGTGACTTGCTCAGAGTCACACAGTATGCAAGTGGAGGTTGTGAGAATCAAACTCAGGTCTGGTCTGCTGGATGTATCAAGCTGGTTCACACCTTGTTTCTCTAACCTCCAGGCTATACTGCCATCTGAAAGCTGGGTGGCTAAATAATTAGAGTAGAAGTCTGGGAGGGCCAAGCCCCCCTCCATTCTGGTGAGATTTAGTATTCTTTTGGCTACTCTGGGTTTTTTGTTATTCCAGACAAACTTGGAAATGCCCTTGTTTAGCTTATTCCAGAAGGACACGGGTGGGTGTATAGGAAGGGTTTGGAATAAGAAAAGAAATCTAGGTAGTATACTCATCTTTACTACATCTACCCTCCCTACTAGGGAAAATGGTAAGAGGTGCCATCTGGCTAAGTCTCGTTCTACAGTATCCCACAGCTTGTCATAATTTAGAGAAAACAGCCTGGAAAGGTCTACCAGGATTTGAATACCTAAATATCTTATCTGGTATTTGTGGGCCCAACGAAAGGGGAATGTTGCCTTAAATTGACCTGGGCATCATCCACTCAGGGTCAGGGCTTCTGATTTTAAGTAATTGATTTTGTAACCTGACAGTTGTGCGAAAGTTTGTAGGGTATTCATAAGAGGTTGCAGAGAAGTTTCTGGAGAGGAGGACAGAAAAAAAAAATAGAGCCATCCACATACAGAGACAACTTTTGTTCTAGCCCCCCCCCCCCACTGTGATACCCCTGATCTGTGTCATCTGTCACACCTTAGCGGCTAGCGGCTCCAAACTTAGGACAAACAGTAAGGGTGACATAGGGCAGCCTTGCCTTGTACCCCTTGAGACTGGAAAGGGGGTGGAACTAATGCCATTTACTCACACCAGCACCTTGGGGTTTTCATAGGGTGGCTCCCTTTTGCCTGACACCCCGACGGCAAAGGCAGAAAAAAGACCACTACAGCAACAGTGCGTTGTGGTCCGTTTCGTGTTTTCGCTTTCTCAGTTTTCTGCCCTCCTGACCAACTCTGACCTGGAGTTGAGAATCTAAAGTCCGGGGAGGCAGAACCCCACATGGGGGGGTTGGGGGTACCGGGGGATTGGGCGGCACAACACCTGCATCGGTATTGTGCCATTGCTGTGCATGAGATCAGCAGTTTTACTGTCGACCTAACTTGGCGCTTCCTTTTCATATAGTTGAGCAATCATCTGCAGGATTTTGGGGCCAAATTTCATTTTTTCCACGGATGCTTTTAGAAATTGCCAATTTGCCCTATCGAATGCTTTTTCTGCATCCATGGATGTAACCATCTGAAAAGTAACTTGGGATTTGGAGGAAGAGATCATTTCAGCAATCGCTGAATATTATCAGAAAGGTATCGACCCGGAATGAATCCAGTTTGGTCCTCATGTATCACCAAGGGAACAATCTTCTGTAGCCTGGTGGCCAACAGGCCTGTAAACAATTTTAGTTCCACATTCAGGAGTGAAATCGGTATGACCCACACTCCAATGGATCTTTCTTCTCCTTGTGTAACACTGTAATTTGTGCTACAGTATATCCCAGGAGATTGGAGTGTCCTCCCCATCAATTACCTCCTGGCCAGCCAATTGTAACACCAGGAGAAGAATATCTGTGAAAACATTATAGAATTCAGAGGCCATCCATTCCTGGGGATTTTGCATTTTTGAGACTTACTATCTGGGCCTTCAGTTCCTCCATTGTTACAGCCCTATCTAGTTAGTCTGTGTTGGAGGAGGAAAGGGACCTAAGTTCTAGATCCTCAAAAAAATCTGTGATTTTATTTGAAAAATCTGGAACCTCCTCTTGCCTATACAAAGAATCATAATAACTGGTGAAGACATCTGTGATATCCCCCGGGTGGTGTGTTACCGACCCGCCCGACGTGAAATCCTTTATTTGCAGGATTGTCCTGCTGGATTGTTGGGAGCGTAGAGAAGCCACCAGCAGTTGGCTGGCTCGGTTGCCATTCTTGTAATATTGCTGGAGAATTCCTCTGTAACTACCTTCTAATTGGGTGGTTAGTAATGTCTCTAGGGCTGCCCTCCATTCCCCCAACACTTTTTCAGTGTCAGGATTTAGGGTTGTTTTGTGCTGGAATTCTAAGTCTGCTATATCTGCCTCCAAGTCCTTCCATTTTTGTTCCCTTTGTTTTTTGAGATTGGAAGCAAATTTGATAATGACCCCTCTAAGGACCGCTTTTAGTGCGTCCCAGCGGATTGCGTGTGAGGTGGCTCCTGCCGAATTATGCTGCACGTAATCCTTAACAGTGGATTTGATCAGTGCAGTGAAATCTGAGTTGTTTAGGAGTCTCACATTCAAACGCTAATGGGAGTTTCAAGTCACCTGTGTTAGTTCTAAGGTGAGTTTTACTGGGGCATGATCTGAGAGAGTGTATGGCATTATTGTGCAAGTGGACACTGAGTAAGCCCATTCTTCAGGTATGAAGAACATATCAATTCTGGTGTAGCAATCATGCCTATCTGAATAATGTGTATAATCCCTTATTTGGCCATTAACCCACCTCCAGATGTCAAGCATTCCCATTGTTTGGCTTAATTTGTTTAATGTCGACCCTGCTGCACCAACTCTAGTGTCCTGCGTGCTACCTTACCTATCTAATGTTGAGGAAAGTATTGCATTGAAATCACCTCCCAGGATGCAAAGGTGGTTGGCGGTATTCAGAGTTTCTAGAACAATTTTTTTGGAAAACTAGGAGGCCTCTTTATCTTCATTAAGGGCATCTAGATTTAGAATTGTGCAGGGAATATCTCTGTAATTTGCATAAATGTTAACATATCTGCCTCCGGATCATATTCCACCTTTTCCACTTTTATTGGGCATGACTTATGAATCAGGATGGCTGTGCCTCTTCTATGGGGATGGATCTGATAAGAGGAGGCGTATACTGATCCCACCCAGCTCCTGCGCAGCTTAGCATGCTCATTATCCATAAGATGGGTTCCCTGCAGTAGATCAAGGTGAGTGCCCATCCTACTGAGCTCCTGCAGGAGTCTGTCTCATTTTATGGGACTATTGAGGCCTCTTATGTTGCATGTAACAATATTTAAACTATCCATTATGTTTTAGGGTTGCCTGTTGCATCTTGAGTTCCCCGCCATCATTCACACCTATGTGTGGATATTTGGCTGAGGTGATTAAGGGGGGATGGAGAGCGAGTGACCAGACCATCTACCCAAACTTAAGTAATACAAACAGCAGTATAACCATTAGAACATTTTTTACAATAGCTGTTATAAACAAAATAGAGAAACATACTCCAGGATATCTCTCCACTTTGTTTGCCAAGTATCTTAGGAAAGTAATGTCCCTTCCATGGTGTCACGCTAATCACACCACACCACTGTTGCTTGGTGGTGGCAGGAAGTACAGGAATCACCCATGTAGCGGGCTGTTGACTCTCCTGAAAATGAGGATCATGCAGCCAATGTGGAGCCATCGACGCCATGCAGTACCTCTTTTTAAACCACCTCCCCCGAGCATGTCAGGACAACATGCTCCTATACACCGATGATGCTGTCCTCTTCTCAAGCCATCCAGACCTGGTTATCCTCAAAAAATGACTGCAAAGTAATGTTAAACTAGTTTAAGATTGGTTCACCAATTCCTGACTGTTGCTAAACTACAAGAAAGCAAAAACAATGTTGTTTGCCTCCACACATAGCAAGCATAGAACTTTCCAACTATCCGTCCACAATAAACTAAATGAAACCCTCGAGATTGTCCACTTGTTCAGATACCTTGGGGTAACACTCAACACCTCCCTATCTTACTCAATACACATTGAACATGTCTCTAGAGCAGCAAACAGAAATATCAGTCAGCTGTATAGACACAGACATTGCCTCACTGTAGATGCCCTTAAACTCGCCATTATTAGTTCTGTCTTCTCGACATTAGATTACGGCCTCATCGTTTATAGTTCGGCCAATGATTTGTCCCTCAAAAGAATAGACCTTACACTAAATAAGGCATGCAGGCTACTTCTGGGAGCTCCACGCCTTACCCACACCTGCGACTTTTATTCCCTCACGGGTTGGTTGGACTTGGAATACCGCACACGAGATCAACTCCTTCTTCTTGCCAAGAAGGCTACCCTTGGCCTCACCCCTCTTGGGGTCCAAGCCTTACTAAGTCCAGCTGCACCCAATAGGCTGGCCCATGGGACACATAACAACCCCTTCAAGGTTCCATTCCACCACACCGCACAAGGGCAGCAATCCTTTGGATAGTGTGCACCACACTTGCTCAACTCCCTCATAAGCTATCTACTAGCTGAACCTAAAATTGGGCCTTTTAAATCTAAACTATGCACCCTCCTCTCCAGTCATATGACATGCTCTTGTTCCCATTGATGTGTGATAGTGGCTAGGTCTGGCTTTGATCCAACCAACACTTAATCTCCCCTTGGATTTTGACTCCTTTTCTAAGCATGCTACTCTTTGTCTTCACCTCTCATTCACTCAGTCCCTCTTTACCCGAGCTCTCTCTCTCTCTCTCTCGCTCTCCCCTGTCAACTGCCACGTCCCCCCGCCCCTGCATTTCCTTCCCTACCCTGCACACCCCTTACCATCCCCACCTGTTTGTACCTTGTCTCCTCTGCTATACCCCTGACAAAGCCACCTCTTGCTGCTTATACCTCTACACAAATTGCTACTTGATTCCCAGGACTATACGGACCTATGTCTGTACTCTGAATTTACCAAAGTGATGTACCGCACTCATGTAGTGCTGTTGTTACTTCGCACCTATTTTCTGTAACAGCAACCATGTAACCTTTTGCTTCTTATGTATTTACTGTATTCGATGTCCTGTCTGAATGTGATTACCTGTAACCTATGTAATGTATTGCATTGTATTTTGTCTGACATGGAATCTTTGTAAACGAGCCTTTGGCTCAAAGGTATTAATCCGAAACTGTATACATACATACATACATAAATAAATAAATCAATCCCCCCATCTCCCATTTCAATAATATTGTATCAGGTGGATGGGGCCTCTCCCCCTCTCCATGGACCACACCAACCGATCCAGGTCACATCTAATCCGTGGTTGCCCCCCCCCTCCCATGTATGCATCACATATTGCAATGATCTCTGTTACATATAAAACATAAAGTTAGTGAGTCCATTTATACTCCACACTGGTAACCATTTAGTTTTCCCCTCATTTTCATAGCTGAGGTAGTTTCCAGTCATTATTTAGAACTTTATGGGAAATAAAAGAATGATTAAATTAGGTTGTGAACCTGGGATTTAACAATTTCAAATTCTAAGCTATTCCTTTATGCACCCAACTGGGTGAGACTGGTAGGTTCAAAAATCAGGATTAATAACTCCCCTATGAACAGTTTGTTAAAATGTCATAACCGGCTTAAAGTTAAATAATTAAGAGTTACTGCCACCTCTTTGGTCTATCTGCAGAGTGGCCGGAGGGGCCCACTAGGTTGGAGGCAAGGAGCCTGACAACTATGCGTTGGCAGCGCTGTAGCCGGACAAACTCCCAGTTAAATTAAATCATGGTCCTACCCCTTGCATGTAGGTCAGGTCAGCTTGTCAGGTCAGCTGTTCTGTTGAATTTTCGTGAGTTTCTCCTCCAGTTGAGCCATTGTTTGTCTCCTGTCCGCTGTTAGATCGGGAGGTGGAGGCCTCAGCTCTCGGGTTTGTCAGCGTTGGATGTGGACTCACTTTCCTTTTGGATCATGGGCTCGATTCTTTGCCAGTTCCAGGATGACCCAGTCTCCTTCCTTGGAGTCTGCCACCTCCCATTAGGGACCACTGTTGCTTTTCCATCTCCTTTAAGGTGGCCAGGTTGATTATTTCATCTACTGCGATCCCGAGAGACATCAGGTGTTTTTTTCTGCTTCGGGGATGGTGTTGAATATTTTATTCCCCTTGTCTGAGAAGATGTGGAGTCATGCTGGAAAGTCTACCCTGGCTCCCAAGCCTTTACTGCACAGGGCCTTGATGGTGGGGAACCACACCTTCCAGCATGCCATTGCTGTAGGTGCATAGTACAGTTCGAGAAACATGCCGTTGTCTCCGAAAATTACCTCTTTCATAGCCCATGCCTTATGTAGGACAATTTCTTTGGTCCTGAAATCTAGAAAAGCAATTACAAAGGACCATGGGCGAGCATTTGGATCTTTAGGTGGAGCAGCAAGTGATCGATGGGCCCATATAATGTTAAGCAGGACTTGCTTCTCCAGGCCTAATATTTCCTTCAATAGGCTTTCCGTTAATTCTATCGTGTTGCCCAATTCTGTATTTTCTCTGGAAGGCCATTCAGTCGAATGTTAATCCATCATGACCTATTCTCCAGGTCCTCTATTTTATACATCAGGGCCTGGGTGCGGTCATGTAGCTGAAGAACTGCCCCATTGTGGAGATTTACAGACTCAAAACATAATGTGAAGTGGGTTTCTAAACTTTGAATATGCTTTTCATGTTTTTTCAAAGTTTCTTTGTTTGAGCGCACCTCTTTTCTTACTGTGTCCATTGTGGCTCCTAGTTTATGAAGTTCCCAGCACAATTGTTGGGAGGTGACAGTAAATTCTTCTTCTTCCTCCTCTGACATACTGTCATACTCAAGATTGGTGGTTTTGGAAGACCCAGTCTGCTTTCCTCCTTTGACTAAGGGTCGAGCTGCGAGGGTGAGTTTTTGTTGTTTGAGGTTTGCTCCAGTTGGTGCTCACAACTTACTTTTGCTCGCCATACCTTTAGGCTGGTATTCTATGTTTGTATCGAGCAAAGCAGAATGCAAGATGTGCAAATTTAATATTTTTCTGGAGAAACAGGTGGGAGCTCTTGCTTCAGGCTACCTCATCGCCTGGAGGCATCACCGGAAGTCTCACTTTGAACTTTGGGCACTACTACTACTGCTGCTGGTTTTAAATTTTCTCCTGCTGCTGTATTTAAATTTTCTCCTCCTGCCTGGGTTCTGGAGGCACCAATCAGGTTTAAGGACCCAGCACCAATCACCGAAGTACCCAGCACTGACGTAGGCTCCTGGGGGAGCCTAGAGATGAGGACAGCACCAGGGCTGAGAGAGAGGCCAGACCTTAAAAACCCACTGGCTACCGCTCAGGTAAACTGACTCATGGGGAGCAGAGGAGGAGGCAGCATGCAGTTAAAGCTGCACAAGCGAAAGAGCAGGGCCACTATCGGTGGCCTGAGGGAGGAATCGAGCAGCAGTCAGCAGCTGTACAGGAAGAGGCAAGCAGCCATAGCCACAGAATTGAGGAGCAGGGCCACAGTCAGTGACTGAATGGGAGATTGGGTCCGCCAGGGGTGGAGGTGAGTGAGAAGGGGGAATGCACTCTGAACAAGTACTAAGAAGGGCTGGCTCACCTGAGTGTCTATGTGCTTCTGCTGGCCTGATGCCTGTGGATTGGGACTGCTCTGCTGGGGGATGCCTGGACTGCTGCCAGCTTTGAACTTTGGCACTACTGCTATGCTGCTGGTGTTATATGTTTTCCTGTTGCTGGATTTAAATTTTATCCTGCTGCCCTTTACTGTACTTGAGTTGGGGTCTGGAGACACCAATCAGGTTTAAGGACCCAGCACCAATCATTGAAGTACTCAGCACTGACGTAGGCGTCTGGGGGAGCCTAAAGACAAGGAAAGCACCAGGGCTGAGTGAGAGGCTAGGCCTTAAAAGCCCGCTGGCTACTGCTCAGGTAAACTGACTCATGGACAGCAGAGGAGGAGGCAGTGTGCGGTCAAAGCCACACAAGCAAAAAGGCGGGGCCACTACTGGTGGCCTGAGGGAGGAGTTTGGGCTGCTGTTGGTGGCCATGTGGAAGGAGGCAAGTGGCCATAGCTGTAGAATTGAGGAGCGAGGCCATAGTCAGTGGCCAAATGGGAGATCAGGTCCACCAGAGGTGGAGGTGAGCGCCGAGGGGGAACGCTGTCCAAACAAGTACTGAGATGGGCTGGATCACTACCATTTGTGATGCCAGTGATCCGGGTTTGTTAGTGAGCCTGGGTTGCTGGAAGGATGGCTGGGGGAAGAGGGATCGAGCTCCTGACGGGCTGCTCTCCCTCTCTGGGGAAGGGTGGGCTCCACACCTCGCCACTATACTGCCACCACCTGAGTGACCACAGGTGGTGCCAGTGGGTTCAGGGAAGCAGACAGTAGGGGAGGGGCTGGCGTCAGCCTGGGACCTGAGTGGAGGCACTGCTCAGCACACCGCCATCTCATTGGTCCTCCCCAATTGCCGATGCCAGAGGGGGTAGGACCAGAACAAGCAAATACCCTGCTAGTGGTCCAGGCAATGAACCCTCAGCACTACATCCATGGAGGAACCAGGGGCAGACTCCACTGTGCGTTTTCTCCCACAAAGTCGTGGGAGGTTAGTAGCTAGCCTCCTCCACCCTGTCTGGAGGGTCATCTGGGGGCTCTAGAGGTAAGTGGAGTAGTCGCACCTTAGGAGAAGACTCCCCGGACCTCTCAGGGACGTACCTGTGAGGTGCATGGAGGGGTCTGAGAGAGGGGTCAAGAGCAGAGAATATGCAGGGGCCAAAAGAAATAGTATAAATAAAAAAAGAAGGACTGGGTCTCCTGAGCATTTATGTGCTTCTCCTGGCCTGCCACCTGTGGAGTGGGACTGCTCTGCTATGGGGTGCCTGGACTGCTGCTCTCTTTGAACTGTGGCACTACTACTACTGTTGTTGCTGGTTTTAAATTTTCTCCTGCTGCTGGATTTAACTTATATGTATGTGATTGGAGAGAAGGGATTAAGAAGGGGAGCACTGGTAAAGGGGACCAGGAGTGATCTTGGGGCATGGGTAAACAATGTTGGTGGACTGAAAGTGCCGTGTAATAATGATGCTAATGCAAAGTCTGAAAGGAGGTAATACAGGTATAGGGGCGTAAAGTGTTATTACAGCAAGGTTACAGATTGTAAGCTCTAAGAGATTTACTGAAGGTTGATGTTGTAACTGTAGCAAGGTTAAAGATTGTAAGCTGCAAGAGGTTTTTGGGGGTTTACTGAAAATTGATGTTTAAGTGTTCAGTCTGGTTAGGGCTAAGCAGACCTTGAGGTTTTAGCCAAGGAGCTGTGAGGCTACATATCAGGAGAACATGACATACATGGGGCACAGAGGTCGGGGGGGAAGCCGGGTCAAGAGGGAAGACAGTGGCAGGTGGTGGAAAGGTCAGTGGGGGGATCACAACAGGGGAGGGGCCAGTGGCAGAAAAAGGGGTGAGGGGAACAGGGTAGAAGTGGAAGCAGTGGGGGGAGGATCGGGGGATGTAATAACTGTGGAGCAGCTGTGTTCATGAGCACCTTGTGGAGACTGGGGGAGTGCCCAGTTTAAACAGAGCAACATGGCTCAGGAGATACCCACTGGGGCCATGGGGAGTGTTACTTGTTTTCTTACTTGCTCTTAATCAATAAATGGAAGTTTTAACTGTGTCTCAGTGTGGGGCCATTCCCTGTTGTCATTGAGCCCACTTTTTGTATTGCGCATCAGAGTGACCAGTTTGTCAGAAGCTGTGGAGAATGGAGGCAGCGATGGCGAGGCTAAGAAGGAAAGTATTTTTGGACAAGGAGGAATATGGAAAAGAAGGCTACTGGAGGTGTTCAGGAAGACAGGAGGCATGAGAACAGCAGGATGACTGGGAGGAGAGAGCAGGCCATGCTGGGGGTCTGGGGAGAGGGTACCAGGATAGGAGGGAGGGGTACAGTGGATAAGAGAGCAAATGAAAGGGGGGATAGATACACATTAGGCACAAATAGGTATTGGATCTTCACGGAGATTCAATCTGGACTGGATAGGTCCTAACTCCTCTTCCCTTGCTTCAACTATCAGCAAGGTTAACCTTGAGCAACTTATCTCCTCCCACACTCGGATAACCCAGAACAACCACTGTCGCTCCATGATTGACTGGATACTCACAAACTGCAAGGACTGCTACTCTTCTACCGGGTACTACCCGACAATTATTTGTATCATTGCCCAAGGTCTAATGTATAAGGGGGTTTCTGCTGTTCTCACCCTCCTCCCAGATTCTGTCCTTCTCCAGCTTCTCCTATCTGGATACTGCAGCTTTCCTACTTGACTTAAAACATGCCGATTGGTCCCCTCTATTTCAAACTAACTATATTAATCAGGCCACGGAGTACTTCATCTCCACTCTGCTATCCTTACCGTCTAAACATATCCTTGTCTCTACATGGAGGGTCAGAGGGCGGATGACTAAATGGCTGCAGTGGCCTCTCCTGCACCTACTCAAGGAACAGGACAAGGCCTGGCAAAAATGGAAATCCTCTTCTGCTCAACCTGACTTTGACTCCTATCACTCTTTACGTAATGCCTGTAAGAAAGAAATCCATGCTGCAGAGAGCAATTACTTTCAGAAACTCCTCCAGTCTTCTGCCTCTGACCCAAAGAAGTACTGGAGCCAGATTAACGAGGTACTGGGTAACACCAGGCATCCATCTCCCAAGGATCTGCTAATACACGATACTCTGTGCAACAACTGTCGTACCATAGCCAATGCTTTTAACCTACTCTTTTCCGAGTTTCCTAACATCCCCCCTTCAGAATCCTCTGACCCCCACCCCAGCTCCTCAGCCACTTACTCTACCTCATATAGCATGGTCAGATGTTCTATGGTTACTTCCTATGCATCCCCCCGAGGTAGCCCTGGGTCTGATGGTATTGAACCAAGGATAATAAGACTTGGTGCACACCTACTCGCTACCCCTATTACCAGGCTGTATAATCTGTCTATCTGCACCTCTACTGTGCCCACAGCTTGGAAAGTTGCCAAAGTTATTCCAGTATTCAAGAAAGGTGACCCTAAAGTACTTGCCAAATACCAGCCCATTGCCCTACTACCAATCATTAGTAAGATGCTAGAGAAACTTATTCATCACCAGATCTCCATGCACCTATCGAACTTTAATATTCAGTCCCCTGCTCAACACGGTTTCAGGGCTGGACATAGGACATAGGACTCTTTACTGGTGCAATTTTTATCGACCTTACCAAGGCATTTGACTGGGTTAATCATCCTTTGCTCCTGAACAAACTCTACTTACTTGGAGCCACTGAACCTACCTAGTCCTGGTTTAGTAGTTACCTCACTAACCGATCCCAATCCACCTCCTTCGGAAAAGTTATTTCACCCCCTGCCCCCATCACCTGTGTCATCCCCCAAGGTTCCATACTAGGACCATTACTCTTCTCCATCCTTACTAATGATATCCCCTTCTCTCTTCCAAACTGTCACTCCATCATGTATGCTGATGACTTGGTGCTCTACTCTGCCTCCTGATCTGTCCTTGAAATTAACACTCACCTCTTCTTCTCATTCCAACTGATCCAAAACTGGTTCTCCTCCAATGCTCTTATTCTCAATTTCCCGAACACTCAGGCCATGCTCTTTGGATCTGCCAGGAAAGTACATACTGAGTCTACTAAGCTTCATGTGCTCAGCGGTGATGGGACGGTAGTCAAGACAACCAATTCCTTCAGATACCTTGGTGTTACCATAGATCCTGTGCTAGATTTTTCTGCAGATATAAATGAGGTATGTAGATCTGTGAATGCCAAGTTCGGTGCAGCCTGCCGCGTGCAACACTCCCTTACCCCTGCTGCCAGAACCTCTGTGGCGCGAGGTGTACTGCTTCCTAGACTACTTTATGCTCTCCCCACTCTGTCTCATGCAAACGTGGGTATCCTCCATAAATGGGACACCTCATATAACAACATCTGTAGGTTTGTCCTCTCGGTCCCTTGCCTCACTCATCACTGTCTCTTAAACTCCTCATTGCATTGGTTGTCCCCTAAATCACAGCGTTCCTTCTCGCTGGGTGGTTTTATTGACTCAATGAGTAGAGTACCCCGCCCAGACAGTATTGCAGCTATGCTCTCCCCCTTGATCCATTCCCAAACTCTGAGGTCCTCTAACCTGTCTCTGCTCTCCATCCCTCAGTGCTTGACAAAAATTGGGGAGCTTGCCTTCGCCCAATTTGTCCCTAAATTCTGGAACTCCCTACCTGCCTACCTAAAGAGCTTCTCATCTCACTCAGCTTTTAAATCTGCACTTTTTTCCCACCTTCATGCACTTGATTCCTGTGTCTGTACCTAATTCCTCTCTGTCTCCCTGTGTCCTCCTTATTGGTTTCTCTTACTCTACGGTGTTTGCTCTCTTGTCTGTCTATAAACCCAAGCCTTACTGTTACGATTCTACACCCTTTACTGGGTCAACAATTGTCATTCCGGATTATGTTATATCTCAGTGATCTCCTGTACTACTGTATTTACCCTGTATTGTTTGGAAACCGCATTTTGTAAACTGTATGTACTTACCCATTTGTAAATTGTACTCTCCCGGGTCGTGCTTAAAAATAGGCAGGATTGTTGCCTAATGCACTTACCCGGTTACCAAAAGATAATAAATAAATGATGGGGCAGGAGGAGGAATTTGTAGGGTACAGTGAGTGGGACCATGGGTGGCAGGCCATGGCCAGAGGGGACCCTGCCAGGAGGATGCGAGAAGAGAGTGTCAGAGGGAGTACTCTGGAGCTAAGTAAGAAGAAGGTGGAGAAACCAAGGGAAACATGAGGGTGAAATACTGGAAAAGGGAAGGGAAGTAGGGAGTATCCATCCAGGTCTGAAGGGAGCACAGGGAAGCCACTGGGGAGAGAAATGTAACAGTCAGGGAAGGGAGGGAAATACCTATGCCACAAGTGCAGAGAGGGAGTCACATGCTGGGAGCAGGCAAGCAGAGATGCTGGGGGCAGATGAGTTGGGGGAAGGGCGGAAGTGAACAGGGAAAGCAAAGAGAAGGCACTGGGGACACTGGGGCTAGGGTGGAATCAGGGGGGATGCAGGGAAGGGCAGAAGGCCAGAGAGTCGGTGAAGATATGTGCAAAGTGGTTGAGGAGGCATGTGGTAAGGACAAGGGGCCAGAGGGAAGGAAGAAGGAACAGGGAAAGGGTCCGGGGGTTGGGACTGCTATGATGGGGAGGGTAGACAACACAAGGATGACAAGGGAGAGGAGTGCAATGTCACAGACAAACCAGAATGATGAGGGAGTCAAGGTGCTACTGGTTGGTGTCTCAGTCTTAAAGGGGGTCAAGTGGGGTGGCAGAAAAAGAGGGATATGGGTTGAATGCTTGCCTGGGATGACTTTATCAGAGGTTGTGCACCACATTCCCTCATGGGGTGGGGACCAGGACAGGAATTCATATCTACTGTTCCACTTGGGGACTAACGACCTGGCAGTTAATAGTCTCGTGGAGGTGCAAGCAAGATTTGAGGCCCTAGCTAGATTCTGTGAGAGGTTGAACTTTACATGCATTACAAATGCATTCTGGTAAATTATTTGTAAATGAACTATGAAAGTTCTTTGAATTACAATTTAATTGTAATTGTTTTATATGATGTTTAGTTTTTGTAACGAAGACTCTTTAGTCTGATATTTATTATTGTACATTTTTGTATGTATGTTTTCTATGTGGGTCGCACCTGTAAAAGGAACTAGTTTTCCAGTGTGCCTATCCGTTAAATGAATAAACAAACATCTCTAACCTTATCACAGGTATTGCATGTACCGAGAGCCAGCACTGAGAGGAAGCAAAGGATACAGGAGCTTAACAGCTGGCTAGTGGAATGGTGTGCACAGATGGAGTATGGGATGATAGGAGACTGGGGGGGCAACTTGGAAGGATGAAAGCCTCTTTTCAGTGGACAGGTTACACCTCAACAGAGGGGGTATCAATACTGAAGTGTCAGATGGGGGAGTTTTTCCAAAAATAATTTACTTTAAATTTCAACTGAGTGGGGGAGGGGGACTGGACGTATATCCACACTGTGCCACGAACAAGTTGGGGGACCCTAGGTCCCCCTCTGGGGTATGATTGATGAATGAGGTGCTGGCAGGCAGGGGGGAACAAGGGAGGGGGGAAGCCGGAGGAAGGGGTTGATGGTGAACGCTAGGAGCCTGGCATAAAAGATGGAGGAACTGATGGCCATCATTACGCATGACAAGTTAGACATCACAGTGATAACTGAGACTTGGCGGACGGATCTCCACACGGGGGAGACAGCTTTACCGGGCTTCAGGCTGTTTAGGAAGGACAGGAGGGACAGGAAAGGGGGGTAGCCATTTACATCAAAGAGGACATCCAGGTGTCAGAGGGACAGGAGGGTGATGGGGCTACAGAACATCTATGGGTGAAGCTATGCAGGCGGGCGGGGGAATACTTGAGACTTGGAGTCATATATAGACTACCCTCGCAGAGAGAAGATCAGGACAGGGTGATGTTGCAGAATATTGAGAAGATGGCTCTCAAGAGGGATACATTACTGGTAGGTGACCTAAACTTACCAGATGTGGAATGGACCATCCCTGAAGCAGCTTCAGCAAGAAGTAGGCAGTTAGTGGACAGACTAAGTGGGGTGTTCTTGAAACAGCTAGTCAGGGAGCCTACCAGGTGAAGCAACCTGCTGAATGTGGTATTGATGAATGGGGAGAATGTGGAGGAGGTGTTGGTAGGAGAAAAACTAGGTAAAAGTAACCAAAGGACTGTCGGGTTCAAGGTGAGGGCAGGGAGGATGGGGACTTGTAGCAGCACAATGCTGCTGGACTTTAGGCGGGGGGGACTTCGACAAATTAAGAAGACTGGTGAGGGAGGCGATGGAAGGTTTAGGGGATATAAGTGATGCAGACAAACTATGGGTAGCTAACAGGGACCAGATCTGGAATGCCAAACAGGCATCCCTCAAAAGTGTGAAGAAGGGGGTGAGAAGCAGGAAGCCACTTTGGTTCAGTAGGGAAGTAACAAGGGCAGTAGGGGGTTGGAGGAGGGTGTTCAGGAGATACAAAAGTACTCAGGGGGAGGAGGACAGGGAGGCTTACAAGGAGGCAAGGAGAGAAGTGGGAAAGGTCATCAGGAGGGCTAAGGCAGACACAGAAGTAAGGACAGTGAAACAGGCCAGGAGAGGGAAAAGGACATTTTTAGGTACACGGGGAAAGGAGAAAGGCTGGCCAGAGGATTGAAAGGCTGATGGGGGGAAGGAGGTAAGCACTTGGAGGAGGACAGGGAGAAGGCACTGTATTTACAGAAGGAAGGGTGTAGAGGGCCTGAGTTGGAAAGGGGAGCACAGGGATGGTATCGGATCCCTTCACCACAGAGAGAGTTAGGGAGGAAGTAACCAGGGTGAAGATGGACAAGGCCATGGGGCCAGATGACCTGCACCTAAGGGTGATTTGGGAACTAAGAGAGGAGCTGGCAGCTCCACTGGCGAGGCTGTTCAACCTGTCCCTGGACGCTGTTAGAGTGCCGGAGGACTGGAAAAACATGATGGTGTTGCCGATACACAAGAGGGAAGCAGGGAGCTGAGGAAAAACTACTGCCCATCAGCCTGATCGCTGTGGTGGGGAAGGTCATGAAGGCACTCATCAGTGAAAGACTAACGAAGTACCTGGAGGTGAACAGACTTCTGGATGACAGACAGCACAGGTTCACTAGGAGTAAATCATGCCAGTCTAATTTGATCAAATTTTTGACTGGGTGACACAGGTAGTGGACCGGTGGGGAGCTGTGGATGTGGCCTAGTTGGATTTCAGTAAAACCTTCAACACTGCTCCCCATATGAGGCTGGTCAACAAATTGGATAGCATAGGGATAGGGGTCAAAATAACAAGATGGGTTGAAAACTAGTTGGCGGATAGGAGTCAGAGGGTGGTGGTGAAAGGGGTGTACTCAAGGATAGGGCAGGTGAGGAGTGGAGTTCGCCAGGGATCGGTGCTGGGACACCTCCTGCTCAATATCTATGTGCACTAGACATTGAGGATGGACTGATAGGGAAAGTGGCCCTCTTTACAGAGGACACAAAAATCTGTAATAGAGTTGACTCTGATGGGGGTGGGGTGGAGGACATGAGAAGGGATCTGAGATTACTGGAGGAGTGGGCAGAGAACTGGAAGCTAAAATTCAACATCAAGAAGTGTGCTGTTATGCACCTGGGGCACAGGAACCAAAGGGCTGGATATATACAGGGTGAGGAGAGAGTTAGGGTGTCAGAGGATGAGAGGGATCTGGGGGTAACAGTCTCCAGCAACCTCAAGGTAGGGAAGCAATGCTCAAGGGCATTGGGGAGGGCATATGAGATGCTGGCAAGTATCAGCAGGGGGATGACCTGCAGGCATAGGGAGGTCCTCTTGCCCATGTATCAAGCCCTGGTGAGGCCACACCTTGAGTACAGTGTCCAGTTTTGGAGGCCTCACCTGCGTAAAGATATAGGCTCAATCAAAAGGGTCCAGCGTAGGGTGACTAAGATGATGCAGGGAATGAAGGGCAAGCCATATGAACAGAGGTGCAAGGAGTTGGGGCTATATACAATGGAGACCAGGAGGGAGAGGGGGGGACATGATTGAGATCTTTAAATATACCAAATGGAGAAACAAGGGAGGCCCAGGGAAGTTGTTCCACATGAAGGAAGGAAACATAACAAGGGGGCATGGACTGAGACTCCAGTGGGGTACTTCAAGAGCAATGTGAGAGGTCAATTTTTCACAGAGAGGGTGGTGGAGAACTGGAATTGGCTTCAGGAGGAGGTGGTGAATTCAGAGACTGTAGCGGGATTTAAGGCCGCATGGAACAGACACACAGGGCTAAGAGAAAAGAGGGGGTTCTCAAGATATGGTAGGTTGGACTAGGGGCAAGGGGTAGACTACATGGGCTGGGAAGTCCTTTTCCGCCATTACCTTCTGTGATTCTGGTAGCCATCCTTTGGGAATGGTTGTTCAGAGCATAATACCCCTATGGTTTTCCATCTTTTTAGTGGTAACTTAGAAATCTTTTTGAGGAAGTACTGTTTTTTTCTAACTCAGTAGAAGAGAAATCTGCCAAATTTTGGAGGAGCTGCCTTATACTGTTCAACAATGAAAAAAGAAGTCACAGGAACATGGACTCACACAGAGATCAGTAAGAGGAGAGGGACCTGAGTCCTGTGAAGCCCTGCCTAATATAAAAACTGATCATTTTAGTCCCTGCTTCTAGTTTCAGCAGGAGCCTTCTCACGTTCCACCTGGGGAACAAAAACATTTGAGGCAGAATCAGCACTAAGGAGCATTTGTCCTCTTACAGCATTCACTTTAGACACTGTATCACCTTTTTACATTGAGTCACTGCTTGCACCCAAATCCTGTTATGCCACAAATTTTTCACAACCGTTTAGTAAATGAAATGCAAGAATTATGTTTCTTTTTTGTCCAGGGGATCTATGCAAATTGACTCCGTATGAGCTGATAACTCAAGCAAAAGTGGTGTAATTGAATTTAGTTTTGGCCTTTAATGGGAACACAGAAATCAAAGTTGCTTACCTTCTCTTATAAAAGGAGCAGGGTGTCTAGCCCCCCCCCCCAACTACAGTGTCATCCTGGGAGTAGACTTGTATATATAGGCACTGCTCTTTCTTTTACCAGCACTCTGTCTTTAAGAACATATGCTTTTGGGAAAGAAAGAAAGAAAGAAAGAAAGAAAGAAAAGAAAGAAAGAAAGAAAGAAAGAAAGAAAGAAATCCATTGACCAATTAAGGCTTGATGTAGTATGAGATGATACTGTCTGTGCTAACAGTTTGTTTTACACATTCACCACTCATTCTGAGAAATAATTCTTCCTGATATCTCTCTCCTTTTATTGGTAATGTCTGCCACTTTGCTCTCTTGTCCTTGGATATTCTAAAGAACTGTGTTCAGTCAGATGGTATTATCCCTTTCAGATATTTGAATACCTCTGTTTGTCATGATCATAACATTTTAGGTCAAAAATCCTGAAACAATGAGAAAACATGCAGGCATTTTACATTTTAAAATGGCATAAACACCAAAATCATATTAGCTACTTTCTGTGACTATACTTACCCATCCAAAGTCTACCTGAATGTTAACTGGGTGGGCACCACATTTATTTACATACAGACACCCCCCCCATGACACTATGACAAAACTTCATCAGAGAAGAACTATTCAGAATGTAATTACATGCACATACAGTAATTACTGGTGAGAGCTAATATCAACCTGAAACCAGTACTCAAAAATGTCCATAATAAACAAGTCTGATGTTACAAATATGTATATAGAGAATACTGGATGGGCAACTATGCAGAACCAGTGTGTTCTGCTACAAAGGGATTCTGATTTCCTCTGACCTCGAGAGTGAAGCTCGAGAGGTCCATGGGAATCAGAATACTGAGGTGACAAAACACACTGGTTGTGAATAGAGTTGCTCATCCTGTATTTTTCGTAGTGTATAGTACGGTGTGAAAAATGTGTTTTGTGAGTTCTTTTGCTTTCAAAATGAAACTGACTCATGCAGTCTTTAGAGGTTCTAGAGTGCTGTTCTATCACAGTAGGGTAGAACAGCATTCCATGACATTGGAACTGTGATAGAACAGCATTTTGAAAGGGATGGAATTCTATTCAGAACAACACTCCACTATACACTATTATGGAATTTTTACACATTCTTTTTCATCTTTTGTGAGTCGGTGTCTGTTTAGAAAGGAAAAACTGTGAAAAACCAGCAATCATAAAAAAAAAAAAATCAGCAGCACTAAAACTTATTTTTCTACACAACTTTAATGTCTGAAGCCAGTACAAACCACTTGAGTTTCACTCTTGTAGTTTATTTATATATTTATTTGAATTTTGATGATTGGGTGGGCCCACTGGGACAAGCTGTCCCTTTTTCAGGGGAGACCCTTGAATGAAGGCATTCCATATACAGAGAGATATAACCCTATACAACAAGCAGCTAGGAACAAATGTAGAAATACAGTGGTAACACAACAGAGGCAACCAGGTGAGAACAATGAATAACAATATAGTATTTCCACAGTTCCATAGTAATCCATTGCAAGGTGAAATAATAAGGTGCAAGTGCATAGAAAACTCAGTCATGTAGCTGTCACATATTTTATATTTATATAATACAAAATATTACATATGCACAGTAAGTAGGAGGAGGGTGAAATTAAGAAGGTGAGACGTGAGGAGATAGAGTATGAGGTTGAATGGGCGAGAATACAGAAGGGGAGAAGGAGGGAGAGAAGAAACCAGTTGGCAGAAGATGCAGATTGCCAGCAATGAGTCAAGTGCAGTTGCCGTTATAAATAGAAGGTGGGAAAAAGATTTCTTTGAAGTGTCTTTTGAACTGGGGAAGAGTAAAACACGAAAGTAAGCCATGGGGGAGGTTATTCAATTTTTGAAGTTTAAATGGCATCACACAACTAGGGTGCATAAAAAAATAAATAACAATGCTACACATATATTATTTTGTAATCACTACATTGGTAAAGACAGGCTTTCTTCTTTTTTAGAATGCAATAAGTACTGAACAAACAGGGTTAATCTCTTGCCATGCAGTTTTCACCATCAGCTTTCTTTTTTCCTTCCTCTAGTAGTAGCAGCCACAGTATCAAATGCCTTGCTCATGATCTTGGCAGATGATGCCCGTCCTTCAGTGTTAACACCTCTGAAGGCTACAACGAATTTTGTACTCAGAAGGGACATTTCTTTGACAAGCATGTAATTCAGCACATTAAATGATTTACGACACTGCTTAACACACACATTTTATTTTCTAGAGTGCAGTAAAAGCTATTGTATTTCATAAAATGCAAGCTACTCTGTCCCTAAGATAGGGTACTTATACCCCTTTCTTAGTGTAGCACTCGGAAAAATGACCAGTGCCATTTGTATTTAGGTGAAGTTCATCTGTTTGGCAAAACCTAAAACCTTATACAAATAATTCAATAAGATGCAACAACATAAAATTAAATAACTTTGTGTATTGTAGCAAAATACTTATAATTGACTAAACCAAATGTGATCCTGATGTTATCAAAGAAGGACTTGATAAGTGTTTAATATCCCCTTTAGGTACTAATCACAAGCCATAGAGCTTCAAGACATCTATGAATAGGAACTGAGTTGTTGTTTGTGGATCCCTGGTGTTCTTGGAGTTCAGGATGTATCCATAGTCCATGATTTTGATAAGGCTCCTAAGTGGATTAAGGAGGTATACCCTAATGTGGGCATGTCGCAGGTGGGCACCTACCAAAATGGTGACCCACTTGCAGTGACTGTCCTGATGGCGAGGGCATAGGGAGGGCGACCGGATGGGGAGGATTCACAAAATGCGACAGAATGTTGCAATGCATATACATGCATGAGGGGAGCGAACACACAGAGCAAGGGGCGGGAGGGTTTGTGAGGAATGGTGCTATGGTCTGCCACCGAGCTGACTCCATGGCATGGTGGGGTGGGTGCTTGCCTGGGGTGGTGGGGATGCAGGGTTTAGGTCCAGACACAGGCATATTTTGTTGTGCCTGGCCCGAGACTCGGAGTTTATTCTTTTGTCACCGATGCACCCCCCCATGCACCCCCCTGGAATTGAGACTCTAAAAGTAGGGGGGTGCATGGGGTGAAGCCCCCTCACAGGGGTGTGTGAGGGGCACAGCCCCCCTCATAAAAGTAAATTTCCAAGTCCTTGTGCCGTTGTTCCTGTCACCAGGTGTGCACATCACCACAATTCAATTTCAGTGATGTACACTCGCCATAAGGACGATCACCTTTCGGCAATCACACTTATGACATAGAACTGATTAAGGACAAGGCAGAACAGGAGTAGTTACAAGGAGTCTCCCTGCAAAATTACTCACCAAATTTTCATATTTGAGATGAGACTCTGGCCTTTATCATGATTTGGTAGGTTTAAAAAGGGTTCTGGTCGTGCCCTTGCTGTTATCTTTTAGAACTTCTTACAGGTGGGGGGTAGTGCTAGAGGACAAGAAAATAGCCAGTACTGTTCCCTTGTTCAAGAAAGGGCAAAGTCAGTCCCAGGTAACTACAGACTTGAGGGCCTTAGGCAAAATGTTTGAGTCATTCATAAAATATTTATTTATTTTGTTGACTTGATGAGCTTCAGTCCATTTTAGAGTATGACTAGGAGATGAGGTAACAACATTATGGAACGAAAGATAAAACCAAAGTCCAGGGCAGATAAACTATACAGAGACAATTAATAGGGGGTGTTCACAGCAAGATGTCACTTAAGCTTTGATTTACAGCTAAAATGGGATTTTTCAGTCCATCTGTGAGGTGGTGAGTACTGTAGTTCAAATTTTTTAAAGCCCTGAAACTAAAATCTTGTTGCCTCATGGTCATCTATACCTGTGGAATGTTAAAAAGATTACCATCTGTGGAATGAAGAGTTCAGATTCTAGACGAGGAGTCAACTGGGAGGCTAGAAAGACCACGTACTCCTATAACATCACTTTGAGAGCAAGACAACAGACATTGAGAGTATCTTTATGGTCAACTGACGGCAGTCAGTTTAGTCTGGAGTACAGGAGGCGATGGTGTGTTCATAGGTCTGACCATCAGTGCAAACCATGCAGTATGGTTGTGGAGCACTGCATTCCTGCCAAGCTCAGAGGCTGGGGCAAGATCATAGACTCGGGACCCATATTCAGCAAGAGAAAGCAGCATCTGCTGCACAAGATTGACTCTAGCTTCAGAAGTCAGATAGTTTCTGACTCAATTTAGCACACCAAGTTTCTGATGAACCTTTTTTATAACATTAAAGTGTTCCACATAGGAGAGGAAGGAGTGAGGACATACCTTTTGATATTTAAAGTGATCATCCTTGTGTTTAAGGACTCTAGGCTTGGAGCCAAAGAGCATAGCCTTCAGTTACGATTTTATTAAGTAAGAGCCTATTGACTTGAAACCAGGTCTGGAGGAAATGAAAGTCAGAACACTGTACTGAATTTATTTCATCAAGACTACTAAACTTCAAGTAAACAACCACATTATCTCTATGCAACAGGACCCTGAAGAGGTTACACATTGGAGGTAAGGTATTAATAACCATGGAGAAGAGCACTGGGCCTAGGATCGACACTTGGATACAATGAGCAGGATTCTCAAAGAAAGCCAAAATCCTGCAGCTGCAGGAAAAAGGGCTGCAGCACTGTGGAAACACAGTTGCGCATTATTCACAAAGAAAACCAGTGCAGCTGTGGATTTCCACAAAAAGTGCTGTAGGTATGGTAATTTAGCAGCCGTGGAAATTTCGCAAGTGCTACAAAACCACAACTGCGGATCCGCAGCTGGGGAAAACAGCTTAGGAGGCACAGTAACAGTGAACAATTAGCTGGGGCAGCACACTTTAACACTGCTGCCATAGCAAGAAACTACAAGTACCCACAAAGACACCAGTAACCAGTCCCTGAACTGGGGCCACTGCAGCACCACAGGTACCAGTGTCACAACCCCACTCAGCAGGTCAGGCCCTCTGTGCCAACCTCCGAGGGCAGTATTGTGAACAGGAACAGAAACAGGGTAACCCTCCTGTCTGTTTTGTGGGTTTGAATCAACCTTTGGTCTCAAGTTTCTGGAGGGATTCAAACTGTGAACCTCTTGTTAGCGTACCCAATGTACAGGCTCAGATAGTTCTGCTCTTCGGGGGATACCAGATATTTTTCATCTACGGGCACCTAACCAGGTGTACAAAATGAACCCTTTAAAACTCTATGAAAAGACCTCAGATAAACTCTTACCTTTTTCCAGTTTGATAATTACCTGTAAGCTTTGCACAGTGTCACTCTAACCATATATGCTTCACTTGTCAAATAACGAATTTCAAAGGCATACCAAGTAATCTCTTAAAATGAGATGTTTACTTAAAAATAGACAAAAATGTAAAACATTAAATACAGAACAATATATCACAAAACATTGCAACCACTTAAAAAAAACAGGTTTAAAAGTGCAATTTCCTACCAACCATACACTTAGACTTGCCTAGCTAATGTATTCTTATATTCTTACAGTGCTGAAAGATGTTGTAGCTTCAGAGTCCAAACATGTGTGTGTGTCTAAAGGTCAGTTACAGCATAATTTAAAAACTGTCTTGACCCTGCCTTCTCCGTGATGTCACCCAGCTCCTCCTCTGTTTATTAAAAATTATAAATTCAGGATGTCTTATCAAGCAGGAGGTAAATTAATAGGTGACATCAGCAAAAACTCATGTCCCCACATGACTTCCAAATCAAGTCTGTAATTTTCCAAGTTCTTTCTTTCATCCATGAGCAGCATCCTGCTCTTTACAGACATCAAAGAGCATTTATAACGTAGCACCTAAGTGACATACCTGTATTCTTCCTCTAAACATCATAAAAGTTTATGATTTCCAGCCTAGATGTTGGCAGCTACAATTAAGCTAGATAAACAAGAGATCCTTAATTTAGATCTCTTCTAGCCTTTAATTATCTCCTGACTTTTATCTTTTAGCTGAAACCTGGGGGACTGTTAACCCACAGGCTGTCTCAGCATGTCTCATGAGAGACACTCAATAACACATTTTTATATTACAAAAAGCATAGACTAATCAGAACCAGCTGTCCAAGCATCACAATACTCACTACCTAGACTGAATTTGGGGGCTCTATCCCCTGCAAGGGATAAGCTTTCCAAATCGATTCACTCAGCATTGATGCGAGACAACCCATCTGAGTTCTGATTTTTCGCTCCAGCCTGATGTAGAATTGTCATGACATACCCTTGCAATGCAAGACTCCATCTTAGTAATCTACCATTGTTTTTCCCCATCTGCGTCAGCCAAACCAGGGGGTGTGGTCAGTCGGTACCACAAAATGCTGCCCATACAAGTATGGCTACAACTTCTTTAGGGCCCACACTATGGCAAGACACTTCTTTTCCACAGTGGAGTATGCCTGATCCCTGGGAAGAAACCTTTTACTCAGATACACTACAGGGTGATCTTTCCTTTGTCTGGATGTCTAACTCAGTACTGCCCCAATACCCACATCTGATGCATCAATCTGAACTATAAAGGGTCTGCTATAGACAGGACTTGTCAAAACAGGAGCACTGCACAGTGCCTCTTTCAATCTGGCAAAGGCTTCTTCACAGGCTGGCCCCCAGGTAATTTTCTTTGGCATCCCTTTCCTTATCAGGTCAGATAGGGAAGCAGCCAAGGCACTGTAATTGGGTACAAATTTCCTGTAGTACCCTGTTGTCCCTAGAAAACTCCTGACCTGCTTCTGCATTTCTGGTCTGGGCCATGCCTGGATTACCTGGATTTTTATTTGGTTAGGATGCAGCTTTCCCTGGCCTACTACATGCCCGAGGTATGCCACCTCCCCCATGGCCACCTGGCACTTCTCAGCTTTGACAGTGAGCCCTGCCCTCTGTATCCTGCCAGCACTTCCCTAAGGTGGGACAGGTGTTCCTCCCAGCTGTCACTACAGATGGCAATGTCATCCAGGTACTCCATGGCGTACTCCTCAGCAGCACTTAATACCTGGTTTACCAACCTTTGAAAAGTGGTTGGGGCATTCTTCATTCCGAAAGACATTACTTTAAATTCAAATAAGCCTATCGGAGTGATGAAGGCTGACCTCTCCATAGCTCTGTCCATCAACTCTACCTGCCAATACCCCTTGGTCAGGTCAATGGTCGTAAGGTAGGTCGCCCCTCCCAACTTGTCCAGTAGTTCATCCATCCATAGCATTGGGTGGGCTTCTGACTTTGTGACTGCATTTAGTCCATGATAGTCCACATAGAAATGAGTAGAGCCATCTGGCTTGGGCACAAGGACTGCTGGTGAGGCCCAGGGGCTGTGGGATCTCTGGATTACCCCCTAAATCCAGCATCTCCTCCACTTCCCTCCTAATGTCCTTTTGGACAGCCTCCGACACCCAATATGCTGTCCACCGTATTGGTGTCTGTGTCCCTGTCTCCACATCATGTGTCGCTAAGGGGGTTAGTCCAGGCTTGGAGCAAAACAATGGGGCAAAGTCTGCTAAAACCTCCCTTACTTCCTGGATCTTGTCCAGGGTCAGCTGGGGAGACAATTTAACTGCCACAACAGAGTACTCTCACTTACTTTCTTCCAGCAAGTCCAGAAGGGGGCCTCCTTTGTCCATCCCCTCCTCTCCAGGACTACACACTGCAAACACCATGTCAACCCTATTAGCATATGGCTTTATCATGTTGACATGGTACATCCTTTCTGTCTGTCTTCTGTCAGGTAACTCTATAATATAGTTCACATCATTTACTTTCCTAACTATTTTGTACGGTCCTGCCCACTCAGCCCGCAGCTTGTCTTTCTGGACCAGAATAAGGACCATGACTTCCTGACCCACCATGTACAAGCGAGCTCTGGTTCTGTGGTCGTACCACAATTTTTGTTTCTGTTGGACAGCTCCCAGGTTGCTCTGGGCTGTCCCCATAAGCTCCTTCAGCCTTTCCCTAAACCTATGGACGTAATCCACAATGGGAGTTCCCTGGGTGGCATGCTTGCCTTCCCAGTCCTCCTGGATCAAGTCTAGGGGCCCACGTACACGGCATCCATATAAGAGTTCAAAGGGGAAAAATCCTGTCAACTCTTGGGGCACCTCCCTGTATGCAAACAACAGGTGGGGAAGGTATTTCTCCCAGTCCTTCCCATGCTGTTCAGCAAACACCCAGAGCATTGACTTCAGGGTACCATTGAATCTTTCCACAAGCCCATTGGCTTGTGAGTGATATGGTGTCATGCATCTCTGCACCACCCCACACTTCTCCCATAAACATTTCATTAGGTCCGTCATGAAGGAATCCCCTCGAGCGGTGATAACCTCCTGTGGAAACCCAACATGGGAGAAAATCCCAAGTAAGGCATCTGCCACTTTGTCCTCAGTGAGGACAGGGTGACTGCCTCTGGGTACCGGGTGGCAAAATCCACCACAGTCAGGATGACTCTCCTCCTTGAGGAGCTGGGGGTATTTAAAGGCCCCACAATATCCATTCCCACCCTCTGGAATGGTTCCTCCGTTATGTGCAATGGAATCAGGGCGGCTTGGGTTTTCTTGCCCGCCTTCCCTATTTCTTGGCACCGGTGACAAGACCTGCAATACTCCTTCACCTGCTGGGTGAAGTTAGGCTAATAGAAATTCTGGGCCAACCGCTGTGTAGTGCATGCAATTCCCAGATGACCAGACAAGGGAATATCATGTGCAGTCTTGAGCAACTGCTCACAATACCCATAGGGAATGACAAGCTGCCTGCCTAGCACCCCCCCGTCTGCACAACCTGAATATACATCAGTCCATTTTCCCAATAAACCTTATGTCTGCCATCACCTCCCTGTGCACTGTCAGAGTCTGCCCAAGCCCTCAGCTTCTCTAGACTAGGGTCACTTCTCTGAGCAGCTGCAAACTCCTCACACATTCCCAAGGCATGGGACAGGTCCCCTTCAGTCACTAAACTAGGGTCCCTAGCACTAGCGTCAGGACACTCAGGATCACTGTCAATCCCAACCATCTGACAATGGGTCACTACTCCCTCCTCGGAGCAACCCTCTGTAGATGTGTGGTTAACTGCTAGTGGGGAAATTTCTACCCCCTTTTCGTTGGTCTCCATATCAGGAGACACAGGCTGGGGAACCTGCCTCTCAGTGGTTTCCACAATGGTTTCTGTGGGGCCCAGGGAACTACAGTGTTCTCTTGCCACTTGGCTATGTGTAAGTGCACACACCATCCATTGTTTGAGATTGTTGCCCAGGATCACATCCACTGCTAAGGTTTTGGCTACAGCCACCTGTTGCACAGTTCCCCCTGTTTCACCCCAGTCTAGGAGAACACTAGCAAGAGGCAATGTTTTTGCCTCACCAGTAAAGTCCTGTACAGTGATGTATTTATTGGGTATAAGCTGACCAGGCTCTACTAGATCCCCCTTTACCAAGGTCAGGGAGGCCCCTGTGTCACTTAACCTTTGTGTCTGTACACCATTCTCCATCACTGGGTGCATGATTTCCCTCATGTTCACAGGCATGCTTCCAGGGACACATAAACAACCCACTTCTTTCCTAGCTCCCTGTTGTGTATTGCTCACCTTTTTGGGACACTGTCTGGCAATATGCCCAGTTTCCTTACACAATCAACATTCATTTCTTTTCTCAGTGAAATCTTTTCTCTGAAACCTGGGGCTAACTGGTTTCAGTAGAGGCAGTGAGGATTTTAGCCGCCCTGAAGGTGCGCTTTTCCCTTTCTACACTGCCACACCTGCCCCATTTGCTCTCAGAGCAGGTCTGCTCTTGGCATAGCAGTCTGAGAGTTCAGCAGCCTCTTGCACTGTTTTGGGATTTGGTCCTCCAGCCAGGTTTTCAGCTCTGCTAGGCATGCCTAGAAAAACTGTTCTAACAAAATCACATTTTCAATTTTATCAACAGAGTTTGCTTCAATTCCTTCCCACCAACATTTTAAAAACTGACGTTGTTTCATGGATAGCTCCTCGTAGCTCATGTCAGGGCTTCTCCTGAGCTTACAGAATTTAGCTCTGTATGATTCAGCAGTTAATTGAATTTTTTTTAACAGTGCAGCTTTTAGATTGCTGTAATCATTGCTGTCCTCATTGTCCATTTGACCCAATGCATTCTGAGCTTTCCCAGTAAGTAGCAGGGATAGCTGGAGCTCCAGGACTCCCTATGAATTCAGCCTGAATACAAACTTTTTTTAAAAGAATTTAAAAAGGCATCCATATCCTCCCCCTCTTTAAATTCAGCTATCAATTTGGAATTCAATTTGTAACCCAGTCCTGTAGTCCCAGTTAAACCCAAGCCACTTACCTGCTCTGGTGCCGCTGGTTGGAGTCGTAGCTTCTCCAGTTCGTGTTGCCTCTGGCACTCACGCTCCTCACAGTCTGCCTACTGCTGTTCACGGTCTGCCTCTCACCATTCTTGCTCCCTCTTCTCCTCTGCAGCTTGCTGTTCTTGCTCTGCAGCTAGCGAGTCAGCATTCTCACTCTGCCTCCCTCTGGGACTCCAGCTCCATTCTGCACAACTCAGTCTGCAGTCTGAGTACTTCTGGCTCCAGAATGCTGGTGACCTTCCCCTGCTGCTGTGGCCCTTCGCTGGCACTGGCCCTGTTGCCCTCCTCATTGGATCTGGACACTGCACTAGCCGCTAGCCCTTCCACACTCAAGGTCTGGCCCTTTACAGTTACTGTCTGTGACTCGATGCTCTGGGTATCTGCTACCATCAGGGCATCCACGAGGTTCTGCTTGGTGACTTTCACCTCGAATGGGACTCCTTTGTCCCTGCACAACTGCTTTAAGTAGTCTACAGTGTGCCCGCTGTAGTTGGAAGCCATCTTCTTCCCTAACTACAGCTACTCTTACTTGCACTTTGGAGAAAAAAAAATTAAACAGGTAGGAACTTGACTGTAAGCCAAGTGATATAGTTCTGTTTCCTTTTTTTTAATAAATCACTGCCTTTTTCTTTTTTTGCAAGTGAGCTGAGAGTATCAAGCTGACACACTGAACAATAAAAGCTTGCAATACCAAACTTATGCACACCACTGCAAACCAATGTCTCACAATCCTACTCAGCAGATCAGGCCCTCTGCTCCCACAGTGCCAACCTCTGAGTGCAGTATTGTGAACAGGAACAGAAAAAGAGTAACCCTCCTGTCTGTTTTGTGGGTTCGAATCAACTTTTGGTCTCAAGTTTCAGGAGGGATTCAAACTGTGAACCTCTTGTTGGTGTACCCAATCTACAGGCTCAGATAATTCTGCTCTTAGGGGGATGACAGATATCTTTGGCCTACGGGCACCTAACCAGGTGTACAAAATGAACCTTTTAAAACTCTATGAAAAGACCTCAGATAAACTTTTACCTTTTTCCAGTTTGATAATTACCTGTAAGCTTTGCACAGTGTCACTCTAACCATATATTCACTTGTCAAATAAAGAATTGCAAAGGCACACCAAGTAATTAAAATAAGATGTTTACTTAAAAACAGATAAATATGTAAAATGTAAAACACAGAACAATATATCACAAAACAATACAATCACTTAAAAAAAACAGGTTTAAAAGTGCAATTTCCTACCAAACATATACTTAGACTTGCCTAGCTAATGTATTCTTATATTCTTACAGTCCTGAAAGATGTTGTAGCTTCAGAGTCCAAACATGAATGTGTGTGTGTGTGTGTGTGTGTGTGTGTGTGTGTATAAAGGTCAGTTACAGCATAATTAAAAAAACTGTCTTGACCCTGCCTTCTCCATGATGTCACCCAGCTCCTCCTCTGTTTATTAAAAAGTATACAATCAGGATGTCTTATCATGCAGGAGGTAAATTAATAGGTGACATCAGCAAACACTCATGTGCCCACATGACTTCCAAATCAAGTCTGTAATTTTCCAAGTCCTTTCTTTCACCCATGAGCAGCATCCTGCTCTTTACAGACATCAAAGAGCATTTATGACGTAGCACCTAAGTGACATACCTGTATTCTTCCTCTAAACGTCATAAAAGTTTATGATTTCCAGCCTAGCAGCTGACAGCTACAATTAAGCTAGATAAACAGGAGAGCCTTAATTTAGGTCTCTTTTAGCCTTTAATTATCTCCTGGCTTTTATCTTTTTGCAAAAACCTTAGGGGGGATGCTAACCCACAGGCTGTCTCAGCGTGTCTCATGAGAGACACTCAATAACACATTTTTATACTACAAAAAGCATAGATTAATCAGAACCAGCTGTCCAAGCATCACAACAAGTACTACCATGGCACCACAGTGACCGATTGCCACTGCTGGTTGTTTGTCCCATGGGTGTTCCTGGTGCCTACAGGGGTAGTGGTCATTGCAGGCTGGTCAGGCTCTACTGCCTGTGGGGCTCCATCATGGGCTACACTGGGTCTGGTGGTCATTGCTTGTTGCCATTTCATGGCACTGTGTGCTATTGTTGCTGTAACATCAGCCACTGCTATACCCACTGGGATGCTATTACCTGTGCCTCACCTCCACCATAATTGATTTCAATTGTTGGGGCACTACTGAAGTTTGCTGAGGGAGAGTTACACCTCACTACAACGTGTGTAACATTTTTTCTGCAACTGCAGAAAAAACCTGGCTGAGAATAGCCTTTGATGGTCTGTGCCTTACTTATTTAACACTTTTTTTTCCTCAGGCACTTCCTCAGCTAAACTTTTTTCCACAGTCTGTAATGTTTTTTTTCCACAGCTGTGGAGGTTTTCATGAATAGCACTCAGAGTAATCTCCCTTTTTTTTCATAGCTACGGCAGTTTTGGGGACTTAGGGAAGGTTTTGCCCTTCAGAAAGCTTTGTGAATCCAGCCCACTGCGTTTGGCAGCAAGTGGGTAAGATAACCTTGGAATCTGGCAGCTTGAATGCAGTTGATTAGGTAGTCACAGAACCAACTTAGAGGTGAGTGACCAAAACACAGGGCTTTAGTTCTGAGCAGCAGCTAATGACTGAGAAGATCAAAATGCCTGTTAGCAATCCTTTGTCCTTGGCCTGGTAAGGATCATCCATGAAAATAACCAGGGCAGTAGATATCTCGTGGTGTTTTCTGAACCTGTACTGACTGGGGATAGAATGTTATGGAAATTAATGTAATAAATACTTTGTCGGTAAACTAGCTTTTCCAACAATTTTGCAGCCACAGGAAGACAAGCAATAGGTATGTAATTACCAACATAAGGATTAGGGCCCACTTTGTGGATACTGTAAGAACCACAATGGCTTTTTCTAGCTATCAGGCACCTGTCCAGAGACAAGCAAAATATTAAACAAAGAAGCAACTGGTTTGGATGTCACTGCACAACAGATTTGAGCAGACGGCATGGGGTCATTATGTCGCACAGCAGAATGCCGTGCGGCACAATCGCGTTTTGCGATTTCTTGTTATTTTTTGTTCTCTGGGGGACTCCACCCCCACACCCCCCATTACAGGGGGCTGCACCCTCAGACCCCCACTAAAGATTCCAACTCCAGGGAGGGTCCAACTAGGAGGCGCACAGGTCCGGGTTTCGCCATTATGTTGTATGCTATTAAGCGTATGACATTATAACCCAGTACGGAGCAGACTAGGTGACAGACCATCACTTCTATCACACCTTTTGTCATCTATCAGAAATAAGAGTTGAAGCACCTCATTGGCAGTAGCCACTCTTAGGTACAGTGTGGGGGGGGCTTGACAGCTTGACTGTATAAGACTCAGATAGGGTCATTGCAAGGGCAAGGAGGAAAGTCATGAAGGCAGGGCTTGAGATTGGCAAAGGCTTTGTTAAATGAATTGACAGTGAGCTGAGGATCATGACTAAGTATGTCATTAATGCTAACAAAGAGGGGAACAACCATTCTGGAATTATTTAGTAGGTTATTTGTACTCCTCCATAATTTTCTGGAGTTGCAAATGTTGCCAGTTTCTTGCTTTTGGAAGTTGGTGGTCTTGGTTTCATGGATTCCATACTTGCAAGTATGTCTCAGGTGCCTATAGTTCTGCCAGTTAAGTGGTGAGGGAGTATTTTTGTAGAGAGCCCTGGCTCTATCAGTTGGGCAAAAAGTACAACATTAGTCATCAACTGTAAGTTAATTCCCTTGACTTTACTTCTGGTAAGGGGGCATGGAGGTCAGCAATGAAGGTTAATATGGTGATAAAGAAGTCAAAAGTGGTGCTGACACCATTAACAAGTCTAACTGGACCAGTCCATATCAGCTAGAGTGTTCATAAAGGAGGTAGGACAGAACCTGGAGTAGTTCTGTCACACAATAATATTAGTCGGTGGTCACTGGCCCCATTGTACCAGGATTGTTGACAGAGTCAGAAAAGGTTCCAACAAATTATAATCTGTCCTTCCTTCATACCCACCCCCCAGCCAATGAATGAGTTCTTATGAGATCTACTGTTCACTCTATTAGAGGACATTACAACTTGCTTTAGGTTAACTTCTTTTGAATAATACTATGGGTGGGGCTGTGCCTACCAGACCAGTTGAGGTTGAAGTCACACAAAACAATCACTGCACTTCAGTGAATGCTAAAGAGTTGGCATTACAGGCCACATCTCTGAGTCCTTACACTCCACTCTACTTACATAAGGATCATAGAGGCAGTATAAAGTAAGCTTCTTTATTGATTGAAACATACAGTAGTTGTGCAACCAGCCATTCACAAGAGAAAGCAATGGGAGGAGTAACCTTGGTAGTGTTAATGTGATTTTTAATCAGCATGGCATCACCTCTGCATTCTAAACATGTCCTGCTAAACATACTGTAACTGGGAACAGTATTTTGGGGGTTAAGGGTGGTAGGTTTTTCATCAGGTTTTGCATATAGCAAAGATTTACAGTTAGTATTGGGTTGCCCATGCCTCAATTTCTGGTAACTTAGCAGGGACATTACAAGCATTTAGATGGGCAGTCTTTAAAAACCTTACAGCTGTGCCATGAGGTGGGAGAGCCTGTCATCTGGGCAGCTCAATGTCACCAGCAAGGACTAGCAACATTGAAAGCCACCACATGGTGTAGCAGAAACAAGGAGGAATGCTACAAAGCTTGAGTTTAGAGACTTTGTGAATATTTATACTAGCAGAGAACAATAGGACATGATACTGGCCTCCACCAACATAGCAGGAGCCAGAATAGGGCTCAGGGAGGGGAGTCTGGGGTGCAGAATTGTGGGCAGGCTGCTTTGGGAAGGCATGATCAAAGGAATTGCAACACAGGGAATTATGCAGTCAGAAGTCACAAAGCAATAGAATGAAACAAAAACTTAGGTCTGCACTTGCTCCAAGTAGGACCAGGTAAGACAGCAATAATAATTTAATAAAAAGGACCTCATGGCACAGCTATAAGGTTTTTGAAGACTGCCCATCTAAATGCCTGTAGTGTCCCTGCCAAGTTACCAGAAATCGAGGCCTGGGCAACCCAGTACTAACAGTAACTAAAGGCATTCAGAGCAGTGAACAGTACATGTTGTTCAGCACTGCAAGCAGATCACTGCAGGAAAAGGCAGGATAAAGCAGATCATCAGAAAATGAGGACAGAAAAGGGCAGCATGTCCCTCTAATGCCTCTTAATAATGCCCCTGAATGACACCCTCTTGCTATTTCAACCAGCCCCCAAACCCCACAGATCATAAGTGGGGTGTGTGAAAGAAGCAATACAAAACAAATATATTTAAATCAGGCCCCACACCCCTCAGGTCATAAAGGCAGGAGGGCATATGTTGCAATAGGATCTAATAATATTTTTTTCATCTAGGTTTTTCTTCCTTTGGGGCACCAGGTAGGTTCCGCTTAGGTCCTCTCCCCAAGATGACTTGTTTCAACCCTCAGCCAGGGGCATCATCTTACCTGCCCCTGTGCTCCCTTTTTCCATTTCCCCCCCTAGGTTTTTCGCTGCCACCAAGCCTCCACCTGGTGGCAGCCAAAAGCTGGGGAAGCTCCACATCCCTCCCCAGGAAAGCAGATCTGCCTGGTAACAGCTTGATCCAACTTCTTGCCCTCCCAGCTGGCCCCCAGTGACCCATGCTCATTCCCAAACATGGGTCACCAGCGTGGGAGGAGGTAAGGTCCCAGCACCTAAGCCATCTTCACCACTGGGCTGGCTAGGATACAATAATATTTTAAACCAGCGCCCTCATTCATTGTGTCATAAAGGGGGAGGATCGAAGCAGCAGTACTGCACAATTATGTTTAATGCAGCCCTCACATTCCTCAGGTTATGGGGGATGGCAAAAGAAGCAATAAAGCACAATTATATTTATGCCAGCATCTACACCCCTTGGGTCATAAGCAGGAAGGCTGAAGCAGTAATAGGACACAAATATATTTAGTGCAGCATTCACACTTATTTGGTCTTAGTGGGAGGGTGGAAGCACAATAAGGCAACTTTCTGCCCTTATGAGAAAAAGAAAGCATATTTCAGTAAAAATCTCCTGATGTGATTGGCCAGGTGAGGTCAGCTAATAACAGAGTATCAGCTTACATGCCAGATGGGTGCCAAGAATTGTCCACGGGTCTGTGGTGATTGTGGGAAATGGCGCCTGCCCTTACTCCAATAAACTATTTGATGGCAGAAAGCCATGGGAGTCAAGTCACAGCTCTGTGGATTTATAGTGGATAATCCTGCCCCAAACACTTTTCAAATTTAGTGACTCCTTGGACTACCTGACCTGGCTGCAAGTGAAGTCAGTTGAGCACCAAGATATAGTACTGTAGTGTGGCACATAGAAGAGAATAGACTGTTCTCTTGGTCACAGCATGGTTTTATAAAAGGTATATCCTGCTAAACCAACATGATTGCCTTTTATTAGTAGGTAAGTAGGAAGGTGGAAAGGAACAGGACTGCTGATGCAGTAAATCTGGATTTCAACAAGACTTTTGACATTGTACCATATGAAACACTTATGGAGAAAATGTAGGTGTCCACAAAAGTGTACAGGAGGGGAAAGCAAACTGGCTGACAGGTAGGAAGCACAGACTGGTGAGAGATGGTCATCATTCAAAGAGGAAGGATGTTTTGAGTGAAGTACCCCTGGGGTCAGGGCTGGGTCCATTGCTCTTTAACACATATAAATGATCTGGAGGAGATGGTCAGCAGCAGACTTTTGAAATTTGTAATGTCACTGAACTGGCAAGGAGAGAGAGAACACAGCAGGGTGTGAGTGCACTACATTGGTACTTTTATTTATTTTATTTTTATTTTTTATACTTGTAAACCAGATGAGCAAACTGCCCATTTTCACAGGTGACAAGTTATGCATAGACAAAACAATGAAAAAAAAAAAAGGTTTTGGAACAATCAACTGTAGTCCAATTAAAGTGCCAGTGCAATTCATCCTATCAAGTGCCAGTACATTCATTTTTGAATAAAAAGCCACTGTTTTAAACAAATCTTAAAACATCTAATGGAATTGCTTTTCACAATTTCTGTGGGTATCTTATTGAAAAAAGTGGGCCCCCTAACGAATAGTGATCTTTGCCCAAATGTTTTTTTTTAAAAAGAGGCAACATAAAATTAAATCTATACTGGGACCTAGTGGAAAAAGTATTGAGAGACCTAAGGAACAAGGAAACAGTAGAGGGAGGATGGAGCCCTGTCTTAACTTCATAGAGAAAAATACCCATTTTATACAGGACCCTGTTATCAAAAGACAGTGTAGAAGATTGTGTGTACAAATTAGACTGATGAGATTGAAAGGGAAAATTTAGCCAAAATGTAAGTGCAGAATTATATGTGACCCTTAAGCAATTTAGGGCACTGCTGCTAGAGGAGGAGTAAATTAGTAAACCATAATCTAGAACATTAAACATGAAACTATGTACTAGAAGTTTTCTAGATTCAAGAGTTAGAAATGACTTAATCTGGTATAGAAGACCCAACCTTTGGTGTAGGGACTTTCTGAGAGATTGAATATGGGGTTCAAAAGGTAAACTGACTGTCTAATAATATTCCCAAATACTTGAAAAGTGAGACAAATTCAGTTATGTTGCCCTTATTATCAATGATAAAAAGGAACTCAGAAATTACATACTTATTAGGAGAAACCACCATCACCTTTGCTTTTTTCAAATTAAAAAAACATATGATTAATGAGTAACCAGCCCTGAAGGTATTCAAAATCAGTCTGAAGACTGTGGAGAGCAATCTCAGGGTTGAGACTGGCACAAAATATGACAGCATCATCTGCATAGAGTCATTTCAGTCTGAGTACAAATACTGGGGGCAGAGTCCATGTAAATGGAGACACTACTGGCTCCAGGATTGAACCCTTGGGAACACCACAGTGGGAGGGCATAGACTGAGAGATGGAGGTACAGTACCAATTATAGTTCTGTGATTTCTATTACATAAGTAGTTTTGGTACCATCCTGTGACCTCCTTGGAGAAATGAAATCCTTAGAGGACACTAGGAAGGAGGCCGTATTCAACCAAATCGAAGGCCTTGCTGAGGTCCACTAACAGCTACACAGGAATGACCTTTATCAAGGGTACTCTGTATGCTGCCTGTGAACCCCACCAAGGCTGTCTCTGTACTATGATTTGGCTTAAAGCCATGTTGATGACTTGACAGGAGGGAATATTTTCCAAGGAAATCCAGAGTTTGGCCTAGAACAAGTTTTTTGAGAATTTTTGAAATAGGTGAGAGGAGAGATATTGGTCGATAATTTAGAATAGAGGAGGGGGTTCCCATTCTTTAAGACTGGCTTTATAGTGTCAAGTTTCCAACTAGTGGGAAATACATTATGACTAAGAGAGAAATTAAATATGTGAGATAAGGGATATGCAAAACAATTAACACCCAATTTGCTAATCCTATAATCTGCTCCATCATGACCTTGAAAGGGTTTAGGATTATTTCTAAGATGTATTTTTTTACAAGGTCAGGAGTGATAAACTTGAAATATAACTTTGGATTGGTGTCAGTAGATACCTCCTAAGGCACAATATTACTGTTAGAAACAAAAGGGGTTCTACATGGGGTCAAGATTCCCAAAATGTCTGTTAAAGACATCTGAGACCAGAGAAGGGTCATTAATACTTAGTCCATTATGAAAGATGGTAGGGGTTAGATCTGTTTTATGTCTTCCCATTAATTTATTGAGGGCATCCCAAGTTTTTTAAGGATTACCCTTAGAGTTCCTTTGTTCATTTAAACAGTAATCAGCCTTAGCTTTCTTTATCTCAGTTTTGCACTTATTTCTAAGTGTCTTATACTCTTGAAGGGAAACATAATCTTGTGTTGCCCTATATTGTTTCTAACTCCTATTTCATTTTTTCATTAGTTGGAGTAACTCCCTAGTAACCCATTTTTGTTTATGGGCTCTAATTCTAATTTTCTTTAATGGGGATGCCTTGTTTGCTATAGCTTCGTGGGCCATACAATATTGCATCAATATGCGTGCAGGAAAAGAGAGGAGACCATTCTAATTCCCTGAACAAACCTTCAATTATTTCAGGAGATAACTTAGCAAAACTCCTATATTCAATATATCTAGGATGCCCTCTTGAAATTTTAGCTGACCATTCACATTTGATCGGATGGTGGTCACTCATGGTGTCAGGCATAATCCCCCACTTCCAAACATTAGCGGTGTGGGTGGAGAAATGGGGGCATAAAGTTAATAAAGGAAAGTGCAAAGTACTGTACCTGAGGCAAGGAATGAGGGTTGCACATTCATCATGTGTGGTGCATCAGTGAATGCAATGTTGAGATGGATTGGGGGAGGGATAAAAAGTAGATCAAGGGAGATGATCTTCATGCTGTATACCTCACTCTTATAATCATTGATAAACCATGGCTATGCATGGTAAAACCAGGGTTGTCCATGGTCTCTAACCATGGTAATGCTTTGTCCATGACTTTAACTGTGGTTATCCATAGACAACCAGTGAAGGTAAATGTCACTGGGAAAGACCATGGAGGACTATGGTCAATATAGTTTGAGAATTATCCATGTTGACCATGGTCATCCATGCCTGTTGATTTCAGGAGGTTTTCTGCTTTGTAAAACAATTTTCTACACCACTCAGGTGATTTCATTATTTTCAGCAACTTGTAGTGAATACATATTATCCACACATACTTTGAAATAGCTTTCCTTTGCTTACCAGTTTTACTCTTGTTCTTCATAGTAGAGTTTCTTCTCATTCATAACTAATAGAATGGCCTAATTTCTAGTTATATCACAATAAAATGAAACTCTTTCAAGATGTAGTAGGTTCACTTTTTAATTTTTTTTTTGCTCAAGTAATTCATTTTCTTGTGTAAGCCTTATTGATTCTTTAGAAATTGCAAATAAATGTTCTTATTGTGATTGTGTCTATATTTCTTTTAAGTATTAAATGCTGCATTTTGACATGCAAATAAATTATGCATATGTGCTTGCTGTCCCATGCTCTTATGACCATGGACAAAACATGGTCAAACATGAAAGAACCATAGTTAATCATGGCTGACTGTTGTATGTCCAGAACATTCAGAAAACATATTGGAAATGGCCCTAATATACAGAGATAACACTTGAAGAATTATATAACAACTTTGACCAAAATTAGTAGCCAAATGGAACCAAATCAATTTATAAATTACCATGGTCAGTTCATAAATTATACATGTTAGGAGTACAGCTACAGCGTCAACATATTTGATACATAAACTGGTTCTGGCAAGGCTTTGAACAGATTAATATTAGCTGTAATAAGAGATGGCATAAACTAAGAAAAAGAGATTAACTAGAAATTAAATCACGAGAATCATATCTTTCAATCTGATCTTCTTCACACTTGGGTTTGATACCTCTAACACTGCTTAAAATGGTCTAGACCCCTTTAAAGGGCATTAGTGGACCCATCTTAAAATGAGGCTAAACTGACAAACAGAATTATGTGACTCAATTTTACTGCAGAATCTAAACCATAAGTAGATAAAATGATGGAACTACTAATCTGATAAAACATTGATACTGTAACCCGGATACCATTTATGATTTGATTTTGAACAGGACACAAAGAGAATACATCTATTTAAGATCATAATTAAAACCCAAATCATTAAAACATTTATCAAGCATGGACACATAAAGCCATATTCAGATCATGTATAGTCAAGGCTACGTCCTGAAATATTTTACTTTTCTTTTATCAGAATTGTTTTTCTTTAATTTAACAAATTGAAATTGATTTGGTTCTTATGTTTAGCATTTCATGATTGTTTGGTTTTGCCAAGCATTTGTGCAGTCTCATCAACTAAGGACAATCTTGTCAATGAATCATGGACAAACCATGGATGGAGTTAACATGGACAAATACCAGGGACAGAGCACAGATGATCATGAATGTTTTTTTTCCATATAGCTTTTTGCTTCCCTGATGCCCCTGCGCCTTCTTGGCAATGAGGGAGACATGGTATTTTGTGATTTTCTACCTTACCCCGGGATACCAGAATGTGGTCATGCATGCACAGTGAGGTGCACATGTGCTCTACGGCTCCAGTGATAGCCCCTTCCAACCACCCGGCCTAATGCCAGGGTTCTCTTGAGGCCTGACATGGCTGCCTAACCTCCACTGGGTGTCAGCCAAGAGATGGAGAATCCTCACTTTCGTCTCCGGAGAGAAGAGCTGCCTTGCAGCAGCTCGACTCAGCTCTGCACCTCCCCGTTCAACCCTGGAGGCCTGAACTCACTCCCAAACTCGGGTTGCCAGCATGGCATGAGGTATTGCATTCAGTGCTTCAACTGTCAGCGCCACTGGGCTGGACTATGTTCATGGATGTTGATTGGCAACCTAGCTTATCAATGAAAACATTTATTTATTTTAAATTTGGTAACTGGGAAAGGCACACTGAGCCAAACTTCATTTCAAGGTGCGACCCAGGGGAAGGGGAGATAGAGCAAGCAGCAAACAATTGCACAGTAACAAACATCTGAACAGCCAAGTAAACATTGTGATACAATAACAGAATAAAATAATGTACAGTTTGCATGTATAGGTAATAAAGTGCAAGGAATATTAGCAGCACACAGAATCACAAACAATAACTGGATTAAGATCTAAAATCTAAATCTGTAATTTAAGAACAATTTTCCAGTGTTTTCCTGTAGATTGTATTTCCTAGGGTTTTCCAATTTCTCTGTTTTCTCACGTGACAAAATCAATCTCTGTGAGCAATTTCCCTATACACAGCTCCATTTACTCATAAATACTGAAATCCAAAAGTTCTGCAAGTTTAGTGAAACTTCAGTCACTGTGCTGTGGAATGGCACATCGCTGTCAAGAAACAAAGGGATTAACACTGCAGGTAATGTGGGGGAGGGGAAGCTAGCAGTGCAGAAGTTTACCATTGACAAAAGGGCAGTAAATGAAGCACAAATACTCCCCAAATGAAGAAAAGTCTCTCTCTCTCTCTCTCTCTCTCTCTCTCTCAAACAAACTGAATGAAAGGACAGGACAGACAAGCATACACAACCAGAGACTGGAGCAAGGCCTTGGTAAAACCATACTGGGAGTAACGCATCCAATGTCAGTCACCACAGTACAGAAATGACATTCAAAGGATTGAGTAGGTCCAGCACAGGGCCAGCAAGCTGACAAGTGGCTTGGGTGCAAGCACTACAAGGAAACATTTGGCATACTCAAATTATTCAGCCTAGAGAAGACAAGACTGAGAGGGGACATAGTCATGGTGTTTTGAATACTAAATGGGATAGGCAGGGAGGAGTATACTGTACAAAACGTTTGTGCTGGGAGTGCAAGCAGAACTAGAGATATGCTTTTAGACTGTGTGATGCAAGGATAATGGGAATTTTTAGAAAGCACTACTTCACACACCGTGGTTAACATGTGGAATAGTCTACCCAGTGAGGTTGGGGCAGCTAACATTTTTCATGCTTCCAAAGTAGGACTATACAGATTCCTGAGGGAGAATGGCACTGATAGTGATGTAGTCTTAAAGTGTTTTAGTTCCTTAGTTTGACAAATTAGGAACACAAGGGCTTTGTTTGGATTTTTATATTAGGTGTTCCTTATTTGTAGAACCCAAACCATTAAAACATTTATCAAGCATGGACACATAAAGCCATATTCAGATCATGTGTAGTCAAAGGGTCCTGAGGGAAGGAAGGAAATCACAAAATACAATGTCCGCCACCTGCCTCACAGCTCCTCAGCTCCTGGTGCTACATAAGCAGCTCTGCAGCCCTTGACTGGGCTTTCCAGTTGGCAGTGCGACTTTACAGATCCACCACCCGCCTCACAGCTCTTCAGCTTCCGGTGATACATAAAAAGGTACGGCCAGATCCTGAGGATTTCTTTTTTCATACTTCACCACTCTAAAAGCTGAGTCCCCCTGATTGGCTGCCTTCCTATGCTGCAGCACACTGACTGGTGCACTTATAAGCCTCAGACTCTCAGCTTCTGCCTGCTGTATTTCAATTTGTAGCTACAGCCCCTGCTTGCTTTAGCTTAGTTTTAAACTGCAGACTCTCATATTTTTCTCTCTGCTACACTACTTCGTAGTACTGTGTTTTATTTTATAGTTAGTAACTGCTTGCATGCTTCCTAACCTACTTCTGTTAGCTATGCTATTGTACTGCTGTGATATCTGAAAAATCAGTTTGCCTTCTGTTAGCTACACTAATTGTACTGTTGTGATATTTGAAAAATCTGTTTACCTGGTTTTTACACTGTATGGGCTAATCCTGCTAAGTTACTGTATTTTTGCCCCTGCCTTCCTTCCTTGAATTCCAAATTTTCTTTCTTTTCCTCTTCCCTGTTGATAGTCCTACCCCACCCTCCCCACCTGGCTCACAGCACTGACCTGTCTTGCCCCTAGTCTCTCTCTTTGCAACTCGAACCTGATTTGGTCCTGATTTCTCTTATGTTAGCTTTTCCCTCTGTCTCCTGTTGCCCCTGCCCACCATTTAAAATTCATTCTTGTCCTTCTTGACTGGCTCTGACCCCCTGCTGTCCTATGATTGACAGTGAATTATTCCTGCCCACACTTAACTGCTGTCTCCCCTGCCCTCCTTTCCTTCCCCTTTATCTAATTTGAATTGTGTTCTTTCACCCCACAGCTCTGCAGCCCTTGATCGGGCTTTACAGATCCACTGCCCACCTCACAGCTCCTCGGCTCCCGGTGCTACATAAGCAGGTATGGTTAGATCCTGAGGATTTCTTTTTTCCTGCTTCACCACGCTCAAGGCTGGGTCCCCCTGATTGGCTGCTTTCCTATGCTGCAGCACACTGATTAGTATGCCCGTATGCCTCAGACTCTCAGTTACTGCCTGCTGTATTTCAATTTGTAGCTACAGCCCCTGCTTGCTTTAGCTTAGTTTTAAACCATAGCTCTCCTTGTCTCCCTCCCACCTCCCGGCCCCGACCTTGACCTCGACCTCTATTAAATGCGCCAACACTCTGCCCTCAACCTGCCTACCTGCTTACTATTGGCCAAAATTACCTCAAGCCGTCCCAGCTTTTAACCCCTTGTGAGGGACCAGGCAGAGGTATTTAATGAGTACTTTGCCTCTGTGTTCACTAGGGAGGGGGATGGGATATCTACAAAGCAAGGCATTATGGGGATAGAAGCGGCAGTGAGTGGGATCAGAGGAGCAACAGAAATGGAGCAAGAGGGAGGGAGAGGTACCCCAAGGGTGTCACATCTGGATAAGGATAAAAAGGCCAGTGAGGAGGAGGGGACAAATGATACTATCTCCGCCAAAAGGGTGTGGTTAGCCCTCAAGGCCCTAAAGAAAGACAAATCTCCTGGGCCGGATGGCATTCATCCGAGAGTACTATGGGAATTGGCGGACATACTGGCTGCACCCCTGGCGGAGCTCTTCAACAGGTCACTTGAGACAGGGAGGGTATGTAGGGATTGGCGAGAGACACATTTGGTGCCAATCCATAAAGGGGGGTCGAGGGAAGTACCAGGTAACTATAGACCCATCAGTTTGACCTCGGTGGTGGAAAAATTATTGGAGAGTATACTAAAGGAATGATTGGGGGTGTACTTAGAGGAGGTGTGCGGTCTGGATAGTCGGCAACATAGGTTTGTGCCAGGTAGATCATGTCAAACCAATCTTGTGGAGTTCTACGAATGGGTAACATCAAAACTGGACAGGGGAAAGCCTGTGGATATATTATTCTTGGACTTCAGCAATGCGTTTGTCTCTGTCCCCCACAATGGTCTGGTGGAGAAACTGATGGGGTTAGGAGTAGGCCCTTTGATGGTCAGATGGATTGAAAACTGGCTAGCTGGATGCACCCAGAGAGTAGTGGTCTGTGGGGAGCTCTCAAACCCTAGAGAGGTTGGTAGTGGGGTAACGCAGGGCTCGGTCCTGGGTCCGATCCTGTTTAATGCATACATATCAGACATCAGGGAGGGTATAGGGTGTGAAATGAGTCTCTTCGCTGATGACTCCAAGATGGGAGCAGTAGTTGAGGGAGAAGAGGGGAGGTTGGCCCTGCAAGGGGACCTGGACACCCTGGAAAGCTGGGCTCACATATGGAAATTAAATTTCAATATCACCAAGTGCAAGATGTTGCATCTTGGGTGGAAACCCTAAACACAGGTACACCCTGGGAGGGAGGTGCTGGAGGCCTCAATAGGGGAAAACCCTAGGGTCATGGTGGATGCATGTATGAATAACTCTGAGCAGTGCAGGAGAGTGGCTAGCAAGGCAAACAGGATGTTGGGATGCATCGTAAGGGGGATCACCTCTAGGAGCAAGGAAGTGATTCTGCCACTGTACAATGGACTGGTTAGACCACACCTTGAGTACTGTGTACAGTACTGGAGACCACACTTGAAGAGGGACATACAGCTCCTGGAGAGGGTACAGAGGAGGGCAACTAAGATGATACGAGGGCTAGGGGATTTGACGTATGAGGACAGACTTGAGGAGCTCTGCCTGTTTTCATTGGAGGAGAGGAGAGACAGGGGTGACATGATTGAGGTCTTCAAGTACCTCAAGGGAATAAATAGGGTAAACATGGAGGGGATCTTTAGACTAAAGCAGGGAGGTATCATCAGAGGGCATGGTTTGAAGTTGGAAGGTGGAAGGGTGAGGGGGGAAGAGAAGGAGGTTTTTCACTGAGATGGTGGTGGACCCTTGGAATGCACTACCTGGCGAGCTGGTTCAGAGATCCACAGTGGAGGGCTTCAAGAGAGGGTGGGACAGACACAGAAAGTGGATGTATCAGATGATGGCCTGTCCCAGGGGGGTGGGGATGGATGATAGGGGTTTCTGGAACACAAGAGAGGGCAGGGCCTCTGCACCCAACTAGGGATCTGAGGTTCGAGCAGACTCGATAGACCGTAAGGCCTAATCTGCTGGCAAATAGTATGTTAGTGTGTCTACCAATTGTTTGGCTAAACACACTCTACTACAGTGCTTGTTTAAATAACTAGCTCTGCTTATTCTTTTTACTGTGCTACATACTTCTGCAACATTGTTCTCTATCTATGCTGCCCCATGCCCCTGTTCACTGTTTCTCTTATCATCTTCTCCCTTCCATCTCCACTCCTGCTCAATACCTCCAAGACCAGCTCTCCCCCCCCCCCGCCTTCCTCACAACCTCAATTACACCATACTATAATCTTGCTATAAGTCCTATACCCTACTATCTTGCTTGGACACAGTGCCCCTACTCATCCATCTGCTCCACTCATATCTCTTCGTTACTTACACACCCTCTTGTGTTTCATCAAATTCCAACTCTCCACTTTCTGCTACCTATCCGTCTCCCCCAAATTGTCTAATCAATCTTGGTTTAAGAGTACCAAGCTACATTTTATCACAATCTCCTTCCTATTACTCTCTGCAGGTGATATAAAACCCAACCCAGATCCCCACTCATAACCACTTCCTCCCCATCCACTACTTCCCCCTGTCCTTCCTCCCCTACCCTGACTACCCTCCCATGGGGGCTAAGAATCCTCCACCTTAACAATTGGGAGCCTACTCCCTAAACTTGACCTGCTGCACCCTCTAATAGTGGTAGTACATCCAGATTTTCTTATAGTAACTGAAACCTGGCTTGCAAGTAAGGTCCATGATGCATCCATCACAATCCCTGGCTATGCTGTCACATGCCAGAACTGAACCAGCAGGGGTGGGGGTGTTGTAATCTACTCCTCCACCTCTCTTCACACCAAAACCATCCTACTGGCCTTCATTCCCAAGAACTATGAAGCCCTTACCCTTAGACTCTCTCTACCCTTCTCTACACCTGTTTTCATTGCAGGTGTGTACTGTCGCCCTGGTCTATACTACTCCGTTGCTACTGAGCTAATCACCTCCATTGGGTCCCTCGTCTCTTCTGATGAGCTCTACCTCTTAGGGGATCTTAATCTAAATTGGTTGTCTCCCTTCCTATGTAAAGCTCACACTGACTTAGCTGCCCTTAACCTGTCTCGGCTTATCTTGGACCCCACCTGCCAAAACCATAAGTTCCCAAACCATACTCTTCTAGACTGGTCACTCATCTCTCACCCACAAAGGGTGATCCAGTACGGCCATCTGTCTGATGCTCTTAGTGATCACCACATGATCTACCTAGTCAGGAAAATCCACCGACCTAAGGCCCCTCCTAAACTACTAACTATCCATACCTACAAAACTATTAACCTTGCTGCACTACACCAGGACCTATCCCTCATCGACTGGGACCCTATAGCCTCCACTAATTTTACTGATGTTGCTTTTGCTTATTTCAGAGATAAGTTTCTCTCTACCTGGAACAAACATGCTTCTCTTAAGTGAGTCAGAGTTCATGGAAATCACCTTCTCTGGGTCTCCTCGGAGCTCCTGGCCTTACAGCAAGAGAGTGATTTAGCTTGGAGAACTCTAAAATCAACAAAAATTCCTTGTGGCATCTCTAACTACCACATCCTCAGAAAGGCCTGTACAAAAGCCATCCAGCAGGCCAAATCCAAATACTTCAGGTCCTCCTTTAGCACAAATATAAACAACCTATCAAAATTTTGGAAAGTAGTCCACTCACTTTTCTTAGCCCAAATTAAGCCTTCTCCTCCTCCTCCTCCTGTACTTAAAATTAACAACCATCTCACTGCTGATCCCACACTGGTATCCACTGAATTCAACTCTTGTTTCACTTTCTGCACCTCCACCCTGCTTGCCTCTCTTCCTGTCCTCCCCTCTTCCCCACCCCACCCAATCGTCCACTCTCAGTGCCACAATTTATGTTTTAGCTTTTCCTTTTCACCAGTCACTCCAAGTGACACCCATAAGGCACTCCTCTCCCTCAACCCCTACAAAGGGACCTCTCCTGATGGCCTTAAATCTAAACTGCTCTACTTATCTGCTAGCACTATTTCCATCCCGATGACTGATCTTCTTAACCTGTCCTTCTGCCCTCAACTATCCCAGCTGTCTGGAAACATGCAACTGTCCTACCTCTTCCTAAGGGTGGTAATCTCTCCTCTCCAGGTAACTACCACCCAATCTCACTTCTACCTTCCCTGGCTAAGTTACAGGAACACCTTGTTCTCTCTCAGCTATCCTCCTTTCTTTATCTCTTCTCCTTCTTCACACCCTTCTAGTCTGGGTTCTGGAAGAAACCACTCCATAACCACCTCCCATCTCAGACTCACGGACTATATCCATTCTGCCATGGATAAAGGCCAAATCACGTCTGCCATCTTTGTCAACCTTGCAAAGGCTTTCAACACTGTCTCTCACTCCCTCCTCCTCGATACCCTCTCATCAGCAGGCCGGTCTCAGCCTGCCTGTGATTGGTACAGATCCTACTTGGTAGGTAGAACTCAATCGGTCAGAATTGCTGACTTCATGTCCCTCCTCTACAAGTCTCTGCTGGTGTGCCCTAAGGCTCCATTCTCAGTCCACTCCTATTTTCCATTTGCCTAAATGACCTGCCATCAGCCTGCTCTTTCACCCGGATCCATATGTATGCTGACAACACTGTATTGTTTGCCTCTGGCCACTCACCCTCTGATGTGACTACCAGACTTCAACTTGACTTCAGTAATGTTCAGAGCTGGCTAAGTTCTCATCTACTCTTCCTCAAAGCCAAAAAGACTGTCTCCATGACCTTTGGCACTAGGCAGAGATTCTCTCGGCTGCCCTCCCCCCCTCCTTCCACACCCTTGACAGGACAACTTTAGAGGTCTATACCTCTTTTAAATATTTTAGGTGTCTGGCTTGACCAACACCTAAACTTTTCTGATCATATTGCTGCCATTCTGCAAAAACTGTGCCCCAAGCTTGGCGCCCTTTACAGAAACTGCAGTTCACTACCTGTACCTGTTAGGCGTGAACTTGTTCAGAAAATGTTACTCCCATAATCGACTATGGTGACATTGTCTACAGTGCTGCTCTCAAGTCCTCTCTCACCAGACTGGACTCCCTATTTAATGCTTTTTTTTACTTTGCCCTTGACTCCCCACTCCATGCTCATCACTGCATTCTATACCACTCTCTAGTGCTGCCTTCTCTGGAGTGCAGGTGTCTCTTGCATTACACTAAATTCACCTCTAAATTCTGGTTTGGGTCCCTCCCCTCCTGCCTCTCCTCTTCTCTCTCTCTGCCCCACCCCTCCTCCTCCCACCCTCTCATGTCCTCTGGCTCCTTACTCTTGCCATCTTCCATTGCCACACTTCCATAGGTCAGGAAGCCTTCTCCTACCGCTTCTCCAAACTCTGGAACTCCCTTCCTCCACCGATCAAACTTTCTTCTTCCTCTTCTTCCCTCCACGAAGCCCTCCGTAACTTCTACTCCCCCAACTGCACCTGCTTCTAACCCCCATTGCCACCTCCTACACCTCCTCTCTCCCTTTACCAGCCCTTCATCAGTCCCTATACCCCTTTTGCACTCTCCTTATCCCTAGTACCTCCTGCTTCCCTCTGTCTCTTGTCTAATCCTAGCTCTACCTCCTACCCCACTCCTTAATCTACCAACCTTTACACATTTATATCTCCCCTTTTATCCCTTACTCCTCTGCCTAGCCTTCTACCCATCCTCAAACATTTCCCCCACCCTAGGTCAATACTACTTCCTTTCCACACCTGCACTCCCCTTCTAGCTCAGACACAAACTCTTATCCTCACCCCTAACATAATCCCATCTGCCCCTTTACTGCCTAACTTCTAATCTCCTAACCTCCCACCCCCTTGCCTCTTCTGATTCCCTTCTATTTCTTTCCATCCCCCCAGTTAACTTCCCCCCACTCTCCCCCTCTTACACTTCCTTTTTGGTCCTGCCCCTCCTTGCAGTGTTCCTAGCACCCTGAAGGTTGATTCTTTGGTCCTGGCTTCCTTCCCCTACCCTCTTCCCCCTTCCCCTGCTCCTTCTTACTTGATCACTCACTTGTACTTATCTAAACCCTGCCCTTAACGCTTGCACTTATGATTACTTTTTGTTTGCATTAGTGCCTTGTTACTATGTTGTAATCATCTGCTCTGTAATGTAAGTAATTGTCACTGGATTGTTTGATGTCTGTTCTGTGTTTCTCTCTCCCTTCATTGTAACCCCACCCCCTAGGCCACTTCTGGAAATGAGCTGCTCATCAGCTCATGTTGTCTTTCCTGTTCAAACATTTTGTAAATAAAATAAAAAAATCAAAATGTAGGTGAAAGCCACGAAAAAGACTTGTTTGCCCTTGGCAAAAGGCCTGGGCTAGTCCAATGGCCACCAACCTCAAGTTTCGGTGGTCTCCCCCTTCAACTCACCTCTTCTGGCCTCTAGCATTCCATACACAGAATTAAAAGTAGGAATAAGAGGATCTGGAATAGTCCCAGCTCCCACCAGCATTTTTAAAGTGATTTATGGAAGTTCCCTAAATGCCTTTTTCACATAGTATGCCATTGCCAGCCATGCTTTAGATGTTGAAGCTGCAATTTGTTTTGTAAAAAAAAATCTGTCAGTCACTTTTTTAATGTTTTATTAGTGCTTGATGTCTGGCTACTCTACAGTTTTCTCTGTGCGGCCACACCCGCAGAATGATGTCATGCAAGGGAGCTGTCAATGTTTTACATACAGCAATATGGAATTCTGGGTAAATTATCAAGTTGACTTAAGTGTTCTTTACTCAGAGGTGCAGTCTCTTATTTTGGCAGTGATGAATGCAGTATAGTACCTCATACAGTATGTAGATGTACAGATGTGTCAAGCCAGGATGAAGCACAGAAATGCTGCAGAATATCACAGAATACTGCAATTTACTGTAGGGGCCATTGTAAGTCAATGGCAATTAAGCCCTTTTGTCATTCAGGATTTTGTGATATGTCATTACTGCAAGTCATTGTGCTTCATTGTGGCTGACACATCTGTACATGGCAAGGCATTCTGTGTACAATAAGAAGTTGTTTTCCAGTTTCTTTACTGTGAGGTGCAGTCTCATATTTCTGTAGTGGCTTCAGCAATATAAGCTCTCATATGTTTATTTTTAAAACAAGGCATTGTGCATACAGTATCTATCTGGCAAAATTTATTTACTGAGAGATGTATCTCCTACTTCTGTAGTGACCACAGAAATATAATAGCCTGTATACTAATTTACATAATGAGGCATTGTGGGTACAGTAAATAGCTGAGTTTTTTGTCTCTCTAATCAAAGTGCAGTCTCCTATTTTGGTAGTGTTTACAGTAGTACAGTCTGTATAAAGGCTTCTGGAAAAATGTTTTTGTTATGCAGGTAGGCCAAAAAGTTAATTTGCCATTCTGTGTAGATGTTTCACTTTTACTGCCTGCTGGTGAAGTGACAGCTCCTGTCAGAATGTGGGTGTGTGATGATCCTTTTCTGTGTTTATGTTATAGAGCTTGAATGGCTGTAAGTAGTTCAAGAGTGTAATTATGGGTCAATGGTTGCACAGCTCTGAGCTGTTTTCAGCCAAACAAATCACTAGAATTTTTCTACACATTACAATGCTAGATACAGCTACTTGCAAACCATGTAAAGAGTCCCTTTAAAAACTTTATTTCCCTTTCATAATGTCAGGGTTAGGGGTTACAGCACTGAGGGGAAAAAGGGGCAGGGTTATGCAAACAAAACAGAGCACAGAAATAAAAGGTTTTTTTTTTTCATGGAAAACAGCACTTTTTGGCAGTTTGAATGGTAGGGGACTGATTCACAACTTCTACAGGTCACTACTCCCATTTACAATTGCAAACATCCATAAATCACTTTAAAGATAACCCCCACTGTAGCCTGACTCACCCCTAGCAGAGAAATATAATTTCTGCCAATTCTCTCCATGATGCTACATTCATGATTGGGGGGTTACTAGTAAATCCTAAAGTCCTGGCTAGTCAGTGGATCCTCCTGCTATTTTTGGGACACACTCCTCTAATCCAAAGATTGTCAGATGACAGCAGTCTTCAGCGGATTAGTGGAGGACGGAGTGGTTTTCACAGCCTTATCATTCAGTTATGCTAAACAGACTGCAAGACATTCTGGGGAGGGCTAGTGCAATTTTAACTATCTTTAAGTGTTTTTTTTTCCGAATGCCAATATATCAAATAGTGAATGACTATGGAAAATTCATTACTTTCACACCCTTGAATGCAGATTGGTACATTTGCTTTTCATACATACATGGACAGGTATTCCAATGCTGAGGACACATAGGAAGTCTTTTTATGGCACATGTTTGTTGTAGTTATACCTTACACTTTTTGAGGTATTTTTTCAAGTAATTTAATGCTACCAAGATTTTCCCATACGCATATTTTGTGACAGTCTAAGCTTTTTTTTGTGGCCAGAATGTCAGCAAAATTTGGAAAGAAGCCAGCAGAAGATCAGCATGGTTAATACAAACAGATACTGTTTTCAAATAAAGGCCTTGTGGACCATCCAGTCTACTCAAAAACCTACTTAGTGCAGTGGAGCCGACTTAGAAGAACATTGCATAAAAGAACATCTCATTTATAAGAACAATGTTTGGATGTCCCGGTTTTTGCCCATTATTTTCAATGGCAGTAAAGCCCATTTATAAGAATGATCAGCCTGTTTATAAGAACATTTTTTTTCTCCAGAGGTAGTGGTAGATGGTCATTATCACCTCTGAGTGAGCTAAGCCTAGGCTGAATCATAATCTAGTCTCCTCATTAATAGTCAATTAATAAACGGATGTGTGAAAGATGCCCCATGAAGAATACAACACATATTCCTTCATACTTAGGTGAGACACAATTAATTTTACAACATTACACTAATTGTCTGAGCAAGGGCTCTTTTAAATGATATGTTATGATGTGACAAGCTACTCCACTGCTAGTCCTTATTTGTAGATATAAGTATGTTGTATATATGTTTTTATGTAATTCTGTGTATATTTACATGCCACTAAATGCCAGTGTTAATTCAAGGGGGCATAGGGAAAAGCCTGGATTAAAAAAAAAAAAAAAAAGATTCTGACCTTCCTTTGACCTGCAGGCCAGTGGCTTGCCAGGAATCTGACAAGTTATTGTCAAAGGCTTTGTGGATAACTGATCAAACAGGTATTTCCAATAGTTAACTGACCAAGGGAAACAGGTGAATAAAGTGTTCAGGAAATAGCTCTTTTTAACTTCAAAAAGCAGGATGATGTGATCCAAGGTACTGCCTTTCATGAGAGGAAAGAAAAAAACTGAAAACATCCTTCTAACAGACCTGTGTGAGATTGTAATCTCAGGTGTCATAAATGTAGGATGGGTAACATCACCAGGTGGCAGAACATTGTGTTGGGGAAGTGCAAGAGTGACACCTGGTGGTCTAAAATGGAAGGGTCAGTCTCTATCCACAAACTGGGATATCCAACACTATAAATAGCCCAGATCAGCACATTTGCATGCACATTTCATCTGGACACTCAGCCAAACTGCTGAGATCCAGTGAGACCCAGTGTGGCTGTCACGTACTAAAGAAAACTGAAAACCTTCATCCACTATTTCTGTATTTTAATTTACTGAACATATAAGGTAGACTTTTCAGCTAACAGTCTTAGTGCATTTACATGTATATATTTTTCCATTTTTTTCTGTATGCTGTAACCCAAATTAGAGTATTCTCTTTTTAGTTGTAACTGTATTTATTTAAGTATTTTAGTAAAAACATTTGTTTTTCTTAAGAAATTCTGCCTGTGTGAGATTTCTATATTTGTGTGTGACTGTAGAAGGTTTATTAATAATATGTGAACACTGTTATTGCCAAAAAGGGGTCTCACCAACAGCAATCAAATTGAAAGAGGGTCTGTAAGGGATCTGGAATGATAGTGGGAATACCAAAGTCTCAGGGATGAGTCTGTAGGGATTTTGAACCAGACTATTGCATGTCCTGTAGGAAGAAGGCCAAATCAGGCTTACACTGCTACCCCAAAGAGCGTGTGATGCCTGGGTCTTCCTCCTTTATGTAATCACCAAGGAAAGGGTTCATATTTGGCCTCAAGACTTGAGACTGGTATTGTGCCCTTATCCAGTGCTAGAGGGACGCCTTGGATCCTTGTGGCAGAGGTGCAGTCATGATCCCGATGAGCATTCAAAAAGGATGAAGAGGGTATCCCCTGTCATGGATTGCACTTAAGGGTGGGCACTCTGAGCTCCATGGGCCTGACCCCAAGGAGTGGATCTGAGACAGATCTGGTGGCAGTGGCGGGATCTGAGAGATTTGGTTGCATACTGTTGCAGTTTGAGATATTGATGGCACAGGCATAACAGTTGGATTCAAGCACAGTGTATCAGATCGATAAACTGTAAACAGCCCACACACAGTCAAGGCAGAGATTTAAAATTATAAATATATATATATATATATATATATATATATATATAATTTCATTACAGTATGAAGTTCCCTACCTGTTTTTGGTTTTTACTCAGGTGTAATACTAGTGTAGCAGTAGTTAGGGAAGGAGATGCCTTCCATCTACAGTGAATACACTGCAGACTACCTAAAGTAGTTGTGTCAGGAAAGAAGAGTTCAGTGCAAGTGGCAAACCAAAAAGCACCTCTTGGTGGATCTTATGGCAGCTGATGAGCAAGGAACTGCCCAGGACCTCAAGTCACAGCCGGAGACTGAAAGGGACCAGGCCTTGAGCATGGTGGTGCCATGGGACATTGCAGAGTCCAGTCCAAGAGAGGAGGAGAGGAGGACAGTGAGACCAGAAGGAGCCCAGAGCCACAGCACCAGGGGACAGTCACCACAAAGTTGGAGCCAGAAGGGATCAGGCTGCAGATAGAGTTGAGGACAGTGGAGCTGGAATTCAAGGACAGGAAGTTCCAGATGGTGTTGCAAGAAAGATAGCACCAGAGAGAGGCTGAAGAAAAATGGCATCAGAGGGAGTTTGAGCTGGAGAAGCTAAAACTCCAATGACCAACATCAGAGGAGGTAAGTGGCAGGGGTGAACCTGAATCTCCAGGGCTGGGGTATAAATTAAATTCCAAATTAATAGCTGAATTTAAAGAAGGAGAAGATACGGATGCATTTTTTAATTCATTTGAAAAGGTCTGTATCCAGGCTAAAATACCCAGGGGAGTCCTGGAGGTTTCAGCTATCTCCACTCCTTACTGGAAAAGGGCATGAGGCACTAGGTCAAATGGACAATCAGGACAGTAGTAGTTATGAGAAACTTAAAGCTGCATTGCTTAAAAAGTATGAATCAATGCCTGAAGCATACAGGGTTGAGTTCTGTAAGCTCTGGAGAAGCCCTAACATGAGCTATGAGGAACTCACCACAAAACGTCAGTTTTTGAAAAGTTGGTGGGAGGGAGTGGAAGCAAACTCTGTAGAGAAAATTGTGGAGATTGTACTCCTGGAGCAATTCTTTTGGGCTTGCCCAGCAGAGTTAAACATCTGGTTTGAGGACCGAGACACCAAAACAGCACAGCAGGCTACTGAGCTCTTGGACCACTATGCCAGGAAGGGAGTGGGGTGGGTGTGGCAGTGCAGAAGGGGAAAAGTGCACCTCCTGGGCAAAATCCTCACTGCCTCAACAGAAAGGGGGAAGTCCCAGGTTACAAAACAAGGATTAATCGGATAACAGAAATGATGATTGTTGATTTTGCAAACAGCCAGGGCATCTCACTAGACAGTGTTCCAAAAAGGCACAGAGTGGGCAAAGTGGTGCTCGAACAGAGTTGGGTGCATTGTGTATCCCTGAAAGCTTGCCTATAAAGATGAGGGAGCACAAACACCCAGTTAATGTAAATGGGGTGCACACCCATAGGTTAAGGGACACAGGGATATCTCTTACCTTAGTAAAAGGGGATTTGGTTGAGCCCGAATAGCTTATACTGCACCTAATCAGTTTGTAACAGTAAGGATGATTCACTGGGGAGGAAAAAACTCTGCCACTAGCTAGTCTTCTCCTGGAATGGGGTGAGACAGGAGAGAGGGTGAAAAAGTGGCCATGGCAGTCAACCTCGCCCTGGATGTGATTATAGAGAACGATCTCCAGAAGGGGGTTGTGTGTGTGGTTACCTGCAGTCAGATGGCAAAGGCCAATTGTAGTTCCCTGGACCCCATACAAACCCCTGTGGAAAACAATGGGAGGCTGGTTCCCCAGCCTGTGTCTCCTGAGATGGACAGTAGTGAAAGGGAGGTAGGACTACCCCATGTAGCAGTTCACAAAACAGCTACAAAAGGTTACAGAGAAGTTGAAACATAGACGTTGATGGCAGATAAGGACCGCAAGGCCCATCCAGTCTACCCATTTCTTTTTCTACCTTATAAATGTGTCATCGGCCTTTGCTCTGTCAGTGGCCTATCTATTCATACTCATCTGTATTGCTCCCTTATGCCTATCCCAGGCCTGTTTGAAGCCCTGCACTGTATTCATAGCCACCACTTCCTGAGGTAGGCCGTTCCATGCATCCACCACCCTTTCTGTGAAAAAGAATTTCCTCACATTCCCCCTTAATCGGCCTCCCTCTAATCTCATGCTGTGTCCTCTTGTCCTGCTATTTTTATTATATTTAAACATGTTAGACTCTTTCACCTTGTTAATGCCCTTAAGGTGTCTGAATGTCTCGATCATATCACTTCTCTCCCTCCTTTGCTCAAGGGTATACATATTGAGCTCTGTTAATCTGCCCTCATATGTCTTCTGATGCAGTTCCTGCACCATTTTGGTTGCCCTTCTCTAGACTGCCTCAATTTGGTTAATGTCCTTGTGAAGGTGTGGCCTCCAGTACTACACACAGTACTTCAGATGGGGCCTAACCAGTGTCTTGTAAAGAGGGATTATTACCTCCCTCTTATGACTTGTGATACCCCTACTAATACACCCTAAAATCCCCCTAGCTTTACCTACTGCTTTAGAGGTCTGCTTGGATGATTTCAGGTCATCGGTGATGATGATGCCCAAGTCTCTTTCTTCCTTTGTGACTGTCAGCAACTCCCCTCCCAGCCTATAGGTGGCTTCAGGGTTTCTCTTCTCTATGTGCATGATCTTGCACTTCTTTGCATTAAATCCCAGTTGCCACTCTTCTGACCATTTTGCTAGTTTATCCAGATCTCTTCTCATTCTGCCCACCCCATCTGGATCATCTACTGCGTTGCAGATCTTGGTGTCATCTGCAAACAGACAAGCCTTACCCTCTAGTCCATCTGCAAGGTCACTAATGAAGATATTGATTCTGAGAAGGGAGGGTAACCAGTGGTCAGAAGGTTAGGGATGGCAGTGACCCTGAATGCTCTGATGCTAGAGCTATGGACCCCAGTTTAGGAACTGAAGAAGACATGTCCCAAGCCTTGGGAAAATGTGAAGAATTTGCAGCTGCTCAGAAGACTGATCCTAGTTTGGAGAGGCAGAGGGCTTGTGCAGAATCCGATGGGACACAGGGAGGTGACATGAGACATAGAGTATATTGGTACAATGGACTGTTGTATATGCAGGACATAAGGACAGAGGGAAGGGTGATGGGCAGGCAGCTTCTCATTCCCCAGGGGCACCGTGAGCTGTTGTTCAAGATCACTCATGATATCCCCATGTCCAGACATCTGGGAATTGCATGCACCATGCAGCAATGGGCCCAGAATTTATATTGGCCCAACTTCACCCAGCAGGTGAAGGAATATTGCAGGTCTTGTCACTGGTGCCAACAGATAGAGAAGGCAGGTAGTAAATCAAAAGCTGACCTAACCCCTTTGCCCATTGTGGAGAAGCCATTCCAGAGGGTATGAATGGATATTGTGGGACCTTTGAATACCCCAAACTCCTCTGGGAAGAGGTTTATTCTGATGGTGGTAGAGTATACAACCCAAAACCCAGAGGTGATCACCCCATCCTCACTTAGGACAGACAAAGTGGCAGAACCCTTGCTAGGGATTTTCTCCCATTTCAGCTTTCTGCAGGAGGTTATCACTGATTGAGGGGGTACCTTCATGTCGACATGATGAAGTGTTTGTGGGAGAAGTGCAGGGTGCTGCAGAGATGCATGACACCTTATCACCCACAAGCCAATGTATGGATATGTGTAAAAGATTTGAGACATGAGGCTACAATTCAGGACTAGTGGAGGAAGCATATCAAGAGATATTACACATTGATAGAGGAAGTTTGTTTCAAGACAAACAGCAAACAGATGAGTAGACCAAAGGGTCAGTTTTATAACAAAATTTTCACGACATGCACATGCAATACAGAGCATTATCAACACTAACTGGCACATTTTGGAAAATGAACCATTGTTTACTGAGATTGTCAAAAACAAACCAAGGATCGTTTTTCGCAGGGGTCAGAATCTAAGGGATAAACTTGTCCATAGTTATCATGGTAAGCTGGAGAACAGGATACAAGATAACAAGACCCGGCTTCCCCCTTTACCTTTAGGTAACTTCACATGTGGGAACTGTAAATTTTGTTCCAGTATTATGAGAACTGATACTTTTACTACATGCAACACTCAAAAACTCTTTAAAGTAAATGAGTTTTTTAATTGTAATACTGATAACGTTGTATATTTGGCTACATGTGAATGTGGTTCATTTTACGTAGGAAAAACCACCAGACTTTTAAGGTACATATAGGGGAACATCTTAGGGCCATTACAAGGGGTGATGAAAAAAATGCCCTGGCATGTCATGTCAAAAACAGTAAGATGGGCCATCATGTTTTTAAATTTTGTGCAATCGAAAAGGTCAGATTGGGGCCACGTGGTCGTAATTTAGACAATGGAAAGCTATACTGTGAATCCTTTTGGATTTTTTCTCTGGGTGCTATGGAACCTAAGGGTGTAAATGACCATATAGAACTTATGCCATGTATCAAGCATATCAAGAAATGATTTGAGGTTCTTTTGTAGTAATTTGTTCTTTATTGCACACAACTGTACTTTTCTCAGTTTATTTTCATTAATATACTCAATTGTTTTTGAGTAATAATGTGTTTATGTGCTTATGTTCTTTTTCTAGGGTGCATTGGAATACCATGGTACCTCAGCACCATCTACTGAAATATAAGGACAGAATGATATAGCACTATATTGATGTCCATTCTTCAGAATAAGTAGGACTAAATATTCTCTTTTTTATAAAGAAATTACTTGTCCCCTGCTTTTGAATAACACAAAAATAAAATCTGTCTATGTGTTTTAGTTATAGAAAATGTTATTGTTATATATGTTAGATTTAAGCACATATATAGGTACTGTCACTTTAAATTCTTATAGACTGTGGTAACTGCACATAATTAAGGGTTCATTTTAGATGCAATGGTCACCTCATGATGATGCAACTTTTATGAAACCGGTAGAGGATTTGTGAGCGGATGCTGTTTGGCGTGTTGTTTTATGTATATTAAAAGCTGCTATTTTGATACTTCAGCTTGTGTGGTGCAGATATTTGTTGCTGCATTTGCTCTTTGTATTTCCAGCACACACCAGAGCCTTTGAAGTGGTTTTGTGGATTTTGTTGTTTTTATAGGAATGGTTTGTTTTGTGCAGAAAACTTGTGGAAATCCAATGTTTTTTAAGTGGGACTTGTCAATTGGACTGGTTGGGGAAATGTGAAGTGGAACCAGACAGTTAAAAAAATTTCCTGCGAGCCAGATGGAGCAGATGTCAGGTAAGATTTGTAATGTTTTCTTTGGGCTGAGCCAGTCCTATGTGACTTTCTGGAGTTTTTTCATGCAGTTCTGGCTGTGTTCTGGTGTGCAGTTAAGTAGAACAAGCAGTTGATTTTAGGTTTTGAATTTCGCGGTTAGCGGGTGGGTGAACATGGTGGCTACTAGTTGCGCAGTTAGTGTTAGCGGGCAGTAGGGTACTAGTGTAGGGGTGAGGGATTTTTCATGTTGGCGGTGTCGGAGTGATACCCGGTGGGCAACAGATGAGGCTGGCTTGTACTGGTACTTCTTCTGGTGGGGTCATACCATGATTTACACATTGTAAATCATGGTAGCCAGCCAATCAATAGCTAGGATTTAACTTGTCTAATGAATAATGTAACACATACACCATATATTGAAATACATCTGCATACACTATATACTGAAACAAATACACTACATATTGAAATACAAACACTATCTAATGAAATACACACACTACACACTGAAAAATCTGCATACACTATCTACTGAAACAAATACATTACATTACATATTGAAACATATACATTATATATTGAAATATATACACTATCTATTGAAATAAATACACTATACATTGAAAAATCTACATACACTATATACTGAGACAAATACACTATATATTGAAACATACTATCTATTAAAAAATCTGCATACTCTATATACTGAAAGAAATACATTACATATTAAAATACACACACAGTATATTAAAAAATCCACATACAATATATACAGAAACAAATACACTACATAGTGAAACACTTACACTATGTATTGAAATACATACACTAGAGACTGAAAAATCCACATACACCATATACTGAAACAAATACAGTACATACTCAAATTAGTCCTGCCCCTGGAATAGCCTGCTCCTGCACTCATTTCCTGCTGCATTCAGGGAACTGCTGGCCTGGTGAGAGGATGTTTAAAGCTACAGAGCAGAAGGTAAACAAAACAGGGCTATCTCGTATTCTACTTCTTTATGGGGTTTTCCTTTTTGTTTTGTTTGCACAACTTTAATCAAATTTCAGAACATTGTGATGTGACAATAAACTTTTAGGACTAATTTAAATATACAGTAGTTTATTCTTTTAATTGAATGCTGCCTTCATTTACTGTTAAAACACATTTGTATGGGAAGCTAATACTTAGGATATTCCTAACATATCACTTTCATATCATATACACATAGTTGACTGCATACATTTTTCTAAGTTAAATTTTGATCAGATTTATTAGTAATTAATTGCTGTGTTAGTCCAGCAACTTATCTGAACTGAATGCTTCGAAAGTATTGCAGAAACTGTGATAGAGCAAGCCAAAAGCTGTCCTAGTTTGTACTCTATGGAGTTTATTTTGATTTAGTTTTTGTGTTTTTATTTTAATGTTTTGTTTAATAAAGGTTCTTGGTGAAGAAACAAAAAAATTTATTTTTTGCAGCAACCACTCGGCTCAGTTCTTGTCAGGAGCTCAGCTGGCATATGCATGATTTGTACATTTCTGTTCTGAATCACTGCACTATGATGCCTCACTGGTGGCATTCACAGCCCCTAGCCTCCCCATTACATATCTGCTGAGCACTGCAAGGTGGAAAGAGCTTTGCCAGGCATTGGGTCTCCACTAATAAACCTGCTCTGGTCTAGCCGTATAGTGCATAGTTACCTGCTTATATGGTATGACTGAGTTACTGGATTTTAGATTCCCAAACTGTGTTTTATTTATTCTTCAATAGAGATTTATATCTTGTTAGTCACCCAGTGACCCCTTTGCCCACTGACCTGTCCAACCCCATCATCCTCCATCCTCAGGACTTACTTGCTCTGAGATCCCCTATGGCCTCACCACCACCCCCATCATGGGGCCTTGGGGGAGAGGGCTATTCACGAGGAGACACATATTTAGACAGGAGTAAAGCCTGGTTAGTAGTGCAGAGACTGCGGCAGGTTGGTGGATCATTCTGCCATTGGGGGTTTTGTACCTTTGGTTTCATCCCCTTGGCAGCCAAGCATGCAATGATGCCAATGCACATAAAGGCACATAGCTGCTTTGTGCCTGCCTGAGCCTTCTTTCTTATGCCACTGCAATGCCTTGCCAGCCTTCCTCAGCTTGGTGGCTGTTAAAGAGTAGGGTGAACAGACTTCCCCTCCATGAGAGGAGAGTAGCCCCTGCGATGCTCAATCATCTCTCCCCCAGCTGACCCACGTTTGACCCAGGTCCACCCCGAAAACTGAGCCACTGATATGGAAGGCAGTACAGCTACCATCAAGCCAGTAGGCCAGCCCACCAGACTGTGTTTTTATAAGTAAATAAAGACAGCACTCAGATGAAAGAAGAAGAAACTGTATTTTAACTACAGTTGTTACACACATTTTAAGTCACATCACAATGTTTTGAGATTGGATAAATGTTTTGCAAGCAAAATAACATAAAAAATAAATGAAGAGACAGAATGAGATAACCCTGTTTTGTTTACTTTCTGCATCTTAAAAGGCATTGGCTGGGATTTTTAGTCAGTTAGGACCCCATTTTCAGATGGTTAGCGCAGCGTTAAACATCGAAACACCACATTGTGTGGGAACAGCATGGTTGGACAGTTGTCATATTTAGCAGCCCCTGATGCTAACCATATGTACTACTGCAGCCATGCAAATGAAGGATCCTGTCCTGCATACAGAGCACAGTGCTATATAAAAGGTTTTGAAAGTGCTTAACAGCTGAAATTGCAATGCTGTTTACCACTTCCAAAAATCCTGCCCTCATTTGAGCACACAGTGGTGCATATTGTCACGCTATGCCTGGTCACCATTCTGATGCCCCCAAGTAGTATAATAAAATTATCCCTGGCATCTAAGGATTCCCCACCCCTGATCACAGTTTTAATGGCCCCAATTATTATAGTAAAATGATCCCTGCTGTCTAGTGGTCTCCCCACCTAAAATTGCCACTCAAATGCCCCAATTATCACAATAATATGGGTGTAGAAATTAGTTGAAAAAGAGGCATCAGAGGATTGTGATTAATGGTGTTTAAATCAGAAGAGAGGGAAGTCATAAGCGGAATGCCATGGGGATCCATATGGAGCCCTGTCCTCTTCAATATGCTTATCAGCAGCAGTGGAGATGGAATCTGGGGCAAGTTGTGTCTCTTTGAAAATGACACCAAGCTCATAGGAGGGTAGATAGTAACGAGGGAAGTAGGAAACTGCAGTGTGACATACAAAGGGTAGAGAGGTGGCCTAAGGTTTGGCAGTTGAAATTCAAAGCCAAAAAGTGAAAGTTGATGCACCTAGGGAACAAGAACCTTAGGAAAGAGTACTGGATAAGGGGGTAAAGCTGAGCATTACATCTGAGGAAAGGGACTTAGGAGTCATTATTAGTGACTCGCTTAAACAATCAAGCCAGTGCAGCAAGGCCTCTAGTAAGAGAAATAGGATGCTAGAGTGTACTGGAAGGGGTGCTGACAGTAGGACAGTAGAAGAAAAGAGGTATTACTGCCTCTTTATAGATCACTGGTGAGGCCAAGCCAGGAGTACTGTTCCCACATTTGGAGTCCTCACCTCAAGAAAAATAAGAACAGACTGGAGACAGTGGTACAAAGGGTGATCAGGATGATTCAGATCCGGCAGGCCAGACCTTATGAGGATCTGTTCAAGGCACGGAAAGGAAAATTACGTACCTACCATAATTCTTGATCTTCTCTTGTATCTTCACCATTCATTACTTCCTGGGTGTAAGCCGGAGGCGCGCACCCGCCGCAGGAAACTTTTTTTTTTTTTAAAGTCTAGCTAACGGCACCGCCCTCAGGAGTGACGCGTCATCATCATGCGGAGGGCGCCGTTAGTAGCGCATCGACTCCTCCTCCAACTCAGTTCTGTGAGCCGGAGAGGCAAAAGAGAAAGCAGGGAATATAGATAGCGAGGCAAGATAGCCGAGGGATAGCAAAGCAAGGAAGAATGAACTGAAAAAGGAATAAGCCGATGGAGGAAGGACAGAGTAGATAAGAGTATCCCTAGCCTAGGGACTGCAGGGCCTCCTTACCTGGGCGACTCTGGGAGGAGAGATAAGTAAGGAAATGAGAAAATAGAAGAAGAAGAAGAAAGAGAAGAGAGAGATGGGATGTTGAAGGGTCCAGAATGCCCAACGAGCATAGTTAGCTTACAGCTGAAGGCTCGACTAAAGGGGAAACAAGAATCCCCAGAGATAGAGCTGAAGAGAAGGTTCACCGAACCCGCTAGACAGACTCAGGAGGGCATAGTCCTCATCTTCAACATGCCATTGTTCTTGATACCCACCTCGGGCTCCTGGCTGCGGAAGGCCTTTAACTGGAGGACACCCGAGGAGGGAAGAATAAAACCCAGGCAGCATGAGAGCGCTGCTCAGGGGTTTAGAAATGGAAAATGTAAGCCTTTCAGGCGTCTTAAGATAGAAATGGGACTCAGACTGACTGGCCAAGGCAGGCCAAGGCTTAGGCTGGCTGGGATCGGATATGGTCAGCACTGCTCTTCTGCAAAAATTGTCCAGGAGGACACTTAAAAGGAGAAACCAATAAGCAAACTAGCGAGAAGGATAGCCTACCTTCTCATTGCCTTCTTGTTTATTTTTCCTTTTTTTTTTCAGATAAAATTTTGTAGACTAGATGCATGACCCCGATACCAAGACGCCTATAACAGTCGAAGAGAGTTCCCTCAGCATTTATTTTTTTTTTTTTTGCAAAAAGGAAAAAGGAATAGACGTGCTGTCCCTGCTCTGCAAGGCAAGAATAGAGGAGGATTTGATTTCAGGGCAACTATCTGGAACACGGAATTGCAGGATCAAAACTGAATAGCCTGAGCCAGGCCAAAAACCCCAGAGGTATCTTGCCAGAAGAATGGCAAGAGATAGTTATGCAGTCTGATCGCCAATGCAATCCACGAGATGGCCCATGAATCTTAGAGTAAGTAATTTTCTGGAAAATTGAAACCCCCAAAGAATTTTTTTTTTTTTTTGGAAAAATTAAGCAACTTTTCCTATATTTAAGAAAAAGTTTTTTTTTTTTTGTTTGTTTTATGCAGAGAGGAAGGAGACGGAGGTGGAGAAGCCACAGGAAGAGGCCACTGAGGGGATGGTGGGCGGGTGTAATATGAATGGTGAAGATACAAGAGAGATCAAGAATTACGGCAGGTACGTAATTTTCCTATCTTCCTTGTCAATCTTCACCATTCATTACTTCCTGGATGATACCAAGCTCCTCTTCCCTGGAGGGAAGAGGCCATACCCTGAGGGAACAAGACCCCCAGCCTTCTGTTGGTGAGAAACAGAAGGGAAGACCCTGGCTTATTCAGAAAGCCTAAGTGGGAGAAGAGCTGGGAGGTGCCTCCAGGGACGAGGAGGCGGATGGAGCCCCTGTAAAGTCTCCTAGCTCTGGATGAGAAAAAGGCGGGTCCCCGGAAGGTGGAGTGCATCACCCTCACCGGGCCAGGGGTGACAACCTGGAGCAGCAAGCCATGCCGTCCGCCTAATGCAGATTGCTGTCCCGCAAGCCTGGAAGCCACCTCATTGGTGTCATAAGATGCCCTTGCTTGGTGTCTTGCCAGCTCCAGGCCTACTGCGGAGAGACAAGGCTTGTCTGGTTTGCTCCATGTCAGGCATAGATGCCAGCAGCTGGGACATCATCGACCACAGATGCCGGTTGTAGGCAGCGTGGTGAGCCTGATGTGATGCAATACATGCACTCGCACGAGAAGAAGAGAACACTCTTCGCCCCCAACGGTTGAACTGGAGAGAGTCCGAATCCGGTGGGCGGTCGTACGTCAGGCAACGGCGCCCAGAAGGAGTATCCAGGTATACCAAACCTGAGGACGGGTTGGGAAGGGAACCTAGAGACTCAGAGGGGCACAATACCTACGCTGGCAGTCCGCCGGGGCTGGGAAAGAAGCGGCAGGGAACTGCCAGGACCGGATAGACGCCTCCTGGAAGGGGATAGGCCAGGAAGGTACCACCAGATGCTGGGCACTGAATTCACCAAGGAATTCAGCGTCTTCCATAGGTATTGTCTCTGAACATAGAAATCGGGAGATCCTCACCATCCTTGAGAGGAACGCTGATATTCTGTGAAATCAGCATCGGAGGACAGATGAGCAGGGGGTTCCTCTCCCTCAGAGGAGGGAGACGAGGATGATGGGGAACTGGAATGTCCAGAGGATTCCTGCGGCGGTGGGGAGAGTTGAAAGACCCGCTCATGCATGTATCTAACATATGAGGGGAAGGCCGCCGCAGAACCTCTGAACTGCTCCCAGGATAACTGACCCGTAGGACCGACATGGCCTGGGAGCGGGGGTGGTGAAGGCAGAGAGATGAGAGGGGCACCTCCGAGGAGGCAACTGCTTCTGCAGGGCTCTGGAATCCGGGAAAGGAGCCTAGTAGGAGGGATTCGGATATCAAACCAGGCTGTAGAGCGGAACTCTGGGAAGCGAGCCTGGAAGAGCCCTGGGGAAAACTCCCCTGATGATGCCGGGACTGCATGGATCCAGAAGGGCAGTCCACACACGCCGCCGAGGACACCCTAGAACCCTGGGGAGGGTGGGGCTCTGCACTCGGCTCCTGGCCACCCCTCGAGGTGGCCAAGAGACAGCAGCAGGCCGCCTGCCCTCAACCCCTCCCGGATTCGAGAGGCCTCCTCCTCGACTGCAATGTCCCCCTGTCCTAGAGGAGGCAACAGCACCCCGGGGTAGCTGTCACGGGCCTCAGAGGGCCTCCCCTCCGTCAACCCCATGGCTGCCCCTGGGACCCTTGGCCACCCCCAGCCGAGGAACCCTCAGGAGACGACGGCAAGGGGGACAGAGGGAAGGGCCCGCTGCGCCGCCTGGTACCCCTAGCCACCGAGGACCCAGATTCCGAAGAATGGGGGTGCCAGGATGGGTCCACATCTGAGTCATCGTCCTCCGAGGAGGACGAGACCAGCAGGACCTCGATGCTGGCCACCCCAGGGGTCCCCGAGGCCACGGGGCCACGAACGGCCCCGGTACCAAGTGCGACACCGCTCGCCCCCACGCCGGCAGCAGGAAGGCCTAACCCCACACCCCCAGCGGCTCCGGCAGGCCCGGCACCGCCTGGGGGAGGGGGAAGGCCGACGGCACCGCCGGCGGCATCGGGAGGTGAAGTGGCACCGTTAGGCGGTGCCGCCATATCCATCAGAACCATGACGGCACCGAGCCAGCAGCAGCACCTGTGGCGCCCGCTCCGATCTACGGCGCCCTTGACATTACCAGGATCAGGCGCTGCGAATGGCGTCCGCCCGATCCGGCACTGTGACGGCACGGGATCGAAGCGGCGCCGTGGTAGCGTCGAGGTCCAGCAAGCCGGGCCCAAAGCCGGGCCTCGACACGGGAGCCTGCACCTCGAAGAGGTGACTGCCGAGGCGGTGTCAGCGCTGCGGTCCCGGGAGGGGCTACAACGCTCCCCCAACACCGCGGAAGGGGCCTCCTCCTCGGCAAGATAGGATGAGGAAACCCCCTCCTCCTCGGACTGTATAGGCCCGGGAGGGGACCCGGGGGAAGGGCCTAAAGATCTCGCCCGAGATTCCCGTGAGCGACGCCATCCCCCGAAAGTCGGCGGGGCCTTGCCGAGCTTGAACGCGCGGACTTCGAGGACGCGACGGTCCATCGAGAAACAGGCGTCGCACGAATCCATATCATGGTTGGGTCCCAGGCAACGAAGGCAAACGTCATGCCGGTCCGAGACGGAGAAGTGCCGGCCACAGGAGCACCGACGCATAGGGGCGCGGCCCGTCTTCGAAGAACGCTTAGCTCCAGAACCGGACATAACGCGAAACCAACGAGACTAAAACACAGTAGGAAATACACCCGGCGCCGAAAGATAGAAAAAAGAACAGTCTTACCGTATCGGCGTCGAGTGCAAGGAAAACGGAGTCGGAAACTACGAAGAAAAACACTGAAGCGCTACACGCGGACAGGTGCTGCCTCGACGGCGGGAGAAACAGAACTGAGTTGGAGGAGGAGTCGGTCGCTACTAACAGCCGCCCCTCGCGCATGACGCATGACGTCACTCTCGAGGGCGGTGCCGTTAGCTAGACTTTAAAAAAAAAAAAAAAAGCCCGTGGCGGGTGCGCGCCTCCGGCTTACACCTAGGAAGTAATGAATGGTGAAGATTGACAAGGGAAGATCATGTATTACCTGGAGACCAGACAAAAGGGGAGTGGTATGATAGAGACCTTCAAGTCCCTGAAAGGAATAAACAAGTGGAACCAAGATGAACTACTTAGCATGAGTAACAGTTCAAGAACACAAGGGCATGAGTGGAAACTGATGGGAGGGAGGTTTTTATTTAGTTTTTGTTAACTGGGTAGGTACACAAGACAGAAAACTATCTGTTTTCAGGTACGACCCTGGAGAGTACAACAATTGCAATACATAACAGCATATTACAATGTAAGAAACAAGAGATAAAACATACAGGGTATAGCATTCAAGAGTAAGTTAGCAAATGTACATATCAAGTATATAAATGAGGACCTATATGGGAAGAGTAGTAAATACAGTATCAGAGCGTGACATAAGTACAGTATATTAAATACAACAACTTGACATCCAAAGATATATATGAAGATGCACACAATATATCCAGTGATTAAGTGGGGGAGCGTTTACATGTTGCAGTTCTTAGAAGGCGCTTACAGAAGGGTTTTTTTTGAAACCCTCATATGTAGTGATAGCACGAATATTAGGTGGATTGCTACTACAGTGCCTAGGGGCAATGGATATTAGAAAGTTTTATTTACAGAAATGGTGGTAGAAACGTAGAATAGTCTGCTGACCAAGATGGTGGGCACCAAAACCATAAATCTTTTCAAGCATGGCTATGACAAAGTGAAGGTATAATGGTTACTCAGGGTGATAGTAGTAGGGAGGGAACAGGGGTGGATAGTGAAGGCTAGTACCCTGTATGGACAATAGGTTCTGGTGTTTAATAGGGAACTGTGGCAGACCAGATCCACCACTGGCCTTTTTCTGCCATCATTGCCTATGTCTCAAGGTTTCTATTTTTCCATGATCCCTGGCATCTAGTAGCCCCCCCACCACAAATATCAGCCCCCTACCAATCCTATCCAGGCAGATTTCTCCACTCCCTCCCATTGGTCCCCACTAAGATAGCAGCCACCCCCGTGACTGTGATTGGTACAGCCTCTCTGCTCATTACCTTGATCAGCCATTGTCTGGTGATTGGGAGTGTGCACGTGCATACTGTAGAACATCTGTTTCTATAGTAGGTGTGCTCACTCCCTATCACTCAGACAGTGGCCAGCCGAGGTGACAAGCAGAAGGGCTGGGCCTGTCACTGTCACAGTGGGGGGCTGGCAGCTGGGATAATTTAAGGGCCACTGTGGGGAGGGGGTGAGAAGGACATTAGTGAGTGGAATGGGGAAGGGGCTCAGACTTGCAATCAGGGGGTGAACTAGATACTAAGCATCCTTTTAATATACTGATCAAGAGCATCTGAATGGTGATTGGGGTTGGCGGGAATACTAGATACCTGGGATCATTTTCATATGCTAATCAGGGACATCTGAATGCGATTTGGGGGAACTGCTAGATGCCAGGGATAATGTAAGCAATAAGACACGATGGGGTGTCCATTGAACAGATATTACAGCACACTCAGAGGTGTAGTGATGCACAAGGTTGTGGGTCGAGTTCCTTCAACCCCTGGGCATATGTTAATATCTGTTTAATGCACACCCCATCATGTCTTATTGCGCTTATAAAATGGACTACAATTTTTTTTTCACTTTATATAGTAAGTAAAATCATGTTTAATGTAAAAAAATACATTTGGTTATGCAAATTTATGGTAATATAGTCCTTCCACCTACTAGATAATGACATGATGTTGTTAGCATCCATGACACCCCTTCCTCCACTGTTATGCTCTCAAGGAGAAAACCACCCTTTTTTGTGAGCGTGGGTGGGACAGTAAGTGTTCTGGTTGGTTTTGTTTCTTTTTCCTTTTTTTTTAAAGCAAACATGTACTGCAGGAGCCAACGGACCCTCTGGTTCCTGTGATGGAGTGCAGTTGTTGAGCAACTGGAACCGGGGATCAGAAGTACTTGCTTCTTGCTGGCATGTTCCCTACCACAAGTGAGCTTCCTACTTGTAGAATACAAAACGGAGGTTATCAGTGGGCTGTATTCCCTGCCCCACAGTTTACTGGGAGAACGGAGTTGGAAGCACAGTTTGAAGTGTGGGGGGGGGGGAATTATATTTAAAACTGTGGGAGTGTGATGGACAGCAGAGACAGCAAGAGCAGACAAGCAACAGAATTGGGCAAGGCCTCAGAGAATCAGCAGGGCAAAGTCATCAGGAAAGTGTTTTCTTAGGTAAAAAATACATGTCGTTATTTGTAAGGCCTAAGTTTACTTTACAGAGGATTTACTGCACATTTATTGTGAGTTAGAACTATCAGGGCAGAAGCACGATTTTGAAACAGATGGCAGGAGCAGGCATGCTGATTGAGCAGTACCACAATCTAGGCATGTAATGGAAGGTCACAGTACAGCAGCAGTTACTATAAATATTTGTCTATGCGTGGTGCTATATTGAAAAAAAAAAAATGGTTACTACTGGCTGTTTGAATGTTTCTTTCGTTACTATACAAGAGAAAAAAATGGCGGCATTTCAAATCTCAGTGTTCTAACAGCACACTTATGTTATGTTTCTGCACTGTGGTCCTCTTTATCAGATCTTGTTTTTACCTGTGCAGTGAACAGATTTGATGCACACGTAAGAACCAATCAGATGTGAGAAATTAGCCTGCCCATTTTATAATTTATTATAATACTCAGGGGCATCTGAATGGTGATCTGGATGTGGGGGATGGCACTGCTCTGAACAATGCCTTCATGCAGTCGTGCACAGAGGCACTGTGAGGAGATGTTAGTGAGCCCACAATGGCATGCAAATGGCCCATTAGCATCTTCCCTGTCCTATGGGCTTATCAGCATACGAGAGCTGAAAATAACTCATGGGGTAAAGGTGCTATCCTATTTGGGACACTCTATCTCCTTTGCTCCTCTGAAACCCTGTCCTACTGGGCTGTGATAGTGCATAGTCACGTCACAGTGGGCTGTCCCCTGGGAACCAGTGATCACTGTACAGTGTGGTTCAACATTAAGATAGGTTAAGAGGCAAGCCACAAAAAGACGAAGGTCCTGAACTTTAGTAGGTTTGATTTTAAAGAAAAGGGATACTGCCACAGAAACAGCGTAGCAGGGGAGGATTGTCATGGAGGGGTAGAGGAACAGTGGAAAAAAATTAAGGGAAGACATAGGGAAAGAAACCAGCATCAGCATGAAGGAAATGACCGAAAGAAGGAGGGAAAAAAAAGGACCATTATGGTACTGTATGGAAGTAGCCATGAAGATGAAGGAAAAAAGTGTGGCATTCAGGAGGTAAGAAAAGACACAAAAGGATGAGGATAGAGAGGTCCACCGGGCAAAACAGAGGGAAGTAGGTAAGGTAGTGAGGGGAACAAAGGCTCAAACATAAGAAAGGATAGCCAAAGGGGTAGCAAAAGAAGACCAGACTTTATTCAGGTACATAAGCAAGGAGAGGAAGGCAAGAGGTGGGATTGTGAGAATAAGGAGGATAACAAAGAGAGACTGCGAAGAGGAGGATCAGAAAAAAGCAGACATCCTGAACAGGTACTTCTGCTCAGTCTTCACAGTGGAGAGAGACAGGGACAGACCACCAAAGAACAGAAGGGACACCGGAGGGGGAAGTGTACACAAGTCCATTTTCAGAGGAAAGAGTATTGAAGGGACTTGCAAATTTGAAAGTGCACAAAGCCATAGGACCGGATGGATACACCCAAGGGTATTAAGGGAACTAGGCAGGGAGGTGCTTGCTACACTACTCATGACTTTATTCAACAGCTCACAGGACACAGGAGTGGTTCCAGAGGACTGGAGGAGTAGATATAGTCCCGTTGTGTAAGAGCAGCAGCGGGAAGGAGGCTAACAACTATAGTCTGGTCTGTCTTACTTGAGTTGTGGGGAAATTAATGGAATGCATACTGAAAGAGAAACTGGTAGAATATCTTGAATCCAATGGGATGTAAGACCACAGGCAGCACAGATTCACAAGGGGAAGGGAAATAAATCAGGGGAGGGCAGTGGACATGATTGATCTGGAGTTTAGCTAGGTCTTCAGTACTGTGCCATATAGGAAGTTGATAAAGAAATGGAACAGCCTAGGGGTCGTATCCAAAGTGGTGAATTGGTTTAGTAACTGGTTAACGGATAAAAGACAGAGGGTGGTGGTTAACAGCACTCACTCTAATGATGGGAGAGTGACCAGTGGGGTACCACAGGGCTCAGTACTGGGACCAGTCCTCTTCAATGTAGGGGACACTGCAGAAGAACTGAAGGGGAAGGAAAGTCTTTTCGCAGATAATACCAACATTTGCAATAGGATGGACACTCAGGAGGGTGTGGAGAGAATGCACAGGGATCTTGTGAAACTCAAGGAGTGGTCAAAAGCATTGCAGCTGGGTTCAATGCCAAAAAGTGCAAAATCATGCATCTAGGGCATATAAACCCAAGAGCTGAGTATAGGATGGGGGGAGTTATTGACAGTCATTAAACAGGAAAGGGACCTTGGAGTTATTATGTCTGAGGACCTCAAAGTAGCACTGCGACAAAACAGTGGGTAGGGCTAGTGGAATGCTGGAGAGCATAGGGAGGGTCATCTCAATCAGTAGGATGGAGGTCGTGTTGCCACTGTATCGCTTACTGGTGAGACCGCACCCAGAGTACTGTGTACTGTTTTAGAGAACAAACCTCAGAAAGAAAATAGACAGGGTGGAGGAAGTCCACAGGATGGCAACTAAAATGGTGCAGGATTTGCATGAGAAGCCCTAAGAGGAGAGACTGATGAATCTTAGCATGTACACCCTGGAAGAGAGAGGAGAGAGAGAGAGAAAGGTAACATGATACAGACCTACAGTACATGTACCTCACAGGAGTGAACAGGGTCCAGGGGAGTCTTTTTTCAAATGTGAAACAGCACCAGGACCAGGTGGGGAATGCAACGAAGCTTGATGGGTCAAGAGAGATGTAAGGAAATATTTCTTTACTAAAAGGCTGGTAGATGCCTGGAACAGACTGTCAGCTGAAGTGGTGGAGGCTAAAACAGTAGGGGGCTTCAAGCATGCATGGCATAGACATAGCAATATATTAGAGAAGATGCAGGGAGGTGGGAGGGTCGATGGAGACCAGACAGCATGCGAGGAGGAAGATAAGGCAGAAACGTCTGAGCAAAATAGGTAGGCCAAGCGGTCCATTTCTGATGATACATTCTATGTTTCTATGTTCATGATCATCGCCTACTGAAGAACAACTTTTACTACAGTAGACATCTGATCGTGAACTGCTCATTCTGTTGGAGGCTGCTATGGATGTGGGTTAAGGGTCTGTGTCAGTCGCTATTAGGGGTGCATCGTCATAGGTTGGGGCCAGTGGGGACAGTAGTAGTGGTCTGTACTGGGTAGATGGGTCAGGATGGGGGCTGGGCATCATACTTTTGGGGTGGGGAGAATCACTGGACACCAAGGATGTGATATGGAAGAATTACAGCTCTTGCCAGGATCCTAATTGGGGCACGTGGGGAGCCCTGGTCTGGACATCAGGCAAGTGGTACAGAGGAATTACTGATCTTACCAAGTGACTGATCGGGGACCAGTTGATCAGGGGCAGGTGGTCCGCTGGACACCAATTATAATTTTACTATAATAATTGGGGCTATTGAAACTGCAGTCAGAGGTGGGGAACCCTTAGATGCCAAGGATCATTTTATTATACAACTTGGGGGCATCAGAATGGTGATGGGTATGGGGTGACAATGTGCACCACTGTGTGCTCAAATAAGGGTAAGATTTCTGGAAGTGGTAAACAGCATTACAATTTCAGCTGTTAAGCACTTTAACAACCTTTTACACAGCACTGTGCTCTGTATGCAGGATGGGATCCCTCATTTGCATGACCACAGTAGTACATATGCACATGCACATGATCAGATTAGCATCAGGGGCTACTGAATATGGCACCCATCCAACCATGCTGTTTCCACATAATGTGGTACTTAGATGTTTAGTACTGTGCTAACCTTTTGAAAATGGGGCCCAAACTGACTAAAAATCCTGGCTGATGCCTCTTAAGGTGCAGAAAGTAAATAAAAAAGGGTTATCTTACCTATCTCTGTATCTATTTTTTTGATCTTATTTTGCTTGCAAAACTTTTATACAATTTCAAAACATTGTGATGTGACTTAAAACATTTATAACAGCTGTAGTAAAAGTACAGTTTCTTCTTTCATCCATGTGTTTTCTTTATTTACTTATAAAAACACAGTCTGGTGGGCTGGCCTAGTGACTTGGTGGAAGCTGTACTACCTCCCATGCCAGTGGCTGGTTTTGGGCTGGAAATGGGTCACACAGGGGGTCAGCTGGGGGAAGAGATGATTGAGCATCTCAGGCACTGCTTTCCTCTCAGGGAGGAGGAATCTGACTGCCCTGCTCTTCAACAACTACCTAGCTGAGAGAGCTGGCAGGGCAGTGGAGTTGCATAACAGTGAGGGATCAGGCAGGCACAAAGCAAGTATGCCTTTACATACACTGGCATCACTGCATGCTTGGCTGCCCAGGGGAATGAAACCAAAAATAGAAACTCCCAATGACAGAATGATCCACCAACATGCCGCAGGCTCTGCACAACTAACTTACCTCTGCTCCTGTCTGAATATGTGTCTCCTTGTGAATGGCCCTCCCTCTCCTGGCCCCACCATGGGACAGGTGGTGGTGGTGGGGGGGTCCATAGGGGATCTCAGAGCAGGTAAGTCCTGGGGAAGGTGGGTGATGGGGCTGGACAGGTCAGTCAGCAAGGAGGTCACAGGGTTACTAATGAGATAAAAATCTCTGTGGAAAAAAAATAAATAAAACACAGTTTGGGAAGTTCAGTTCTAATAACACAGTCATACCATATAAGCAGGATAACTATGCACTGTGCAGCTAGACCAAGGCAGGCTTATTAGTGGAGACCCAGTGCCTGGCAAAGCTCTGTCCACCTTGCAGTGCTACACAGATATATAATGGAGAGGCTAGGGACTGTGAATGCCACCAGTGAGACATCACAGTGAAGTTATTAAGAACAGAAATGTGCAAATCATGCATATGCCAGCTGAGCTCCTGATGAGAACTGGGCCATGAGTGACTGCTGCAAAAATATATATTTTTGTTTCTTAAGCAAGAACTTTTTTTTGCATTATTTCTTTTCCCCCTCCGTCCCCAGGATCAGCACTCCTTCGGGCATCCATGGTCTCCAACGTCCTCTTACTACTCCTCCTCAGACCCCACCTCACCTCATATTGCAGCCTGACCCTGGGGTAGCCAGGCGTAACCCTTCGGCTGGTGGGTCCCCTCCGCAGGGAAAGCACGGTGGGGATACCCAGCACACTCTTTCTTCGGTCCCAGGGCACTGCTGAGGTAGGTGGAACTTCCACGGGAGGCTCTTCAGAGGTGTCGATAGGCTGGCTGCTGTCATCCGGCCAGTCCTGGGCTTTTTCCATTTTCTTGGTTCCTCCCTCTGTTGTGACACTCATGCAGTGCTCCCGGTCTCCACCAGGGGCTGCTGCAGAGTGAAGCGATCCCACTACCCAACCCAGGACAGGAGAGCAGTCCTACGGATGCTCACTCTTCTCCTCCCCTGCTGATCCCCGGCGTCCCGAGTCCGTTTCTGAACTCGGGTCGCTGGCGTGGTTCGAGATAAGGCGCCAGCGCCTCAGCTCTCTGCGCCACTGCGCCGGCTAACCAAGAACTTTTATTAAACAAAACATTAAAATAAAAACCAAAGCTAAATCAAAACAAACTCCGTAGAGTACAAACTGGGAAAGCTTTTGGCTTACACTATCACAGTTTCAGCAGTGCTTCCCAAGCATTCAGCTCAAATAAGTTGCTGGACTAACACAATAATTAATTACACATAAATATGATCAAAATTTAACTTAGGAAAATGCATGCAGTCCCCTAAGTTTATATGGCATGAGAGTGACATGTTAGGGCTATTCTAAGTATTAGCTTACCATACAAATGTGTTTTTAACAGTAAATGGAGGCAGCACTCAATTAAAAGAATACATTTCAATATACTTAAGCTAGTTCTAAAAGTTTCTTGTCACATCACAATGTTCTGAAATTTGATTACAGGTGTGCAAGCAAAACAAGATGTAAAACCCCATAAAGAAGTAGAATATGAGATAGCCCTGTTTTGTTTACCTTCTGCTCTGCAGCTTTAGACATCCCCTCACCAGGCCAGCAGTTCCCTGAATGCAGCAGGAAATGAGTGCAGGGGCTGGCCTTTCCTGGGGCAGGGTCAATTTCAGTATGTAGTGTATTTGTTTCAGTACATAGTGTATGTGGATTTTCCAGTCTATAATGTATGTATTTCAATACATAGTGTATGTGTTTCACTATGTAGTGTATTTGTTTCAGTATATAGTGTGTGAATTTTTAATATATTGTGTATGTCTTTCTATATATAATGTATTTCTTTTGGTATATAGAGTATGCAGATTTTTTAAATAGATAGTGTAAGTGTTTCAATATATAGTGTTTTTGTTTCAGTATATAGTGTATGCAGATTTTTCAAAGTATAGTGCATTTATTTCTATAGATAGTGTATGTATTTCAATATATAGTGTATATGTTTCAGTAGATAGTGTATGTAGATTGTTCAGTGTGTAGTGTATGTATTTCAATAGATAGTGTATGTATTTCAATAGATAGTGTATGTATTTCAATATGTAGTGCGTCTGTGTCAGTAGAAAATGTATGCAGATTTTCTTCAATATATAGTACGTGTTACAATATATAGTGTATGTATTTTACTATATAGCCAGAGATTCTGAATTATGTCCCTAATGGTTTTCCATAAACAATGTCAACATAATGCCTTGCACTGAGATTGTAGCTTTTGAGTATGTGTATCCTTTGGAGAGATAAAAAAATACTTTGAATTTCTTCTCTCCTATCATCCTTCTGTCGATCCCAAGTATAGTACTACTTTATTTGAAACCTGCTTTTCGTATGCTTACTCCAAGCATTCTAAATGTCCATTTTCATGAAGCTGGGGAAGATCCTATTGAGATCACAATCCTTTTTTTCCTAGCATTAAGCAAACAGTCAATAGGTTTAAAAAGTGGTGAAGATAAGTTATTGCTCTAATGCTCTACAGCTTGTCTAAATTTATTAATTTAAACACTGAGCTTAGCTTTTCCTGGCTGTAGACATTTGATGTATTTTGCTAGCTAAGCTTGAAATGTATAATTAGACCACCTGCCACAATTTAATTGTACGTAACTTGTTGGAAATTGAAATGTACTGCAACTAAAACTTGGTTTCCTTCTAGACTTAACCCCTCTTTCCCTCCTCTGCCCTCTGCTTATTCTCCTAGCCCTCTTCAGTTTCATCCCCCCCGCCCCGCAATCCCTGGTGCATGGCGCCAACCTGCCCTGCCTCCAGCTTCTCTTGACTCTTGGCCTGTGCCCCTGACCTCTGTTAAGTGCCATATTGCTGCGACTAACACTCCTTTGTCGTACTGCTGTCTCTGGCCCCCCTGCTGCCTTGTGGTAACCAGGTTTAAGCTGTCCTGCCCCCAATCCCATCAAGCACCTGCCTCCTGGGCTTTCCCCACCCCTGTGTAGCTCCTTAATTAACCACCACTCTCTCCTCTCCCCACAGACCCTGAGCCCTTGATCAGGGCTCCCCTGCCTACGGTGCAGCTGATCTGCTCAGCCACCCACTTCTCCTACTGCAGCTGCCACAATGACCTCCCTCTCTTACTCTGCTCCACTGATGACATAAATCCTAACCCTGACCCCACCCTCTGTTCCCCCACTACCACTCCCAGCTCTCCTGCCCCATCCTCTGCCTACACCCCAGTTTCCCTCCACCGGGGCCTGAAGATCTTTCATCTTAACATTCGTAGTCTTCTCCCTATATTCAACCTACTACCCCCCCTTTTTTAGTCTCCCTAAAGCCGGACTTACTAATAGTGTCTGAGACCTGACTATCAAACAAAATCCCAGACGCATCTATCAAGATACCAGGATATGCCGTTACCCCCCAGGACTGCATTAGCAGAGGTGGTGGTATAGCTATCTACTCCTCGTCCTCTCTCCAAGCCACAACTCTACTATAGTCCACCATCCGTATATGCTTATGAAGCCCTTGTCTTAAGAATATCCTTACCCTTCTCTGAACCAATATTTACAGTGGGTACGTATTGTCACCCTGGCCTACACCATTCTGTAGCCACAGAGCTAATCACCAATATTACATCCCTCACCTCTTCGGGGGAGCGCTATCTACTGTATTAGGTGACCTAAACCTAAACTGGTTGTCACTAAACGTAAGCAAGACACGTACCGACATAGCTGCCCTAAACCTGACCTAACTAATCAAGGAGCCCACTTGCCTAAACCACAAATCCCTAAACCACAATCTCTTGGACTGGGCTCTAACCTCCCACCCTCACAGAGTAATCCAGTCCGGCCTACTGCCTGATGCTATTAGTGACCATCACATGATACAGTTAATCAGGAAAGTACACAGAACCAAAGCAGCACCGAAACTTCTAACAATCCGCTTGTTCAAATCTCTAAACCTTGCCTCTCTACACCACTATCTAACCCTTGCAGACTGGGCCCATATAACCTCTGCCAATACAATAGATCATGGTCTCGCACATTTCAAAGAAAATTTCACCACAATCTGAAACAAACATGCTCCCCTGAAGTGGGTTAGAGTTCAAGAAAGCCATCTTCCCTGGGTAACCCCTAAGCTCCTGGCCTGCCAGCAAGTGCGTGACACAGCATGGAGAACACATAAATCCTCCAAGCTCCCCCAGGACTACTCCACCTATCGTACACTCTGAAATACACCTGCACTAAGGCCATCCATCTGACTAAAGTGAAATATTTCCGATCCACCTTTAATTCTAATATAAAATAACCCATCTAAGTTTTTTGAAAGTGATCCATTCACTTTTCTCACCTCAAACTAAACCACAGGTTGCCTTGCTCAAAATAAACAATCAGCTCACAGCTGACCATACGCCGGTAGCTGCAGAAATAAAAATCTTACTTTACTTCTTGCACCTCCACACTGTTAGCCTTCATCCCCCCTACCTCAACCCCCCACTATGTTTCCTCCCATCCTGGCCAGTCAACAGAGAGTTTCACCTTCTCACCCATCTCTCCAAATGACACCTTAAAAGCTCTCCTCCCTATCAACCCTACTAAAAGTAGCTCCCCTGATGGCCTTGACCCTAAGCTGCTATATCTATCTGCTCCTGTCATCTTCTTCCCTCTAACTGACCTCCTCAACCTATCCTACCAGACTGTGACCATCCCCACTGTCTGGAAACATGCTATCATTCTTCCCCTTACCCAAAGGTGGTGATCTCTCATCACCAAGGAATTACCACCAGATCTCTCTGTTACCCTCCCTGGCTAAACTAAAAGAGCACCTTGTCCTGTCTCAACTCTCCTCCTTTCTGGATGACTCCTCCTCCTCCTTCACTCCTTTCCAATCTGGTTTCCAGAAGAATCACTCATATTGTGGAAACCGTGCAATGCACGCTTGTAAAACAGTCATTTTATGGACTTTTGTCACCAAATTTTCAACATAGCCATTTTAAGACCTCTGCTCATGAACAGTGTCACTGTGATTTTCTTAATCTGTCCCAAACATTGATTTCACACACCAACTCCGCCATTATGCGCTAAATGCTCAAAACACATTTTGGATGAGATGTAAACGACAGCTCGACTGCTCATAAGTAGGTGTTGTAAAATGGCAATGTTAATCTAGATGGAAAATATTAAAAATTTGCGAAATTCACAGTGTACATAGGAACTGCATAGTGCAACTCATAAAACAGTCATTTTGGGGATTTTTTCACCAGATTTTCAACATAGGGTTTTGGGAAGCCTACCTCATGAACTGTGACACTGTAATTTCGTTACTCTGTCCCAAAAGGTGGTTCCGCGCAGTGACCGCGAAATCACCTTCCAGGTCCGAATAACAAAATGACAGTGACTGAGTTCATGAGGGATAGGGGCTCAGGCAACACCTATTCTGCTGTACATGGGGCCACACCAATGGTAACATACTGTAAGCTGCTTGCCAAATACAAATGACACTATCCTCAGGTGCTGACCTCTTCTCCAACATGTTAGAGTTCCACACTGAGATCCTGGCAAGGGTATTAGTACCATTTTTTTCCATTGGTACTCCATGTTCTCCACAACTAGCTGCACCTAGCTGCACTAAATCTGTTCCTCCCCATAGGAACTATGGATGGTCTGGTGCCCTTGTCAGCTTTTTGAGATCTGCTACTCCTTAACAAATATTCAGACCTTCAGATCTACTTAGGCTTCCCAGGAACGCCATCCTGGGTCTGGCACAGGGTACCCTGGAAATACTGCCACAATCGAGGGTCCACTAGCCAGCCAGATGTAATCACACTTCTCGATATTGTGTCTTTCTTTGAATCTTTTTCAGTCTGTTGTGTCCCCTTTTATGCACAAGTATGGAACATATGACTCCATCCACCACTTCCCAGTTAGGAAACCTAGGCATAGCCACCTGAGATCCTTGACTAGAGGACCAAGCTCGCACACTAGAATAATGTACTGTACCTGTATTTAAAACTGACATAGTGACAGCTCACATATACATCTCTTTAACAAGTCCCCCTTCCTATAACAACTTTCTGCACCTCTATGAACTATATCTGTTAGGTTGACCCCATAGAAACACAGAATATTTTCAGCAGAAAAGGACTGTAGCCCACCCAGTCTGTCCAGATGTTCCCTGCCTAAATGTCACAGACCCTAACTGGTCTCCAGTGATCCCCACTGCCTATTTACTAATATACCCTATTTCTATCCCTCACATGATTGAAGCCCCCACTGTTTGCACCAGCACCACTTCTGCTGGCAGCCTGCTCCAGCTATATACCACCCTTTTAGTGAAGTACAGTAGTATTTCCTTACATCCCTCTTAAACATCCCTCTCAGTTTCATCCCATGTCCCTGGTCCTGGTACTCTTTCTCATTTGAAAGACACTACCCTCCTGCATCCTGTTCACCCCTGTGAGGTACTTGAAGGTCTCTATCATGTCCCCCTTTTTTTTAACTCTTCTCTTTTTATTGAGACATGCTAGTAAAATTACAAGACAAGGATCAACAATAGTGATAAAGAAGAAAGAAAAAAGAGAGCTTATACAACAATACGTAGGTCTACAAAGCCCTAAAAGCTACCCCCTTCCCAATTTAATCATAATTAAAACAACATCCATACAGATAAAGGTGGACATTATAGAGGTCTATAAAGACAAAATAAATACATCATGTAAAGATAAACATTGTAAAGGATGCTAACAGATCAAACCGGAGTCAAAGGAAGGCCAGAAAAAGGGAACAGAGTCTGTCTACATTAGTTAAACTAATAGATTGTATAGTCTTCCCCATCTAAGCCGAAATAGATGAGACCTGTAATTAAATGCATGTATTAATTTGATAATTTGTAAGTTAAGTGTCATACTGGAAATCCATTCGTTAAATGTCATGTAATCTTTGTCAGTCCAATGTTTGAGAATCAGCTGCTTCACTGAAATGGTTAATAGAGTAATAATCATTTTATGAAAAACCTCTGACTGAATCCACATTATCCGAAACACATGTTTCAAAATTAAAACATGTTGTAAAGAAGTTTCACATCATTGTTGTTTTCACCGTGTCCTAAATTGATTTGGCTTTAGGACAGGTCCATAAAATATGACTGAGCGTACCCTCTTCAAAGCTGCACTTGATAAATATATTCAAATTTATCAGTCCAACCCTAAACAACTTGTGAGGCGACATATGTATTATACAGTCTTGAACTGTATCAGGGAAAGGGAGGGAACATTGTTTAACCAGGAGTAGCACACTAAGCTGAAACTTGTTTCCAGATGTGACCTGGGAGCACAATGAAGTTAAGTGACTTGCTCAGGATCACACAGTATGCACCTTGGCAGCTGTGGGATTCAAACCCAGGTCTCCAGATCTGCAGCTCAGATCCTTAACCCACTGCGCTATACTGCCTCCTATTATTAAAGACAAAAAATATAAATATATCATGTAAAGAGCCTTAACCATATCAATCTCAAGTTATCCAAAGGAATGAATTGGCAAGCGTTCTTCCATAATTTGAACCATTCCGGTGGGCTGCCCTTAGTCTCAGTATTCCAGTAAGAAGAAATTACACTATCATTTGTATAATTGGTTGATAGCATTAATGAATATATATTAGCAATCGTTTCCTTGAGCTAGTTTATCAAAGACCTTATCATGTTCCCTTTTGTTTTTCTCTCTTCTGTAATGTACATGTTGAGATCCCTCAGTCTCTCCTCACTGGGTTTCTTGTGCAACCTCTGCCACCCTGATTCATGATTGGTTAGCATTAGTGTGTGGTATATCCAGGCTAATCAGCAGAATGCCCCCCTGCCCCATAACCAGCAGGACACTGCCTTCCATGTAATGGTGTCTGTCACAGTTGCAGTGTGTCCAGGAGAGGAAAGGGTAGAGTGATCAGGGCATAACTATGTGAAGCTAGGTAGATTACCCAATCAATCTGCCTAGCATCACTCAGTGATCATGAACCATTCCTCCACTCCCTGTCACAGGGCATTGTGGCTCTGACACTGAAACAGAACATTAAATGTAAAGCAGCATGCTACAGGTTTTATGGCTTGGGGTGGAGTGGGGTAACAATGTCTAGCATGAATAAATCACCCATTATTTCTCCCTAGCCCCCTTATCATGGATCAGGGGTCAGGAGTGGGCTACTGCCCATAAGCATTGGAAAGAAGTCTGCCTAGAGAGGTGGGACATTTTGAAAAGACATATGAGTGCAACCACTGTGCCATCTTTACTTTTAAATATAGATGTATCATTCTAGTGAATCTGGGAAAGACAGAGGGGCAAGCCATGGGACTAGCCCTACCCACCTGGGTAGGGCTAGAGGTTATTATATCTTTTTAAGATTCATTTTGAATGAATGCCCTTTATTTGTGCTACTGGAAGTTGATATTCATTACTACTTTGAGTCTACTCAGCACCCTTTAAAAGAAAAAATGTTTTGTCTACCTCCTCACAGTTTTAGTATGTGCCGACTTACTGAAAAAAACTCTCCTGTTTATCCAATCAGTTACCTTCAAAGATTAACATACTGCTATATAACAACTGCCATTGCTTAGGATGTTACATGTACAGCATCCTGAAAAAGGGAGCAGATATGCATTATCTACAGTGTGCATGTAATATTGAAGTCATAGCTGACATGATTCTGCCATGAAACAGCTGAGCCTGAAGCTATTTCATTCATTTTTTTGCCACAGATATTCTGTAACCAAAAAACAAAATCCCCAATTTTCATATTACAAGAAGTGTATGGCCCCATCAAGCCTTGCTCCCCAACCACAAATATTACCTGGGTAAAGAGCTGCAGTGCTAATAAGGCTTTGTGGCTCTCACTGCCAGGGTTGCAGGCTGTGGTTAACTCACATAATAGATGTCTGTGAAAGAGTCCACTTACTGTACAGACCATGTTGAGTGATGGTCAGAATAAGGAGAAGGGGGGGAGAGGAATTCATTGTAATGGGGGGTAGCATCAGTAGGAGAGGGGAGTTGAATGCATTACTAATTGAGTATAGAAACTGGGTGAATAAGAAGACAGGGACAGCATTGAGCGATTATGGGCTGGGATTGCGTACTTGCTCTTTTTTGTTTGCTAAATACCAGGAAATGCTTATAACAAGATGGGGGTGGGTTGCCACAGGTTGCCTGGGAATGTTAGATGATGTACCCTCAGAAGCATTTCTAAAAGGACAAGACAGGGTTGCAAGGAAGCCTGGTGCCATAGGGATGGTGCTACAGTGTAACACTGCATCTGCAAGTAATTGCTGGTGATTTGAAGCATGCCATGCTTACAGAGGTAAGAACGTGGTTGAGAATAGCAGTTTAAGGTGGTGGCACAATGGAACAGGCACAAAGCATCCACATTGCTCTGCCTCCGATTACGAATGAGAATTATGCCATTGATGTTCTGAATGTTAGCAGTGCAAACTTCATAGGCCAACTATCAATCAATCAATCAATTTATTTCAATCAATCAATTTATTTATATACTGGAAGTTATGCGAGCAAAAATGACCATTTTCACAAACTGCCAGTGGTAGATACATCAAATAATGTAGGTAAGAACAAAAACCTTACAGTTACATAGTATTTACAAGGAGTGACAGTGTACAAAACAGGAGTAGAAAAGCTTCCAATTGAGAAGAAAATATACAGGCAAAATAAATGAATAAGGTATTTATACAGTGCATAAGGTACAAAAATAGTGCCATGTTTCTAACTGGTGTCATTGCACAGAGTCTCCAAAGAGAAAAAATGAGGCAGATAAACAAGCTCTCAGCTAATGAGGCATATATAATAGTCGAGAGGTGAGAAAATGCAGGGTGGAGGTGCCAGAGAGACAGATATGGGGGCAGGGTTCAGCGAGATAAGGGGACAGAAGCAAAAAGCAATTAGCAGAGACATGGAAGCGAGCCCAAGGGGCTAGCATGGGAGGGGGTTAAGTTGGTAGAAAAAGGTGAATTGGGGGGGTGACTGCAGGTGAGGGTTGGCGGGAGAGGTAACTACAAAGCAAGTAGGCAAAATGTTGGGGTTCATCATTTTGCTTTACCAATCCATCTCCGCTTGACCCTGGACCCCTACTCTTGTCTTTTTAAGAAAGGGTTGTACAGTACTTAATATCTCATTGTATTTGATTACATTATAGGCCTTGCTTCAAAAACACTGCAAAGCTGCTGGAACTGGTGTTTTTTTTAACAGTCTACATCTTCCAGGGCTAAGGACACCAAGTGCACTTTTATTTGAGAGCGAGTTAAAATTCAAAATAAATATCAATTTCCATCACTGAATGTCTAGTGCATCATTATTCACAAATATTATCAGTATTTGTTTTACCCTTTTCCTCATTCTTCTTTTGAATAATGAAGAGCATCTTATTTCATGTAATATATGATGCTTCACCCAGAACTGATTAAATTAGCTTTGAAACTTTAATAAGCTCACAAATTATTCATTGTTGACAACCTATGGCTTGTTGATTTGCACTCCATTCTACTGGCCCTCAGGCAGGTCATTTTGCTTCATTTATTGTGGAAGAGCTTATCAGCCAAGTGTCATGCTACTATGGCAACGATGTAAGGCCTGCCTGTATATACTGCACAGAGAAATGTCACCATCACTTGGGGCTGCATTGTAATCAGTTACTCTCGTACTTCAACCTTCAGTGAGATTGGCCTTAACTGTCTGCCTTAAAGGTGGGGGTGACAGAGCTTTTCTAATGATAGCATCTATTTCAAGGCCTGAAAAGTACAAATTATCAACCAGTGAGGGAGGCTTAGAATGACTGAGACTAACACTAGGAATGCCACTTCACAGCTTTGCATCTGTTGCTGGATTCCTAGCATAGACTTGAATCAGGTTGCTTTAATTACTTAACTTCCAGCTGTGGAGGAGAGGGGGCAGGATGGCATTTCAGTTGACTGCATGCCCCAAAACCTCTTCATTAAAGTTTCTTGCTCTTGTTAGGATGCTTTCCAGCATTCAACTCCATACCACCAAATCTCTTTCCCCATAGATTAGCCCTAAAGTAGGGCCTTCTCTACAGCTCCTATGGGAAGCATAGTCTACCATCGGGCAGGTGGAAGGAGGAGCAGATTGGTAGGCCTTCCAACACAGGGCTGCCTTTCTGAGGAAGAAGTTACATAGCAGAAGTGTTATCTATCAAAAGATGCACAACTTTTCAGGATTTTCCTTCCATGAACCTCCCTATCCACACCTAAAGGTGGTGTCAGGAGGGGCGGTGGAAGTTCAAGGATAAGTGCAAAATTCTTACATACTTTGCTTCATTCACAGTCAGACATAATCCTTGCATTTTCTTTTTCTAAAATGCAGTGTGGGTTCACAATTCATCATCATCATCCCTACCCTTCTAATTTTAATTTCGGACACTAACTGTTGTCCAGTGGCACTCCTTACTTTTCTCTTTTCCAAATATAACACCCCTTGTGTCTATTGGTACTGCCCTACCTCACCCTGTCCAGCTCAAACCCCTCCATTGTTTGTGGAAGCACCCACTACACAACCTAAATGCTGACAGTCAGCTTAACCTGTCTGATCCCACTCCCTGTTGCCCAGTGGTTCTCTCTAATTACCCGATGCTGTCTTCAGACCACTTGATGCAGTCTCCATCACTTGATGCAGTCCCTATCACTGAATACAGTCCCAAGTTCCTGATTTGGACCCCATCACCCAATGCAGTCTCTATTACACAATGAAGTCCCCATCATCCCATGCAGTTCTCTCCACTGAAAGCAGTTCTCATGTCACAATACACTCCGCCATCACCCAATGCAGTTCCCATCACCTGATGCAGTCCCTATTACTTGGTATAGTCCCCATCTCCTGGTGCAGTCCTCCATCACCCAATGTAGTTCCCATAACCTAATACAGTACCCATCACCTGATGCAGTCCCCTTTAGCCCATAAAGTCTCTATAACTTAATGAAGTGTGCCATTTCCTGAAGTTTTCCTGTTACCCTTTGCTGTCCCCATCACCCAATGCAGTCTCCATCAATCGATGCAGTATGCCATAACCAGAACTCCTCCCTACTGCAATGCTGTCTCCATCACATGATGCAGTCCCCATCACCTGATGCCATCCTCCACCACCTACCTGATGCAGTTCCTATCACCTGATACAGTCCCCATCACCTGATGCAGTCCCCAACATCTAATACAGTCCCCATCACCCAATACAGTTGACATCGCCTGATGCAGTCCCCATCACCTCATGCAGTCTCCATCAGATGATACAGTTCCCCCATCACCTGGTGCAGTCCTAATCACCCAATATAGTCTCTATGACTAGATATAGCCCCCATGAACCAATGCAGTTCCCGTTACCCATTGCCAGTCTTTATCTCCTGATGCAGTCCTTTTCCCCGTCAAGCAATGCAATCCCAATAACCTGATGCAGTCCCTGTCACATGATGCAGTCCCATCTAGTGATGCAATCCTCATGAAATGATGCAATTCCCATCATCCATAGCAGTCTCCTTTACATGATGCAGTCTCCACCACGTGATGCAGTTCTCCATCATGTGATGCAGTCCCTATCGCCTAATGCCAGCCTTCTATCCTCTGAAACTGTACCTAGTCATTCCATTCAGTGCAGTCCCCATAATCTGATGCAGATCATCATCACAAAATGCATTCTCTGCCACCTGATACAGTCCCCATCACCCAGATCTGTCACCAAAAAAATCCTCTAACACAGCAATGCAGTCCTCATTGCATGGTGTTGTCTCCATCCTCTAATGGAATCCCGATCATCTGATGTAATCCCAATCACCTAATGCAGTCCCCATGACTTAATATCAGTACTCTATCACCTGACTCTGTCCTCATCACCTGATGCAGTCTCCATCAAATGATGCAGTTCCCCAATCACCTGGTGCAGTCCCAATCACCCGATATAGTTTCTATGACTAGATATAGCCCCCATGTACTAACACAGTCCCCATCACCCAGTGCTAGTCTTCATCCCCTGATGCAGTCCCCATCACATGATGCAGTCCCATTTAGTGATGCAATTCCCATCACATGATACAGTCCCCAACATCCAGAACAGTCCCCTTTATATGTTGCAGTCTCCACCAACTGATGCTGTTCATCCTCATGTGATGCAGTCCCCATCACATAATGCCAGCCCTCTATCCTCTGAAACTGTACCCAATCATTCAGTTCAGTGCAGTCCTCATAATCTGATGCAGATCTCCATCATCGGATGCAATCCCCATCATCCAATGCATTCCCTGTTACCTGCTACAGTCCCCATCACCCAGTGCAGTCTCCAACAAAATTCCCCATCACAGCAATGCAGTCCACATCACATGGTGTAGTCTCCATCCCCTAATGCAGTCCCCATCATCTGATATTAGCCCCAATCACCTAATGCAGTCCACATGACTTAATATCAGCACCCTATCACCTGACTCTTTCCTCATCCCCTGATGCTGTCTCCATCAAATGATGCAGTTCCTCGATCACCTGGTGTAGTTCCCATCACCCAATGCAGTCTCCATTACATGATGCAGTCCCTGTCACCTGATGCAATCTCTATCACCTGATGTAGTCCCCATCATCTGATGCTGTCCCCATTACCCAGTGTAGTCCCCATCACCTGATGCAGTTTTCATCACCCGATGCAGACCCCATCACCTGATGCAGTCCTCATCACCCAATACAGACCCCATCACTCAATGCACTCCCCATTAATTATTGAAATCCCTATTCACTCAATGCAGTCCCCATCACGTGACATAATCCCCATCTCCTGATGCAGTCCCATCACCTGATGCAGTACCCTTCACATCTTGCCAGCCCCAACACATGATACTGTCCTCAATCGCTCAGTACAGTCCTCATAACCTGATGCAGTCCCATCATGAGATGCAGTCCTCCATGACCTAATGCAGTCCCCATCATCTAATGCAGTCCTCATCACATGATGCAGTCTCCATCCCTTGATGCAGTTCCAATTCATGCAATGCAGTCCTCATCACTTAATGCCAGTCTTCTATCTCTAATACAGTACTGTCCATGATCACTCAGTATAGTCCCCATAACCTGATGCAGCCTCCCATCAATTGATGCATTATTCCATCACCAGTGCTGTCCTCATTACCCTATACAATCTCTATCACCTGATGCAGTCCCTGTCACCTGATGCAGTCACCAGCTCCTGATGCAGTCTTTATCACTTGATGTAGTCCACCATCACCCAATACAGGACTATCAGCTGACGAAATCCCCACTCTCTATGCAGTTCCCATCACTCAATGCTGTCCACATTACCCTATGCAATCTCCATCACCTGATGCAATCCTCGTTACCTGATGCAGTCCCATCACCTGATGCAATCCCCATCATCTGATGCAGTCCCCATCACCTGATGCAGCAACCTCACCCAATGCAGTCCCCATCACATGATCTAGTCTTGATCCCTAATGTAGTCCCCATCACCTGATGCAGTCCCCCATTCCTTTATACTGTCACTGATCACTCAGTGCAGTTCCCATAACCAGATGCAGTCTCCCTCATGTGATGCTGTCCTCCCGAACCAATGCAGTCTCCAACATCCAATTCAGTACACATCACATGACGCTGTTTCCACCAACGGATACACGCCCTAACACACATGCAGTCCTCCACCACCTGATGTAATCTTCATCATGGATGCAGTCCCCATCACATAATGCAGTCCTCCAGCACCTAATGCAGTATTCCATCACCTAATGCCAGCCACCTTTCTACAGAGTGAGTCTCCAATAACTCAATGCAGTTCCCATGATTTAATGCATCACTTGATTGATTGGTCAATTGATTTAAAATTTGATGACCAATAGAGACACAATGAGCAGGAGGTCATTTTCAGATGTGACCTGGGGGGAGGGGTTTACAAGGTGGTAAGATTTACTATAAGCAAAAAGTGACAAATGCAAAGTACTATTTCAAATAATAATTTTTTTTTGCAGGTGCAGGCCCATGTTGTGAAGCACCAGAAAGGACTAGAGGTACCATGGGAGAGTGTGAGGGAATTACGCTGTGTGGGTATCACTGACTGAGGAACCAGGTGGGCTCTACCAAATGAGCAGAAGTTGTGAAGTAGCTAAGAGGAAGCCTGAGGGTGGGTACTATAGCGACTTGCAAGCCTTACATGTAAGGGTGTTTTGGCTGGGTAATATTTTTTTTGCAGGTGCAGGGTCATTCTGAAAGCACCAGACCCTGAGGGCCATATGCAGATACACAGGGATGAGAAAAGATTACACAATGAGTGGAAATCACTCATAGGGGAACCAGGCGGCTCTACTGAGGTAAGTGGAAGTTTGAAGCGGCCAATAGGAAGGCTAGAGGGTTAATACTGTAGTGCCCTACAAACCTTTAAATGTAAGGTATTTTTGGTTGGGTAAATTCTTTTATTTTGCAGGTGGAGGATCACATTGGGAATGGCTGGACCGCAAGAACTGAAGGTGGTGTGAGGGAGAGTCAGGTGATTACACTATGTGGGTATTGAGGACTGGGGAACTGGGCAGGCTCTGCTGAGTGGGCAGGAAGTTGTGGAAGTGGCCAGTAGGAAGGCTAGAGGGCTGTTTAAATTCAGAGTGTGGCAGCATTGCCATGCATGAATGTCCTGAAGCATGAGTACCATGGAGTAAGAATGCAGAGTCTGATTAGGAGCATCTGGAGGATGTTCACTTAAGTTGCTGCAGTTCTGCAGAGAACCCTACTCCTCAGTTCTGCAGGGGAACCTACTTTGCAGATCAGGAAGGTACGTCATCGGGAGTTGCAGGAAACAGCTAGGAACAGCCTAAACCCTGGGCTGGAGGGAGTGTGTCATGCTCCCTCGATACTGACTGCAAATTGTTTTTCAGCACTGGAACAGGCACAGATATTTGCCTCCCCTGGGGTGTTCTGTGAGCCAGTTGAGAAGTGACAGCTGATAACATTGGGATGACCAGTTGGGGTCATGGGAAAAACACAGCTAAAAGGATCCTAGTGGTAGAAGACTCCATGCTAAGAGGAGTGGAGAGAGTGGTGTGGGAAAGGAAAGTGATGGTCAAATGCCTCCCAGGTGCAACAGTCATTCAGGATATGGATAGGACTGGAAGAATGGTAAAGGGAACAGAAAGAGAGGTTGGAGTGCTGGTACATCTGGGTACCAATAATCTGGTTAACCATTCTCTGGAAGTGGTTAAACTAAGTTTCAGGGAACTGGGAGACAGACTAAAGAAAAAAAAAAAGAACACAACTTCCCTAATCATTTTTGAGGTTCCTCCAGTGTGAGACAGGGTGAGGTTAGGATGAGGAAAGAGGGAACTGTGACATTTAATAACTGGCTGAAAGCATCTTACTCTTCAGAAGTAGTGTCCAGATTAACCCCTCCTATCTAATATATTCTATCCTGGGTTTCTTGTTCACTAAAAGACTCACCTTGCACATTTTGGCATTGAATTTCAACTGCCAGATTTTGGACAACCTTTCCAGCCACTGCAGGTGCTTCTGCATCTCCCTTGCTACCTTTTCACTGCCACATAGCTTATTTTTGTCTGCGAAGAGAGACATCCTGCCCAGTATCCCTTCTGTTATGTCACTGATAAACATACTGAAAAGGACTAGTCCAAGGACTGAGCTGTTCAGCACCCAGCTTGTGAATGAAACATTTTATTTGCAGATTCTGTTTGTCAATATGCATTCCCCCTAAATGGGGCCTGAAAAGTTAACTTTCTGAGTTAACATATGGCCCTGATGTCAAACATTTGAGACAAGTACCTCTGTATATATTTTAATGTTACTGAATTTTATAATGTTATTGTGTTTTATGATAATTGTTAGCTAAGCACATTCAAACACCTGGGATTGGGTGTTACATAAATAAAATGTCCCTGCCTTGCATTTCTTGGCATTGGACATTAACTGTCATGTTCCAGACCACTGTTCAAGTTTTGCCACTTCTCTTTTCATGTCGTCTATTCCCTCATCATTGTCTACCTTTCCACATAGCAAGGTGTAATTTGCAAAAAGACTCAGCATGCCATGCAATCCATTCCTATGTCATATATAAATATATTGAACAGCACTGATCTCAACATCAAGCCCTGGGACACCCTACTTGCAATGTTCCTATCATCTGAGAATTCAGCATTTAGGACAACTCTCTATGTCCTGGCAGACAACCAGTTTCCAATTAACCTGGTTAGTTTAATTTCAATTCCTAATTCACCTATTATTAAGTAATAGATGCGACCAGAAGGGTGTGTGTTGTGCAATGTAATAACGTCACTCCTGGGGTGGGTTGAAGCAGGCGAAGCAGAGTGCTTCCACCACCCCAGGAGTGATGTTATTACACACAACACACACTCATAGAGTGCCTTATTGCTATTATACAATGGCTCATTTTTTAATAAAAGAGAAAAAATAAAAAATAAAATTTGTCTGCATTTCTTATTCCATTTTTGTGTGTGGTAGGTACATTTGAACAAAAAGTCCAGTTTATTCTTCAGTCACTAGGTGGAGCTGTAAGATGATTCACTGTGCCCTGCCAATCATCAAAGGTTTCTCCTGTTTAACCGTGTTGTGATCGTTGACGCCCCCCCCAAGCCGTTCAGCCACCCATAGAAATGGGCTGTATTTGAAATGTATTTCTGTTTTTTAATTCTTTAAATTGTAACTGTTTTTCTGTCTTTGCAGAGCCGGTAGGTGGCTGCGTGGCATGAGAGCAATGTCAGGATTTTAGAGGCAAGGTGTCACCATTTTGGTTATTTTTTCACTTGTTTTCAGCGGTGAGTGCAGAATGAGGAAGATGGGGATTTACATTTTGTGGCAAGGTTAGTGGCACTGCAGGACTGAAACTTTATTTTGCTACCATTTTATCCCTGAAACGAGCAGCATCAGTGAACCAAGTGAGTGGTAGTTATGGTCTTCTGCGGTTCACTCACACCACTCTGTTTGGGGGAGAAAAGCATGTCACCATATTTTAAACTATTTGTTTAATAAACTGTGAATTTTCTGATGTCTGAGCTAGAGATGAAATTAGTATATGATGTGGGGGTGGGGTTTAAGCCTTGACAACGTCAGTGTGGACTTGTGGCAACGTTTGACTGCTCTAGGGAGATGAGAAGGGAGTGATTCCCTGTGTGATTCCTGCTATTGTAATGCGGTCTTTTATTTGCCAGCCCTACATACAGTGATGTTATTGTCTAATAACATCACTGTGTCTAAGACTGAGCAGCCAATCAGATTCTTAAATTTTCTTTTGCCATTGTATAATTTGGATTAGTCTTCTATGAGGCACTGAATGGAAGGCTGTACTAAAGTAAAGGTAGTGGACATCTACTGCCTGATTCATACAGTATCTACAGTCTTCATCACTGTGTCAAAGACATCATTCAGAGACTGGTGTGAAACAACCTCATATTTGTAAACTCAAGCGGATTTCTTTCCATGAGTCCATTCTCTTTCAGGAAGTCTACTAACTACTCCTTGATGATTAACTCCAGAAACTGTCCCACTGTTAATGTCAAACAGACAGACCTATAGTTATCTGGTTTATCCCGATCCCTAATGGGAACCACATTTGCCACCCTTCAGTCCTTGGGCACCTCCTCAGATACTAGTGATTCTGTAACTAGGTCTGAGGGGCTGCCAAAAAACTGGCTTATGTCCTCCTGTACCCTTAGGTGCAGCCCATATGGCCATAGAGGCTTGTTCCCATTTTGTTCATGCAGACCCTTCGGAAATCTTTCCTTACCAACTATCTCAATCTCTAATCTTCTATTCTCACTACACTGCAACTTGTTTTTTCTTATGTGTAGTGACACTACAGTATACTTTTTTATTGTGAAAACCAAGCCAAAATAGTCCTTTAATATGCTAGACTCTTCCACGTCATCTTCTCTTCTTATCATATCCTTTCTGATCTCTGAAATTTCTTCTTTGTATGCTTTTCCCCCTTATACAGTATATCTTTAGAAGATCTTGCCATTATTTTTTACTCTGTCTGCTATGCTCAGTTCTGGGCTTGCTTTAGTCCTCCTCATGATATCCTTACTAACAGACAGTTTTCCTTTGTATATTGTCCTGTTTTTCACATTTTGGTTCCCTCTTATATACCTTGAATGCAATTCAAATGTCCTGTACAGCTTCACTTACTTGTCTACTGAAAGAAAATTGTTTCTTCTGTTTTTTCACAAATCTCACACACAATTGGGTGCCCTCCAGTATTGCATTTGTTTTATTTTGTCCAATATTCTTCACCTCTACTACTGTGTGCATGTCCTCTACATTCTTATCTATTGTCCAATTCCTTTTATCATAATCTACCTCTCTGTGGTCTTGAACCACTTGGCTGGTTAGTCATCTCACTCTCGAACACTGTGTTAAATCTGACAGTATTATGGTAACTGATCTCTCAGATCTACATTAGTAATGCTTCTGACTGAGCAAAATATGATGTATTATACAATGGTACTTTTTAAACTAGGAAGCTGATTGGCTGACTGGGTCTTTTATCCATGAGTAAATTCCTGCATAACTCATGGATAGAGACTTAGTCAGCTGCCTCTGCAGTCTCCACATAAAATAAAATCAATCCGACCCCTGCAAAGCAAACCATCAAACTGCTACGTTTATCACTCAGTAAATGGAGATGCAAAAGCATGACTTTCAAACCTGTAGTTGCAGTTGAAGTAACAGGCCACATTACTCCCCGAACCCACTTTAAGCAACATGAAATCTTTTATTTTCTAAAATACATGTCCCGAAATGATAAAGGAATGATGTACCTGTGAAGCGGAATGCAGGCCAAACTCAGACTGCAGCTTTCCATTAACTCCATACCATGTTCCCTGCAAGCTCCTCAAATGCTTGCTCCCTCCTCTAAAAGTCACTCTATTGAAGTCAGTCGCCATTACTGCTCAGCACCCTCTGACCTTGGTCCCTCTCCACACTTCTGGGGACCGAGGCAGAGGCCAAAGAAAACAAAAACACTGGCTACTTTCTTTCTCCATCCCAGGAGATGAAGAGGGTCATGGAACGACTGTTCTGAAGTGCAGGCACAAAAAAAAAAAAAACAGAGCCATTGCTCCGTATTCTAAATCGGACCATCTAACGGTTACAGAAGCTTGTCCCAGCAGGGACACAGTCAATTGCCAATCTGAGGCACAGTTATAAAGATTTCCTGGCCCCAATGAAAACATCTGGGCCAAGAATCAAAAAGTACTATTGAGCATACGCATCGATAACGCAGCTGTAGCAGCAGCCCTAGAAATGCAGAACTGTTTTTTGTGGTGCAGGAAAAATAAATTAAAACACCAAAGAAGAACCTTTTTATTTATTTTTTCTGTTACAAAAAGGGACCCATTATATAATTGCAATGAACCACTCCAGGGATGTGGGTTATGCTGGGATTTACCCACTTCTGGTGTGGATTTGGTCACTTTGCCTGTGGCCTTCAGACCAAACCACACCAGGCATGGGTAAATCCCAACATAACCCATACCCTGTCATAGTTTATTGCTTAAATACTGCCTCCCCTGTGGCTGATTGTGCACCCACTGTGTAAGAATGTTTTCTTGCACAGCATCAGAAAAGTCTGACATTTTTGGCAGCCTACTGAATAGGTTTATTGGTTAATGTAAGGAAGGTTAATGTCCCCCATAATCATTATTCTGGCTTGGTCTGAAGCTTAGTATATGTCACTCTGCATGGCCTTATCTCTAGCTATTGATTTGGTGCCTTACAGAGTTAATTGAAATTTGCAACATTTTCATGACAGATTTTCAGCACTGGCAATTTTTCACACCTCCTTATGAACATTACAGCTGTCATTTTTCACAGCCTGCCCAAAATGTGTTTCCACACCTGTGGCGCACAATGGCGTGGTCGCTGTGGGAAATCAACTTTTGGGACAGAGTAACAAAATCACAGCACCACTGTTCATGAGGGAAGGTCCCAAAATGCCTATGTTGAAAATGTGGTGAAAAAAATCCCCAAAATAATTGGTTTACAGATGTGTTTTGCGAGTTGTTATGCACGCTCATGACTTCACCAATTTTTCATATTTTCACTCCAGATTTTCAACATTGCCATTTTTTTACACCTCCTCATGAACAATACAGTTGTCATATTTGACATCCTGCCCAAAATGTGTTTTCATCCCTGTGTTGCCAAATGGCATAGCCACTGTGCAACACCACCTTTCAGCTAACAAACTTATTGTGCCACTCTTCATGAGCTGGGGTCACAAAAAGTCCATGTTGAAAATTTGGAGTGACAATACCAACAAATGCCTATGACATTATGGTTTCCAACTCTAACACCCCACCCTGTAGAGACTGCTAGGAGTCAGGGGTGTGACTTGGGATCATTGGCTGTAATGCTTATGCCATTCCACTCCCACCCCACCCTGCAGCCAGTGACAGGCATCAAGGTTTGCCTTCAAGTGTTTGGCCCTAAAGTTCACCCATTCTTCTATACTGCATCCATCTCAGCATATTCCCTTATGGAATGGGGTGAAGTAAAGTTCAAAGACCCCAAAGCACACCACAACTCTTGTCAGCGTCTACAGGGTAGGGTGAGGTAAAATGGCATGAGCATTATAGCTGATGCCCCAAAGGCACACCCCAACACCTGTCAGTCTCTGCAGGGTGGGGGTGGGGTTGCCGTCCATTCAATACTTCACTGCCATTCCTATTATGCATCTCTAACTCTTGCACTACCAATGCCAATGCCAGCAAGACAACATTCGGCATTGACAAATACTTGTTTTCTTTCTACAATCTGTTTGCAACAGTATCTCTTTACTATCTATTTTTGTTTTTAATATGACAACAGTAGGTTGGCCACCTGCTGCTATCCCTGTATTCTTCTTACTTTCCTTGCTAAAATTTGTCTAAAACAACTTCTAAGGAGTAGAAATTCCATTGTGTTATGACAAACTCCCTGTGGCCTTGTATTTTGTGTGCCATTAATGTCCACATGAAATTGTTTATGGAATGGAAATGGAAGCCATTAGCTTCCCCTTTCTATATCAGTACATATCTAACAGAGGCTGTTGTGCGAATAAAACATTTGCTTTTGTGACCCTTGTGTAGTAGTTATCTGAATTCAGGTACATGTGCTAAGAGTGAGAAAGCAGGGTGGCTCCTTTATGGGCATGTATCAAACTAAGGCAAACCTTTTGCTAAGGTTATCAGACCTTTTTACTCCAGAAATGTGCTTACTGGGTGACTATTCCCAAATTTCTGTACTTAATCGCAAGTATCATATGTCGCTGATTTCAATGTCTGTTAAAAAATTGGTCCTGAAACACTGGAAAGATAGTAAGACCGTCTCCTATACTGAATGGCTAAATGAATTATTAACTAACCTCAGAACTGAAAAGGTAATAGCAAGCCTTCATAACAGATCGCAAAATTACCAAAAGATATGGGACCCCTTACATACGCTGTGCTCCCTTTAAACTTTGTATATTGATGTTGATATTTTATTAAGTTACCTATGCTTGATGGACTGTGGGTAGGGAGTGGGGTTGGAGAGCAGAGAGGGAAGAAGGGAGGAGGGGGCAGGGAAGGGGGACAGATCCATTGTACTATGTTCTCTTCTGTAATTTATGGACTCATTATCTATGGCTCTGTCTCATGTATGTATAAAAATCTGCAATAAACTTTAACTTGAAAAAAAAGAGTGAGAAAGCAGGGCTTGAATACCTGCAAATCTGGTCCACATGCACATAGGTTACAGAGGGAGGAAAGCCATTTGCTTTCTGCTCCCTTAATAATAATGCACACTTGGTTTGTGCAAGAAAACAAACTTGAGTGTTTTCCTTTGAAAAAGCTGCTTAAAGGACAAAATTATTTAACTGCACATGAATGCATACTTTTTCTTTTTCTTTTGTGAGTCAATGATACAGGAACATCTGCCAGAAATAGACTCATAGTGGATTACCTGCAGGGGGAGGGCCTCAAACAACTGGTACAGCAACCCACAAGAGACAGGGCTATCCTAGATCTAGTACTGACTAACAAAGAAGGGATCACAGATCTCCAGGTAGAAGGTCACCTGGGGGCCAGTGACCATCATATGGTATGGTTCAATTTGGCTACTACATCTAAATCATCCCATTTCAAGGCAAAAATATGGGACTTCAGAGGAGCTGACTTTGATAAGATGGCCAACAGAGTTAAGCTAGTCCTGGCAAAAAGAAACACAGGTGAGGGGGTACAGGCAAAGTGGGCAAGCATTAAGGATGCAATACTTGAAGCAACATCCCATTGTGTTAGACAGAAAAGGAAGTGCAAAAGAAGACGGAAACCACTTTGGTTCTCAAATACAGTAGCAGAAAAGGTCAGAGCCAAAAGGCTGGCCTTCAGGAAATATAAGGGAACACAGCGGGATGAAGATAGGGAGGCATACCAAACTGCCCTAAGGGAAGCAGGTAAGGCAGTAAGGCAGGCAAAGTCCCAAACTGAGGAAACACTAGCACGAACAGTAAAAGAAGGTGACAAGACTTTCTATAGATACATTAGTGAAAGGAGAAAGTCCAGAGGGGGTATTGCTAAGCTTAATGGAGAAAAGGGAGCATGTGAGGAGGAGGACCCTGTAAAGGCATCTATCCTAAATAGATACTTTTGCTCAGTATTTACTGAAGAGAAGGTAGGGCAGGGCCCACAGCTCAGCATCATGGACACAGGGGAGGGAGTGAGCACACTGCCTTCACAAAAGAAAGGGTCCTACAAGAGCTTGCTAAGCTCAGGGTGGATAAGGCAATGGGACCTGATGGCATACATCCCAGGGTACTATGAGCTAAAGGAGGAACTAGCAGAGCCATTAGCAGAATTGTTTAGTGAGTCTCTGAGCACAGGAGAGGTCCCAGAAGACTGGAGAAGGGCTCATGTGATCCCGCTCCACAAGAGTGGTAGCAGGGAGGAGGCGGGGAACTACAGACCGGTCAGTCTTACCTCAGTAGTGGGCAAGATTATGGAGGCACTCCTTAAGGAAAGGATAGTGCAACACCTGGAATCCATAGGGGCACAGGATCCAAGACAGCATGGGTTTACAAAAGGAAGGTCCTGTCAAACTAATCTCATAGATTTCTTTGACTGGGTAACCAGAGTGGTGGACCAAGGGGGAGCAGTTGATGTCGCCTACCTTGACTTCAGCAAAGCTTTGACACTGTTCCACATAGAAGATTGATAAATAAGCTGGGTAGGCTCGGGGTGGGTCAGAAGTTGGTCAACTGGGTGGCAAACTGGCTGACGGCAGAAAACAGAGAGTGGTGGTAAATGGTATACAGTCAGAAGAGATGCAAGTCACAAGTGGGGTACCTCAGGGATCAGTCCTGGGGCTCAGTCCTCTTCAACATCTTCATTAGTGACCTTGCAGATGGACTAGAGGGTAAGGCTTGTCTGTTTGCAGATGACACAGAGATCTGCAACAGAGTAGATGATCCAGATGTGGTGGGCAGAATGAGAAGAGATCTGGATAAACTAGCAGAATGGTCAGAAAAGTGGCAACTGGGATTTAATGCAAAGAAGTGCAAAATCATGCACATAGGGAAGAGAAACCCTGAAGCCACCTATAGGCTGGGAGGGGAGTTGCTAGCAGTCACAAAGGAAGAAAGAGACTTGGGCATCATCATCACTGATGACCTAAAATCATCCAAGCAGACCTCTAAAGCAGTAGGTAAGGCTAGGGGGGTGTTAGGGTGTATTAGTAGGGGTATCACAAGTCGTAAGAGGGAGGTAATAATCCCTCTGTACAAGACACTGGTTAGGCCCCATCTGGAGTACTGCATGCAGTATTGGAGGCCACACCTTCACAAGGACATTAACCAAATTGAGGTAGTCCAGAGAAGGGCAACCAAAATGGTGCAGGGACTGCATCAGAAGACATATGAGGACAGATTAACGGAGCTCAATATTATACCCTTGAGCAAAGGAGGGAGAGAGGTGATATGATCGAGGCATTCAAACACCTTAAGGGCATAAACAAGGTGAAAGAGTCTAACATGTTTAAATATAAGAAAAATAGCAGGACAAGAGGACACAGCATGAGATTAGAGGGAGGCCGATTAAGGGGAATGTGAGAAATTCTTTTCACAGAAAGGGTGGTGGATGCATGGAATGGCTTACCACAAGAAGTGGTGGCTATGAATACAGTGCAGGGCTTCAAACAGGCATGGGATAGGCATAAGGGAGCAATACAAATGACTATGAATAGATAGGCACTGACAGAGCAAAGGCCGATGGCACATTTATAAGGTAGAAAAAGAAATGGGCAGACTGGATGGGCCTTGCGGTCCTTATCTGCCGTCAACTTCTATGTTTCTATGTTCTATGATAAAAGATATTTAGTGAATAAATGCAGCAGAAAGAACACATAATAAAAAGTGCCTAAATTCCTGAAAGAAACAAAAGGTTTAAACAGCAGAATTGAAACACATAAAGGGAGTCTTTTACCTGCGTGTTGCTGTACAAGGTGGTTGCTAGAGGTATATGTATCCCAAAGGGGACCTTCTGGCATGGTGGGGGCGCAGTCTCCTATAGGGAGGCTGCGGCACCCTTTCTGATATATTTATGGAACCTGAAGTGACAATTTCCGAAAAAGGGGATGTAGTCAAGGTTCATTAGAGCCCCTTTTTGTTTAAAAGAAGTTTTTTGGTACTTTAAAGGTTAATAAAGAATAATGAATAAGAATAATAGCATTTGGTCATTACTGATTATTGTAGTATTATCAGATGTAGGACCAGCTATATTATGTCTAGCTAGATATTTCAAAGCAAATGACTGTAATAAAGATTATTAAGGGTAGGCTCTGTTCTTTAGGGGAGGAGTTTGGGTGCTATAAAACTCAGGCTCCAGCACCTTGAAGTCAGATGTAGTTTGGAGTGGAAACTGTATGCATCTCCAGATTGGGTTCTCCGAAGGGAGACCCAGCACAGACTTTGATTAGGGTTTGACAGTCTTGTAGACCCTGAACTGTGCCTTTTTGTTTTCTTTATTTTTTTTTGTTGTTTAGCCAGTCGTTCATTTGTATCATATTGCTTCATTTTTTTTTTTAAATAAATCTAATCAAACCTATTTAGGTGTGGTGTACCTGAATTGTCTGTGTCTTGTCTGATCATTACTACCCATCACATTGGTACCAGGAGTGGGGTAGTGTGGAGGTCTGAGGGATACTGGGAGACTCCACATTGGATAATGCATCTAGTGTCCTGATCAGTACTGACATAGGTGGTACATGGCCCATTTGGGAGATGCCACAACAACAGTCCAGGGCGTCTCTACCAGATCTCAAATACTCAGGATGGGGGAACCTCTCCTTCCTGGTTTGAGCCCTGTGACCAGACCCAAGACTCCAAAAGAAACTCTGCCTGTGGTAATCATTATGGAGGAGGCTATAAAAATTGAGGATACCAGCTTGGGCGAGGACCCAGAGGAGATGCCACCTGAGGAGGTAGCAGGACTGCTAAAGTGGCTAGCTGTGTGACAACTGGACCTAGAATGGCAGAGGATGAGGGACCTTCAGGAGAGAGAACAGGAAAGACATGAACATGATCAGGAGGGATGGAGGCAAGATCAGAGGTGGGCAGACACAATGAAGGTATTACAAATTATTGGGGCAGGACAGGAGGCTGCCAAAACCTGTCCTAAGGACATTAAGATAACCAAAATGGCTCCCACCAATGACATTGAGTCCTATTTAACAACTTTTGAAAGGGTAGCCCAAGCCTTTGAGTGGCCCCAACAACAATGAGTAGTTCGCTTGACCCCTTATTTGTCTGGAAATGCCCAACTAGCCTACACCAGTATGAATGCCCAAGCCTCCAATGATTATGCGGCTGTTAAAAAAGAAATTTAAAGTGATATGATATAAACCTGGAGACTTACCAGCAATGATTTAAGACACTCAAACATTTGCCCCATATTCCCCCAAGAGATACATTCACCAGGTTACATGACGTATGTAATAAATGGTTACAGCCCAAAGAAAAAACTGTCAAAGATGTGATTGAACTGTTAGTGTTGGAGCAATTTAACACAATCTTGCCCCCTGAAGTTCAACTATGATCAGGGAACACAACCCTGAGAATCCTGAAATTGCCTTGACTTTGGCCCAGGATTTCCTTTCAGCCCAACAGCCCCTGTGGAAGGGGTACCGCAAGACAGATGTCACAGGACCGAATCCTTCACCAACATCAACTACCAACAAGACCAGCATGCCAGTGGTAAGAACCCTTTATTTTTCATCTACTGGGCCTGGGACTGTTAAACCAAAAGGGGATGGCAGAAATTATGTGGCAAAAAGACCTGACCCTAACATAGAGTGCCACTATTGCATGGCTTGTGCACAGTCTATTCTGCCCTAATAAGAAAAGACCGTTTATTTAGCCTCAATGAACTTGGGTGCCTTTGTCATCAAAGCCAGATTAGCTGAAAGAGACATTGAGGGTTGGTAGACTCTGAAAGTCGACAAAGTCTTATAAGAGCTGATTTAATACCCTGTGCCACAAAAGACTCTGTCCACTGGGGTTATATGTATCTGAGGGGATGTGCACCAGTATCCCACCACAGAGTTAGATCATACTATAAATGGTTCCCAGAGAACATTAAAGGTGGGGGTGGTGCCAGCTTTACCAGTGCCATTAATTATAGGCCAAGACCACCCTGATTTTATCTCTCTTGTCTTAGTCTGAGATACATCCCTGGTGGCCGTGACCACCAGAGCTCAAGAAAAACAACTGGACCAGATGGAACTGTTATTTCCTTTTTCAGATGATGTTTTTGAGACTGACAAGAAGCCTAAGAAAACCCGTGCTGAAAAGAGGAAGATCCAGAGGGACTGGAAAAGAGAGCACACAAATATTATTAAAAATGACTTTGTGCCCTCTGTACCTATGTCTGATATTATGAATGAACAATGTGTTGATGTAACAATAATACCTTTTTATTCACAGCTAGGGAAGGATGTTATGTCTGGGGCCCCTATGATTCAAGAAAAAAATGGAATTTTGTATAGGGTGTGTACCAACCCTACTACCAATGAACAGGTAGAACAGTAAATTGTCCCTACTAAATTCAGGAAAAATCTATTCTTTTTAGGCCATGATCTGCCTAGCTCTGGACACGCAGGTAGGGATAGGACCATTGCCAGATTGTTACAGAGATTCTACTTGCCAGGGTTACAGGAGGATGTTGCCACCTATTGTAAGACCTGCCCTGAGTGTCAGCAGCTAGGACAAGTTAAGCATAAGGACAAGGTATCATTGATGCCCTCCTTAATATCACAACCTTTGAATGCATAGACTTGGATATCGTGGGACCCCTAGAGATGAGCAAAAGGGTAATCGCTTATTCTGGTTATTCGCGATTATGCAACCAAGCACCCCAAACCATTCCACTTAGAACCATCACTGCCCCCAAGACAGCAGAGAGACTGTTGGAGTATTTTAGTTGATTGGGCATCCCTAAGGTGATTCTCATGGATAGGGGCCAATTTCATTGCTCGAGTTATTGAAAGAACTGTACAAGTTATTGGGAATAACAGCAGTATGTACTACTCCCTATCATCCACAGACGGACAGTCAGGTTGAACGTTTTAATCAGACCCTTAAACATTTGATTAGGAAGTTTGTGGATGATGAGGGTAAAGACTGGGACCATTACCTACCTCTCTTCCTTTTTGTATACCGTGAGGTGCCACAGCATTTGTTTGTTTGTTTGTTTATTTGTTTAACGGTAGGCACACCTAGAAAACGAGTTCCTTTTACAGGTGCACCCACATAAAATACATACATACAAAAATGTACAATAATAAAATATCAGACTAAAAGTCTTCATTACAAAAACTAACTACAGGGTCAACTGGGTTCTCCCCATTTCCCTCTTGCATGGGTGAAACCACATGGCCCTCTGGATGTAGTGAAGAAAGCTTGGGAAGGTAACAATATAGTGAAGCATGTAAATATACTGGAGTACATGACACAACTACAAAAAGACTGGTGTCCTATACAAACCAGGCCCATCATAATTGTGGGTAGCCCAACAAAAACAGAAAGTATTGTATGATCTTAAGACCCAAGAAAGATCTTTTTTACCAGGAGACAAAGTGTTGCTGCTACTCCCTTCAGCCGAAAACAAACTAAGAATGAAGTGGCAGGGTCCCTACATTATTAAAGAGTGTGTGGGTCCTGTAACTTATAAAATTGAGGCCCCTGGTAGTAAAGCAAATTCTAAAACCTATCATGTGAACCTATTAAAAAAATGACATGATAGATCTGACAATCAGCCTTGTTTGTATGTTCTGCCCGAAACTTCTCACTCCGATTTTAGACGTAGTCTATAGGAGGATGGAACAACCAGATGGCATCAATGCCATCCAAATCAGTTCAGACTTGCCTGAAAGGGAGTGGAGAGAGAGTTACAAGATCTGTTACACCAGTATGCTTCTACTTTTACCAGCATCCCGGGAAAAGCTACCGGTATTCAACAGAGGATGAAAACAGACTCTGCTCCCATTCGACAAAAAACATATAGGCTACCAGGAAATGTGAGAACTGATGTAGACCTAGAAATAAGAAAATTAAAACAACTGGGCATCAATGAGCCCTCTGTTAGCCCCTGGTACTCCCCTATGGTATTAGTGCCAAAAAAGGAAGGTGGCATATGACTTTGCCTGGATTTCCGTCGATTAAATCAAGTGTCCCAGTTCGATAGTTATCCAATTCCTAGAATTGATGATATTCTAGACTGAATTGGGTAGGCTCGTTACATCTCAACACTTGATTTAACCAAGGGCTATTGGTAGATCCCACTAGAGGCATCTTCAAAAGAAAAAAATGCCTTCAGTACTCCTAATGGCCTGTATCAGTTCGTTTATATGCATTTTGGGTTGCACGGTGCACCTGCAACCTTTCAGAGGTATATGGACTGCTTATTAATACCCCATGCAGAATATTGTTTGGCCTACCTTGACGGCATTGTGATATTTAGTCCTGATTGGCCATCACATTTAACTCAGCTTTCCAACGTCATCAAGACCTTACGAAGTGCTGGATTAACGATCAAGCCTTCAAAACGTACTTTGGCTACCCAAGAAACCCGATACCTAGGCTTTATTTTAGGCCATGGTATAGTAAAACCAGAGATCGAAAAGGTGGCGGTGGTGGCAAACTACCCAGTGCCAGAAACAAAAAAACATGTTCACTCCTTCTTAGGTCTAGCGGGATACTATAGGTGTTTTATTCCTAATTTTGCCACTATAGCTGCCCCACTGACTGATTAGACATGCAAACAGATCCCCAATAAAGTGCCTTGGTCCCCAGGCTGTGAAGAAGCTTATCAGACCATTTAGCCTGCTTTGTGTGCCTCTCTGGTTTTAAGGTCCCCTGATTTTAGTCAGTCATTTGAGGTACACACTGACACCTCAGAAACAGGTCTTGGAGCTGTTTTGTGTCAAAATATAAAAGGGGAAGAACACCCAATTGTGTATATTAGTAGTAAATTGTTTCCTAGGAGGTTAAATATGCTACAATTGAAAAGAATGTCTGGCCATCAAATTATTATTGAAGTCCTTAAATTTCATTTATGGGGAAGACACTTTACATTACTTCTACAGATCATAACCCTTTGTTGGTTACATCAAATGAAGGACACAAATGCTAGGGTCCTTCGATGGTATTTGACGTTACAACCTTATAAATTTGATATACGACATAGACCAGGAAGCCAACACAAAAATGATGACTATCTGTCATGTTATGGAGCTAATCAAAAGTCCAGATCATGACTTGTGAAGTTATGATAATATACTCCAGGGCAAATAGTATGTATTGTATGATGTAATGTGAGGTAGTATATTATTCATACTACCAGTTATTTCGTTAGGGTGCCTTGGGGTGGAGCTTCTGTGAGGGTGGGTGAAAGCTCCCTCCCATTCCTTTGTGAATGTGGTTAACAAACCATTCTGTAAACATCTGGTTTGTACCTAATTTGTGTGTGTGTGATAGTTTGAGTACTCCCCATATCTTACTACTGGAATGAACTCTGACCTATTTCTTTCTTTTCCTACTTTTCTTTTTTTTTTTCTACAATCTTATGAACAGTATCTTTTGCTATCTCTGTTTTGTTTTAAATATGATAGCAATAGGTTGGCTACCCGCTGCTATCCCTGTATTATTCTTACTTTCCTTGCTAAAATTTGTTTAAAACAATCTCTAAGGAGTAATAATTCCAGTGTGTGTTACGACAAACTCCCTGTGGCCTTGTATATTGTGTGCCATTATTGTTCACATAAAATTGTTTATGGAATGGAAGACGTTTGCTTCCCCTTTCCATAACTGTACATATCAAACAGGGGCCGTTATGTGAATAAAACATTTGCTTTTGTGACCCTGTGTAGTAGTTATCTGAATTCAGGTACATGTGCTAAGAGTGAGAAAGCAGGGTTTGAATACCTACAAATTTGGTCCATGTACACGTAGGTTTCAGAGGGAGGAGAAAGTCGTTTGCTTTCTGCTCCCTTGATAATCATGCACACTTGGTTTGTGCAAGAAAACAAGCTCGAGTGTTTTCCATTGAAAAAGCTGCTTAAAGGACAAAATTATTTAACTGCACATGAATGCATACTTTTTCTTTTCTTGTGTGAGTCAATGAAAAAGTATATTTAGTGAATAAATGTAGCAGAAAGAAAACATAATAAAAAGTGCTTAAATTTCTGAAAGAAACAAATGGTTTAAACAGCAGAATTGAAACACATAAAGGGAGTCTTTTACCTGTGTGTTGCTGTACAAGGTGGTTGCTAGAGGTATGTGTGTCCCAATCAGAAGGGACCATCTAGCAGGGTGGGGGTGCAGTCTCCTATAGAGAGGCTGTAGCACCCTTTCTGATATATTTATGGAACCTGAAGTGCCAATCTCCCAAAAAGGGGGTGGAGCCAAGGTTCATTAGAGCCCCTTTTTGTTTAAAAGAAGGTTTTTGGTACTTTAAAGGGTAATAAAAAATAATAGCATTTGGTCATTACTGATTATTGTAGTATTGTAAGATGTAGGACCAGGTATCTTATGTCTAGCTAGATATTTCAAAGAAAATGACTGTAAAAAAGATTATTAGGGGTTTCATAGGTGAACCAGAGCAGAGAAGACATATAGTCCATGGTGCTCGCCAATTATTAGTACCCATTATATTTATCCTGTTTAAGTGATTATCCAGCCTATGCTTAAATTCATCACAGGTTTTACTAGCCACCACCTCTACGGGAAGGCTATTCCATACTTTTTGTATTCTTACTGAAAACCAGTATTTCCTTCTATTGGTTTGATATCTTTTGCCTGCGATTTGTAGAGGGTGTGCCCTTGTGCTGTAACTTTGGTCCTCAGTATCCAGGTCTAGCAGATCCCACAGGTTGGGGTCAGAGAAAGCTCTGTAAACCAGACACATGTGCCCTCTAAGCCTACGATATTCCAAACTGTACATTCCCAATTCCTCCAGTCTATCCTCATATTCCAGATTTCGTACCCCTCTGATAAGTTTAGTAGCCCTTTTCTGTACCCTCTCCAGTGCCCTAATTTCTGTTTTACCACCTGGGGCCCACAGTTGTGCACAGTACTCCATGTGTGGTCTAACCAGGGAGGAAAAGTGGGTATAAGGACTTCCTTGTCTCTGCTCCTTATGTGTCTTGTAATGCAGTTTACGACACTGCTTGCCTTTTAACTACTTGGTTACAGTGTATCTTACTGCCAAGACTGTTAGATATTCTGACTCCCAGGTCTCTTTCATCTGTGACTTCCCTCAATGTTATTCCATTTCGTTATACTTATGCTTAAAGTTTTTGAACCCAAGTGCATCACAGTACATTTATCAGCATTAAAAGTGAGTTTATGCATTCTTGCCCTCCTTCAAATCACCCAAGGCTGTTTGGAGTGTGTCTACATCATTATTGTTATTGACCAGTAGGCCTAGCCTGGTGTCGTCGGCATATTTGGACACCCAAATCTCCTCCTTGGGTTGTATAGAAGATATGTAAATATTAAACAAGGCTGGCCCCAGAACGGAGCCCTGAAAGACCCTGCTGGTGCCCTGGACCAGTCTGAATAAGTACCCCTAATGCATACTCTTTGCTTCCTATCAGTTATCCAGGAAGCAGCCCATTTACCAATGTGGCCCAGGATGGCATGCTCGATTGGGGAGTCAATTAGTTGCCCATGTGGGACTTTATCGAATGCTTTTGAGGGATCCAAAAAGATGACATCTACTGACATTCCCTCATCTAGTGCTCTGCTGGCCTTGCCATAAAACTCAAGAAGGTTGGTCTGACATGAGCATCCTTTGGTGAAGCTATGTTGAGTGTGGTCAATATCCCCCTTTCCTGCATGTATTGTACCATAAAGTCCTTAATGATCCCTCCAAAACCTTCCCTAAAATGACTGTCAGGCTTATAGGCTGATAGTTACCTACTTCATGCTTGGACCCCTTTTATGTATAGGAACCACATCTGCCAGTCTCCGTGACATCTAGCACTTCACCCAATGCCAGAGAAGTCTAACATACGGCTGTAATAGGGCCAATCAGCTCATTAATCAGCTCCTTAATAAGTCTGGGATGCAGCCCATCTGGTCCTTGAGCTTTGTTAGGATCCAATTTGAGTATTCTCTCCCTGACATTGCTGTGGTCTATAATTAGACTGGGTTTGCCCATTACTGGCAAGAGATTTTTAGTATTACTGGAGTTGTCGTTATAAATTGATGTAAAGAATTTGTTGAATTTGGCAGTCATTTGGCCATTATCAGTAACCGTTGAGCCATCATCACTTTTTAGTGGACCAATATTTTTGACCCCTCCCCTTTTATTATTTATATACGAATAAAAGGATTTATGGTTATCCTTAACTTTACTGGCTAGATTTAGCTCATGCTTCTTTCTAGCCTGGGCTATCGCCTTCTTTGCTTGTTTAAGGGATTCATGGTATGTACCCCAGCAGGATGCATGACCGCTTTTTCTGGCCCTTATATATGCCCCATTTTTTCTTTTAATATACCTTTTTACTGCAGCTGACATCCATGCAGGTGATATTTTAGGTCTATTATATTTCTTGCAACAAGGTACATATTTATTAACTAGTATAGTGATTTTACTTTTAAGGATAACCCACATCTGGTTCAGTGTAAGGTCCTTAAAATCATCTTCCCATGCCCATGTTGTCAAATCCCTATGCATGCTACTCCAGTCAGCCTTATTATAGTTGTAAATGATGGTGTCCCCCTTGATAGTACCTGTGTCATTTAATAGGGTAAAACTGACCATATTATGGTCACTTGATCCTAGTGGAGAGGAGACTGTACAACTCTGTACAGCTTTGTTCATATTACAGAGGACTAGACTAGGGTGGGTTCTGTTCTTTAGGGGAGGAGTTTGGGTGCTATAAAACTCAGGCTCCAGCACCTTGAAGTCAGATGTAGTTTGGAGTGGAAACTGTATACATCTCCAATTTGGGTTCTCCAAAGGGAGACCCAGCACAGACTTTGATTAGAGTTTTAGATTCATGTAGACCCTGAGCTGTGCCTTTTTGTTTCTTTATTTTCTTTGTTGTTTAACCAGTTGTTCATTTATATCATATTGATTTATTTATTTTTAAATAAATCTAATCACACCTATGCAGGTGTGGTGTACCCGAATTGTCTGTGTCTTGCCTGATCATTACTATCCATCACACACTGTATCCACAAAGCCATGGGCAAGGGTCACTTCACTGTTGCAATATTTGTTGATTTGGCTAAGGCACTGGACACTGGCACTGATCCCGCCTTTTGTCCAAATTGTCAAAGGCATGCCTCCCCACCCCCACCATGTGATCTGTTGGTTCAGTTCCTACCTTGTTGATCAACTGCAGTCGTGATACTGGGTGATGTTACCACTTTCCTTTACCGTATTGATAAGAGAGCCCCAAGTCTCCATCATGGAACTCACCTCTTTCTCCATCTTCTTAAATGACATCTCCACTGCACTAGATCATTATTCATAAATAAGGATGCAGATTGCTCTGCCATTTTTTTCCCAATCCTGCTGCCTGAAGACACAAAATAATCCCAAAAATGACTTTTCCTCTTTTTGACTATAACAGCATAGTTGAAATGGCCACCCCTAAATCCCCCAATACTGGACACTTTCTACAAGTCCATCCATCACTGAGTCCTTGGCTGCCACCACTTTCTGTACTAGAAGGGTGGGAGTCATGGATAGATCTGATTGAATGGCAAGAATAGTAGGTAAACAAAACCCATGTAATCTGTGACTTATCTGCTGAGCAAACTGATCATTACGTGACAAGTTCACCAGCATATTTTAACATTCACACAGCTCTACTGTTCCATCAGAACCTGTTAGGACCTTGCTGCAATTAGAATTTGTATTGTAGCTTCCTGCCATGATAAGGTTTTTATCGTAGTCAGATTCTGCTTCATAGCTACAAAAAAGTTAGGGGATTGGGCAAACAAATGTCACATGAATCTGAAAAGTAAGAGTGCATATCTTGATAAAATGAATAATGTATCAAATTACAAATGAAATTGCTTTGATGTTAGGCTTTTAAAAATAGCATGTGAATGCATTGAGCCACCTCTCACTAAATTGTTAAACCACTCACTTTGTTTTGCCTCATCATTTGGCTTGGAAATGTGCAAACTATATGCCCAATTCTTAAATCAGACCCCAAGTTTATTATGTGTAACTATAGGGCTATTTCCTATTGGTTCCTTTGTCAAAGATGTGTAGGCGAATTGTTATGGACCAAACCCCTGACTGTCTGTGTAAATATAGTTTATTGACCTATGTACAGCATAATGTTTGGTTACTACATAATACAGAGACTGCCTTGGTAAGGGTCACAAATTATATTCACCATGCTACGGTTTCTGTGGACTTGTGGCCTTGCTGTTCATGGACCTCATCAAGGCACTTGATCTGGTTGACTATGACCTTCTTTCATTTTCTCTCACAATGCCATTTTTCTAAAGAAGTCATCTGTTGGTTTGTGGATTACCTTGCTGGCCAAGAATATTACAGAACCAGTTTTCAAGTTTGTTTGTTTTTAAGTTAATTCTGGTGTTCCACAAGGTTATATATTGGGCCCCTGCAATTTTCCCTTTTTAAACAACCTCCTGGACACCTGCCTTCTGCTGAAATGCTTTTATATGCAGATGACACAGTTGTTTTAGGAAGGAACTAGACTTAGAGGCCCTGAATGTTACTTTTGCAAAAAAGAGTTCGGTAATCTTCAACAGTGGTTTTCAGAATTGTTCAAAATACAAAGAAAAAGGTGATGGCATTTGGAAGAACCAAGAAATGTTTTAACACCAAGCTTTCTTTAAAAGCACTGGATGGAGATCCTATTGAAACAGTTACTGACTTTTTAAGTATCTGGAGGTTATCCTGGATAGCACCCTAACTTACGATTCCCATGCTAGTCATGTTGTAAGAACAATACAATGTTGTAAGAAGGGCACTAAACATGTACTCCATGGAGGATAGGAGAGCGAGAGACAGGGGACATGCTTGGGACCTTCAAGTACTTGAAAGGGATAAATAAGGTTGATACTGAGAGTCTCTTTAATCTGAGTGGGAACCGAATTTGAGGGGCACAGTCTTAAACTGGAGGGTGGGAGGTTTAGGAGGGAGGTCAGGAAGCACTTCTTCACATAGAGGGTGGTGGACACTTGGAATGCACTGCCAGAAGAGATAATCTCATTGAAGACAGTGGGCATCTTTAAGAGAGGCTAGGACAGGTATAGGGGGAAGGTAAGGGTCATGGGTAGGGAGGATGGGAGGAGTGGGGAGAGGGGGAAGGGACAGTAGCTCAAGCTGTGGACCCTGCAACACATGCAGACTTGATAGACCAAATGGCCTTCTTCTGCTGGCTTTTCAAATGTTTGTATGTAATACATCAGTGTTTAGGTTCTTTATTTTGTGTTCATTTAAGTCTTAAGTCTTTTACCTGAGGCACAAGCATTTCTTGCTTACAATTTTTTTTTCCTTGACTACGGCATTTTATTCCATTTTGTGGCTGGGAACAGGGTGCTGTTCAGAATAAAAGCTGTCTTCCTTGCATACACATCATTGTTTTTATATGGTTCTGCACCACTACTTTCTTTTGATGACTGAGTAAAATGTAGAGGTGGGTGAAGTTCCCAAACTTCACTACTTGGAGCACTTTGTGTATTAGCACCGAATTCGCTTAGTGCTCCACAATGCAAAGCGTATTACTCCACATTCTAATTTTAACATGAAGTGCATTGACTGCAATGGACTTCACATTGCTTCACCTTGTTTTACTGCCTTCCCCTTAGTTTTAACGTGAAGTGCCATTGATTTGAATGGATTTTGCTTTACTTTGCCTTTTCACTGTTCTTTGAGGAGATTTTGTTGTGATTCATGGGATGGCAGTTCTCATGGGCTCTAGATTGTCTTGCACAGCCTCAGTTCTCCTTAATGTGTGTAGTGGAAAGCTACAGACAGTTTGCTCTAAACAGCTCTGAGAATCAAACCATCAAAAACGCTTTAAAAAATCACTTTTGATCCAATTATTTTGGTCAAAATGTAATACATAGATTGTAGGAAACCCTCCTGTGCTTATATCATTGAGTGTTGATCGTTTTTGTGTGCATTTTGAATGCTAATTTAGAACATTCAGTCTGTGTACTGACAGACACTGTTGAAGTGTACTTCAGGGGAGGGGTGTATCTGTGGTGGAGGGAGATTCACAGTGAGAAAGGCAGTATTTCTACCTGTTGGGTAGTAGTGTACATTAGTATTTGTGTGTTCATGTACACACAGTAATACCTGAAGTAATTTTTGATAATTTTTTTCTGTCTGTTGTGGTGCAATTATTTTCATTCGGTTTAAATTATTTGGTAAAATAGTATACTGAACTGTTAACTTTTCTGTGCATTAACTGTAGTGTGCGAGTGTGTGTGCATGCCAGCAAGTCAGATACATTTGATTGTGCCACACAGTAATCGCAGCACTCTGAATCAGTTATCCATCTGCAATATTTTTTACTGCTTTGTTCTATCTAGATAATGGACTGGGGGACATGATAGAAACTTTAAAGTACATCAAGGGAATCAACAACATCCAAGAGTGCAGCATCTTTCAGAAAAAGATGTGCAAGAACAAGGGGCAAAATTTGAAGATAAGGGGGGACAGATTAGGAGCAATGTCAGAAAGTATTTTTCACAGACAGGGTGGTGGATGCATGGACAAACAAAAACTAATATTCCACATTATGGTATGAAAGCAACAGTTGGAGCATGGCCATAATTTGGAGTTGGTGACCCTCCATGTGCTCCAACTGCTGCTCCATGTTTGCCACCCTGTTGTTCAGGTGGTCCACCTCACTCCACATCATGCCTAAATTGGACTGTATGGCAGGCATTCTTGCAGGGATGCCAGCATCCCTTGCAGGTTCTGGAGCAGCCACCTGCTCCATGGCCCATCCACACTTGACACCCCATGCAGATGGAGGCCATGCTACTGCCCGTTATCCAACAGGGCCAGCAGGCACATTCCTTCCCTGTTCAGCAACCCCACTGTGCACAGTGGTGGTTTGCAAGGTGGGTGCACTGCCCACCTGTCCCCAGATGACTTCCCTTGGGCCCACAATGCACAACCACACCACAGAGATTGCACTTGACAACACTGGGATCTTCAACACCAGGCACTGGACTGAAGAACTTCCATACAACAGAGGTGTGGGAAGGAACAGGCACAGGCGGGGGGTGCACAGGTGTTTTGGCTGCTGGTGCACAATTGGGGGGGTAACCTGCTGCTGCTGCTGCTGCTGCTGAGACTGCTGCAGCTCCTCAGTTACTTCCTACTGCTGAGCCACTGGCACAGGGGCCATAGCAGGTGGTGGTGCTGGGGGGGCAATGGTAGGTGGTGCCACCAGTGGGGGTGCTTCCATGGCACCACCACCTCCTGCTTCAAGGAGGGGACCACTAGCATGAAATAAGGTGCTGTTGTTAAGATTATCACTCACTTTGCATTCAACAGTAAACAAAGCGAAGTGAACGCAAAGTCATCATGAGGTGAAGTAGTGCATTTCTCTGGGTACTTTGCGTAGCATGTGGTGATGTGGAGTGGGCAACTTCACCCCACTTCACTGGTGGAGTAAAACTTCACTGCATCTCTAGTAAAATGTAAAATGTCTAGGTTTTTCCTATGAAATTGTTCTTGATGAGGTTTCACAACCTATTATCAAACTCCTTCCTCCCCAGCATAACAATTGCCACACTAGACCATATAACAGCTTGTATTTTGCTATTCAGTTTAGAAGAACAGTAGCCAGTCAGACAGCCGTTGACTTTCTTGGTGCTTGGAACTGTAAAAATCTCCCAAACTCTATAAAATATGGTCAGTCAATGTCCCAGTTTAAATAACATGTGTCATATTTGTTAACTGATCAGTCCTACTGTAATTGTGCTTAGTGTCATGCAAATTGTTTTATCTTGTCTTTTTGCAATTTGTTGTATGCTGAACACATCTAAAAATGGGCAATTTGCTCTACTTACCTTCCAGGGTAAATCAATGAAAATTAAATTAAATTAGTATTAGTGACCACAAAAAGGACATTGGCATCACTGTAAGCAGTGAACAAAAATGGTAGCTACAATGCAGAGCTGTAGTAAATTAAGCAAACTGAATCTGTGTTTATAATTATTGAGAAATTTGATAAATACAGCAAGTGATAAAATAATGCCATTATATACAGTTGATACTCAGCTAGACCCCAGTCTTATGTACAGTTGTGGCCATCCTACTATGAAAAATAATATAGTTATGCTGGAAGGAATTCAGATGACACCAGCAAAAATAGTACATGGTATGTAGGATTTAAACTGTGGGGACTGACAATATCTATGGGGGTTATTCTCAGTAAAGAAAAGAAGATTAAGCAGTAATGCAGGTGTGCATTATTGAGGGATATTTAAATGAGGCATGAGATGGAGTCAAGTGACATGCTCAACATCACTGGTAACAATGATATGACATAATGGCTTCAACCATTTGCTTCTCAGTGAATTGTACCAAGGGCAAATAAAAAAACACGTGATATAGATCTTCAAGATACCAAGAGGAACAAGAGCAGCATTTAGCCTGAAAAGATGCCTCCTTATTATATCTAGAAAGGTTGATATTATTAAGAAACACTTCAAACCTATGTTTGGTATACTGAACTCTTCAGTCGGGGTCAGTCAGAATATCTAGATATGACCTAACATAGGGTAAATTATCATTTTGTTTCAACCATGTTGCAGTTCGTAATCTACCATTACACTTCAAATCTTTTTCCCTATAGTATTCAATTAATTTATGCATAGTTAGTGCTTTATATTTCAAACTGATAGAAACACCTAAAGTTGTATATATTTTTTTTAATAATCTAATCCTATGTCATGAAGCAAGTTATAGACAGTAGACAACCACTTAGATCGTAAGTGTCCTAAGTTGGACCAAGTGAGTTTTTCTTTAATACAAGATAAGTCAGCCTATTAGGTCTTTGCTGTAAAATTTTTATCCAATAGTTAATTTTTCTGACAGCAAAACAAGCCCTAAGACTGGTGAGCCCAAGTTCTGCTCTAATCAAAGAAGATGGTATAGAGTTGCTTACTCCCAGGCTAGATCTTAAAAGTTTATTGATGGGTATCTCAGTCTTATGGAAGTTATTTGTATCCCAAATGTCCCCACTAAAAAGTGCCTGGGCATTATATATTTGTATGATTATATGTTATATCCACAAAAATCCAAAGCAACATGGGAGGTATTGTCAAAAGACATAAAATGGGCAAAATTCCTAGTTAAGTCAGTTAGTACTTTGGAAGGGCATACAATGGATACAGTTTCTAATTGTTTTAATATCAAAGACTGTCCTTATATGTCTAGACCCTGTTCTATCTTGTTGGAGCTATTTGCAAAAGCAGGACTTATCTGCAGTCTTTCTAGCTGTTTTATGCCACTTTACTTCCAGTTTTGATTAAAAAATGCTAGACATACTGTAGATGTAAATTATAGACCTTGTTACATTCAATCTGGAAATCGTGTACAGGCACATTTATATCTGAACTTTGCAAATTTGACATACATACATCAGAGTTTAAAAAATGTGATTTAGTTATGTCCTAGCTTTGAAAATTGGATAGGGGGTAATTGAGCTTATGGTCATAGTTGCACAATAGAAAATTACATCTGGTCATACTGTAGGCTTGGAAAATCCAACATAGCTGTATCAGCAGTTCCAACAAGTATGGAAGGGGTGCCAGACTTTAAAAATCATGGGGGATTTACAAAAGGTTCAAATGCAGACACATGGACTTAGATTTTCAAAGAGTGGCGCACGATGCAACCACAATTTGCATCAATACTGTGATGCAAATGGCAGCTGTGTCTGTGTCAGGGTGTGGTGCAACCATGAAAAGATGATGTGCCACTATCTGCTGCATCTGCGCATGCGTAATTAGTGCCACATTTATGTCAGAAAATGACTTACACATTTGCTTCAGAAAATTACACACCACCATTGCTTGTATCAACTATTTGTGTCACAATTATGGTTCAAATGCTACTACTGAAAATGTGGTCTACGTCATATGGCAGGCATAAAGGCAGCAAAGTAGGTCCCCCAAATTGAAGGGATTATGGCAACAGAAGACACAAATGAAACAGAGTGAGAAACTGATAGTTGCATCATAAGTTAAAGCAGCAGTATTTCTTATATATATAGTTTTTTTCAGAAATAATGTTTTCCAGCAAAAATATCAAGATACCCATTTTCTTTCATTCCTGAAGCAATATACGGGATTTTGAAGATTTTAAAAGTTTAAGCTGTGTGTCATGCCCTCCATAAAAAAAATTAAGTTTCTTGGTACAACTCTGCACTGTTTACCACTGGAAACATGATAACACCATCCTAATTCAGTCACAATATGAATCTAGCATAAACATCCTACAGGTAACTGCAACAGAAATGATTTTTAAAAATTGTGCTTGGCAGTCTTCTTTAATTAACTGAATAATTAATTACAAAATTAGCTATAAAAGCTCCTTTAAACTAAAATCTCTTAGAAAACTATAAATACAGTCAGGATGAATCTATGGATGTCAGAAATACAATTTTGCTAAAAACTATATGATGAAATATTTGGCCAACAAACAAATACTGCTGCTTTAATATGGATAGACAGACTTCTAGGCTCTTTGGACAATATGCACCTGTGTTACATGTCTGTGCCATTTATATTACTGCAATTGTGATGCACTTATGACACAATTACGATGCAAGTTTCTACTTGTGCCATGTCATGTCATTCATGATGCAAGTGCGAACATATAATCCAAGTATGTTGCCACATCCAATGCATCAGTTTTTGGCATCTTTGAAAATTCAACCCATGACGTGCCAGCATCGGCATCTGACTGATTGCACATGAGTAGTCCTGTTGCTATTTTCAAAAGATGTGTCCATTTGTGACAATAATTTGCTGTAAACAATTGCTGCAAATGGGATATGTGTCTTTTTGTGCAACAATTACATCTTTTTTGTATGCAAAATTCAAACATAGTTAGACCACCCAATAACTGGAGTAGCAGTTTAGATGGATTTTCCTTTTGAAAATAGTAACTGGTGGATCCCGGACAGATTCTTTTGAATATCCTGCCCCACGTTTTGTTCAGAAATACATTCTCTATGTACAATACTACCACAACTTCAATAGTAATCTTGTCCATTATTATTTATTCCTTAAGTGTGTTTTCTTACAGTTTTGACTGAGTTCTGCAACAGTCCATTAGCTTGGGGTAACCACAGATTAAATTTCTGTTGCACAAAGTCCCATTCAGTTGTAATTAATTTATATTCTAATGAACGATGGGATATGTCAATAAATAGGTCCATTGATATCCTATGTTTTGCAGACTTCAGCTTCATAATGGTACCAATTTAGAGGAAGAGTTTTGTTCTTTAAATGCACAAACTTCAAGGTACTGTATTTAGAATGGCAATCTATCATTATGAGAGGACACTCAACTAGATCCTCACAACCCCACTAATAATGTCTGTCGGACACTAGAATGAGGTTATTAAGAGATATACTTTGTGTGCAGCTAATATTTTAGACACAATGAGTAACTGTTATCTGCAACATTTCCTGACTCATTTCTGGCCCAGGTTCTCTTACGTCTACTTATAAAGATGTCCAGTGTAAACATTCTCTATTACAGTGATAGCCAGACATAAGTCCTGTATGTCTAGACATAAATAGAATGATAGGACTGTAATTCCATCAATGGATTCTGGTGACATCATAAAGCACAAGAGCAAACTTGAGTGGTTTTATAATGTCACCAGAATCCTGAGATGGAATGAAAAGCCTAGTTACTGCTAATTCCCTAGCTGCTATTTTTTGTAATATATGGAACACTCAAAACATTCCATCTCATAATACCATGGATCTGATGTTAGAATGATAGTATGTTGGCTTTCTGATGTCAAAGCAATGTTATTAGGAGTTTTTGATGTCACTCATTCCACATGAGCAAAAGTGACAACCATGTGTTACATCTGGATATTCCACAGAAATCCCTTCAGTTCAATTGGAGACCTATGATATATCTGGGAATATCTAAATATTTACTTGGGCATATTTATGGCTACCACACTACCTTTCTGAGATTACACTTTAGAATAGTACACAAATCTTCTCTACTAAAAGTGTTAAATAACCTATATAGTTTTTCTCTATTACACATATCTGTTATACTGAATTGTCTTCAATTTTTAATTATGCTCCTTGATATAGTGTATTTGCTGTACATGATTTTCCATATCCCCTACTACCAGAAAACATCTGGAAATGAGCTGCTCACAGCTCAGTATGTCTTTCTTGGTGAAGCATTTTTGAAATAAATAAATAAATAAATGAATAAAATACAGTCTAAAAGAAAATGAATTTACAATATGAAATGGGTTTCCTAGAAAGCCAATTATTTAAAATAGAAACATAAAAATGTAGGCCATGATGGTAGAAAAAGACCAGAGGTCCATCAAGTCTGCCCATATTTCCTATAAAATCCCTGGAACCTTCCCTGGAACCTATTGTCCCTCCAGGGTACTAACCCTCCCTGTCCTATCCCCATTCTCCTCCCTGGTCTTGTTGCCCCAGGTGACAACTATTCCCTTCATTCTATCCCACACCTGCTTGACTCCCCTGACTGTGTTTCACCCACCACCTTGGCCGACAGACTGTGCCAAGGTTCTACCACCCTTTCTGTAAAGAAGTACTTCCTCTCGTCCCTCCTGTTAATTTCCATTTGTGACCACATGACCTTGATTTGGTATTCAGGGTAAATAATGGCCCACAGTTTACCTTGTTAATTCCTTTAAAGAACCTGAAGGTCTCTATCATATCCCCCCTCTCCTTTCTGTTTTCCAGTGAATACATATGTAGTGCCTTGAGGTGCTCCTAATAGGATCTGCCCTGTTGGCCTGAATAATTGTTGTTACTCTGCACTGTACTGGTTTCCATACTATCCCTGTCCCTTCTTAAGTGAGGGCTCCAGAACTGGATGCAGTACTCCAGGTGAGGCCTCACCAGGGATCTGCATAGGGGAAGTATTACCTCTTTTCTTCTGCTGTCAATACCCCTCCCGATACATCCCAGCATCCTTTTAGTCTTGCTATAGGCTGTGTTACACTGGCTCATTTGTTTAAGGGAGTTACTGATGATAACTCTTAGATCTCATTCCTCTTCTGCAGTGCTAAGTCTCACCACTCCATCTTGGGGTTCCTTTTCCCTAGGTGCCTTACCTTGTACTTTTTGGCATTGAATTTTAACTGCCAAACCTTTAACCACCCCTCTAGTTTTGTAGATCCCACTGCATATTCCTTATTCCCTTATCACTATCCACCCCCCACACATAGTTTTGTGTCATCTGCAAAGAGACACAGCCTGCCCTGATTTCCTCACCAATGTCTTTAATGAACATGTTCAAATCAAATCAAATCACTCTTTATTTGTACAGTGCCTTTCAATACCAAGGCGCTGCACAAATTACATCAGCAAATAAAAACAGAGAGCAATATAATTATCTAAAAATCATTCAGTCTGGAAAGGCCAGTGAGAATAAATAAGTTTTTAGCATGGATTTAAAACTACTGATGGTCAGGCATTCTCTTAACTGACAAGGTAGAGAATTCCACAGGGTTGGTGCTACAAATTAAAACGCATAAGCTCAAGGTGTTTTAAGATGAACCCTGGGAATCTGTAGCAATTTCTCATTGGTGGATTGGAGAGGGCGATTAGGGGTGTAGGGAGTCAGGGGATCTTTCAGGTAGTCAGGTCCCTGTTCATGTAGGGCTTTAAATGTAAGCAAGCCTACCTGGGTGATCCCACTTGAACCAGCAGCCAGTGCAGTTTGCTCAGCACAGGCATTATATGACTGGACTGAGAGGTACCTGTCAAAAGCCTGGCTGAAGCATTTTGCACTAGCTGCAAATGGTGGATATCAACCGCAGACAGCCCTAGGCAGAGGGCATTACAGTAGTCAAGACGGGTAGTGATGAAGACAATGGACCAATATTGGAAGGTCCCCCGGTGGAACCAGGTGTTTCACCCAGGCAGTATATTCCTCAGATAGTAAAATAAGGATTTGACCACAGCTGACACCTGAGATTTTTGGGTCAAGCCATCATCCAAAATAATGCCCAGGTGCTGCACCTGATATGAGGTCATGAGTTGGACTCCATTAAGCCACAGGCTAGACATGTGCCCAACTCCCAAACCCACCCCTGGGTGACCCAGGTCAACAACCAACACCTCAGTCTTATCTGGATTCAGTATCAGCCAACTGGAGCCCATCCAGTCATTGATCTCAGAAAGGCAGCGATTTAGCATGGAGATCACATCAACCTGTCCGGGCACAAAGGATATACAGCTGAGTATCATCTGCATAGCAGTGAAAACTCAAGCCATATCACCTGATGATATCTCCCAATGGTAGCATGTACACTGTAAACAACACGGGCGCCAATATGGAGCCCTGTGGCACCCCACAGGACAGAGGGAGGGTGTCAGAGGAATAAATTCCAGTGACCACCCTCTGAGATCTGCCTGCAAGGAAGGATCGAAACCAATTGAGGACTGTACCCGACATTCCACAAAGGAACCACAGGGCCTCTAAAAGCACTCCATGGTCCACAGTGTCGAAAGCTGCTGAGAGATCAAGAAGGACCAAGATGGTACGAGCCTTTCAATCTCTCGCCATTGGAGGTCATTTAGTACCCTAACAAGGGCAGTCCCATGCTATGCCTTTTCCTAAAACCAGACTGAAGGGCTTCACAGACATTGTGAGTTACAAGGTGATCATCCAACTGCAGCACAACCACCTTCTCAATAACCTTCCCCGCAAAGGGAAGGTTAGAGACAGGTCGGTAGTTAGCTGGATCATCGTCATCCAAAGAAGGTTTTTTTAAGGAGTGGTCGAATGACCGCCTCCTTTAAGGGGTCTGAAAAGACCCCCTCCTCCAAGGATCTCCATACAATTTCAGCTAGGATCAGGCAGATAACATCTACACACCCCACTAAGGGGGGAAGGGTAGGGCCTGGATCCAAACTACAACAGGTTGGGCACAAAGTCTGGACAATCTTCACAATGTCCATAAATTCTGGTTGGCTGAAATCCACACAGACAGACGGGTGCTCACCATCTCCTGTCGACCTCCACAACCCCTCATAGAGAGAGCCTAGCCGATTCCGGACCTGATGCTGGCAACCTTATCTGCAAAGAACCGAGCAAGCTCATCACACTTATTCTGTGAAAAAGCTCTTCCAGACTGGAGACAGATTGTATTGCACAATCTGTCAATGGTTCAGAAGATTTGAGCCAGTCGATTCTGTGCAGCAGAAATCTCCCTCTACAGGAACTCCTCTGCCTTCTTACGGGTGGTTTCTGATTGATAGCCTTTATAATGTTCTACCAATCTAAGCATGTCAGCATCCAGGCTGGACTTCTGCCATGCTCTCTCCAGCCTTCAACCAACTCTCTCAACTCCTTCAAGGACCCATCAAACCAAGGGGACCATGGGCGAGGAGTGAGTGGTCGAACATGAACAGGAGCAATCAAGTCCAGGGCATCTCCCACTGACTTATTATAGGATAGAACAAGGTCACCTGGGCTTGTGCTTTCATCCAGTAATCTTGATAGGTCCAGAACCACCAATAGACCATCTGGGGTAACTCCCCTTAAAGGGCAGTACCGGACCATTTCTGAAGGGGTAGGCCCAATCAGGGGGCCCCAAGCTGAACCCCATGGTGTGATGGTCAGATCAACTGACTGGTTCCACCCCAAATCAGAGATTCTCCATCCTCAGGAGGAACAGCAGATCCAGTGAGTGACCCCCTATATGGGTAGAGGAGGTAGCCACCTGTGTGAGGCCCAGCATTGTCATAAGTTGGAGGAGATTTTGACCAAATAGCGAGAGTTCATCATTGACCCAGGCATTGAAGTCCCCAGAATTATCCATCTGGGAGATTTCAGTACCATGTCGATGATGAAGTCTGCAGTCTCTTGCAGGAATAAAGCCCCATCACCTGGTGGATGGTAAATGAGGAGTATCCTGCAACCTACACCCTCTCCCATAATATACTCAAAGGATCTGGTGGTCCCCACTGGAACATCCACAAGGCCCAGCTTGGTCTTAAAAAAGATGGCTACACCCCCAACCCTTCAATCCAATCTCAGGCGGTGAATCACAGAGAACCCAGGTGGCACAGCAGAAGCCAATACTGGGCCTGCATTTTCTTCCGGCCAGGTCTCAGTGATACATGCCAGATCCACTGTATCAACAAGATCAGCTATAATAGCCATCTTGTTTTTGATGGACCTGGCATTTCATAACACTGCCCGGGTTGGATGAGATGCTGGGGAAGACCTCGACTCCTGACCAGCATTAATTGCTGGGCCCTTGGGTATGGGAACAAGACAGGGATTATACCTGTCCTGGTACCATTTCACCCCAGGGTGTCACCTGGTCCCTACCACCCCAATCAGTCTCCCCTTTTCATTCCCCTACCAGGCCCAGTTCTCACCCTTTCCTCACCTCCTGGCAATCCCCAAGGATTGACAGCATCTATAGATCTCTACCGGCAAATAAGGGCAGTCAAAGGGGTGTAATTCCCTGAGCCTGGTGGGGGAATACTGCCTGACCATCATTTGGCCTCCCCAACACATTCTTAAAATAATAAGTAATGCACTAAATTGACTTAATCCCACCCTCCCAACTAAATTATAAACAATAACAAACTAAAAATAAATTACACTATCCAGAAATATACACCAACTACATAAGCATAAATTACAAACTTGATTGCACTACTAATACTACAAGTATTAAGAGATAGATGCATAAGCAGAGCCCAGTCCATAGAAGTCCATGTAAAAGGGTTTTAGTCCATGGAGCTCCACACCTCCTAGGGCCAAACACTGTCCATTTAACAGACCTAAAGGACTCTCACTCCTGAAGATCCAGCAGAGCAATACTTAAAAGTGTTTAAGCCTCAGTCTCCATGAAGTGCCAGGCTTGCAATTTATAGGAGCTAAAAGTCAGTAGTCAGTCCTCCATGGGCTCCCACCACCATGCAGTAACCAAAAAGCTAACCAAATTCCTCAAGAAATACAGTCCAGAACAGCTTCACAGATGTAATATTTAAGTCAGTGAGGCAAACAAAGAAAAAGCGACTCATGTAACAACTCACTGCTTTCCCTTCATTTGCTGCAGACTAAGGGAAGCAACAATAACAAAGCTACATGTTGAAAAGGATTGGACCCAGGACAGATCCTTGTGGAACCCTGCTCGTAACCTCCCTTTCCTCTGATTTAACCCTGTTGATCTCCATCCTCTGCCTCCCTTCTAGCCAACTACCTACTCTACTCAGTTCACTATGGTTTTAGCCTTCTAAAACAGTCATCTTAAGAGTCTGCATCACCTCATCATTTGTTCCTATTCTGATCACAACTTGTCTCTGCATAGACACTGAAAGGGTTCTTATAATCATACCCACATTAGCATGTACTGTACAGCTTACTCTGTCTGTAAAGCTTTTCATTTTTTGTCTAATTCTCACAAAGAATATAATTTGTATACATATCTGCTGGTGTATAGAACTATAGGCTTAACATAATTATTTAACAGACTCAGCAAATGTAGCCACTGATGGTTTGGGCTCTATTTCTGCCATGAATGCTCTCATACATCCATATTGATAGAATGCATGTCATGCAAATGGAATCATACAGCAACTCTTTTGCTGCATTGGTTACCACCCTGGAACTACAATATATTCAAGAAACTTCCAGAAACACAGCACCTAGCTCTGATTAATATGAATCTTCAAATACTTAAAAGACTAGAGGGTCATAAAACTCTAATGAATGTTCCTGTACAGTATAATAGACTCTGTCAAATTTGTACACGATTAGCAAAATGGTTTCCTTCAAGTTTTTGCTCTAAAAGACATCCTAATGGATCTGTCTTGGTAGAAAATACAGTTTGCATCATTCACTCTTGCAGTGTGCTAAATATGGTGCTTTTGTGGCAAAAATGAACACCTTTACTTACAAAACTGTTGAAATGTGGTCTCAAATGCACTTATTTGTAATAAATAATTAGAAGATACTAGTCACATTTGAGTAAAACTAACATATAGAACTGGTAACAAGTGGCTCCAGTCAGAAACACTATGTGCCTTCTGACTTAATCAGCTTGAGTGCTAACTCTGTGTTCTAAAGAGGACAGGAAAACATTTTTAATGGGCAGTTGTTTATGAAGTTGTTATTTTCAGAACTTGCATGCATTTCCCTAAAGTATCTGATTAAACTGTACCTGAATAAAAGTGATGCTAAAAATCATTTTGCATTGTTTTGTTTTTATGGGCAGCATTCTGTTACAGTTCTTTTCATGGAACCTGCTATCTCGAGTTTTAACTAGGTCACAGTTTCTACACAGAACTCTGAATAAGGTTCTGATAGGTTAACAGCTCATAATTAACATTCTGTACACAAACTGTCACATAGTAAAAGCTCCAATCTACTGGTCCCATGAAAAGAACTGTGCAGCTTGTCGTCCATAAAAACAGAACATTTGAAAACACATATTTTCATATCAGTGTTTATTTAGATACAGTTTAAACATGGATCATTTGGAGGTATGCATTTCATTGCTGTAAACAGGAACATTATTAATCTGTTGTCAGTTAGCACTCATTTCCTGTCCCCTCTAAAATTTACTGTTAAGTAAGGAGTAACTACAGCCAGCCCAGTGGTGTTGAGGGCTGAAGCACTTGTGCCTCACCTGGCACCACGCCAGTGACCTGGGTTTCAAAATGCCCTTGAGTTTCTGGGGGTCAGCCAGAGGGAGGGGATGGAGCATCCCAGGGACTGCTCTCCTCAGGAGGGATAGCTCAGTCTTCTTGGCCATTTACTGCCATGGAGTGGAGGCCTGTGGTACAGTAGGCTCCGAGAGACTTAGATGGGTGGAGGCTGTGGTCCCACAATGCATGTACGCCTCCATGCACATGCATTTGCATGCTACCACAGTCAGGGGATGGGGAAAAAATGGAACAATAGAGTCAAGTGAGCTTAATGAAGCCCCATCGTCTCCCATTCAACCTGCTCCACCACCCAGTCCCTGGGTCACTTCTGGATTTGTGCACCAGTGAGGAGGATGGTCCTCCCTCCTCTGGCTGTGCCATGGGGAGAATCCAGAGGGGACTTAAGCCTCTGGGACTGAGTGAGGTGGTTGCCAGTTCAGGGGGGGATGGGGCTGAACAGCTGCCTGCCTGACCCTGAGGAAGAATAAGCTTTATGGGAAAAAAGTAAGCAGCAACTATCAGCCAAATTAAGTGAAACACTGCATTTGGAAAGAAAACAATTAACTTTTAAGTCTCCTTTTCCAAGCCTGCACTGAACATCAGAAAATGGCAGCAGACAGAGACTAGGTCCAACTCCTACATGATGTGTCAGAATGAATTGTTTGAATGGGATGGAAAAGGGGACCACTGTAATCAAACACACTGGATCATATGCTGCAGGAAGACAGGGTATGTAGCTCAATAATCTTCAAGAGCAGACACCACAGGAGATCCACACTCAGAGAGAAGTCAGGTACGTGGATGGTGAATAAATCAAAAAGTCACAAACATAGCCCAAAGCAAATGAAAAACATTTATTGCAAAGGTATGGAGAGCAACAGCACTGTACCCCTTTGCTTTGGCTCAGGATGCATCTTTGTTAGGAGGTCCCGAGTCGCAGCCCTGGGTTACAGTGCTGTTTCGCTCAATGCTTTTGCATTAAATTTTTCTCATTTGCTTTGGGCTATGTTGTAACTTTTTGGTTCATTCTCTCTGAACGCGGCTCTTCTGTGCTGTTTGACCACTATAATCAAGCTCCCGATATAGTGATAGCAAGAGACACTGCATACTCCAGATACATCTACATATATCAGAATACTTCTCAAGAAATCAGCATTCATTTCCATGAGATTCCCTGTGATATATCCATAGCTGTCTGGATATATCTAAAGATTTACTGGAACATAACTCTTACTACTACTGCTCAATGGTGTACTTCAAGGGCTGCTAAACCAGGGGGGCCAGAATGGCCACATCTCCCTTTGTGAAATCAGGGTGAGTCATATTATCTTTTGCCCCTCCCCCCACCTTATTTTACCTTTTTGCGTTTTTGTTTTTTTGGTTGTCATTTTTGTTTAACACTGAATTGGCTTTGCTGGTGTCACTTAGCTAATATTATACATACAGTTGGGGAAAGATTACTGTTCCATTTATTTCCTCTCACCCAGTGCTGTGTTTCCTACCAGTGCAGCACCTCAGTTGCCTAGGATTATGTGGTTATTTCATGCAATTTTGCACAATATTTCCCACAAGTTGCATAATAATGCAACTACAAAAGGGTCTCTTCATTCACATGTGTATCCATTGGCTCCTACTACTACTGTCATGTTGAAGAGGGAGTGCAGGGCTATACAGATGCAGTTTAGGACACAGTCAGGAGGATGAGCTGTGAGTACTTTCTAAATGTTTCTATTCCAGTCTCCCATCAAGTTGCCAGCTGCATCTTCAAGAGAAAGGACTGTGGTGATGGTGGTAAGTGCCTTGGCTTTGTTGCAGCCTTTCCCTCCTCTTCCCAAGAAATATTTATTCTGAACAAATATGTCAGGGAGAGGAAGGATTTATTTTGTGCAATTCTGTATGGTCATTTGGTGTTGGGATGGGGGAAAGAGGTCTTTAAACAGAGAACAGAAGCTTGTTATCCCTTTCTGGACACCTGCCCATCAGCAGCACAATTATTGCCAGCTTCTCCAGGTACAATTTATGTACATCAGGAAAATGTCTTTTTGTGCCCTTGACATAGTATTTACAATTTTTGATTGTCCTTTTATAGCTTAACAGTAATTGAAAGATAATAGAATGTGGCCTCACTGCTGGATCTACTGGCTTTGAGGACAGGGCTTGATGAACTGACTTGGGTTCTTTAAATGGCAAATGAAAACATTTGTGTCAATTTTAACAATAAGGGCAGATGTTCATATAAGAACTCAACCAAGCAGGAGTTTTCTCAGCCCCCAGATACCCGCATAAGTGAATACTTTTCCCTTTAGACTCCCAGGCCCCTCATTTCTCCTTGAGTTGCCTTTTCTTTTTATATAATATAAGGAACTAGCATATATTGCATTTAGTCTGCTCTAGTAGCTAGAGAGGACAAATGTTTTTCATTTTCAGGGACCTGACCATTCAGTTTTCCTAGATCAGCATGGTACTCCTGATGGAATTCCCAGACATCGTCTATGATGGGTCCAACCTTGGGTCAGACATTGTTGAGGGAGAAGTTATGGCAGTTATCAGCAACATGTTGGAGGCCTGGGAACCTCTCTGTCACAGGTCCTGTCCAGTCACACCTCGGCATAGCCTTTCAGTTTCTGGGTGTACCCTTTGGGGCCAGGGTGTCCTCTATATTCTTTTACAAAAGTCACCATAGCTTCCTGTTCCTGCCTCCTTTGCAGCTGAGCCTAAAAGCCTTTCCTCCTCTCCCCAAGTCACTTATATATATTTTTTAACCAAGTATACTTTATTGAAGCTTTTCAATACATCCACAAAAAGGAAAAACGTAACAAAGTAATATACATACAAACAGCACAAATAGACAAGGGAGTATACAAAGCACATAGATAGTCTGGAGCAACATTACCATACAAAAAGAGTTAAAAGACTAACAGAAATACCCACACTAAAACATATAATACTCAATCAAGGGCAATTACTAGACAAGACCAATAATCCCCACCCTAATAGAGTTCGCATGAGACATGTCTTAATAGTCAAAGATGACAAAATAGTATATGATATTCATTACAAACTGTGAAGTTAGGACAGCAATTTGTAACAAGACTATTTAGCAAATAGTAATATTCACTGTATAATTTGTAAAAGGTTGAGTAGCTTCTCCCACTTTTTTTGAAATGTAAACTTGCTACAGTACCATCTGTTCCATCCTGAGTATAACTAACATCTCATTATACCATTCTCTATAAGTAGGAGGGTCTTCATCAAGTCAGTGTCACAGGATTACTAATTTAGCTACAACTGCAATAAGAGCTATATGGTGCCTTTGTTCTCCTAAAAGATTGTCTATACCCAAACCTAAAAGACAGAGTTCTGGAATAAACACCTCTTGTAGGCCCAAAAAAGGATCAAGACGTGTTTGTACTTGGTGCCAGAAGGTAGTAATAGAAGGACAGTCCCATAAGAGGTGTCCCAGGGTACTTTCATATGATTTACATTTTATACAAAGAGAAGTAGGTAAATGGCCTATGTGAAATAATCCGCTAGGTGTATAACAGCTATTATGTACAATTTTGTACTGCATGAGACGTAGTTAATCAAGTTTTATATATCTGAAAATAAAATTCCATGGTGCTGAGGAGGCAAAGTAGGCCTCATTCAAAGGAAAGTCTCCTTTCCAATATTTCAGTTCAGGTTGAGCCTTAACACCAATAATTTCTCTTAATTTTTTATATAAAAGAGATACAAAATGAGGTTTCATCGCCAACTCTGCCAAAGCTCTATATATAGTTCCATCTGCTAAAGACCATGGGAGGGGCCCCAAAAATTGTGAAATAGCATGTGTTAATCGAAAATAAGAGAAGAACGCCATGTTGGCTAAAGAGTGAGTATTCTGAAACTGTGAAAATGGGAGGACAGAAGTACCCTGTAGCACTTCAGAAATATGATCTAATGCCACCTTGGGGATGAAGGTATGGGATATAGACTTATTGGCAATATTTATATTAGGATTAAGAGGAATAGGCTGCCAAGGATCTTTCTGTGGTATATATTGTAGCAATTTACAAAGCTGCATGTTAATGCTCACTGATAATCCTATGGGTGTGGAGCACAGAGAAGATGGTAATGCCTTCCAAGTCAAATGAGGTAAGGCTCTCAGAGAAAAATTATCTGCCTGACAAAGATCAAACGCTATGTCTTTCCAAAGTGGGGCTAGGGATGAAAGATTCCTACCCAAATTTGGTAAACTGTAAGACAAAAATTGACTAGCCTGTGAAACCAAGTAGTAGCAGTAGCAGTTTGGCAATTGTAGGTCACCCTGTTGTTTGGCAATAAATAGTCTGGAGAAAGCAATGCGAGCATGTTTGCCATTCAAGAGAAAGTTAGAGAGTAGGCCATGCATATATGTAAACCATTTATATGGCAAAGGGATTCCTGGCATTGTCAGGAGGTATAATAAATGTGGGAGGATATTAATTTGGATAACTGAGATTCTCCCCCACAACGATACTAGGAGGCAGCTCCGACAGGTAAGGTCCATTGAAAGAGTTTGGAGGAATGGGGTGAAAATTGCCTTAATCACACTAGGGACAGTTAATGCTACTTTAATACCCAAATAAACCAATTTATTTGTTGACCAACAGATCCACAATTCCGACGGTATACTATTTTTGTAAGTTTTATTATTAAGTGGCATGATAACCATTTTGGAAAGGTTTAATTTATAACCTGAAATCAGTCCAAATTCTGAAAGCAGATGAAAAACTTCTGGAAGAGAGGTAGCCGGGTATATAAGATGGAGTAAAATATTGTCTGCATAAGTGGAAAGTTTATACGCTTGCAGCTCAATGGGGATGCCAAGAACTTGTGTATCTTGCATAATATGTCTAGTAAGGGGCTCTAAATATAGATTAAATAAGTATGGGGATAAGGGGCAGCCTTGTCTCATGCTTTTACAAAGTGGAAAAGAATCAGAAAGTAAACCATTACATTTACTTCGGGCATGTGGTGATGAATAAATTAACCAAATCCAGCCTATGAAAACTTCCAGGAACCCGAACACCTCCAAAACACAGAAAAGATATGGCCATGAGACTCTGTTAAAAGCTTTCTCAGTGTCCAGGGAAACCAACACTGCTGGAATTTCAAATTTCCTGGACACTGAGATTAAATGGGACACTTTTCTTATATGGTCAGACACCAGATGGCCTTTCATAAAACCAGTCTGTTCTCTGCCAATAAGAGAATGCCAAAAGACAGAGATACCGGCAGCTAAGATATTGGTTAGAAGCTTTGTATCGATGTTCAGTAGGGAAATGGGATGATAAATTCCCATTTCTCTATGGTCTTTCCTTGGTTTCGGAATCAGTGAGATGTGGCTTCCAGGAAATCTGTGGGTAGAGTATGTGACTGCCAACAAAAATGCAAAAAGTTTGCCAAATGATGAGAAAGCTCTGTCTTAAACATGAGATAAAAGTTCATTGAGAACCCATCTGGACTAAAGATTTGTCTGGTGCGAGTGTAGAAATAGACTGTTCCACTTCTGAAGCTGTGATAGGTGCTATTAAACCAGTCAGAAAAACGGGTCAATTTGAAGTAAGTCAGCTCTGTGTAAATACTCCCTGATATCAGCATCTGTAGCTGAAGAAGAGGTCTCTGCACTATATAAGGTTTCATAGAAGAGTTTAAATTCAGTGACAATCCCTCTGGGAGATGTTAGAATACCCTCCCCTGAACAAGAATGCATCCCTGCCACCAAGTGCTGTTTTAAATGCATCATAAGCAGTTTGCTTGATTTTTCTCCGAAGGATTCATACATAACCTTCACTCTAAATATCACTAGCTCTGCTTGCTCTCTATTCAATTCAGCATACTTAGCCTTTCTTGGTTAAGCCAAATCCAATCCTGCTCAGCAGAGGTAGGAGTAATAGACCTTTCCAACTGTCTTATATTCATCAAGAACTCCTGCAACTAAACCTCTCACTGTTTCTTTCATGAGGTCGCCAGGCAAATCAACTCACCTCAGATCACACACTTAAAGGCACTCCAACAAGTGATAAGGGAGGAAGCAGAGGGCTGTTAAACTCAAAATATTTGTAATACATTTTTTCAATTTCAGCACACGTTTATCATATTTCAAGATATAATTATTTAGCCACCAGACTTTATCTTTAGATGTTAAAGGTGTTAATGATAAAGAGAGCAATACTGGTGCATGATCAGAAAGTACTGTACTTTGGATCTCACAATTTAAGACCCCGTACAAAAGAGATGAACTAAGCAGTACATAATCCAGCCAAGAAAATGTGTTATGTACAGGTGAATGGAAGGTAAATTCCTTATCAGATGGATGGAGGACCCACCAAATGTCCACCAAGCCACATAACTCTAGCAGTTCCTTTAGGGCCCTTTGTGCCAGTGTAAGGCCCTGACATATTGAGCCAGACCTATCCAAATTGTCATCCAGTATTAGATTCCAATCCACCATAACAATTATAGGCAAATGTAAAAAAGAGGATAGAAGTTCACTAAGTTGACAAAAAAAGGATGGGGTATCTATATTTGGGTCATATATATACACCCCAAAAGTAATTCTTGAGAGCTCACTTTCACATGTAGGAATGAGAAGTGACCCCCTGGGTCCCTCTGCTCATTCAGAACCTGGAAGGGTAGAGATTTACAGACTAAGATAAGCACCCCTGCCTTCCATTTACTAACACCAGCGGCATATGAATTTCCAACCCAAAGTCTTCTAAAAAAAAGTGAACGTCTTTTGTTAGTAAATGGGGCACTTGCACCATTGCTATGTCTGGCTTATAAATTGCTAAATGCTTCAATACCTGCGTTCACTTAGCTGGACTAGACCCTCCTTTAATATTCCAAGTTACTCACTGGAGTTGTGTCAGCAACATAATTTAGGAAGCACAAACTGCCTTAATGTAACCCAACAAAAAGACAGATTACCCAGAAAGAAGCCACTCAATCCCTTTAATATATGTAAGTCTAAAGTGTGCCCCTTGCCCTTGTACTCGTAAAACATCCTGAAATTGTGCTCCAATCTGTGAAACATCCCGGAAGTCACTTATTTTGTGTAATTCTGCATTGTTTTTTTATGGGTGCAAGGGCTGTGAGGCAGCTAATGCTATAACAATATTTGACTAACACTGATGGTATCCCAAAAGTGGTTAACAAATACCCAGGTGTCTGGGTGTCACAATCACCTCTTATGTATCTGGAACATTTTGGTTTTGGATCTCTTCTGGTACAATTTCTCATTCTTCCAGAGAATATTTTCAGTAAATATTTGGGTTGCATTTTATTTAAAAAAAAAAAAAAAAAACACTCTTAAAGACCACTAAAATACACCACAAAATTTTAAAAACAAAATTTTCTGGGGGTCTTGCTGCTCCCAGACCCTTGCCGTTTCTTAAGGATTTTGCCCCTCCCCAATAATAAAGTCATTTGAACTGCCCTGGTTTACTTCACTTTTATGGGAAGCAGTACAAAAGTACTGTACACTGAACTTTCCTTGCTTCAGTTTTTTTTAAAAGGAAAGCCAGCATCATAAAATACACCCTATGATGACCCTTTTAATCTCTTTAACTGATGTACCATCATAGAGACAAAGCTACTAAGCTAGCCAATGCAACTCAAATTCTGACACTCCATGCCCGCAGGAGAAGTGGGCAAAGTAATTAAAAGGTAAGGAAATGTATTGTTTTTTTTTTAATGTGTCAGGCAATTCACTCAACCAGGTCAATGATGATGGTGTTTAACAATATTCATCAGCCAAATATAAAGATCCAGTACACATCTTTAATTACTGGCATGGCAGTGCCAGTATAGTTAGGGTTGCCTGGCCACATCTATGTTAAACCCCAAATTTTGCACTTTAATAACTTTGCAACCATATGACCGATGTGCCCAACATTTTTAATGCGTCGTCTCGTACCATAGCTCTCTGGAACTGGCACGCTTCATTCCGGTCATTGGTGCGGTTGTGGAGCTCCTGAGTGCCAAAAAATGTGAAAATTACCATTTAGGCACAAATTCTTTCCTCATCCATAATTCCAAAAGGGTTTGGGGTCTGGTATGAAATTGTTAGGGTATATGGGGTCTTGGATATTGATGTGCCTTTTGCAGGTTTGGTGAAAAAATATTAATCCGTTCAAAAGATATTACAGTTTTAAGTTTCCCATTATCACCAAAGGGGAAAAAATGTATTTATGCCTCAAAAGCAATTTTTGCTTTGCAAAAGCTCTTTTTACTGCCGCAAATGGGTTTATTAGTGTCATACTGCCGCCATCTTGCTTTCAGTTAGTGATGGGTAAAAAATACTGTAATTCAAAAAATACTGACCCTTGGTAAACACCAGCAGTTGTGTTTACCTAATCAGGCCCATGGAACATGATCCTGGCATTAGATTTTAAAATAATGCTCAGAAATATGTTTTTTTTTTACTCGCTGTTGGTAGTGTTGCAAATTTGCTGCACTATATTTGTTAAAGTAGCACAAATTTGTTGCGCTTTTCACACAACTAATGGCACTGTTGTGTGAAAACTGCCACAAATTTTGGCACTTTTCACAAAAACTGCCACACATTTGTGTCACTACTTGCAGTAAAAAAATCATTGGCCCCTGAAAAAACACTTCTGGCCATTTTTTTCTAAAAAAAAAAACACACACCAGAATCAGATTCCTCGGCCCCATTTAGGTAAACACCTGTTGGTGTTTACCTAAAAGCAGCAGTTTTTTCCCCTTTTATAGCCTGCAAGGGGAAGGGGAAGGGGGCTGAGGAAGCTTAACATTTCATAAATTACATATCTGTCCCAACATTGGGGTGCCCAATCTCCGTACCAGAAGTATAAGAACACCTCACATTCCCAGAATTGTCAGACACTGGGGAGCTCACTCCCAGTGTCCCCGAAAAATGTATCTTTTTACAAGTATTTGCTGACAGCGGGGTGTCCAATCCCTGTGTCAGCACTAGACCCACTCCGCCAGTGTGGGACACTGGGGAGCCCACTCCCAGTGTCCCCAGTGTCCCCAGTTCTGTTCTACCCCAGTACTGTGCAACACTGAGGAGCCCACCCCAGTGTCCCAAGTATTATCCAGACAATCCCTGAAAAAGAAAACAGTCCCTATATCTCTTTTTTATCCTGAAAAAGAAAACTGTCCTCATCATCTCCCTGTCCATCCTCTTCCATCCTGATCCTCCCACTGAGTAACCCCACCCCACACCCCTTACCTTATACTTGCCACCAGAGATTGTCGGCTGGCATCTTCTGTGTATGGGACATATCTGCACTCTTCAAAGCTTAACTGCAAACTGAAGAATCAAGGTAAGTGCCGTATAATGGCTGTCAATGGCATTTTGAACTTATGTTGATATCTCAGCCATTTTTCATTATTTTTGCACCACATTTTCAACATAGGCTTTTTTGGACCCCACCTCATGAACACTGTCACTATTCTGTTGTTAATCATACCCATAAGGCAATTTCTTGATTGCTGCATGAAATCACCTTTCAGGACCGAGTAACGAAGTGATAGTGCCAGTGTTCTAAGATGGGGTCCAAAAAACCATTTAATCTGTTGCAAAAATAAACTACCGAGTTACATGAAAAGATGACAAAGTTATGACCAATCATTGCAGTTTCGATCACGGGCATTTGTAACTATGGTAATTTTCAACATTTTGACCCCAGATTTACAACATAGCCTTCTTATTAGCCCACCTCATTTATGTCATGGCTGAAATTGTGCAACTCTGGGACAAAATGTGTTTTCAAACCTGTGGCACAGAATGGCATTGCAGTTGTGCAAAATAATATTTTGGTGGGGATTTGAAAAATTTCTGTACCAGGTACATGTCCTGGGGTAATCACATGGCTATGGTGATAATTTGCTCACACATCTATGGAGGGATGGGTGTGCAGGGTCCTTAAAATAAGGGAAATCAGGGAGATGAAGGTTAATTACAATGTCTCTACACTTACAGATAGATGGGAGCGCAGGGCCCAACAACTATGAGTATGGTGACATTTTCACAAAAAGTAAGGAAATTCATTGCAAAAAACTCTGTCAATGCATCAGTTGGGGTTCCTGTTACAGTGACAAAAGTATAGAAATTTGGTGTTAGGCTTCCCAAACCCTCATTAACCTCCACCCTCCACACACCAATAGGCATTGGGGTGTGCCTTGCGTCGTCGGCCAACTCTCACCCCATTCTCCTATACTGTACCATCTCAGCTCCATTACACATGGAATGAGGTGAGAGTTAGCACCGATGACCCCAAGGCACACCCCAACGCCTGGGTTTGGGAACCCTAGCACCGAATTTCTATACTTTTGTTGCTGTAATAGGAATCCTAACTGATGTATTAACAGAGTTTTTTTTTGCAATGAATTTAAATAACAAGGAAATGCATATCAAACATTCCTGATTGTAGACTAAAGTGATCACTACTAGAGCTAGCTTGGTATTTAGTAGCTTCCACACTGCCCATGGTTAACAAATATCAATAATCTAGCAACCTGTAGCAAGAATCAAAGCTGTGCAGATAAGATTTCTGGCTGAGATTTAATTTTCAAAGTGTAAGAAATTATGATAAATTTAAAAATTGAGAAGCTCCACCTCACGTCTCCTGTATAATGTTTAAAAAATTAATAGTACAATCCTAACCAATAAAATAATAAAAAATAAAGAGGCTGCTCACAAATTCTCATCTGGAAATCTCATCCACCATATTGAATATTACATTCTGTGAAACCTGTGCATGTCTTACAATGTAAACGATCCTTTTTTTGTCTAGCATTTCCTGTGTTTATAATGTATGTTCTTATAAAATTAAATATCGGGTCCTCAATATTTAATTTTCTGTGTGAAAACTTAATTAACATAGAAACATAGATGTTGTTGGCAGATAAGGAATACTAGGCCCATACAGTCTGTCTGTATACCCCTACCTGTATCAACGGCCGCTTACCCTACTTGGTCATCAGCTTTAGCTTCTCCTTCCCACTTCTAGCATTCCCTTATGCCTATCCCATGCATGCTTGAATCCCGCCACTGTACTCGCTCCTACCACCTCTTTAGGCAGGCTATTCCACACATCCACCACCCTTTCTATGAAAAAGAACTTCCTCACATTACCCCTTATCCTGCCCCCTCCAATTTCATATTGTGCCCTCTTGTTCTTGTACCTCTCCTGTACCAAAAGATGTCTTCCACTTGCACCTTGTTTATGCCCTTAAGATACCGGAAGGTTTCTATCAGATCTTCCCATTCCCTCTTCTCTTGCAGTGTATACATAGAGGTTTTTTAGTCCCTCATCATAAGTCTTCTGTTGCAAGCCCTGCACCATATTAGTCGCCCTTTTCTGAACCACCTCCATCCTTTCTACATCCTTACGAAGATGCAACCTCCAGAACTGCACACAGTAAACCAGATGAGGCCTCACTAATGTTTTGTATAGTGGTATCACCACCTCCCTCCTTCTGCTGGTGATACCCCTTCCTGTGCATTCCAACATGCCAGTGGCCCTCCCTACAGCCTTTGTACTCTGCTTGGCTACCTTTAGACCATCTGAGATGATAATCCCCAAATCCTTTGCCTCTCTGGTGACTGTCAACAACTCACCTCCCCATCCTGTAGCTCTCTGCAGGATTTCTGCATCCCAGGTGCATGATTTTGCACTTCTTTGTGTTGAACTTCAGTTGACACACTGCAGTCTATTTTTCCAGCTTTCCTAGGTCCCTCTTCATTTTTTTCCACCCCATCTGGAGTATCTATCCTGTTGCAGATCTTGGTGTCATCTGCAAAAAAAGGCAAACCTTCCCTTCTAGCCCTTCCACAATGACACTAATAAAGACGTGAAAAGAACTGGCCCAGGACTATTCCTTGAGGAACCTCACTGGTCACCCTCTTTCCTCAGATTGGATCCCATTTACACCACCCTCTGCTTTCTGGCCCCCAACCAGTTTCTAAGCTCCAAGAGAATGCAAAGCATTTTAAAACTCCATTTCACATTTTTTTGGTGCTGCTAGTTTTGCTTACTGAACTATGTGTGGTGAATACCAGAGGCCACATTTTCAAAAGAAGAAAAACTGGACACATGTGAGGAAAAAAGTTATGCAATGGAGGGTTTCCTTGTGCAACTGCAATTTTTTTCTGCATGCACTCAGTTTTGTAAAAGGTTACCCTTTTCCAACCTTTTCCACAATCTATAGCTGCATGTGTATATTTCATTGCACAGCTATGGAAAATGCTACACTTGGCATTACCAGGAATAATTTTTGTTGCATACCTGTGGAAAAGGAAAATTCTGCCTGTACAAAAATGCTGAAAATAGCACTTTCACAGGTGCAGGAGTTTCCCTGCACCAGGAACTCTGCACAAGGACTTAGTGTCTGTGTCATGTCAGGACCTTTAAAAATCTGGACCCAGATTTTGAGGGTGGTAGGATTCATCTACAGCATTAGGCTGCTCTTGGGACAGATTTATCAGAGCAGTTTGTCAGGAAAAATAAATCAAGTGAGATAAAATCCAGTTCCCATAATGGTGCCTCTGGTATCAGCCTTAGATCTAAAAGCGGGACAGAACATTAAATTGCTATGTTTTGAAATGATGACAGGCTTAAGTACCACAAGGTCAAGTATCAGGCAGGATAGAAACCATGACCCTGGATTTTTGCAGTGCTCTCCATGCCACAGAGTTATTGTCAACTGCTTTTCCATGTGACATTTTAATTTTTCATCCAAGATGTACTGTGGCTATTTTGTCTGTTTTATGCCAACTTCATTAAACAAAAAAAACTCTACACAAAAGAAGTTAATTAATCCAAAATCCTGTACTAACTAAATCCCTGGTCTCACCAGTGAAATACAATGAAATGCTTTGAAAGCACATTTGCCAAGAAATAACTTCTACCTCAAGTACAATTTCAATGCAGAAGTGGCTCCTATTCACTTATATTCAAACAACAGGGACATACTTTCATCTTTATTACAACTTGACATCCATTTTAAATGAAAAGGCTACATACAGTTTAGGCATTACTGACTTTATACAACTTATTTATGTTTTCTTTCAAGCAAAGCACACTGTTGCCTTTTTATTTGTGTGTGGCATCATTTTCTGATTTGAGAATTGTGTGGGCTTTCAATATGAACATTGTACTGCTCTTGCAGTTAATACTGTATGCAGTATAAAAACTAGACTGGCTGAAATCTGCTTCGCAAAATGTACACAAGACAGAGGCTGAAGGGTTTTACTGGGATTTTTCCAACCATTTCTAGGATTGATAAAAATTTGAAACATCCTTTAAATTATTATGGGCCTCTTATTCAAATGGTTAGGATGGTACTAACTAGGTTAGTACTGTGCTAACCATGAACAGTGCTGACTGATAGCACAGGGGTTCATATTTAAAGTCTCCAGTGCACTGCAACAACCCGACAGCATGCTCCGACAAAATATAGAACTGCACCCATGCAAATGAGGGATCCTTCATGCATATTGGGTACACCAGCATATTCAGAAGTTTTGGTGGCCGCCATCACAGAACTGTTTAATGCCGCTGAAACCCTGCTCTCAACCCTGCACAATGAGGCACTCCCCTGATTGCCAGACTGTACCTGTGACATAATGCCATCCCTTATCCTGGTGGTCTATGGTCCCCCTATAGTTTCTACAGCATGCAGGATCAAAAATGCCTATCAGCAGATGGTGGCCAACTGAGGTTGTGTGCAGAGGGCTATGACAGTTGCAGTCTTGACTGCCATTCAACAGCATCAGCAATCGGGTGTGAGGTGTGGGGATGATGGTCCTGAGAGGTGGGTCAGTTGAGGGCTGCTGACCTTTGGGTAGATGGGGGCTGCTAGATCACCAGAATAAGGGATGGCATTATTACACAATATGGCCAGGTGGTTGAGGGGCACTAGATCATCAGGATAAGGCATGGCATTATTGCACAGTATGATCAAGCACACTCATTGTGAAGGGGCCATTGACTAGAGGATAGCATTATTTACACAGTACAGTTGGGTAATCAGAGGGGATGGAGCCACTATACTACCAGGATTTATTTATAAATATCAACAAAAAGAATAGTAGAACTTGAAAAGAAACTGGAAGTTAAATGGAGACAGCAGACAACGGTAAAGGTTTTACTGCTTTATTATCTATTGAACAACCACTCCAGTGGGAGCCCACAGATCAAAACCCTTGCAGTTTGACGGAATGGTCTTCATCAGGGAGCATGTCTTCACCAGGGTAACAGAACAAGTTGTAATGTACAGCATTAAAAGTAAGAGTGCTTCATTAATGAGAGTGCAATAAAAGTACAAAACTGCATTGAATATCAAAGCAAACTCCAATGTTTGTGCCTCTCCATAATACAGTAGAACAAAACTTGCTAAAAAATCTTATTATTACTACTATAGAGTTGGCAGCTGTTGAAAGGTGATCACCAGAAAGACCAACCCCAAATAAATAATTTGATTCAAAATGTCCCTGTGCACCCTAGTACCATTGGCAAATTAATTTTAGAATTCTTACTATAATACAAAGATATGTAGGTCCCCATAAGTTGTTTAATATGATTGGCATGATATGGCAAATTGCATCTGTGTGCATCTGTACATGTATATGTATATGATATGTATATGTATATGTATATGTATATGTATATATATGTATATGAAACTAAGAACAAAATACTACATAGATAAAAGATCCAACTGGGAGGGGGTGGATGGGTGGGGGTGGGAAGGAGGGTCCTGAGCAGATGGGTCAGGTGGTGGAGTTGTTGACCTTTGGGTAGGTGGGGACCATTGGAATACCAGGAAAAGGGACATTAGTACACAGGACAGTCAGGCAATCGGGGGGCACTAGACTACCATGATAAGGGATGGCATTATTACACAGTACGGTCAGACAATTAAGTGTGGGGGGGGCCGATAGATAAGGGATGGTATTATTTACACAGCTGGGCTATCGGGGTGTCACTGTACCATCATGATTCAATATATCTCTGTACAACACAGTCAGCTGGTTGGGAGGTGGGAGACTGCTAGATCACAAGGCTAGGGGGAATATGATTGCAACTTGACAGGACAGGCACTCTGGGACCACAAGCACATGCTAATAAGCCCATAATGGGCATGATAATGGCCCCTTAGCACCTTGCACCTCTTGCACTGTGGCAGCACAGTACATAGTAACTATGCATTAGCATGACCTTGTATCAGGCAATAAGCGTGCTCCAGTCGAAGTGGTCTAACTGTCTGAACATTGCCCCAAGCCAGTCATCTACTAACTGCTGTGCAGCACTCCTGTCAGTGCAATGCATATTGATGGCTCTGAATATGGGGCCCCAGATCTTCAAAAAAATGATTTTTTTTTTCTCTTCTATTTGTATTTGACATGATCGTAACAACAGTCTTTATTTATAAGGTATTTTACATAAAAATATCAAAGTGCTATACAAGTCACTTCTAACAATCAAAAAACTGTAGCAATAAAAATAAGTTTACCATAGAATTTAAAATTCACCAATCAAGCTGATTTGTAGGCTGATTGGTACAGATACAGAATTCTTTTATTTCGTCTTAAATGTCCAGATCTCTTTACAACACTGCATTTCAATAGGAAGTTTGTAAAATCAGCGGGTACCATAGACTTAAAAGGCTCTCTCATCATAGGCTGTTACTCTTGTCAATTTTGATTCAAGGAGCTGCACTGTAATGGGACACAATATTGTGTAAATAATCCTTCATGGATCAACACACTCAGATAGGTGGGGAATAGGCTGTGATGACATCTGAAGACCAATAATAAAACTGTAGCATGTATACACTGCTATATGGGCATCTACTGTAGATAAGCTAGAACTGGAGTTCATATATATACAGTATATATATACATATATAGATAAAGTATGTAACAAACCTTTTCCCCCAAAAAAGGGGGCAGGGATTGTTAATATCAGTGCATGTTTTTGTGAGTGTTGACTTGTGCATCATTGTGCTCTGAGGGACTACTCACCAGTCCTCTGTGAATAGCCAGCAAAGTATGCCAAACTCCCAATCCCCTCCCAAGCTTATAAACAGCAGGGTACTCTGGAAAAGTGGACTAGAGGCTTCAAAGCATCACCTAGGCTCTGTTGATTGGAGCATCTTGGACTTAATCCCTGACATAGACCTTGCTCTGGACTTCTTCATTAATGATTCAATAAAGCCGCATGAACAAGTATGCACCGTATAAAAAGTGAATGATTCAAGGAAACAAATGAGAAGGAGTTACACCCCAGGTGCGGGATCTAATGAGACATAGGGACCACATATGGAGCAGGGCCAGAGCCACATGGACCCTGCAGGATTATCAGAACTATAGAGCTGCCAGGAACAAGTGTACAAAAGAAATAAGGCTAGCCAAGGCACACTATTATAAAACACAACAGTCACAAAGCTGGGGGGATAGCAGAAAGTTCTGGAACTCCATAAAGGAAGTCCTAGGGAGGAAAGATAAATCCTCTCCTACAGTATTCACCCCAAATAATGCCAATATAATAGATCCCGTTGAAATAGCATATCTATTCAACAAATCATTAACAGACCTGAGCCACATCCTGGCTGATCTGGACTCCACAGCCTGACTCCCCCTTCCCTTGGATAAGACCAGTCAAACTCCTACCACCTTAATCCAAAAAGTCATGGCACATCACTTCACTTGCCTTCTTCAAAAAATAGGCAATACTGCAAAAGTTCCTTCACTTTATTTTATTCAGGCAGCTCCAACTCGGAAAGACAGGGTTCCCAGCATGGTGTACAAATATGTAACGTTTTACTGTATAGACTTTCTCAAATGAATAGTGCCCCCTAGTGCACAGACTAGATTTATGCCATTATGGTACAGCTGCAAACAAACAATTTTAATACCTGACATAATCATTAAGCAGCATCTGTGCTACTTCTTTAGTATTAAATGAACCATTAACTCTAAATCACACACACACACACACACACATTTTCACATTGCATTTAAAATCCATCCTTCATTCCTGGATAATACATTTCTAATTACATAAATCATGCATACTACTGTACTTATAAGGCTGAAGATATGATGAAGGGAAAGTATAAACACCAAATAAACAACAATTAGAAACAGGCCGTTAGTTCTCCATTGTTTGTCTTCTGCATATAGAGAAATTATATTGCTTTTTTAGTGTTAAAGGGGTCTAAGGCTGCAAAAAAAGGGGGCGCAGGGAAACAAGGCCATAGATAAAGAAAAATAAAGTAAAATAAACTCCAAAAACCCACAGTAACTGGGCCATCGGTTGGTGCCACGGGAACTCACCTCATGGGAGGTGTTTTGTTTGGGAAGGAATTATTTCCTATTATGAGATGGGGCATGGTCACCCAGTGCTTAAAACAGAGTAAAGCCATGGAGAATAACCAACTGGCTGAGTAATTCCCAAGAATTACAGTCTGGATATATTAGTCCATGACTATAAAAGAAAAAACACCTCTCCGCTTTGAATACCTGTACCAAACAGTCTCTGATTCAAAACAAACACACTCTTGCAAAAACCCTGGTATTGTCTCCTCTCCAGAGTCGAACCTATAGGGAAAGAAAAATTAGTGAAAAATGGAGAAGCATTCATTAGAAGGACTAGAGCAACATTTCTAAGGCATCAACATCTGTAAATCAAATGTGGTGTTAATTCAATGTTTTCACTGAGATCATTGCCAGTATTATGAGCTCCTAGCCAGTAGATCCAATACTATTCAAAGCAAGGGGGTACAGTCAAGAGAGTATCACTAATGCAAAAATGCATAGTGACCTTAAGAGCAGACAAGAATTGATGAAAGGTAAGTGTACAGACTCTATGGATGGTCCTTAAGAGCAGACAAGAATTTGTGAAGGGTAAGGAGAAAGATAAGTGTACAGACTATGGATGGGCAGATCAATTTCATAACTACCTAAAGTATTAGAGCTGGCAGGGTTAGGGTGATCATCCAGAAAAATTGGCCTGTCTTACGATCTGATTATAGGTTAAGAGAGACAGCAAGAACTTTCCCTAGACAGGTATACAGGAGAGCCAGTAACCTGACGGATATTCTAGTCCACTCTATACAGTCTGTCAATAGACAAAACACATGGTTGCCACCCCTACCAAAAGTATATAAAAAATGTGGAAGGTGCAAGTACTGCAGATACATATGTGAGTGTAAGAAATGTCTGAATCCAAGGAATGGGGAAATGATCAGTATTCAATCCTTAATCATTATTTGACACTATACATATAGTATACATGGCAGTATGCAGATGTGACAAATACTATGTGGGGAGAACAAAACATGGGTTTAAAGAAAGAATTGTTGAACATATCACAGTCATTCAGAATGATGACTTAGAATATGCCTAGCTGTTCACATGAAAGGGGTCAATGACAAAGACGATCACACTGTGATGTTCATAGGACTGGAAAATGTGAAACTGGAACCAAGAGAACTTAGATCTCACAGCCCCTGATCGGGCAAACATCTGAGCAGCTGGGACTACCTGGGCCAGCTGCCCACGCCACCTCTGCTCACAGCCAAGGAACCCTCCTCTTGTTGATCTCACAGCCCCTGATCGGGCAAACATCTGAGTGGCAGGGGCTAACTGGGCCAGCCGCCCATGCCACCGCTGCTCACCACCAAAGAACCCTCCTCTTGCTGGTAAGCTTCCAGGCCCGACCAGGAAGCACTGAAAGGCTCCCATTGGCAGTCGCCTGTTGCCTCCATCTCCTATTGGACTGTTGTTCTCCATGTGGCCACTGATTGGCACTGCAATCTTGACTGATTCTAACTGTTCTGCTGGGCTCTGCACCCATAGATTTCAGTGGGTTTCGGCCGAACATTTTCACCCGCCCCTCCCTCCCTCCACCTCCCACCTTAATTAAATAGGCCTTAGCTCTGCCCACTTCTGCCTAGGGGCCTGCCCACTCATTTTCCTATTGGAGTCTCTCTCTACTGTACCTCCTCTCTTTACCGCCCACTCTCCCTCTTCCCTGCTCCACCGTCTCCTCTACTAAACATAGAAACATAGAATTTGATGGCAGATAAGGACCACTTGCCCCACCTAGTCTGCCCATTTCTCTACCTAATGGAAAAGCTGCAGAGCCTAGTTAACCAACAGCCTACTTCCTCCAACCCCCCACTAGAATTGCCTTATGTCAGTCCCATGCATTCTTGAATTCCCCCACTGTTTTTGACTCTACGACCTCCTCAGGAAGGAAGTTCCATGCATCTATAACCATCTCTATGAAGAAATATTTCCTCACATTACCTCTGAGCCATCCCCCCTCTATCTTCAGATTGTGCCCCCTTGTTCTTGCACATCTCTTTTTCTGAAAGATGCTACCCTCTTGGACTTTGTTGATTTCCTTTAGGTATTTGAAAGTTTCTATCATGTCCCCCCTCTCCCTCCTTTCCTCGAGGCTATACATCTTAAGCTCCTTTAGTCTTTCTTCATATGTCTTCTGGTGCAGACTCTGCACCATTTTGGTTGCCCTCCTCTGGACAGCCTCCACCCTGTCTATGTCTTTGCAGAGATGGGGTCTCCAGAACTGTACACAGTACTCCAGATGTGGTCTTTACAACTGTCTGTACTAATCGACTCCCTCCCCTCACTGTCCCTGCCTCCTTCTGTGCACGACGCCCTCCTCATATCTCCTACTGCACCCATCACATCCCCCCCCTTCACCTTCAGGTCTGACTGGTTATCTCCCCTCCCTCAGACCATTCTTGCCTCCTACTCTCACCTCACTATCCACTATGGCCCTCCTCTTTCTGCCCCTCTATCTGGTTGTTTTCTCCTCCCTGCTTTCCATGTCACTTCGGCCTGGAGCCTGCCATCCCAATCTCCCATTGTGCTTCCAACTGGACAACATCTACTGGCACTCTGGGACCATATCCTCTGGACTATGCCCTCCATATCTAACCTCCGCCAGAATAGGCTGGCACCACTCTTGAAATCAAGATGGGGTGATTTACAGTCACCTGTTCCCACTCTCACTTCTGGATCATGTCACCACTCTCTGGGATCATAGTTGACAGTGAAGCTTTTGCTCCAATAAGAAATGGTAGAATAAAATCTCCCTCAAACAGCTACGCTGGTACACCCTGAAACTCTTGCTCCTACTACTGCTTCTATCTGGCAATATTCACCCTAACCCTGGTCCCACAATCCCAAGCTCTGACCACCAGCAGAGTCACTGGGGGGGACTCACCTTTGCCAAGCTTAACATCTGTAGCCTTCTACCCAAACTTGATGCCCTGCAATTATTTGCACACCAACACAACCCTGATGTTCTTGCGGTTGTCAAAACCTGGCTCACACCAAAAATATGCAACAGTGCAATTACCCTACCAGGATATAAGGTATTCAGAATAGACAGGACCACTAAAAAAGGTGGTGGATGTGCTGTTTACCTCAAAGTCTCTCTCCTGGGGCACCATGTTCAACCCCCTGCTTCAGTCTCTACTGCCCAGATACTACCCATCAGAATTCTACTCAGGGATCACAACAAGGTGCTCACTATTGCTGCTGTCTACATCCATCCCAAGGATCAAGGTAAATGTCTCAACTCCGTCCTTGACTTTGTCCGTTCCCAACCACCAGGCACCGAGATAATCCTAGTGGGCGATTTTAACATTAATTGGCTTGGATCAAATACAGGTGGCTACAAGGATGCTATCTCAACTGCCAACTTCGCCCAGCTGGTCATCTCCCCCACTAGACTCAACTATAAGACTGGGACAAGCACCCTATCCCGTATCTCAAAAGTCTCCGTTCTTCCAGATACACTAAGTGACCACTCCCCAGTCACCTGTGAATGGTCTAACAAATTCAGCCTGCCACCACCCAAACTAATAAACAGCAGAATCCTTCCATGTGGTCAATTGAAGCACCTCAAATCACACCTCAGACAACAAGACTGGTCACCTATCTTCCATGCATCGGATGTCAACTCTGCGCTTGACTTCTTCATCAACTCCTTCAATGCCGCCTGTGACGTTTTTACCCCCTTCAAAAAGAGGAAATTAAAAGGCCTTAGCAATCCATGTCTCTCCACTGATCTCCTAACATTGCTGAAAGCTAGGGACCACCTCTGGTTTCGGGCTCGGGCCACTGGTAGGCAAGTAGATATACAAAACTACAAACGTGCCCAAAATGACTGTACTAAAGAAATACGCCTGGAAAAAAGTAACTATTACAAAGATGCCCTCACAAACACCTGGGGAAAGGGGAAGTCCTTCTGGAATAATCTCAAGAAAGTTACAGGGAAACTGCCCAAAACATCACCTACAATGTTGGACGTGGATGGGACTATAACTCTTGACCCTTCCACTATAGCTAACACGTTCAATAATGTGTTCTCTGATCTCAGTAGTGTTCTTCCTCCAGACTTCTTCGATGAAGACCTCCCTCCTGCACCCTCCTCCACCCACTCCCCTTCTTCAAATCACCCCCCCTTTCTACTTCAGAGCAGTCAGGACACATGAAGTCCATAGATACATCAGTAAAGCAATTGCTGGATCAAGAATAGGTGGCGACTCACTCGACCTCAAACTGTTGTCCCTTACTGTTGATGAAGTGCTATCTCCACTAACTTGGATTTTCAACCTCTCCTTCACCCTTGGCCAGTTCCCTGACAGATGGAAATCTGCCACCATGACACCAGTCCACAAGAGTGGGGACAAGGCCCTTCATGGGAATTATAGGCCTATATCCATACTACCCCCCCAAGGCCATTGAACGTCTGGTATCTGACCAACTAACGGAATATCTGGACAAGCATGACATTCTTTGTAAGCAATAGCATGGCTTCAGAAAAGGCCACAGCACCACATCTGCCCTCCTTGAATTCACAGGAGCAATCCACCACTCCCTGGATAATAATTACCTCACTGGTTCGGTCTTCATAGACCTGACCAAGGCTTTTGACACCATCCATCATCAAATACTCATCACAGAACTGCTAAAAGCCAGGCTCTCCCCTGAGTCTACAACTTGGTGTAAGAGTTACCTGGAAAACTGTTCCCAAAGAGTGAAAATTGCTGATGTCCTCTCAGATGCTAGACCCATATGCTCAGGAGTCCCCCAGGGATCCATTCTTGGGCCACTCCTCTTCAGCCTATTTTTGAACAATCTTCCAAAACCCTGTCCAGAACAAATCCTACTCTATGCCGACGATGTCGTCATTCACACCACCCAACAGGACCCCCACCTACTCCAAAACAAGCTTTAGTAGGGCTTCACCTCCATCAAAACATGGTTTAGTAGGCAAAAGCTGGTTCTCAACTATAAGAAAACCAAGTCAATGATCTTCTGCAGCTCCCACAACAAATATAGGCTTCACCCCCTTAATATTACAAACTGCCATGGTGCTGTCTTCAAATAGGTTCACTCCTTTACATATCTGAGAATCACCATAGACAGCAACCTATCCTATGGCACCCACATAGATAGCGTTGCCAAAGCTGCAAACACATGCATTGGTCTTCTTTACAGGCACAGGCAATGCCTTACCTCGGATGCCTTAAGGATAGCAGTACAAAGCTCGGTGGTCTTGCTAATCGACTATGGTCTGATTATTTATGGCTCTGCAACTGACACAGCCCTCAGGTGCTTATCCTTGGCCCTAAGCAAAGCCTGCCGACTCATCACAGGATCCCACCATCTCACCCATACATGTGACCTCTATGCCCAAATAGGGTGGCTCCAGTTGTCAAACCATATCAAGTACCAAACTTGCCTAATGGCTAAGAAAATTATGCTACAACTTGCTCCCCCCAGAGTCCAAGCTCTTCTCCATATAGCACGCAACATCCACCCCGCCAGGTGTTCAGAAAATCAGATGCTGCACATTCCTCGGTACTGCACCACACAGGGCCAAACATCCTTTGTCCACCGTGCCCCTAACTGGATTAATGGACTCAACAAAGACATCTCCTCTCTGCAAAAGCTAGGCCTGTTCAAAGTTAACCTTCGCTGCCACCTAGCTGCCTCTAGCCCCTGCGACTATCCCTCATAACCTGATCACCCTCCTAGCACTACGCCTACCCCTCATCCCACAGCCAACCTCTCCTCCCATTTTGCCCCCATGCACTTTCTTGAGGCCTGACAAAAGCCCACAGGTGCACCTCTCTTTTGTGTCTGTTCCAAGCCTCAGGTACCTCTGTCTACCCTGCCTCCTCTGGTATCCACTTTCCCTAAATGTATTGTATTTCAGCTGCTTAAAAATGTCTGTACACCATTTCTGCATTGTTATTCGACTCTATGAAAAGTTTGCATTGTACCTCAATTGACGTGGAACCTTTGTAAAGAACCTTGGCTCAAAGGTACTTGTAATCCTAGACATTAATAAATTTAATAAATGAATAAATAAATCAATAAAAGATGGGGCAACAGAGACTTGTCCCTCAGTAGGAGGGAATCCTATTGGATCTACTGGCTAGGAGCTCATAATACTGACAATGGCTCAATGAAAACATTGAATTAACTCCACATTTGATGGACAGACATTGATGCCTTAGAAATGTTGCTGTAGTCTTTTCAGTGAATGTTTCTCCATTTTTCACTAGTTTTTCTTTCCCTATAGGTTTGACTCTGGAGAGGAGACAATACCAGGGTTTTTGCAAGAGTGTATCTGTTTTGAATCAGAGACTATTTGGTACAGGTATTCAAAGTGCAGAGATGTTTTTATAGTCATGGCCTAATATATCCAGACTGTAATTTTGGGACTTACACAGCCAGTTGGTTATCTCCCATGGCTTCACTCTGTTTTAGCCACTGGGGGTATATGCCCTATCTCCTAATAGAAATAATTTCCCTTCCCAAACAACTCCCCATGAGCTGGGTTAGCGTGGCACCAGCCGATGGCCTGGTTACTGTAGGTTTTCGGGTATATGTTATTTTTCTTTATCTATGGCCTTGTTTCCCTTTTTCCCAAAACCCCCCATCCCCACCCTTCCTTCCTTCCCTTTTTGTAGCCTTAGACCCCTTAACACTAAAAAAGCAATACAATTCCTCTACATGCAGAAGATAGGAAATGGGCAACTAACGGCTGTTGGTAATTGTTGTTTATTTGTTGTTTACACTTTCTCTCTATCATATCTTCAGCCTTATAAGTACAATAGTATACATGATTTATGTAACTAGAAATTTGTTATCCAAGAATGAAGGAAGATTTAAAATGCAATGTGAGAATGTGTGTATGTCACTTGGAGTTAATGGTTAATTTAACACTAAAGGAATAGCACAGATGCAGTTTGGTGATTATGTCAGTTGTTAAAATTGTTTAATTGTTTGTAGCTGCATCATAATAGTATAGATACAGTCTGTGCGCCAAGGGGCACCATTCGTTTGAGAAACCCTACACCGTGAAATGTTACATTACACCACGCTGGGACCTCTGTCTTTCCCAGTTGTATCTGCCTGAATAAAATAAGGTGAAGGAACTTTTGCAGTACTGCCTATTTTTTGAAGCAGGCAACTGAAATTGTGTGCCGTGACGTTTTGGACTGATGTATCTTTGTGTTACTGACCACCTCCGTTTCTGAGCAGCTCTTTCATTAACTGCCTCCTACCACTTTACCCAGCCCGAACTTTTATTTTAAAACTGTCTCAGTATCTGCTACCCTCCACTACCTTAAATGAATACTAGGCAAAACAAGGATAGGTAGCAACTCTATTGATACGAAGCTACTAGCCTCTGTGACTGACATATTAGCCCTCCCAATAGTCGAGATCTTTAACCACTCACTTCAGTATGCACAGTTCCCGAGCATCTAGAAAACAGCACTTATAACCCATGTGCATAAAGGGGGATCTAAAACTGCCATCTCAAACTACCGACCCATTTAAGTACTCTCCCCACTATCCAAAGCCCTAGAGAAGATAGTAGCTGAGCAGCTGGTAACCTATCTTAGCCAGCATAACGTACAGTGCCAGCAACAGCACGGATTCAGAAAACAACATAGTACCATCACCGCTTTAATAGAGTACACCAACTTTGAGCATCAGGCCCTCAATAATAGCCAACTGGTGGGCTCAGTCTTTATAGACTTAATGAAGGCCTTTGACCATGCTAACCATTTCCTTCTCCTTAACAAGCTTTCCTGGTTAGGACTGTCCATGGTCATGGTTACCTGGTTTAAAGACTTCCTGACTGGGCGCTCCCAGAGGGTAAAAATAAATGGGACTGTGTCTAACTCATGTCCTGTCACTATGGGGTACCCCAAGGCTCAATCCTTGGACCCCTACATTTCATTATGTTCATCAATGACCTTCTCCTGGCATGCCCAGACTCACAGATCCTCCTCTATGTGGATGATACAGTGATCTACACCCAAAGCAGTGGCCAACTAGAATTTACCTTCAGAGCAGCTTCTTGGTCCTGGAACATTGGTTCTGCCACAATATGTTACTACTAAATTACAAGAAAATCAAAACCATGCTGAGCACATGCCATCAAAAAAAGAAAAGTCTGCAACCCTTTGCTATCCTCAACAGAGAAGGCAAAACCCTGGAACACGTCAGCACTTTCAAATATCTAGGTGTCTACCTAGATGCCAATCTCTCTTTTGCACACTATGTCGACCAAGCTGTAACAACAGTAAATAAAAAACTGGGCGCCCCCTGTAGACACAAACCGTACATGACTGAGGAGGCTACACAACTAGCAGTCACCTCCTCAGTCCTCCCTGTGATAGATTATGGGCTAGTGGTCTACAGTGCAGCAATAGGCTCGATTCTTAACAGGGCAAAAGTTACCCTTAACAAAGCGTGTCACCTAATCATTTTTGCTGAGAGACTGGTGCACACCTGTGACCTTTACATAAATACAGGTTGGCTACCTCTTGACCTACATATCAAATTCCAAATGAGCCTACTTGCAAAAAAAGACTCCCCCTTGGTGTCACTAGCTCACCCCTAGGCACAACTGAATCCCATACTCCCAGGAGAACCTCTCCCTTTGATGAACCCTGTGACTTTGACTGTCAAGAAGGAGAGCTTCCCCTCTTTTTATCCAAGAAGTTTTTTTTTCTAAAATTCGGTAGTTAGTAGTCAAGTAGTCCTAATAAAATGAGGCATCAGTCTGACAAAACCTTTTCCCTTAAAATGTTATACCACAAGAATTAGACCCAGGCAGAGTTGATAAGGAAATCTTAAAAAATTTAGTTAAAGAAAAAAAACACATTAAAATATTCTACACAATTTAGGGTATTGAGTGCAGACAACAATGTTAACAAAATTTGGAATTAAACAATAAACCTACACACTATGAATGCTAAACTGTTCTACCGTATTGATGTTTGGAGTCCAAGGTATGAAAAGTCCCATCTGCCAGAAAACATATTTAAGTTTTCTAAAAGAGTTCTCAAAAAGTTCAGCAAGATGATAAGTCAGTCTCTAAACTTTCTTCCCCAGCAAAATTCAGGGTTTTTCAGAGAAAAGCTCCTTTCCCAAGAGGTTTTCTCTCTTTCTTCAGTGAGGCAAAGTTAAAACTACGCAAAGCTAACACTTCGCAAAATTATACCAAAACGCACTGTTTTCTGTCTGTATTCCTTTTTATTCATCAAGTGATGTCATTGCAGCCTACCCTTTTGATTGGTCAGCTACTTAGGCTGGGATGTTTCAGCAGTTCACCCTTTTTCCTGGAGGGGTCTCTCTCTCTCTCGCTGCACCCTAGTTTTTCCAAACTATAAAATACCAGAAAATCCTTCAAATTGGGGTCTCTGTCCACCATCCTAGCCCCCCCCCCACATACTTTGATCTAACGAGCTTAGTTTAGCATGTTGACCCTCTGCTGAACAGTTTCTGGTAAAATACATTCCTGCCCTTTGATCTCAGGAAAACCACAAAATGTGGTACAAAAGAACCCCAGACATCACGTCAGCATTCTCCTGGTTGTGAAGTCTGAACATTTAAATACAAATGAAGTTTTGAATGATGCATTTAAGCCAGTTCTTGGCTTCCAGTCCTTTGATATGTAAACCTGTCAGAGGGCTAGACCCAGCACTCAGTTGAAAACAATCTTTCCCCATGTTTCTTTTTCATAGAATGCTTAAAGGGCCAGTGGTTTAATTCTGAAATACAACCCATGTATATATATCATATCTGAACAGTACAAACATATGGGGCTATCTCATCACACTTGGTCTCCTCCTGTCTCTAACTTACTGATCTGCCCAGCTTGTCACAAATATTCCACTCAGAGTGTCCTCAGGACAACCCTCGAAGTACCTTTTTGTAGGACCAACATGACTAAGTGTTACTTCCCTGTTAGATCACTGGTGTGGCTAAATGACCTCCCGACTGCTATACTGGACCTGTCCACCCATGCTCATTTTAAATCTGTCTTGAGAAAGTACTTTACATCAAAAATAACCTGCAACTGCACTTACATACCTATCGTAACTACCCTTATGGGACTACATCATCCAACTCACCTTATCCCCCCCTCCAATCCTGCTCCCCCCCCATTCTCTCCTGTATTATGTTCATGACTACCCTGACAATGCTACCTGGTAGTGGCTGTTTATTTGTTGCTAGACTGAATGAAGGCCATTTTGTGAAATGCTTGTCCAATTCATTATATTTTTGAATCTCATCTAATTAATGCTTTGTAATGTACGATGTGGAACCTTTGTAAATGAGTTCCGGCTCAAAGGTGTATCTCTGAATCACTTAGAAATAAGTAAAAAATAAATAAATAATGTCTCAAGAGGGCAGCAGGAGTAGTTGGGAGGAATATAAATACAGCCCATGGGTTCCACCATGCCACAGTGACAGGAATTCTGTTGGCATTGTGCTGTCCGGGATACAAGTGTTTTTTTGTGGGGGGCTTCACCCCCGCATCCCCCGCACTTTAGATTTCCAACTCCGAGTCAGAGTTGTTTTGGGGAAGGAGCAAACACCCTGGAGACAGTGGCACTGGTAACACAGCAGATCAGTACAGCAAACCACCAATTCTGTCTCTGTACTGGTCTTTGCTGTGTTACCATCACTGTAGTAATGGTATACGCAGCCCATGTGATTGGAAAATGGATTAGTGGTGGTGGGTGCCAATTGTGCAAGTGCATGGTGGGGACCTGGCAAAGGGAAAAGCATAATGGCCTTCGAGCTTCACTTGATAGCAAGGATCAGCTGGGAAGCTTTGTTTAGTGTTACCTTCTGGAGAAAAGTGAAGCTCAGTAGTATCCAAGCCTGGTGGAAGGGTACACAGGTCACTGACCATTTTCATGAGAGGACAAGGAGGCCATCTGTCTTCTCAGCTGGGTCACGGTACTTCTGAATTCCCTGTATGGGCTCTCACCTTGGCCCACAGGGTCAGCAATGCTCATACACAGGACAGCATTAGGTCCATTACCCAGTGTTTTTACAGAGGGTAATGCAGTACGCCTGATGCCTGGCATGCCCAAGATGGGGCCCAATCCTCAGATGCCCTGCCTCATCCAGTGGTAGAGGACTGAAAGGGTAATGTCCTGCCCAAGGGAGGACAGTGAAGATGTCCATAAGAGAGAGCTGGGATCCCGGGTGGCACACCCTCAAGGTGTGTGACCTGATAGCTTTTGAAGCCTAAGTGGGTTGCCTGAGAAGAGAGGGGTGATGAGGAAGAGCTGAACAAAAAAAGGCCACAGAATGCAAATTCAAGCTAGAAGAAGCCCAAGGTGACCAAGGACTGGAGCAGTTACCTAAATTTATAAGGTGAGGGTTCGCTGATGAAATGGTGGGAGAGTTTTCCTCTATTGCATAGGGGAAGGACCATGAAGAGTTGTAGTCCACTGGGCAATCAAAGCCATCAGAGCGGGACTCTCCCCCCCCCTCCCAAGAGGGTGAACCATGATAGGCTGCAGCACGACAGCAGAGCCTTGTCAAATATCTTTGATGCCAGGAAGCATGCAGCATCAGAAGTTTCTGAAGGGTACAAGTACATGATTGGCAGAAAACCTAGTTACCCAAAATATATTTGGGTACCTTGATTTAATCATTCCATGAGCATATTATTAGCAGATTGCTATTCTGAAAGTCAGAGTGGGGATTTGTGAAGTTATAATGGTGGCTAAGGTGGGACCTAAGAAGAATTCTGACTTAGTTTTAACATAGTTTGTGAGTGATACAGGGACCAGGAGAATCATACAAATATATGAAGAAGCCAGCAGAAGAAGGCCATATGGTCTATCAAGTCTGCTCATATTGCAGGGTCCACAGCTTGAGTTAATGTCCCTGCCCTCCCTCCGCACTCCTCCCATCCTCCCTACCCATGATCCTTACCTTCCTCCTATGCCTATCCCAGCCTCTCTTAAAGCTGCCCACTGTCTTGAACGAGGGGATCTCTTCTAGCAGTGCATTTCAAGTGTCCACCACCCTCTCTGTGAAGAAGTGCTTCCTGACCTCCCTCCTAAACCTCCCATCCTCCAGCTTAAGACTGTGCCCCCTCGTGTTATGGTTGCCACTCAGCTTAAAGAGACTCTCCTTATCAACCTTATTTATCCCTTTCAAGTACTTGAAGGTCCCAATCATGTCTCTCTCTCTCTCTCTCTCTCTCTCTCTCCTGTCCACCTGGGAGTACATGTTCAGTGCCCTCAATCTCTCCTCGTATGCCTTACCCTGCTGACCAGCTATCATCTTGTAGCCTTCCTCTGGACCTTCTCCAGCATGTTAATGTCTTTTGAGGTGTGGGCACCAGTATTGAACTCCATACTCTACATGTGGCCTTACTAGTGACCTGTACAAGGGCAGTACAATGTCCTCTCTCCAATACTCATCCCACTAGATATGCATCCCAGCATCTTGTTTGCCTTTGCTGCTGCTTTCTTGCACTGCATTGAGTGCTTCAGGTCACTACTGATCATCACTCCCAGGCCCTTCTCCTCCTCTGATGCAGATACTCAGACTCCACCCAGGTAGTACTCTGTCCTGAGATTCCTGGCTCCAATATGCATAACTTTGCATTTCTTGGCATTGAAGCCAAGCTGCCAGATCCTGGACCACCTCCTCAGCTTTTCCAGATCTTCCTGTAGGTCCTGTATCCCTTCAACTGTGTCCACTCTCCACAGAGCTTGGTGTCATCCATGAAAAGGCACATTTTGCCCTTAATGCCATCCCCAGTGTCACTGATGAAGACACTGAACACCACCGGCCCCAGCACATAGCCCTGTGGGACCCAACTGGTTACCTCTCTGGTGCCAGATAACTCTCCCACAACCAACCTTTGGGTTCTGTGCCTCAGCCAGTTTTCCACCCATCTGGCCATCTTTTCCCCAACCCCAAGATCTACCAACTTCCTGATCAACCTTTTGTGGGGCACAGAGTCAAAGCAGAGGTGTAGCCAGGAATTTTAAACTTGTATTCAAGAGTTGACAAACTGTTGCCCCCCCATAAACACAAACCAATGATGTGCTGCCCCAACACACAAACATTGTCACACTCCCACTTCAGTCAACTATATGTAGTAATCAATTATCCTAACAGATTCAAAACATTTTATTTTATCTAATACACATACTACCAATCAGACAAAAGTTGGCTGGCTTTTAGTCACAGGGTTTAGGATACATTGTGAAAAGACTCTGCACCACATCAAGGTAGCCAGTATTTCAGAAGTCCATTCACACCAGCACCCATGCATACATACTCGATTGGGTCTCTTATACAATCATGGCCTCTAAGTTTAGCACCCACACATCTTCCAAATATCATTCACAAACTGGCACTAAAGCACCAAGGAGAGGAGGCTCTGTTTCTGTTTGTTGCCCAGGCCTGAAGTTCATGTTGCCCCTGGATTTTCCAGATTTTACTGCACTCACCAGAGTACACTGAGTATGCCTGCTGACACCCATGAGTCAAAGGCCTTGCTGAAATCAAGATAGAGGATGCCAACCAATTGGCCCCTGTCCACTGTCTTAGTGGCACATTCAAAGAAGTCAATCAGATTTGTTTGACAAGATCCGCCCCCCCCAGTGAACCCATGCGCCTCTCATCCTGGAGACCATGCTCCTCTAGATATTCCACCAGCCTTTCCTTTAGTATGGTCTCCATGAGTTTGCCCACAATGGAGGTCAGACTGACTGGTCTGTAATTCCCTGGGTCATCCTTGGGACCACTTTTGTGGAGGGGCACTACGTGGTGCTGTTCTCCAGTCCTGCGATACCACACCTGACTCTAGTGAACTATTAAATAGGTCTGCCAGTGGCCCTGCCAGCTCCTCAGCCAGTTCCTTTAGTACCCTTGGATGCACTCTGTCCAGGCCTGGTGATTTGTCCACCTTCAATGCCAGCAGCCCCTTTCTCCTCTATCCTCCTCTATTATTACATCTGGTTCCTCTCCCCTGCTCCTCTTTTCCCTCCTGAAGGCACTGGTCCGTCCTTCTCCCTGGTGAAGACAGAACAGAAGTATTTATTTAGTATCTCTGCTTTTCCCCATTATCCTCCACCCACACCCCTTTCTTAAGCCTAACAATCCTTCCTTCTTGTCCTTTCTCACTATATATCGAAAGAAAGCCTCCTCCTTCTTAATTCCTTTGGCTATCTGCAGCTCCTTTGTGCCTTCCTCCGGACTTCCTTACTTGCCTCACTAGCCAACCTTAGATAATTTTCCCTATCCACTTCTCTCTTGGTATTCCTGAACTTTCTATAGGCCAACCTCTTCTCCTTTACTGCCTGGGCAATCCAGCAAAAGAGTTAAAGATTAAGCTGCACATGTGGTACAGCTGAAACATAAAATTTGTCAGCAGAAAAGGACCACTTGGCCCACTCAGTCTGCCCAGATGGGCTCTGCGCATTCTGTCTCCTGTGATCCTCCATCCTCACTGCCTATTTACTAATATTCCATTATGTCTATCCCACACATGCTTGAAGCCCCCTAATGTTTTTGCCTCCACTACTTCTGCTGGCAGTCTATTCCAGGGATGCAACACTCTTTCAGTGAAATAGTACTTCCTCATCCCTCTTAACCCTCCCCCAGCCTCATCACATACACTCTGGTCCTGTGCTCCTTCTCATTTAAAAAGACCCCTCCTGCATCCTGTTAACCCTCACCCACCATGAGCTAATTGTACTTCATTGAATACTCATGGGAGTAAAATAATTGAATAGAAATCAGTTGAATTAGGTCGTCTTGGCCAGAAAATTAATTCACCTGTTGTATCCTGTAACGTTAAGGGAGAATCAAGGGCAAGTACTATGTCCAGGTGGTCATTTATATCTGAGTGTGAAACTGTCTCAGCAGTACCTTGGGGAAACAATGGATGAACCAAACACTTATGAATGTTTGCAAGGGGCTTTCAGTTAGCACAAAAAGCCATAAAATAGCCCTAGACTCAGGAGTTCCTGGAGCCATGCTCACCCCCACCAGGCACAGTCACTCGGGTTTGGCAAGGAATCGGGGTTGCACATAAATATTTACGGACAGAAAAAGACTCATGGTCCATCCTGTCTGCTCAGTTCCTACCCCGGCCCTCACCAGTCTAGAAGCCCCATGAAGGAGTTCTATTGTAGGACAAAGTGATAGGGTAACTGTATTGCTTGAAACTACAGATAGTTTCATGGCTATGTTATGCCTTTGAGCTTTATATACACTTTTTCACATCGTATGCACTTGATATGCTCTAACTTTACTTTAATTTGATACTGTGTCTCTGGTTATGGCTGTTTGCATCCTGACTGAAGCAGATAAAGTACCCATGCTTTGCAAAAAAAAATCTCTGGACTTGCAGCTTTTTTATGCGCATAGTGTTAGTGGCTCTCCAGTCTTGTGCCTTGTGATCTGTCAGGCAGAATCTAGGGGTTGGCACTGGCATGGGTTCTGGCACAGCTTAGTTGCTGTGCAGTTATGGCCCACCAGTCTAGCACTAGCTAAGCCTCTAGTTGATCAATCATCCCATAGTTCCACTTGAACATAGCCCTCTCCTCCATTGGCTCCAGCCCCTGTCAGTCAACCTCACAGTCCTATGTGTCTATCCCACCCACTCTTAAAGTTTGTTACTATGTTAACATTGACCAGCTACACTGGCAGAGGGTCCCACTGTTTCACCACCCTTTCCATGAAGATGTATTTTCTCATATTCCTCCTTAATTTTCCCTCATTTAAGCTTATAGTTTTGGTCCCTTGTGATGGACTCCTCGCTAAGCTTAAACAGTTGTTGCTTGTTGGCCTTGTTTATACTCTTCTGGTACTTGAAGGTTTCAGTCATCTTTCCCCTTTCTCTCCTAGCCTCAGTGAAAACATATTGATGTCCGCTAGTCTTTCCTTATAAATCCTTTCCTGCTGGCTGTGAATAAATTTGAGCCACTCTTCTTCAGAGTGACTCCAGGTGGTATTGTTCTTTTTAAGATGAGGGCTTCAGAACTGTGCATAGCATTCAATATGCAGCCTCACCAGGACCTGTATAGGGGTAGAATCCCTTTATTCCATCTGCTTGAGTAAGCCTACCTATTCACCCCAGCATCCTGCTAGCTTTACAGTACTGTATGTCTTGTTACACTTGACTGAGGTCTTGAAACTGTCATTGATTATAACCCCCAAATCCTTTTCTTCTGAGGAGTACTCCAGCTATACCATTTTATCCAATAAGTGGTCCTTAGATTCCTCCTTCCTAAGTGCATAGCCTTGCACTTTTGTCATTAGACTTCAGATGCAAACACAGAACCACCTTTCCAATTTGCCCAGGTCTCCTTTCCATTCCTTCTTATCCTCCTCACTATTTAGACCGCCACATATTTTTGTGTCATCTTCAAATAGACACATCTTGCCATGGGTTCCTTCTCCAATGTTGCAGATAGACACATTGAAGAGTATCTGGCACAGAACCAACCCCTGTGGGACACCACTTGTAACACCCTTGACATTAGAGTGTGCACTATTCAGCACCATCCTTTGGGTTCTCCACTCCTATCCAATTCCCACCAATCTAGTGCCTTTCTCCCCAACACCTAAGTCCCCCAATTTCTTTATTTAGTTTATTAATTTTGTTTTTATTTACCAGGCAAGTGCACTAGACAATCAGTCCCTATTTTCAGACACAGCCTGGGAGGATATAACAGTGAGCACACTTCAGTTCATTGCAAAAATACAATAAAAGATAAGACACATTCAGCACACATCACACAGAACAGCGGTACATCAGGTTATACATTTATAATGCAATGCAGTGATTACCAGACTCTTGTGGGGTACAGAGTCACAGCCTTGCAAAATGCCAGAGTCTAGTACATTGGCACTTATCCAAAGTTTGCTGAACAGTGTTGAAATCCATGTGGTTTCACTGACAGGCCCTCCTTCACAAACCCATGGTGCTTGCTGTCCTGGAGTTCATGGAATTCTAGGAAGTTGAACAGTTGCTGCTTGACTATGGTCTCAAGGAGTTTCCCAACAATGTAAGTTAGGTTAACCAGTCTATAATTCCGTGGGTGCCCCTGTCCCCCTCTAATGCAGGGAGACAACATCTACTACCATCCAGTCCCTGGATACTATGGCAGTTATGTGGTTAGATTCATTCTTGCTCACTAATAGCCTAGCATTTTGAATGAGTTAGAAGCAGCAGGTTTTCTCAGTGGGCAATTAAGTCAAGAGAGAATTATTGTAGTTTATTCTTGAAAAACAAAGTAGTAAATGTGAGTAACTATTGTACAATCTTGTACTTTTGCAATGTTATGTAGGTGGAAAAAAGCTGACCTGAAAGAGCTGCTAAGGTGGTTGTCTCTTGTAAGGTATGACTGAAGAACCCCTCAAACTGTGTACATATGCAGTACATTAAATAACAGCAAAGCCAAATTGCATCAGATCAAATGAGATATTATTTGCTATCCTGCCAGTGCAGTGGTAGCACTACCACTTGTGATGCTGATGTCCTAGGTTCAGAAATGAGCTGGGATGTTGGAGGAATGGTGGGGGGGGATTAAGCATCCTATGGACCATTCTCATTCTTTTGGGGGAGGGTGGGGAAGTCGCCAGTGACCGAGCAGCCCCTTGCAGTAGCCAGGAGTCATCACCACCGGGACCGAGTACATTTAGGAGGCATGTCAAATATATATATGGCTTGTCATCCCCACATCATTGCATGTCATGCCTCCTCGGGGGTGAAAAACATAATATGGTCTGACTGATGCATGATGACATCTGCCCCCATGCTGCTGACTCCACACCGCTAACTGGCCTATCACTCTTGATGCACCATTCTGGCCCTGCCTGGGGGGGGGGAGGTAAGTCAGGGGTCATTGGGAGTGAGGTAAGTCCCGAGGTATGTGGCAGGGCTGAGCCAGTGTGTTTGGAATGATGGGGACCAACAGACATGGAGGAAAAAGCATACTAAATAAAAAAAAGAAAATTAGATATTATGTGATTTTCACTCTCTTGTCATATTAGAGAATTTGCAGACATAATTTTCATACTGCAACTGTTTTTGATAATGACCATTTTGCATTTGCTGTGTGAGCTGACTCTTTCTGTTAAGATAAGACAAGGAATACACTGACAAGAAGCATATTGCTGTACTTATCAGTCAACAATGGCAAAGGCACTGAATAAAAGGCAGTACCTGTGACGCTCATTCAAGTACTGTAGTCTGATTGTGGGGTGATTTTGTTTCCCTGCATGTAGAGCTGCGTCACAGGAGTGACTCAGAGTACGGTGGCTCAGTCAGACGTCTACTTACATATCTGACATCTTATTTTCATCATGCTTCAGGCAGATTCTCAGCACTTAAGAAGTATTTTACACTCATGCAGTCTCCGAAAGATCTAAGTGCTGGCAATGGCAGATGCTACAGTGTGTAGCTATTCAAGACTTAGAATTAAAACATGATATGAGTGCACCACTGAAGGTTGAAATGTTTAGGTACCATTGTTCTAAGCCACTGTTCTAGCTTGCATATATCTGCAATTAAAAAACACTGCACAATTCCCATGACTGCCCCTTGCATTAACAAAACTATCACTCCCTGATCAATTGATTATTTTTTGGTTTTGATACCAGGTAAGACACACTAGACATGCTGTACTTATGCCAATTTTCAGGCACAACTTGGGAGAATAACAGACTTACATCATCAACACAACAGTACAGTACTAGTCACATTAAACTGTTCCTCCAATGAGTTGCTTTAGCATTTCTGACTGAGTTGCATAAGTGTTGCTGGATCCAGCACAAAGCCCGGCACTAACAGTTTTTTAAGAGTTAAAATGCAGATTTGCATTGCACTGTAACTAGACTGCAGATGTATTCCAAATGAATTGCAAAAACATTTTACAACCACTGCTCTTCAGCTGGTTAAGCATTGAAAAATAATGCAATATGAGTTGCGAATACATTTCCAACTCAGAAAAACAATGCTAAGCTAACTCAATGAAGAAACAGCTTAATGTGACTTGTACTGTAGTTACATGCTATGAAAATAATCAGATTTAGCAGCAACTCATCAAGACTTTAAAAGAAAAAGTGCACAGTGCTCGGTCAATGTAGGCTGTATTAGCTAGCCATATGATAAGCAAGAGTAAGGACCAGCCAGGCGCAGTGAGTCCTTTAGCACCTTGCAGTAATTCCAATGACTGGGAAGGCAATGTAAGTTTAGGAGAAGGGAGTTCTAGAAAGCTGTGGCATAAACTGCAAAGGGCAGTTTTCCAAGGTCTTTGGAACATCTGCACTCAAGGAGAAGCTGAAAGTCCACTGATCTGATAATAAGTAGACAGGCGATGCAGATAGGTGTCCAGGGAAGATGGGGACAAATAAAAAAGCCACAGTTGAGGAGGAACCAAAAAAATCTTTCACAATCAAATATGCTATATAAACAGCATGCAAAGTTTAATGGTGAGCAAAATTGTACAAGCTGCTACAGATGCTAGTATGACAACAGCCCCAGCACTTTGACCACAGGGTTCTTTGTCTGCCTCTCCTGACAAAGACCCCGGCACAATACACTGAACAGGCCCCTCAGCCTGCCAATTAGCTTGTTATTTCAGTAACCATTCATGATGTGATTCTATGCCCTGCTGGCTAGATACTGTATTCCAAAGGTTAATTGCCATTAAAGTAATTATATATTTTTCTTTATCATACAGTATTTGTATTAAGTAGCACTGTATTTATATTTTTTTTAATTCAATATACTTTATCACTGTATTTTATACTTATTAGCATATGCAGTATTAGTGTTATTATGCTGCAACATAATATTTTGATTGTGAAGGTGACAGCAGAGGGCTGTGGTTAATGGAGCCAAATCAGAAGAGAGGATGTCACTAGTGGGGTGCCTCAAGGATCAATCCTGAGTCTTTTCAATATGTTCATTAGTGACTTGGGAGAAGGAATTAAGGGCAAGATATGTCTCTTACCAGATGACACTAAGCTCTGTGGCAGGGTAGACAGTGAGGGGGGAGGGGGGAAGGAGATGCAGAGAGACTTTCAAAAGCTAGAGAGGTGGTCAAAGGTTTGGCAGATGAAATTCAATGCCAAAAAGTGCAGGGTTATGCACAAAGGGAACAAGAACCTAAACACAGAGTACTGGATGGAGGGTAAAACTGTGCATGACCTCTGAAGAAAGAGACCTAGGCCCAGATATTCAAAAGGGTTGCGCATGGCTCCATTCACATATCTGGAATATGTAGTATAGTATGGCTGCATGCCCATTGGCTCACGCCAGGACCATCGAGCACAGCCCTCACCTATGGTGTACAGTCGTAAGGGCAGCAGCAGAGTGGGGTGAAGCCGCCAGCCACTGACCAGGAGGAGCGGGTCGTGGGGCCAGTGGGTGGTGGGGAGGGGGTACCGCTGACCACCAGGACATTGGACGAATTATTTTTTAATACAAATGCCCGTGATCAGGCTGACAGCGGTCCACTGGACCACCAGGGATATTTGAACTTATATTCTTTATACTTAAGCCCGTGATTGGGCTGACAGTGGTCCACTGGACCACCAGGGATATAGGGACTGATTTTATTTATACTTAAGCCTGCGATCAGGCTGACAGTGGTCCACTGGACCATCAGGGATATAGGGATTTATTTTATTTATACTTAAGCCCGGGATCGGGCTGACAGCGGTCCACTGGACCATCAGGGATATTGGACTGTATGTTAATATTACAAATGTCCACGATTGGGCTGCAAGCGGTCCACTGGACCACCAGGGATATGGGACGTGATTTATATATACTGAAGCCCGCGATAGGGCTGTGAGGCATATTGCCATGCTGTGCAAGGGGCGTCAGTCCCCGACGGCTGCTGCCTGGCAGGGTGCCAGGCGCAAGCCACCGGGGATCAGTGCACCTGCATGCAAATTGGGCCATAATGACATGAAAATGGCCCCATTTGCGCCTTGCATACATTATGGCCCCGTCTGCATGTGCACTTTTGAATATCGCGGTTGCTGTGCATAGCGCAATGGAACTTGTGCTAGCGCATCCCCCTGCTCCACTCTGGCCACTTGCACTGGCACAGTGCCACTGCACCATGCACACTGCAGGTGGCCAGGGTGCGATATTCAACAATGCTGTGCCATGGCACAGCTCCATTGAGTATCACCCAGTCAACACCCCTGCGCAGCCATGTTGCACTGCGCCCAGTCTTGCACCACAGCCTGGTGCAGTTTGAATATCTGGACCCTAGGCATCATCATCAGTGACTCCCTGAAACAATCAAATCAGTATAACAAGGCCTACAGTAAGGCAAACAGGATGCTGTGGTGTATAATAAGTGGTATGGACAGCAGATGGAAGGAGATATTAACTACCTCTCTACAAATCACTGGTGTGGCCTCACTTGGAGTATGATGCCCAATTCTGGAGTCTTCACCAGAGGAACCCACAGTCCAGACCAAGGAGGATGCTGGGAACCTCCACAAAGGAGACCCACAGGAGGGTGGCATGGGACCCCACAGGGGAAGGAAACAACTCCTGGTGGGGGACTCCATTGTTGGGAAGATAGAACTGGGGGAGGAAGGGGAGAGGGAGGTAAGGTGCCTGCCTGGCGCCAAGGCTTGGAGAGACAGGGAGCGAATCCTCAGGATCACAGGAGCAGCTGCACAGGGGAAGGAGCTGGATTTCATTGTCTACCTAAGGACAAATGACCTGGCTAAGAAAGGGATCAGAGCAGTGCAAGAAGCATTTGTGGAGATGAGGAGGGGCCTTAGACAAATAGCACACACGGTAAACTTCTCGGAGGTGCTGCCCGTCTATGGCACGGATGAGGCTAGGGTGCTCTACACCATGGGAGTCAATCAGTGGTTGAAAAACTGGTGCAGAGCTCAGGGATTTGGCTTCACTGGGGACTGGGGGTCCACTGGATGGATGCAGGCCTATACTGGTGTGATGGTCTGCATCTGTCCTGGAGGAAAGCAGGATCTAGGTGACAGGTTTAAATATTTCATTGGCAAGCATTTTAAAACTAGCCAGGGGAGGCACTGGAAAGAGCAGGGAAATCCTAGCCTCCCCCAAAAATCAGGGTACTAAGTGAGGTAGACACCAACATAGAGATGTCAATAGGGAGAAGTGCAGGGCAATGGAGAAAGTGACAAATGCAATAAGGACAGGGATGGGGCAAAAGGGGTAAGGCAATCAAGAAATGGAGGGTAATGAGTACCAACACCTGTAGTCTGGGCAACAAGCTCCCTGAACTGGTGGCCTTGATGGAAGAGGATGCCTGGATATCATAGCAGTCACAGAAACATGGTACACAGAGAACCATGATTGGGATGTTAACATACCAGGTACACAACCTACAGGAGAGACAGGAGGCGGGGGGAGTAGCTCTCTATGTAAGGAAGGGATAAAAGCAACTGAACAAAAGAGTAAACAGGGAGGAGAGGAGGCACTGTGGGTCACCTTAGAGACTGGAAATGGCACCACAATCTGCACAGGGGTTGTATACAGACCCCCATGTCAGGGGGAGGGAATGGACAAGGATATGATAGAAGGCATACTTATGATGGCAGAGAAAGGGGAGATACTGTTGATAGGGATCTTAATATGCCAGATGTTAACTGGAGCACCTTTGCTGCAGCCACATCCAAAAGCAGGGCCATTCTCGATGCCCTTCAGGTGACATGCCTCAGACAGCTAGTTTTGGAACCTACTCATGAGGGAGCAATCTTAGACCTCGTACTCTCAAATGAGGACAGTGAGAGGATCTCAGATCTAGAAGTGGGTAGACATTTGGGAACAAGTGACCACCAAACAGTGTGGTTCACAATAAACTCAGCTACAGAGTCAAGCCATACAAAAGTGAGGGTTCTGGAATTCAGGAGTGCTGACTTTGGCAAGATGGGAGAATGTCTTAGAAAAGCACTAGCAAACAGGCTAGAAGGAGGGGTGGAGCAACAATGGGGAAATATCAAAACTGCCATCACAGAGGCAACAAGCCTTTGTGTGAAGCAAATAAACAAATCAAAACAAAAGAAAAAGCCACTATAGTTCTTAAAAGAAGTGGCGGTGAAGGTTAGGGAGAAAAAGATAGCATTTAGGAAGTATAAGGAAACACAGAAGAAGCAGTACAGAGAACTGTACCAGTTAAGGCAGAAGGAAGCAGGGAGGGTAGTCAGAATAGCAAAGGCACAAACTGAGGAAAAGATAGCCAACTCGGTTAAGAAGGGGGATAAAACCTTTTATAGGTATATCAGGTAGCGTAGAAAGACAAAGGGAGGATAGTGAGGCTGAAAAGAATGGATGGTGAGTGGGCAGAGAGTGACAGTGAAAAAGCAGGGATACTGAATGAATACTTCTGTTCAGTATTCACAAAAGAGGAAGTGGGGGATGTGCCTAATCCAATTAACAGAAGCACTCTGGAGAGGGGGGTCGATCCCAGTCCTTTCACAGAAGAAAGGGTTCTGAAAGAACTCCTAAAACTGAAGGTGGACAAAGCAATGGGGCCTGATGGAATTCACCCCAGAATTCTAAAAGAATTAAGCAGAAAACTAGTGACACCACTGACTACCCTTTATAACAAATCATGGGAGGATAGCGTGGTACCTGAGGACTGGAAGAAGGCTGATGTGATTCCCCTTCACAAAAGTGGGAGCAAGACAGTGGCAGGAAACTACAGACCTGTCAATTTGACCTCAGTGGTAGGGAAAGTGATGGAATCACTTCTGAAGGAAAGAATTGTTGAGTACCTAGAGGCCAGTGGGGCACAGGACCCAAGGCAGCATGGGTCCACAGCGGGAAGGTCATGTCAGACGAATCTAATTGATTTCTTTGACTGGGTGACCAAAGTAGTAGACCAGGGAGGGCTGTGACATGGCCTACCTAGACTTTAGCAAGGCATTTGACACAGTCCCACACAAAGATTAGTAGTCAAATTAACCAGCTCTGAGTTGGTCCCAGGGTGTTAGCCTGGTAAAACATTGGCTGAACAACAGGACACAGAAGGTAATTGTAATGGAGTCCACTCTGAAGGAAGAGGGGTTACTAGTGGGTAACCGCAGGTCCAGTCCTTTTAATGTCTTTATAAGTGACATCACAGAGGACTGGAAGGAAAAGTATGCCTCTTTGCAGATGACACAAAGATCTGTAACAGGGTTGATACACAAAAAGGTGTGGAAAGGATGAGAAGGGACTTGCAAGGTTGGAGGAATGGTCAGAAGTATGGCAGCTTGATTCAATGCAAAGAAGTGCAAGTAATGCACCTGGGAAACAAAAACCCAGGGGAAGATTACACAGTGGGGGTGAGGTAGTAACAACAACAAAAATGGAAAGGGACCTGGGGTAATCATATCAGATGACCTTAAGGTTGGCAAGCAATGTGAGAAGGCGGTAGGGAGGGCTGGGGGATACTGGGATGTATAGGGAGAGGCATCTCCAGCAGAAAACAGGAAGTTGTTATCCCCTGTACAGACAGTTGGTGAGACCCCATCTGGAGTACTGCGTCCAGTTCTGGAGACCCCATCTCCGCAAGGACATAGACAGGATGGAGGCAGTTCAGGGGAGGGCAACTAAAATGGTGCAGGGTCTGCAAGAGAAGCCATACGAGGAGAGGCTAAAGGAGCTTAATATGTATACCCTTGAGGAAAGGAGGAAGAGGGGGGACATGATAGAAATGTTTAAGTACCTCAGTGGAATCAATTAAGTCCAAGAGGGTAGCATCTTTCAGAAAAAGAGATGTGCAAGAACAAGGGGACACAATTTGAAGATAGAGGGGGGACAGTTCATGGGCAAAGTGAGGAAGTATTTTTTCACAGAGAGGGTGGTGGACGCATGGAACAGTCTTCCTGAGGAGGTTGTGGGGTCTAAAACTATGGGAGAATTCAAGAATGCATGGGACAGACATAAGGCAATTTTTGTGGGGGGTAGGAAGAAATAGGCTGTTGATTAAATAGGATCTGCAGTTTATCCTCTAGGTAGGGAAATGGGCAGACTAGGTGGGCCAAGCGGTCCTTATCTGCCATCAAAGTCTATGTTTCTATGACAGACTAGAGAAAGTGCAACATCAGGAGACCAAAATGATTCAGAGCCAGCATGGCAGATCTTACGAGGATTGGCTCAAGGCACTGAACATGTACTCACAGGAGGCCAGATGAGAGAGGGGAGATATAAAACAGATCTTCAAGTTCCTGAAAGAAATTAATAAGGTAAACTGTGAGGAACTATTTAGCATAAGTAGTGGATCAAGAACATGGAGGCAAGTGGAAACTGATGAGGGAAGATTCAAGAGGGAAGTGAGAAAGTTTTATTTTAAAGAAAGGCTGGTGGAGCCATGGAACAATCTGTGAGCCAATATGGGGGAGCAAAACTATCAATGGTTTTAAACATGGCTGGGACAGAGTGAAGGGCTTAGTGGTTGCTCAGGGTGATAATGGTAGGGTGGGAAGCATGGGGGTGGACAGTGTAAGAACCCTTTATGGACAACAGGTCCCAGGTTTATTAGGGTTTATGAGCAGATTAGATGGACCAGTGGTCTTTTTCTGCCATCATTGTCTGTGTTTCTATGTAACATTATTTGACAGTAGCAGTATTATATATTAACAGTCAAATGAGTGTCCAGTGCATTCCATGGCCTCTTCCACCTCCATTACCACAACTGCTGTTACAGCAAGCAGACAGACTACTATCAGTTCCACATGTGCCCTCCAACTGTCTTCCCCCGCCACCAGGTCGCAAGGCACTAAATAGTAGCACCAAGACTACAGTATACCACCAGTCTCAACCCAGTTGCTGTATAGGACCTGGTGCAGCTCCATTAAGACTGAACATATTCATATTCATGAACTACTACTTAGGTTTACATTATGCACAGAGAAGTACCAGGAGGCAGAGGGAGTGGTTGCACACTTTTACATTGGACATTTGGGCAGGTGCATCAACATATGGACATCTGTGTCTCACCACATTCCAGGTCACTCACTTTTACTCAGTCAAGCAAAAGAGCAGTATATGAATAGCATACTTAGTGCCACTGCTATGGATGGGGACCACACTGTAGTCAATATATGTAACAGTCTAAAGAAACTGTGATATGAAAGGATACTTATGAATGTATTATAAAAACAAAAGACAGTGACAGATTATGGTCTAACATGATAAAAGGGCCAAACATTCAGTAACGACAATGATAGGACTGAAACAGTATGTCCAGTTCTTTACATTTTCACACTCACTAAATTTAGTTGTCTGCCTTAGTCTTATTCTCTTTTCTAGTTGGAAGAGTAGGTGAAAATATACCATGCTCAACTTTTAACTACAGTAATTTAAAGCTACTTCTGCTGCAGGGTTCTTAAGCATCACTGTCACTAAAAGCTGTAGTGGCCCTGGAACAAATAAATTCCTTTTGAGGCTTTTGACTATTTTTCCTGGTGTATACAATATGTCACGTAGTCAACACAACAAATATCAAATAGCATTGTTAAGGTAATGGGAGATTGTTACTTCTAAGAAAACACTGAAAACATTATATTTAGAAATAATTCAGCTTATATGTTATATTCATTGCAAAATGCTAGTTTATGCACAAGTTAAGGTTTATTAAAGCACAAAAAATAAGGAAATGCAATGTTAGAGTTTTGTGAACCCTAACTCCCACCCCACCCACTGACCCTGTCCCAAAGCACTGCACAGTGACTGACAGGTCAGCTGCAGGTCATACATAAAGAAGTTGACTCATCAATTAGTGGTATGGGCCTGTAGCAGGCTTTATGTGAGTACGGCCTGGAACAGCTAGCCCATTAGACACTGCCCAGGACCTATAACTTACTTTGCAGATGCTAATATACACAAAGCAGCTGATGCATCCTACACTGCCCTGGGTCTATAGCTTCCTTTGCGTGTGGCCTGGTTAGCCAACAAACCCTAACATAGCTTCCCTACTTTTACATACTCTATTCCTTGAAATAGAGACAACTAGACAGCTAGCTAAAGTTCAGATTCAACCTGGATTCTTGGGCAAGCATAGCAGCTCGTGAATGCCAGCCACCAGCCACCACCATCCAGCCAGCAGCAACTAGCCAGTAGCTAGCAGCCGGCCAACTAATGTCTACCTTCAACCTAGATTCATGGGCCACTGTAGTAGCCAGACAATGCCAGGCAGTGTACCAGCCAGTCAATGCCAATCACCAGTGAATAGCTAGCAAGCCACCAGCAAGCCAAAACAATAACTTTTCTCCAGCAATTTGGTCTCCGGTGCCAGTGAAAGATGCTATCATACCTTAAAATGGGCAACGTCCTTCTCATCTTCTGTACATGAGTTTGATAGTTCTCACCTAGAGAGTTCAAGGGGGGCTGGTGTTGTGGATGCTAGATGGGAAGATGAAGAAGATGAGACAGTGTGGTACTAGGTCATTGAATTGCACAATAGGTTGGGGACAGTGCCACAAGTACCAAACCATGTCTCATATCTTTAATTCTCCATACCCCTCTGATGTTTATGTAATGGCTGCACTCACAGGTTATGCATGACTTCAGTGTAACACTTAGTAAATGCTTTATATCATGTCACTGTGTGCTGTATGTTACTATATACAAGCTATATAGTGTATTGCACAGTGATAGCATCTCGTGTTGTTTACGATTAACTGCTCATCCCATGTCACCTCTGCTGTGCACTGCATGCAGCAGGATAGACCACCAGGTGCACAAAGATATCCCTCTCCCAAATCCCTACCACTGTCACCCATGTGCCATAATTTAATTCTGCCAGGTATATCAAATCTGTATGATATGGGTTCATCACATGCAACCCACAGTGGCAATTCCTTTCACAGTGCTGTTATATATTTTATATTTTCACAAGGGTTCACAGAGGTCTGAATGAGCATAGAAAGCATTTGCACATAGTTACTCATAACATCACTAATAATACAATAGGGTACCACCATCCCTGAAAAACGTGTTTAATCTGTCTTTAAAACCTTTGTCCACAGCACCTGTAATCACAGTATTTGGAAGATGATTCCAAGGATTTATGACTCTAATATAGAAAAAGTACTTTCTATTGATAATTTTGAATCGTGTTGGCTTAAGTTGAAGGGGATAGCCTCTAGTGGAAATATCTCTGCTTTTTAGACATAGATTTAGTTGTTTGAGAAGGTAAGAATCGTGAACTACAGTATGTTGTTCATTAATATCAGATCCCCCTAAGCCTCCAGTGCTCCAATGTGTACAAATTCAAAACACAACCTCTCCTCATATGCATATTGTGCAATCCTTCAATAAGTTTTGTGGCTCTTTACACTCTCTGAAGTCTAGACACATCCAAGACTCTATACAGACACCATACTGTACCTGACTTTGAAATTCCAGTATTGGTCAAACATATGCCCAATACAAAGGTAAAATGACCTCAGCATTTCTACATGTAATTTTCCTTCTAATAGTGGCCATGGCCTTATTTGCCTTGAACACGGCAGCATGGCACTGGTTCTTGGGAGTAAGTAAGTTGTTTGTTTGATACACAGATCTCTTTCAATCTGGACACTTTTGATGACTGTCCCATTTTTGTTTTTGATGCCAGCGTCTGTCGATATATATCTGGTCTGGTATCATGTTGGTGCATTGTGCAAGCTACCTCATGCACTTATACTTTTTTTTTTTAGAAACCACCATTGCAGCATGGTACATATGTTTATTTACCATACCATTACTGTTCTAAATCAATGCATGCATGTCCATCCAACCTTGTAAATATATATGTTTCCCTGTGTGTGTCCGAAGGAAAGAGGAAGGAATGTGTAGCCCCTCAAAACACACCAAAAAAGTAAAAAATGTTAATATATATATAATAAATTTCTTATTGTTTGTCATAGTATTAGAAAGTGTTGTTTGTCTTGTAAATATACATTTTTGTAAATACCGTATTTCATATTTATGGTGTGTGGTATGCTCTTTGATGCCATCACTCTGCTTTAATTAGCATGTGGGTTTCTTGGTGAATGGCTGAGGCCTTATCATATTTATTACGTTGGACAGTTAATTATGAAAATATGTTTTTTTAAGAGACACAATATGTGTAGTTATCAGTGTCCCACTGTGTTCTAGTGTCTCCTATCCATCTAAAATTCTACAGCATTATTTCTCTGATTGAATAACCTTATGAAGGACAAACAATGACATTTTCTGTGATGCATCAGGATGAGCATTTCCTTTTTTTTCCAGTTGGCTGGGGTACATTGGTGTCATTTGGCTGTGAAATATGATGTTTATTAATATCTGTTTGGCCTGAGAGACCTAAAGGTTATTGCAATGTGTAAAGTGCTGATGTGTTTTCAAAATCAATTTCAACTGGTAAATAACAGTCCATTTATGTAGTCTTCTTATATCCTGTCCTGGTAAGAGGACTGCGTGATGCTGCACTGCTCTCATTACCTTACAAGTAGAATACTTCCATCCCTACATTCTACAAAGGTGAGTGTGACAATTGTACTTATTACACAATCCTTCAAATTTGTAGTACTCTGAAAATTGAATTCCATTGTATTGTTTAAATTGTCATTTCTGTAGGACTTGTGGCTAACTAGCCACCATCCAGCACCACCAGCTAGTAGCTCCAGCAACCTGCTCTCATGCCAGCATAGAATCCATGGCCATCTAAACACCAGCCAGCACCTTTATCCAACAACACTAGCCAGCACCTCCAGCAGCCTGGAGTCTTAGGTCAGCGTAGTAGTCAGTCAGTGCGGCCACCAGCCAACACCTCCAGCAATCCCATCTTTGTTGCCAGTGTAGGATTTGTGGTCAACTAGCCACTAGACAAACAAAGCCAGCCATCTACCTCCATAAAGCCAGTCTCTGGGGCCAGAATAGGACCTGTGGCCAACTTGCCACCAGCTAGTATCACCAGCCTGTAGAACCAGCCAGTACCACCACCCAGCCAAAGACAGCCTGCCAAAGCCATCCATCTCACCAACAGCCAGTCAAAGTCCTCTTCCTCAAACCAGAACTCTTGGGCCAGCAAAACAGTTGTTCAATGCCAGCCACCACCCAGGCAGCCACCAGGCAGTCATCCAGTGAAAGTCGTCCTCTAACCCAGACTCTTGGATGCATACAGCAGCAGGTCAATACCAGCCACTAGACATCAACCAGCCAGCACCATCTGCCACCAGCCAGCAAGCCAACAGCCAGCAAAAGTCCTCCCTATCCTGGACTCTTGGGTCAGCATAGCAACTGCTCAATACCAGCCACTACCCATCAACCTGCCAGCAAGCAACACAAGCCAGCCAGCCACCAGGTACCAGCCAGCACCACCAGCTAGCACTACCAGCCAGCCAAAGTCAGACAGTCACCTATGGCAATCCAGTCACTGGCACCGACATAGGACCCATGGCCAACTATCCACCATCCAGCACCACCTTCCAGCATTATCAGCCAGCAAAAGCCACACAGCCAAAGCCAGCCAGCCAAAGCTAGCCAGAACCTCTAGCAGCTGAGTCTCTGGGGCCAGCATAGGACCTGATGCAAACTAGCTACCATCCAGGACCACCAGCCAGCATTACCAGCCAGAACCACCAGTCTAAGCAAACTTTGTGCTCTGTGTTATTATGTACACGCTATATGGTGAACTGCACAGTGATATCATCTCCTGTTGTCCATGACTGACCACTCATCCTTTGTCATCTGTGATGTTCGCTGCATGCAGCAGGATTTTTTTGGGGGTAATTGTCAACATCAAGACCATTACATGCACAAGGATGTCCCCTTCCCAAATCACTATCACTGTTACCACTCTACCATAACATAATTCTGTCAGGTATTTCAGATCTGTATGATATGGTTTCATCACATGCAACCTGCAGTGGTAATCCTTACATAATGATTTTATGTTTTTATATTTTGTTTGTGATGCCAGAGTCTGATGATATGCATCTGGTCTGGATGCATGCATGTCCACCTGACACTGTAAATAGTGTTTCTGTGTGTGTCTGAAGGACAGAGGAAGGATATGTGCCCCAAAAGACACCCAAAACTATGTAATCATATGTTAAAAAAACAAAAATTTTGTTTGTCATAGTATTAGTTTGTACACCAGATACTGAAATAGCTAGAAATTTATTTTATTGGTGCATGACTTGGTGAACAAATTAGAAACTACATTGAATCATGCAAACATGACAAGTCTGAGCATGATCAACATGAGTATTGGTGAAAGGAGTGTTCAGTTGGGACAGTAACATCAGAACCCTTAGCAGAGGAAGACCATACTCTGCTAATACTGTAGTTGTGGTAGAAGTGCTTCATGCAAATGGGAGCAAGCAGATTCAAGATCAGAGTGACTTTTTTAGAGAAAACACCCCACATCAAGTTCCAGCACAACCAGCCAACAGCAATGCCAACAACAATGCCAGTAATAATGCCAACCAAAAAAAAGTCTCAAAAATAAAATGCAGATGTGGCAGGGCAAATGAAGGAACTGGGGACGGACTTGAACTGTGGAGACTGGGTTGGAATAGTTAAGAGAAACTGAAGAGCTACAGGCAGTGAACACTTCCTCTGTTGAATTAATAGAACTCCAAGTGCAGGTTTTGTCTAAAGGATTGACCAATAAAACGAAGTAGTGAACCAGAGTTTTTTAATCAGAAGGCGGACTTTTTCAAGCTTCTGTGGAAACTTGATTTGAATATCTACTTCTGGGAACAGAACTGTAACTACCAAATTTCTTCAAGAATGTTTTTTTTTTACCCAAATACCAGATTGACTCTCAACTTTTGGACATTGCTTTTGGTGTCATTGATGTGGAGATTTAAATTCAGAGAATGTGTTTATGAAACAAGATATACTTTGTATGAGGGCTTGGAAAATATTGATTATTTGCTAGAAATTGCTGATAATTATTTTCCAGGAAGCATAGATGATGGTGATATCCCACATCAAAGGCACAGACTGATCTGAAACATAAAAAACATTTTTGTCCAAATACCTGAGACATCCACAGTTAGAATTTTGAGAGATCTCCAAGAAATTGTAGGACAGTCCCTCTACAGCAACAGCATAACTTGTTTGCTGGTGAATGGCAAGCATTGAGAGAGCTTAAACAGCTTAAGACAGTCATACTCTGCTAATAGTTGTGGGAAGGCTGACAAGGCTGGTGCTATGATGGTTCAATATGTCAATAAATATTTAGTGGAAATTGAAAGCCAGCTATCAGATAAAAAATGCTATCAATGATTGACCTTTGACCCAACAGTTCCATTCAAGACCATGCCTGATGAATTATTGCTACAAGTAGCTTTATATAGGGGATGGATTAGTAACACTGAATACCAGTTCCTGAAAAAAGATTCCCCTGTATGTCCAACCTTATACACCCTCTCCAAGAGCCTTCCTGGGCAAACTATAGTCTCTGGTATTTTTTTTTATTTAGTTGTTTAACCAGTATAGCACACTAAACTGAAAGCTTTTTTACAGGAGCGACCTGGGAGCACAAGGAGGTTAAGTGACTTGCTCAGGGTCACACAGTATGCAAGTGGAAGCTGTGGGATTCAAACCCAGGTCTGGTCTGCTGGATGTCACCAGATTTGCAGCTCAGAGCCTTAGACCACTGCGCTATACTGCCTCATTTGGTTGCTCAGTGAGGGTCCCTCAAAATATGTGGATTTCTTCCTTAAACAGATAGTAGGTAAAACACCTACGTACATTAGGGACACCACTGATGTATTACAGAAGATAGAGGGTCTCAGCTTGTCCCCAAACTTACGCTGGATAGCAATAGATATAACATCATTATGTACCAGCATTGAACACAATACACACAAACATATGAAGAAGTCAGCAGAAGAAGGCCATTTCATCTATCTAGTCTGCTCATATTGCAGGGTTCACCACTTGAGCTACTGTCCCTGTTCCCCCTCCCCACTCCTCCCATCCTCCCTACTCATGATCCTTACCTTCCCCTATGCCTATCCCAGCCTCTCTTGAAGATGCCACTGTCTTCAACAAGACCACTCTTCTGGCAGTGTATTCCAAGTGTCCGCCACCTCTCTGTGAAGAAGTGCATCCTGATCTCCCTCTTAAACTCTCCCTCCAGCTTAAGACTGTGCTCCCTCATGTTATGGTTGCCACTCATCTTAAAGAGACCATCTTTATCCACCTTATTTATCTCTTTCAAGTACCTGAAGGTCCCAATTATGTCCTCTCTCTCTCTCCTTTCCTCCAGGAGTACATGTTCAGTGCCCTCTATCTCCTCATATGCCTTACCCTGCTGACCCACTATCATCATTGTAGCCCTCCTCTGGACCTTCTCCAGAAGGTTACTGTCCTTTTGAGGTGTGGGCAGCAGTACTGAACTCCACACTCTAGATAATAGAGGGGTTTGGGCAGTGAGACATTATTTGGAATGGGAGGAGGGTTTGTTACTGTACCAAAGGAATGCATTATTAGTCTCTTTGAACATGTTCTGTAACAAAATTACTTCACTTTTTAAAGGGAGTTCTATTTACAGCATCAAGGTACAGCAATGGGGACAGCACATTGCACCTTCCTATGCTAACCACTTCATGTTCTATTGGGAAAAGATGATTATTTTCCCTGACCTCAACCCCCACCTCATATACATAGTTTGATGGTATCATTTTATTGATGATATCATACGTATCTGGGATTGGGGTTCAGAGCTGGCTGAACAATTTCTCATTTGGTTAAATTGTAATATCAGGAATTTAAAGTGCACCTATAGAATTAGTCAAAATGTAATTTATTTTCTTGTTGTGACACTGAGCATTGACAAAAATAATAAAGTGGTGAGCACCCAGCACTGTAAACCAACAGCTAGGAACAGCCTGCTTCATTCAGACATCTCACATCCTCAACCTCTTACAGACAGTGTCCCATATGGAAAAATTCTGAGATTATGGTGAAACTGCACACATGATGAAGTTTTTGAAAAGGAAGCACATAAGTTACTTGAATGCTTCAAAAAGAGGGGTTATGCCAGTGGTACTGCTTAGGGTGCATTAGAAAAGGTAAGAAAACTTGATAGACTGTCATTATTTAACAAATCTGTAAGACAAAGACAAGAAGGATTGGAAGGGCAACCATTCACTTTTATGATGGACTATCATCTTAGGGCATTAGAGGTGAGGCAACTCATAAAGGACAGAGGATCCATTTTAATTGTGGATGACGCTCTAAAACCTCTAGTGGGATATGTACCTGGAGCCTCCTTTTGCAGATATAAATCTATAGCCTCCCATGTTACCAGTAGCCACTTTTCCCAGAAAGATCAAAAAAATGCAAAGTGAGAGAGCAGATTTCCAGAAGAGCAGTCATTGTTATATGTAATGTATGCCTCCACAGGTCATAAATTCCAGCATCCAAAGACAGGGAGAGAATATTATTTGAACTTACACACTGATTGCCAAGCAAGCTTGTGTGTATAAGTATGCTGGTGCTCTTGCAGTCTCCTATAAGAGGGCTCCACTGTTTGTCCTCTTTTATGTAGGATTCAAGAACATATCTGGGTGATTGTTAACTCTGACCCAAATAATGCCCTGAGGTAACACTTTGTAGAGTCTCATAGTTCAAAAATGCCTGATTTTAAATTAAGAGCATTGGAGCATCTCACTTCCTTGAACCATGGAGGGGATTGTACCTAAGTACTGTTACAGTGAGAAACAAGATGGATCACCACTTTGAACTGTCTGGCACCTATGGGCTTAAATGTCCAACTGGACTACAAGCCATTCCTGTGATACATTTCATAATCTGATTTATTGTTCTGGATCATAATTATTTGATTTCCTTAGTGTTATCTTTCATAGCCTTCTCTTCAAGAAGTAGTAGAAGTAGAAGTAGTAGTAGTAGTACTTTTATTTATTTGTGGCATTCTTCCCCGGAGGCCCAGGGTGCCATTACAAAGCAATACATCAACACACTCAAATACTACACAGCCCACATAAGTGTAACAATAAAATTCAAAAATCACAACTAAATAAACTAAAATCAGTTAAAATCCACAATGTAGCCAAACACCTGAGCAAATAGGTAAGTTTTAAGACCATTTCTAAACATTTCAACTGAGGGAGCCTTCCTCTGAGCCCTCAGCAGTGAATACCATATTATTGGTTCAGCCACCCCAAAGGCTCTGTCCCCAGATGTTTTTAGTCAAGTCTTGGGAACCAAAAGGAGGATCTCAGCAGAAGAATGAAGGGAGCAAGTGGACAGTATGGATGCACAAGACCACACAGGTAGCAGGACCTAGACCATGCAGGGTCTTATAGGTTATCAACCCAATCTTATAGGAGATGCACCACTTGGCTGGCAGTCAGTGCAGTTCCCACAGCACTGGAGTGATGTGACTTGACCTGCAGGCCTGTCAACAACCTCGCAGCTGCATTCTGCACTAGCTGCAGTCATCCCAGCACACCTCCACTGATCTGGAAGTAAAGGGCATTGCAGTAGTTGAAACAAGATGTAAAGATAGCACGCATCAGCAAAGGCAGGTCCTCAGGGAGAACAAGTATTTCTACTGTATCAAAGAGAAATACTTCAAACCCCTTTCCCTGCCCCTTCCCACCTCTTGATGTAAAATACGTAAATATATATTAAGCACCTCCATATTTCTCTACTGCAATTATTTCTCTAAGTAACTAAAATTTTATTTTTATCATGGTACAATCCCGAGGCTCTGGGTGCCATTACAATTCAAGCAGAGCATAACATCATACATCAAATATTATAAATACTAACAGATAGATTCTCTATAAAATCATAATTAAAAACTATCTTGGAATGCTTGTTTGAGAAGATAGGTCTTCGGCCCTCTCAAAAATCTCCACCGCTTGGGTCTCCTTAAATATCTTGGCAGCAAATTCCAGAGGGCTGCGCCAGCCACCTCGAGGGAATGATCACCCGAGATTTTCAGCCTGGCCCTCAGAATCATCAGGAGGGCCTCGATGGAGGAACAGAGGGAACCAAATGATGGTACTTATTTGAAAGTGAATGAGTTGTTTTGTGATTTCCTTCTGCCTGCCTCCACATTATTTCCAGAATGAGATTGCCATTAATTAATCTTAACTTTGAATAATTTCTAATGTACAAAAGGGTGGCCACCATCTCTGGATATGCTATGGCTGCGATTTAAATTTATATCTGTTTGTTTGTCTGCAATGTGGGTACTAACATCTCCAGTGGATTCAGACATACTGATATCATGTTCCGGTCTCGAAGACAAAAAATGTGGATTTAGACTTAAAGGTGACTGGTCAATAGCATGTCTAATTATTATATATGGAACATGTAACTGAATCTGCCTCACCCTCCCACCCCCACCCACCTGTCTAATAGGGCAAATTAGCAGCCTTGTAACCAGTGCAGCCTTTGCATCTTGTGGCTCATTACTTTTCATAATTTGATATCAAAGGGTGTTTTTTTAACTTTATCTGTCTGATGGTATTGCACTTCAGTTATTTTTGCACTTATCCTTTTGTAAGCTTACATGTGTTTTTAACATGTTTTACCTATCATCAATTTGCACTTGCATAATTAAATTCACTGCACATGTCACATGCTTACAAACCAGTCCTACACCCTGAAGAAGTCACAGAATATGGCATTACGTAGGGGTGTTTGGTCAATGGTTCACCAAGCCATGCACCAATAAATTAAATTTATGGCTATCTCAGTATCTGGTGTGTGCTACATTTTCACCATGTACTAACCACCAGCCAGTACCATCAGTCAGCACCACCAGCCAGCTCAAGCTAGCCAGTCAAAGCCAGCCAATCATAGCCATCTGGCCAAAGCCATTCACCAGCCTGTTAGCGTCCTCCACTAACCTGGACTCTTTGGCTAGCATAGCTACAGGTCAATACTGACCACTAGGCAGTCACCATCTAGCAATCCACCAGCCAGCACCACCAGACAGCCAAAGCCAGACAGTCACCTCCAGCAACCCAATCTCTGGAGCCACCATAGGACCTGAGGCCAACTAGCCACCATCCAGCAACACCAGTCAGCACCACTAGCCAGCCAAAGCCAGCCAGCCACCTCTAATGAACCAACCTTTTCTGGTGCCAGCATAAGACCCACGGCAAACTAGCCACCATTAAACAGCACCAGCCTGCATTACCAGACTGCATCAACAGCCAGCCAAGGCAGACAGCCACCATCCAGCCAAAGTCTGGCTCTAGTCCAGACTCTTGGGCCAGCATAGCATCCAGCCAATGCTGACCACCAGCCAGCCAGCCAAGATCAAGCTTCAAACCAGATTTTTGTTCAGCGCAGCAGCCTGTCAAAGCTAGCTACCACCTTGCCAGCAAACATTCAGCTTTAACTCAGATTCTTAGGCCAGTATACCAGCCACTCAATGCCAGCCTGCAGCAACCATTTGCCTGCCAGCAGCCAGCCAGCCAGCCAAACTCCAGCTCCAACCCAGCATCTTGGGCCAGCAAAGCAGCTGGTGAATGCCAGCCACCAAGCAGCTTTCCAGCCAACATCCAGCTTCAGCCCAGATTCTTGGGCCAGCATAGCAGCTTGTCAATACTGGCCAGCAGCCAGTCAAAATCCAGCTTCAACCCAGACTTTTGGGTCAGGATAGCAGCCAGTCAATGACAGCCACCAGCCTGCCAGCCAAAGTTCAGCTTTAACCCTGATTCTTGGGCCAGTGTAGCAGCCAGTCAATGCCAGCCTGCAGCAGCCATCTAATTGCCACAAGCCAGCCAGCCAGCTACCATCCAGCCAAAGTCTGGCTTCAGCCTGGACTCTTGGGCCAGCATAGCATTCAGACAATGCTGGCCACCAGCCAGACAGCCAACATCCAGCTTCAACCCAGATTCTTGGGCCAGTGTAGCAGCTGGTCAGTGCTGGCTAGCAGCCAGCCAAAGTCCATCTTCAACCCAGACTCTTGGGCCAGGATAGCAGCTGGTCAAAACTAGCTAAGAGCTTGTCAGCAAAAGTTCAGCTTTAACTCAGATTTTGGGCCAGTATATCAGCCCTCAAGGCCAGCCCCAGCTGCCATCTGCCTTCCAGTAGCGAGACAGCCAGCCAAAGTCCAGCTTCCATTCAGACTCTTGGGCCAGCAAAGCAGCTGGTGAATGCCAGCCACCAGGCAGCTTTCCAGCCAATGCCCAGCTTCAACCCAGATTCTATGGCCAGCATAGCAGTTGGTCAATGCTGGCCAGCAGCCAGCCAAAATCAACTTCAACCCAGACTCTTAGGCAAGGATAGTAGCTGATCAATGCCAGCCACCAGCCTGCCAGCAAAGTTCATCTTGAACCCTGATTCCTGGGCCAGTGTAGCAGCCAATCAATGCCAGCCTGCAGCAACCATCCACTTCCCAGCAGCTAGACAGCCAAAGCCCAGCTTCAACTCAGACTCTTGGGCCCAAGAACCAGTTGGTCAATGCTAGACACCAGCCATCAGGCAGCTTTCAAGCCAATGTCCAGCTTCAACCCAGATTCTTTGCCAGCAAAGCAGCTTGTCAATGCCAGCCACCAGCAACCAGCTAGCTACCAGCAGCTAGCCAGCCAAAGTCCAGCTTTAACCCAGGCACCTGGACCGGTGCAGCAGCTGGTCAATGCTGGCCACTAGCCAAAGTCCAACTTCAACCCAGACTCTTGATTCAGCACAGCAGCCAATAAATGCCTGCCAAACACCAACCACCAGCCAGCCAAAGTCTAGCTTAAACCCAGACTCCTGGGCCAGACATAGCAGGGCACTGGGTCAGAACACAGCTGACCACAATGTTGTTGACAAGAACTGCATGGCAAAAATGCCATTTATTTTAATTTTGCAGGGGGCTACACCCCCCTGCAGCCCCCAGACTAAAGGATTCTCACTTCGGGGGAAGTGGATCACAGGGCAAGATGCAGTTCGTGGGGCCATGGAATACTGTTTCCATGGCCCTTGTAAAAAAAAAAAAAAAAACAAGTCCCGATCCAGCAAAATGACAGGAGACCAGAATTAGAACCCTGGTCTCCACTGCCACCTGGCTAAGCTGCTCTATGCCCCAGCCCTCCACACCACGGCAGCAGCTCAGCCAGCCTCCTGGATTTTGCTGCCCTTATCCTGTAGCAGCACCATGAACAGCGACCAGGGGAACACATACAGCAAGTGCTGTAAATCCCAGCTCGCTGTCCATGGCAGCACTATAGGGACTAGCGCTCTACTGACTGCCACTATTAATGTACTGCTAATTTGATTGGATACCGCATAGCAGCTTGTCAATTCCAGCCACCAGCCAGTCAGCCAGCCAAAGTCCAGCTTCAACCCATATTCCTGGGTCAGCATAGAAGCCAGTTAATGCCAGCCACCATCCTCTAACCAAGGACATAGACAGGGTGGAGGCAGTCCAGAGGAGGACTACTAAAATGATGCAGAGGTTGCATCCAAAGCCCTAGAGGGAAGATTAATGATCCCAACATGACGCCCTGGAGAGAGGATCAGTGGCTCAGTAGGTAGCATACTTGCCTCTGGGGCTGAAAGGTCACCAGTAATTGTAAAACCCATAACTGACACTGTAGTGCAGTATGAGAAGGATGATGTGCAATTTTTTTAAATCTTTCTTTATGCCCCCTTCTATGCCATACCCAATCTATCCCTCAAAGGTCTCCCAAGGTGCCTAGCTCTGCCAAACAGCTGTCCCTTCCTGACTGCCACAGTCTGAGACCCCTTCAACAGGGAAGGAGGGAGGGCCCCATTATACCTGAACAAGTCTTCTTCAGGCTGGTGGCAAGGGTTCCAGATCACTGCATGTTTGGTTCTCCAGGGCCATTTTCTGGCCAGCATTTTTTTCCTTGTTTCTCCCTACCTTGAGGATGCAGGCAGATGCTGGAGAGCCTAGGTATGTGTGCACACATTGGTGAGCTGCCACACTGGATCTCAGCCTGCATCTCTCCCTCCTATGGCACCCTTGACTGCATTGCCACCTGTGGTCACCCAGGTAGCAGTAATGCTGTGATGGCGGTGACCATCCCACCGACGAGGAGCGCATCCCCAGGACACTCAATCCTCCTCCCCAGCTGCTCTCCGATGAGCTGAGCTTGTTTCTGAACTCAGGTTGCTGGCATCATAAGTGGTAGCATTACCACTACACTGACGGGCCAGCGAGGGGTGCTGCATAACTGAGGTTGCATCTTTTGAATGAGATGTTAAACTGAGGTCCCTTTTGCCCATCTCAGTCACTGTCCAGATGAAAGTAACAGATCCCATGGCAATTATCAAGGAAGAGTAGGAGATTTTTTTTATTGAAATAACAAATGTGCAAGGAAAATATAAACTTAGAATCAACAAAATCATAATATTCAAAAAAAGGGGGATCCATAATAATATGTGAGAAAAAAAATACAAAGAAAGAACTCCCAGAAGCTAATCAGGGAAGCCAACAATAAAAAAAAGGTGGCTGGACAGAAAAAGGAAAGGAAACCAACAACAAAACAAACCATCTTTTAGGTCACAAGCATGGTTGGACTTGTAATCCACACCATGTTATGTCATCTTTCGCTAGTATAGCAGAAGAAGAATGCTTAAATTCATTTTAATACACAGTACATACCTCAGAAACAATCATGCTAAATGCTTTGAAATGCATAAACATTTTCTGTTGTAAGAAATAATGACACCTATTCAACTCAAGATCAGGATACCATTTAAAACAAGCAGACAGCACATTCACAGAACCACTATTCCATTTCTCTCAGCCTTGCCACAGTGTCCATACACCTAAGTCTCATAATCTGCTTATTGAAAAAAGGGTTCTGTCTACTGATCAGCAACCAAGTCCCAAAATCCCCAAATATAGGAGCACTCAAAAAATGGATGCTCTGTTGATTCAAGCTGATCATTACAACCCAGCCTAGAGCACATCCTTTCATCCAACTGTTTATGTTTCTGGTTGCCTTTTACTTTAAGTTTGCTGTGGCAGCACAGCCATCCTGTGTCCCACATTTTTGGTGGTACCCTGCTTTCAGACAGCAGCCTCAATAAGCAACTATGAATCCCAGGAGAAACAAGATCAAATATTGTGGACTCTGAAAATGTAGTATCAAGTACAAATGTGTATAAAGCCATCCTGGGCATATCCCATAACTGTATGTAAGTGATGCCCCATATCCCAAGCTTAGAAAAGGCTTCTTTTATGTCAAGGGGAATCACTATACAAGAACACATAGCCTATAATTTCCCTGCTTCCAAGAGCTTCGGCAAGGTAGAAATAGTGTTCAACACCCACGGAGCTCAGGATTTCCCAGAGGGTAGTAAGAAAGGTCAGAAATTATAAGAAAAATCATACCAAAGGGAAAAAAAAAACAGTGGGTGAATCACAGCCAATCCTCCCTGTTTAACTGGGTGGAAAGTAATATTCTGCTTGACAGGATTAAGTCTGCTCCCTCAGAGTGCCTGGGAAAATATATTCAGTAAGGCGATCTCCTTGGCAACTGGGGGGATCTGACTTACATACACAAATAGTGGTACTAAAAAGGTTTTAATCAAATAGACTTTCTTTTTCTTGCTGACCTAGCAGCAAATAATTTGATACCTTTTATTGGACCAACATAGATGTAACAAAAAGAACAAAGTTCTTACTGAGTCATCATTTATTCAATTTACAAATCTTACACTTGCTTAATTCTATGTTATACTCCCAGTTTAATTTTACAAGGTCCCTTGAGCTGAATTTAATACCCAAGGCGATCAGAGACTCTGTCTGAAGCTGGATACCTCCAATGACAAACAGTAGGGGAATTTTTATTTATAATCACAAACTCAAACAAAAAAATACACACAGTGCTCTAGTACCATTGATGTACAGTGTTTTAGACTGTAAACCAACACGTAAAAGACATAAATACCTTTGAAAGAAAAAAACACAAAAAAATTAAAAGGAAAAAACCATAGGGACCATAATAAAAACAAATTCTGGTCAGATCCACTGTGGCTGCATAATGAAGTTAGTGAAGTTGTGTGGAATTGTTAAGGAGGTATGGAGAAACAACACAATGATTTGTAAGTTGTAAGATTTGTTTTAGTTTCTGTTCTAAGGAAGGCATACACATTTTTAGGAAAATACATGGTGGTGTACATTTTAATGGAAGGAATAGGAAGCAATATATATTTATTTATTTTATTTAGCTTTTGTTAACTGGGTAAGTGCACTAGCCATAAAATGACTATTTTCAGGCATGACCCGGGAGAGTACAGACATGCAGAAACTTAACAGGATAACAATTTATGAGTGCTTTACATACAATGAGTTAAAGAGGATACAATATATCGGAACATACAAAGTAAAGCGCTTTACATACAATGAGTTAAAGTGGATACAATATATCAGAGACATACAGAGTAGACCATTCATAAGTTCATAGGTGCCTACCTATGTGATGAATAGAGAGGATCTTGGACAATAAATTATCAGGTGGCATATCATATAAACAGAACAAGGTACACAAAACAGGTAATACAACAGGAAGAAATAACCATTGAGAGCAGGGGGTGTCATTAAGGAAAAGGTCGGTAAGTGAGGAAAAGGGGAGCAAGCCATGAAATTAGATTATATGAGTATATGTAAGTGTAAGGGAGATGTCTGCAGTGCAAGATTGTATATGGGCAGGGAGAGGGAGCCAGGACAGGCTGAGGCAGTAAGAGGGTTATATAGAGGTGAGGAAATACTATTGTATGGCAAGAGACATCAGTCATTAGGTAGGGTGAAAGCAGAAACAGGTATCAGCAATCAACAGATTTGAGAGCAATTTTCTCTTAAAGCATGTGTGGGAGCTAGAAAGTCTAATGTCGAGGGGAAGGGAATTCCACAGCTGTGGAGCTGCATGCTCAAATGCAACAGTTCCTTTCCTAGTGTGGCACCTTGGCAAATTCAGAAAGGATTTATCAGCTGATCGTAGACCATGGAGTGTGTCCTGAGGAACAAGCATAGCTGCAAGACACCTAGGGATTTGATTTTGAATTATCGAATCAATAAGAGAGCCAAGATAGTATTTCCTAATAGCTAATGGAGAAAGCCAGCCAAGATCATTATAAAGTTGACAGTGGTGTTTAAGCCGAGGAGCAGAAGAGGCATAGTGACATATGTTGTTATATGTAATATCCCATGTGAGTAGGTCAGTTTTATGAGTAGCCTCAAATAAGGGAGCCCCATAGGTTAGGGTGGGGAGCAGAATCCCCCTCACAATGGCCATTTTAGCCGATGGCATGAGCATATAACTAGTCTCATATGCAACACCCAGTTTGGAGTTGATAGCTCTGCAAACAGACCGTACATGAAGATTAAGATCAAGAGATTGATCTAGTAGGATGCCCAGGTACTTGAAAGAGGTCACACATTCCAGTAATTGACCTTCTAAGTCCTGCACCATCAGTGCTGTTGTGCAAGCCCAGACCTTTGGGGCTGATCCAAGCAGCATGGCTTTAGTTTTGCTAATGTTGACAGCCAGTTTGTGGTCATATAGCCAGTTTTGGATATTGTGAAAGTCAGAGAAAAGGGTTGTATTGATAGTGCCTATATTAGTAGAACTTGTATAGATGACAAGATCATCAGCATATAGAATAGCACAGCAGGATTTTAGAGCAGCTCCAATGTTATTTATATAAAGAGAGAATAGGAGGGGCCCTAGGATGGAGCCCTGAGGTACACCAATGTTAATGGTGGTACTGTTCGATAGAGAGGAATTAAATTTCACCACTTGAGTTCTATTTGTCAGGTAGCTTTGCACAGTCAACAACAGAGGAGGAGAAATGCAGGTGTCAAGCAAGGAGAGAAGAAGTGTGATCAACAAAGTCAAAAGCCTTTGTGAGGTCAATAAAGACAGCCCCAGTCAGATTGCCAGTATCCATTTTTGAAAAAGTGTCTGTGGTGAATTTAAGGAGTGCAGTCGTTGTGCTATGTCCTTTCCTGAAGCCATGTTGGGTATCCGAGAGCAGACTGTGCTTAAGTAGATAGTCAGTTGTCTGAGCTGTGACAATTTTCTCCAGGATTTTGCTCAGTACCAAGAGTATGGCAATTGGTCTGTATATAGGTTTACAAAAGAACCCCAGAGCAAATGCCACTGATGTATGTGTTATCCCAGATGATACTGGCCATACCGCCAAATTTTAAAGAAAACACAATTGCACGTACCCCAATAATGCTAAGCATCATGGGAAACATATGCAAATCCCCATGATGGTACAGAAGGTGGCAGTACATGAAAAAGTAATGGCTGGCATATGTTCAGAATTGGGATTATTTACACAGTTTTTTTTTTTTTTTTAGAGCAACAGGGTTTTTGTCCATGAGGTGATGTAAGTTATATTTAAGCAATGTGTTGGTGTCAGGAAGTCAGGTGTAATGATGATGGACTGTTAGCAGAGAAAATGTGATAGTAACTTTCAGAGGGGGCCGCTTTTGATAAGGGCAAGGTAGTTATGCTTGTGATAATGGGAATATTAGGAAAGTATGAGGTCTATGCCGAAGCGGAGTACAAATATGCACAGTTTCTTAAGTATGTGCTCGAAATGCAGGCAACTGTTATATACAGGTTTGTTTTAGAAATAGGTAAAAATAGCGATACATGCAACTGATAGAAAGATAGATAATTACATAGACATGCAGGCTCTGTCCACACTACACTCAAAAAAGCTGTAATGGATTCAAACCATTACAGACTGTGAACATTACAGTATGTCCACACTGCCAGTGAACAGTGTGGATAATGGTTTGAAAACATTACAGCCTGTCCACACTGAGTGTGATAGTGTGTGTAGTCTCAAGCCTGTAGTAGCAGTGCACATCCCATGGTGCACTCTATGATGACAGCTGCATTTTGAGATACCCTCCTACATGTCCTATGGAGTATTGTGTATATGGCACCGTCATATTATGTAAGTAACCATATTTCACTGTTATGAGACACACTTTTGTTGTGGAGGTGACAGAGAGAGGTTTGAGGGAGGGGGAGAGCCTTATGTTGGAATCGGAGGCTTCTCAGTGAGAGGGAGGGAAGGGGAAGGAGAGAGAAGGGGGAGACATGGCATCATTTCTGCCAGTATTAGGGCACCTGGGCACAACAGACATTTATGTACTGCTGCTGTATGGCTGAAGGTAGACCCTCTACTACTGCCTTCAGTGTTCCCCACTGCTCCACTGTACAAAATGCCACACGTCTATTGTCCACCGCTGCAGTGTTCTATGATGCACTCAGGAGCTCCACTAATGTATGTGTTCACTCCTGTCATTACTCTGCAGGTAGTATTGCTGCCACATCACACATAGGCAGGGAGGGTACTCCCAACACTCGGCACAGTGAGAAGAGTAATCAAGAACAGTACAGGGGTACCATCAGGACGTGGCCCTCAGGAAGGCAAGTGCAGACAGAGAGGTAGGTGATGTGGGGACATGGGGGTACACCGAAGAGGTGCACATACAGCTGTCAGGTTACTGTGGCATGGAGGCATCCCAGTATTGCAGCCTACACCCATGCTCCACACTGCCGTCTGCATATGTCATGGTAGCCTCCAACCTACCTGCATGCAGTGAAACTGTGCTGCAATGCATGCAGGTATAGTGGGAGACTGGAGGCTACATGGTGCAGCATTTAGACACAATTGCAATTAAAAACTGATAAAGGTGTAAAGCAGTAAATAAGAGTGAAATAACCACTCTGGTATGCACATCACATAAAGTGGTTCTTGGAAGGATGCAGATTGGGGATGGCTCAATTAAAGGAGTAGTTCACCCAGAATTTGCAAAAACATATGTTATGCAAAGTGTTTTGATTTGTATGTAAAGTCCTAGGGTGTCCTTCCTGCTGTCTGCTATTAGGAGTTTTTCCTAAATTAGACTGCTAGCTTTAGGGTAGTTTTATGACCCCTGAGGAGCTCCATCACAAATACGTTCATTGCCTTCTGCCTCCTACAATGCACCCTGTCTCATGTGACAGTGATGTAGCCAGGCCCATAGATTTAGCATATGCAGTGCTTTTTAAAATCAGTTCACAACAGCAAAGCTTTGTAACTGTTCTTATCCAGTGAGTACAAATTGGCAACAATTACAATTTAGCAGATGCCTGAGAGCTACCTAACTGGGGGTTCTGTAAGAAAACAGCTACTAAGTAGCTCTAGTTCACTATTTGTGTTTTCTGGGTGTGTCATGTCTAGCTAGCAGTAATATGTGTTTTCATTTTAAAATTTAATTTCATCAAACTATGCACAACAATAAAAAGCACAGAAATTGCCCCAGATCATCACTGCTATAATTAGTAAAGACTATAGCAGTGTTCTTACAAAAAACTCACTCAGTTAGCTCTAAAGTATTTGCTAAACTGTAAATGTAAGTACCTGCATTCTTTTTTTCTTAACCTGGATAGACACACTAAAGCTTGTTTACTGGTGTGATCTGGGAGCACAAGGAAGTTAAGTGATTTGCTCAGGGACAAACAATACACACATTGAGGCTGTGGGATTCAAGCACAGGACACCAGGTTTGCAGTCAGAGCCTTAGACCACTGCACTATACTGCCTCCTCTATTCTAATAGGTAGAACTAGCAGTTAGTGCTGATTTTGCTCTGTGACATGATTTTCATTTTTTTGTGTTACAAATGTGAAGTATCTTTTTAATAGAGTATAAAAATATGTATGTGTGAGTTATTTAGTTTGGCGAATATTTGTTTTATTATTTGAAAAAGTGGGTTACACTAAATGCGCAGTGCATTTGGGATCAGATGTGTAGCTGAAATAGTCACTGTCATCCTGTGGTTTTTATGCTATACCACACACAGGAGAAAAAGTGACTTTAAAGAATTTTGCAGTTTCTAGACTGCAGCTTCATACCATGCACTTCATTTGTAAAAAAAAAAATGAAAAGCATGTCATAGAGCAAAATCAGCACTAAATGCTAGTTCTACCTAATAGAATGCTGGTACCTACATTTATAGCTTAGCAAATATTTGAAATCTGAGTGGGTTTTCTGTAAGAAAACTGCTAGAGTCTTAACTAATTATAGCGCTAATAATCTGGGCAATTTCTGTGCTTTTATAGTTGTGTATAGTTTGATGAAATTAAAATTTTTAAAATTAAAATACTCCTGCATTCAAGACCTGACACACATAGAAAACAACAGTAGAGAATTAGAGATTAATTTAGTAGCGGTTTTCTTACAGAAACCCCAGTTAGCTAGCTCTCAGGTATCAGCTAAGAGGCTAATTTAGGAAAAATTCCTAATAGCAGACAGAGGGAAGGACACACTAGGACTTAGCATACAAATCAAAACACTATGCATAACATATGTTTTTGCAAATTCTGAGAGGACTACTCCTTTAAAACTGCAAGCCCAGTAAAAATAGACACTGCAGCCTCTTGCTGTACTGACATGCTTCAGCTGATGCAAAATACAGAGTAAGGTGGTGGGGTCAGGGTTGGAGGACAGGTCTGATTAACAATATATACCCACCAGGAGAGACTTTCCATCTCTTGGAATGTATTTGTGAAAATGTGTGACCAGGAGAGGAATGTAAGCTGAGCCAAGGCTGTTTAAACAAGTGCTGTATAAGGATGCAGTTTCAGGCTTTTTCTTTCCTTCTGAAGCTTAAGTTCTGATGCCCCAGGCAGCTTTGATAGTCAATTGTTCCAGCATGATAGATCCACCTCATGCCCCTCCCACATGAACCAAAAAAAAGGTGGGGTGGATCTTTAGGAGCTTCTTGGGTGGAGGTGGGGGTGGATCTTACTCCTCCCAAAAAACTAATGCTGCTTCCCACTACTCAGGTTCCAGTTCTTGTACCTCCCACTTAAGAAAGAAAACAGTGCACTGCAACCAATGACTAACATGAAAGTGTATTTATTTGAGGGTGGAAAACATTTTTTGGAGGAGGGTAAGGCAGAGGAGACTATTTACACCTTCAGAAGTACAAGGAAACACAGAAGGAGCAGGACAGAGAACTGTACCAGTTAAAGCAGAAGGAAGCAGGGAAGGCAGTCAGAATAGCAAAGGCCCAAACTGAGGAAAAGATAGCCAACTTGGTTAAGAAGGGGGATAAAACCTTTTATAGGTACATTAGGGAGCAAAGAAAGACTAAGGCAGGGATATTGAGGCTGAATAAAGAGGAAGGTGGTTGGGCAGAGAGCGACAGTGAAAATCAGGGATACTGAATGAATACTTCTGCTCAGTATTCAATGAAAACGCATGGGAGATACCTAATCCAGTCACCAGATCACTCTGGATAGGGGTTAATATTAGTCCTTTCACAGAAGAAAGGATTCTGAAAGAACCTTAAAACTGAAGGTGGATAAAGCAATGGCCCTCATGGATTCACCCCAGAATTCTAAAAGAACTAAGGGAAGAACTAGTAACACCACTGACTACCCTTTTTAATAAATCATGGGAAGATGGTGTGGTACCTGAGGACTGGAGGAGGGCAGATGAGATTCCCATACACAAAAGTGGGAGCAAGACAGAGGCAGGAAACTACAGACCTGTCAGTTTGACCTCAGTGGTAGGGAAAATGATGGAATCACTTTGAAGGAAAGAATTGTTGAGTACCTAGAGGTCAGTGGGGCACAGGACCCAAGGCAGCATGGATTCACAGCGGAAGGTCATGTCAGACAAATCTAGTTGATTTCTTTGACTGGGTGACCAAAGTAGTAGACCAGGGAGGGCTGTGGACATGGCATACCTAGACTTTAGCAAGGCATTTGACACAGTCCCACACCAAAGATTAATAAACAAATTAACCAGCCTGGGAGTGGCTCCCTCGGGCGGTAGCCTGGGTAAAACACTGGCTGGACAACAGGACACAGTGGATAATAGTAAATGGAGTCCACAGTGAAGAAAGGAGGGTTGTTAGTGGGATACCGCAGGGTTCAGTACTGGAGCCAGTCCTTTTTAATGTCTTTATAAGTGACATTGCAGAGGGACTGTAAGGGAAAGTATGTCTCTTTGCAGATGACACAAAGATCTGTAACAGGGTTGATATGCAAGGTGGGGTTGAACGGGTGAAAAGGGACTTAGCAAGGTTGGAGGAATGGTCAAATATATGGCAGCTTAGATTCAATGCAAAGAAGTGCAAAGTAATGCACCTGGGAAACAAGAACCCAGGAGAAGAGTACACAATGGGGGGTGAGATACTGACCACAACAAAAATGGAAAGGAACCTGGGGGTAGTCATATCAGATGACCTAAAGGTGGACCAGCAATGTGAGAAGGCAGTAAGAAGGGCTGGGGGGGATACTGGGATGCATAGGGAGAGGCATCACCAGTAGAAAATAAGAAGTTGTGGTCCCTCTGTGCAGACAGTTGGTAAGACCACTCTGGAGTACTATGTACAGTTCTAGAGACCCCATTTCCGCAAAGACATAGACAGGGTGGAAGCTGTCCAGAGGAGGGCAACTAAAATGGTGCAGGGTCTGCACCAGAAGACATATGAAGAAAGACTAAAGGAGCTTAAGATGTATAGCCTCAAGGAAAGGAGGGAGAGGGAGACATGACAGAAACTTTAAAATACCTCAAGGGAATCAACAAAGTCCAAGAGGTTAGCATCTTTCAGAAAAAGAGATGTGCAAGAACAAGGGGGCAATTTGAATATAGAAGGGGGATGGCTCAGAGGTAATGTGAGGAAGCATTTCTTCACAGAGATGGTTGTGGATACATGGAACAGCCTTTCTGAGGAGGTCGAGAATCAAAACAGTGGGGGAATTCAAGAATGCGTGGGACAGACATAAGGCAATTCTAGTGAGGGGTAGGAGGAAGTAAGCTGTTGGTTAACTAGGATCTGCAGCTTATCCGTTAGGTAGGGACATGGGCAGACTGGGTGGGCCAAGCGGTCCTTATCTGCCATCAAATTCTATGTTTCAGTTAGTTCCACGGACAGAAAACATGACATCACTCCTTTTGTACACGCAAAACGTCTGCAGGATCAGCCTACTGCAGCCGTAAAAAGCTGAAGCATTATATTGAGGACATAAAAAGCAATCATTTTATGTATTTAAAAAAAAAAGCAAAGAAACTAAACAAAACAAATGAAGGTAATATATATATATATATATACAGATCCCACATAAACCATATTCCAGAAGAAGCTCTCATGTAAGAGCTACCCAGTGCGTAATTTGCCACCATTTCTCATATAGAACTCTGAGAAGAGAATCCATTCCTTGTTGTATATCCCTCTCATGTAATTGTAGATAATGCATTCCAGTTCGACCACTGATACAGAATGTTGCTGAATAACTAATTGGCAACTGGACTGCCAAATGAAAAAGTACTGCAAACAAGACATATGTAGTACTTGGGCTCTGGCAAAGGCATCAATGTCAACTAAAGCCTTAAACTTATCACCCCTGTCCTGTACTAACAAACAGGTCATCTGCATATGCCATGACCTTTGATGCCTCTCTTCCCTCTGCCCACTAAATACCTGCAATGTCTTAGTTCTAAGTCAGTTGCTGAATTAAGGTATCAATAGCTAGGATATACAACAAGGGGTTGAGGGGTTGCCTAATCTCACCCACAATAATATCACAACATATTCCCCAAGCCACTCATTTATATTGTGAGACACCGGAGTCCCCGTATAGCAGTATTTATTTATTTATTTGCTTTTGGTAACCGGGTAAGTGCACTAGGCATAAGAATGCCTATTTTCAGGCACAACCTAGGAGAACACAGCTAAACATACATAATTATATATGTGATGCAGCACATGTAAAGCAGCACAGTTCAGAATGAATAAAAACTTCGGGTGTGGGGAGACATTTCTGCAACAAACCAGGAGAAAGTTGAATGGTATAATGCAGTTACAAAACAGTAGGACAAGTAAACACAAGATCAATACAATGTAAGAAAACAGGCATCGCAAGAGAGGGCATACATAAAAAACAATATAATAAGTCCCAATTTAGTGGTTAAAGAACAGGGGGAGAGGAAGGAAGAGTGATAGGAAGGAGAGAGAGGGTGGGGAAGAGAGAGAGGACATGAAAGAGGGTGTTAAGAGAGGCGGGGAAGAGATGTCAGAGAAGTGGATTACCTAGAGAAAAATAGGGCAAGGAGAGGAAAAGAAAAATAGACTAAGGTGGATTAAAGCAAGTGCAGGGGTTAGTATCACGCAGATGCTCGAGGTGAAGTTTCTTAAAGGTGGTATGGGTGGTCGCTGACGAATAGCTTGAGGTATGGAGTTCCAGTATTTTGGAGCCGTGTGAGAGAAAGCACGTGCACCCATATTGGTTCTGCATCTGGGAATGTAAAAAGGGGCTTGGTCAGTCGATCGTAGCCCATAGGAGAGAGAGAGAGGTTGTGTGTCTAGTAGGGAGGCAAGAGATAGGGGAGGCCTGATCTGGCAACACAGTCAATTAGTGAGCCAAAAGACTGGAGTCGGTGGGCAGAGGGGCACGGCCATTTTAAGTCAGCATAGAGCTGGCAATGGTGTTTGTAACATGGTGATGCAGATGCATAGCGGCAGATGCTATTGTAGATGGTGTCCCATTTATGGAGGGAGGATTCAGAGGCTGATCGGTAGGTGACTGAGCCATATGCTAGGGCTGGGAGAAGAAAGCCTTAGGTCACAGCTAGTCTAGCTGAAGGGGTACGGGCATAGCTAGTATGGTAGGCACTTCCTATCTTGGCATTGACCGACTTACAGGTGGTTGTAATGTGCAGATCAAAGTCTAGAGATTCATCGAGAGTAACACCCAGGTATTTAAAGGATTTGGTGCTAATCAGTGGGGAGCCATCCACACACAAGATTCTAAGGGCATTATGATTCGCTTTAAATCTAGCAGATGAGCCAAAGAGCATAGACAAGGCCACTGATTTACGGTGAATAAAACAATGAAATTCCATTTTCAAGACTTCAGATTCCGGAATTGTACTGGAGATCGTTGCGCTAATTTCCGGATTTTACAAAATACAAGTTTTGTAGATTTACTGATCTGATATAAAATGCCAGATTCCATGAAATCTTTGTTTTTACCGGTTTTCAGGCAGCCCTAATTCCGGAATTTTACCAGGTTTTCCGGTTAAAACCGAAAAACAGTGGCCTTGAGCATAGAGTATGTCTTACTAGAGTTGAGAACAAGTTTGTTCTCAGTGAGCCAAGACTGAATACTTGCGAAGTCCGAGGCAAGAGGGTGGTTTAAGTCAGCGACAGTTCTAGCACTGTGGTAGATAACTAGGTCATCAGCATAGAGCAGAGATGAGCAGTTTGGTGCAAGGAATGGGATGTCATTAATGAAGATAGAGAAAACAAGAGGCCAAGTATAGAGCCCTGGGGCACTCCAATGTGAATAGATGAAAGATCTGATACGGTGGGTTGAAAACTACAGCTTGTTTTCTGTCGGACAGGTAGTTTTCAAACCAGGCCACTGCATCAGTGGCAGAACCTAGGGAGTGTAGTTTTGTAAGAAGAAGGGTATGGTTGACCAGGTCAATGCGCCTTAGTTAAGTCGATGAAAACCGCACCTGTCAGGAGGCCTGAGTCCGTGGAGGCATATATGTCATTGGTGAGTTTGAGGAGGGCAGTGGAGGTGATGTGTCCTTTGTGGAAGCCATGCTGTGAGCTAGAAAGAAGGTTGTGTTTTTGGAGATATTCTATGGATTGGGTGGACACTAGTTTTTCCAAAATTTTGCTAAGCACAGAGAGAATTGCAATAGGATGGTAGTTCTTAACTTCTTTAGGATCACCCTTTTTAGGAATTGGGATGACTTTAGCTATTTTCCAGATATTAGGAACTATACCACAGCATAGAGACAGGTTGAAAAGTTTGGTTAGGGGAGAGGCTATAAGTGGAGCAGCAGCTTTCAGGAGCCTAAGTTCCAGACCATCAGACCCCAAGCTGGTACTGTCAGGTATGGAGAGTAGCAAGTTTAGCACTTCTCCTCTTGTAATGCTCCAGAACCTAATGGGTGGGTGTGAGAGTAGAGGTTTGGTATCACCAGGGGGTGCAGTGCTGTGGGCAGAAGGGAAGGGGTGAGGTAATTTGTTAGATCTGAGAAATGGTGATTAAAAGAGTTGGCTTTAGTCAGTGGATGTTGCAGTGTATGCCATTTAACAGCATATCACTGGTGTGGGCCCTGTGATTAGCTCCAAGGAGTGTTTTTATGGGTGACCAAAATTTCTTCAAGTCCCCTGAGGCTTTTATTAGCAGGTCCTTGCAGAAAGAGCTTTTGGCTAAGAGAATGTTTTTCTTGCATGTGTTTCTCAGAGAACGATAGTGATTATGGTCGGTCTGCATCACAGTGGTTCTGAAACGCCGCCACACTTTGTCCCTGGCCCTTATTTGGGTAAGTAGGGCTTTAGCTAACCACTCAGTCTGGGTTCCACGAATACGGTGGGTGACACGGGGAGCATGGGTGTCTTGGAGAAGACCAAAGTGGGCCAAGAAGTAGTCTAGAGCTGACTGGGCATTTTTTGAGGTATAGATGGGAGACCAATCAATCAATGAGAGATCATAAGTAAACTGTGCTAAGTTGAAATTGACCAAATTGTGGAAGGTAATGGGGTTTGGGGGCAGAGATGGTTTACTGGTAGAGCACCAGATGCAGTAGATAGGGGAGTGATCACTAATTGCATCTGCAAGGGTACCTGCACCTATTATGCTATCAGGGCAGTTTGTAAGGATCCAGTCAATAAGAGTACTGGTCCGAGGAGGGAGCCATGACCCTTGTTGGGTCTGTGATCAGTTGGTGAAGGTTGTGGCTTTGTACCAAGGTATGAGAGGACTGGTTTGCATTACCAATCCAGTTTAGCTTTAGGTCTCCCAGTATAAGGACTTCATTACGGCGAATGGTGCTGTCTACTTGGGAGAGGAATTCTTCAAGACCCTTGCTACCACTATCAGGAGGGTTATAGGTGCAAACTATGTGTAATTTCTTAGAGCCTAGTTGTAATGTTGCATGGAGCTCTTCGCAGTGAGACAGGGTAGTAAGGACATTATGGGATAGCAACAGGTGATGCTTATAGAAGATGGCAACACCGCCTCCATGTTTTGATGAGGGCCTGTCTTGTCTGATGAGATTGTAGTTGGGCAGTGAGCAGAGGGGATCAGAGGTGGAGGGTTTTAGCCATGTTTCATGGATATTTTATCCACTGAATAAAAGTTTTAGGGAATCCATACTTTTCCATCACAAAAAACAGATAATTATGTGACAATCTGTCATATGCTTTTTCTTGGTCTAAAAAAAAGCACTATATCAGAACCATTTTTTCCATTTTACAAAGAGTAGGGGAGCTTCCGTGATGTGGCCAGCATTCCCCATCAATACAACAGGGCCACGTAACACACACCACCAGATACACCTGAAACTATTACAACTTAGTGTGCCTTTCCTAGCCATAAAATGGTAAATAAATAAAATAGAGAGGAGAGTAAGAGGGGACGTGATAGAGACCTACAAGTACCTCATGGGGTGTGATCAGGGTGCAGAACTTGAGTCTCTTTCAAATGAGAAAGAGTACCAGGACCAGAAGGCATGTGATGATACTGGAGGTTAGGAAGTTTAAGAGGGATCAGAGGAAGTACTACTTCACTGAAAGAGTGATGGATACCTGGAACAGACTGCCAGCAGAAGTGGTGGAGGCAAAAATAGAAGGGGTCTCCAAGCATGCATGGGATAGACATAGGGGAATATTAGTAAATAGGCAGGAAGGAGGGAGGGTCAAGACCAGTTAGGGTCTGTAGAGACAGACTAGGCAGGGACAACATGGGCAGATTGAGTGAAACAAGCAGTAATAAGAAAATAGAAAAGGTGGCCACTATAACTCAGGGCTGGAGCCACAACAGATAATCAAAAACTGGGCTAACAGCTCTAACTACCCAAAAAAATCAAGCCTGTGGAAGGTAGTCAGGTTAAAAAAGCAATATTTAGTGTTATAAAAAAGTACAGCAGCACTTATCCTACCCAAATGAGCCAATGTTTTACGCTTTACCATGTGCACTTTTTCAAGGTGTGGTTAACTTACACATTCACACTCCTTAAATAGACCATCTAATTAAAACACCTTATTTATATTAACCATTTTTATGGAACAGTGTAAAAATACCACAATGTCCTGCTAATACATAGGTTCATAGGTGATTTCAAGCTAGGTAGACTTTCGTCCATAATGCTTGCCTTATTATTTATAACCCTTTATCTATTCTATCCAAAAGGAAATTATCGAGTTTGTTTTTAAAGGAGTCCATATTTGTACTAGTCACCACTTCCCTAGGCAGAGAATTCCATCCTACCACAACTCTGTTGCTGAACCAATATTTTCGTGATAAAGTCTGCTATTTTTGTGTTTCAAACTGGAAGGGGTGCCCCCTGGGTTCATATCTTGATTTCCTCCAGACTAGTCCAAGTTCTGACAAAAGTGCAGGATCGTTTATACATCTGAATAGTAGACAATAGTCCCCCCTAGTTCTTCTATACTCCATGGTAAACAAATTCAGCTCCCTTAATCTCTCAGGGTAAGTCTTCTTTTCCAACCCTTCAACTGACTTAGTCGCTCTTTTCTGTATTCGTTCAATATTATGTATATCTACTTTTTATAAGGTGCCCAGACCTGGAGCACAGTACTCCAGGTTTGGTCTAACCAGAGCACCATAAAGAGGGATTAACACCTTCCTATCCCTACTTGAGATGTGTCTCAGAATACAATTCAAAATTTGATTTCCTTTTCTTATTACTTTGTTACAATGTGTACTAAATTTTAAGTCTGAACTAATTGTTACCCCAAATCCCTTTCCTCTTCTATTTTATTGAGTACAGTATTATCCAATTTGTAGGGGAGAGGGTTGTTGTTTTTTACTTTACCCAAATGCATAGTTATACATTTGTTTTTATTTAATTCAAGTTTACTCTTTACAGTCCAATGATGTATGTAATGTAGTGCTTCTTGTAGATCCTGCTGTTTTTTTACTGTATTGGTTATTGCACCAATTCTGCAATCGTCCGCAAATTTTGTCAACCAAATATCTTTATTTTCCAGTTTCAAGGAGGTTATGTAGATGTTAAAAAGGCAGGGTCCAAGTACCGATCCCTGGGGGGACCCCACTAGTCACAGTCTCCCAGTTTGATTTTTCTCCTTGTATCACCACTCTTTGCCTTCTTTCACATAGCCAAGCATCTATCCAGTTTATTATATTGGTGTCTAGTGCATACTGTTTAAGGGAAAGTATTAATTCTTGATGTGGGAGTTTGTCAAAAGCTTTAGAAAAATCAAAAAAAATAACATCAACACAATTTCCAGCATCTAATGCCTTCCCAACCTTTTCGTAAAAAGTCAAGAGATTTGTCTGACAGGAACGTTTTTTTCGGAATCCATGTTGTAGTGGGTCCTGCAGTTTGTTAACCTCAAGGTACTCAACTATATAATTCTTTAGAATGGATTCCATCATCTTACCCATGACCGATGTCAAACTAATCGGTCGATAGTTTTTTAACTCAGATTTCGATCCGCTTTTGTATATAGGAACTACCATCGCTTCTCGCCAATTTTGTGGTACTTGTCCTGTATCTAGGGATTTTTGGAATATGTGGGTTAGAGGTGGTGCAAGTTGTTCTGCCAATTCATACAGTACCCTAGGATGAATTTCGTCAGGTCCTTGTGATTTGTTTATATGTACTGTTTTTTAATTTATCTAGAACATCTTGTAGTTTAATCTGTATCCTCCCTGGTCTGGAAGTAGTATTGGGAGTAGTATTTAGTAAAGTACATATTAATAGCCTAAAAATACATAATAATGAACCCCGTATAAACAACATGATAGAACACATCATCTGTGTTAAGAGCACATACAACTAAAGGCATAATTGTATATTATAAATACTGGCACAAATGTATACATATTTACATACTAGTTTTACTACTACTACTACTACTTACTATAGATCTTTCCAGACCTGTGTCCATGCATTCCCCCGTCTTAATCTCATTAGATCTCTGTGCCTATCCCATGCATGCTTGAATGTTTCCACAGTGCCTGCAACCACCACTTCCTCTGGAAGCTTCTTCTGCAGTTCAACTACCCTTTCTGTGAAGAAGTACTTCCTCGCATTGCCTCTGAGTCTCCTCCCTTCCAGCCACATATCATGGCCTCTAGTCCTAGTGCTTTTCCTTTTCTGTAGAGAGCTGCCCTCCCCTACTTTATTTATCCCTCTGACATATTTGAATGCCTCCATCATGTCTCCCCATTCCCTTCATCCCTCCAGTGAGTACATGTTTAACTCCCTGAGCCTTTCCTCATAGTTTTTCTTATGCATGCCCTGGAACATTTTGATAGCCCTTCTCTGCTTTGCCTCCACATGATCTATGCCATTTCTGAGATGGGGCCTCCAGAACTGGACACAGTGCTCGAGGTAAGGCCTCACCAAAGGCCTATAAAGGGGAAACATTACTTCTCTCTTTGTACTTAGTATTCCTCTCCCTATGCAACTTAGAATCCTGCTTGCCTTTCCCACTGCACTTCCACACTAACTTGTTACTTTGAGGTTTTCTGTTATGATTACTCCTAGGTCCCTTTCCTGGTTAGACGTTGCCACCTCCTCACTCCCTAACTGATATGCTGCCCTTCGGTTCTTATGCCCCATATGCATGATTTTACACTTTTTAGCATTAAATCCCAGCTGCCATACCCTTGACCATTCTTCCATTTTTTGTAAGTCTCTTTTCATTGTATCCACTCTATCCTATGTGTCAAACCTTTTGCAGATCTTTGTGTCATCTACAAATAGGCATACTTTCTCTTCTAATCCCTCTGCTATGACCCCAATGAAAATATTCATCTGTAATGGCCCCAGAACTGACCCCTGTGGTACTCCACTAGTCACTTCCTCCTCCTCTGATCTCACCCCATTCACTACTACCCATTGGTTTCTGTTGCTTAGCCAGTTTTGTACCCACTTTACCACTTTTGTTCCCATCCTTAGACTGTTCAACATTTTTACTAATCTGTGTGGGACTGTGACAAAGGTCTTCCTGAAATCCACTGCCCCCACCCGCCCCAGGTCCACAACTCTTGTCACCCAGTCGAAGAACTCTAATAAGTTAGTGTGTCATGATCTCCCACCTGTGAAACCTTGCTGCCTTGGATCTTGCAACTTAATTTACTTATTTCTGGTCAGGTACTCCACCATCCTTTCTTTTATTAATTTCTCCATGACCTTCCTCACCACCGACATCAGGCTTACTGGTCTACAGTTCCCTGCCTCCTCCCTATTCTCACTCTTGTGGATTGGCACCACATCTTACCTCCTCCAGTCCCCTGGAACAACCTTGGTTTCCAAGGATTGATTGAACAGGGCTGTCAGGGGAGCCAGTTCCTTCCTTAGTTCTTTAAGTATCCTTGGGTGCACCCCATCTGGCCCCATACTGTTATCCACTCTTAATTTCTCCAGTTCCCTGAGTATCCTCTCCTTTTCTCTGTAAAGCGGCTTGTGTCTGCTCCACCACCAGTCATACTTTCTCCTTTACCTATGGTCCATTTCCCTTCCCTTCCTTATTGAATACTGAACACAAATACTTGTTCAGTATATCTGCCTTCTTCTGGTCCTCCTGGACCGGTATGTATAATTTTCAAAATGGTTGGAAACTAGACATTTAATTTAATCCAGGAAGACAATGTGCCATCAACTGATTTTCTCAGCCCCCCCCCTCCATTTCAAAAGTTTATTTTGGAAATCCCCTCTCCTTATTTTGGACATATCAATTCAATGCCTTGAAATGTAAAAAAAAATGGTCATTGCTCAATTTCGTGATGTGTACTGACAAGGCATTATTTATACTTTTTCCATGCTTCTTAGATGTTCTGAGATCCTAATTTTGAAGAGTGATGAATTTGGCCATATATATGAGTCCTGTACTACTGCAGTTCATAACGTTATTAATCTTGTATTGGTGATTATTGTCCTGTTGACAGAATATATTTCCAACCTGTATGTAATTGTAAAAAAATGCAATTTTCACATTTATGTGTTCCATTTGGTAAGAGATGGTGTATTTCTGTCATAGTCCCACCACTGTTGCAGCTGTTTGTCACTATATTTGCAAAGTTTCTCCTGTGGCAGAAACTCATGCGGGGGTGGGGGGAGGTGTCCCTGTGTCGCAGCTTGAAACTTCTCCACAGACTGTAAAATGTGCCAGTTTTTCATAAGCATTTCATATATTAACCAAGCAGACCTTTTCTGCTAACAAATTCAGTGTTTTTATTATACTATCATGGATTGCTCTGCATAACAGGGTAACTGTAAATTGCAAGGTTAAACCTTGATTTGCCTTATTCTGTTGTTTACTGTGTTGGTAGAGTGTTTCACCATAGGTTTTGGATTAGTATTTTCAGATCAGAATCTGATTCTGAGCAGCACATTGGTATCAGATCAGAATCAGATATGGATCAGAATCATATTCGGATGCATATGAAATCCTAAATAGCCCTGCTGAATTGGATTTCAGTGGATTCAAGCACCCCTACTCCATAGACCTGTCGTAAGTTCCTTCTGGCTAGAAAACTGCCAGAGTGGTGCCTATCTATAAGGAGGTGACCTGGGCAACCTAAATAACTACAGGCTAATCTCCTTCTTGTCTGTGGTCACTAAAAGTACTAGCGTGCATACTACATAACCAAATTATCAAATTTCTGAACAAACCTTGCTATTTGCTACATACCAGTCAGGTCTTAAAACAGGATACAGTACATTTATTGTTTCAACCAGGGTACTTAGTAGCATCAATGTGTTCATAAATGGAGGGAAATACTTTGGTGCCATCTTTGTTGGCCTAGTGAAGGCCTTCAACACAGTGGTCCACAGAATATTAGTGACCAGACTAGTGAAGGTGCATATTACCTCAGAAGTAGCCAGCTGGTCTGGCAGTTATCTAACCACAGAGCACCAGGTAGATAAGTGGCATATGGAGATATGTGGCATCAAGTCAAACTCCCGCCAAGTCATTAAAAGTGTACCACACTGCTCAGCACCTTGCCCCTTACTGTTGTCTTTACAATTAAAAGGCCCAGGTCAGCATATTGGAAGAGTGACGTACATGCTTACACAAATGGTACTGTGCTCTATGCCTCTGGAGCTACAATAACATACATGCTGTGCAGAATGCTCTACAAAAGCTGTTTCATGACCTGCAAGCCTTTCATCTCAACTCAAGGCCATCTTTCAATGAGGGAAAAATCAAAGGCATTGTAATGTAGCTGCTGCTTTCTGGTTATTGCTACCACAGATGGATCCTTGCTGGAAGAGGTTAGGAAATATGAATATTTTGGTTTCAGGGTCAGCTTCCTCATCAAAGAGAACACCCATGTCAACAAACCCACCAAAAGCCTAGGCCCAAAGACTGACTTCCTGTTCAGAAACAAATTCTTGCTGCCCCAGGACTGCAGAGAGAATAACCAATTTATGATAATCTCTTCTTTCAACTACATGGGTATGTCCCTCCATTGTATCTCTAAGTCTTACCTGGTAACAAAAAGAATAAAAATAAAAGAATAAAAAAATAAGTCCAGCTTGACAAAATTAGATATGCTTTACACCAGGCTAGCCAGTCACTTCACTACCAGTCTAGCAATGCTTGTAAAGCTCTTTGGATGTATGAAAAGCGCTATATAAATGCTGATTCTTCTTCTTCTTCTTCTTCTAATACTCAACTGCCCTCACAACACTTACCATTGTCAGTTCTACAGTGCATTACACTGGCTGTCCCTGGCTGACAGGAGGGAATTGCACTTCATCCTCTTATCCCTGAAGTGTGTCAAGGCATTGTCCCCTCTAATTTGCACTCAAGGGTTACCACCAAAACCTGTCTTAGACCCTTGTGCTCCACAGGATGACTTGAGCTGATGGTTTTGCACATAAATATGACTCATGGGTCTCTCACCTTAAATATGATTCATGGGTCTCTCACCTTAAATATAATTCATGGGTCTCTCACCTTCAGTCACAGATGCCTGACTGTGTGAAACTTCCTGACAGAACTCCTGTTTCTGGAAATCTTCCTCTTGCCTTCCACTACAAAAGTCATGGAATGTTTTATTTTCAGTCTCCTCCGGGCATAAGCTTTGCTGTCATAATTTCAGGGATATAATGTAGGTAGCAATAACTATGAGCTGCCATCCCTATACCACCTGAACTAGGCCTTACATTGTACTTGAAACTTAGTTATCCCTATTTATAAAATTGGTAGGGAAATTCCTGCATTCTGATGGGTTGTTACCTGTGCACTGAATCCATTCAATGCACACATAAAAACAAGTCCTGAAAAGCAGGACTGCAGTATGAAAAATAAATCTGTGTTCCACCAGAACACTGATGTTCACAAATGTCGCCATTTTTCTCCTATGTTAGCAACAAAACCATCATTCAGTAAAACACTCCAGTGAACATATTTAAAAGACTTTTTCTTAATAGTAAACAGCAGCCTTACACATGTGACAGTTAAATAAAAAAAGAATTACTGACAGGTCCCAATGTGTCAACCAATAATCATGGTGTGTTCCTGCAGGATGCCTGCTCCCACTGTCTCTGCTGACAGTCATGCTCCCGCCCCACCGCAGTTCTTAATCTAAAATCTTTTTGGACTGCTTCTGTATTTTGTTTTCCTATTTTGATGCTAATGGACCCACTTCTCCAAGACAAGATGCAGTCTGGAGGACAGAAGTACTTCTTCTCAGCGAGTAACACAGTTCACTCTGTCACTGGAAGAGGATGGGACGTTCACTGCTGTATATCTCCTAGCAGTGATGGTTCATCCCCCCCCCCCAAAAAGAATACTTTCCCATTGCATGACCCTGGACAGCTCCTCACTGTCCCATCCAAGACTGACAACAAATATGGTGTCTTCTTCAGGCCAATACATGAGGGGGGGGGGACTCCTGCTTGGGAACAACCTGAAAGAACAGTAAAGTGCAAAGTAAGATTACGTCATTTTCTACATGGTAGCAGGATTATTTTATCACAATTTCTAATAATAATAGCCATTTTTTACATATATATAGTTTTTGTATCATTTAAAAGTTCTGTATATACTCGCGTATAAGGCAAGATTTTTGTACCAAATTCCGATCCCATAATTGGAGATCTCGACTTTTACGCAAGTCATGCTGACATCGCCAATTCTCAAGAAGCCTGCAATTGCTAACCATGTCCCCAATCAGCACTATCCTTTCACAATATAACCCTAAATTGTACAGCCCTGGTATGTTTGCCAAGATGAGTGGTGTCAATAGAAATCATACTGCTTACGATGCAGCCTTTAAACTGCAATTGGTGGAATATGCGGGGACTTCAAACAACTCTGCTGCAGCCCGGCACTTCTCTATCAATGAGAAGCAAATGAGGGACTGGTGGAAATAGTCAGAGATACTCGCAGAGATGCCAAAAAGGAAAAAAAGCCTGCCGAGTGCATTAGAGTCAGACCTTACTCAGTGGGTTCTGTAGTGCCGACAGAGCGGATACATTGTCACCTGCTTGGCCATCCGTATGCAGGCTCTAAGGATGGCTAAGGACCCCAAGTATCACTCCACCAGTGCAGAAACCTTTTTGGCCTCAGCCGGGTAGTGCTCCCATTTTAAGGAGTGACATGGGCTTACACTGAGACAGTGCACCAAAATAGCACAGAAACTGCCACAAGATCTTGAGCTTAAGGTGGACAGTTTCCATCAGTTTCTCATTAAAATGTGCAATCAACACAATTATGATCTAGCCCGTATCAGCAACATGGATGAGACACCAATGATATTCGATCTACCAAGCAGCAGGACAGTAAATCCTATGGGGACCAAGACTGTCCTAATTCGCACCACAGGACATGAAAAAACGCACTTTACTGTGGTCCTCTCATGTCTAGCTGATGGCAGAAAGTTGAAACCCCTTATTGTTTTTTAAAAAAAGACACTGCCCAAATCAATGACAATCCCCCAGGAGTTAAAAAAAAAATGAAGCCCATTTTATAAGCGCAATAAGACACTTTTGGTGGGGTGTACTAAACAGCTGTGGCCTTGTGCCTCACTTCACCTGGGCACATGGTAAGATCTGCTCAATGCACACCACATCATGTCTTATTGCTTACATAAACATACAATGCCTTGTAAGTTGTATACCATATCTAGCACTATTTACATCTGTAAATTATTTCTTGTCATCAGGGGCCCGATATCCAAATAGGCGCAAAGCGCAGCACAAAGATTTATGCTGTGCCTTGCACTCGCCCGGGTGTCAGAAGATGCTATATTCTGTAGCACCAGCACTATTTGACTGAATATAGGGCCATGTCAGCCCAGCACTAAGCCACTTAGTGCTGCCCCAACAGGGTTCCTGGAGTACAACACCAGAATGGTTAGTGCCAGAGCGCAATATCCAGTATTCAAAGTGATCCATGCAAATGAGTCCATCGGGCATGCAAGCTGCTAAGGGGCCATTTGCATGCCCATTATGGGCTCATTTGCATTGGTAGTGAGGCAGGTTAGTGTGATGCCACCCAGTCCCTCAAATTGCCCAGTGTCAGCCATGTATTTATATCCTTGTTGCTAGTGGAACCCCTTCCACTCACCGATCACCAGTCCATTTTGTTACTATATAGTATCCCTGCTGCTAGTGGTTCCTCCCCTCCGCAGACAACTGACCTGTTCTTTACTTTATAGTACCCCTGGTACTAGTGATCCCCTCCTGCCAATTGAAGGCCCATTCTTTAATATATAGTATCCCTGATGCTAGTGGTAACCCCATCCCTCCAATCCCAGCCCATGTGTAAATACATATATCCCTGGTGCTAGTGGTGCCCTTTCTACTTCCAATCCCAGTTCTGACATGCTCAAAAAACCCTCCTTGACATCCAGTGGTCTCCCCACAGCACTGGGCACCTCCCCACTCACCACATTGACAGCGGTGGTGAAGCAGGTGCATACGGTGATCAGCACAGCCCTCCTCACACCTCCTCAGCTGGCCACCATATGTACAGTCAGTGAGCATGCCTCTTATTTTTAGGACAGGGTGACGCAACCTGTCTTATAAATAAGAGGCACACTGTCTGATTGTACAAATGTTGACCAGCCGAGGAGGTGTGAGAAGGGCCATGCTAGTCACCATATGCACCCACAGCACCACCCCTGTGGATACAGTATGTGAGGGGTGCCCAGTGCTATATGGGAGACGGCTGGACACCCGGAGGGTTGTATATATGTTGGGGCTGGGATCAGAGGGAGAGGGCAACACTAGCACCAGATATATGTATACACACAACTGGGATCAGAAGGAGGGGGTTACCACTGGCACCAGGGATATATATATATATATATATATATATATATATATATATGCATGCAGGGATGGGATCGAAGGGAGGAGGGTTACTGCTGGCACCAGGGATACATGTATTTATGCAGGGGCTGGGATCGGAGGGAAGGTATACCACTAGCACCAGGGATACTATATATTAACAAATGGGCCGGGGATCATTGGGGGGGGCAGGGACCACAGGGGCAGGTGCTTCCCCAGCAGCCAACTGTTTTGGTGGCTGCATTACCTCCAGCAGCAGATAGGGTTGCCCAGAATAAGTCAGGGTTTTGTCTGGCAGTATCTGCACTGCACAAAAGGACCATGCTGAGCCCTTTTGTGCAGCACAAAACCATTGAATATAGGCTAGCATGCATATTCATGGCTGTGCCCCTTCCTTGCCCTCACATATACATTATGTTTTGCACAGGTGCTAACTCTCTTTGCCCCATGCAAATGCCCATTTTGAATATGGGGTTCGTGTGCAAACCCTGGTTTGCACGGGCAAAGACCCATTAGCACCTGCACAAACTTTTGAATATCAGGCCCCAGAAATTTTGCATTAAAAGGACACAATCCTAAACAAGCTCTGCTCAATGATTTTATCCTGGCTAAAATTGAATTGAATATATTCTTGAGACAATGCTTTACAACCATAACAGTGTTGTTGGGAAACCATTGATTATATAACATTGGTCAGAGATGGATACAGCTTGCACTAAAGAGAACTTCCTGTTAAGTAGCGTGAAGATACCATCAAGTCCAGCATGACCTGATAATGGTCAATTAAGTAGCATGACATTTCTTTCTAGGTAAGGTCATTTTTGCATAAATAAATTAATTAATTAACAAACAAACAAGTGCATAAAACATCTGCCTGGAGTCAGCATGAAAAAAATGCCATTTCATACCAAACCAATTCAACTTCATGTAGGATAAGTCAAAATGTGATTTCTGTAACAGGCACATAAGTAGGTAATGTATCATAAAAAAGTAGAAGTTGGTTCTTGGTCACTGTACCCATACCATTTGCCAGTGGACACAGCAACCAACAAAACATTTCTTCAAATAAATTTTGAATTTGTTGAAGACTGTGATGTCTTTTACTAGAGCAACATAGATGTTGCACAGAGATGTTACAGTACAGAAGCTTTTGGACACTAAAAACACTAGCTGAAGGGACATCTGTGACCCCAGAAGTTTACTTCAACATTTATGTACAGTATCTATGCTGGTCCAGTAAAGGTAACGCAATCTTTTACTAATCCATGCCTCCAAGAACTAACATTGCAAACAAAATTCTCATCTTCAAAGTTTATTTAAAGGTAAAATGGAAGCATTAAGGAAGAGGTCTGCAATAATGCTGTGTCATAGAACTAGTGCTGGAGCTGTTGAAGAGCCTGCATCATTGATCAGTCCCACTCATCACGAAATGACACTGGTTCTGAGCAAAATGGCTCTGTGTGTGCTGCCTTAAGGGACTTTTCTTTGGTAAAATGAGTCTTCTCTCAGAACAAACGTCTTGCTGAAGGCTATCCCTTACACCTGTATTTTAGGATTAGCTAATCAGGAGGTGCTGGAAATTGTAGAAACGTGCAGGGCCTAAAAATTCCCTTCATGTTTCCTTTAAAGGGAAGAGTATACATGATTAATTTCTTAAATAATTACTAAAGGCTATACAATGTATTATTTATGCTGTGTTGGGCGATGAGCAGTGGTACCGGTAAGAAGTCATGAGATAAAATGAAAGTCATCTTGAGAAGTTTGCAAGGTACAACTAAGTATAGAGTTGGCCAAATTGAATCCAGAAAGATAAATTACAATCCTTGTTGCTATTTTTGTTTTTATTTATTTATTTTTAATTTTTGACCAGGCAAGGCACACTAAGCAGTGGGGGATGGGTTGGGTGTAGCTTTTTGTGTTGATGGGCAAATATTGGCCATTATGTAATCCCTCCCCATTTGGGGCTTACCTGCTGGGCTCTTGCCCAGCTCCCCTGCCAGTGTTCTGACAGTAGTCCTGTTGGGACTTGAACCTGAGTGCCCATTGGTGCTCCCATGGCTGCGGCCACTGTGGTTGGTGTCTTGGCCCGGTGTAGCACCCAGCAAATAAGCTCCAACTTTGTGTTTATGCACGGGTGTTTTGGGAGCCACTCTAGTGGTCCCAGTGGAAACAGAGGAGCCGGACCACAAAAGGTAAACAAACATGGTGGCCCTCACTTTACTAGGCATGCACAGCTGCTGAGAAGTAAAATTTTAAGGAGCCATAGCTCCCAAAGGTGTCTTGGCCATGTGACAAGCATTAAATATTATCCTCAGCTCTAGAGCAAGCAGCTGGGCTGGGAATCTGAATAACACAGCCTCCAGGATTGGGGGGAAAGGTTTTACTGCCCTTGCAAGGGGTAATAAATAAAACATAAGGACTGCCTTTTAAGGCTTATATATAAATGAAGATGGCAGCCAGGGGGGCTGCTAGGAAAAGTGTGAAATGGCATGTAAAAAACCCGGGCTAGCAGCACCAATGAGAGTGGGACTTTGGTGAATCTATAAATGCTGCTGCAAGCAGACCAAATGGGGGATTCAGCTTTAGGAATTTGGAGTGAGTGAGTGCAGGAAAGACTGCTGCGGGCTACCCAGCCCTGTTTCCTGCTTCTCGGCCTCAATGGCCAGTTCGGCCCCTGTGAGCTCAGATAGGCAGAGTGCCTAAAGGAGGAAATTGCTGCTGAAAAAAGGAAGACATCAGGGGTGTAGCTACAAGGGTGCAGGGGGTGCAGTGGCACCCGGGCCCACAAGGTTTGAAGGGCCCAAATCATAATTTTGCTATTTATTCAAAACTGGGGAGGGGCCCTGTAACATCGCCTTGCACCCAGGCCCTCTGGGAATTTGCTACGCTGCTGGAAGACATTTGGAATCTGCTACTGAATAGAGATTTTGAAATGGTGCAGCCAGAAAGAGAAAGAATCCAAGTCTGGCAGCCAGTGAATGAGAAGAAGTGTGGTGCTGCATTGTACAAGTAGACTGTGAGTTGCATTTGCATTGCAAAGTCTGCAGCTGCATTCAAAGACTGAGTCATTGTGTCCCCCCCCCCATGTTGTAAGATTTAGACTTCTAATTGCTGCCAGTCTGAGAGATTGTAGGTGAGTTGAAGTTAGAGAATGAGCCCACGCCCAGCTGTTAATTGCACCATCACCAGGGTGTGCAACAGAGAAGTCTGGGAACTCTAGCCTGCCCAGTCCCCAGACCAATAGAGTAGAAGACCAGTGAGGAAGATGATGGGGGGCCTGCCTGGTGAATACTGTCTACAAGGGCCTCAGAGGTGAAGTTGGCAAGGCCAGGCATGTGAAGACAGAGTTCTCCAACCTCTTCAGTCGGCCCTACTACTGCTGTGGTGCACCAACAACGACATACCTCAATGGTACCATGAACCAAGTTTCTGCCACCCACTTTACACTTCTGAACTGTAGGTACCCCCGAGCTGCAGCTTTAGAGAGTCTTTACTTAGCTGGCTAGTTAGGTTAAAATTAGGAGGTTAGGTCCTGGGCAGGATTGTAGCAGAAAACTGTGCCCAGACCGGAAGTTTCATTATTTTTACTGTTTACAGTTATTTGGGCCTCAACAAAAGATCCCCACCAACATCTACACTGCAGTGTGGTACTCACCAAAGGGACTTTGGAAACATTTTGTGCAGCTGCCATTGGGAAGCCAGGTGCATCCGTAGGTGGGAGGTAGAGATTGTATGGGATGAAACTGTTTCAGCCGGTGGTTAATGTTGTTGTGCTGTTTTCCTCCCTTTTCTCCCCATCCCCCAAAACAAATACTGGTAACTGTTAATGTTATATTCCGGTACTGCAAATAATAATTTTTTTTGGGGGGAGGAGTTGTTATTGTGAGTAGGAGTGTCTTCAGGGGCAGCTATTGTATATTTCCTGGGAGATGGTAGCCTGCAATCTGTTCACAGGTATTCTCTGCCATTATCCCAGGTGGAGGCAACATGCCATTTCTTCTCTCCACTACAGAAACCAGGTCGGCCCCCTCGGAGGTGTGTGCAGTGTAGATCTGAGGGCCCCCAAAGCAGCCAAGGTGAGTCTTGGGGCTGTTACAATTACATCGGGGAAACCCACTACTCTTCATTGACAAGTGCCATGGTATATTTTACTTACACCCAAACAGTGACCAGAGCTGGACAAAAAGGACCTCGGTTTAACATCTCATCCGAAATATGGCACCTCAACAGTGCAGCACCCAGCTTGTACTGCAGAACAGTGTCAGTTACCCCTAGTGCCTGGCGTGGTGCTAAAACCCATGAACTTCTGATCTTCCAGATATAGTGTACTTCCTACTGAGCCACTGATACCAATATTTCCAAATACCAAAGGTGGAAAAAGGGGTATTGGTCCAAGCATGGAGCTGGATAATTTATCAGATCAGATTTTTTTTAATCTGATAAATATTTGGCAATTCAGCATACAAAATGTGTGTTTTTTTTTTGTTTATTTTTATTCTTTGGTAACTGGGTAAGGCCCACTAGGCACAAATGCCCCTTTTCAGGAGCAACCTGGGAGCACTGGAGTGGTTAAGTGACTTGTTCAAAGTCACACAGTATGCAAGTGGAGGTTGTAGCAATCAAACCCAGGTCTGCTGGATGTACCAAGCTCATTCACAGCTCGTTACTCTAACCTCTAGGCTATACTGCCAGCCAACCTCTAAGCTATACTGCTAGCCCGTTTGTGTGGGGGAGGGTCTTTGGGGGCAGCTATTGTATATTGGGGGGTCTGTGTGTTAAAAATAAAGGGCCTCTGCCTTCCCCTGACTAGTAAAAACGAGGTCTGCACACTCAACCTTCCACCACCCATTGTAATAAATGTTTATAGAGGCCATTGTGAGACCCTTACCAATCATATATCCCTTTCTCCATCCAGAGGTAACTCATAGGCTCTCCCTCAATTCCCACACAGTCCCTGTGACCCACATTTAGGATATTTTGAACCTGTAAGTTTTTCTACAAAAGTAAGAAGTGGACTCCCAGGTTCTGGTCAGTTTGAAATAATGTGGAGGGTTTCTGCTGGTAGAATTACACAAACCATGATAGGCCTGTCTACTAATGAGTCCCATCATGCTCTGTTGTAACATTCTTGTTCCCATATAGGCTAAGGGCTACCTCTCAGTCTACTATTGTAACTGTGTCCATGTAGCTCACCAGCATGCCAGCACCTGATATTATCAGAGTAGAGACATCAGACACTGTGCCGCCTGTCAGCTCCATAAATGCTGGTAGTATATAGCGAGGTGACTCTTGAAAATTCTGGGATAATATCATTGACCTCTTGGGTACAAAATCTAAGAATGCCCTGTCTAATATTCTTATTCAGGACATAATAAATTATAATAACCTGTCACAACTGCTGATGCTTTTAATGCCAAATTGTCCGACATCTTGTCCTTTACTACAAGAACTAACATTGACCCTGGTGCCTCAGTATTGCCCACTGGCTTTCCATACACTACTGTCCCCCCTTACTACCTCAGTATAGTAAGGGTGGCTGTGGTCAAAAAAACTCTTGCTTTTCATTACCCTTGATAATAATTCAGGATCTGAAGGCCTAGAACCCAAGCTGCTGATGCTGGTGGCTCCCTCCATAGTGCTCCTATCACAAAATATCTTAACCATTCCTCACATCTAGGGTAACATATGGAAGGTTGCCAGGGCCATCCCATTTTCAAGCAGGTGAACCCAAACTTATGGAAAATTCTCAGCCAATAGCCATCCCCTCAGTTCTTGCAAAGATCCTAGACAGAATAGTTGAATCCCAATTCACTGATCACATTTGTAAATACAATCTCCTGATCCCTGTTCAGTATGGATCAGGGAAAATCATGACACCTCCACTGCCTTAAACAAACTCACTAATGACAGTAGCCTGACAATGGATTCTGGCCTCCTAACTGATTCAGGGGTCATTGACCTTCCAGAAGTATTTGTTCTGGTCAATCACTTGCTAATCTATAACAAACTAACCTCCTTTGGGCCCCCCCCCCAGCTGTTTACTGGTTTTCAAACTATCTAGCTGGTAGACAGCAGCAAGCCGCACTGCACTCAGTTTCTTCTAACCTTGCTATTGTAACAGCATTCCTCAAGGCTCAATGCTGGGTCTTCTTTTCTCCGTGTTCATAAACAGTCTCCCCCATGTTGCCACATGCTATAACTTTCTGCTTTATGCAGATGACCTTGTCCTCTATTACAGTGTGAATACTATCCCAAACATCTGTCTAACTTTCTCTGATTCCTTTGCTTGTAGTCGGATATGGTTATTATCAACATGCAAGTCAAAACTAAATAGTAAAAACAAGTCTATGTTTTTTGGCTTTGAACCAAAACTCCATTTGAGCCCTCCTAAGTTCTCCTTACCTCTGCTGATGGGTCCTTGCTGGTGGAAGTTACCAGTTGCAAATACATTGGAGTTACTTTTGACCCCTCACTTGACTTCTCAATTCATGTCACCACTATCTGTAGCTCAGTAAATGCTAAACTTGGCATGGCCTTTCAGATCAAACATTGCCTATCTGCTGCTGGTTGTCTGGCCATTGCTCAAGGGGTGCTCCTACCTGGTTGCTCATAACCATCATCTCTAAATGGGATGTATCATATAACAATGTATGTTGCTTTGCCCTGGCCACCCCAAGACATACCCACCACTGACACCTTTATACTGGCCTAGGCAGGACCTCCTCTGCTGGACAGCATTCCCTGGTTCTTGCACATCTTGCTGGAACTTCTGAGGTCTGACTTTTCATCTTCCCAGGTTACCTACCAGCAGCACCCTTCCTCTACTTACCTGTGCCTGATATCAGCATATTCTCACCCTCTCCTAGAACAGAGGTGTCCTTTGTGCCTAGGGCACCTGGCCTTTACTGTTTATGCCCCTAAATTCTACAACCACCTGCCTCCAAACATGTGATGCTCTTCCAGCCACTCACTGATTATAATGCTCTAAAGGACTCATTTCTTCTTGGCCTTTCCTGTTTATGTCTCTAAATTCTAAACCTCCCTGCTTCCAAACATGCAGTGCTCTTACAACCCCTCACTGATGTTCAGATCTATAAAAGTACTCCCTTCTCCTTTAAATTCTTGTTCCTGTCCATAAGTTAATCTCTCTATTTTGCTGCTAAATTTTTGACTCAACTATTTTAGGCACTGTGTACTTTCCTGTTATTTATTTGAAAATGTTGCTGCTACTGTATGTGTTAATGTTGAATGCCTCTGCAATTTTAAATGGGTTAATAAATAAATGAATGCACTATAACCTAGTACCCTTGGTTACTACTTCTTGTGTAAAACTACATTCATTACTTTTATCTCATTTACCGATGGTATGCTGTCACTTCTGCCATTGTTTTATCTTATGTCCAGTAATGTTTCCTACTGCTGTTTTTTGTGTGTACTGCTACATTACAGTATTTACTAATGATGCTAATATTGTTTCTAAATATTTCTTACATGTGGATGATGCTGAGATGTTTTTTGAATTCTTATATAATTCTCCCAGGCTGTACCTTAAATTGGGCATCTCTATGCCTAGTGTATGTACCTGGTAATCAAAAATAAACTAATAAAACATTAATCTGAGAGACATCCTTGAGTCTGTGTGTGACTAAAGAAGTTATGGCAACAGAATGACTGTAACTTTGTCGTGGCAGTCCTTCCAATGTTTGTGTATCTCTACTGGCAGTTACCCTCCTCATAGAAACATAGAATTCAACGGCAGATAAGGGCCGCTTGGCCTACCCAGTCTGCCCATTTCCCTGCCTACTTGATAAGCTGCAGATCCTAGTTAACCAGCAGCCTACTTCCTCCTACCCCCACCCCCTAGAATTGCCTCATGACTGTCCCATGCATGCTTGAATTCCACCACTGTTTTTGACTCCATGACCTCCTCTGGAAGGCCGCTCCATGCATCCACAACCTCTCTGTGAAAAATACTCCTTTAAATTACCTCTGAGCCACTCCTGCATCTTCAAATTGCCCTTTGTTCTTGCACACTTTTTTGAAAGATGCTTCCTCTTGGACTTTGTTGATTCCCTTGAGGTATTTGAAAGTTTCTATCATGTCCCCCCTCTCCCTCCTTTCCTCAAGGCTATACATATTAGGCTCCTTAAGTCTCCCTTCATATGTCTTCTGGTGCAGACCCTGCAACATTTTAGTTGCCCTTCTCTGGACAGCTTCCATCCTGTCTATGTCTTTGTGAAGACTGGGTCTCCAGAACTGCACGCAGTACTCCAGATGGGGTCTGACCAGCTGTCTGTACAGAGGGATAATAACTTCCTGTTTTCTACTGGTGATGCCTCTCCCTCATTCTTCCCAATCCTCAAACATTTCTAGGGGTACTGGGCTATCATGCAGCACCACCCCCCAGCCTGTGAAAGGAATGTGCATGGTTGCCTGCATGGGCCCAATTATCTTATAGGAAAGAGAAATCTTCTCTTGGCATAGGGCCCTGCATCTCTGCACTCATGACTGCCAGAGGCCTTGTGCTTCAGCTGACAGATGGAGTCTTTGACCTGTGTATCTGTATCCATAGCCACATGGAAGCTGCACTTCCACAGCTCGCTGGATAGCCCCACAAAATCTTGACATCCGTTGCCACATGGAAGTTCAGGGCCCTCCAGGCTCAAAACTTTCCACAAGCAGATGCACTCTTTCTTTAGTGCATGACCCAGAGGACTCTGTGCATCCACATCTGTTCATGCAGGTCCTCGAGGGACCTGTGTGAATGAGGATATGATTCCACTATCTCAAAAATAAAAGAAATTCTTTCCAAAAAACTGCATTGATGCACTAGTTAGGGTTCAAGTTAACACTGTAAAAGTAGGGAAATACTCTCACCCCATCCCATGTGTAAACAAGCTGAGGTGGTGCAGTGTAGGAGAAAGGGGGTGAGAGTTAGGGCCGATGACCCCAACGCACACCCCGATGCCTGTTGGTGGGGGCAGGGTGGGGGTGGGATGCAAGGGGTGGGAACCCTTAAAATTGAATTTCCTTGCTTTTTTCACTGTAGAAGAACCCTGATGCATTAATGAAGTTTTTTGTATAGAATTTCCTTACTTTTTAAGAAAGAATAGAAAAGTATAAAGTTGAGCAACTTGGTGGCCCTGCGATCCCAACAACTTGTAAGTGTTGAGCCACATTACACACCCAATGACTAAAAAGTACATTGACAACAGGAAGGCCAGCCACCAAACAAATGTTAATCTAGTAGAACAATAGAAAACACTGTCCACAAAAGGTAAACTGTGCCACGCAATATCTCTGCAAAAAATACATTGTCTGACACATAAACACCGCATTTAACATCTACAGGACATGTCATCAACACCCTCCGAAGTTCAAGTAAAAAGACCAAACCGTGTCCGTGATATAACATGTCAAAGCATGAAATTTTCATTCATCAGAGTGGCACAGTTCCGAACCGGTTGACATTTAATACACACAACGACTAAAAACTACATCCATGGCACTAACGCTAAGCACTCTATCAATTTCAAGCTATCAGCACAATGCAAAACACTGCCCGCAACACGTAAAGTGCGTCACGCAATATCTCCATAAAAGACATTTTATCCAACACATAAACACCATAATTCACATCTACAGGACACGCCATAAACACTCTCCACATTTCAAGTAAAAAGACCAAACTGTTTCCGAGATATTCAATGTTAAAGATTGGTAAAATTTCCCTATCTATTCCATTATAAAAAATTTGGCCATCTTGTCCTGCCCTCGCGATCAAAGGTGGTGATCAAAGAATCTCACAATCAAAGAATTTGCAGACTAACGATCAAAGAATTTGCAGGCTCATGAACAAAGAATTAAAAATGCTATAAATCAAAAAATGTAAACAATTGCAGTAAACCACCACCATGGTTTGACAGAACGTAGCCCCCTGAGCAAAACCCACCCTCATTTGACTTTCTAGGACACCCCTGGGCTGAGAAAATAGATTTGTTTAATCCGGCCATCTCGTCCTACCCTCACGATGCACGATTGTGATCAAAGAATCTCACGATCAAAGAATTTGCAGGCTCGCGATCGAAGAATTTGCAGGCTCAGAAACAAAGAATTAAAAATGCAATAAATTGAAGTCATTCCGGTAATGTTTTCAATATGCCTGGTAGTCTAGCACCCCCTCCAATGTGTATTAAATAAATATTTTTTTATATCCCTGGTAGTCTAGTGCTCCCCCCAATCTGTAAACAACAAACAATGTCCTTATCCCTGGTAGTCTAGCGGCGCCCCCGATCTGTATAAAATTTATATACTTCTCCATATCCCTGGTAGTCTAGCAACCCCCCGATGTAATGTTTTAAATATCCCTGGTAGTCTAGCAGTCCCCCGATCTGTATACAAAACATGTTCTGCATATCCCTGGTAGTCTAGCGGCCCCCCCAATGTGTACTAAATAAATATTTCTTTGTATCCCTGGTAGTTTAGCGGTCCCCCTGATCTGTAAACAAAAAATAATGTCCCTATCCCTGGTAGTCTAGCGCCCCCCATCTGTATAAAATGCGTACTGTTTTGTATATCCCTGGTAGTCTAGCGGGCCCCCCACAATGTGAATTAAGTAAATAATCATCTTCCTATCCCTGGTAGTCTTTTGGACCCCCCCGATCATCATAAAATAAATTAAGATCACCCATTTCCTGGTAGTCTAGTGGCCCCCCACACCCCCAGCCAGCCGTGCCAGTCCATCCAGCACCCCCCACTTGTTCCCAGCCAGCGACAGGCACAGCCCACCTCTCACCTCCACGGCCAGCTGCAGAAATTAATTTTTGAGCGCCTCTTTGCATTAGAGCTGCTAATGCACACAGTCGGCGGCTGGCCATGGAGGTGAGAGGTGAGCTGTGTCAGTCACCAGCTGGGACGTGTGGGGTGCTGGGTGGACTGGCATGGCTGGGTGGGGGGTGGGGGCCACTAGACTACCAGGGAATGGGTGATCCTAATTTATTTTATGATGATCGAGGGGGAGGCCGCTAGACTACCAGGGATATGGAGAAGTATATAAATTTTATACAGATTGGGGGGGGCCACTAGACTACCAGGGATAGGAAGACCATTATTTAATTAATGGATATTGTAGGGGGCCCTCTAGACTACCAGGGATATACAAAACAGTACGCATTTTATACAGATTGGGGGGGGCGCTAGACTACCAGGGTAAGGACATTATTTTTTGTTTACAGATCAGGGGGACTGCTAGACTACCAGGGATATAAAAAAATATTTATTTAATACACACTGGGGGGGGAAGCTAGACTACCAGGGATATGCAGAACACAATGTTTTGTATACAGATTGGGGGGGCCGCTAGACTACCAGGGATATTTCAAACATTTTTTATTTTACACAGATCGGGCAGAACAAAGCCCCCTGAGCAAAACCCACCCTCATTTGACTTCCTAGGGTACCCCTGGGCTGAGAAAAATATATTTTTTAATCTGGCCATCTCGTCTCTCTCTCTCGCGATGCACGATCGCGATCAAAGAATCTTGCGATCAAAGAATTTGCAGGGTCATGACCAAAGAATAAAAATCATTGTAATTTTAAAAATACAAAGAATTGTGGAAAACCACCACCATGGTTCATCAGAAAGAAGCCCCCCCGAGTACAACCCACCGTCCTTTGTCTTCCTAGGACACTCCTGGGCTGAAAAAATTGATTTTTGAATCTGGCCATCTCGTCCCTCCTTCGCGATGCATGATCGCGATCAAAGAATCTCGCGATCAAAGAATTTGCAGTCTCGCATCAAAGAAATTGCATGCTTGCGATCAAAGAATAAAAAATGGTGAAACACAATTTTTTCACCAATTTGAAGAGAACCAATGCCATGACTCGATAGAACAAAGCCTCCTGAGCAAAACCAATCCTCATTTGTGTCCCTAGCCCACCCCTAAGCCAATATATTTGTGTTTTTAGGTCGCAATGGAAGATCTCGATCAAAGACTCTCGCGATCAAAGAATTTGCAGGCTCATGATCAAAGATCATTAGCGAGCCGCGAATTAAGATTTTAAAAGCTTATAACTCTATTTTTTTTACCAATTTGGATGAAATCAAAGGCATGGCTCGATAGACTGGAGTCCCCGGATTAAAATCCATCCAAGTTTTACTTCAGAAGTGTCCCCTGAGCCGAGATATTTGTGTTTTTCTTATCGGAAAACAAAAAACAAGATGGCGGACCTCAAGATCGAAGAATTTTGAAAATTGTCAGGGACAAAGATTCTTGAACTCCGAGGCTGCAAATTCTTTGATCGCCAGGTGGGACCAGATGGCCAGAACCCCATTCTTTGTTCACAAAACATACATATAAATTTTCCCATTGACATATAATGGGAAATTAAAAGTGGCATAACTTTTGAATGCCTTAATATTTTTTCGCCAAACAAAAAGCAGCATGCTTGGCCATCAAAGCTCTTTCAAATGAGCCATCTTGCAGTTTGGCATGCCATACAATGGCTGTGCAGGGCCACATCCAAAATCCCAAAACCTGCCTCCAAAAATTAATAATTTTGCTTTTTTCAGCATTTTCATACGCAAAGACCATAAGTCCGACCAAAACGCAATTTGGCATATCAAGAGATCCACCATGAACCCACCATGCATACTAAATTACAGGCAAATATATTGAACAGGTCCAAAGTTAGCAACGTGCAAAATTTTGAGTTTAACATAGAAGTGTCAACTTAACCCTAACTATAGTGGTGCAACCGCACCACTATATTATATATATATATATATATATATATATATATACTTTAATGCTCCAACACCAGGATGCCCACTCCCGGTGTTGGATGATGCCCCCCCTCCAAGCCCGTGAGTTTTCAATTGCTCGGCACAGGGTGCCCAATCCCCATGTAGGCATGTATGCACTTCAATATGGCATACTGGGAGCCTCACCTCAGTGTGCCTAAAATTGTATTATTTGAAAAACATCTGTAACAAAGAAAACCATCCCTGATGTCTTTAATTTTTTTAACCTGCAAAAAAGAAAACGGTCCCTAGTCATCTCCAAGTCCCTCCCCATCCCCACCCTCTTCTCATTCCCATCCCCATTCTCCTATACTGTACCATGTCAGCCTGTTTACACTAGAATGGAGTGAGAGTTATGCCTAATGACCCCAAAGCACACCCTGATACTTGTTGGTGTGTGAAGGATGAGGAGTAGGGTCATAGAGTAGGGGGGTTAGTGGCTCAACCCTAACGCCTCATTTCCATACTTTTATTGCTTCAACCGAAACTGATACATTAACAATGTTTTTTGCAAGATATATATATATGTGTGTGTTCATTGCAAAAAATTCTGTTAATGCATCAGTTAGGGTTGATAGTAAAATGACAAAAGTATGGCCATTCTGTGTTAGGGTTAGCGACCCTACCACCCCACCCCCACATTCCACACACCCACAGGCATCAGGGTGTGCCTTGGGGTCATCACCCTAACTCTCACCCCATTCCATGTGTAACAAAACTGACATGGTACAGTACTGGAGAATGGGGTGAAAGTTAGGCTCAATGACCCCAAGGCACACTCCAGCACCTGTTGGTGTGTGGAAGGTGGGGGTTGGGTGGTAGGGTCGGTAACCCTAACACTGAATTTACAGACTTTTTTCGCTGTCCTATCAACCTTAATTAATGCATTAACAGAGTTTTTGCAATAAATTTCCCTTTTTTGAGATAGTATAATAGTATCATTGTTTTACTGTGGGAGCACCAGTCCCACAAAGTTATACTCATGCATAGAATAAATTCAATGGATGCATGTAACTCAGGCATTTTCAGAAATTTTTTCACCCAATTGTCAACATGGCCTTTTGGGGACCCCATCTCATGAACAGTGGCACTGTCATTTTGTTAATCTGTCGTGAAAGTTGAGTTTGCACAGTGACTGCACCATTCTGCGCCACAGATGTGAAAATATGTTTTGGGAAGGATGTGAAAAATGACAGCTGTATAGTGTTCATGAGGAGGTGGGAAAATGGTAATGTGGAAAATCTGGAGGGAAAATATGAAAAATTGGTGAAGTTACAAGCGTGCGTAGAAACTGCAGAACACACACTGGTAACATGGCCATTGTTTGGAATTTTCTAAGCAAATTTTCAACATGGGCTTTTTGAGATCTCCCCTCATGAACACTGGCACTGTGAGTTTGTTAGTCTATCCCAAAAGTTGATTTTGCACCGCAACCGTGCCATTCTGTGCCTCAGGTGCGAAAACACATTTTGGGCAGGATATGAAAAATGACAGCTGTACTGTTCATGAGGAGGTGTTAAAAAATGGAAATGTTGAAAATCTGAACTGAAAACATTAAAAACTGGCGAAGTTATGAGTGAGAGTAGAAACTGTGCAACATACGCTCATAATGCGGTCATTTTTTGGAATTTTTGCAGCAAATTTTTAACATGGGCTTTTTGGGACCCCACCTTATGAGCACTGGCACTGGCATTTTGTTAATTGGTCCCAAAAGGTGATTCTATGCAGCAAACATGAAATCACATTTCTGGTCTGATTAACAAGATGACAGTGACTTTGTTCATGAGCTGGGGTCCCCAAAAGCACATGTTGAAAATTTGGTGCAAAAATGTTGAAAAGTGGCCAAGATATCAACATAAATTCAAAACACCATAGACAGCCATTATACAATGCTTACCTTGATAACTCAGTTTGTGGTTCAGCTTTGAAGAGTGCGGACGTGTCCCGTCCAGGGAAGATGACAGCTCCCGACCTTCAGAGGTAAGTATGGGGTAAGGAGTGATGCAGGGAGGTGGGTGCACAGAGGGAGGTGGGGATGGGGAGGTGGATGGAGGAAATGATGGGGGACTGTTTTCTTCTTTCCAGGAACAGAAAAAAAAAAGAAAAAAATATGTCAGAGGACAGTTTTCTTTTTTAACAGGTGTCTAAAAATAGCATTCCGGACACTGGGAGTGGGCTCCCCAGTGTCCATGAGTACTGGAGATGGGAGAGGGTTACCAAACTATGCATTGTCAACATGGGGATTGGGCACTCTGATGTCAGAAAAGAAAATATATATTTAAACAATGGGCTGGGGCTGGGGGGGAACTGGCAACAGAGGGTGGAGGGTGGAGGCTGGAGGGTGAGATATCGACAGAGGGATGAAGTGGGAGGGCTTCTGCCACATTGGGCATGTGGGCACTGGCAAGGGAGGATGGAGGGTGGGACAGCACACAGAGGGAGGGACTGGGAGGCCTTCTGCCACATTGGGGACATGGGCACTGGTAATGGAGGGAGGAAGGTGGGACAGCACACAGAGGGAGGGAGTGGGTTGGCTGTAGAGCATTACAGAAAAAAAATGGAAATGCATACATGCCTCAGCCCCCACGGAGGCACTTAAAGGATAAAACATTCTTTATTTAGGTAAACACCAAGTGTTTACAGAAATGGGGGCCGAGGAACATGATCCTGCCATTAGTTTTGAAAAATAATGGCCAGAAAAGGTTTTGATCTTTTCACAGGGGCCATGTTGAAGAAGTGTCGCAAATTTGCGAAAGTTTCACAAATGAGCTTTTGCAAATGTTGTGAACTTTCGCAAATTTGCGAAGGTTTCACAAACAGACTTTTGAAAATCTGTGACACTTCTAATGGCAGAAATGCAAAACCCTATTTCCTGCCATTATTTTTAAAAACTAAAGGCAGGATCATGTTCCTCTGCCCCCAGTTAGATAAACACAACTGTTGGTGTTTACCAAGGGGCACTGTTTTTTGAAATTACAGCATTTTTTCTGCCTTGCTAACTGAAAACAAGATGGTTGCAGCACAACACTACTGAGGGCATTTGCAACAGTAAAATATACTGGCAGCAGCTTTTGAGAGGCACAGCCATTTTTTTCCCATTGACTATGATGTGAAACTTTAAATCTCAGTAACTTTTGAATGGATTAATATTTTTTCACCAAATCTTCAAAAGACACATCAATGACCCAGACTGCATAGTCCCATTCCCTGACAATTTTAGAGCAGAAGGACGAACCATTAGAACTGTAGCCTCCAGCAAAGAAATGGTCAAAAAGTGTGTTTTTGCACGTTTTGTGGCACTCTGCAGCTCCACAACTGCACATCTAACTGGAATGTAACTTGTCAGATCCAGAAATATATGGTACCTGACAGACCATGCAAAATTTCAGGTAAATCCATCATATGGTTGCAAAGTTATCAAAGTGCAAAAGTTTGGGTTAACATAGAAGTGGCCGGGCAACCCTAACTATAGCTGCACTACTTCTGTAGCTATATATATATATATATATATATATATATATATATATATATATATATATATATATATATATGGGATACGTGTGAGAGGGGCGATTCTGTGATAAAGCATTTATCTTCTGTACTTGCTATTGACCTCAAGTAACATCACAACTGGCTATAGCCACAAGTGATGGTTATGAGAGGTGAATGGCAACTACACAAGATAAATGTTCTATCACACAGTCCCCCCCACCCACATATTTCATTTATGCAATAGGGGAAGACTATGTGTGACAGTGGAAGTTATTTATAGTGTGACTAGTTTTCTTTCTTTCTTTCTTTTTTTTTTTTTTACACATTTGTTTTATGTGTGTAATCGTTACTTCCGCTTCCTGGTTGCTATGGCCATTGTTAGGTAAGCATGATTGGTCATGACATTTATTTCACAGCATACCCGCTGGTGGGTGAAGTGAACAGGATTTGAAAAAAGTGAAGGAAACATGGCAGCTCCATTTAGCGAGTGCTGCCGCTTCCCAAGGCCTGTAGCGTATATCGAGAGCAGGATGATTAAAAAAACTGGTATTGGACAGTTTTCTTTTTCCTTTTAAACAGGAGTTTGTGAACTGGGTCTTTGCTTTGATGTTGGGGAAGGCACAAAAGAAGTTGAGGAAGGGGCCGTAGTACAAGGCTGCCAAAGCAGAGCGGCAGTGAGAGACTGGAGTGGTAAAATGAATATAGACATCAAATGAAATGTACTTGCAGGTATAGGTTTTCTTGTAGAACTGTTCTGGCTAAAAGGTTAGGTTGAAGTTGGAGCTAACGAGCAGGGAGGTGGGCCAGCGGGGGTTGGGAGACAGTGCAATAGGATCTGGAAAGGAATGTAGAAGAATGAGAAATAGGGCTGGCTGATGGCTGTGGGGACTCCTGACATAGAAACTGTGTGGAAAAACTGTCTGTAACATAAGAACTCTCTACATAAACGGAATGTGACATAGTAACTGTGTACATAAAGAAAATGTATGTACACAGTTACTCAGATAAAGGGATTTATCACACTCTGGTTATGTTCACTCCATTGCATAAATATATATATATATACATACATCTTGTAGTGTCATGGTAGCAACACTATATTTAGGGTTCAGTATGCATTATAATATTATACCCCAAATTTTGCATTTTAATAACTTCATAACCTTTTTAGTTGTTTATTTATTTATTGATAACTTTAAAAATACCTTTGAACCAGGGGTTCTTTTACACAGGTTCCACATCAAATGAACAGACAAGATAACACAAGTCATAACATATAACAAACAGTAAGGTAATACTCTAAATACAGCATTTAGTTAAATAGTAAGTTACATTTTGAACAAGGTGTAGACACAGTATAGATAAACACAGCTGGTGCAGTCAAGAAAATGAACGTTGCCATTAGGTACAGGGTATAAACACAGCACGTATCAACATAGCAAGAGCAGTCTAAAAATAGACATTGTCATACCTAAGAGATGATTTAGAGTTGATTTAAGCAAGGGAAGAAACTAAAGAGAGGATGAGGGAGATAAGAAATGAGAAAGAAGGGAGACTATGGGGTGAGGAAAAGGGAGAAAGGCGAGCCTTAGAGAGACCTGAGGAGAGGTGTGGGAGGTATAATGAAAAGGGGAGAAAAAGGCGAGGGGAGTGGCACTGTGACCTAATGCATACAGTCACATTTGCTGAGTGCAATTAGGTGGTGGCCTTTTAACCGATTTCAACCGATTTGCATAAAATTGTGCATGCATGATCTAATTGGGTAGATTTCTTAACATGCCAAGTTTCATTCCAGTCAGATGTGTGGATTTGAGATCTGCATAGTGCAAAAAGTTAATTTGGTGGGGGGGGGGGTGCTGTATTTTTTCAAGAGCCGTAGTGCCAAGATGGTTTGGAATTTTGGTCTGAAATTTTCAGGGTGGAAAGGGGCTGGCCCACAGATGTGCCTTTCAGTGGTTTGGTGAAAAAAATATTAATCCGTTCCAAAGTTATTCAATTTTAAGATTTCAGGTTCTGAGCATGCTTAGTAATCACTTCAAAATAGCTCTATGAAATAAAAAAAAAGAATCCTTTCATGAGGGGGAAAATCCTTTTTCATTTGTTACCATCTTGTTTTCTGTTTTTTTTCTGTTATTTTTTTAATTGAAAACATCCAAAAATGACAGCCTGCACAGAGACCAAAACATGTATCTTGCACATCGGAACCCCATTAGGAGGATTCTGCACTTTGCTATTGTTTAAATGACCCACAAATGTTTTTGTATCCTTTTTCGTGACTCGTTTCCACTTTTTTTGTATGGCAATATGAAAAAAATCTCATCATATGATAAAGGATCCCTTCATAAGCAAAAAAAGATACAGTAAATGTTTCCTTGGTGTCTAGTGGCACCCGTCACCATCCCTGTACTTATTGTATACTTTCCCTTGTGTCGAGTGGTACCCCTCTTCCGATTGCTGTCCCCATAATTATACATAGTTCCCTGGCATCTAGTGGCTCCCCCACACTCTGATCATTGCCTTCATAATTAATATATATTTTGCTGGTGTCTTGTGGTAACCCCCCCCCAACCTCCTAATGCCATCCCTATAATTAATATGTATTTCCTTGGTGTCTAGAGGCACCACCCACACTCCTATTGCCATCCTTATAATTAATATATTTCTCTGGAGTTTAGTGACATCCTCCCTGCAATTGCCATCCTGGAATTATATATATATTTCCCTGCTGTCTAGTGGCACCTCCCCCTCCAATTACTGTTCCCATAATCAATATATATTGATTGCTAGTTAGAGACCTGGTTTATGTAGTGATGTAGATGCTATTGCACTGTAAGTTTTGCCTCCTGCCTCCTCTGTCTATTATTTTGAGGGTCATTATTGATTGTCTGTCTAAATTGTGTATCCTACTGTAATATGCACATTTTTTCCTGATTATATTAACTTAAGTCATCAATTCTTTGTTGTTGCAATGTCATCAATTACCTTTTTTCATACTCTGTAAATTGTCTATGAATCATTACCTGTAATTATTCCGTGTTGCCCCTGAAATAGGGACTGTATTGGTTCCAGTAGGCCTACCCGGTTACCAAAATTAAATAAATAAATATTTCCCTGGTGGTTAGTGGCATCCCCTCTGATTGCTGTCCTCATAATTAATATATATATATATTTCCCTGGTGCCTAGTGGCACTCTCTACCCTCCAATTGCCATCCCCATAATTAATATTTTCCTGATGTCTACTGGCACCCCCCACCATTAGATTGCTATCCCTGTGGTTAATATACATTTCCCTGGTATCTAGGGGCACCCTTCCACCCTCTGATCACCATCCCCATAATTGTACACATTTCCCTGGTGTCTAGTGGCACCCCCTCACACCCTCCGATCACCATCCTCGTAATTAATATATATTTCCCTGTGTGTCTAGTGGTGCCCCTTACTCTCCAGTCATTGTTCCCATAATTATTATATACTTCCTTGGTATCTAGTGGTACTTCTCACCCTCTGATCGCTGTCCCATAATTATTATATATTTCTCTGGTGTCTAGTAGCACTCCTCCAATCACTGTCTCCATCTTTCAATACCCTGTAATCAATAAAACCTTCCCTTGATATCTTTTTACCATTTTAAAAAAAAGGTCCCATGCCAATTGGACCCTACAGCCTGACCTCCCACTGAGCACCCAGCACCCCACACCCCCATACACCCTCACTCACCAGAACAGGTCCCAGAGTTAAGATCCACTCTCCAATTGAAGACACGTCTTACTACTGGAACCATTGACTTCAATATGAGTGACTAAGGTAAATGTGGTTCAATGTATTTCAATGGGATTTTGGACTTTGAAGCATAACTGTCATTTTTGCATATTTTTAACCCCAAATTTTCAACATGGCCTTTTTGGGACTCCACCTCATCATCAATGGTGGTGGAATTTCACAAATCAAGTCTGAAAGGTGATTTGGTGGGGTCATAAGAAGGCTATGTTGAAATGTTGGAGTCAAAATATGTAAAAATAAAAAAAGTTATGTGCATCCATTAAAATTTTACTATGCTCGCTCATAACTTTGGTAATTTTACATAACCATGATTTATAACACCTCATGAACATCACAACAGAGTTTTCACACCTGTGGAGTGGAATTATGTTTTGGTGGTACAGAATGACATTTTGGAATGGATTTGAAAATTTTCAGTACCAGGTTCATGAGGTGGGGTTATAAGAAGGCTACGCTGACAATTTGGTTGCTGTGCACTTCCACAGTAACATACATGTATGCATCTATGGAGGGTTGGAAGCACAAGGCCCAGAGGACCCTGTACTTCCAGAGGCAAATGAAGATATGATTATACGATCTCAAAAAGTAAGGAAATTCTTTGCAAAAAACTGCATTAATGCACCATTTAATGTTAAGACTAAAGTGATAGAAGTAGCGAAATATGGTTTTAAGGTTTCAAACCCTAGAACCACCCCCACCACCTGAAGCAAATCAGGGGTTGTGTCTTCCTTGGGGTTGTCAACATTAAAACACACACAACTGTGGAAGCAAGGAAGCTCAGATACGATGGACACAGGTGTGTATGATTTAGGAGCGTATAGAATGGCATGAGCTTTAGGGTTGAAAACCCTAAGGAAGAATCCACTCCTGATTTGCCTCAGGTGTGGGCTGGTGGGGTTTAGGGTTGGAAACCCTAAACCCACATTTACCTACTTTTGTCACTTTAGTCTTAACCATAAATGATGCATTAATGCAGTTTTTTGCCAAGAATATACACATACATAGACTGCTTAGTAGAAATACTGATCACCCCCATTTTCAGCAAAGTTCCCAGCTTCCTGAAAGAGTATTCAGTGGAAGCCCTTCAAAATTTAATAAGGTGTTCAAAACATTCTTGCTCCCACCATTAGAACTCTTACAGAGACATACTAATCAGAGTTAAAGTAGCAAGCAGAGGTTTATTTTCTCAGAAGAAGCCAGAAGGGGAAGGAAGGAAACATATTCAATTCAGTGCTTTAGAGTAACTGGTAATTGCTATTTTTCTTTTAAACTTAGATTGTGGGCTTGTAGTGACACTATACTTTCTTTGTTGTCTTTACTTATAATTGTTTTTGGGCTGTTGAAAATTTAAAACATAGTGGTGGTGTAATTCTGTGCTGTCTTTAATTGCTGCAAATTTCACCCCTCCCTTCCCCTAACTCTTAATTATATGCCTGATAAATCTGATTGACAGGAGCTAAACACAGGTTATAGTAAGGGTGAAGTAGGAGGGGCATATGGGGAGGAAGCCCACCTCAGCACAAGTGTTTTGACTCATTTATTTATTTATTGGTTTTTTCCTAAAAAAAAATTATCTGAGGATCAGTGACAGGATTTTTAGTACAGTAAATTAATAAAAGAGAACTAGGAGAGCTTCAATAGCAGACAAGTAGTGGAATTGCGATATAATGTGGGGGTGGTGCAATGCAGTGGCTGTGGGCAGCCATTCAGGCAGACCTTCTGGACACTGAGGTGCTGCCCTATCTGCATGCATCTCTCTGACTGTGGGATGAGGTAGCCAGACTCAGAGCGGAAGTAAACTGGGTCAGGAGTACCATCACCCCTATCCAGGGACCACCCAGTCCAATGCAGCTGCCTCAAAGGATGCCAAGAACGAGGAGCACTTGGATGACAGTGGCCCAGGGAGGGTTAGAGCAGTCAGGCAGAGGCACATCCCAGATCCTATTCCATCAAGAACTCATATGCCACACTGGCAAATGAGGACAACCAAATAGAGGTACCCAGAGAAGTGGAAGGAAAGGAAGTGGAGGTTAGCCAAGAAGGTGACCTCAAAGGGAAAGCAGTGGACCCCAGAGGAGGAGGAAGTGAATCCTGATGGGGACTCCATCACAAGAGGGATCCAGCTAGGAACACAGGACGGGAGGACAGGGAGGTGAGGTGCTCACCAGGTGCCACGGCATGGAGGGATGGAAGGAAGATCCTGGGATCACTGGGAAGGCAAGACGGAGGGTGAGCTGGATGTCATTATCCACCTAGGTACTAATGACCTGGCAAATGGGGAGCCAAAGGAAGTTCAGGAAGAGTTTAGGAAACTGGGGAGGGGTCTCAAGCAAGTAGCTACTTCTGTCACTTTCTCAGAAATACTACCTGTGAGAGGCAAGGGAGAGCATAGGAGTGCATGCACCAGGAACTTTAACTCATGGTTGAAGAACTGGTGCTGTGAGGAAGGGTTTGGATTCATTGGTGACTGGGGACCCACCTGGAGGGATGGAGGTTTGTCTGCCTGACGGCCTGCATCCATCCTGGAGGGGAATCCAAACTCAATGATAAGTTTAAATGCTACATTGACAAGCATTTAAACTAGCAAAGGGGTGGCAGGCCAGCAAGGAGGGTAATTTACTTTGCTCATCCCCCACAGCTAGCAGTGGAACCAGTGAACCAGAGGAGTGGCTATCTCTGCAAAGCAGTGTGCAAAAGATGGAGATTAGTGCCCAAGAGGTGGATAAGCAGAAAAGGGCAAAATTCAGCAGAAGGGCGGACAGCAAGGAGAACCAGGGATAAATGACAACCAAGGAAGGGCTGGAGTAAACAGTGAAGCAGTCTAGGGAGTCAAATCATGGAAAGCCATGTGCAAAATGCCAGGAGCCTTAGCAACAAGATGGAAGATCTGGAGGCTGTCATGGTACAGTCAGACCTGGACATTGTGGCCATCACTGAAACCTGTGTAATGGTAACCATGACTGGGAGATGGCCATACCTGGCTGCAACATATTCAGAAGAGACAGAGCAGGCAGGAAGGAAGGAGGAGTGGCACTGTATGTGAAAAATGACATAAGGCCACAGAGATCCAGGAGGAACAAATGGGGAGAGATACTGTGGGTTAAGCTGGAAAGGAAAATGGGGCCAGCCATCCCACAGGTGTGGTCTATAGACCACCAGCCCAGGAGGAAGAAACAGATAGGAGTTGATGCTAGCCATCCAAAGGATGGCAGACAAGGGTGAGGTAGTACTGGTTGAGACTTCAATATTCCAGACGTGGACTGGAGCATCCCAGCAGCAGCATCAACTAGGAGCAGATTTATCCTGGACTCCTTCAGGGTGCCTTCCTCAAGCAACTGGTCATGGAACCAACTCTGCAGAAGGCAATACTGGACCTTGTGCTCACAAACAGGGACAGTGTGATGGGGTAACAGTGGGGAGCACCTGGGCAACAGTGACCACTCAGTCATTGTGTTTTGAAATCACAGAAAGAGCAGAACCAAACCACACAAAAACACGATCCTGGATTTTAGGGGGCAGACTTTGGGAAATGGGGAGATACTTGAAAGAGGCATTAAGGGGAATGGGACAGGAATCCAGGGTTGAGGAACAGTGGCAGTATTTAAAATGGGGATTACAAGAACAACAGAATTATGCATTAAGCAGGTTAGCAAGAGGAAAAGGAAGAGGAGACCATTATGGTTTTCCAAAGAGGTATCAAAGAAAGTGAAAGCCAAAAAGATTGCATTCAGGCAATACAAAAAGACACAGGCAGAAGGGGGATAGGGAGAAGTACCAGGAGAAGCAAAGGGAGGCAGGGAGGTCAGTAAGGGAAGCCAAAGCTCAGACAGAAGAACACATTGCAAAATCAGTGGGTAAAGGGACAAAACCTTTACAGGTACATAAGGAAAAAAGAAAGACAAAGGAGGGATAGTGAGACTGAAGGGGAGGATGGGAGCCGCATGAGGATGACAACAGTAAAGCTGACATATTGAACAGGTATTTCTGCTCAGTCTTACTGAGGAAGAGGAGGGTAATGGGTCTGAAGGGAGTACAAGGGTGAGAATGGTGCAGAATGGACACAAGTCCCTTTACACAGAAAGGGTCCTGAAGGAACTGGAAGTAATAAGAGTTGATAAAGCAATGGGGCCAGATGGGTGCACCCAGGGTCCTTAAAGAACTAAGAGAGGTGGTGGCTGAACCTCTGGCTATCCTGTTTAGCCGATCACTGGAAACAGGGAGGTACCCAAAGACTGGAGGACAGCAGATGTAGTCCCCTTATACAAAAGTGGGAACAAAGAGGAAGCAGGAACTACAGACCAGTCAGCCTCACCTCGTAGTGGGGAAGATCATGGAAGCACTACTGAAGGAGAGATTGGTGGAACATCTGGTTGTCACTGGACTACAGGACCCAAGGCATGGTTTCACCAGGGGAGGTCATGTCAGACCAACCTCGTTGAATTTTTGACTGGGTGACTAGGGAGGTGGATCAGGGGAGGCAGTGGACATGGCCTATCTGGACTTCAGCAAGGCCTTTGACACTGTGCCTCATAGAAGACTATTACACAAACTAGGGAATATGGGTGGGCAGGACAGTAGTGTGGTGGTAGGTAACTGGCTGGGTGGCAGACACAGAGGGTGGTGGAAAATGGCTGTCACCCACAGAGGGAAGAGTGACCAGTGGGGCACCACAGGATCAGTGCTGGGACCGGGTCCTATTCAACATCTTCATCAGTGACATTGCACAGGATCTAGAAGGCAGAATTTCACTGTTCGCTGATGACACAAAGCTCTGTAACAGAGTAGACACACCAGAGGTGTAGACAGAATGAGAAGCGACCTGCAGAAACTTGAAGAATGGTCAGGAGTTTGGCAGTTGAAATTCAATGCAAAGAAGTGCAAGATAATGCATATGGGGCACAAAAACCCTGGCACAATATATCAGTTGGGGGGTGAGGATATAGTATGCACCAAGCAGGAAAGGGATCTTGGGGTTGTCATCTCTGATGACCTCAAGGTAGGGAAACAGTGTGACAAGGCAGCAGGTAAAGCAAATAGGATGCTGGGATGTAGGCAGGGGCATCACCAGCAGGAAAAGGGAGGTCATAATTCCGCTATACAAGACACTAGTGAGGCCCCACCTGAGTACAGTGTACAGTTCTGGAGACCATACCTACGTAAGGACATAGACAGGGTAGAGAAGGTTCAGAGGAGGGCAACAAAGATGGTGCATGGATTGCATCACAAGTCCTATGGAAGACAGGTTGAAGGAACTGAACATGTACTCCCTGGAGGAGAGGAGGGAGAGAGGGATATGATAGAGACATACAAGTATCTTACAGGAGGAACAGGGTGCAGGAAAACACTATTTTAAGCGAAAAAGATGTTCCAGGACTAGAGGGCATGGATGAAGTTGGAGGAGGACGATTCAGAGGAAACGTGAGAAGGAATTTCTTCACAGAACGGGTGGTGGACAAGTGGAACACCCTGCCAGAGGAAGCGGTGGGGGCTGAAACAATCACGGGATTTAAGAATGCATGGGATAGACATAAAGGAATTCTAGAGGTCAGGGGTAAGGGGAAACAGACTTCTAGGAAAACAAACTGAACTTAGAAGCTCAAATGGGCAGACTGGGTGGGCCATAGGCCCTTATCTGCCGACACTGTCTATGTATCTATGTACTACTAGAATAAAAAAGAGACTTCAGACAGTACAAGGATGTGTGTACTGCATCCCCCATTGTATGATTTTAGAAATGTTTTCTGTTAGTTCCTCTATATAATGAGTCTCTAATGAAAGATTTATTCCCTTCCAGCACTTTGTGCTGTGGAATAATAAGGGCCAGGCAACCCACATGAGAAACACAATGGCCCTGTTATGTCAGAAGTATTTTCCATTTTGACATTTGGTTGTTTAATCAGTGCTGTTTTCTGTTGTTTAAATTCTAGCACTGTTGCATAATTAATAGATGTTTATTCTTTGCCTAATATTTTTCATTAAATTCAATACTGTATTCATTGAAATCCTTTTCAGAGACTGAGTTCACATGTGGTTGATAGAATTTGATTGTTGCCCTGAAATGTGTTTATTGTATTCCATTCAATTGGTAATCAAGTCATTATGACATTCCTCTGAGTTTTTCTTTTCTACTCACTAGAGCAAGCTGGCTAAACTCAAAGGCACTGAGACAAAACATCAGCAATATAGTTATTATTGTTTCACAATGTATTTTCCAGGATAGTCCAAATGAGCAGCAAATTCTCATTTTCAGTGGGGTCTTGCTTTTACCCAGTTTTGCTTACAGGAAAACTGAAGCATTATGAGGTCAACTAATTTTTTTAAGGTCATGCAATGAGTAAGTAGCCCTGGTGAGATTTGAATCTGGGTCTCCTAGTTCCCACAACTGTACCTAACCACAATAAACCACACTACCCCTAAATGTAAATGTCATATACTACAGTAATTGCAACAGTTGCAGTGTGGTGCTGCATTGCTGTACCTTAGGGTCAGCAGTCCAAGTTACTGTATGGGGTAACTAGAGGAAACACTTTTTGCATAAAGATACTTTGTGTTATTTAATTTTACTTAAGGATGGAAAGTGTCACCAACTGAATGCAGAGTAGTCTCATTATTTTTCAGTAGTAACTGCAAGTGGCTTACACTGATTTTCTACCACTCACTTTTCACATACTATATGTAGAACACATGGTATACTTCTATATATTTTTTTTATATAAAAATCATTCTCTCTGTGCTGTAGTGGGAAATTCACCTCCCTTTGTAAGCTCAAGAAAGTCTGTTCTAAAACAGTTTTGTCTCTCCTCAGGATAGTAGAAATTGGAAAGTGAACAGCATACATTTGAACTGCAGTGAAGGTCTTCATGGGATGGGGTTAACAACAGGACTTAGCAGACAAGCTAACTCAGAGTTCTAGTATTTTTATATTTTAGCTTAAATTTTGTCCCATATCCCTCATGATCTCCTTGTTGTTTACTCTGCTTTTAGTACACCATAACTTGCTTTAGTCAGAAATGGGTCCAAAACAAGATGTTCAGCAGAAAAACAAACCACTAAATGATTACCTTATTTAAAAGGCTAGAAGTTTAGTGGGTCCATCAGTCTTCACAGAGTAAATGATTCAGACAATCCTGGTGTTAGTGCATAATGATGAAGAGAAAGTCAATGCGACAAGTTCCAAATTTTTGGTGATGAGTACCAAAGTCAAAGCATTTGACAAATTGGCAAACCAGTACTCAATGAACCTTACTGTTATAGGACAGGTATAAGAAATATACTCCCTATTGTCTGATAAAAAAAAATATACTCCCTATTGTCTGATAAAAGAAATATACTCTCTATTGTCTGATAAATCTCAACAACTTACCACAAATTCTCTCTAAGTTATGTAACTAAATGATCATTTTCTCTTCCTGGGGTTAAATTTAATTGTGGTAAAACTGCCTTAGTTAGTTACTCACAGCCATGTGTGGAATCCCAGATATGCCTAGCAGCTGCTCACAATCGAGCAGTTTTGGGCTGCAGTGATATTTTGTCATTGCTCCTACACCTGCAGGGACACTTCAAGGTATAGTAGCTGGACACTTGCTCCCCTTCAAACAAGATCCCTTTCAGGTGAACAGCTAACAATACCCTGATGTGGTCATTTACAGAAGGTAAGATCCCAATCACAATTGGGGATCTAGGTGATTTATCAGCAGTCATGGCCTGTAGAAAGAGAAAGATGTAAGGCACTCTGGATATAGCCACTGTCGCTTCCTTCCCATTAAACACCACTTGTAAGAATCCTACCACCACATGCTTTAACTTAGTTTGGCAACAATGATTAGTGAGTCCCATAATGCAGAAATTCACTAAATGGGTGTATTTACTGAGATCTTCAATTTTTGTAGCAAGTAGCTTAATATGCTTGGCTACAAATCTTTTTCACCTTTAAAATACACTGGCCTATTGTTACCTTGGTTTCCATGGCTGACAGATTATTATTAGTACCGTCTAGCTTATGGTCAATCTTTTGTGGGATGGCCAATAGCTGTGCACTGGAGGGATCATTCACTCCATTTGGTAAGCTGCGGCCTCCATATGAGGCCTTTAAAAAACCCTCCCCAGAATGTGAGTCACATATTGCTGCCCATGCTATGCTTTCATAGGATCCATTTTATCTTCAAAATCCACCAGACATAACTTCAAATGAGAGTCACTCAAGTACTAAAACAATGGTGAATTTAATCATCAAGAAATAAAAGAAAGTAGTAGATTAAATCAAAAACTACTGGAGCGCAGCAAAATACTGCATGTCTTCATTAGTCCTAACCCAACAGTTTCCTTTAATTCTGACAGTTTGATGGGTACTTGCAGTTGCAGTTCATGGGCAATATGAGCAGACTTTTATGCTTTGTTGTTTTTCTGAAGGATTTACTCCATTTTCTTATTAATGTGCTATGTAAGGAAGAGTTGCCCCAGTTGCAATCTAGTTCCTTTTAACTAAGTGGTTGTCATAAGACTTTGTGTTATATTTGTTGAAGTGGGAGCAAAAGCTCCAGGATTCGATCACATGTTCCTGGTTCTCTAAACTGTTGAATTTAGTAGGTACTATTACCGGTGGCCACAATTTCCATTTTTCCTTTTTTCATATAATGTGTTTTTTATAACTGACCCTAATTTCAGAGCTTTTCATATTATTATATCTTATGCAAAATTTAATAAAGTATTAAAAATTTACTTCTTATTGACAACTACAAAATATACAGATTGTAGCATAGCTTACTCAATATTTGTTTACATTGGCTCTGTTTACAAGTGTGTGAGGTTTTACCATTAGTTTCACTATTTTAATTTTGTACTACTTTTAATTCCAGAGATGTTATGTAAGCCATTCATGTAAAATCAGAGCACTATTATCATCCCTTTATTAAAAGAATGTTGCATCCAGAAGCAAATGTTTACATGAGCAAATACACAATATTCTCTAAGTCAAAACCACAGCATTTATCTCCCATTACCAAGCTGAATTATCTAGATAATGAGGGTGAGCAGAGGTTTATGTGATAGGAGAATCAATAATTCTTCCTATGGTGTCAGAGTCTTCTGACATTCTCTCACACTATTATCAGAAGAAATCACTACAGTTATGTAATTGTCTGGTAAAAAGTTGAGCTGAGTTAAATCTTACAACATATTTCCAAGACTGGGTAAAATCTTCTTTCAGTTTTCACCAGTAGAGTCAAATACAATAAATGTCTGGAGGAAAGATTGGTGGAAGACAAAATGTGGCCTATTTCAATAAGATATTGGACCTCCATCTAACATAAAAAGCCAGAGGTCTGTGTGTTGCAGTGTTTGCTTTGGTCTTCCACCTGAGGTATGTTACAAATTCATTACTTTTTTGTCATTGCATAATGTGCTGTAGCTTGTTGAAACCTGGAACTAGCAAGGGAGGCACAGTTGTTTTTTTCAATTACTTATTTTTCCTGCATGATCACTGACTTGGTCTTCACAGGGTTGTTGTTTAGCTGAGACAGAGAAACTGGATCAGGTAGACAGCACTACAGTGCTTGGTGCAGCTACACTGAAATCAGGCTGGCCAGGTTAGAGCTGGACATCAGTTCATGATGTTTGGCAAAGTTCTTAAAAAATATGGCTGGGTTGAGCTAGGACAGTCACTGGTGGTGTGTAAAAACACTAAAGATAAAAATAATAATGATAAAAATCATTATTTCAATGCCCTGTACATTATAAGATGACAATTAGTTAAGATAAGAATATTAAAAAAAATATTATGCATCTCTAAAGGCTGAACAGTACAGGAATGTTTTCAATTTATGTTTGAATGTTTGGATATCAGGGGCCCAATATTCCGAAGAGCACAAAGTGGAGTGCAAGAACTTGTGCTGTGCCTTGCAATTGCCCAGGAGCCCGAGAATTATATATTAAGTCGAATAGTGCACTGACACTATTGAACTGAATATAGGGCCATGGCGGCACAGCGCTAAGTCAAGTAGCACTACCCCGACATGGATGCCAACATGGATGCTACATACTGTGACAGAGTGGATGGCACCGGAGCCCTATCTGCAGTATTCAAAGGGACCCATGCAAATGAGCCCATTGGGCATGTAAGGCACTAAGGGTCCATTTGCAAGCCCATTATGGGCTCATTTACATGGATAGAGAGGCAGGTTAGTGAGGTACTGCCTCCTCAAAATGCCCAGTCCCAGCCATGTGTAGATATTCCTGGTAGTAGGGGTCCCACTCCAACCATCAACCCATAATGTAATAAAACTAATTCCCTGATGCTAGTAGTTCCCTCCAATCACCAGCCCATAATGTAATAAAAATAAATACCTGGTGGTAGTGGTCCCCTCCTCCGAACACCAGCCCATAATGTAATAAACAAAAATCTCTGGTGCTATTGATCCCCCTCCAGTTGCTATCCCATAATGTAATATAAATAACTCCCTGGTACTCCCCCCTTCCAATCACCAGCCTGTAATTTAATAAAAATAATTCCCAGGTGCTAGTGGTCTCCCCTTTGATCATCAGCCCATAATGTAATAAAAATAACTCCCTGGTGGTTGTGGTCCCCCCTCTGATTGCTAGCCACTAATGTAATAAAAATAACTCCCTAATAATAGTGCCCCCTTCAATCACCAGTGAATAGTGTAATAAACAAAACTCCCTGACACTAGTTGTTCCCCCACTCCCTCCCTCCAGTCTCTAACCCATGGTAAAATAGAAAACCCTCCCAGGCATCCAGTGGTCCCCCCTGGATAATGATCCACAGTACTGCAGCTTGCAATGCCATAATCCCTCTGGCATCTTGAGGCACTCCCCTACCATGGTTCTGAACACCCACCCACCTCAGTCACCTTATCAGTACTCTCAGTGCCTTGAATGCATATGGCGACTGGTGCAAGCCCTCCTCATACCTCCTTGGCTGGTTGTTATATGTCCAGGCAGGTAGTACACCCCTTATTTATAGGACAAGGCACATCACTCTGTCCTATAAATAAGAGGTGCTCTCCCTGCCTGGATATATGGCAGCTGGCCGAGGAGATGTGAGGAGGACCACTAGCATCGGGGAGTTATTTTTTATGTCCATTTCCATTACCAGGGGCTGGCATTCAGAGGGAGTGGGGACCATTAGCACCAGGGATGTTTGTTTATTATTTAACAGGATGGTGATCGGGGGAGGAGGACCACTACAACCAGGAAGTTATTTTTTTTACATTACAGACTGGTGATTGATCAGTGGGACCACTAGTACCAGGGAATTTTATTTTTACATTATGCGTTGGAAATTGGGGGGAAGGGGGACCACTAGCACCAGAGAGTTTTATTTTTACATTATGAGTGGGTGATTGGGGAGGGGGACCACTAGCAGCAGGGATTTTAAAGTTTATATTATGGTGAGAGGCTAGGAGAATAGATTCATTACATCAGATACAGAAACTGGAGTTACAGCAAAAGATTTAAATGGATAAGGCTCGAACTAAAACCCTGTTGGCCCTAAAGAAAGACCTGGGTGCCTTGTTAGATCATCGGGCAGAGCAAAAACTACTATTCTTAAAGCAAAAATGTTATGAAGGAGGGACTAGATCACTCAGGCTGCTAACTGGGCAACTTCGGGTCCAAAGAGCTTGGGCCATGATTTTAGCCTAAAACATCCAATTTCCCAGCAGATTAAATGCCTTACTCCTGACATTGCTGAAGCATTTAAGTCTTATTATTCAAACCTATACAGCCCAGGTACGTTGGCAGATGAGGAGACCATATCTCAACACTTAAATCAACTATCCCTCCCGCACTTTTTCCATCATCAAAGTGACTCTCTGAAGGCTCAAATTTCTCCCTTCAAAATTTTAACTGAAATAGCCAGGCTCAAAATGGGAAATGTCCAGGCACACATGGTCTGCCGGGGGAATTCTGTAGGAGTCACAATGACTTGATCCTCCCTTTGCTAACTAGGGTCTTTAGAGAAGCATGGACCTCTGAGAACTCAATCCCTAGCTCTTGGTCTCAGGCCATAATTTTGGTTCCACCCAAGCCTGGCAACGACCTCTCACTCTGATCCTCATATAGGCCTATTTCAATTCTTAATATAGACTATAAACTGCTCACATCCCTGATAACCCGCAGGTTACAAGTAGTTATCCCTGAACTCATCCACCTGGATCAAACTAGTTTCATACCAGGCTGTCAGGAGCAGGACAACCTTAGGTGAACGGTTTATGTCATCTATCATCTACACTCTCTTAAAACACCAGCCCTGCTACTAAGTTTAGATGCTGAAAAGGCCTTTGACAATCAATCAATCAATCAAAATTTTTATTTTTCCAGGCTGGCACCATTGAGCAAGGCTCATTTGCAAGATGGACCTGGTCATAAAAAACCCATCCTTGCCAGGTTTGGGTTTTCAGGCTCCTTTATTCAGTTTGTATTTAAATTATATACAAATCCCACGGAGTACATTAGGGCAAATGGGCACATCTCCAGTCGGTTTTAGCTGGGAAGGGGTACCCATCAAGGTTGCCCTCTCTCTCCCCATTGTTATTTGCCCTTTACATTGAGCCTCTGGCCCAGGGCATTAGAGAAAGTCAAGCCATTCAGGGGTTACATCTTGGAGGGGTGGATCATAAACTTGCATTATATGTGGATGATATTGTTTTATATCTAACCAATCCCAAGCGATCCCTACCGGGTGTGTTTGAACACATTGCACAGTTCTCCCATCTCTCAGGATACTGACCCATAATACAACAAAAATGGACAGTTTAAGTTTTTACTATAATGCTCCCACAAAACTCTGTAAAGACTTTCCAATGTGTTGGGATCTTCCCTCCGTAAAATATCTAGACATTCATATAGTTGTTCAACTGTCTCAGCTCTGTCAACTCAATTACCAACCCCTAAACTCAACTGTGGCAAGATTTCCTGAGGTGATCCCTACTCCCCCTATCACTGCATTCTAGGGTGCAGGCTCCAAAGATGAATGCTCTCATTAGGCTCCTTTTTTTATTTCAATGTGTCCCCTGTACCCTGTCCAGAAAATACCTAGAGACTTGGCAATCTCTCTCTCTTTATGCCTTTTATATGGTCAAATAAAAGACTCAGTTAGAAAACAAATATTATTCCTCCCAAAACAACAGGGTGGCTTTGCAGTCCCTTACCTCCCAGGGTACTGGGTGGCTGCACAGATGCAGGTAGCATTAATGTGGAGTCACCCTACCTATAAAGCTCATTGGAAAATGATGGACTTGGCTGTGCACTCTCCCCCCCTCCCACTTCAGACATACCTATTTAGTTCCCAATGCCTAGCTTCTCTGGAGAATATTTCATTCTCAGGAATAGCAGCAGTATTAGAGGGCTGGAGGAGAGGGGTTAGTTGAGGTTTTACTCAAGTTCATTGCTGGCAGTATCAGTGGTGGCTGGCGGACCCCGCTTTCACCCCAGCTCACACTGACCCCTGGTTTAGGAGACAAGATGCCCATGGAATATCTGCCCCATGGCAACTGCTTCAGAAGGGCACAGTTATCCCATCTGAGACTGCGCAATAGAGGTTTGGGTGGCTTCCCTCAGAGAGACTAAGGTATTATCAGATCAGCGACTACATTAATGCCTAGCTATGGAAAGCCACACTTCAGCCTGAGGTATACGCCTCTGAACCTGTTTTTGTACAAATCTAGGGATCTGCATCTGGGGAAAAACTATTTCCTTACTATATCTCAATTACATCAGAGACCAAGCTCAGAAACCTAGTTACATTAAACAGAACTGGGAGGGGGAGTTGCAAGTTAGTCTAAACGATGTCCAATGGTCCCTGATTTGGAGATACACTTGGAATACATCTGCCACCCCAACCTGGAGGGAGTTCCTTTGGAAACTTAGAATAAGATATTTTAGTGTTCCTTTGATGGTGGCAAAATGTAATCCATCAATGCCCCCAGTTTGTTGGAGGCATTGTGGAGAGGGTATAGCATCTCAGGCCCATATATTCTGGTCATGTGGGGTACTCCAGCATTACTGAATGGAGGTCTAAAGCCACACTAAAAAATATTCTGGGCCTTGTGTTCTGTCTGGGCCCGAACACCTTGCATTGGGCTTCCCCCTGGACGAGCCGAGAGGAAAAGAGGCCAAGTATCTTTGGACCATTATGATTGCCGCAGCTTGTAAAGCCATAACCAGGAGATGGCTGCTTCCTAAACCCCAACAGTGTCAGAGTGTGTGGATATAATCAAGTATATCTATATATTTGATAAAATTACCTATGGGCTGCAACAAAGACCCACACAACTACAAAATAGATGGACCAAATGGGAGTTAAATGAGGGTTTGGATCTCTACATAATTCCATATTTTGTATTTGGCCTTGCTTAACTCCCAGGGGCCTTAAAGGGGCCATAAAGCCATCCTCCTTATTAGTCTAGGTTTTCCTTGCCTCCTACAGATCAAATATGGAGACTGCTGGGTAATGAATTGCACTTTAAACCTTGTACTAGTTAAAAACTATAGCTACACCTGTATTGCTCACCTGATCTGTATTCATAGTATTAAGTTTGTGTAGTGCATAGTGGAGACACCCGCTTAGTTTTAATTGAGATGACTATATTAGTTTCTACTGTTGGATGAACTGTTTTTTATTCCCCTTTTTCTTTTCATACCAGGTTTTCATCCTGATTCTAAATGTACTCATGTAATTTCAATTATATTGTATTTTGAAATGTATTCCAGTTCCTGTTATAAGTTTCACATTGATTGAATAAAGACCTAAGTATAAAAAAAAATAACGTTTATATTACAGGCTGGCAATCAGTGGTTGGGTGCCACAGACCACACAGGGTGGGTGTGCTCCCCCAGCAGCCAACCAGCTAGGTGGCTGCATTTCCTCCAGCAGCCATTAGGGTTGCCCAGAATAAGTCTGGTTTTTATTCGGCAGTATTTGCGCTGCTCAAAAAGGACCCCGCTAAACACTTTTGTGCAGCGCAAAACTGCTGAATATGGGGTAGCATGGCTATTCATGGCCATGCCCCTCCCCTTGCCTGCCCACAAACATTGGGCTGGATTCACAAAGCTTTCTGATGGTGCAAAACCTTCCCTAAGTCCCCAAAACAGCAGTAGCTATGGAAACAAAGAAGAATTTGCACTGAATGCTATTCACAAAACCCTCCACAGCTGCGGAAATAAACACTACGGAATGCGGAAATAAACACTACGGAATGTGGAAAAAAGTGCAGCTGCAGAAGCCCCTGAGGAAAAAAAGGCATGAGATAAGTAAGGAACATCCCCTGGAAGGCTATTCACAACCAGTTTTTTCTGCAGTTGTGAAAAAAAATGTTACACACAGTGGAATGAGGTGTAACTCTCCCTCAGCAAACTGCAGTAGTGCCCCAATAATTGGAATCAATTAAGGTGGAGGTGAGGCACAGGTAATAGCATCCCAGATAGTATAGCAGTAACTGATGTTACAGCAACAACAGCACACATTGCCATGATATGGTAACAAGCAGGAACCACCAGACCCAGTGCAGCCCATGACGGAGCCCTGCAGGCAGTAGAGCCTGACCAGCCTGCAGTGAATGGTACACCTGCAGACAACAGGAACACCCCAGGGAAGGAGTACCAGCAGGGGCAGTCAGCCACTGTGGTGCCATGGTATTGCTGGTACCCGTGGTGCTGCAGTGTTCCCAGTTGCGGGACTGGTTGCTGGTCTCTTTGTGGGTGCTTTCAGCTTCATGCTATGGCAACAGTGTTAAAGTCTGCTGCTCCAGTTAATTAGGTTCACTGTTGCTGTGCCTCCTAAGCTATTTCAGTAGCTGCAGATCCGCAGTTGTGGATTTTCAGTACTTGCTCAGTTTCCGCAGCTGTGGGGATTTTACGGAATTCTGCACCTGCTCAAAATTTCTTTATAAATATCACGCAACTGCATTTCCACTAGGGTTACCACCTGTCCCTATTTTCGCAGGACAGTCCTGATTTGGGCAGCTGTGTCCTGCAAAAAAACATGAAAAATACTACATGTCCTGACTCTGTAGTAGTAAAAATATTTTCTAATTTTCCACTAAATGTTGTAGAAAACTATCATACCTTAATTAAAATACCTTAAAATGATAAGAAACAATAGAACCAACTAAGACATCACAATACTTAGCCCTAATTCTGATTATATAGAGAAAACAAGTCTATTGCATTGGTCACTGTTATGTACTGCCCTGCGAAAAATCTTGTTTCAGTAAGAAAAGTCCCACTTTGGGCTTCTTAAAAGGTGGTAACCGTAATTTCTGCAGTGATGAAGGCGTTTTTCCTGCAGCTGTGGGGTTTTTGGTTTTCTTTGAGAATCCTGCTCTTTATGTTTTGTGCAAGTGCTAACCCTCTTTGCCCACGCAACAGCCCCTTCTGAATATGGGTATCCAGCACAAACCCCGATTTGCACAGGTAAAGACTTATTAGTGCCTGTGCAAACTTTCGAATATCAGGCCCAAGAGGACAAAAGTAGGTCCAGAGGGGGATGGTTTGGGAGCTGCGGCTCAAACCACAAGATTTGCAAGAAGACTGACAGAGGTATCTCGCAGATGTTGGACAAACAAAGGATTGGAAAACAAAATCACTAATGTACAGTAGGAGCAAGTCCATGTCTATATTATAAACCAGGAGTAGAATTTGAAATCAATGTTTTGCTGCACAGGTAGCCATTGAAGGTGAGTGAGGACTGCATAATGTGGCAATAATATTACCTGTTAATCTAATTAAACTCAAAGTGACTGTTGGTTTGTGGTGGAGGAATGCATTGCTGTTGACTGTGGATATATACTGATCTGCACTCCTGAAGTATGAGACATGACTGGCTAAACCATTTGTGGGGGCTGAAATCCCTTACTCCCTGTGTCACCTCATCAGTTTTCTAGTGCTCTCTGATGGGTGGGGAGAGCCAGTGATCTCCTGTCTCTGTGAACTTCTAGCTGCTTTAGGCTGGCTGGCAAGACAACACATAAATACATTTTTCTTCTGCTACCATTTGGGGTTCCCATTAGTGATCGGGTCCATTTCATATGAACGGGAAAGAAATGCCTTGATGCCAGTTTTGCCAGGGGAGACACCAACACTGCTGTATGAACACAGGGCTAAAAATATAAGGATCAATATAGCCATAGTTTCATGGCTGTCACTGCACAGCTGGTATTTTTTTTTTCTGTTTCACAGCTGTATAATTTTATGTACACCTAATGACTGTGTGTCGCTACTTAAGAAAATAGTAGTAATCTGTATTTACAGGGATATTAGCATAGAAAAAGGAACAAAAGTTCAGTGATTTGTGGACTTCAAAACAAAACACAAGAGTGTCAGCACAATGAGGAAACTATGTACACAACAGCTTACTAATTTCTCCACACAAGCTGCTGCCAGGAAGTCCTCAGCACCAGCTCTATCCATATAAACTAGACTGGCACCTTCACTGATTGATGTAATGATTTAACAGATACTTGTAACATGACAAAAAATGAAAGTGTTGAAATGGAGTGTTTCTATTTGTCAATTAATACAAGCCAGCCATGCATTAATTCCCAAGTAATGCGCAGTTGGAGTTGTAGTACTGTGTACAACCACTAAACAAAACAAGAAATGTTCCATTTGAGCACTTTCAGTTTTGCCATATCACAAATCAAGTTAGAGACGGCATTAGTAACATTAACTAGTGCTTTTACAGACATATAAATAGCCAAAGACCAAGTTATTAAACAACTGACGCAGCTCTTACACTGAGGTGTACAGTGGACGGCGATAAAAAAAAAAGCAACACAGAAATATGAGAGAGAGAGAGAGAGAGAGAGAGAGAGAGAGATACGCACACAGCAGTGATCAGTGTCTGTCTCTCTTTTTCCATATCAGTCACAGACCCGAAAATGTTCAGATTTCCCTATGTTGTGCCCAATGTTGCTCCTGAGAGCCTGCGTAGTGTCCTTACTTTCTGGTCCTCAAAGCATTTCTTCCCACCCACCGACCCAGGGAAACTCGGGGCACTGAGCGCATACACTTACCGACACCAGTAAAAACAATCCATGGTTCCCACAGCATGTTGTAGGTATTCTGCTCCTCCACCCCAAACATTGTTTCTTTCCCGTCTGCCCACCCATGAGACCTCATAGAATCACATGCTACATTGTATTCTAAGCAGAAATTTAGAGAACGCAAAAGATGGAAAATGAAATGACAGAGTGCCTCACAGTATTGTGATACATGGTGCAATAATATGCAAATCCACAGTTACCCATAGTGCAACAGCAAAGCACCGCACATAGCATTAAGAACGGAGCTGAGCAGGAGAAAAAATACACACAGAACAGAAAATAAGGCACATTCAGTAGCATACACAGGTGTGCTCTATAGTTTAGCCATTTCTCCTAAATTTAAGAAAGACAACATCAGTATATTAATAGATGTCAAATCATCCATGTGCATGTGCACATTTTCAAGTGTGTAGAAGTCCTTGATTGAATAACAAAAATTATACAAAATCTTGTCTCTGTGTTCTTTCTGCATCCTCTTAACCTAATGGTTTTTCAACAATAGTACACATGTTGTACCCCACTTGCCATGTTACAAGTGCATTAAGACACTCCAAAGGAGTGTTCCACTGTGAAATTAATGCGTTTTTGGGTGGTTGTAGGCACTCAGCCTGCAGCCTCGTGCCACCTTCCCCAACCATGCATTAATTCCACAGTAGAACACTTATTTGTCATGCCTTAATGCTTAAAAGTCACAGCCAAAGACATGGTCAGGTATTTCCTGAAATTTCTGTGATATTTCTAGAGAAATCTCCTGCTTTCTGCAGTTCCACAGTAGGGGCAGCAGAGAGAAACTCCTTAGAAATTTTGCAAAACATTTGGAAATATCTGACTATGTCTTTGGCTATTATGTGTATGCAGCCACAAAAATCCATTGCTTTCTTAAAGAAGCCCAATGTCCATATTGTAAGGGCTCCATTCCAGGCTTTGGAGTACCATGCCCCATGCAGCTACCACAATGTTTCAACATTATGACATCTTTGTCAAGCAGTGGCCATCACCAGGAGTAGGCAGGAGACACTTCTTCTCTCAGAGAGTGGTGAACCTATGGAACATCTTACTAATGGAGACAATGAACATAAAACCAGTATAGTTCTTTGGGGGTAAGACTGAGCACAACTCTGCTTACCAAGGGAGTCAGAGAGTACCCAGGGTAGTAAAGTGGGTAGGTAACTCCTTAAAACTGAGTACTGTTTCAACAGCCTATTTATTCATCCTTGCTTATGAAGCAGGTGGAAGGGGCAGCAATATGATGGAAACAGTCATGTCCAACCTTACATTTTTATGTCACTATGTTACTAACCTTCCTAAGCTATTTTTACCTCCCAGAATCACACTTAACCTCCCTGTGCACACCTAATGGCTGATGAAACTGTTCAAGACTTGTAAAGGGCTTTGGGATACAATGTTCTTGCAGACCACTGCATAAAATACTGTACTGTACATACCATCCTTCTTTCTGTCCTTAACTGTTGAACATAATTAAATGGGATGTGGCATTAACAGCACAGACATGTGCACTGGTGTTGTTCTACAGTATTACAAAGCTACAGTAGCTACAGTATGTCCCTCCTTGACCACTGATGGACTCTGGGATTTCAGAGAATCACAATATATTGTATTTTTTCCAACACTGAGAAGTTATTAAATTGAAGTTGTATCTCTTTGCTGGAATAGGGAAACCTGGGATTTGGTTTGTGAACCTACAGTATATCTGCAAAAAGCATTTGGGACCCCCTGTATTTTAATAACTACAGACAGATACTTTTGTATCTGAATGGTAGGATATCTGTAAATGAAACTGAATTTTAGTTTCACAATTCTAGTTTCTGAAGTGTTTCTCAGTATTATGGCAGTGGAATGTCTCTGAAGATAATTACTGTATCTGTTACAGCAGAGGGTCCCTGGACATATTGCAGCTGCTTGCTAAAAAGGGTAGTTTAAGGATTTACTAGAAAAAAATGTCTGCAGTATCAACAGAGTCCTGGCAGATCCCAATTCCCAATAGAGTTGGTATCCTGATTATGGGACAATCACTGCACAAAGCACTGGTGGGCCATATCTGAATGGCAAACTTTTCAAGGTTACAGGATTAGCAGAAATGTTGGTTACTAGACCTAAGGGGCTGAAGAAAAGTGGGAAATGATAACTTCTAGAGTGACTGAAATGCTGTTAGAGACATAGGGCAGGATTCACTAACATGGGGGAAGGTCCCGTAGCTGCGGGAAAACCTCGGCACTAGTGGGTTTCCACTTGCTAAGCCGCAGGTCACCCACAGCTGCGGGTATTCATTAAGGTGAAGCTGGAGTATGACCAACTCCATGGAATATGACAGCTTGCAGGTACTGTTGCCAGGGACTGCACCGCAGCTGTGGGAGGCTACTACAGGCATTGAGACAATTTCCAATACCCACTTTTACTTTGTTGGTTAAGGCATTTAGTGGCCATTTTAGCCACAGAAAGCCTTTTTGTGGAATGGAAATTGTAGAGCTGATTTCCTCACCTCTAACACATGAAATCTGAGGAACCCAACACTATTAAAACATGGCTCTCCCTTTACCTATATCAGGAGACAAAAAGTCTCCCAGCATATGCTTATGTTTAATTAATGCTTTAAAAAACAACACTTTCTTGTTTAAAATTGGATCTGCCACCTTGTTGGCTATATTTGTGACATCACACTGCTATCTGCTTCCAAATGGCACCTACAAACACTACAATGTCATACAAATTTATTGTTGTATGTAACGACATGGGCACTCGTCTTTGAAGCTTGCATTTGGCATTTTGGGTTAAAATAGACATGACCATTGCTACAGACCTTGGAAAAAGTAGCATCACTGTTTACTTGTCAGCCAATATTTTGTGTTCTTAGTCATGAAAGTACAAATTGTTTCTAATGCCCAGTGGATGCAATGAGCTTTGTGTGTGAAGGCAGAGCTGTGACAGTTGCTAGGCAACATGAAGGGATTTTTACATTCCAGCTCTACACTTACAAAGCACTGGAATGAAAAATCTCTGCATGCTGCCTAGTAACACCGCTTCAGTACCTGAACAATAAAGCACAGTTATATATGTGGGGTGCTTCCAGTGCTTGATGCCAGTCAGCATATAAGGGACAGTTTTGCAACAAATGGTACCTGAAAAAACTCTAGTAATATTGATCAGCTCTCCTACCAAACATTAAGACTTTTAGTTAACCTTATGTGTCTTGTAGAATTTGGATTTTTATAGCACTGTTCTTACACGAAGTATTTCAAAGTTATTTGAAAACAACCAAGTTAGATATGTGTAGTTCAGCTGCTGTATGGACTTGTAACCTTAAGTGTTCAAAAACATCTCATGCACAGCCCAGATAATTGCACTGAAACTTGGATTTATTATGAGGAGGAGGGAAGGAAGGTAGGAAGGAAGGAAGGAAGGGAGGAAGGGAAGAAAATTTGGTTTCATGTAATGTCTTTTATACAAACTGTGCCCCAAAGTGTGTTGTAATCCAGAAGAGGGAGGTGAGAGAATGTTGCTGCAAAGCAAAAGGTTTGAATATATAGCCAGGAGTTTACAGCTTTTATAGATTGAATGATTCATATATTCTGTCGGCAGATAAGGATTGCCAGGCCCATCCAGTCTGCTCATTTCTATATTGTAGGTTTAAAAATTTTAGTTATCCATCCACTTTTACTTATTATGAGCTTTTGTAAAAACCTCACAGATCAACACCCTATGCCAGCAACAAATGAAATAAATAGCTTTTGTCTCTAGATACAAACACTGTAGATACTGTAGATAGATAGATAGATAGATAGATAGATAGATAGATAGATAGATAGATAGATAGTCAGTTAGACTGTATATTACATGAGCAGACCATTTCCTCCAAATAAATGTTTATTTCCCCATATACCAAGCCAATGAAGTGCCACATATCCAACCAACTAGCTGCTACCATCTTATTATCAACCTACAATATGAACACTTAAATAATACATTAATACTTGATGAACAGACTATAAAGCACCTTATTACAACCTTTTTAAAATGTGTAACAACCAACTTATTGACACATTAATAACACATGAAAAACATGCTTAATTACCACATTAAAAAAACATAATTGACTGATTAAGTCCTATACAAAGTAAAAATCTACAAAATGAATACCATCAAGCTAAACTCACACATTTAAACTCCTGCACAGCTGCACTCCACATTCACTCTTACTTGTCTCAAACACACAGCACAATATAAACACAATGACTAAACAGTAGCCTGAACTGGCTGAACCTTGACATGAGGCTGTTGTACCATACCCTTGTCACTGGCAAAAAAGCACTACAAGGTTTGCTGTCCCTTAGCCTACGGTCAATGTTCACTTCAATTGATAGCAAATACTCTACCAAGGGTGTGGTGTGACACACACTGCTGCTTCTTTGGAAAAGAACCTCCCTTGGCCAGTCCTGTTTTTCTTACCATTTTGCTAAGCAATGGAATGACCTGCCTAACTCTCTAATAGCCAACTGCTCCATCAAGCTGTTAAAATCCCAGCTGCTCACCTCACTTACCCCATCTAGAACATACAACTGCTACCGCTGACCATCAGTGTTTCATGAAATGTGTTTATGTACACTGCACTTCTTCTAACTGTGATGCCAACTTGTAACCCATGTATTGTTTTATGACTGTACTTCGGCTCTGCCTAAAGGGTTTGATATGTTATAAAAATTAAACTAAACTAAAATTAAAAAAGTATGACATACCTCAAACACTAAAACTGCAAACTGCATGCTTACAATCATACCACACACCCTTTACACAGCAGCAATATGAAACCCAAGCACTTAAATAAAAATGTTAAAATCATGCAAAATAGGTTCCATACCTACAAACCCTAACTCTTACCACAGTCTTCACACAATGTTCTTTATGAAGACTGCAACAAGTGATCTAAAGGACTGCCCAAACCTCCTCTACCTTTTATGGAGCAACCCTCAATGCCCTCCACAACACTGTATGTATTGTGTAAACTAAACACTAGAAAAGTCCACTGTACTCATGAAAGAACATAGATATGGAGGCTAACAAACTCATAAAGACCACTCACCATTTGAACATATGGTTTTTTGATCTCCTTAGCCTTGCTATGATATTATTCCCTTGTACATCATGCTGTTCAAGCATTTAGTGTATATATCAGATTATAGAGTATGGCATAGTCTTAATAAAAACATGCCTGATATTTTATGAGTGGCATGTTACCCATGATATCACAGGTGGTAAGGCCATGACTGATATCATAGGGGTCATGGATACAAGTACAAATATCAGGTATATTTTTATTAGGTCCATGCTGTGATTAATGTATTCAATGACATGGGTTTGCAGTAAAATTGTTGGGTGTGCTGCTACATAAAGGAGGTTACAGTTAGTTTCATAAATAAAACTTTCTGAATACAATGAAGTCCAACAATAAAATAATGTCAGGCTTCCATTCTGAAGGATTTGCAGTATGACTATTGACATGGTCATCCATTGAGAGTAAGATATAGGTGCCTGAAAAGTTAAAAAATAACCTTGATATATGTGACTTTTTATATACACTACCACTGCATGCATGTATTTATACAACACCAGTGGAGATAATAATGGCAAGATAACAAGTGGTATCTTTGTACAGTCCATAATTTCAAGATGTCATGATATTGTTGCTATTCAGTAGGTCACAATTGCTATCTTGAAGGTTGTTCACCTTGAAACTGAACACTGAACTAATCACAGAGCAATTTTCACAATGCTGGTAACTTCACAAAAGCCAACAACTGGAATCACAGGGAAACAGTTAAGGCCTAACACAAACATTAGATTTAAAACTTGTAACTAGTAAATTGATGTGGTATAAACTGAATATGCAATCGCCTAACTCAAAATATGCATTTTATCATCACTTGTGAGGAGACTTGACTTTCATAACTCACTTGTGGTGCTTCCACTCATGAATTATAGTCTTGCCCCATCATATGTGAAAATAAATAGCATATTTTGAGTCAGGTCATTACAAACAGTATCTTCTATGTATAGCATGTACCTAATAAAACTATGCCTGATATTTTATGAGTGATCTGAGACCCTATGCCATCATGAGTGACGTCATGGTGGTAATAGACAAGTAAGATATCAAGCATTTTCTTTACAGGCCCATGCCACATGTTATTTATGCAATTGTGTGGGATTATATGGCAAAACTGTTGGGTGTGCTGCTGTCTCAAGGGAGGTACAGTTAAAAGTTCTATAAAAGGAAATTTCTGAGTGCAGCCACATCCCAGAATGAAATACTGTCTTGCGTCTCTTCAAAAATAGTGTGAGGATATTTGCTTGTCATGTGACCTAGTGTGAGCATATCATAATAGATGATGGTGACATGACAAAAAACAAATTAATATACATACATACTGTACATATATGCATTTAGGCAATCAGAATACAAAAGCAAAGTTTAGTTTAGTTTATTTATTTGTTAGAGCACTCTATCTCATTGTGACTCTAGTCACTTTACAAAAATGCCCTGATAATATAAACAAAATTACAGTAACATATACATAAAATATAAAATTGAGCATAATGAATTAAAAGGAGGGGAAAGCTTTACTAAATAGAACGGTCTTCAGATTCCTCTTGAAGGCACCAACCAAGATGGCCTCCCTAAACGACAGAGGCAGTGAATTCCACAGGGTAGGTGCTGCAACTGAAATTGCGCGGGCACCAAATGATTTTAAATGAACCCTGGGAATCACTAGGAGGCCCTCCTCAGATGACTGGAGGGGATGAGAAGGGTGGTAGGGCTGTAGGAGGTCTTGCAGGTAACTGGGCCCCAGACCATGTAAGGCTTTATAGATCAGTAAACCGATCATGAAGGTGATCTGCCACCTAACAAGGAGCAAGTGCAGGAAATGCAGCAGAGGAGTAATATGACATGACATTGGAAGGTCAGTCAACAGCCTGGCTACCACATTCTGCACCAGCTATAGGTGGCAAGGTCAGCCCCCAGTAGTTTTAGGTAAAGGGCTTTGCAGTAATCAATCTGTGATGTCATGAAGGCATGAACAGGTGATGGCAGGTCACCCGAGGGAATCAAGGGTTTAAGCCTGGTGATGTTTCTTAGGTGGTGAAAACCACTCTGGACCATGGCCGATACCTGAGATTCAAGTGTTAGGCCACTATTCAGCACAATGCCAAGATTTTTCACCCTGGAAGAGGTGAGAAGTTGGAAGTCTCCAAATCCAAAGCCGGAGACTTGGCCAGCCTGCACACCAGCCCTCAGGTGAACAGACTCAATCACCAGAACTTCTGTCTTATCTGGGTTTAACCGCAGCCAACTGGCAATCATCCAGTCTTGGGCCTCAGCAAGGCACTGATTGAAAACTGACACCATATCCTGTTGTTCAGGTGCAGAAGACAGGTACAGCTGGGTATCATCAGCATAGCAATGAAAACCCACTCTGTACCATCTTATAATGTCCCCTAGTGGTAGCATATACACTGAGAACAACATGGGGAACAAAATGGAATCCTGTGGTACCCCACATGGCAGGGACAGTGACGGGGAGGGAAAAGCCCCTAAAACCACCCTCTGCATCCTGCCAGTGGGGGGAAGAATCAAACCAGTTGAGGACCACACTAGAGAGTCCACAATGAACCTGCAGGTGATCCAAAAGCACCCCATGGTCCACGGTGTCAAAAGCAGCTGAGAGATCGAAGAGAACAAGAATGGACCACTCTCCTTTCTCCCTCACCACTAGGAGATCATTAAGAACCCAAAACAGGGCAGTCTTAGTACCGTACCTTTTCCTAAAGCCTGATTGGAGAGGGTTGTAGATGTCATGAGCTAACAAACCCGCCTCCAGTTGTAAAGCCACCACCTTCTCAATAACCTTCACTAAAAAGGGTAGGTTACAGACAGGTCTGTAGTTTGCTAGGCAATCCGGGTCCAGCGTAGGTTTTTTTTAGGATGGGCCTCACCACCGCCTCCATAAGGGGCTCAGGAAAGACCCCCCTCACTAATGAACACTGGACTATCCGAGCAAAGACCGGGCCAATGGACTCAATGCACCCTACAAGAAGGCACGTTGGACCCGGGTCCAGACTACAGTAGGTTGGTCTCAGCTCACGGATGACCCTAATGACATACTTGACTGCCACTGAGTCAAAGTCAGACCAGATTGATGGAATGCCAGAGACAATCACAGGCTCGCCACTGCAAGTCCAAATGGAGAGTCCCGACAGGGTCCCAGATCTGATAGAGGAGATCTTATCAGCAAAGAACAGAGCATGGGACAGACATAAGGCAATTCTAGTGGGGGGTAGGAGGAAGTAAACTGTTGATTAACTAGAATTTGCAGCTTATCCATCAGGTAGGAAAATGTGCAGACTAGGTGGGACAAGCAGTCCTTATCTGCCATCATATTCTATGTTTCTATGTTTCAAACTCATCACATTTAAACTGTGAAAAGGCTCTAACTGGTTGTAGACAGGCTGGATTACACAGCCTGACAACAGTCAGGAAGAGCTGAGCTGGTCTGCTAATTGCTGCAGCAATTTCCCTGGACAGGAACTCTTCCTTCTTAAGGGGAAATTGCTCTTTGGTAGTCTCTATCCTGAGTCATACTAACAAGTTTGTCCTCAACAGATCAGGATTTCTGCCAGCAATGCTCCAACCTTCGGCCCCTCACCTTCAACTCCTTGAGAGTTCCATTGAACCATGGGGATCTCTGGCATGAGGTGAGGGGTCGAACAAGGGCTGGTGCGATGGAGTCAAGAGCACCAGTGACAGCCCTATTATAGGCAAACACCAATTCCCACGGCTTCTCACAAGCTCTCATCAAACCCGATAGGTCTAGCACCGCCATAAGACCCTCTTGGGTCACACCCCTCATTCAAACTGTTGCAGTATTTAAGAACAAGATGTCTGAGGGGAAGTAGCTAGCTGCTGAGTAGTTAACAGGGTTTGTGAGGCCCTCTGCTCAATTCTGGAGTTTTCAATTTTGGAACAAATCCAACTTTTTGCGAAAACATTCTACTCAAATTTGAACCATCTGATAGAACTGTGATTGCAGTATCTTTCAATCCTACTTTGGGCAAAATTGACTGAGAATTACTAAAGTTATGGTTGACCAAACTGAGCAAATGCTGGGGCTGATGGCATGAAGCAGAAAGTTATAATGCCAGCTACTAGCACAGACCCTAGCCTGCAACCTACTGAGTAGGATCCAAACCAACCATTCAACACAGTCCTCCTTCATGCTATTCAGGCCATCGATAAGCGCTTGTAAAAATTCACCGCTAAAATGCATTTTCTGGACATGAAGATAGCAGCAGTTGAACAAGGAAATATAGAGGATGGACAGAAGGCAGACCAAGAAATTGAGTGTGACGGTGGTCCTGACAAAGTAGAATGGTGTCCTTTGCTGGAGAGTAAAAAACCTGGAGAATGGAAAACAGGCAACACACCTCAGAATTTTAGGACTGCCAGATGGAGCAGAAGTGGAATCCCCACAAGAAACATAGAAGTTGACGGCAGATAAGGACCGCAAGGCCCATCCAGTCTGCCCATTTCTTTTTCTACCTTATAAATGTGCCATCGGCCTTTGCTCTGTCAGTGGCCTATCTATTCATAGTCATTTGTATTGCTCCTTTATGCCTATCCCATGCCTGTTTGAAGCCCTGCACTGTATTCATAGCCACCACTTCTTGTGGTAAGCCATTCCATGCATCCACCACCCTTTCTGTGAAAAAGAATTTCCTCATTCCCCTTAATCGGCCTCCCTCTAATCTCATGCTGTGTCCTCTTGTCCTGCTATTTTTCTTATATTTAAACATGTTAGACTCTTTCACCTTGTTTATGCCCTTAAGGTGTTTGAATGCCTCGATCATATCACCTCTCTCCTCCTTTGCTCAAGGGTATACATATTGAGCTCCGTTAATCTGTCCTCATATGTCTTCTGATGCAGTCCCTGCACCATTTTGGTTGCCCTTCTCTGGACTGCCTCAATTTGGTTAATGTCCTTGTGTGGTGTGGCCTCCAATACTGCATGCAGTACTCCAGATGGGGCCTAACCAGTGTCTTGTACAGAGGGATTATTACCTCCTCTTACGACTTGTGATACCCATACTAATACACCCCTAACACTGCCCCCCAGCCTTACCTACTGCTTTAGAGGTCTGCTTGGATGATTTTAGGTCATCAGTGATGATGATGCCCAAGTCTCTTTCTTCCTTTGTGACTGCTAGCAACTCCCCTCCCAGCCTATAGGTGGCTTCAGGGTTTCTCTTCCCTATGTGCATGATTTTGCACTTCTTTGCATTAAATCTCAGTTGCCACTCTTCTGACCATTCTGCTAGTTTATCCAGATCTCTTCTCATTCTGCCCACCCCATCTGGATCATCTACTCTGTTGCAGATCTTGGTGTCATCTGCAAACAGACAAGCCTTACCCTCTAGTCCATCTGCAAGGTCACTAATGAAGATGTTGAAGAGGACTAGCCCAGGACTGATCCCTAGGTACCCACTTGCTTGCATCTCTTCTGACTGTATACCATTTACCACCACTCTCTGTTTTCTGCCCGTCAACCAGTTTGCCACCCAGTTGACCAACTTCTGACCCACCCGAGCCTACCCAGCTTATTTATCAATCTTCTATGTGGAACAGTGTCAAAAGCTTTGCTGAAGTCAAGGTAGAGCGACATCAACTGCTCCCCTTGGTCCACCACTCTGGTTACCCAGTCAAAGAAATCTATGAGATTAGTTTGACAGGACCTTCCTTTGTAAACCCATGCTGTCTTGGATCCTGTGCCCTATGGATTCCAGGTGTTGCACTATCCTTTCCTTAAGGAGTGCCTCCATAATCTTGCCCACTACTGAGGTAAGACTGACCGGTCTGTAGTTCCCCGCCTCCTCCCTGCTACCACTCTTGTGCACATGAGCCCTTCTCCAGTCTTCTGGGACCTCTCCTGTGCTCAGAGACTCACTAAACAATTCTGCTAATGGCTCTGCTAGTTCCTCCTTTAACTCCTTAAGTACTCTGGGATGTATGCCATCAGGTCCCATTGCCTTATCCACCCTGAGCTTAGCAAGCTCTTGTAGGACCCTTTCCTTTGTGAAGGGAGTAGTGCTCACCTCCCTCCCCTGTGTCCATGATGCTGAGCTGTAGGCCCTGCCCTACCTTCTCTTCAGTAAATACTGAGCAAAAGTATCTATTTAGGATAGATGCCTTTACAGGGTCCTCCTCCTCACATGCTCCCTTTTCTCCATTAAGCTTAGCAGTACCCCCTCTGGACTTTCTCCTTTCACTAATGTATCTATAGAAAGTCTTGTCACCTTCTTTTACTGTTCATGCTAGTGTTTCCTCAGTTTGCGACTTTGCCTGCCTTACCTGCTTCCCTTAGGGCAGTTTGGTATGCCTCCCTATCTTCATCCCGCTGTGTTCCCTTATATTTCCTGAAGGCCAGCCTTTTGGCTCTGACTTTTCTGCTACTGTATTTGAGAACCAAAGTGGTTTCCTTCTTCTTTGCACTTCCTTTCTGTCTAACACAATGGGATGTTGCTTCAAGTATTGCATCCTTAATGGTTGCCCACTTTGCCTGTACCCCTCACCTGTGTTTCTTTTGCCAGGGCTAGCTTAACTCTGTTGGCCATCTTATCAAAGTCAGCTCCTCTGAAGTCCCATATTTTTGCCTTGGAATGGGATGATTTAGATGTAGTAGCCAAATTGAACCATACCATGTGATGGTCACTGGCCCCAGGTGACCTTCTACCTGGAGATCTGTGATCCTTCTTTGTTAGTCAGTACTAGATCTAGGATAGCCCTGTCTCTTGTGGGTTGCTGTACCAGTTGTTTGAGGCCCTCCCCTGCAGGGAATCCACTATGAGTCTAGTTCTGGTAGATGTTCCTGCTGGTATTGACCAATTTGTATCCGGCATGTTGAAGTCTCCATTATCAGAACCTCCCTTTAGCTGTCATGTTTTGTATATCTTCTAACAGTAATGTGTCTATGTCCTCCCTCTGGTCTGGGGCCTGTAGACAACCCCAGTTCTTATGGCTGTCCCATTTCCTGTTTCCAGGGTGACCCACAGTTCTTCTGGCTCCTTATGTGTATTCTGAATTTCTGTAGCTTTGATATTTATCATTGCATACAGGGCCACTCCTCCCCTTTTGCACCTCGGTCTCTTCTGACAATACATAGCCAGGTACTGAAGTCTCCAAGTGTGGTTACTGGTAAACCACGTCTCACTAATTGCTATTATGTCCAGTTTAGCCTCTGACATTATTGCCTGCAGGTCTGGGATCTTATTTCCCAGGCTGTGAGCATTTGTGTACATGATTTTCCATTGGCCAGATTTTGGTGTGTTAGTTGTTGGGTGAAGTTTGGCATTACCCCTGTGCATCGTATGGGGAGACAAACCTTTTTTCTTACCTGGTGATGCAAATGAATGGCAAACATGCTGAATTCCTGTTTGACCACTAGCTGAGGGGGGAGGGGTGTTCTTCCCATTCAAAGTATGGGGTGCTGCACCCATCTCCCCATTTGCTAGTTTAAATATTCTACAAAGATGTCAAACTTCTGCCCCAATGCACTGACTCCCTCTTTAGTCAGATGCAGTCCATCAAATTTGAATAACTTTCGCTCCCAGAACTGTTGCCAGTTCCCTACAAATCTGTGTCCTTTTTCCTGGCACCAGTCCTTGAGCCATGTGTTTAGCTCCCCTATCTCCCCTTCTCTGACCTTCCATCCATCTGCCCCTCTCCCAGACTGGCAGGATCTCAGAGAAGGAGATGCGGACAAAATAGATGATAGTTTGTCACCCAGCCTAGTCAGGTGTTCCTTGGTCTCCACAACTGACCGGCTGGCAGATCATAGTCCCTATGTGTACTAGGACATCAATGTTTTCTCCTGCTTTGTGAACAATTTTAGTAATGCGGTCAGTGTCTCTCCATGCTGATGTACCTGGGAGACATCTGACCATCACCCTGGCTGGAGATGGGTATCAACTCCCGAATCATGGAGTCTCCTATGATCAGAAGTTTTTGGATTTCCTTTGTGCTTGTTTTGTTTTGGTTCCTGATTTGGGTGAGTTTTGTTGTGCTAGCTCCTGTGCCGCAGTGTCCTGCTCTGCAGTGTCTTCTGCCTTTTATTTGATTTCAGAGATAGAGGCAGATACCTGTTTGTAGTGTTTATATGGTTTTTGGAGGTAATGTGTTGGAGAGCAGAGAGTGATGGAGCACCTGATTTGCTCCTCCTAACCACCTGCCAACCTCCTGGACCAACTACCCTCTGCGGTCGAGGTTTTTCTGTTGGATGCTGGGGAAATGGCGGGTGGTTCTTATAATGTATTTCCTCTTCAATATGAAATTTGAGGCATGCAATCTCTGCCCATGCTGCCCAGAGCTGAGCCCTAAGATCTCCAAAGGCCCAGCATGTAGGACAGTGTGCTAAATCCTGTAAGACTTTCCTTCTGAAAATTGTTCCACCGTACCTGCAGTTAATGAAATCCATTCCAAATAAGTTGCTGGGTTTGTAACCTAGTCAGAGTAATTAGAAGGAAAAAAAAGGAAAAAAAATGCAAGTAATGGTTTAATTGTGCTTTGTTTAACTTGTTATAACAAGTTAAATTACTAGTGCCCCTGTAAATGAGATCACCTTGTGGAGGCCCCACTGATCCGCCCCTTCCTGCTCTGCCACAGGAAATGTCACAACTGTGGTACCCTATAAAAGGAGTGTAGCGTGGGGTGGTTGGGGATGGGGTGGGTGGCTGGGCCCTTCCCTGCCTAAAAGAAGAACCACGGATGAAAGAACAAGGAGGTAAGAGCAGAAACAATCAGTCAACAACAAATGCAGTAACCCTGAAAGCTTATCCTAATGTTAGATAAAACTGTAAAACCTGTAGAGCACCACCTGTAATAATTTCAGAGAAGATATACGCTGTAAGAAACACTTTGCTCCAGAGAAAAATAAAGCAGTAACAGAAGATATACCTTGCAAACGACAATTTGAATCAGAAGATTACAGGAGTAATCTGTTAGCACACACCTGTAGGCACACCTTGTAATAATGCAGAAGAAGGTATACCAGCAACAACAATTTGAATCATAGAAAAATTAAAGCAATGAAATGTTAGCAACAAACAGTAGCAATCCCTGTGAGTAAAAAATTAAAACACCACCACACAGTAAATCTGCTTAGCCAAACTAAGTCTTAATCCTTTTCCCTTGCTCTGGTAAGTTTCTCTACTCTGCCTTTCAAGCAGTCTTAGAAGGAAAGAGCTCAGGTGAAGCTAGGTGCCTTGGCCAGCAAACCAAGTCTTATACCTCCAAGATATCAACTAACCTGACTTTTTAACCCTTCTTTCTGTTGGAAATTACTGACAGTTTGCCAGCTCCACCCCCACATACACACCTAATCCTTTGGAAGAGCTGTGGGAGGAAAAGCAATTAGCTCCTTCAATGTGAGAAGGAGACTGAAACACCTCTGAGACAACAAACCTTTTCAACAAACAAGAATAAAATAAAACACAGTGTCAAACAGTAATTTTGCTTAGCCCAATGATAAAAAAGTCACAAATGTAAGCTCCACCTATAATACAGTAATTTCAGAGAAGATATACGCTGTAAGAAACACTTTGCTCCAGAGAAAAATAAAAGCAGTAACAGAAGATATACCTTGCAAAGACAATTTGAATCAGAAGATTACAGGAGTAATCTGTTAAGATACCTGTAGGCACACCTTGTAATAATGCAGAAGAAGGTATACCAGTAACAACAATTTGAATCAGAGAAAAAATAAAGCAATGAAATGTTAGCAACAAACAGTAGCAATCCCTGTGAGTAAAAAATAAAAACACCACCACACAGTAAATCTGTTTAGCCAAACTAAGTCTTAATCCTTTTCCCTTGCTCTGGAAAGTTTCTCTACTCTGCCTTTCAAGCAGTCTTAGAAGGAAAGAGCTCAGGTGATGCTAGGTGCCTTTGCCAGCAAACCAAGTCTTCTACCTTTGTCAAAAGGTGGTTGGCATATAACCTACATGGTGTGCATCAGATTTCCATCCAAAAGGTGTACTGCATAACCCCTAGAGCCCATAACATTACAGCAGCAGCAAACTCTTCCAGCCCATGCATGCTTTTAATGGTGCTTAATCCATGGCACATATAGATGCAGGTTTGAAAACTGCTAAACAGTAGGGCCCGATTAATTGGAGAGATGCCATGGTTCACATATTCCCGGACCTGAGTTTTGCTACTTACCAATGTTGAAAAAGTTATAACAGCGTCTGAGCGAGACTTTGGCAGCTGTGGATTCACCATGTTCTGCTTATACCAGCAAGCATAAAAATGTTATATGGAGAGGAGTTTCTACTTTTGGATCCAGCAGATGCTGGCCATCTGGTACAGAACATCAAGAGAGAGTTTTCCTCCCTCCAGTATAAATCAGTCTCAATGCTGAAAATGATATCTAAAAGGTATTGCCATTCTAATGGTTTCTAGGATTGGGGCTTGATGGAGCAGGGGAATAACTGGTGACAAACAGTTATGAAAGACCAGGTGCACTACAGGAGACAGAGTTTTACTTTTAATGTATTCGTGTGTTAAATAGTTTGTTTAAACTGTTGTCTGAGTTAAATGCAAGAGAAGTCTAAAATATGGCATTGGTGTGACACACTTTCACTTTCCCTCATGCTTTGGCTGACCTGAAGATAGAGTTGTCAGCTGCTTTTTAAAACTTTCTTTGCTTAAATCATGGACTGGTACTTTATGTATTTTAATATTCAAATGGACTGGAGCTTTATGCATTTAATATTCTAACTGAATAGCACTTTATGCATTTAATATTTGAACTGAATGGCACTTTATGCATTTAATATTCGAATAGAGGGTATGTACTCCGCTGCTTTCATCTGAAATGACTCTACTTGCTCTGATACAAGGTGGATTTTTTCTTTAATTACAGCATATCCTGAGTCAAGATTAGGTTTTCCTCAACATTAGCCTTTAGTCCACAATGTCTGGCTACCTCAAGGACTCTTATCCAAGTTAATGCAAGTCCCTCAATGTAAATATTTTGATGGTACAGTTCTAAAGTTACCAAGCTTTAGCATACTGTATCAAGTTGTTTGCTTAAATAGCATATATAATTTATCATTTTACAATGTCTAATACCAAGGATATTATTATGGGGAGACATTTAACTCTGACAATTAGAGGTGCATTATGCTGTAGAATCATTTAGAATTCTTTGCTCATGGTGGTGTAATGCTTCATTTGGACTGTACTGCAATCTTTTTCAGGTGCTATAGTCCCCCCCACCCCAAAGAAGTAACATGTACAGGGGCACTGACTATCCTTTACTGTTAAAATGCAGTTCTACTTTTGTATGATGCTATACTTACCTGATGGTTTGTATTATAATATTTCATTACAAAATTAATAAAGTTTAAAAAAAAAACAAGTATGTTTTCAGGGGCATCTTCAAAGCCCTGACCATCTTTGTTTGTTTGGATTACTGTACAGTACTTGGAAGTGAATTTCAAAGGAAATATGTTCTATCAAATAATACCCCCCCCAAAAAAAAAAACATTTGCAGTCTAAACATTGCGATTTAAAGTGAATTTTTATTACAAAGTTATAAATTTAAAGTTTTTGAATAAATGTTCAGCACTTCAGGCATGTACAGTAGCATAATGCCAAATGCCTTACCAACCAAAGGTAAACCTTTAAAATCACCTCACCTATCAATCAGAAATCATTTCAGTTATTTTTCATTACTATGGTTAGCAGACTTCATTCTTATTAACATGCTGGCAGCAGACTTATTTATCCTTTGCAACTTATTGCTTTAAAATCCATGACAGCATGAACTTTTGAAACGTTCTTCAGATGGAAAAATTACTGTTTGCAAATCAACTTATTTTCAGTATGATCATCAATGAACTGGTATAATTTATTTAAAATATTTGACCAGGAGGACATACTGAGCTGAGCAATAGCTCATTTCCAGGTGCATCATGGGGGAAAGGGAATAGTACAAATCTAAAATAACTCCCAGATTTTTTAACTTTGATTCCATTGTCAACATACAGTCAGCCGGTATCAAAAAGAATAAGTGAAGGAAAACTTTGCTTGGGTAGTTGTTTTTTTGTCCTTAAACAATGCTTTTGTTTTGGCCATATTTAATGGCAATTTTTCTTTTTGTGCAAACCAGGTATTTACTAGCCTGCTATATACTAAAGTCTCCACCGAACTGAAAAACAACTGGTAGGTAAATTGCAGAACCATCCTCATATATACTGTGTCAACCTAAAACCCATGGGCCTCCATATTCCGCCAACAGCACTTGCACTGCACTTGTGTTAGGCAAGGTCCATGGTCACAAATATATTCAGAAGTAATGCACCTACGCTAGTATGACTGAATAATGGCCAACAGTGCAATGCACACATGCAGGGCAACAGTGCATAGAAACATAAAATTTGTTGGCAGATAAGGATCGCCTGGCCCACCTAGTCTGACCCTCTTTTCTCTGCCTATTCTGCCACCACAGGCCCTACCTGGTCTCCAGCCTCCTCCTCCATCTGTGCTTTGATACCAGCTTCCCTTTATACCTATACCATGAATGCTTGAAGCCCACCACTGTTTTTACCCCCACCCCCCACTGCCCTCGCTGGAAGGTTGTTCAGGCAGCCACCAGTCTGTCAGTGAAGAAATACTTTCTCATATCTCTCTTGAACTTCCCCGCTATAGTTTCATTGCATGCTCCATAATTCTTGTACAATTTCTTTTCTGAAAAATGCTCCCTTCCTGTACCTTATTCATCCTGTTAGATTTTTAAAGGTCACTATCATATCCCACCCCCACCTGCTCTCTTCCAGGATGTACATGTTTAGAGCACTCTGTCTCTCCTCACAGGACATTTGGTGCAGCCCCTACACCATTTTTGTTGCCTGATTTTGGATTGCTTCTACCCTGTCTATTTTCTTTCTGAAGTGTGGTCTCCAGAACTGGACACAGTACTCCAAGTGTGTTGTCACTAATGGCCAATACAATGGCAACACCACCTCCACCTTCTGATGGTGTTATCCCTTTCTATGCACCCAGCATCCCACTGACATTCCCTACTGCTTTGTCATATTGCTTTGCCACCTTAAGGTCATCTTTTATGATTACCTCTAGGTCCCTTTCCTGTTTAGTCACCATCAATACCCCCTTCCATTCTATACTCTGCCTCTAGGTTCTACACCCAGTTGAATGACTTTGCACTTTTTTGCACTGAACCCAGCTGCCATACTCTTGACCATTCCTCAAGCTTTTTCAGGTCTCTAGTCATTCACTCCTCCCCCTCTAGAGTATCCATCCTGTTGCAGATCTTGGTGTCATCTGTAAAGGGGTACACCTTTCATTCCTGGCCTTCTGCAATGTCACTCATAAAGACATTAAAGAGGACTGAGCCTTCAGGCACCCCACTGGTCACTCTCTCTTCCCACAAGTGAGTGCAGTTTACTGCTACCCTCTTGTCACTTATCCATCAGCCAATTTTGTACCCATTGTACCACCTTTGTTCTTACCCACAAGCTTTCCAGTTTATTTATGAGCCTCATACGTTGCACAGTGTTGAATGTCTTGCTGAAGTCTAAGTAGGCCATGACAATTGCTTCCCCCGAGATATTTCTCTGATCACCCACTCAAACAAATCTATCTGGTTTGTCTGGCATGACCTCCCTTCCTTAAATCCAAACTGCCTTGGGTCCTGTAACCTGCTGGATGCAAGGTAATCTGCCAGTCTTTCCTTTACAAATGACTCCATTATTTTCCCCACAACAGATGTCAGACTGACTGGCCTGTAGTTACAGCCTCTTCCCTGCTGTCACTCTTATGGAGCAGGACTACATTTGCCCTTCTCCATTCCTCTGGGATCACCACTGTAGCTAGTGAGTTATTGAATTGGGTTGTCAGAAGTGCAGCCAAGTACCATCATGAGCTCCTTCAATACCCCTGGATGTACCCCATCCAGCCCCATAGCCTTGTCCACTCTCAGATTCACAAGCCCCTTCAGGACTCCTTCCTCCTTGAATGGACTTGTGTCCATGTCCCTTTATACAGCAGTTCTATAACCTATATGTCACCCACCTCCTTCCCTTTCTATTTTGATGAGAGAACACAAGTATTTGCTTAAGATATCTGCTTTTTCCTGACCATCCCCTGCACAGTCTCCCTCTGCACCCCTCAGCCTCACAATTCCTCTCCTGCTACTTTCACTTATATACAGTACCTAAAAAAGGAATTCCCCTTTGTTATATCCTGTCTGTTCTTTCCTCAGTTTGAGCCATAGCACCCCTCACCACCTTCCCCATTTCTCTCTGTTTTTTTCTGGTACACCTCTCTATCCTCGTCCTTCTGTGTCTCCTTGTATCTCCTAAATGTTGCCCTTTTCTCACCCTTGCCATCTCCCTTGAGAGCCATACTGGTCTCTTTCATTCTCTCATGTTTGCTCACCTCTATTGTGCAGAGTTTTTTTTTGCCTTTACATTTCCATCCCTTAATCTGGCCCACTGTCTATCCACCCCATCAGGGTAATCACTGCTGTCAAAGTGAGTCTGAGGCATTCACCCATTTGTTTAAAATCAGCCCTGCTAAAGTCCCAAAGCACCAGTGCTACAGCACAGTGCAGGGCACGAGTGCAGCACTGAATATAGCACTATACTCAGATGGAGTGCAAGTAGTGCAGAGAACAGAGCAAGGGGTGGTGGGGGGTGGGGGGAAGGAGATGCAGGCATCAAAGAAAGACACACAACACAGCAGCAAAGGTATCTCAAATGTTTAGTTAAGGAAAACATGGGCTATGGCCTGTACAAAACAGTAGCAAAAATAATGGCAATGGACTGTAAACAAAAATCAAATTACAAAGGGCAGCTTCCCATAAACTGAAAGTTAAGTTCAAGGTCACCACAGTGCAACACACATGCCCATGCCACCTATTGGCCTGGAGGTGGTAGTGATGGTGGTGGTGGCTGCTGTGGTTTTTGATGGTCACCAGGACGGATGGTTACTGTCAGGTCCCTGATGGCCTGTTTTTTGTTTCCTTCAGCCTCCTCAGTTTCAGTGGCTCAAAGAAATCCCAGTGCTCATTCAAACCTCTGTATGTATATCTCACTTCAAAACTGGCTTAAGGCTGCATCTTCTAACTTGCGCAGGGTGTGACTGCTACTAAAGGCTCTAACTTTCCATTACATGCTCCCGAGTTGCTCTTATGGCAGCCTGCTGCATCCGCCCCTCCAGATAGTGACTGCTTGTGACTTCTCCCCATAGAAGCTTCCCCCCTTTTATCGTGCTTCCCCCTCCGTTTTCCTACCCCATGCCCCATAACTAACATCTGGCATCCACCTCCATCTCCCCCCGCCCAACCCCCTTGGGGACCCACCTGTCCCCTCCCACACTCTGGTTCTTCAGTAGGACATACCCTGCTCCCCTCGTGGCTCCCAGCAAGTCACCCTGCAGCTCTCCTGAGTACCTTCCCTTCATCATTACACCATCCCCACACCTCTCACCTCATCTCCCCTGCCTGATCTCTAAGTCATGCACTCCCATCTGATGTCTCTCCCCCAGCTCCACCCTTGGCACCCACCTGCCAACATTATCCACCCCCCTCCAATGACAAAGCCCCAACTCGAGGCTGCTCACCATTCCCTTGATTCTCCTCTGCTCTCACCTTGTATATCTCCATTGCCCCTAACCCTTGCTGACTCTGTACTATTCCCATGGTAATAGGAATAACACTGTAATACTGTAACCTACTGTATGCTCTTGACCAGCTGATGTATTTGTATGCATGCATACTTGTTTGTTAACCTAATGTGGAACCTTTGTAAAAGAGCCTGTGCTCAAAGGTATTCTCTGAATCCTTAAATAAATAAATAAATCAAAATTTGGAGTAGGTGACCTGGCATCCCAGTAGCTCATCCCTGCCCTCAGTTGCCATCACATCCTGTTCCTTCCTATGGCACTCTGGGCACCTATGAAAGGAAAGCCAGAGCTCAGCAAGCTGCGCACATTGGATGAGAGACACAGGAGTGCATAATATGCATAACAGATGTACAACCAGATGACGCCTGGCCGACGTGCCACACACAGGTGGATAGAGTCATCCAACCACAATGGAATGTATGTGACATATATGAGACAGTACTGTGTAATTGAACAGTAGAGGATTACACATAGAATGTGTGAGTCATGCTACAACAGAGCCAGACTCAGCCACGCAAGGGACAAAGGACACTGACATACAGGCCAAATGTAAAAATGCAACACATGCCACAGCTGCTCCAAAGCAGAGCACAATAGGGAGTGTATTGGTCCCAATGGCTATGAACTGCAGCCACACACCTAGCAGCCCACAGACCAGGCATCCAGCACACAGGCCCACACAGGTGTTCTGGACACTGGACATACAGGAGTCACCTTTCCCAGCAGCAACAGCAGCAGCAGGGGTGAGACCCCTGCACACATACCAGTGCTACACAGAGTACAGCTGTATATGGATTGGACCATCATTCAGCACATCTGCAGCAGACAGGGTAACACATGAGTGCAGTGGTGTGGTAGGTGACTGACTGACAGAAACATCGTTCTTCAGTCACTATAACACCAATGTGAGATACAGAGTGCCTGTAGGAACCCTACGTCCCAGGGGATGCCAGGCCCACCCTACTGATAGAGCCCCCCCCACACACAGAGGCTGTGCTTATCATCAGTCTGATGATGTTCATGTGTGTTGTAATGTATGCATGTCACTCCCTGTGGAAAGATCACACAATATTACTTAGCGGTATACATTTAGCATGAGAACTAATTCAAACAGCACAATTGCATATTGCAAATGTTGTTATCTTCCAGCACTTTATTGTATTGTAACAGCAAATGTTGTTATCCTCTAGCATTTTATTGTATTGTGTTTGCAAATGTTGTTATCCTCCAGCACTTTACTGTATTGCAAATACAAATGGTGTTATCCTCCAGCCAGGGGTTCAGTTAATTTATTTTTTGTGGAAGTCAAATACTTCCATGAGTCAAAATCTGGAAGTCATTCCAATTTTTGGGAAGTCAAAATACTTCTCAGGTCCCACAATTTGAAATCCAATATTCTAAGAAGGATCAATTTATGGATGTTAATACAAATATTAGTTGTAAAATACAATTTCCTTTATAAAAATCCATAATTTCTTAGCTCCTCTGACTTCAGTTTTGGAAGTCATCAAATTTTGTTTTTTACATTTGGAAGTCAATGACTTCCTCCCCGTTTATTTTGGAAGTTTTTGCATTATTTTTTGGGAGTCAAATACTCCCAAAATGGAGTTAACTGAAGCCCTTCCTACAGCACTTTATTGAAATTGCAAATGTTGTTATCCTCCAGCACTTTATTGTATCATAATTGCAAATGTTGTTATCCTCCAGCACTTTACTGTACTGTAAATGCAAATGTTGCTATCCTGCAGCACATTATTGCACTGTAATTGCAAATGCAGTTATCCTCCAGCACGTTATTGTATAGTTATGCATTTTACTTCTCACAGTTCTTGTCTTTGCACAATTGTTATTTCTGGTGCTTATTCACATATTATTGTCTTATTGTTATTATTGTATTACTGTTCTTCGTGTTCCTCTCCCTTTCCCCCTCCCCCCCACACTCATCTGGAAATAAGCTGTTACCAGCTCAGTATGACTTTCCTGGTGAAACTTATGAAAAAAATAAACAATCATACCATCGCAACAGTAGGGGTGGATAGCAGACAACAGATGTAACCAAACACAATGGCAGGTTCTAGATTGGCATAACTGCTCCAATACAGTTGTAAGACATGAATTTCATCCCGTATGCATAACTACACCCTTGAAACATTCCAGAGACAGTATGCATGGCACAGACATAGGCTATGGCAACATGCTGTGTGGTACACCTAACACCCTGGCAAGAAGTACACACCAAGGTACAGGACATATTAATCCAACCAGACACAGCACCTAATAACATATAGTGATCACTTGCCTATGTGGTATCACAGACCCTCGGTGGTATGGCAAACAGCACAGTTCCTAGTTCTAAAGTGACTCCTGTATAGCACAGGGAAATGAAGGCATCTACAGGGACTGTAGTCCCATAGACCTACATTGGTTATACAGGACAATACAGCAAATCAGTTTCCATAGGAAATAGTGTAATCAACAGGTTCGATGTGCTTATGCAACCTGATGAGATGATATGAGATGATGCTTGTGTAACTTGATTTGATTTGTGGCTTTCCGCCTCTCTATCCATGGGATATACCACCCTGTAGGGGTACAAAGCAAGGAACCCTAGAGGAGGGTTCCCCCCCAACTAGTGCCGCAGGAATGATAGTGTCGGCAAAAGGTAGGTTAGGAAGAAGCCCACGAGTAAGAGAGACGAGCCACTGGAGGAGGAGGGGTGGATGGTGGGCAATGAAAAATGAGTGCTGAATAGCTCCAGGATGTGTGACCTTTTAAGCCCAATGGGGGAGTGACATTGTTGCTCCGCCCATCAAACCTCAGGCTTAAAGCCCTCCCATTCAATGTGCTTACGCAACCTGATGAGATGATATGAGATGATGCTTGATTTGATTTGTGGCTTTCTGCTTCTCTATCCGTGGGATATACCACCCTGTAGGGGTACTTTGCAAGGAACCCTAGAGAGGGTTCATCCCCTACAGGTGCCACGGGAATTATAAGATTGGATAGGTTAGGAAGAAGCCAAAAAAGAATACCTAAAAGTGTCCAGCATCGAAGAGGTGAGTATGATGAAAGAATGAATCCTAAGATAATGATAATGGCAGACTTCCTAATGAGAGAGGGGAAAGCCAGAGCCACCATCCGCCTCCATCCAACAGCGGAACCTAACTAAGTAACCTAAGAAAGCACTAACACTAACTAATATTATGACCATTGGTATGGAGGAGAGGAAAAAGCCCCTTGGAGGAGGACACCTCTAGGGATCCAAGGCCTAAGTCGCCTTCCCTCCAGGCTGAAGACGTTTGATTTGAGGATATATGTTGTTAAAGAGAAGTGTTCGGTAATGAAAGGGATAAGAGTAGGGAGAATGATGACGGAATAGGGAAACTCCCCAAAAGAAAGCACAGATCAAATATGGAACATGAAGCTGCACACAGATCGAAGGAACATGAGGCAAAGATGAATACTGATGGTGGTGATGACTGCTGCAAGATGGTGGTAGGTCTAAGAGGTAGCAGATCCAATGAGAGGTATGCCTGATCAAGCAAGGTGAGGAAGTAGACACTGAGGCCTTTAAGGCATGATTATGCTAAGTGAATGATTAGACCCTGATGTTGGCAAGTAATGAGGCTCCTCAAAAGAAGATATACTCCAAGGCCAAGAAGTCATGTCTGGAACCATAGGGCATGCGAACTAGAAGGGGGTGGTATGCTCGATAGAGTAATGAGATTAAGTAGACTCCTCAAAAGGAGGTAGATTTGGAAAGGAACTTGAAAAAGAAACTTGAATGATGGTGGAGAGCCTCCAGCCAGCCCTTAGCAAAGGGCGACGGACAGGAAGGCATGGTGCTTGAGTGGAGATAGAGTCAATTCAAGGTAGGAGGGATGGATGAGGAGTGAAGCCATGCGTGGAGGGAAGACATGATTCTGGTACTAGAAAAGGCAAGATGAAGATAGAAGCAGGAGGATAGATGAAAGCCAAGACTGGAGCAAATCCTTGATGGCTGGTGATGTATGGATGATGATAGGGCAAAGCCACGACTGCAGTAATTCCTTGATGGCTGGTACGAGATAAAAATTGGTGAATGAGGACCGGAGTCATGAACCTGGTACATGCAGCAGGAGGGCTGTGGGTCAATGAGGTGACATATGATTGATAATAGGTAGCCAGATGCAGATAGGGGAAACCACAAAAGAAGGTGCCGGACAAGGAAGGAGGAAGGAGGAAGAGTACTCGCTAGAGGCAGGAATGAAGGAAGGGACTTGGAGTGGCAGAGTGAACAAGCCAGAATATGAGTCATGATAGGTATGGTATGGTAATGATAGGTATGTCCAAAGGAAATGTCGAGCGGAAGCCTAGAGTGGAGTGAATTCAGGATGGCCGGCTAAAGAGACGAGGACGAGGAGGGAAGGTGATGGCATGACAGAAAAAAAAAAACAAAGAAATGCACAGGTTGTGGTGAGATGAGGTTCTGGGCAATTGAGATGAGGAGGCAGACCCTGAGGGCCAAAACCAAATTAAAAAAGGCACAAGGTGCTCAGCTGAGCATGGATGGTCAAACAGAGCCACCAGCTGGGCAGTAGGAGAACCTGCCTGAGAGAAAAGGAAGAATCATTCTGATAGAGGTGAGTACATAGCACCAGACTGGTAGGAAGAACAAGCAGGGAGGGCAGAACTATGAGACATAGCAACAAAGCCCAGTAGAGTACACCAGATAACTGGAGATGCCCGACTGAAATTATATATCATAGAGCAGGAGAAAATAATGTGCGGAATGGAGCCCAGAGGCAGAAATGGTGGCGACAATAGGTAGAAATGGTGAAGACAAGTAGGGTGCAGACCATGCACTGAAATGCAGTTCCCAGCCATCAAAATAGAGATAGGCGCAGGCAAAGAGACTATACCAGTTCCCCGAAGCTGCTCCCTGAAAGGAAAGAAACACAATGGCATGCTTGGGAAACTGCACAATGATAAGGGAATACATCACCACTCTGGTGTCCTCGGAGCTGCATCCAGGCTCCAGATACCCAGTATCAGCAAGCAAAGCATACTGAGAGTGGGAAACTCCATGCCCCAGTCCCTGGTCTTCTGTTGAGCAGGTCATGAGCTGCAAGGAAGAGGCAGATGTGGAAAGGGCCCCGAGTCATGTAACGTCCTACCCTCGCCTACGGCCGGTAAGGACTAGCATAAAGGCGCTGAACAAACCTGGAAGTCCCAAGCTGAAAGTTTTTGAAACTGGTGCCTCTGGCACCCCATAATCCTAGTTGGTAGCCTGACTCCAATACCCTGGATGTGACACTGCCGAGAGAACAATAAAGTGACCCAAAAAGCGGAAGATGGTGGCAAGCGAGTTGAGGGAGCAGGGCAACAGAAATGAGGAAAGGGAGACAGGTGAGGGTGTATGGGGGAGATAAAGGAGCCTGCAAAATGAGCGGGAACAAACGGAGGCCATGCGATCAGGGAATGGAGTAGGAGAAGATGCAGCCAACCATGGCCTCTGGCAGCAACGAAAAATGAATGCTGGATGGCTCTAGGATGTGTGACCTTTTAAGCCCAATGGGGAAGTGATGTTGTTTCTCTGCCCAGCGAACCTTGGGCTTAAAGCCCTCCCATAAACACAGGTACAGTGCCCTGGACTCTCAGAGAAAGTAGCAATGCAATCTTAGAGTACGGAGCAGTATTGCACCCCAGACACTACAGCAAAAATACTTAAAGCTGGCTGTACTCTTCTGGCCTTGACACAGTGCTACTGTCAACCACAACCTGCAGCTGCTGAAGTCTTTGTGGCTCCCACCAGCTTAGGTCACTATATCTGTGGCAGCACTGATCACCCATTCTAGCAATGCCCTTCCTATGGGCCAGACACTGTCCCAAAGATGCCCATTTCTCACATCTGTGCTTGACAGTTACCACCCCTCCCCCTGCCAGTAGCAGCTCCTCCCTGTCCAGTACTAACTATACAAGGCTGGCCAGCTCCACAGCCAGCCACCTTATGTCCTTCTGTCTGGTCCTCCTGACCCTCCTTCACCTGCCAGACATGGTACTGTTGTTTAGAAAATGCCCTGTCACATCTAAATCTGCTCCCTGGACTGCCTAAGCTCTACTAAATAGGCTGGCCATTAGCACTGTACACTTTACGTTTGCATAGTGCTAATGTCAATTTGCATAGCTCTAGACATGGTTCTTGGTGGGGTATTTGTGAGGTGCACATGGATGGAAATGGGCTTCCCGAGCACATGGAGTAAATGTGCAGCACCACGCTGTACCTGTGCAATGACATGACACAACATCATGGTGTGAATACCGCACAGCACTATTATGTCATAGCTGTCACCACACTGGCCATAGCGTTAGCACTGTGCCATCAGAATAGCACTTGACACTAACGCATGTTATTGAAACAGTGAAAACAAACTACCTTATTATACAGTCTGCACCTGAAATCTCAATTTGCATGTCATTACTAGAATGTATTCAGTTATTAGCATGCCAAATTGTGCTTGAATCATACAAAAGGAGCAGACAGCACCACATAGCTTCCACAGAGGTACTGCAGGTCGCTAGAGGCAAGAGTATGCTGAATGGCCTGAAAACAGGAACAGGGGTATAAATAGCAGTGGGTTTATGCTGTTTAAACAATTGCCTGTAGTTGTATCTGCACATGCCCTTGAGTCTTTAATATGGAGGCAGCTCGCTGTGTATTTGACCCTGCCCTTCAGGGACCTACAGATTTCCTGACTAGGGGGCAATGGGGCTGGCACGCCACTATACCTGTGCTCTGTGCTCTGCTGTGTGTATACAATGCTCACTGCTACCCATCTGCCCCTTCCTGGCATGTATGATGATGGATGACAAAAGACAGAGGAAGAGGAGAAGAGGAGATTTCCCAAGGAGGAAGTCATAAACCTGGCACATGCCTACATGGCCAGAGAGGAACTCATGGGCCACCTTAGGGGGATGAGAGATGAAATCACAATAGCATGGTCCAAGGTGAAGGAGTTGGTGAATACCATGGAAGGCTAGAGCTGGATGGTGGAGGAAGTAACAAAGCAGGCAGGGCATTGAATGAGGATGCTTTTGCGAAACCGGTAGGAGCTGGTGTGGGTCTTGTTGGTGTCTCCCCAGTCCCCATGTTTATTACATAGTTTGAGGTCAGCACTCTTGTTCAATATATGTTTATGCTCTGAAAAATTTGAAGTCTCCTGATCATTTATAGTGGTGAGTGGTGCAGGATTTCTGGTTACACAGGGGATTTAAAGTACCACACTGAAGACCTCATGGCCAAGGTGCAGTCTGACCTCCTCGCCACAGTCGGTGGTCCACCAACCAAGGAGCCCTTAGCTCCTGCAGAGGTGATAGTGTCGAGAAGAGTGTTGGCTGTGACTATCATGGGGTGCCCGACAGTGGCTATGAAACGCAGGTGGAACCAGCACAGTCACGTGAGTGACTGCTGTGGCCCTCACACATTGACTTGGGGGAGGGGCACTAGTTGTGTTGTGTGATTTAGTCTTGTCATGGGTCCGGGGGTAGGAGTGGGATGCATGGTATGTGACATGGGTCTCACCTGGCCCAGCACAGAGCGCACACACAGGATATACTGCACACATCAGTATTCTGCAAATACTCCCTACAGTAGCCCTATGCATGCAACCTGCATGTCCCTGTATGGGCCATGGTACACTCTGTCTGTAATGGTGCTCCTGTTGGATGGATTACACAGTAGGGTAGGCCACCTAGTGGTATACAGGTATCCTGGTGGTCTGGACATGTGCAGGGATATTCCTTGCTGGGCTACATGTGTGCTGTATACTGTGTGATTTCTGGTTCCTGATTCTGGCTGTGGGGTCAAAAACAGTGGGGGAATTTAAGAATGCATGGAACAGACATAGAGCAATTCTTGTGCGAGGTAGGAGGAAGTAGGCTGTTGTTAACAAGGATCTGCAGCTTATCTAATAGGTAAGGACATGGTAGCCTGGGTGGGCCAAGCGGTCCTTATCTGCTGACAAAGTCTATGTGTCTATGTTTCTATGGTGGTGGACTGTGTGTGTGATGTGTACAGCACAGTGGGTATATGGGCACTGCACTGCATGGACATCACATTTGCATCTATACACAATACAATGGGCCTGCATGCTGTAATTGTCAAGCCACTGTCATGTACACTACTCAGCAATGTCCCTCTCTTCTCTTAATGGACTAGTCCATTGCATTGGACACAATAGTAGAGGATGCACCAGGGCTGTCCAGATGGCTGCTGCCCACGTGGACAACCCCTTATGGTGTATGTGAGGATGTTAACATGGACATTGACCGTGACACATTTGTAAAGGACTGGAGGTGCCAGCAGGTCATGGGGTGGGATGGTGGCAAGGGCCACCCAGTGGCTTTCACCACAGCAGTGCTGCCTGTCATCACTGTCACTGCTGGTCCCTCTACCAATGTGGCCTAGCAACTCCCGTTCTCCAGAATAACCACTGCTGTGCCACACCAGACCAATGTCCCTATTATAGCCACCACTGTGCTGCCCTAGGCCAATGTCCCCAACACAGCCACTGCTGTACCACCCCCAGAACAATGTCCTTGGCACAGCCTCCACTGTACTGCCCAAGGCCACTGTCCCAGCTGCAGCACCAAATATGGTACCACCCCCGCCCACAGGAGGGTCAGGAGGGTTGCAAGCTGTAATTGGCGACATGAGGAGCATGTTGTATGCTCATGATCCCATGGCCATGGTTAGCCATGTGGAGCACATAGCAGCCTTGGAGTCAGGCTTCAACAGACTGGCACAGTCCCTATTGGCAAGCTTGGACCCTGCTTCCAGAGAGTGGAACAGCCATGGCAGCCGGCTTTGGTGGGATGGTCACCACCATGCTAAAGGCTCTGCCATGGTCTCAAGGTATGCAGGGTCCACCCACAGTGCTGACCATGCTAGTTCAGAGATTGTCACTGCACAGTGGACACCCCAGGGTGAGACCACCCCAAGGCAGACACTTCAGCTTCTGTCCACTCCCACAGTATAGGCAGCCATACACCCGGCACCCCCAGAACCCCCACACACAACCGCTTGGGGCAAGCTATGACACACCTCTGGCCATGGCTTGCTCTTTGGCAGGGTCAATACCCTGAGGGGCTGTGGCCATGGGCCATGGGCAGCTCACACCATCCCCACACCCATCTCACATTTCATGGGTGATGTTTCCCTCCTTTGGCCCAGCATGACTCATCGCTCATGCCAGCCCCATGTTCATGATGGTGGCACAGGCCACACATCATGGTGCATATCAGTCCTTTGCCACCCACTGTCCCCCAGTTGTCACCATGTTTATCACTCCCACAGCCCACCCCCACCTGGTTGTCTGTTATTTTTTTCCAGTCCCCCACATGGATGGCTATTACTTGTTTTAAGCCCCCTTTCTTCCTCCAGCCTGCATGAGTATTATTTGTTTTAAAGCCACCTTCCCCACCCTGCCTGAATGATTATCATTTGTTTTCAAGCCCCTTCCCCCTGCCTGGATGGCTATTATTTGTTTTCAAGTCCTCTCCCCCACACCCGTCTTGATGGCTATTTTTTTGGTTTGAAGCCCCCTTTTAATACAATGCTGTTTATTTTTCCCTACCCTACTGTATTGATTTAACCAGCATTTCTATTTTTCTGCATTGTTTTAACTTTGAACACTGTCAGTAAATTTTGTTACTCCATTACTGTCTCCTGTGTGCTCTGTACTCACTATCTGGGTCTGAAGAGATCTGCAATGGAATGATCCCTATAGTCCCTTGACCTCCTGGCAATCCTTAGGTCATGCATATCAAGCTGCTTCTGCTTCTCCTGGTCTGCAGGCTGTGCAGGTAGTGTAATGTAGTATGCAATAGGCAAGGAATTTGGCATAGGCTTTCTAAGGGCTGTATTATAGGGCACCACCAGAATAGTCAAGGCATCTGAATGCATCTTGAGTATGCCAGAGATGGTCAAAGACATTGCAGGTCGTGATGTGTGTCATGTTGTACCTGTCCTCTGCAACAGATGCGGGTCATAGGACAGGTGCTGGCAGCCAGGGATACAGGGTATAAGCACTGTCCCCCTGTGTAGGAAAAGGTCATTGGTTAGTGACTTCAGTGGCAGTAGTGGAGCCTTAGCTATATACTCACCAACAAGGTGCCTGAGTATGTCCCCACTCTCAAATTTTTGGCACAGGATAGAGTTGTGCCAGATGAAGGAATCTGGGTTACTGCCAGAAAACCATTCTAGGACATTGGTGATGAGCCTTGCTGATTGTTGATGGAGTGGAAGCACTTTCTATTCATGTAAGCCTCCACCACTTCCCCTGGGGCTGCACAGATGTCAACATGGGTGTAGTCAATGACACTGAGTACAGCTGGTAGGTGCACAACCTGATAGAATTGCTGCATGTTTGTTGTTCGCCCTGCTGGAGTGGTGGGGAATACAATGAACTCCCCAGCATGGGCCAGCAGGGCATCTAGGAAATGGCCCAACAGGCACAAGGTGGCAGATTGTGTGATACTGGTGGTGTCACCCACCAGTATCTGGAATGATTTGGTGGTCAAGAAGCAAGTGGTGCTGTTACCTTGAGCTCAGTGGACACTGCAAATCTGTAGTGGGTGTCTGTCTGGAGCTGCTCATGCAGCAGCTCACAGAACTGCATGATCATGGGCCTGTTGAGCCTATGCCAGCCCACAATTTTTTCATTGCTGAAGACTTCGAATGTGACTCATGGACGGTACTGTTGGTTTGCAGCATAGCATCTCCAGGGCCTGCAATGTGGCCTGGAGGGGCCATTCTTCTGCCCCTCATCCTCCAGGACAGTATCCGTTAGGTGCATGATGTGGGCCATTTTTTTTTGAGTTCTGGGTTCCACCTCTGAGTCTGCCACCATTAAGACCTGCTTTTTAAAGTCCTTTTCTTGTGCAGTGTTAAGTCATGCTAAATTCTGTTAGTGCAGTGCTGTTTCTTAGAATATCGCACATCACCTCCCCCATTTTCTACACTTAATACATTATTCTAGTGCACATACATTACTGCCACTGGCTGGCCCAGTGATAATTATTGCAATCATGCCCGGTCAGCCATTTGCGCTAGTGCAAACCCAGTTTGGGCAGCACAAACCTTTTGAATATGGGGCTGCCAGTCTCTAATAATTGTCCAAGGAGGAAGCATAGAAATATTAAATAGCATAGGTCCTGAAAGAGTTCCTTACGGGACTTCCATCATAATGGTGTTGTTGTTTTTATGTGTAAACATTTCCCTCCATGACATAAAATGCTCTAGGGGTAATGTAAAATTCAAAGACAGCAATAAAATCTTCAGTGTTACATTTCTCAATGCCTTAGTTGTAACTAGAGATGTGCAAAGTTGGCAGATTCGCTTTTTGAATTAATTCACAGCTTTTGCCACCATAACAAACTGTGAAGTACAGTTTTTTTAAGTGAAGTCATGCAGATTCGCTGCCAGTGTTGCAGCTTCATGATGGCTTCACCTGAAAAAGTGCCACTTTGCAAGGAAAGCACATTGCACAGTGGCAAAATGTCAAATTTGGGCAAAGTGGGAACTTTGCAAAGTTCTTCATGAAAGTGAATTTCATTACTTTGCCTGAACTTCACCAGCAAATGTAAACTTTGTAACAACTCCAGCTATAACTAGTAACCACTCATTGTTTTGAGATTATTTAAGAATTGAATTTCAAAAGTAAGTAGAAAGCAATTACAAACCAACATATGATAAACCAAAGTATTCTTCTTTGTTCATTCTTGTATATAAATCAAATCAAAGGTATGTCCTTGCCTATAGGTTGATTAATATGTTGTGAAAATGAAAGTATTTCCATTAATTCAAGGAAGTCAAAATATGACTTTGATGATGAAAGTCAATGTGGAGAGTAACATTTCCCAGAATGAATACCTGTGTTGACAGCAACATTTTAGCTAATTGTATCTGTGTCCACATTTTGTCTTTGAGTTTGTGAAAACTTGACAATCAGAAACAACTTGAAATAGGATATCAATTTTTGTCACAGCAGCCTATACACTGACAAATGATCTATAAGCATTAAGCAAAAAAATGACAGAGGTTACGTAGCCCAATTTTTTTTACATTCAAAAGCTGCACGTATTCCAGGGATGTGCAAGAAACTGAAAACATTGCACAGAATTCTGAACAGAATTTGTTTAAAAATCTATTTCTGAACAAGAATGACACATTTTGGGCACAATTTTTAGAGCCCTGCATGCTCAGGCCACCCACCACTATTGTCAGCTGTAGACTGTGCAAAAGCACTTTCTGTAAACACTGGACAATGTTTTTAGATTTATACTCAAATTAACACACATTGCACCATTCTGTTGCTCATAAGATTGTTGTATGAAACTAGGGTGGGTGAATAGTTGACAGATTTGAGTGTATGATGGTGCATGCATAAATGTTTCAGAGTTGCAGCTGAATCTGTCCTTTTTGGAAATCCCACGCTTGGCTTTAAAACATTCAATTTCTGCATGACAGTGTTTCTTTCTCCTGCTGGTCCTGCACTCTGTCAGCAGTTGAGGAAGATGAGGCTAGGAATCCTAGAATATATTTTTCCTACCAGTCTCAGCTTCTGCTGGTAGAGGAAAGGAGGATGGTGGTAGTTTAGTAAATTAAAATCCCCCCCCCATGGAACTCCAACAACCACTAACTTAATATACAAAGATTTTCAGGGGCCCTGGGAGAGTGTGTTGCCTATTAGGAATTTTAGGTGGTGTCAGAACAAATGCTCATCTCATGATAAATTCTAAGGGCAGGAATTTCTAAAGGCACGATGAGGTGCAAATCACAATTTCAGGCAAAGCCTAAATCATGCCAAATGTACCAGCTATTTTCAAAATGTTTGAGGCATTTGCAACAGTTCCCCTGCATCACAGCAGCTTGCATCAAAGTGATCCATGCATCTTTGTGCTGATGCACATGCCACCCAAAATGTTGTAATCTGCATAAATTGCACCAGTAAGTTAGACCAGTTTCAGGTGGTCTACCTAATGGTGCAAACATCTGGGATGTGACATAATCATGACACAAGTCGCCAACATGCATTTGAAAATCGTCTATATATTTATTTATTAAAAAAAAAAAAACTAAAAAAGCTCCTTCTCTGAATTTACTGTAGAAAATCCAATGTCTAAAGAACTTCACAGATATTTGCATCCTGATCCAGTTTCCTGGATAGAAACATAGAAACATAGACTTTGAAGGCAGATAAGGACCACTTGGCCCACCTAGTCAGCCCATTTCCCTACCTACTGGATGAGCTGCAGATCCTAGTTAACCAACAGCCTATTTCTTCCTACCCCCCCACAAGAATTGCCTTATATCTGTCCCATGCATTCTTGAATTCTCCCACAGTTTTAGACCCCACAACCTTCTCAGGAAGGTAGTTCCATGCATGGACCACTCTCTCTGTGAAAAAATACTTTCTCATTTTGCCCCTGAGCCGTCTCCCCTCTATCTTCAAATTGTGTCCCCTTCTTCTTGCACATCTCTTTTTCTGAAATATGCTACCCTCTTGGACTTTATTGATTCCACTGAGTTACTTTAAAGTTTCTGTCATGTCCCCCCTCTCCCTCCTTTCCTCAAGGGTATACATATTAAGCTTCTTTAGTCTCTCCTCATATGGCTTCTCTTGCAGACCCTGCACCATTTTAGTTGCCCTCCTCTGGACTACTTCCATCCTGTCTATGTCCTTGCAGAGCTGGGGTCTCCAGAACTGGACACAATACTCCAGATGGGGTCTCACCAAATGTCTGTATAGAGGATAACAACTTCCTGTTTTCTGCTGGTGATGCCTCTCCTATACATCCCAGTATCCCCCAGCCTCCCTACTGCCTTCTCACATTGCTTGCCAACCTTAAGGTCATCTGATATGATTACCTCCAGGTCCCTTTCCATTTTGTTGTTGTTACTATCCCCCCCCCCGTAGTGTAATCTTCCCCAGGGTTTTTGTTTCCCAGGTGCATTATTTTGCACTTCTTTGCATTGAATCCAAGCTGCCAAACTTCTGACCATTCCTCCAACAGTGCCAAGTCCCTTCTCATCCTTTCCACAGACCATTGTGTATCAACCCTGTTGCAGATTTTTGTGTCATCTGCAAAGAGGCATACTTTTCCTTCTAGTCCATCTGCAATGCAACTTATAAAGACATTAAAAAAGAATGGACCCAGTACTGAACCCTGCGGTACCCCACTAGTAACCCCCCTTTCTTCAGAGTGGACTCTGTTTACTATTACCTTCTGTGTCCTGTTGTCCAGCCAATATTTTAGCCAGGCTACCACCCTGGGACCCACTCCCAGGCTGGCTAATTTATTTATTAATCTTTTGTGAGGGACTGTGTCAAATGCCTTGCTAAAGTCTAGGTAGGCCATGTCCACAGCCCCTCTATGGCCTACTACTTTGGTCACCCAGTCAAAGAAATCTATTAGATTTGTCTGACATGACCTTCCCACTGTGAATACATGCTGCCTTGGGTCCTGTGCCCCACTGGCCTCTAGGTACTCAACAATTCTTTCCTTCAGAAGGGATTCCATCATTTTTTCCTACCACAGAGGTCAAACTGACAGGTCTGTAGTTTCCTGCCTCTGTCTTGCTAACACTTTTGTGAAGGGGAATCACATCTGCCCTCCTCCAGTCCCCAGGTAGCACACCATCCTCCCATGATTTGCTAAAAAGTGTAGTCAGTGGTGTCGCTTGTTCTCCCCTTAATTCTTTTAGAATTCTGGGGTAAATTCTGTCAGGCCCCATTGCTTTGCCCACCTTCAGTTTTAGGAGTTCTTTCAGAACCCTTTCTTTTGTTTAAGGACTGGGATCGACCCCCTTATATATTTCTTTGACATTTCTGGATACCTCCGGATTTCATTATTTTAGGCTGGAGCTGTTTAAATGGCTATGGAGCGCTCCTAATGGGGGCAACCCCAGACCTTATTTCAAGAGTGGTTATGTGAGGGCTCTAGGATTTGAACAAATCACAGCAAGAGGAAGGACTTAACCTTAGCTTTGTTTTACCGTTTTAGTATTTAATTATTATTTATAATCATTTTTTTTATTTTTTTTATTTTAACTAACCCTATTGAATTTTGTTTTACTGTAAATATTACCCTGCCTGTTTCTGGGCCTGTTTCTGGTAGATGCCATGCAACTTTCCACATTCTGATTGACTCATCAGGTAAACTGTACAGCACAGTGCCTTATACAGCCATAGACAGCCATCTAACAGCTTTTAACAATCAAAGAACGTACTTAAAACTAAATACCATGTCACAAGTTACAACATAAAAATACTGATAATCTTAAACAAATTAAAGCATTAATAATATAACAGCAAGCAATAACATACAAACATATGAACATAAGATGAAGTCAGCAGAATATGGCCTTTGGGTCTATTGAGTCTACTCATATTGCAGGGTCTTCAGTGTGAGCTAATGACCCTGCCTGCTCCCCAATCAGCCGTTCCCCCTCTGTCCACCCCACTAATGATCATTATTTTCCCCTTAACTCTATCCCAGCCTCTCTTGAAGCTGCCTACCATTTACAGTGAAGCCATCTCCTCAGGAAGCCCATTCCAACCTTCCACTACCCTTTCCATGAAGAGGTGCCTGTAGCCTCTCTTCAATACTTTCATTTCCAACTTTAGACTGTGCCCCTTGTGTTTCGATTAACACTAAGCTTGAAGAGACCCTCCATCTCCAACCTATTTATTCCTTTCAAATATTTTAAGGTCTCAATAATGTTCACTCTCTCTCTCTCTCTTTCCTTCTCTCTCTCCTCTCCTTCAGGGAGCTCATGTCCAGGGCCTCCAACCTTTCCTCTTATGTCTTATCCTGGTGGCCCATGATCATCTTACTTGCCCTCCTTTGGGCTGTCTTCAGCAGGTTGATGTCCTTTTTAAGATATGGAAACCAATACTGTATGCTGTACTCCAGATGTAGCCTCACCAATCAGCTGTACAAAGGCAGTATCACCTCCTCCCACCTACTGCTGAGCTCCCTGGCAATACAGCCTAACATTTTATTTGCCTTTAATGCTGCTTTCCTACATTACGTGGAATGCTTTAGGTCACTAGTGATCATCACCTCCAGGTCTTTCTCTTCCTTGGATGCAGATACCCAGACCCCACTCAGGCTGTACTCAGTCCTTGGGTTCTTGGCTCCTATGTGCATAACCTTGCATTTCTGTGCACTGAGGCCAAGTTGCCAAATCCTGAACCACAACTCTAGCTTTTCCAGATCTTCCCTTAGATCCTGTATCCCTTCTGCTGTGTCCACCCTCCCACAGAGCTTGGTGTCATCCACAAATAAGCAAATGTTATCCTTAATACCATCCCAAATATGCCGTGGGGGTTCACAACCCTCATTGCAGCAGCAATAAACATATCCCTGCTTCATAAATGCTGTTATGGGACAGCACGGGGGGGGGGTATTGACAGTCACTAAGTAAGAAAGGGACCTTAGGGTTTATCATAACTGATGACCTCCAAGTGGCAAGGCAGTGTGACAAAGCAATGGGTAGAACTAGTGAGATTCTCATGTGCATAAAGAGCAGTATCTCAGGCAGAAGAAAGGGGTGGTATTACCATTGTATCACTTGCTGATGAGACCCCCACCTGGAGTACTGTGTCTGATTTTGGAGGCTGTACCTCAAAATTGAAATAGACATGGTGGATACTGTCCACAGGAGGGCAACTAAGATGGTGCAGGAGTTGCATGAGTATTCATACAATGACAGACTGAGGAAGCTCAACATGTACACTCTGGAACAGAGGATAGCAAAAGGGAACATGACACAGACCTACAAGTACCTCACAAGAGTGAACAGGGCACAGGAGAGAAGTCTCTTTCAAATGAGAAAGAGTACTTGGACTAGGGGGCATGCAGTGAAGCTGAAGGGGGGGAGGTTTAAGAGGGTTCTGAGGAAATACCTCTTCACTGAAAGGGTGGCAAATGCCTGAAAGAGAATGTCAGCAGCAGCAGAGGATGCAAAAACAGTGGGGCTTCAAGCATGTGTGGCATACACATATGGGTATATTAGTAAATAGGCAGGGAGGGTCACTGGAGATTACTTACGGTGAGAAAAGATAGATTGGTCAGGGGACATCTGGGCAGACTTGGTGAGCCAAGCAGTACTTTTCTGCAGACAAATGTTATGTTTCTGTGTTTGTATGCATCATAGGAATATACAGATACTGTATTGCTAGACCCAAACATATTGTTTCCTCATGTATACATGTTAATGTGGGTATGACACATTACAGCTATGCATGAAGATGGTGATGCAGTATGGTACACTGATATAATGTATAGACATTTCTATAAATAAGAAAGTTAATCTGGGAAAACAGATTAAGGATTTTAGTTGCTCTGTTGTGTTTCTGCTGAACACTGAATGTTTTTAATTTCACACTGATGTTTGATTATTATCTTACTTTTGAGGTATTTATCATTCGGCTCAAGGTGGTAATTTTGAATAAGGTTAAACATAGAACATTTTGATTCATATATGTGCTCTGGGAGTGAAAGAGTTTTTTTTATAGAAACATGGTTGTTAGGGGTTAAACCACTGTATTTGGGTTTCACTTAGAAGCATGGGCATGGGGGCATCAATAATTCATAAAATCGTCTAATTAGGTTATAATTACCAAACAGCCAGTCATTTTGTGTGGATTAATGCCCAGCAGGAAAGTGTTGATGGCCTTAGGCACTTCTGAGGGACATCAATCCAAGACAGTGTTATTTCCTCTGGAAATGACTGGCTGTGTGGTAATTACTGCAATTGTAAGGCTTACCACTTTTTAAAGTTGTTTTTGGTTACTTACTTTTCCTTGTTTGGAAAGTACAGAGACTGCTGCCAGAGCTGAAGTCATGAAGAATGTCACTGCGGCATTTTATTTATTTATTTAAAAGTTTAACCAGGAAAGACATAGTGAGCTGAAAACAGTTCATTTCTAGATGCATCCTGGTGGAGAGGGGAGTAGGAGATAGTAAAACAATAAACTGATAAAAACAAGAAGTCGATTCAATAAAACAAAACTACAAGAAGCATAATTATAATATAAATGATAATTAATAAATGAATGTAAGTAGAAAATAAAACATACTCATATACAGAGAAAGGGGAAGAGAAGAGGGTCATAGACAGTTGCAAGTAGGAGAACAAAAGTCATAAAGAAGAGTCTTTAGGGAGGGAGGAAGGAGAAGATGGAGATCGACTAGTAAGGGGAAGGGAGGACCAAGATTTAGAAAAGCAGTAAAAAAAAGCAGATTGTCCAATGGTAGATGTTCTAGAAGGAATAGAAAAGGAAGGTGAAATATTGTTGTGGGTAGAGTAGGAGGAAGAAGGTGGAGAGGAGAGAAGGGATCTAAGATAGGAGGGAAGGGAGTTGAACCAGAATTCGGATATAAAAGAAGTGCAATGGGAAAGGCACCTAGTATCAAGAGAGGAAACAGAAAGGGCTGAGTAAAGAGAGTAGAGATGCAATGAATTTAAATTTCACTGGCAAAGTGCCCTCGAAGTGGGCACTTCATGTTGTCACTCTGCTATGTGGAGTGGCTAATGCAAAAGGCTCACTTCGCTTTGTAATTATTGCTTCTCGTTGTCATTCCGCCTTAATGCGAAGTAAGGTGTAGTGACAATAATATTGGCAGCCCTTCACACACAATCACCAGAATTATTGTGCAACCCCAAAATGCTCATGTCTTGTGTCCAGAAAACTCCCCAGTGCTGATGGTGATGAAGTGAACTGAGAGCACAAGAAATGCAAAGTCTCCCAGAATTAATAGCGCGCTCAGACATCATGCATGCAGTAGTTACACACAGTCACCAGAATTAATGTACATCCCCAAAATGCTACTGTCTTGTGTCCAGAAAATTCCCCGGTGTTGATGAAGTGAAATATAGAGCATAACAAATCACGAAGTCTCCCAGAATTAATGGCACTCAGTCAATGGCATGATGGTCACACACAGTCATCTGAATTATTTTGCATCCTCAAAATGCTACTGTCTTGTGTACAGAAAATTCCCCAGTGCTGACAAAGTGAAATGAGAGGGTAACAAAAATGCGAAGTCTCCCAGAATTAATGGTGCACTCAGTCATGTGCGCAGTGGTCACATACAGTCACCAGAACTAATTTGCAACCCCAAAATGCTACTGTCTTGTGTCCAGAAAATTCCCTGGTGTTGATGAAGTGAAATGAGAGCATAACAAGAAATGCGAAGTCTCCCAGAATTAATGGCGCACTCAGTCATGTGTGCAGTGGTCACATAGTCATCTGAATTATTTTGCATCCTCAAAATGCTACTGTCTTATGTACAGAAAATTCCCCAGTGCTGACAAAGTGAAATGAGAGGGTAACAAAAATGTGAAGTCACCCAGAATTAATGGTACACTCTGTCATGCATGCAGTGGTCACACACAGTCACTAGAATTAATGTGCATCCCCCGAAGGCTACTGTCTTGTGTCCAAAAAATTCCCCAGTGCTGACAAAGTGAAATGAGAGTATAACAAGAAATGCAAAGTCTCCCAGAATTAATGATGTACTGCAAACACACAGACAGATTAAGATTGCACTTCGCACTAAAGAGATGCAGACGCAAAGGCACAACAACACCTAACCAGTGCTCACAAGTCACAAATCCAAATCTGGAAAAGAATACTTTTTGCCAGTTTTGGGGGGTGGGGATAGTGCACGGCAGTAACAGTCCACTACCAATACAGATACCACAAAACAGTATAAAAAATTCATGCAGGTGCAGTGGATAGCAGGTTCACACTGCTGCAATTACTCTGTGGCACAATAAAAGGTATCTTATTTAATGGCATGCATCGCACAAACACTCACACACACTACAAGTAATGCATAGCAAATTGAAAACCTTTAGTAATACTGTATAACCAAATGTTTTAAACAAACTGAAATTATACACTACTGCACCACAACAATCAGCAAACATATGTCAAGAATTACTGAAAATATTACTGTGTACATTAACACAGTTATACAAGAAAAATATAACCAAAACAGAAAGACTGCCTTTTTCTCCCAGTTAAACTACTACACCACAGATATGCCCCTTCCCCAAAGCACACTTCACAGTACAGACTGACTGTCCTAAATTAACATTCAAAATCCACACACAAACAATAAACACTCGATGATATGAGTGCAGGATGGTTTCCTACAATCGATGTACTAAATTGTGAGCAAAAAAAAAATAGCTCAAAAAGGCTTTTTTAACAGCTTTTAGAAGATTTGAATCGCAGAGCTCTGAGAGGAAACTGTCTCCATCTTCCACTACACACACACTATACAGAACTGAGGCTGTGCAGAACAATCTAGAGCCCATGTGACCAGTAATCCAATAAAGCACTGCAAAATTCGCCTTTGGAGCTCAAAAACAAGGCAAAGTGAGGTGAAGTGCATTGATTTCAATGTACTTCGTCTTAAAATTGGTGGAGAAGTGCCTTGGGGAAGGCAGAATAACACAAAGTCATTGTTCTCAATGGACTTTGAATTCCCCATTTTAATGTGAAGTACTCCGCTTCACATTGCAGAATACTTCGCAGATTCCACGTTACTCTGTGAATCACTTCACGGAGCAAATTTCAGCCACTTTGCCCACCACTAAAAGACAGCAGTGGTGAGTATGAGGGGGGAGCAATCTAAAGCAAAATGATAAAAGGAATGAAAAGGGAGTCCAGTGTGGCAAGGGAAGATTTAGGTATAATACTGTAGATTAAGTCACTGTAGTCAAATATGGAGAGAATAATTTTTACTACAATTTCTTGGCAGGCAGGAAGCAGAAAACTCACTTTATTCCTGTAAAATGCTCTAGGCTTAGGGTATAGGTTATGGCGAATTGTATCGATATGCACTGAAAAAGTGAGATGCTGGTCAAGGCAGACCCTGAGGTACTTAAAAAAGGAAACCTCTCAGGCTGGCCTAGTGGTGCTGAGAGTTGAGGCACTGGATGCCATACCTCATGCTATGCCAGCGACCTGGGTTCAGGAACAACCTTAGGTCATCGGGGTGCTGGCATGGGGGGGAGGAGCAGGGTTGAGTATGCCATCAGGCTGCTGTCCTCTCCCGGGGGTGGTGGGGGTAGGTTGTCGACCCTCCCATAGTTCTGAGGCCCAGTGGGGCAACATAGGTGGGCAGGGCAGCAATACAAGTGGGTGGAAGGAGCTGAGATGGCTTCTGGTGTGCATGCACGCCTCCATGCACATGTACAGCTGTGTGCCAGGGCTCTGGGACGGGAATGGGAGAAAACCCAAGAAAACCCAAAAAAATCTAAATCTAAAGAAAAAATGAAACCTTTTCAATCCTAGCACCATCAAAGGTATAGGGAGAGTAGTAAGCCTGGCAAGCCTCTGATGGGTGCCACAATTCAAGAAGACAGTTTTTTTGGCATTGAGTAACAACTGGTTAGACATGAGCCAGCGTTGAATGTTGTCAAAATCCAGCTGTAGCCAGTAGGTAAGGTTATGGGGAGAACAGCCAGAAGCGAAAATAACTGTGTCATAAGCATAAATATGAAAAGACACAGAGGAACAAATAGTGGTGAGGTCATTTAAGAATATGGAAAAGAGAATAGGACCCAGGACAGACCCTTGAGGGACACCTGAGCTGATAGTAAGTGGAGATAAAATGGATTTACCTATGCAGACAGCTTGAGACCCACCTTCAATGACAGGGCCTGCTGCTATAAGTTTGTCCAGAAGGAGGGATTGTGCCACAGTGTCAAAGGCTTTAGCAAGATCAGCAAAAATGGCAGAAGTAATCAGCCCTCGATCCATGCTTGTGAGTATGGATTCAGTGAGCCAAAGGAGGAAGTTAGAAGTGGAGTGGGATTTCCTTAAACCAGACTACAAAGGTGTGAAAAAGGAGGCATTGTCAAGAAATGAAGTGAGCTGAGATAGAACAATGTGTTCCTGTAACTTAGCCAAGGTGGGAAGGAGAGAAATAGGACAGAAGTTACCAGGAGCAATGGAATCACCACTCTTGTGAACAGGGATGACAATAGCATGTTTCCAAACATCAGGGACAGCAGCGGAGGAAAACGAAAGATTAAGGAGCAGCGTAATGGGTACAGCAATGGCAGAAGCAGAGAGAAGGATAAGCTTGGGGTCAAGGCGAACAGGACTACCTCCCTTCATAGAATTAAGGGCAAGCAGAGCCTTTAAGGAGACAGAGGGAGTGACAGGAAAGAAGGAGGCAAAGAGAGGGAGAGGGAAAGGAGGTCGGTGAGGAGGGCATAATAGAAAGGGCACAGGTAGTAAAGTAGGTGTTAAAAGATATGGCAATAGCAGAAGGATCTTAGATGAAGTCACCAACCTTGGGAACAGGATAGGGAGACTGGGTCTGAGGGGTAAAAAGGAAATGGATAAAATTCCAGAACTTGGAGTGGTTTTTAATGTTATTTTGGAGTGTGGAAGCAAAGGCTTTTCCAACATTACGCATAGTGCAAGTGTGAAAAATGATTGTTAGTTCAGAAATATTATAATGTATTATATTGAAGTCTGAGAAAAACTGCAGGTTTCATTCCAGTTTTTAAACACAGAGGAGGAGGTTTGAATTTTGTTGCTCACATGTGATGTAGTTCATTTTGACTGCTGTGCAGAAGGGCATTCCAAATAGAACAAGCATTTGTCAATGCCGAATATTTGCTTGCTGGCATTGGCAATGGTAGTGTAGGAGTTACAGAGCTGCATAACAGGAATGGCAGTGAAGTATTGAAATGAAGCCAACCCCATCACCACCCTGCAGATAGTGACAGGCATTGGGGTGTGCCTTTGGGTCATCAGGCATAACGGCCATGCTATTTCACCACACCTCCACTGCAGACACGACAGCAGTCACAGTGCCTTGGGGTTTTTTGGCCCTTATGCGCACCCCATTCCATCAGGGAATATTGTGAGATGGGTGTGGTATAGGAGAATGGGGTGAACTTTGGGGCCAAAGAGTCCAAGGCACACCTCGATGCCTCTCAGTGGCTGCAGGGTGTGGGTGGGGGTGGAATGGTATGAGCATTGCAGGTGACAATCCCAAGTCACAGCCCTGATGCCTGTCATTCTCTACAGGGTGGGGTGTAATGGTTGGAAACCCTAACACCTCATGCATTCGTTGGTATTTTCACTCCAAATTTTCAACATGGGTTTTTTGTGACCCCCACCTCATGAACAGTGGCAATATCAGTTTGTTAGCCGAAAGCTGCTTTTGCAAAGCGACTACGGCATTTGTCACCACAGGTGTAAAAACACATTCTGAACAGGATGTGAAAAATGACAGCTGTACTGTTCATGGGGAGGTGTAAAAAATTGCAATGTTGAAAATCTGCAGTGAAAATACAAAAAAAACTGGTGAAGTTACAAGCGTGTGAGAAACTGCAGCAACGGCACCCATAATGTAATTAGTTTGGGAATTGTTTACAATAGATTGTCAATACAGGCATTTTGGGACCTCCGGTCATGAACAGTGTCACTGTAATTTTCTTTATCTGTCCCAATAATGATTTCCTACAGCGACCACGCATTTCTGTGCTGAAAGTGTGAAAACACATTTCAGCCATGTTGTGAAAAAATGAGAGCTGTACTGTTCATAAGGAAGTGTGGAAAATGCCACTGGTGAAAATGTGGACTGAAAATATTACAAATTCATGAACTTCGAGGGTGTGGAAACTGCGCAATGCTCACTGTAACACAGTCATTTTTAGGAATTTTTTCATCAAATTTTCAAAATAGCCATTTTAAGACCTCTGCTCATGAACACTGTCACTGTGATTTTCTTAATGTGTCCCATACATTGATTTCGCACACCGACTGCACCATTGTGTGCTACATGGGTGGAAATATGTTTTGGGCGAGATGTGAAAAATGACAGCTGTACTGCTCATAAGGAGGTGTGGTAAACTGGCAATGTTGAAAATCTGGAGTGAAAATATTGAAAATGTGTGAACTTATGAGCGTGCGTAGGATCAGCGCAACAAACACTCGTAAAACAGTCATTTTTGGGAATTTTTTCACCAAATTTTTAACATAGCCATTTTAACACCTCTGCTCATGAACAGTGTCACTGTGATTTTCTTAATGTGTCCTGAACATTGATTTCGCACACCGACTGCGCCATTGTGCGCTACATGCGGAAACACATTTTGGGTGAGATGTGAAAAATGACAGCTGTACTACTCATAAGGAAGTGTGGTCAAATGGCAATGTTGAAAATCTGGGTGAAAATATTGAAAATTCACGAACCTACAAGCATCGCGTGAAGTGGCGCAATGCACACTCAGTAAAACAGTCATTTTAGAATTTTTCACCAAATTTTCAACATAGGCTTTTGAGAGCCTCATTATGAACACTGGCACTGAAACATTTCGTTAATCAGTCCTCGAAAGATGATTTCACGCAGTGACTGTGAAATCACCCTTGGGCCCGATTAATGCCATGACAGTGACAGAATTCATGAGGAGGGGTCCTAAACCTCATGTTGAAAATTTGTGCCAAAATTTCAAAAATGCTTGAGATATGCAGCAAAGTTGAAAACCCTATTCATTACATTATACAGCTTACCGGCATTTCAGTTCAAGGGTCGGCTTTGAAGAGTGCAGACATGTTCCCGGTCCATCAAGATCAGCGCCAGACTCCGGAGGTAAGTATGAGGTGGGGTGTGTGGGGAGGCAGGGGCACAGTGGGTGGGTGAGGGTGGGGGCAGAGACAGCGAGGGACCGCTTTTCGTTGCAGTTTTTTTTTTATTTAACAAAGGAGAAGACGACGCGGATGTTTGCCACGCTGGGGTGGGCTCCCAGCGTTGACACAAGGACAGCTTGTGGGGGGGCGTGGAGTCAATGGAGGATTGGGCACCCCGTCGGTGACAGCATCTGTTGCCACGCTGGGGTGGGCTCCCAGCGTGGCACAAGGACAGCTTGTGGGGGGGGGCGTGGAGCCGACGGGGGATTGGGCACCCCGTCGGCAACAGCAACTGTTGCCATGCTGGGGTGGGCTTCCAGCGTGGCACCCTGTATTTCGTGGGGGACAGTGGGCCGACAGGGATTGGCCACCCCGCCGGGTTATATGGAAGTGTAGCCATCGCTGGAGTGGCCACCAGCGGCATGTACAACTTCTGTTTGGGTGCAGCACAGCCGACAGAGATTGGGCACCCCATCGCCATACAGTGCGGGGGGGTGAGCACGCAGTATGCGTGCGTGTGTGTGTAGGGGGAGCATGTATGAGTAGGCGATATCTTATCACTGCTCACTGAAGCTTAGCTCCCCCTTTCAACTGTACGCCACTACATTTTGGACTGCTGTCATAGACAGCTCCAGCAGGCATTGGAGAACTGCGGCCGCACCTGCAAACACACTGACTGAATTGGAAGAGGGCTGCCACACCTCCAAAAACTCGGATGATGGCACTATGTTTCTTGCACATGCGTGCAAGCAAGCATAATAATGCCCAGAACACAGCAACCAATCACAAAAGAAGTTTAGGTCATGTTAACTTATGCAGCATAAGTAGTTAGATTTTCAACTAAGGGAAGCAGCTGGTTTCTAGAGGAAATATACTGTAAATATTTGATACTTTCTACTGCAAGAAAAATAAATATCAGTTTTACCCTCACCCAAAAGGACCATGTAGGAGGCTGTAGCAATAAACATAAAACTTTACCTGCCAATTCAGGCAGAAGCATTGAACTGTAGGATCAGATGTGGATATTAGCTGTAACAGCTGATTTATGTGACACTGGATATGAATTCAGTTCAATTTAAAGAGCCCCTGACAAATTTGAGACACTTTGGGAAAGCATATGTTTTAAATGTAAACACATCATAGGGGTGCGGTAGAGTCCTACAGTTAGAGTGGCTGGTGAATTCTATGTTAAACTCAATTTTTTGTTTGACGTTTGCAGAAATATGTTTTTACACATTTACTTGAATCTTTCAGTATTTGCTATCTACAGCAGAATCCATAAACCCTGTAAGTTGCATGTAAATCAGTTCAGTATTTGCAGAGATAGTAAAGTGTGAAAAGATGTAATTTTCAATTTATTTCAGTGGTGTTTTTTTCTGAATTTTTGATCTCCTCTAGATAAAAAAAAATATAAATCTTCAAATTGTGAAATTTTGTATGGTTATGTAGTTTGGTGGGAAAGGGTTTCTTAGGGGTGTTTGATGCTTGGGAGGTTTGCATTTTTAAGGTATCTACATTTAAAAAATTGGGCTTTTGGGCTGGCCTGGTGGCACTGAGGGCTGAGGCGCTGGTTGCCTTACCTCATGCTATGCCGGCGACCCGTGTTCAGGAACGAGCACGGGCCGGGGCTCAGCAGGGGAGGAGAAGGATTGAGCATCCAAAGGACTGCTCTCCTTCTCTAGGGAGGGGGGACACCAGCATTTTGGTGTTCGTCTGACCCCTGGCAGAGGCTAAGGGGCTGGCACACTGAAAGCTACAGTGAGGGGATAGACTGGGTAGACATTCGGATGAGCACGTATGGGAGCATGCGTGCTCACTCCTTGAAAGTCATTGCACGCCTGGTCTAAGGGATCCAAGGAAAAATATAGGAGGAAAAATGGGGTACTGGTGAGGCACGGTGATGGTTGGTCCCCACAGGGGCCACCCCCATGATGGGCAGTAATCTCTCCAGCATCAGATCTGGAGTTAGGCAGGTAGAGGGGTTCACTGCTGCCCCACCATGGGGGGTAAGCCATGGGGTAGCTGGACAGGTAAGCTGCAAGCAGGGGATGGGGCTGGGGGAGCCCAATGAGATGGAAGCCGCCAGGAACCAAGTGGATAATGAAATAAACAAACAAAAAAAAAAAATGGGTCTTTTAGCATTTATGAGTCTGCTCCGGCTCCGGCTCCAGCTCCAGCTGGAGTTAATTTACCACATGCCCAGAATAGTTTCAATGCTGTTGAATGAAGGATCAGGCAGTTTGTTTATTTACCTTATTACAGCCAAAACTCCCACTGAGGCGGGTCGGCTGAAGTTGAGTGCACAAATTTATAATAAGAGTACAAAAAATTGCAAAGACATGAACACAATACAATACGCCTTAAAATTTACAACACAGATTCAGTAAACATTTGATATCTCAAATGATAATTACATTATAATTTCAACAATCATTTAAAATGTCATAAAAAAGAAAGACCGGTATTTGGTTGTTCTAAATACTGGTTTTCGCCATTTAACTTGTTTTCTTAAATCATAGACTGCAGTTTCTCTAGGTAGGTAGGTAGGTAGATAGATAGATAGATAGATAGATAGATAGATAGATAGATAGATAGATAGATAGATAGACAGACAGACAGACAGATAGACAGACACACACACACACTTTCCTATTTATTGGGCGTTTGACTCTGATGGAAATTCTGATTTCAGTCCTGTGCATGCTCCGTCACTTACTTATTCTTTGATGCACAACACAGTGACCAAACTTTCAGACACTGCTCATCCATCCCAAAAAAACTCAAAGCATAATCAATAATTGCTACTATCGAATGTTCACTTCTCCATCCATCAGAACATGTATGAATGACGACTGTCTGTCACCCTACTGTAAGCACTACATAACTCAGTAGCAAACTGACTGCAAAGACAAGTGAAAGAAGGAGGCAATACTTACAAAAATAAAAAAACTCTGTCTAATCCTTTCCGACACCACTGGCAATTTACAGACTGTGTGAAGTTTACAAGACAATACCATCAGTGGAGGGCACTGCTAACTCAGCTCAAAATTTATCTCTTCTTCATTTTCATTTCTGTATGGTGCTAAACAGAATGTGATTTATGCAGACTGTTAGTGTGGAGGGGTGTGGAGGACTGAGTGATTACTTTGATGTCATATTCATATATGACATCAGGTATGAACAGAAATGATTTCAGATATCGGAAAACAGTTCTCAGAAACAGTTCTCTGTATATTACAGTAAACATTTCAGCCTTGTCTATTTTTTCAGCCTTGTCTATGACAATCCTCATCAAGTGAAATTTATAATACTGTATCTCTAAACCATGTCAGTGATCTGTGGCAACTTTCGACGCCTCAAAATATGGTAAAATGCCAAATGATGGACACTGGCCAACATCATCATAATATGGGACATGAAATCCGGGACAAGTATTTCACACATGTCATCTGATCAATCAATTAATCTGTCTGACTGTCTCTCTACCTACCTACCTACCTACTTAACTACCTACCTAGCTAATATAATTCTTAAGGGGACTGGGGTGTACATACCTGATACCATTTCTTTCCTCCCCCTTCCCTCCAGGTTTCCCACCCCACCTCCCATTGTTAAGGTTAGCAGTTTGGGGTGGCCACCCCCAGTACTGCTTTTGTTGATCCCTCTCTCTCCTGCAGGTCGCCACCTCCCCATTTCCAATAAGTACATGGAGGAACCAGGGTGCCCATCTCCAGTGCCACCAAACAGTAGCCCAACAATAGGGTACCCAATCCTCAGTGTCAGAAAATGTCCCGTGGAATAAAGGCAACCATCACTTGATGATTTGTTTAACCTATAAAAAATAAAATGGTCCCTCACTGATTTAACCCTCCCACACACATCCCCACCCACACCACCTTGACCTCCCATTCAGCACCCATCACCTCACCCCCCCCACACCACATCACTGACCTAAACATGTCTTAGGGCATAGACCCACTCTGCAATGGAAGAGACATCTTGCTGCTAGAACCAGCGACTGCAATATGAGAAAATCAGATAAGTGTGGTGTAATGTATTTCAATGGGTTTTGAACTTTTCTGCATAACTTCGTAATTTTTGAATATTTTTACACAAAATTTTTAAAATAGCCTTTTTGGAAGTCCACCTCATGACCAGTGGTGGTGGAATTATGTAAATCTGGCCCAAAAGGCAATTTCACAATCATGTTGAGAATTCACCTTTCTGGTAGGATTTGAAAATTTCCATCACCTTTGATCATGAGGTGGGGGTCATAAGAAGGCTGTGTTAACAATTTTAGATCAAAATATGTAAAAATGACTAAGATGTGATTGTATGTTGAAAATGTCCTACACTTACTCATAACTTTGGCAATTTTCAATATTTTTGACTCCAAATTTTCGACATCACCATTTTTTTCACACCACTTCATGAACCTAACAGCTGTTATTTTTAAAATCCTAGCTAAAATGTTTTCGCACCTGTGGCATGAAATGACATTTTGGTGGGAATTTTAACCTTTTTACCTGCTTGGTTCATGAGGTGGGATAAAAAGACATGCTGAAAATCTGATGTACAAATATGGTAAAATGACCAAATTGGACTGAACATTGCAATATTACAATGCTCACGCATAGCTTTGCTAATTTTCAACATTTTAACTCCAAACTTTCAACACAGCCATTTTTCCATACTACCTCATAAATGTGACAAGTATTATTTTTTTAAACCCTGGGCAAGATGTATATTTGCACTTGTGGTGTGAAATGATGTTTTGGACAATATACTATAAATATCACATGCCATGTTTATAAGGGGAGTCATAAAATGACTAACTTGAAAATCTGGGGTCAAAATTATAAAAAAAAAATTATAATTATTAAGAAACTTTGTGTGTAGTGCCAGGCTTCACCCCAGTGGGTGTGCTTTGTGATCCCATGGTGGTGAGCTGAGTTCAGAGCCAGTTCAGAGACCCAGCTACATGGGGTGAGGATGCTGGGATGGTGATGTTATATGACACACCCCTCACAGCCTGAAAATGAAAGCTGCAGGGTTGCCTGCATCGAACTGGTGAAGACCACTCCTCTCTTGGTGTAGAGCGCTGCACCTCTTCACATGTGGGTGGCAGAGGGCCTGTACATTGGCTGACAGATGGACTGTTTGCCCTATGCATCTATATCTCTGGCCACATGCAAGTGCAGGGATCAGAGGGCCCTGCATTTCCACAGCCCACCAGACAGCCCCATGAATTCTTCACATCTGTCACTGCACAAGGAAAATCACAAAAATGTACCTGTTTTTTGTAGGATTTGTTTTCTTTTTTCCTTGCAGCTCAGTCCACCTCCCTCACTGCTAAGCTACAGCTATGATCCTTCCATTTCTCCTTGGCAGCTCCATATTATGGCCACCCTCCTCACACCTGTCCAGCTGAAACCAGAAGCTACAGTTCATCATTAAAAAAAAAGCACCCAAAACTGAAAGAAAACATACTGCCATAGTGCTATTTCCCACCCAGTGCTGCTGCAAGTCTCGAATAGTTTCACTGGCTAGCCTATGTGTGCAGATTGGTAGTGACTATATTGTTCTTGTTTGAAAAAAAAGTGACTTGATGACTGCCGAGCGGAGTATCCAAAGGTTAAATATGCTTGCAGTTTGGGAAAACTTTATGGAGATTTTTATGAGGGTTCAAACCATCGTGGTTATCAATCTCTCCTCCCTCTGTTTAGATCTGTTCTCGTTTCTCTCTGATCATATAGCACAAATAAAAAAAACTCAAGCAAGCCACCTACAGGTGCAGCACTGAGGCAAGTTCCTTTACAACAAACTTCTGCCCAACTAACTGCTCTTTTTCTTATTTTCTTTTGTAGAGACTATTTTTTGTCCCACAGTTTAAAATGTTAAAAAAAAAAAAAATTAGTTTGCAAACTTAAAAACCTGTGTCAGTCTGTTCTTTTTCAGTTACTTTCCATTTTCTAAGTGCAATTATACCCTCCAGGGTGGGCAGTATTGGGCAATACCGGATGTTCCAGGGGCTATAAGGCCCTTTGCCTGCAGCATTAGGCATCATTACACCCCTGGGTGATCCGGTAGTGTTCAATACCGCCCACTGTGTTGGATAGTATCACTTGCTTGTAGTAGTGCTGGCTCAGATGGCCTTGAGTCCAGGTTGTTCAACACCACCTCCTTGTAAGTGGCCCCCTCAGTGACCAGAATCTACAATCTCTCTTTGTGTTCTGACCTTGTACCAGAAATCTGGAAAGTGGTAAAAATTGCAAGCAGATCAAGCTAAGTTAGTTGTAAACTATCACCCTATAGTTATACTACTGTATCTGGCCTGAGCAATATCCTGGAGAAACTAGTCACTGCCCAAGCAACTGAATATCTTCAGCTAACCTGCATAATCTGTTTTCTAAGGTCCAACATGATTTTAGACAATGCCACAGTACCACCATAACACTTGTTCAATTCACAAATGATGCCAGATTGCCATGGATAAAGGCATGACTACAGGAGCTATGTTTTTTTTTATCTAATCAAGGTCTTTGACTTAGATGACCACCTTTTACCTCAGACCAAAATGCTGTCCCTGGGCATCTACTCTATGGCTGTCTCCTGGTTAGACAGTTACTGTAACAATGGAAAGCAAATTCATAAAAATTGACAATATTGAGTCTGATCTCATTACTATCAACATAGGCATACTTCAAGGACCAGTTCTAGGTCCTCTACTCTCCACTTCCCATACAACCTCTCATATCCCAGCATCCTGCTCCTCCCTGCTTTAAGTGATGAACATGGTACTTTATTCACTCAAAAAAATTAGCTGACATACAGTAAACTCTATCCTGAACTCTGACTTCTGTCTTGTGCACGCTTGCCTCTCTCATAACAAACAACTTCTCAGCATTAATAAATCTTACTGCGTGTTATCTGGCTCTGCTCAAAAGCTAGAAAGTGTCTTGATGAACTGGTTCTCTCCAGCGTAGAAGATGACTGTCTCACAAATGTTTGATCATTTAAATACCTTAGTCCCACCCTTGACCCATCTTTCGATATCTCACTATATATTTCCAATGATTGTAAAGCTGTTAATACTAAACTAGGCCTGGCCTATATTGTCAAGTATGCCCTTACCACCTCTGCCTAGATTGTCACTGCTCAGAGTATTCTTCTCCCCATCTTTACCAATGGATTTTTCACTTACCATGCTAGCCACTGCCAGCATTGTAGCAACCCCTTGATCTGGCTTACCCTCTCTGGTCTGGTGACTTGTTCCTTCTAGCTGTCCCACACTTTCTACCACTATGGGAGAACAGGCACTCCCACTTTGACCCAAAATACTGGAACTCCATCGTACTTGTCCTTGGGCACTCCTTATCCCACGCTCAATTCAAAAGGGGAGTTATATTTTTATCTAAAACTTTTAAACATATGCAACTATACTTGACTCAATGACTATCTGTGCCAAGCCTGCATTTTGTGTACATAGTATTCATTTGAATTCTCTATTAATAACCAGTTAGCTGTCTCTCACACACCCAAGAATATTTTAATTACCTTCTGTGTGAAATTTTCCATTAGTGCTCAGTTTGTTTGATGGCTTGTTACCTGCTTACTTTACCAGCTGCAACTGAGAAGGTTAACATATGTATATGTTGTAGCTTTAAACATTAAAAAGTTCCGCTTCAGACAAGAACAAGATTCCCCTCTAGTGAAATCAGAGATATTTGGTACCTGACCACTTGGATTACTACATCATTTCTTTCTTTTTTTTTTTGTTCTAATTACTGTGTTTTTCCCTCTTGGAGTCCTGGCAGACAGCTATGGCCCTCCTGATAGAGGGACTTTCTCTTTGGTCCCACCATCCTCGCTCCTGCTGGTCCCTGGAAATTCCCTCACAGCTTACCCCCCATGGCAGAGGCCAGTGAGGAGGTTACTGGCTTCTCCCCCCCCCCCGAGACCCAATCCAGAAGCCGGGGATGGCCTCAGGACACGGCAGACCATCACGAAGCCTGCCAGGCTCTTTTTCCACCATTTTTCTCCCTTTCTCCTGTCCCCCCTCCCCTACCAATGTAAGGAGGTTGGTAAGTGCCTCCTGATCTGTACTGCCCTCCAGTCACCGCCAGAGAGCTGTCAATGAGCAGGACGACAAGTCTCCCTTCCTCCCCAGAGAGAGGACAGCAGTCCTCTAGAAGCTCGATCCTCTCTCCCCTGCTGATCCCCAGTGGCCCAGGCTCATTCCCGAACCCAGATCACTAGCGTGGCATGAGTTGTAGCGATCAGTGCCTAAACCTTCAGTGCCACCAGGCCGGCCAGGATTATTACATCATTTCATTGGCTTATGTAAGAGTAGAGACCTTTAAGTTCCCATGGAAAGCTATCTATCCATTGTTCATGGTGATTACACATATGAAGTTGAAGTTTACTTATGTTTTATCAATATATGATCATTAATAGAGGAGGTTATTGACTTGAAACTGCCCCATTCCCCTCGTTGGTGGATCCTTGGTGATTCTTTGCTACAGGGCAAGGCAGCCTTCCAGCTTGGGTATTTTATTTAAGGAGCTGCCCTAGAGGTAAAAAGATTATTACTGTGTCACTGGCACTCTACTACTCTCTCCTCAGTCACTCAATGGGTTAGAGCAGTGTCTAGAACTGCTTCCTATCTGCAGGTGTTATATTGAAAAAGAAAATCTAGTTTGAAATGTCATCCTTCCTGGGATCCCTGGTTATGTTATATTGGGGTGATAAAGTAAATTACTATATATTTTCCTTTTCCTCTTTGTCATGTATACTTTTGGTGGTTATATATGTCAGTCGTATGAACTCACTTTATCTGGCAGGAAGTTATTACTTTGTATTTCAACAGGTGTTGTTAGTTGGGGGTGGTGCCTTAGCTAAAGCAGCTATACTAATAGTGCCAATGTGTACTTAGTTATAGAGTGACTGTCATAGCTTTCAGAACTGTCAATCGACCCCAGGTGGGGTATGTTTTTATATTAGTTGTTCTTGTCCTTATAAATTATTTATTTTTCTATGGATACCTCTTTTCAGACATTGTTTCAAGGTGTATTAATTAACTTTTTGTTATAACAAAATGGAAACAGGAATTAATTTAGTATGGTTTTGTAGCTGTTTATGGAAAAGAACTCCAGATATAGACACTTACTGCTATGGCAGATTCATTTTATCATATGTACTCATTGATATGATGCTTTGTTTATGGTTAATGTATGTTGTTTTTCTGAAAACAAATATAGCATATATATATATATATATATATATACTCACCAAACAGCATGATTTCAGGACTGTCACGTATTGCAACAATATCAGCAATGTAACAGTCAGTTTAAAAACATAATGTACTACAATAACATGCTCATAATGCAGTCATAATTCGCTAATAACCACATTTAAAAAGACATCACTAAGAAAGACCTGCCTTGAAACTGTGGTATGTGTGGTATGCAGTCCTAGTACACAATACTGGAGGGAGGCAATTCCAAGATGAGGTATCCATATAGTTGAAAGACATTGAACCATAGTAAGTTTTTTGTCCTAGGGACCTTTAAGCCCCTACAAGAACTCTGGTTATCTTGCACATTCAAATGAATGGCAGTACAGCCTGTGATAGGGTGCAAGCTCTTGTGGACAAAAACAGGTAGTGTGACACGATGGCAGTTCTTTATATAGTTCAAAATTTATTTTATAATTTATTATTTTCTTCAGTAGCAGGATACATTCCTTACAGCGAACATCAACGTCACTCCATAAGACTAGAAAACGTCATTAGATCAGGTTTGACACATTTTTCTTCAACCATTAACATCACTCCCTTGAGATCTCTCCAGACCGTGATCTTCTCTGCTCTCTCTCTGGATGGCATCTGCTATTTCTAACTACTATCTTACCTTTTATACAGTTTAGAGTCCATGTGACAGGTTAACTCCACCCACCAATACATTTTTAAATATAAATGATTTAAATACTGAACAAATATTTATTTCATATATCATAAACACATTTTCTTCAACTTAGCAACTTACATACAGTCAGCAAAATGTATTACAGTCTTTTAGGAGTTCTTTTAAACACTCTCTGGTATCAGGAAGAACCACCCCTTCCAGCAGCAGCTCAAAAGGGTTCAGGAAGCAGCTGGCTGGCTCTTAGAGAAGTGCTGGAGGTAAAAGAGGTTGGTCTCCAGGAGCTCTGAAATGCCAACAGCAACAGGAATACCCTCCTTTCTCCAAGGACACCAAAACATCACAAACATGCTTTATTTCAACCAAGGAGGGTATGCAGAGTACTAAACTTTATTATTTACAGAAAACTCAATGCTAAGGGAGATTAGAAGGTTAAATACCTTCACGACTGTGCGCACGTTCGAGCGGGTAAAGATTACTGGAGTTCCTACTTCGTACTATTGCACAGGAGTTCAACGGCATAACTTAACAGAAAAAGCCATTTTTTTCACAGCTTTTGTGAAACAGAGTATTACGGTGGGACAAAGAAGAGAACCAGGAGGTTCTCAACACTATCTCTAAGCCTAGAAAGTGGAAGCAAGCCCACAGAGGCACAGCAGGGCAAAACAAGGCTTTCATTAGGGTATTTTAAAGCATACTTTCTTTTCATTTGTTATTCCTTTCAATGTACTAAAATGCCTTAATAAAAAAAAAAACAAGGGAAAAGTAATTATACTAACCTGCCTTCTAAAATTGTGCTTACAGTCTACTGCATAAACCCCCCAATCTGTAGCACCCTGATAGTGTGCACACGGCTGAAATTCAACACTGCAGGAGCACAGCAAAATAAATACAAAACCTAAAAATGAAAACACATAATGTATTGCTTTTATCTCCATGTGGTGTAAATTATTCAGCTTTTAGTTCCTGCCAACATCCTACACAACTACCCCAACTAAACCTTAAGGGATGATTTTAATACATATATGAGATAACAGCTTTAAAACACTGACAACTGCGAGTGTCATTCTGAGGCTACAATATCCGGAAGCATCGGGACAAATAAAGTATCTTGTTCCTAGGTGATTATTACATTGAAATCTTCAAAAACGCTTGCATTGTAGAAGTTAAGATTAACAACCGGAAAGGACAGTAAAAGGGGAATTTTTATACAATGCCCTGCATACTATTAAAACGGAGGATTTTCTTTGCAGGGATAGAACTGATATGCAGGCATTTAGACAGGGGTTTAGCCTGCTGAGAGAAACCAGTTCTAAACATTCTTTTTCCAGGGTCAAAGCAGGACTCCTTTCCTACAAGGAGCACAGCCTTCCCCCATACTTCTTATAATTTCAGTATGTTTGTCCTTGTCTACAGTTTACAACCCCAGCTATCTTAAAGTAAATATCTTTATTTCAAACCGGCCCCATTTTTGTTAACTTAATTCAAACATTAAGTCCTTCATTACATTATTTAAGTCTGGTAATTACCCATATTTTCTAACATACAGGGCATGAAAAAAAATATCTAGCACAAAATTATGAAGCCCCCAAACTATCACAGAGCCACTCTGGGACACAGCTACACTGCTAATTTAACAGGACATGTCTTATGAGGCACCCCTCAAGGCACTATATATTTGCTGGGGACCAGAAGAGAGAGGGTGGAGATATGAGAGAGACATTCCAGTTCCTAAAAGGAACACTCGATCTAGTGTTCCAGTTGGGTCTTGAGGTTGATAACCTCAAGATTGATTGGGTCACTTGGTCTGATCATTGTAAGATGGAGTTCACATTTGGGGCCCCCCAGTAGTCCCCTCCTCTGTGGAGATGGTCAGCTAGCACCCTTTAAGGGGTGTGTACCCTGAGGGACTGCTTGTGCTAGCTGACCTATCTCGGGTTGATGTGCACTTGTTATTGGTTCTGGAGAGGTGGTGGCCACCTATACTAGGATGGTCTCCAAAGCTCTGAATGCTCTCACATCAGTTTGTATATGACCCAGATCCTCTCACTTGAGGACCCCTTGGTTTGATGAGAACATCAAGGTGATGAAGATCAAGGGTCAGAGGTTGAAACGTTGCTGGCGGAGAGCCTGGCTGGAGGCCAACAGGCTGGCCCTGGGTGCCCACTATGTGGAGTACTAGGGGGCAATTTCCCGTAAGAAGGCAGAATTTCTGTCCAGGTAAATTGGTGCATGGAAAACAGACCATCTCAGCTATTTCAGACTGTAGACCGGCTTCTCCATCCAGCCTACATGCAACCAAAATAAGAGTCATCCACTTTATGTGAGGAGTTTGCTCTGTTTTTCTCCAATAGAGTGTCGGCCATCCAGTCGGGGATCATGCCAGGGAGGCATTTACCTTGCAGCAGTTGGGCTGGATGTTGCAGAGGCACTCCATCTGTCTAGGAGGAGTTTAGGCAAGTGGAGGTGTCTGAAGTGACTAAGACGATCTTAGAGCTGAAGCACACTTTTTGTGAACTGGACCCGAACCCGATGTATTTCTTAATGGGAGGTGTTGAGGCTGTTGGCCCGGTGTTTGCTAGGACTGCCAGCTGCTCGATGGAAGAGGGGGTCCTCCCAGTGGCTTTGAAAGAATTGCTGGTGAGGACCCTCCTAAAGAAGCCTTCACTTGACCCTGACATCCTGGCGAATTATTGCCTCATCTCCAACCTGCCCTTTTTGGGCAAGGTTGTTGAGAAGCTAGTGGCACATCAGCTTGAGGATCGCCTGGTGTCCTCAGACATCTATGAGCCATTTCAGTCAGGTTTTCTGGCTAGACACAGTACAGAAACAGCTCTAGTCAGGGTGCATAATGATCTGCTCAGGGCTAGAGATAGAGGAGACAGGTCAGTCCTTGTTCTTGTCGATCTCTCTCTTTAGCCTTTGACACTGTGGACAACATTGTGCTTCTTGATTGGCTCTGTGAGTTTTGTGGACTCGTCAGCATTGTCATCAGATGGTTTGAGTCCTATGTCTCAGACAGGATGCAGCAAGTAATGATGGGGAATTTCTCCTCCTCTCCAATGCCCCTGTTTTGTGGAGTGCCACAGGGCTCGATCTTGTCGCTGATGCTGTTTCCAGTGTATATGCTGCCCCTGGGTGAGATCATTCAGTAGTACAATGTGGAGTTTCACTGCTACACAGATGATACCCAGCTGTACTTGTCTTTTGCCCCCAGGACATCAGGAGCTGTCAACATGCTTAACAACTGTCTGGCTAAAATCAATGACTGGATGGCTTCCAGCTGGCTGAGACTCAACCTGGCCAAGATGGAGGTACTGGTGATCGAGACTGGTTGCGGGCTTGATGGGTTGCTTCCTGGGGCTAATACAGGGCTGTTCCTGGGTTCCAACCCATTGGTGACTTCCCCAAGGGTGCGAAATCTGGGCGTGATCCTTGATAACAGATTGACTTTTGAAGACCAGGTGTCATCTGTTGTCAGCAGTGGTTTTAACAATCTGCAGAGCATTGCCCAGATTAAGCCCCTCATTCTGCCCGAGGACCTGCCAACACAAGTGCATGCCTTTGTGACCTCCTGGCTTGATTACTGCAACTATCTGTACTTCGGGATCATGGGAGGGACCCTTTGCAGACTGCAGCTGGTGCAGAATGCGGTGGCCCAGTTAGTGATGGGCCTCTCGAGGTCCAGTCATGTGACCCTGGTCCTGCGGGCTCTGAACTGGCTGCCAGTCAGGTGGAGGGTCCTTTTCAAGGTTGATCTTCTCATCTTTATGGCACTGTACAGACTGGGTTCTGGTTACCTGTCTGAGCTCCTGACATCAGTGACCTCTGCCCACTCCCTCCCACTCCTCATCGAGGGGCCTCTTGGATGTTCCCAGGGTTTGGTTCAGGACTTCAGGAGATCATGCATTTAACACCTCTGGGCTGACTCTGTGGAACTCACTATCACCTCTAGTTTGGGAGGACCCCTCGATTGAGGTGTTCAAGTGGAGGCCGAAGGCCCACCTTTTTGTTCTGGCTTATGTAGATTGCTGATCCCACCCTATTCTAGTCTCTTAAGTGACAGTCTAAAAGCTGTTTTAATTTAACTGCTGTATTTGGTTTTTACAAATCTGTTATTATATTTATTCATGACTGTTCTAGGTCTGTGTTCTTGTTTTAAACTCTGTTTCGCACCCACAGCCTCTGAGATTGGGTGACCTACAAATAAAATTGCCTTGCCATTAAATTAGATGAACTGTGAGGAACTATTTAACTTGAATGCTAGTTCAAGGTCACGAGGGCATGAGTGGATAATGACAGGAGAGAGGATCATGAGGGACATGAGGAAGTATTATTTTACAGAAAGAGTGGGTGGGCCATGGAACAGTCTAGCAGCTGAAATGGTGGGTGCTAAAACAGTTGATGGTTCCAATCATAGTTGGGACAAAGTGACGAGTATAGTGGTCACTCCAGGTGAATGAATCGGGAAGAAGAATAGAAGGGAAGCAGGGAAGGGCTAGGACCCTGGATGAGCAGTAAGTTCCAGGGCTGGACAGGGAACTTGGACAGACTGAATGGACCATTGGTCTTTTTATGCCATCACTGTCTGTATTTCTGTGTTTATATGTAATGTACAGTAAGTTGTCATAACTTCTTTCCAAAAAATATTTTTAACTCCCTCCATCCAAGGCAGAATGTAGGGAAATCCTGAACAACATTTATCAGCTGGAGAATCTCACACAATTTGTAGGACTGCAGAAAAATAATAAATGGATTCTATGGATGTTATCATCCCAATGCTAATTCATAATTATTTTGTTTAAAAGTAAATCATGTTGAAAACAATAGAAATCAAAGGAAGTACACAGAGATGGAGTAGACCTTGAGATAGATTATTATCAATAGAGGTAGAGGTGAGGGTTAAAGAGAATAATTTTGTTTTGCTCTGAAATGTGCATATAGAAAAAGAAAGTGACTCAGAACTGCAGTGTACAAATTTAAATGAACCATCAAATGATTCTGAATTGTAAATGTAATAAATGATGAGACATGACAATAAACAATAGTTGAAAATAAAATGTTTCTTTAAAAACTGCACAAAATGGTTTAAAATGAAAAAAGTTCTGATGACAAGAATACGTTAGGTTTTTGTTTTCTATTTTTCTGCTGATATGCAGTACCATTCATTTGAGAACTGTCCTTGAAAATAATTTTTCCATAAGTGGGCAGGAACAGGTTACATCATACTAAGCAGAGACCAAGGAGCAGTTATGAGAAGTGATGCAAATGTTGTTTTTTTTCAGTGCATCAGAAAAAACAACATTAAGTTAAAACACAGATAACAATATTCTACAGAACTCTGTATGCATTTTCTATGTCACAGAGGTTAATGTTTTTGCTTATAAAATGGCAGGGTAAAATCCAGTAATCTGATTGGCTCTTATTTATGTGTAAAATATTGTTCACACATGGTTAATAAAAAGGACTGTTCAGCAGTGAAGAGTCTGGAACTCAGATCAATGGACATTTGGAACACAGACATTTCAATTAGCCCCCTACAGCCAGAAGTAATCTTCCACTACAAACATGGCTCCTACCTTTACACTGTAAAAAAACTTCATCTAGGCCCTAAAAATAAAACTACCTTAAATAAAAAATAAAACAAATGAATTTAATGTTGTTTCCCTGATTATCACACTCTCCTTACATACATAAACACATTAGAAGCAATGAGTATTGTTTATAGTTTTCACTACAACTGTTTCTTTGCTAAAAGTGAAAAATCACCCTTATATCCTTACCTGCTTATGAGGGAACTCTCTTCTTCTTCTTGCCCTGACAGTGAGATAATTGAGTCTCTGGCTGCAACAAAGGCCTTTTAAACAACTTGAAGTCTTGCTGTATTCTGACAAGTGCAGTTAGCCCTAGCCTTTAAACTGCCCCGGAGAACAAAGGGTTAACATTTCTATGCAGAGCATGGAATGCTGAGCTCAAGCTCGGTTGATGTCTCTGTCTGTTTCCCTTTGAACGCTGTCAGATTCTTTACTCCGCCTCACTGAACAGTCGCTCTGGAGATTTCTCCTGCAGCTCAGTTTGAAAGTCGGTTTAAATGTCATTTTTTCATTGTTTTCTAACCGAAAAAAGTTTCCTGCATAACTCGGTTCAGTCTCTGTCTGTGGTATTGTGAGTACTAGATAGTTTTGTACTGTGTTTCTGTGTGGAACTTGTAAAAAGTGTGGATTGGTTCGGCCAAACCGATCATTTGTTTAATTCTTGTGTAAATTTTAGTGTGTGGTTACCGGCTCTTATCAGTTCTAAAAAAAACGTATTTTGAAATGTTTTTTTCCAAGACCCATGACACGGTTAGGAACCGATAAGGGAGTCTTGCCTGGCAGTTGCCGAAAAAAGGGTAAGTTTGGTTAGGTTGGCCATGTCTGAGAAACCCAAGAAAAAAACCAGGCCCACTGGGTTTCAACACTGCAGTGAGTGTGAGGAGGTCTTTGCTAAGGCTGATCCCCACACCACCTGTGTTTATTGTCTGGGGTTTGACCACCTTGATTCAGACTGCCAAATTTGCAAGAATTTTCCCAAATCTACCCTGGAAAAGAGATTAGGTAGACTGAGGGAAAAGGAGGCTGAGAAGTCCATTGACCTGGATGGCCATCCCAGTTCGGTTCCGACCGAACCAGAAGGAGTGCCCTCTGACCAGGGCGATACTTCTTCAAGCAAAAGGAGAGCTGATCCCAAGGGGTCGGTTCCAACAAAAAGAAAGTGCAAAGAAAAATTGTCTGGTTCAGATCCAGAAGTCCATGTTCTGACCACCGAAGAAATAGCCAGAGCGATTCGGATTGTGGAATCACTTCGACCAGTTCCGAATGATCCGGCACCTTTTGGCAGGGGCTCAGTTTGGTCGGTTCCCCCGGTTCACGATTATACTTTGGAAGAATTTTATGAATCGGAGTTTGAGGAGGAAGGGGAATTTGATGATGATGATGATGGTGATGGTAAAGTCTAGATGTGCCTGTGGAACGGACATCTCCCCAGACAGACCTTCAGGTGTATCCTTCCTAGGCTTTCTGAGTCCCCTTCCCACTTTATGTTCTACAGAAAGGTGGCTGAGACCCCCCAACTTCTTATGGAAGAGGCAATGGAAGATCAGGGGGAGCCTGATTATGTAGAAATGATGGACATCCCAGAGTTCAGGAGACTGTCTATTCCCCTCCACAAATCTTTTGGGAAACAGACACAAACAATTCTGAAGTCTCCCAATTCTATACCTCCTGTGGACAGAAGAATGGACAGGAGGTATATACACTCAGGCTCAGAAACAGAGTTTTTATACCTCCAATGCAGCCATGTTGAGGTTCTGCTGGCTGCTGCCAGTGATAAGGCAAGTATTCCCTTGGCTTCACACCCCCCAGACAAAGACTCTAGGAAGGTTGATGCCATGGCAAAAAAGCTGTACATAGCATCTTCCCTGGGACTCAGACAGGTGAATTATATGGCCTATAGAGCCAGGTACCAGAAGTCCAGGTGGGACACTGTACTGGCACTGGCTAAACAGGCCTCCCCCCAGCTAGCCAAGGAGCTGGAGGTGGTGGCTGCAGATGGGATTGAGGCATCTAAAGTTCAGTTTCATGCTGCTGTAGACTCTAATGATGTTTCATCAAGAGTCATGGCGACATCTGTGGCTCTTTGGAGAATGGCTTGGCTCAGATGTACTAGCCTCTCACAGGATACCCAGGCAAAAGCCATGGATTTTCCTGTAGTGGGTAATTCTCTGTTTGGGGAGCAGAGAGAGAATTACATGAAGAAAATGGACGAGTACAGGACCACATACAGGAGTGCTCAGGCCAAGGAGAGGCAGGCAACTCCTCAAAGGCAGCAGTCTAGGGGCAGGGTCAGGCCTTTTCAAAGGCCTTTTTACCAAGCACAGGCCTCTTCTTCCTTTCACAGAGGGGGTCTTCAGAGGAGAGGCAGAAGAGGGATGAGCAGGGCTGCATCCACCTCAGCTTAAAGCCCTGCCAAGCAGACACCCTGATGGGCCTGCTCAGGCTCGACTCTCCTTTCCAGTAGGGGAAAGCTGCATTACTTTGTCCAGGACTGGATATCTATTACATCAGACAAGTGGGTCCTGGAAGTGGTAAGCCAGGAGCTGGTTCTCAGCTTCAAGAAATTTCCAAAGATGAGAGCCAGATCTTTTCCACATGCAAATCTCTCAGAAACCCTTGCCCTAGAGGCAAAGGTTTCTTCTCTTCTGGCCTTAAGAGCCATAGAGAACGTACCGATCCTACACTGGGGCAAAGGGCTATACTACAGGTACTTCCTGACCCCAAGAAAGACAGGGGAGTGGTGACCCATCCTAAACCTAAGATATCTAAACAAACATCTTTTAAAACCAAAGTTCAAGATGGTAACTCTGGGAATAATCCTTCCCATTCTAAGGCCAGGAGACTGGTTAGCCTCCCTGGACCTCAAAGATGCCTACTTTCACATTCCCATCAGGTGCTCCCACAGAAAATACCTCAGGTTCGAGTTGCCCTAAGGCCACTATCAGTTCAGAGCAATGCCCTTTGGCCTAACCTCAGCCCCAAGGGTTTTCACAAAGTGCCTGGCAATAGTAGTTGCCTTTCTAAGAAGGCAAAAGATTTCCATTTTTCCATATCTGGATGATTGGCTAATAGTGGGCCAGTCTCCAGACCAAGTCAAGTCTTACCTGCAAGTGACCCAGCAAGTGCTCACTTCTATAGGATTTCTACTCAATCTTCCCAAGTCAATTCTCGAACCAGTCCAGCTTCTTACTTTTATAGGGGCAGAACTGGACACAGTCAGAGCAAGAGCCTTTCTCCCTCTAGAAAGGGCAAGGGCTCTTATGGAACTAGCCTCTTCCTTCAGCCTTTGGGTATCTCAACCAGCAAGGCATTTCCTCCAGCTCTTGGGTCACATGGCAGCTTTAACAGCAGTGGTCCAAGAGGCATGATTCCAGATGAGGGATATTCAGTTCCATCTGAGAGTTTTTTGGTCTCAGAGGAAAGATTTCCTTACCAAACTGATCCCAGTGACTCTGACCTTGATCCAAGCCCTCCAATGGTGGTAGGATCAGGACAATTTAAGACAAGGTGTTCCTTTTGCCACTCAGCCTTGTTCAGTGGTCCTTACCGTGGACACTTCTCTTCTGGGTTGGAGAACCCATCTGGGGGCCCTCACTGCCCAGGGGCTGTGGTCCCCCCAAGAATCCTTCTCCATATCAATCTCCTAGAGCTCAGGGCTGTTTTTCTGGCCCTGAAAGCTTCCTCTCAATCAGTACAGAACAAGGTGGTTCAGGTCAGAATGGACAACACCACCACCACCATGTGGTACATCAACAAGCAGAGAGGCACTTGGTCCATGGTGTTGTGCATGGAAGCCATGAAGTTGTGGTCCCTGGCTTATTCCCTGCAAACCTCTCTGGTAGCAGTTCACCTTCCAGGGAAGGACAATGTGCTAGCAGATGCACTGAGCAGGATCTCTCAGGGCCATCACGAATGGTTCCTGGACCCTCAAGTGTTGAAAGTGATTTTTTCAAGGTGGAGCACTCCAGGGATAGATCTCTTTGCAGCTCCAAATAATCACCAACTCACTCTCTTTTGTTGCAGACCTCCAGTCTTGGGCTCAGTCCCCCTGGATGCCCTGATACTGAATTGGGAAGGGAAGTTTCTGTATGCCTTCCCTCCTTTCCCACTCCTGTTCAAAGTTTTAGTCAAAATAAGGTCTCAGTCTTGCAAAGTGATTCTGATTGCTCCAGATTGGGCCAGACAGCCCTGGTACCCCGTTGCTGTCCCTAGCAGTCCATCTTCCTCTGTCTCTTCCCAGGAATTACAACCTGTTAACATCCTCTCAGGAAGGATTTGGTACCTCAATCTCCAGTCTCTCAATCTCAAGGCGTGGCTCTTGAAGAGTTAGAGTTTGCAGATCTGCATCTTTCCTAAGGGGTTCTAGATATTCTCAAAGCTTCTAAAGCCCTCCACCAGAAAGACTTATAACTCCAAATGGAAGAGATTCAGCATTTGGTGTTCTGAGAAGCATATTTCTCCAGATACTGCTGGATTGCCTACTGTTCTGGATTATATGGCCCATCTTAATGGGCTAGCCCTCAGACCAGCTACTCTTAAGGTACACTTGTCAGCTGTTTCTGCATTTCTCTCTGTGGAGAAGTCTTCCTCACTATCTTCTCACCCTGTGTTCTGTAAATTTTGTAAAGGAATGCTTCACACCAATCCTCCTTTTAGAGACCCTGCCCCTGCCTGGGATTTGAATGTTTGCATTGCTCAACTTATGCAACCCCCTTTTGAGCCTATGTCCTCAGCAGAGCTTAAGTACTTGACTTGGAAAACTGTGTTCTTGGTAGCCATTACCTCTGCCAGGCGTATCAGTGAATTGCAAGCCCTGTCAGTGGAACCTGATTTTATCTCCTTTCACAGGGATAAAGTGGTCCTTAGAACCAATAGAAGGTTCTTGCCCAAAGTGGTTTCAGACTTCCATTTAAACCAGTCTACGTCCCTTCCTGTTTTCTTCACCGATCATTCTTCCTCAGGAGAGAGGAGGCTACACAGTTTAGATGTTAAAAGAGCCCTTAGTTACTACATAGAGCATGCCAAGGGTCACAGGTTTGACTCCCTCCAGTTTTTCCTCTCTTATGGAGAAGTAGGAAAGGGCAAACCTGCCACCAAGAGATCTATTGCCAGATGGATCGTGTCTTGTATACAATTCTGCTATGAAAAACTGGGAAAAACTCCACCCTCAGGCCTAAGGGCTCATTCCACAAGAGGTACAGCTGATTCCCTGGCTACTGCCAGGGATATCCCTCTCTTAGAAATTGGTCAAGCAGCCACCTGGAAAACAGTCCATACCTTTACCAAGCATTACTCTCTGGACATCCAGGCTAGGGAGTGATGCTCAGTTTGGCACAGCAGTACTTCAGAGCCTATTCCCAAAGTAAGTTCTGTCCTCGTCCATGGAGGTACTGCTTGTAGTTGCACTTAATCAGAATACAGCAAGACTTCAGTTGTTTGAAGAAAAATTACTCACCTTAGTAATTATGTTTCTTCTATTGGAGTCTTGCTGTATTCTGACCTCCCTTCCTGTCTCCCCTCTCAGAACCTGTTTTTGGGAAGTGGGTGGGCAGGTGCAGTGTTGCACCTCAGGGGTGCTTTTTTTACACCCTCTTCTTGTATGGGTGTTTATTTTGTTATATTCCTGTTTGGTTTGGGTTTTGAGATTTGGGTTTCCTGACTTGAGTCTTCTTTGGTAGTCCAAAACTTTTTGTTGCCAGTTGGCTATTAAAAATTTTGTTTTACAATTTCCACATAGAATACTAATAGAGTGTTGTTCGTAAGAATCTGACAGTTAGTGTTCAAAGGGAAACAGACAGAGACATCAACTGAGCTCGAGCTCAGCATTCTATGCTTTGCATAGAAATGTTAACCCTTTGTTCTCCGGGGCAGTTTAAAGGCTGGGGCTAACTGCACTTGTCAGAATACGGTAAGACTCCAATAGTAGAAACATAATTACTAAGGTGAGCAATTTTTTCTTATAGTGTATGGTGGAATGCTGTTATGCATGAAATTCCATGCCTGGAATATGCTTGTTCTGCTGCAGTAGTGATGTCATTATGTTGTTCTGCTGCAGTAGTGATGTCACTACTGCAGCAGAACCACTTGGAATCCTGGCACATTGTTGCTTTCCTTTATTTAATTCTGTGGTGACAGTATTCTAGAACCTCTAGAGACTTTTCAAGTCAGTTTCATTATGAAAAAAAGAGAAAAAAAACCACAAAGCAGACATTTCACATAATACTACTATACACTATATAAAAAATACAGGATGAGCAACTTTATGCACAACCTGTGTGTTCTGTCACTTCGGGGTTCTGATTCCCATGGACCTCTCGAGCTTCGCTCTTGAGGCCAGAGGGAATCAGAACCCCTCTGTGACAGAACACACTGGTTGTGCATGGTTGCCCATCCAGTATTCTCTATGTTGTCTGTGTGTACAGTGTGTTAGGAGAGAAACATTCTGCCAGTGGAACTGAGCAGCATTTGAATCCATATATTCCATGGTAAACATTCCATGATAAGCATTCCATGTCTTGAATGTGGAGAAAAACAGAGAAAAAAAAACAGGAAGAAAAAAGTAGGCAACAATACAATGACATCACTTGCAGTGGGTGGAAGAACTGTTTTATCACAAATGCACACAAGTAAATCTATTGTTTCTATATATAAACATGCTTTTCCCAACAGTAAAAAGTAATAAATAAAAAAAAGGAAACATTTTGTAAGCACAATAAGGGACTCAGGGATGTGTGTAAAACATATTTGTTTCAATTTTGCTCTGACCCCATGTTACTGTTATATGTAGCACTTACCATGGACTATCTGTTAAAACTCTACTGCACTATGATTGTATGCTTATTATATTTTGAACTATGGTGTATTTCTCTGCCAAAGTATCTGTCATATTAGCAATACTGTTTACGTCACAGAACGTTGTGTAGATTTTTCCTTGTATGGTTGACTACCTCTGAACTATACCTGTTATTTGTTTTGTTTGCCAATTTTGTATTGTAACCTCCTGGGTCGTGACTGAAAATAGTCATATTATGTGGCTACGACACCTTACCCGGTAAACAAAAACTAAATAAATAAAATAAATTTTATAGCATGTCCAACAGCTGAAGTCATTCGGCCTTTGGCCTCATGCCTTACTACGCCCCTACCCATGCTGTAAAATATGTTTTACACACCCCTTCATGCCTTATTGCTTATTTGGCATTTAGCTTCAAAACTATACAGCAGTGAAGTGGAACACTCACTTGTACTATTGTCATCTGAACAGTTACTATTTTGTCGTATTCAGAATGGAAAGACTCAAAACAGTTCTGACCCTTTTTACAAAAATCTGGATCCAGGCCAGACTGATTACTACTCATACAATCATGACATGCATCATGTTCCCTTAAACCATGCAATGAGGACCATCAGAATGCATCACACCGTGACACAGCACCGTTATCATAACATGATCCAAACAATAGGAACTACCATTTGTCCATTTGGATATTGTTTTAAGTAATGAGCTGATGCAGTGTTGGGGAGGGATATTGATACACTTCTAAATGGCAGAATGGAACGCAAAGGAAGGGGGGTCAGGACTGATGGGTATTGATAGAAATCAGAACTACTGGCAAATTAACATAATGATAGAAGCAATCACAAACTACATAAAACAAGTAGAATTTTTTTTTACAACCTAAGAGTATCTGACTGTGACGGTCTCTTTTACTCTGTCTCCTACTTTAATTTGCCACTAGAAAATAGTAATACTCCTTTCCCTTTTTTTCCAATTGTTTAACCAGGTGAGACACACTAAGCTGAAAGCTTTTTTACAGGTGCAACCTGGGAGCACAGGGAAGTTAAGTGACTTGCTCAGGGTCACACAGTATATGCAAGTAGGGGCTGTGGGATTCAAACCCAGGTCTCCAGATTTGCAGCTCAGAGCCTTAAACCACTGCACTTATACTGCCCTCCCTTGCTGTGTGTGTGTGTATGTGTGTGTGGTAGTGGGTATGGTAACACTTCCCACTTACACGTGATACAGTGTCTGCTAATCTGCTGGTATCCTTAGTACTATATGTAGTGATGCTTACAGTGGTAAAGGATCTAAGCCAGCAAGTTGCCTGCTAAAGTTCCACCACTCCTATGGGTTTGCTTTACAAGGCAAACTACTCTATGTTGCCATTTAAGCCCTTACCCCATATTGTAGATCTTCTCTGGAATAGACTTCCCCAGCTACAGATATCCTGATCCCTATCCTTCCATATGCTGATAACTCAAACTTCCAGTAAAAATAACACAGTTCCTTGACCCATGCACTGTCACTCTGCCATTCCAGGCAAAATTGCCATGCTTGCCCCTTTCATCTCTCACTCACCTCTGTCAGTATAAGCAACTCAATTCCCCATCTACTGACACCCTCTACCAACTACCAGTAACCTCTTCATCCCTGCTCCAATCACATCAAGATTACCTTGACATCAGAGATAGGATAGGACTGTGGTCTATGAGCTAGGCTTTCAGGGTTCAAGTTCACCATTAGTGACTTAAGCTGTTATTCAGTCCTAACTCTGTAATACCGTACTAGGATGGTGCTGCAGTTTTCAAGGTGTCATATTAGAGTCATTGGTGAACCAGGGTTGTTTAGGCACATCTGTGGTAGTTGTCTAGATTGAAATTAAATACTCCATGGCACCAACTGTCATGTCTGTCTGCATATGGTCACTTTAGTTCTATTCTTAAGCTCATTGATATGTAAACTGTTTTGAGATACTTCACCTCCCATCCCAAATAATGTCTCCTTTTCTGGAATGTTTTCAGTCCATTTACCATCACAGTCCTCTAACATCCACAGGCTCTCTCCTTTATCCAACTAAATCTTCTCACACCCATAACATTCTAATATCAATTCATGCATCCATAGTGCAAATGTTTCTTATTGTATAACACTTGAAGTTCCATCTTTCTCTAGAATTGCCTCATTGCTGTGAAACTGGCTCATTTTCCTGCAGCAACAGCCAACCATGGAAGTTTAAAGCTTCAGGATATTCTCCCTAGTGTACTTTTCACCATGGTTCATCGATAGTGCTGCTGTCTTCACTTTGACTTACACCTTTTGTATCAGCATGGTGGCATACACTATCACTGGCCTTAGTACAGTGGGTGGGAGCAACAGCAATAACACATAAAGAATGGCACAGTGGTTCTAACAATATTTTGTGCTTTTAGGTACTTTATGTTTTGGAGAAGTTTCATTTCATTTCCTTCCTTCCTTCCTTCCTTCCTTCCTTCCTTCCTTCCTTCCTTCCTTCCTTCCTTCCTTCGTCATTCTCGATGCCCTACAGGGGGCATGCCATAGACAGCTAGTACTGGAACCCACTTGGGAGGGATCAGTATTAGACCTGGTACTCTCAAATGGGGAGAGGATCACAGATTTAGAAGTGGGTAGCCATCTGGAAACAAGCAACCACCACACAGGGTGGGTCACAATAAGCACAACCATGGAGACAAACCATACAAAAACAAGGATATTGGACTTTAGAAGGGCTGACTTTGGCAAAATGTGTGAATATCTAATGAATGCACTAGCAAATGGCCAGAAAGGAGGGGGGGAAGAACAATGGAGAAAAATCAGAACTACCATTACGGAGGCAACAAGCCTTTGTGTGAAACAAATAAGGAAAACAAAACAGAGTAAACAACAACTGTGGTTCTCAAAAGAGATAGAAGAGATGGTTAGGGAGAAAAAGATAGCATTCAATAAGTATAAGGAAACACAGAAGGAGCAGGACAGGGCACTGTATCAGTTAAAGCAAAAGGAAGCATGGAAGGCAGTCAGAATAGCAAAGGCCCAAACCAAGGAAAAGATAGCCAACTCAGGAAGGGGGATAAAACCATTTATAGGTACATTAGAGAGCAAAGAAAGGTCAAGGGAGGGATAGTGAAGCTTAATAAAGCAGAGGGGAGGTGGGCAGAGGGAGACAGTGAAAAGGCAGAGATACTAAATGAATACTTTTGCTCAGTTTTCACAGAAGAAGAGGAGGAGTTACAAAACCAAACAATAGAAGCACTCTGGGTGGGGTCAACCAGTCTATTTACAGAAGAAAGGGTCCTGAAAGAAGTCCTAAAACTCAAGGTGGACAAAGCAATGGGGCCTGATGGGATTCACCCCAGAATCCTAAAAGAACTAAGGGGGGACCTAGTGACACCACTAACCACACTTTTTAACAAATCATGGGAGGATGAGGTGGTACCTGAGGACTGAAGGAGGGCAGATGTGATTCCCCTTCACAAAAGTGGAAGCAAGACAGAAGCAGGAAACTACAGACCTGTTAGTTTGACCTCAGTGGTAGGGAAAATTATGGAATCACTTCTCAAAGAAAGAATTGCTGAGTACCTAGAGTCCAGCAGGGCACAGGACCCAAGGCAGCATGGATTCAGAGCAGGAAGGTCATGTCAGATGAATCTAATCGATTTCTTTGACTGGGTGACCAAAGTAATAGACCAGGGAGGGGCTGTGGATATGACCTACCTAGATTTTAACAAGGCATTTGACACAGTCCCACACAAAAGATTAATAATCAAGTTAGCCAGCCTGAGAGTGGGTCCCAGGGTAGTAGCATGGGTAACAAACTGGCTGCACAACAGGACACAGAGGGTAATAGTAAATGGACTCACTCCGAAGAAAGGGGTATTACTAGTGGGGTACCTCAGGGATCAGTACTGGGTCCAGTCCTCTTCAATATCTTTATAAGAGACATTGCAGAGGGTCTGGAAGGAAAAGTATGCCTCTTTGCAGATGACACAAAGATCTGCAACATAGTTGATACACGAGGGGGGTGGAATGGATGAAAAGGGACTTGGCAAGGTTGGAGGAATGGTTAGATGTATGGCAACTTAGATTCAATGCAAAAAAGTGCAAAGTAATGCACCTGGGAAATAAAACCCAGGGGAAGAATACACAATGGTGGGGAAGGGGTACTAACAATAACAAAAATGAAAAAAGACCTGGGGGCAATCATATCAAATGACCTTAAGGTAGGCAAGCAATGTAAAAAGGCAGAACAAAGAGCTGGTGATACTGGGATGCATAGGGCGAGGCATCACAAGTAGAAAACGAGAAGTTTTTATCCCTCTGTATAGACAGTTGGTGAGACCCCATCTGGAGTACTGCATGCAGTTTTGGAGACCCCATCTGCGCAAGGACATAGACAGGATGGAGGCTGTTCAGAGGAGGGCAACTAAAATGGTGCAGGATCTGCATGAGAAACTGTATGAAGAGTGACTAAGAGAACTTAATATGTTTACCTTTGAAGAAAGGAAGGACAGGGGAAACATGGTAGAAACTTTCAAGTACCTCAAGGGAATCAACAAAGTCCAGGAAGGTAGCATCTTTCGGAAAAAGAGATGTGCAAGAACAAGGGGAAACAATTCAAAGACAGAGGGGGGGATGGCTCAGGGGCAACGTGCTGAAATATTTTTTCACAGAGAGAGTGGTGGACACATGGAACTGCCTTACTGAAGAGGTTGTGGGGTCAAAAACAGTGGGGGAATTCAAGAATGCATGGGGCAGACATAAGGCAATTATAGTGGGGGATAGGAGGAAGTTTTCCTTTCTTTCTTTCTTTCTTTCTTTCTTTCTTTCTTTCTTTCTTGGTGGAGGTCATTTCCATGTGTGACCAAGGGTAGGGGATACAGCATGGAGAGGTTCAGCAATAACAAATATAGTGACAGCAATGGGTGCATGTAAATTAACAACAAACATAATGTACAAGTAATAAATTCCAAAAAAAGAAAAAAAAATTGTGCAGGAAGTGCACAAAGTGTGTAGGTTATGTTGTAGCAAGGATGAAAGCTACAGGAGTGTGTAGTCTACTGTATGTATGGCAAGACATCTGTAACAAAATCATAGTGGTACAACTTTCAAATTACTGTAATGAGTACACAGTTTTAAGCAATGCAATATGGGTGTAGCAAAATGGTCAAAAGGAGGGTGATTAAGGCATGAGTTGTTGTAATGCAGGGAGACGAGGAAAATGGCTAGCTTCAGGTTCATGCTTTCAAGAAGCGGGCCAGTAAGAGAGAGTACTTGTAGACTGAGAGATGGATGGATGAAGGAAGATTGTTCCACAGTGTTGGATGACAGATAGATACAGCAGACAAGCCTGCTAAAGATTGAAGTGTGGGATATGCAAGGAATGAGCATTTGATGATTGGAGGGAGTTGGAGGAGAGTTAAGTGGGAACAGCAGCAAGACATTATCTGCAAAGAAAGGAGAAACAGTATAAGAGACACCAGACCTCTTGGGGGAGAGAGAGAGAGAGAGAGATTATACTACAGAGAAGAGTATGGGTGAGAGATGGAGTACTAAGGGCAAAATGGCAAAAGGAATGAAACAGAGGGTCCACCCTGGCAAGTGTGGACCTTGAGGCAACACTGTAGATTACATCTGCTTAGTCAAATGACGGCAAGATTATCTTCAGAATGATCTTGTGGAGACAGAGGGGAAGGCAAGATTTATTATACTACAGTACACCAAGTTTGGAGTGAACTTTCTTATGAATGATGTCAAGTGAGTGGACAAGCTGAGGTTCTGGTCCAGCCACACCCTGAAGTTCTTGAAGAGGAGTATCTCTTCAAGCACTCCAGAGTCTTAAAGACAGGGGTATTTTGGGACCTTGTTAGTCTCTTTATGTCCAAATGTCCAAAAGACCGGGAGACAGTCTATCTGACATGTAGGGACAGTTGGTTTGAGCAGTGCCAGCACTGGACATTGTCTGGAATGATGATTCCAGTTCAGGGTCTGAAGCACCAGAAGTAAATAAAACTGTGACATCTGCATACATGTGGATGTGTGAGCAGACTCATATGGACTATGGATCATTTAAGAAGGCAGAGAAAAGGATTGTACCAAGGATGGAGTCCTAGGGAATACTGAACTTAAAGAGCCCACTGTCTTACAGGATACCACTTCCTCTGGTAGTATGTTCCACCCTGTCACTACCCTCTCTGTAAAAAAGTGTCTCCTCACTTCCCTCCTGAACCTCCCCCCCACAATCTCAGATTGTGCCCTCGGGTGTCACTCCCCCTCCTTAATTGGAAAAGCCCCTCCATGCCCACCTTATTTATTCCCATCATGTACTTGAAGGTTTCAATTATGTCCCCACAGCCCTCCTCTCCTCTAGGGAGCACATGATTAACTCCCTCAGCCTACTCTCATAGGGCAAGTCCCCCAGCCCCTGGATCATTTTTGTTCCTCTGTGTTGCACCACCTCCAGTAACCTAATGTCCTTCTTCAGGTACGGATGCCAGAACTGCTTGCAGTACTCTAGGTGTGGTCTAACCAGTGACCTATATAGTGACCGGATCACCTTCCCCCTCCTCAAGGATATGCCTCAGGCAATACAACCCAGCATCCTGTTAGCCTTTGCAGCTGCCTTTCTACACTGTGTGGAGTTGTTCATTGCTCCTGTGATGATGACCCCCAGGTCCTTCCCCTCCTCTGTTTTGGCTAGCTGAATCCCCTCTAGCTGGTAGCTCCTCCTTGGGTTTTTTGCCCTGAAAATGTAGCACCTTGCATTTCTTGGCATTGAACCCCATCTGCCAAGTGTCTAACCAGTCCTCCAATATTGCCAGATCCTCTTGTAACCCCTGACACCCCTCCAAGTCATCCACTACTGCTGTTGTCTTGGTGTCATCTGCAAACAGACTGATCTTGCTCTTCATGCCTATTGAGATGTCTGCTATGAAAATCCCATACAACACCAGCCCCAGTGTAAAGCCCTGCAGGACTCTGCTTGTCATTGCCCTGGGTGATGAGAGCTCCCCTCCCACCACCACACTCTGCTGTCTCCCTTGCAACCAGCTGACTATCCATCCCACCATCTTTGCCCCCACCCCTGTGTCTTCCAGTTTGCTACCTAGCCTCCCATGCAGCACCGAATTGAATGTCTTACTGAAGTCCAGGTGCAGGACATGCACTGCATGGCCGGTTGTCTATTTATTAGAAGTTAACACCTGCTGTTTAATGGGGGTTGGGGTGGTGGACATGGATAAGGTGATAAAAGCTGACCTAAGAGGTGTGGAGCCACCCAACCACAAAGTTGAATAGACCTGCAGTTCCTAACATATCCCAAGAGAAGAGATGGCAACATTATTGCCTGCATTATTTTTTTTTTATTTTATTTTATTTAAACAGCAGTTTGGAAAACCTTTGAGCCATAGGCTCATTTACAAAGGCACCTTGTCACAGTAAGACAAACCAAAATACACAGTATAGCAGTACAACACATAAGTATAACAGTAAAATTAAGACATAGATACAAACAAGCTGGTACAGGTAGGATGGATGCAAACAATACCAGAGTTATGTCGTCCTTAGCAGCTTAGTAATAAGCTTTGTCCTTAAGTATTAGTACGGCTTTGACTAGTAGCAGTTACAGCATCGGGTGTTAATAAGGTGGTTACGTGAAGGAAGTTTGAAGCTACCTATATAGTTGAGCTCGGAGATGGAGGGGGGCAGTGTGTTGAACCAGGAGGGGCCCTAAGCTGAAGGCTCTTTGGCCGTGAGAGGTCCTAGCTCTAGGGATAACAAGAGAGGTTTTCCCAGAGGTCCGGAATGAACTAGTGGGACAGAGCGTGTATGGTGGTGGTCAATCCTGGTGGGGAAAGCCCAAGGAGGGTCTTTTTTGTAAGGGTACAGGTAAGATATTTGAGGCACTCGTCAAGATCAAGTACCAGCGCTTTAGCATACAGTAGACAGGTGTGTGTCATCCTAGGTGCTCCAGTAATTAACCTGCAGGCCTTATTCAGAGTAGTGCGAATTTTATGGAGTGCAGTCTGATCAGCAGCACCATACACCGGCAGTCCATAGTCCACTAGGGACAGGATAGAGGAGGTGATTATGAGTCAAGAGCCTCCGGGGGGAGGCAGTGTTTATACCGATGTAAGATGCCCAATCGGATATTAGTGGCAGTGGCTAGGGCAGCGATGTGTCCATGGAAGGAGAGGGAGGGGTCAAAATGGATCCCTAGGTATTTATAGGAGCAAACTTGTTTGAGTGGGAATGAAGACCCAGAGTGAATGAGGAGTTTGAAGTTGCAGGACTTGTTTTGGGAATGAGTGAAGGACACGGTTTTTGTTTTTTTAAGATTTATCACCAATCTATGTTCCTTGAACCAGCCCTCGGCTTCAGTGAAGGACTTCTGCAGCGAGTCCTGGAGGGCAGTAGGATTGCGACTTGAGGCAAAGATGACTGCATCATCAGCGTACAATAGAATGTTCTCCGAGCAAGAGCGTGGAAGGGTGTTAAGGTAAAGGGAGAATAGTAAGGGGCCCAGAATGGAGCCCTGGGGAACCCCAGAAAAGATGGGACAGATGTCTGAGTAGGTCCCATTAATTTTTACACACTGTGAGCGGTCAGACAGATAACTGGTGCACCAGGAGATAGGCTCAACAGAAAACCAGAGAGACTAAGGGCATCAAGAAGGAGGGTGGGAGACGGTCAGAAGCTTTCGAGAGGTCAATGAAGACAGCACCAGCCAGAGAACCAGTGTCTAAGGAGGAGTGAAGAAAGTTGAGAACTCTAGGAGGGCTGTGTTGGTACTGTGGCCCGCCGGAAGCCATGCTGCTCAGGACAAAGGACATTGTAGGTGGAGAGGTAGTCAGAGATTTGAGAGGCTACCACTTTTCCAAGGCCTTGGAGAGAGGAGAGAATGGAGATCGGTCGATAGTTTCCAGCCACAGTCCTATCACCACCTTTAAAGATAGGGGTGACAGTGGCGACTTTCCAGGCAGTTGGAACCTTCCCAGGCAAAGAGAGTGGTTGATGAGGCATGTGATCGGGTAAGGACTGTGTCTAAGACCAGCCATAGGATACACCGGATCCAGGGTATCACTGCCTGTACTATTACTCTTGAGGGGCAGTGACAAGGTGAGCCTAAGTTCTTGGGCAGAAACATGGTGGAGGAGAAAATAAGGGTGAGAAAGATTTATGGCAGGTGCTGGGGAGGAGGGTCAAAAAATTTGTAGGGAGGATAGGGCTAAGGTCAGTGAATGAGGTGTTGAGGTGGTTGGCTATGAGGGCTGGGTCTGAGGAGATCACACACCATTAATGTTGATCTGGGTGGGTGGGGGTGTGCACTCCCATTTAACTGTTTAATGTTATCCCAGAAGGTTCTAGGATTCCCCATGAGGAGTGAGTGAGGACCGATAGTGCTCAGACTTGGCCTTTCTGATGGCCCGAGTGCACTTGTTTGTGGCGGCATATAACCGCCTGTCATTGGGCCAGCCAGTCTCAATGGCACGGTGCCATAGGTTGTCCCTATGTTTGAGCTGGTGGATCAAAGCTGGGGTAACCCAGGGGGCATTCTTCCTTTTAGAATGGCGGGTCAACACTGGGGCAAAGATATCACAGGCATTATTAAAAGTTTGGGTAAAGAAGGAGAGAGCTGTGTCGATGTCAGAAGTTGCCTGTATAGGAGACCAGTCAATTTGGGACAGAAGTTCCTTAAGTTTTATCAGTCCACCAGGTATTAGACGCCACCGGCATGTGGACTGTGCTATGGGTTTGGGGACTGAGGTTGACCAGTGGAATAGAATGGGGGAGTGATCGCTGAGAGAGTCTGGGAGGACTTGTACGTTGGGGATCCGATTAGGGTGGATGGTGAGTACCACATCAAGCAGGGTACTGGAGCCTCTCTTGGGGTTAGTCCTGGTAGGGTGGGTAACTAGTTGCGTTAGGTCTATTGCAGAAAAGGAGTCTCGGGTAGAGGAGGAGGAGGGGCTGAGCCAGTTGACATTTAAGTCACCCACCAGAATTTGATCAGCGGAAGGAGGTAGAGAGGTAAGGTATTCTGTAAGAGAGGCAATGGCCTCGTTTGGTCCCTGGGGGCACGTATGCAGTAGTCAGATAAAGGGGTCCCTTTAAAGGACAGAGGGGTTAGTTTCAGCATAAGTGCCTGGGCCTGGGTCAAGGATGGAGTGGGCAGGACTAGTGCGGGAGAGATTCCTTGACATAAATAGCGCAGCTGCCGCCCCGTCTCACAACACGGTCGGACCGGAAAAGGGTGAAACCAGGAAGGGAGACTAGGGAGTCAGGGGAGGATTTTGACAGCCAAGTCTCAACCAGGGTGATGACATCAGGGTTAAATGATGTGACCAGGCATTGTAGTGAGTCAAACTTTTTTAGGAGGCTACAGATATTCATGGAGACCATGCATAGGCCTGTGGTGCGAGTGGGGAGCTCCTGGGAACCGGGCCAGGGTTTGGATGAATGTTCCCTGACAGGAGTAGTAGCATGACTAACACCCTGGCTGGGAGATGGTGAGAGGTTTTCCTACGATTGACATGAGAGGGAGGGGAGGGGAGGCTAAGGAAGCAGGGGGTGGGCAGGGAGGTACAGGAGTGGAAAGCAAGAATAAGAAGAGACCCAGATGTGCCTGAGGTGAAGAGAAAGCTAGGGGGAGGGCAGGGGGGATGGGGACACACAGAGGTCCCAAGGGGCAGGACAGGAGGTTCAGGAGCAAGGGGAAGGATGGGTGCCAGGGCACAGTGTGGACTAGCAGATGGGTAAGTGGTAAGTGCACTGCTAGTGGGGATAGGCACAGGCAGAGCGTGAGGCAGGGCCAATACATTGTGGTGAGCAAGATCCCAGGGAAGTAGTGCTGTACAGGTAGGAGTAGGAAGTAGTGAGGGAGCATAGGTCCCTCTAGTGGCCAGCAGGTATAACCTGCAAATGGGAAAGTGGGGAGATAGGTTCTGGGCAACAGGACGTGATATCACCGGATGTGATGTCACGGGGTGGATCCTTAAATTGACAGCCGCCCCTGGGTGGGAGGGTGGTTGGGGCAGGCAGGGCAGATGGCGCGAAGTGCCATCAGGCTAGCACCCATCTGCAGGCGTCCAGACGAAGAGAAGAGGCTCTCTTTACCTCGAAAGTTATCAGGCTGGAGATTTGGCTTCCTCAGCTACTCAGGTGAGTTGCTTGTGCTTCAGTTGCTTGATTGTCCCGAGTGCCTAGTTTGGGGGGGGGGGGGCTGCCTATGTTGTGGAGAAAACAAAGCCTCTCATTACTATGCAGCGGGAGAATATGTTGTGACTTACACAAAGGAGCTCCATTAGTAGCAGGGGAAATGGAACTGAACAATGTGTTATTATATGGTGCAGAAGTATGAGAGCCCAGTTATGCAAGTGTTCAGTAGAAAACTCTCTTATATTATTACAAAGCATCGCTCCAAGTACCCTTGTATACTGCCACAACAATAATAAATGAACTGGGTAAAACAGATCTTCATTCTCAGTCTATATACATCATCTTCTTGCTTACTGGTTTTACCTAGTAAATAATCCAAGTAATGATTTACCATTAAAATTTCTACAAGAAAAAATGAAATGGACAAACCTGGACTCACCATATTTATGGCTATCATCTTTAATAAGTACTGAAGTTTAAAACATATTAAATTATATCATTTATGAATAGATTATAGAAAAAATGTGATTACACATTTATACATAAACATTATTAATGGCAAGTTATATTCTTTAGCACAAAAAGCAGATATGGACAATCTAAGATTGTTAAGATCTGCCCAATGACATACATTAAAAATCTCCCATAGACTGGAAGATTATTTAATATTGCCAATTCATCCTGAAGCTAGAAGGTGTATTACTCTTACCAGATTTAAACTATTTTCCTTTAAATATGTTATTAACTTGAATACATTATTCACTCAAGCATCTGACCCACACCTAATATGCCTATGTAATCTTAATCAGGTAGAAACCTTACATCACATATTAATGCTGTACCCATTTTAGCACTTTAGGAAAAATGAGAAAAAAAAAGTTACATTGGTTCACAGTTGAGTACTTTTGCAGATAACTTATAGGACCTGTCATTTATACTCCTACATATCATGACAGTAGCAGACGCTAACCAGGTAGTTAAATTCTAGAAAGAAAGAAAGAAAGAAAGAAAGAAAGACTGACTATGGTCATGCCACCAGAGAAGATCAGAACATAAAGAATTTTTTGCTTAAATTAAGCCTCAGAGAGCCTGGTATAGAGAATATCTGATCATTCAAAATATGGAAAAAAGTTGCCAAGAATTTCAGTTGCAATGATTAGATTTACCTGACACCCAATAGGATGGAATTAGATAATGGGCCCAATTCACAAAGCCCCCCGAATGCTACAAGGGGCTTGTGTCACAAGGACTGGTGCAAGGTGCAACTTGTGCCAAAAGATGCACCCTGAGCAATTCACAAAAGCAGCCTGTGTCAAACGCAGGCTGTATGCACCAAAGGGGGCTTGCACCATCCTTGAGGCACAAAATGGGCTGCAACATGGCACTAGGGGGCTTGTGGCAGATGCAGACTGCCATATCCCCTAAATTGGGATTCAAAAAACCCTCCCAGAGGGCTAATTTCTAAGTACCATTAGACCAGCCAAGGCTGGTATAAGGGTATTTAGGAACTTCCTCTGGAAAGGTTGCGAACCCTGTGCCAGTGTGCCATGATTCCCCCCATCCCTTACCCCCACTGTAGGAATAGATTCATGTCCCTGTTCGTCTAGAGGCCCCCCAGCCCTGATCCCCATTTATTAAAATACCAATTTTCCTGGTGGTCCAGTGTCACCCCAGCCCTGATCCCCATTTTTTAAAAGACCAATGTCCCTGGTGGTCTAGCAGCCCCCCAGCCCCAGTCCCCATTTATTAAAAGACCAATGTCCCTGGTGGTCTAGCACCCACAGCCCCAATCCTCATTTATTAAAAAAACAACATCCCTGGTGGTCTAGCAGACCCCGTCACTATCCCTGTTCTGCCCATAATATTTACAGAGATCTTACCCTTGTGGTTTAGTGGACCCCCCACCCTGGTAGGCAGTACCCCACCACCTTAATTCCCCCATTTCATCCCAGAGCTAGTGCCCAGCACAGCCTCTGCTCTCCACCACAGCTAGGCACCCACTAAGCTGTCAAGGATCATACTGTATACAGTACACATTTTAATTGACAGCTCCTGTGTACTTTATACAATACACTCCTTGATAGCTCAGTCATCACCCAGCCATGGTGGAAAGTAGTGGGCTGTGCCAGTCACCAGCTCTGGGATGGAATGGGAGGAGTGGGGTCAAGGGGCACTGCCTGCTGGGATGGGAGGGTCCACTAGACCACTAGGGTAAGATCCCTGTAAATACTATGGGCAGATCAGGGATAGGGAGAGGGTTCCACTAGACCACCAAGAACATTGTTATTGTTTTAATAAATGGGGATCGGGGCTTGGGGGTTCTGCTAGACCACCAGAGACATTGATTTTTACTAAACGGGGATCGGGGCTGGGGGGGTTGCTAGACCCCCAAGGATTTTTTTTTACTAAATGGGGATCAGGGCTGGGGGGGAGCTAGACCACCAGAGACATGACTTTATCCCTACAGTGGGGGTTGGGGATGGGGGGCTGCTAGCAACCATGGACTACTGTCCATGGTGCTACTGCCTCACGGCCACCTGTGGTTTGTGGCACACCTTCCAGGTGCACCCTCTGTTTGGTGAAGGGCCATGGTTGTTGCAGGCCATGGGACTTTTGCACTGGAACCCTGCCCGATAGTGAATTGGGCACAGGGTCCTTGTTGCACCAGCAATTGGTGCAAGCTGCCTCTGGTGCAGCTTGCACTGACCTTTGTGAATTGGGCCTAATGATTCTAATGTCTTTCCTCCCTTGGCAAATAAAAATTATAAATGTTACTAAACCTTAAAAGTTAGCACTATCCAAATAAACATCATCCCAATGATGTTAATTTTGCTGACCAAATAAAAATAAAACACCATCACTGCAACAGGTGTAAACTGCACTCTTTACCCAAAAGTGTATGCAGAGACTGGTTTAAATGGCTGTTATCATCCAATAATTCTTGTCATGATATAAAAAGAATTAGAATGGTTTCTCTTAATACTAAGACGTCTTTTTTAACAAATACTTATATAAACTATTTAAATGTATGGAAGTAAGGCTTTTTTATGGTTGTATATGCGGAGCCCCGCAGGCATTCTACTATCACTGTAGGAGAGAGAAAAGACTGTGACAGGATTGTATTCCAATCCTCTCCTACAGTGATGCAGTCATTTGTCCACAGTGCACATCTCATTGGTGGTGTCTGGTGTTTCCCCTGCCCCTCCTCGCTGTGGCCACAGTGCCCCTCTGTGGCATGGTAGCCCCCCCTGTGGGTTTACTACTTTATTGCAGTACGTCTGCATTTTATATGCACACTTCTCTGACGTGAGCTCCATCTTGACAGATCCCCTGTGAGCTCCTTGCTCTCCACCTATGACATGAACAACTCTAGGCAGCCATGTTGGCTACACTGATCAGTTGGTCTATTAGCCTTCTGCTGCTGCCTTCCCTTCCCTTCCCATGCCATCTCCATCATCTGCCTACTGGCCCTCATCACACACAGCACCATGTACCAGTAATAACTTCCACCATGTTATTGATGACTGCTAGTGCTAGTGCATAGTTGCAGATGGAATCAAACTTTTTGCACCTGATAAAAAGGAAGTGAGAGGATGGGAGTACTTAGCAGAGACTGACATGCAATGGTTTGGTGGGTGGCTGGTGATATCCCTTGGAATAGGCTTAGTCTGAAGTTTCTCCGGGAGCCTAGGCTGGAGTCTGCACTCTTGACTCAGTTGATGCCCCCCTTGCTGTTTTTCCCTTTTCAAGAGTCTCTTCTCACTCAGAGATATGCCCTTCCATTGACTCACAGATCTGATGAATGGAAAAGGAGGTGATAGCTCAATTGCTGACTCTGTCTCTGTCTCTGTCTCTGTCTCTCTCTCTCTCTCTCACTCACTCTCTTTCTGTAGAGATTGTATGAGCGCTGTCTTTCTGTGGAGGTACTATTCAGATCAGTATTCGACAATTGTTTTCTTTCTGTGGAGGCACAGATCAGTATTCAGAACAGTAATGCTATGTTTTCAAATCCCAAAATTAAAAAAAATAAAGAAAAATCCTTTACTTTTAATTTCCAACAGCAGGACAGATCTTCCCAAGTAGCAACTAAAGTCCATACCACCTCCATGTATTGCAAGTAGTCTCACTACTGCAAATAATGACTGAATATAGGCAATCAACCCCTGACCATTTGCATGCCTTCTATATAATGTCTTAAGCACTAAGAAGAATGTAATTAGTATTGTGATTGGTTGGCATCCATGGCACTCCAGACATTACCTCATGGGTTACAGCCCACCTGATAGGCTAATGATGCACATGACCCAGATCAGATTTCAGGATATCCAGGTCCCAGGAACCCCTGCTCTCCAGTTTTGAATCGTGCATCTGAACAGGCAAGAAGCATACCAGGGACCCCTGTCTGCTCTTCTTTTCAAGGTAGGAAGGATTTCTGTAACTTTTTAGTATGCAACTTGTTGTTAGTGCTGTTTATACCTCCTACCACAGATTCTGTGGGATTCTCTCTTTCCTTCTCTCAATTATCTGGAGAAACCTTGTTACTCTTACTGTTTTAGCCAACAGTACTAGGATAGGGCGTTTTCCTGCTTTTTAATTTCACCTAGCTGCCGTTAGGAATAGCCTATGTCATCTCCTTTCCTATTTGTGAGATGTAGGAACGATTTGGGAGGGGAAGTTTACCCTCGCCTTTCCGTTCTCTTCCTGTGGATCCAGCATTTTTGCTAGTGGGCCTGAGGGCGCTCTCCGGTAGCGTGGAGCGCTCCTCGGCCGTCTTTCAGCTCCTCGGAGCTGTTTGCTGTTCGACGCCATCCAGGCTCAAAGGGGCTTCTGCCAGCTTATAGCCGAAATATATGTTTTCAGCTCCCGAGCTGTCTCCTGCTCCTGGCCGACCTCCCTAGGCCTTCTCCTGGCCATCTCTGCAGGTGCGCCTGGCTCCCCAGGCGTGTTTTCGGCCTCACTGAGCCCGCTGCCTTCCGCTCCTCTTGAGCAGCCACCCCTCCTGCCTCGGCCTCTCCAGCAGCTCCTCCGCTCTCTCTCCCCCCAATCCGCAGTGTTCTCTGCCTTGAGGTTCAGTAGCCCTAGGTCCGGGAATCCTCCTCCAAGGCACGCAAGCCGGCGAGCTCTTCGGTTGGGGAGGGGACTCGATCTGTTTGCGCGAGTTCCAGAGTGCAGGAGGCACAGGGCCTGAGACAGGCTTCTCCCTCAGCCACGCCCATATCTCAGGCCTCTCTGGCCTCCCGCCAAACGGCGCCCACTCACTATCGCCTCCAAGAGAGGAAGGATTCGGCCTCGCTAGCTCCCGAGGCTACCACCGGGAGGGGAATTCACCCGCATTGTTTCCAAGGGGGGACATTATCAGGCCTCACTCAGAGTGAGGCGGCGTGAGGCCGGCGCCATGTTTGAAAAAAAAAAAAAAAAGGAAGGGGCTCGCCAGCGGTCGACTGGCTACTCCACCAGCTGGCAGGGGCCCAACGTATCTTGAGGAGGTGGGGAGGGGAGTACCTTTGGTTTCCAAGGTCCCCCCAGAGGGCAGTTAACCAAGGTGGCCCAGCAACCAGGGCCCTCCATGCCCCCTCCCTCTTGGTCGGATTTAAAAAAATAAATAAAAAATAAAAGGGAAAGTGAAAGAAAGCAATGAAGGAAGCCACCTTCAGGCCTACTGAGTCCCTCCCACAGCGACCCCAGTAGGGCCACCACTCTTGGCGGACCTTGGCCCCCTCCCACAGCGGGCCCTGGCTCCCCATTCAGGCCGAAAGCCATGACTTCCCCACGAGCCCTGTGATGGGGTCCTCCCACAGCATCCCTATCCCCTGGTGCTCCTCCTGCACCTTCGGCTGAACCAGGAATAATTAAATAAATGGAAGTGAAAGCTCAGAGTTTTTTTCCCTGTGATGTAGGGGATGTATCCTAAGTGACCCTCTCTCATCTCCTTACAGATGGTCAAGGCAAAGAAGTGCTCCTCTTGCAATGCCACCCTCCTTCCCCAAACTCCAGGGCCACTGTGTGCGGCCTGTCTCCTAGACGACGACCTCTCTTCAATGGAGAGGACTCCGCCAACCCCCTCCACCTCCGGTACCAGCAAGTCGGCTTGGGTGGACCCAGGTTCCTTATTGATACAGAACCAGCAGGCGGCGGTGGCCATGATGGAGAGTCAGCAAAATTTTATGCTTAAGATTATGGAGAGACTGGAGGCCATCACTCAACACAGAACAAGCCCCCCAGCCCGGAACACCACCAGATGAGAGGGACGCCGGAAGAACCACCCATGCCAGAGGAGGCTCGCCCTGTGGCACCCTCCAACGGAACACCCGAAGATGGGGAGAGGGACGACGTGGAAGAGGAGGAAGAAGAAGAGGAGACCGGACTTGATTCGGACACGGAGGACACAGTCCTCCAGACAACTCTGTCCCTGACTGCCAAACTATGCTCCTTCGATACCATACCCGGCCTCGTGAAGGTCATCAAGTCTACACTGGGCCTGGCCACCGAGGAGCCAGCAGAGGAAAAACCGGAGTCCAAACTCGATCCCATGATCCAGTTAAGACCCACAACTGCAGAGACCTTCCAGGTGTGCCCAGCCATTAAAGAAGTGGTTCTCTTAGAGTGGCAGTCCTCCGACCCGGGGAGAATGCCAAACCGCAGGAACCTAAACAAGATGTACCCGGTACAGGACAACAAGGCTGACCTTTGGTGCAAGGCACCCATCATTGACCCTCAGGTGGCGGCCCTGAGCAAAAGGACGGTACTACCTTGCAGCACTATAGCCCTCAAGGACCCCACGGACAAACAAGTTGAGGACATGGTCAGGAAGACCTCCAAAATTGAGGGTACCACGGCAAAAGCTATGACCACTGCCATCTACACCTCTCGGGCCCAGATCCGCTGACTCGAGGAGCTCCAGGAACAGACTATCCCCAAGTCGAGGGAAGCAGAGTTACTAGAATGCTCCCTAGACGCAGCTAAGTACCTCGCTGACATGGCAGTGGACTCCCTACGGCTTCAGGCCAGGGCCGCCGCCATCATCAACCGAGCACGCAGAGCATTGTGGCTTAAGCTCTGGGATGCCGATACTGAATCAAAGACATTGCTACAAAACTTACCCCTGAAAGGAAATCATGTTTTTGGGGAGGGTCTACAGAGCTATCTCAAACAGAGGGAGGAAGGTAGGGACCTTCTCAAGACTAAGTCAAAGCCCGCCTATCTGCCCTCCACAAGACAGAGATTTCGCCCGGGATCAAGAGTCAAAATCGTAGGGAATCGTTCCCACAGAACAATTCCTTTCGGAGTAGGGGTTTCTCTCCCAGCTCCCGCGGCCACTCACTCCAGTCCTACCAGCCCTCCTTCAGACCACGGGGTCAAAGAGCTGGGGGTCGCAGTAGAGGCTTCAGAGGAAAGCGGTGACTCCCAACCACCTACCGACGACAGGCAGGGGCAGTACCCACCGGTGGGGCAGAGGCTGGTCCTATTCGCCCACCGCTGGCTACACACCACCTCGGACAGGTGGGTGAGGGACGTGGTGTCCAACGGTTACACCATCGAATTAACCGGGCTACCGGTCCCACACCGGTGCGTCTCATCCCCCATCCCAAAAAGACGAGTCTCTCCCCACCAGGTCCAGCAGATTCTGACAGAACTGATCCGGAACAGGGCCATCCAACTCGTACTGAGCCAAGAGGAGGGCCTGGGCCTGTACTCCATCTTTTTCCTAGTTCCCAAGAAATCAGGGGAACTAAGACCAATCCTGGACCTAAAGCTACTGAACCATCACGTGGTGGCCCATCGGTTCAAGATGGAGACCATCCGGTCCGCACTACGGAGCCTCAGGGTAGGGGACTTCATGACGTCGATTGATCTGAAAGATGCCTACCTCCACATCCCAATCATCAGGAACCACAGGCAGTTCCTCCATTTCCACATCCTGGGACATCACTTCCAGTACAAGGCACTCCCCTTCGGTCTGTCGTCAGCACCCAGAGTGTTCACCAAGGTGTCCATCACCTTGGTGGCCAGACTCAGGGAGCAGGGGCTGGACATCATTCCTTATCTGGATGACTGGCTCATCCGTGCCCGCTCCGCGGAACAGGCTCGAGAACACACGGAACTTGCCTTGCGGGCCCTCGACGCTCACGGCTGGGTGGTGAATCAGGAAAAGAGTCACCTCCGCCCCACCCAACAGATAGAGCACCTCGGAGCCATCGTCAACTCCTCCAAGGGCTGGGCAAAGCCATCACCGGCCCGAATCCAGAACATCCAGAATCTGGCGCGCGACCTAAAATCGCACTCCCACACAACGATGGGGAAGGTGGCTCAACTCCTAGGGTGCATGGCCTCGTGTATCGACCTTGTGCCCTGGGCCAGGTAGCACATGCGCCCCCTACAGAATTACACCCTGTCGCTCGGGGCCCCGGACGAACACAACCTTCAGCGCACGGTTCCTCTACCCACGGTGGTAAGGTCATCCCTGCGCTGGTGGATCACCGTGGAAAACCTGAGCAGAGGAGTTCCTCTGGAGGGCCCTCGACCAACCCCGATAGAGACGGACGCGAGCCTGTCCAGCTGGGGGGCCTGCCTAGGGGATGCCTCAGCTCAGGGAACTTGGTCCCCAGCGGAGACTCACCTCTCCATCAACATCCTGGAGATGAGAGTGGTCTTCCACGCCCTACAGGCGTTCGGTCACCTCATACGGGGTCACTCCGTCCTAATCAAGTCCGACAATTGCATGACGGTGGCGTACATCGTGAAACAAGGAGGGACCAGGAGCAGGGCCATGTCAAGAGAAACTGCAAGGGTAATGGCCTGGGCACAGACCCATCTATTACACCTGAGTGCGGTTCACCTAGCAGGAAAGCTAAAAGTAAGGGCGGACTGGCTCAGCAGCAACCGATTCATCCGGGAGAGTGGCGACTCCACCCGACCCTGTTCCAGTCAATTCAGGCAGCATAGGGACCCGTCCCCCAAGACCTGATGGCGTCACAGGACAACGCCCAGGTCAGCTCCTACTACTCCCGATTCAGAGAAGCCCACTCTCTGGGCACGGACGCCCTGTCTCAACCATGGACTCAGGAATGCGCCTACGTGTTCCCGCCACTACCCCTCCTCCCGCAGGTGCTGAACAAGATCCGAGAATCAAGACTCACCATTATCCTGGTGGCCCCCTACTGGCCATGGAGGTCTTGGTTCGCTGCAGTGCAAGAGATGTCGCTAGCCAGCTTCCGGTTACCCGTCTGACCAGACATGCTGTCACAGGGACCGGTGCTCCACCCGTCCCCTCGGACCCTAAGGCTCACGGCTTGGCTCCTGAGAGGGAACGGCTGACAGCGACGGGCTATCACGAGTCGGTCATCAGCACGCTGCTCCAATCCAGATGCAACTCCACCACATCCACATACGAGAGGCAATGGGCCATCTTCTCGCAGTGGTACCGTCTAAGGGGGTCTGTACCGTAACAGGCCGACCTACCCACCATCCTCCTGTTCCTCCAACAGGGAGTGGACAAGGGACTAGTGCCCGCCTCACTGAGGGTACAGTTGGCAGCTATTGGAGCGTCCAGAGGGCTCATAGAGGGGCACCCCCCTGGGGCCCACCCAGATGCCATTCGATTCCTAAGGGCGGTAGAGCTCCTACGCCCCAGGATCAGACCGACCATCGCCCCATGGGACCTACCGCTGGTGTTGGGTTCTCTTAGGGTCTCCCCCTATGAACCGCTCCCAGAGGCGGATCTGTTCTGGGTCGGTCTAAAGACCGCCTTCCTCATGGCCATTTGCTTGGCCCTAAGAATCGGGGAGCTCGGCGCCCTATCCTGCGCCGAACCTTACACCACGTTCACCCCACAGGGAGTCAGGCTGACCACAGTGCCGGCCTTTCAACCTAAGGTCCTGACCAAGTTCCACAGGGAACAACCGATCGACCTACCTACCCTTCCCCGAGACGGCCCCAAGAGCAAGGGCAGTACACCCGATTCCCTGGACGTCAGGTCAACTCTTGCAGTCTATCTGGCCCGAACTGGTCCCATCCGCAAGATGGAGAGACTTTTCATTGTCTCAAAGGGATGGAGGAGGGGGCTCACAGCCTCCAAGACCACTATCGCAGGGTGGCTCCGTAGGGTCATCCAGCAGGCCTACTCAGCCAATCAGCTGACTCCACCGCAGGGGATCAGGGCCCATTCCACCAGAGCGGTGGCTACCTCCTGGGCAGAAAGGGCATCGGTGTCCCCTGAAGATATTTGCAGAGCGGCCACCTGGAGCTCCCTCCATACTTTCGCCAGACACTACAGGCTGGAACAGCTGCGGGACTTCAGGACCACCTTCGCTACCCGGGTCCTAACTGCAGGTCATCCTTCCTGACACTCCAAGGCATCCATTTTCCCAACCGGAGTACTAACTGCTTCTTATCTCCCATGAGGTAATGTCTGGAGTGCCATGGATGCCAACCAATCACAATGGGTGTTTACTCACCTGGTAAAGGTGATTGTGTTGGTTGGCATCCATGGCACTCCAAGGCCCTCCCTCCGGAGTGCTTGGAGTATCATCATGGACGCTTGGAGGTCCCTACTTCCTCTGGGTTCGAGGGGGGACATTATCAATGCAACAAGTTAAGTCGAACTTTGGTTCGAGCTAGATTGTACCTAATAGGAAATAAACTTAGGCTTCGGCCTTGCTTATTGTCACATGTCGTAGTGGACCTCCTTCTTTGTATGCCCTTACCATTCTCTGCTGTGTGTTTTTGATTGTCTATTGTACTAACTAGATTCCTTTCAGCTATGGAAGATTCAAACTGGAGAGCAGGGGTTCCTGGGACCTAGATATCCTGAAATCTGATCTGGGTCATGTGCATCATTAGCCTATCAGGTGGGTTGTAACCCATGAGGTAATGTCTGGAGTGCCATGGATGCCAACCAACACAATCACCTTTACCAGGTGAGTAAACACCCAATACATAATAAGACAAGAATTCCTTTAGGATATCAGTAAGTCTGGGTAGTGACATTCATTTTAGACATATCCTGCTTGTCTCCCTGATTTCTTCTTTTCTTGCTTCTTTGTTTCAAATTGGTATAAAAGAATCCTGAATAATGTCCTGCCAATTCTGTAGTTCTTACTGTGAAAAGGAAATCCTGGCTGCACATGGCTTAGCAGCATCTTGTCAGTTATTTTTACAGAAAAGATTCCTTGCATACACCCTTTATGCCTTTAGACAAAGTCAAGAATAATGAATGACCTTGCATATATGTTTGACTATACAAGAGATAGCAAAGTCTAGAAAAACAATACAGATATCTAAACTTAAACTTGTTTATAATGCATACATGATATATAAATGCTATCATGCAATTATATTATTTTTTTCTTTTCACCATTTAATAAGTTCATAGAATTTATTTTAAATGTTAAGATGGCAAAGTTTTTCATAAACTTAAGTTAATATATCTCATTTTGTATATTTCCATAAGCATAAAACTCTATCACTTTGCACTGGGGAACAGAAACATGAAATAAATTGACCCTTGATTTAAACTTACTGTGATCTTGGATATATTTAAATGGAGCTACATATTATGAACCAATATAAAAAATACAGAACTGTATTTTTTTCTGATGGATAAAAAATACATAGCTCCTAATTGGGGGGGGGGGGTAATCAACTATAATAGCTTTACTGAAATTAAAAATTAAATAATCAAAAATAATCTATTGTTAAGAAGAAATGATAGAAGTAGGGTAAACAGGACCATAATTAGAAGGTAACAAATACTGTAGAACAAAAATAGTAAAGACAATTACTACTGAAACAGCAGATAGGGAGCAGAAGACTAGGTTTGTTGGCCAAGGCACCTAGCTTCACCTGAGCTCTTTTCTTCTAGGTTGCTTGAAAGGACACAGCAAAGAACCTTACCAGAGCAACAATAAGGACTAAGGCTTCTTTTGGCTAGGCAGGTTTACTGTGTGTTGTTATTTTTATTTTGTACTCGCAAGGGATTTTTACTGTTTGTTGCTAACATTTTATTGCTTTATTTTTCTCGGATTCAAATTGTTGTTGCTGGGTATACATTCTGCTGCATTATTACAGGTGTGTGCCTACAGGTGTGTGCTTACAGATTACTGCTGTAATCTTCTGATTCAAATTGTCTTTTGCAAGGTATATCTTCTGTTACTGCTTTAGTTTTCTCTGTAGCAAAGTGTTTCTTACAGGGTATATCTTCTGTGAAATGATTACAGGTGGTGCTTTACAGGTTTCACAGTTTTATCTGTCATTAGGATAAGCTTTCAGGGCTACTGCATTTGTTGTTGGCTGATTGTTTCTGCTCTTACCTGCTTTTTTCTTTCACCCGTGGTTCTTCTTTTTCAGCACGGGAAGGGCCCAGCCACCCAACCCCATCCTCATCCACCCCACACTACACTCCTTTTATAGGGTAGCACAGTCGTGACATTTCCTGTAGCAAAGCAGGAAGGGGTGGTTCAGAGGGGTATCCACACAGTGACCTCATTTATAGGGGACTAGTAATTTAACTTGTTATAACAAGTTATACAAAAACAAACAAACAAAACACAAAATCAAACTTTTGCTTTCATTTTCTTCCTTCTAATTACTCTGACCAGGTTATAAACCCATCAACTTACCAGGAACGGATATCATTAACTACAGGTACTGTGGAACACTTTTCAGTAAGACAATTTTACAGGATTTAGGACACTGTCGTACATGCTGGGCCACTGAAGATCTAAGGGCTCAGCTCCAGGCAGCATGGGCAAAGATTGTACTCCTCAAATTGCATATTGAAGAGGAAATATATTATAAGAACCACCTGCCATTTCCCCAACATCCAACAGAAGCACTCTGACTGCAGAGGTTAGTTGGTCCAGGAGGTTGGCAGGTGGTTAGAAGGGGCAAATCAGGTGCCCCATCACTCGGGCTCTCCAACATATCACCTCCACAAACCACATAAAAACTACAAACAGGTATCTGCCTCGATCTCCAAAATCAAACAAAGGGGCAGAGGACACTGCAGAGCAGGACACTGTAGCACAGGAGCTAGCACAACAAAACATGCACAAAACAAGAACCAAAACAAAAAAAGCAAAAAGGAAATCCAAAAAAACTTCTGATCATAGGAGACTCCATGATTCGGGGAGTTGATACGTATCTCCAGAAAGGGGTAATGGTCAGATGTCTCCCAGGTACATCAGCATGGAGAAACACTGACCGCATTGCTAAAATTGTTCAGGAAGCAGGAGAAAACATTGATGTCCTGGTACACATAGGGACTAAAGATCTCACCAGCCAGTCAGTTGTTGAGACCAAGAAACACCTGACCAGGCTGGGTGACAAACTATCATCTATTTCGTCTGGCATCTCCTTCTCTGAGACCCTGCCAGTCTGGAAGAGGGGGACAGATGGACAGAAGGCCAGAGAAGGGGAGATAGGGGAGCTAAACATGTGGCTCAAGGGCTGGTGCCAGGAAAAAGGACACAAATTTGTAGGGAACTGGCAACAGTTTTGGGAGCGAAAGTTCTTTAAATTCGATGGACTGCATTTGACTAAGGAGGGAGTGAGTGCATTGGGGCAGAAGTTTGATGTCTTTGCAGAATATTTAAACTAGCAAATGGGGAGAGGGGTGCAGCATCTGAAACATTGAATGAGAAGAACACCCCTCCCCCCTCAGCTAGTGATCAAACAGGAGTTCAGCATGTTTGTAGTTCATTTGTATCAGCAGGTAAAGAAAAAGGTCTGGCTCCCCATACGATGCACAGGGGAAACGCCGAACCTCGCTCAACAACTAACACACCAAAATCTGACCAATGGAAAATCATGTATACAAATGCTCGCAGTCTGGGAAACAAGATCCCAGATCTGCAGGCAATAATGACAGAGGCTAAACTGGACATAGTAGCCATTAGCAAGACATGGTTTACCAGTAACCACACTTAGGAGACTTCAGTACCTGGCTATGTACTGTTCAGAAGAGACCGAGGAGCAAAAAGGGGGGGGTGGAGTGGCCCTTTATGTCAATGAAAATATCAAAGCTACAGAAATCCATTATACACATAAGGAGCCAGAAGAACTGTGGGTCACCCTGGAAACAGGAAATGGGACAGCCATACGAACGGGGTTGTGTACAGGCCTCCAGACCAGGGGGAGGACATAGACATGTTACTGTTAGAAGATATACAGAACATGACAGCTAAAGGGGAGGTTCTGATAGCTGGAGACTTCAACATGCCAGATACAGATTGGCCAATACCAGCAGGGACATCTGACAGAAGTAGACACATGGTGGATTCCCTGCAGAGGAAGGGCCTCAAACAACTGGTACAACAACCCACTAGAGACAGGGCTATCCTAGATCTAGTACTGACTAACAGGGAAAGGATCACAGATCTCCAGGTAGAAGGTCACCTGGGGGCCAGTGACCATCACATGGTATGGTTCAATTTGGTCACTAGACCAAAATCAACCCATTCCAAGGCAAAAATATGGGACTTCAGAGGAGCTGACTTTAATAAGATGGCCAACAGAGTTAAGCTAGCCCTGGCCAAAAAAAAAAAAAAGAAATACAGGTGAGGGGGTACAGGCAAAGTGGGCAAGCATTAAGGATGCAATACTTGAAGCAACATCCCACTGTTTTAGTGAGAAAAGGAAGTGCAAAAGAAGAAGTAAACCACTTTGGTTCTCAAACACAGTAGCAGAAAAGGTCAGAGCCAAAAGGCTGGCCTTCAAGGAAATATAAGGGAACGCAGCAGGATGAAGACAAGGAGGCATACCAAACTTCCCTAAGGGAAGCAGGGAAGGCAGTAAGGCAGACAAAGGCCCAAACTGAGGAAACACTAGCACAAACAGTAAAAGAAGGTGACAAGACTTTCTATAGATACATTAGTGAAAGGAGAATGTCTAGAGGTGGTATTGCTAAGATCAAAGGAGATAAGGGGGCGTGTGAGGAGGAGGACCATGTATAAGCATCTATCCTAAATAGATACTTCTGCTCAGTATTTACTGAAGAGAAGGTAGGGCAGGGTCCAGAGCTCTGCACCGTGGACACAGGGGGGGTGGGAGGTGTGCACTAGTCTCTTCGCAAAAGAAAGGGTCCTACAAGAGCTCAATAAGCTCAGGGTGGACAAGGTAATAAGACTTGATGGCATACATCCCAGGGTACTAAGGGAGCTAAGGGTGGAACTAGCAGAGTCATTATCAGAACTGTTTAGTGAGTCTCTGAGCACAGGAGGGGTCCCAGAAGTCTGGAGAAGGGCTCATGTGATTCCACTCCACAAGAGTGGTAGCAGAGATGAGGCAGGGAACTACAGACCAGTCAGTCTTACCTCAGTAGTGGGAAAGATTATGGAGACACTCCTTATGGAAAGGATAGTGCAACACCTGGTATCCATAGGAGCACAGGATCCAAGACAGAATGGTTTACAAAAGGAAGGTCCTGTTAAACTAATCTCATAGATTTCTTTGACTGGGTAACCAGAGTGGTGGACCAAGGGGGAGCAGTTGATGTTGCCTACCTTGACTTCAGCAAAGCTTTTGATACTGTTCCACATAGAAGATTGATAAATAAACTGGGTAGGCTCAGGGTGGGTCAGACATTGGTAAACTGAGTGGCAAACTGGTTGATGGGCAGAAAACAGAGAGTGCTGGTAAACGGTATACAGTCAGAAAAGATGCAAGTCACAAGTGGGGTACCTCAGGGATCAGTCCTGGGGCCAGTTCTCTTCAATATCTTCATCAGTGACATTGCAGATGGACTGGAGGCTAAGGTTTGTCTCTTTGCAGATGACACCAAGATCCGCAACAGAGTAAATGATCCAGATGGTGTGGGCAGAATGAGAAGAGATCTGGATAAACTAGCAAAATGGTCAGAGGAGTGGCAACTGGGGTTTAATGCAAAGAAGTGCAAGATCATGCACATAGGGAAGACAAACCCTGAAGCCACCTATAGGCTAGGAGGGGAGTTGCTGGCAGTCACAAGGGAAGAATAAGACTTGGGCGTCATCATCACCGATGACCTGAAATCATCCAAGCAGACCTCTAAAGCAGTAGGTAAGGCTAGAGGGATGTTGGGGTGTATTAGTAGGGGTATCACAAGTTGGAAGAGGGAAGTAATAATCCCTCTTTACAAGACATTGGTTAGGTCCCATCTGGAGTACTGTGTGCAGTACTGGAGGCCACACCTCCACAAGGACATTAACCAAATTGAGGCAGTCCAGAGAAGGCAACCAAAATGGTGCAGGACTGCATCAGAAAACATATGAGGACAGATTAACTGAACTCAATATGTATACCTTAGAGCAAAGGAGGGAGAGAGGTGATATGATTGAAACATTCAAACACCTTAAGAGCATTAACAAGGTGAAAGAGTCTAACATGTTTCAATATAAGAAAAATTGCAGGACAAGAGTACACAGCACAAGATTAGAGGGAGGCCAATTAAGGGGTAATGTGAGGAAGTTCTTTCTCACAGAAAGGGTGGTGGATGCATGGAATGACCTACCTCAGAAAGTGGTGGATATGAATACAGTGCAGGGCTTCAAACAGGCATGGGATAGGCATAAGGGAGCACTACAGATAAGTATGAATAGATAGGCCATTGACTGAGCAAAGGCCTATGGCACATTCATAAGGTAGAAAAAGAAATGGGCAGACTGGATGGGTCTTGCAGTCCTTATCTGCCATCAACTTCTATGTTTCTATGTTTCTAGAAGGAAATCAGTCAGCTGTTGGAGTGCTTAAAAGTACCAGCACTACTCACTCCAGTTTGCTGCAAGAAAATAATGTCCAGGCTGGAAATATCTAAACTTCCTTTGATCTGTGTGCAGTTCATAACTGCCCAAGACAAGACAGAACAACAAACCCCAGCACGTTCGGGACTACATAAAGATCCTAACCTTTCACCAATTGGCCTTTTCAAAGGACTGGTGCCTGTGACACAAAGGGCACTCCTAGGAGGCATAAGCCAAGAGCAGTCCAGCCCCTAGCCTTACTGTCTGCTGAGCTTCACTGATCTTCATTGACTGCTGTACCCACTACTGAAATAGTGGTCAGCTCATAGAAAGCTGTCAAACAGAAACAACCAGAAGCAACAGCTCAGACACAAAGGACAACCCTAGGAAGCATACGCCAAGGCCAGTCCAGCCCATAGCCTTACTGTCTGCTGAGCTTCATTGATCTTCACCAACTGGGAGAGACCAATCATGGAAGGAAGGTAGACTCTGACAGGTGCAGACTCAGGGATTCCCTGACAGGAGTTCTACCTGGGTGAATCCCCCTTGGCGTGCACAGTCTGGGCTCCTTTCTCCACTGAGGCAGCTTCTCTCCTCACTCACTCTGCTCAGACCCAGCCAGTGGCTGCTCTCTCAGCATAAGGAACTGTTGGAACACTTACCCAGAATTCCTGGCTGCTGTATGTAAATCAGCATTTTTACTGCTGTACCCACTACTGAAATAGTGGTCAGCAAATAGAAAGCTCCAAGCCAGAAACAACAGCTCAGACACAAAGGGCACTCCAAGGAGGCATACGTCAAGTGCGGTCCAGCCCCTAGCCTTACTGTCTGCTGAGCTTCACTGATCTTCATTGACTGCTGTACCCACTACTGAAATAGTGGCCAGCTAATAGAAACCTCTCAGCCAAAAACAACCAGAAGCAACAGCTCAGACACAAAGGACACCCTAGGAGGCATACGTCAAGTGTAGTCCAGCCTATAGACTTACTGTCTGCTGAGCTTCACTGATCTTCACCAACTGGGAGAGAGACCAATCATGGAGGTAAGGCAGATTCTGACAGGTGCAGAAGCAGGGATTCCTTGACAGCAGTTCTACCTTGGTGAATCCCCCTTGGAGTGCACAGTCTGGGCTCCTTTCTCTACTGAGGCAGCTTCTCTTCTCACTCACTCTGCTCCGACCCAGCCAACGGCTGCTCTCTCAGCATAAGGAGCTGTTGGAACTTACTCCATGCCTACTTAATAAAAAAACAATAAGTTTCCTTTCTATCCAATTAGTTCTGTGTGTACTTTGGTTTTATGTGCAGTTGATGTAACAAGGGCTAGGTACATCTAAAATGCAGAACATCACTGATTGCTTTTACAGGTAGCAGAAACAAAACTCTTCTTTCATCCGCTACTCTCTCACAGATAGTGACCATCACCTCTTCCTCCATCTGCTTTCCAAACAAACTCATAATGGACTATGTCCACTGCAGGTACTGTGGGATTGTATTTAGCCAAACACCTGCCCATGATATAGGACATTGCCCCACATGTTATGCTCTGAGACACCTAAGAAACCAGCTACATGCCACTTGGGCTAAAATTGCCTTTCTTAGAGCAAAGATTCAGGAGACCAAACAGCACTATACCCCACCAGCCCCTCAGCACACACCCCAGCCATGGATACCTCTACCACAGAGGGCAGCTAAACCCGGAGGCTGGCAGACAGTCATAAACCATTGCGCTGCATGATCATACCATAAGACAAATGGTTTGATAAAATTGTTAAACAGATTCGAGCCACTGTCACCCATGCCACTCATCGAGGCAGAAGTCACAAAGGCGCTCAGACCTACCACAGGGCTCATGTGAGCAAACAACAAGCTACAGGAAGACACAGGACATAACTGCAAATCATGTACTAGTAATACAGGACTCTATGATATGGGGAATAGAGTCTCACCTACAGCAGAGCAAAAATACAAAAGTTGTGGTCAAGTTCCTTCTAGGAGCAACAGTGCACAGAGACACTAACCGCATTGAAAAAATTGAATGGGACACAGGTATAAAACAATGCATGTCTTAGTCCACCTAGGCACCAATGACCTGGCCAGTCATTCAGTGGAGGAGACCAAGAGGCATCTGATCTCTCTAGGTGACAAACTTTCTTCAATTTCTTCCACTGTCTCATTATCTGAGATTCTTCTGGTATGTGAAAAAGTAGCTATCAGGAAGAAGGGCAGGGATAAAGACATCTCTGAGCTCAATAATTGGCTCAGAGACTGGTGTGCAGAGAAGGGCTACAAATGCATAGGGGACTGGAACACATTCTGGGAAAAGCAGTTATTTTGGTATGATGGCCTGCACCTCACCAAGGAGGGCACCCAAGTGCTTGGCAAGAAATTTGATGTTTTCATTTCTAATTTAAACTAGTTAATGGGGAGTGGGCAGCAGCATCCGAGGAACCACAGGGCACAACTGTTGCCACTCCCCAACAATCTCCTATGAACGCATAACCAGATCAAGACAACACTAACACACATCAACATCTCCTGCAAATATACAGAAAAAGACAAGCTTCACAGTGATCAATTATAACCAAGGAAGGTAAGCATTGTGCATCAATGCTCATAGTCTGGTGAACAAAATCCCAGATCTCACTGCTATAATGGTGGAGGCAGACTTGGACTGGGTCATGGTCACAGAGACATGGTTCACCAAGAACCACACCTGGTATGTAGCTATCCCAGGATACACACTATTCTGCAGAGACCACAAAGGTAAGAAAGGTGAAGGGGTAGCAATGCATGTAAAAAACAGCATCAATGCTATGAAAACCTGGGGACACAGCAGCAATGCGATGGTCCTCTGGGTCACCCTTGGGGCAGGAAGTAAGTACCCTATCAGAGTTGGGGTAATATACAGACCCCCAGCCCAGGATAAAGACTTGAACAGGGAACTTTTGGAGGCCATGCTATAGATGGCAGACAAAGAAGAACTGCTGCTGGTCGGTAATTTCAATCTACCAGATGTGGATTGACTCTCACATATGGCCTCTATGGAAAGGAGCAGAGAATTCCTCCTAGCACTAAAGGGAGCAGAACTAGAATAGTTGGTGACCACACTAACATGGGAGGAAGCCATCCTGGATCTCGTGCTCTCAAATAGTGACAGGATCTCTGACACAATGGTTGGCAACAATCTGGGTACCAGTGACCATAGGACCATCTGGATCACCATCACCAGTAAAGACAAAGTCAGCTACAGCAAACTCAGGGTCCTAGATTTCAAGAAGTTCAACTTTAATCAAAATGAGGCCTTCCATAAAACAAATACTTAGCAAGGAACCAGGGGAACAGTGGAACAGAGGTAGAAAGCCCTGAAGGAAGCTTTACTCACAGTAACTACCCAGTGCATGAAGCAGATCTTTAAGTCAAGAAAAAGTAGGAAACCACTATGGTATACCAAGGATGTGGCAACAGAAAAAAAGGATAAAAGGAAACATTCAAGAGATTCAAGGATACTAAAAATGAGGCAGATATGGAAGTCTACAAAACCAAGATAAAGAAGCAGGAAAGGCAGTAAGGGCAGCCAAAGCCCAGACAGAAGAGAGAATTGCATGAGGAGTGAAGAAGGGCAACACAACTTTTTATAGATATAGCAGAGAAAAAAGGAAAACAAAAGGAGGCATTATAAGAATAGCAGCCAAGGACGGCAAACATGCAGAAAATGATAATGAAAAAGTGGAGATCCTAAACAGTTTCTTCTGCTCAGTCTTTACAAAAGAAGACTACAGCAATGGACCCAAAATGCATAACACAGGCAGACTCATCATAGAAGATGATGCTGGACCATTTACAAGAGACAGTGTCCTAAAAGTGCTTCTCAAATTAAAAGCAAATAAAGCAATGGGCCTAGATGAAATCCACACTAGAATTCTGATGGAGCTGCCACAGGAAATTGCAGGCCCACTGGCAGAATTATTCACACAGTCTATAGAAAGCAGGAAAATACCTCAGGGCTGGAGAAGGCCACAATGGTTCCCTTGCACGAAAGTTGAAGCAGGGAGGAGGCCAGAAACTACCCGCCAGTGAGCTTGACCTTGGTAGTGAGGAAGCTTATGGAGTCCCTGCTAAAGGAAAGAATAGTGAAGTTCCTTACAGACACAGTTAGTTAAAACTTTATTTTTACACAGGATATAGCTTTTGATCCAAGGACCTATTTACAAAGTTGTCCTGTTACATAAAAAACATACATAGTTTCAACAACATTAACAATACATTTCATACGTTACAATATAACACAATTTCAACAATCATTCATCATAAACTAACTGACATGGAATCCATTATCTAAATTAATTTGACACTACACCCACTTCATTTAAAAAAAAAATACAGGATAGACACTAAACAGCATGGATTTACAGCAAGACAGTCATGTCAAATGAATATAATCGAATTCTTTGACTGGGTCTCCAAAATAGTGGACCAGGGAGGGATGGCAGATATAGTCTATCTAGATTTCAGCAAGGCTTTTGACTTTGTCCCCATAGAAGATTGGTCAATAAGCTAGAACACTCCGGGTTAGGGCACAAAACAGTCAAGTGGGTTCAAAACTGGCTCCACAATAGAACGCAGAGTGTCATAGTCAATGGAACACTATCTAGAGAGGGAAGGGTGATCAGTGGTGTGCCTCAAGGATCTGTCTTTGGCTCAATCCTCTTCAATATATTCATCAACGACATTGCTGATGGCTGCAGGGTAAGGTATGCCTGTTTGCAGATGTCACAAAGCTCTGCAACAGGATAGACACAGTTGAAGGAACGGCAGCAATGGAAGCAGATCTAAAGAGTCTAGAAGTATGGTCTAGGGACTGGCAGTTGAAATTCAATGTCAAAAAGTACAAGGTCATGCAACTAGGTAAAGGAAACCCAAGGAGAGCATACACACTTGAGGGTGAACAATTAACAGAAACAAAACTTGAACGGGACCTCAGAGTACTTATTTCCAATGATTTAAAGGTGAGTAGACAATGTGAAAAGATGGCCCAACTCTCACCCCATTCCACGTGAAAAAAAGCTTACGCGCTACAGTATAGGACAATGGGGTGAGAGTTAGGCCTGATGACCCAATGGCATACCACGACACCCATTGTTATGTGGAGGGTGGGGGGATGGAGGTGGGGTGTTATGGTTGGAAACCCTATCGCCTCATTTCCCTACTTTTGTTGCTGTGGTATTCACCCTAACTGATGCATTAACAAAGTTTTGGCAAAGAATTTCCTTTCTTTTCAGATTTTATAATTACATCCTCATTTTACTGTGGACCCTGTGCTCCCATCCCTCCATCCAGATAGTACAACAGTGTCTAAATTTCAGGGTGGGAGCACAGGGTCCTTCATACCCTGGGCTTCCATCCCTCCATCAAGATAGTACAACAGTATCCATATGTCGTGGTGAGAGCGCAGGATCTGAACCCTCCATCGAGATAATACAACACTGTCCATATGTCATGGTGGGATTCCTCCATCCAGATAGTACAACAGTATCCATATGTCACTTTGGGCCCTACATTCCCATCCCTCCAACCAGGTAGCACAACAGTGTCCGTATGTGATGGTGTGGGGTGGAAACAAAGGGGTCTCAGGCCCCTGCACTTCCACACATTGCGTTATGACCAGGCATACCGAAATTGCAACAAATAGTCATAACTGTGTCATCTCAAAAATGTTAACCCCAAATGTTCAACATAACCTTCTTAGCACCTCACCACATGAACCCAGTGCAACAGACTTTTAAACCCCCGTGAAAATGTCATTCTGTGTAACTGTAACACTGTTTTTGTGCCACAGTTGCAGAAAATTATTTTCAGTAGGATCTGAAAAATGACAGTTGCACTATTCATGAGGTGGTGTGGAAAAATGGCAATGTCAAAAATCTGGAGTGAAAACTGGAAAAAATCAGCGATGTTAGGAATGTGTTGAATCTGCGCAACACACGTTTATAACATGGTCATTTTTTCACCAGATTTTTAACATTGGCATTATGGGACCTCCCCTCATGAACAGTGCAACTGTGATTTTGTTAATCCATTCCAAAAGTTGATTTCACACAGCGACTGCGCTATTCTGCTCCACAGGTGTGAAAACAAGTTCCAGGCAGGTTGTGCAAAATGACAGCTGCACTGTTCATAAGGAGGTGTGGAAAAATGGTAATGTTGAAAATCTGAAACAAAAACATTAAAAATTGGCAAAGTTATATGCGTGCATAGAAATTGCACAAAACACGCTTGTAATGCAATCATTTTTGGGAATTTTCTCGCCAAATTTTCAACATGGGCTTTCTAGGATCCTACCTCATGAACAGTGGCACTGTCATTTTGAGACTCAGTCCCTAAAGGTGATTCCACTCAGTGACAGCGAAATCACCTTTTGGGACCAAGAAACAAAATAACAGCGCCAGTGTTCATGAGGCAGAGGTCTAAGAACTCCATGCTGAAAATTTGGTGCAAAAATTCCTCACAATGACTGAGAAAGCAACATAATTTGAACTCCCCCCTCCCCTTGACTCCCATTATATGGCTTACCTTGATTCCTCAGATCACAGTTTGGCTTTGAAGAGTGCAGACGTGTCCCGGTCCAAAGAAGATCACCGATCCCAACCTTGAGAGGGTAAGTATGGGTGAGGAGGGGTGCAGAGAGGTGGGTGCACAGACAGAGAGTGGGGATGGGGAAGAGGAGTGGGAGTGGGGAGCGAAGAAGGGCGTTTTCTTTTGTAGGGTAAAAAATACTTTGGGATGGTTTCTTTCTTTTACAGGTTAAAATAAAAACAATTGGACACACTGGGATTGTCTCCCAGTGTTACGCATAAAGATTGAGGGAGATCTGATGCTGACAGAGGTTAGGCACCACATAACACTCACCTGATACAGGATTCTGCATCAAAATTTGGCTAAATTTCAATGCAGGATTCTGCATTGAAGACAACAGGGGATGGTTTTCTTTTTTCACAGGTTAAAATAAAAAAATATAACTGGGCACACTGTGGTGGGCTCCCAGTGTGCCATCGAAGTTGGGGGGATCATGATGCCAACAGGTGGATATGGCACCCCCGTCGGCAATAGAATTGGGCTGGGAAGACATCCGACACTGGGAGTGGCATCTCGGTGTCCAAGTTTTTTTCAAAGCAATTACCATTTATCTTTGCACACTGGAGGGGCTTCCAGTGTGCCACATTACTGGTGGGTTACAAACCAACACAGAGATTGAGCACCCTGATGACGGTGTAAAAAATAGGAATTGGGGGGGCAGAATACTTCGATGCAGGATCCTGCGTCCAAGTTATTGCAAATATCAATGCGGGAAGATGGCCCAGTGATGCTGAGGGTTGTGGTGCTAGATGCCACACCTTGTGCCACGCCGACAATCTGGGTTCAGAAATTTGCCCAGGTCATCGGGGGTTAGCAGGGGAGGAGAGGAATTGAGTGTCCGATGGACTTCTCTCCTTCTCTGGGGAGTGGGGTTTGCAGTCATTGGTGTGCTGGTGGCCTCTAGCTGAGGCTGGGGGCGATGCAGTGGTACAGGCAATCTGAGGGAGCGTGATGGGGCACGGTGCTGGGAGGAGTGCATGTGGAAGCATGTGCTCCCCATCCACTGGCGTCATTGCATGCCCCACATGCAAGGGGGAACAGAACAGGGGAAAATGCCACTGATAGTGGGCAGCTTGATGGCCGTCTCTGTGAGGAGCACTCGGCTTCGAGGGCATGCGGTGCATTACTGGATTCGGTCCTGGTGGACGAGTGTAGGGGGCTCTCCATCACACCACCATGCAGGGCAAGCCATGGGGGGGAAGCTGTGGCCTGAATGGGAGCTGGGGATCTACAGGATGGCGGACAGAGGATCTAGGGGATGCCAGAATGCAAGGTAAGGCAGACCGGGGCCAAGGGAGAAAAAAGAAGTAACAAAAAAAAGGGTTTCGATGCAGGATTTTGCATCAAATAAAAGGTGACAGGGGACTTTTTATAGGGTTTTCAAGAAATGTAACAGTAGGGCACACTGGGGTGGGCTCACTGTGTGCCAAGAAACTGTGTGTGTGTGTGTGTGTGTGTGTGTGTGTGTGTGTGTAGCGGGGAGGCATACATTCCGACATGGGATTGGGCACCCCGTGTCAGAGTGGAACAAAGTGGGTGTTCCTTGACTCTGTAGCCAGAAGTATGAGTTCCAGCTATAGCTGCAGAAGTCAAGAAAATATTGCTGGTCTCATGCAGAAAACGGCTTTCAAGCTGTTCTGTTGAGAAGCTGGCACCTGACATAAAAACTTGCTTGGGGCTGGCTGAAAAAGGAAAAAAACAGCAGAATACACCTGAAGAGGTCCTCATTAGCTGTGTTCTGATGTTTTTTTTCTGTTTTTAAAAGCTTTCCTTGGGTACTGTAACATCCTCACTAAGTGGCAACAACAAGATGGTGGACACAACCCAGCTCAATCCATCGAACGTAGTGTGAACTGTGCAAAAAATACCAGCATACTTTGCAAAAAGAAGCTGTTATTTTTTGCATAGTACTCCTATAGTTAGAAAAATAAGCTGATACTTTTCGCACAATACTCCTATTTTGCGAAAAATATATTTTTGGGACCTGACATATAAATTTTCCCATAGGAAACAATGGGAAAATTAAAAATGTCATAACTTTTGAACATATTAATATTTTTTCACCAAACCTTCAAAAGACACATTTGTGATTCAAAGACTTTCTGTGCTGAAATATTTCAGACCACAACATAAAGGCGTTTCTGAGATACAGGTGAGCAAAGAAATGTTAAAAAAAATGATTTTTCAGTTTATTCAACACTTTATATCTCAGAAACTGCTTGACAGATTCCCATGAAAGTTGGCAGGTCAAGATACCTACCCTTAGATAATATGTTAGCCAACTGTCATGCAAATCCATTGAAGGGCTCCAAAGTTATTAAGGTTCTGAGTTTGGATTTTAACATAGAAGCGCCATTTCACTTTAACTATACTGGCGTGACCACATCGCCCCCATCAGCAAATTTCGATGCAGGATTCTGCATCGAACACAATAGGGGACAGTTTTCTTTTTTCACAGGTTAAAATGAAAAAAAAAAATTGGGCACTCTGGGGTGGGCTCCCAGTGTGCCACCAAATTTGGGGGGGGGGATAATGATTCATACAGGGGGATTGAGCACCCCCATTGGCAATACTTCGATACAGGATCCTAGAATGACATTTTCATAAATTTCGATGCAGGATTCTGCATCGAAGACAAGGGGGGATGGTTTTCTTTTTTCACAGGTTAAAATGAAAAAAAAATATTGGGCACACTGGGGTGGGCTCCTAGTGTGCCACCAAAGTTGGAGGGGATCATGATGCCGACAGGGGGATATGGCACCCCCATCAGTAATAGAAGTGGGCTGGGGAGGCATTCAACACTGGGAGTGGCATCCCAGTGTCCAAGATTTTTTTCAAAGTAATTACCATTTATCTGGGCACACTGGGCTGGGCTCCTAGTGTGCCACAATACTGGGGGTTACACCGACATGGGATTGGGCACCCTGATGTCGGTTGCAAAAAAATAGGAATTTGTGGGGGGTACGAATACTTCTATGCAGGATCCTGCATCAAGAATAAAAAGCATCAGGGGATGGTTTTCTTTTTTTATAGGGTTTTCAATAAATGTAACAGTAAGACACACTGATGTGGGCTCACAGTGTGCCAAATAACTGTGTGTGTGGGGGGGAGGCATACATTCCAACATCGGATTGGGCACCCTGTGTCAGGGCGGAACAAAGCGGGTGTTCCTTGACTCTGTAGCTGGCAGCATGAGTTCCAGTTGCGGCTGCAGAAGTCAAGAAAATACTGTTGTTCTCATACAGAGAATGACCTCCAAGGTGTTCTGTTCAGAAGCTGTCACCTGACATAAAAACTTGTTTGGGGCCAGCTGAAAAAGGAAAAAAATATCAGAATACACCTGAAGAGGTCCTCTTTAGCTGTGTTCTGATGTTTCTTTTCTGTTTTCAAAAGCTTTCCTTCAGTACTGTAATATCCTCGCTAAGCAGCAAAAACAAGATAGCGGACACAACCCAGCACAATCCATCGAACGGACTGTGAACTGTGCAAAAAATACCAGCATACTTTGTGAAAAGAAGCTGGTATTTTTCACACAGTACTCCTATTGTTCGAAAAATAAACTGGTATTTTTCAGGCCTGACATATAAATTTTCACAGAGGAAACAATGGGAAAATTAAAAATGACATAACTTTTGAATGGATTAATATTTTTCACCAAACCTTCAAAAGGCACATCTGTGACCCAAAGGCTTCCAATACTGAACATTTTCAGACCACAACATAAAGGCATTCCTGAGATACCAGCAAGGAAAGAAATGTTAAAAAAAAAGATTTTCCTGTTTTTTCAACACTTTATATCTCAGAAACAACTTGATGGATTCCTATGAAATATGGCAGATCAAGAGACCTACCTCTAGATAATATGCATGCTAACTGTCATACAAATCCATTGAAGGGCTATAAAGTTATTAAGGCTCACATTTTGGACTTTAACACAGAAGTGCCATTTCACCATAACTATACTGATTCATCAATGCCAGTATTTTATATATATATATATATATATATATATATATATATATATATATATACATACATACACACACACACACTGTACAGATCTGTTCTTTCAACAAATGGGCATGGTGTTACCAGATATGTGCAAAGAAAATATATTTTTTTGGTTGACAATGAGACCAATCTACACTTTTGACAAAGTAAGTGGTATTTTCTGTTTCCTTCTGTATTACCCCATACCATCTTGGTGGTTTTGTAAATGTGAGCAACAATAGATATGGATGACCTCCCACATGCATCTTGACCTCCTGTATTAAAACCCTGACTGGAAATGAAGGGACACATAGCACACTTCCCGCTTCCGGAATGATTTCCCTAGTGGCTGCTTTTCCAGATGGAGACAGGTTCTTAGAAAGTCTGAAACTAAGAACCTGGTTGGAGCCCTCCTGGAAATTAGGTCTATTATGGGCTTGTTATTTTAATTTGTTTTGTCCTTTTTTCTCCCCTCCCCAAACAGGTTTTTTCCTTGCTCTAGGTTTCCATTTTATACTTGGACATCCTAGAACTGAGACTTAAATATAGTAATTAAATTATAAGAATAATTGAAGTAAGTCTCTAGGTGTTGTCTGCTTGCTCTCTGTTCCAACCACTTAGAAATGGAAATTTTTCATGTTAGCAACTTTACAAATGGAATATTGCAGTAAGTATAGTCTAAAAAGTGAAGGAACAATGCTTGTATAATGTATGTGCTGTAATACAGTATGTTTATGTATTGATGTTTTCAATGGACATGGTGACGGTTTCTTTATTTTGAAATCAGTTCTTTTAATACACAGAGTTATTGATATATGTTAATAAGGGTAATTGAGAACACCTGGTGAACGGTTATAAACTAGGCCATGCACAAACAGGCACCAATCCTTTGAAAAAGCCAATGGGTAAAACGTTAAGATCTTTATGTGGTCCCAGCTGTGCTGGACTTTGTTGTATATGTTGTCTTGAACAGTCTTGAACTGCACGCAGATTAAAGGAAGTTTAAGGTATTTCCAGCCTGGACATTATTTTCTTGCAGCAAACTGGAGTGGAAAGTGCCATGACTGTTGATTAACTGTGTGCCAGTACAATTGTTGCTGGCACCCATACCTCCAAGCAGCTCTGAACTTAGCCAACTTTAAAAGTACCATTGAGTAAGAAACAGCATGTAGTTAAGGATGATCAGGATTGTGCATCAAGAAGTAAGTCAAGAAATGCAAACATCAAAAATGAACAAATATAGCTAATAAAAAACAAAATGACCAAAAGCAAAGACAAAAAGACAGGTGGGGAAATTACCAGGATGCATACAAAAAGGGAGCAACTGATAGAAAGAGGAGAGACCAGGCAGTAAATGGCATAATTTAAAGGGGGACTAGAACATAGAAGAACAACCATTTGGTTAAGAACACAAATACAAAAATCAAAGAAGAAAATGCAGAAAGATGACTATATCTTGGATAAGAAAAAAAAACTGATTTGGAAAGCTGAAATCTTGCCAACCATTTATATAGGTTGCCTAAAACAAACACGGAGAATAGGGATTCTGTAAAAATAATGATATTTACAGTAATATGTGTAAAGGAGTCATAGGAATAAAGTTCAGTTGGAAAGAAATTAAAACAGTATACAGGTTCAAAGTTAGACCTCATAAAGGATGGATTTGTTTAACCATGTCTTCAGCTGAAGCAAGCGAATGGATTATTAAAGCAACATGAAATCTGGATTTGATGCCATGAACTTAGATATTACACTTGAAAATATAAAAGTTCATACCCAGCAGGAACCTCATAATAACATGAAAGATGTCCCCAATATAAGTAGAAACTCATCAAAACAAGAGAAGAAAGGAAATAAAGAAATACAACAAAGAATTACCAGTTATACAAAACCTGCAGAAGTTATTTATGATTTGACCTCAAATGCCCATGTCCATTCTGTATTTTCAAAATGTCCCTTGAAAACCAGGACTGATATGCCAAAGATGGAGTGATGTTATCCCACAGGTTTTTCAGTCTTCTTCATTTTAAAATCAACTCTGTGTTTCTGCTTCCTTCTTGTTTCAGGTACAACACATGGACAGATATTGGTGTTATATATTTTTAGTATGCTTATATGTAAGACATAGCACCCATTATCATGGTGTAATGTGAACTGATGAATGGGTAGAGATTGCCTGCACTGAGGAGCAATGCACAGGAGCACTGCATGAACACAGTGGGGCATCATGGCACCTATCACTGCTGTGTACTGTGTCCTGGTGAAAGGGAAGGGATTGCCTGTACTGGGGAGCAATGCTCAGAATCAATGCTCGAACAGAGGGGTGACATGGTACCCATAAAAGCTGCATACTGCATGCTGGTGAAAGGGGAGGGACTGCCTGCACTGTGGACTGGTGTTCAGAAGCACTGCACAAACACAATGGGGTGATATGGCACCCATCATGGTGGTGTACTGTGTGCTGGTGAAAGGTGAGGGACTGCCTGTACAGAAGAGTGATGCCCAGAAGCACAATTTGAACACGGTGGAGTGACGTGGCACCAATCACAGTGGTGTGCTGCATGCTGGTGAAAGGCAAGGGACTGCCTGCACAGGGGAGTGATGCTCAGAAGCTCTGCATGGACACCATGGTATAACATGACACCCAGCATGTGTGTCTGCTGTGTGCTGGTGAAAGGTCAGGGACTGCCTGCACTATGAAGTGATGGCCAGAGGCACAGATAATGACCTCTGGACCAATCTAGTCTTCCCATTTTTAATTATGATAAGTTTTGCTGCAGACCAAACTTGATCTACAGCACTGTCTCTTCCACCCCCTTCATTCTTTTAGGATTCCTTTGTGCCTATCCCAGACATTTTTTTAAAACCCATCACTGGTTTCACCCCACTGCCTGCCATGGAAGGCTATTCCATGAACCCAACATCCTTTCTGTGAAGAAGTACTTCCTCACATCTCTCCTGAATGTACCTCCTTCCAGCATCATATCATGACCTCTTGTTCTACAGCATTTTTTCTCTGAAACATATCTCCCTCCAATACCTTATTAATCCCCATGACACATTTAGAGGTCTCCATCATATTCTTGCTTTCCCTCCTGTCCTTCAGGATGTACACTGAACTCTTTCAGTCTCTCCTCATAAGGCTTCTGATGCAGACCTTGCACAAGTTTGATAGCCCTCAGCTTTCTTCATGTCACTTTCTCTAGTTCCAGTTGTTCTGTCTTCCTCACCTTTCTCCAGTCACTGCTCCTTTTCCCCCCTTTCTCCTGTGCTACCCCCCACTTCCTTGAATAACCTGCATCCTGTTGGGATTCTGTCCAATCTGAACCTCCCTACTCTGTATCTCAGCCTGTGGTGGCCCACTTTCTGCCTTCCCTATTTCTTCCATCACCCTCTTCGGTTACTTTAAATGTCCATCGAAGCAACATTTAAACCAACCCTGAGGACTATGGTTCCCTCCTAAATGGAAGTAGGACATCACCTTGGTATAGGCTCTTATCCTTCTAAGTTGTCCCACAGTCTCCAATATAGCCATACCTCTTCTCTCTCTGCACCATTCCTTCTACCATAACTTGAAGGCCTTGGTGCGGAGCTCCCTCTCCTTCCCCATTTAGTACAAGACACACTTGCTGCTTGGCATTTTAAACACATGAGAAACATAGGATCAACCAGATAAGTGCTCTAACTTAAATTTACACACAGACCTGACTATGGCAATTCATCTTTACGTTATGCCCATGAAACACTCTTATCATATTAATGTATTTGCAGCCATAGTGGCTCTAACCAGAGTTTGCTTGTTATAGATGTAATTCTGTTTTTATACACTTTTTTAGCTTTTAAAGTATTGTAATGACTGATGTCAATATATTTGTATTCACATGTTGGATCAATAAAAGATTACTACATAGAAACTGATGGCAGATAAGGCCCATTTGGCCCACCTAGTCTGCCTATTTTCCTCACCTACTGCTGAACCACTGACCCTACCTGATGTCTGACTTTACCCTCTCTTTCCTATTGCTAGGGTTTCCCTATGCCTATCCCATGCATTATGGAATTCCACTACCATTTTTGCCCCTGCCACCTCTGCTGGGTGGCTGTTCAATGCATCCACCATCCTTTCCATGACAAAATAATTCCTCATGTTACCCCTGAGTCTAACCCCTCCAGTCTCATATCATGCCTCTTGTTCCTGAACATCTTTTTTTTCTGAAAGATACTACCCTCTTGTACCTTATTTATGCCCCTGAGGTATTTGAAGGTCTCGATTATATCCCTCTCTCTCTCTCCTCTCTTCCATGGTATACATACTGAGGTCCCCCAGTCTCTCCTCATATGACTTTTGGTGCAGACCCTACACCATTTTTGTTGCCCTTCTCTGAACTGCCTCTATTTTGTCTATGTATTTCTGGAGCTGCAGCCTCCAGAACTGGACACAGTACTCCAGATGAGGTCTCACCAATGATTTGTGCAGTGGTATCAGCATCTGTTTTCTTCTGGTGATACCTCTCCCTATGCACCCAATGTTTCACTGGCTCTCCCCACAACCCTGCCACATTGTTTGGCCACCTGTAGGTTATCAGATAAGATTACCCCCAGGTCCCTTTCCTGTTTAGTGGCCATCAGTATCTCCTCCCCCATCATATACTCCTTCTCTGGGTTTCTGTGCCCCAAATGCATGATTTTGCACTTCTTAGAAACATAGAAACATAGATGGTGCCACAAAAGGAGACACATGGTGCATCTAGCCTGCCCATATAAAGTCCTGTGACCTGTCAGTCCAGGGTCCTGTACCATCTAGTGTTTCCCTGGTTCCCCCTTCCCAGTGCCATTGCACTGTGCTCATACCTGATCCTACCAGTGTTTGAATCTTGTCATCATTCTGGCTTTCACCACCTCCAGCGACAGTCTGTTCCAGGGCTTCACCACCCTTTCAGAAAATAAATACTTACAGACATCTCTCTTGAAATTTACTCCCCCCTTAATTTCCATTCATGCCAGTGCATGGTGGAGTTGGTGTTCCTGGTGAAAATCTCAGAGTGAGGCACTGTGTTGATACCCTTAATGAACTTAAAGGTTTTGATCATGTCCCTCCTGTATCTCCTGGTCTCCATGAGTACATTCCCAATGCGTTAAGTCTATCCTCATAGGATATTCCATGAAGACCAGGTATCATCTTTGTAGCCCTCCTCTGAACCACCTCCAGCCTATCAATGTCCTCTCTGAGGTTAGATCTCCAGAACTGGGCACAATACTCCAGATGAGGTCTCACCAAGCAACGATACAGAGGGAGTATCACCTCTCTCTGTCTGCTGTCTATGCCCCTTCCGATGCATCCCAACACTCTGCTGGGCTTATTGTATACCTTATTACATTGATTCTGCTGTTTGAGGTCATCTTTGATGATGATTCCCAGGTCCCATTCATTTGTTTAGCCACTAACTTTTTCCTGGATTAGCTCTACCCAGGTGCATCACCTTACACTTCTTTGTGTTGAATCTCAGTTGCCAGATTTGTTTCCGCTTCTCCAGTTTTTTGAGGTTTACCTGTAGGTCTTTGATGCCCTCTGGATCATCCACCCCCCCCACTAAGATTAGTGTCATCGCCAAACAGGGTGATATTACCTTTGATGCCCACTCTAATATCGCTGATAAACATGTTAAAAAGAATTGATCCCAGGACCAAACCCTGAGGCACTCCACTAGTGACATCCTTCTCTGCAGATTTCACCACGTTTACTACCACCCTTTGCTTTCTGCACTGAAGCCAATTTCCTACCCATCCTACAACCCAATCTGCCACCCCCAGGTCCTCCAGTTTTTTTAATTATTTTTTTATTTATTTGAATTTTGATGACTGGGTAGGCCCACTGAGACAAGACAGTTGCTTTTTCAGTGGTGACCAGGGGAATCTAAGCATTCTACAAATGATAGACATTAAACATAGTAGATGGACATTAAACATAGCATCAACAGTGGTACAAACAGTAGTAACATTAACAAGTAGAAATATTCAACAGTTTGATGCAGTAAGTACATAAGACAGAGAAACATCATACACTTTGGGGCATAAACAACTTTCAGACTCATTAGTTACACAGGGTTCAGAGAAACCTTGAAAGCATGACAAAGGATTAACCCCTGCCTGCTAGGCAGGGGGTTACATGCAGTTAGACATGCCAGTGGCAAGGAATAGGTCATTGTACTGTTTTTTAAACTGCGAGAGGGATGTTCAGGCTAGAAGTCCTATTGGAAGATTGTTCCATTTATGTGCAGCTGCATATGAGAAAGGTCTCTTTCCAACTGCTAAATGAGTTTTAGGTATACTTAGTAATGGTTGGTGACACGTTCTAAGGGACCTGGTGAATGGTTCCTGGGTCAGTGGGTTAGACAGGCTTGGAGGGGAGGGGAGTTAATTTCAAGGTGGTACACAACAAGAGGCAGTCCAACTTCACCTCAAAACCTTTTCAATTTAAGGTACTGAGCACATCACAGTGGTGAGTTCAGGCAGGGGCTGAAGTGGCAAATCTGGCAATAGGGTGATATGCTTGCCTACATCTCTTCAGAATAGATGGCTTCACTGTGGAAAGCAAGGATGCACCATAGAGGAGACCTGGGAGTATGGTTGCAGTAGAGATGGTCTTTCTGGATTGGGAAATGAGGTAGGGGGCAGTACGGTATAGTAACCCTAGTTTCTGGTGAGTTGATTTTATAATTTTATTGGCATGGATGTTGAAGGATAGGTTTTCATCTAAGGTGACACCCAGGTATTTAAAACTTTTGACACATTCCCGCATCACCCCTGCTGATGTTTTAACAACCAAAGGTGGTTGGTTATCAAGTTTATAGGAAGTGGGGTGGAATGACATGGTTTGAGTCTTTTTAGTGTTAAGTACTAACAGGTTGGCTTTGAACCTGGCCTCCAAAGCCTGAAAATCACTCTCGAGGTTGGCATTTATAACATTGATATCTTTAGCAGACCTGGACAGAACGGCATAATCAGCATATAATTGAACTGCTGCAGCCCCATAGTTGAGTGGGAGTTCATTGACAAAAATGGAGAACAGGGGTGGTCCTAATATGGAGCCCTGTGGAACACTGTCTGTTATGGGAGCAAGGGAGGACATGGCACTTGGCCATTTTACACACTGGAGCCTGTTGGTTAAGTTGGCTAGCTAGGAGTGGGATGCAGGGTCAAGACCTCGTTGATGGAGTTTAGTGAGGAGAAGTTGGTGGTTGACAAGGTCGAATGCTTTGGTCAGGTCCACAAAGGTGGCACCTGTAGCCTTAACCTGATCCATTGCCCTGAAAACATCCAAAGTTACATGTAGCAGTGCTGATTCTGTGCCATACAGTTTATGAAATCCATGCTGATGGATAGTTAAGGCATTGTTGAGTTCGAGATGTAAGTAGAGTTGATTATAAAGAAATCTTTCCTGGATCTTGGCTAGGGTGCATAGGATAGATATAGGCCTATAGTTTTCTACCAGGTTTGTGGGGTCACTTTTAAGTACAGGGACTACAATTGCAGTTTTCCATTTGTCTGGGATTGTTTGAGAAAGGAAAGATTTGTTTATTAATAGCTTTACCAGGTAGGCAATGGCAGGTGCTCCTATCCTAAGGAATTTTGAATGAAGGGGTATTGAATCCAGGGGCACTGTCTGGTTTGAGATCTTTGAGTAGTCTGAGGACCTCTAGCCTTGTGGCCAGTTTTAGGTGGAAGGTGAAGAGGGTACAGTCGAGGTCGAGCGATGTGGGGTGCGAGGCAGGTCCTTTTTGCATTTGTCCAGGTCAGTAAAAAAGTGATTTATACCAGTAGCTATGTCTGCAGACCTTGTAGCATGGCACCATTTGCAACCATGGACTTTTAGAAGGCATCTGTGCAGGACTGTATCAAATGCCTTACTGAAATCAAAGTAAAGCAAGTCTATTGTATGTTCCCTTATCAAGCTCCTTGGTGAGTTAATCGAAGAATATGATCAGGTTAGTCTGACATGATCTGCCTGCTGTAAATCTGTGCTGCTTGCTGTTCTTTAGGGGTTGTTTTGAGGTATTCTACTAGATCCTGTTTTACTAGGGATTCCATTAGTTTACCCACAACAGACGTAAGTCTAAATGGTCTATAGTTTCCTGTCTCCTCCCTGTCGTGACCCTTATGAAGTGATACCACGTCCACCAATCTCCAGTCCCATGGCACCACCCCAGTCTGAAGTGACCTATTAAAAAGGCATGCCAGGGGGGGCTGCCAGCTCATCTACCAGCAGCCTCAAAATCCTGGGATGTTTTCCATCAGGGCCGGAGCTTTGTAGAGTTTAATGCCCAAAAGACCTTTCTGGACTCCATACTGAACTCTTGGATGTTCAGTTTTGGTATCCCTGCATCAGAGGCCTTGATACCACTATCAGTTAAGGGGCCCAGCTTTTCCTTAGTAAAAACTGACGTTAAGTATTCATTAAGGGATTCTGCCTTTTGACAGTCGTTCTCTATAGCCTTCCCTCCAACCTTTAATATTACCGTTCCCCTCCTCTTCTTCCTTTTCTTGCTGATATAGCAGAAGAATTGTTTGTCCCCTGTTTTAATCCCCTGTGCAGTTTGAAGCTTATCTGCCTTTGCTCTTCTTACTGCTTTTTTGGCCTCCTTGCTCCTCTGTAAGAATTCCTCCCACTCACTTCCCCCTTGTGCCATTTAAACCTCTCATATGCTTTCCTTTTGGTGCTGATTGCTTCTCTGATGGTGGGTGAGAACCAAACAGGCCTCTTGTGCCTATTTCTCTTGGTTACTGTCTTGATGCAGAGCCTGGTAGCCTCCAGGATTGCCCCTTTAATATCTTCCCAAATATCTTCCACCTCTGACCTCATTTTGATGCACTCCAGCTTTTTTTTTACCTCCTGCCATAATCTGCCAAAGTCCACCCCTTTAAAACACAGTACCTCCATCTTAGAGCTGCTTCTTGTATCATTTGTGGTCATTCAAACCACATAGTATTGTGGTCACTGCTTGCAAGTGGTTCCTGGACCATGACCAATTTGATGCTCTCAGAATTAGTGAGGATCACATTGAGGATAGCATCTAGTCTGGTGGGATCATTCACATGTTGTGTCAGCAGGCAGTCCTGTAAAGTATCCAATACTGCCTGGCTTCAGGAGCTCTTGGCAACTGGAACCCCCTGCAGTCCACATCCAGCAGGTTTAAATCCTCAACGATCACGGTCTCATTCTTTATGACCACTCTCCGTATTTCCTCCAACATGTGTCTGTCTTTTTCCTCCCCTTGCCCTGGGGTCTGTATATAACCCCTAGTCACAATTTCTTTCCCAATTTGTCAGCTAACTGTATCCATAGTGATTCAATATCCTTCGAGTCATTCTTAGTACTAACGTCTTCTGCCACTTTAATTCCATCCCTCACGTAGAGGGCCACACCCCCACCTTTTCCCACTCTTCTGTCCCTCCTAAACAAAAGATATCCAGGTATTGCAAGATCCCATTCATTATTATCTGATGCCCAAGTTTTGGTTATAGCTATCAGGTCTATGTTAGCCTCAGCCACCATAGCTGGAGTTCACTCATTCTGTTACCTAAGCTTCTGGCATTGAGGCAGACTCCTATCCAACAGCCCACAGAGCCCATTGTTGTGATTTCTGAGGCTTCCCAATCTCTCCCTTTCATTTCCCCCTGATGCACCTGAGCCCTCGGCCTCTCCCTGCACCCTGTCTTGGACTTCACAAGCTTGGAGTTACGTGGTCTCATTTGGAACTTCTGTAATGGAGTGGGGATCCACTTGGCATACCTTCTATTCCTGGCTCACAGAGGCTGTCCAGGTCCCAGCCACCCCAACTCATCAGGTTAAATGATTCAAGTAGACTCAAAATTTTTGTGCCACTGCCCTTGCACCTTCTCTGATGAGATGAAGTACATCTCAACTGAAGAGCCATCTCTCCCAGAGGCTTCCCCAGGATCCAACAAAGTGAAATCCCATTTCTTGGCATCAGTTCTTTAGCCAGTTGTTGAATTCATCTATTTCAGATTACCTGATTCTATTCTTGTTGCCACTTTTGCCCCACACTGGTAGGACTTCAAAGAAGGCCAAGAATGCTGTTTTTGCTGAAAGTCTTTTCACCATTTTCCGGATGTTCCTTTTTGTCTTCTCCACTGTCCATGATGCTAGGTCATTTGTTCCCATGTGAACTAGCACAGCCTGGCCCTCCTTTGTTTTGTTGACAATTCTCCCCATCTGCTCATTGTGTCTGTAAGCCGAGGTTCCGTGAAGACATTTGACTTCCACTTTGACCTCCTCTGGTGCGTGTTCTGTAAGCTGGGATTTCAATCCCTTGATCATGGAATCTCCTAATACTAGGATGCTCTTGATCTTGGTCTTGACCTTTTCATGGCTGGCACCTTTGCATTGAATCTTAGCTGCCACACACTTGACCACTCTTCAAGCTTACATAGGTCCCTCCTCACTTTTTCCACCCCTCCTAGAGTCTCTAAACTGTTGCAGATTTAGTGTCATCTGCAAAGAGGCATATTTCCCTTCCAGATCCTCTGCAATGTCATTAATGAAGACATAAAAGAGGACTGGCCCCAGAACTGATCCTTGTGGTACCCCACTGGTCACCCTCCTCAAATTGAACTCTGTTTACCACCACTCTCTGTGTTCTGTCCCTCAACCAATTTCTAACACAGTTTACCACCTTGGGACCCAATCCCAGGCTGCCCAGCTTGTTTACAAGCCTCCTATGTGGAATGGTGTCGAAGGCCTTGTTAAAATACAGGTTGGCCACATCCACCACTCCTCCCTGAGCTAATTCCCTTGTCACTCAGTCAAAGAAATCTATCAGATTTGTTTGACAAGACCTTCCTGTTGTGAATCCATGCTGCCTCAGATCCTGTGATCAACTGGATTCAAAATATACCGCAATTCTTTCTTTTAGCAGTGATTCCATTAATTTCCCCACCACTGAGGTCAGGCCGACTGGCCTGTAGCTTCCAGTCTCTTCCCTGCTACCACTTTTGTGAAGAGGGACTACATCTGGCCTCCTCCAGTCCTCCTGAATCACTCCTGTTTCCAGTGATTAGTTGAACAGAGCTGTCAGTGGTACTGCCAGCACCTCTCTAAGCTCCTTTAATATTCTTGGATGTATCACATCTGGCTCCATTGCCTTGTCCACTTTCAGTTTTGCAAGTTCATTTTTGACTCTCTCCTCTGTAAATGGACTGGTGTCTATCTCCCTTCCGTTAATGCTCCTGTCGCTAAACTTTGGTCCCTCACCTTCCTCTTCTTCTGTGAATACTGAACAAAAATATTCATTCAGGATTACTGCTTTTTCCATGTCCCCCTCTGCACACTCACCTCCTTCCCTCTTAACCTTACAATCCCACCCCTGGTCTTTCTCCTTTCATTAACGTATCTGTAAAAAGTATTTTCCCCTTTCTTTACTGTCTGGGCTATTTTTTCCTCTGTTTGCACCATTGCACTCCTGACTGCTTTCCCTGCCTCCAACTACTTTTCCAGATACACTACCCTGTCTTCCTCCTTCTGTGTCTCCTTGTACTTCCTGAATACCACCCTTTTCACTTTTACCTTCCCAGCCTCTTCCTTTGAGAACCATGTTTTTTTTTTTGTTTGCTTTTGTTTGATTGCCTAACACAAAGGTTTGTTGCCTCTACTATGGCTCCTTTTAGATGTGCCCACTGTTCCTCTACTTCCCCCAGTCTTCCACCCCCACCAGTGCTTTCCTGAGACATTTCCTCAACTTTGCAAAGTGGGCCTTCCTGAAGTCCAGGACATTTGCTTTCATTTACTCTGCCACTGTTCTCATATTGAACCACACCATACAATGATCATTGGACCCCAGCTGGCTACCCACCATGACTTCTACAATTCTGTCCCCATTGGTGAGTATCAGGTCTAAAAATCACACCCTCCCAGGTGGGCTCCACCACTAGCTGCCTGATGCATGCCCCTTGCAAGGAGTCCAGGATGTTTCCGCTCCTGGCTAAGGCTGTAGCTGGGATGCTCCAATCAACATCCAGCAAGTTGAAGTCTCCCACTAGCAGCAGCTCCGCTTTAGTTGTCATCTTATGGATGGCTTCCACTAGATCCCTGTCTAGCTCTTCCTTTTGTGCTGGAGGTCTGTAGATCATGCCACTGTGAATCCCTGTGCCATTATCTGGCTATAGGGTGACCCACAGGTCCTCTGCCCCTCCCTACAAGCCCTGTACCTATCAAAACATTTCTTCACTCTCAGTTACTACTACTACAGCAGTGGAAATAATGCAGTGTTGGTGTTTGGACAGTTAACAAGGGAGTGATTTGTCCAGTGGAAATTGAGATAGGTGGGTTCCCTAATAAGGTGTGTTAGACTGGGGGTCTTAATTTGGTGAATGGTATTTTTTTGCAGAGGGAGAGATCCAATTAATACTTACATTACCAAGGACTAAAAGCTCACCTGAAGCTTTGAGGGAGGAGTAAATTACACCAATGAAAATGGGAAGTGAGTTGTGGAAAGATGGCCTGGGGGGGTTGAGTTCATGAAAAGAGGGTACAGCAGAGTGATGAACAACCTCACAATTAAGGCTGCAGTATATGTTTAGCTGAGGATGAGAGGGGAGTTGACATATGGGAGACAGAACTAGGTGCTGATAATGGAATGGCAGCATGCTAGCAGATGGGTGGAGGCTTTTGTTGGTATTACTAGGAAGTAGATAACTTACTATGACTATTATATGACATTCTACAGAACTCATAGAGGTAGCTGAATATAGCACACAAAATCAATACATCATATTAGGGATCACAACCAGCAGCTACAGACTAACCATTTTAAAACTGAGTGGCATTTTTATACAAAGGGGGTCTTAGGACTGTAGAATAAACTGCTAGAATCTATGACAAGAGAGTAGGAAAAAAACAGAGTTTTAAGTTAAATGAGCAGTTGTTCTTTTTTATGGGAAAGTGCTGTGTGAGATATTATCACTGAGAATGGGCTACATTGCCTACTTCAGCTGTTACATACTTTAGTATGCTCCTTAGTAGTAAAGCAGTAGTTGATACCAGGATGTCAGCACCCAGGAAAATTGGGGTGATTATTATGCTGGGATAAGTTAATTAAGATGATTTGATATATCTGATAAACTCAAAACACTAGAATTTGTGTCTAGTTTTAGTTGGGTTTACTGAGCATCATGGGGTCCAGTAGAGTACAAATTTTAACAATATTGACAATATTAAATGGTAGCCCATGACAATGGTAACCATGACTGAGCACTTTCAAAAACAACGACTCAATCATGGTGCCTGTCCACAAGGCTTCTGGGCAGGGAGGGCAACCAGATGGGGGGGTCCATGAATATAGTGACAGGATGTCACTATATGTACATGCGCGGGGGAAGCAAACACACCGAGTGATGGGCGGAAGGGAGGGAGAGTTTATGAGGCATAGTGCAGCTGTGGGCTGCTGAGCTGGCCCTGTGATGTGGTGGGTGGGTGGCAGGCTAGGGTTGCGAGGGTGCCAGGTTTGGGTCCTGGCGCATGTTCCTTTTGTTGTGCCCGGTCGTGAATTTTTTTCCCCATGTTTTGCACCCCGACATGCACCCCCCATTGGAGTTGAGAATCCTTTAGTAACAGCCCTCCACAAAAAAAAAGTCCCTGGCACCATTTTGCTGTGTGCCGGGAGTGTACAGCAACGAAATTGATTTTCGGCGATGTACACTCACCTTAACGGCAATCGCCTTTCTGCAATCACTGTTATCACATGGAACCTAATAAATCTATGCTTACTTTGTACAATCTGTGCTTGGGCTACACAACTTGAATATTGAGGTCACTAGAACTGTTTTTTTTGCTATGATGCACATTCATGCTTCTAGAGAAACAGACAGCCATGGAAGGACACTGTTGCAGGAAAGCTCACTACAATGTTATAGCATTAACATGACACTAATCCCTGTCATACTTCTGGGGCACTATGCAATGGTCAAGTGGGGTAGGCATACTGAGATAGAAACAAAAAGAAACTAGCAATTAAAATATTGACAAATGAACAAGGATGTTGAGGCCAACTTGTTTGAACAGTATTTGAAGCCCATATTAACCACACACACACACACACACACATACACACATGCATGCACACACACACACACACAGGTGCACACACACACACACACACACACACACACTGACCTACAGAATGTCTGTGAAGAAACAAAAGGCTTACTCTCTTATTGCGTTTAAACCATCCCAATTAGTAATCAATGCAGCATGATGATACATCATTTAATCAGATATGCAAGCAAATTTACATTTTAGCAGTCTTGAGCTTTTTCTCAAAGTTGATACATTTTGTTAAACAGTGAAGTTAAACTTGTAATTTCATGTTGACATTTCAAAGTAGTCTTTTAAGCAATTTCTGGTAACAACAAGTGCACAATAGTGCATGCATAACTAGCATGTAACACAATACTTCCAGTATTTGCTGTATTACATTTCAAACTGTGAAGAAAAACATATGACGTCAATGTGTACATCCTTGCCACAAATAAGTGATAAGAAACAAATATGAACTACTTAAAAGCACTATAAAGCCATGATCCGCATAATGATATACACATATTTTGCACTGATGCTCTTTACTGGTGGGTCTCATCTGATACAATATTTGCAATTCTATATTGTTTTATCTGATTTCCAAAAAAAACATTTTAGGAAAAAAAATCTCTACCCTGCCTGGATCTTTAAGCCTTATTTTTTTTTATCACTATCATTTTATATTGGCATGTCACAATAAATATGCTATAGAAATTACTATGGCTTCATTTACTTATGCTGTACTCTACTAGAGGAGAAGGAAACATCTGCAATCGGTCATTACTGTTAAGAATTGTAATGATAGATATTTGTCCTCTAACAAAAATTAAAAATGGACAATAAATGCCAAAGCAGTGTGGAATTTGTCCACTGTCCCAAATATAATTTCCCTACAGAATGATTTACGTTTGATTGACATTCCTTTTTCATTGTTTGAAGTTTTAGAATTTTTAGATGTATCTTACATCAAGCTGTCATATAAGTGGCAAACTTCTCCACCTAACCTTATACACAGAAACTGCTGTCTGCGTAGTGGATTCTAAAAATGATATCCCCAAGCTTACTGCCAAAAGAAAAAGATTTCTTTATTTAATTTAATTATTTATTTTCTGTTACCAGGGAAAATAACTTACCAGTGTATAGCAACAGTTTTTCAAAAGTACAATGAGGCAGGATTGGTAAGCAGTCCATACATGCTCACTGTTGGTACTTTTGTCTAGTTAAATGTTGTCCCATCATCTGTAATAGGTCTGCAAGTACCTGTATATGCTAAATGCAGCAATGCAATGTAAAATGCCCCCCCCCCAAAAAAAAGTTAGTTTCAGCTACAATTAATACAAATATTAGCATCCTGGACACATTTACTTTTCTAGGTACCTTCTATGCTGCACACCATAGTTTTTTTTTTTTTTAATTTTCACAATCCTAAGCCTTTCTAGCTTTACAGTAGTATTTTAAGCTAGATGAGGCAGCCATCTTTTTTTTCATGAGAAAACATAAATTAAAACATTTACAAAATAGTCAAATTTTGGTGGAGCTAGAACATTCTACCACTAAATAAAACTGGAAAATGCCTGGAATCTTTTATAGTAAAAAAGGGATATGGTCAAATATCATGTCCAATTTCCTTGCACTGCTGCTTCAAAAAAAGTTAATAAACTGTTAATGGGCAAAATAGTGCCCTAGGGAGATAGTAGTATTTATTACGAAGAGTTATCCCATTGTACTGTAAACACAGCATTGGTACCACATAATAGTTTGCAGTCTTCTTTGCAAATAATAAAGGTTCCCTTGGTTTCTTGGATATCCATTGCCTTTTCTTAGCTTGAGCTACAGTATATGTTAATGGACAATAACTGGTATCTCTTCCATGAAGAATAGAACCACAAGATTTTCTGAACCCCTTTTTAATCTATTTTAAATCGTTATATTTAAACTTAGCATTTTTATTGTATTATTTATTTATACTGTTCTTTATTATGTCTTGTTTTAACCACTGTATGGCACCCAGAGCCTCCAGGATTGGGTGCTCTACAAATAAAATTGCCTTGCCTTGCCTTCATTTATACCTAGGGTGAGAACTGCAAAGCAAAGGTGAACAGTGCTAATACCCTACAGACACATGAGTTAACATACTTATACAGATAAGAGATGCTAGTGGGAATACATTAACATAAATCATTCTGGCATATTGGTTAATATGAAGAGATAACAGATGATGACTGAAAAGAACTATCATTAATCTTTTTATAGCAGCAGTATTAATCAGGAAGTGTTCATCACTTCCCATAGTTTTGCACTGCCTGGTAGGTTAACAAATCTAATATTACATTTGAGACTTTTTTTATGTTTCTTGATCACTGTTTCCTTTGATTTTAATAAATTTATGAGTTGATTTGCAAGAAATATATTAGCCCCCAAACCATTTCCTGTTTGTTCACCTCTGTTTGTATACTGTAGTTTGCTTCTTTGAACATACAGCAGGCAAAGGAATGGGGACAGGATCAGTTTTAGACCTAATGGCACCCCAACCAGAAATATTTGTAGTGCCCCCATCACAGCTCCCATTGCCCCGTCTCGACCCTTCTGCACCAGACTACATTCAAAAAGTGACAAAACTTCTATGAATTCAAAGGTGAAGGCAATAATTTTTTTTATATTAATATTTTCTTTTGCATTTCAAGCTGATCTATGCTTATGCTTTCTACTTTAATGTGCCCCTTCTATACTGATGCCCCAAATGGCCATTTAGTTCACTTGTGCCTACCATTGCCTTTGAATAGCGAGTGCATGCCAGACATCATAACTAGTTAGAAGATGGTACTGCTCCTTTTCCTTCTGTATCCAACATGGTGAGCCTAGCAATGGTCTACACAAAACTGACAGAAAAATAACAAAAAATACATAGCAAACAGAATAAAAATGGAAAAAAGAAATATTATGGGATTGTTAATTGTAGGTCTTGCCTGACAAAACAGTTGATAAAAATGACATTTCTAGTAACTAGTGCTGCTGCTTTGAAGTGGGATGTTTGGATTTTTCATATCTTGTGCCAGTCATTCTCAAATGGTTTTAAAATGAATTTGAAGTACCAGGTGGATTAAATAGTCCCAATGATGTATAATGTATATAGTTGATTTGTATGTTTCCAAGGGCAACAAGTGATGTGAGTTTTAGTAGTACCAACTCAGTTTATACCATACCATACCACAGAAAGTGTCTTTAAAGCCTCACTCAGCATGGCAAATGTTAGCACAGTTGACAACCTTTACTCAACAAGAAGTTCATGGCATGCTGAACGTAGGATTTGATTCCTGGAACTGGCATTGTGAAATACAGTGCAATGCAATTGTTTTGTAACATCTTTCATACAGAACTGTATCTCAAAATGCTATGAAGTAATAAATAAATAAACAATCAGGAAAAACAATGAAAAGAAATCTCAGAGAGTCACACAGAGACTCCAGCTTAGTTAATAAAATATGTTGTAGGCAGTACCACAGGTAATATATTGTACATGGCTGGACATATTGGGAAATGCATGAGACTGAGTACCAAAACAATTCCACAGTAGATGTACCAATGTTGCTATTTTAGTGTTTCTCTACAGATGTAGTCATTCTAACATGGACCACTAAAAAGCAACCACTTAGCTGTTTTGCTTTCAGAGACATAAACTACTTGTACAAAGGTATTTTTGTGCAATATGTCCTATAGCTTGTAATTGTGTATCATTGTCAGTGTAAGTGTAAGCTATCTGAAAGACAATATTGTAATCAAGTCATACAAGCTTAATAGACTGTCCTATAAATAAATTAAATTCCCAACCAAAGGTGGAACAAATATTATTTTTTATTCTTGATCTCGTTGTTGAAGAAGCGAAATATATAGTAAATGTCCAGTTTTTCAAATAAATTGCATGGTAGTAGTGCTGGAAATGAACTGGGGAATGTACTATTTTTGAACTCTATAGCCCTTGACAAGGCCCATCTGACCACTCCGCTCTGTTGACAAGGGATTGCTAGAGGTTCCCAGGGTCCAGCTGAAGTCATCTGGGTCACGAGTATTTATGTTTACAGCCCCTACCCTGTGGAATTCTCTACCTCGTCAGATACAAGAGTGCCTGACAGTGGGAGAGCTTCAAGACTGCACTAAAAACGCATTTGTTTGGGATGGCCTTAACATAGAAACATAGAAACATAGAATTTGATGGCAGATAAGGACTGCTTGGCCCACCCAGTCTGCCCATTTCCCTGCCTACTGGATAAGCTGCAGATCCTAGTTAACCAGCAGCCTACTTCTTTCTACCCCCAACCCCTAAAATTGCCTTATGACTGTCCCATGCATGCTTGAATTCCACCACTGTTTTTGACTCCACGACCTCCTCCGGAAGGCCGTTCCATGCATCCACAACCCTCTCTGTGAAAAAATACTTCCTAAATTACCTCTGAGCCACCCCATCTTCAAATTGTGCCCCTTGTTCTTGCACACCTCTTTTTGAAAGATGCTACCCTCTTGGACTTTGTTGATTCCCTTGAGGTACTTGAAAGTTTCTAACATGTCCCCCTCTCCTCCTTTCCTCGAGGCTATACATATTAAGCTCCTTAAGTCTCTCTTCATATGTCTTCTGGTGCAGACCCTGCACCATTTTAGTTGCCCTCCTCTGGACAGCTTCCATCCTGTCTATGTCTTTGCGAAGACTGGGTCTCCAGAACTGCACACAGTACTCCAGATGGGGTCTGACCAGCTGTCTGTACAGAGGGATAATAACTTCCTGTTTTCTACTGGTGATGCCTCTCCCTATGCATCCCAGTATCCCCCAACCCTCCTTGCTGCCCTCTCACATTGCTTGCCCACCTTTAGGTCATCTGATATGACTACCCCCAGGTCCCTTTCCATTTTTGTTGTTGTTAGTATCTCACCCCCCATTGTGTACTCTTCCCCTGGGTTTTTGTTTCCCAGGTGCATTACTTTGCACTTCTTAGCATTGAATCTCAGCTGCCATACATTTGACCATTCCTCTAACCTTGCTAAGTCCCTTTTCATCCTTTCCACCCCACCTTGTGCATCAACTCTGTTGCAGATCTTTGTGTCATCTGCAAAGAGACATACTTTTCTTCCAGTCCCTCTGCAATGTCGCTTATAAAGACATTGAGGAGACCCAGTCTAATACTGAACCCATGGTTCCCCACTAAGTAACCCCTTTCTTCAGAGTGGACTCTATTTACTATTACCTCTGTGTCCTATTCTCCAGCCAATTTTTACCCAGGCTGTCATCTTGGGACCCACTCCCAGGCTAGCTAACTTGTATATTAATCTTTGTGTGGGACTGTGTCAAATGCCTTGCTAAAGTCTAGGTAGGCCATGTCCACAGCCCTCCCTGATCTACTACTTTGGTCACCCAGTCAAAGAAATCTATCAGATTTGTCTGGCATGACCTTCCCGCTGTGAATCCATGCTGCCTTGGGTCCTGTGCCCCTCTGGCCTCTAGATACTCGACAATTCTTTCCTTCAGAAGTGATTCCATCATTTTCCCTACCACTGAGGTTAAACTAACAGGTCTCTAGTTTCCTGCTTCTGCCTTGCTCCCACTTTTGTGAAGGGGAATCACATCTGCCCTCCTCCAGTCCTCGGGTACCACCCCATCCTCCTATGATTTGTTATATCGCCTTCTGTGATAATACCTAGAGGAATCATACTGTATTGTTTTGATGGATGTTTTTTCTGTGTATTTATGTATTTATTGTAGGGCACTATGATCTTTGGAATAACGCCTTTTTATAAATAAAGTTGATTGGATTGGATTGGATTAATAGAAAACTGAATACCTTTTTTTTTTTACCAGTTTCAGTGCATGTATGTGCCATTCCACAGATTGAGATGCTTTATGGTTTTTATTACCCAGAAATACCCTGAGCTTTATTAAGGAGCTTTCTGAAGTGTAGCGGTAAAAGTGTTAGGTTTTATAATAGTAGGTTAGAGTTTAATTCCCACAATGGTAAGAACTTGTATGAATGTTACTATTATTAAAGTATGTTTCTTACTTTGTGATATGTGCATTTAAATTATATTATAAAAGGCTCTGAGACATAGACATGTGATATATGTGATATACTGTATGCATTTAAATTATATTATAAAAAGGGTCTGAGACATAGACATAGATATGCCTCCACTCTTAATTTGTTTCCCCATCACTACCTGTCCCTGACTTTTACACCTCTCTGCTCCTCCCATTTCTCACTAATAAAGTAATACAACTTCTACACTCATCCTCTTCCTTCATCTTAATGCCCTCATTTCCTCTCCTCCCTCCTTCCCATTCCATCCCTCCTCCCCACCTTTCAATCCCTCTCTCTCTCTCTCTCTCTCTCTATCTCTACCCCTCCTCACTCTCCTCACCTACTAACGTAACTCCATTCCCACTCTTCCTCCATCCACTTCCTCCTCCACCCTTCCTTCTCTACTCTACTCTCCCTTTCCTTATCCTGTGCCATTCACTTTGTCCCTCTCCTTCCCCCCGTTGCTTCCACAATGGTAATCAATTTGTTTGCAATAAATGTATGCCAATATGATACTTTATATTCTGTACATTGCTGTGCCTTATTCTTGTATAATATTACTGCACGTTTTACTTGATTTATAGATTTATTCCACTACCCCTCTCCACAGGAAGCATCTGGAAATGAGTTGTATGGCTCAGTATGCCTTTCCTGGTAAATCTCTTTTAAATAAATAAATAAAGCTTTCTTATAGATATGTTTTGCTGTCAGAGACCCTTAGTTCAAACCTGCATAGCTTGAATTATCTGATATATAGCATGTGACTTACCCACATGCATTTGATTCTGTACAGCTTATCAACATAACAAATGCAGTATGTCAGTAGGATAGTAAATAACAGAACAAGGGCTTGAATCTGGACAGAAACCTTATATTTGTATTTCCAATCTTATTAAACCTTCTGGATCCTCTAGTGAACGTGCTACAAAGTATTCCTGTCAGAAACATTACATTTTCTGAAAGCCTATAACACTGTAAATAGACTCTTTGCTGGGACTGGAACTCAACTGCCCATTTCGCAGGCTATGACTTAATTTCTAGTCCACACTGCCTGCTATTGACTTTTCTGTACACTAAAAAGCAGGAGACCAAGGTTTTTATCCTAGAAAATGTCAGCCAAGTTTGTATTTAAATAAGAGATCAAATTCTAAAAGTGACTTTAACATTTTTTTATATTTTTTTTTTTCAAATTTCACTTGAGATGTGAGATGTTAAAGCTTCTGAAGAATGACCTGGTTCATTTGAAAGCTAGAGTACTTTATTCTTTTGTTGTAATGTCTATGTTGGTACAATAAAAGGTATCAAATCATTTGCTTCTGGACTTGAGATGTGATTCATGCTGTAGTGAATAGTACATTTTATATAGTGTATAACAAACAGGAATGATGAACAATTGGTGCAGGGAGGAACTTCTTGGTGCCTTTTCAAGCTGTAGAGATTGTACAACTTAGAGGTACATGGGTATGTCTTTGGATGCCTAGGAGTTTGACCCCATGTCCAATTCATACATGTTTGTATTTTCCACAGGAGACCAGGGTTACAATCCTAAAAGGAATGCAAATGTTTTTTCTCAAAATGTTATTTTAAGTTCAAATACCAGCATAGAGACGATCTATGGTGGCATGGAGTTGTAGAAAATAGTTTTATAGACAACAAACTTAGATGAGACAACAGTTTGTGTGGATAGGTCAGGACATGTCTCAGACAGGAAAATTTCATGGTGCCTTTATTACCTGAGCAAGCTGTACTGAAAATAATGGCAGCTCCTGTGCTGTGGAAGGTAAGCCACAAACTGGTAACTCAGGTAATCTACATTCTAATCCAAGAAAGGGTTTATATAGAGAAACTGTATTTTTTATCTATTTAAAAATAGTTGGCCAGGGGCTTATAGCAAATCATTATTTTGTGTCCATGGGACGGCCTTCAAATGGTACTCTGATAGTTCTACACATTTAATTATTTATTTAGTTACGTTACGTAATGTTATGTTACATTACATTACGTTATGTTATTTATTTATTTATTTATAGTGTTCAGATGACCTTTGAGCTCAAGAGCCCTTTTTCAAAGGTGTCCAAGTCTATCAAGTTACAGGCAAGAGAAGAACAAGTTACTGTACATTTGAAAGCAGACCAATACAATACATAACAATACATGACAGGTATAACAGTAATTATATTATCATATAATTATCATATTGCTTAAATGAACTGCCTGGGTACAAACTGAGGCGTCTTGGGTTGCTGGCTCCCTAGGTGAGTGAAACAAGAATCCTTAAAACCTGAATGTCCATGAGTGGAACATTTCTATATACAGTGGAGTCAGCCACGATGAATCACAGTAACTTGCAGTAATGACATGTCACAAAATCCTACATGACAAAAGGGCTTAATTGTCATTGACTTACAATGGCCCCTACAGTAAACTGCAACATTCTGTGATATTCTGTAACATTTCTGTATTGCATCCTGGCTGTCACATCTGTACCATTATTGCCAGATTATGCAGCTTAGTGGTAAACAACATGCATGTTTGGGAAAGCAAGAAAGGAACCAAGGGCTGAAATTCTGATAGGAACTTTGCATTTTCATATGTTCAGAAAAAGATCATGGTCTTACCAGAAACATAAACATTTAAAAACATTTTTTTTATTTTCAGTTTACATTTGACCACAGTGGTGATCAATGCAATGGTTCTTTGGTATTGGAATAATATATGTCATAGAAAACACAGTTCACAACAACCTTGTGTGTGGATAGGAACTGTTCCTGTTCAGGAAACAAAAATTTCAAGGTGCCTTTGCTCTAAGGAAGCAAGATGTTCCCACATCTATATGATAAATGTAATATACCATTGAAACAGCGACTCCCGAATGGTGCAGGGTCAAAACAGTGGCAGATTATGGTGAATGCCAAAATCAGTGAACTCATTGTACCCCCCTCCCCAAGGTCTGCCCCCACCCTGGAGTTGGTATATTTAGTAAGGGGGGGCACAGCCCCCCACAAGGGGGCATGGGGATGCAGCCTCTTGCAAACAGAGAGTTTGCCAACTTCAGCCTTTGCCATAATCTGGTAACTGTTTTGACCCTGCACCATTCGGGAGTTGCTGTTATGCCATGGAACCAGTATTTGTTATCCTCATTTTTTTTTCTCCACCAGAATTTGATGTGTTGCTGTTCTGCAGCTGGAATGCCACTTCTTCAGAATAATACAGGTGGAGGTTACTTAATTTCCAAACCAAATTTTGTAAATCATCCATGGTTCAGTTCCATTTCCCACAACATCCTTGTATAAAATGAGCTAGACAGTGCCCCATTTATATTATCTGCTTTATATGCATAAGTTGGATCTTAAGTGACTCTTCTGTAAATAAATAATGCAGCTGAGAGAAACTGGCATCCAAGCTCATCTGGGAGGATGTTTCTGAATAGGGAACTGAACCATAGATGATTTACATGGGCTCTTTTGGATATTAAGTAATCAATGCCTGTATTGTTCTGGAAGTGGCATAAGTAGGATGAGCAATATCAGTGTGAGACACAGGCAAAAACTACGGTAGAATAAATTAAGCAAAGGGTATCAAGCAAAATATGGCAATATACATAATTTAATGCACACTTAGGTGGGCTGGTATGGAAGATGTGACAGTGCATGAGTGTGTTGGCAGGGTGAGTACCATGTAATACTAAGATGGGGTAGCCAAGGAGGCAAATCTGAGTTGCTTGTAGAGAAAGCATCCTGACACATAAAATCTAGAGTAGAGGGTACAATGATGAGTGTGCAGTGATCAATGAGTTTAATCCCTGTAGGATCATTTACATTACAATCTACATAATGGCAGAATGTATTTGTGAAGGGCACACTGAGTTGAGGTCAGCACATTTGAAAGTGTGTGCTGGGGATAGGGTATATTGGGACACATGAAAATAAAGCAAGCAAATCCAATATACAATGGTGAATACACATAAATATAATACACATATGATATATGTATATGTGTGTGTATATATATATATATATATATATATATAGAATACTGCAACATTTTAAAATTAAAAAGAAATTATGCATGAAAAATGTTTGCAATATCCAAAAACAGCCAAGTTTGAAAAAAGGCAGCTGTACAAAAATGTGAAATGTAAAAGGAGGAAGAGTCAAGTTAGATGAAATAGACATTTATAAAAACATGTGATTCCCTAAAAGGAACATTGAAAGCACTTGGGATGGGTAAAGAATGGACAGTCAATAAAGGCCTATATCCCAACTGTTAATCTAAAGCCAATATGCATTTTCTCTGCATGAGTAAGAGAAATGGCTAACAAGTTTTCCCTTACCTTTTAGAAAATATTCAAACAACAAATGAAAAACATAATTGTCCATGTTAAACAAGATATAACCATGGATTACTTGGCCCCAAATCCATTCTTAATCTCACACTTTGGGGGCCAAGTAAACATCAGTTGTATCCTGTTTAATATGGCCAATCACACGTTTAATTTGAAAGGAATATTTTTATTTTTTAATTTTTTTTAGTTGGAGGGGAATATTATTAATCATTTCTCTAACTTATGCAGAGAAAATGGGTAATAGCTTTTGATTAATATAAGTGGAAGGCCAGGATGGGTTGGCCAAGCTTCTCCCAATCAGATTTTTTCATAAAGATAACACATTTCAGTTTAAATGCCCATTTAATCTACTGTAACTTCATTTTTGAACAGCTGATTTTTTTAAACATGGCTGTACTTTCATATTATACTGTAAGAGCAGAATTTTCAAAAGGAGAGATGCAGGTAAAAATGCTTGTCATGTCTGCCTTTACACTGATGCATCAAAGCTGCCCCGTTGCTATTTTCAAAAGATGCACCTGTTAGTGAGAAACAGCCATGATTTGAGGTAAAGCAATAATGCAATTTCCATTTGAACAATTTTTGGCTCTAATTGTGTCTTCTTTGCCACAAAATGTGGATGCTGTTAGGCATACTAATAGAACAGTCATTCCTGTTCTGAAAAATGTGATAGAGGTATTTAAACTAAATCCTTTTGAAAATCCTGCCCTCCTGCCCTGTTTCTAATCAGATACAACTGTACCAAAATCAAGAACATGAATAGTATACAATATTTAAAAAAAATCACTACATTGCACATACAATATTAAGCTTTTGTACATCTAATATTACACATACAATATTAGATGCAAGGGGCTTGATCTTTAAAGCCTCAATAATGCCACAAGCCCCTGGTGCACTGATTGTTTGGTGCATAGGGCTTGCTGCATTCTCCCATCCGGTAAGCAGGATTTTCAGTCCCAAGAGCCAAATGTCACAAGTTAGACCAGCTTTTCCCTGATCTAACTTGTACCATTTGGGGGACCCTTTTTATGGTGTTTTTGACAAATGTTTGGCACAAGCTGCCGTAAAGTGTGGAAACTGTCGTAACTGCACCTGATGTGCTAAAATCGAGTACAGTTGCATCAAAGGAGTTTGGCACAGCTGTTCCAAAGAACAGAGTTGACACAGGACTTGATTCAAGCCCTGTGACACCCTTTGAAAATCATGTCCAAGATATTTTAATCATCATGGAATTTGATGACAGTCATGTAATCAATTTAACTAGAAATGGGTCTGTTTGTTCTCTAATGGAATAGCCAATAGTGTCTTCTGACAACAAATGTTATATAGCTAATTTTATATATTATTGGTATGTCATTTTTATATTTTCTCAACATTTACTCTTATTGTTGATATAAAATATGTTGTTAAAAACAAAAGGATTTAAAACAATGTTAAAGCATTTTGCATTTTTCAATACCAATACAATATATGGAAAAATGTAGCAGCATGATATATTGATAGATGAACTTCACTGATTCCAAGCTTTCATTAAAAGGGAACAGTCAGCACCACAGGCCACACACTCAGGTGTGGAGCAGGTCCCAATGTGTACTTAGTATGCAAAAACATTTTGTTTACTTACTGTTTACTGTAGTATAGTTGATTGTAGCAGACTAATTGTGCTTAGTCCTAGGCTGACATCTTCTTTTACTACAAATCCCAGAATCATCTGCAGCTGACTTCAGACCAGTAGGCAGCAGTAGGAGATTCAATAGCTTGCAGTTCATGTTAGAGATTGTATAAGCTCTGATCTTTGGTTTGCTGGTCCTGCTGTCCTCCCTGGACTAAGTGCAGTCTCAAAGGACTGCACTTAGCTGCTGGAGAAAAGCAAACTCAGAAAACATCTGATAGGAGATTATAAGAACTCTTACATGCATTGCAGGCTACTGGATCTCTCAATGCTGCCTACAGGTCTGATGTTAGCTGCAGGGGATTCTGGGATTTGTAGTAACAGTTGATGTCAGCCTAGAATGAAGCAAAATGAGTCTGATTACCACACCTTATTTGATTAGGAACTGTGTAGTTTGCAAGCTAATATTCATTCATTTTATGCCCTTCATAACAATTCACACACTCTTTCAGTAACCCCTACTCTTCTATGATTTTGCAGGCTTCACCTGCAAAAATATCAGAAGAAAAACATGAGAAATTTAAAGAGAGACAATTAGGAATATAAGGCAAGGGCAATACATTAAATAGTTTGATGGGATGTTAAAAGGTAGGGTAAGGTAAAAAGAGGGATATGAAAACTATTCAATATGGCAGAGGTAGTAGAACAAAAGGTTCTACCACCAAAAGTAGAACAATTCATTGATGATACTGAAAGGAGGTCAGTATTTGAGGAACAAAGACTATGAGAGGTGGTGTATGGTGAGAGAAGATTAGTGAGATAATGTAGGGCAAATGGGCCCTATTTCAGTAAGAATTACTCTTGGTCTGTGCCTATGACAAATTTTGTTTTAAAATAGGTCCCTTAGAATTTGATTCAGACATTGAGTGAGTAGACAGCCCACTCATCAGATATGCAGTATGCAAGTCCTCTAAACCATTAAAAGATCACTGTGTTATGTGGCATATATCATTCTAAGTATCTCTTGCTTAAAAATATCCACAAAGTACTTTTGAGACTAGTGTGGAAATCTGCAGTACAGTAGAAATGACATCAACTATAAATGAGGTTCTAGTTATACTTCCTTTGGGTCAAGACCACTGCACAGCTCAATCTTGATACTTAAGAATTACCAGCAGTATTCCTGTTCTTGCAAGAAAGCTGTTGTCACAAACCTACCACCCATGCCCTAGCCAGCACACTTCTCACTCCTGGCTGCTGCACACCTTAACTTGTGTTCACTTCTCGCTGTGTTCTGTGCCTACACTCAGCCCTCTCAGCAACAGTGGCATGCCCTGGATACTTGGACCCTTTAAGCGCAGTCACCAATCCCCTGCATCAAGTCAATACAGACTGCTCGAACCCTAGGAGAAGTGTGGGTCTGGTCTTACAAAACTTTTATTCCAACCCACAGCACCAAAGTCCAGCACTCTTCATCTTCAACTGAAAAGATGCAGCTCTCAGAAATATTAAAGAGACAACTTTATTTTGTGCAAAGAAGTTGAAACACACCTTGATTCATTTTGGATCATAGATCCTTTATCAAAAGGCATGTTGAACACACTGAGATACAGACCATAAATACATACATTATGACATCATAATTCCTTTTACCTGAATCACATAAAAAACAAATGCAACACAAACGTACTCCAAGTGTACAGTAGATGCCATTATTTAAACTAGCTTTAATTCAGAAAAATGCCTATTTTTTTTTCTGAATTAAAGCTAGTTTAAAAAAATTCCATCCACACTCGGAATAAGTTCATGTTGCATTTGTTTGTTTTTGTATGTGATTCAGGTGAAAGGAATTATGACATCATAATGTATGTATTTAAGGTCTGTATCTCAGTGTGTTCAATATGCCTTTTGATAAAGGATCCATGATCCGAAACTCGGCAAGCCATGTTTCAGCTTCTTTGCACAAAATAAAGTTGACTTTTTTAATATTTCTGAGAGCTGTATCTTTTCAGTTCAAGATGGAAAGTGCTGGATTTTGGTGCTGTGTATTTCTGTGTTTTGCCTGCAAGCACCCCGACCTAATGCGTGTCCCTTCTTTGGTTCAGAGTTTTATTTCAACCCCTTCCCTACATCAGGGCAGATTAATTGTTTCTCAATTATTTAAAATAAATTAGTGTGTCTCTCTCAGAATTTTGGGTACCTCTTGAGACTCATAATACCTCTTGATAAAAATGTACCGGCAGTTAGAAAAGAGTACATAAAATAGACTAATACATAAAGATTATATATACAAATAGAACCAAATTTGAATGAAAGTACTTTTATGAGAGAGACTTGCAAAACAATGTATGTAAAGAGTAAATGCAACATTTACTCCTTCCTATAGTTAAATTGTCATAAATAGAAAAGAATAAAAGTTTAAAGCTGTCAGAATTTTACCCAGTGGTCTTTTCCTTCTGTTCTTCTCTTTCATATCAGCTAGTCTTTTATAACCACAAAACTGACCCCAAGTACACTATGCACACTGGCTTTTCAGCTTTATATCTAGCCTTGGGCTCTGAATGTTTTTTTTTTAATAAAGCATTTGCAATCATACGTAACTCTCTTTCCCATAGGTACCATCTTTATTGGATCAGTCACTTTATAACACATTTGCTGTCTAAGTGCCCATCCCATTGAGGTACAACTGATTCCCAAATGTTATCACTAATCAAATTTAGACCCAGCATATGTTTTTTTACATTTCTGAGCTCTTTTAGTCACCCCCATGGAAATTTTTCTCATGGCCTTGTAAGGCTGATTACTTAATATCCCATCATTAACCTACGAGATTAGCTTTTGTTAACAAAATGAGCAAATGACCCCTTTGGCCTCCTATGCCTTGAGAAAGATAAGTTTGCCAACTTCACATGTCTATGCAATAATAATGCCCAGTTTTGCCATTGCTGTGATCTATGTTTTCTTACTGTACAGTATGTGCAGTCTGCAAACCCTGTGTGTAGACTACATCTGGTACTGATTTCCAGAAGAGAAAAAGCTGCTGCAGCAGCAGTGCAATGAAATTTAGCAAAAAATTGCACCCTACGTTTTTTCACTATAAAAGATTCCAGGCATCTTTCACTTTTATTTGGTGATAGGATGTTCCAGTTCCACCAAACTTCAAGTTTTTTATAAATGTTTTAATTCAGTTTTTTTCTCACACAAAAAAGATGGCTGTCAAATTTGTCTTAGAAATAGCATTGTAGACTGGACAAGGGTTAGGATTGAGAAAATAAATTAGGATTGAGAAAATAAATAAAATATGCGGTGCTCGGTATAGGAATCTCCTGGAAAAGCAGACATGGCATGTATGCTCATATTTTTATTAACGGTAGCTGAAAACTAGTTTTCTGGAAACATGTTTTTCATTGCACTGCTGCTATAACCCCATGCATGCTGATCAAGGAACAGCAAAAGAATGAACTACAGAAAAATCACTCCACGTAGTCTTTGTTTGTTTGTAAGAACTGCTTCACTGCTAAAGAGCAAAGGTACAGGAGTGAAGGCAAGAACCGAAAAATTCCTCAGTGCAGTGAAATCAACCAATGAACTATTTTTGACTTTATTACTAAGTTAGAAATTAATGAACCTTGTAAAGAGAGCAAAAAAGTAATATTTCAATGGTGACACAATGATTGACTTCTTCTCACAAGTTCCTTTTTATGATGAAACAGATCCTAGATAACACTTCACCTCCTGATACATTATGATTACCACAAAGAATGTTTAAACTGCATCAACTGCTGAAGAAGTGATAACTCTGATTTGCAGAAATCTAAGAAAATATGTTTGAAAATACCAATATGAAAAGAATTCTCTGCCATATAGTTGTGTGCATTCATATACTGTAGAACTGCAAAAACAACAATGTGCTGCAATAGGAGTATCCTCATGCATGGTTGCCAGAGGCTGCAGTCAGGGCTCTTTTGAAATATCTAGTGACACCATGATGGTGTTTGAGACGGCTACCAGTTAATTTACTGTAGTTTCAGTGCGTCTGTTCACGTTGATGCTCTCCCAAGCTTTCTACATTACAGAAAAGTTTATTTTGCTGATGGGCATGTGGTGTATGGCTTCTAATGGACTTGCTCCAGCCCACAACATACAGTAATTGGGCATGTGCTGCAGGAAAAGTCACCCTTTCACATGCTACCCTGACAGAGACTTGACCCACCATTTACATCCTACATTTGGCACAAGCGTGTAGTTTTATGTAAGTGCATCATTGCATCATTTCAACTGAACATGGCAGTAAGATAGCATGGTGTATTAGATCAGCACCTGGCAAGTCTAGATAACCAGAAGGATGTTATCTGTCAGGTGGTGTGGCTGGGTGATTTATCATTTAAATAGAAGGGTTTAAACAGAAGTCTTTTTAAAACCCTTCTGTTTAAATGTTAAATCACACAACCAGACCCTAGGCAGAGTTGATAAGAAAATCAATAAAAGTTTACTTAAAATAAAAGCAATACAGAAAAGTCTACAGTTTGGAAGAACTTTGAAATGCAGAAAATAACAAAAGCAAAACTGGATGGTTCACAGAAAACACTAGATACTGTATTCTAAACTATACCGTGTTTTGATGTTAAAGTTCTGACAAGATTTTAAATGTCCTTATAGAGATGACAGTTCATTAGGCAATATAATTTGTAGCAAGTCCTTTATCCAAGTCTCTGGATGTCCTTTTAAAAAGTCTTCAGATGTTGCATTGGTGCAAAGTCTTGGTTTCCAAAATTCTGACTTAAAAATCAGAATTTTCTGTTCAATATGTGAAGAGTCTAATCCCCACACACTCAGGTCTGGTTTTAAAGATTTTTCCAGGCCTACACATATACTTTCTTGTGTAAAGGTATATGCCAGTTGGACAGTTGGACTGATGACTGCTCTGACAAAGACTCACCTTAGTCACTGTAATTATTTTCAAATTTGCATCTCTAAAGTTAGGGTGAAATGATAGCCTAGCACTGAAGTATACACTGTAGGAATGTTATGGATTAAGTACTGGGCCTTGTCCTTTTCAATGTCTCCATAGGTGATACTGCTGAGGAATTGGAGGAGATGGTGTGTCTCTTTGCAGATGAGACAAAAATCTGCAACAGGATGGACAAACAAGAGGGGGTGGAGGGAATGGACATTGGCAGTGTAACCCGGGGAAGGTATATAAGATAGGAAGTACTTACAGATACAAAGAAAGAGTGGGACATTGGGGTGTTCATATGTGATAGAAACATAGAAACATAGACTTTGACAGCAGATAAGGACCACTTGGCCCACCCAGTCTGCCTATTTCCCTACCTACGTACTGGATAAGCTGCAGATTCTAGTTAACCAACAGCCTACTTCCTGCCACCCCCCCACTACAATTGCCTTGTGTCTGTTCCATGCATGTTTGAATTCCCCCACTGTTTTAGCCCCAACAACCTCCCCAGGAAGGCAGTTCCATGCATCCACCACTCTCTCCATGAAAAAAGATTTCCTCACATTACCCCTGAGCCGTCCCCCCTCTATCTTTAAATTGTGTCCCCTTGTTCTTACACATCTCTTTTTCTGAAAGATGCTACCCTCCTGGACTTTGTTGATTCCCTTGAGGTACTTGAACGTTTCTATCATGTCCCCCCTGTCCCTTCTTTCATCAAGGGTATACATATTAAGCTCTCTCAGTCTCTTTTCATATGATTTCTGATGCAGACCCTGCACCATTTTAGTTGCCCTCCTCTGGACTGCTTCCATCCTGTCTATGTCCTTGCATAACTGAGGTCTCCAAAACTGCAGACAGTGCTCCAGATGGGGTCTCACCAACTGTCTGTACAGAGGGATAACCACTTCCCTTTTTCTACTTGTGATGCCCCTTCCTATGCATCCCAGTATCCCCCTGGCTCTCCTTACTGACTTCTCACATTGCTTACCCACCTTTAGATCATCTGATATGACTACCCCCAAGTCCCGTTCCATTTTTGTTGTTGTTAGTACCTCCCCTGCTATTGTGTGCTCTTCTCCTGGGTTTTTGTTTCCCAGGTGTATTACTTTGCACTTCTTTGCATTGAATCTAAGTTACCATATGTCTGACCATTCCTCCAACCTTGCCAAGTCCCTTCTCATCCTTTCTACCCCCCCTTGTGTATCAACTCTGTTACAGATCTTTGTGTCATCTGCAAAGAGGCATACCTTTCCCTCCAGACCCTCTGCAATGTCATGTATAAAGATGCTAAAGAGGACTGGACCCAGTACTGAGCCCTGAGGTACTCGACTAGTGACCCCCCCTTCTTCAGAATGTGTTCCACTCACTATTACCTTCTGTGTCCTGTTGTGCAGCCAGTTTGCAACCCAGGCTACCACCCTGGGACCCACTCCCAAGCTGGCTAACTTGGTTATTAATCTTTTGTGTGGGACTGTGTCAAATGCCTTGCTAAAGTCTAGGTAGGCCATAGTCACAGCCCCTCCCTGGTCTATTACTTTGGTCACCCAGTCAAAGAAATCTATTAGATTCATCTGACATGACCTTCCTGCTGTAAATCCATGCTGCTTTGGGTCCTGTGCCCCGCTGGCCTCTAGGTACTCAACAATTCTTTCTTTCAGAAGTGGTTCCATCATTTTCCCTACCACTGAGGTCAAACTTACAGGTCTTCACTTCAAGGGAGCAGGGCAGTGTGACAGAACAGTAGGCAAGGCAAGCCAGATGCTGGGATGCATAGGGAGGAGGATCTCTAACAGGAGCAGGTAGGTGGTGTTTCCTCTGCATTAGTCACTGGTGAGACCCCACCTGGAGTACTGCTTCTAGTTCTGGAGGATGCACCTCTGCAAGGACATTGACAGGGTAGAGGCACTCCAAAGGAGGACTACTAAAATGATGCAGGTGTTGCATGAGAAGCCATACAAGGAGACACTGCAGGAGCATAGCATGTACTTCCTGGAAGAAAGGAGAGTAAGAAGGGACATGATTGAAACCTTTAAGTACCACACAGCTTAAACAAAGTACAGGGGGGGCCTCTTTCAAAGGTGGAAGAACACCAGTACATGGGGCTATGCTGTGAAACTTGAGGGTGGGAAGTTTAAGAGGGATATGAGGAAATACTTCTTCAGAGAAAGGGTGGTAGATGCCTGGAACAGCCTGCTAGAAGAGATGATAGGGGTAAAGGCAGTGGGTAGCTTCAAACATGCATGGAAGAGGCAAATTGGTATTATAAGCAGACCAACACAACAACACAGAAACACTCCGACAGGGGCAGGGAGCACCGAGAGTGCCTTGACGAGGCCTCAGGTACACCCCTCCAAGCAGACCAACACAGCAACACAGGAATGTTCCGACAGGGACAGGAAGCACCAAGAGCACCTTGAAGAGGCCTCAGGTACTCCCACCCCCAAGCAGACCAACACAGCAACACAGGGACGCTCCGACAGGGGCAGGAAGCACCAAGAGCACCTTGAAGAGGTAAGGACTACCTCCTCCTGCCAGCTTATTTTGTTAGGGTGTCTTTAAGTTTAATTGTCCCCACAGAGCTACTGATAGGTTCTGCAGTGTCCGGAGACCACACATCACAATGGGAATTTTCTGCTGCACAACTGGGACACCTTAAGGGTCTTAACTGCCCTGATCCTGGACATCTAGTGACTGCAATATGTCTCACTTTGCATGCTGTTACACTCTCTTTGGGCTAGCTCTCTTAGCAACTGCATGTCTTGCTACACCACCTGTTGTTACAGCTTGTCACAGTGCTTAGTCCTGTTGTTTGTGAATCTCTTAGTGCAGATATATCTAATCCTGTTTCAGTTAGGGGGAATTTACTACTGATTACTGCTGAAAGGAAGCGTTTCTTACTGGCTGGGGAGTAGCTCTTGGCGTCCTATTGCCATTTTGGTCAGGACTACCCATGCATGCGCACTAGGGACTCTGTCCTAATATTCAGACAAAGACTTAGCACATGCGCAGTAGGGTCAACAGTGCCTCACAACCTCCCACTGCATACTAATTTTACTCTATTGTCTCTGTTCCCTTATAGGCCTCAGGTACACCCCCCAAGCAGACCAAGACAGGAATGCTCCGACAGGAGCAGGGAGCACCAAAAGAACTTTGAAGAGGTAAAGACTACCTCCTCCTGCCAGCTTACTTTGTTAAGGGTGTTAGCCCATCAACACTGTGCATTGACTGCCCTACCTGCCCCATCCACCCTCCCACCCAAACCCGACTCTCAATTTATAGGTCCCTCCATCACATGACTTCTTGTTGCTCCATTTTCTAAGTCCCCATTTCACCATTAGCTAGGTTATACTTGCCTGCCACTAGAGGGTACTCCTTGCACAACCTCCCTGTCCACTCGCTACCTCTTTACCTTTTCTGCTCTTCTGCCTCTCTGCCTACCTTGGCTACTTCACTGCCTCTCTCCATTCCTAGTTAACCTCTTCACTGCCCTATACCCTCCTACTCACTGCCATCCAAGCCTCTCCACCCCTATGCTGTACACTCCCCTGACCAGCTTCCATTCCCCCTGTGGCCACTAGGAGTCACTATTTCACCCCTCCATCCTGGGCTGGACACAGTACACTCCAGCCTCCCAACTGCCTGGTTTAACCATTGTCCCAGGCACTAAGGACACATGCGCCCCAGGGTATTTGAACCTTGTGCACCAAAGTCCACAGCCCTACCACTACACCACTGTGGCAGCCACACAATGGAAAGCATAGCCTAAACCCTTATACTTCTCCACCGCCCCATTAACTAAAGGGACCATGGGTACTAATTCCCCAACGCTATGCCTGGCCATCCCAGCCCACCTGATACTAGCCACTATCCTCCCAGATCACACTCCCTGCACTCATGGTGCTGCACCCTCCAACTATACCTTGGTCTGTCGATCACCAGCCACACTGGACACTAACTTTGGGCCCCAGCATCCACCTCCCCACTACTTACCAGACTCCCCTGCCTTTCTGGGACCCCCTTGGACCCACCTCCTTATGGCTATTCCCACCCTTCATGCTCTACCCATTCCATGCACCCCTGAGGTTGGTCCCTCAGCCCGTAGACCAGGAAAGGACACCTGTCACCGCCACCCGTTGGTTAGAATTATCACTTTATTACAGCTACTTTCTGGTAATGTGCACCCCAATCCAGGCCCAGCTCCCACAAGGCCACACAAGACCCTTTCCTCTGGGCTCTGCATTGCCTCTATGAACATCTGGTTTTATGTACAGCACCTTGGTTTTGAAAGGCGCTATAAAAATGAAGATGATTTGATTTGATTTGATCTGCATTTTGCTAAAAAAATCAGCTGCACTCCAATGCTGTGTCATCCAACACCAACCCGACATTATTGCTCTAGTAGAGACATGGCTCTCCAAATCTATCCCCAATTCCTTCGTCTTGCTCCCCGGGTACACCCTCCATCGGGAAGATCGAATAGGCAAATGAGGTGGCGGATGTGCTATTTACTTATGGGACACCATTATTGGTTATGCTCTCCCTACTCCCAAGTTCAACAATGGAGCCCAGGCCCTCACCCTCAAAATCATCCTGGACCCTACCAGGGGTCCACTCTACATCATGGTCTCCTACTTGCCTACAAGGAACCACAACCCAACTATCCAGTCACTCACAGAATATCTTGAAACTCTCCCTCACAAAGCTGAACAAGTCCTAATAACGGACCTCAATGTCAACTGGATTGGCACCTTGGCTTCACTAGTGAGGGATTCCTTTGCTGCCCTTGACATGACCCAATTAGTCTCCCAGCCCACCAGACACAACCCCTCCAGAGGAACCAGCACCCTCCTGGATGTCATAGTCTCCAACCACCCCCTAAAAGTCCAGGATATTAAAATCCTTTCAGACTCCTTAAGTGACCATTCCCCAATCCTCTTCCTCTGGTCCTGCGCCACCCACAAACCAGTAACTCAATCCTCTCTTTGAAGGTGCTTCCGCCCAGGTGGCCTTAAAAAACTGAGGCACTATCTCGCCAGATTGGCTGGTGCCCCATCAACCATACCTCAGGTACTGATGCTGTGCTTGACCTCTTCACACAGGCTTTCAATAAGGCCTGTGATCTCTATGCACCACTCACCAGACATCACTCAAAAACACAACATGTGCCTTGGGTCACCCCATCTCTGCTCCAAAAACTCCAAAAGAGGGATAACCTCTGGCATATTGTGGTGGAGTCTGGCAAAGTGTCAGATAGGCAAGCCTACAATGCTGCACACAATCAGTGCACATGGGCCATCCGCAAGGCCAAAGCGGAGCACTACCAAGCCACCCTTACCTCCTCCTGGGGCTCAGCCCAGACATTCTGGGATAATATAAAAGAGCTAAATGGGAAAACACGTTCCCCCCCTACCTAGCTTTCTATTAATGGCTTCTTTACCGTGGACCCCCTTGCCATAGCTAAGTGCCTTAATACCACCTTCACTGATCTAAGTTCCATCCTCCCCAGTAGTTTCTTCGACCCCATGCCAGACTCTCAACCACCTATCCAACAATGCTCCCACTTCCACTTACACAAGATTTACACTCATGCAGCCAGACCATACCTTCAAAAAGCCCTGGGCAGCAATAGCCCTAGTAATGACACTCTGGACACCAGGATCCTGCGCCTAGTACTTGATGATGTCCTTGTCCCACTGACTGGGTTACTAAATTGATCCCTCTGCCTAGGTCAATTCCCCAGTGTCTGGAAAATGGCTGTTGTCACACCCATACACAAAAGTGGAGAAAGGTCCTCCCCAAACAACTATAGGCCAATCTCCATACCCCACCCCTCTTTCCAAAGCTATCAAAAAAGTGGTGGCTACTCAGCTCACTGAGTACCTAACCAAATATGACATACTATGCCTTGAGCAGCACGGTTTCTGCACAGGACATAGTACCACCATAGCCCTCCTTGAATTCTCCAACTATCTGCACTCCTCCCTAGACTCTGGCAATCTTGCTGGTGCTGTGTTCATTGACCTCTCCAAGGCCTTTGACACTGTTTGCCATCCCCTCCTGCTTGACTCCCTCTACCAAATCAGTTTCTCCACTGGTCCTCTCACCTGGTGCTCCAGCTACCTCTTAGCTCATTCCCAGTAAGTAAAAATCAATGGGACCTTATCTGGTACCCAACCTGTTCACTCTGGGGTCCCCCAGGGCTCTATCCTGGGGCCTATCTTGTTCAATCTCTCTCTCAACACCCTGCCCAGTGCCTGCTCTGGAAAAATGCCACTTTATGCAGATGATGCCATTCTCTTTGCCGCTTACCATAAACCTGCCTTACTCCAGGACTCTCTCCAGCTTACCTTTAACCAGGCTGAAAAATGGTTCACGGATCATAGACTTGTTATCAACCTAAAAAAGATAAAGTCTATGCTATTCACCCACCACCAAAACAAGTCCAAAAAATGCCTTTCTCCTAATCCTCCCCAGCACACAGCACCTCTTAGAGCAGGTATCCACTTATAAATACCTAGGGATTACCTTTGACGTGGCTCTCACTTTTCACCAACACATAAATGCCCTCTCAGCAGTCACCAACTCTCTGTTAGGTCTTCTCTACCGGCACAAGGACTGCCTCTCTCCCCATGAGCTTTGGCTAGCTATCACATCTTCTGTCCTGTCCCTAGTGGACTATGGCATGCCAATATAAAGTGCTGAGTATAACACTGCCATCAGTAAAATCTAAATCTCTGTAAAAAAGGCCTGCAGACTCCTGAGCGGGGCACCCAGACTCACCCATACCTGCCTACTCTATGCCACCGCAAACCTCCTCAACCTTGAAGAAAGACTCCACTACCAAACCTGCCTACTCTCCAAGAAAATTCTTCTCGGGCTCTCCCCCCAAAGGGTGGCTGCTTCCCTACAATGGGCCACCCCAAGTGTGGCCACCCACAGCTTGGATAAGGCCTCCCTACTGGTGCCCAGGACCAGCACCTCTCTAGCCTAGTGATCCTTCTCCTGCAGGGCTCCCTCCTGGTTTAACTACCTCCCAGTTGACATCACCAACACACCCAAAATTGGTCAATTTAAAAACACCCTTCGTGACCACCTTTTCAATGCATGCTGCTGTAAATGCAACTAACTAACCCCCAGTACACTCCTCTGGCCACCGCATACTCATGCCATCCTGATCTCTCCAACCTTGACAAAGTCCTCTGGACTGCTCCCCCCTTCTCCCTTAGCTGCTCCAATCTAAAACTAATTTTTTCTACAATCATTGTTACCACATTGTAGGGGCTGATGTCCCCCACTTGTGACTCACATTATCTATGGAATTTGAATGCGCATAATGCTCTGCAGCCCTACAGTAATACTTTTATCACTGTAATCTATGTATTTTGTATTTTACTGTCTGTATTTAGAAAGTTGTATTATTGTTTTTGTCTTCACTTTGATGAGGTGCCTTTGTAAATGAGTCTCTGACTCAACGGTTGTAAATCCAATTGCTCATATAAATAAATAAATAAGTAGAGTTAAGGGAGGAAGAAGGGTCAACTGTGACCAAGTAGGGTCCAAAGGGTAGTGTTGGGCAGGGAAAACAGGGCAGACTAGATGGGCCTACTAGTCGTTTTCTGCTGACACTTTCTATGTTTCTAAGTTTCTAGTTTAGTAACAAAGTGGTGTATCCAGAGTTTAGGAAAGGGGACATTATATCAATCCATTATGAGAACATATGACAGAAATCAATGGCTCCTGCTGTAAATATACTCTGTTAAATAGCCCTGACATCTCAAGGTAACTCTGAAAATATAATATTTAAACACATTTTATTTTATATTTCAGAATGTTTTGTCATTTAACTTCCTTTTGTTCTGTGTAACTACAGTATGGAAATGAAATTAAAGACAACATTGGTTTCTCTTGGACTTCATCCACCCTGGGCTGCTTGTCTACACCTGACATTATGATCCTCTCTTGTGGCATCACAAGCTATTACTGTGGAAAAGATAATAATGTCAGAAGCAGAGGACTGTGAGTGGTATTAGGCTTAGACAAGAAGCCTAAGCAGATGAAGTCTAGGGAGAGAAGTGATGTTATTTTCATACAACTTTCGCTACATATAAAGAAACACAAAACATAGATTGTGTCAGAAGAAAAAGATCCAGAGGTCCATCAAGTCTGTACATTTTTCTGCCTAACTCTACGCTTAGCCATAAGTTAAGCTGGCAGCCTCCAGGTGGGTCCCTTTTCCTGAGGGCAAATGCCACCTGACCACACTGCAGCTTGCAGCAAACCTCTCAGGTGTGCCATCTGTTTGTTGCACAGAACATTTTCTTCAAGCTGCAGGACTTTGGTGCCGGGACCCTACGCAATAGTGAATTTGTGGTAGGGTTCCTGGCACACCAGCAATCGGCACAAGCTGCCACTGCCATTGTTTGTGCTGATCTTTGAGAATCAAGCCCAGGATGTGTAAAAAAAAAATTATTCTACAGCCCGTAATTTACTTTTTATAACTACTGGTTTTGAAACCAAAAGTGCAGTGCTGAGTTTAGTTTGTTGCACAAGTCAAACTAAAGTTCTGCAATGACACTTTGGTCAGTCTAGCATGGGAGAAGAGACAGATGTGTAATAAAGGGTCATAATGCACACTTGTACATTCCAGAGTTTGAAAGTGCTCAGTTTTAGTGTAATATTTATACTAACCAGTTATTAAAGAGCATTTATCAAATCCTGTCTGAACTGTGTCTAAAAATGGTGGTTTTACAGCTTCTTCTGAAAAGTCTAGGGTTCTTCAAGATCAAATTAAAAAGTTGTTCTCCAACACTTCTTAAAGGAAAACCGTACTTAACAGAACCCTCCTCCCCAAGCCTTATCCCGATTGGCTTTTCATAAGAAAAATGATTTTACATGTTTTAACTTACCATATATTATAGTTGAAAAGTCCGGGATTTGGGAAAATGGCAGACACTCTGCAGCTCCATTTCATGCAAATTAGGGCAGCTCACTCCAATACACTTGTATTGGAGCGAGCGGTGCAGCGCTGCAATTTGCATGAAATGGAACCACAGAGTGTCTGCCATTTTCCCGAATCCCAGACTTTTCAACTATAAATTGCAGTAAGTTAAATCATAAAAAAAACTTTTCCTTACGAAAAGCCTAATTGGGTGGTAAGGCTTTGGGGGGTGGGGAGATTCTGGTAAGGACAGCTTTCCTTTAATAATACAACCTCACCTGTGAATAGTGATCATCTACAGCTGTTACTGCAGCAAGAGGAAATCAATCAATCAATCAATCAAACAAGCCATATATATGACAAATCTAAAAAACATCAGAAAATTGTGGGCACATAGACGTTTTTGCCACAAAAGTCCAAGTAACATTTTTAAGTATCTTACCTTCCAGGGGTAAAGCAGCATACACTTTTTATTTATTTTTCTTATTTGTCCAAGAGTTGTAAAGGCAAGTATATCTTTACATCAAACCGGATATCTCATTGTGTACATTTATTATACAATACCAATGGCATTGGGAAGCTGCAGTATATTTATTGTAGAAATAATATATTTTATTATTGCACTGGTGGCAGGACAGTTATTTTTTTAAATCAATTTTCTTTTTCTATTTTTTTGAAAATTCTTTTTATGGAGTTTTCAATCGATAAAAGACAACACACTATCCATTACAGACAACACAATGACCCTGATCAAGTTTAACAGGTTGCAACAGGAAAGATATAAAATGTATTTTAAAGGTTGAAATTATTTTCATGTAACATGATGGGAATCATAAGGTAATGGCAGTGATAAGGACTGGATGTAGCACTTTGCAGTTGCACTTTAAATTTAGAAAAGTTATTATGCACTATTACTGTAAATGTACTATAAACATACAAGTTAGATTCAAGCACATTACCATCTGAAGAATATGAATGCACATTGAAATGTAAGCGTGAGCAAGTCTGGTTGTCAGAGGGCAGGGCAATGGATGTTAAGACACCCTGTCGAGGTAATTAAAATGGAAAAAGAAAACTGATTTAAAAACTTTATAATAAAGAAAAACATGCTAGGGCTTTTGTTACTAAAGTTTCCTGAGTTCTCGTAATTTTCTTTTGGTTAACAGATACTACTTCTACAGTATGTAATTTATTTGATTGAAAAAGTTGTTCTGTTAAGTCATTATACTTTACCAAAAAAATGTTTAAACCTTATTACAGTTCCAGTTATAGATGATTACAAGGGATTGGACTGTTATTGTATTAAGTCAAGAAGTCTTGCTAAAGCAGCCAGCATTAATATTCCTATTTAATATGCACTTAAAGTTGCACTAGCCAGGGCTGCATACTCCTGAGAGTAGTAAATGCAAATAACCTACATGGAAGGGTCATGGTTTCAGCCACTGCATCCACTGTTCAGATTTCTTACAAAGAAAAAAGCGTGTAAGTAACCCCAACCTACTGCAAGAGAAGTCAGTGGTGTGAGGTTTATGGAGGGACAGAATTATAATTTGTTGAAGAGAAATATAAATCAGGCCAGAAAGGGGTGGGAGTGTGAGGGAACAATAGACCTTAGGGGCTAGACTAAAGTACATACATGTATGCATGTATTTATTTAGCATAAAAGTGGGTCTAATTTAATCAAAGGGGCTATTTGATTATTTTGAAATTTAAGGTCCCAAGAACTTTAGGGGCAATTGGGTCAAGCGTGCATAAAATAGCCATGGATTAAGTTACCAAATGGAACAGGTTGCTTGAAGCCAGGGCTATTGTGCTAATGGAACCAGCTTCAACAAGATTTTACTGTGCTACAGGAAATCAGTCATGCACAAGTCAATTCCAAGGGGGTGCAGCTTGGGGGGAATGGTGGCTAGCCCCCAAATAACCAGCAGTGTAGCTTCAAAGAGGCTACACTCAAAAACAACAAACAGAGCTCTTGCAACAGAAGGGTGCTGTTATGAAGCCTTTATAGGCTAAATGTTGGGGCTATTGACTTTTCACAGTGACTGCCTATGAGCTTTTTGTACTTTGTATCACCACATAATCTTTGTGACTAATTAAATTGTTGAAGTAGTATTTTGTTGAAAGAGCTGTTTGTTGTTTTGTGATGCAGCCTGTGTGGAGTACAGTGTTCAACAAGATGTCAACTGGGTGGTTAGCCCCATTGCCTTATAAGATTGATATAGTGTGAGCCAGCAGATGGTCATTAGGCAAACAGAGTTGGTTGAACTGGGACTGGGGCTGAATGGGAGAAGGCTGTGGGTTAAAAACTGCTTCTAATGAAATATAGTACATTACAAGGCATGATTGAAGCAAACTTGAAGTGTTGGCAGGGTTGCAAACGTGTATGCCTTCATGCCTTCAGTGGGAAGGAGGGCATATTTGCAACTGCTCTAAACTGGTGGCTGCTCTGGACAGGCATGTTGCAAATCTGGAATGGCAACTGGCTGTTCCATGGGGGTATGAGGAGGAGGAGGTTTGGCAGCTGAGGGATTCAGAGGAGGAAGCAGGGATTGGGGTGGAGGCAAGCAACAAGAAGACTGGGAAGGTACATGTGGTGTACTACCAAGACTGTATGATGTATATCATCCTGGTTATGGGAGAGGAAGGAATACTTCTGCAGACACCATAGTGTGGTCGATGCTCTGAAGAGGTTCATAGCCAGGTTGGAGTAGCAGTTGGAGGCACTGTGAGGGATGACACTGGCAGACAAGCAGGCTTTGAGGGCTGGTGAAGAGGAGACTATGGATATGGACATTAAACCTTGGAAAGTGATTGGCAAGGATAGATAGCACAGAGAGGATGATGGCAGGGAGGAGCAATGGCTATTATTTCTAGCTGTAGGGGTGGGTAATAGATCAGAGTTTAGAAGGGAGGTGGAAGGCATTGTCATAAGAGATTACCACTGCCAGAGGACAGCATCAACATGTATCAGCCTCTGTCTGACCAGTTTGAGGGGAGTCAACAGACAATTGGAGCTGATGTGGGCAGACCCAATACCAGGTCACCAATTCTGCCAAGTGTCAGGAAGACAAATGCTAGGAAGGGGGGCAGGAATGAAGTAGTCATTTGGAGCACTTATTAGGCTAGTACGTGAGGCAGAGGTGTCATTGCTGGAGCAGGATGACAGCTCCACTAAGGTGGTTTGTGTGGCTGGATTGCAGGTTCAGTGAGTGATATCCAGGGCCAATCAATGTAGCTGGTGAAGAAGCTGACTGTCACTGTCCATGTTCATATGCAGGATATGGAAAGCCCATATTCTGTGGACATAAGACGGTCATTCATGGAACTAGAGATATTCTTGATGGCAAAGGTATCCAGGGTGATCTGCTCACAGGTCATCCCAGTTCTTGAGCTAGTACATCCACGATGGGCTGCATCTGTGATCAGAGGGAGTGGGGTTACTAATGGGCAAGGCAGTTAGGGGTGCTATAAACTACAGGATGGAGGGAGGGGTTGGTGCAGAGGATCACAATGGGCAGATGGCAGCAACAGAGGCTTATCAAGGGAAGGAAAGCAGAGAAGTTGAGCACAAAGAAGGGGTCAAGGGAGCATGAAGTGCTGCTACCTGTAACACGGTGCTAAACAGAGTAAAGCTGATTTGTAATGTGGCATGCTGCTTTGTACTTAGTGCAGATAACTTCACTCATAGTTGTACCCTTTACACACTCTCTAAGTGGCTACCTTTACCCAGAAGAATAAAGATCCAGACCTGTTTGTTAGCCAGAAAGGCACTCCTGGGCCTAACATCCCCTGCTTTAACAAATTGCTTCTGCATCATCTCTAACCAATACAACACCAGAAACATGACCATGAATGCCCTTAAACCTCCTTTCCTGTGTACTCAGCTGGGAAAGTGGTCGCTTGCTGTCAGGGCCTCTAACTGGTTAAATGAATTTCCTGATACACTGCTGAATCTCCCCAAGTTTAATCAGTTTGAGATCTTTTCGTTCTGCCTTTGCAGTCTAATGCAATTGTAACCATTAAACAGTTTGATTCAGTTTCTCACAGTACATAACCTGTGACCACAATGATCTGTATATATTTTTTTCAAAACTGTATGTAACTGTTCTGCCTTAAGTGCTTGGAGCCTGACTTCACTGCATTTCCACTGGAACTGCTTATTGTATTTGTAGTGTTTTTTGTGACTATGTATTTGACGTGGAATGTTTGTAAATGAGTACTTGTTCTCAAAGGTAATCTCAGAAGTTTTCAATAAATAAATAAATGAATTTTTCCCTGAGCAGACTGCAGGCCAATATGACAAGTACATACACTGCAGAATGGGAGTGCTCAAGGGTCTTATGCACTTCCATAGTTAGGACTTAGTGGCCCTCACAGAGACCTGTTGGGGGAAGAAAATGAGCGAATCATCAGCATAGAGGAATACAGACTATTCTGAAGGGCTATGCCTAACAGAAAGAGAGTGAGGTGAATCTTTGTATAAGGGATGGAGTTACTGAGGTCAACAATAACAACAAAAAGAATGTCTATGACCACTAGGAAGAGATGGTCTGTCTCCAGGCCAGAAAGGAGTACAGAGTATTCTGAGGGACTACTAAACTAGAATTAAACAAGCCAAGTAAAAGCTGGAAGCCATGGCAGCAACATGACCTGCAGACAACACCAAACATTATTCCAGTACATAAATGGCAGGAGGAAGGTGAATGAGATCATTGGGCCCTTTAGGTGATGGTTGTGATGCTTAACAAATATTTCACTAAAGTGCTCACTAAAAGGCCCATGCTGGGAGGAAGGGGTTCACTGGAAGGACCCATAGCATCATGGATAGCCATGATGCAGCCAGTGGACATCATGCCTGCCCTTGCAGCTAACTACCAAGCAAAGATCAAGCCAGGTAAGTAGGTCCCAAGGGGCAGCAGAATTTACTCCAGGATTATAGTGGTCCCAAAGGAACAATTGACGGTGCCAGATGCAGTAATCATTCAAGAGTCTGTCCAGACAGGTGTGATGCCAGGGGACTACAAAGTACCCAATGTGGTCCCAAATTTCAAGAAGAGGGCAAGGTCAGAGCTGGGCAACCACAGGTTGGTCCATCTGCAATCAGTAATGGACAATCCTGGACAATTATCATGGACACAGTAATGGAGGACTTAGTTGAGGATAAGGTTATTGCCTTCTATCAGCATGGTTTTATGAGGAGAAGATTATGATGAGCCAATGCTTTCTTTGAGGGGGGTGAGCAGGGATGTGGACAAGGGCAGTGAATGTAGTCTTTTATCTGGACATCACCAAGGCCTTTGATACTGTAGCACATCACCAGCTTCTGAGAAAAGTAAGCCAGTGCAGTATACATGAGATGTACACACAGTGGATTGCTAACTGGCTTGGAAACAGCCAACAGGAGGATGGTTGTGGACAGGCATTACTCGGAGTGGAAGGAGTACTAAGCAGCATCCCTCAGAGACTGGTGTTGGGGCTACTGCTATTAAATTTCTTCATCAATGATCTATAAGTTGTGGCCTCCAGAGGCTGATTAAGTTGATGTATGACACTACGCTGGCCAGTGTGGTGGACTCCTTTGAGGGTAAGGACAGACTTCAGAAGGACCTGAACAAACTGGGCAATTGGCCTGACTCCTGGAGCCTTAGATTCAATACAGCCAAATGCAAGGTGGAACACCTGGGAAGAAAAAGCAGAAGCAGGACCAACGCACTCTTTCTGCTGTAGTCAAGTAGGCAAAGGACCGGGGGGGGAGGTCATTATAGAAATGGGGTTGAAGAAGGGCAACAGTACATGACTGCTGTCAAGAGGGTCAGCAGAAGCCTGGGTGCATCAAAAGAAGAGTGCCCAACAGATCCGGAGAAGGAATATTTACACTTTTTTAAATGAGCAAGGGAAGGAATCCTTACACTTTTCAATGCCCTAGTCAACCCTCAACTACTGGCTACTGCATGCAGTTCTGGTTTCCTCAAAATAAGAAGGACACTGAGGCAGTCAAGAGGGTACAATGCAGGTCACCAACATGATTGGTGGTGGTGTATGGGACAAAAGTTAGGACAGAGATTGTAATAGTAGTATGTTTATTTCTAAGGTGCCCAATTTCACAGGCTGTGGGCACCTTACACATCAACACAAAGACAATAACACCAGCACAATAAATTACTATCTATAAATAATAACATTACAAAAACAGGTTAGGAATCACTTGGGAAAACTTTTATAAAAAAAATAGTGCCTGAGCCCCTGCTTAAAACTATCAGTTGGGAGCCTTCAGAAGCTCTCACAGCACTTGGTTCCAGAAAACTAGAGCAGTCACTGCAAAGGTGCACTCCTCAGATAGCTTCAGGTGGGATCTGGGAACCTTCAAGAGACCCCCCTCAAAAGACTGGAGATGGTGGTCAGGAGCATATGGACACAGAAGTTTGTTTAGGTAGCCAGGACCCAGATAATTTAAAGCTTTGTATGTTAACAACCCTATCATGGAGGAGATGCACCACCTCACAGGCAGCCAGTGCATTGTCCTCCAAGCTGGAGAAATATGCTAAGGGTGAGAAAATCTGACAATTAATCTTGTCACGGTGTTCTGCACCAGCTGTAAGTGGCACATCAAATCTCCAGATAACCTGAGATACAGAGCATTACAATAGTCCAGCCTAAATGTCATATCTTGAGAGATGAGATAGAGTTTGATCTGGACAATGTTCTTACAGTGAAGGAAACCACTATGGACCACAGCAGACACCTGATATTCTATAGTCAGCTTGTGGGTCATAATTTTGACCAGATTCTTAACCCTATCTCTGGCTATAAGATGAGTGGGCCCTAGATGTAATCCAGCCACCCCTCTGCTCAGTCTAGCTGCCCTCCAGATACCCAAGTCCACCAGAAGCACTTAAGTCTTGTCCAGGTCAATCTTTAGCCAGCTGGAGGCCATCCAGTCATTGATAAGAAATAGGCAGTCATTGAGCACATCCACTGCAGTTTTCCTACCAGGGAAAACAACAGATTCAGCTGTGTATCATGTGCATAACAGTGAAACTGCAAACTGTACCTCCATATCACTTATCCCAGTGGCAACATGTACACCACAAAAAGCATAGGAGAGATCAAACCCTGAGGGGCTCCACAGGTCAGAGCAGCTGGCAAAGAGAGAACATTCCCACACACTTCCAATTGCAACCTCCTGGAAAGGAAGGACTCGAGCCACCTCAACACAACCCTGTCGAGTTCTAACAGGTCTCTCAGTTGAGCTGTCAAAATTCCATGATCCATGGTGTCAACACTGATGAGAGATCAAGGAGAACTAGAATGAAACATTCCCCTCTATCACTAGCCAGAAGATCATTCTGCACCCTAATAAGTGCAATCTCCATGCTATGACATGCTATGACACCATCTGAATCCCGGCTGAAATGGTTCATAGACAGAAAGCCTCCAGCTGTGCTGTCAAAACCCTCTCAATAACTTTTCCCAAAAAAGGAAGGATAGAGATGGTCTGTAATATGCCAAAACACCTGAGTCCAAAGACGACTTCTTGAGAAGGGGTCTTGCAATAGCTGTTTTCAAGGCCACTGGAAACACACCATCCCCAAGCAAACACTAGACAAACTCAGCAATCACCAGATAAATAGACTTCTACCAATCTAATAAAATCCAGGTTGGTTCAGGGTCCAGTAAACAGAAGGTGAAATGCAGCTTCATGATCACCTGGTGAATCTCCTCAGCTGACATATGGTTAAATTCCTCCCAGACTGATTGAAGCCCTCTGATAGTCACAGACTGTACCATACTGGGCAATGACATCTCACTTGTGGAGGAACAAATGGAGGATACCCTAATAAAGGAAAAACTGGCCAAAGTCCTTGCATTGCTCATGTGTCAGTACTCCTCCAGACTATTGACAGGCTGGATATAAAAGTCTGTCCACAGTGTGGAAGAGCTGGGCTGACCTGTTAACCTCTTTAGCTAGCACTCTGTTTTGGTGATTGTTGCAGGTGTTACCAAGCCTGGTTTGAGGACATTAACATCTTTACACATAAAAAAAGAAGAGGAGGGACATGATCTCAGTCTTTTGCATACTCAAAATATTGACAAGATTGAACAATCAGAGATATCTGATCTGCTGTCCTTCAGCAGGTTGTGGGAACATGCTATGAAGCTCAGAGGTAGAAAATTCAAGAATAATGGTACACATGCATAATAGAAATGTTGCCCAGCACTTGTCATAGAGGTAGCCATTTCATGATATTCTGACCTGTTATGGAAGGGAAAGCAAAACCTTAAAATGTTAACAAATTATCATATTTTTAAAATATAAAAAAACAGCATTATTGTTGTTGTTGGTGGTGGTTTACTTTGTGTCAATAACCAGCAACTAAAACAATAGTGTTGGTACACTAGCTCTTTAAGTTCATCATTCTATATTATGTTTTGTGATCTAGGTACTGTATACCATTTGGACCTGTGTATGCCAGTTAGTTAAAAAACTTCCCCTGAAACATCTTCTAAGGTGAGCCAACCACTTGGACTCCATTTCATGACTCTCTGTACTGGCCAGGGATAAGGGAGTGAATGACAAAACTAAGTGCCACTATTGGACAAGCAGTGATCCTGGTAAACTGATATCAATACTTTTATTTTCCTATACTTTTTCCTATACTTAAGTTTAATAAAAAATTGAAAGTCAATACACAGGTACGGGAATATGCCTGCCCAGAGCTACCCATAGGTTTCTCCTTGGATTTACAATGCTAATTAAAATAGTGGTGAAAATTGTAAGGTATGCATATCTTAGCAGGAGACTGAAAATTTCAGACACAATTGCCGTCTATATATCTCGTAACTGTAGTACATAAGAATACAACAGTTTGTTATATGATTGCATCTAACAATGAACAAAGGGGAAATTCAATGTAGAATCTGAACTCAGGAGGACCAAAAGATGAACTCATACATCTTATTTATTAAAAAACCAAACAACTCTAAACTGCAATAGCTCACGTAAAAATGAACAGAGAGGAAATTAAACTTGAAATCTGAAAACAGGGGAACCAAAATATGAGGTTAAAAAAAACTCTAAACTGGGACAGCCCTAAATCTGACTTATAATAAATCTGTTTATGTGTTTTGTTTCTCCAAGTCAGAGCTACAGAGGAGAGGAGAGGATAGGCTTGATTAAGCTGTTTCAGTTCTGCTGTTCATGGAGTGATGTCTACTTAACTGATATCAATACAATACAAAGCAAGCAAATTCTGGTCAGAGCCAAAATGGCTGCTAATACAGTTTTCTGTTTCATCCATGCCAGTATGAAAATCATGTTACTGACACTGATTACGGTGCATACAACATGCCACCTGGCAATGCAGCACCAGGCATTATGACTCCCAGGAATTACAGTACCAAATCACTCACCTGGAAAACAGTAAGCTTTTGTGGGGGACTTTGACTCCCACACCCCCAAAACTAAAAATAACCTTCTCCAGGGTGGGCATGTCCTGGAGGAGCATACATTGTGTGGGCACAAAGCACAGTATCAGTGAGTGGTGATCTAAAATGAAGATCGCCCCGTTACTGTCACCCTTGTTGCCATGCCCTAATTTTGGTGCCAAAATTCAGTTGCAGCACTAACAGTATACCAATTAATCTGATAAGGGATATAGAATCAATGTGTGGATTGGATTGTAGTGAACAGTGACACACACACACACACACACACACACACACACACACACCTTAGCAATATCCAGCCACAAAGTCTGATCTCCCAACTGCACATTTATTGATTTATGTATGAAATGTTCATTAGGAAAGGCTTACTGATCTGATGACAGCTCAGTTCTGGAGGAACTGTGGGGGAAGGGTACAGGAGATAAGTATCAGTAGAGATACTTCAACCCAGGTTTTAAAAGTGTGCTGTGGGCTACAAGCTCATCTGAGACGCAACATCTGGCAGTAATTAGGAAAGAATATTCAAGTTGTGAGAAAACATGATAAAATGTTCTTTAATTTTGCTCTACAAATGCAGAACAGAAGGCATTTTGCAGGGGCAAATGGTTTTATGTGACAAGGGTGATTCCCTTATCTCGACGAATACAAACAGTGAACCAAAGAGTGCTCGACGTGAAAAAGATGACCAAGATAACATCGACCACTGCAAACAGTGATGGTCATTCACTTTTCCACTGGAACTAATAACAAAACCTCCTACACCTCCCAACTAAATGATTATCAACTACGGGGGGGGGGAGGGGGGACTTAGAAAGAATAAAAAAAAAACATTAACAATTTTTCCCTCGGCACTACCCAAGCCTGGGTCCACTGGCTCCATAAGTGGTGGTTCAAGCCACTACACCAAATGACCAGCTCAGCAGGGCTTGGCTAAACACTGTCCTGTATCTTGCTGTAATGAGTGTAGTTCACTGTTACTCTAAACTATACAGGATTTCTCGATCATTTGTACCACTTGCTGTAGGTACGAGCGGTATTAATGAGTCACTCATATTGAGCCACTCAATAATACTCGCTCATACCACTGTACACTGGACAAACTGGGCTTTATAAATACCAGCTATTCACAAAGCCCAGTTTGCCCCAGGCAAACCAGGATTGCACTAGGGCAATGCTTTGTGAATCCTGCCCATGCTGTACACACATACTATATAAACTGAAAGAGGAACAAAACCTTTAAAAATAAGCAAATTTGTTTCTCCTGCACTGTATCGTGGCTATTCAGTTCAGCAGGTTCATGGTTACTGCTTAAATGAACCACCAGAAAAAACAACGGAGCTTCAGTAGTACATATACATGCACTTTAAGCTAAAGAAGGGAAATATTTTTACAGTATACAGGTATGTGGTGTTAAAGCAGCAGAGCAATGAAATTGGGGAAAAAAAATTTGACCCTATCTTTTTTCAATATAAAAGATTCCAAGCATCTTCCAGTTTTATTTGGAGGCAAACATGTTCTAGTTCCACCAAAAATCTGAGTACTTTATAAAAGTTGTAATTTAGTTTATTTCTCAAGAAAAAAAAATATGGCTGCCGCACTGGCTTAGAAATACCATTGTAGACCTACTAAGTGTTAGGATCAAAAAAATTAAAACAATCATGGTATGTAGCATAGGAGGTACCTGGAAAAGTAAGGATGACAGGTATACTAATATTTTTATTAACCATAGCAGAAATTAACTTTTTAGAAAAACATTTTTCATTGCACAGCTGCTTTAACAGATAGAACCTATTTATTAAATGTGCTAAACGCATCCTGCATGAATTCACAATTAATCAAAACAGGTTAAGAGCATGCCAAAGCACCTATTTGGTTAATGCTTCTTTTAAAACTGTCCCTAAGACACACATTGAGTCATTGGCAGGAAACCTAGGCTGTGTTACTAGGAATTATTCACTTAAGATGTAATCTAACAAAATATATACTAGAGTCTCCAATCCTTCCAATTCATTAGTAAAGCAAAATGGTTTTCTGTATGAAATGGCTGTAAATTATAACCTCCATGCAAAAGGCAAAAGCAATGTCAAATCAAGGCAGTTTCCAAGGGTGCTGCAGGAAAAACAAATTCATCAACCTTACAGTCATGTAATTATTAGCAAACCATTTCACATCATGTCCCTTTTTATACTAGGCATTTTAAAAAGCATCATAGGTAAATTCTTTGAAAGTTATTATACTGCAAAAGAAAATTATTTAGCAAAGCACAGTACAATAAAGCATTCCTGATCCAAGAGTTCTAGTAGGCAGGCATTTATTCTATTTATTTATCTATTATTCATTCGGTCATTCATTCATTGTTAAATGGGTAAGGCCCACTAGGCACAAGTGCCTGTTTTCAGGGCAACCCGGAAGATTTGGCTGGTTAAGTGACTTGTTAGAGTCACACAGTATGCAAGTGGAGGTTGTGGAAATGAAACCTAGGTCTTCTGGATGTGCCAAGCACATCCACAACTTGTTATTCTAACCTCTAGGCTACACTGCCAGCCATTTCATTATGATTGTTGACAGTTTTGACTGTTTGTGTGCTAAATGTAAATGGAGGTAGGGATATTCAAACCATGTTTGTGATCGCAAAATTAGTTAGTGAGTTGCTAGCCAAAACAGGGCATCACAAGCACCACATGCATCTCAACTCCACACAGGCATTCCAAACATGATAGGGACATTCAAAACATTAGGGACACAAACCACAAGTGCAGAAATCATGCAGCAAGCAGAACAAACCAAGACTGGAAGGCAATGTGTGTCAATGCCTGTAGCCTTCCAAACAAAATCATAGATCTCACAGCAATGATGGCAGAGGCCAGCCTTGACTGGGTTGCTGTCACAGAGACTTGGTTCTCAGAGAACCATACCTGGGATGTTGCCATCCCTGGTTACACTCTCTTCAGGAGAGACCACATAGGTAAAAAAGAAGGGGAGGTGCTATTTATGTCAGGGAAGGGATAAATGCTACTGAGACCCAGGGAACACAAGGTGAGACAGAGGCCCTATGGATCACTCTGGGAACTGGAAACTTGAACCCTATCAGAGTTGGAGTTATCTATAGACCTCCAAACCAGGAACTCAAAAAGGACAAGGTTCTCCTGGAAGACATAATGAGGATGGCTGACAAAGGCGATCTATTGCTAGTCGGGGGACTTCAATCTACCAGATGTAGAATGGTCCACCTTTACAGCCTCCTCAGAGGGGAGTAGAGACTTCCTCATGGATTTGAGGGGGCAGAACTGAATCAAATGGTGGTTTCTTCCACCAGAGAATCAGTTTTCCCAGACCTGGTACTCACTAACAGTGCCAGGGTATCAGACATACAAGTGTGGATCAGTCTGGGTACCAGTGACCAGAGGTCAATCTGGTTCTCCATTAGTAAGACTGAGGACCCCTACCACTCAAGAATCAGGGTGATCAATTCCAGGAAAGCAGATTTCCCAAAAATGAGGAAAAAAATGACGCCCCTTCTGGTAACAGATACTGGATGGAATGTGGAGAACAAATGGACAAATTTGAAATATGCTATAGCGTCAGTCACAGTGCTATGCACTAAACAAATCAGAGAGTCCAAATGGGCAAGGAACCTCCTTTGGTTCTCCAAAGAGGTAGCTACTATAGTTAGGAAAAGGAGAAAAGCTTTTCAGAAGTAGAAGGAGACCAAGTCTCTTCAAGTTCCAAACCCATCTGCTTGCCTCCCTTTCTGCCTGTGTTATTTGTTCATGCTTCCGTTAATACACTTTTTCCTTCCTTCCTATCTTGCTTAAAGCTCTCCCCCTATACCTCACATTATGTGCTTCCTGTCCTTGCTACCTCCACACCCTACTCCCCCACTCTCTCCATCTTGCTATTCTGGGCTCTGTGGCCTGTATTCGTGGTTGTACATGTACCTGGAACTCATATTTTTTATCCTGCTGAAGTGTATATATCTTCTGAATTGTTTCATCCTTTTATTGACTTGTTTATTTGCTATATTAACTCACACTGTGTATTCAATCATTGTTATCCTTTGAGCTCATATATATTTATGTCTTGTCTCCGTTTGCTTGTTGCAAACCCAGGTTGACCCTGAAAATGGGACTGCATTTGTCTCAGTGGTCCTACCTGGTTACCAAAACTCAAATAAATAAGTCTGAAAAGGATAGAGAAGCCTACAGAGAGAAACTCAGGGAAGCCAGGAAAGCTATTAGGGTGGCAGAGGCCCAAACCAAAGAAAAACTGGCTCATGAAATGAAAAGGAGGGACAAAACATTTTATCGATACATTCGAGAAAAAAGAGCAAAGGAGGAATAACACGGCTGGCAAACAAGGAAGAACACCTGGTGGAAAATGACAAAGAAAAGGCAGAAGTTCTCAATGAATTCTTGTGCTCAGTCTTCACACAGGAAGACATTGGTAATGGTTCAGCACCAGCTAGGACACTTCCTCAGACCAGGGGAGCTGACGTATCCCCCTTTATGAAAAAAAGGGTCCTTGAGGAGTTGTCTAAAATGAGGGTGGATAAGGCAATTGGTCCTGATGGTATACACCCAAGAGTTCTAAAAGAACATAGGCATGAACTTGCCACCACACTTGCTGAACTGTTTAACAGTTTACTGGAACAGGGGATAGTACCACAGGACTGGAAAAGGGCCACAGTTGTGCCACTGCACAAGAGTGGTAGCAGGAAATTACTGCCCAGTAAGTCTGACCTCAGTGGTGGGTAAAATAATGGAGACATTGCTTAAGAAAAGAGTAATGAACTACCTGAAAGCAAGTGGGCAACTGGACCCAAAGTAGCATGGCTTCACATCAGGACACTCATGCCAAATAAATTTGATAGAATTCATTGACTGGGTTACAAGAGAACTAGACCAGGGGGTAGCAGTGGATGTGGTGTATCTGGACTTCAGTAAAGCCTTTGATACAATCCCACACAGAAGGCTAGCCAACAAAGTGGAGCAAGCTGGCATCGGTCACAAAGTAGTTAAATGGATCACAAGCTGGCTGCAAGGCAGGACGCAGAAGGTTATGGTAAATGTCACCTTGTCCCAAGAGAGGAAGGTGTCAAGCGGTGTGCCGCAGGGGTCAATACTAGGCCTCATCCTTTTCAACATATTCATCAGTGACATCGCTGAAAAACTGAAAGGGAAAGTCTGCCTCTTTGCAGATGATATGAAGCTCTGCAACAGAGTGGACACACAGGAAGGGAACACAGAAATAGAGGTAGATCTCAGGATGCTAGAGGAATGGTCCAGGAACTGGCAGTTGAGATTCAACACCAAAAAAATGTAAGTCATGCACTTGGGTAGAAGGAACCCATGCATGAAGTGTGTCCTGGAGGGGCAGCTACTAGAAGAAACAAAGCTGGAATGGGATCTCAGTGTCATGATCTCAAATGGTTTAAAGGTAGGTAAGCAATGTGGAAAAGTGGCACTAAAGGCAAGCAGCATCCTCAGATACATTGGTAGGGATATTACCAGAAGGAAGCGTGATGTAATCCTCCCACTGTACATGTTCCTGGTGAGACCTCACTTGGAGTACTGTGTACAGTTCTGGAGACCTCACCTAAAAAAGGACATAGACCATCTGGAAACCATGCAGAGACGTGCCACCAAAATGGTGCAGGGTCTGCACCACGGAATGTATGAAGCTAGGCTCAGTCAGCTAAATTTATTCTCCCACAAGCAGAGGAGTAACAGAGGAGACATGATTGAGACATTTAAATTTGTTAAAGGGATCAACACAGTACAAACCAGGAACCTCTTCTGGGAAAACAGGACTGTAAATACTACAGGACACAACATGCGCCTGGTGGGAGGTACATTAAAAACAAATGTTGGGAAGTACTTTTTCATGGAGAGGGTGGTGGACCCTTAGAACAGCCTGCCATGGGAGGTGGTGGAAGCCAAGATGGTCAGTGAATTTAGACAGGCATGAGATAGATAGTATAGCCACCTTAGCAAGACAAATTGATAGTGGGGGTAGAAAACCCGGGCAGACTAGTTGAACCACATGGTCTCCTTCTGCTAGCAAATTCTTATGTTCTTATGGCAAAATGTAAGATTATGCACTTAGGCAGAAAAAAAACAGGAAGGCAGAATACTGGATGGGGGTAGATCCCTGCAGGTTACAGAAGAGGAAAGAGACTCAGATATCATCATTTCACAGGACCTGAAGGTGGGGAAGAAGTGTGGAGGGGGCAGTGACAGGAGCCATCAGGATGCTGGGTTGCATAGGGAGAGGAATACTAAGCAGAAGGTGAGAGGTCATAGTTCCCTTGTACACCCAGCTGGTCAGGCCGCACCTGGAGTATGGGGTCCAGTTCTGGAGCCTGTAGTTCAGGAAAGATGTCAAGAGGTTGGAACGAGTACAGAGGAGAGCAAAAAAAATGGTCAGAGGTCTTGATTAATTGCCATATGAGGGAAAGCTGAATGACCTAGGCATGTATTCACTGGAACAGAGGAGGGAGAGGGGTGACATGATTGAGGCATTAGAATACTTGAAGGGCTTAAATAAAGTGCCTGCGGAGAGCCTGTTCTAGCTGAAAGAACAGCCAAAGGTGAGGGGGTATGAATTATAAATCAAGGGGGTGGAATTTAGAGGCAACCATAGGATGTACGTCTTCACTGCGAGGGTGGTGGAAAAGTGGAATGGGCTGCCGAGGGGGGTGGTAGGGGAGAAGACAGTAGGAGGGTTCAAGAGGGCATGGGATAAACACATGGGGTTGCTAAGAAGGGGGGGTGGACTATAGTTAAGACCTAGGTGGACACCTAAGCAAACTGGGCAGACTGGGTGGGCCTGGCGGTCCTTTTTTGCCATCAAATTCCTATGTTCCTATGTTCTTATTCCACAGCCCCAAATCAGGCAATGAGCACAAAATACCATTCCCAGATAATATGGTTAGTCAGTCACTAACCCATTTGCGACTGGCCTTTAAACATGTTGTTGATCCTATGTAAAACAGTTAACTGCAGTTTGCATATAGGCACACTGGCATACTGGTAGGTTTGGAAAGGCGGTAAGTATCCATTAATGCTCCACTATTTATCACCTCTCCAAACCAGGTCTTAAGGGCTGTGACCTCTAACCACAGCCCCCCTACTCCTGAACACCCCATCGATAATAAATCATTCATTCCCTAGTGTCACATGATACCCTCCACCCCCAAAACCCCATCTGTGATTGCTGTACATCTTCCCTAGAGTCCAGTATTCTCTCGTGCTCCATGTAGGTTCAAATAGCCCTGATATTAACCTAATCATTCCATGTTGTCATAATGCTTACTCTGGGTTTTAATCCCCCCGCCTGCCCTGTCCCTACTGGTGCCCCCAGAGATCAGCCCTGCAGACCCACCTGCCCTTTTCCCAGCATGCCACCCCCAGTGACTGCACAGACCCTCTGTTCACCTTATTGGGCAGCCGCTGACTGACATTTCATTATCTTGCACTGAGTTTAATCAGCTGTGAGAACTGTAAGGGTGAAACTATGAAATATCAGTCAGCAACCAGCTATGGAGGTCAACGGAGGCTCTGTGCCAGTCAGTAAGGGGAGGCACACCTTAGGATGGGAGGGTGGACATGGAGATGGTACTATGTGTCATTTGCATCTTAAGGTACAAATATGGCAGACTGCTCCAGAGGTGCAATTGTGATTAGTTGGCAATAACAGACTGACTAGGCTGGCAAATCCCATGGTACCCTATTGACCACACACCTGCTGTGGCCAGTAGGAGGGCCAAGGTTTGTGATCACAATTGGACTGTGCCTGACTATGTGTATTGGAACATGCCTTTAGTGCTCACAAAGTACCCAAGCATGTTCCAGTATACCTCTGGTTTGCTCCAGACATTTATTTTCTCCTGCAGCAAGGATATAGTGGGCTCTAATCTGGACCAACAAATATTCTGGCAAACAGTTTGTTTTATATGCACACAATAGCTGATAATTAAATGGTTAATATAAAGGTGAAACAATGGGATATAGCAAGTACCAAAAAGTGCTAGCAACTCCATGCAAGCCATGCATGAGTTCTGCTTACTTGGAGTTATACAATAGAAATCCAGTAAAAAGAGATAGTACTGTCCAAACTAGCAGCAAGAAAGTGTTGGAAATGTTTTAAAGGCAGCCTGTCTACTTTTCATTTTGAAAACATTTCTCCAGCTTCTTCTGTTGCAAGCTTCTGTACCTTGTACAGTCATATTGCTGAGGGGCAGGCCTATCCCTCCTAAATCACCCTTCTTGACTCAATCTTACCTTTGTTTCCTCTCTTCACAATCTTGGTATTTTCTTTGATCATGAACTTTCCTTCACCCCTCCCATCTCCCATATCTGTAAAATGTCCTCCCCACCTTTATCTCTGTCATATTTCAAGTGTCTGTCATTTTCTTGGCCTTTCCTCTTTCATGACTTCATTTCCTCTCACATCAGCTACTGCAACTAGTTACTCTACAGGCTTCATAAAACCCAACTTGCCTACCACCAGCTTGTTCAGAATGTTGCTGCATGTCTCTTGACATGCTCCTAGTGGTGCAAGCACATTGCTCCCATTCTATTCTAAAAGGCATGCACTGGTCCTCAGTATCCTGCCAGATCTGGTTCAGACTCGCCCTCCTTGTCTTCGTGATTCTTCATCTGCTTCATCCTGTCTCTATTCCGCCAGTTGTCATCTACATAAGAGACTTAAAGTGGCACCATGAGGCAATTGACTTTAAAAAAGCATACTCAGAAAATTTCCAGGTTCCCCTGTAGCCATCCACTAGCAGTTGGATGACAAAATGGGTGGCAGAACTGACAGCATGAGAGCTTCTTCCACACAACTTTGTAGAGAGTGAGGCTTTCCATAATCTCCTAGCCTGTGCAGGGCATAGTACAATCTGTCACATAGCAAATATTTTTCTACTGTGGCCATCCCCCAAATGTATGGCAAAATAAAGCTTATAGTTAGCGAATGTCTTGCACTAGCTGAAGGTCCACAGTACATCTTACCACTGACATGTGGGCAAAGTGCTGTGACTGTAAATTACATGCCTGTCTCTCTCCACTGAGTAGTTTCCCCAATATCAGCAGCAGTAACAGTGTTAGCAGCCAGTTTAGGCAAATTCTGAAGTCAATCCTCCTACCTGTCTACCCCTTTGGGAAGACACACAGTTCATACAATTTGGTGGAAAAAACTGAGACACCACATTGGCAGATGACTAACTCCAAAGGAGTTGAAGGTGTTGTTTGTGGTGCCAGACAGTGCAATCAATGTAATCAAGGCCCCGAGCAACTTTCCTCACATTTCGTGCTTTGCCCATTGCCTGAACTAGGTAGTGATGAAATGTCTCAAAAAACAGAAACAAATTACTACTGTGATCTTCATTGCCAAGCAAATTGTCAGCTGCTTCAGCAACTCAACAAAGGCATCTGGTCTATTATTTGAATTGCAAACAATGCAGCACTTCTCATAGCAGCTTATTTTGGAAGCTGCTACCTTCTGGGACTCCGCTTTTTACATTTGCTTGTGCACACACAAGAATCGTTTTGTTACACTAAATGGCATTTCAGAGGTATGTCACAGCCGAGCCCATTGTATCTCAAGATGGAAAGGGCTCTCCAGTCTAGAACAATGACCACACACTGTGGGTCGAGTCACCACTTGCTGCTCGCTGGGTGGAAACTTTGTGTAGTTGAAAGGACCGAAGCCACTCCTATCAGAGGATGCTTTGGTTCTTTCATTTGCATGAAGTCGGTCAGCAAACAGCTGATCAGCTTTCAGCATGTGGAATGCTGCTGCCACTCTGCCTTTTTTTTAAGCTTCCCCTCAGCTCCAGAATGGCTCCATGATCGATCTATCTATCTATCTAGCTAGCCAGCGGACCGGTGTGTCCACCCCAGTACTGCTTCTTTCTTTCTCTCTCTCTCTCTCTCTCTCTCCCCCCTCCAGGCAGCTCGCCCACCTGCCCTTCTCAATCTTCAGAAAATCAGAAGCAGGGTCGCTCCTTCGAGTTAAAGTGCTAATGGTCCTAAAACTGAACTGTAAACAAATAGGGACCAGCACTCAAGTGCAGCCACAAATTCACGCAAACTCTAATAGTAACATAGAAACATAGACTTTGACGGCAGATAAGGACCGCTAGGCCCATCTAGTCTGCCCATTTCCCTACCTACAGGATAGGCAGCAGATCCTAGTTAACCAACAGACTATTTCTTCCTACCCCCCACAAGAATTGCCTTATGTCTGTCCCATGCATTCTTGAAATCTCCCACAGTTTTAGACCCCACAACCTCCTCAGGAAGGCTGTTCCATGCATCCACTACCCTCTCTGTGAAATAACACTTCCTCACATTGCCCCTGGACCGCCCTCCTTCTATCTTTAAATTGTGTCCCCTTGTTCTTGTAAGTCTCTTTTTCTGAAAGATGCTACCCTCTTGGACTTTGTTGATTCCACTGAGGTACTTAAAAGTTTCTATCATGTCCCCCTCTCCCTTCTTTCCTCAAGGGTATACATATTAAGCTCCTTTAGTCTCTCCTCATACGGCTTCTCTTGCAGACCCTGCACCATTTTAGTTGCCCTCCTCTGGACTACCTCTATCCTGTCTATGTCCTTGCGGAGATGAGGTCTCTAGAACTGGACACAGTACTCCAGATGGGGTCTCACCAACTGTCTGTACAGAGGGATAACAACTTCCTGTTTTCTGCTGCTGATGCCTCTCCCTATACATCCCAGTATACCCCCAGCCCTCCCTACTGCCTTCTCACATTGATTGCTAACCTTAAGGTCATCTGATATGATTACCCCAGGTCCCTTTCTTTTTTGTTGTTACTACCTCCCCACCCATTGTGTATTCTTCCCTGGTTCTTGTTTCCCAGGTGCATTATTTTGCACTTCTTTGCATTGAATCCTAGCTGCCATATTTCTGACCATTCCTCCAACCTTGCCAAGTCCTTTTCATCCTTTCCACGCCTCCTTGTGTGTGTATCGCCCTGTTGCAGATCTTTGTGTCATCTGCAAAAGGCATGCCTTTCCTTCAGTCCTCTGCAATGTCACTGATGAAGACATTAAAAGGACTGGACCCAATACTGAACCCTGCGGTACCCACTAGTAACCCCTCTTTCTTCAGAGTGGACTCCATTTACAATTACCTTCTGTGTCCTGTTGTGCAGCCAATGTTTACCAGGCTACCACCCTGGGACCCACTCCCAGGCTGGTTAATTTGACTATTAATCTTTGTGGGACTGTGTCAAATGCCTTGCTAAAGTCTAGGTAGGCCATGTCCACAGCCCCTCCCTGGTCTACTACTTTGGTCACCCAGTCAAAGAAATCTATTAGGTTCATCTGACATGACGTTCCCGCTGTGAACCCATGCTGCCTTGGGTCCTGTGTTCCACTGGCCTCTAGGTACTCAACTATTCTTTCCTTCAGAAGTGACTCCATCACTTTCCCTACCACAGAGGTCAGACTGACTGGTCTGTAGTTTCCTGCCTCTGTCTTGGTCCCACTTTTGTGAAGGGAATCATCGCCTTCCTCCAGTCCTCAGGTACCACACCATCCTCCCATGATTTATTAAAAAGAGTAGCCAGTGGTTTCACTAGTTCCTCCCTTAATTCTTTTAGAATTCTGGGGTGAATTCCATAAGGACCCATTGCTTTGTCCACCTTCAGTTTTAGGAGTTCTTGCAGAACCTTTTCTTCTGTGAAAGGACTGGGATCGACCCCACTATCAAGAGTGCTTCTGTTAATTGGATTAGGCACTTCCCCCTCCTCTTTTGTGAATACTGAGTAGAAATATTCATTCAGTATCCCTGCTTTTTCACTGTCCCCCTCTGCCCACCTACCGTTCATTCTATTCAGCCTCACTAATAGTATTTTAGAATTGCATTTAATGTGATCCACAAACAGTGCATTCAAGAAGATGGTGTAACCCAGAGAGACTACCCTCTAGCCCAATGTTTCACATCCAAACTGGATGTTTTGTCAAGGTGATTAGCACCTCCTAGTGACAGATATTTATATCGCCTTCACTTTACTAAATAAACGTGAACATGTTAATAAAAAAAACAATTAACTGCCATACACCTGTATTGGATTTATCTCATAAATGACTTTCTAATTATAAATACTGCTTAAGGCAATTAAATCCATATATTATTTTAACAGTGTATCATATTATGTCTCCAAGGTGCTTCATTTTCACAAACACTTGCTATGCATTAACTATCACAACACGTTTTCATGTATGTGAAAAGGCAGATATTCTGCCTTTATAAAAAAAACCTAATGCATGATTTTTGTTCCAATTGCTCATTGTTACTTCTTAATCATAAAAGGCAAGAGCATTTTAGGTTGAAAATTGAATAACTAGGCTTCTGATAAACCTTGTTTTCATTGTTATCTGTGGCTCAAGTCTACTGCTCTAATAGCATATTTCAAGACTACAGATAACTAGGGAAGAAGAGGAAATAATTTTTTAGAGAGGGTGTTTATATATTATTAAACCAACCCAATTTACTTCTATATAAACAACCAAAATATTTAAAATATTTAATATATTTAAATTACACCTCAGATACTTAAACATTCTTACCTTTGTCCAAGCCCCAACTATATTTCCTATTTTCCCACACCACCTCAGAAACATGATACATGCCATTTTTTAAATCCTAGATGAGACGTGTTTTTGCACCTGTGGTGTGAAATGACATTTCGGCCAGTATACTATAAATGGTACATGTCATGTTCATAAGGTGAATCTTAAAACGAGTATCTTGAAAAGTTGGGTTCAAAATTGAACACACAAAATATAATTCTATAACAACCTTTGTGTGTAGTGCCAGTCTTCACCCCAGCAGCCATGCTCTGTGATCTTGTGCTGGTGAACTGAGTTCTGGGGTGGGTTCAGTGACCTAGCTGGATGAGATGAGGGTTGGGGAATGGTGCTGTTATGTGACACCTCCCCTCAGACAGGGAATAAATGGTGCAGGGTTGTCCACCTGGTTCTAGGTACCATATAGTGAAGACAACTGTCATCTTGCCATCAGGCCCTGCACCACTCTACCCATGGATGGTAGACTGCCTTTTGCATTGGCTGTCAGATGCACTCTTTGCCGTGTGCATCTCTATTTGTGGCCACATGAAAGAGCAGAGGCCACAGGGCCCTGTGCTTCCACAGCCCACCAGACAACCCCATGAATTCTTCACATCCATCACTTTACGGAAGTGCAGGACCCTTGGCTGGAGTCTTCCCTTGGTGCAGGGCATCTGCTTCTGTGCACTATCAGTACAGAACACCTGCACAGCACATACATGCAAGCAAACCTTTGGCATTGACAAAATGCATTACTTGTTATGTGTTAGACCGGATTATCAAGCAAAGTGCAGCAGTCAGTGGCTATACATAGGACCATGTGATAGCAGATGGTGTGGCACTAAATGACCTCTACTAGGATCTCATAGGCTATGTCAGTGCCATCTTGAAGCCCATTATGATTGCACCAGAGAGAAAAGTGTCAAAGGCTTAATCTTCATCCAGGTGATGTGACAAATTTTATTTCAGTGCCTAAAAAGGGCCCAACTAAAAATTAAGCTTAGTGAGTCAGATACAGAAAAGACAACAGTGGCACTAGTAGCCAGTGTGATTGGCTGGTTAGATAATGAAGAACAAGTCAATGACATGCTAACATGATAGGATATCACTGCCACTGTTCTTGACCCCTAACTACAAATAGATCAGTTACCCGAGAACGGGTATGACAGCAAATGCAAAAAGTTGCCAATAAAAGATCTACATATTGTACCTATTGTTGATCAATTCCTTGATCATGCAGGGGGTGGGCAAACTGCACATCAGGGCCAGGGAAAAAGCATGTGGGAAAGTGTTTGAGCTCTCACAGTTACATGGTTATCATCTAATGACATTGACAAATCAGAGCAGTCAGTGCTTTGAACTGGATCTCATGGAACCAGCTATTGGTTACAATGAAGAGCATTTTGTGTATTACTTATCATACCACAAGTATCTAGTATTAGCCAATCAGAACATGGGAAAACTGGCAGTTATTATCCCACAAACTACTACATACACACCCACAGTAGGTTATCCATATTTAGCCATACCCACTGGAGGTTATTTATTTATTTTTTTGTTGACCGGGTAAGTGCACTAGACAAATCCTGCCTATTTTCAGGCACGACCCAGGGGAGAGGGATACAGATGAATGCCAACTGACCTTGAACCAGATTAAGCTGTTGGTGGTATTTTTAGTGAATGAGGGAAATTTGGCCAGGACACCGGGAAAATTCCCCTACTCTGCTGCTGCATTGCTGCCAGTAGAGGGACAGGCCATTGCCAAGATGGCCACTCGGAGTGGGCTACCGAAAGGAGGAAGACATCTGCATAGTGGGAGAGTTGGCCTCTGCTCCCACTAATGGCAATAAGGAGGCTTTTGCTCTTAATACCGAAGAGATTGACTCTGACATGGAGTTTCATGATGCAGTGGTAGACTGGGAAGATTCATTTAAATTGGCAAATAAACAGGAGGAATTAACTTCAAAGATGTTTAAAATCGTAACGCCCGACTACGGATCTAATGGAAAAGGAACAGAGTCCTTTCCGGGTAAGGAAAACATGACCACACACCAGCAAAATCAAAAAACGCTCCCTGACAGCAGCATGGCTGCTTTTGCTGAAATCCCAGCTGAGCCAGCTCCCTCGGGGGGCTCAGAGGGGTGCGGAGAATTGATGCAGCTTTCATCTACGGCGAGGGGACTCGCTCACACTAAGGAGCATTGTGAAAACAACGTTGTGACTATGAAACATGAGAGCTCGCTGCAAGCAGGTACTGTGCCTTTGATTATTTATACACCAATGTCAGTGGTAACAGGAGAAAGGGAAGCAGCTCGCTTACCGTTTAGCGGCGTGCAGCAGTATGCAGATGCACAGTTTTGCTCGGCATCTCTTCTACAGGAAAAACCTGGCGTTGACAGTTGCTCTGATAGTTCTGTCAAAAATTCGGCAGTTTCCACAAGTGCTGAAGGCCCCGTAGGGCGCGATCACATATCTCAAAGCCTCGATTCTACACCAGGGATGACGAAGGCATTTCTGGCTCCTAGACAGGCCGGCAGTAAAATCGCAGAGCAAACTGAGTGCCTACAGCCTGATAAAGTACTGGATACACTGCAAAACAAAAGTTCATTAAAAGCAATGCAAAACACTCCTTCTCAAGGGTTGCCTTTAACCACTTTTATACAGAATGAGTCTGCATCTTTGAGTAAATTGACTGGGTTTGTTTTAAAAACCGCTATCAATGAGGTTTCTTCAGTCCAGTCTGATGTGATATATCAATCCTCAACTATCTCCCAAAAGGGGGTTACTGAATTTTTCTTTCCCATAAGATTGTTCCATGTCAAACAAATCCTGATTCCACACAATCGGGGAGCAGGACCTCCTAGCCTTAAGGAGGATAGAACTCGGGAATCCTGGTCTCCGGGTAAAGCTCTTAGAGAGGCTGGCTGGAAGCAGGCTTTAACAGGTGACTGGAAGCCTGACCCAGCATGGGATGTTGATTTGGCTCTCTCTCAACATACTCCGGAGTGGAAACCAGCTGTGCAGCAGAAAGATGTGTCGGGACAGCCTCAATGAGGACAATAAGGTAGCCAAGGTTTTCACACTTCCCTTGACAAATTTGGTGCCGGAGGTACAAGCTCCCTTACCCTCCTCTCCTCATTTGAACCTAGTAAAATCGTCACAGGAGCCTTTATCCTCTTTACAAGAACCCTTGATATCAAAACCTCCTCCACAGAAGCCACTGATGTCAGAATTATTTTCAAATTCAAAGAGGGAAGCAGCGCCCCAACGAAATGCTGTTCGGCTGCGCTACAAAGGAGGTTTGGAGGTCAGACCGGACAGATACTACGTGGGGAAAACTCTGCTGAAAGATTCTTTACATTTCACTCCTAATGATGTTTATGCTTTTATTAATATCTCTAGGAGGATAATTTCGATATAAGCTTCCGGACACCTCATGCTTTGGACTTATTTTGGGATAGGTATCGTCAGGTAAAGTTCTCTCCCACATGGACCCCTTTTCTGGTTATTCCTTTATCAAAACCTTTAATAAAATATGTTACAGTCATGTTCAGGAATGAGGGGGTCCATGTGGAAGACATTTCCTTTTGGCTATCTCAAAAATGTGAGGTTTTGAGCGACCCTGAACCCATCTTAGATTCCGAACAATTTTGGACGGGGGCTGGAAGTACAAAATTAAATTGAGGCAATCTGAGTCAGGGATAGAGCATATTACTAATTCTTTTCTGCTTGGAAGGGATAGGGGTGTGTGTTTTTACAGCGGACAACCATGCGCTTGTTACAAATGCGGGGCTAGGACACATCTTTCCAGTGTTTGTGACCAGCCACATTGTGACAATTGTGGGGAAGTGGGGCATTTAACCATGCATTGTAATAACCAGTCTCGATGTGATCTGTGCGAAGAACAAGGCCATATGTTCTGGGTATGCCCTTGGGCTGCCAAAAACAAAATTTCCTGCATAAACTCAGATCTTCTCATTCAGAAGGCTCAGGATGCAGCAGGTCCTCCCCCCCTTCCCCCTTCTTCCCATGCACCTCGTCCTCTACCCCCCTCCTCCAAAAAAGAAGAAGAGTTTTCTGGCATGGTCCTTTCCAGTAGCAAGTCCTTGAAGGATTCTGATAAAGTTGTACAAACAACTGCTTCAGGCTCTATGGAAATCAAAAAGTTTTGCATGGGTCCTCCTGACCCCCTGAAATTTCCTCCTGTGTGCTATACTGAGGTGGTTACGGAGGTTGCAGGAGAAAACTCTAAAGTTTTGGGTCCAGGGTTAGTTTTGCCTAAACGTAGATCCTCTAGAAATTTACATCCTAAAACGCCTCCTCCGGTGTCTATGATAGAAACAAGCAATTCTTACGCTGCCTTATTTACCCCATGGGGGGACATGGAGATGGATTTGGGGGATTCAGATTCTCAAAAATCCTCTTTATCCACCAGATCACAACCAGTGGATAATTATAAAGAAAAGAAAAAGGAAAAGAGAAAAAAATAGAGGGTTTGTTTTTCATCTCTATAAACAGGAATGAGGTTGGTTTGGGGCTCTTTAAATACCCATAATTTGCTAAATGCGGCCAAAAGGCAAGCCCTTTTTCATTATATACATGAGCAACATATTTCTGTTTGTTTTTTACAGGAAACATGGATGCACTCCATAGACCAGCTTTCTTCTTTCAAATGGGATTGGGTTTGGGGACCTTCTTTTTGGTCCTTTGGCATGGATACAGCAGATGGCATAGGCATTGTTTTTACCTCATATTCCTTTAAGTTGCATAATTTAAGTGATCTTATCCCTGGAAGAGTACTGATAGTAGATGGAAAATGGCATGACACGTGTTATCGCTTGATCAACATTTATAACCCTCAAACAAAAGCGGGTAGAGTAACCTGTCTAAGAGCTATCCAACCCTTTTTGGTGACAACAGTTAGGGTGCTATGGGGGGGGATTTTAATTGTACAATCCGGGACTCACCACAAAATAAGAAAATATATTGTGATTCTAATGCATTAGTCAATATTATTAAAGTAGCTGGTTGAATCAATTGTAATACTTTTCTGTCTCAAGGACCTCGATCTTCTTTTACAAAGGGAACATTTTTTTCCTTGATTGATTACATGCTAGTCTCCCCTGATATGCAAGTTACATCTTTCAAAATGATTCCTTGTGAATTTTCAGATCATTCATTTCTGTTATGTAATTTTCAGCTGTCAGGTTTCCCTGAGTGTAGACAAGTTAGGTGAAAGCTTAATAACTCCACACTGGATTTACCTTATATACAGTCTGGGGTGAGATATATCTTACAATCTAGATTATCAGTGGCCTTTCTGTATTCTGATTTAGGGGATTGGTGTATAAGGACTAAGGCAGATTTACGTAATTGGTTTAAGAAACAAGGGGTATGGATGAAAAATCATAATTTTTTTAAATATTTGGCCCTTAGACAACAACTGCAGAGACTCACAACAATAGCTTATACCTCTCGACTTGATTATTCTGATCAAATTACAAAACTAAGAGAGAATATGAGGGTTTTTCAATATAATAGAGCAAAAACCCTAGAAGCCATTCTTTCTAATGGTATAAAAAAATCTCCTATTGGGGATCCATTTGAGATCTGTAAACATTTGAGGGATTCCTCTAATATTGACTCACTAAAGAAGCCCGACAATACAATAGCCACCTCTTTTGTACAGCTAAGAGATTTAATAGTGGAGCATTTTCGGACTCTAGAACCTACTTTTCCAATTTCTGATACTTCAATGCTTTCTTATTTAAGTACTATCAGTGTTCTCTCCAAATTATTAGAAGCTTCTGAATTACAGGATTCAATTTCTCAGGAGGAAATCCTAAGTGTTATAGGAAAATTGAAATTAAATATTTCCCCAGGAACGGATGGTCTTTCTAATAATTTGTATAATGTTTTTTCGATTGAGCTGAGCCAATGTCTGTTTATTTTATTTCAGTATTTCATTAAGAATATTGTAATTTTTACCTCCTTTTCTGAAGGATTGTTAATTTATATATTCAAATCTGGGGACAGACAAAACATTAAAAACTGGCTGCCGATCACCCTTCTAAATTCAGATTATAAAATTTTTACTAGCATTCTGAATAATCGTTTGAAAAACTATGCCAGATGGGTTATTTCCCCTTACCAATTTAGTGGATTACCAGATAGATGGGTTCAATCAGCACTTATGATGATACGTGATGTTATTGAACACCTCTCTGATACTGGTATTACGAATTGTATGGTGGCTGCAGATTTAGAAAAAGCTTTCGACAGAGTTTATCTACCTTTTATGTTTTTAACTCTAGAACATTATGGGATCCCTTTGCAAATGGTCAAGTTGATTAAGAAATTATATGAATATAATGTTGTGTTCCCATTTTTGAAAGGCTTTAAGGCTGAAGGTTTTCTGCTACACACAGGAGTGCGTCAGGGTTGTTCCCTCAGCCCCCTTCTTTATAATTTTGCATTAGACCCACTATTGCAGAATTTAATCTACACACAGTTATGGAGGGGAATTTTAGATAATTTATCCAAGGATTCCCAACTCTTGGTACTGGCATATGCAGACGATTTAGTATTGTATTTTGCTGATAAGTCCTCTGTACACAGTTTTTTAAATGCTTTTGACACCTTTTCGAAAGTCTCTAATGGCAAACTGAATTTGCATAAGACAAAAGGGTTATTCATTGGAGCAACAGGACCCAATGAGGTGCTGCAGGAGGGTATCCTTTTTTCTAGAAACCCACTTAAAATTTTGGGGATCCAGTTTGGTCCTCAAAATATGCCATCAGAAAACTGGGAATCAGCTCTTCAAGTGGTGGAAAATAAGGTGAATAGGTGGAAACAGTGGAAGTTGTCAAAACTGAAATGTATACATGTGATCAAACAGTTTCTCCTACCTTGTGTGCAGTATGTAGCCATGATTTTCCTGCTCCCTGTTCATCTGGAAACTAGAATGCACTGTCTATTTTTTCAAATGCTCTGGGGTAACCGATTAAATCCAGTAAAGAGATGTTATACTTATTTGCATAAAAAAATGGGAGGACTTGGAATGGTGGACCCAGTAGTTTTTGTACATTCTTTATTTATTATGTGTTCAGTTAAAAGTGGATTAGTTGCAGAAATAAGGGCTGAGGAAATATGGAATTCAAGGTCACTGGGCAAATATTTTAAGAATTGGTGCATGTTTGCCCCGCAATTGAATCCTCACATTCATCTCCCGCAGTATTTTCGGCCTGCTGCACAAAAATTATATAGATGGAAAATTCAGAAAGGAACAATTCTGAGTAATGATATGAAGGGATTTTACCAATTAATGATGGTACAGTTACTTCCCCCAGAGCCAAGCTTTAAGAATTGCCCTTCTGCCCTCAATTCTAAGGTATTGGCCCAGTTAAATAATTTCAGATTGCCTCAATCTCAATGGGAAACTCAGTGGTTAATTTTTTATGGGCGCCTGAATGTTCGGGGTAACGCTAAGTATAAGGCCTTAGAGGAAAGGAAGTGTCCATATTTGGACTGCATAAATGTGAAGAGTCAATGGAACATTTTTTTCTTCAGTGTTCTTATGCTAAGGGTTTATGGGCCTATTTAGCAACATTATGGGGTTTTAACTGGCTTAATTTTTTTGTCATGTGAAATTCTGATTTTAGGATGTTATCCGGTAAGCCTTTCTCATTTACATGAGGGGACATTATCATTGTTTTTGGGTTGTTTACGATATTATTTATGGCAAGCCAGGTGCCAATGGGTTATATATGAAAGAAAAATGCCCTATATCTGTGTTAGTATCTTGGTTGCTAAGGAACTCTCAAGAATTTATTCCCAGGATGCACAAAGGGTATTTCCTGCTAGGCTTTTGAAATGGTGGAAAGATTTTCTTCATTTTATTAAGTTTAAATAATGCAAGTTATCATCTGGAATTATTTTTCTTTTTTGTGTTGTTTTTTTTTGTTTTTCTCATGTGTAGGTGTTTTGGTTTATTGTATGTATTTACCTACACTGCATTATTACCTTTCTGTTTAAACTGACAAAGTTTTATTGTGTTGTTTTGCTATGTTTATTATTTCAATAAAAACTCCCCTACTCTTTTTGATAATTACCATGGGATCTTTAACATCTACCTGAACTACCACCAATCCAGGCAGATGGGACCTCGGTTTAACGTCTCATCCAGAAGACGCCACCTCAGAAGTGCAGCACCCCTCTCATGCTGCATTACGGTGTCAGTACTGGGATATTAACCCAAGTGCCAGATGTGGGAACTGAACCCACAGCCCTCTGATCTCCCGGCCTCAGAGGCAAGTGTGCTACCTACTGAGCCACTGACACTGTGTGTTAACCATGCCCACAGTACGTTATTCACCTGTAACCACACCCACGGTAGGTTATTCATATTCCCTTCTCTGCTGTCCACACTACCTGTCCACTCTGGAGTCTGCTCACACTCACACTCCCCTGACGTCCTTATGTGAGCCCTTCTAAACTGCAGCTAAGTTTACTTCTACACTGCAGCTAAGTTTACTTCTACACTGCAGCTAAGTTTACTGTTTCTATCTCCAACAGTATTTAATTTATCTGTGAGGCTCAGCAAAGGAGAGCAACCATGGAAACCAAAGCTGAGTGAGGAGAGAGAGATGATTTTCTTGATGAGGTAAGCCGGGCATGGGGGAAGACAGGAGGGAGAGAGAGAGAGAAGCAACTTTCTGGATTGAGGACAGAAGAGGTCAGCAACAGTAACAAATGAGAACCATGTTATTTCTAATCTGTACCTTTCAGCGATTTTGTAGCTAGAGCAGAGTTACAACGTAAAAATGGGCTTTCATAAGTCATGACTCTGGGCATGAGTACTACCACAGGCACTAATGCACATGCCCAGAGACAGTTTAACTTTTCAAAGCCTGATTTTAACATGTAACATTGTGAGCTGTGAATGAGCTTGGTACATCCAGCAGACAGGTCTGGGTCTGATTCCCACAACCTTCACTTGTATACTGTATGACTCTAAGCAAGTCAGTTAACTTCCCAGTGCTCCTGGGTCACCCCTGAAAACAGGCACCTGTGCCTAGTGGGCCTTACCTGGTTAGCAAAGAATAAAAAAGAAAAAAACAGCACTCATTTTTAATTAGGAGTTACATAAAAAAATTCTGTGTAATTCCTAGTGGTATAATAGCAATAACATTCATTTAGTTGGAGTATACTTACAATAACTGGTGTCTGTGGGGATTAAATGACTAGGCCTTTGGCCTCGGCATTTAATCACCCACAGAAGCCAGTTACTGCTTTGTATACGCCAACTAAATGAATGTTATCACTTAAGTAAAGTAATATATATAATAATGTATCCGTGGGTGTGTGTAACCAGAATTTTACACATATCTGAGGTGTGGGATGCTGCATAAACCCCCGGGGGCGAAGCCCAAGGGGTTTATACAAGCAACCCACACTGAGGGCGTGTGTAAAATTCTGGTTCACACAAACCCACCCATATATTATTTTATTTAACAACCAGCATTTTTTATGCACAGATTTCACAGGTTTTCTAACATTTTTTTTTCATTTTCTGGCTTGGCATTTTGTCTGTAAGAAGTCCATTGAAGCAGTTCACAGTGGGTTGCTTAACTCGCACTAAGGTGAGCATGAACAAGACTTATAGGTGCTGATTACAACCTCCCAGTTATAATCGAAAATATCAACTGGGAGGCTGAAACCAGTAATAAAACTATCGTTATCTATATATAAAAACTGCTGGCTGTTAATTAAAACATAGTAATTTAAGGTCAGAATGATCTTTAAGCTCATTATGTCCCCCTTCCCTCAATTCATAAGCAGGGATGTAATAACTATGCTGTAAAAATGTATACCAATTTGTAGGATTCCCTACACACTCTACTAAACAGATCAGCCTGTGATTCACTTGGCTTACCGAAAATGCCTGTACTATCTTTATGTCCACTGTCTCCACTGGTAGGCTATTCCACGGGTTCACTGAACTGACCACCACTGAGCTTCAGGGCATGTCCCCACATCCTGCTGTGGGACACCAGATAAAATATCTCTGACTGAACAATATTGTCAATACCCTTGTGCATACAAAATGGGATTATATCTCCAGTCAGTCTCCTTTTCTCCCAGGTGAACAAGCTAAGAGCCTTCATCATCTCCTTATAGATTTTGTTCCCCGATTCATGAATCATTTTCATAGCTCTGAGCTGCATTCCCTTCAACTGTCTCAGTACCATTTTAGTACTGAGACCAAAACTACACAGGGCTCCAGGTGTGATCTGATCAGGGCCTTGCAAAGTATCAGGATTGCTTCCCCTGCTTAGTTGTTCACCCGTTATCTAATGTACCCCAGCGTTCTGCTGGTCTTTTTGACAACTATGTGCTGCTTGTTTTGTTTCAGCCATTTGTGTATTATCACCCCTAGGTCTTTTGATCCACAACAGCAGCAAATGGAGCCCCACACAGTACATGGGTCCCACCATTGTTCTGCCTCCCCAGCTGCAGCACCTTACATTTTTCTGCACAGAATCAGAGGCTCAAGGAGTTGGACTATTTCCCAGCTTATTCAGCTCCTCCTGATATCTACAATCTTAAGCAGCCTTCTGGAGACTCTAGCTTCCACATTCTTAGTTGTTGAAGAGCAGTGGTCCCAGCACCAATTCCTGAAGAATGCTGCTGGGAACCTTTATCCACTTGCAGTTTTTCCCATCCCCAACCAGTCTCTGGGTCCTGCCCATGAGCCAGTTAACAATCCACCTTGAGAATATCTTGCATATCCTGTACTCATTTACTTTGCCCCAAAATTTGTCATGCACCACAGTATCAAAGGCTTTGCTTAATTCCAGATAGTGCACATCTATGACCCTGCTCCTGTCCACCTCACTTTCAAAGAAGGTGGTCAAGTTGCTTTGTTTGCAGGTTGATTTGGCATGGTCTACTTCTCATAAAGCCATGCTGAGTGGGGTTAGGAACCTTTGCCTCAACCAAATGCCCAGTTATTTCATCCTTGATAATGGCCTCTAGGACTTTACCCAGCACTGATTTCAGGCTGACCGGACAGTAGTTGTTCAGGTCTAACACTGCCTCCTTCTTGAAGATGGGGGCAACACTTGCCACTTTCCAGTGGTATGGCACTATATTTGTCTGGACAGACTCATTAAAGATTATTGCAGATGGCACCATCAATTATTCCTTTAGCTCAACTATGATGCTGGAATGTACCCGTCCACACTTTGGGACTTACATGGCTTGATCTTTACCAGGTAGTCCACTACCAGGGCAGGAGGGATGCCCAGTGACTGCACCATGGCTACTCTTGACATTATGGGACCTCCCAATGAGCCCCATAACCCCTAACAGGGGCCCATTAGTAAACATCGAAGCAAAGTGTTTGGCAGTCATCTTCTCCTTCATCTACCTCCTTCCGTGCACTGGAAAAAAGTCTTTAGTGTTGTTAGTGGCTTCTGCTACTGTATTTCTGCTATATACAGGGTCCCTAGTGCTCTGTGGCAGAATTTTCTGATTTCTGCAGCAAGGCTCCTTGGTTTCTGTGGCAGCATTTTCTGATTTCTGTGGCATGATTTATTCATTCTCTGGCAGAACGCAGTCCTGCCATTGGTTAAATATGATGTGATGGCATCAGTGACATCACATGCCGAGCATAGAGGAGGGGCTTCAGGATAAACAAGATGGGAAAGAAAGCCTGACTCTATGGAAAAACAGTATATTTGAATAAAAATTCACCAAAAACAGTGAATTCTGTGGCACTATATGCATTCTGTGGCATGATGCAAATTCTGTGGAAAATTCCGAAACCACAGAATCGCAGAATTCCAGGGGCCTTGACTAAATAGCAAGAGTAACAAAATGGATGATTTGATACCTTTTATTGGACCAACAAGAGATTTACAAAACAGAAGCTTTCAAGCTACACAGAGCTCTTCTTCAGGCATGGCAGATTTTTCTTAAAAAAAAAACGTAAATACATTTGGTCAAACAAATAAACTTTTACACATGGGTGAGGCAGTTCTTTTGATTGGGAAGTAAGCAACTGGAGATGTGCAGAGACAAAAAAAGATTACAGATGTAGGCTTCTCTTCATGGAGTGCAACAACAGGAGGCCTATAAATTGTTGAATGCTTATGTTCTAAACAACTTTCTTCTATATAGCAAGATATAAATCTGGTCTAACCTCAAGCAGCATGTTTGTACTGTAAGTACCTGTCCTGCCCACACACTAGTGTTTACTCTAACTCTGAAAGAATTTTTAGTGCTACTGGTTTTGCCTGTGCAAAACACAGAACAAATCCAACCTCTCATGAATGAGGAGCTATTCACATTCCCCAGTGTCAATGTACCACTTCACATGTACATGTTTTTAACAAAAAAGGTCTGCCATTTCCAGACCAATTTAAAAACATTATCATCACAACAATCACACACTACAGTATATAACTGACAATGAAGTGCAGAATAGTATGTTCTCTCTCTATTGGCAACACAGGGCTTATAATATTTATGACATCTATTTCGGTTTCAGCATTCAGTAGAGCATTACTGGAAAGCATCTGCCAGTTGATGCATGATGAATGACTGTGGTACACTCTGTGGCACTGTGGGACCTTGATCCAAGCAATTTCAGGTGGCAAGAAACTAACACTTGTAAGGCAAAGCTACCTCGGAGACTAAGTTGCACATCAGTACTGAAAACCTCTACCACAGCCCCAAAAAGTAATGCTGTGCACTGAATTGGAGGGAGGGATGGCCCTGCTACACCTGGATAGTTCACAGTGCAGTAAACTTGAATCTTTAAGATCTAAAATTCTCAACATGGAACACTCATTTATCTGTCTGTGTAACAAGACATGTTACTGCTTGTCAGCAATGTCTCATACTGCTGCCTACAGGTTGTGCTAATAATAGTTTTTCTGCATCTAACATGACTGAAGAGTGTCTTCAGCTGCTGCTGATAAACCACTGCTCTTCAGCTCTGACTAGATAATGTAGTTTCCTCTGATGCCACATCTAGTTGCTGTTGACACAATGCTGCTGTTTGACTACTTCTTGATTATGTGGTCTCCTTTGATACTGTTTTGTTCCCCTCTACTGCCAACACTGACAGATCTTTGCTGCTGTCATTTTTTGCAATGGCTACTCTTACAGAGTAATACCATTGTTGCTGCAATGCCTTCCTGCTGCTGTTCTTTTACTGGCCACCACTCTCCTTTGGTCTCCCTCACTTCAGTCTATCAGTGCTAGTGAACTGCTGCTAGGGATGTCTACCATTGTCATTACTGACTGCTGTCACTCTCTCTTAGTAAAACAGGACATATAGAATATATTACAAAATATTGTTAATTCTTTTGGGTTGCAGCATTTTTTAAGAATTACAGAAAAACAGCTGCCAGCTGCTGTATGCTAAGTAGCTGTAGTGGACCTTGTGATAGGGGTTACACAACATTCTTGGACCATGGTCCAAGCAACTTTAGGAGGCAGGAAACTAACAGGGAGGCAAAGGTATATTTAAGACTATGGGAACATATCAATGTTGCAGATCCTTACCCCAGACCCATAAAGTATCACTGTGCACCAAATGGCAGGGGGTGGATTGGCCCTGTACTGCTCAGTAAATGTTGTCAGTTAACAAATTTCATGATGTGTCAGACAACTGTTGTGTTGATCAGAACAACAAAATAATACCATTTGTTACTCTGGTGACTGGCACTCTTTCGCCTTTCAGGTGCAATGCAATCAATAAATAAAATATTAGGATTTTGAGCACTAATAAGAACTCTACCATCTTGACTGGGACCCTATGGTTCATAACTACAATCACCATGCAGCTCAACATGCCATGGTCTCACAATAATTTGCCATTGTCACAATGTCATGTTTTGTATGTCTGATGCTTTCTTATTAGAGCTCCAGAAAACACTCTTACTCACTGTGATGGGAAATATACCCCCTGCATCTGTCACTCTCAAATAACCCATAGTTTGGAAAATTAAGCAAGGCAAGTCCGCTTTCATTTTTATAGCTCTGATTGACTCTTGCTCCAGGTCTATAAAGGGCTCTTGTCTATCGCTGGTTTATCACTACAGTGCTGGCTCCTAACAGGCTGCTTGGACAGCTCCCATTTTTGATGGATGACACCCTGTCCAGGAAGAAATGGCAGATGTATTCACACTTTTCTGCAGAAAATACACCAGAATACACCAGATACTACACCTGACTGAAGATAGAAAGGCTGCAATAATCTGTCCACAGTGTGGAAGAGCTGAGCTGTTCAATTCCTTCACACTGTAATCACCCATAACAGAAACAATGTCTGTTTTAAGAAGAATTTCTTCTGGTACTCACTGTAGCAGGTCTTCAAAACCAATCGGTCATTAGCAGAATGAGACCTCCTCTAAGAAGACTCAAACATCTGCTCATCAGTCTTCAGCTACTTCAGCTCATAACTATAATTTGGCAGGAGGTCCCTTTAAGAGGCTTTGTGAGGCAAATGAGTGAGGGTGGCAACCCTGATTGCGTGGTGATTAATGAACTGAAAACCTTCAATCAGTTGGAGTCTGATAAAAAGGGTCTTGACAGAACTCCTGTGTTCTATGTCATGATGTGGGATGGTATGATAACTATAATGATAGAAACTTAGTGTGCTTCAATCTTTTGCTGCAGAAAACCATGACAAATAGTCTGTTGCACTTACCCTGCCAAGCCTAAGGTTCAATTCAGAAGTATCAATGTAAATCCAAATTTTCAAGTCAGATACTATACGTGACTGCACCCTTCCTGATGCTGGGAGGACAGCTAAGTAAGCAATAACCCACAACAGGGTATGGGGTTACTGGGGATTAATCAACATCCTGGTTGTGTTTGTAAGGCATGAGGCTGAATGATGAGTGCCCCCACAGCACCCAGGGTGTTGATTAATCCCCAATAACCCCATATCCTGGAGTGGGTTATTGCATTTAAAACATGGGATCATATGACAGGTGAAAATAATTCCAGGAATGCATGATTTACACATAGAAAACTAGGAACTTTATTAGGTGTTCTTCCACCACAATAATTACTCCCATGGTTACAGTGTTGTGGAAACTCAGCTCAATATGCACTTTTGCCCAGTGAAGACAGGAAAAAAAAGTAAATGTGTCACACAACAAATAAAATGCCTTATGCACACCACTGAGCATGACAGTAATGCTCCGTGCGGGCAAACAGGTTACCTGTTGTGTATTGTGAGACAACGCTTCTGTGCTACTCACTCTGATCACACCGTATTGGGAGGGGGGGATCTGGGTCTGGGTCCAGGACACAGCTTCTCACTGTGTTGCTCACTGAAGCATCCCAGCAGCAGCATCAACTAGGAGCAGATTTATCCTGGACTCCCCTTCAGGGTGCCTTCCTCAAGCAACTGGTCATGGAACCAACTCGGCAGAAGGCAATACTGGACCTTGTGCTCACAAACAGGGACAGTGTGATGGGGGTAACAGTGGGGGAGCACCTGGGGAACAGTGACCACCAGTCATTGCGGTTTGAAAGCACAGAAAGAGCAGAACCAAACCACACAAAAACACGTATCCTGGATTTTAGGGGGGCAGACTTTGGGAAAATGGGGAGATACCTGAAAGAGGCATTAAGGGGAATGGGGCAGGAATCAGGGGTTGAGGAACAGTGGGCAGTATTTAAAATGGGGATTACAAGAGCAACAGAATTATGCATTAAGCAGGTTAGCAAGAGGAAAAGGAAGAGGAAGAGGAGACCATTATGGTTTCCAAAGAGGTAGCAAAGAAAGTGAAAGCTTAAAAGATTGCATTCAGGCAATACAAAAAGACACAGGCAGAAGGGGATAGGGAGAGTACTAGGAGAAGCAAAGGGAGGCAGGAGGTCAGTAAGGAAGCCAAAGCTCAGACAGAAGAACACATTGCAAAATCAGTGGTAGAGGGGACAAACCTTTTAGGTACATAAGTGAAAAAGAAAGGCAAAGGGAGGGATAGTGAGACTGAAGGGGAGGATGGGGGCTCGTGGAGGATGACAACAGTAAAGCTGACATATTGAACAGGTATTTCTGCTCAGTCTTTACTGAGGAAGAGGAGGGTAATGGGTCTGAAGGAGTACAAGAGGTGAGAATGGTGCAGAAATGGACACAAGTCCCTTTACATGAGAAAGGGTCCTGAAGGAACTGGAAGTAATAAGAGTTGATAAAGCAATGGGGCCAGATGGGGTGCACCCAGGGTCCTTAAGAACTAAGAAGGTGGTGGCTGAACCTCTGGCTATCCTGTTTAGCTGATCACTGGAAACAGGGAGGTACCCAAAGACTGGAGGACAGCAGATGTAGTCCCCTTATACAAAAGTGGGAACAAAGAGGAGTGGGAACTACAGACCAGTCAGCCTCACCTCAATAGTGGGGAAGATCATGGAAGCACTACTGAAGGAGAGATTGGTGGAACATCTGGTTGTCAATGGACTACAGGACCCAAGGCAGCATGGTTTCACCAGGGGGAGGTCATGTCAGACCAACCTGGTTGAATTTTTTGACTGGGTGACTAGGGAGATGGATCAGGGGAGGGCAGTGGACATGGCCTATCTGGACTTCAGCAAGGCCTTTGACACTGTGCCACATAAAAGACTATTACACAAACTGGGGAATATGGGTGTGGGTAGGACAGTAGTGTGGTGGGTAGGTAACTGGCTGGGCAGCAGGACACAGAGGGTGGTGGTAAATGGCTGTCACTTCACAGAGGGAAGAGTGACCAGTGGGGTACCACAGGCATCAGTGCTGGGACTGGTCCTATTCAACATCTTCATCAGTGACATTGCAGCAGGACCTAGAAGGCAGAATTTCACTGTTCGCTGATGACACAAAGCTCTGTAACAGAGTAGACACACCAGAGAGTGTAAACAGAATGAGAAGGGACCTGCAGAAACTTGAAGAATGGTCAGGGATTTGGCAGTTGAAATTCAATGCAAAGAAGTGCAAGATAATGCATATGGGGCACAAAAACCCTGGCACAATATATCAGTTGTGGGGTGAGGATATAGCATGCACCAAGCAGGAAAGGGATCTTGGGGTTATCATCTCTGATTACCTCAAGGTAGAGAAACAGTGCGACAAGGCAGCAGGTAAAGCAAATAGGATGCTGGGATGCATAGGCAGAGGCATCAACAGCAGGAAAAGGGAGTTCATAATTCCACTATACAAGACACTAGTGAGGCCCCACCTGGAGTACAGTGTACAGTTCTGGAGACCTTACCTACGTAAGGACATAGACAGGGTAGAGAAGGTTCAGAGGAGGGCAACAAAGATGGTGCATGGATTGCATCACAAGTCCTATGAGGACAGGTTGAAGGAACTGAACATGTACTCCCTGGAGGAGAGGAGGGAGAGAGGGGATATGATAGAGACATACAAGTATCTTACAGGGAGGAACAGGGTGCAGGAATACACTATTTTTAAGTGAAAAAGATGTTCCAGGACTAGAGGGCATGGGATGAAGTTGGAGGGAGGACGATTCAGAGGAAACGTGAGGAAGAATTTCTTCACAGAATGGGTGGTGGACAAGTGGAACACCCTGCCAGAGGACATGGTGGGGGCTGAAACAATCTCGGGATTTAAGAATGCATGGGATAGACATAAAGGAATTCTGGAGGTCAGGGGTTAGGGGCAACAGACTTCTAGGAAAACATAAACTGAACTTACAAGCTCAAATGGGCAGACTGGGTGGGCCATAGGCCCTTATCTGCCGACACTGTCTTTGTATCAGGGGACTGCAGGATTCACATAGGGGCTGAAAAAGGTAAAGCCTCTCTCCTTCCAACTTTCTTTCTGAAGGAGTGTTACCTTTATTGCTCTCCTTCCATTTACTAAGTGTCCCATTTGCAGCTTATACTTTCTGACAACTAGTAGTTGGGGTTGCTGCAGTACCCGTTCTGGCACCACTCCATCCACTCCCTATTTGCAGTTAATATCGGTTCTGTCCACTAGAAGTCACTACAGTTCCCTCCTAGTCCCTGTTGTTTGCCTTTCTCACACCACTCTGTTTTCTTTCCTAATCTCTACTCCTTCCCACGTTCCTACTACTAACCACTTTTCCCCCATAGTTTGCTACTGTCCCCTCAAGCCCTGGACCCTTGACTCGAAAGTCAGCAGCTCTACCACTAAGCCAATAAAGCAGGTTAATTTATTCTCAGTTTTTAAAGCTCTTAAAGCTTCTGATTCCATAGTCCGCTAAAATAATTTTCTTCTGTCCCACTACAGGCCTCAGACCCTGTTCCCTTGATACCAAAGTCAGCAGCTCTGCCACTAAGCCAATAAGTCAAGCTAATTTCTTTTGGTCTGTTTTTAAAGCTCATCAAGCTTTTTGGCTCCCCCCAACCACTTTGTTCTAACCTTCAAGCTACCTAGGCACCATGTCTGCTCACTTCCTCTTTATGTGCCTCATCTTCATAACCACCCAGGGGCTCACCTCCCACCAGCCAGACCCTTCCCCATGTCCTTTGTGGACTGCACCTTCATATCTCTCCAGAACTACCTGCCCCCCACCCTGTCATTGCACCCTGGACCCCTGCATCCACCCCCTAGCTGCCCTCCCAACCCTGCTGCTCACCCTGGCTCCCCTTGGCTCCACCTCCTTTGTGTCTTCCCAACCCTCCAAACCCTGCCCATCCCCTGCTCCACTATGGCCTCCCCCCCTCTCAAAGTAACCCCAGAAAGTTAACTAGCTGCCACCCTATGGCTAGAACCTTAGTCATTTTATTACTCCTCTCTGGTAATATCCACCCTAATACAGGCCCTGCCCCCACCAGTCTACCAACTAGATCCTCTGGACTCCGCATTGCCTCTTTGAACATATGCAGCCTGACAAAAAAAATCTGCAGTGCTCCAATGTTGGGCCACCCTACACCAGCCAGACATCATTGCATTAGTTGAGACTTGACTCTCGAAATCTACTCCTGACTCCTTTGTCTCACTCCCTGGATACACCCTATACCAGGAAGACCGGGTGGGAAAACGTGGGGCCGGTTGTGTGATCTACATCAGAGATAACATTATTGGCCTCATGCTCCTGCCCCCCAAGCTCAAACACAGAGCCCAAGCCCTTACCCTAAAGATCACACCGGACCCCTCCAGGGGCCCACTATACCTCACAGTCTCCTATATACCCCCTAAGAACCAAAAGCCAGCCATCACATCCCTCACTGATTATCTCTCTACCCTCCACACAAAGCTGAACAGGCACTAGCAGGGGACCTAAATGTCAACTGGCTTGGTCCCTCGGCCACACCAACAAAGGACTCCTTCACCACCCTCAACTTGGTCCAGTTAGTCACCCAACCTACTAGACTTCATCCCTGTACTGGTACCAGCCCCCTCCTGGATATCATTATCTCTAACCGCCCCCACAAAATCCAGGACATAAAAGTTCTTCACGACTCCCTAAGTGACCACTCACACATCCTATTCCTATGGACCACCTCCACCCCCAAACCCATAACCCAAACCACCTTCTGAAGGTGTCTCTGCCCAGGCGGGGTTAAAAAAACCTAAACAACTTCTCACCCAAATGGACTAGTCCCCCATTAATATAGCCCCCAACATTGACATTGTGCTCGATCTGTTCTTGCAGGCCTTCACTAAGGCCTGTAATCAGTATGCACCACTCACCAAACACCACACCAAAAGACAAAATGCACCATGGATCACACCCTCCCTACTCCAGAAACTGAGGGAAAGTGACAATTTCTGGTACAAAGCTACGGAGTCTGGCAGGTCGGCTGACAGACAATCCTATAATGCTGCACACAATGGATGCACGCGAGCCATCCACAAGGCCAAAGAGGACCACTATCAAACTACTCTCACCGCCACATGGGGGTCTGCATGGACCTTCTGGAGTAATATCAAAGAACTTAATAGGAAATCATGCTCCCCACCTCCCTCCCAGCTCTCCATAGACGGCACCATTCCCACTGACCTACTTACCATAGCAAACTGTCTAAACACCACCTTTACAGATCTCAACACTGTTCTCTCTAGTTGTTTCTTTGGCCCTGTGCCCAAATCCCAACCTCCTGCACACAATATCTGCCCATGAAGCCCGCCCATACCTGCAAAAAGCACTAAACAGCTATGACCCTAGCAATGACCCCCTAGACACTAGGCTCCTTCAGCTAGTCCTCAGTGAGGTCCTAGTCCTGCTAACAGACCTACTCAATGGATCCCTTTGCCTGGGGCAATTCCCCAGTGCCTGGGAAGACAGCCGTTATTACCCCCATTCATAAAAGTGGTGACAAATCCTCCCCCAGTAACTATCGACCCATCTTCATTCTGCCCCCCCCTCTAAAGCTTTAGAAAAAGTGGTTGCCACACAGCTCACAGAATACCTAGCCAAGCATGACATATTATGCCTGGAGCAGCATGGCTTCTGTTCAGGCCGCAGCACTACCACAGCCCTCCTAGAATTCACCAACTTCCTACACTCCTCCCTAGACTCCGGTAACATTGCTGGAGCTGTGTTCATAGACCTTTCCAAGGCCTTTGAGACAGTCTGCCATCCTCTCCTTCTTGACTGTCTCTACTAACTTAGCTTCTCTACAGGCCCCCTGGCCATGGTGTGCCAGTTACCTCTCCACCTGGTCCCAATGCATCAAAATAAACGGGGCCCTATCTGACACACTATCTGTCTGCTCTGGGGTGCCCCAGGGCTCCATCCTGGGTCAACTACTGTTCTCCCTCTACCTAAACACACTGTCAAAAGCCTGCTCCAAAAAAATCCTACTGTTTGCAGATTATGCGTTGCTCTATGCCTAGCATCATAAACCTACTCCCCTTCAAGACTCCCTCCATCATGCCTTCTTCCAGGCAAAAACATGGTTCAAGGACCATAGACTGGTCATTAACCTCAAAAAGACAAAATTGATGGTTTTCTCCCACCACCAAAACAAAGTGAAAAGTGCACCTCTCCTCATCCCACCCAGCACCCCCTTGAACAACTATCCATCTACAAATATCTTGGGCTTACTCTTGACTCTGATCTTACCTTCCACGACCACTTAAACACCCCAGTGGCCACCACAAACACTCGGATTGGACTCCTTTACCAGCACAATGACTGCCTCCCTGCTGATGCCCTTAGGCTTGCCATTACTTCTTCTATACTGTCCCTAGTGGACTATGGGCTCCCTGTGTATGAGGTAGCAGTTAATTCCACACTTCAGAAAATTCAAATCTTCCTCAACAAGGCCTGCAGGCTCCTAACTGGTGCCCTTAGGCTGACCCACACCTGCTCCCTCTATTTAACTGCCAATCTCCTCAACCTCAATGAAAGACTCTACTACCAGACCTGCCTACTGACCAAGAAAATTCTCCTCCGTCATTCCCCTCCTGGGGTCACCGCCTCTCTCCAACTTGCCACCCCTTCTATCTCCAACTATCTGTAACTCAGACAAAGCTATACTGGTGGTACCCAGGGTGGAAATCTCCCTTGCCAAGCAATCCTTCTGCTACAGGGCCCCTGTCTGGTTTAATGCACTCCCAGCCACCATCACCAGCACACCCAAGACTGACCCTTTCAAAGTTGCTCTCCATAACCAACTTCTCAATATCTGCTCCTGTAACTGCAACTAGCCTGTGTTATCATGCCCTCTAGGGTCCAAACCTCTGACAAAGTCCATTATGGACTGCCACCACTTACAACAATGTCTAATCCACCTCTGGCTCAGGAATAAGATGGATTATACTGTAATGGATGCTCTCTCATGGTAACAATGTTTTGCTGGGCTTATGTAAATATTTGTATTCAAAACTGTATATAATGTTTGTAAACAATGTCTGTAACCTATACATGATGGCTATTCCATTGTAACTGTATCCTCTCTGGTTTTTGTTTTCTGTCCTCCATGTGATGAGGTACCTTTGTAAATGAGCCGATGGCTCAAAGGTTGTAAATCCGATACTTCAGATAAATAAAACCCTGTAAACATGGATGCCACACACAATATAGTGCAGGACATTTCAATTACATGTCTTGGACTCCTTGTCTGCCTCCCACTGTCTGCCAATGGCTGCATGCGGTGCTGGGAGGATTGACTCTGGCTGTGGCAGACCCACCTCTGCTTCCACTGTCTCTCACTCTCACTGACTGTGACTGTGGGACACCCACCTCCAATTCTGCTGTCTCTGTCTCTCTCTCTCTCTCTCTCTCTCTCTCCATCTGTGCAGTGCCATGCGGTGCTCTGTAGACCTTTCTACGTTCTGTGCCTGTTGCTTTCCTTACCAGCCTGACAGCTGCCGAATGGGAGAGAAACAAGTATCACAAAGTGAACCCTGCAAACATGGAAGCCATAGACAGGACAGTGTGGGACATTTCAGTTGTATGTCCTGGGCTCCTTGTCTGGCTCCCAGTCAGTGAATGGCTGCATGTGGTACTGGTGGGAAGAAATGCTGTGAGAGGGGGATGAGACAAATGACAGCCACCAATGGGAATGGTGGGGACAAATACAGCAGGATGGAATGGGAGGGAAAGCAAGACCTATCAATGAGAATGGCAGGGACAAATGCTGCGGAGGGGGAGCTGACACAATGTTAGGGGGTCTGATCTTAACTCTTACTCCTATCCCTTCACTAATGGCTGCCTTTGACTTTGGATTACTCGCCTATGCAAGTCCCTCTGAGCCCACTGATTCTCCTTCATGTCGATTCACACCAACTGTGCGTATATTGTGCATTGATGCAAAGTTAGCTGATGGACTTCCACCAATCAAGTAACTGATTCTGAGTACCTCATGTTATAAGTGACTTTTTTCACAGCAGACATCAATGCTATTTTGTGAGTAGCCAGCTGGGGCGTGTTTTTCAAAGGGCCTGACATGGCCCAGAAATTAAGTCTCAGTGTACAACTCCCAAGTACAGTCATAGAATCTCTGCAGCAGCAGGGATGCTGTTTTCAGCATTTTAAGAGCATAGGTGGCAAATGCACAGTGGGCACAACTGCGGAAGAATGATATGCTTGGTAATTCCACGTATAGCATTTTAGCACAGCTGCATATGGAATCTGCACACTAGCTGCCATATATCACAGAAACCATTGCAGAATGGCTCCAGTTTTGAAAATTGGGTGCATGTGAAAAAACCTTGCTCACCCAGTCTGCTGCCCACACGCGGTTTGTGAAACATTTGAATATCTGGTCCCTGTGCTGCACAAATGCCAGTTAACCCATTCTCTCCCTTCTCTCCCTAGGAACTAAAGGTAAAACCTCTTTAGTTATTTATGCATTTATTTATTTATTAATTATTCGGACAACACCTTTAAGCACAAGTGCTCTTTTACAAAGGTTCCATGTCAGTACAGGAACAAATAGGTACAATACAAACAATCACCAGCTCCAGGGGAGCCTGGTCAGGTACAATGCAAACATTCACCACCTCCATTGGTTGCTTGGTCAGATACAATACAGGAAATTAATGACAGGACTGGACTGTGTAATAGCAGCCCCAGAGGAAATTGTCAACAAGCAGCAGTGAGGTAAGCTCAAGTATCTGGGCATTTACAAAAATAGGAAAAGAGGTACAGGTTAATTAAAACAGCTGCATACTGATTTACAGAAGAGTTCATTTTTCAGAGATTTTTTTAAATTGTACAATTTTGGGGAGACCCATGAGGGAATCGGGAAGTTCATTCAGCCAATGAGCTGCACAAACTATAAAGGAGTGCCTGGCCAGGCTTGTCTTCTGTAAGGGTACATCAAAGGCATGCCTAATCACACTTCTGGTAGAGTATTGGTTGGTAACAGGGCAGACAAGGTCTTGAATTGTGGGATGCTCAGTTCTTTCTCACTATTTGATGTTTTCAAAGCTCAGCGGTAGCTACATTACAAAAAAAAATCTTTATTATGTAAGTAAAACAATTCATGGGAGATCACTTGATTTTACAGTCAGCTTTGTTTTTAGTGGGGGGGCACATTATTGCTACTTTTGATCAAAGCTGTGTCAAATTAGACCTACAGAATATGTCACACTTTGTATAATAGATGCTTTATATGCCCGTTTACTTTTATGTTGTTCTTTGCAGACTTGTATGGAAAATGAAATGCTTGGTGTATCAAAGTGAGTGACCTTGACTAATGAGTTGGATGAACTTTTGAATGATTGTATTTCCAAGGAAAGTTCTTTCAGCTTACTTACTGTAGCTGATTTTGGTACTATACTGCTGTGTAAGTAATAAGATATGACATGGTGTTGCCTGTGCTAGGATAAATGAATTCCCAGCCTTCAGCCCCTGCAAATATGTTTATCCTAGCAGAACCAGCATTCTGGAGTGTCTTATTACCCTGGTAAAAAAATGACAACTTTAAAAATAAAAAATGTTCACAAACTGTATTAAAATACACTAGTGCCTCCACATGTTGGTGCCATTATGGACCACTGTCATGTCTTGGCTTTCTGTTTGTGAGTGAGTGAGAGGGTCTTACTGTAGTCACTATGTTGTCTGCATTTAACTGGGTAGTTGAAAAAATACATTATATATTTTGATCAGAAAAGTTTTTTTTTTTCATTTCTCTCTCTCCTTTGTTTGTCTCCCACTGTTTTTGTTGTAGTTAATTTTGGTAAAAGGGAGGTAAGCAAGCAAATGAGTCATAAAGGGTGTGGCTGGACAAGCAGAGCCAAGATGGCAGTTAGTGTTTAGACCAATGGTTAGGCAGTAGTAATTTAAACAAAAATCACACAGATATTTGTTTAGCAGTCCATTCTATTCAATAGCCATAGTCAGGAAGTGAATATGTGAACTACTAGCAAGGAATCGGAGGAAGGAGCAAGCAAACAGGTGAACTAGTGAGTGGGCAGGTGGGGTGCACATATGGGGTGAAGTCTGTAGCATTACAAATGGCACTCCATAAGCATGGGCAACACTAACATGTCAGATGTTCTGCATGGAGGCAGTGTAGTATAGTGGTTAGAGCACTGGCTTGGGAATAGGCAATCACAGGTTCAAATCCAATCAGAGCCAAATACTCACTGTGTGACCTTTAGCAAGTCACTAAACCTCTCAGTGTGACAGTATGCTCAGCCATGGAATTGGGTAGAAGCAAGAACCCACTGGGAACCAGATGTCACATCTTAGCTGGGCTTTCCTGGGTGAACAGGATGTAAAATACAACAATAAAATATTTTAACAAAATTCTGTCAATTAAAAAGAGTAAGAAAGAAAAGAAGGCGACAGCATTCAAAAAATGTGCTTCAGGATCAGTAATTAGTGTTGTTGGCACAGGTGAGCCAACCATGATGCAATGCAATAACTGACACGTCACAAAATATTGCATGGCAAAGTGCTTAATTGTCGTTGAACTCCATTGTTCCCTGCAGTACACTGCAGCATTTTGTAACATACTGCAGCATTACTGCATTGCATCCTGGCTAGTGCCACTGGTAAGTAGTGCAGTTTGTTACAAAACATGGTAGTTTAAAAAAATGCCAACCATTTGAAATCAAAATTCTAAGTGGGCCCAGAGATATGCTGTATAAAGGACAAAGCTGGCACTGGGATTTTAGTTTATCCACTGGTTGTGCTGACACAATTATATGAGTAAATAGACTGTCTTGTCCAGAGTACAGGATTTTTCAAATCCATTTTATAGAAACATAGAAGTTGTTGGCAGAAAGGACCTCTTGGTCCACCCAATCTACCCTAAAATGTCCCTACCTACTGCGTTGCCAGAGATCCTTCTTGATCTCCTGCCCCCCCCCCCAGCCTTTATTACTTAGGTTCCCTTGAGCCTATCTCGTGCGTGCTTGAATCCTTTTACAGTTTTGATACCCACCACCTCTGCCAGGAGTTTGTTCCAGACTTCAACCACCCTGTCCGTGAAGAAGTACTTTCTCATATCTCCTCTGAGTCTACCTCCTTCCAGCTTTAACTCATGCCCCCTTGTCTTTGAGCATCACTTTCCATGTAAAATGCTACCCCCTCTACCTTATTTATTCCCTTGAGGTATTGGAACATCTCTATCATGTCTCCCCCCTTTCCCTTCTGTCCTCCAGAGAGTACATATTTAATTCCCCTAGTCTTTCCTCATAGGGCTTCTTATGTAGTCCATCCACCATTTTTGTTGCCCTCCTCCATACCACCTCCACCCGATCTATGTCCTTTCTGAGATGGGGCCTCCAGAACTGGACAGAGTACTCCATGTGTGGCCTGACCAATGATCTATATGGGGCAACAACACCTCTCTCTTCTTACTGGTGATACCCCTCCCTATGTTGCCCAGCATTCTACTAGCATTACCTACTGCCTTATCACACTGATTTGCTACTTTGAGGTCATCAGATATGATGACCCTCAGGTCCCTTTCCTGCTTTGTTGTTGACACGTCCTCCCCACAATTGGTACTTTGCCCCGGGTTCCTGTGCCCATGTGCATAATTTTGCATGTTTTTGCATTGAAGCCTAGTTGCCATAGCTTTGACCATTTTCCAGCTTTTTCAGGTCTTCCCTCATGTTTTCTACCCCCACAGATGTGGCCATAACTATGGATGTGTCACCATTCTCCAATAAATTGTCCGTTGACATACCAAGATATTTAAATCACCTTTTTTAAAGGGCTAGTTTCCTGCAAGTTTGCATTCCAATGATCATAGTCAACTTATTGCAATGGTTTCTTAGTTCTCTGTGTGTCAAAAATAAAATAAAGAGGAGCTGCAAAATTACAGGGAAGTACTGTAAGAAACTGTCACAAAATAGATCTCAAACAGGCTAAATCAAATTACTCTAAATCTAAATAATTGGGTAGCTCCACACCAGGTACTTAGGGTATTACCAAAAATGCTGACACTGTAGTGCAATATGAGGAGGGTGCTGCACTACTGAAGTGACCTTTGAATGGGAAGTTAAACTGATCTGAAATTATTTGTTTATTTATTATTATTTTTTTTTTATGTCTTCGGCTGGGGGGGATTGTGCCTTTGGTTCCCCCTTCCAGCCAACCTTCATGGCTGCTGCCCTGTTGTGGACAGAGTTCAGGCCATCACAGCCCCCCCCCAGCTGCATCACAGCAGGTACTTACCCCACCACTGTGGAGATCTGGAGGGTGGGCCCAGGAGGGAGCTAACTTGTACACATCCATGGTAGCATCGTCGGGGCAGCCTTCATGCTGCCAAGGAACTTTCTTGTGTTTCTCCCCTGCAAGGAGGCACGTGTAATGACGCCAGTGGAGGGAGCGTGCATGCGTCTACCCGTGCTCCTCCAGGCATCTGCCCCCTCTCACCCCTCTTCTGCAGCATCATCACACTGCCCCCCAGTCTCCACTAGGGGCCAGTAGAGCACCAACCACTGATGTCCCCCCTTCCTGGAGAAGGAGAGCTGTCCTTCGAACACTCACTCCTTCTCCAACCCTGCCAACCCCCAGCGGCCCATGCTCATTCCTGAACATGGGTCACCTGTGTAACGCAAGGTAAGGAATCCAGTGCCTCAGCATCGGGACGGCTAACTGATTTAAGATTATAATATAAGAAAAAACATCATGTGTAAGTAAGGAATTATACAATGGAGATAGAAAGCAATTAATATTTTTTTTTAATTAAGTCAGCTTTATTGGATTTCAAAGTACACATGACATGAAACACAAAATAGAATGAGCCAATTTAAGCATATAAACAAAGAATTTCATGCCCCTCCCTTTCCCCCTCCCCCCTCTCCTCACCCCATTCCCTTAAGGCATCTGAGTGTTTCTAATCTGAAAGGATGCAGGAACTAACCAGTATTTGGCATAGAGTTAGTGTGCAACATACAGAGGGTGTACATTTGCTCCCAGATTCTGTTATACCTTGCAGGTGGTTGTGCAGGCTGGCAGTCATTTGCTCAGTTTGTAAATTAAAAATAATTCCTGTAACCATTTCATGTATGTAATTCTATCTGTGTCTTGCCAATGATGTAGCATTACCTTTTTAAATGAAAGAGCTATAATAGCCATATAGTATCTACAGTGCTGTACAGCCACACCTGCATAGTCACCTATCAAGCATATTTCTGGCACAAAAAGCTCATCTAAGCCTAGCAGGGGGTCAGCCTTTTGTCTAATGGTAGACTATAGTGAGGTGATTTGGGGGCATTTCCAAAATATGTGAAAGAGGGTGCCCTCTGCTTTCTGACATCTTACGCATTGTGGGGACAGGGCTCTACCCATTTTGTGAAGCTTCACCGGGGTCCAGTACATATTATTGAGAAACTGAAACTGCATTAACCTCAACCGGTCTTTTGTAACATACATATAACAGTTCTTCCATATCTTGCCCCAGTCTAATTCTAGATGAGAAAACTGGGAAGTCCATTACTCAGAGGCACCATACAAGGAGGGAAAGGCTAGCAGAAATCTTAGTGACAGCATGGGATAGCCTTGCTATGCGAGACAGGGAGTGTAAAACTCCCCTAGTGTCTTTCCCATCCACTAATATATCTTTTTTGTTAATCAGGAGGTGTCAAATTTGGTAAATTTTGAAGATTTGGGATCTGTCTATGTTATGAGTCCTCAGACTGTCTCGGGAAGAGCTGCAGACTCCTTCTATGTGGCTGGCTTAAGTCCATACTATGTTTGTATTTTAGGAAAGAGCAAGTTGGGTATGGATCTTCACCAAAATTGCAATCATGGAATTATGCAACCCAGGGAGAAGATCCTTCTGTTTAATATGCATAAGAGCTTTCGGGGATAATCCTTTCGAGCAAATTAGCTCTTTCTCTACTTTAAGCCAAATGGGCACATATGGGAGTGCATTCAATTCCTCCGGCGTTGTAAATCAGCATAGGTATTTACTTGCTTGGCTAGCCCAGTAATAAAAACCAAAATGCAGCAACCTAAGACCCCACCGGGTTATGGAGGCAGCCATTTTGTGGTACACCCTTCTTGGGGGTTTACCCAGCCAAATGTAATCTGTGATACTAGCATGAATTTTTTTAAACCACTTAAAGGGTAACCATGAATTTAACATGTTGAGTGGATAAAAATTTATCAGTAAGAGATTCATTTTCACCACACTAATGTGCCCCCAGAGGGAAAGAGGAAGAACTTTCCAACGAGTTAGGTCCTGTTGGATTACTTATAATACTGCGTCCAAGTTAATTTGCCACATTCTAAGGTCACTCCTAGCCAGATTAATGCCTAAATATTTCAGGCTGTGGTGGTTCCATTGTAGTCCAGCTTCCACTATTTCACTCTTAAGTGTTCTATTATTTAGGAGAAAGACTAGAGTTTTACCCAGGTTAATTTTGTAGTTAGAAAATGAACTGTATTCCTTAATGGTCTCTAATGTAGCCTGAACTGAAGTCTGTGAGTGGGATAGGTGCAATAATATATTGCTCGAATATGCTGATTCAATTCAATTCAATTCGTGTTTATTTATAAAGCGCCTTTCAAAATCAAGGCGCTGTACATGATAATAAAACAGAAATCAACATTAAGCAAACAAACTATAAAGAAAAAGCCAAGTTAAAAAGATAAGTTTTTAAAGCAATTTTAAAACTATCGACGGTCGGGCATTCTCTCAACCAATGAGGTAGAGAATTCCACAGGGTAGGAGCTGAGTAGGCAAAAGCACGAGATCCTGATAACTCAAGCGAACCCTGGAATCCTCTAGCAATCCTCATTAGTGGGCGGAGGGGCGGAGGGGGCGATAGGGAATCAGAAGATCTTTCAGGTAACGGGTCCCTGATCGTGTAGGGCTTTAAAGGTTAGTAAACCAACCTTAAGGTGATCGCCACCGCACAGGCAGCCAATGCAGTTAAGTGAAGCACAGGCGTAATATGACTGGTTCTTGAAGTCCCAGTCAAAAGCCTGGCTGCAGCATTCTGCACTAGCTGCAGGCCGCGGATATCAATCCCTGGGAGCCCTAGGTATAGGGAATTACAGTAGTCCAAACGGGTTGTAACAAAGGCGTGAACCAAAGTCAGAAGATCCTCCTGGGGAATCAGGTGTTTCACCCGGGCGATATTCCTCAGATGATAAAAAGAGGTTTTGACAACAGCTGACACCTGGGATATCAGGGTCAGACCGTCGTCAAAAATAATGCCCAGATTTCACACTTGTCGAGAGCTAGAGAGCGGCACCCCACCAAGTGATAAGCCTGATGGATGTGCCGCACCCAAACCCCTCCCAGGATGATCTGGGCCCACAACCAATACCTCGGTCTTATCCAGATTAAGCTTCAACCAACTCGAACTCATCCAAATTCTGATTTCATCCAGACAGTTGTTAAGTACAGAGAGCGCATCACTCTGATCGGGGAGAAAAGATAAATACAGCTGAGTATCATCCGCATAGCAGTGAAAACTCAAGCTGTATCTCCTGATGATTTCTCCTAATGGCAGCATATACACTGCAAACAACATGGGAGCTAAAATGGAACCCTACGGTTCCCCGCATGGTAGGGAGAAGGTGTCAGAGGAATAAATTCCGGTGACAACTCTCTGAGACCTACCAGTGAGGTAAGAACGGAACCATTTGTGGACTGTACCAGACAGTCCACAAAAAACCCGCAGCCGTTCCAATAGCACCTCATGGTCTACAGTGTCGAATGCAGCAGAAAGATCAAGAAGGACCAGGATGAAAACATCGTCTCCTGGGTCCCCAACTTTAAACCCTGTATCTCTGGGTTCCTTTTAAGTTTGATAAGCAGAGACTCCAAATAGATATTAAACAGTAGCGATGATAATGGCCACCCTTGCCTGGTGCCCGAGTATAATGGAAAGGTGGAAGAAAAGACACCATTACAATATATTCAGGCACTTGGATTCCTATATAGGGCAAAAATCCACTGGATGAACTGTGACAGGAAACCAGATCTGTGCATGGATTGGAACAAGAATTGCCAGTCAACTCACTCAAAAGCTTTCTCTGCATCCAGGGACATCAATGTAGCCAGTTAATCCGAGTCCCTGGACATGGAGAAGATATGAGCTAGTTTACATAAATGATCTGAGAAGGTCCTCCCTAACATAAACCCCACCTGCTCTTGATCTATTATGGAAGACAGCACTTTATTTAGCCTATTTGCCAGTAGTTTGGCTAAAATTTTCATGTCATAATTCAATAATAAAATTGGTCTATAAGTGGTAACTTTATCTTCCTCCTTGCCAGGTTTATGCAAAACTACTATTAAGGCTTCAAGTAGTCATTTTTCTATAGGGTCAGCTGAGAGCACACATTGGAACAGTTTGTGCAGCCAGGGGATTAGTTTTTCAGCAAAAACCTTGTGAAAATTAGAAGAAAACCCATCCGGTTCTGGGGCTTTGTCCAGTGGCAAAGATTTAATAACCATCTAGATATCGGCTTCCTTAAAGGGGCTATCAGTCATGCCTTTTGGTCTTCATTTAAAGTTGGCAATGGGACTGCAGCAAGGTAGTCATCTACCCTTTTCATATCAGGGAAATCAGCCATTGGGCTGTAATGGCTCTGGTAATAGAATTCAAATTTGGTGGCAATTTCTTTCAGAGTAAGTTTCAGGGTATTATCAGATGATGAACGGATGGGTTTTATGATTCTTGTTGCTTCCTGCTTCATAAGCCGTAGTGCAAGTAATCTACTGGCCTTTTCACCCTGATCTATATAAGTTGCATGGGTTTTCAAGATGGCAAATTTGGCTTTCTCTCGTAGGAGCTCACTGTATTGATCCCGAAGCCCTAGAAGCCTCTGTCTATCCTCTTCACTGGTGTTGGGTGAGAGGTGTGCTTCCAGGTTACATATCTGGGTTAAGAGACCTGAGACCTTTCTCTCTCATGTATGTTTCCTGGTAGATGCTAGGTGGATTAGTTTCCCCCAATAAAACATTTTACTGAGCCCCACTCCATATCTGTTTTACCTGTGGAGTTCAGGTGAACCGATGTAAAGTAGTCTATTGATTTGGGGATCTGATTAATTATCCCTTCCTCCTTTAACATTTAATTAATGATTTTCCAAATGGTGTCTTTTGGTAAATTAGGAGAAAAGGACAGTTGGCATCATACAAAGGAGTGGTCCAAGATCACTCCTAGGTCCAATCTACATCCTAGTATGCCCATCAGGAGTGTATGGCTGACTAAAAAGTAATCAAGTCTGGATGATGTCCTGTGCACAATGGAACAGAATGTGTACTCCCTGGAGTTAGGGTTAAACATTCACCAGAGGTCACACAGTCCAAGCTGGTTGCAGAAATCCTTAAGGGAACGCTAAGCCAGAGATAGACCTTGCCTCCTCTTGTCTGATCTGTCTAAATCAGGTGTGAGTAGGTTCCAATCTCCCCCAGGAAAATAGGAGACCATTTGGGTCTTGAATGCATTGTTCACAGGCAAAGGAGGATTTCTGAGAAAGTAAAATGGTTACCCCTTTACTTTGCATGCTGTTCCCAGCAGTATACACTTAGCCAATGTATTGCCTACGGAATAGGTTTGCTTCAGTATCCAATAAGTATGTCTCTTGCAGAAACTTTATGTCTCCTTTGAGATGCTTAATATGTTTGAGAATTTGATACCTTTTTGTTTTATTATGGGTCCCTCTGACATTCCATGTGATAATTTTCATATATTTAGTCATCCCTTCTATCTGTGTGTGCACTCCTGAAACCTGACACTCTTATTCTTACAACCCTGGTTTTGGTAATATTCCTAATGCCCTTCCAACCTGTTCCCCCTCCCCCAAGCAATTCCAAAACCAATTATGTGTCTCCCAACACTAAAACCCCATAAAATGTCAACAATATGTACATTAATATGTATTCCCAAATTAAACTAAAATTATCTGTTCCTAATGTATCAAGTAAACATATAATGAGCGTAAGTATCAGCAACACACTATGAAACCCACTCCCCCACCCTCCAAAACATAATTTTCATGGTCCATGGTGTACAACCTCTCCAACCAGTGCCATCTCCCGCCCTCCCCCGCAGATGAATTAACTGACAAGAGCTCAGGACAAATTCTCCCCTTGATAAATACAAGCCAGTACATGAATGAGATCTCTGAAAGAGGGATCTTCCTCTTCCTTTTCCAAAGTCTGTACTCTTCTTAGTTCTCATCTTCCCACCTTCTGTTAGACTACCTGACTTGGTTCTGATTGATACAATGGGGTAGCCTTAATGATCAGCTTCATCCCCCTCCAGACTACTGAAACAGGCATGATAACTTTTATATAAAACCCAAACAGTAACTATTGTACATTATATAGCTGGGTTCTGGCATTCTGTCCCCAAGTAAAACAATGATTGGCTACAGGTTCTCTTCCCGGTACAGTCAAAAACAGCGAAGATTTCCTGTCCTTCCTGTCTTTGACTAATTGTCCTTGATATTGTGCTTGCCAGAGCAATAAAATACTATCAATGAGGTCAAGGTAAATAAACACTCCCAGTAACAAAATTAATGATTCAAGTGAAATGCAATGTTCCTTAATTCCTTTTCAAGAAACCCAGCACTGGTAGGAAGACCCTATAGCCTGCTGAAGCAGTGCTGCCTCATGCTGAAGAAAACCAGAATAATTATAGTAACCAATACAAACAAGTTTGTTATCTGGGCCCATCTAACTTGGGGTCCTGCTGCAGTCTTATTCCTATCCCCTTCCCAAAGTAAACAAAACAAAGTTAAACACTCACTGTTTCATCCTTCAGATCGCAGTTGGTGTTCATTACCACTGCTTAAAGAAGTTGACCTTCTCTGTATCGCACATTGTGGTAGAATAGTGAGCAATCTTCTGCAAATCTGAAGGGGGGGAAATTAATGGCCATGTTATGATTGTTGAGGGCATATTTCCTCTGTGACAGGCCTCTGCTTAGGGCCCAGGTCCATAAACATCAAGAATCCAGTCCCTTAACTGAATGAGACCTTAATATGTCTAGCCACAATTTTCCTTCAGCGGTTCTTAAACAGGTCTGGTAATGTTTCCATCAAGGCAATTTCTGCTGCCTTTGGGTCTTCAAAGCTGGTCCAATTACCAGCTAGTAACACTTGGAATCTCACTGGGTAACCCATTCTGAATTTGATGCCCACTGTGATTAGTTTAGTCACAATGGGATGGAAAGAGGCCCTCCTCTGCCTCACTGTAACAGGTAGGGCCTGCACCACCTGTAACTTGTCTCCTTCCCACTTGATTTCCAGCAATTCCTTGATTTTGCTTAGAAAATGCTGTAATTCTTGATAGTTAAGAAATAAAAAAGTTAGTGGGCAAGGTGGTGCACCAACAGGAGGCATAGGGTGCAAGACTCGGCGAGAGCATTCAATAGTGTAGGTGGGTCCAAATGGAGATGGGCCTGCTAATTTGAGGATTAGTTTTTGGGTGAAAAGAATAGGATCGGAGCACTCTTCCTTTTCAGGTAGCCCAATTACTACCATGTTGTTCCTCCGGCTCTGACCCTCCAAGTCCTCCACCTTGCGTTCGAGCTTAGCCATCCATTGTTTAGTTGCCACTATCTCTGGATCCATCCAGTTAGCTCTCTTTTCTCGGGACTTGATTCATGCTTTACTGTCCCCGGTTCTCCTGGATAAATCTTCTGGAGCCCCCACAGCTCTTCTTGGAAAGGCTGGAGTTCTGCTAGGAAGTGGTCTACTGTGAGAAGATTCTGCTCTGCCAGGGCTGTTGTGGGGCAGCTGCTGGTAGCAGGCTAAGGCCTTGTTTTTTTGCTGGCCTTCTCAGGCATTGATGGCGGCATGTGTTTAGGCATTGCCGCGTGCATTTACACTTCCATGCTCCAACTTTCAGGTTCGGACGAACTTGCCAGTGGAGTAGTCAGCTTCTTGTACAGGTAAACACTAAAAGAGTGGTTAAAGAGTTTAGATCTATAAAAAATTGAGTCGGGGATAGCAGGAGCACTCTGCTCAAGCTGCTACTTGAAAGGCTGCCTCACGTGACTCCCTTAGCAATTAATAAATATAATACAAACAAAATCTAGAAAAGGAAAGGAAAACTGGCAAATGAAATAAGAAGGAAGAAAACACAATATCACTGAATAAATGGGGGCTAAAAGAGCACAAAAAAACAAACCAAACATGGTTTCATATACCCCTACCATGTACTTATCTATCATAGTACCCTTTTTTAAATTATTCCTCAAAGAAAGAAATCCCACTTTTTTAAATGGAAAGGTTTAAAAAAAGGATACCATTTCACAATTGTCTTTAAGGGAAACACTATTTAATGAAAACTCCCCACATGACAGATAAACCCCAGATTATGGGTTTCACTTGAATTTTTTTTATTTCCTTGTACTGTAGTTTGTTTATTTTAGCTCATAAAACCACCCAGTGTGTAAACAATGACCACACTGCACGGCATCATTTTGAGTATCAGCACAACTTGACACAGCTCACTTGTATGCATTCTGTACAAGTAAACCAAGCTGTGCAGATTTTCAAAATGGCACTGCACAGTGCAGCCATTGTTTACATATTGGTAAGTTTATGAGTTTACATAAACCAGCTTCAAGCTACAGTAATTAAAAAATATTTTTTCAACTGAAACCCCTAATTGAGGGTTTAGCCATCAGAAGGTGGGGTGATTTCATTACCTAGCTTTTCCCTTTAGTGCCTGATGCAAGACAAATGTAAAATCTTGATAAATAGATTTCTCTCATTGCTACAATAACTAGATGCAGTAATATTTTGTGTGACATGAACTTACTCTGTAAATTAAATTAACATATAGACTGACACAGATAATATTGTAAATAAGAAAAAAGTAGCAGAGTTTTGGAATGGTAGCTAAGTACAGGATATTAGCTGATCTAGTCCCAAACAACAAAGTTTCTAAAGAAGGAGGAAAAGTGCAGGTTCTTGCACAACTCCAGTTGTATCATCCCAGAAACCAATAGCAAAGGATGCTCTACAAAGTAGAGCAGAAATTGTTTCCCTGTATTGTTCAGCCCACCCATGGACAAAACCTTGAGAAAACACTTTTATATTCCCAGTTGTCCCACAGTTTACCATGTACTGTTAACCAAATACTACTCCATATTTTCACTGACAGGTGACTTCACACTAGATACCGCAGTGACACTGGAACCTACATTTCAGAGTATCCCAAAAAATTCAAGCAACCCTGTATGCCTGATGCATGAATTTATACATATTTTTCCTATTTCCAGAATGAATCAATTTCTATGTCACCCTCCATTTCTGAAGCAGAAACGGCAACTGTCTCACATAAAATAGTAACTGGCTTAGCTCTACTAGCTGGGGTTCAATTAATCCATTGGACCCCAGAATCTTGCCTCGAGGAAAAGAATGTGACACCAAAGTTCACCATAAAATTGTATTTGCCAGAGAAACAGGGACTAAAATTAGCTATCAAGAACACACTATATAAAAAAAACAGCAACTGGGTTTATCATCCCTAATCTTTCCTTTTTTACTGCCAAATACATAAGATTGCATCTTACAGGGCTAAGTGGCTACCCAATAAAAGCTGAAAGAAAACACTAAACAATTTCATTATCAAACTAGGGGAAGAGTAGAAAAACATAGCTAACACTTAGTAAATATTGGTACCAAATATGTTTTCATGATTGATATCTTTGTTTATGTTTAAATATTTGTCAGGATTTCATTCTTTCTACCTTTTGGTTACATAAGGTCAATTTTACTTCACAGTTGAGCTCCCTCATTCTTTCTGTCCTAAATTGTACTCCTAAAATCTAAATGAGCCCTTTTGTTTGTAGAATATTGTCTATATAACTGTATAAATCCCATTACGAATATTGGACCCCAACACCATCCCCATATTTTTTGATGATTGGTCCTAAACACTAACTTCATATATATTCAAGCATAATTGCTGATAACTACTAACATCTCTTGTACTGAACTGATATCCTTAAAACATAAACAAATATAATCAGTATATGACAAAACCTCTACTTCACATTGTATACTGTTAGCAATAACCCCACAGATGCTATGTTGCTGCAGTATTAGTCTCAGTAGTGGGTCCCAAAGAAGCAAAAAATATATAGCACAGTGTTCAATGAGAATCCTTAATAGAAACACCCAGGTATTTGGCTTGCTGTTCCAAGGATAGTTGGAGGTCTTCATAAAATGAACAGCAATGTGCAATCCTGCCAGCTCCAGGACAGAATGAGACACTCCATTTAAAACCATGGGGACCCACTGCAGACAAGATGCAGTGGCAAAAATGTTTGAATAAGGAAGACATAATCAATCAGGAAACTATTAAACCCATCATGGCTAATTTACATGACTCAGGGACCAAATATTAGTTTATTCTACAAAGTAAACCTAGTCTAAAGTAAGCTGATTTCATTAAGTAGTCAACACAGTTGATGTGAGAAAGTGCAGCATTCAATGTCAATCAATTGTATTTAAATTCGCTGATGGACTCCATTAATTGGCCATTGATGTTTCTGGTATCTAGAGGCAATGGCACATTTCTTTTTTGCCCAATGAGGACCATGTCTTTGCTATTTTTTTTTTACATTAAGTATCAATTGATTATAAGAAAGTCAATTCTGAACATAATTAAAGGCTGCCTGAATACTGTTTTGAATAACAGACTGACCACAACCTCTAGAGAACAGAACTATGTCATCTGCACATAGGACTATTTCAATATCATTGAGGCCTGATGCCAAATCATTAAGATAGATAGTAAACAAAAGGAGCCATGGAGAGAACCAATTGGTAACCCAATGTCCATCTTTACAGATGCAGAGATTGAATTTCTAATTTTAATGGTTTGGCACCTATCTAATAGATAAACATGAAAGCATTTAATTGTATTGATAGAAAAACCAAATGCTGTGACCTTGGACAGCAGGTGAATGTGGTTCACCAAACCAAAGGCCTTAGTAAGATCTAGAAGCACTGCAATAGCAGTGTTTTCCAAATGCAAAGCTCCATGAAAGTATGTGCTTAGAGTTAAAAAAGCAGCCTAGGTCTGGAGGTAAGCCCCAAAACCATGCTGTTTGGAAGTTAATAAATAATGAGTTTCTAAATAATCCAAAACCTGGTCAAAGATGACATATTCTAAAGTCTTTGATAGAGAAGGCAAGAGAGAAATCAGACAATCATTAGCAACTTCAGTTCAGGATCTGGACTTGAATATGGGAAAGCACAGTTGCCTGCTTCCAAGCCCACTGCACCAGCCTAGAACACAAAGATAGAGTAAGTTAAACTACATTCTAACTGGCACAACCAATTCCTGAAGAGCAAGATGAAATAAGGGCATTTCAATACCATCTAGTCTAACAGAAGAAAATACCTTCATACATCTCAGATATTTCATGTCTCCTGATGTGAAAGACTTCTGAAATAAAAGGAATATTTAGAGATCGAGCTAGAAGCCAGCTCAGATTTAAATTAAGCAATTACATCAGATCCTGAAAACAAGGGATTAGTAGTCAATATTGATCTCACAATATTACTTAAATAGTTGTTAAATTGGACTAAAATACATGCAGGATCAACTAAAGGCCCCTCAAGAGTATCAGTCAATCTGCTAGCTGTAGAAGATCTGTTGTTAAGTAAGGAATGAATACATTTCAAAGAATGACTAGGATTCAGGAAGGGGACAATTTGCTTTCCAGTGTAAAAAAGCAATCTTGCATTTCATTACTAATCACTTTCTACGATTATGTAATTCTTTGTAAACTATCAGATGCCTTGGATCGTTGTTAGATTTATATTCTTTCCAAGCCTTATCTCTTGAAGTCAGTATCCACAGACATTGCCAGCTATTTCTCGAAATTGCTGTGATATTTCTGGGGAAATCTCCTGCTTTCTCCATTTCCACAGTAGGGTAGCAGAGAGAAACTCTTTAGAAATTTCATGAAATATCTGGAAATAGCTGGCAATGTCTGTGGCTACTACTGTAAATTTCATATTGATGAGCACTACAATACTTCATACATTGCTTTTTATAAAGTTCAAAGCAATAAGAATAGACAATTCTATTTAGAACTTTCTAGCATCATAGATTAAATCCTTAAAGTGCAGCTGGGGTAGAGTAGAGTAAAATAATCATTATTAAGCATATACTTAATCGTTTTATACAGTAAATAATCTAAAATATCAAAATTAAACACTCTATAAACAGAAACGATAAATAGTTTGCTAGCTAATGGCAATACTATACATTGCAATTAATCAGATATAAAGGGATCAGTACAATCACCCGAATACAAACTTCCCGACTTGAAATTAACATGTGGTGTAAACTACAAACCAAACACACATTTGGTTACAGACTGGAACAACTTTGAAAAGAAACTGGTAAGTGTTTTAATAAGAAAATTGTTAAAAGTTCAGTTCCACAGATTAATAAAAGAAAACATAATCTACTGACTACTTTTGAATAAGTGGCAAAGACAAACTTCTTATAAGGTCTATTCATACATTTTCATCCAAAATTGAAAAAGCAGTTTCATCTGCTCTCACATATTGGAGCTGTGAAACCAACAGATTCCCAGAAAGATGCTAAAAAGAAACATAGTTAATACTAATAAACATGTTTATAATTTCTGGGTTGTCATTGCTGAGGCCACAAGCCCACAACCCAAAAATCTGTCCAATACATTAATACCATCTTCAGCAAATCCAAAACCTAATGAGACCCCTCCACCCATACAAAACTCCTTTGTGGAGGCGAGCCAACCATACACAAATCTTATGCTTAAAATAAAGATGTGTGTTGTTACCTTTAACACACATCTTACAAATAGAAGCATGAATGTTACAGATACATGTAAATTCAGAAGCAAGAAATGCAAGGGTGATTCTGCATCGGGTATATCTTTTAAGTAGAACTAGTTTCAATTTAGAATATCAGATCTGAATGCATCCATGCTGAATCCAACTTTGATTCAGGTTTCAATCATAACTGGAGAAGGAAGAAGCATATGAGCATTCCAAGTAAAATAGACTAGCGAGTGTTCACTCAAAACATCAGGTAATACACCAGAAAACTTAACAATCAGGATGAGTGACCACTGCCCAGCCCAATAGAGTGCTCATTCTAGTTTTACAGTTAACTGATGCAGTGTCAACTATTACCTGAGAAAGACCCAATTCAGAAATTCTATAATGAAATTTAGAGTTCTTGGTATCCAACCAATTAATGTTGATATCCCGAAGAACAACCAATTCACCCTTACCAAAATTCTGATGGAAATCTACAATAATACTTAACCCATCTTCCTCAAAGCCAGGAGGAGCATAAAGGGTGCCAACTGTAAGGAACTTCTCACCTCCTAAGATCATTCTAACTGCCAAGAGATTTCAAAGATTTCATTTTCCATGTAAGAGAAAGTTTTACCTTACAGCATTAAGCCCTACTTAACATTAAACCAAATATCCCTTCCAGACCAATAACAGAATAAGATACATTTGGAAATAGAGTGTAATTATTATACCAGTTTAATGTACACATCCAAAATGTAGCATGTACAATAGCTTCTGTATAGGCAACTCTTTACCTCTTCAAAGAGAGCTGGTCTACATCAATATTTCTCTCCCACCCTAAGAGCAAATAAATCCCAACTACTGCAAAGATAATTAACAAGAAAGGATTTAAACCATACATCACCAGTTATTAAGAAACAAATAACATGCACGTGCCAATGCAGAGCAAATAAAAAACATTTTGAACCAACATCGCAAGGTAATATTATTTTGCAGAGTTGGGTACCTCACAGTGCATACTGGACAAATCAGAGAGCAGGTTTCACAATGTTGACATCACAGTAGCCATGTGCAGTACTGAAGCCAGCAATTGAAATCAAAGTGAAAGAGTTACATAGTCATCAAACAGCAGATTTAAAAGTTACATCTGCATCACCTGACATGGTCAAACACTTCCAGAAATTTCTCTATTATCTCCACATTCCCTGACTCTCTGCAGTACCACAGTAGGGCCATCACAGAGAATTTTCATATAAATATTGCAAAATATCTGGAAATATCTGAACATGTCAACTGCTACACATATATAACTAGTATACTGATGTTGTATCCACTGAATATGCAATGCTGTAACTCAGAATACACAGGTTATCATAACTTGTGAAGTGGCTGGGCTTTTATAACTCACTCATAGCTCTGTTACTCATGAGTTATGGCCTGCCCCCTAACTCATGAAGATAAATTGCATATTTTGAGCCAGCCTATTGCATATCCCCTACATAATACGTGTATGGATTTTGTCTGCATAGAAAAGGTCATTGCTTATTTGAAATTCAATGAACTCTTATATACCACACTAATTAGTATATGCCATACCAAATACATCACATATACTAACAAGCATTCCCTATAACCACCTTATCAATGTGTTACTGACGTAATAACAAATTGATACCTGACAAATACGCTATTATTATATCATTACAATATTACTAACATATGTAACAACCACCTTATTAACACATGTAACAACCACTGTGATAAGACATGCAATAACTGCCATAAACCCCTGAAAGCCTCTCACACATATACAGTCCCTCAAAAGCAGCATGCTTTCATTTGTGCCACAGCCCTGCACACATCCACAAATGTATTGCAAATAACACTATGGAAAAACACTAGGACAAAAAATCAAACACACAAAAATACAAAAACCCAGAAAGAATCCCAGCAGTTGAAATCAAACAGAAACAGTTACATCTTTAACAAGCATTTCTCAATGCTGAATGTTGGCTTGCTGGCATTGGCATTGGTAGTGCAGGATTTAGAGAGATGCATAATAGGAATGGCAATGAAGTATTGTACTGATGCCAACCCCAACCCCATGCTGCAGAGACTGACAGGCATTGGGGGTGTGCCTTTGGGTCATCAGCCATAACACACACACACACACACACACACACACACACACACACACACCCACTCTGCAGACACTGACAAGTGTTGTGGCATGCCTTGGGGTCTTTGGGCCTTATACTTATCCCATTCCATAAGAAAATATGCTGAGATGTGTGCAGTATAGGAGAATGGGGTGAACATTGGGGCTGAAAATTCCAAGGCACACCTCAATGCCTGTCAGTGGCTGCAGGGTGGGGGTGGAATGGCATGAGCATCATGGCTGACAATCCCCAGTCACACCCACGACACCTGTCAGTCTCTACAGAGTAGGGTGTCATGGTTGGAAACCCTAATGCCCCAGCCTTTTGTTAGTATTTTCACCCCAGATTTTCAAAATGGGATTTGTTAGACCCCACCTTACGAACAGTAGCACTATCATTTCGTTACTCAATCCTGAAAGATGGTTTTGCACAGTGACTGTGCTATTTGGTGCCACAGGTGTGAAAACACATTTCTGGAAGGATGTGAAAAATGACAGCTGTACTGTTCATGAGGTGGTGTGAAACAATGGGAATGCTGAAAAATCTGGAGTGAAAATATGAAAAACTGGTGAAGTTACAAACATGCATAGAAACTGCACAATGCACGCCTGTAATGCAATCATTTTTATGGAATTTTTTCACCAAATTTTCAACATGGGCATTTTCGAATCTCTTCTCATGAACAGTGGCACTGTGATTTTGTTAACCTGTCCCAAAAGTTGATTTCCCACGGTGACTGTGCCATTCAGTGCCACAGGTGTGAAAACACGTTTCAGGAAAGATGTGAAAATGACAGCTATACTCTTCATAAGGAAGTGTGAAAAAATGGCAATGTTGAAAATCTGGAGAGAAAATACTAAAAATTGATGAAGTTACGAGTGTGCATAGAAACTGCACAACACACACTCATAACAGTCATTGTTTTTGAATTTTTTAATCCAGTTTGCAACACGGACTTTTTGGGACCTCCCCTCATGAACAATGGCACTGTCATTAATTGGTCCCGAAAGGTGATTCCGTGCAGCGACAGCAAAATCAGCTTTCAGGACCGAGAAACTAAATAACAGTGACATGTTCCTGAGGTGGGGTCCCAACAACCCCATGTTAAAAATTTGGGGCCAAAATTCCAAAAAATGGCTAAGATATCAACTTAAGTTGAACCCCCCCTCCCCCGTTGCCTCTCATTATAACGCTTATCATCATTTCTTCGGTTCGCAGTTTGGCTTTGAAGAGTGCAGACATGTCCTGGTTCAGAGAAGATCATGGCTTCTGACTGCAGGAGGGTAAGTGTGGGTGAGGGGGGCTGCAGGGATGTGGGTGCATAAAGGGAGTGTGGGGATGGGGAAGGAGGACAAGGGAGACAACAGTGGGCCGTTTTCTTATTTGCAGGGAAAAAAAAAGACCATGGGGGAAGGTTTTCTTCACTTACAGGTTACACAAAAAATATAGGCACACCGGGGTGGGCTCCCAGTGTGCCACAATTTTGGGGGGATGCTGACACAGGGATTGCTCATCTCGATATCAGCAAGGCGTACAGATGGGGGCATGCATCCTGGTGTCAGAAAGGAAAGGGGAAACTGTTTAACCAGGAAAGACACACCAAGAGGAAAGACACACTAAGAGGGGGGATGCTGACACGGGGACTGGGAATCCTGATGTTAGCTTTCTGGGATTGTGTGGCAGATGGCAGGAGCCACCATATTTATTGGAATGTTTCACCAGGAAAGGCACATAATGGAGGCATGTCATCTGCCGCTGCAATAACGAGCCTGTCTCTGACTGCAGCGGCAGATTCATTTCAACTCTATTGCTCTCTTTGAAACTGCTGTCATTGGTAGCATGCTTACTGGTTGGCAGATGAGGGATGCACCCTGTAAAGTATCCCCTGTATTCACCACAACACTAACATATCTCTGAAATGCTATGACTGCAAGATGTTTCTTGTGCATGCTGGCAAGCCAACATAAAAACAGCATATTTTAAATGTATAACTAGTAAACCTGAGGCTGTATAAATTAAATATGAAACATTCCGACTGAAAATATGCAGTTTATCATCACTTGTGAGGGGGCAAGACTTTCATAACTCACTCATGGCTGTGGCATTTAAGAGTTATGGTCCTGACCTCTCAGACCTGAAGATAAGTTGCATTCTTTTATTAAAGCCATTGCATATCCCTTAGACTCAGAGTATACCGTATATTCTGGGACTTTGGCTATCCCTCTGATATGGATGATATTTCCAAAATGAAACACCTGTATCTTTATATTAGTTATGTTAACCTGGCTTTAAGTGAAAGAGGTGAGTCCGTCAAATGGCCAAGATATCAGATCAAAGGTTTTGGCATAAGATCACAAAAAACAAGAAAAATTTTTGAAAAATGAGCTCCATAAAAGGTGTTCTGAAAGACCACAAGTTACAGCTTGGATTTTCTGTGTTAATCATGCCATGAACTGTCATCCACATTTATGCAGCAAGAAACTGGATTTGTGACACAGAACAAAATCACTATAAATGTGAAAATCAATAATATAGTGATGGCAAGAGAAATAATATGAAATATGAAGATGTCTCCAAATGGTATCATACAGTATGTTAAAGGGAAACTGAAGTCAAAATGTACAAACAAAATATGTTTTGCACAGCATTTTTATTGGTTGGTGTAGTACTAGCGTGTCATTCAACTTTGTTTGGTGTAAGGAGTTTTTTTTTTTAATTTGCCTGCTAGTTTTATGGCTCCTGGGGATCTGCATGTTCACATTTTTTTATGGCTTGTCTTGATCTTACAATGCCTCCTGCACCATGTCACAGTGATGTGTCTGTACCAGTTATTGAGCAAGAGTTGTTGTTTTTTGTCAAGTTTACAGCAGTGCAGCTGTGATTTTAAAGTAACTGTCCTTGTCCAGGAGCTCTAATGAAGACTACACTTACAGATGATAAATATCTCTATGATAACTGAGTGGGATTTTTCTGTAGGGAAAGAGCTAGTGTTTTCACTAACTATAGTGACTTTGGGTCCTCCGTGTGCTTTTTTATGGTTGTGTGTAATTTAATAAAAAGAAAAGTTTTAAAAACAAAACATTCCTTCCTGCTTGCTAGACCCAGCCACATCTAGAAAACAGAAAGTTTAGATTAGAAAGAGCTATTTAGTTGAAACCAGAATAACAGGATCCTAACAAGAGACTGCTGTTGCTGCAGTAGTTATCACTGTGTGAATGAATGGTCCTGAATGCATCACTGTCACATGGAGATGAGGCATTGTAGGAACACGAAGAGCCATAAAAAATGTGAACATGGAGATCCCCATGGGCCATAACAACAGCAGACAAATTTTAAAAACTCCTTACACCAAACAGCGGGAAAGACACACTAGGATCACACCTGCAAATCAAAACACTCCACATAAAATATTTTTTTTTAATTTTGACTTTAGTTTCCCTTTAAGAAAAAAAGCAACCAACCAAATACCAAACATTGAGGGCTTCAGTACTCATATTACAAACTATAGCAAGATGATTACTCAAGTGTACTATTGTTGTACTGTATTTGCATTTCAATAATAGCCAAACAAAATATCTCCAAAATAGTTAAAGCCCTGATCCTGAGCCACTGTTTTAAGTTTTTCCCAACCCATTACATATACCAAGTTGCTGCACTGTGCTTTATGGAAAGGAGCAGCAGTATTAATTCTTGTGGGTAACTAAACAGTATGTCTGTCTGCCTCGAACTGATTGGGCCGTACCTTGATAAATAACCTCATAGCATTATGGCACCATATTGGACTTTCTGCCCAGTCCAGTGAAACCATAATATATTCTGTTTCAACAGGGCACAGTAGGTGAAATACATTTAAAAGAAATTAAAAGATGTATGCCTAGCACTAGCTCTTTCTGTGGTCTCTATGTGTAGAAGGTGTCCAGCAGTTTTAGGAATAGAGAGTGCTTAATGCCGGTACACCATATACCTATTTAAGCTGACTGGGCTGGATATTCAAAAGGGTTGCACCATGCGCAATAGGGTTGCACCTGCGCAAGTCTGAAATTGCGCCATTCTGCCATATTCAGCAGGAGGCAATTACACCCCCCAAGTCAAGCTGAGCAACAGCGCAATGCTAATGAAGGCATGCTGAACCAGAGGGGGAGGAACCATGCATAAACTGCACAGCCCGATATTCAGCAGGCTATGCAGAGTTGTGCAGGCGCAACCCCCAACCTGCGCCTGCACAACTTTGAGCCAAAAAAAAAAGAGTAAGTCGAGGGCCACCCACAAGTGAGCTGCCACATTGCAGGGAGCAACACAGCAGCTGCCACCTGTGGGTGGCACTCAACCTACTCCCTGTGCCCCCCCTGCAGCCCAATCACGGGCATATAGTAACCCCCCCACCCCCGACTGGCCCAATCGTGGGCAGAAGTTCAAACATCCCCCCACCCCCCAACTGGCCCGATCGCGGCAAATGTTTAAACATCCCCCACCCCGACTGGCCCGATCGCGGGCATAAGTGAAACAAAATCCCACTCCCCACCAGCGCAATCGCGGGCAGAAAACAGTTCAACCCCCACAGAACATATCCCTGGTGGTCCAGTGGACCTCAAGCCCGATTGCAGGCAAAATGGCTTCAACCCCCCGTACATATCCTGGTGGTCCAGTGGACCTCAAGCCCGATCGCTGGCAGAAATGGCTCAACCCCCTGACACTGGTGGTCCAGTGGATTGCCGATCGCGGGCAGAAATGTGTTCAACCCCCCAGGAGCACCTCCCACTGGTGATCTAGTGGCCCCCACCACTCACGGAGCCTTCACCACCCTGCCTCCGTCAGCCATCGGCGGCAGCATCTCACCCGCCTGCCACCCAGCCGCTTCGCCGCACTGACTCCCAGGGCTGCATGCCCATTGGTTCGAGAGCAAGAGCCAATGGGCGTGTGAAGCATAAGGCAGTCCAGATAGTGAATGAATTCATTCACATATCTGGACTGCCTTCAGCTGGGAGTGGGCTGCATGCCCATTGGCTCTTGCTCTGAACCAATGGGCATGCAGCCCTACTGGGCAGTCAGTCAGCGGGCGGCGGGGCAGCAGGAGGGTGGGATGCTGCCATCCACCGGCTGACGGGGGGAGCGGGGTGGTGGGGCTCCACTAGATCACCAGGGTAGGTGGACCTTGGGGGGGGGTTTGAATGCATTTCTGCCCGCGATCGGGCTTGAGGTCCACTGGACCACCAGGGATATGTACATGGGGGTTGAAGGCATTTCTGCCCACGACCGGGCTTGAGGTCCACTAGACCACCAGGGATATGTACTTGGGGTTAGGCATTTCTGCCCGCGATCGGGCTTGAGGTCCACTGACCACCAGGGATATGTACATGGGGGTTGAAGGCATTTCTGCCCGCGATCGGGCTTGAGGTCCAATATACCACCAGGGATATGTTCTGGGGGTTGAGCTGTTTTCTGCCCACGATCGGGCTGGTGGGGTGGGATTTTATTTCACTTATGCCTGCGATCGGGCCAGTCAGGGGTGGGGGATGTTTAAACTTTGCCTCGCGACGGGCCAGTCGGGGTGGGGGATTTTTAACTTATGCCCGCAATCGGGCTGCAGGGGGTGTTGGTCCCCGACAGCTGCTGCCTGGCAGGGCACCAGGCACAAGTCCTTGGGGATCGGCGCACCTGCATGCTAATGGCATGCAAATGGCGCCATAAATAGATGCAAATGGCCCCCCCTGTGCCTTGCATGAATTATGGCCCCATTTGCATGTCACCTTTTGAATATCAGAAATTTGTGCAAGGCGCAATGGTACTTGTGCCACCGCATCTTGACTCCTCCACTCTGACCACTTGCGGTGGCACAAGTTCCACTGCGCCATGCACAGTAGCTGTGGCCAGGGGGGTGATATTCAAATGAGTTGCTCAATAGCGCAACTCTGTTGAATATTGCCCCAGCCACACCCCTGCGCAACTATTTTATGCAGCGCAAGGGCTTGCGCCACAGAATAGTGCAGTTTGAATATCCAGCCCACTGTGTCCTCTATGAAATCTATTGAAAGGGAGTTCCACAACACAGAATAAAATACAATAATCAAGCATTAACAAATTATCACTTTTTAAAGCTAACACAAACACATGCTATATGTACTGTATATAACATACATAACATTGAACTTGACATGGCATTTATACTGTATTCATTCACCAGTAAGATGTTCATCAGTCATTTGTAGCTGACTTGCAGTTTTTACTAATTCAGGGGCATGCATAGTATATTCAGTTCATGCTCCATATGTACCCCAGTCTCTAACATTTGAAATTATCTAGACAATGAGAGCTGTCTGATAGACTGCAGCAGAATTATGAACCAGCGGGTTTAAGTTCAAATCCAACCAAAGTCAATGACTCAGTGTCACTTAACCTCCTAGTATTTTAGTCCCCTTTGCTGTAAGATTCGTGGAAGCAGGACCCCACTGAAAATGAGATGTTGCTTCTCAGCTGGGCTATCCTAGGTAAATGAAAAAGTGTTAAGTTGGACTGCAAACTGGCCATTTGCAAAATTAAAAAAAAACAGTGCAAAGCTTGTCACACGATAATCATATTTTAATAAATGAATTGAAACAAGATATCAGCATAGATACATCCGTGCCAAACACCAATGTTTCATGCTATGGTCTGCACTTTTTCAGGGCATTTTCAAGGCCAAAAGTGTACATCATAGTGTGAAACGTTGGTGTGGGTGGGGACGTATGCATGCTGCTATGTTGCTTTAATTCCTCTATTAAAAATATAATTATCATGTGACAAGCTTTGTGCTGTTTTTTTTTTATTTTACAAGCCATCTGTGTGTAGCCCAACTTATACTTTTTCACTTGATTTTTCCATCATGGCTTCACTTTGTTCTCGTAGCCACCTCCACCTGCGATTCTTTTGATATCCCGGGTAAAGAAATTATTTTTCATTCATAAGAAGCAGATACACCACTGAGTCAGAAACTCATTTACAATGATTTTCAATGGATCATTTCCATGTGTGTTGTGGAAGCACAGGGTGGTAAAGTGACTGGCTCAGTGTCATACAGTCTACAAGTGGAGGTTGTGGGAATCAGACCCAGGCCTCCTGGATGCACCAAGCTAATTCATAGCTTGTTACTCCAACCTCTAGGCTGTACTGCCTAAATTATATTGTGTTTTTCATACCTGACTGAGGCAAAAAATGTCCATGCCCCAAAACCTTAGCTTTAGAATTAGACAACCTAGAAAGCCTATCTTCTCTGAAAATGCTATGATTCTGAAACAATACTGACAAAACACACTTTCTCTATAGTCCAATCATACAATATTATGAATAGTGCTACCATTAACATCTGTCTCATCTCAAAAAAAAAAATGCTTCACTCAAGCTGCCAGGACACAAAGAACAAGATGAAATATTTCCTTTTCACTCCAACCTGTGAGAAACTGGACATCTTTAGACAGTTTGCTTTAGCAGACTTGCCAAGTTAACAACTGTACAGTCTAAGTCATCATGTGTCTGTTGGAACATATGAACACCTTAGGGCACTGGGATTATAGCACAAGCCCTGGCGCAATCAGAGGTATTGTTTGTAGTAGAACCTCAGTTCAGCCACAGTTTGCAGCAGAAGTCTCGTGTTATTGATGCATGCAGGAATATTGTCTTACAAAAGGCCATCTTTAGACATATTGCATTCATATCTACTTGTGATGCACCTGAAGTGATAACAAGTAACAATTTAATGGAAAGTCCCAAAAGGTCTGCAATTTAGATATTGTGGCTGTTTGGAGGGCTTTTGAGCAGCAAGTTTCATGGAAAATCAGGCTCCTCAAGTCATTTGTTTATAGAACACTATATCAAGCCAGATACTGCATTTCCCAAGCATTGTTCCTATAAATACTGCATTCTGCCACAATGATGCAGAGTTCTGTTGTAACACTTGTAGTGCAGTCTGGAAAGAGTTCCTTTAACAAGTGGAGAAGCTACTTTTTTAAGAAAACAGAGAATGGTCTGCAGATCTTTCTAAGGCTACGTTTGCATCTTTGGAATTCTGAACAAATCCTGTTAATCAAACTTCATGATTCCCCTACCTCTTCTAAGGCCCATAATGAATCCACCCGTGGTTTGATCTTCTTCTCATTGTATAATTTTATTAGTTTCTCCATCACTTGTTTGACCAGGCCACTTCTGCCTTGTTTGAAAAGGAGATTTAGTAGTGAGAATCCAGCAATTACTTTGTTCTCTTCATACAGTTTGATAGGGTTCACCTTCTCAACCTGCCACCACTGCAAAAGAACAGATGAAATACTGGTTGGAAGAAGACACAGTAAGTCCATCCCAATTTGCCAGTCTTACTACAGAAAAGGCTTGTGCTTCAGATAACATCCAAACAAGTAATACATTAAGCTGGCTCCACTGTTTGCTGGAAGTAAGCAACCTAAACCTTTTATATACAGGAGAAGGCTAGTACAACAGCTTTAGTTTCCCATGATTACAAAAACTAACAATATGTTCCAGTTCTTTATTCAAGATAGATGTCTTGAATGAAAAAAATGGTTAATCAAAGGTGTGGACTCATATTTGCAGTACAAATAAAGGGTACATTAAAAGGTATTCCTTTGTTCTTATGCTTCGTCTGCTTTAGGTACTGCAATGTAGCTGTTATTTGAAATAATTCCTCTAACAGGATATTACTCTATATTTTTAGTTGGTTTCAAACATTTCTTTCATAAAAATTAGTGATATCAAAAGAATCTGTTTGGATGCAAAGAAAAAATGATGAAAGAGTTCTGATAGGAAATGTTATAACGTACAGTATACATTTTCTTCACAGCTGTAGCCTGTTTACTAGTGTTTCATCTATCCCATTACAAACTTTTACTGATGTGTGAACTGAGTTACTTACATCTTGGAGATTAATGAGGAAATATAACATGACAAGTGAACTGTCATTTGAATTTCTTTAAAGAAGATTAGAGCATGACAGAGGGAAATAATAGAATGGAAATTCCACCACAAAGACACACTCTATCTTTTTCTCCAGCCATTACAGCCTTCAACCAAAACTGCAAATTTCCCTTCTTTATCTCTGATATATGATGAGCCTTGTTTACTGGACTGGTTTCACCTGCCTACTCACTTTGGTATTCATTTTATCTCATTCTCTGAACAATGTTTACTGCTGTACTGTAGCCGCTGAGTTAACCCTTCCTTGCCCTGTTTTTATGCCTAGTCTAGTTTGTTTAGCTTTGTAATTGTCTGTAAGTACACTTGTTACTCCCAAGTACTCCCAGCTATCTGCACTTGTTCCCCTTCACCAGAAATCTATTGTATACATCAGTGTTGAAGCTCTAACCTACCTGTTGTAATGGAAAAGTCTAGTTACATCCTACACCAATTATCAGGTGACTGCAATTTTGTGTTTTGACCAAACGTTCATTCATTCTGTCAGCTATGGTATTGTATAACTGATGACTATTGCATCTCAGCTCTTCTTTCCAAAGTACCTTACCTTTCTCTATCTTATCCCCTTCCCTGCTCCTATCCCCTCCTCCTCCTCCTCCCCATACCACCTACCTCTTCTCCTTTATCCTCCCCTTCCACCCATCCATCCCTCCCTCTTTCCTCCCCTTTACTTTCCTCCCATCCTACCCACCCTGGTTTTCTCTCTTCCTTCTCCCTTAACCTTGAGCTTCCCCACCACATCCTCCTCTCCTTTCCATACCTCCCTCCACCCTCTCTCCCACTCTAAGTGGAGGAAATCCCACTCCATCTTCTTACTCCTGTTCCTACTCCTTCTCATGTCTGGCAATGGGGAGTCCAACCCTGGACCCTCCCCTTCCTCCTTCTCAGCCTCTACAACTGCTAAAGGCCTGAGCATATTTCACCATAGTGCTCAGTGGCTTCTTCCAAAACTCAGCCCCATCTGTCTGTCTCTCTGGATTTCACAACATTCCCCCAAAATTCTCTGTATCTCTGAGTTCTAGCGCTCTTCCAGTATCCTGGACCCTAGCCTTTCCCTTCCTATTATCTTTTCAGGCAGGACAGGGCAAAACCTGTGGGTGGCATTCTTACCTATGCCTACTAGAGCCTCTCTGCTTTACACCATGGCCTTCAAAGAGGTTGCATCTTCCTCCCATGAATTTCTCCTTTTAAGGCCATCATTCTCCTCTTCTGTACCCATCTTCACTGAGGTTTTCTATGCCTCACCAAGAATATCCTTCTTCTCCTTGGTTGAGTCCCTCTCCATTTTCACCTCTCACACCTCTGCTGGTGAACTCATACTGCTTGGGGTCTTCAATGTCAAATGGCTCTCTCTCCAGGATGATCACCCACTAGGTTGAGTCCCTAAATCTCACACAGATTATTATGAACCACCTAGCTCTACCCCAACTCTCAAAATCATTCCCTTCTATACTGGGTTCTCTCCTCCCACCCCCACAGTATTGTTGCAGCAGGTATCTTGCCAGATGCTTCCAGTGACCACTGTATGAGCGTCCACATCAGGAAGATCCTGCATCCACACACCCCCAAATAAATTCATCTGGACCAGGTCCCTCTGGTCAGTTGACAACTTTGCCATCTTGAGCATCCTTGCTGCTGCAGACTTTACAGCCATACCCTCCGCCACTGATACTGATATTGCCCCTTCCCTGTTGAACTCTAAATTTTCCTTGATTTGGGACAGGCACACCCTGCTCAGAAAATCCAGGGTCAAAAGTCAATATCACTCCAGAATTACCCCTGAAACCATTGACTAGTGCATGTCCCATGATTGTGCTTGGGCACATCACAAATTCTCTCACTCCCTTCATGGCCTCCTCTTATACAGGACTATCAGGAATTCCTGCACAAAGGCTGTCTGGACTGCAAAACTGCAATATTTCAAGCCAAGCCTTCAGAATAACCTTAATGCCCTTCAATGTTCTGGAAGATAATTCACTCCCTCTTCAACACTCCTACCCAGTCCACCCATCCAGTCCTTCTGGTAAATGGTTTACCAGTGTCTGATCCCTCTTCTATTGCTGCTCACTTCAGTGAGTTCTTCACCACTTGTGCTGTCCTTTCCACTAACTCCCCAACCTCCACCACTCTACCTCACATTTCCTCTCCTCTTCTCTCCTCTTCCTTCCCTCCCTCCTCCCCACTCCCTCCCCTCCATCCCTCCCTCCTCCCCTCCCCTCCAAGGGTTTTCTCTTTCCCCATGTTACTACAAAGAAAACCGTGACTGTTCTTTACTACCTTAACCTGCATAAATCCAGCCCTGATGTGCTGGATCCTCCCTGGCCAGATTGGACACCTGCTTCAACTCCTCCCACATTGTGAACAACTCCCCCTCTTGTACTCATCATTGCTCACTTTAGTCCTCTTAAGCCATTGTCCCTCTACCTTCATGTCCCCAGATCCTCTGTACCACATTCATATCCAAATATTGATTTGGGACCCTTCCTTCTTACCACTCATTACTCCTTTCTGTCGTCCCTTCTGCCTAATGATGCCTCCACTTTAGGGATCCTCACACCTTCACCATTCCACATCCCCACTCTTCTGCTGGGCCATCAGTCTTTTCCTATCATCTCCCATCATTTCGGAACCAGCTACCCTCTTCCAGCTGTATCACTGCCTCCCCAGGCTCCCTTCCGTCGTAGCTGAAACTTCTTTCCTCACCCCGTGCTCCAGTTTTCCCTCTAGTTGACTGTTCCTCAAGCATGTGGGGTAGCTGAAATGCCTTATTTTGTTGTTTCTACCTTGATTTGTCATTTCACACGTACTCCTGTAATTCACTTCTGCTCTTTGGTTGCTCTTTATTGTAACTCAAAATTGTGTCAGTGCTATACATTTTGCATCCCCTATTCCCTTCCCCTGGATCACACCCAGAAACAAACCTCAGCTCAGTGTGCCTTCCCAGTTATCAATTTTCAAATAAACAAATACATTTCCATTCTATGGTTTCTGATACCCCTTCAACAATACAATATACACACAGAGCCCCATTTTCATAGCTGGCTGGCTGCACACACAAGCAGGTGTGCCATACAGAAAAATACATTCGGCTCTGGTGCCATATTCAAACAGAGAGCCCAATCTGAACTGACTGTGCTATCTGTCTGAATATGGGGTCATGATAGTGCAGCATATGGCAAGCAGTCTCCATATTTTGTGCTGCATTATCAAAGCACTGGGATGAAGACCTCCCATAGGGGTAAAGCATGGCACACACTGGTTAGAACCATGGCCCCCTATTGGCAACATTCAGCCCAAACATGCAGATGAGCCCATTGGGCATGCACAGTGCTAAGGGGCCATTTGCATGCCCATTATGGACTCATCTGCTTGACAGTGCCCAGTCAAGTGTGCCAGGCCAGTTCCCACCCCTGCCCCAATCCCCATCCATGTAAAAGTAAAGGAAACCCTGGTGGTCTAGCAGTTCCTCCAATGTCCCAATCCCCTGCAGAATAATGTGAAATAAAATCCTGGTGGTCTAGCGGTCCCTCCCTAGCCCTGAACCCCTTAGTATATTAAATAAACAGATCCCTGGTGATCCAGAGGTCTCTCTCTCCCCCCAGCCCAGATCCACCAGAGCCGAACAGCCCTATTTTTCTGTATGGCACACCTGCTTGTGTACGCAGCCAGCCGGCTATGAAAATGGGGCTCTGTGTTTATATTGTATTGTTGATGGGTATCAGAAATCATAGAATGGAAATGTATTTGCCAGTGCTTCTCCTAAAGCAAATAAACTTGCTCAGGACATTGATTATTTCTCCCAACCTGAATCAGCTGTGAGAGGGCTGTTCATTGAGTGGCTGATGCTGGAGGAGGAGGGGCAGGACAGTGTATAAAGACCTTGCGTTCCCAAATCAGAGGTATGCTAGTAATTATTCTGCATTGTGAAGCCCTGTTGTGTGTTTTAAACTATTGCTGCAAGAACGTTCCTTTATTCTGTGCCAGTGCTTCTCCTACAGCAAATAAACTTGCTCGGGACATTGACTATTTCTCCCAACCTGAATCAGCTGTGAGAGGGCTGTTCAGTGAGCAGCTGATGCTGGAGGAGGAGGGGCAGGACAGCGTATAAAGATCTCATGTTCCCAAATCACAGGTACGCTAGTAATTATTCTGCATTATGAAACCCTGTTGTGTGTTTTAAAGTAGAGCTGCAAGAACGTTCCTTTACTCTGTGCCAGTGCTTCTCCTACAGCAAATAAACTTGCTTGAGACACTGACTATTTCTCCCAACCTGAATCAGCTGTGAGAGGGCTGTTCAGTGAGTGGCTGATGCTGGAGGAGGAGGAGGGGCAGGACAGCATATAAAGACCTCGCGTTACTACTGCGTGAGCGCCACTCAGAAGAGAAATTTTAAAGATTTGGACAATAGAGGGTCACAACAAGTTTTACATATTTGGAAAGTAAAGTATAAATGTAATTTAATTTGTTAGATAATATTTAATGATTCTCTGTCCCTAAGTGAACTAAAGTCTTAAATATCCTCCTTTCCTGTATCTGGCTTGTGGAAAAAGCCGGCTATCAGAATTTAGTAGTGATATTAATAGTTTCGGGTGGGTAATTCCGAATAGAGCTACTCTTGTTTTGGCTTAGCGTAGGATAGTTAGGGTGGGTGATGGATATGGGTTTAATTTTGAAATTAGCCATTTTACTTCTGATATTGTTTACAGTTGATGATGCTAAATCATCCTGTTTTAAATGATTTAATAATAAGGAGAATGCTATGTTCTTACAAAGTAATTTGACAAAAGGCTTTTGTACTTCAATTTATTTAAACAGCTCAAGTTGGCAGGATTTTAAGTTTGATGATAATGTTCAAGAATTGTAGTTTACCTCAGGGAAAATGATTTCACTGCTGCTTTGTTTTCACTGTAATTATGAGATTATCTCATCGGTTCATTCGATTACGGTTATTAATAAGTTACCAATGTTTTATAAAAAAGGTTTGATGTTGTCGAACAGAGTGAGGAAGTTAGTATTGTTATTACTGCTGCTTTCAGGAACATTACATCCAAATCTGGGCCCTTTGGCTGAGGAACCAATTGAAGTTAAGAGCCCATTAAAATATTCCCTTCACATGGTTCATTTAAATGTAGCTAGTTTAATAGCAAAAAAAAAAAAAACAATTTTGGAAGCCGGGTTCTGTATAACAAGTTTGATGTAGTCGCTTTGACTGAAACTTGGTTGTCTGATAATATTACTAATTCTGAAATTCTGTTACCAGAATACTCTATTTTTAGGAAGGATAGGGTAGGTAGAATGGGGGGGGGGGATGCCTGTTTTATGTAGCTGATCATTTGCTGGTAAAAGAATTAACAATTATTCCTGATAGTAAAATGTTTGAATCAATTGCTATTTCTATTTCTTTCAGTGATAAAAAAGTTTTGACCATCATAAATGTATTTGTTCCACCAGATAAATCAATGGAGGGGGTTTCTGCTTTTTTCAATTGTATTCAAAATTTATCAATAATGAGGGAAACTATTTTGGTCGGTGATTTTAATTTAAATTGTTTGTCTCCAGCTGAACATGAGATTAGAACAACTGTCATTGATCTGGAGTTTCAACAATTGATTGATAGCCCCACCAGGGTGAATTACAAAACAGGGTATTCATCAACCCTTGATTGGGTAATTACAAATAGTCCATCACATATAGTTAAATGTGAAATTCTCCCTGATGGGATCAGTGATCACAGTCCGGTATTTTTTGACTGGTCAGTTAAAATTCATAAAAAGGAAGCTAGGATTATAAAATACAGAAGGCTCAAAGATTTAGATGAGCGAAGGTTTTTTGAGAAATCACAATTACTTGATTGGTCATTTTTGGATAACATAACTGATATTAATGAAGCATATCAGAAATTTTGTCAGTATTTTATTTTTATTTGTGATAAATTAATACCAATTAGAGCTATTAGGGTCAAGGGAAATAGTAATGTTTGGTTCACCTCTAATTTACTGAAATTAATAAGGGAAAGAAATCAAGCATGGAAAGTCTACAGAAGGACTAAACAACTGGATCATCAATTACTCTATAAAAAGCTTAGGAATAAATGTCAATTAGCTATTCGTGCAGCAAAGAAAGATTATTTTAAGCAAAAATTTACAGAAGTTAAGGGGAATCTAAGTGCAACTTGGAATACAATTAATCTGTTAATGGGTAAACTTAAGGGGGGTGAAAACTGTGTATTGGAGAAGGATGGTAGTATTATTATGGATCCTAAAACTGTGGCAGAAGCCTTTAATTTACACTTTACTAACTTGGATCTAGGTATAGTTCAAATGTTGGTATTACAGATAGTTCCTGGAGCCATTTGGATGCATTCTTGCAATCAAGTAGTGATGGAATGTATGGGGGTGATAATATTCCAAAATCTTATTTCTGTTTATTACAAACTAAAGATGTGATTGAGTTTGTGTCTCAAATGGATCCTAGGCTTTATAAGGGATCTGATGATCTTGATTATAGGATATTGAAAAGAGTTATTAATAGTGTTGCCGGACAGTTGACAAAATTGTTTAATCATTCTTTATGTTATGGGACCTTCCCTGATGTGTGGAAGAGTGCAGTGGTAAAGCCAATTTATAAATCAGGATCAAGACTTGATCCAAATAACTATCATCCAATTTCTATGCTTGTCCCCCTCTCTAAAATATTAGAGAAAATAGTTTCAGTTCAGTTAACAGAGCATTTAATAAAATACAAACTTTGGTCAGACTCACAACACGGTTTTAGACCTAATCATAACATGGAGACAGCCTTGGTGAGGTTCACTAGTCAAGTCACTAGAGCAATAGATACTGGAGATGTTGTTGTAGTGGCTTTTGTGGACCTCACCAAGGCTTTCGATCTAGTGAATCATGAGGTACTTTTGAAACAGTTATCTACTTTAAAGTCGCCAGATGGGGGTATTTCTTGGTTCAGTGACTATTTGGTTAATAGGAATCAGAAGACATTAATTAATGGAATACTATCTGAACCTTATTTGCTGAAATGTGGAGTCCCTCAGGGCTCCATTTTAGGCCCTTTGCTTTTTTCTTTATTTGTAAATTCTTTAGCTGTTAATTTTAAAAAAGACTGAGTTATTGTTGTATGCAGATGATGTAGTTTTGTTTTGTTTTGGTTCATATTTTTTGTCTTTACAGAATTCTTTACAACATGATTTTAGTTTGCTTCATTATTGGTTTGATAAACATAAATTGGTATTAAATTCAACAAAAACCAAGACAATGATATTTTCCCATCCTAGGAGAGTGCAGAATCAAGAATTAAAAATTATTGATAATTTGGATAATGCAATTGAACAGGTTAGGCTGTTTAAATACTTGGGAGTACTAATTGATTGCCATTTAGCATTTGATTCTCAAGTAACAGAGTTAACTAGTAGGGTACATAAACGGTTGGGGTTTCTTTATTGAATTAGGGATAATCTTATGGTAGATGTTAAACTATTGCTTACACATAGTTTTTTTATTTTCTATGATGGACTATGGGTCTGTAATACATTCATTTACCTCTGAAAAAGTTTAGTCTAGACTCCAAGTAACGTATCATTCTGTTCTACGTTTTGTCTCTGGTCAATCAAGGTTAACCCATCATTGTTCACTCTATAAACAATTAGGTTGTTTGTCTTTAAAGGGGCGATTTAATTTTAGGGCATTGTTGTTTTTCCACAAGGTTTTTTTAGGTATTTTGCCACATAGTATTCTTAATTTATTCCCAAGGAATATACCTGGTTGCATAAGATTACAGAGTAGGGAGGGCTTTTTGGTTCCATTTTGCCAAACAACTTTTGGCCAAAATTCATTGAATTTTACTACTGTTAAGATGTATAATCAACTTCCTAAAAATGTTATAAGACAAAAGCAATTGTCTACTTTCAAGTTCGAACTTAGAAAAACTTTGTTAGAAAACTCAAGCTGTAAATCTTATGTGTAATGTATATTTATACTTTGTTATTGTTTTAAATTTTGTATGTATGTCTTTGTACAAACTGGTCATTTGTGAAAATGGACTTGTCTCACAGATTTACCAGTATAAAAATAAATAAATGAAAAAAATTAAAAAATACAGGACCTCCTGGTGGTGTAGTGATCCCTCCCCTTCCCCATTCTCTGATCACGGTCCCAACTCACAAAACCACAGTTCCCTTTTAGTGTAGTGGCCCCCACCCCAGCAGGTTGTGACTCAATGCCCCGCTCCCTCCAACCTTTCATGGACTGTACCTGAAAACAGGCAGTTTCTGCCTAGTGTACCTACCTACCTAGTTGACAAAATATAAAAAAAAAAAATAAAGAAATAAATAAAATAAACCTGACCCAAGCTAGCGACCAGAACAACCCTCCTCACCCTGCCACAGCTGGCCACCAACTGATCTGTCACTGAGCGCATGCACTATAGAGTATGCACTCATTGGTTGACTGGTTAACCAATGGATGTGTACTGTATACTGTACGCACTCAGTGACAATTCAGTCAGTGGCCTGTCGTGGTGGTGTGAGGAGAGTTGTGAAGGTACTGGCTTAGGTTGGGTTGGGAGAGCAGTGTGGTGGGTCACAACCTGCCGGGGTGGGAGGTCACTAGACTATCAGGGAACTGTAGTTTTGTGAGTCAGGATGGTGATGGGAGAATGGGGGAAGGGGAAGCAGACCACTAGGCCACCAGGATGTCCTGTATTTGCATTTTACCAAAGGGGATTGGGCCAGGGAGGGACCACTGGACCACCAGGGATCTGTTTATTTAATATAGCAGGGTGGATCAGGGCTAGAAAGGGACCACTAGACCATCAGAATTTTATTTTACATTATTCTGCAGGGGATCAGAGTGAGGGAGGGGCCACTAGATCACCAGGATTTTATTTTACATTATTCTGCAAGGGATCAGAGGTAGGGAAGGGCCACTAGACCACCAGGATTTTATTTTACATTATTCTTCAGGGGATCAGAGCTAGGGAGGGGCCACTAGACCACCAGGATTGTATTTTACATTATTCTGCAAGGGATCAGAGCTAGGGAAGGGCCACTAGACCACCAGGATTTTATTTTACATTATTCTGCAAGGGATCAGAGCTAGGAAGGGGCCACTAGACTATCAGGATTTTATTTTACATTATTCTGCTGGGGATTAGGACAGGGGAGAGACCATTAGACCACCAGGTTTTATTTTACATTATTCTGCTGGGGATTAGGACATGGGAGAGACCATTAGACCACTAGGTTTTATTTTTCATTATTCTGCTGGGGATCAGGACATGGGAGGGACTGCTAGACCACCAGGGCTTGCTTTACTTTATCACCATGGGGATTGGGGCATGGGGGGCAGCTAGACCAATGGGGTACCAATCCCTTGACTGTGCATGGACAGGGTGCGGGGCACCCACACCCTCTGTGCAGTTATAGGCTGAGTTTCAGAAGCGTTAAAATGTGCCACACTTATGGCCATTTAGCGCATTTGCAAAATATCAATATTGTGCTGCACTGCATATGCATGAAGGGTCCCTCATTTGCATAGGTGAAGTACAATATTGTGCAAGATGGTGCTGTCAGGGGTGCACCATGCATAAGTGTCCTTTGAATATAGGCACACCCCCAACAGCCAGTCCTATTCCAGGTTAGCACAGTGAAAACCCAGTTTGTGCCATGCTAACCTTTTGAAAATGGGTCTCATAGACCAGGTTGGGTTTGGTCTAATAGGTAAGCAGGCAAACACCTCAGTTCTGGGAGCCCAAGGTTACATAAACAGTGGAAGTCAATATTAAATATGAGAAAAACAGGCATGATTCAAATGTTTTGGAAATTATTGTAGAAGAAATAGAGATGTCCTTGCAGTTAGTTACTAAGGGGAAAACACAATAAAAGTGACAAAACAACTGAAGTTTATAGGAGCCAACAGGAACTGCACCCCTTCACCCATGAAGGCTGACACTTGGCTGCGGCACACCTGCTGCTTGGGAAGCTGAGGAGACAGGGTCCAGTGATTATGTCACATCATTTAGTATGTCATTTTCTGCCTAGTTTAGAATGTCATAATACAAATAGCAGTGGCCAGTACATTGTGTGGCAGTTAATAACCAGCTGGCATAGATGAGGGTCCACGGCAAATGGACACAGGTCATTACTAACATTGTAAACCACTTTAACCATGAAAAAAATATCTAAATGAAAGTGCCTTTTTTTTTTTTTTTTTACAGGTTTTTATACTGGAACGTGCATTCTTCTCCTGCCTGCTGAGTTTTGATAACTGCTGTGGTCCTTTCTTAGTTGTTTACCATTAAACTCACTAATCAGATCATGCTGTTTATGATCCAGTGTTTTATTGTATTGACTATATTAGGCATATTACACTTGGTCATAGACAATTGGTAGAAAGTGAGCCACTCACCAAATGTATAGACATTTGTATTTTATTTATTTTGTTGTTTTCTCTTTTTACTATATCAGTTGGATTCATAAAGTACATGGATACAGTATCAACATTCCTTAAATGTTTTGGACTGTGTCCTTCTTCAGTAAGATTATACTGTATCTATAGGTTAGGTATGATACAGTACATGTTATTCTGCATTGGATATGGGAAGAGCTTCTGCATGAGTATTTTGTGATGTGTCGTATGAACTATAGGGATATTATACTTAAGATGCTAATATAATTAAGGTTGATGGCTAGATGCAAAATGATATTGTTTATTGAAAGATGGATAATTGTACCATAGGTGGTGGTGGCATTTAATCATTTACTTGAACCTATTATGAATATTAAGCTTTAGTTTAACCTGGTGCTTGTTTTGATAAACTGTGGGATTTTTCTGCAGGCAATTAACTTGTTCAGAATGAATATGGCTCTAAAGGAAATGGGCCTGGAGAGGTGATATGGTGAGAGAAAGAGACTCATGACATAATTAGTTTTTGATTAAATATTGTAATTTTGAATAATCATTTATTAATATGAATATTATCTATTATAGATACAGTATAATCTTACTGAAGAAGGACACAGTCCAAAAACGTTTAAGGAATATTGATACTGTATCCATGTACTTTATGAATCCAACTTATATAGCAAAAAGAGAAAATAAGAAAATAAATAAAATACTAATGTCTATACATTTGGTGATTGGCTCACTTTCTACCAATTTCCTATGATGTATATTTGCCTTTATTGGTACAGAGCTACTACCTCAAAATATTTTTATATTTTCTTTACCGAGGTTGGCTGGACTGGGTACCTTCAGTTTATATTACACTTGGTACCAAGATGTACATATTATTTACACATTCCATATAGTCTGCTGATTTGATTATGCAACACTGCATGTTAATGTATAAACTTTAGTGAATAACACATCCTTTTGGAGTGCATAGTTTCAAATTATATTTATATCAGGCACTTTATTGGGAATTGTGTAATTTACAGAATTGTGGAAATGCAGAAGTGAAGGCAGGAAGCACTTTTCTCCCACGTACAGAAAGCCTGTTTACTTATGATTTGATTTTGTAGAATTACTGAGATTTACTAATGTTGCATGAGAATATTGCTGTGGGAGGGTGAAAGTTATAAAAGTGCTTCCTCATAGGTCTGCCAAATTTCTTTCATCTGAAGGAAGCCTACCTAATTTTCAGGCCATCTCCCTCTTTCACTCAAGTAGGATTCCAAATATTTGAATTAATCTCCCTCATAATAACTGATCGTTAGTCCATTAAAATGTCATCTCTTGCTTCAACCCCCTCCCCCATTCTCCTTCACTGTGGTCCTTAGATATTGGCAGCACCAGTATGATTCAGTTTCAAATGTGGGGCTATGCCTGCTGACCTCAGCACTAATTCATTCTTTAAAGAAAAATATTGCCAGAATTCTACAAAATTCCAACTGCTACTACTGTCATAAAGACAAATGGCATGCAGAATTTCTAAAGAAATCCCAGAATATCAACAACTGCAGAACTCCACGGAGGGGATTTAGGCAAGCAGTTAGAAGCTCACACATTTCAATCATGCCAAAATCCCCTGTACCTATGATATATTGCTTAACAAACAAGGTTCAGATTGAAAATGCATTATTTGGCTTAGTGCTATGGTCTCAGCAGTATTTTCATTAGCATATGTGGTGTACCAAATTTCAAGTTTTACATGGTTCATTTTAGTAATCACATTTGCAACAGGCCTCAAGCAAAGCTACTAAACCTGAAAGGCTATATTTTACAGCTTCCTTGCAGAAATAAAATAATGACCACAAGGAAAATAGTATGATCCATGGCCTGCATTGTTCCAGTGACATGAAGCAGCTCAAAATCGGAGCAATTTGGAAATGTAGGACATAGCCACAGATGAAAGGGTTTGGTAAGTGTTAAAGGTATAATCCAGTAATGCAACATATGAATGTTCAAGACCAGACAGCCACACATACAGTACACAAGCAAATGTCATGCAACAAGTTCATTGTATATAACTCATTAATACTTACTGATTTGGCAAAGCTAAAGAAGCTTTTTGTCTCCCCGGTAACCATGTTTGATGAGCCTGCAAACAGAAAATACTAGAATGGAGAAGCAATTCTTTTTTTTTTTGAGCAACCACTGAGAAAATATTTACAGATGTTAAAGATTTACCATGAGACTGTAGGATAGTACTTCAATACTACAGCAAATGTAAGCATTCTGATTGGCTGAATGACCGGTAAAGGAGCAAAATTATGAGACCATACAGTAATTACACTCCTGTACTTTTTTCAGTCCAAGGGTCTGTGTACCACATCAAATCATTACACTCTACAGTGCCTAAAGTGCCAGTCAGACTGACAGTTATTTATTTATTTCCAGGATTCCCTTACTATTGAAATGGATTACTTTATCAATCTTGCAATAAATTTACTGTTTTACTTACATTAACACAGCGTATTGAATTTTTTGTACAAGAATTTGAAAGGCATTTTTCTTACCCTATTGTAAGTGCGATAAGACACTTCAGGGATATGCAATTATGTGTGGGGGGTTGGAATTTCACTTTGCTCTCAGGTGTTTAAAGGCAAATGCTTTGTGGCAAACAACACCTTCAAGCCATGCAATTACTCCCCCATAATTACATACCCTGGCATGTCTTACTGAATACATGAAGGACAGGGTTAAAGTGATGTTCCAGTTTCTTGAAAACTATAGGCTCATTCACATGGCCAACTGTGAGCCATTGTCAGTGGCTTACAGCGGCCAAATAGGAACTCCTGCCCACGTGTGAATGCTACCATTTAGCACTTTTCTGTTGTGTGGTGTTGCGTCCACGTTCCCCCTTTCCCTGGGTTTCCGGAGTGGTGTAGGTGGTTTCCTGTACCGTCTGAACAGCCAAACCACCTGTACCACTCAAAATCCTCTATTAAACCAACATTGACTAGAACAGCAGTCAAATTGCCAGAAAGGAAAAGGGCAGCAGCAAAACCGATACTGTGTGAATGCGGCAGTCTAATGTTTCATCATTTGTTTTTATAAATAAATAAAAATGAGCCGCTGTGGCAAGGCGCATTGTGAACGAGCCTAATGAGTCACATCAGCTAAAGTGAAATGTATAACATTCCAAAAAATAGTGAATTGTAGAACACTCCATTCTTTATTACGTAAGACAATTAGAATTCATCTGTTTCTGCTGCTTTTTCTATCATGAAGTTATAATCCTCTATTTTTAAAAACGGAATAATTTCTATGGCAAAAGGCTGTGATGTCATAAACAAAGGATTACGAATTCACAGCCAAAGAAAGTAACATTGAAGACTAAGTCTCAGATAAAAAGATCTAGGGCCAGATACTCAAAGGTTAGCACCCACGTTAACATGATTAGTGTCTGCTTTAACCCAGGTTTGCTCCAACACTCCAAGTGGGGCCATATTCAGAGGTCCAGGGAGTGTCCCCCCAAATCTGGCAGCACCAAGGTGCTAAAATACTGTTGTGCTTATGAACAGTAAATGAGAGGGTTTCCTTATGTGCAGTGGCATATTCAAAGGTTTGTGGTAGAGGTAAATAACCCTCAAGCAGTGCTGTTTACTGCTGTTGAAAACCACCTCTTACCTGGGTGCTAAGCCCATGCCACCACCCCCCCAAAGGCAAAAAGGCTACACTGCAGCCCCCTGCCCCTGTGTCAAACTGCCCCCATCTCCCAGTATATTGTATTACACCACTCCCTGGTGTCCAGTGGTTCCCCACACACCCCACTCCCCCAGTATATTTTATTACCACTTCCTTGTGGTCAGTTGTTCCTTCCACCCCCCACTTCCCAGTATATTTTATTACAGCACTCCCCTGTATTCAATGGTTCTTTCCACCCCCCAATCCCCCAATATATTTTAGTTCAGCACTCCCTGATGGTCCATTGGTCTCCCCAATCAACCCCCCACCTGACCAACCCAGTCACATTCCACCCCCCCCTTACCCTTGTTACTTATCTGGCAGTCATAACATAGCTTATATGGTGACCGGTACATCCTCACCTCTTCTGTAAGTCACTGTATAAGAGGTCAATGAGCAGGCATACTGTAGAAACAGCTGTTTCTATACTACATCTACTTACTGACAGCTAATACCACAGCTGGCCATGGAGGTTAGAGGAGGGCTGTGCTGGTTGCTGTACATATCTGTTAGGAGTGCTGAGGTACTGGGGTAATGGGGGTGCAGGGAGGTGGGGGGTGGGATGTGAGTGGGTATGTGGAGTGGGGGGCTGTTTAGGGGTGAGACCACTAGACCACCACAGAATACTGTACTAAAATATACTGGGGGATGAAGGAGTGAGTGGAACCTATGGACCTCAGGGCTGTCCTTTACTGGAGGAAGTGGCACTAAGGGGCTGCTGTGCTTCATGCAAATGAGCCCCAAATGGGTATGCAGATGGCACTGAAGTATTTTGCATGCCCAGGGGTTCCATTTGCATGCTCAGGCTCAATACAGCCCACAGGGGACTTGGGTCTATCCCATTTCAGGCAGCACTACTGCATGTGAGTCACTGGCTTGCTGCCCACTTTAGGCAAGCACCTCATCCTCGCAGCTGCTTTTAAGCTTGAGCTGCCCACTGACTACAGCGGTGAGACCAGGAGCCTGCCTGCTGCCACCCATCCACTGCTCTCCAAGCACAGGTAATTGCCGAAGCTAGATCTTCAGCCCTCAGTGGTTGTTGCGGCAAAGATCCTGGATTGTTTTTCCGAATTCCTGGTGCCATCTGACTGCAGTGCCCCCATTGGCTGCTCACCATCTTGGTGAACTCCCTGAGTGGCTAGCTCTGGAATCCAGCGTGTCTGCTTTCCTAGGACTAATTGCATGCCCGTGAACAAATTTTGTAGTCTGTGCTTCCTGGCCCTCACTACTAGTGTGTACACATAATACCAATTACAGCTAAACTGAAAACCGGGATTCCTACTGCTGATTTTTTGTTTGTTTAAGGACTGTTACTAGCCTGTATTTGCTCATCCTGGTAGGAAAAAAAAAAGGGAGTAAAATACTGTTTGTTTGCTTTAGCCTAGCTAGACCCCTTAATCTTCCCATTTTCTCCTTTGCGTGTGCTTGGAGAGTAGTGGGAGAGTGGCAGCAGGCAGGCTCCCGGTCTCGCCACTGTAGTCAGCAGGCAGCTCAAGCTTAAAAGCAGCTGCGAGGATAAGGTGCTTTTTGTTTGTTTAAGGACTGTTACTAGTCTGTATTTGCTCATTCTGGTAGAAAAAAAAGAGAGCAAAATACTGTTTGTTTGCTTTGCTTTAGCCTAGCTAGACCCCTTAATCTTCCCATTCTCTCCTTTGTGTGTCTCTTTGTGTGATTTTTTTCACCCTCCCCCCAACCCCACAAGTTCTTAAATACACCTCCTCTCATTGGCCATCTTGCCCTACACACATTTAAAGCTGCAGAACACCTCCTAGAGTGCGGTCCTGCCCCACAGAACTACATTTCTAACAGCACCTTGCCTCACCACTCCCTCCTCTCCCCCTTCATAAGGGTGATCACGCTTATTCTCTCCTACTACTTCCTCCACCAAGAACCCTCCAGGGCTCTCAGCTCATCCACCACAAGAACCGTGGCCACTGGGCAATCAGAGCTCCCGAAGCCGCTACCCGAAACCACTCGCTCAGACTCCAGACCCAGAGAGGTACAGTAAAGCCACATATTTTACACCCACCCATCCCCCTCCCTGACCATTATTATATAGACCTCCTTGCCCCACTCTCCCCATGCCATTGGTTTTCCTACAAATATATCCTCCCCGCTTCCCTAGGACGCCCACAGACATATAAATTTTGGGCTGCTGCTTCAGGTTCAAATGTCCATCCTAACTAACCCAACACAGTCTCCCCTACCACTCATCTCAGATCAGATTTGTGACTTCTTATTACTGTCCCTACTCGCTGTGTCATAGTAAATTCTCCTTGCTCCCTACAAGTGGTTCCAGTGCCTACATCCCTTTGCTGACCCTGTAGTGTGTAACCTTAGCTGGTAATACTTCTTAGATCAGGTTTATGACTTCTCGTAACAATCTCTAGTCGCTGTGCTATAGAAACATCTCCTTGCTCCCTTCAAGTGGTATCAGCACCTATATCCCTTTTCAGACCCCGTGGCGTGTAGCCTTACCTGGTGATACCTTGCCCAGATTAAGCCCTTACAACTGTTTCTCTTTCTGACCCCTAGACTTTAACCATGGAACTTGCAATCTGGCTCTACCTATTTCCCACCTTATGCACCCTACCCTTATTAGGGTACATGCCAGATGGAAATTACCCCAAAGAGGACTCGTATCCCCTACCACAAGAATGTCTACTCATGGAGTCCCTATACAACTCATGCTATGCCCCCAAGTTGTTGTACCAACTTTCAGCTAAGTCTCCCTCTCGGACAGCCACCAGCATCTCATTACCTACCCAAGGAATGTTACCTACTTGGCCCAGTACCTGCATCTACTGGTGTCAGGCGGCTAGGGTCTTAGCATGTGTATCACTAGGACTGAACAGTACAAAGAATAGGTCCTTGCATTCCTATGCCAATACTTCCACTAGCAAAGAGGCTTAGTTCTTCCAAATTACCACCTGTTGCCCTGAGGAAAGTTGTACTCCTCCTCTTGCTATGCTCAGGTAATGTTAAACTTAACCCTAGTCCTATACAAGCAATTCCTTCACCGTCCGAAGTCACGAAGTATAAAGGTATCAGCTTTATGCATGTTAATGTGTGTAGCCCCTTAAAGAAACTCACCTCAATACAGGCTTGGGCTATCCACACTGAGCCGGATGTACTTGTCATATCTGAATCCTGGCTTCATCCATCCACGCCAGACAAAGAGGTCAATATCCCCAACTATCTGTTATTCAGAGCCAACAGACTAACCAGAGGCAGTGGTGTAGCCATCTATGTTAAGGACAAGTTTACAGTTGCTACTCTCAACACTACATCAATTGCCAATGCCTTTGAATGCCTGTCCTTAAAAATCAAAATACCTACATCAATGGCCCTCTGTGTCATAGGATGTTATAGACCCCCGTCCTCGGGGTCACAGCTCCTGTCCCACCTATCATCTACTGTGAGTACTGACACAATGGAAACAATTATACTAGGGGACCTTAACTACGACTGGCTGTCAAGCACATCTCTTCCACTTAAATCCTTCTGTAACTCTCATGGGCTCACTATACTTAGTAATGAACCTACTTGTATCAATAAGAAAACCCTATGAAAAGTACACTATTAGATGTACTTCTAGTACGTAAACCCCATTTCTTCTCCCATGCTGGGATCTTTTCTGCTGATGTTAGTGACCATTGTTTTATTGCTGGCATAAGAGCAGTCCCTAAACCAACAGCCTCAGCAAAGTTCTCTACCAAAAGATCAAAACGGAATTTTGACCCGCTTGCATATATCAATGACCTGAAAGCCTCCCTGCTTTGGCAGACCTTTTATTTAGCCAAATCAGTAGAAACAGCATATGCCATTTTCCACAAAATTGTATCCAGCGCTCTTAACACCCACGCACCCTTAGTCAAAACCCACATAAAGGCTAGAAAGTGCCGTTGGTTTATAGCAGACATCAAGGCAGCACTATTAAAAAGAGACAAGCTCTGGAAGCCAGCACACAAATCCCACAAAGCCGAAGACTGGCATCTTTTCAGAACAGCCAGAAACCACTGTACAAAGCTAATTCGGGAAACCAAGTCCAACTTCTATAGCTCTGAACTCGACACTGCCTCCAACTGCCCTACCAAGTTCTGGTCCACAATAAAAGAACTTTCTGGTAATACCACAGGAAACACTCTCCCCTCAAAGATTATTTCTGACAATGTAACTATCAACAACAATAAAGAGATACTACAAGCCTTCAACAATCACTTTGCTACTGCAGGGCCAGCTTTTGATAACTCACCTGCATGTAACCTATGCTCCCAGCTTACCACGCAACCTTCAGAATCTAGTCCCTCAGATGCAGTCTTTTCATTCTCTCCTGCCTCACTAAAAGAGGTCGAAGATTTCCTCCTCTAGTTGGATACCAGAAAAAGTGCTGGCACTGACACCTTCGATCCGTACTACCTAAAGATTGCCTATCATGTCTTGGCCGTACCTATTACGCATCTATTTAACTTGTCCCTTTCTCAATGGACCCTCCCCAAACTGTGGAAGACCGGACATGTTATTCTGTTGTTTAAATCCGGAGACCCCTGTGATCTAAACAACTACAGGCCCATCTCCCTTCTCCCAGTACTATCAAAACTTCTGGAATTAATCGTGAATGCCCAGCTGAAATCTTTAATAGATGATACTAACCTGCTAAACCCAATGCAATCTGGTTTCAGAACTGAACATAGTATAATCACGGCCCTGGCCAGGGTGACAAATGACTGGCAGCACGAGCTAGAGAACAAAAAATTTGTCTGCGCCATTTTTCTAGACCTAAGTAAGGCCTTTGACACTGTCGACCACAGCCTCCTTCTTTCTTCATTAAAAGCTATTGCTCTAGAGTCTATTTCCTTGTGTTAATTCCACAACTACCTTTCTGATAGGCACCAACAGGTCAAGGCCGAAGGTAAACTCTCCCCCTCAAATCTGTTAAAAAGAGGCATCCCGCAAGGATCCATCCTGGGACCACTCCTATTTGCATCTATATCAACAATATAGACTCAGGCATCAATGAGGAGAAAACTCATCTGTTTGCAGATGATACGGTGATCTACCTAAGCCGTACAACTCCTGAAACTGCCTGTAGCGACCTGCAAGCTGACTTCAATATATTTCAATACCAGCTCCTTAGTAGAAAATTGCTACTTAATGCCAAAAAGACGAAGGCAATGCTGTTTTCACCTATTAACCATGCAGCCTACCCTGCTCTACTCTCCATCACCACCCTCCTAGGAGAAACCCTGGATTTTGTGCCGAAATTCAAACACCTGGGGGTCTGGCTAGACTTCAAACTCTCCTTTGCAGACCATCTGGAGGATTTGTTAAAAAAACTGAGGCAGAGACTAGGTCTCTTATTCAGGTTAAATCACCTAATTACTACAGAGGTCAAGAGACAGCTAGTTCAGTCTACGTTCCTTTCCCTAATTGATTACGTCGACTTTATATACAGCCAATGTGCTACTTCATACTTCGGTAAATTGGACTTACTTTACCACAGAGCCCTGCGTTTCATCACTGGTTTCCCGTTCTCCACCCATTACTGCTCTTTATATGCAGCCATAGGTTGGATCTCCCTACACTACAGACGAAATAAAAATGCAGCTCTCTGGACATACAGAGCTATCACTGGCAAACTTCCGCAGTACATTGTTGATTGTCTGACTTTCAATATGCCTGGAACCTATGCCCTAAGAAGCTGTTCACTGATTTCTCTGAAAGTGCCCAAAGCCCTAACGCATTTTGGGAGAGCTGCCATAGGATTCGTTTTACTGTCACTCTGGAATGTGCTACAGAAATCACTGAAACTGAGGACTCCTATTAGTCTCACTGTGTTTAAGACCTTATACTCAAAATACATTACAGAAGCCTGCAACTGCATCCAGTGATCCTAGCTTACTTGCACCCCCCTTCCACATCCTCCCTGCTTTTCCCATCCTCCTTCCTTCTTGCATTAGTGCATAACTTGTCCTGAGCCACCTACTTATCTACCACCCTAAATCTCACCCTCCCTCACCCACCTATTCCTTGTATACCCACAGCATCTCATTCCTTCGCTCCTAGTATTATCCCAGTTCCAGACCCCCCCCCCACTGGCTGCCCACTTCTCCTGACACATGTCTCCCCCTTGATATGCCTGGGTCTTTTTAAACTGACTATGCATGTCTCTTTGCTTGTAGCATCCACTTCAACTAATCTGTTCGCTGGACTATAATGCCTTTACCTTACAGGACTACTAAACCATGTATGTTGTTGTATCTGGTATAAATTTTTACTGACTTGCTAGCTTATTGTTATGTATACCCTTACCGACTGTCTTTTACCTGAACCCAAATGTATTTTTACTTATCCTGTCTATTGCAGGCCTACCTGTACTGTTGTACTCTTGTACTCATGCATCTACTGTCTATTTGTCTGTATATAAATGCATTGTTACTTGACTTGTGTAATGCAGGTCCACCTTGTAAATGAGCTTGCTCAATGGTGTTCATCTGGATAAATAAAGAATTTGATTGATTGATTGATTGATTGATTGATTGATTGATATGTAGCCCTGGTCTATGTCAGGACAGTGCAGATTCCTTTAGAACTGTGCCAACATAGTTTGCTATTCAGTCAGTTAGCACCACTCCATCAGTGATCACTATTCATCTGAATACCACAGGTGCCAGGGGTAGCGCAAGGGGAAGTGCAGCACAAATGGCTGCACACTGCATTGCCCTTTTTCTTGAATATTAGGCCCCCAGTACTGCTGAAAATGCCTTAGTAATGCAATTTGGAAGGTACTGAAATTCTGATTTTGTGTAACGGAGTTCTGCTTAAGCCAAATGAGAGTTTTTTGCTAGAACCAGAAAATATGTGTAAGTACCTGCTCAATATTCTCATCAGTCTGGTTTTCCGGCAAAATGTAGCTTCATTTATCAGAGGTCATTTCACTGCACTCTTACTGCTACTCTGATGAGTCACTTCAAGATCTGTCTAGAGCTGTAACCCAAGACTTTAAAAAAACAAGCATTTGTCAATGCCGAATGTTTGCTTGCTGGCATTGGCATTGGTAGTGTAGGAGTTACAGAGCTGCATACTAAGAATGGTATGAGCATTGCAGGCAACAATCCCAAGTCACAGCCCTAATGCCTGTCATTCTGTACAGGGTGGGGCATTATGGTCGGAAACCCTAACGCCTCAGGCATTTGTTGGTATTTTCACTCCAAATTTTCAACATGCTTTTTTTTTGTGACCCCCACTTCATGAACAGTGGCAATATCAGTTTGTTAGCCAAAAGCTGCTTTTGCACAGCGACTATGGCATTTGGCACCACAGGTGCAAAAACACATTCCGAACAGGATGTTAAAAATGACAGGGGGTACTGTTCATGGGGAGGTGTAGAAAATGGCAATGTTGAAAATCTGCTGTGAAAATATTAAAAAAACTGGTGAAGTCATGAGCTTGTGTAGAAACTGTGCAACGCACACTCGTAATGCAACTAGTTTGGGGAATTTTTACAGCAGATTGTTAACACAGGTATTTTGGAACCTCCGATCATGAACAGTGTCACTGTGATTTTCTTTATGTGTCCCGAACAATGATTTCCCACAGCGACCACACATTTCTATGCTGAAAGTGTGAAAACACATTTCGGCCATGTTGTGAAAAATGACAGCTGTACTGTTCATAAGGAAGTGTGGAAAAATTACACTGGTGAAAATCTGGACTGAAAATATTACAAATTCATAAACTTATGAGGGTGCGTGGAAACTGTGCAATGCTCACTCATAACACAGTCATTTTATGGAGTTTTGTCACCAAATTTTCAACATAGTCATTTTAAGACCTCTGCTCATGACCAGTGTCACTGTGATTTTCTTAATCTGTCCCAAGCATTGTTTTCGCACACCGACTGCACCATTGTGCTACATGTGCAGAAAAACATTTTGAGCGAGATGTGAAAAATGGCAGCTGTGCTGCTTATAAGGAAGTGTGGTAAAATGGCAATGTTGAAAATCTGGTGTGCAAATATTACAAATTCGCAAACTTGCCAGTATGCATAGGAACTGCGCAACGTGCGCTCCTAAAACAGTCATTTTTGGGAATTTTTTCACCAAATTTTCAACATAGCCATTTTAATACATCTGCTCATGACCAATGTCACTGTGATTTTCTTAATGTGTCCCATACATTGATTTCACACACCGACTGCGCCACTGTGTGCTACATGCGTGGAAACACATTTTGGGCGAGATGTGAAAAATAACAGCTGTACTGCTCATAAGGAGATGTGTTAAAATGGTAATGCTGAAAATCTGGAGTGCGAATATTAAAAATTTTCTAACTTATGAGCATGCGTAGGAACTACGCAATGCACGTTCGCAAAACAGTAATTTTTAAGAATTTTTTCACCAAATTTTCAACATAGGCTTTTTGAGAGCCAACCTCATGAACACTGGCACTGTCATTCTGTTAATCGGTCCCAAAAGGTGATTCCACGCAGTGACTGGGAAATCACCCTTCGGGCCCGATTAACACCATGACAGACAGAATTCATGAGGAGGGGTCCAGAAAACCCCATGTTGAAAATTTGGTGCAAAAATTCCCAAAAATGCCTGAGATATGCATCAAAGTTGAAAAAACCCTTCAGCTTACCGGTATTTCCTCAGTCCGCGGTCGGCTTTGAAGAGTACAGACATTTTCCTGGCCACCTGAAGATCGTCGCTCTGGAGTCCAGAGGTAAGTATGGGGTGAGGGAGGGGTGTGGAGGCAGGGGTGCAGTGGGTGGGTGCGGGTGGGGAGGGGCCAACTAGACTGCGAGGGATTTTTTTCTTTCAGGGAATTTTTTTTTAAAAGGAGGACGACGCGGGACATTTGCCACGCTGGGGTGGGCTCCCAGCGTGGCATCGGGAAGGCTGCTTGGGGGGGCTGGAGCTGATGGGGGATTGGGCACCCCCATCAGCCATAACAGTTTCTGCCATGCTGGGGTGGATCCTGGAAACATTTTGGGGGGCCTGGAGATGTGGAGCCGACGGGGGATTTGGCACCCCCATCGGCCATTACATTGTTTGCAATGCTGGGGTGGGCTCCCAGCATGGCACCAGGAAGTTTGTTTTTTGGGGGCTGCAGCTGACAGGGATTGGGCACCCTGTCAGCCATACAGTGTAAAGGCGAGGAGTGTGCACGAGCACGCAAAATGCAGTGCTTGTGCGTTTATGCTGGGGCGGAGCTCTGCTCACTGAAGTGGAGCTCTCCTTCAACTGCAGCCACTGCATCCAGAATCTCGGATGATGGCACTATGTTTCTTGCACATGTGTGCAAGCAAACATAACGATAGTATAACTAACCATATGTGCACTGTTTTCCAAACATGTCTTTGTTTCAGGTACATTATGTACCTATCTCTTCAATAATTTGACAGTCTCATGTGTGTGTGTGGTGTGTATGTCTGGGGGGGGTGTACTTCAATTTAACACTTCAGTCCATATGAAAAATAGATAGGCATGTACAAATATACTCGGAAACAAAAAACTGGGCACATGTACATCTTGTCCCCCCCCCCAAAAAAACATAGGCTACTCTCTGGTCTAGTGCTAAAAATACTGTATTTGCAAAAAGCAGTAAAAACAAAGGTACACAATGGAGACCCCCCCACCACCACCATTAGAAACACATGATGCTGCAATTTAAAGTGACAGTATTCATTTTAACTTGATTTACCAACTTCTATTCTGTTAGTGCAACAGCACCATTCAGCCTGGGGGCTTGTGACCTCCCAACCTGTTTAAAAATGTGTATCCCCTCAAACTAAGAACTCTAATACCCTGCTCTTATGCTAAGTAACTTGTGAACAATAAAACAATGTTCCTGGCCGGCCCATCTGTGACACTGACGACTCGGGTTGGGAAATGTACTCAGAATATCAGAGGGCTGGCTGGGGGGAGAAGGATTGAGCATCCTAGGGATTGCTCTCTTTCTCTGGGAAGGTGAGGGGTAGAGTGTCTGGTACACCATGGACCTGTGGCAGAGGCTGGGGGGATCCATTGTGCCGGCGTCATCACCTGAGGGGGGCAGGGTGGACGTAGGTCATCATTGTACATCCCTGCCCCCAGGTACTGCTGCCAGTCACAAAATATTCTGGCCCCTGAGTATGATCCCCTCTACCAACAGTGTCCACTGGGGGAGTGTCCCACTGCCATGGCCCCACCCAGGGGCGTAAGCCAGGGTACATTACGAAGAACCGTGGGGACGGGTCACCTACCAGGTGGCCCCACCCAGAAGGGCAAACCTGGGCATGTGAGTCGACACGCAGGCAGGGCTGCGCTCCCTTCGGGGGGGGGGAGGCCAGACCAAAAAATAAAAACAATGTTCCTAGGCATCCCAGATGTCCACAATATACTCTGTGAACCACAGAAAAATATTCTGTTTTTTGCATGTTAGTTTTATATGAAATCCATCGTTTTAAAGAATGAAATATGATTGCTAGAAAGTAATTAAGTGATTAATCTTGTGATGCTTTCTGAAACCACTTGGTGCTGCATTACAGACAGAGTATACCTTGTGACTTTGTTATCTCACTGCTCACCTTGTTGCCATCTAAGAGAGAAGGATCTACTCTGTAAAGCTGCTCAGTCCTGCCACAGATGACATATCCAAAATCCCCAAAAAGGCATTACTTTTGTAGCACTTTACTATAGAGTTGTAATACAAGTGATACAGAGTCATTAATTGGTGCTATTTGGCCAAGGGTAAGGGAAGGGCTTCTCATTTAGCTACTGGTGCAGCAGAAGCATCTTTTGTGTCTGCTACACAGCTCTCTGTAATTGCCAGCAGTGTCATATGAGGCTGGGCAACGTACTGTATCCTTATGGGTGATGAAAATGTTATGTTGAATCACTTAAAGAAAAAAACTGCTACTGCTGTAGAAGCAAGGTTAATAGACTAATCCCAGGGTGGGTTATCAGTCCTGGAGAAGTCACAGTACACTGCAGAGTTGGAGACTGAGACATAGGAGATGGTGGTGGATGAGTTTCAGTGGGAGATGCTAGAGGAGCTGTTATGGGAGGAGGTATTTGAGGGAGTTAAGGAGGAAGATTCCCAAGAGGAGGAGCTAGAGGTATTAATAAATACCACTAGTGAGGAAATCACAGCTAGAGAGGTAGAGGAGGAGGAGCTGAAGAAGACTGAGCAAGGAGGCAGAGATTTCTGTTCTGATATTGATGACCTAGCACGAGATGTACTGTAGATTGGGAGCTGGAGATAAAGATCAGTATGTCAATGTATAAATGGAAAAGGCCCTTTTCTGCATCTAGAGAAAAGAAAACAGAGCAGGAGGAGGATAAAGAGGATGTCAGTGATCAGAGATGTATACCTTCCAAATTTTGCAAAACTCAGGTTCCCCATTTCATGGCAATGCATAGGTTATGCAACGGGATGACAATAAGGGTGGTAACAGTGGAGGTGCTGGTGAGTATTATGCAAATACAGTTATAGGTGTAGGCCCAGTCATGCCCCCCTCCATGGTCAGTCTACAGCAAGAAAGCAACCATCAGCCTAAACAGTATGGGAATTTCTTGTTTATGATCCAAAAGATAAGAGTTTTGCAATATGTCAGATTTGCAGATCTACTGTAGAGTCAGCAATGGCAAAGCTGTCTCATGTCTTGGTGTGGTAGGGTGAAACCCTTCCAGTCTGATGGAGTTCTAGTGGAGAAGAAGGTCTATGGGGAGACTAGGAAGCAGCACAGCCACAAGTCCAACCTAATGTTTCAGATTAAATATAAGCAATGTTGAGAACTGAAACCTTCAGTGCAGAACAGGGTTTAAAGCAGGCACAATAGCCTTTTACTTTTCTTTCCTATTCATTAGGATGCAGCCTTTCTTCTATGCTAACCATTCTAATATTCTACCTTTTCTTCTCTGGTCTAATAACCCAGGTTAGAACTTTGTACTGTTTTCTGGTTTTTCTCCTCTTCCCCCGCAACTAAGCATTAAGTCACAAGGGCTGTTCCAGCACAGTTCAAGTAAAATAAAAGCTTCTGGACTTTGGTGTTCTGCTTGCTTCCCCTGTTAAGAGTTACTGTTTGTAAAACAGTGTACATGTGAGAGAAATTACTCAAATGCTTTAACTCGGTTTTTTGACCCGAAATACAATTTAAATTAAATAAAACCCTGAAGGTAAGTTTCCTTCAGTTTTACATGTTCTTTCTCTCAGTGTTAAAAAATCAGAGTGTATTAGACAGCACGAAATTTTTATTTTTTTTAACTAAGCATTAACACATGACAGTGTGCTGTTAATGGTAATTAATGCACACCTTGGGTGTGTTGTAATGCATGAGACCACAGGCCAAGTGCCCTCACAGCACCCGGGGTGTGTGTTAATCCCCATTAACATCACACCCTGGAATGCATTAATGCACTTATTACATGGGGTTGCACAGGTGTTGAGAAAAAACACCAGGAAACATGATTAAATGTAGTAAAACATGGAACATTTTAATGGGTGTCTTTCCACACCACAAAGTAGTCCCACATACAAACTACATTGTAATGGGTGTTCTTCTACGGCACAAACTACTGGCATATTTACTCTTCAGTAGGACTGCACATCACGTACCCTACCGACTGCAGTGCCCTCACAGATGTTGGAACTGCGGCTGTCAGTAGTGGTCCGGTGATACAGGAGGCGTGAATGTGAGTTTCCATGTGGCTGTGCAGTACTGCAAGACTGTGTAGGGGTGCCAATGCCGCCAGTAATGCTGGACCCATGTGTGCTATAAAATGCTACTTTGGGATGCCCTGTCTCATTGTTACTATTGTTGTCATCTGCCCAATATGCTCACCAGTGTACACAGTGTGTTGGAGAAATATTAAAGAAACTGCCCTGTGTCACAAGTTGCAACTAGTTCTCTCTGTTTCACTGACCTGTGTCGCAAGGTGCAGCTGTCTCTCTCTCTCTTTGTTGGTTGCAGTGATACTGCAGACACTGTCTGCTGGGTCTCCCGAGGTCCACTGAGCAGGTGGATGGGTAGCGCTGTGAACTCCGCTAGAAGCTGTGACACTGCACGACCCATTGCATCTGGCAGTAAGATGATTCACTCTGTTGTTGCACGTATGTTATGTGTCAGAAGAGTACTGGCAGAGGGCCAATAAAGTTATTGTTTATTTACACATAACAACTGTGACAGGATGCTAGAATGAGAGGTTTTTTTCAGCCGCTGACAATTGTTGTCCTGCCTTTCACACTGTATTCCTACAGTCAGTAGGACACTGTGTACCATGGCGCATTCGCGCTTGTAAATACTGGCCTGTACTGTGTCTGTTCTGCTGCTTACCGGCCACCAGGCTGCGATGCCTTCCTAAGGGAAAGCCAAGGACACGGCTAGATGAGGTTTGTTGGGCTGTCGGCAAGTCAGTGGGTACAACTCTGACAGTCAGTGACAGGGAGCACAGAAAATGGTTGCCTCTGTGAAGTGGCACACAGCAGCCATTATGTGTTGCAACCACTATTACTATCTGTTCCTGTGTGTCCGCTGTGACAGTACCCCTCTGAGCTGCTCCCGCTACCCATCACAGTGGTTGCTGGACTTGCAGAATTCAGGAGAAAAGGGAGCAGGTATTGCTCCTGGCACATGACAGTCAAAGGGGTTTGCTGCAATGTACAGTTTGGTGGCCAGGTGGCTGGGTGGAAACATAGCTGAGAGGGGAACACATGTGACAGAGCCAGGTGAAAATGAGCCTGTCTCCTACATACCTGGTAGTCACTGTGCGTCAATTTCCCAATTTCCATGGGGTGGGTGGGTGGGTACAGTCACAGCTGCCATGGAGATATGAACTTGTCTCATGCACTGACTATATTGGGGGGGACACCGGAGACTTCCACTATGTTGCTGGAGTCCCATTACGATTACTGCATGTCACACTATGTGTACAGGGTGCCCACAGTGGGCACTAGGTCTAAACAACACCAACCAGAATAGCGTCGGCAAGGTGTGCATGGAAACAACTGCACCAATTTTTCTTCTGCTCTGCCTCCCACACACCCTGTCATTAGGGCTCTCACTCTGAGGGGGAGCTGATCCTGGGGCAAGTTAAAATTTGCCGGGCCGTTGCAGCCGCAAGTAAAAAATGAATCTATGACCGGAGAAATGCTAAAAGTTTGGAGACCAGGATTACAACCATGGTCTTCACTAGTGCTGGCTGAGCTGTTCGATACCCCAACCCTCCACGCAATGGAGCAGCTTGGCCAGCCTTCTTGATTCTGGTGCCCTTGTGATGCACCAGCACCATAGACAGCAACCAGGGGAGCTCTTACAGCAAGCGCTGCAAATCCCCAGTCGCCCATGTGAGTACTTAACAGAGTAGTGCCATAGTGTGGTGTCATTCTGGTGCTGCTCACTTGACGGGTACTCCCCAGAGTGCACCGAGGGCCACTGGGCGGGTGGGTGGGAAAGCAAGCCTTCAGGGTGAAATGGATGACTCCCCAAAGAGGTCTTCTGGGTGGGGAAAAAAAACATACTTGTGGGGCGCACATGATGACTCCGCATTGGGCAGCAATGCACACTTGATAACACAGCACTGCAGAACAGCTCTGGTACAGAGCACATTCTGTACTGCTTAGGTACTTTTACAAATGGCTGCTGTTTTTTTTTGCAGCCTGCCATCAGAAACAGGGACCATTCTACCCCCTGATCCTTACCAAAGTGGATCTCATCACCCTGACAGTGCTGATAATGTGGATTATCGCACTGTCAGGTGATGTCCATGATCCAATGAGATCACTGCCTCAGGAGCCCCATGTAATAATTCTGTTTATTTACTTACTTTCAGGCAGAAATGTACCACATATCTGCTTATGCATATGACTTGGTTCTTTTATTGCTTTTCTGTAGTGGACTTCAGAAGAAACTGAATATTCTAAATAAGGAGTCCAAAGGCTTATCTCTCAAGGTAAACATTTCTAAAAGCAAGATTATTGCATTTGGTACTTGCAAGGATAAATATAAATGGAAACTGGATAATGTGCCATTGGATACAGTGAAAACATACTGTTATTTGGGCATAATGTCCTCCTGAAATCTCTCATGAAAAAGTCCTTTTGATCATAGCTTATCTAAAGCAAAATCCTCTATTACTGGTTTAAAAGGGTTTAATCAACTATATGGTGGGTACTGTATCTGTCCACTGGTTGAGGCAGTAAAATCTAAATACATTGGGCCCTATGCATGATGCCAATGCGCCATAAAACTGGGAGTGTTGGCATCGCTACGTCTGAATGCCATGGAGCGTGGTTCTGTGTACCCCACGTGGCATTCACAGATGGGACATGCGGCAGTTACACACTCAATCCCCCAGCCACGAAGACAGCAACACACCAGGGTGGGCAGGGGGTGTGCCGGGGGCATGACACCACTAAATGGCATGCACCAATGTGGGATTTGCTCTCCACAACGGGTGCGGAGGACTGTGCAGGTTATAGCAGCCAGGACCCTGCCATAACCCACAGCGCCACCCCACAGACTTGACCCACTGGTAGCAGCAGAACCGGGTGATGACCTGCCATGCCGTCCCAGCCCAGTAGACTGCTGTAGATGGCTGTGGCAGCAGAATTGGTGGGTGCTCATACATCAGGGCACAGTGCTCATTGCCGCTAAGACACAGTCCAGCCAGACTCCCAAGACCCATGTAACCTCCCCATGCACACACTGCACCCTGACCCAAAAGAACATCCCCCCACACCCCCGTTTCCAGTCTCCGGACCAGTCCCCCCTCCCGCACAGGTGCACAGTCATGAGTGCCCATCCTGGTGCAGTATGGCAGGGGATGGCGCACCATTCAGAACACCTCCCAGATCCTGGTGCACCCCCACCCCCATTGGTGGTCTGAGTTACCCCCCAACACTGACAGCCCACCCCTCATCCCACATACCTGCCAGTCGGTGCCAGGCACTGGACGACCAGGGGCACAGGCCTCCTCACACCTCCATGGCCACCAGCCATCTGACTTACACAAAGCGTGCGCAGCTGTTGTGAGCCTTGTGTAAGCCAGACTACTGGTGGCTGTGGAGGTGCAAGGAGAGCTATGCCACTGGCCCTCACGGACTGTGGCACCAGTGGGACAGTATGGGGTTAGAATGGGGGTTGCCACTGTCATGGGTAGGTGACCACTGTCATCCGGGCTTTGGATCGGGGCTTGGGGTGCAATGGGCTCCTCTGTGTGGTGGTGGGGGGGCTGGCCAGTACCGGGGCCGGTGCTGCACTGGGGCAGGGTGATGGTGGATGCCTTCAATGGCTGGGGGGGTGGTGGAGTGGTGGAGGGGGACATCAGTGAGGCTATGGGCATGTCAGTCTGTCGGGGATGGTGGCTTGGCAGCATGGGTCTGTGTACCTGGTGCTATTCATGCACTTGGATCCGCACCTGCCCAGATTAGGGATCCACTCTGGGACCCGGAATGGACTTCCTATTGGATGCCTGCCTGGGTCTGCTACTTCTGCCCTGGCCACCCTGTGGAGTCCTGTGCCTCGGGGAGGAGGGGCAGGCCCACAGACAGGTGGCAGCCGGTAGTGCATATCAGCCAGTGTGCACCTGTCCGCAGGTGTGAAGGTTTGCAGGTAGAGTATGCACTTTTGGCACATACCTTACACCCAATAGTGCATAGGGGCCTTTGGATCCTATGCATGATACCAATGCACAGCGTAAACTGTAAACCAATTATATAGGCGTCACTCGCAGCATCACTTGCACGGCCAGCAGTCAAGGAGGTGAGGGGAGGGATGTTCTGCTGGCTGTCCCATGTCCAGCACTGATAGACAGGTACCGGGGTTGGGGATGGGCTGTCGGTGCCAGGGGGTAGGGGACACTGACCACTAATGGGGGTGTGGATGCTACGGACTCGGAGGGGGTGTTCTGTATGTAACACCATGCACTGGTGTCACAAAGAGTGCTATACGGAGCTGTATGGCACCTCAATGGGCACATACAACAGGGCTCCAGTGGAGGTGGGCTTGTTATGGGGCAAGGGGGTGAGGTGTGGGGTATTCTTACCTCGGGGCATGGGGTTGTCAGAGGGATGCCTCTTGCCACCACAGGGTCAGGGCACCAATGTCTGGTGGGGGGAGCAGCATGCCAGTGGGGAGAGCAGTGGCCTACTGCTGGGCGTCATCTGTGCACCATGTAGGCACTGTGTACCATGGGCTGGGCCTTGGGGGACCAATGGAGTATGGGGCATGGCTACATGGGTCAGTGTGCATATGGGTGTTATTTACGCACCCGGAGCCTCGCCATTGGGCACAAGTGATCCACTCCAGGACCTAGGCTGGGCATCCCATTGGATGCTTACTTGGGACTGCAACCCCGCCCCCGGCCGCCCTGCAGAGTCCTGCTTGCCAGGGGCAGTGGGGTCATGGACAGGTGGTGGCCAATTGTGAATACCAGCAGGTGCACACCTGTCCATGGGTGTGGCGCTGCATGGGTGGGGTATGAACCTTTGGCATGTACCTTACGCCTATTCATTAATAGCACCCAATGTGCAGGTTCTTTATGTTGCTGAAGTCTGGGCTCTGTCCACAACTCAGTGTCTAGGAAAACCAGCTATACATATATTATGTTCTGCATTGGCATTTAATAAAGCTACCCAAAGCTACTTTGTGAGAGCTGAGTTGAGTCTAACCAGTATCCAAGCAATTGCAGATAGCAACATAGTCAATTATTGGCTTAGAATAAATAAATGCACTAATGATAGATTAACTAAAAAATGCTTACAAGATAAAGTATTTTGGAAAGATTTAGGAATTATGTTACCAAATTATTTAGGGCATACTTTTACACTTCTGCAAAATTATGGATTTGACTTTTCAGCCAGATATGTTAATAAAAATATTACCCTCAGTTCCAGATATATTTCTAGAAAAATCAAAGATTGGCACAAGCTGAGGGATTTGAATGCTATTCAGCTGTCTATGTTTTCCAAGTGGCACAGCATGGATGATTGCAGAAACACCTTCAGGTACTATTTGGAAGTCTTAGAGGACCCCATGTGCAATTAAAAACTTTTGCAAAATTCAAAACTGCCATGTTTGTGTCTAACGTACTCCAGGGAAGATTTCAAACATCTTCTAACTAAATATGAATTCTGTAAATGAAATAACCAAGATAGGGAAGATCTGTATCATGGAATGCTGACAAGTTACTGGTATCATAAAGCTAGGGAATGCTGGTTGGCTCCAAAACTCAACTGCATGGACTGCACAGATGAAAATTAAATAAAAAAAATCACTGTAGAAGATTATTGCATTCTTAAGTGAGTTGCTCACTATTTCGTGATTATTCAAAAAGTTAGGAAGAGAATGCTTAGAATTATTGAATATTCAGGTGGCACTGGTTTATGAGTGTAACATGTTTCGCTATCCCTACTTCTGCACATGATAAAGAGCAAACTGCTGTTCCTGGAACATGTTGTTGTCTTTTATACCGTCACTTTTTTAGGTAATTTATTTGTATAATTTGCATGATGATTTTACTTGTAATGATCTTTTCTACGATCAAACAATAAAGTGATTACTACTACTACCACTGGGTCTGGACCTCCAAGCCCCACCCTCGCCAGCATCGCTCATCATCCCCCAGCTGCCTGGACCTTGAGGTCCATGACTTAACCTTCACAGCCAGTATCCCTGAAGACAGAGAGACTGAGATCAGCTAGGGCTGGACAAAATTTATCATCCACCAGTGAAATTCTGGTAAAATTCCAAAGTTTGCAAAATTTTTATGAAAATCATTTGAAATTTCACCAAAATTATGATTTCAGTTATTTCCATATAATTTAAAATCTGTTTTCCACATTGCACCATGTTTGTTTGCTAACTTTACCAAAGTCCATACAGAAATGTTCCACGTTCCTGATCTCTATCTTTACAGGTACAAATACATGAACATATGAATTAGCCAGCAGAATTAGACACTCAGGTCTATCTAGTCTGCTGTTGTCCAGGGTTCATATCTCAGGCTGTTGTCCCTGGTCCCCCTCCTCGACCTTTCCCTCCCTCTCCTCCTCCTCCGCCTCTCCCATGACCTTTATTCTTCCTCTATTTCTATCCTAGCCCTTCTGCAAGCTGTGCACCATCATCACTGAGATCACTTCTTCTGGCAGCATGTTCCACTTGGTCACCACCCTCTCTGTGATGAAATGTCTCCTAACCTCCAACCTTAACACCCCACCTTCAATTTAAGGCTATGCCCCATAGTATTTTTGATGCAGCTTTGCCTGAAGAGACCCTCCTTGTTCACCCTATTAATCCATTTCAAGCACTTGAGGGTACAATTATGTCTCCTCTCTCCCTTCTGTCCTCCAGAGATTACATGTTCAGTGCCCTCAGTCTCTTCTCATACATTTCACCCCGCTACCCTGCAATCATCTTTGTAGCCCCCCTCTGGACTGTCCCCATTAGGCTGATATCCTTTTTAAGGTGAAGGTGGTTGGCCCGGTGGGTCTGAGGGTTGAGGTGCTGGATGCCACACCTTACACCATGCCAGCAACCCAGGTTCAGGAGCGAGCTTGGCCTGTCAGAGGTCGGCCGGGGAGGAGAAGATGGAGCATCCAACAACAGCTTTCTTCTCCTGGGAGGAGGGTGGGGGTGTGATTCTCCAGTGCTAGTGACACCCAGTGGAGGCTGGGTATACTGCAGCCTGGGACCACATCAAGTTGGGGGGAGGTGTCGGCGGATGTCCTGCAGGTGGGTGCGGGAGCGCGCCCACCTGCGCTGGATGTCATTGCACATCCGCACCTCAAAGAGGGAGGTAACATGCACAAAAACGGAAACACCCTGCACTGCCGAGTAGGCAACGGCACCTGGCCTCCATGCCCACCACTGGATCCTGCCCACCTGGTCTCCTGATTCTCTCAACCCCCAAGCCTTGCCTGCAGCTGAATCTAAACTTCAGAGAGCGCCAAGGAAGAAGCGGTGGTCCCACATTGGGGGGTACAAGCCAAGGAGTTCTAGCTGTGAGGTAGGTGAGAGGGTTGGAGTACTGCAGGGGAGACTCGGGTCTGGGGGGAGTCTCAGGTGGGCAGAAACAAGCCAGGATGCTTGACAGAGTCTTGATGGAGCAGTGACCAGAGAGAACAGTAAGTTGAAGAAAAAAAAAAAAAAGGTGAGGGTGCCAGAACCTGGGCTGGCAATATAGCCTAGAGATTAAAGGAATGAGGTGTGAATGAGCTTGGTACATCCAGCAGTCCAGACCTGAGTTTGATTCTCACAACCTCCTCTTGCATACTGTGTGACTCTGAGCAAGTCACTTGACTGCCCAGTGCTCCCAGGTCACCCTTGAAAACAGGCACTTGTGCTTAGTGGGCCTTACCCGGTTACCAAAGACTAAAATAAAATAAAATGTACTGCATACTGCTTACTCCATTTGCGGACTCACTAATGACCTGTACAAGGGCAATACCACCTACTGTCATCTACTGCTGATCCCCCTGGTAATGCAACCCAACATCCTGTTTGCCTCTGCCACTGCCTTCTTGCACTGTATGAAGTGCTTCAGGTCACTAGATATTGTCATTTCCAGGTCTTTCTCCACCTCCTCCATGGATGATATCAGATCTCCCAGGTAGTACTCTGTCCTAGGATTCTTGACTCCAATGTGTATAATCTTGCACGCCTTGGCATTGAAGCCCAGTTGCCAGATCCTGGACCACCTTTCAAGTCTCCTTAGGTCCTCATTAAAGTCCTGTATCCCATCTCCTAGGTCCACCCTCCCACAGTGCTTGATGTCGTCCACAAACAGACATGTTTTGCCCTTAATACCAGCCCCAATATCATTAATGAAAATTTTGAATTGCACCAGACCTAGCATCGAGCCCTGCGGGATATCACTTGTGACCACCCTGGTAACATAGAAGTTGACGTCAGAAAAGGACTGCAAGGCCCATCCAGTCTGCCCATTTCTTTTTCTACCTTATAAATGTGCCATCTGCCTTTGCTCTATCAATGGCCTATCTATTCATACTCATCTGTATTGCTCCCTCATACCTATCCCATGCCTGTTTGAAGCCCTGCACTGTATTCATATCCACCACTTCCTGAGGTGCGTCCACCACCCTTTCTGCGAAAAAGAACTTCCTCACATTACCCCTTAATCAGCCTCCCTCTAATCAGATGCTGTGTCCTCTTGTCCTGCTATTTTCCTTATATTGAAACATGTTAGACTCTTTCACCTTGTTAATGCCCTTAAGGTGTTTGAATGTTTTAATCATATCACCTCTCTCCCTCCTTTGCTCTAGGATATACATACAGTATTGAGCTCCATTAATCTGTCTTCATATGTTTTCTGATGCAGTCCCTGCATCATTTTGGTTGCCTTTCTCTGGACTGCCTCAATTTGGTTAATGTCCTTGTGAAGGTGTGGCCTCCAGTACTACACACAGTACTCCAGATAGGGACTAACCAGTGTCTTGTAAAGAGGGATTATTACCTCCCTCTGGTACTAGACTACTCTCCTCCCACTATCACATTTTGGGTCCTGTTCCCTAGCCAGTTTTCCACCCACCTAACCATCATCTCTCTGACTCCGATGTCCACCAACTTCCTGAGCAGCCTCCTGTGGGGTACAGAGTCAAAGGCCTTGCTGAAATCCAGGTAGAGGATGTCCACTGCTTGGCCCCTGTCCACTGCTTTGGTTACCCAGTCAAAGAAGTTGATCGGATTCAGTTGACAAGATCTCCCTCACATAAATCCTTGCTGCCTTCCATCCTGAAGGCCATGTGCTTCGAGATACTCTAGTAATCTTTCCTTCAGTATGGTCTCCATAAACTAGCACACTATCGAACTGAGACTGACTGGTCTGTAGTTCCCCGGGTGATCCCTGGGACCGCTCTTGTGAAGGGGCACCACATGTGCCATCCTCCAGTCCTACAGTGCCATGCACAACTCCTATGAACAACTGAACTGGTCTGCCAGTGGCTCCACAAGCTCGCCACCAGTTCCTTCAGCACCCTAGGGTGTACTCCATCTGAACCCAGTGATTTGTCTATCCTCAAAGCTAGCAACTCTTTTTCACTCTTTCCCCTTATATTGCCCCATCTGTCCCCCTCCCTCTTCTGGTCCCTTTTCCCTCCTATCAGCACCTGTCCATCTTTTTACTTTGTGGAGACAGAGCAGAAGCATTCATTCATTAACCCCACCTTCTCCCAATGTTCCTACAACCAACATCTCCTTGTCTTAGTCTAGCTATTCCATCTTTCTTGTCTCTCTTCTCACTTATGTATCGGAAGAAAGCTTATGTATTGGAAGAAAGCCTTCTCCCCCTCCTAATACCCTCCACTAGTTGCAATTCTTTCTATGCCTTTGCTCTCCAAACTGCCCTTCCTGCCTCTCTCACCAGCCCCAGGTACTTTTCTTTGTCTTAACTCTTGGTCTTCCTGAATTTCTTATAAGCCAGACTATTATTCCTCACTGCCTGGGCTACCTCAGAGCTGAACTAGCTGGGTTCTTTGATCTTTGAGTTCTTTCCTGTGACATAAGAATCCAAGATGGCGACCACGCTGGGTCAGCCTTCATTTTAGCTCCAGTACAAGTCATTTTTTAGTAGTTTTTAGTTATTTTATTTTTATTTTTGTTACAGCAGTAGTGTGAGTAAGTGCTATTAAGTGTCAACAAGCACACTGAAGAATTAACTGGAATGTGGATGCCGACTATAAGGTGTGTGCGCTAACTCTGTTTGGATTAAGAGCTGTGTTTTTCACTTAGCTTTCCTGCGTTCTTTGCAGCAGCATGCCGGGGGATGTTTCAGAGCTCTGATACTGAGACTGTGATTGTCCAGCTTCTTTCTTGGTGTCAGCTGTAAGAACTGTGGCCCGGATTTTTCTTTTTTTGCTGTGGAGCTAAAACGGACCCTGTGACATGTACTGTGCTGCTCTGGGGCACTCGTAATTAAAGGGGGTTCCTTATTAGATGCAGTGAAGCCCTGAAGCCCTGAGCACCGAGTCTTGGAACTGTTGCTTGTTTGGCGCTTTTCGGTGATTGTCTGCTTGGTGAGTGACGCTTACAATGGCTGGAGTTTCTGAAGAACTCCTTGGGTGGAAACCTGCTTTATGAGCTGCCACTGTTAATGTGGATTTAATAATTTTGACTACTGCTGCAGACTGAGATTGCCCCTGTATGGTGAGACTGTTCTGGTGGGGACAGAAGGCTGTGAGCTGGTTTTCTTGAAGCCTCTCTGAGGTTCTTGGGAGGCAGTTTTATTTGCAGTGGCCTAATAAGGGTTAGCTGAACTGACTAACCCTGAGGTGAGTACCAGGGGCAGAGAGTCTCTCTGGGGGGTCAGGGGTATTAACCAAAGAGTATCTACTCCCTGAGTTCCTGGAGCGGTGGTGGGCTAACTGACGGGGGTCAGATTGCCCCCACTTCTTAAGTGGAGAGTTTTGGTGGTGCTTCTGGGCCCTCCTTGGGGTGGTTTTTTGGGATTGGCAATATAACCCATTGGAGGACTGCAACAAGAATATTGCTCAGCTGCCAGAAGTCTCCTTAAAAAGCTTGGAATAGTGCTGCTGTGGACTGTTAGTTGCTCATCAAGGAGTTTTATTTTATTTTTATTTTTCGGACTAGCTGTGAGAGAGCCTGTTTTTCTTTTCTTTTCTTTTTTTTTTCTTTTTGAAAGTAATCACATACTATATAATCTGTTTTAAATGTGACTGTGAGAGGGCCATGTTTTCTGGTTTAATTTCAATTTATTGTTAGGGAGTGGTGAGAGCCCCCATCAAGATTCATTATTCTTCTGTTATTATTAATTTAAGACTCATTGATTAGACAGTTTATGTAGAATATTTATTCACTTACTGCTGCTTTGTTTTTATTTAAATTTTGTGTTTGGGGAGGGGGGTATTTGTGTGGTTGGGTATTTATTGGGCAAAAGCGACTGTTCTAGTGGAGTTATCTTATAGTGTGTGAGAGTTCTGACTTTATTGTTGTGGGTTCTTATTTATTGAGTTCTGGTGGTTAATCAGCCTGTGGAATGTGTTTGTTCTCTCCCCCAGTCGTGTGCTATTCATCCTCCGCTCTCCATGCCCTCCATCCATTCCCCCCCACCTCTGACTTTTTCTATCTACCAGCGCTGTTGTGCACTGGGTATTGTGCATAGGAGGGGTGGGGGTGGTGGTGGTGGGGGGTGCAGACATCAGAGGACAAATGAGTGGATCTCTCACATGGGGTGGTTAGGTTTAGAAGATGCCCTGGGGCAAAATAGAGCCTGGAATGTGGTGTTCCATATCTAGTCCCCATACCCAAGGGTACCACTTCTTTTGATGGGCAAGTAGCCGGGAAGGCTCGTGAATCCCGTCCAACTCAAGCTGTGTTGTGCAATGCCAGATCTATTAAGAACAAAACTGCAATTATTGAGAATCTTATTGGAACAACTGATCTGGCATGCATCACCGAGACCTGGCTGGATGAAAATGCTGGCCCTTCATTAGAAGTGGCAATTCCGTCCGAGTACTCGGTGATACACTGCCTGAGATTGGACCATGGGGGGGGTAGCGGTCTGTTTCAGGACTGAGTTGGGCCTCACAGGTGTACCAGTAGAGGAGGCCGAATCCTTTGAATGTACTGTGGTAGCAGGTGTGGGTTGTAGGATAGCTCTTGTCTACTGTCCACCCTGGGATGAAAAGCGATTCCTGCAGGAAGTGGCAGACTTCGCCATCGACATGGTGGTGGAGTCACCCAGAGTGATGGTTCTGGGTGACATCAATGCCTGGGTTGACAATGAACTCTCACCGTTTGGACAGCATTTCCTCCAGTTGATAACATCTTTGGGCTTCACACAGATTGTTACCTCTGCTACCCATAGTCGTGGTCATTCTTTGGATTTGGTGTTCCTCCTGGGGACTGAAGCCTCTGATTTGGGGGTGGAACCTGTCAGTTGGTCTGATCATTACACTGTGAGGTTTAGCTTTTGTGCCCCCCTTTGTAGATCTGCCCCTGTGGAGATTGTCAGTTACAGCCCTTTATGGGACGTGAGTCCTGAAGGCCTAGTGGTGGTGATTGACCTCTCGGAGTTTCCTGTTGCCAGCTTGAATCCAGAGTCCTTGATCTTGGCCTATAATAAGGTCATCTCCTCTGCCCTGGACCTGATTGCTCCCGTCCGTGTTCATCCTCTCCCACTTCACCCTCGGGCCCCTTGATTTGATGGGTCTTTGAGGGAGTTGTGGTGATTAGGATGAAGGTTAGAGCGTTGTTGGCGGAAATCCACCCTGGAGGCCAATCACCTTAGGTTGGTAGAGCATTACCAGGCCTACCAATCTGTGATCTCATGTAAGAAGGCAGAGTTCCTGTCCAGGGAGATTGCTGTCACTCAGAATTGACCAGCTCAGCCCTTCCATACTGTGGACAGGTTGTGCAACCCAGCCTGTCTGCAGTTCCAAAGAGCATTTTTGGAAATGGAATGCGATGAGCTTGTTCGATTTTTTGCGAATAAGGTGGCCGACATCAGGTCAGAGATCCTCCTGACTTATTCTGTGGGGGATGCTGTTGGTTGGTGCTCGGTCACTGCACCTCATATCTCCTGGAGTATCTTTGACCTGCTGGCATTGGGGGATATTATGCAGAATGTCCAGGGTATGTGCCCTACGTGCTGTAGTTTGGATTGGGGCCCAACTTTCCTGGTTATGGGTTGCTGTGATATCATCAGCCCAGTCCTGGCTCAGATAGTCCAGTGCTCCTTGGAATCAGGTGAGTTTCCAAGCTCCCTGAAGGAGGCGGTGGTAATACCCCTTCTGAAGAAAGCTTCTTTGGACCCGGACGTTCTAGCAAACTATAGACCTATCTCGAACCTTCCCTTTATAGGGAAGGTTATTGAGAAAGTAGTGGTGATTCAACTGGAGAACTACATGACCATCCATAATATCTATGAACCTGGAGAGATCACGTGATGCGCTTGGCGGGCTAGCCACAGCTCCTCTAAGCTCCCGCTCCACCTCCGTTAAATTCAGTTAATTTAACTATCTCCAAGCTAAATTTCACTGAGCTTACCTGATCAGTAGTAACCTTAACGGATCCGGGTACTCCCTGGAGGAACTCGGGATCGCCGCCGACAGGTAAAAGGCCGAAAATGGAATCAGAAATTAAAGCGGCCCTCCCCAAACATACACCGCCGGTCTCGTCGGACAAACAGGCCAAGAAGGCGAAGCAGCATCAGCAGACATCCTCGGCTAAACAACTAAGTGCCCTCTCTACACCAACTCCACTTTCGGAGGAGCATTTTCTGGAAGAGATGCAACCCTTCAAGGAGTCGCTGTCTGAGCTAACACTCGAGCTAAAGAACCTCCGCAGTGAGATATCCAGCATAAGACAACGAGTGACAGACAATGAGGCACGCACTTACTCGATCGAATTATGGTGAGATAAAACAGAGCCAGAGCTGGTTAAATTGAGGCAGCAAGTCACCAAATTACAACAAAAAACGGAAGACTTGGAAGGCCGTTCCAGGCAAAATAATTTTTTAATTCATGGCCTCCCGGAAGGAGCAGAAGGCTCTTCCCCCATCACCTTCATACAGTCGTTGCTCATAAAGATTGTAGATCCCTCACCACATAACCCCATATACATAATCGAAAGGGCGCACAGGTCATTGCGACCAGGGTCAGAAGCATCAGCCCCTCCCAGACCCATAATTATACGAGTGCTGAATTATTTAGAGCGGCAACACATACTGCTGAAAGTGAAGGAGCTGCAATCCATTACCTGGGAAGGGAAAAAGTTGCTTATAACCCAGGATTTACCACTTGAAACCCGCCAACGGAGAGCCACCTTTCATCCCGTGGTCAGTAAATTGATAGCTGCGGGTATCAAATTCAAAATGACCTACCCTGCACATCTCCAAATCTTGTTGGAAGGAAAGTGGCACTCATATGAGGCAGTTTCCCACCCCCAGGAAGACTTGGCCCAGAAGCTACCTTCTCTATTCAGAACCCACTGAGGCAATACCAATGAAGAGCCTAAGGAGGATACAAGCCTGAGATCTGTGTGGAATTCCAGTCAACACTATTCGAGGTGTTGCTACACTACCTCGTAGATCATTTCCTTGCTTCTCCTGCGATTTAGTCTTTTTTTTTTTTACCTGATTTCTGGGGGGAAAGAGAATAATCCCATGCTGCCTGCCCTGGTCGCTTAAGCAGGACCGATTCTGGTGGGACTGATTGGAGTACAGTGCGCCTAATCTTGGAAGACACCAAGCTGTCCTGGAGGGAGGAACTCATCTTCAACGCTGCAGGTTTCTGAGAGACCTGATACTATGTCACGCCACCACGCTGCCAATCCATTGGAAATCAAGTTCCCAGGGAAACATCAAGCTCCAGTCGAAATGGCCTATCTGTCTTTTCTTAATTTGACTGTATGATTCCAAATTAGGTTAAGCTGATATAATAAGCTCTCAGAGCAGAGATACGGACATGGCAAAAACGATTCCCACTTTAATCCACAGCTGACTGAACAAAGTTAAAACAAACCCTCAAACTTCTCCCCCCCCCTTTTTTTTTTTTAAGGCTGATATGATGGTGGTTTCGGGGGTGGAGTGGGAGGGGGGGATGGAATGGGGCTGATCACGTCTAACCACACGCACTGGAGAGATGGGGGGGGTTCTCCTAGCTTACCTCATAGGCGTGCTTATATTCTTTTATATAGGGAAATTAGAAACTCAGCCTTTTAAAAGTCATCGCGGGACAGATACCAAGGTGCGGCATTACCTTGACAACTTTAATCTGGATACTGTTGGCCGACCTGGTCCAAACATGTCTATGAGGGGGGAATGTGCTAGGACACCAAAAGAAATAGCTGCAAGTGAAATTATTATAAAGACTGTACTACAGGGGATTAAGAGCAGTATGCTCATTGTATATAGTTGTAAGTGGGTTAAACTAGAGGGAGGGAGGAGAAAATGGTCTGGATTCAACTCAAGATGTGTTGCAGTTTCTTTTGTGGGGGATCTCCGGGGTGAGAGGGATGTTTATTGTTTGGGATGTTTATTAGCTAATCACAAGATATGGATGAATATTAGTAATATGTTATGGAATGGACATAGTTATGGGGGGGCGCTGTGGTGCATACTTTGAGGTTACTTAGGTTAGAGGCTATGCAGACTATGTTAGGAATGGATGGCATACAATCTTAAAAAACTTGCTACGTGGAATGTGAGAGGAGCCCACACACCCACTAAGAAAGCACAAATACTCAAACATTTAGCCCTGTTACAAGCAAAATTTCTTTATTCAAGAGACCATCTCCTACCAATGACTACTAACTAGATTAGAGAAAAGAAATTGGACAAGTTTTTGCTTCGGGTGTGTCGTCTAATGCAGGGGTAACAGCTATTCTCATACACCATTCAATAGCATTTCAAGCCAAAACTATTATTATAGATCCAGCAGGGAGATATATGATAGTACACGGTCTTCTGGACCACACTGAAGTAGTACTAGGGAGTATATATGGTCCTATTGGGGGGAGCCCAGATTTCTTCATAACTCTACTAGATAAGCTACGGGTGTTCATGTCTACACCGATGATACTTGGCGGAGACTGGAACGTACCCCCCACACAGGACTTAGATAGATCTGGCCTCTCATTTAAACCCCTTTCTACCACTCAAAAAGCGCTTTTAGACTTTATGGATTCACTTGGGTTATGCGACCCCTGGAGATTGCAAAACCCAACAGCCCGCACTTTCACTTTCCAATCTATGGTGCACTCCACATGGTCAAGATTGGACTATATATTACTTAGCAACTCTCTTTTACATGGCATGTGTGATTCCGGCATAGAACCTATAGTCATATCGGATCATGCAGTAGCATGGGTGGCCATGGTATTAGACAACAATTCTCATAGAGACCCGGTTTGGCGGCTAAATAACCAACTCTTGAAGGATGACTATACGGTCACTAGAATATCGGATCTGACTCAAACCTTCTTTATTCATAATCAAGGTTCAGTTGAACGGGTTGATTATGAGTGGTGTGCGTTAAAATGTTATCTGAGAGGAGAATTTATCTGATTGGCTTCCACATGCAGAAGGAAGAATGAGGCCAGAGCCATCACACTTCTGGATCAAATTAAAGCACTTGAGCACTCCCCCTCCTCCTCTTCCTCACCGGACACCCTGAAAACACTCTTGCGTCTAAGGAATCAATACTCTCTCTTACTCCAAGAAAAAGTCGAGTTTGCTATTTTGAGAACTCGTGCAAAATACATTGAACAGGGCGAAAGGGCAAGTCATATTTTAGCCATGCGGCTAAGAAAACTAGAGACCTCTAGACTAATAAACTCGATTGAAGACTCCACTGGGGAAATTAAAACCCACCCTAGAGACGTGGTATAGGTACTCAGGCACTACTTTTCCTCACTATACAACAAAGCCACCCCCCCCCTCTTCAAACGAGATGCTGAACTATTTAGCATCAATTCCCCTGCCGTCTCTTTCTCCTGGGCAACAACTATTGTTAACTTCCCCCATCTCCATTCAGGAGATACTGTCAGCTATCAAAGACTTGGTGCCAGATAAAGCCCCTGGTCCCGACGGCCTATCCTCAAACTTCTATAAACGGTTTGCTAAAGATCTAGCACCGGGTTTGCTCTGACTATATCAATACCTGCTTTCAGGGAACATACAAGATCCAACGCTTTCAGAAGCCCTTATTATCCTCCTTCTCAAACCAGGCAAACCAGCACATCTTCCAACAAGTTACCGCCCCATTTCCTTATTAAACTGTGATATTAAAATTCTAGCCAAAATATTAGCTAAGAGGGTGGAGCAGGTCTGGACTTCTCTACTTAGCCCTGAACAAATAGGCTTTGTGGCCAACAGAACCCCGGCAGACCACCATCGCAAACTTCAGTACATTATTAATACAGCAAAATCATCCCCCACCCCAATGGCCTTAATCTCCCTAGATGCAGAAAAAGCGTTCAACAGGGTAGACTGGACTTTCCTCTGGACAACATTGCAAACCATGGGTTTCCCTACTTTATGCATAAAATGGATCCAAGCGCTGTATTCTTCCCCTAGAGCTAGATTATATTGCAACGGGATCCTATCTGACTTCTTCACCCTCACTTCAGGCACACGACAGGGCTGTCCACTCTCCCCTTTTCTATTCAATTTGTATCTTGAGCCCCTTCTCAGGCGTCTAAACTTATCTCCATTAATTGTCGGCATTCCCATAGTCGATATCACTGCCAAAATCTCAGTTTTCGCTGACGACATACTCCTTCATCTTTCAAACCCAGTCTCCTCACTAGAAGAAGCCTTGACAATAATCGAAGACTTTAGTAAATACTCGAACTATAAACTCAACATTAATAAAACAGAAATCTTCCCTCTCAATCATTTTACACATAGCTCAAACTTCACCCATTTTGGGATGAAATGGGCTTCACGCTCCATAAAATACTTAGGGATCCACATTACCCTAAGCCCATCTCTATCGCGGAAGCTAAATTTGGAGGACTTATGGCACGATATTCAGCAGGACTTAACAAGATGGAACAAACTCCCATTATCGTTCTGGGGCAGAATTAACACCATCAAGATGAATGTGCTCCCCAGAATCTTCTATCCCCTGAACATGCTGGACATATGGTTACCAATATCTTACTTTCAACGTATTCATTCAGGAATTAATCTATTTATCTGGAATAACAAATCTACCAGAAAATCCTATCATAAGCTATCTCAATCTAAGGATTTGGGTGGGCGCCGTCTCCCTAATTTTCTATTATATTATTGGGCCCTGCACCTGTATAAATGTGGAAAATGGTTATCCCCTGACCCCCTTGCCCATTATGGATATAATCCAGTATGGTTGCAGGCAGAGTTAGAGCTCTTGAAAACTCACAACATAGCTCCAGTGTCCCTCTTTTATATATCTAAAAAAAACACACTCAAAACGTTTCAGTCCCTGCCGCTCGGGACCTCTCTCAGGGTTATCTCCCAGTTTTTTAGATATTTCAAGGTCTCCCCAACTTTAGATTTCTCTCAACCCATTTGTGCAAACCCAAACCTGCAGATAGGTAACTCTATGATAGCCAGAGGATGGTTACCAGCTCTTTCTGAATATAAGGTGGTGGATCTTTATTCACCAGACCGCATTTTAACCACAGAAGAAATCTTAGCAAAGTTCGGGTGGCCGGCAATGGCTACTTTTAAAGTTACTCAACTGAAACACCTTCTAAGCAGAATGTTCAGGTGCAAAACCAAAGCTTCCCAACTCGCCGATTTTCTCTACCAAATCTCCACAATAGTTAATAAACCGCAAGGCGTCTCTAAGCTGTATAGCCTACTCCATACATTCCCTGAAATCCCATCAGCTGCTGGCTCCAAAATCTGGCAAAGTCTCTACCCAAATAGAGACATCAACTGGCAAAGTATATGGAGAGACCTATACACTTATCACACCCAAGATAGATATAGGATAACACAGTATTGCATCCTGAATAACCTTTACTATACCCCTGTCAAACTAGTACAAATGAAACACATATCTTCTGCAATATGCTCCAGATGTAACAAGGAGGAGGGTACTTTGCTACACACTCTGTGGTCGTGTGAATTAGTATCCCCTCTATGGAAACAAATAGAATCAACTCTAGATCCACTGTTCAGGCTGCACGGATTATTTTCTCCAAAAACTTGTATCTTTGGCGACTACTCTGAAATCCAGGTAAAAGAAAAAAGATACCACTTGGCGTTAGTATCAATGGCGGTAAAAAAACTGGTACTCCAACATTGGAAAGACCAAATTACATTATCATACATGGAGTGGTTGCATGAACTGTCTTTTGCACTCTGTGTTGAGCATCTAATAGCACAAGTGAACCGCGGTCGACCCTCCTTTATGGAAAAATGGGGAAAATTATATGCTCTCTACTTGAATTGATATTCAGACATTAGATGGGCTGCAGGTTCCTCTATACCTTTCATTTTCTTCTACTTTGCCTCTTCCTACATTACCTCAAGTAGGAAGAGAACCTCATTGTAAATTTGGGCCCTTCCTCTTTCTCTTCTTCTCTTATCCTTTCTACATATGACCCATCGTGTTTTCTTTAGTTGAATAATAGCATGGCCACATGAATAGAAGTCAGTATGCACCACAGCGTAGGGAGGGGGGAGGATAAGGGAGGGGGGGATGTGCATAACTGTTAAATTCAATTTTAAATTGTCTTAATTTATCTGGTCTGTTGTTTTCTAGTTCTCTCTCCTTCTACCTTCTTATACCTAAGATACTTTTAAAATTCTGTCAACTTTACTGTTGTGTCTCAATAATGTTATGATTTTATTAAGTAATAAAACATATTAAATAAAAAAAAAAAATCTATGAACCTCTCCAGTCCGGATTTTGAAAGAGGCATAGTACTGAGACTGTGCTGGTTTGGGTGCTCAATTATCTCCTGATGGAGAGAGATCGAAGAAACCGTTCCATTCTGGTGCTTCTTGATCTCTCTTCAGCCTTTGACACTGCGGACCATGGGGTGCTGCTTGAGTGCCTGAGGTTCATCTGTGGCCTGACATGTACAGTCTTCAGGTGGTTTACATCTTTCCTCACGGGCAGAACATAGAGACTTGTGTCGGAGATTTTTTCTTCAGTCTCACTCCCTCTGTCATGTGGGGTTCCTCAGGGCTCTGTGCTGTCCCGCATGTTGTTTGCAGTGTATATGCTGCCCCTCGGAGACATTGTAAGACGGTATGGGCTGAGGTTTTACTGCTATGCTGATGATACCCAGCTCTACCTGTCTTTTGCACCTGACCAGGATAGTGCTTTCTCAGTATTTAATAACTGCCTCACCAAAATCCAGGATTGGATGAATTTGAGCTGGCTAAAGTTGAACACGGGAAAGACTGAGGTGATGGTTGTGGATCCAGGTCACTGGATAGAGGGGTTGAGGGCTGGTCAGCCCTCTGGACTTTTTCTGGGGGGGGTCCCAGATTCTCACCTCTGAATGGGTGCGTGACCTGGGAGTGGTGCTTGATGATGGGCTGACCCTTCGATCTCAGGTGTCAGCAGTCATCAAGTCTGCCCTTTATCATCTTAGGAACATTGCCAGGGTCAAGCACCTTGTTCCATCCAGCAATCTGCCTGTGTTGGTCCACACCTTTGTGACAACGCACCTTGACTACTGCAACTCCCTTTACTTAGGGCTTCCTGGGGTTAATATCTGCCGCTTGCAGCTAGTGCAGAACGCTGTGGCACAATTCTTGACAGGGTCGTCTTGGGCTTCGTATATTACCCCAGTGCTGCACGATCTGCACTGGCTGCTGATTCAGTGGTGGATCACCTTTAAAGTTGGTTTACCTACTTATAAAGCCCTACACGGACTTGGTCCTGACTACTTGCAAGAGCCTCTAATTTCCTACAGCCCTGTGCAACAGATCCGTTAGGCTGATGAAGGGTTGCTGGAGGTTCCAAGGGTGACCCTGAAACCTTCTGGGGCCCGTGCATTTAAGTTTGTAGCCCCTACCCTCTGGAATTCTCGATCCCATCAGCTTCAGGAGTGCATGACCGTGGGGAGATTTAAATAGGCGCTTAGAACTTTTTTGTGGCATCAGGCCTATCAGTGACTCATTGGTGTCTGGATCTGTTGTGTTATTTACTATTGTTTTTGTTGTTTTATGGAATTATGTTTTTATTATTGTAAAGTGCCTTGATATTTTGAAAGGTGCTTAAAAAATAAAGTTTATTATTATTTCCCTTGTATCTAGCACATTCCTCTACTGCAGCCCCTAATCCTTCCTTAATAATAGACAATTTTTGTTTCATTTCCTTTCATTTTTAATTTTTATACTGGAAAGGCATGTGAGCAAAACTGCCTGTTCTCACAAGTGTCAGGTGGCAACACATCACAGGATACTAAGCAGGATCAAAAAATATACAGACACTTATTCGGGGAGTGGCAAAGCACAAAACACAGTATATCTAGGTCAGGGGTTTTATAAGTACACAATCATGGGTCAAAACAATATTTTTAAGTGCAATCACATACTGATCTGTTCAAGATGTATTGTTTTAGCTTGAGTTTAAATAATCCTATGGAGGGATATTAAACCAAAGATTAAGGGAGGCTGTTGAATAGTTTTATACCCATGAAGGAGAGGGAGAAGGAAAAGGAATGCTGGCCTTGACAGCCTTAGTTCTTTTAATTTTCGCTTGGTGCCTTTTCAGTACCTCGTCCATTCTCCTAAAGTCTGCCCTCCTAAAGTCCAGGATTTTGACGTTAGTGGGGATGTTTTCCCTGCCAATACCCAGCCAGAACCACACTGAACAATGATCACTTCCACCCAGTGGCTCCCTTACTGTTATATCTTGTTCATGTTCTACATTCAAGAGCTTCAGGTCAAGGATTGCCTCTTCCTGGGTGGGTGCAGTGACAGCTTGAGTCAGGAACCCATTCTAAATTAACTGAGTTATAAGCCTCAAAACTTTTGGAAATTTTAAAATTACATTTCACAATTATGTAAACTGTGGAACTGTGAGCCTCTATAAATTTAAAACTAGAGAATGGAATATCACCAATTTTGTTAGGTTCATTGGCCCTAAATATTAAGCTCTGAGATCACCTCATGGCCCAGCAGCAGAGTGTCACATTGCCATGCTGATGACCTGGGTTCGGAAGCAAGCTCGGGAAGATATGTCAGGAGACAGGCCATGGCAGAGACAGCTGCCACTCATCAGTGTGTCTCAGTCAGGGAGGGTTGAGTAGTGGTTCCACCAGCACAGCAACCACTGTGGCTGGGCCAGGGAGCTTGCTACTGCCACAAGGAAAGCTGTGGCTGTGCATGATTGACAAAGGCACAGCCCCCACCAGGGGAAATGGATGGGAAAAAATGTTGGCGAAAACCCCTGTAGCCCACTGAATGATTGCTGGTTTCAGCCTGATCAGAGTATATCACTTGAACATGATTTATCCCTGAGAGATGAGCTACCTGCTGAGAGAAAAAAGCAATATGGAAAAAAGAGACTGTGTGCGTCAACTCTCTAATCTCTTGCTCTGAGGCTAGCCAAGCTATAAGCAGTCAAGGATTTCAAAATAACAGCAGTAATTAAAGTTGAATTTCATAAGTTTTTGTGAAATTGTGGAATATTGTGATACTTTTATCGAAGCCATGTCCATACATTTTGATCAGTTATCCACTTGTGTTGCCATTGTAGAGGAAGGTAAAAGCTGGGTAATGCGGCACTAAGGTAGCATTCACAGGAGGCTCCATAGTAAAAGTATAGTGGTGCCAAGTGTCAGGTCACTATCTTGAGTGATGAACCATGAGAAATAGTCATAGACACACTGATCACTAGCCTGAATTCTTGCAATATGCCAGATAAACACTAGAGCTCACTGACTTAATGACTTGTGGAATCACATGCACTTGTAGCATTTCTGTACAATGCCAGCTGGTGGCTCTTTAACAACCCTGTAGATAACAATAAATGTATTTTTATGTTGCTTGCACGCATGTGCAAGAAACATAATGCCATCATCCGAGTTTTCGGAGGTGTGTCAGCCCCTCTTCCAGTGCAGTCAGTGTGTTTGCAGGCGCAGCCCCAATTCCCCAATGAGTGCTGCAGCTGTCTATGACAGCTCCAAAATGCAGTGGCATACAGTTGAAAGGGAGAGCTCCGCTTCAGTGAGCAAAGCTCTCCCCAATGCACGCGCAAGCCACGCATATTGCGTGCTGATGTACTCCCAATGCATACACTGTATGGCCGATGGGGTGCCCAATCCCGTCGGCTCCATGTCCCCCAAACAGCTGTCCAGGTGCCACGCTGGGAGCCCACCCCAGCGTGGCAACAACTGTTATAGCCGACGGGGGTGCCCAATCCCCCATCGGCTCCTAGGCTGCACGCTCCCCCCAAAAGCTTTCCCGGTGCCACGCTGGGAGCCCACCCCAGTGTGGCAAATTTTGTTTTGGCTGATGGGGGTGCCCAATCCCCCGTCGGCTCCACAGCCCCATAAACAGCTTTTCCTGCTGCCATGCTGGGAGCCCACCCCAGCGTGGCAAACGTCCCGTGTCGTCATCTTAAAAAAAAAAAACCTGTAAATAAAAAAACGGTCCCTCGTAGTCTCCTGCCCCTCCCACAACCCGCACCCACCCACTGCGACCCTGCCTCCACACCCCCCACCCCATACTTACCTCCGGAGCTCGACGCGACGATCATCGGTGGACCGGGAACATGTCTGCACTCTTCAAAGCCGACCGCGAACTGAGGAAATGCCAGTAAGCTGTATAATGGGATAGATAGGGTTTTTTCAACTTTGTTGCATATCTCAGGCATTTTTGGGAATTTTGGCCCCAAATTTTCAACATGGGGTTTTTGGGACCCCTCCTCATGAATTGTTGCACTGTCATGGCGTTACTCAGGCCCAAAGGGTGATTTCGCAGTCACTGTGCAAAATCACCTTTCCGCACTGATTAACAAAACGACACTGCCAGCGTTCATAAGGTGGGCTCTCAAAAAGCCTATGTTTAAATTTGGTGAAATAATTCCTAAAAATGACTGTTTTAGGAGCGTGCGTTGCGCAGTTCCTACGCACGCTCGTAAGTTTGTGAATTTTCAATATTTGCACTCCAGAGTTTCAACATTGCCATTTTACCACACCTCCTTATGAGTGGTACAGCTGTCATTTTTCACATCCTGCCCAAAATGTGTTTCCACCCATGTAGTGCACAATGGCGCAGTCGGTGTGCGAACTCAATGTATGGGACACATTAAGAAAATCACAGTGACACTGTTCATGAGCAGAGGTCTTAAAATGGCTATGTTGAAAATTTGGTGAAAAAATTCCTTAAAATGACTGTTTTACGAGCGTGCGTTGCGCAGTTCCTACGCACCCTTGTAAGTTCGCTAATTTTCAATATTTGCACTCCAATGACTTCCAAATACCTAAACAGCACATAGAAGCAAGCAACATTCAGCATTGACAAATGCTTGTTACTATTTGAAAACAGTGGCACCAAGTGACGTCAAGCTTTACAACTGGCTATGACTTAGACCATTGTAACCAAAGTATCTGGTATCTTTAGTTATGATGGAACATAATGGTAGGCATCACTGTCACAGGAGTGTTGGAGGGGTATTGCAAGGCCATGACGCTACTATACGTAAGGTGATTCAGTGGTGATAAGTACTTTGTGAAAGGTGAATTCCACTAGTGGAATTCCAGTGGCATTATCTAGCATGTGTCCATGAATTTCTGAGGAAATTTTGCCAGTTAGTAATATCTGAAGTATCCACAATTAATTTTAACCCACTAAAGCACATTTATCCAGATTAATAAGATTCCAGAACATATTCACTTTGTTTTATATAAATCTAGATTGTATACCTGCAATAACAGTGGAGCAATAAACATTCAAATATTTTGAAAATGTTCACACAAAGTAACAAAAAATTAAATTGTGAAATATTAAACTCCTGTAACTTACAATTTACACAACCAAGTACCTCTCTCTTTAGCAGTTTCTATGACTCTTCCAAGAAAGTATACGTATAGATTTTCATTTATCTAGCTCCTAAGGTGACTAATTCGTAAGCACAGAAATATTTTCAGAAATTTTCATATGAATAAAAAAATTTCAGATTTTGATCCCTTGTAACTTTTCAGCCCTGTAATGAAACTTGTTACCCTTTTAGGACCTTTTCCAAAAAAAATATGCATGCCATGTTTCAGATCTATAAAACTGACCAAATTGTGACCAATTAAAGAACTTAGGAAATTCCACACAATTTTGCAGCATTTTGTGGAATTTCATGAGGGCTTGTAGCATCTAGGGTACCTTAAGCATTAGAAAGAGGGATTGGGCAGACTGGATGGGCCACATGGCCCTTATCAGCAAACAACATCTATATATCTATGCATCTATGTAAAGCAGAATTTGCTAATTCCACCCAGCCCTAAAATCAACCTATGGAGCCCATCTGAGTCTTACACTGGCACCATTCAGGCTGAGGCAGAGACCATGGTCCCAGGGCACCATTCTGCCCTGTAGGAAGGGTTTTTCCATGTTGATTACCCCAATGGCTCAGGCATGCAGTGATGTTGTGGGCATGCAATGTACACTCTCATGTGTGCATGACAACATCTGAAAAAGCCACCAGTCCCCACATTCTTTGAGGTATCAGGCACATTGACTCCTGGCCACCCACAGGAATGAGACTATTGCCGATTGCCTCCACCCACACATCCACCCCGGAGGAAGAGAGGAGTCCATATGATGCTCAATCCTCCTCCCCCAAAACTGACCTTCTGACACTCTGGGCTTGTTCCCAATCTCAGGTCGATGCCACAGGCAGTAGTACTACTGCTGCATCGATGACCCAGATATGACTGAAGCTGCTCTTGAGGGATACAATGTATAAATCACATGTTTTACAAACTGCCACAAATAATGCATTACTGATGCATTTTGTTTCACATTGCTAGTATCTACTGTACTTTTCTGATAATAAATGAAATGTTTGTTACATCTTAAACTGCACACATTGATATATATTAAGGTTGAAAAATTACCTGTGGTAAGTAATTCCTGCCTCCATGTGCTTTCAATTTACTGACCTTCATTTTATGTAGTCCTGTGGGTTCAGGGCAGTCAGAATCTGTAGGCGTTACAGAGCCCCGGCATGAGAGACTCTGGAAACAAGAAAGGCAGGACTTCCTGCCTATGAGTTCTTTATTTTCTTGCCTTATTTTTTTGTGTGTTTGTAAATGCATGTCTGTGTTAAAATAACTCTCTTCATGGGTTGTCTACTTGTTTTTATAAAAGCAGTATTTAATATTGTTTATTTTTTTAAGTTTTATTTTTTTCTGTGTGTGAATTTAGTGCTTGTAAAATGTGGCTGATTGACAGCTCTTGAACCTGAAATCCTCTGCCTATCCACATGACAGGAACATGACTGGTGATAACATGTAAGTAAAACTAAAAGGTAAGAATGATAGGTCATATGATCTTCAGCAGTATAAAAGGGTCTGGCAGAGCACAGTCTGGTACATGAGATCTGTACTGTGAAGGGAGCAGTCTTCTGTCAGAGTGAAAACTGGCTGATACAAGAGGGATGTAGCTGGTGCTGAGGCAGTCATCAGAAAGACTGATCAGTGGCAGTACTAATCAAGGCTGGGCGTTTTTGGACCAGAACCAAATCGAGCAGCTGGAGATGTGAATGGTCTACCTGATGTATTGGCTGCACACGAGCAGGAGCAGGTAGGACTACCCCCTTGTATTGGTCATGTCCCTGTAAGCCTACTGACTGAGTAGGAGCCGACAGCCCATTAAACCAACTTTGTGCTAGTACTCCAAGATCTTCTGAGTAGTCAAGGGGTACAAGTAATTCATAAGTTCAGATCTGAGGTGTTTTAACTGTTTATTTATTTGTCCAGTGTTTTTTTCAAGCCTCTATTAAAGTGCACAGCCATGTGTGAGACATTTAAGAAAACCATCCTCCACTAGTGTGCCTTCATCCAACCTGCCCTCCCACACTTTTGACTACAAGTTAGTGAATTCATATACAAATTATTTCAGAAGCTTTACCAGGAAAGACAAACTGAGATTGTTAGCAGCTCATTTCAAGATTCATTCTATGGGAGAGGACAAGGGAACAAACAGTACAAACAGCAATACACAAATAAGGCTTGCGCATAAATAAAAAAAAAAACATAAAATTGTGCAGTGTTAAAAGGGTATAACAAGTTGTAACGAACTCTGATCAGAGGCAATATGGATGTGGAGAGCTTTTAGGAGCGACAAGAGAGGTGAACAGAATATGCTGTGCTCTTGCTGCACAGGAGTCAGCTGTAATACTGTAGCAATTACAGTACTGCACATGCGTGATACTCACACATGTGCAGTCTGCCCTGGGGTCAGCCTTGCTCAACATGACGGTGCTGACATAACTATGTGTAACAACCGAGTTCCCTTGGGTTACTAGAATCCCATTAGTACTAGTCTTAGGCAGGTAGGAAAAGGCAGCTGGTGGGGGAGGTCATTAGGGGCTTTCTACATAATGACATCATTGTTTACTCAGCTAGATCAAGAGAAGGATGATTATGTCATTTAGAACTCTCACAGCAGCATAACCATTTTAGAGTCAACTGCTCTTGGGGAACTTAGGATGTTCATCAGTAAGTTCAAGTGTGGCACTAGACTGGCAGAAGATCTGCCATTGAGGCTCTGTCAAAGGGAGCCCTGGTATTTCTCATCCTAGTTTGGTAAAATCTTCAGTTTGCCAGCAAGACACTTTAGTTTCACTCCAGGGGGAGTGAGGGGGAATGTAGTTCTTGTGGATCCAAGGTGAAATCCCCAGAGTTTCCTAAAGTTCACAACTGCCTTAAGGAAGAACAGTGAGTAGAATCTGACAGCTACCAGAGAAAGAAAGGTGCCTTTCGTTCTTTCCATGACTGAGAGGAAGGAACAACTAATCTGTGAGTACAGAGTTTGAGACTGTTCTCTGGAGTTGTCTGAGGTGTGCATGTGCCCTAGATAAGGCTAGACCACACTGGTCAGGACCCCTTTCAACACAACTGTGCTGAATTTAAAGTTAAAGTTGGGAGTCTTTAGCAATTCATTGGGGAATGGAGACTCATTTGGTGTAACCCTGAAGGAATGTCAGAGGCTATTTGGGGCAAAGGATGTGGAACGCCATCTGGAGTTTCAGGCAGGGCTAAGTGGTTCGTGGATGGGCACCAGTGTTCCCTGGGCAACAACCATGCACCAGGAACATTTTAAAGTGTGTGGCACATCCCATAGATATACACTTTGGAAATGGAAATGTGTGGAAAATGTTTAAAGTGTGTGGCACATCCCACAGATATACACTTTGGAAGAGAAGAGAGATAGAGATTTTTTTTTTTTTTGTGGAAAACAGTACTGTCCAGCAAAGTGTCCTGCAAAAGAGAGTATGTCTGTATGGCAATGCTAAACATTTGGGGGACCACCCTTGCTTTCAGTAACATTTGTAAATAAAGCCATACTGCAAAATCCCAGTTACTGTTTTGGACATTCCGCTTATTGCTTCTAGTATGAACGTTATTGGGCTGCTCAGCAGTTAGGCCTAGCATATGCCTAGCATCCTCTCCCCTGGACCTGGTTGTAAATAAAAGGTAAATTTTAGTATGTATCCCCACCCCATCCTCTAGATAATGAGCCTGATATACACTCCAATGCTAGGGGTGGTACCATGAGTGTAGTTCTGCCAAAAGAAAATTGTATGCCATGTAGTTGTCAGTAGTTCTTTCAAGAGGGATGCCAGGTAGCCAAAGGTGGTATGGGGGTTACATACATATGCATGATACTCGTGCATGCACAGTTTAAGTCTGCACCAACATGTTGCACATGGCGGCTGTCACATCCACAATTGCAGAAAGGGAAAGTAGTGCCCCAGGAAGTGGGTATGTTTATGCAGCCTGCAATGGGGAAGGGCTGCATAAACAGAATCACTGGAAACTATGCTGGGGCACTGGGTCAGAACATCAAAGAGTGGTCCGGTTACATGATTCCACAGTCCTCTTTTACAAATCTGATAATGGCATAACATCTGTGGAGCTTCGCCCACTCAACCATAAAAATCAGACTCAGGAGGAGACTATTAACAAACTAGAGATCTGGTCTCAGATTTGCTCATCATCACAGTCACTTACTCATTCTTTTCTAAGCAGTAATTTCTGGTAAATGTGCCTTAACCATACTGATCTCAGTGCTGGTAGACTGCTTCTGGCTTTCCCCTGATTGTATTAGGAGAAGGTAGTAGCAGTCTTGAAGCGGTTGCTGCCAGTGGTGGCATGCTCTGAAAGAAGTGGTCCCCATGCTCGTCTGCACATTTTAAAAATGACCCCTTAAGTTAAAGGGACAGGAATTGATTACTTATGTGTTGCTGTTTGAAATGTCTCTATTTTTATAAATTATATTCATACCTCTAAAGAATCCCTATTTTAACTATGCCTGAATAAAAGCTGAAGCTGTCAGTTGTGTTTTGTTTAGCTTTTAGATGTATAGAACTGTTATTTAATACAATAGCAGATTATGTACATATGGACACATGTTGATACATGGATATATTAGGATAACAGTATCTCAATTACAAGGGGTCTGTGTTAGGTTTGGGTTTTGAATATACACACATACTAGTCACTTGTTACAGAATTGCAGATATAGTATATCATGTTTAAGATAGTACATGTTTGACTATTCATGAGTAATATGGACTTATTGTACACAGAGTTTAAGAAAAATGTATCTGAACAGTACACTGTGTAAAATTTGATTGACACCACTGTCTGAAACAGCTGGTGAATGTTTACCTTACAGTAGGGCAGGTTATCTTCTAACCAATTTTTTAATTGACACATATATATTTTCATATTTATAAGACTTTTAACATTATTTATGATGTATTGCTTAAATAGCTACTGACGACACAAAGAAAACTTTGAAAAACATAATAATTAGGTACGATTCAACATGTATTCCATATATATTCTAGATTTCTCCTCCCTATTATTTATTACTGAGAAAATGTGCATGAATACATGATTGTTATCCCTTGCAGTTACTTTAAAGTTAATCTACCTCTATAGCTTACTCCCTACTTCAAGTCATAATGGTCTGTTGTGACATCACAATCTGTTGCCGTGAGAGTAACTGTGATGTCACAAGCAGTGCATTATGACCACAGGTAAGGAGACAGTAACAGAGATAGATGAACTCTTTAGCAGCAAAAATCCTGTTTTCATGCAAATTACCTCAGCAATAAATAATGAGGAGGAGGAATAAAGATCTAATGTGAAACACAAGCTGAACTTTATCTAAATATTATGTTTTGTTTAAGTTCTCTTGAAGGTATCAGCTGCTCTTTAAGCTTATTTTTCCTTGTGTTTTTAATCATTGTCATTTACTAATGCTAGCACAGACATACACAGAGGGTTTTAAAATGAAGCTTCTCTTGGTTTATAGCTTGTGTCACAGAGTGAACTTTCAAGTCAGTGCAATTTGACCTTGGGATAGCTTTCTTTTGCTAGAACTAATCCTATCTTGGTGTAGTAATTTGCAAAGCTGAAGCTGCTTAGAAGTATAATAGGAGTTATCCTAAACAAATGTAAATATCTCTAAAAGTATACAACTCACAATTAATAAACCTATAAGAAAGGTGTTCAGGACAACAGAACCTTTCAAATGAGCCTATTCATTAAGCTGCAGTAATTATATTTTTTAAACTATGGCTATCTGATTAGCTGAATTTTCATTTTTTGTCACAATTTTCACCTTTCTGATGGCTATATTTAAAAAAAATGTAATGAATTCAGGTTAGTGACTACCCTCATTTGAAAGGTAATTTTGTCCTGAACAACGTTCATGTTGGTTGTATATTGGTAACTTGTATACCTTCTGAGAGTGTTACATTTATTTGGCATGACTCCTACTATGTTCACTCAGAGAGAGAAAAATTAGGTTGTTTGGAAGAACATATTTTCAAAATATAAAGAATTCAGATTCCTGACTACCCTCATAAGAAAGGACTTTTTGCCCTGAACAACTTTCATGCTGGCTGTTTTTGTGCGCCTTGAGTAGTTTTAAAGATATCTAGATTTGTTTGGAAGGTGTGCACATTTGTTCTCAGAGAAAAGCAGCTTGAAGTTCCATGTCCATCATTCTAATTAAACAGAAAGAAGGGAGTATTTCTTTAACTGTCACATAGATTTGCAGAATGGAAGGGTACACTGAAAATTCCTAAAAGATGTGTTCCATGGAAACACCTTTTTTCAAGTGAAAGCAGGATGATAAAAAAATGGAATGCCTAGTACAACCACACCATATGATAGGTACAGCATCAATGATGCCAATGCAACAATACAATTATAGTAGTTAGATAAGGGATACTGTCATGGAAGAGGGGCATCTCAAGATTATCTCGCTAAATATTGGTAGCCTACTACCCAAGCTACCGCAGCTCCAGGCACGGGTAGAGCTGTAAAAACCAGATATAATCACCCTAACAGAGACCTGGCACTTCACTAAAGTCAGCTATGCAACAGTAGACCTGAATGGATACATAACATTCTGGCAGGACCGACTGGCAAAACAAGGAGGTGGCTAGATGGTTTATCTTAAAAATGACATTAAAACCCAAGCACTGCCCAGCAGCCTGCAAACCAAGGAAGCCCAAATTCTGGACATAAAACTTACCATAGTCCTGCAACACAAGGTTCTAGTGCTCTCTGCATTCTATATTCCCCTTTGCTGTCACACCATTGTACTACAGCAGTTCATTAACCATCAGGAGCAGACCATGCAAAACTGGGAACGTCTCACTGTTGGAGACTTTAACATCAATTGGCAGTCCAAGGAAGCATCAGTCATGAAAGACCAAATAATGAGCCTGTACCTATCTCAGTGAGTTACTCAAACTACTAGACACAACTATAAGACAGGCACTAGTACCCTCCTTGACTGGATCTTCACCTCCTGCAGTGAACATATTTTGGAAGTACTAGTATTACCAGGCTCCCTCAGTGACCATTCACCAGTGCAGTGCACATGAACCAACAGATTCTCTAAATCCTCACCCCAAGTATCAAGAAATCATGCACTGAGACCTGGTCATCTAGATGCCTTCAAGCAATATCAAAGGCTGACAAACTGGGCTCCATTAGATACAGCTACAGATGGGAACCAAGCCCTAAATTACTTCCTCAGTGCATTCAATTTGGCCTGTGATATCTTCACCCCTTACTAAACTAGAAAAGTAAGAGGATTCTCCAAACCGTGGCTCTCTGGCTCATTCCTTGGACTCATGCATACCAGGGACAACCTGTGGCACAAGGCAAAGGCAACGGGGTTGTGGGTCGACCTCAGTGCCTACAAGGTAGACAGAAACAGATGCACAAAGCTAATTCACTCTGCTAAACCCTCATACTACAACAACCAACTAAGGAAGAATTGGGTAATGGAAAGGAGTTCTGGAACTCAGTAAACACACTCACAGGGAAGGCATTCAGAGCCCCATCTGATCTAATCATGACCTTGACTGGTACACTCCAGGAACCCTCTGATATAGCAAATGCATTTAACCTGGCCTTTACTGACCTTAGCACTGTGTTACAAAAGGACTACCTCTTCCCGCCAACCGATGGACAACCATCTAACACTACTCCTCTCTCCCCCAAAAGTAGCAACACCCCACTGTTCTATTTCAGACAAGGGCTGAAACCATAAAATATGTCAAACAGATACTTGGGAAGACTAGGATGGAGAGTGACCTAGTAGACATGAAGTTGCTCTCACCCTAGATGAACTAGCTGTTCCTCTCACAAAACACTTCCTGACAGATGGAAGGCAGCACATGTAACCTCTGTTCACAAAGCTGGAGATAGATCCAACTGGGCCAACTATAGGCCCATAGCTATACTTCCTCCACTCTCCAAAGCTCTAGAGTGAGTGGTCTCTGACCAACTCACAGAATACCTGGGGAAGTATAACCGTCTCTGCCCCCAGCAACATTGATTCCACAAGAACCATTCCACCAACACCACTCTGGTTGATTATACCACTCAGATAAGTGAAGCACTAGACAATGGACTTGCCATGGAGTCTATCTTTATAGACCTCACAAAGGCCTTTGACACTGTAAACCATCAGTTGCTACTGAACTGTTTAAGGTCCATTGGCCTGTCCTCTGATACAACGGCTTGGTTTGACAGCTATCTCAAGCACAGGACACAATGTGTAAAAGTAAGCAACAAGATCTCAGAGCCTAGAGAGGTGAACCTTGGTGTCCCCCAAGGCTCAATCCTTGGGTCACTTCTTTTCAGCCTCTTCATCAATTCCCGACCCTCTGCTTGCCCGGTACGCATCATTCTATATGCTGATGATGCCATCATCTCCGTACCCGGCAGAAATCAGTCCACTATTACCTCTTAACTCTAAGCAAACTTCTCTAAGATCAAAACTTGGTTCTCACAATATAAATTAATGCTGAACTACAAAAAGACGAAAAGCATGCTATTCACGGTATCACAGAATAAGAGGAAATGTGTGTCTCTGTGGATACAGAGCAACAAGGGTGACATCCTGGAGCAGCTCAACACCTTTAAATACTTAGGTGTGCACCTTGATGACACCCTTACATTCTCAGCTCATGCTGACCATGTCATTAAATCAGCAAATGCTAAACTGGGGGTCCTTTATCGACATAGACACTACATGATCCCTGAAGCACTAAAACTTGTTACGGGCTGCTCAGTCTTATCGGCCATCGACTATGGCCTAGTAATCTATGGTGCTGGATCAGACACTGTTCTAAAAAGGGTAAAAAATCTACTAAACAAGGCCTGCCAGTTGGTCCTATGTGCTGACCATCTGACCCATACCTGCGCACTCTACACTGGAACTGGAAGGCTCCCTCTCCACCTCAGAACACAATACCAGACCTGCCCTTTGGTACAAAAATCACTCGTGGGACTCACACCTAGCTCAACTACTACTCTTTTCACTAATGTTCAACCTGTCTTTAACACAAGAAGTGTGACCAAAGGGAGTCTGCAGGTGCCATTCAAGTGTATCACACTTGCCCAATGATCACTCTCCTACCGGGGACCCAAGTAGGTCAATGAACTCCCCACCCTCCCATTTGAGTGCAACAAGATCCATGAGTTCAAAAGTGTGCTTTGCTGGCACCTGAACCTTGAAAATGTGTGCTCCTGCCTCAACTAACCTCTGGTCACAATCCTCCCTACAGATCCTGCTCACCAACTACCTATAATACTCTCATCCCACCCTTCCCTCCTTGGTACTACCCCTTCCACTTCATACCCTGGCCCTCCTGCCCTCCTTTATCCCCTGACAAAGCCTACTCTGGCTGCTCCCAGTACAATCTCTGTTAGCCTTACTCCCCTCCTTCTTTCCCTCTCCTACACCCCTCCCCTTGTTTTCCTCTTCACGTGCCTCTCCGCAACACCTTTCAAACAATGCCTACTCTGGCTGCTGTTTGGCATTGCCCCCTCCCTATAGCTAGACAGCACTCGTAATCCTTTGAAGCTTGTACCTCACTCTGGGAACGATGCTACTATTTTGCACTTTTGATGTATGTTTGTTTCACTAATGGCAGTCAACTTTCACTTGTATCATTAATAAGTAACCTATTGTATAGCGATGTTCACGTGTAACAAATTTCTCTGCCTGCATGTCATTTGTTATGTTTGTCTTGTATTGTCAAACCGACTTAGAACCTTTATAAATGAACCTCTGGCTCAAAGATCTTAATCCCAATCTGAAATAAAGAGAGGCAATGAAGGCAGTGGATCACAGCAGCAGACAGTTGAGCAGAATGGTAGGATTAGGAGGGGTCAGAGGCAATTGTAGGATGGAGATTGAAAAAGGAGGAGGGATGGGAAAGAATGAACTAAGGAAAGGGGTGAGTGAGTCAAGCAGAATTTGAAGATAAAGAAGTCACATTAAGAGTGGCATCCAGATCTTTATCAATACAATTTTATGAAGTATTTTCAAATAGTAACTGGACACATAAAACTTTGTTATTAACAATAACCAAGAAAATAAATACATATCAACTAATACAGCTAATGAATTAAATTAAGTAATAGAAACACTTACATAACTATAACTAATAAACAGGCATTATGTCATCTGAAACTGTTGTTCAAATATAGCTCTAGCACAATTTGAGTTTGTAACATTCATTACCCTCATTAGATTGTCCATGTTGTATGACACTCGATTATAGTGCCAACACAGAGAAAAGACAAAATAAAAGAAGAAAATAAAGTTTACAAAGGGAGAAGGCAAGTAAGAAAGAAAAAGAATGTGAAGGCAAGAAAGTTTCAATTTCCTCTACCCAAGTACTTGTTTAAAGAGCATGTTTATAGTGATTAAACTCCACCCCAACACATGAGGCAGCTTAACTGTCCCTTAATCAATTGGTGCATAAAGTTTAATTTTGGTATTACTGTGTTTTTTAAAAAAAAAAAAAACACTCATAAAAATCCTCTGTGGAGCTGGCATCCAAAACACTCCTAGTTCTGTATGTAGAGCCGCAACCCCACACTAGCATGTTTTGTTATGTCACTTCAAGAACACAGTGAATGTGCACTCCATAAATTAGAATAGGTCCAGTTTTTACATGCTTTTTTGATACTTTTAAGTGCCGATTTTGACAAAAGAAGGCCACTGCTAAACTTACAAAGTCCTTGTTAGTTGAGCAGTGTCCTTCCTTTGTCAAAATTGGTTCTTAAAAGTATTAAAAAATGCATGTAAAAACTGGCCCCAATCTAGAATGTGAAGTGCTGTTTTTGCAGTGAAATAACTAAATGTGCTAGCGTGGGGGCCCTCCTCCACATACAGAGCATGGAACATTTTGGATGCCAGCTACATGGAGGATTTTTCCAAGTATTTTTTCAAAAAACATAGTAAAACAAAAATGTAACTTTATGCACCAGTTTGATTAAGGAACAGTTAAGCCACCACATATGTTAAGGGGGGGAGAGTTTAATCACTAGAAACCTGCTCTTTAATTATCTTGTAGTCCATGACAGAATGTACATACAAACATCATCTGCAGAAATGCAATTCACTGCATCCTAAATATTTTTTTGTGGATTGAAAAGTGAAATATAGACTTATGGCAGACTAAGTAATGGCATGTCCAAACACAAAGAAATTATAGATTTCCACTTAGATAGAATTTTTTTTCTTGATGTGCTATACAATGTACTACCCTCTCCATTGTGAGTATTTCTAGACACTCAGTTTTCCATTCATTTAAACTGGGTGGGGTCTTTTTCAATCCATATTTTTAGAATTGTGTTTTTTAACTGATGCCCCAATAAGATTATAGTGTGCCTTTGTTCTTTTGTCCACTTCTTCTTGGTGTCAAAATAAACTATTATGCATGTCTCTATGTTTATGTTATTCATTATCCAGTTTATATTATGAAAAATATTTCTAATATTTCCATAAACATTGTATACATTTACAATTCCAAAACATATGTAATAGGTTGGCATTTCTCTCTCCACACTTACTGCAGTTAAAGATTTAAATTGGACCATTTTCATGTTCACAGTTTTAAATATTTTAAGACAACACAACCAGAGTTAATTTAATTTTATTTTATTTTATTGTTTAATCTGGGAAAACACAATGATCAGTATTGCCCTTTTTCTTGTGTGGCCAGCAATTTTAGTCTAGATTTTATTCCATTTCCAGTCTGCAGCTTTCTTCTTTAAATTTAATAATCATCACTTAATATTTTCCAGACCAGATCTCCTAAGACTATCAATTAATATATTGTAGAAAACTGAAATTTTAGGTTTAAATCAAATGCAGGCTAGAAAGTTGTTTTTTTATTAGTTTAAAAATATTGTATATTGTTATCACAATGTTTCAAAATACTTAACTTTAGTTGTTTATAGCATTCCTTATCCTTGTTTGGTAAATGTTTCATTTTTACTAGTTAATAAACTGTATCAAATTATTGTTGTCTAAGGTGTTCTTTATTTCTGTCATTCCCTTATCTAACCATGAAGTTTTACTTCAGACCTGATTATTGTCGGTGAACTTAGGGTTTCCATATAGGTTGTAAATGAGATTTATTTAGGTTTTGGTTAAGTAAAGATGACCACTGGGAAATTATACAGGTGTTGTCTAACAAGATTTTATTTTTGAGTGATTTTAAAGATTTAGTGAATAACGGTTAACTAAGTCATATGGTTTGGTTCTTTGCTAGGCTCATTTAAATTTCTAGCCATTCCAGATCTCCCCTACAATGTTTTTTATAGCTCCAAGCCATTTTGAAAACTGAAATGCTCTACAAGACAAGTAGTAGCTATGCAGATCCAGAAGTTTCACACCACAGTTTTCTTTTGACCTAATTTATTATATGCCATTCTGCACATTTTTTAGCCCAAATAAAATTTGATATTAAACTATGTATATTAATAAACCATTGTTTAGGAAAAGAGAAGGCCAACATCAAGAAAAGATATACTGAGTAGGGATACGTGCTTGGGCAGTCCTCTTTAATGTCTTTATAAGTGACATTGCAGGATTTACCTATGCCGATGTGACAACATTGTTGTTAACGTTTGGCATACAGACATCCCCAATGTCGACAGGTGAAACAATCACTGTCTTCTACAGTGATGCAATCTCCCATCTACAGTGCTGCAGTCCCTGTTGTTTTTTTCTTCCATGGATGCAGCTCCTCTATATGGGGGTCGCTACGCCTCATGCACTATTTTCTGCAACTGTGGAAGTAACGTGGTGGCCCCAATGCAAACTGCACATGCATGAGTGTCATGCACGTGCAGATCTGCAGAGCTGCCATCTTGCGGATGGTTTGATGCACAGTAGCTATCCAATGAATGAAGATGGATGAAGGCTGCAACAAGATGGGGACCTCCAGTCGTCTTGGACTCTCCTTACCACTGGGCGCTAGATCTCCTGCTTGTCAAGTTTGTGTGGTTGCTATAGGTGCACCAGTTTCCCCACACTAAAAGAAGTCACATGCAGGCTTCTACCATGGGAAACAACATCCCCGCAACCAACCTTCCAAGACCTGTGGTGACAGACTAGTGGTGACGGGGACAGGACCAGTGAATTCGGCAGTCTCTAGCCATGGATCTGCACATAGGCAGCAGTAGTTTGATGGTCATCTGGCACCTGGACTGGGACAGGGGTGCAATTTGGCAGCTGCTACTGTGACTGAGCAGTCCTCTTTAGGATCAACTCTGCTCACCCCAAATTGGGAAGACGCTAGAAAAAGTGCCCTAAACCTAGGCTGTCTCACCTTCTCCTGGCTGGATAGCTGGGTCCAGCAGGATCACTCTCTCTGCAGTTGAAACAAGAAACAGACAATGATTTTTGTGACATGGAATGTTCGTACTCTGATGGACAACCAGTATAGCGAATGACCAGAAAGAAGAACTGCTATTATCACCAGGGAACTTACAAGATGTAACATCGATATTGCTGCCCTAAGTGAGACAAGATGACCAGATGAAGGTCAGTTGAGAGAAGAGGGTGGAGGTTTCACCTTCTTCTGGAAAGGGAAGCCTGCTGAAGACAGACACATTCACAGCATTGGCCTTGCCATCAAGAACAAGTTCATCAACCAGCTTACAGAGCTCCCAATTGGCATCAACAAATGCCTCATGACCCTTCGTCTTAAGCTCAGCAACAATCAGCATGCCACTGTCATCAGTGCATATGCCCCGACACTTAATGCTGACGAGGATGTCAAGGAACAGTTCTACTCCAACCTTGACAGAGTCCTGACCAACACCCCTAAGGAAGACAAGATCATTCTCCTTGGTGACTTCCACACCAGAGTCGGGCATGATTCAGATCTCTGGAATGGTATCATCAGGAAGGAGGGGTAGGAAAAACAAACTCCAATGGCATCCTACTCCTGAACAAATGTGCCGAGCATGGTCTGGTCATCACGAACACCATCTTCAGACCGAGTGTCAAGTATAAGACTACTTGGAGACACCCTCGATCCAAGCATTGGCACCTCCTTGACTAAGTCATTGTCAGAACCCGTGATTGAAAGGATGTCTACATCACGAGGGCCATGCGAGGAGTCGATGACTGCTGGACAGACCTTCATCTTGTCAGATCTGTCATGAACATCTGGCTCACTCAGACACATCGAAGGCAGCCTAAATCAATGAAAAGGAAATTCAACACCAAGTCCCTTCAAGACCCAGTGGTTCAAGAGGACTTCCAGCAACATCTCCAAGCAAGACTCTCTGCCATGCCCGCAGCTGATGATAACATTGAGAGATACTGGAAGGAGTTCAAGACCGCCATCCACTCAGCATGTGCTGAATCTATTGGCTATGTCACCCGGCATCACCAGGACTGGTTTGATGAAAATGATACCGAGATTCAAGACCTGCTCAACTGGAAAAGAAGAGCTCACTGCACATGGCAAGATGACATCTCATGCCAGCAAAAGAAAGAGTCATACCAGCAGCTCAAGGCAGAAGCTCAAAGGAAGATCCGAGACATCAAAAACAAATGGTGGCAAGACAAGGCCAAGGAGATCCAGCTCTATATTGACAAACATGACATGCAGAGCTTCTTCCAGGCTACAAGTGCCATTTATGGTCCAAGCTCCCATGGTCCCACTCCCCTCCGATCTCAAGATGGCTTGACGCTCCTAAAGGGAAATGAAGGCATTCAAGCTAGATGGAAGGAGCATTTTGAGACACTTCTGAACTGCGAGTCATCTGTGACAGATGCCACTATCAATTCTATACCTCAACACCCTGAAAGAGAATCTCTCACCAACCCTCCTACCATCAAAGAAGTAAGACATACCATCAAGCTGGCCAAAAACAACAAAGCTGCTGGCCCAGATGGCATACCAGCTGAAGTCTACAAGGCAGGGGGCGAGGAACTGGTACTAAAGCCCCATGAACTCATTCTCCAAATTTGGAACAATGAGGAGATCCCAGAGGACTTGAGGAATGCAAACACTGTTACCATCTTCAAGAAGGGAGACAATTCGGTGTGTGGAAATTATCGAGGCATTTCTTTACTCTCCACTGCAGGGAACGTCTTCGCCCATATTCTTCTGAACCGTCTCCTTCCCATCACCGAAGAAGTCCTGCTGGAATCTCAGTGTGGATTCAGACCATCTCGAGGGGCAACTGATATGATCTTCACTGCCAGGCAGATCCAAGAAAAGTGTTGGGAACAACATCAGGACCTGTACATGGCTTTCATCGACCTGACAACGGCCTTTTCCATCAATCGTGAAGCCTTGTGGAAGGTGCTGGCCAAATTTGGCTGCCCTACAAAATTCATCAAGGTCCTGAGGCTTCTGCATGACCAGATGACTGCCAGTGTTCTCTATAATGGTTCAAAGACAGACCCATTCATCATCCAAACTGGGGTCAAGCAAGGGTGTGTCATCGCTCCAACCTTGTTCTTTATCTTCCTAGCAGTCATCCTAGTCCTCACCAAAGGCTGCCTTCCCACTGGAATTGACATCGAATACCGAATGGATGGAGGGCTCTTTAATCTTGGACGTCTCCATTCAAAGACCAAAGTTTACAAGGCATCCGTCATTGACCTCCAGTATGCTGATGACTGTGCATCCTTGCACACACCAGAAGCGACCTCCAGTCTGTGTTAGATCTCTTTGCTGAAGCTTACCAAAGTCTGGGACTCTCACTTAACATCAAGAAAACCAAGGTGCTCTATCAGCCTGCTCAAGGCCTTGTAAATGATCCTCCACAATTAGCCATCGAGGGACAGACCCTGGAGACAGTTGAGCACTTCCCTTACCTCGGTAGCCACCTCTCCCTAACAGTGAACATCAACAATGAGATTCAGCACAGGATCCATTGCGCTAATACCTCATTTGGGAAACTGCTTCGGCGTGTCTTCACTGACCGTGACATATGAAAGGACACCAAGATCCAGGTATACAGTTCGGTTATCATCCCTACCCTTCTTTATGGATGTGAAACTTGGGTGACTTACCGACATCGTCTAAAGAGCCTAGAGAGGTACCACCAATGATGTCTCTGGAAAATCCTCCGCATCAAGTGAGAAGACCACCGCACTAACGTAAGTGTTCTCACTGAGACCAATGTCACCAGCATTGAGGCAATGATCCTCAGACATCAATTCCGCTGGACTAGACACTGTGTATGGATGCCTGACTCTTGACTCCCCAAACAAATGTTATAATCCCAGCTCAGTCACAGCCAGAGATCCCATGGTGGTCAAAGGAAACACTACAAAGACACACTGAAGGCATATCTCAAGAAAACAGATATGGACATCATGAGCTGGGAGGAGCTGGCCACCAACCAATCTCAATGGTGCCAGAACCTCCATCAAGCTGGGGCCTGCTTCGAAGAGAAACACCTTGCCCTCGAAGCCGGAAAGAGAGAGCGTAGGAAGGAATGGGAAAGAAACCCCAGCCAGTGAGCAGCTCTCCCACATGGAAACATCTGCAAATTCTGTGGATGAATCTGTGGCTCTAGAATCGGATTCTGAGCCACCTCAGGACTCATCAGTGAACCATGGTGGAGATCATCCTCGAATTGAGGGATAGCCGATGACTTTTTGTCCTGTACTCCTGTGCTCATATTAAATAAATGTATCATTTTTATTTATTCATTTATTGAAATGTTTCATGAAGAAGGCACACTGAGCAATAAGTTGCTCATCTCCCTGTGCGACCTGGGGAAAGGGGTACAACTAGAATGAGATATTAAACATTCAAGCTACAAGATCAACATTAACATACAGTTGTAAGGCAGGTGTTACAAACAGTGTTACAACAGTGTTGTGCATAACATGTAGAAAGAAGAAGATTCCCACCAAGGGTCATGAAGTCGTGAGGGCCAGAATCCAGACACCCTCCCCCAACCCTGAGTCAAAGCAGCCCACAGAAAAGGATCCCACCCAGGGTCCGGAGCTCATGAGGGCCAGAATCCAGATGCCCTCCCCCAACCCCCGAGTCAAATCAGGTACAGAATGTGGGCACATGGGAACTGTGGCACAGTTTGAACTTTGGTGCCTTTGCTGTTCACATTTTTTGTTGGCCCAGCATTGGAGATAGTTTTTATACAGCAAGATCTCCACCAGTACAAGCAGTACCCAACAGCCTATTGCAAGGTGCCTTAAGGAGTCATAACCTAAGAAACTTCTGTACTGTGCATTTAAAAAAAAAGGCATTTGTTTGCTTCTCCAGGGATAGCCATGTCCCGATAGCATGTACCTTTTGCCTTGCTTACTATTGCTAGTATCCAAGGGTTTAAAATTACTAAAGTAGAAAAAAAAATGTTCACTTATTCCTGCCATCGTTAGTATCCTAGGGCTTAACTTTAATTTAAAGAGAAAAGGCACATTGTTTTGCTTAACTTGAACATTAACAGAGAAGAAAACTGTCTGCTTAATCTTGCCATTGCCACAGAAAAGGTAATTGTTTGCTTAAAACTCCTCCTCCCCCCAGCACTGTCTAAATAACCCTTACCTGCTTCTCCACAGCACACAGAAGAGGATCTCGCCAAGGGTCTGGAGGTCATGAGGGCCATAATCCAGACACCCTCCCCCAACCCCGAGTCAAAGCAGGTACGGAACGCGGGCACACGAGGACTGTGGCACAGTTTGTTTGCCCCGCTGATGCTGCACGTCCGCTCCCCACTGCCCCCACCACCACCCTTGGTTGACACACCCTTATATACGGTATCAAAGAACCAATCAGGCTGAGGCTGTGTCTGAACCAATCATCCCACTCTACCATCTGCAGCTTATAATGCAGCACCACTTGAGGTAGCATTTTCCATCAACCACTAACACTGACTCCCATTACTCTAAACACTATGTGTTCTAGGTGTCTACCCTCTTATATATCTCTCCTTCCCTTTCTCCCCTAATAACCTTGCTCCTGTACCACCACAGATAGCTCCCCTCTACCTCCCAATCCCAGCATCTTTCCTGTGTCTTGCCAGCATTACAATGCTCACCATACTCCTCACCTCTGTCATACTCCTACTGGGACATCTCAGTCCCTTGCCCATGAACCGCCCCGCTGACTCCCCTGCAACACAGCACAGGCTCCCACCTACACTCCCAGGCATGGAATCCCCACTGCACCCTCCCCCTATGCACCGCCCACCTATCTCCTCCAATGACCAGCCCCCCATGTCCCATTGCATTCCTCTCTTACCCCACCCACATCTCCCTGGCCACCCCATGCACCAGCAGCACACCAGAAAAAAAGTGACATGCCGACATCACCAAACAGAGAACACTGGCAACCCTCAGAATCCTCACCCTGCTGCTCTTTATGTCCAGCAATGTTCACCCTAATCCAGGCCCCATCTCAGTCAGGCCAGGTGCCTCACACCACGGACTAAGTATAGCTGTGATAAATATCTGCAGTCTGCCCCAAAAAATGGCACAGCTACAATGCTGGGTGCAGATGAATGAACCGGATGTGCTAGCCCTCATTGAGACCTGGCTGTCTAAGGAGGTCCCAGACTACTCCATAGCATTCCCTTGCTTCACCACTTATAGAACAGACAGAGGTGGCAAACGGGGTGGGGGGTGCCTTCTACGTACGAGACTCACTGCTATGCCAAAGCCTACCAGCCCCCTCCCTGAGCCACGAGGCACAGGCTCTGACCTTAAAAATCATTCCAGACACTAACAGAGCCCCTATAACCATTACGGTGGTGCACATTCCACCTGGTAACCAAGCCACGGCATTTCAGTCCCTGGCAGACTATATCTCCAGCTTCCCACCCAAGACAAAGCATATTATCCTGGGGGATTTTAATATGAACTGGCTATCTAGCTCGGCCTCCCCTATAAAGGGCACCCTATCAGTGCTAGACCTGGCACAATTAGTTAATCAGCCAAACAGGATTAATCCCAAAAATGGTCCAGCACCCTCATAGATCTCGTACTCACCAATCGGCCTAACAGAATCTCAAACCTAACTGTACTGCCAGACTCATTAAGCGACCACTCCCCCATCCTCTTTGCCTGGTCATGCCTGCAGCAACCTCCCCTACCAGACAGTTTCATCCACCGCTGTCTTCAACCGGGAGGCCTTACTAAGCTAAAGACATATCTTGCTCAGTGTGACTGGTCCCCCATCAGACGCACCACATCCATAGATTCTGCCCTTGAATATTTCACCCACACCTTCAATAGGGCATGTGACACATTTGCCCCACTCAAGTAGGTACAAACCAAAAAACGAAATGCCCCCTGGGTTACACCAGCACTGCTCAAGCAGCTGAAGAGTCATGATGACCTCTGGTGCAAAGCAACTGCCTCTGGTGTACAGTCGGACAGGCTGGCATATAAAATGGCTCACAACAAGTGTACCTGGGCGATTAGGATGGCTAAATCCAACTACCACAAATCCGCCTTGGCCTCATCTTGGGGGAATGCTAGGTTGTTCTGGGACAACTTAAAGGAACTAAATGGAAAGTCCAGGAAGCCTCACCCTGCCCAGCTAACTGTCAACAATAATACTACATCGGACCCACTCACTATCGCCAGCAGCCTAAATGCTGCATTTTCTGATCTGAGCACAGTTCTGTCAGGCAACTTTTTTGACCCCACCCCTAAGTCACCTGAACCCAGCAACAACTACCCCCCATTTTACCTCAGGGTTATTGCTATGAAGGAAGTAAGTTCTTACCTAAAAAATAGCAATAGGGGGTTCAAACTACTGCAAAGACTCCTTTGACATGAGAATCCTTAACCTGGTACTCGACTCAGTGCTATCACCCCTGACCGATCACCTTAACCTCTCCCTATACCTAGGGCAATTCCCAAATGACTGGAAAGTGGCCACCATCACTCCAATACTAAAGAGTGGGGACCCCACACTGCCCAATAACTACAGGCCCATCTCCATACTCCTTCCATTCTCAAAAGCCCTGGAAAAAATCATTGCTACCCAACTCACAGACTATCTTCTAGAGCATGACATCCTATGCAGGGAACAACATGGTTTCAGAGCCGGACACAGCACAACCACTGCCCTCACAGAGTTCTCCAACTCGCTGCACAATGCCCTAGATAAAAAGCTGCTAACAGGAGCCGTATTCATTGATTTGTCGAAAGCGTTTGACACAGTCTCCCACCTCCTCCTTATAAATACTCTACACCGCACAGGCCTGTCCCTGGACCCATCGCCTGGTTCACAAGTTACCTCACAGACAGGTTCCAATGTGTGAAGATAAACAGCACCCTCTCACCCACTCTACCAGTCTGCTCGGGGGTTCCCCAGGGCTCCATCCTTGGTCTGCAGCTATTCAGCATCTTCCCGAACACTCTACCCAGATCTTGTCCCTGTAACCTTCTGCTTTACGCAGATGACGTGGTAATGTATGCCTCCCACTTGGATCCCGCAATCCTTCAATCCTCCCTACAACTTGCCTTCAACCACATTGAAAACTGGTTCACAGACCACAGACTCATGGTCAATGTAAAAAAGACCAAATCAATGCTCTTTACCCACGTCAGAGTAAGGACCACAATGCCCAGCTATCGATCTTTTCCAAAACCATCCTCCTGCTGGAACAGGTCTACACCTATAAATATCTGGGCATTACCTTCAATCCTAGTCTCTCATTCCACTCACATATAAGTAATCTTTCCTCCACCATTAATACACGCATAGGATTACTGTATCGGTACAAAGCCTGCCTAACCCCAGTGGCCCTAAACATTGCTGTTACCTCCTCTGTTCTCTCCCTTGTAGTCTATGGGTTCTCCATCTTCTCAGCCACTGACCACACTGCACTAAATAAAATCCACCTATCCATTAACAAAGCCTGTAGGCTCCTTGCTGGTATGGGCAAGCGTACCCACAGTTGCACCCTGTATGCACTAACAAAAATCCTAACCCTAGATGAAAGAATACATTATCAAACATGTCTGCTTACTAAGAAAATCCAACTAGGCCTCACGTCCACTGGAGTCTCAACCTCCATCCACATAGCACATACCACAACAAACACCCAGGCGGCAGATAAATTTATGTGGACTGTTCCCAGGGTGTCAACCTCCCTGGCACAGCGGTCCTTCTCTTACAGAGCAGCTTCCTGGTACGATGAACTCCCCCAGACCATCACCTCTATCACCAGACTAGGCCCCTTCAAAACAGCCCTCAAGAACCACATAATCTCCACCCACCTCTGCCACTGTTCCCACTAATAAGCAGATATCTGCCCAGACTGCTAGACCTATAGGTCACAAACATCCCCATCCCTGGTACGGTGTATTTATGACAATGTTGGCAATATGACTGCTCGCATCAACTACTAAGCATATAGGCCTTGCAATAACTGCTAATTGTACTACTTACTGATGTTCACAAGTCCCCTGAAGGACTTGTCTAGTTACCCCACCTTTATAGGACTAGCAACCCTGTTCATGCCCTGTTATTTCTTATCATGTCTCCTTCTTTCTGTATACAGCTAATACTTGTCATGCATTGTTTATCCCCTGTTGTCCTCCTCCCTCTACCCCACTGTATTATTGTATAGTGACTGCTTCTTGTATATGTCTTGCAAACTGACGTGGAGCCTTTGGAGATGAGTCTCTGACTCAAAGGTTGTAATCCAATTTCTCAATAAATAAATAAATAAATAGTGGACAATAATAAGTGCTGGGTTAATAAGTAAACAAGTGCTTACGTGAAAGAAAAGGGGGAAGGAGAGGGAGGGGTGAGGTGGGGGAAGGGGAAGAGTCATGTCCCTGGAGACCCCTTCAGGATGCAAGGAACCCTGCAAGGGGACTTCGGGGACCAAAGAGAAAGGGGTAAGGCAGTGTCCCAGAGAGACCCCTTTAAGATGGTGGGGGAAGAGAGTAGATGAGGCTTATGTACTTATGTAAGGGGAGCAGATAGTTTTACAGTAGAAGAGTTTCTTGAGTGTCTTTATGGTTTGCAATATATGTGTTAGAGTGCCACTCAGAACATAGCTGAGTAGCACTTAAAATTAGCACCAATAATATAGATGCTGCATGGAGGTTTATTAATAATATAAAATAAATCCAGACTGCCTTTAGAATTATTATCACCAGCACAGAAATTGGAACAACACTCTGAATTACTACTTATGATATAGATGGCTAGAGCAATACTACCCCCAGTAATATAAATGCAGGAGTAATACAATTCTTATCAGTAAGAGAGGTACTGTAACAGCATTTATATCATTTTATTACTGATAATACAGATGCTGAAGCTGTGATTTTTTGAATTATTACCAGTACTAAAGAAGCTGAAGCAATAGGAACATAGGTGCTAATGAATGTAATATATATCAAGAAGTGGTACTTTGAACTGTTATCGGTTATAGAGATGTTGGAGCAGAATGCAGAATTATTATTTGCAATACTGGCACTAAAGTGATAGTTATGGATGGTTTATTACTTGTAACACACACTAAGCACTTAGAACTTTTACAGATAATATAACCAAGCAACACTTAAGAATGATTACCAGTAAAACAGGTGTAAGAGTGCCGTTCAAGATCATTACCAAAATAATAGTAAGAACCCAAAAGCAAACAGCAGTGTTGCAGTTACATATTATTTAAACTTCCTTTTCTGGCTTTAAGCCAGTCATAAGAACAGTAAAGCTGGTGGGAGGGGGAATTCAATGAGGGTAACAGCAGTTTTAACAGCCATAACTGTGAAAAAGTTCTGTTTCTGTTTTTGGTATCTAAGCAGCAACGCATGTTACAATGAAAATGTTGTGCCTGTACCATTTTATTCTATATTACATTGCTCATCTTATCCTGTCTTGTCAATGTAGTGAGGATAAGATAAGAAAGGGGGAAAGCTGGGAGGAGGAATACAGAGGCAAGGCATAAAAAATGGAAGTAATACTGCACTTTTGTTGAGTATTTGCAACATATGAAACAAGGACTATTTCCACCTGCCTGACGTATGTAAGGACCTGCTTGCCAAAATGATATTCCCTATTTTTGACTATGTTGATGTAGTTTACTATGCAGCCCCTTCCTCCTCCCTCACTAGGCTTGAAAGCTTCTTCAGTGCCTTCTGTTGTTTTGCTACTAACTCTCCTACCTGCATGCACCACTGCTCCCTTTATTCCAGTCACACTATCGCCCCCTTACCCTCGCATCATCTCATCCACTACTCCTCCCTCACTGGAAAATATAGGTTCACCTCCCCCCTACCTATCATCTGTACTCTCCCCCTCTGCTGCCTCCTCATATCCACTTCACTACAGAGACTCCATTCCTGCTCAATTCTCCATTCTTGCTCTAGCGTTGGCCCTAGCAGCTTTCTCTTACTGTCATCCCTTCATTTGGAACTGGCTCCCTCCTCTTCTTAGACATGCACCATCCCTACTATACTGCACCTAAAACATTTACTAAAGCCACCCTCCCCCTACTTGCTCTTGTCTCTCCCCCAACCTCTCCCTGATCCCTCTCCCCCTTTCTCCCTCCTACCTTCTACCCTTCCCCTCCCCTTTTTCTCTGCCCAATGCTGCTCTAACTCTCATCTCTCCCCACTACTGTCCCTCCTTTTTACCTACTTGCTCCCTTACACTCCCCTCTGCCCCTCTTTCATTTCCAAGGACCTTGCCTCACTATATTAACCCTCCTGATTCTCACCCCCCCTCCAGCACAACCCTTATAAATCTCTTTTTGTCACTATTTATAGTAATGTTCTTTACACCTCTGGGTATTTATTTCTCTATTTATTTTTATGCCTACAATACACTTTGCACTTTTATGACTGCTGATGTTGTTTCATTTCCATTGCTACTGTTTCATTCGATTTTACCCTTCCCCCTGAACTGCACCTGGAAATGAGCTCCAGTTCAGTGTGTCTTTCCCAGTTACTAAACTTTTAAATAAATAAATAAATGAAGTTGCCAGGGAAGTGGAGAAGCCTCTGCCAGAATGTGGTGTGATGGGGTTGGGGGTGCGGGCTGGAGCCCAAAGAGCAGGAGCCAAATAATAAAAGAAAGGTAGTTGAAAGTGCTAAAATCATTGAAGGTGGCCACATCTATGGGAACTGATGGGTTCCACCCTAAAATGCTTCAAGAGGAAGCAGAGGTTATAAGCAGCTCTATTGCAGAAATGTTAAACTACTTACCAGCTACAGGTTTGGTCCACTGGGTCTGGAAGACAAAAGATGTGGTTCCTCTGCACAAAGGGGAAGGAAAGATGAGCTAGGAAACTATAGACCTGTCAGACTGATGTCAATAGTGGAGAAGATAATGGAGGCTATACAAGGGGAAGAACAACTGGACTTCCTAGAAGGGTATGGGCTGTAGGCCTCCGGTGGCATGGGTTCACAAAGGGTAGGTTGTGCCAGACAAATCTCAATGAGTTCTTCAACTGGGTGACCATGGCAGCAGACAAAGGGCTGGCAGTCAATAAATTAGACTTCAGCAAGGTTTTTGACTCTGTCCCCCACAGGAAGCTAGTCAAACAAGTTCTAGCCAGAGCCGATAGGGCTGTGAAGAGCAAAAAAGTCACCAAAGTTACACATGTGCATAGGAATTATTCAATGCCCATGTGTAACATGGACATTTTTTGGAGATGTTGCACTAGATTTTCAACATGGCCTTTTTGGAACCCCTCCTCATGAAGAGTGCCAGTGTCATTTTGTTCACTTGTCCCAAAAGGTGATTTCACAGAGCGAACACGTTAGTCTGTGCCACAGGTGCGAAAATACATTTTGGGCAGGTTGTGGAAAATGACAGCTGTACTGTTTTGAAGGAGGTGTGCCAAAATGGCAATGTTGAAAATGTGGAGTGAAAATATTAAAAACTGGTGAAGTTAGGAGCGTGCATAGAAACTGCTCAGTGCATGCTCATAACGCAGTCATTTTTTGGAACTTTTTCACAAAATTTGCAACATGGGATTTTTGGGACCCCACCTCATGAACAGTGGCTCTGTCATTTCATGAATCGATCCTGAAAGGTGATTCTGCACAGCGACCATGAAATTATCCTTCATGATTGAGTAACAAAATGACTGTGACAGTTTTCATGAAACAGAAAATATTTGGACACACTGGGGTGGGCTCCCAGTGTGCCACATGACTGGGGGGTTATGCAGGATGCCGACACATTGATTGGGCACCCCAATATTGGTGGGGGGTGGGGGGAAGAAAAAGGTAAGCACACTGGGGTGGGTTCCCAGTGTGCTACATGAGTTGGGGGGGCACATAATGCTGCAGAGCTGGTGGAAGCACCACAACTGCGTATGCATGGCACTTGCTCATGCGCAGTTGTGGCAAATGGCATTTTGCCATTCACATGATGGCACCAACTAAACAACGCATGTGCACGAATCACACATGCACAGTTCATGCACCAGAATGCAGAAGTAACAATCAAAATAGTGCAGCTGTTATTCCATAGCAGCCGATCATGGCAGAGGGGTTCAAGCTCCATTGAGCTTTCAGAAGGATACTTCCAAAAGTCCAATGGAAGGTTCCATGATCGGCCATTTTTAGAGCTATGATCCAATCCCAATAGGGCTGTAGGCTCTGCCCACAACCCTAAAAAGTAAGAGACTTTAGAGTGAAAGAAAGGCATATAGCTTGGGTAGAAAACTGACTAAGGGAAGAGCAAAGAGAATAGTGGTAAACTTGGAGTTGTCAGAGGTTTGGGAAGTCATGAGCAGAATGGTGTAGGGATTAGTACTGTATCCTGTGCTTTTCAGTATCTTCATATGTGACATAGAAGGCATAAAGGACATGGTTTTTCTGTTCACAGACAATAACAGGATCTGAGCAAGAGTGGACATGGAAAAGGGGATAGGAGAATTGAGGGAGGACTTAGGTAGACTGGAGAAATTGTCAAGAATCTGGCAGCTGAACTTCAGTGCCAAAAAATTCAAAGTACAGTCCCCACTGCTTATAATTATAATAGGCACATCAATATAAGCACATTCTACCTGTTATATGAGGTGGACACTGCAACCAAGTTCTATGTTGTTTGAATAAAGAGGCACAAACTTTCATCACTGTTTCACTGTATAAACATTTATTTAATTCCCAAACAAGAAACAGTTCAGTACAGTCCCAATTAGTGAAAGGAGAAAGTCCAGAGGGGGTATTGCTAAGCTTAATGGAGAAAAGGGAGCATGTGAGGAGGAGGACCCTGTAAAGGCATCTATCCTAAATAGATACTTTTGCTCAGTATTTACTGAAGAGAAGGTAGGGCAGGGCCCACAGCTCAGCATCATGGACACAGGGGAGGGAGGTGAGCACTACTCCTTCACAAAAAGAAAGGGTCCTACAAGAGCTACATAAGCCCAGGGTGGATAAGGCAATGGGACCTGATGGCATACATCCCAGGGTACTTAAGGAGCTAAAGGAGGAACTAGCAGAGCCATTAGCAGAATTGTTTAGTGAGTCTCTGAGCACAGGAGAGGTCCCAGAAGACTGGAGAAGGGCTCATGTGATCCCACTCCACAAGAGTGGTAGCAGGGAGGAGGCGGGAACTACAGACCGGTCAGTCTTACCCTCAGTAGTGGGCAAGATTATGGAGGCACTCCTTAAGGAAAGGATAGTGCAACACCTGGAACCATAGGGCACAGGATCCAAGACAGCATGGGTTTACAAAGGAAGGTCCTGTCAAACTAATCTGATAGATTTCTTTGACTGGGTAACCAGAGTGGTGGACCAAGGGGAGCAGTTGATGTCGCACCTCTGACTTCAGCAAAGCTTTTGACACTGTTCCACATAGAAGATTGATAAATAAGCTAGGTAGGCTCGGGTGGGTCAGAAGTTGGTCAACTGGGTGGCAAACTGGTTGACTGGCAGAAAACAGAGAGTGGTGGTAAATGGTATACAGTCAGAAGAGATGCAAGTCACAAGTGGGTACCTCAGGGATCAGTCCTGGGGCCAGTCCTATTCAACATCTTCATTAGTGACCTCGAGATGGACTAGAGGGTAAGGCTTGTCTGTTTGCAGATGACACCAAGATCTGCAACAGAGTAGATGATCCAGATGGGGTGGGCAGAATGAGAAGAGATCTGGATAAACTAGCAGAATGGTCAGAAGAGTGGCAACTGGGATTTAATGCAAAGAAGTGCAAAATCATGCACATAGGGAAGAGAAACCCTGAAGCCACTTATAGGCTGGGAGGGGAGTTGCTAGCAGTCACAAAGGAAGAAAGAGACTTGGGCATCATCATCACTGATGACCTAAAATCATCCAAGCAGACCTCTAAAGCAGTAGTAAGGCTAGGGGTGTTAGGGGTATTAGTAGGGGTATCACAAGTCGTAAGAGGGAGGTATAATCCTTTGTACAAGACATTGGTTAGGCCCCATCTGGAGTACTCGTGCAGTATTGGAGGCCACACCTTCACAAGGACATTAACCAAATTGAGGCAGTCCAGAGAAGGGCAACCAAAATGGTGCAGGACTGCATCAGAAGACATATGAGGACAGATTAATGGAGCCCAATATGTATACCCTTGAGCAAAGGAGGAGAGAGGTGATATGATCGAGACATTTAAACACCTTAAGGGCATAAACAAGGTGAAAGAGTCTAACATGTTTAAATATAAGAAAATAGCAGGACAAGAGGACACAGCATGAGATTAGAGGAGGCCATTAAGGGGGAATGTGAGGAAATTCTTTTCACAGAAAGGGTGGTAGATGCATGGAATGGCTTACCACAAGAAGTGGTGGCTATGAATACAGTGCAGGGCTTCAAACAGGCATGGGATAGGCATAAGGGAGCAATACAAATGACTATGAATAGATAGGTCACTGACAGAGCAAAGGCCGATGGCACATTTATAAGGTAGAAAAAGAAATGGGCAGACTGGATGGGCCTTGTGGTCCTTATCTGCCGTCAACTTCTATGTTTCTATGTTTCAGTCCCGAACAAGAAACATTTTATTTTACATTCTTTTTAAAATGGAGCCAGTCTTGGTGCTACTGTAGCTCAATGGAACCATAGCACACATCCCATCACACAGCTGATCACTGCTGACTGTCCGAAATAGAAGGTGCTTTTAAGTTGTTATATGTGGCTCCTATTATCATAGTTTCCTATGGGAATGGCAACTGGAATATAGTTTTGCCCACTGTAGCCAACTGCCTACTATTTATTTTTATTTTTTTTTTTATTTAAATTTTGATGACTAGGTGGGCCCACTAAGACAAACAAGTCCCTTTTTCAGGGGCGACCCAGGGAATTGAAACATTCCGTACAGGTAGAAACAAACAATTGCAGATAATAATTTACAGAAGTGTAATTCAAAAACATACAATCATGGAGTAACAGATATCTTGAATAGACATTTAAAGAATAATTTAACATATGTTCTAAATAGGTGCTTAACATGTTTCGACAGACTGGGTACTATATACATTCAGTAGATAGTTCGTGACAGATGTCAATAGCTGCTATACAATCAGTGTTAGGGGATGACATTCTCATAATATCATGTTGTAAATTAATAAAAGGTTGGTGTGAGAAGCTAATAGGAGTCAGATAGAGTTGAGAAGCAACCTAAAGAAAGGAGAGGTGAGGTAAAAAGCAGATAGAAGGAGTGGTGGTGCCCAGAAGAAGCCAGAAGAGGAAGGATCCAGATTAATATAAATGCTTTGCAGTAATTGCTCATTGCTGTTTTGTTTTAAACTTAGATTGTGGGCTTTTAGTGGCACTGTAATTTCTTGCTGTTTTTACTTAGATTTGTTTTTGGGCTGTTGAAAATGTAAAACCTAGTTTGATGTGCTTGTAGTGGTGATATATTCCTTTGCTGTCTTTAACTGCTGCAAATTTAGTCTTGTCTTGTCTAGCTTGCCCTGTAGTTTGGTTGAGGGGTGCTAACTGTCTGATCTCTGACCTCAGCTACATGATAATCACATTTGAGATAGCAAGCTGATTTTTGCTTTACAGAAGAAGCCAGAAGAGGAAGGATCCAGATTAATTTCAGTGCTTTGCAGTGACTGCTCATTGCTGTTTTTGTTTTACACTTAGAGTGTGGGCTTTTAGTGGCACTGTAATTTCTTGCTGTCTTTACTTAGAATTGTTTTTGGGCTGCTGGACCTTGTTTGGTGTGCTCGTAGTGGTGGCATATTCTTTTGCTGTCTTTTATTGCTCCAAATTTCTGCCCCCCATTCTTAATTATGTACCCTGTTAAATCTGATTGGCAGGAGCTAAGCACAGGGAATAGCAGGGGTTGTGGAGTAGGAGGGGCATAAGGGGAGGAAGCCTACCCTCAGCACAAGTGTTGTAACCATTTTTTTTTTGTTTTGTCTGTTTGTTTGTTTTTCTTCTTTAAAGAAATGCATCTGAGGACCAGTGGCAGGATTTTTAGGACAGCAAATAAATAAAAAGGGAACCAGGAGAGCTTAAGTAATGGACAAGTACTGGAATAGCAGTATAAGTGCAGCATAATGTGGGAGGGGGTTAAATGTAGTGGCTATGTAAGCTTTCATTCAGGCAGACCTTCTGATGCTGAGGTGCTGCCCTATCTGCAGGCATCTCTCTGGACTGCAAGATGAGGTAGCCAGACTCAGAGTGGAAGTAAACTGAGTCAGGAGTACCTTCAACCCTATCCAGAAACCACCCAGTCTAATGCCGTTGCCTCAAAGGATGCTAAGAATGAGGAGCACATGGATGATGGTGGGCTTGGCGAAGGTTAGGGTGGTCAGGCAGAGGCACATCCCAGATCCTATTACACTCCAGAACTCATATGCACACTGGCAAATGGGGACAACCAAACAAAGGTACCCAGAGAAGTGGAAGGGAAGGATGTGGAGGTCAACCAAGGAGGTGACCTCAGTGTGGAGAGCAGTAGACACCAGAGGAGGAGGAGGAGGAGGAAGAGAATCCTGGTGGGGGACTCTATCATAAGATGGATCAACTAGGAACACAGGAGGGGAAGAACAGGGAGGTGAGGTGCCTACCAGGTGCCATGGCATGGAGGGATGGCAGGAAGATCCTGGGGATCACCAGGAAGGCAAGACGGGAGGGTGAGCTGGATGTCATTATCCACCTAGGTACTAATGACCTGGAAAATGTGGAGCACAAGGAAGTTCAGGAAGAGTTTAGGAAATTGGGGAGGGGTCTCAAGCAAGTAGCTACTTCTGTCACCTTATCGGAAGTACTGCCTGTGAGAGGCATGGGAAAGCATAGGGGCACATGCATCAGGAACTCTAACTCATTGTTGAAGAAGAAGGGTTTGGATTCATTGGTTTGGATTCATTCAGGACCCACCTGGAGGGACAGAGGTTTGTTCAAGCCTGATGGCCTGCATCTATCCTGGAGGGGAATCCAAGCGCTCAATGATAAGTTTAAATGCTACATGGACAAGCATTAAAAATAGTCAAGGGGGGTGGCAGGCCAGCAATGAGGGCACCTAACTGCCCACCCACCATAGCTAGCAGTGGAACCAGTGAACAGGAGGAGTGAATATCTCTACAAAGCAGTGTGCAAAAGATGGAAATATGCACCCAAGAGGTGGATAGGCAGAAAGGTGGCAAAATTCAATAGAAGGGCAGACAGTGGGGAGAACCAGGGATAAAGGACAGCCAGGGAGTGGGATGGAGAAAAACTGCTAAACAGTTCAGGGAGTTCAAATCATGGAAAGCAATGTGTGCCAATGCCAGGTGCCTTAGCAACAAGATGGAGGATCTGGAGTCTGTCATGGTGCAGTCAAACCTGGACATTGCGGCCATCACAGAGACCTGGTGTAATGATAACCACAACTGGGAGATGGCTATACCTGGCTACAGCATATTCAGAAGGGACAGGGCAGGTAGTAAGGGAGGAGGAGTGACACTTTATGTGAAAGATAGCATAAAGGCCGCAGAGATCCAGGAGGAACAAAATGGGAGAGAGATACTGTGGATTAAGCTGGAAAGGAAAATGGGGCCAGCCATCTGCACAGGGGTGGTCTACAGACCACCAGCCTAGGAGGAAGAAACAGAAAGGGAGCTGATGCTAGCCACCCAAAGGATGAACAGACAAGGGTGAGGTGGTGCTGGTTGGAGATCTCAATATTCCAGACATGAACTGGAGCCTCCCAGCAGCAACATCAACCAAGAGCACATTTATCCTGGACTCCCTTCAAGGTGCCTTCCTCAAGCAACTGGTGATGGAACCAACTCGGCAGAAGGCAATACTGGACCTTGTGCTCACAAACAGGGACAGTGTGATGGGGTAACAGTGGGGGAACACCTGGGGAACAGTGACCACCAGTCACTGTGGTTTGACATCACAGAAGGAGCAGAACCAAACCGCACAAAAACACGTATCCTGGATTTTAGGGGGGTGGACTTTGGGAAAATGGGGAGATGCTTGAAAGAGGCATTAATGGGAATGAGTCAGGAATCAGAGGTTGAGGAATAGTGGGCAATATTTAAAATGGAGATTACAAGAGCAACATAATTATGTGTTAAGCAGGTTAGCAAGGGAAAAAAGGAAGAGGAGGCCATTATGGTTTTCCAAGGATGTAGCAGAGAAAGTGAAAGCCAAAAAGACTGCATTCAGGCAATACAAAAAGACACAGGCAGAAGGGGATAGGGAGAAATACCAGGAGAAGCAAAGGGAGGCAGGGAGGTCAGTAAAGGAAGCCAAAGCTCAGACAGAAGAACGGATTACAATATCAGTGGGTAGAGGGGACAAAACCTTTTACAGGTACATAAGTGAAAAAAGAAAGGCAAAGGGAGGGATAGTGAGACTGAAGGGGGAGGATGGGGGCTGCATGGAGGATGACAACAGTAAAGCTGACAAATTGAACAGGTATTTCTGCTCAGTATTTACTGAGGAAGAGGAGGGTAAAGAGTGGAAATGGCGCAGAAATGGGCACGAGTCCCTTTACATGAGAAATGGTCCTGAAGGAACTGGAAGGAATAAGAGTTGATAAAGCAATGGGGCCAGATGGGGTGCACCCCAAGGTCCTAAAAGAACTAAGAGAGGTGGTGTGGCTGAGTCTCTGGCAATCCTGTTTAGCAGATCGTTGGAAATGGGGAGGTACCCAAAGACTGGAGGACAGCAGATGTAGTTCCCTTATACAAAAGCGGGAACAAAGAGGAAGCAGGGAACTACAGACCAGTCAGCCGCACCTCAGTTGTGAGGAAGATCATGGAAGCACTACTGAAGGAGAGATTGGTGGAACATATGGTTGCCAGTGGACTAAAGGACCCAAGGCAGCATGGTTTCACCAGAGGGAGATCATGACAGACCAATCTCATTGAATTTTTTGACTGGGTGACAAGGGAGGTGGATCAGGGGAGGGCAGTGGATGTGGCCTATCTGGACTTCAGCAAGGCCTTTGACACTGTGCCACACAGAAGGCTATTAAACAAACTGGGGAATATGGGTGTGGGCAGGACAGTAGTGTGGTGAGTAGGTAAATGACTGGGTGGCAGGACACAGAGGGTAGTGGTAAATGGCTGTTACTCCACAGAGGAAAGAGTGGCCAGTGGGGTACCACAGGAATCAGTGCTGGGACTGGTCCTATTCAACGTCTTCATCAGTGACATTGCGTAGGACCTAGAAGGCAGAATTTCCCTTTTCACTGATGACACAAAGCTCTGTAACAGCGTGGACACACCAGAGGGTTTAAACAGAATGAGGAGGGACCTGCAAAAACTTGAAGAATGGTCAGGGGTTTGGCAGTTGAAATTCAATGCAAAGATGCAAGATAATGCATATGGGGCACAAAAACCCTGGAACAACATATCAGCTGGGGTGAGGATATAGCATGCACCAAGCAGGAAAGGGATCTTGGGGTTATCATCTCTGATGACCTAAAGGTAGGGAAACAGTGCAACAAGGTGTCCAGTAAAGCAAATAGGATGCTGGGATGCATAGGCGGGGCATCACCAGCAGGAAAAGAGAGGTCATAATTCCACTATACAAGACACTAGTGAGGCCCCACCTTGAGTACAGTGTACAGTTCCGGAGACCTTACCTACATAAGGACATGGACACTATTTTCTCACATAATTCTTATTCTGCTGGAAATGTCCCTACCCTTGTAGCTCAATTTCACCAAAATGTATTTGCCATTGATCTTTAATGGACTGTAATCATATAACACTGTATTTTCTCACTTGTATTTATTGTACATATTGTATACATCTACAATATTCCTTGTGTTTTATTGTATATATTTTGTAAAAGATCTGTATTTTATTGCACCTTTTGCCATGTATGCACTTCTGTATTGTTGCATTTTCTCCACTTCTTGTATTTTATTGTATATATTTTGTAAAACATCCTAAATTTTATTGTACCTTTTACCGTGCATACACCACTGTATTGTTGATGAATTTTTTCCATTTCCTCCTCCCCAGGTTGCACCTGGAAATGAGCTCCAGCTAAGTGTGCCTTTCCTGGTTACCAAAATTTTAAATAAATAAAATAATCAAACAGAATGCAATCCAATCCAATTACGCCTTGTAGAAATGGAACTTAGATGTGTCACAGACTTTTGGGGATATGGGTGGCATTTTTCTTTAATTTATTTAAGGTCTTATTTGTCTACATGGATAGGCCTAATTAAAGCCTTTTGGGGGGAGGAATGAAAGAGGAAAAACTGAGATGGTAATATATATATATATATATATATATATATATATATAGAGAGAGAGAGAGAGAGAGAGAGAGAGGCATGGGGAACGATACATTTTGCATGCATTGGGATTGTATAATAAATGATAATACTTTTTTTCTACAAAGCTGTTTATCTCTTTTAGCACCCTGACTGGCCCCCATCTGGGCCCAGTCTCCCCAGCCCCATCACCCACCTTCTCTGGGACATACCTTTTCTGGTGGTCCTGCCACTGGACCTTGGATCAGAGGTGCCTAGTTATCAGTGTGGGGCCTGCAAGAGAGCAGGTCATCACTTTTCTAAAGTCTAGGGGCTTTTCCTCCTATTTTCTCCATACTGGGCCTAGACATGTGTGTACTCAGCCTCCTTGGAGACACCTCAGGCATCCAGGTGTGGGGTCACTTCTCATGCTGTCCCATGGTGCTATCAACTAGATTCCTCTCCCTGTCCTACAGATGTCCATCCTCTCTCCCAGGCCAGCCCCCAAGTGACCCAGGTCCGTTCTTGAACCTGGGCTGTTGGCATGGCAGTCAGTGGCTAAAAGCAATATAGTCTGTGGCTAAAAGCTTGAAACAGAAATATGTAGACAAACCTAGAATTGGAAACCAGAACTACGCACAGTAATGGCCCCTTATTAAAAGGTATCAGGTTGCCCCATGCAAAGTCCCTTTCCTGAGTGCAAATTAGCACAATTCAGTAAATTTGCTATACTCAAACATGTTTGGAGCAAAGTGTGAGTGCCACAAGCATGTTTGAATATAGCTCCCCCAAAGCAAAAATGAGGCACTAAAACCTGCAGTCAGCACAATTCACTTCCCCCATTGGTCAAAAAGAGATACAGTATCTGGTCACTGAAAACATACAGGCTGTGATGCAACAAACTCAGTTAGGGAATCCCAGACCTGTTAGGTGTTAGGATAGGTATGATCAGAAAATCACCAAAAATGAGATACTGCATGTTAACTGACCTATCCAGGTAACTACATTGTAAAAATGTATAAAGGCAGGACCCCAGTAAAACTGAGATTCTGCATTTTACCTTTGCTAACTTTACTAAACACACTGAACAATGTGTAAAAGCAGGACCCCACTGAAAATGAAATATTGTAGCTGCCCTATCCTGCTAATGACACTCACACCCTACAGTATGTGTGTGCACAGTTGTTGTAACAGGTGTGTGTGTGTGTGTTGTGTGCATTTTCAAGGGGGTGTGTATGTCCAGAACCAAAACCTGTTCACTGCATTACCTTGATGTTTATGGTTTTGTTTTTTCTACTACTGTGGTGTAAATGTGGGACTTTCAAATTATGTATTTACTTATTTATTTCAAAAGTTTCACCAGGAAAGACATACTGAGCTGAAAAATAGCTCATTTCCAGATACATCCTGGGGGAAGGGGAAGAGAGATGTAAGAACAACACAGGACAATAACTTATACAATGAAACGTCATATAGAGATATCAATTAAACAGTAAAAAAATGAACATGAGCAAGGTTTATTAGACAGGTAAAATTATAGGCAAATATTTTACAAGAACATAAGATTTGTCCCATGGGTACAAGCAATAGTACTTTTCAAGGTGTGGGCACTAGGGCATAGGACACTGAAGGAAGGAGCACAGATGGGAGGAGGGAAGGTGCAGACAAGTGGGGGGAGGAAGAAGAGAAGGAGGCAGGGTTGGTGAGGTGGGTGGAGGTGCAAGGAAAAGGAGAGAGGGAAAGAGGGTAAATTGAGGAGCGGGGAAGGTCTATGGTTCAAGGGCAGTCACAGGAGGGAGCAGTGTGGTCATGAAGAAAGAGGGAAAGAGGATAGATTGAGGAGTGGGGAAGGGCTAAGACTCAAGGGCAGATACAGGAGGTAGCAGTGTGGTTATGGAGCAGAGAGGATTGAAAACATTTGGAAGAGGTGAAATGCATGGCTAGGGGGAAAGTGTTCCACAGTTTAGGAAAGCTGAAAGTGAAGGCAGCCTGACCAGTGAAGGATTTTACATCATAGTAATACAACTAAGTCACACTTTAATTCTCTATCTCTTCCCCAGTATCAGCCATTCCCCTGGTTTTTATTTTGATAAGTTAATAACTATTTAATTGCTCTTTGGTCAGTTCCACAACTTATTGCATAGTAACTCATTTTTGTAAATTTATTCTTAGACATGACTGTCCTCTTTATGTTTGTTACTCTTATTCCAATTTATGTTAACTGTATTTTCTATATTTTTGTATCTGTTATCTTTTCCCCTTTCTCTTTCCCCCAGGACACATCTGAAAACAAGCTTTACTAGCTCAGTATGTCTTTCCTTGTAAAACCTCTGAAATAAATAAATAAATCTCTTATCACATTAATGCATTAGCAGTCATTGTGGCTCTGACGAGAGTTTGTTTTATTAGTGTTTGCAGCTGTTGTATGAACATCAATTGTCCCTGATCAGGGAGCAGTGTTTGTTACATTAAACAATAATTTACTTTAGTCACAAGAAAAGTAATTTTAAACAATGGCTGTTAGAAGTATAAATATTAATGAACTGAATGTGGTATCTGATTGGCTGCTATGCTGAACTTTAATATCCTAGAATCAACTGTCACAGCCCCAACACTTAAGTTTGCATCAACAAAATGCAGGCAAACGTCAATGTAAAAGATGAAAAATTATTATAAATCTAAATCAGACTTATAGTATGATCACAATTATGACCTCAAAGTCAACTGTTTCTCCCAGCCCTACCCAGATGGTCATAAGATCTTCAGCCGTTTATACTTAAGTCAGAAACAACTGAGAATACTGAAGAAAACTTTGGGATTGTAATATTGAGTTTAGTTAGCGTTTGTTGGAGGGCTAGGCCATTCTGCTAATTTTTAGCTTTGTTCCCTGAGGAGGAGGGGATACAGATGAAAAGAGACAAAATGAATAAGATTAGACTGTTGATGGTATTTTTAGTGAACTGAGGAAATTTGGCCAAGATACCAGGGAAATACACTTACACTTTCTGGTCACACGGTGATCAGTAATGACAGAAATACTAAAACATTTCCTTTTAGAATGTCAATTTACTTTTGGGTTTTGGCCTTATGTATTGAAAAAATCTCATTTTCCATGGATGGAAAGGCTATCCTATGAATGTTTAGTTTGAGGAGACTTTCCAGCCCATTTCAGGAAGTATAATACCAGCACCTTAACAGTATTATTTGCATGTTTCAAATTTGACATTTGGAGAACGATATGCCATTTAGTGCTACAGCAGCTTAGAATGTCTTATGTACTGTATCTATAGAAACATATGTGATTCTGCCTTACTAGAAGTGTATAAACATGATAGTGACAGGCATCAAGTATGTGTGTTATGGGTTGGGTTTCATTGGTTACATCTTCCTAGATGAGAAGGTATGAAACAAGTTTTTTGACACTCGCTAAGGAGTTTGTGTTAGGGTAGTAACTCAGCATTGTTATGTATATATTAATTTGTGATCTCTAGGTTACCTAGGCTTGCTTTTTTTATTGGTGGAATAAGATTGGTTCTGAGGGTAAAGGAAAGTTTATTTTTTGTTTTTGTTTTTTACCCTTATTATGTTTATTTGGATTGGTTGTACAGTTCAGTACTTTTGTTTTATGAGTCTGCTCCTGATTATGTTTGTTTTTGTTTGTTTGTTTGTTGCTTATTATGGTGAAGGTGGTGGAATGAAATGCTGTGTTGACTGTGATTGTTGATGGTTAATTCTTCGATAAAATTCCCCTAGACTTTTTGAAAAGTGTCATGGGAACTTTAATGTCACAAATAACCAACCACCAGAACAGGCAGATGGAACCTCAGTTGAACATTTCATCTGAAAGATGGCATTTCAGGAGTGCAGCACCCCCTTCATGCTGCACTACAGTGTCAGTATTGGGGATTTGCCTCAAGTTCTTAGTATGGGCTAGAACCTAAGTCTTCTGACTGTCCGGCCTCAGAGGCAAATGTGCAACCTTCTGAGCCACTGACACTGATGTTAAAAGGATGACCCCTGTCATTATTTCAGATCTGCAAAATGTTGAAGGGGCCACCTGGTAGCCCAATGGGTTGCAGGTAGCCTTCCCTTGCTGAAAACTTGAGTTTGGGATCAAATTCGAGGAGCTGGTCTGGCAGCCCCGGGGGTGCTGCTGTATAGCAGTGCTCCCAGCCAGGGAGGGGAGGGGCCATATTGTTCTACATTACCAACCCTTTTGGTGGGTCAGGGAGCATGCCTTCTACACAGGGGCATACTACCCACTAGTGTAACCTGACAGGGCAATGCCTGGCACCTTGCCGGTTTTGGTTGGTGTCCAAGAACTCACAAAGAGGAAAACCCAATGCACACCGGCCCGCACCTAAAATGGCACAAGAACTTTCAGGTCTCACCCCATGTGGATCTCTACTGAATTGATGACATTTAAAATGATGGGTTAGACTGGGAAAGACATAATGCCTCATGAAAGATGCACAAAGATACACACATTCTACATGACATAGCTACTATGTACATAAATACTGCTGATGAGTCTACTGTGTACATACACAAAATTTATGCAGACAATAGCTCAAATAACAGAATTTATGTAATGGATCTTTTGGCACATTCAACAAAACAGCCCAAAAAATTGCATACGCAGTCAGGCTGGCATAGTCTAAAGATATGGAAAGATTTGTAATGTCACCTTGTGCAGTTTCTGAGATCTAGCTACACCTTATTTTGTAAAATGGTCATTTGCTTCCTATACCTAATGCACTTTTTTTTCGCTCTCAAACACAACCTAGACATTATGGAATTCTTTCAAAAAACTTTCAGAGTAGAAGCAGCCAAAGCCAAGGTAGTGCCTTTCAAAGGTTTTGTGAAAAAACATTAAATGGTTCCAGAGTTATAAGGATTTAATATTTGTTTTTTAGATAACCGTCTGATACAAATGGTAAAAAAACACTGATAGTGAGGGCTTATTTTTCATGATTTACATGTCATGAGAAATGATTTACTTGTCTTGAGAAAAAAATACCGATCATGATAGCCACCATCTTGTTTTTTATTTTTTTTTTACTAAAAAACATCAAAAATACATGAAAATGATGTATATACAAAAAACTAAATAACTGAACCTAAGTAAATAGGACTCATTTCCCTAGATGCTGGTGTTTGCATTCGAAAATTGCCCTGGAAATAAAATTTTTGGCCACCCAAAAATCCTGGATGCACAGCTTAGAGAGAAGAGCTGTTAACCTGTGTTATCAGTATGAGAACAGCAAAACATTCTTAAATTGTAAATCCACAGCTGAAATTGTGCTGTTAGCTTCAGTTGGTGCAGTGAGCCAGTGATACCCTGATCTCTCTCTCTCTCTGTCTCTTTTTCTAACTGTCTGTCTGTCTCTGTCTAGCTGTCTGTCTGCCTGTCTCTGCCTATCTATATCTATCTATCTATCTATCTATCTATCTATCTATCTATCTATCTATCTATCTATCGTTCTATCTATATAGCTATTAATTTATCTATAATCCTTCATTTATGCCAAATTCCCTCCCCACCCAGCTCAACTAGACTTCCTCTGTATTTACCCAAAGTGTTTACTTAGAAAAATGGACCAGGATACCCACACTGGGTATCACTTGCCAACTTCGCTCCCCAGGACACTCCATGAACAGGTGACAACATAAGTGTTCTCGCTCCTGGTGCTGTCACAGAGATTATGTTGTAGAGTTTAGCCAACACTGGGATACACAATCCACAGTGTCAGATCCAAAATTGATTTAAGTAAAACGTGAAAGGAAAACCATTCCTCATTTTCTTTATTTTTTTCACCTTGTTAAAAAGAAAACATTCTATTGCCAATATCACCCCAACCCCACCCACCCCAAGCTTCTATTCAGCATCCACCAGCCCACATCCCCCCACACACACATTCTCACTCATCTGAACATGTCCCATGACATAGATCAGTTCTCCCACTAAAGACATTTGTTGTTGCTGGGACCAACAACTGCAATATAAGAAAACACATTAAATCTGATTTAATGTATTTCAATGGAGTTTGAATTTTTACTCATAACTTTGTCATTTTTATGTTGGCTCACGCTTGTGTGCCAGCCAACATACTGCATTTGGAGCAGATTTGGAGGTGTGGTCACTGTTGGCGAATGAAGGGCACACATCAGTAGGTGCGTCCCTCATTCCCCAGTAAGACAGCATGCAGGAACCACACCAGCAAGATGTAATGTGGTGACCACATCTAAGAAAACTTCCACTGCAATGAGAAGCTTGCAGCGGCACAGCCTCCTCATGTAAACATGGTGACAGGGGTGCCCCATCCCCCTGTCGCATTCCTCGATCCACTTCATTTGCCGATGGGGGAGCCCACCCCCTGTCGGCATAATGAAATCATGCCTGGGGTGCCCAATCCTTCAGCATCATGCACTCCCCTCAACAACAGTCTTCCTTTGCTGACGGGGCCCAATCCCGTCAGCTACAGTCCCAGTACTTGTTTATTTAGCTGATGGAGAGCTCCTCCCCATTGGCATAATGTCTCCCCATCTGTTGTGCCGAGGGGTGCCCAATCCCTCAGCTCTTGCCCCATGTGCCAGCAAGGATGCCCAATCCCCGTCAGCTACAGCCCCCCAAAAACAATCCAGTGACATGCTGGAAGCCCACCCCAGCATGCCAAATGTGCCTGAAAAAACAAAAACCGTCCTGCAATGTTTCCTTTTTTTTTAACCTGTAAAAGAGAAAATGGTCCCTCGCAGTCTCCCTGCCCCCTGCCACAAACTGCACCCACCCACTGCGCACCATGCCTCCCCACACACCCCCTTACCCTATACTTACCTCCAGAGTCTGGTGCGACAATCTTCAGTGGACCAGGAACATGTGTGCACTCTTCAAAGCCGACCGCGAACTGAAGAAATGCCGGTAAGCTGTATAATGGCACAAATAGAGTTGTTTCAACTTTGATGCATATCTTGGGCATTATGGGGAATTTTGACACCAAATTTTCAACATGGGGTTATTGGGACCCCTACTCATGAATTCAGACACTGTCATGTTGTTATTCTGTCCCAAAAGGTGATTTCATGGTCACTGCATGGAATCACCTTTCGGGACCGATTAATGAAACAACAGTGCCACTGTTCATGAGGGGGGGCTCTCAAAAAGCCTATGTTGCAAATTTGGTGGAAAAATCCAAAAAATGGCTGTTTTATGAGCGTGTGTTGCCTAGTTTCCATGCACGCTCGTAACTTCGAGAATTTGTAATGTTTTCACTTCAGATTTGCAAAATTGGTATTTTTCCCCACCTCCTCATGAACAGTACAGCTGCCATTTTACATATCCTGGCCAAAATGTGTTTTCACACATCCAGCACAGAATAGCACGGTCGTGTGAAACCAGTTTTTGGGACAGTCTGAGGAAATGACGGTGGCACTGTTCATGAGCAGAGGTCCTAAAATGCCTATGTTGAAAATCTGGTGATGAAAGTCCATAAAATTACTGTGTTACAAGCATGCGTTGCGCAGTTTCATGCACCCTTGTAACTTCACAAATTTGCAATATTTTCATGCCACAATTCCAACACTGGCATTTTTTCACACCTCTTTACAAACAGTACAGCTGTCATTTTTCTCATCCTGCCCAAAATGTTTTTTTCGCACCTGTGGCACACAATGGCATGGTCACTGTAGGAAATTAACTTTTGGGACAAATTAACAAAATCACAATGCCACTGTTCATGAGGGAAGGTCTCACAAATCCTATGTTGAAAATGTGGCTAAAAAAATCCCAAAAATAATTGGGTTATGGACGTGTATTGCACACTTTCTATGCATGCTCATGACTTCACACATTTTTAATAGTTTCTCTCCAGATTTTTAACGTTGCCATTTTTTTACACCTCCTCATGAACAATACGGTTGTCATTTTTCACATACTGCCCAAAATGTGTTTTCGTCTTTGTGTCGACAAATTACATAGTTGCTGTGCAAAACCACCTTTCAGCTAATAAACTGATAGTGCCGCTCTTCATGAGGTGGGGTCACAGAAAGCCCATGTTGACAATTTGGAGTGAAAATACCAACACACACCTATGGTGTTAGGGTTTCCAACTGTAACACCCCACCCTGTACAGACTGACAGGCATCAGGGGTGTGACTTGGGATCATTGGCTGTAATGCTCACGCCATTCCACCTCCACCCACCCCCTGCAGCCAGTGACAGGCATCATGGTGTGCTTTGGAGTGTTTGGCCACAAAGTTCACCTCATTCTCCTATACTGCACCCACCTCAGTGTATTTTCTTATAGAATGGGGTAAGTATAATGCCCAAAGACCCCAAAGCACACCACAACACCTGTCAGTGTCTACAGGGTAGGGTGAGGCAAAATGGCATGAGCGTTATAGCTGATGACCCAAAGGAACACCTCAATGCATGTCGGTCTCTGCAGGGTGGGGGTGGGGTTGGCATCACTTAAATACTTCACTGCCATTCCTATTATGCATCTCTAACTCCTGCACTACCAATGCCAATGCCAGCGAGACAACATTTGGCATTGACAAATGCTTGTTTTAATATGTTTACACAAATTTTCAATATGGCCTTTTTGCAATCCCTCCTCATGCACAAGGCAATGGAATTTTTTAAATGCAGCTCAAATGGTGATTTTTGCAGTCACTGTGTCAAATAATCTTTTGGGCAAGATTTGTAAACTGAACCTATAGGGTTCATGGGGTGGGGTCATAAGGAGGCTATATTGAAAATTTGGTGTAGAAATTTGCTAAAATGGCCATGTTACATGTGAGCACTGAAATATTTCAACATTAACTCATGACATCATTATCTTTTAACATTTTTCCACTGAATATTCAACATGGCCTTTTTAGGACCCCAACTCATGAATAAGGGCAATGGAGTTGTTCAAATCTAGCCCAAAAGGTGATTTCATGGTCACTGCAAGAAATCGTCTTTTGGGCAAGATGTGAAAAATTTCACATACTGGATCCATAAGGTGGGGTGGTAAGAAGGCAATGTTGAAAATTTGGTGTAAAAATATGGTAAAATGGCTAAGTTACATGTGAACATTGAAATATTTCAATGTTCACTCATAACTTTGCTAATTTTTAATACTTTGACTCAAAACTTTCAGCACAGATATTTTTTCACAGCACCTCCTAAATGTGGCAGGTGCCATTTCTCAAATTCTGGATGAAACATGTTTTCACACTTGTGGTGCTAAATGACATTTTAGACAGTGTTGTATAAAGGCCACATGTCATGTTTATAAGAAGGAGTCATAAAATGACTATCTTGAAAATCTGAGGTCAAAACAAACAAAGGAAAAAAATTCTGAAATGTTCTGTGTAGTACAAGCCTCTACCTCAGTGGGTAGTGCATTGTGATACTGTGCTGGCAAGCTGAGTTTGGGGGTGAGCTCAGTGACCCAGCTGGATGGGCCAAGTCTGCAGAGATGGTGCTTTCATGCAACACCACTCCACAGCCTGGAATTGGTTGGTGCAGGGTTCCTAGCATGGTTCCAGGTATCATACAGTAAAGATAACTTTCTCTTGTCATACAGCCCTGCATATCTGCACCTGTGTGTGGCAGAGGGCCCAGTGCTTCAGCTCAGAGAGGAATTCTTTGCTGTGTGTATCTGTGTCTGTGGCTACATGGCAGTGCAGGACCCTGGAGGCCCTGCACTTTTGCGGTCCCCCAGACAACCCCATGATTTTTTTATATCCATTGCTACACTTCCATAGGCAGATAGAATCTTCCCTTTACACAGGGCCCAGAGGGTCCTGAGCCTATGCATCTGTTCATGTAGGTCCCAAAAGGAACTGCATGAATAAGGATAAAATTGCACTATCTAAAGAAAAAAAGACATTCTTAGCAAACAAATTGCATTAATGCACTAGCTAGAGTTCAAGTTAAAAGGGGAATGTAGTGTTAGGATTTCCAACCCTAACTCACCCCCCCCCCCCACAAAGCAGCAAAAGGAGAAAACATTATGGTTTGGGGTCTCTAGAGTCTTGGCAAATTGGTGAGGTCTTCCTTAGGGTTTTCAACTTTAATGTCCACCCCCCCCCGAGCAAACAAGGTCAGATGTGATCTATTTTCTTCATGCATGGCTTACAGGGCCCTGTGTGAAAGAGGCTACAATAGATCTGTTGGCAACATGTGGCAAGACATATTTCTCTGCCTTCGAAGAGTGTATCACTGTGAGGCACTGGCTTACAGCTGTACCTTGTACTTCAGACAGGAGGCTATAAACTGGGAGGAGGGGTAAGCATTGTTGTTGGCAATCCCAAGGAAGACCCATCACTGATTCACCAAGACTGCAGAGTCCAGACTCTAATGTTTTTTCCTTTTGCTGCTTGGGGGTGGGGAGTTAGGGTTGGAAGCCCTAACCCAGCATTTCCATATATTTGTGGTGTTAACTTGAACCATAACTGGTGCATTAATGCAGTTTTTTGCAAATATTTATATATATATATATATATATATATATATGTGTGTGTGTGTATGTGTATGTATATATATATATATATATATATATATACACGTCTTTCAGATGAGATGTTAAACCGAGGTCCCATCTTGCTGGATTGGTGGTAGTTCAGGTGGATGTTAAAGATCCCATGGTACTTCTTGAAAAGAGTAGGGGAATTTCCCCGGTGTCTTGGCCAAATTTCCCTTCTTCACTAAAAATACCACCAACAGCTTAATCTGGTTCAAGGTCAGTTGGCATTCATCTGTATCCCCCCTCCCCCGGGTCGTGCCTGAAAATAGGCAGGATTTGTATAGTGCACTTACCAGGTCAACAAAACTAAATAAATAAAATAAAATAAATATATATATACTGTATATACACATATACACACACACATATATTTTACATATATATATATATATATATATATATATATATATATATATATAGCATATATATATATATATATATATCACACACACACACAAAAAAACAATAGGTAATAATAATATTTAATATAACAAGAGGGTCATGAATTTGTGGGGGACATGGGAGAATTCTGGGATAGAAGATTTTTTAAAAGAGATGGCATTCATCTTGAACTTGCTACCCAGCTCTGTAAGGGAGGCCCCATCAGTGGAGGCATTCAAGAGGGGTCTCAAAACCTATCTTTTCAAACAAGCATTCCCAGACTAATTACATCTGTTTTTAAGTGTATACTTATTAATTATTATTTATTAATGCTTATTTATGCTTAGAACTTTAAATTGTATTTTATAACCCTTTACAACTTTGATTGATTTTTATGTTGTTGTTCACCCTGCCTGTTTTTGACTTCTGTAAGGTGCCCAGAGCCCCAGGGATTGGGCACCATATAAATAAAGCTTACCTTACCTTACCTTACCTATAGTATCTCATACTTTACAGAGGGAGAAGAAGATCCTTGGAATAATCTGACAGCAGAAGTGGTGGGAGCAGCCACTATTAGCAGGGTTAGGCATTATTGGGACAGGGCAAAGGGACAAATATGCCAAAAGATGGATAATAGGGAACTGTGTGATGATATGACAGAAAGGAAGGGAAAAGGGGCCCCATTGACAAAGCTCTAGTGAGCGAAGTATAGTGGAGGCAGTATAGAGCAGTGGTCTAAGGCTCTGAGCTGCAAATTTGGTGACATCCAGCAGGCCAGACTTGGGTTTGAATCCCACAGCTTCCACTTGCATACTGTGTGACCCTGAGCAAGCCACTTAACCTCCTTGTGCTCCCAGGTCGCTCCTGTAAAAAAGCTTTCAGCTTAGTGTGCTATACCTGGATAAAAAAAGAAGTACTGGGGTACCTGTATGGTTAGTTGTTTGGTAATGTTTGCCTGCATTAAGTTATAAGCAGGGGCACTAGAAAATTGCACCCTCAATTTTACCACTATATTGCAATTTTCACAATTCTCCACACAAAATTAGCAATTTCTTTCGATTTATTGAATTTTTGACTGAAATTGTATAAAAATATTAAGTGCACAAGGAAGATACTCAAACATGCTAGCATTTAGGTATACAGACTTTGCTATGGCCAAAACAAAGCGGTGTGAGGTGAGGAGGGGTTCAATAGAAACAGAAACATAGACTTTGACAGCAGATAAGGACCGCTTGGCCCATCTAGTCTGCCCATTTCCCTACCTATAGGATAGGCCGCAGATCCTAGTTAACCAACAGCCTATTTCTTCCTACCCCCCACAAGAATTGCCTTATGTCTGTCCCATTCATTCTTGAATTCTCCCACAGTTTTAGACCCCACAACCTCCTCAGGAAGGCTGTTCCATGCATCCACTACCCTCTCTGTGAAATAATACTTCCTCACATTGCCCCTGAACCGCCCCCCCTCTATCTTTAAATTGTGTCCCCTTGTTCTTGCACGTCTCTTTTTCTGAAAGATGCTACCCTCTTGGACTTTGTTGATTCCACTGAGGTACTTAAAAGTTTCTATCATGTCCCCACTCTCCCTTCTTTCCTCAAGGGTATACATATTAAGCTCCTTTAGTCTCTCCTCATACGGCTTCTCTTGCAGACCCTGCACCATTTTAGTTGCCCTCCTCTGGACTGCCTCTATCCTGTCTATGTCCTTGCAGAGATGGGGTATCCAGAACTGGACACAGTACTCCAGATGGGATCTCACCAACTGTCTGTACAGAAGGATAACAACTTCCTATTTTCTGCTGCTGATGCCTCTCCCTATGCATCCCAGTATAACCCCAGCCCTCCTACTGCCTTCTCACATTTGCTTGCTAACCTTAAGGTCATCTGATATGATTACCCCAGGTCCCTTTCCTTTTTGTTGTTGTTACTACTTCCCCCATTGTGTATTCTTCCCTGGGTAGCTTGTTTCCCAGGTGCATTAATACACTTATTTGCATTGAATCTAGCTGCCATACTTCTGACCATTCCTCCAACCTTGGCAAGTCCCTTCTCATCCTTTCCATGCCTCCTTGTGTATCAACCCTGTTGCAGATCTTTGTGTCATCTGCAAGGGCATACTTTTCCTTCCAATCTCTCTGCAATGTCACTTATGAAGACATTAAAAAGGACTGGACCCAATACTGAACCCTGCGGTACCCCACTAGTAACCCCTCTTTCTTCAGAGTGGACTCCATTTAAAATTACCTTCTGTGTCCTGTTGTCCAGCCAATGTTTTACCCAGGCTACCACCCTGGGATCCACTCCAAGGCTGGTTAATTTGACTATTAATCTTTTGTGTGTGACTGTGTCAAATGCCTTGCTAAAGTCTAGGTAGGCCATGTCCACAGCCCCTCCCTGGTCTACTACTTTGGTCACCCAGTTAAAGAAATCTATTAGATTCATCTGACATGACCTTCCCACTGTGAACCCATGCTGCCTTGGGTCCTGTGCCCCACTGGCCTCTAGGTACTCAACTATTCTTTCCTTCAGAAGTGACTCCATCACTTTCTGTACCACAGAGGTCAGACTGACAGGTCTGTAGTTTTCTGCCTCTGTCTTGGTCCCACTTTTGTGAAGGGGAATCACATCCACCTTCCTCCAGTCCTCGGGTACCACACCATCCTCCCATGATTTATTAAAAAGAGTTACCAGTGGTTTCACTAGTTCCCCCTTAATTCTTTTAGAATTCTGGGTGAATTCCATCAGGCCCCATTGTTTTGTCCACCTTCAGTTTTAGGAGTTCTTGCAGAACCCTTTCTTCTGTGAAAGGACTGGGATCGCCCCCTATCAAGAGTGCATCTGTTAATTGGATTAGGCACTTCCCCCTCCTCTTTTGTGAATACTGAGCAGAAATATTCATTCAGTATCCCTGCTTTTTCACTGTCCCCCTCTGCCCACCCACCGTTCATTCTATTCAGCCTCACTATCCCTCCCTTTGTCTTTCTACGCTCGCTGATGTACCTATAAAAGGTTTTATCCCCCTTCTTAACTGAGTTGGCTATCTTTTCCTCAGTTTGGGCCTTTGCTATTCTGACTTCCCTCCCTTAATGCAACTCTTATTTCATCTGATTCACTTTCCTGGTTTGGTTTCAAAATCCTTTGGTCATGCTTCTGTACATTTTAACACTTTCAATCTGCCTTGAAGCAGACTATCAGAATATGTTTTGCTGACACAGATACTGAAACAATAGGAGTGAGAAAAGATGTAAATTACCCTGTTCACCTAAATGGAGCATTAACTGCAATGTTTGTTTGTGAGTGGTAGGGCAGGTTTTCCATGTATACATACTTCCATTCTGAATGGACTTTGGTTCAAATGTCAGAGGAGTGTGGATGGCCATGCTGATTATAAACTTGAATGTGCATCTGAGGGAGTTGCTGACAGTGATCCCTTACTTGATAGTCTGCCACATCTACATGCTCACACACACAAAGACCAAAACACACTGATAAAACAGGTGAAGTATTTAGTTACATTCAAACAGGCAGAAATCATAGCAACCCATGTAAAAGTGCCATATATTAAAGGAATAATGCCTGACAGGGTGGGCGTTATGCTGAGATAACACCCCGCCTTTGGTGGGATCCAATACCCTATAAGGGACGTTATCCCAGCATAACACCCACCCTGGAGGGCATTATTCCTATTATACAATGGCTCATTGTTTTATACAGAAAAAAAATAATTTTAAAGAATTTTGTTTAGTGGTTAAAAATATTTTTTTAAGAAAAGATGCAAACAATCATCAAGTAGAAAAGAGAATCAATGGCATAATCATCATCTAAATGATCAGCAGGGATGTTATGCCAGGATAACATCCCTGCTGTTGTGGCCAACTGACCAATCAGGATCCAGGATTCTTTCTTGCCATTGTATAATACATATTTTTGTATTATGTAGTGAAAAGCAATTGGCATAATTTATTATTTTTATCATGTGGTTTTTGAATGTTTTACTTATAGAGCGGATTAAGAAAAGCAGTTATTTTAACAAATAAACATTTTTTTTCACTAGAGCTTGATTAGGCACCCTGATTATCTGCTTATTGTATCTTGCACCAAAGTAAGTAGTTATTAACACATGCTGTGCCGAAGACTGATCTCTCCGTCCAAAATTCCTATATGTTCTAATTCTGTTGGCAGCCTAATTAACAAGCTTCATTATTTTGCATCTAGAAACTGTCAAAATATTTTGCTTCAGGATTTACTGTATTCAGTACTGACTGACAGTGAATTAGCAAATAAAATCTAGTTAGCACTGCATTATATTTTAGAAGATGTGCTACATAATGATTCATTTGCAGTTCATTTAAAAAATACAAACCTTTCTTCATATTGAAAGTATATACAAGTGGCAATATGTTCATCTAACAATTTATGTGATCAGTACATGCTGCAACAAACAATAAAAGATGTATTAGGGAGTACTAGGGATTTATTTTATTTATTTATTTGCTTTTGTTAACCGGGTAAGCACACTAGACAGGCAAGTGCCTATTTTCAGGTGCAACCTGGGAGATTACAAGGTACATACATGAACATCAGGCAAATACAAGTGGAGGATTACATTACATAGAATTAGCACAACAGGGACTTTACAAGCCTCAGATTTCATCAGGCAAATAGTAGTGAAGAGTTAATATAAAGTGACCAGAACACAGGGACATTGTAAGACAACAATACCAAAAACAGGTATTACAATACAGTATTAAACATTGCAGTCAGTAGGAAGAAGTGCAGTGTGAATTCATCACTCCAGGCAGCAAGTTGTAAGGCTAGCAGTTAGAATAAGGAGGAGTCACTTATAGTGAATCCCTGTAATTTCTACAAAAAGTCTCCACATTTTTGGGCAACATTTTCCACAGTTTTCCAGTGACCCTGGTTATAAGCTCAGTAACTTTGCAAATTTGGACATTTTCTGCTTGGCTGAATTTGTATCCTATTGGACGTGCACTGCTCCTAGCCTATTGTAATTGTCTGGGGAGGGGGGGTGGTAGCCTCCTTCTGCAGTAGCAACAGTTTGCCTGCACCATGAGTGCCAGTTCTTGTGCTGGGGAAACTGTGATGTCATCAGGCATTGTTCAAGTTGCTCTCATATGGTTGTGTTTTTTTTTTTGTAATTGGTCTGAAGTGGAGATAAATCACTATAGTGAAGATAATTAGGGGAAAAACAATGGCCTAACTCAAAATATGCAAGTTATCTTCATAAGTGAGAGCATAGAACCATAACTTTTGAATGGCAGAGACACAAGTGAGTAACAAAAGTCCTGCCCCTCACTTATGAATATAAATAGCATATTTAGGGTTATAGTACTATGTATTTGATTTGTATACTTTACAATTTATACCTTTCAAATCAGCTGTTTGTGTATCTTTGTAACTTTCTGTTTACTGTTTTTGAAGTCGACAAACAATACAGAATACATTATCAATCAGGAGATCAAGCTACAAATACAGCAACAAATGTCGTAACAGGTAGTACAATATTTCGCAATTAAACATCCTGCAATCTTGTACAGTAGGAATGGGTGTAATTTTAACTGTTTCACTTTAAATTCAGCAGCTGTCTTCAAGGCAGGGTAAGGAGTTATTGTGATGTTATCAGCATTGTGAACATTGCTGTCTGATTGGTTCTGAGGTTGAGGATAGTCATTGAGGCATGTCTATCCAGATACAGTAAATGTTTATCTGGAGGTTACACAGTGAGATAAGTAATACATAATCCACTACAGGGCATGTGGTTGTGCTCTGATATACACATGCCTTGGTGTGCATTCCAAGTGCATTCAACCACCCAAGGCATGCATATGTCACAGCATGACTGCACACCCTGTAGTGGATTATCTATCTTATAAAATGGCCAACATCTTTTTTTTTGGGGGGGGTCAAAAAGTAGTCCCTGTGTGCCAGAAATAAAATGATATGGTTGATCCTGCCATGATTTTGCTGGTTTAATAATATAAAAAAATTGTCTGGTTGATCCTGACATTTTGACACTGTGTTAGTTACCCTCCTTTGTTTTATGCTTTAACTACTTTCACTTTTGGCTCATAGTGTAGCGTGAACGAGCGAGGTTCATTTTGGCAAAATAAAGCCGTCCAGACTTCAATATCAGCATGTTTTTTGTAATAAACAAAGAAATACTTCTGTTTTTATTTAGAGTTATTTACTGTGGTGTTAAACTACCACAGACTCCACATTAACTGACATCAAGTGAGTCGGCAGCTTCACAAGCAGAGATGCAGGTGAGCACGAGCATTCCTATAGCAGTGCTCGCTGTCGCATGCATCTATGTTTGTGAAGCCACCGACTTGCTGGCTGTCAGTTAATGCAGAGTCGGTGGTGTTTTGACTGCCTTAAAAACATAGAATATTTCTTTTATTACAAAAATATGTTGCTATTGAAGTCTGGACTGGTTTATTATACCAGAGCGAACCCTGCTCAGTCATGCTACAGTATGAGCCAAAAGTAAAAGTATGTCTCAATGCTTGTGATGCCACCGACTCATTCGCTCTCAGATAATGCAGAGCTGGTGACATTTTGACAGCACACTAAGTAAATCTGAATAAAAGTACATGGATTTCTTCTTTTATTACAAGAACATGCTGATAGTGAAGTCTGGACTGCTTTATTTTACTGAATGAACCTCACTCAGTCATGCTACAGTATGAGTTGAAAGTGAAAGTAGTTAAAGTGGAAAACAAAGCCGGGTAATTAAATCTGGTCTCCTCTCTGATGCCCTTAGTGACCACAACCCCATTTTCATTGTACATAATGTTCATCGCCCCAAATCACCTCCTAAAATCATACAGCTCCGGTCCTTTAAATCCTCAGACCTTACCTCAATCAGCTCTGCATTCGTGTCCACTGACTGGGCCCCCTCTCCACTACCATTTCTGTCGACCAAGCACTTGACTATTTTAAGGATAAATTCATTGCCACCTGGAATGCCTTTGCTCCTTTCAGAAGGACCAGAGTCCATGGTCTTCACCTCTCCTGGATCACCCCCGAACTACTGGCCTGCTTCAGGGAGTGTGATGGGCCTGGAGAAAACACAAATCTACTAAACATCCAAATGGCTATGCCAAGTACAGAACGCTATGCAATTCATGTACTAAAGCTACTAGACTGGTTAAGTCCAATTATTTCAACTCCTCATTCCTGACTAACATTAACTCTCCATCTAAATTCTGGATGGTAGTTGATGCCCTATTCTCTACCCCCTCCCCCTTCCCCTCCAGTTCTCAAAATAAATAATTCCCTAGTTTCTGACCCTGACTCTGTGGCCAATTAATTTAATGTTTACTTCACCTCATGCACCACGTCTCTTCTAAATTCCCTCTCCCATTGCCACCTACTAACTTCAGCCCTTCACCTCAGCCAGTGCCTACCATTCCTCCATTTTCCTTTTCTACTATCTCCTTTGACAAAGCTCTTAATGATCTCCTATCCCTCAATCCCTCTAAAGCCTCCTCACCAGATGAACTTGATCCTCAACTTCTCTACCTTTCTGTTCCTGCAATTGCTTATCCTATCTCCCTAATCCTTAACCTGTCCTTTATTTCTGCCCAAGTGCCCTCATCCTGGAAACACACTATAGTCCTTCCTCTCCCCAAGGGTGGTGACACATCCTCTCCTGGAAACTATTGTCCCATTTCCCTCCTTCCTACCCTTGCCAAAGTTCAAGAACATTTAGTTCTCTCTCAACTATCACCCTTCCTCTCTGATTCCTCCTTCTTTGCCCCCTTCCAATCTGGTTTTCGGAAGAACCACTCAATAACCACCTCCTCCTCAGGCTTACTGACTCCATCCTTTCAGGGATAGATGATGGTCTGATCACCTCAGCCATCTCTGTCGACCTAGCCAAAACTTTCAACACTGTTTTCCATCCCCTGCTTTTTGATTCACTCTCCTCAGCTGGCCTTGCTCCATCAGCCACCAACTGGTTTAAATCCTACCTCATTGGCAGGACCCAATCAGTGAGAATCTATGATTCCATCTCCCCTCCACTCCCCATTAGCACTGGTGTCCCTCAGGACTCAGTGCCTGGTCCCCTGCTTTTCTCCATTTTCCTTAATGATCTTCCCTTGGCCAGCTCATCCTCTTCTATCCACATGTACCATGATGATACTGTTTCCTACAGTTCCAGCAAAAACCCTGCTGCTGTGCAAACCAGCTTACAGCATGACTTCAACCAAGTTCAGCTCTGGTTTGCTTCTCACTAGCTTTTTCTAAATGCCAAGAAGACAGTCTCAATGACCTTTGGCACCAGGCAGAGACTCCCTAGGCTCCTGTCCCTACCCACCTTTTCACACCCTTGATAGGACCATCTTGGAGGACACCTCCTCATTTAGATATCTGGGGGTTTGGCTGGACTAGCACCTCAACTTCTCTGTGCATATCGATGCTATCCTGAAGAAACTGTGCTCCAAGCTTGGTGCTCTGTACAGGAATCATAGTTGCATCCCGCTGACTGCGAGGTGCGAAATTGTCCAAAGCATGATACTCCCCATCTTTGACTACTGTGACATAGTCTATGGCGCTGCTTCCAAATCTTCCCTGACCAAGTTGGACACTCTCTATAACTCCTTCTGCCACTTTGCTATCGACTCTCCTTCCCACTCCCGCCACTGTAACTCTGTCGCTCTCTAACCTTCCTTCCACTATCTCACAGACGCATCTCTCACTGTGCCAAACTAACCTCCAAATTCTGGTTTGGGCGGCTCCCCTACTATCTTCTCATCCTCTGTCTCCACTTCACCTCCCAATACCCACTCTCTCAGATCAAATAACGCCTGTACCTTGACAGTCCCTCGCTGCTCCACCCTCATCAGTCAGACTGGTTTCGCCCATCATTTCCCTAAAATCTGGAATTCCCCCCCTGAAATACGACACTCCTCTCCAACTACTCCTTTACCTCTGCCCTACACAATTACCTTTCCCTCAGCTGTTCCTGCTTTAACTCATCTTAATACCTATCCCCAGTTTCTGCCTTCCTACCATGACCCCCCCGCAGGGTTCTCAACATCCTGAAGGGGGAAATCAGGAAATGGTTACCCCTTGTCCTCATATTCAGTTCTTGCCTCTCCCCCTCTCTTCTCCACCTGCCCTTCTGGATCACCAGTATACACAACCTAACCCCATCCTTTTTACTCCAACAGCACTTGCACACTACCTCAAGTCTGCTCCTGGTACGCTCATGCACTATAAATGGTTCTATTGCATTATTACTGTTTTGTATGTTTATATGTTCTTTTGTATGCATTTGGGCATGTATTGTAATTTACCCAATGTTCCACTACTGTTTATTGTACAATACCTTGTGTTCCAACTGTTGCACAATCTTACAATGTAGTGTTGTTTGTACTACCCACATACTATTGTAACTGATCATCCTTCACAACCCTATGTAACCCCTCCCCCCAGGTCACACCGTGAGACCAGCAACTTGTTGTTCAGTGTGCCCTCTTGGTGAAACATTTCAATAAATAAAAAAAATAACTAACACAGTGTCAAAATGATAGGATTAACAAGATAGATGCTTTTTACGAACATGGGGATTTTTTTAAGCAATTTGGGGCAACTACTATTCAGTGTGAGATCACTACAGTATAAAGATTTACTTATGGATGTGGGTGGCAGCTGTGTGTCTGTGGCAGCCTGCCTGTGCCAGGTGTGAGGTTATCTCAGTGCTGGTGACAAGGATCTGAGGGCTGGAAAGCAGTTCAGGTATGCAGTTGTACTGGGAGCCTTGCGGTCATTGTGGAATAATGCATGGTCATGTGACGTGTTTAATCCAATCAGGACACTGGATTTTCACTGATTTTTCTTACCCATTTTATAAACAAATTTATACACCAGTAGTGATAACTGTTTCATCAGATACATAAGGAAACATATTGGGTTCCAGTGGAATAGCACATTTATCTCCATTAGTGAGTAGTAAGACCCATAATTCATTAATGGTTAAGGCATTAGTTATCTATAAAGGTCTCACCGCTCATGTGTGGAGATAAACATGTTACTAAATTGCAATAAATTATGTATTTTACATATACCACACTATGTTCAATGCTTCTGTAGAGTTAACTTGTTTTAGCTGAAGGAGAAGCATAGAACCTGTAAGTCATTTGTTTTCCTGTAGAAGCTGTGTTTTAAATACTGGACCCCATTCTATTATTGTTCAATGTTTACTGACACTTAATAAACTCTGTGAATGTTTCTGATTCCTACTCTAGTGGTAAACACCATTTTAGAACTTCAGCCACAGAGTTCTACAGTAAAACACAGGTGCATTGTAGAAACAATGGAAGAGCTAATCAAGGTCATAAAGTATATCAAAATGATCCTTGCCACCAGTGTGAATCAGAAATATCTAATGAATTTACTAGAAGGCCAGTAAAGATGGAATAACAATGGCATGTGAACCAATATTTGAAAAACAGCTTCTAAAGAAAATATAGGCTTGCAAATTAAATGCAGTTCTCCTTTGAAACTGCCTTTTTTCCTTTGTAAACCCCGTATCTGGCTCATTGTACTCTGTGCCATCTTTCCAGATTCTAGCTGGAAATAAAAATTATGTAAGTGAAATAACATGCTCTAAGTGAAATAGCATGTGTCCTCTGTGAAAATAAATATGTATCACAAAATAACATGATATACTGTATTTGCCCAATGTATTTACCACAAGTGTGGTATATAGGATTTATCTTCATTTAGAATGTTTCAGTGCTAAAATAAATAATTTGTTTATAAGATGTTGCTCCCACCTACACTGTATAAATACTTTTACACAATGTCAAAAACATTGCTAGTTCAGAGTGTGTAAGAAAATCGTCAGAGTGCAGAGGTGAAAGACTAAAACAAGCTGTTAAATCCATGACTACAGATGTGCAGATATTTAATAATTACAAATATTTAGGGGCATGTAGGAAATGTAAAGGTCATATTGGTGGATGTTGCATCTGTGATGACATGTCATTAAAGTGTATTGGAGAAAAATAAATTATTTGCAACATTTCATAAGGTGAAGACAATCATTTTTCTTGGGGGGTTGGAAACTGTCAGACAGCCATGGCTATTACAAAATTTGTAATAATTTTAAATAAAATGAATAACTGTCAGCTTGGGACCAACAAGAAATCTTTCGAGTGCACAGGTGAAAAAAGATAAGATAAATGAAAGCAACAGCTGCTGGAGGTGGGGCTGCAGCTATTTCATTATTTATTGGCACCAGTAAGAAAATAAATGAGCTAGTAGAAAAAGATAGAGAAAAGGGAGAAGAAACCAATAATGCTGGGTTATTATGACCACAGGTGTTTCTGTCTGGATATGAGTGCCAGAGTTTCAGGGTATGGATGTTAGTGTTTCATTAATAGGGCTTGTCTGTGTGAGTATGAAGCTAGAATGTGAGAACTGGTATGGTATCAGTATGTTGATAGGTGACTGTCTATCTTTTTGTAACAAGAGGGTTGCTACAGTACTGTTGCTGGGCACAGAAACATGGAATCTGTTGGTAGAAAGGGGAAGATGGTCCATCAAGTCTGCTCATATTATGCAAGCTCACCCCCTCACCTAGTGTCCTTAGGGTTGTCCCCCCGTCCCCCATCAATAACCTTTCACTCCTTGTAGTCCCATCATGGAATTTTGATTACTCCCGCTCTGTCTTTGTCATGTTTGAACATATTCATGGTACCAGCCCCCCCCCCACTATTTCTGCAGGTAGCCTGTTCCACACCTCCACCACCCTCTCAGTGAAGTAGAAATGCCTCACATCTCTCCTGAATTTTGACACCACCAGCCTGCAATTGTGCTCCCTTAAGAATATGTTTTTGTCTCCAATAAACAGGTTTTCACCCTGTTTATATCCCTCAGAAACATATATGTCTCTATCATAGCTCCCTCCCGTGACACCACCAGTGAATATATAATCAGGGCCATGAGCTATGCCTCATAGGATCTGCTTTGCTGGCCATAAATCATTTTGCTAACCCTTCTCTTTACTGACTACAGCCTGTCTAAATCTTTTCTAATGTGTGGGCTCCTGAACTGGACACAGTATTCCAGGTGAGGCCTCACTAGCAATCTGTACTGAGCCAGTATCACTTTGCTTCTCTTGCTATCAAATCCTTTCCCAATACACTCCATCATCCTCATTTTCTTACTGTATGCCTCATTGCACTGATTGGTTTGTTTGAGGGAGTCCCTGGTGATGACCACCAGATCCTTTTCCTCTGAAGTAGTAACCATGCGTGGGTTCCTTTTCCCTAAGTGCATCACCCTAAACCTTGTATGGGTACACCTGTCCTCCATGTATGGTGATGGTGTGCGAGGGTTATCAACCCACTCATTGTGAATACTGAGGTAAAACTGCTAATAAAGCTGTAGTAACCATTATATCTTATGCTGGTGCCTGTGGGTATGTGGGTGCACAATTGTCAGTACAGTATGTTTATCAGTAGCTGCATCAGTGTCTGATGGTACTGTAGGTTGAAGGTTGCACACATGATGGTTGTCATTGGATTATGTGATTTTTAAGAAGGCTCAACCTTAGGTGCCTTCAGTACCTGTGCCTGCAGGGGCTTCTGACTCCAAAGTGACCTCAGCCAGAGCTAGTGCTAGTAATTAGTTTTTGAAATGTTAATGTTTTATCAGTGATTATCTTCTGAAGCTTTCACAGGATTTGTTTGCAAAAGCAAGGAATATATAGGGATCACTGAACATGAAATAAAGTATTTTGCAATTTTCATGATGCAATTGTAAAAATGTGCCTGTGGGTTTGATTATGAAAATAAGTGGGGATTTATTTCTTAGGTCTTCTAAGTGTGAACCAAAAAAGTTGTTTCCATAACTTTTTTTGAAGAAAAAAACCATCATGCACAAGTATTGATCATTTACGACTATCAACATTACTTTTTTTATTATGTTAACACCAAGCTTTCATTTAAACAGATTATGTTTCTAGCCTTAGTGGTTCCAAAGACAGAAATGTATAAAGATAATGTGGGGGAAGATTTTCAAAGCCCTTCTGGGCTTCATGCTGTGATACCTGTGCTTTGCACAGGAAAGATAGACTGACTAAGAAGTGGTCTAACTGTCAGGCACAAGTGTCCCAAACCACAGCACTACTGGAACACCCTGCAACACTAAAGTGACAGCTTTTGTGGTGCAAGCTGCTGTAAAGCAAAGAAACTGGCACAAAGGCATTAAAACCTTTGAAAATAGCATTTAAATGTTTTGGTGCATTTAGCAAAGTGCAGGCTGTGTCCAAAGTGACTTACACCTGGGTCATGCTATCTGAAAATTCTACCTAATTTCTTTAAGAAGGCTAACACTTTAAATATTAGAGCTACAGTATAAATATAGCTTTTTTGAATATATTGATAATTTAGGTTATTGTTAACACAAAACTGTATTGATATAGTTCTACTTTGATGCTGACCACTCTCTTAAGAAAGTTCAAATCTCCATGATGCTCCTTCATTTCTTTTATGTCTTTACTCCCTTCTCATATTTCTAAACCTCCTCGTGAATTATTTTCGACCACTTGCTCCAGGACTAAACTTTGCAGTCACTTACAGTTTCTTTCCACATGTCACCACCAAGAATTATTCCTCAAGGTTTTCGTTTGAAATTCCACCCTGGTTTCTTTGGGACCGAGGCACCTGTTTCCTTAACTAATAAGCTTTTGAATGTTTCTCTGGGAAACTTATCACTAGTTCCATTTTCTCCATTAAGAAACAGTTGATCTCCATGGACAAAACTATCCAGAGGAAAAAGGATTTCCTGTAATGCATAGCCCCTTACAACCTTCTTTTTATTACACACTGCATCCAACAACCTAACCCCACTCTCTTTCAGTTTCTCAAAAACACCAAATCCACCAAACTCCAGTCTCTCTTCCATCAGATGAGCAACCAGCATGAGCCCTCCAGTCAGATACCACATAACAATGTGGTATTTTACATTCCTTCTGATCTCCCCCTGACACAAGATGAATAATCTTTCCCCAGCAGGGATATATCTCTTTTGTACCCACCCCTAGACATCTTGACAGGTTCAAACTGATCTGCAGTGCTTCTATCACAGAGTATGCCTTACAGCTCATTTTTCTGAGACTCCTCTTCCTGCAGAGTATGATGACAGCATTACCAGAATAATTAGCAACATCAATCCACAATGCAGTGCAGAACCCACTTCTAGGATGTTTAACTGCTGCAATTTATTTTGTTAACCAAGGTATGAAAGACACCACTAATTTAAATTTTCACTGCAGGCGCAATCACTCTAGCTTGACAGCTGGTGAAATGGCAGCCCTCAGAGCTCTGAGACACAGGAATGACAATGTTATAAAAACAAGCTGATGGGGGGGGGTGTTTAGGTCTGGCAAAGGGAGCTATACATCGCTGAAGTCACAATGCAACTCTCTGACACCATTTTTTACTCTTCTGTTCCACTGGAGCCCATGATCAACTAGCAGATCTAGAGGTTACCGCTACCATCACCTCTGCTATTGAAAACAAAGAACTTCCTGCCTCTGCTTAGAGACTCATGCTGTAGTTCAACACCCTCAGACATCCCTTCTCAAAATCCACAAAACAGGTAACCATGGATGCCCTATTGTGTATGCATGCTCCTGCCCTACATCCCACATCTCAGCATTTCTGGACAGCCTCATAACACCATTCACTGACTACCTACCCACCAACATTAAGGACACTAACCATGCTCTCCAGTTATTTTGACAAGTTCATATTCAGTGGCTCCCATCAGTTCATCTTTACTATGGATATCAAATCTTTTTACACAGTGATCCCCCACAATAATGAAACATAGAAACATAGAAGATGATGGCAGAAGGGGACCTGTGGTCCATTGAGTCTGCCCAAGAAAAGTGTCTCAGGACCTATTGTGCACCGGTGTTCTGTCCTTCTAGACACCCAGCCTAGCCCTTCCAGTGCCATGTGTTTGTTCCCAATACTTGTCCCACCCATGCTTAAAGCTTGATACTGACTTTACAGGCACCACCTCAGGAGGTAATCTATTCCAAGGTTCCACCACCCTCTCTGAGAAGTAATATTTTCTGATGTCCTCTTGAACACACCACCCTTCAGTTTCCACTTGTTCCCTCTTGTGGTATAATTGATGTTCCTGGTAAAAAGCTGCACTTCTGGCACCTTGTTGATGCCATTAAGGAATTTGAAGGTCTCAATTATATCCCCCCTCTCCCTTTCCCTTTTAGTCTCTAGCCAGTACAATTTCAGAGCTCAAAGCCTCTCTTCATAGGTGATTTCCTAAAGGCCATGTATTATTTTTGTTACCCTTTTCTGGACCATTTCCAATCTATCAATGTCCTTTCTTAGGTGAGGCATCCAGAACTGTACACAGTACTCCAGATGAGGCCTCACTAATGACAGGTAAAGTGGTAGTATCACCTCACTGTCCCTGCCTGACAGGTGTGCAACAATTTTTTGAAAAAGCAGGAAGTCCAGCAGTCACCATCCTCCACCACACACACACACACACACATTAACATGACTAGTAGAACTTGTTCTTCAACTTAATAATTTTTCTTTTAATAAAGTGTTTTCAGCGGGTCAGTTGTGTTGCTATGGGTACCAGTATGGGTCCCATTTTTGCAAATCTGTTTTTGGTTGGGTTAAGGAACAGTTCTTTCTCTCCTTCACAGGGACTGTGACTGCACTCTGCAAATACTACATAGATGACTGTGTGGGGGCCACCTCCTGTTCCAGGGAAACCCTCCAAATTTTCTTGGACAAGATTACCATGGCCTATCCTTCCCTTCAGTATATTACTGAAGTATCCTCCTCCACACTGCCTTTTCTAGATTTCAAATTGTTGATGCAGACCACTGGTCTGAAGACATCAGTTTATTATAAACCCACTGACTCACACATCTTTATACTCCACAGTTCCTTCTATCCCAAATATGTTAAGAATGGGTTGCTTTATTCACAGTTTCTTAAACTTCACAGGTTATAAAGTGAAAATGATGATTTTGCTGAGCAGGCACAAATAATGTACATCGTTTTTATTAACAAAGGATACATAGAAAACACAGTGGGCAGAACACTCTTCCCAGTCAGTAATATGGCCTGTAACCTTGTCTCTCACAGTGGGATACTCTCACATGCAATACTAACACATTTCACTGGTGCTTCTCTTCCATTCTAATGCCTCTTCTCTTTACAGGATCATCACTAGGAACTTCCCTAATCTGCAAACTGATGATAATATAAAAGCTTTCTCTACAGAGCCACTAACTGCCTCCTACCACAGACCATCCAACCAGTGGAATCTTGTGGTATGAAGCAGTATACATACCCCTAACAATTCCTGTCTACCAGGTACCATAGCTTGCAACAGAACTTGCTGTTATACAGTAAGTATAAATGTATTTCTAGTGTCACTGAAATTCAAGATCCCACAGATGTTTTTCATATGATCTGGAAGTTCTCATGCACTTTCAGTAATGTAATATACAGTATTGTATTCCTTGCAGGAAGTGTGCAACTATCTACATTGGAGAAACTGGCACATGCCTGGTTGACCAACACAGGGAGCATTACAGGGCAGTCAGGAATGGAGACACTGATAAACCCTATCCCATTTTGCCTCCTGGGGCCATAATGTCAATGATCTTTCTGTTTGTGTCCTTCAGCAAGGTTAAAAGGATGCTGACCAAAGAAAAACATGGAAACCAAGCTGATCATCCACTTAGGCTCCCAGCAGGTCTTTGGTTTAAATTAAATAAATATTTTCTGCTTAAATCTTTTAACCATCTTATGGTTTACCACTGTAGTCTATTCTTTCTACCCCACCCACATCATGTCTTTGCTTGCATATGTTCATAGTACATTTGCATGATTCAGCATGTCTGCATGCACTTCCATCCAGTGTGTGTGTGGGGGGCATGCTCACATGGGCATTCCAGCTATGTGTGCACATCTATTTTCATTTTCTGTTGATATCCCTGTCTCTGTCTCCATACCCCACATTTGTCACCCTTTTGCCTTCTTATTAGACCCTGTAAATTAGTCCCCACTTGAGGAATCCTCAGCTCATTCACTCATATTACGTCTTTTAATACCCATGATCATCTTTTAGTTTTCCAGCTTCTATTCTTAGCTTGCCTATTAGCACTTTTTCTCCTAGATCCTCCCTCTATTTTCTTTCCTTACATATGTATATCTCTTATTTCCTTTTACCTCTCCACTAACTTTTGTTTTTTTCTCATTTAGAAAACTCTTGAAGAAGATTTATGGTTGAAATGTTGATTCTAACTCTATTTTCTATTTTCAGTATGCATTTAATATTACCACTGTTTCAATTACTACAGAGTTCTGTGACAGAATACAGGTATGAAAGGACAAGAAAGAATAGTCTCAATTTATGTCCCTGGAATAGAGGATATACAGAGACTTTATTCCATATGATGTTACATTGCCCACCCTATAATAAACGGAATTATTATGAGAGTATCTAAAATGTAAGAATGTGATGGGCTGATCACATTCTATCAGCAGCACTACATTAATGTTAAATAAATATACTCGTAGAGCCTGATTACCAGTGTACTGTTTTAGAAAGAACGACAAGTACCTAGTTTTGGTATTCTATACATGGACTCAGAGCCACCATTAAAACCACACAGAGTTCTACCAGCGATGTGAGTTACTCTAGGGAAACATCAGATCCTACCCACCCCAAGTATTCAACAACCAGTGTAAAACAACAAAATGCATGCTTAGTCAATCTGTTCTGGGAAGAAGCTGTGAGCCACAGACCCCTCCACATGTCACCTGGGCTGTATATGTATCATATTTTGGGCACTGCTCAATAAAAGCTGTGGTAGGAAACATGAGGATCTTCTCTCATGGCTCCCAATGAAAACTTTTATTGTGAATACAAACTGCAGTATTTTAGCACAAACTTCCTGAGGCATTAGATTAACTGAACAAGCCTCCTCCAACAGTGACTTCCTCACTTGGTTGTCATGAACACCGAGTCGTGATGACTTGTCACCAAGAAGCAGGATGCCACTGTACTAAAAAAAGTAACTCTAAGATGAAACATCCCAGAACCCTTACCTGGGTCCAAGTTGTCAGGATGTTCTCTGCAGAAAAGCCGTGTCTTTATTTCGATTTTAAAAGAATATTGTCTCTTTGAAGCAAACCCCTGTAGCCCTTCCATTTCCTGAAATGTCAGGACAAGCCCCCATGCCTGCACATCTTGGTATGACAGTAAATGAAGAGTGCTGGGGGTGCACTGCATAGAGATGAATACAGATACAGTAACATTCATTTTATTGAGATTTATAGTTCAAATTAAAATAAATCAAGGCCACTGCTCCAGTAACAAAGACACTGTTAGTTGAGAGGTGTCCTTGATTTGTCATAATCGGAACTCTAAATGGCAGTAAAATGTAAGTAAATTATGTCTCAATTCAACTGTCAGTGTCAGTGGCTCAGCAGGTAGCACACTCGCCTATGAGGCCGGGAGATCAGAAGGCTGTGGGTTCTAGCCCACACCAGGCACTTGGGTTAATATCCCAATACTGGCACTGCAGTGCAGCATGAGGGGAGTGCTGCACTCCTGAGATGCCATCTTTCAGATGAGACATTAAACCGAGGTCCCATCTGCCTGTTCTGCTGGTAGTTCAGGTGGATGATAAAAGATTTCATGGCACTTCTTGAAAAAAAGAGTAGGGGAATTTCCCCAGTGCACTGGCCAAATTTCCCCCCATTCACTAAAATACCACCAACAGCTTAATCTGGTTCAAAGTCAGTTGACATTCATCTGTATCCCCTTCCCCTGGGTATTGCCTGAAAATAGGCAGAATTTTTCTAGTGCACTTACCCAGTCAAAAAAAACTAAATAAATAAAATAAACTGTATGGAGCACACCCCTGAGATCATCATTTGCTGCCATGGCTTTGGATACCAGCTCTAGATACCTATTCAATGAAAACTGAAAATTGAAAAATAAATTAGGGGTGGTGGTGCTGTTGTTGGGAGGGTGTCAACACAAGGGGCAAAAGGTTACATGTGGTTAAAATGGAGTATAGCAAATACATGTTTAGCAAAAATTACTTTGCCATCATTCTACATAGATGTGTAATGCAGAGTTTGTGTGTAGAAAGAAGGGGAAGGGATTTGAGAGTGTAAAATGTGAACATATGTACATGCTGTAGTTACTTCTGGCCCTCAGGGGTAAAATTATTAAATCACAAAAAAACATACTGATCTAGATCTGCAAACAAATCAAAATTCTATGCAATTCAGAATGGCATAAGGACTATTTTGTTTCTTTCACAAAAAATTAGCAAAAAAATATTAAAATAATAATTCAAGCCACAGCGACTTATAACCCAATTATTATATTAGCAATAATGAACTCTGGGGGTTACATTAATGTTCAAGTTAATCACCCCCTAGGGGCAATATGGCACTCATCTGCACCTTGTGCCTCATTACACCCACAAGACAGTGATTACCTAGCACATTAACATAAGCCCCATTATTCATTATTGCTTAAAAAACCTTATTTAGAGCATTTTTTAAGACCATGTGCGAACAATTTGAAAAATGTTCTGTATATATTATTGCACCCAATGAATATTGCCTAGGCCATAGCGTTGGCCAAATTTATTAAAGAATTAATAAAATGCAGAAAAACAATTTATATTGGAGAAGAGTTGGTATATAACAACATTTCTGAGGTACACCTAAATACGGTGACCCAGTTCACACAAAACTATTAGGTAATGAGAAAGACTAAAGAAAGGCAGTTTAAACAAAATATAGTATATCCATTGGTAGCAGAGATGCTTAATGGTTATTAACTTAACATAGGGCCATTATGGATTGGTTAGATGAATTTTAATAAAATGGGGGTGTTTATATTAATTACTACCATGGTCTACACTTGTTACCTTTTATGGTTATGAATTTAGTATTGTTATTTGTCAGATAAATGTGGTGTAAAAGTAAACCAGGACACAGATACAAATGTGTACTGTGACCATAGTTTAAACATTATTTATTGATATAAATGCTTTTAGTTCTTAACTGCTGTAAAGACTTGTGATTGTCAAACAAATAACTTTTGAAACTAATATTACCACTGCATTTTGTTTTGCTTAACGTTTGAAGATATGTCAACATACTGTAACTGTACTTTTTCTTATTTATTTTTTATTCCATCATGCTCTCTCATACCACCACCTCTTTCTTCCTCTGGAAACCTGCTGCTCCAGCTCCCCATGCTTATTTCTTAGAGCAATCACCAAGTCAGACCTTCTCCATCCTCCTGGTTCCTCTATGACTTACCCCTCAAAGTGTGGCCCCAACATCCAGCTCCCATGCTGCCAGCTGTCAGGGAGCAACCACAGTCAATGGAATGGGGGATGTTGGTGTTAAGCTGCATCAAGGTAGATGGGCAGTGGTGTCATCACTCATGTGGGGTGGATTGGATGGACCTTTTTCCCCTTGTGAAGTCCTTATCTCCCCAGCACCAGCCTATAGGTTCCCATGGTGCATCCTATGGCTGGGAGTGGCCAAGGTCCTGTGATCACCCCCAACATCAATGCTACCACCACACCTGTCATAAAAGGTAATCATGCAGCAGGTCTCGTTCCCTGAGATTAATACACAGTGCCTCTGTATTATGCAGCCCAACATGGAACAACCAGGACTAGGACTTGATCCCTGGTCTCCTGTGTGTCAGTACAGTGTACCACCAGCCTGTGCCACTAGGCCAGGTAAATTATTGCTTGCCCAAATGCTTATAGATTTGGAGTGCCGCTAGTCTCAATTCTATTTCTAATGTTTTTTGGTTGTCACCCTATCTATGGTTCTGAGAGATGCATCATTAAACTGGATCATCAACAGCTCATTGCTCATCACTGATGAGCTATGTGAACTCGGTTCTACCAGTAGCACCTTTATTTAATCTGGGTTCATAATAAGCCATCTGGATGCCATCCAGGCATTGATGTCAATCAAGCTGTTGTCTATCACAGTTACATTCTTTTTTCCCCCCATTTTATTCTTTCTATTGCCAGCATCCCAAGCCCCCTGAATGGGCTTGCTAAGCTCCGGTTATCTGAACCCTCACCCGGGGATGCCCCCTCCCGAGTGGGGCTACCGAAGTGGAACTGAATAAGGCTGGAGGGTCAGGCACCAGACCCAGCTCATATGTGGGGGCTGGCATTTTTCTACTTTTTTAACCCCCCTGGAGCTAGGATGTGCAATAAAACTAATGGGAGAGCATCTGTCCCAGCTCCACCCTATTGCAGCATGGTGCCTTGCCCCCCAGCCTCTGCAGTGGGCCATCGACACCGACACATTGATGTCCCCGCTCCCTGGAGAAGGAGAGCAGTCCTCCAGATGCTCGATCCTTCTCCTCCCCTGCCGATCCTCAGTGGCCCATGCCCATTCTTGAATATGGGTCACCGGCGTGGTGAGAGGTGTGGCATCCAGAGCCTCAACCCTCAGTATCACAGTTATTTTCTATTGTCAGGCACAAATGATATGCACAGCTGAGTGTTATCTGGATACAATCAAGCACAGCACTCACTCTTACCGCATAAAAAATACAGATGTTGCACCAACTCCATCATTTAAGCTTTCATTTTGATTTTTATTACTGTTATTGCTTCAGGTCCAAACATCTCCAAAAACACTCATGAGATCCATGGCAAGAATGCCCCTGTGCTTCACCATTATGTCTTCAGCAGGGGGCAAGGTTCTGGTTCGGGTCATCTCTTAATCATACTCATTTTCCACACATCACCAGTTACATGCATAATTAATAAATTATGAATATTCAAAAAGTGAGGGTTACAAAAGTGCTTACATTAGTGCCATAATAGAAGCATGCCACTTTAACAAATTCATTTCTGTGCTCTTTATCTTCTCTTAATTCAATCTTTAATTTCAGTATGATGCTTTCCATTTTAATTTATCACATATGTAGGGTCACTTATATGAATTATATACAATGCCTCAGATTAAAACACTTGTAGTACAGAAATACAGACAGCTTGGCTTCCCTGTCACCACATACAAAAAGGAGCAAACCATTGTTGAAAGATTAAAACTCTCTTTAATTCAGAAGCATGATAAAAATCCAAACTGGTCAACAAATACAAAGATGCAGAAGGTAAAGATCCACCCCCTCTCTCACTCACAAGCAACCAAACGTTTTTGCACTTCTTGCACTTTTGCAAGGCTGAATGGGTATAAGACAGGGTATCCCATTTAAAGCCCTGTGTTTAAAGTGACAGTGTAAAACTGTAAAACAAGGTGCACATACTTCTGTATAAATAAATGAATAACAATATACCATTCACAGACATAAAAAAAATTGTTAATGCACATATATACTGTATGTACTGCTACATACCAAACCCCACAAAAGTCTATACAGGCTTAAATATTTAAATGCAGACATAATAGACACCAACATTTATGCTGTGTCTGTATTGCTAGAAAATATATCTATTAACATAGCTGGAGTTCATCTGACCACTTTAGTGAAGTCCCTGATAGAGGACAAATATTTTATACATTCAATAACTTCTGTTGATTAGGCTAAATATGATTGAGTTGATTTTATGGTCTGTTTTTAGCAGTTATATATGGTTGTAAAAAAAGGTATTCTGTTTATCTTTACAAAAGGCAGGAGAGATTACAGGAGACAACAAATGATATAGAAGATGAGGTAATGATGATAAATGGGGCAGGGGAGGGAAATTTGGAGAAAAGGAATGCACCTTGTTTTACAGTTTTGCACTGTCACTTTAAGCACAGTGCTTTAAATGAGATACCCTATCTTACACCCATTCAACCCTGAAAAAGCTAAAGAAGTGCAAAAATGTTTGGTTGCTTATGATTGAGGGAGGAGGTGAATCTTCACCTGCTGCACCTTTGTATGCCTTCACCAGTTTGGATTTTTAGCATGCTTCTGAATTAAATGGAGTTTTAATCTTGTAACAATGCATTTTACCTTCTTGTATGTGGTGACCGCGAAGCTGAGCTGCCTGCACTTCTGTAAGTACGGTAACTCTTTTTGCTTGGCTCTGTTCCTTGTTGTCTAGCCACCCACTTTGTTTTCTTTGATGTTTCATTGAACTTGGCATGCTTTACAAACTCCCTACAGACTATCTGACAAAAAATATGTCAGCACCAGATAATTCAGGTACCAGTAACAGCAGGGACCCCTCCTCCCTCCCGGGCTCATTTTAGCCAATTTGTGGACTCTTTTTTTTTTTTTTTAGGTGGGTGATACTAACCCCCTTTTAAATAAATTACCGAGACCGGAGAATGCTTCCCGACAGCCCCCACTGTGGACAATAAAAATTTGCTGTTAGACATGAAAACTGCTTTCCGTCAACTAGAGACGGTGGCTGTCAAATCACGCCACCTTTACTGACAATGAATGTCACTGTCAGCATATCTAGAAGTTAACAGAGTTCCCCGTGGCCTCAGATTTGTTAAACAAATGACTTTTGACACAGAAAAAGATGGATTATTAAAGGGCTGGCAAACCAGGTTATTAGAGTATTCAGTGGAACTAATGGAATATATACTAAAAGATAGGGAAAGTCTGGAGAAGAAATTAAATCAAAGTTACAACAGAAAAAATGAATAGTTAATATCTTTTCTACACAATTTAAATATGGAGATTATAGGATATAATTGAAAGAAACAATACACAAACAAGATACATGTATTAAGATTAAAATCAGCAAATGTGAGTGACACCACAGGGATTATGCAGAGGGGAGAATATTTAAGCAGAAAAAGCAGGAAAAGCCTGGGAAATTCATTAAAAAAATGCCAATAGACAATATAGTCAACAATATAATTTCCAACAAAACAACTCAGATGACATCTCACAGGTACCAGATGTACACACCAGTGGTTCAGATTCAGATAATGCATCAACTAATCTTTTTTAGACAACAGCCAGGAGGACATGACTCCTTCCAATCAGGAACTTATCAAGCATTGAAATGACAATTCAGTCCACACCAGTATCATCACAATACCCCTTCCCAGACCCAAATTAGGGAACAACAAATCTTATAGTTACCAGAATGGCCCCTGAGGCACAGCCCAAAGGTTGCCAGATTTCAGGAAGACCCACTAGAAGAGGGACATGGGTGAAAGGCAGGAAGGGGAATAAATGGACAATGGAGAGGAACCAATTATTTCAAACAACACGGGTCGGGGGTTGATGCCAGAGAATGGGGTACAGATCTTAGAACAAAATGATTTGGTCCTTAACATTTCTGATTATCACCTCACAGAGAATGAATTGAATATGCTACAGTGAGGCTTGTCATTTGTACAAATGGAAAACTTGAATCACTCTAATACCATAGTAGACTTCCACAAATTTTACATCTAAAAGCATTTTTTTGCAAAGGATAATAATACCAATCTTGATGTCACTGGAATAGAGGATGATAAGGAACATTTGATGTATGTGGAAAGTGAAGACAGCAATTTGTACCAGCATAAGTTAAAAACACACTGCACAGTTATACCACGGCTTACAGGAACTACAGAACCTTAAGATTTCACAATCTTGATTTTATAATTACAGCAAGGAGGAGGAAGAAACACTGCAGAGTCTCAGTAACAACAAATCTACAATAATAAAGAATGTGGATAAAGGCAGCTCAATTGTCATCAAGAACAAGACAAATTATGAAGCAGACATGTTAAAACAACTTTCAGATATATCATTTCAAGAGCCTCTTAAAGGAGACCCTACAGAGATGCATAAGCAACAGCTAAATTATATTTTACAAGAAGCATTCTTGGACAACATCATAGACCAAAAAACCTTGGACTTCATTTCAGAAAAACATCCAGTTCAAGCAGCCATTTAATGACTCCCGAAAGTACACAAAACCCTAGAAAAACCATCAGCAACAACTACAGTGGCCAGTATTTGTTCAGTTACCAAGCCTCTGGCCCAATACACAGATACATACTTAAAACCTGTGACAATGAAAACAGGATCTTATTTATGGGACACTATGCACTTGTTAAACATCTTGAATGACACAGAAATACATTTCAGATGGTTGCTCATTATGATGGACATCAGGGGCCAGAAATTCAAACTGCGCTCTTTTTAGGCGCAAGCCCCTTCGCTGCGCAAAATAGTTGCGCAGAGGTGTGGACCGGGCGATATTCAAAGGAGTTGCGCTATTGAGCAACTCCTTTGAATATCACCCCCTGGCCACAGCCACTGTGCATGGTGCAGTGGAACTTGCACCACCGCAAGTTGTCAGAGTGGAGCATTGAACTTGCGGTGGCGCAAGTACCATTGCGCCATGCGCAAAATCCCGATATTCAAAAAGGGACATGCAAATGGGGCCATAATTCATGCACGGCGCAGGGGGGCCATTTGCATCTGATTATGGCCCCATTTGCATGCCATTAGCATGCAGGTGTGCCGATCCCTGAGGACTTGCACCTGGCACCCTGCCAGGCAGCAGCCATCAGGGACCGATGCCCCCTGCAGCCCGATCGCGGGCAAAGTGAAAATCCCCACCACCACCCCCACCAGCCCAACCACAGGCTGCATGAGTTTAAAACAACCACCCCTGCAGCCCGATCGCGGCAGCAATGTCTCTCCAAGCACATCTAGTGACTAGATCCCAATCGCGGATGCAATCGTTAACCACTCTCAACTTTGGTGGTCCAGTGACTGACTCGATCGTGGGATGTAATCATTACCCCCAAACACACCCCGGTGGTCCAGTGGACCATAGATCTTGATCAAGGGATGTACTTATGAACACTCAACACATCCCGGTGCCAGTGTCGGCCCACCCACCCACCACGATGCCCCTCACTCGCCTCGCGGGCAGTCGGCGGTCATCCCACCCCACCACTGCCCTGTTGCCTCGCCGACTGACTGCACGGGCTGCAGCCCACTGGTGCAGAGCAAGAGCCAATGGGCAAGCAGCCCATATATAGAAGACAGTCCAGTTTTGTTATTCATTCACAAAACTGACTGTCTTTAGGTAGGCGGCTGCACTCCTATTGGCTCTTGCTCTGCACCACGGGCGGCAGCCCTACCGCAGTCAGTTGCGGGCAGCGGGCAGCAGGTGGGTGGATGCTGCCACCCCGCCGCCGGGGAGCTGGGTGGTGGGGCTTCATGGGTGGGTGAGGTGGGGACACTAGGCACCAGGGATGTGTTGGGGGTGTTTAATAATTACATCCCGCGATCGGGATCTACGGTCCACTGACCACCAGGGATGTGTTTGGGGTTAATGATTACATCCCGTGATTGGGATCTACGGTCCACTGGACCACCAGGGATGTGTTTGGGGTTAATGATTACATCCCACGATCGGGATCTACGGTCCACTGGACCACCAGGATGTTTGGGAGGGGAGATACATTGCTGCCCATGATCGGGCTGGTGGGGGGGTTAAACTATGCCCGTGATCGGGCTGCAGGGGGGGCATACCTCTCAACCTCTTGTCTCATAAATCAGGGACAAGACATTACAATATCAGGGACACAGACCCCCATATCAATGACACATCTTACGATTTGGTAGTATACACTCAGAAAGCTGATAGAATTAGGGGGGATTTATGTAAGATGCATTTTCTGAATAGGAAGGAATCTGTAACTTAATATTTAACATTATTTTATGCTTACAATCCCCAGTGTTCTGTCACAACAATACAATTGTTATGAGGGACAGAGACAAATTCTGAGGCATAATCAGGATGTCCCTGAAAATCAGGGACAGTTGAGAGGTATGGGGGCACAGGGAGTGGGTTGGGGCCGGCCACAGGTGGCAGCTGCTGTGTGTGCCCTGCAATGCAGCAGCTCACCTGTGGGTGGCCCTCAACTTAAGCCTTTTTTTGCTCAAAGTTGTGCAGGCGCAGGCTGGGGGTTGCGCCAGAGCAACCTGCACAGCCCGGCTGAATATCAGGCTGTGCAGTTTATGTATGGTTCCTCCCCCACCAGTTCAGCATGCATTCATTTGCATTGCGCTGTTGCTCAGCCTGTTTTCAGTGGTGCAACTGCCTCCTGTTGAATATCGCAGAATGGAGCAAGTTCGGACTTGCGCAGGCGCAACCCTATTGCGCATGGCGCAACCCTTTTGAATATCTGGCACCAGGTCTCTATATACTAATATTTCTCATGAGGAGGGAATAGAGGCCATAATGGAGACACTATACAAGGAAACAACTTTGAAAGCACCGAGGGTGGAATTTATTTTATCATTAACTGAGAATGTCTTGGTCAGCAACTCATTTCTGTTCAAGGATAAATGTTATCCCCAAAAGAAGTGCATGGCAATGGGGGCATCTCTGGCCCCAAATGATGCAATAATTTACATGGCAGCATAGCAAGACCTTTATATTTACAGCAGTGACAACCCTCACCTCCAACTGACAGACCTATATAAGTGTTATACTGATGACATCTTCTTTTTGTGAAAGGGGTCAGAAGAAGAGTTAAAAGAATTTGTGAAATATCTTGAAAACACTAATGAAAATCTGAAGTTTGAAGTTTCTGCCAGTGTAGAACAGATACATGTTTTGGATTTGGTCATGAAAAAGGGCCCCACCAATGACATTGATACTCAACTTTATCATAAACCTACCGGTAAAAATTAATTTCAACATTTTGAGACCTGCCACCCACACCATGTAATGCACAATATTCCAACAAGACAGTATATATGGGTGAAACAGAATTGCTCATATGAAAAGAACTATATGAAAAATGCCAACATTCTGACACAAAAGTTTTGCAAAGGGGATATGCATATGATAACATTAATGAAGCCAGGATGAAAGTGGATCATATGGCTAGAAATCAGCTGCTTGTACCCCATAACAGACAAAAATAATATGAATGGAGTGAATAATAATAATACACCTAACTTTATCACAACTTTTAGCCCTTAGGCATATCTGGTCATAAACATTATTGCACGACATTGGCATATTTTAACAACTGATAAGAAGCTACAGCATGTGGCAAACAATATGCCAAAAACAATATATAGAAGGAGAATCAACCTACAAAACTGATTGGTACATTGCACATATTGGGAGAAACCCACGAACCAGCAACAACAAAAAACAATTGCACCTATACCAAAAGGCACTTTAAATGTGGAAACTCTAAATTTTGCTGATTTATATGGACTGGAAATTATTTTACAGATCCTGTCACAAAACACAACTATGACATATCAGAATTTGGAAATTACAGCACCACCAATGCTGTATAAATGGCCTCTTGCAAATAATGTGACTGCTTTTATGTTGGTAAAACCACCCAAAAACTAAAAGAATGCATTGTCCAACATATGAGGAGTATCCAGACAGAGGATGAGATTAGTGCCTTATCACAACATGTAACAAGAAAAGGAAAACAACATGTTTCTTTTCCCAATGATGAAAAAGATTTCTCTAACTATAAGGGAAGGGGACCTTGATAAAAAGCTTCTCCAGAGAGAAACTTTTTGGCAGCATTAATTACAATCCTGTCATTACTCTTGACTGAATGAGGCCTTCCAGCGTGCACCTTATTTGTAAAACGTCCTATAAAACATTTTACAATATATACAGAGTGCCACTATTGCATTAATGTGGGTCAAACAATTTCAAAAAGATGTTACAGTAAATGTTTCTAAATCTATCTAGAAAGCAAAATTTTGAGCCTTCCAGATCTATTGCATGCTTATTACCTTGTTTCCTTCTTCCTTCTCCCTATATATACAACATTTTTGGTAACACCCCACTCCACCCTTCTCCACCACCATCCCCATTCCCTTGTCACAAATTTTCCTCCACCCTCCCAATTGGTCATCATTACCTCATCTTCTATCTCCTGTAATTTCTCCTGTCTTTTATAAAGATAAACAAAAAGTACCTTTTTGTTACAACCATATATAGCTGCTATAAACAGACCATAAAATCAACTTGATTATATTTAGCCTAATTAACAGATGTTATTAAATGTATAAAATATTTTCTCCTGTATCAGGGACTTCACTAAAATGGTCAGATGAACTGAAGCTATGTTATTAGATATATTTTCTAGCAATACAGACACAGTATAAATGTTTCAGTCTCTTATGTCCACATTTCAATAACAGTTTTTTTTATCCTGTTTAGACTTTTTTGGAGTTTGGTATATAGAGGCACATATATATGTGTGCATGAACACTTTTTTTATATCTATGAATGGTATTTTGTTATTCATTTGTTTATATAAAGAATTTATATAAAGAAGAGCTGAAAAGAACTACACAGCAGAGGTGATTTCTTTTATTTCATTTCAAACATGCAGTGTTTGTGTAAGTAAATGAGCAGAAGGGCTTTGGATTAGGGTTTTTTTGTGTTCTGTTTTTGGTTACTGTTCTGTAATTCTAAGTAGCCAGGAAAGGGAACTGCTGTAGTTAGCAGATCATTTGGCAGTATCTTGTTGCTGAGGCAGAACAGTTATAACCTGTGAAGGAGGTGTGTGTTTGGAGGAGGTGCTGAAGCAGGCTTGCAGTAGGAGAAGAGCTTAAAAGGAGAACTTGGTTATGGGTTCAGTTAAGAATAGATGAAAATAACTACACAGCAGAGGTGATTTATTTTATTTTATAGATTGATTTTTTTTTTTGCAGGGCTTATTTTATGTTAAATTGTTGTGCAGGTTGCCATGCTAAAAGGAAGGAAAGCACTCACCAGGGTGGTGGGTCAGAACTGTAGCTGATTGTTTCTGGAATGCACAGGCTTAGTCCTGCCCACCCTACTCTTCACCCCACCCACCCCAAGGGCATCATTCCATTTGTAGCAGGGGTTATGACATCACCTTTCCAAAAGGGAGAAGGACATGCACATGTCACATTCTTAACAGACCAGCACACTGTACAGGGAGTAAACACATGAACACACTCACACACACTAGGAAAAAAGGGAAAAAATTAAACAGAAAGGGAGAGAGAAATGTGGGGACTAGTGTAATGCACTGGCTATGGGGAAGCATTCTTCTGGGAGACATTTTGGAGGCCCTGATGCTGCCCTATTTGTAGGCACCTCTCTTGTCTGAGGGAGGAGGTTGACTGTCTCCAGGCTGACCTGGTGAGAATTCAGAAAACCTCTTCCACCACCCAGGGACCACCAATGCCACTGCTGCTGCTGCCTCAGAGATTGCCAAGAAAGTGGAGTGGTTGGACCACGGTGGCTTCAAGGAGGGTGAGGGTGGTGGAATAGAGGAGCATCCCTGCAGTTGTACCTCTCCACAATTCATATGCTATTCTGGTGGAGCATGGTTCCTCTATGGAGGCACCTGCAGTGGAGACCAAGGAGGATGCTGAGAACCTCCACAAAGGAGACCCACAGGAGGGTGGCATGAGACCCCATAGGGGAAGGAAACAACTCCTGGTCAGGGACTCAATCATTAGAGGGTAGAACGGGAGAGGAAGGTAAGGTGCCTGCCCGGTGCCATGGCTTGGAGGGACAGGAAGCAAATCCTGAGCATTGTGGGAGCAGCTGCATGGAAGAGGGAGGTGGACATCATTGTCCACCTAGGGACAAATGACCTGGCTGGGAATTGGATCAGAGCAGTGCAGGATGAGTCTGTGGAGTTGGGGAAGGGCCTTAGACAAGTAGCACACATGGTAACCTTCTTAGAGGTGCTGCCTGTCTGTGGCATGGGTGAGGTTATGGTATTCTGCACCATGGGATTCAATGAATGGTTGAAAAACTGGTGTGGAGCTCAGTGTTTTGGCTTCACTGGGGACTGGGGATCCACCTGGAGGGATACAGGACTATACTGGTATGATGGTTTGCATCTGTCCAGGAGGGGAAGCAGGATCCTAGGTGATAGGTTTAAATGCTTCATTAGCAAGCATTTAAACTAGCTACAGGGGAGACAATTAAAAGAAGCAGGAAAATCCCAGCCCCCCCCCCCACAAAACAAGGTAGTTAGGTAAACACCAAGGTAGAGAAGTTGATAGGGAGCAGGACATGGGTAAATGGAGAAAAAGGCAAAGGCACTAAGGACAGGGATGGGGCTAAAGGAGGAATGTCCATCAAAAATGGAAGGTAATAAGTACCAATGCCTGTAGTCTAGATAACAAGCTCCCTGAACTAGTGGCCTTTATGGAAGAGGAACACGTGGATATCATGGCAGTCACAGAAACATGGTACATAGAGAATCATGACAGGGATGCCAACATACCAGGGTACACAATCTACAGGTGGGACAGGGAGGGTAAAACAGGAGGAGGAGGAGTAGCTCTCTACATAATGAAAAGGATCAAAGCAATGGAACTAAAGGGTAAACAGGGAGGAGAGGAGACAGTGTGGTTCAACCTGGAGACAGGAAATGGCACCACAATCTGCATGGAGGTTGTAAACAGAACCTCTCTGCTACTTTAAGGCTGCACTAAATCACTGTAATTCATGTTATCTTTGACTGGTAGTCACTTACTGAACACGAGTGTATCAAATACCTGTTATGTAATGTAATGTACTGCAAACTGTAACAAATGTTGTCCCTGTACCTCTCTATGTATGACATGGAACCTTTGCAAATGAGTCTTTGACTCAAAGGTCTTTCTGAATATCTCAATAAATAAATAAATAAATAAAATAAATACAGACCCCCATCTCAGGGAGAGGAAATATACAAGGAAATGATAGAAGGTGTTCTTTGAATGGTAGAAAAAGGGGAGATATTGTTTAAGGGGGACTTGAATATGCCAGATGTTAATTGGAGCACCTTTGCTGCAGCCACATCCAAGAACAGGGTCATTCTCAATGCCCTATGGTGGCATGCCTCAGACAGCTAATGTTGGAGCCCTCTTGGAATGGAGTAGTCTTAGACCTGGTACTCTCAAACAGGGACAGAGAGAGGATCACAGATTTAGACGTGGGTAGCCATCTGGGAACAAGTGACCAACAAACAGTGTGGTTCATGATAAACACAACCATTGATTCTAGCCCTACAAAAGCAAGAGTACTGGACTTCAGGAGAGCTAACTTTGGCAAAATAGTAGAGTGCCTCAGAAAAGCACTAGCAAACGGGCAAGAAGGAGAGGTGGAGGAACAATGGGGAAAAATCAAAACTGCCATCACAGAGGCAATAAGCCTTTGTGTAAAGTAAATAAACAAAATGAAGGACAAAACCACTACGGTTCTCAAAAGAGGTGGCGGGGAAGGTTAGGGAGAAAAAGATAGCATTCAGGAAGTACAAGGAAACACGGAAGAAGCAGGACAGAGAACTGTACCAGTTAATGCAGAAGGAAGCGGGGAAGGCAGTCAGAATAGCTAAGGCCCAAACAGAGGAAAAGATTGCCAACTCAGTTAAGAAGGGGATAAAACCTTTTATAGGTACATTAGGGAGTGAATAAAGACCAAGGGGGGATAGTGAGGCTTAATAAAGGGGATGGGGTGGTCAGAGGGCAACAGTGAAAAAGCAGAGATACTGAACAAATACCTCTGCTCAGTACTTACAAAGAAGAGTACCTAAACCAAACAATAGAAGCACTCTGGATAGGGGGGTTGATACCAGTCCATTCACAGGAGAAAGGGTCCTGAAAGAACATCTAAAACTGAAGGTGGACAACGCAATGGGGCCAGACAGGATTCACCCCAGAATCCTAAAAGTACTAAGGGAAGAACTAGTGACACCATTGACTACAATTTTTTAACAAATTTTGGGAGAATGGAGTGGTACCTGCAGACTGGAGGAGGGTGGATGTGATTCCTCTTCACAAAAATTGGAGCAAGGCAGATGCAGGAAACTACTGACTTGTTAGTTTGACATCAATGGTAGAGAAAATGATGGAATCACTTCTTAAAGAAAAAATTGTTGAGTACCTAGAGGCCTGCAGGCACAAGACCCAAGGCAGCATGGATTCACAGCAGGAAGATCGTGTCAGATGAATCCAATAAATTTCTTTGACTGGGTGACCAAAGTAGTAGATCGGGGAGGGACTGTGGACATGGTCTACCTAAACTTTAGCAAGGCATTTGACACAGTTTCACACAAATGATAAATAAACAAGTTAGCCAGCCTGGGAGTGGGTCCCAGAGTGCTAGCCTGGGTAAAAAATTGGCTGGGCAACAGGATGCAGAGGGTAATAATAAACAGAGTCCACTCTGAAGAAAGGGGTGTTACTAGTGGGGTAATGCAGGGTTTAGCACTGGGACTGGTCCTTTTTAATGTCTTTATAGGTGACAATGCAGAGGGACTGAAAAGAAAAGTATACCTCTTTGAAGACGACACAAAGATCTGCAAAAGGGTTGATACACAAGGGGGGTAGAAAGGATGAGAAGAGATTTGGCAAGACTGGAGGAATGGTCAAAAGTATGGCAGCTTAGATTCAATGTAAAGAAGTGCAAAGTAATCCAACTGGGAAACATAAACCCAGGGGAAGTGTACAAAATGAGGGGGATGCACTAACATCAACAAAAATGGAAAGGGACCTGGGGCTATTCATATCAGATGACCTAAAGGTAGGCAAGCAATGTGAGAAGGCAGAAAGGAAGGCTGGGGCATACTGGGATGCACAGGAGAGGCATCACAGTAGAAGTTGTTATCCCTCTATACAGACAGTTGGTGGGACCCCATCTGGAGTTTTGTGCACCATTCTGGAGACCCCATTTCCTCAAGGACATAGACAGGATTGAGGCAGGCCAGAGGAGGGCAACTAAATGGTGGGGGGTCTGCACCAGAAGCCATATGAAAAGAGACTAAATGAACTTAATATGTATACCCTCGAGGAAAGAAAGGAGGGGAGAACATGATAGAAACCTTCAAGTACCTCAAGGGAATCAACAAAGTCCAAGAGGGAAGCATCTTTCAGAAAAAGAGATGTGCAAGAACAAGGGGACACAATCTAAAGATAGAGGGGGGATGGCACAGAGGCAATATGAGGAAGCATTTTTTCACTGAGAGGGTGGTGGATGCATGAAATGGATTTCCTGAGGAGGTCATGGGGGCAAAAATAGTTGTAGAATTCAAGAGTGGATGGGACAGACATAAGGCAATTCTAGTGGGGGTGTGAGGAGGTAGACTGTTGGTTAACTAGGATCTGCAACTTATCGAATGGGTAGGAAATGGGCAGAATGGGTGGGCGAAGCAGTCCTTATCTGCCATCAAAGTCTATGTTTTTATATAAGTATTTGCACCTTGTTTTACATTTTTGCACTGTCACTTTAAACACAGAGCTTTAAATAGGATACACTGTCTTACACCCATTCAACCTTGAAAAAGTGAGAGAAGTGTGAAAACCGTTAGTTGTTTTTGAGGGACGGGATGGATCTTTACCTGCTGCGTCTTTGTATGCCTTCACTAGTTTGGATTTTTGTCATGCTTCTGAATTAGAGTTTTAATCTTGCAACAATGGTTTGCTCCTTTTTGTATGTGGTGACCAGGAAGCTGAGCTGCATTTCTATAAGTAACTCTTTTTGCTTGGCTCCATTCCTTGTTGTGTAGCCACCCCCTTTGTTTTCTTTGATAAAACACTTGTAGTAAATCTCACTCTATTCTGACCTTTTACTGTGACAGGTTAAGCAATTTAGGAACTGGGGTTTATTTGCAACTATTTAATACACATGTTTCTGGGTGCAATATTCTATAATTTGGTACATATGAGATAATTAATTTATATATGTTAGCAGGCTTTTGTACCAATCTGGAAAACAATGTGTATATACATAGATAGATAGATAGATAGATAGATAGATAGATAGATAGATAGATAGATAGATAGATAGATACACACACATATACTGTATATATATATATATACACACACACACACACACACACACACACAAAAGGGTGGCTTTCCTTGATTTCCACCACTAGTTGCTAAACCTTCTAGTATATTTTTAACACACAAAAACACTTACTCAGTGTTATTTAGCAAAAATCAGTAATGAACTACAACTATAACATTTTAAAAACATTTTGTCTTGCTGATCACCCAAAATATGCTTTACCTTTTATTTCTAGGGCTATTTGGGGATCTGGCTTGCTAATACTATTGCCAAATTTTTTAAATACACCTTTTTGTGTATGTAAAAAAACTGTAAGATTCAAACAGATTTTGAAACCATTGTGATATATAAACAAATGATCTTAGTTCCCATTTAAAAATTGTTCAAAGGCAAATTAAGATAGAGGGAAAAGGTTGAGTATTGGAAAGAGGTGTAGAGAAAAGGAAAGGGAGATGTTGGGGGGGAGGAATGAGAAGGGGAGGGCAAAAGTGGGAGGAACAATGGGGAAGAGAGGGGGAAGGAAATGAATTCAAATGAAAATGAAGACGACATGGTGGATATGTTCTTTTTTTTACCCTTTTTTCACAACATATTTTTCTTTTTATAAAAAGGATTTCTGATCCCATTCATCATTCAGTCCTACAGGTTTTAAACTCCTCAAAGAAAATATCCATCTACTTTCCTTCTGAAGTAAATGTTTAAGTCTGTCAACCCCTCTTTTGGGTTTTTAAATCCATTCTATCCCCATAAATTTAATATCTTCAGGGTTAGAGTCATGAACTTCCTTAAAGTGTTGTCCCACTGAAGTACTGTGATCAGCCCTTGTAGTATTGTGTAAATGGTCATGACTTCTAGTTTCAAGTGCACATAATGTTATACCCACACACACTTTTCCACAAGTGCACCATGATACTGCATTTAAACCACAAAAGTGGTGGTGCACGTGAGAAACTGTATCATTTCTATTTCTTTCTGTATATCTTCAAAGTTTAATATACTGCCTATCTGGCAATCTCTACAGACTGAACACCTTTGACATTTAAACATACATTTTGGTCTGATGTTTCACCAATTAATGTCTCCAGTAGATATTTTTCTCCTTACTGTAGTCACTATGAACAATAATATCCTTCAGATTTCTGTCTTTTCTAAATATTATCCTGGCAAACATACCTATTTCATTTTTTAGAGAACTGTATCCTCTTAATAAGGGCAAATACTTTCTTATTCCTGATCCAATTTGTCCTGTCACTGGTCTGTAATCCAGTACTAAAGTAATTAATTGGAACTTGAATGTGTGTATTTCTGTAGTTTAGGAACTAAAATTCCTTCTGTGACCCTGCTTACTGCTTTTTCCTTTGCTTTGTTCAATAAATTAAGATCACACACCTCTCCAAAAAGTCTATCAGTCAGTTTTGCAGTTTCTCTTTAAAATCCTGTTGCCTCACTGCAATTTCTTCTTAAACACAAATATAGACTAATGGATTAAGTTAACCGATGATCTTGGATGTGCATTATCTGCTCTTAAAATTGCATTTGTTGTTTTTTTTATAACGATTTGATCTTACTCTTGAACAATCATTTTTAGATAGTGTCACATCTAAGAAATGTACTTTCTCAGAGTGCACGGTACCAGTGAATCTTAAATTCAAATCATTTTTATTTAACCATTCGAGAAATTCAGTGGCCTCTTCTTTAGTAACACTCCACACACATACCACATTATCAATAAAGTGAAACCATTTGATGATGTGATGTGTGCATGGGTTCACCTAGGCATTCATTACAAACTGTGCTTCCCAATAGCTCAAGAATAAGTTTGCATAAGGGGGGTGCATAGAAACCCTCATTGCTGTACCCACCTTCTGCAAAAAATATTCTCCATCAAATTCAAAATAATTGTTTCTTAGAACAAATTTCAAGGCCTTCAATAAGAATCCTAGCCTCTGAATTTTTTGAATGGCTAAATAAAAATTATTTGAATTAAAGATTCACCATACAGTGAGTTAGTTAAAAAAAATCCACTCACGTTTAGGTTTGTTATATAAAGCAAAGACCAGCCTAACTCTTGATTTTAAAAAGACGCTGGCTCAGACATTGCTTTTGTCCCTTATGGACTATGGCATGCCTATATATGCCGCAGCCAATAAAACTACCTTAAAACATCTAGAGGTTGTATACAACCACATTTGCAGATTTGTTACATCAGATAAAAGGCTTACACATCACCGTACACTTTATCTGAAAACAAACTGTCTTTCTTTTTCCCACAACAGCTATGATATTTAAGGTTATGTGTATTTTGGAATCTTTTTAAAAGTTCAATTCCTTTTCTCATTTAAATTACTGTATATTAGTACCCAATGTGTGTAGCCATCCTACTAGATCATTTCTCGCTGGTAAATTTAACATACCTTTGTATCGCACTGTTCTGGGGCAATGTTCATTTATTTTTAAGGCCATAACTGATTGGGATGCTCTTCCAGTGGAATTCAATTTTCTTATGTCTTACGATACTTTTAAAATGTATTTGAAAAGTTATTTTTTAGGATTGACTCACTGTACTTGCTTTGATTAAGTAATGCTATCTTGTTTCATGTCGTACTTCATGTATGTTTCTGTCAGTATTGTTGTAGATTCAGGTCCCCCATGAAAATGGACTTTTATGCTCTAGGGTTCTAATCCAGTTAACAAATAAAAAACAACAAACAAAAGTAGACTCTGAGAAAATACATTTCTTAAATGTGACACTACCTAAAAACGAGTATTCAACAGTAAAATCATATGGTTAAAGAAAGCCAACAACAACAAATACAATTTTAAGAGCAGATAGTGCACATCTGAGATCATTGTTTAGGTCAGTCCCTTACGGTCTATATTTGTGTTTAAGAAGAACTTGGAATGAAGTAATAGACTTTGAAAGAGAAAGTGCAGAACTGACTGATAGACTTTTGGAAAGTGAGTGCTGTACTTGAATGGTATAGAGTCTCAGTTTTGGGGTAGGCAGCCCCCAGTAGTAGCACCCAAACTTAACTTACTGTTGAGCATGCACTTCCTTTTTGAAAGTGTTATCGGCATAGTAGTGAAACTCCAATTAGTGATTGGTTCTGTGTTTGATAGAGCTGGAAATAGTGAGAATGAATTTGCAACAGTGTGTTGGTGTAGCTGGGGAACAAGAGAGTTGTTTGCCATTCACTTCTAAGTGAGGTAGTTATTTATTTATTTAGTTAGTTTTTGTTAGCCGGGTTAGGTGCTCTAGCCAAAGTTGACTATTTTCAGGCATGACCCGGGAGAATACATACATAAAATGAGATGAGATTATACAATACATAGTATATTGTACAGGTACATAGTATATAGTACAGGTAGATTAGTATACAGATCAAGTCAGACAGTACTCGAGATAATACATATAGCAATGCAGAGATGACAAAAGTGACATTAGTACATGCAAATAACTGAAACTGGGCCTAAGTGGCAGCTATAAAGACATTTTATAGCAAAGCTTGTTTAGAAGTGCAGCAGTATCTTGGGCAAAATAGGGTGGTTAGCTGTGAGGCACTAAGTTATACAGTGAGCTGGTGTGCCAGGGGAGGTGATGTGGCAGTCCAAGATGAAGACCAGAGGAAAACTGAGGTACAAATACTGCACTGTGAAAAACAAATCTGCAAAGTTTTGAAATCAAAAACCTTTTGGTTTGGCTTGCAAATGTGATGCAGCTTTCCTATATGAGGATACATGCTGGTACTGTAGTTTGACAGTCAGGACTGGGGAGGTTAAAATGGTGCCTGAGGAAAAGATTGAGTCTGAAAGCTATTCTTTTAAACTGCTATGCTTTTACATTCAAAATGGAGTCTATAATAAAGATATCCTGCACTTTACTGATACAGTGTGTTTGTGTGTTGTATGGTATGCCGCTACTGTTCTATAAGGTTCAATAAGGTTGCTGTCTCTCTAATATGAACTCTCATTGATCCAAATATATTTTATGTCTCCCAGGCAGTTTGGATAAATGGAGTTGGACAGTATTTATAAAAGTATCATAGCTTAGGATCATTAATGTTATTTAGTAAGGAAAGAATTCTAGATATGTAAATGTGAAGGGGACATTAGTATACCAAGTGAGTGTGAATAAGACCAAACAATGCTAGTGGGGACAGAGGAAATGGCTAAGAAGAATAATCTCCATGTTTTTGTTTATTTATACCAGACACTGATTAAGAACCTGTGCCTACTGTATATACTTCAACAGAACCATAAAAACAGTTTGAATTGTTCCTGATGAGTAGGGCCAATGAATTCTGGCAATCATCAAAATTGCCACAGTTTCTGCCGAAATTACAGTCTGGATCTGAAATTGCTATTTTTGCTAACCCATCTTCTGAAAATGCTGCACTCTACTTCACTGTAGAATTGCCATGGATAAAAATCCACATAGTGGTCATTAGGAAAGCATAAATAGTTATTTTTCATATCTTGGGGGCTGTAGGAAATTGGGAACCTTCAGCTTGTTTTCTGTGCTCCTAGAGTGTCCTGCACTGAACCAGACAGGTTTGACAGCTGCGTCTCACATGCAAGTTTGTTGGAGTTCCCAAGCACCTCCTGTATGAAAGCAGACTGCCCACCAGATTTCACAGAGTACAGTAACACAGAAATAAAGAAATATAAATAAAAGAAATACAGAGGGGCACATTTATGTATCGGTGATAGTTCCACTGTAATTTTCAGTGTATTTGTGCTGGTGTGAGTGGATTAGGGATGGTGTGAGTATAACTGTCACGGAGGCTGAGATCTGGAAATCAGGAGCACACCATTCAGAAGGGACCACATGGTGGACTGGTGCCCTTAAAAATAAACCAGTCCAGTCAGGTTTTCTTTGTGTATAGTGGTGGGGGGTGCAGGCTGACTGAGTTTGGCTCAGTGCAGCAGTAGCCAACAGGTGAGGTGAGGGTATACACGTACACTATGGGGCATTACTAAAACAATGTTGTCAGTGCTAACTCAGCAAGTCTTGGAAATAGGATTAGAAAATCAACTGGTTGAAAAAGTCAACCGATCCAGTCAGGTTTTCTTTTCAGAGAGAACTGTGGAGGGCAGCAAGTAGGACATTTAATTCAGACCACAAACAACAGGGCACAGAATTTCAGAAAGTAGGGATTCCATTTTGGACATGTGAAGGCAGGAAATGAAATGCATAAAATTAATGACATTTTCACTGTAAGACTAAAATATATTTACAGTGAAAATTTCCAGTTCTACTGTATATTCTGAATAGTATCCGGAATTGTCTGAAATTTGTAATTTTTAAACTCCGGAATGGGATAATTCAATATCTGGAAAACACTGGCCCTACTGATGAGACATACTAAAAAATATTAGTTCAAAAATATACTGTAACCTAGATGAACAAGTTAATGAATATCTTAAGACATAGGGCCCAATTTTCAAAAGGTCTACGAATTCTGCAAGCCCCTGGTGCACCAGTCATATGGCGCAGGGAATTTGTGGCATTTTCTCGATGCCAATTGGGCTTTTCATTCCCATTAGCCAAATGCTCCAAGTTAGACCAGCTCCCCCCTAGACTAACTTGTGCCATTTGGGGGAACCTTTTTCAGGGTTTGCATCAAATTTTTCGTGCAAGCTGCCGTAAAGTGTGGAAACTGTTGCAACTGCACCCAATGTACTAAAATTGGGTGCCGTTGTGTCAAAGGAGTTTGGCACAGTTCCACCAAAACCCTGGGTTTATGCAACCTTTGAAAGTCAGGCCCATGGTCCTGTAGCACTTGTCGGTTTGTTTACAGGCATTCAAGGGTACAGTATGTGCACACACAGACTCTTTGATGCAAATACAATTTGCCATCACAAGAATCACTTAACGCATTTTGAACATTTTACAGAATGAAAGAAAGCATGTGAGCAAGAGTTAGAGAGAGAGAGAGAATGAGAGAGATGCAAAATGAGAAAAACTGGTAAAGTAACGGTCAAAATACAGGAATATTATTCACGTTACGATTTCTGTAACTTTGTATGCTTCCTTAAACATGAAATGTGAAAACATCCTTACTTTTAAAAAAAACTTTAAACAAGCATATTTAAAATATGTGAACAGCGCACACTGATTTGTGCATTGCAAACAGGGCTAGAGAGTTCCAGATCATCAGTTTGTGAGCCAAGAGCAATATTGGAAGCAGCAGTTCATGCATCACAAACCAGCTGAAGCAACTGAGCAAATGCAGGTCTGAAGCACATGCTAATGAGAGGAACAGCCATGAATATGAACCCAACTGGTATAGTGGAACCGCTAGCAAACATACTAACTGCTGTTTGCATTCCCAAAGTTAAAGAGTGCAAAAAGCACACTTCAGCAAAGTGCAAGTGACTACAGACCCCAGCAAGAGCAATACAAATGGCCTGCAACTTAAATATTATATCACTGTATGCAACATTTAGTGCAATAGGCAGCTTGTTACACAGCAGGTATGACTATGTCACTGTGTTATTGCTACTGCATCATCATTATTGTAACAGCTGATCATGCCAGGTCTCAAGCTACATCTCATTTTCATTTTGTTCCAGCATCTACCCATGTCTGCAGGTGAATGAAGTAGAATGCCAGAGGTTATGTGACATAATGCAAAGTCACACAGTGAGTATGGGGCATGTGGAGGAGATTGAAACATCTGCCTGTCCTATACCTTGTCCACCCACTCTAACTGGACACCATCCCTATGCTGCAGTACTTCTGTGTCCACTCTTTGGAGTGTGCCTTCGGTCTCTGTGACAGAGATTGTGTCTGTTAAAAGTGGTGCAAGTTGCAGTCAGTAAGATACTCAGTTTGAGTTAGAGCATTGCATGTAGAGTAAGGTCAGTAGCATTGTTGGTGCCAGTATAGTATCTCTGTGCAGCAGGAGTAAATATTTAATGCCTCACAAGCAGACCAGCTTGCTCACAGTATGAACCCCATCAGGCAGTTTGAGAGCTGGGCCCCACATGTGTTTTGCACGTAACACAGGTTTGTGTTTTGCGCTGCTCTCACAGGGGGTATACTGGACTCCAGTTTGTGCTGGCAAACAGCACGCCTATTCCAACAGATAGACTGCTGGTGTCACACACACATGTACACAGCCTTTTATACTTGGGTTTGCACTGGTTTCTAATACACTGCCCTAAAAACTTTAAATGGGTAACAAAATATAAATAAGAAAGAGCTCAGTGATATGTTCTTTAGCAGCAACTGTATGTAAAATAATCTTGCACTACTATAAAATGCTGTATCTTGAAAAAGACACTTGCAAGTCTTAACTAAAGGCCTAGAGCACAGCATAAAACACTAAATCAGCTGCATATTTTATGATAGCTAGCAACTTGTTTCTCTTGTAGGTCTGGCAAAATATATTTATTAATATATAATGTGGCTTTTGTAGTTTGACAAACAAAATGCCCTTCAAGGGTTTATCTACCATGCAACTTTTTTGCAAGTGAAATGTAAAATGAGTGACATAGCAAATCAAAACCCTGAAGATAGCCGTTCATCCACTGCATGTTTCAAAGTTCGACACCTTAGTACTCACCATATAAGATGTATGTCCCAAGAGGTTTAAGAAGACTGAGACCTTTGCCTGTATTTTCTCCACACAAACAATCCAGAACTATATCTACTCCTTCTGGTGAGACTCTATAAACATAAGCAAATAAGGAAACAGCTAAGAGATGATATGATAAAAAGTTATTCTGGTATTAATCACAATATGCTACCGAAACTTCATATAGCGAAACAGCAGCATGATAATTGTTTTATAAACATTATGTTCTGTTGACAACAAAGGAAAATGTTTTCACAATGTGCCTTATTTTCAAACTAATTTTCAAATTCGCACACCTGATTTAGTCTTCTAAATAGAGCCATCTAATTTTTTCAACACTGTTTTTCTATGCCTTCACTAATTTTTGTAATAGTACTGAACCCTTTTAAAAGTGTGAGACAGAATGAAACAATTACGGACACATCAGTAATTGCTAGAATATATTTGCTATTTATGCTGATGATGTCTTTGTTGTATGTAAAAGATGCTGAAATACCATTGGATAATTTGTTATATGAGATTAATGAATATAGCAAGGTCTTAGGTTACAATATAAGCATTGTTAAGATGGAACCGCTGACTTATTTTGTAGCAAATTAAATATTGTTAACACAGAAGTTAAAACTGAAAGGAAATTTGTCAGATTTAAAATATTTAAGAGTTCAGAAACCTGGAAGACGTATTGGGGAAAACTGATAGTTCATTCAAGAATGTTACATGTGATTTTAAAAGACGGAAATTGCTATTAGTGAAAATTTCTAATAGAGTAGAATCCATTTAAATTAATGTGTTCCCTGGTTAGCTGTATCACTTCCAGACAATAAAGACGCACTGTTATGTACCTGGCTGAGTACATCCTAGACTCCTACTAGCTATGCTAAAGATAGGTACCTTTGCCCTACCAGTATCATTCTAGTTTATTGAACTTTACAGTCCAGCAAACAGATAGCTAATCTAACTTTAGGTACGGTAAGTCTGTAATTTGAAATGTTCACATTTGTAGATCAGTGGCTGACCAACAGTAGACAGAATATAGTATTAATCAAATAGCAATGATATAAAATGTGATTCACACATAAAATATTGAATGGGAAAAGATGCAAAACAGGACTGTATAATAATTCCATCAAGGGATTCCGAGGACATCAGTCCAAAAGAGCAAAGCTTGTGTGGTTTGATGTCATCAGAATTCCAAGGTGGAATCATAGTTCTGTTGAGCTTTTCCCCATTCACTATTTTTATAGTGTATGATGGAACATATACAGTACATTACATAGATACATAGAATGTGTTGGCAAAAAACAACAAAAAAAACAACAGTGGTCCATCCAGTCTGCCCATTCCCCTGCCTAACTCCATGTTCAGCCTAACCCCCAGCTGGACTTATAGATCCAGTATAATTACCCCCTTCCCCAGGCATCCCTTTTTTCTTTGGCCTATGGGTACCACCATTCCCTGGTATCTGTTCCATCCGTGTTTAAACTCCACTGCAGTCTTGACTTAAACTGCCTCTCTGGGCAGGCCATTACATTTGTCCACCACCAATACAGTGAAGAATTTCCTCTGATGCTGATTAAATTCCACCTCACTTATTTCCACCCATGCTGTCAAGTCATTGTGTTCTCATTCTTCGCAAACAAGTCATTAAAGTCTACCATGTTTATTCTGCACAGGAACTTTTACATCTCAATCATGCCACCCACGTTCCCTTCCGGCTGCCAGGGTATACATGTTATGATCTGACAATTTTTCCTCATACAACATCCCCTGCTGTGCCTGGATCATCCTAGTGGCCCTCCTTTCCATGGTCTCTGTCTTTCTTGAGGTATGGACTTCAAAACTGTGCACTGTACTCCTGGTGTATCCTAACCATGGACAAGAGATGCTGCAAATTTAAACATTACAGGTGAAGTAAGTACAAAGCTGGGAAGTTCTTACTTTGCAAAGTTTCCAGCTTCTAGATATAGATGTAGATGTAGATGTGGATATAGATTTACATTCATTGCAAAAAACTGTTAATGCATCTGTTAGGGTTCCAGTAAACACCAAAAAAGTAGGAAAATGTGGTGTTATGATATCCAACCCTAACTCTCCTTCCCCACCCCCAAGCAGTAAAAGACAATACCACACAAGCAACCACAGACAGCCATCATCAGGTAAGACAAGCAACATACAACTGGTTCCAGATGACACAAATGTAGTAGCACTGATGTGTTACCTTCATGGATTTGTATCTGCAGCTACATAAGCAGAGGTATCACAGAGGCTAGTGCTTATGTAGTCACACCTTTGTGTGTCCATCATGCAATGTGCATGAGTACCTGTGGCTGCAGAAGTACTGTTGCTATGTGGGTATCATGGTTTCAGCAGCAGATCTAGAACTTTTTCAAGGTGGTAGCACTTTTCCTGAAAAAGTAAAATGTTACTTTTAAAAGCTCAATTTAGGTTAAAACAGCTACTTTTTGCTGGCCTTAGGTGGTAGCAGATGGTATCTCACTACATAGCTGGATCCACTTGTACATGTTTTTCTGTATGCAGCTGCATAACTGCAGACCACACTGGTGCATGTGCTTCTGCAGCAAGATGTTGGTGAGAATGTCTTACATCTGCAGCTGAAGAGGTGCAGGCCCCTGAGGGGCCTGTGTTTATGCAGACATAAGTACTGTTGAAATTCTGATATCACAGATTTCATGCTGCCTACTGTTTTTCAGGCAGAGGTCAGTGTGTGTGTTGTACACCTATGGCTGCAGAAGCTCAGGCCCCTGCAGACAGAACCATGTGTATGTCTTACAATTTGGATGAGATTCTGTGGCTACAGAACAGCTGGCCCCATAGGGGCCTGCACTTCTAAAGTTAAAAGATCTTTAGTAATTTGGCATTGTGGATTTGTATTTATGGCTACAGGGACCTGTGCTTCTGCACACACAAGTAGTGTTGTGATTTCATTATTGTGGATTTCTGTCTGCTATCATAAGTGAGTGTGTATGTGTTGCAGTGTGCACACCACAGATACAAATCAATGAAGGTAGCACATCAGTGCTACTGCATTTGTGTCATCTGGACCAGTTGTTTGTTGTTTGTCTTTTCTGATGATGGCTGTTTGTGGCTGCTTGTGCGATCTTGTCCTTTTACTGGTTGGGGTCAGTGCCAGTGGTGGGGAGTTAGGGTTCGATACCCTAATGCCACATTTCCCTGCTTTTGTGGTGTTAACCTGAAGCCTAACTGGTACATTAACACAGCTTTTTTTCCAATTAATATCCTTTCTTTTTTAGATAGTGGAATTGTATCCTCATTCATGCAGGTCCCTTCATTAACAGATTCAGATGCACAGGGCCCTCTGGGCCCTGGTAAAACAGAAGAGTCCATATGTAAGCCGAAATGTCCATTTGCCTGTCGGCTATGAATGCAAACAATCTGTGGTGCAGTCTGGTTGGCTGTGGAACCACAGGGCCCTCTGGCCTTCTAGGGCCTGTGTTTCCATGCACCCACGGCTGCAGAGGTTCAGGGTCTCTGGGCCCTATGCAAAACAGAAGACTTGTGTTCACTATTTGGTTCCTTGGGATATGTAAGGGAAAACTGAGATTCAGAATGGGAGCTACAGAACAATGGGGACTTTTCTTGGGGACAACAGAACATTTCTACCTGCTAGCAGTAACTACACTCAGTAAGGACTACTTTTGGTTTGAACTGAAACATTTTGGTTTGCAAACCCTAATGTTTAGTTCAAAGCAATATTTTTGATTTGCGAACCAACATTTTTGGTTTGCACTAATATTTTTGGTTCACAAGCTTAACTTTTCCATTTGCACCAAAAGTTTCAGTTTGCAAGCTGAAATTTTCAGTCTGCACCAAAATGTTCCCTCATTAACAGATGCAGATGCACAGGGCCCTCTGCACCCTGCACCAAGGAAAGAGTCTGAATGCAAGCTGAAGTGTTCCCTACCTGCTGGCTATGAATGCAAACAATTTGTGGAGCTGTCTGGGGGTGCTGCAGAACCACAGGGCCCTCTAGCCCCTGGGCTTCCATGTAGCTACAGATGCAGATATGAAGGGCTAAGAGTCATTCTAGCTGTGGCAGCGCAAGACCTTCTAGGCTCTGTGCTTCCATGCAGCTATGGCTGCAGAGGCGAAGGGCTGTCTGGCCCTATGTAAAATTGAAGACTTATCTTCATTATATGGTTACTTGGGACATGTAAGGAAAGACTGAGATTCAGAATGGGAGCTACAGAACAAAGGGGACTTTCGTTGGGGGACCACAGGACATTCCTGCCTATTAGCAGGAAATGCAGACACTGAGGACTACTTTTGGTTTGAACTGGAAAATGTTGGTTTTTGAACCCTAATGTTTGGTTTAAACTACAATTTTTCAGTTTGCAAAGCAACATTTTTGGTTTGCACTGAACTTTTCCATTCACTCCAAAATGTTCTGTTCATGAGCAGAAATGTTTGGTTTTCACTTATATATTTGGTTTGTGAATCAAAATGTGTGGTTTGCTCCATCATTTTCATTTTGCAAATTGAATTTTTAGTTTGCAAACTGAAAGTTTTTCACTTTGAAAAAAAAACATTTGATGAACTGAAAATCAGATGAGGACAATCCCAACTTCTGAAAATTACTATTTCTGGTATGATTAAAAAAGAAATCAGAATCTTCCTTAGGTGGTCCTGTTTGACAAGATTCATGTTTTTAGTTTTCTCAAAGTGTCCATTTGTATGTGTTTTTACATTTTTTTGGTAACCGAAAGCATGAAACAAGATAGCAGCTCTCAAAAAAAAAAAAAATATTGGTTCGTGAGGAGCATTTTTGGTTCATGACACCCCTAGTGATGCAAACCAAAAACAGTGTCATGAACCAGACATTTTTGGTTTGCACCAGACAGCTATCAAAAACCAAACATTAAATCCTTATAACTCTGGAACTGTTTAATATTTCTCACAAAACCATTGAAAGGCACTACCTTGGTACAGGCCACTACTACCCTAAAAGTTTCATGGAGAAATTTAGTGCCAGGTACAGTAGCTTGGAACATAAGAACAAAAAAACTGAGAAAGAAAAAAGCATGTTAAGTATAGGGAAAAAGTGACCCCTTTACAAAATAGCGGGTTATCCAGACCTCGGAAACTACTCAATGTGATATCATGAAACTTTCCAGGTGTTAACAGTATGATGGTGTGACCACCCATACAAATTTGGGGGTTATTCAATCAAATGCCACCAATGTTACTAAGGTGGAAAATTAGGGATTTAACACTGAACACCTTACTCAACCCTAACTATATAGGAGTGAGTGTGTGTGTGTGTGTGTGTGTGTGTGTGTGTATGCAGAACATGCCATGAGTGTGTGTGTGTGTGTGATACAGAATGTAGCTGTATGAGCTGATGTTTGATCTTATTAACCTTACAAGTGGTGGAGCCATGAGAGAGGTCAAACATCAATGAATAAAGACAAATTCTGCATCACACACCCATGGCATATTCCCTGTATGCAATAGCCCCCTTTTCATGATTCCCATCCATTATTTCTTTATAGGTCTTTTCGTTTTGCTAGTTTTCATAGTTAAATTTGGACTTTTTTGTGCCCTGCCAATTCAATCCACATCTTTTTCCTTCAGTTACCATAGCAGAGAGACTCCTTTATATAATTGGGTCATGTACCATGGAAAAACTATGCTGATTTTTTCTGGTGGTAGTGGGAGCTTCTAGCACAGTAAACTACATTCAGTAGTCTGAGAGGCATGGTAGTGAGTGGATGTGTGTGGCAGCTTGTGGATCCACATGCATTAGATGCAAGGGCAGTCAAGTTTAAGAAGTGCAGGGGCAGCATTCTGGAGACAGCATACAATAAGTGTGATAATTGAACAGGGAGTATTCCAGGTACTGCAGCCTAGGACTGGGGTTTTTCAGTGTGACCAGCAGTAGAGACAGCAAGGAAGCCAGGGCATGTACCGATAGTATGGGGAGTGTTTATATGATTATTATTTTAACTGTTGTTGCTACATACAGTGTCTGTCTCTTAATCAGATTTAACCCATTTCCCTAGAGCAATAGTTCTCAGACTTTGTCACAGTGAGCCTCCCCAAATCCATGGAAAAGATTTTGAGCCTCCCCCAAAAATTGAAATAATCTTGGGCCTCTCCAAAGAAAAATAACATACTGTACTTTGAGCAGTACACCATGAATAAATTGAAACCCCTTTGAGTACTTGGCTCACATTCAGTTCTTTGTCTTGTACTGCTGTGGAACTTTTGAAAAAAAGCTCCTGTGCTCAAAGGTGTTATCTGAATAACAAATAAATAAAATAAATATTATTATTCAGCTTATTGTAATACCCCCCCCAACCCCTACAGGTCAACCTACGTACTCTGCTATTTTCATTCTTTTTTTTTTTTTTTTTTTACTTTATTTCACTCCTGTCATGGCCCCATGGTCCTCTCTCAGGCATTCTGTCCTTGTCCTGCCCACCTGAGGATCCTCGAACTGTGCCTCCTCCCTCCCCACTCTCTGCAGCTAGCACCCCCAGTTTAACCCATCCAGGGTGGATCACCCTCCTCTTTGGGCACACTGAATAAGGCAGTCTCTGGCAGTGGATGAGGGGCCATGGGGGAACTGAAAGGCCAGTCGAGGGAACCCAAAGTAGGACATGGAAGACAGGTGCTGTTGCCTGATCCACAGCGCCGTTTTTTCCTTGTTCTACATGCTCCCCCTTGCGTGGACACCCCAGATACAATGGCACATGGCAACCCTGCCTGCATCAGCCACACAGACTATGTGTAGCCCAATGCACTGCAGCACTACCGATTTCCACCTGGAGTCGCTGGTGCACCGGGCTATCCCTCACCCTCCCCCCCCAGGGAGGAGAGCAGCTTGATGGCCGCTCAATCCTGACCTGCGCCTGCTGATCCCCGGCGCCCTAGCTTCTTCCCAAACTCGGGTCGCTGGTGTGGCGCTAGGTGTGGTGTCCAGCACCTCAACACTCATCGCCACCTGGCCGGCCACTGTTTTCATTCTTGAACCATTGTTGCCCCTTGTTGCAGTACCTACATGGGTCAGACTACTTTCTCTGTTTTCTCTCTATATGAAATAACCTGCCTACATATTTTGCCTCTCCCCATCCTTCCCTGCTCCTAAGCAACTTCTCAGGGATTACTTTGCTCCTTCCTGCTATTGCTCTTAGCACTTCTATGCTCAACCCTTAAATTTGGGCTGTTTTGCCATCAGGCTGCAAATTGATCAATTACCACCACTCATTATTAGTTTATTGTTCATATGTGTTTGCACTGTTGTTCATTGTGTATTTCTTGATTGTTTTGCAGTTACCTTTTGAAATGTATTCACTCCCTACCCTTCCCCAGGTACACCTAAAATGAGCCTTGGCTCATTCACCTTCCCTTGCCACCTATAAGTAAATAAATACATTAAATTCACCTACTATTATCCTCTTTCAGCTTGCATCATTTCTTCACACAAAATATATAACAATTTAAATACAGTACTTTTTCAGACTTGCTTGAGCCTCCCCTTGAACAGGTTGAGGCCTCCCCAGAGAGGCTAGCCTCACCATTTGAGAACCCCTGCCCTAGAGAGTCTGTTGCTGTTGGCAGTGCACGGGTGTTATGGGCATACTGATGCTCATGAAAATGTTGTGCCAGCAAGCTAAGAAAGTCATGATGTGTCTACTTTGGACATACTGTAAATGCCTATGGTGAGTTAATTGTGTACATAACATTTTTATGTCAATAGTAGACTCATCAGAGGCATTTTCGAGCTGTTTATTACACAGCTTTTAAAACTACCAATATAGCATTCATACATATGTGTATATATATGGAACTGGTACAAATAACTGCACAAGGATGAGGTGCTCAGGAAATATAGGAACATAGGAACATAGCAACGCGACGGCTGAAGGGGAACACCAGGCCCATCTAGTCTGCCCATTTGTCTAGCAACTTCTAGGCTTGCTGTGGTTCCCCTCCTTCAACAACCCTCTATGCCTGTCCCAGGTCCTCTTGAACCCCCCCACTGTACTCTCACCCACCACTTCCTTTGGCTACCCATGCCAGGCATCCACCACCCTCTTGGTAAAGAAGTATTTCCTGATGTTACCCCTAAACTCCTCCCTCCCAGCTGGAGATCATGACCCCCTCTTTCTGGGGAACCCTTTCAGTTGGAATAGGTTCTCTGTAGGCAGTTTGTTGATCCCTTTTAGTACTTAAAGGTCTCTATCATGTCTCCCCACTCCCTCATCTGTTCAAGGGAGTACATGTCAAGGGCTACCAGTCTGTCCTCATACTATAAGTGGTCGAGCCCCATCACCATCTTTGTTGCCCTTCTTTGTACCAGCTCCACCCTCTCCACATCCTTTTTTAAGTATGGCCTCCAGAACTGGACCCTATATTCCAGATGCGGCCTGACCAGCTGGGTGTACAAGGGTATCAGGACCTCTTTCCTCCTGCTGGTGATCCACTCCCAACACACCCCAACAGTCTGCTGGCTGTTGGCACTGCCCTCCCACACCATCCAGCTACCTTTAAGTCCTGTGAGATGATGATGCCCAGGTCACTCTCATCCTTGGTCACTACCAGTGGCTTTGCCCCCAGACTGTATTCAGCTCTCTCATTTTTTTTTTTGCCTAAGTGAATGATTTTGCATTTAGCCATGGTGAGTGATAACTTCCACTTCCTGGCCCATTTCTCTATTATCCTTAGGTCCCTCTGCATCCTCTCAGCCCATCCTGCAAGTCCACTCTATTGAAAATCTTAACATCATCCACAGACACGCTCATTTCCCCCCCCAGCCCCTCATCTAGTTCCCCTATAAAGATGTTGAACAGCAGGGGTCCCAGCACTGACCCCTGGGGAACACTGCTAGTGAACTCTGATACTCCCGAGGGCACCCCATTGACTAGCACCCTATGCTTCCTGCCCTACAACCAGTTGGCGCCCACCTTTTAACCCCCCCAATGCAAGCACTCCATTTTGTACAACAGTCTTTCATGTGGCAACATATCAAATGCCTTTTTGAAGTCCAGGTAAGCTATGTCCACTGACCCCCCCGATCCACTACCCTAGTGACCCAGTCAAAAAACCTGACCAGATTTATCTGGCAAGACCTGCCCTTGGTAAGGCCGTGCTGTCTGGGATCAAGGAGGCCATTTGCCTCCAGGTAGCTGGTGATTCTGTCCTTGAGCAGTCTTTCCATGAGCTTGCTAACCACAGAAGTCAGACTTATTTATTTATTTGTTTATTTATTGGAATCTCTGAGAACACCTTTGAGCTAAAAGCTTGTTTACAAAGATTCCACGTCGTAAGGCAATAGGCAAGGTACATAGATATTACAAAACAGATAGGGGTATTTACAGCAGGCAAGTACATTATGGTACATACAGATACAGATTCAAGCAAGTACAGTTAAAATACATCAGGTAGGAGAGGTCAACTTTATTGCAACAGTACTAACAGCATACCTAAGGTGGACAAGCAATTTATAGTGGTAGCTGAGCTTTAGAGCATGTAGGTAGAGTTATGGAGGGTCAGAAGTAGAGGTGACCAAAGGATGGGGAGGACAGAATACATGAGAGCAGGGGGAGAGTGGGGGCAGAGACAAAGGGGGTGACAGAATAAGGGGTTGAGTAGTTAGAGGGGTGGGATTGGATAGAATCTACCCAGGGTTACGCAAGTAGGTGATAGGGCAGGGCAGGGTAACGGGGGGGTAGAGGGAAAGGGTTTTAAAGTGGGGAGGAGGTGAGGGGGAAATGGGGTGAACATTGGGGGGTTAATATTTGTGAAGAGAAAGCAGGAAGGCAGGGGGGATAAAGAGGGGACGGGGGGTAAGTGCTCAGTGGGGTTACACCAGGCGGGGAGGAAGTGGGGGAGGAGACGGGTGCTATGCAGGATAGATAAGCTATCAATAACAATAGGATTAGCACAGGTGATGCAGTCACAGTTATTAAGAGTGGCTAGGTACTGCAGCATCTTGGCCTTAAATGGGCATAGTTTTGTTTCCTCAATCAGCTCAGAGTTAAGGGAAATTAGCCAGCATAGGGCCCTGTATTCGAAGGACCATTGCCTTAGTGAGGTCCAGCGGAATGGGATGATGAAGACAGCTTTACTCGACCCCCTAGTTAGTCTGGAAGAAGTGGAGTTTCTTAGCAGCTGCCTCACCCCAGGAGGAACAGGACTTAGGGTGGATTTTTTAGCTAATAGACAGACTTGATACTGAATTCTGCCAATCAAGTTTAACCAACTAGTGCTTGAGTATAGTTCACAAGTGTGAGTTAAATGGTCCACACCAAGGACTAGTCTGCAGGCTTTGTTTAAGACAATCTTGATTCACCTAAGTGCTGTATTGGTACTGGCTCCGTAGACTACCAGTCCATAATCTGTGATAGAGAGCACGAAGCTGTTAACTGCAAGCTTGATGGAACTTTCGGTGAGGCACTGCCTATGCCAGTAGAGCTGACCTAGTCTGGCACTAGTTGCCTTGGCAACATGGTCTATGTGCTTGCTGTAGGAGAGAGAGATGTCGAGGTAGACACCAAGGTACTTAAAGGTGGTGACCATTTCGAGTGCATCAAACTTATTATTGTACATATTGAGGTGTTGTGACTTATGACGGTTTTGATGGGAGGAAAACGACATTGTTTTTGTCTTAGTGTAGTTGAGCAAGAGTTTAAACTGAAGGAACCATTTTTCCACAGCAGTAAATTAGTCTTGCATGCCTTTTTCCAGCTCGTCTGGAGAACAGTGACATGTGTAGAGAACAGCATCATCTGCATATAGAAGGATCTTATTCTGGTAGCCTTTGGGGAGTTCATTTAGAAACAGGCTGAACAGCAGGGGGCCCAAAATGGAACCTTGGTGCATCCCTGTGTTGACATGCCAATGGTCGGATAGAACGTCAAGAATCTTGACCTTCTGGGTCCTGTTAGAGAGGCAACTCTGGAACCAGCCTAGAGAGACAAAGGATATGCCAATGTTAGAGAGTTACGTGAGAAGCAAGTCGTGGTTGACCATGTTGAAGGCCTTGGTGAGGTCGATGAAAGTGGCCCCCACCAAGAGCCCACTGTCAGGTGCTTCATGGATGTGAATGGTAAACTCAACCAATGCCGTTGAAGTACTATGTGCCTTCTGAAAGCCATGCTGTTCCTGGCATTGAAGGTTGTACTTATTAAGGTATGTACCTAAGTGATCGTATACTATCCTCTCTAGTGCCTTGGAGGGGGGGCAGAATTGAGATTGGCCTGAAGTTGGCCAGGCAGGTTCTGTCCCCTCTTTTAAAGACCAGGGTGACCACTGCAGCTTTCCAGCATTGAGGGAAAATGCCAGTGGTTAATGAGAGATTTAGGATCCAGGTTAGAGGGGAGAGTAACACATCCAGGGTGAGAGCCACAATCTTTAGGTCAAGCGAGTCCCCACTGGATCTAGTGTTCTGGAGAACTTTTTCCAAGTATTTTTTTGCCTCAGTTGTAGAGATTACCTTCAGGTAGAAGGGAGGTGCTGTGTGTGTTGGAGGGATGTCTGTATAACTAATGGTGGAACTAGGCACAGGTCGTAGATCGTCTGGAGGAAGGACCCCACTAAGGTCTGTGAAGGCCTTGTTGAAGTCATCTGTGATAGTTTTGGGATCCTGGGGTAATCGCACACTCAAAGTTTATTTGCGATGGTGGTGATTTACTTGCTCTGCCTGTTAGGGTTTTTACTGTATATTGTCCCAGAATCTGTGGCTGTCGTGCCAAGAGTTGTCCAGTTTACTTTTAAAGTGATATCTTTTTGCAAGGCAGATGGCTTGAGTGCACTTATTACGTACTGCTTTGTATTTCTGTATGTCAGAGGGGGACCCAGTGCTCTTAGCCCTATGCCACAGGTTATCCCTGACCCCCATGAGCTCATGGAGCTGGGGTGTGATCCATGATTTGCTGGTTCCTTTGATTTTCCTCATTTTTAGAGGGACAAAGATGTTGCAGGCCATGTTAAATTTGTCGATAAAGCAGTCAAGAGCAGCATTTATGTCAGTGGCAGCGTAGACCCCCCCTCCCAGTCTAGCTGCTGGAGGTAGGATTTTAGTGAGGCAAGATGTCCAGCTTTTATAATTCTGGAGTTTATTGTTTTGGGGGGGTTCAGGGCCTTGTTTGTCCAGGAGCATAAGACTGGTGAGTGGTCACTGACAGAGTCGGCTAGCACAGTGGTTCTAGTTATTTTTTGTGGCCAGTTGGTTAGTACCTAGTCTATGAGAGTACTTGAACCAGTGTGATAGTTTACATGAATGGGGGATTGAACGAGTTGGACCTCATCTATGGCCACTATTGCATCCTGGTAAGGTGCAGCATCTGGGGATAACCAATTTATATTAAAGTCCCCTAACATTATGATTTCAGTTTGAAACCAGCATCTTGATCTTTAAGGGGTATGTACACCAAGATTATAGTTAATCACTTTCCCTGGGATCCAAGTTGAACCTGGATGGAGAGAATTTGTGATCTTCCACCCTGGGATGGGATGGGGAGTGTCCTGCACTGAACTGAGTCATTAACATAAATAACACATCCTCCCCCTCATTTCTCTTGCCTGTCCATCCTGAAAGTTGTGTAGCCCTCAAGCTGGATAGCAGAGTCAGTGGTTCTAGGAGTGAGCCAGGTCTCCACAACTGAGATGACATCTGGTTTATGTTGGACCATCCATACCTGGACAGCATAAAATTTTGCTAGCAGGCTGCATATGTCAAGAGATACAATAGTTATTGCACCAGCCTTGCGGTCTGTTGGTGGAATTGAGACACTAGTACTAGGTCCAGGGTTTGGGTGAACATTCCCCGAGAGTAAAATGAGTAGCCAGGCAATTCTAAGAGGTTGTAGCTTTAAATTTTTCATTAGATAGGACTTGCTGTGGGAGTTGGCTATTTTATTCTTCACTTTTTGGGGTGACTATCAGCATATTCAGCTGAGCCGGCAGGATAGTGGACATATGTTTAACTGCATCCCCTGCTGTTGTGGGATGGCAGAGGGGTGGCATAGTGGGATTACCAGAGGTGGTCTCAGAGCACCTTGTAGTTGGGGCTGGAAGTTGGATTGCATTCCACATTATTTTAGAGAAGGGTAAGTCAAGTGTATGCTCCTGCCCATTGCTTAGGAAGGCTTTGTTTGGTTGTTTGCCTTCGACACTATCAAGGGCAGCGATGTAGGAGTTTGGTGAGCAGCAGAAGTTGATCAGAGCAGATAATACTACCCTAGCAGAGGGGTAAGGGGGGTCTGCTTAGAGAATGTTGGGCAGTAGGAGGTGTGAAGAGTTGGAAATGTGTAAGGATTACTGCCTTTTGAGGGAGTTAACTGGGTGGCAGACACCACTGGGCTTATTTCCAGTCCTATAGAAGTATTCGGGAAGGATGAATCTTTCCTGGGGTCCAAAATTGGCTCCACTGTCAGAAGGAGGATGTAGCCAATGAGAAGAAGGGGCTGCAGAAGCTATCTCTTGGATTTATTACAATAGCTAACAAAACAGTACTATTTAGAGCTGTAAAACCACAGCCATGGAAACAGAGAGCAGGGCTTTAAGGAGAAAGTGTCTTATAGTGAAGATACCTTTAAGAGGAAGGCAGGATCAACAAAGGTGGTGGAGAGACAGAAAGCTTTAAGCTCAGAGCACTAGTACTGGGAGCCGATGGGGCAGGATGGGGTAGAGGAGGAAAGAGCTTAAGTTTATTTAAGGGTGGTCTGGGAGGAGGAGTGGGGTGAGCAAAAAATTTGGCAGCCAGAGCAGCAACCAGCGAGGCTGGAGCTGTTTATAGGCCGCACCTGATGCTTGATTCCAGGGGGCTGGTGGCAGCAGGCTCCTTGGTGCTGAGAGAGGCACAGAGTGGTGTCCATGCATGTAGGAGGCAAACCGCAAATGTGGTAGGTAGCCCTGTGGACCTGTAATTGCTCATGTCATGCCTCCCCCCTTCCTTGTGCAGTAGCAGTACATCTGCAGTCTTCCAGTCCTTTGGGATTTCCCCCAAGTTGAACAGAGTGGTCAAAGGGGCCGCTAACTCCTCCCTCAACTCCCTTAACACTCTTGAATGGACCCCATCTGGCTCCATGACCTTGTCCATCTTCAGGCCCTTGAGCTCCCTTAAGATCTCCTTTTCCTGGAAGGGGGTGATGTCCGCCCCTCCCCCCTCCTTTTCGGCTGGCCTGGTGCTTCTCCCCTCCCATACCTCCTTCCTTGTGAATACTGGGCTGAAATGACTGTTTAGCATTTCAGCCTTCTCCCGATCCCCCTCCACCCTCTCCCCAGACTCTGCTAACAGGCTAGATATCCCCTTTTCCCCTTTTCTCCACTCACTAATATACCTGAAGAAGGTTTTGTCCCCCTTCTTCGCTGTCTTGGCAATATTCTCTTCCATCCTTGCCTTTGCCCATCTGACCACTCTCCCTGCCTCCCTCTGCTTTTCCTGGTATTCCACCAAGTCAAGTTCATTCTGTGTTGTTTTATATAATCTGAAGGCTCTCCTCATTGCTCTGATGCTGGCCCCCACTTCCCTGCTGAACCACAGTGGCCTCCTTTTCTTCCTGCTTTTGCTTACCCACTTTGAGTAGTGGTCAGTGGTCCCCACTATGGCTCCCTTTATCGTGGCCCATACGTTTTCCACCTCTCTACGCTCTCCCATCCAGTCAATTGCCTGGTGAGCATGCTCCCTCATTTTGTCAAAAATTGCACGCCTGAAATCCAGAACCGCCACCTTGGTCTGGTGGTGCGAGGCTGATGTGCGCACCATGAACCACACTGTGCTGTGGTCACTAGTACCTAGGTGATCCCCCAAAGATACCTCCCCTGCCTTGTCTCCGTTTGAGAGCACCAGGTCTAACAACATGCCTTCCCTGGTTGGTTCCTTGACCAGCTGCCTGAGATGGGCAATCTGTAGAGAATCAATGATTGCTCTGCTTCTGGATGAGGCTGCAGTCATAGACACCCACTCCACATCCGGCAAGTTGAGCTCTCCCATCAACAGCACCTCCCCCTTAGCCACCATCCGAAGAATCTCCTCGACCATCTGGTTGTCCATCCCTTCTGATTGCCCAGGTGATCTGTATACCACACCAGTACGCACTACCTCTCCCTTCTCTGTAGTCAGCGAGACCCAAAGAGCCCTGCTTCCCCCCCACCTACCCTGCGTTACTGATGCTGGGATCCCCTTCCTCATGTATAGTGCTACACCTTCTCCTCTCATGTCCACCCTGTCCTTCCTGAATAGCGTATACCCCAGAATGTTCAAGTCCCAGTCCTGACCATCATGAAACCACGTTTCCATAATTCCCACTAAATCTAAGTCCTCCTCTGTCATGACTGCTGCCAGGTCTAGGACTTTGTTACCCAGGCTCCTGGTGTTAGTGCACATGGCCTTCCAGTATGTGGTTTTCCTGCCCCCTTCCCCTGCCTTGCTGAACCTCATCTTATGGGTTGTGTTATTTCCAGCCTCCAATGGCTGGTACATTTTCTATGGGGGGGGACAACTGTCCCCCCTTGTCACAAGCACTGTCAGGTGTTACTAGCAACTTCCCCTCCTCCCCGTTTAGTTTAAATTAATGTGTGTATTAAAGAACTCCTCTAGTTTCCACTTGAACATTTCCTTTCCGTCTCTACTTAGATGAAGCCTATCGGGGCAAAGAGACTGTCATCTTGCCAGCTGGTCCCCCAATGGCTCACCAACCCATAACCCTTCTGGGCACACCATTTAGAAAGCCAGCTGTTAAACTCCATTATCCTCTGCTTCGTACCTGTGATAGCCCTTGGGACTGGAAGCACCTCTGAGAATGCCACTGAATGGAAGCTCAGGTTTTTGCAGAAGCGCGATAGAGCCTCAAACCTTGTTTGAACTTCCATCAGACTATGACCAGCAAGGTCATTTGTTCCAAAATGGAACACCAGGTGTGTTCTCATATCCTGCTGCTTCCCCCAGGAAGGGATGTAATGAATGACCTCTGCAGCTGTCATTCCTGGCAGGCAGCTGACCCAAACCTTGCTACACCCTCTGATCTTTCCTCCTCAGCTAATACCCCTAACCATGGAACCCCCAATGATCATGATCTTGTCGTCTACTTTGCCTACCACAGGACCACTCCCTGACAGTTCCCCTACATCCTCCCCTCCCTTGTGGTGTGCTTTCACAGACCCTGGAACCTTCATTCTAACAACCGTCTCACTCTTTCTCGTCCTCGCAACCTGGTCTTCCTGGTGGCAACCTCCTGGATTCCCTGCATTGGGCCCTGTGTCCCTGGCAGCCCCCTCATCTTCTAGTCTCCCTTGCACCCGGCGTTCTGAGTACCTTCTCCTGCACCCTCATTGGCACTTTTGAGTTGTGACTGTATGCTTATCCTTATACCACTGAGGGCCCTGTCCAGACCCTACCAGTTGCGACTCTCCTTAGGGACCCATGCAGTCCTTAACCGGTGAAGACTCCCTAGGGTCCCCCTCCTCATTGTGCTTTCCTCCCCAAGGCCCCCAACTGTTCACATCTGGCCTGAGGTGTCCCCCTTCTTCCTTCTTCAGCTCCCTGGGCCCCCACTGCCTCTCACTATTTTCCCTTCTCTGAGGAGGATGACCTGATACCCCTACATCCCCTCCCTCAGTGCTTTTCTGGCCATCCCCCATTTCCAGCCCTTCCTTCTCCCTCACCACTCTGGTTTCAACCTCTTCCCCATCTTTCTTAAATAGTAAAGGTGTGAATCTGTTTTTGAGCTCTATGCCTATTACCTTGCTTCCCTTTGCAGATACCACCCCCAAGCTGCTCTTGCCCGCACCTCCTCTGGTCCTCTTCTTCCCCCTGCCCTCTGCCAGCAACTAAGTCCCTTTTTTCTGTCCCCCCCACCTGGACCCTCCTTTGTCCCTTTTGATTTCTCCCCACCTCCCTGTATTCTGCAGGTGTCTCTGGTCCCAGTGGCAGCTACTGGGCCCATTTTGCTTGCCTCATTTCCTCCCTTGCCGGCCCCTATCTCCACCTCCCCTGCCCGGACAGCCTGCATATTCCCCACCCATTTCCCTGCCCCTGATCTGGGGTGTAGCTGCTGGACCCATCAACCCCACCCTGTCCTCTTCCCCGCCCAGACTGCCTCTGTCCTCCCCATCCCTCTCTCCAAAGCCCCTATTTAGCCATCAAAGCTCTTCCCTAATTTTAGCCAACTGGCAGCAAACCATACACCCCCCCATCCTCCATGCCCAGTCCAGTACCACGGCGGATCCACACCTCGTGCACCCCACCACTCTTCCAAAGATGCCAACCCTAGAGGTGTGCAGCCCCTGCCTCATCCTAGTCCCCATCCTACTGGCCCTACAGTTGCTCAGTTTTCAGTATAGCAACCTCCCACAAATTCCCTATTCCCTGTCCCTAGTTCAAAGCGTTTATGCTGCACGTTAACTTAATGCTGCCTTAAATCCCATACAAGCATGATCTAGGGTACAGAAACAATCTAGGGTACAGTTCCAAATCAATTTCAGGCAAGATGGTAACAAGTTCAAGTCACATTCAAGCAAGATTTTAAGTACACTATGGCTGGTGCTAATTAGGACTCCCCCACAGGTTCTCTCCCTATTAGAATGGCCAAGCAAGATTCAGGGTACGATCTCAAATCCTTTTCAGGCATGGTTTAAAGTACAGAATAACAAGATCAAAACACATTTAAGCTGATTTAAAGTACAATATGACTGGTGCAAATTTAGGACACTCCCCCGAGCTCCTTCCCTGTCGAAAGGGCAAGTACCAGTCCCTTTGTAAAAGCAAGCACAATCACCCATCAAAAGCTGCTTCTAGTCATATTCAGCTTCAGGACATGTTCAATCCTTTTTAGGATGCACGCTAGATGTACAGTTCAAAGTGCTCCCTCAAAATCCCTCTTTGACTGGCCACTCGCCAACCCCCCCCCTTGCGTGGGTAAACCAAGAGGTAGCTCCTCCCCTTTCCAGATCAGAGTACAGAAGAGTATTTAACAAGAAGGTGGTATGGAGTGGATGGGCAGGAGAAACAGCTCCTCTCTGTAGATCTGGAATGCAGCTGGGTGCCTGCTATTTAAGCCCAGCCGCACTGCTCGAGTTTTGCGCTGTCTTCCCCGACTGGCTCCAGCTGTACTAGGGAGCCTCCTCTGGCATGGACCTGCCTCTGGCATGGTTGCTTCCTCCCCGGGATGCTGCCGATGCAGTGAAATCCCTCGTTGCCTCCGGGAGCCATGAAAACAGCTCCAAAGCACAAGTAAAGCAGCTCCTCTCTGTGGATCTGGAACGTGGCTGGGCGCCCTACTATTTAAGCCCAGCTGCACTGCTCGAGTTTCGCACCATCTTTCCCGATTGGTTCCTGCTGGACTAGGGAGCCTCCTCTGGCATGGGCCTGCCTCTGATGGGGTCGCTTCATCCCTGGAATGCCACCGATGCAGTGAAATTCCTCACTGCCTCCCAGAGCCATTAAAACAGCTCCAAAGCACCAGCAAAGCAGCCCCTCTCTGTGGATCTAGATTGCGGCTGGGCACCTTGCTATTTAAGCCCAGCTGCACTTCTTGAGTTTCACGCTGTTTTCCTTGATTGGCTCCTGCTGGACTAGAGAGCCTTTTCTGACATGGACATGCCTCCGGTGAGATCGCTTCCTTCCCAGGATGCCGTCGATGCAGTGAAATCCCTCACTGCCTCCCGGAGCCATTAAAACAGCTCCAAAGCACAAGCAAAGCAGCTCCTCTATGTGGAAATTAATGGTGCTAGTAAAAATTCTTGCATTCTGACCTCTGATAAACACATCAGACATTAAGTTAACTTTTTAAATCACATTTATTGTAAACTAAAAAAAGAGCACCACAAGGCACACATACAGAATGATTGGATGCATTTCAGATATCCTGGTGTCCTTTCTCAAAGATCTAAAATGCTATAAAGTTGTTCTGAATTTAAAGCATCAAATGATGACGCAAAATATGACATCATAATTACAAGCCATTACTCTTTTCAATTGTTTTAAAATAACATGCCTTAAAAATGTAAGAATGGATGACATCTACACACTTAACTAAACCTTAACCACATTGACAAACATTACCTCAATTAACTGGTTTAATTTATTCCCACATTGCTTCTGATAAATTTATTATACTCCACTATTGCATACTTGAAATTTTGATCATTCTCATGACCCTATACATGACTAAAAATCATCTTGTTAATGCTATGCATGATCATAGTTATACTAAGTCAATAGATGATCTACAAACTTGCATTCTAACTACCCTATATGCTGTATGGAGCATTTATTGCTTAGACTTCACTTTCACTGCTACTATGGTGAAATTTCGCCTTGATAAGTTAACCTCTAATGTTCATTAAGGACACTTTGTGATGGGAAACTGACCTGTGCAATTTAATTTTGCTAAATTGCATGCTCTAAATGGGCTTCACCTTCTATGAGCATCATTGTTTTTTCATTTGCCATATTATCGGCTTTTTTAATTTTATTATATTATGTTTAAGGACTGTGAAAAATGTACATCCTAACTGCCTGTATGTTAAAATTAAACTTTACTTTCATAGTTGCTATAGTAAAATTTCACCTGAATAAAATGCTCTCAATGCATATATTTAAACTTACCCTCCAATAATCTTTTAAAACACTTATAATAGAAAACGACTTGTGCAATTCAATTGTGCAAAAATGCACAATCTGAATAACTTCACCTTCTCCATAAACATCATTTGTTTTTTCATTTGCCTTATTATCTGCTTTTTTTTATCTTGTTTCAGAAAAGGTTGTATGTCAAAAGGTGCATTTAAACCTGGCTTCTGTGTTACTTAAGATTAAAAATCCAAAATGATTCCATGGGGAGCACCATAGAATTAAAACCCCCTCCCTCAAATGTTGTGTAACCTTATCTATAGCATGAAAGGTAAACTTATGCTTGGCAGGATTAACCACCTTTTTAACATGTAGAGCAGTTGCATATTTAATATTTTGTGTAGCAATGGCATTCACATGTTCCCTGACCCTTTGTTTACATTTTCTATTAGTTTTGCCTATGTAAAAGGCCCCACAGGAACATGTAGATTTATAGAGTATGCCTTCAGTGTCACAGGTTAAAACTGTCTACTAGAATAACTCTTGCCATCTGGACCCTCAAAACGAGACCCCTACACAATCCATTTACAGAACTGGCATTTTTTTACATTTAAAACACCCTTAAACTTCTCAATCTAACCATGCTTTCTTTTGTGGTTGCATATGACTACTGTACCCTACTCTATCTTTGATAGTAGTAGTTTTCCTATACAACATACATGGTGGCTGCTCATTGACCCCTCTTAAGGATGTGTACCCTTTCAAAACATGTCAATTATTCTTTATTATTTTCAGAACTTGTCCAACAAGGGCTGAGAATGCCATAACAAAGTTAAAATTGGTTTTACCGTTTCCATCGTCCCAATTGTTATTACTAGAGGCCAGATTCACCAGTTCCTGCCTAAGAGATACTTCATTCTTTGCTTTATCAATCAGATTTTTACTATAACCTCATTCCAAAAATCATTCTTACATCTTTTTCTCTTCCACTATATACATTTCAAGATCACTACAGTTTCTCTATAACCATAAAAATTGTCCCTTAGGAATATTTTCTGTGACGTGGCAAAGGTGACAACTGGACAACTCTAAAATAGTATTTCTGTCAGTGTTTTTCTGAAAAATATTTGTTTTTACCTCACCATTCCCATCTTTCATTATTTCCATATCCAAGAAACATATTTTATTTAAATCCACTGTGTGTTTAAAATGAAAATTACGATCAGTAGAATGCAAGTGTGTACTGTAATAAATTATTCTAATTTTTGCACTGATCCTTTCCGTATAAGCAATATGTCATCCAGGTACCACCACAATAAATCAATCAAAGGTAAAAATTTATTATGCATAGGGTCATACACAAATTCAGTTTCCCATACTCCTACATAAAGATCCATTAATGTAGGGGAAAACGTTGCCCCCATGGCAGTTCCTTTAATCTGCCTATACCACTTGTTTAAAAATAAAAATGCATTGCAGGATAAAATCATACCTGTAAGTTTTATCTGGAATTCTGTGTGTGGGCCAGACTCCCCCTCTCTCATATTCATAAAATGGGCTACTGTATCTAGAGTTCCATCATGGGGGATGTTGCTGAAGAGGGACTTGACATCCAGGGTGGCTAGATATGAGTCCCTCCCCACCTCCACATTCCCCAGTATTTGTAACACCTCTTTTGTATCTTTAAGGTGTGACCAGATTTGAGAAATGCAGGGACGTAGGAAATGGCCAACATAAATTGACAGAGGCTCTGTCAGAGACCCCTTTCCACTTATAATTGGTCTCCCTTGGGGATTTTGTACTGATTAATAGACCTTTGGCAATAAATATAATGTTGCTCTAACCTGGCAGTTCACCATTAAATATTCATTTTCATTTCTCTCAATTACCCCCCCCACCGGGCTTTAGCATCAATTAAAAATGCATCAGTACAGCTTTTAAACTCATAGGTAGGATCAGCATTCAGTTTCTCATAAAAGTCAGTTTGATTAAGTTGTCATAATGCCTCTGCCTCATAGTCATGTATTTCAAGGAGTACACCATTTCCACCTTTATTGGCTGGTTTTGTTATCAGTTCTTGATTCATATCCAGTTCTTAAAGGGCTTTGCTTTCTGCCGTGGTCAAATTCTTGTAATGCAATTCTGGCAGATTTTCAAATAAAACCTAAAGTCCCTTTTCACACAAACTTTTATAGCAGCACTTGGGGGGGGAAGTTGATATTTGTCTAAAATTATTATGTCCCACAGCTTCTTGCTGTTGCTGAGTATTAACATTTTCATTACTTGTAAGCATGTTCACATCCCCCTTAGCCTTTTTTCAATTAAAATATGATTGCAAACTCAAATTTTGGTAAGCTATTTGCAGATCAATATAAGTTTCAAATTTATTAATGGGTGCAGTGGGGGCAAAGGACAGTTCTTTATTTTAAAACATTTATTTGTGCAGATGTTAATGTCACATTTGAAATGTTTATGATTTTATTTTCTTCTAATACACAATCCATTGTCTATCTCTGCCCCTCCTGTTCAATTGCCTGCCCCGTCAGCTGTTTCACTGCTATCCTCTCTAACCCTGATTCCCGTATTACTGTCTGTGATATTCATTGTGATCTGCCTCTACTTCCTATTTTTAATTTTTCCTTTCTGGATACTGGCATTAGTAAGCCCCCTGATATTTGTTTTGTCTGGGACTCCTGAATTCTGGTACTCTGGGTGGTGGGGGTTGTTCTGGTAACTTGTCTCTGTCCTCTAAAAAGGACCCTTAATATTTGTTTTTTAATTTGCATTTGTACCACACCTCCCCCTTGTTTCCACATCACTCTCCTCTGTGCTGAAATTAAGAGACTGTAACTGCGAAATTTCACCATAGTAACAGTGAAAGTGAAGTCCAAGCAATAAATGCCCCATACAGCATATAGGGTAGTTAGAATGCAAATTTGTAAGTTGTCTATTGATTTAGTATAAATATGATCATTCATAGTATCAGCAAGATGATTTTTAGTCATGTATAGTGTCATGAGAATGATAGAAATTTCAAGTATGCAGTAGCGAAGTATAATAAATTTAGCAGAACCAATGTGGGGATAAACTGATCCAGTTAACTGAGGGAATGTTTGTCAATGTGGTTAAGTTTTTGTTACATGTGTAGATTCATGAATTCTCATGTTTTTAAGTTATGTTATTTTAAAACAATTGAAAAGAGTAATGGCTTGTAATTATGATGTCATATTTTACATCATCATTTGTTACTTTAAATTCAGAACAACTTTATAGCATTTTAGATCTTGGTAAAGGACACCAGGATGTCAGAAATGAGTCAGATCATTCTGTATGTGTGCCTTGTGGCACCCTTTTTCATTTTACAATAAATTTGATTTAAAAAGTTAACTTAATGTCCAATGTTTTTATCAGAGGTGGGAGTGCCGGAATTTTTACCAGTACCATATGTGTATATATATTCCCTTCCCTCCACCTGTAGCCAAATTTCACAGCCCCGCCTCCCCTACTAGACCCATCCCCAAGTAAGACTTCCCCTTCCCACCCTTCAACCCCAAGCACCCCCCCAAAAAAGTGATGTTTCATCTGTAAAAAAAAAAGTAAACTGTCTTACATTCCCAAGACATCCTCCCTGTTCACTGATAAGTATTGGAATGACTGAATGAGGGAAGTCTTCCCCTATATTAAACATTGATTGGCTGAGGCATTAACTTTAAGCCAGTGGGACTTACATCAATGGTTGGAAAACTTCTGGTGACATTCATCAAGATGGAGAAAGCTGCAGTATTGGCAGAGAACAATTTAATGGATATGAACCAGAATGGATTCACCAGGGGATGGTCATGTCAGACCAATTTAGTAAACATTTTTAACTTAATGTCACAAATGGCAGATAGGTGTCAAGCATTGGATATACTTTACCTAAATTTTAGGAAGGTATTTGACTCAGTACTACATGAGGCTAGTTATGAAGATGAGCCAACTAGGGCTAAAGATGGAATAAGTGATTGGATCAAAATGCTGGTTGTCTAATAATGCCCTGAGGGTGGGCCTAAACAGTGAATTTCTCAAGACAGGACAGTGGCTAGTGGAGTCCTATAAGGTATGGTCCTGGGACTGCTATCCGTACCCCACAAATGGCAAGAACTTTGTATTAATTTTGACAGCATAACGTGCAAGGATATCTGCTGGCATATGCAAGTCTCATGCAAGATCTTACAGTACTGTATGTAAGTTTTATGTAAGAGTTACATGCAAGGAATGTGTAAGTTATTGTGATGTTTTCCCTGCATGAAAAATTCATGCAAGAAAAATTCCTTGCTATTTGCAAGACAATTCATTGCCAACATCCTGAAATGCAAGAAATATTGTGTGTGGATTTACTGTACTACAGTATTGGTTTTCCATCTTGATAAGGGGCTAGTACCTATAACCTTCTGGCTCTAGAGGCAGGCTTGCAACCTACTGAGCCACTAACACTGTGCTGTTCAAGTGTCATGTAAAACAATACATAAACTGATATGAAAGCAATTATCTGCATAAATTCTTATATATTTCTTGCATTTTTAAAAGGAAATGCCTTCATTCTGTTCCCAGTATTTTTGATTTGAATGCACAAGTTGAGTCTCACAGCTCATACAGTGGTATCCACGTCAATATTAATTTGCACCCAAGGTCATAATACTGTGCTCTACTTGTGGCACTGCAGTCATTGTCCCTTGATCCCCCCCAGAAATAAGCCACACACCACCACCATATGTAATCTTTGGATGCTCATTGCCAAACCTATTTATTAACTTAATTCTGGCACAAAATACTATTTACATCCCAAAACTGTCATATCCATCATAACAACACAAATTATCATTCAATAGCCTTCTCAGCCAATAGCCTGTCACAAATGGCAGATAGGTGTCAGGCATTGGATACGCTTTACCTAAATTTTAGGAAGGTATTTGACTCAGTACTACATGAGGCTAGTTATGAAGATGAGCCAACTAGGGCTAAGGATGGAATAAGTGATTGGATCAAACACAGGTTGTCTAATAATGCCCTGAGGGTGGGCTTAAACAGTGAATTTCTCAAGACAGGACAGTGGCTAGTGGAGACCTACATGGTATGGTCCTGGGACTGCTATCCATACCCCAAAAATGGCAAGAACTTTGCATTAATTTTGACAGCACAATGTGCAAGGATATCTGCTGGTACATGCAAGTTTCATGCAAGATCTTACAGTATGTAAGTTTATGTAAGTTTTATGTAAGAATTACATGCAAGGAATGTGTAAGTTATTGTGACCTTTTCCCTGCATGAAAAATTCATGCAAGAAAATTTCCTTGCTTCATGCAAGACAATTCATTGCCAACAACCTGAGATGCAAGAAATATTGTGTGTGGGGTTACTGTACTACAGTGTTGGTTTTCCATCTTGATAAGGGGCTAGTACCTACAATCTTCCGGCTCTAGAGGCAGGCTTGCAACCTAATGAGCCACTAACACCCTGCTGTTCAAGTGTCATGCAAAACAATACATAAACTTGTTTGCAAGCAATTATCTTGATACATTCTTATATATTTCTTGCATTTTAAAAGGAAATGCCTTCATTCTGCTCGCAATATTTTTGATTTGAATGCACAAGATGAGTCTTACAGCTCTTACAGTGGTATCCACATCAATATTAATATGCACCCAAGGTCATGATACTGTGCTCTCCTTGTGGCACTGCAGTCATTGTCCCTTGATCCCCCCCAGAAATAAGCCACACACCACCACCATATGTAATCTTTGGATGCTCGTTGGCAAACCTATTTATTAACTTAATTCTGGCACAAAATACTATTTACATCCCAAAACAGTCATGTCCATTGTAACAACACAAATTATCATTCACTAGTCTTCTCCTTTGGGTCTTGCCTCCTTCTTGGTTGGTTCTTTACTGTCTGGTCTTCCAGGTCCGGACACACGGAATCCGGCCCCCTCCTCTATCACCAGGACCAGGCCGGTTCCCTGCTTGAACTGGGCCTCCCTCTCCAGGCCCAGTCACTCTGCATCTGGCACCCAGACCTATCCCCCCCTTTACACCATGCCTGGGTTCCTTGCCCCCAGCCCATGGTCCTACCACCTCCCTCCAATTTTAGCCCCCTTCCCCTTCCTTCTTCCACTGCCCCGCCTCCCACCAGCAATTGGATGGCAGGGCTCCCCTCTTGTAAGTTAGAACGAAAAACCCCTCTGGGCTATCCTTCCCACTAGCTCCCCAATCGGCCTCAGGAGTAGGCACATCCCGAACTCTGATAAGTGCACCCCATCTGACCTGTAGACTGCTGCTTGGTTGTATGCTATATCTCTGTGCTGGATGTGCACCCCTTCCCATCTCAATGACTGCCCATGCCACCCTCCTGTTCAGGCACTTCCTTACTTTCTCTATTAGCTTGACGTCCCTGCCCCCCCATACCCTCCTGGATGTGATCTCAGACCAGCCAATGACCATGCCCAGCCACCACCCTATTATTCTCTCTAAATCCCCCACCATAGACTGCCCCACTTCCCCCAAGGTAAACCCCCCAAGTCATTTCCCCCTAAATGGATCACAGTGCAATCCGGCCTGCCCCATTGCCCCTTCAGTTCTTCCATGAGAAGTAACAGCTGGGCTCATCTCATGCCGCAATGCCCCTCCAGCAGACCTTAGTGCAGTTGGAATTTGGGTGCAGTTGTGTCCCTCTCCCCATGGTGGCCGTGAACCTCTCCACCCAGTACATGAATGAATGCCCCAAAATCCAAATTTCCTGTCTGGTAGTCTGGTACCTGCCATGGAGACTAAAAAAAAACAGTGTTAGGTTCTGTTGTTAACACCTAACATAATGCTTATAGCAGTCTGACCTCCATCTGCCTATCTTTTTTATTTCCTCCACCGGCACCCCTCTCCCAGCCACCTCTGAGGCCGTGCCTATCCTGAAAGAGTGGGGGGGTGAACTTGCCCAGTTCCTCACCTAGGAATGCCAATGCCTTCTTCAGCACCACTCCCACTTGGAAGGCCATGACAGGTGCCCGTCCCTGTGTCTGAACATTGCCCCCCAAGGCCTCCCTCTGATACTCTCATATTTCTCCTACACAGTTACCATGCAGCTCAGGGCACCAGGCTTGCGATGCAAGGCCTTCATGGCCCCCCCATCCTGCCTGGTCTGTCTTGGACTTGGCCAGTCTAATGACCATTCTGTCCCCATCCCACTTCACCTTCTCGTGTTACAAGATGAGGTGTGGTGCCCCCTTGCATGGGGCCACTACTTCCCCTACCCTGAATGCACCCGCTGCCATGACCATGAACACTGCCCTGAACAAGCATGCTTCCTGTGCCGAAATGCACACATGCCCTGTTGCTTCCAGCACCCTATCCAATAGCTGCCCCCCCAATGGGGTGCCTGCTGTCCCTTCTGCTCCCCCTGGCCCCTGTGCGAGATGGTCAGCATTCTCTTGACTGTTCTGTCTGCCGTGGCATCCGGCCATTCCCTGTCCTGACACACCCAGCTTACCCCTGCTAGCTAGACCACTATAGTGGCATGTGCCATCCCCTCCTCCCATTTCTCTACTATAAACCTCTGAACCTGCTCATCCCAGACTGGCTTGCTTCTGTCCCAGCCCCAATTTGCCCTAAATTCCTGAAAACCAGCCCACCCACTGTCGTAAGTCTTCAAGATGTTGGCTGAACAGGACCCCCGGTAGAGTGCCCTGGTGGTTGCCCTCCAATTTCCCACATCCAGTCCAGGACCCTGGTGCTGTGTGCTGCTGCTGCATGTGGCGCCAGCCTCTGAAACTTGTCAAGCTGCAAATGGGAGAGACTGACAGCCTATTCATTCTTAATCCCAACAATGTGCTGCGCTTTGAATTATAGGTTCAGTTGTAGGTCCAACAGAACTAACTGCCTCATTACTTGGCCCACTGTTTCAGTGTCCCCCCCCCTTGCCTGTTAATGACCACCACCACCAGTTTTTTGTCACACCAGAACATGATCCTCTTTCCCCTAATCTGTTCTCTCCAGACATCCAATGCAACCCAGATTGGAAATTTTTCCAGGAAGATTATATCTTTCAGGAGACCTGCATCTTCCCACTGCTTCGGCCAAGCTTCCGCCATCCATTGCCCCCTAAAGTATGCCCCCATCCTGAGTGCCCCGGAGGCATCTGTGTAGAGCTCTGGGTCTGTGTTGTGCTCCCATTCTTCCTGCCAAAATGTCACCCCATTGTATTTTCCAAGGAACTCCTCCCACACCTTGAGATCCTCCTGTACTCCCTTTGAAATTTCTACCCAATGGTGTGGTTGCTTTGCCTTACCTGTCACCCTCCCCAGTCTCCTAGTGAATGCTCTCCCAGAACTGATCACTTTACATGCAAAATGAAGGTGCCCCAGCAGCTGCTGCACTTGTACCAGTGGCACCCTCCTCCCTATTATTTGCACGAGCAGTGTGAAGCATCCCTGCTCTGTGTCCACCTCGATCTACAGGAATTCCAGCTGTCATGCTGGACCCTCTGTTTTCCTGAGCACCAGAGGAATACCGATCTGCCCACACATCTGCGTGAAATCCCCCAGCATTGCCTTAGTTTCTGCGTGACTCTTCCTGATCAGGAGGAAATCATCCAGATAATGTACCACCCTCTTGTGGCCATATCTTTCCCCAAACACCCACTGTAACCATCAGCTAAAGACCTCAAAGGTGGAACAAGCTACCGAGCAGCCTATGGGCATTGCCTTGTCCTTGTACAACCCGCCTCCAAACTGCATGTCCAGCAGGTCCCAGTCAGCTGGGTTGACTGGTAGCAGTTGGAATGCCAACTTGATATCCATTAATGCTAGTCATACCCCCTCTAGAGCCTTGATCAGTGCTACCGCTTGCTCCAGTGAAGCATAGGACACTGCCCTGAGGTGATCTGGTATGCTGTCATTCACCGACTGCCCCTCTGGGTAAGACAAGTGGTGGATCAAACAGAATTTCCCTTCTTGTTCCTTGGGGACCACCCCCAATGGTGATACCCAAAACCTGGGGCAAGGTGTGCCCACCACTGGGTCCTCCACTCACCCAGCCCTTATCTCCTTCTGGATCTTCTCCATGAGCAGCACCTCTTAACCTCTACTTACCCGAGATTCTTGGCCCTCATCCCCCACTTACTTTCCCTGATAACCCAGTGGGAACCCCCTTCTGAAACCCAACTGAAGAAGGGCTGCACCCTCTTTGTTCGGGTACTGCCGCGTCCATGCTTCCACCACCATGAGCATGATGGGAGTACTCACCAGTGGGTAAGCCCACCATCCTTTCCCCACCTCTTGGTCAGTTCCCCCATAGTTTGAACTGTATCCCCCCACCGTACCCCCCTCTTCCTCTGCCATGGCCCCCCTGCCCCCCCGAAAGGGGTGGTCTTGTTGCTGTCCACTACCCTCCCCCCATTCCCCACCTTTCCTGCACGTTGAATAGGGGTGTGCCCCCCGCATTGTGAGCACACATGTTTGAACTTGCAATTTACCCACATGCAGGATGCTTTGTTAAAACCCCAACATGTCTTAGATCCCATGGCCAACAAGCTCTTTCTCCCCTGTTCTGCTCCTGCTGTCATCATTTGTCCTGAGAGAGACATTGTCTTCACCCAGAGCTCTGAATGGGTGCTGTCCCACCTCAGGTCACCCCTCGCTGCCATCCTCCTCCAGAAGACTTCATCATACCAAAGTCAACCCGTATCCCAGTTTTGCCTTACAGGTGTCCCTGATGGTCACCATGTATGTCAGCAACGGGATGGCCAGCTCCAGCCTTTTTTCTAACACTATGGCACTGTACACGGTAAAACCCACCTGCCACTTATCAAAGTTCTTTCCCTTCCATTTTGCCTCCTCTGCCTTGTGGCCCACCACGGCAAGTGCAACTGTCATCTCAGATTTTCTGACCGACTCCTTCTGCTCATATTTTGTGGCAGTGTCCTCGTCCACCAAGCTGAATATATCCATGAACTCCCCCTTCCATATTCTCTCTTTGAGTGAAGCTGGCACGTGCTCACCCAACGTGAGGCCTGGGGGGCCTTTGTATCTTTGCCCCCCGACCTACCCTCATCCTTGCCTGGCCCCCCCTTCCTCCTTCTTCCCCTGAATCGCTTTTAATGCCCGCTCCATCTTCTCAATCCCTGCGTCCCCCATATCTCCTAAAAGTCCCTCCAAGTACTCTTCATTGGAGATATCCACTCCATCCTTACCCCCATCTGGGACATCTTTATCCAGCTCCAGTTCCGGACGAGGCTCCAGGGTGGGTGCTGGGCCAACACCTACCCACCTTGGCCTCTTATTCAGCTTCCCTATTCCTGCACGCTCTTCCCGCTCCTTCCACTTCCACAGCATCTCCTCCTCCTCCTCTTCTCTCTGCTTTGCTGCCACCATCAGCTATGACATCTGCCCCATCAGCTTCGCCGCTTCCTCCATCATCTTTTTGCTGGTCATCTGAGCCTTCTTGGGTGCCATCTCTGTAAAACTATTATGGGCGGAATGAAACACATGTCAGTGCACTCCTTCACAGCCCCTCTATGCCAGCCCACCCCACCGTGATGTGTCTCCAGTTAGCGCCAAGTTGCTTCCCTCGGGGAGGTTTCCCATGACCCCCCCGTCCAGACACCCCCACCCCTATATGGTCTGTATGTCACACCCCATCCCTGTTGGGCTGCTGGGAGGGGGCCCCCAGACCCTGTCAATCCAGCCTCATGACTCCCGGTTCCCTGGGCTGGTGTTCCCCTCTCTAAGGCATTGGACCCCTATCCCTCTGCACCCCCTCATGGGCCCTTCCCCCTGTTCCCCCCACCTCCATGTCCGATCGGCCTGCTGGCCCGAAATGCCCACTTGCGGTTCCCCTTGCTCGCTCCTTTGCACTGGTCCACTAACCAGGGCCCAGGCACTTGCCTGGCTCCCTCAAGTTCACTTACCAATACCAACTGTCCTTGGCCCTCTCGCATTCCTCTGCCCAGCCTGGACAGCACCCACATCATTTCCATCAGCCCCTGAATTGCTAAAAATTTCCAAACATTTGCGTAATTTGGTAATCGTGCACAACAGTGATGGTGAAAACAGTGATAGCTAACTGTAGCAGGATTATCCTGTCTGGTAGCAATGCTGTCAGCCCAGTGTCTGCATACTTTACGTGCCAAGTGCCTCGTCAGCAGCAGTAGACAGGAAACATTTTGAAAAGGTGTATACAAAAAAAGCTCAGATCACTTGAAGTACTGCATAGGTGCTACATCTATAAACTATTACTTAGTAACAGTGAGCCTAAAAATATTTAGCACTTTTTAATCAACAAAATGAAAACATCCTCCCGTTTCACATACACGATGTAAAATTTCTGACAAATCCTGAAAGTACTGTATAACAAGACTTTATTAAAGCCATGCTGTACCAACCACCAACCAAATCATTGTTCTCACTATCTTATTATTTTTATTTTAATTTTTTTGTATAACACCAGCCCGACACGGGGTGCTCCTAGGCAACACAGTAACTCACAGCCAAGTGGGCAGCAGACCCATGAACTCCCAATCCTGTGTCCCTAGTATGTGTTCGATGTTTCTCATTCTTACTCTCATTTGAGGACCCCACCCCCTTTGCATGCCGCTACTATCCTTGGACACCAAACACGAGCACCATACTGCAAGGCAGGCCACGGGCCTGCACCTCAGGCCCTGTGCCACCACATTTGTGCCCGCCAACAAAAAAAAACCTTTCTGGCTTGCAAGCCCCTCTGAGCTGGTGCCAATCGCCATGCTACTGCTCGATTCCTACCCATGCTGCTGCCCCTGGATCCTGAACTGCCATGGACATGTCCCCCGCACTAGTACTCCACGCTCGTGGCCTATTGCCACTCACCCAAATGTGCCACATGGCCGGCCAAAGGCCCAAATAACTACTTTATTTCTGCAGGCCCTCCCTGCAAGGTCAGCCTCTCCTTGACCCCAAAGGCTGCCCACTCATGTGATGCAATCACTATTCCAGCCGAGGGCCTCCTCTCTTGTTTGCAGCCTTGCTCTGTCCAGGGTCATTAGTTGGGGCCACCATCCGTGAGCATCTCAGATGTGACCAGTCCCCATGCCACGTGATCGACTCCCCCGCTCTCTGTTCCAGCCAACAAAAGAAACCCAGCCCAGTCTGCAGGCTGCTTCCTCCTCTGTATCACAAAAGGGAAAACACACACTCGGATACCCAGGCCAAAATTCCCACATGTGACTGAGAGCCTTGTTTGAAGCAAAAGAGGGCTAGCTGGGTATGAGCTGCCCTTAAATAGCCGCTACAGACCCCAGTCAGGACCCCCGCTGGCTCTGCCCCCCAGCCAAACCCCTGATGCCCTGGGTGACCTGTCATTTGATGCTGGCAGGGTACGACAACCTCTAGATGATGTTACTGGTTCCCCTCCATCCCTGCCCCCTCCCCCTTCCTGGATTTCTGGAGGGGCCTTGGAACAATCTGGCCTGCCTTTAAGGGGCAAGCCTCATTACCATGACTAATAATGATGTAGCTATAGAAGGATATGTATTCAAATGGAGAGTAAGAAACAAGGTTAGATAAACTGCAAAGGATTAAGACCTTTTTTTCATAGAAAGTTCTTCAGTAATGACAAGAAGGGGAAATCTAACATATATGTAATATTAGTTGAATATTAACTAAATAATACATTTTTAAAAAGCTTTTACTGGGGTGCATGCAGCTTTTTACAGCTCAGGTTGTACCTTAAGATTTCTGCCAGCACTACAAAGACATGCATTCTTACCCGTAGGTATACAGAGCTGAACAATCCTCCTTGCACAAGTCTTACAAGGTGCAATTCATCCTTATACGCTACATTTTATACTCGCATGTTTCTTGACTAGAGTAAGCACAGGATTCTTTTCTTGCATGATTCTTACATGTATACATGTTTATAAGAATAGAGCAAAAAAAAAAATTATGTGATTAAATTAGTCAAGAAACATGCAAGTATAATTATTTTGTACCACACTGCATTTTAAACTTGCAGCGTTCTTCATTAGTGTTGAAATTAATACTGCGATCTTGCACAACCGTTGAGCCCAATTCACAAACATGTCGAGAATGCCGCAAGCCCCAGGTGCACTGAACAAATTGCTCACAGGGCTTGCAGAAATCCCTGGCCAGCAATTGGGATTCTCAATCCCTTGCACTAATTGCCAGCTGTTAAACTTGCCTTTTGCTGGTCAAACTTGCGGCACTCTTGGGGCCCTTTTTATGGGGCTTGCGCCAAATATTTTTTGCAAGCTGCCATGAGTGGGAAAAGTGTTGCCTATGCATCTGATCTTATTGAATCAGGCGCAAGCTGGGGCAATGCATTTGGCATAGCTGCACTAAAAAAGGGTTTGGTGCAGGGCTTGATGCAAGTCAGCATCAACCTTCGTGAATCGGGCCACTTGTGTATACTTGTAATAAGCTAGCATTTGTTCATGTAAGAAAAATGTGACAGCCTGAGTATCTGATAAAAATATTGCACATTTATGTAAAAAAGTGCAGTAAGTTTTGACACTAAGTGCATTTTCTTGTGTTATTTTTAGACATCATGCAAGATCCGTCAGAAACTTACAATTTTTTTTCAGTAAGGGTACTATTTAATATTCTTTATCTCTAACACACAGCGTACTAGGATACTCAAGGCAGGGTAAATCTTAAACAGGTTATACAAATCTCTGTGGGAGGGTGACACTAAAGAAGAAGTTAACAACATGAGGTAGGATGTGAGAAGACTGGAAAAATGGTCCAGTATTTGGCTGTTGAAATTCAGTGCTAAACAGTACAAGATGACGCATACAGAGTTGAAGAATCCAGAAATAGTTTACTATATGGATGAGATGACACTAGAGATCATAGAAGAGGGGAGAGGCAGACCTGGGAGCAATAAGAATAAGCCTATTGCCATCTTCTCAGTGCAATAAGGCATGTAAGATTCTGGGATGCATAGAGAGTGGGGTTAATAGCAAAAGGAGGGAAGTGATATTGCCTCTACATAGATCACTCTTCAGGCTGCACCTAGAGTACTGTGTGCTGTTCTGAGATCTGTATCTAAGGAAGGACGGATTAGAGGGACTGCAGAGAAAGGCAAGAAACAGGATTCATTGACAATAAGGAAAAATGAACAAGGAAAGATTGAAAAGTCTAAACTTGTACTTACTAGAGGCTAGGCAGGTGTGCATGATGCAGGCTTTCACATCCATAAAAAGGTTGAATAAAACAGACATAGCAAGCTTAGTTAATCGGAAAAAAACAATAGGTCTACTTGGGGTCGTGTATTTAAGCTGGAAGGAAGAAAGCTCAAAAAAGATATATAAAGAACTATTTCAGGGAAAGGGTAGTGGATGGGTGGAACAGACTTCCAGACAAGGTTGTGAAAACAGAGGCAATATCAGGGTTCTAAAAAAGTTGAGATACATTTAAGGTAGCAGTATTTGATAGTCACTATATAGTTTAATTCAACAAAAATGTTTTTGTGGCAAAAATATCAAGATACCTATTTGTCATTTTGTCTTCCTTCATTCTTAAATCAAGATATGGGATTCTGAAGTTTTTAAAAAAGCCCACTTCCGTGTCTTGCCTGCCATTAAAAAAAATTAAAAATCAGAGGTACATGCTGTGCTGTTTACCATCAGAAACATGTGATAACAACATCCTAACACATCCACATTATGAATCTAGCATGCACATTCAACAGGTAACCTCAGCGGAAGAAATTTTTAGAAACTGTGAGTGTCAGCCATCTTTAATGACATGAGCCATTTATTTTAAAAAATTAACTATAAAAGCTATTTTAAAAACACATGAGAAAACTAAAAATCTACTCAAGATGAATCTGAGCATGTTAGAAATACATTTTTGCTAATAAACTAAATGATGAGACTGTCTGGTGTAAGGGAGGATATTGTAGAAAGGAGAGGTGGTATGAGGGAAATTATTACCATTAGTAAGCTTCTGAGTAGGAGTCTTGGAGTAAACAATATTGGCTGTTCATGTATTTTCTATCCTTGTCTTGTCTGTGTTTTTCTATTAAAACAGCATTACTGTCCACCAGGATTAAATGCATTATTGCACTTTTTGCTTGGATATCTAGCAGAATGCTGCAGGAACTCAATTTAATCTAATGGTACTTACTCAGATTTGCAATGAAGTAAACTGGGAAATTTCATGCAGAGTGCTTGATCCTTGTGAACTGCACAGCAATAAACAAACAGGCTAAACCTCAATGTTCATATGTAAACTTGTAGAATCTGAGAAATGCTGAACAATGCTAATGTTCTGTTTGTATTAAAATTCTGGTTGGTTAAGATGCCTAGGCACAACCCATCAGCTACTCCCATGCACAACAGATAACGGACAGCTGTAAATCATGCAGAACAGCTCTGTGCTTTCACTGAATTCTTTGTAAAAAATATTCCCTCATATATTGTAATGGTATTCATAATTCTGGGCCTGCCATATTATAAGATGTAAATATCAGACTTCCTAGATACAGTAACAGAGATGTGATGTAAAGATCAAACATCTCTGTGGTAGGAGAGTAACACAGTGAACTTGATTTAGCATAACCCAGACTCCTACTAGCTGTGCTATGGGAGCTACTCCTTTTAATTAAGTGTAATGGGGCCTTATGTGCTTTCACAAGTCTGATTTATGTGAGTAACCTACAGTAATAGGGATGCTCCAGGTCCCAACTGCAGGAGCAGCATTGCTTGCTTAAAAGGCTGAAAGGGGGGTATTTCCACCCACAAAGTGCTTAAAAAAGCTATAATGAGAGTGTGGACAGCTCCATTAGTGCAGTACCAAAATGGATTGGGGTGGGGGGGGAGTGGCATAGACAAGTTGGTCCGTTTCAACCCCAGCCACTGGACCACTAAGGAATAAGGGACTATCCTGGATGTCAGGTAGTTAGGTAAACAATCAAATGCTTGGTATCAAGAGGAAAGGAAAGAGGTGGACTACAGATAGTTGCTATCAGGCAATTCCAGCCCTATTGATTCTTATGGTATATTTGCACATGTTTTTTGTTGTAGCCCTGTAGTCCAACATGGGTCTATACTTGCTCAAATTTAGGCCTTGCATATATTAGGGCTAGTGCAAGCTGATCTTTGGCATGTACAGCCCTGATCATGGGCTTTAATCTGTACAAAAGTAAAACATGCCACTAGTGAGTCACATTTTCAAAAGTGATGAAACTGGCACAATTTCTGATTTTGGGCTGTTCCTGCATCATCCAAAAAGTGTCAAAATGTTTAAATACTATTTTCAAACACTGTGATGTATTTGCAACTGTTTTCTTCTGCTTTGCAGCAGCTTGCAATAAAAAAATAATGCATTTTTGAATGTATGCATCATTTTATTGCTGTCATTAAAGTAAAAAAACTAGACCATATTTTATGGGGTCTATTTTTTTGTCACAGGTTGTGCAATTGTGTTAAAATGATGCTGCAAATCCTAGATGTCCCTTTGAAAATTCCCCACATATACTATGTGGTCCAGCTTTCTTTGAAGGGTGCCACTACTTTTAGAACCCTTCTGATGCAATTCCCAGAATCCTACAAAAAAGTCTAACTTTTAAATGAAGCTGCCATGAGCATGGTGCTACCCATGCCATAAAAGTGACACATGCATCACTTTTCTGATGCAAGCTACTGGAAATTGCAGAAACTGTGGCAAAAAAACCAGGTGCCATTCAAATAAGGTATATGGGTTTTGGCATGAGTCGGAGGATGCGCTTGGCAGTTCACATATTCACTAAATCAGCCTATTTGCTTTACATACTGTACATTGCTTAAAGCATACTTATGTTTCTTCCATGTGTGTCTGCTTCTTGATTGACTGTACTTTCAATTTCCCACACAGCATAAACAGGAATTATATAATCTGGAAGAGACTGAATAACCAAAACCAAGGTTTTTTGACACAACAGATGTATTTGTTTAGGTTTGTACATAGCCAAAACTGCGTTGGTTTTCTAGCTGGAAAATAAATACAACTGCAGTCTGATTGGGCATGACTTGTAGCAAAAGATTTGCTTACAGCAGTTAAGAAACTACAGCCAAAAATGTTATAACCCATCTTTGCTAAAGTTATTGCCATCTGCATATATTAAGAATATATTAAATGTATAGAAAATCTTAAGAATTATTAAAAAAGCCATAGGGACAAGCTAAGGTGTGTGAAATAAGAAAATATTGATTTTTACATACATTTGCTGGGTTAAGATAGGATGCACCCTTCAAGATATAAAGATGAGTTAAAAATAAAACAGGTGTCTGCAATCTACTTCCTCAGACCATTATTTTAGTATACCTTAAAGGGACACGGTCAACCCTTTTTGCATCATATTATTTATGGTTAAAAACACACATTTTATGATTACTTACCTTCTCTAAAATTCACTGATGTTGCTGGTTGTTTTATCTACTTCCTTTCTTAGTGGAAATTAAATGCATACTAATGGTGTGATTATATTAGACCTTGTTCTGTTTCAAATCCCTTATCTACTCTTATTGCATGCTTTCTGACCATTAGTAACACCCCCAAATAGTGTATCTGCTCATGATACAGGCTCCCACTACATTATGAGTGGCTGCAGTGTGCTGGGGGTTTTCCCAAGTCCATGAAAGATGCAGTGGGAGTTGATCAAGTAATGCAAACAAATATGTTCTGGTGTGATGACATCAGCATGGTAGAAAGTCTCTTTTTCACTTTTTAAAATAAGAAAAAGATCAAAATCAAACTACCAGCTACATCAGCAGTCTCTATAGAATGTGAACAATCATAACATACATTTTTTTTAACTAGGTACACTTTGAGGCCTAAGAGGTTGACAGTGTCCCTTTAATGACAGCACAACCATTTTTTAATAGTGACAGGAGTCATTGGATTGTTTGATACCTTTTATTGGATCAACATGTGCAGGATAAACACATTTTTTGTGTGCAGCTCTGTCCTGTTTCAGTGGTGGTCTGGGTGTATACAGTATGTGAGTGCAGGTCTTTCATCATGTATTGCTGCAGTGTGTTCCTCTTATTTCATTGTTATTCTGACATGATGGGGATTTACTACAAATTATTATATTAGAAAAGCTAGGGGCTGTTTGTAGCCAATGACAGGGGACTCTGAGGAATTTGTCTCTTAGGTCTTTTATCTTCACTCAGCATGGTCTGCAGTTCTTTAATCATTTGCTGAAGGGTTTTAGTATGGGGCTGTATGTGGCAACTAAGGGTATGCAATCAGTTTCATGCTTTCACCAGTATTCAAGTAGATTGTTTTTTGGTGTTTGTATAGCACATTCCATTTCTCTGTCAACTTGTCTTGGGGAGTGACCCTGATAGATGAAGGAATTACAAACTGAAGTGAGCTGCTGGTTTCTTAATATCTCATCTGAGCAGATCCTATGGTATCTAATTGTCTTACTATAGATAGTAGAATTTTTTGTGTGCTTTGGGTGGAATCTAGAATTGTACAGGTACTGATATCTGCCAGTGGATTTCTGTAAACAGAAGTTTGAATATGTCCATCATTAATGATTCTGACTGTGATATCCAGGAAAAGTATGCCAGTGGTAGAGTAGAGGAGTGAAAGTTGTTGAAATCCTGATGGAACTCTGTAAAGGAGTGATCAGTCTCTATCCAAATGAACAATATATCATCTATACAAGTTAATTAATTAATTTGTCAGTGGTAGACTAATGGTTTATAGGAGTGGTGTTTAAAATATTTTTCTAGACATGAAAAGATTGGCATATTGTGATGCCATTTTGTGCCCATTGCTGTCCCTATGATCTGTAAAAAGTACCTGCCATTAAATGTGAAGTTGCGTGTCAGAATTAATTTTATTAAGCTGCTGATGGTGGTTTCTGGAATGTCTTTTGTGGATGTGTGTTCCCATAAAATCTCTGACATGCTTATACACCATCTTCACGTGGGATATTAGTGCAGAGGGCACTAACATCCACTGTGGCTAGGATAGCTCTGGATGGTACTGTAATTGTCCAATTTGCTTCAGTTTTCTGAAACAGTCTGTGGTGTCATAATGTAAAACTGCTGGTAGTTGTCACCAGTGGTTTTAAAATGGATTCTGCAAGTCCTGAAATGTTCTCATTGAGTGTTACAACTCCAGAGAAAATGGGCTGATCTGGGTTACCAGGCTTGTGTCTCTTAGGCAGTATGCAGAATGTTCCTGAAATGATTTTGTTCAGAATTAGTATATTTAGCTGTTCTTGGATGTTGTTCTGTAGAGATTTAATGATTTAAGTTCCTCTGTATATGTATAGTTGGGTACTCTGTGAGTTCTTTGTAATATGTTGTGTCTGACAGTTAAGCAATAAGGCACAACAGGGTGTGAGTTATGGGGGATTTACCCATGCCTTGTGTGGTGTGCCACGAGGCACAGCCGAGTGATTTAACCACACAAGAAGTGGGTAAATCACCCAATAACTCACACCCTGGAGTGTCTTACTGCGATTATACAACAGACTCATGTGTAAAATAAATTTAAAATGTGTTTAATTATGTTTTTTATAAATGCCATTCTTCAACCGTGGGTTATGCAGGATTTACCAATGGTCATGTGACATATTTTGACCAATGAGGTTACAGGATTTTCACACACCATTGTATAATTGCCTGTGTGCCTCTTGAATGCAGTCCTCTGTATTCATCACAATTACACCTTCTCTTTTGTCAGTTTGTTTTATTATGATGTTATAGTTATTTTTCAGTGTTCGTAGTTCCCTCCTTTCTGGTGGTATGATATTATACAACAGTCTCTGCTGTTTGTGGGGGACCTGAGAAATTACTCTTTTATGGAACAGTCAATATACGCATCTATTTTGGGGTTGCATCCACTCCAAGAGGTCCAGTCTGATGATTTCTTTGAGCTATCAAACTGCATTGTTTGTGTGTTGCTATCATGAAAACCGTATTTATTTATTTATTTATTGAAATCTTGGATCACTTACCTTTGAACAGAAGCTCTTTACATAGGTTCCACATCATAAGATAAGAAAGTCAGGAAACAGTTACAAGTACTGAAGTAGTTATATTGCAAATGTCACCAGGCAGACAACTTAAGGGTATTAAAATCAGGTAACTGATACAAAAAAAAATTGGACAAATAACCAAGAGAAATGATACAAATAACCTAAGAAAAAATTGCTGTATACAATATCTGACATGAAGTTAACAGTGTAGACATAGGGACATACAACAATTAAATAGGCATTGAACAAGGTATGCCAGCATCATTTGTCAATTATGCAATAGTAGACAAGGAATTAACAATGTAGACAAAGGGGAAAACCGCATTAGATAGGCATTGTACAAGGAATGCTAGTATCACTTGTCCCAATCATACATCAAACAGAGAAGATAACAGCCTATGGGAGAGTGGATAGTCAACCAAGGCATAGAAGGAGTGGATGTAGGGAGGAGGGAGGAAGCAGGCAGAAGAGAATTGGGTGAGAAAAGAAGTCAAGTTAAGGATTGGGGGAAGCCCAGGGGCCAAGGTACTGTAGCTAAAGGATCAAGAATGGCAGATGGAGGGAGAGGTGATGGGGGGAAGGGAGAGGAGAGGGTGGAGGTAAGAGCAGAGAGGAATAGGAAAGGGGGAGGCATTAAGCATGGGGATGTGGGAGCAATGACTTAGTGGAATGTGCCATAAGTGCTAAGTAAGAGGTGGAGAGAGCAAGGACATGGCAGAGTATGCTGAAGTGCCAGGAAGGGCAGGTGAGAGCCAGTAGGACAGTATTACCAGGCTGTGGAATCTAATAGGAATTAGTTTGAGGAAGCTAGGGATAGCAATCACAGGATGCCAAGGTGACTAGATATTGCTAAAGCAGGTACTTGAAAAAGCCCAAATTAGGTGCATTGGTTACATCAGCTGGAAGAGAGTTGATCCAGTGATGGGCTCTGTAGGTGAAGGCTAATTTTCCAAGGGAGGTGCAGCACCAAGGAGTGTGAAAGAGCTGGGTGTCAAAGCTTCTGGTACTTTGTGGTTTTAGGGATGGAGTGAGTAGGTTTATGACTCCAGAGGGCAGCATTCATAGGCTGGCCTTTTTATCAGGCACGTATGTCTGGTATCAAAGTCTGCTATTGAGTTGCAGCCAGTCAGTCTGCTCATAAAGATCGCATGTGTGAGTCAAGCACTCAGCACCAGTCAGAAGGTGACATGCCTTGTTTAAGGCAGTTTTGATGCAATTGAGGACAGTGTCCATGGCTGCACCATAGATAATGAGGCCATATTTCAGCAAGAGAAGTGACAAAGCTGTGTATCGCCAAGTTCAATGCTTCCTGGGTCAAACTGTATTTATGCCTGTAAAGCATCTCAATGTGCAAATTGATTACCCTGGCAATGTTGTCAATATGTTGGGAGTAGGACAGCGAAGAGTCGAGGGTTATGCCCAGGTATCTGAAATGCTGTACCAGTTCCAAGGGAGAACCCTCATTATTAGTGATGGTGAGGGGGAATACCTTATGTTTGCTTTGCAGGTTGGCGAACAACATGATCTTCATCTTCTTGTAACTCATGATGGGCTTGTGGTCATGGAACCATTTCTTAGCAGTTGTAAAACCTTGTTGAAGTTGGTTTTCAAGGAGTTTAGGATGGTGGCTACTAGCAAAGATCATGGCATCATCAGCATAAAGGAGGATATGACAATTACATGAATCTGGGAGTTTATTAAGAAAAATGCTAAATATTAGAGGCCCCAAGATAGAGCCTTGTGGAACTCTTGAACGTACTGGGCACCTATCAGACTGGACATTAACACTTTTTACTTTTTGGAAACAGTTACTGAGGTAGCTCATGAACCATTTAGTTGTGTCTATGGAGAGTCCAATACCAGTTAGTTGGTTATGGTTCACGGAATCAAAGGCCTTGGTTAAGTCCTTTAGGCAAAGTCAACAATAGTATTCCTCCATCTCTCCGCAAAATCTAATTTTATTAAATTCTGTGTGGGACAGAAAATTAAGCCCTTAAAGATTATAGCTGTTTCAGCTAATGTAAGTTCTTCATTTGTTAAGTTGATCACAGATAGTTGTTGCAGTGCATCGTCCTGTTCCACATTATTGGTACTGTGATTTATTTCAATTAAACAAGTTGAGGTGCTATTGTAGCCTCCGTCTTGCAGTTCATGAAGTTTTCTTCTATTTTGTGATAGGGCAGCTCTGAGGGTGTTTTGATAAGTTTTTTTGAGATCACAATTAAATCCTGGTAGTACACTGTTCCTTGAGTTCTTGAAGGGTGCAAGAGAGTTCAGAAATTTTTTTTAAGTGAAGATATGCAAGAGATCTAATTAATAAGGTGATTCCTGAGTTTTTCTGATGTCCTATGACAAAATTATTTTACAAAGCATGCCTTTACATAATTTGCACTGGGTTGTAGATCTTAAGTCCTTTAGGTATAATATTTTGTTTCTTATATGTAGTTATAAAGTAGGTTCCGCTGTCAAGTTCAGCTTCCCTTTTCTTCATGCTTCAGAACTGCCATTTCAGATGGCACATTGTGGTATCTTCCATTACTTAGTAAAAATATATTTTAGCCATATTTGTCATTGGAAAACTGGAGTCACTGGATAGTTTAATACCTGTCATCGGACCAACATAACTCTTTTACAAAGATAGTATAGTACACAAGTTTTCAGGACCCAACAGGTACCATTATCAGGTAGAATAGCAGACTTAAGTCATATACACATGGAGAAGCATTGTTTCAAACAATTTATGACGGGATAGTAAGAAGTTTTAAAAAGACTTAAAAGGAAGAGGTGAGAACAATGGACAGGAACAGATCTATAGCTGTGAGGAGATGCCTAGCAGGCAGTGCTAAAATATTTGTCAGAGAGGCTGAATGGGTGTAACTGAAATGTTAATGTAAAAGGTATCCTGACAGGAACACGGGCTATAACAGTGACCCTGTGGGGGTGGGGGAGAGGTGTCACAGAAAGAAAAAAAATGAAAAACATATTTGTATAAAGTAACATTCAATATTAGAGTTTTCTATAGTGTGTCATTAATCCAACGTCCCAATTGAGCCTCTTACAGTCTGAGTTAAATTGTTTGACATATTTTAATTCCCATATTCTTCTCTACTGGGTATTTTTTAAGTTTCCTCTTAGTATTAGGCCAAGCTGGTCCAAGAGGGAATGGCCTGGTTGGGAAAAATACTGTCCTACTCTGCTGATAATTGGTGTAATATTCTCTGTTGGTGGTGGTTCATCCTGGTTTGCAGTGGTTGCCTTATTCCCCCTACATGTCATCCATTTGTGCTCTTTTTTGCACTGAATTAGGCAAACCACATTGCTTGATTGGCATGTGTAGGATCCTTAATTTTTACTATGCTATTCTGTGTTTTACTATGCTATTCTGTTCTGTTTTGATGGCGGTCTGGGTGCATATGTCGGTATAAGTTTTGCATCTTGTACTGCTGCATGGTATTTTTCCTCTCATTTCACAGTTATGTTGATCTGTTGTGAGTTTTCTACAAATCCGACTTCTGCTTTCCAAGGACCAAGACAGCTACATTTTTTTTACACTTATAGTGACAGGCTAACACATACACACGTACTGTACAGACACACATATATAATGTAAATGTAAGCATACAATTTTAGAGCGGTAATAAGACCGCAGTCCCATTGAGTTTCTCCCTCAACCAACTCAGCATGAATAGCCTGTAATCTTTTCTTTTACAAAGCACTTGCTGAGTATGAATATGAAGGCTGTGTTCGTGTATAAATTGCTCATTCTTTTAAGTAGTTCTTCCTGGTGTTTCCAGTGAGTCTTTTTTCCTTTCAATATCATCATTGGCACTCTTGCTGTCCTTGAGCAACCTAAAGAACTGCATTTGTTTTGAGCCTATTATCCCTTCAAGTATCTGAAGACTGTGGTCCTGTCACCTCTGATTGTTCATTGTTTCCATGTGAGACTGCCCCAATTCTCATAGCCCATGTTTTCTAAACCTTCTTGGCTGCTCTCTTCTGTGCTTTCTCTGTCATACCAATATATTATTTTAGATATGGGGACCAGGACATCATACTGTATTCAAGGAGGGATTTGACAAAAGATCTGTATAGTGGCATTACCGTGCCTCTAGACCTGCTCACCAAGTTTCTTATGGTGCATGCCATGACTTTATTTGTCTTGGTAGCTGTTGCACCCCATTGTTACTTCAATTTAAAGCTTCTACTAGTCATACCTCTCAACTGTCCTGATTTTTTCAGGATTTCACAAATTTGCCAGTGCTGTCCCGAAGTCCTGAACAGCCTGCAGCTGGTCCCGAATTCACAGCATGCTGTTGGAGCATGCCATTCTGCTCACTCAAAACCTTTTGCAACTTCCTAGCATAGACATCTATCGGCATCTGATGCAATGCACCCACTACAACAGCCAGCCAGGTGTTCCCATGGAAAGGTTGCAAGGTTGTGCTGACATGCTAAATTTAAAAAACTTAAAACAAAAGCCCATCGACAGTTCTTCCAACCCTCACCTGCTCAAAAGTAATTTATTGTAATGACCTCCAGGGACAAGCCTTACCTTCCTCCCTGATCTCAACTAACAGCAGTTCCATAGTCCCAGTGTGATTTTGGAGCCTGAGTCCGAGACTGTGATGCACTGAAGAATATGGCAGACAGAGAGACTGATATCAGCTGCCATCGGCACAGAAGGTGACATCCATTTGCTTCCTTCTTTTACCCAACCAGCTGCTTGTAATGCTTGCTCAGTGCTCTACTGTGATGTTCCTGGAACAGCCTGTGCAGAAGTCAGTGTAGGATTCTGTGCTTCAAGTTTTTGTTCTCTGACTTTGGCTTCTGTGTTCTGCCACGTTAAATCCACATGTTTCATCAGATTTTCTGAGGACTGTGCTGCATGAGGCACAGAGACCAGAGGACCATGTCCTAGGCCAAGCCCTTGGCCTGTCTGTACCATTTCTGACACATCACACTCTGCCCGCTGTCCCCAATGGCTGGTTCCATTTGGAGTGTCCTGCCTGCTTGCAGGATGTACTTGCAGTGCTTAACATTAATCCTTCTTACTCAAAGGTATGTCCATTTTTCTGTTTTTCTGTTCTATGACTTTCTCAGAAATTGGGACAGCTTGCAGGACACTGTTCAACATTTGAAGCATTTGTTTCTATACATGATCAGGTACACTAGGGGAAAGCTTATTGTCAGTCACCACATTATATGACTTTGAGTTAGTTACTGTGGATTTAACACCACTGACAAGGGTAGCCTGATCGGTAGCTCTTGATGCAGCTATGTCATGGCCTGTTGTGAAAATCAGCTGTTCTTGCTTCTCAGGGCTGTAAGGAACCAGAGTACTGGGAGTTAGCAATATAGCTGTCAGTTTCTCTTTTTGTTATATATACTCTAACTCTTCTTCTGCAATCAAGGACAGACAGTGTTGTTTCCATTCTTCTAGTGCTACATGCTACCATACAGGTGGAGGGGAGGACTCATATATAATATGTAAAAATGTATTGTGCAAGGTAGGCAGCAGTAGACTATGAGGAGAGTGCAGAAATGTAAATAACATAAAATATTTCTAAACATGGGTTTTACTGTCATAGGAAAAGACTTTCAGGGTAAATGGGGAAGGAGCAGAATGCATAAGAGGGGGAAAGCAAGTTCAGAGGCTGGAAAATCAAAAGATGAAAACAGACTGACCCATAGGAGTTTTCATGTGAGGAAGAGAAGGCAGATGAATGCCTGAGTTATTGATGGAGTGTGAGTACGCAGGTGTACAGGTGAGTAGTTGGACAAATCATTCAATGGTGCAGCATGACACAGCTCTGCCATGCTGAATAAAATATGGTGTCCCTGATTTAGTCATTTGTCCCTGATTTTGGTCCTAGCCGGTTGAGTGATATGCTGGTAGTAATTACTCCCTGATCATTTTTCTGCTGGGTTTCAGTAATCTTTGCATTCATCTTTGTATTCTGCCTTCATGTTCTTATGTCTTTGATTCATCACCTTGAATTCTTAAACAAACTCTGGTTCAGAGCCAATACGGCTGCTCAGTGCGGCGAGAGCAAATAAAACAATACTCAGAGTTCTCACCTCATTCTTGCCACACCAGAGTTTGTCATTTCCAAGACTGCAGCACCAACAGAACTGCACATGTGCAGTTTGAGTTAATACCCTCATCTTGGGTACAGCGGACATCACTTCTGCACTTGCTGAAGAAAAAGGTAGGGCCCTGCTAAGGGTGTGTGTTTATTCAGCCCACAGAGGGGAAGGGCTGCATAAACAGCAGCAGTGGACATTCACCAGAGCGCTGTGGAAGCACACTGGACAGTGGTCCAGTCAGGTAGTTCCACAGTGCTCTTCTGAAGCTGCTGGTGGCATAATATCTGTGGCACTCAATCCATGCAGCTGTAAAAATAAAGATAATTTGTCCACTCCTTGAGTCTGTTCTGATCCTTCTGCATTTCATTTATCTCATGCTGTAATGTACTATAAGTATCTTATCTTCTTAGTGTCATCAGCAAACCCGGCAATCCAGCTGTTGGCCAGTACCACCTGGTCACTTATAAAAGTATTAAACAATGTGTGTCCCAGGACTGACTCCTATGTGATGCCACTCATCACATTTTCCACATTTATAGGTCACCATTTATTATGCCTTTTGCTTTTTATCATGCACACTGTTTTTATATCCCCAGTTATATCAAGATTCTCCAGAACTAGCTTCCTTTGTGTGTACAGTATCAAATGTTTTACAGAAGTCCAGATATATAGCATCCATGGGTTTTACAGTGTCTATATCCATAGTGACATTTTCAAAATTCACTAAGATCTGTTTGGCATAATTTCCCTGTTATACAAGCTGTACTGGGCTGTCAAGTCTATGTTTTTGTTAGTGTTCAACAATTACATTTGTTATGATTGTCAATATGTATTTATTTATTTAGTCATAGTTATTTAAGCAATTTGGCCTGGCAGGTCCACTAAGCTGGAGCAGCTCATTTTCTGATATATCTTGGAAAACGGGTAGAATAGAATAGAAGGAAACTGCAATAAAAATTAGTATACAATAAATGTAACATATTTTGCAGTCAATATGGTATAATACATAAGTGGTAAACAATAGCCTGGCTCAGAATATGCTGTTTATCTTTGCAAAGGATGGTCAGGGCAGTAACTCGTGAGTGGTGAATCAACAAGTGAATTATTAAGGTCTTCCACCTCAGAAATTGAGATGAATGGTATATTCTGGGACAGACCTTTCAAATTAGCCCTTTTTAGAACTGTACCTGTTATTTTTGACTTTGGTTATAATACTGCAGCGTGCTGCTGTTATGTCATCAAGCATTTTTTCAACTGCTTTCCTGGTAGTTAACTACAGGATTATGACACATTTAACTTGTGTTATTTTGTTTGCAAAATATCTACAGTACTATGAAGATAAACAGTTTCATTTTGATAATAGATATGTCATCAGCAAAATAACACTAGTCACCTGTCATAATGTATATCCATTAGTGTTCTATGAACATATAATGAAGACCAGGCAGTAAGGAAAAAGAAGTTGGCCTATAGAAAATTCAGGAAGACCAAGAGAGAGGTGGATAGGGAAAATTACCTAAGGTTGGCTAGTGAGACAAGTAAGGAAGTCTGATGAGCAAAGGCACAGAAGGAGCTGCAGATAGCTGAAGGAATTAAGAAGAAGAGAAGGCTTTCTTTCACTATATAACTGAGAAAAGGGACACAAAGGAAGGGATTGTTAGGCTTAAGAGAGGGGTGGAGGCTAATGGGGGAAAAGCAGAGATACTAGATGAATACTTCTGCTCTGTCTTCACCAGGAAGAAGGATGGACCAGAGCCTTCAGGAGGGAAAAGAGGAGCAAAGGGAGGGGAACACAGATGTAGTGATACAGGAGGATAAAGTGAGGGCAGGGCTGCTGGCATTGAAGGTGGAAAAATCACCAGGCCCAGACAGAGTACATCCAAGGGTACTAAAGGAACTGGCTGAGGTGTTGGCAGGGCCACTGGCAGATCTATTTAATAGTTCACTAGAGTCAGGCATGGTACCGTAGGACTGGAGAACAGTGAATGTAGTGCCCCACCACAAAAGCGGTCCCAAGGATGACCCAGGGAATTATAAACCAGTCAGTCTGACCACCATTGTGGGCAAGCTCATGGAGACCATACTAAAGGAAAGGTTAGTGGAATATCTAGAGGAGCATGGTCTCCAGGATGCAAGGCAGCATGGGTTCATGGGGGGAAATCATGTCAAACACATCTGATTGACTTCTTTGACTGTGTTACTAAGGCAGTAGACAGGGGCCAAGCAACAGACATCCTCTGTCTTGATTTCATCAAGGTATTTGACTCTGTGCCCCACAAAAGATTGAACAAAAAGTTGGTGGATCTTGGGGTTGGGAAAACAATGGCCAGATGGGTGGAAAACTGGCTGCAGGACAGAACCCAGAGGGTGGTTGTGGGGGGAGAGTTATCTGGCACCAGAGAGGTAACCAGTGGGATCCGGTGGTGCTCAATGTCTTCATCAATGACTTTGGGGATGGCATTAAGTGCATAATGTGCCTATTCATGGATAAGACCAAGCTCTTCAGGAGAGTGGACACAGTTGGTGGGACATAGGACCTACAGGACGATCTGGAAAAGCTGGGGAGGTGGTCCCAGATCTGGCAGGTTGGCTTCAATGCCAAGAAATGCAAAGTTATGCATATTGGAGCCAAGAATCCCAGGACAGAGTAGTACCTGGGTAGAGTTCGAGTATCTGCATCAGAGGAGAAAAAGGATCTGGGATTGATGATCACTAGTGACCTGAAGCACTCCACGCAGTGCAAGAAAGCAGCAACAAAGGCAAACAAGATGCTGGGATGCATATCTAGGGAGATCAGTAGTAGGAAAGAGGAGGTTATACTGCCCTTGTACAGGTCACTGGTAAGGCTGCATCTAGAGTATGGAGTTCAGTACTGGTGTCCACACCTCAAAAAGGACATTAACCTGCTGGAGAATGTCCAGAGGAGGGCTACAAAGATAATAGCAGATCAGCAGGGTAAGGCATATTAGGAGAGGCCGAGGGCACTGAACATCTACTCCCTGGAAGACAGAAAAGAGAGAGGGGACATGATTGGGACCTTCAAGTACTTGAAATGGATAAATAAGGTTGATAAGGAGAGTCTCTTTAAGCTGAGTGGCAACCATAACACGAGGGGGCACAGTCCTAAGCTGGAGGGTGAGAGGTTTAGGAGGGAGGTCAGAAAGCACTTCTTCACACAGAGAGAGTGGTGAACACTTGGAATGCACTGCCTGAAGAGGTCATCTCATTGAAGACAGTGGGTAGCTTAAAGAGAGGCTGGGATAGGCATGGAGGAAGGTAAGGATCATGGGTAGGGAGGATGGGAGGAGTGGGGAGGGAGGGCAGGGACAGTAGCTCAAGCTGTGGACCTTGCAATACGAGCAGAATAGATAGACCAAATAGCCTTTTTCTGTTGGCTTCTTTGTTTGTTAGTATGTATGTTCATAATGTATGGGGAATTGTGCATTATGAATTTTTTCTCACACCAAGAGAAAGTCGAGGGGCTTAAGCAGGCATTGCACACTAAGGATGTATGAAAAGAATGAGTAAGAATGACTAAAATGATTGTAAGTAATTAAATGGCACTGATGTGTTTGCTGCTGGCTCCATTATCCAAGCCTAGCTGCATAGCTACTCATAGTGTAGCCACAGCAAGCATGAGGCCCTGCTGGGGAATGTAGGTCTACATTTCCACAGTATGCACAGGCCCCTCATAATAGTAAGTGTATGCAAATCACCATGAAATATTTAGGATGATTATACTTTAAGCATGAGTACTGTGCCTGGTGCACACTGTGTTAAACATCTCCTGACCCCAGAGGCTCAACTTGCAATCACCCAGGGTAATCTTCTCCCCCAACTTGATTACTACTCCTCAATATTGTCCTCCATGTCCTCTTCACTTCTTGCACATCTAAATATGATGTACAACTATCTATCATTTTGCCCTTCAGGCTCCCTACTCCACTCATCACTGTTCCATATACCAGTCTTTAGGCTGGCTCTCTCTGCAGGGTTGTTTTGAATATGCCATGGGCTGTCTAGTCAACAACTCACTCAGTAACTCACAAACATCTCCTTACTCCTCACTTCTCACTGCCAGGGTGGCAACTCAATGTGTCAGGGTCTTTTCTGCCCCCCCGGCTGTCCCCCATGTATCCACTGTCATGGGGTGTAAGGCTTTCTCTGTCTCTGTCCCCTTTTTCTGGAACAGACTTCCTTCTGCCATCTGAATGCTATCCTCTCATCAGTCCTTCAAATCAAAGCTAAGAGATTGGCTCACATCTCAGTCCACCTGTACCTTCTTCCTTGGAAACACCCTCACAAGAAATCTTCCCTAGGGGTACTGTGAACCACTTTGCCCTACTCCCGAGTGTACTAGCTACCTAGTAATAAATTAACATGTTTTGTCTCCAGTTTATGAATATGTTGTTCGCCATAGTGTTATCTCTCAAATTCTGTATTGTAAACTTTTGACTGCTGAACACTGTCCAAATGGCTGTTAGTGTATGTTTTTTTTGTCTCTGTAAACAGGGAATGTATTGCTACCTATCATGAACTTGTTTATATGTCCTAAATCCTTACCTTAAAGATGTTGATGCCTGTGTGCTTTGGGTGTCAGTCGCCAATGCACTTTTTGTATTATGTGTTAACTACAAATTGTAACTTACGCCTACTGTCTGTGCCACTGTATGACCTGGGTCGCAGCTGAAAATGGTCCATTGGATCAGTTACCAAAAACATTAATAAATAAACAAACTCATTGGTGAGATGATAGCCCTTGATCTTTAGCAATTTTCTATGGTGGAGGACACTGGCTTTCTGTGAATCATGGAAGAAGTGAAGCCCAAATACAAAATTCCATCACAATTAATGTTTTCTCAGAATGTTACAGCTACTATGTATGAGGCCATATACATATGGATAATGACATGTCTGAAGGAGGCACAGAGGATTCACAAGCAATTCAATAGTAACATCTGGAACAGTAGTGCAAACCAAGGTTTTGTGAGTCTCACTAACCATTAGGTTGTCTCCCAAATCAAGTACCAATATCATTTTCATGCTACACCCCCTCCACCACCTACCAGAGTTACAGTAAAGCAGACAGCCTCACAGAGACATGTCCTTTACTGTGCCTTGCACAACTACAGTGGAAGTACTTCACTTAATGTGCCAGTAATGGAGGGAAGCACAGTGGAGAAATATGCTGCAGTTTAGTCAGTCATGGCTAGACAACTAAATATATCCTCATAATATGAATGTGGGCATCATTGTGATGGACTGTGGCAGCAACATATTAAGGTGGATGAATGATGGGGATTTCAGTTCTGCATCTTGTATTGAACACAGAATAAATCTGATGTTTGACAAAAAAGACACTGTTAGAAGAAACACTTGATACTGTCTGGAACAGTACTAAATATTTTCATCATTTCCCCAAATACACAGAGCTCCTCTGTCATGGCAATCAGAAGCAAGATGTTCTACAACATTGCTTAATTAAAGACATTGCCATATGGTAGAACTCTATTTTCTATGATGGAGAAAATTGTGGAACAGAAACTATATTTAGGATATGGAATTCAGTGATGTGGACTGTTGTGGCTATCTGTCATGAACAGTGGTGTGCACTGCAGAAGCTTGTTCCACTTATATAAGCAGGCAATAATGTTATCTTTGGGCTACTCATTTTTTATACCAAAATTCATCAAGTGATGCTCATATGGGCAGCCACATGTAAGACTGATTGTTTGTGAGTTTTTTTTTTTTTATAAATATTTTATTGATAATCAGAATATGTACGTTCAATCATATATTATTCTGGATTGGGGAATAAAGACATAGATGATATATACTATATAAAAATATTCACATACATATGCAAGATGCTAAGCAGAAAAATATATACACCATCATACTCTATTCTGAATTGAGGACATAAAAAAAAGGAATAAATATTTCAATTTGTAAAGTCTGTGTAGACTTAGGCCTGTATCTTTTTATTATATAGTTACCATAACTGATCCCAATTTGAGAAAACAATTGTTATTGTAGAGAAAGCTTAGAAATAACTGCTTCCACTCCCTTATTGGGAATGGCATGGAGTCTATGGGTGCATTCCGATTTTTCAGTATTAGAATTTTTACTGATATCAAATTGACTTTAATTACAATACGTTGTTTAGGATATAAAGAAAAATTACTATACATTTCCAAAATTGTAAATTTACAGTCCTGCCAATTTACTGGTCTATAGCCAATTTGATTTAAAATCATATAGGACATAGTCCACCATTCCCTACATAATGGACGATCCCAAAAATGAGAGTAATATAGCTGCATCTTGTTTTCCACAATGCCAACAAGTTGAAGGGGTAGAAGAATTCATTGTGTTCAATCTATAAGTTGTATAATATGCCCTATTAAAGATTTTCAATTTAATTGATTTATCTCTGGACAACTTATATTCTTGTATGAAGTTATATGCAAGTAGCCATTGAGCTTCTGTATAAGTTTCCTGAAGATCTTCTTCCAATATGTTAATGACCTTGCTATATACAGTATGTCCTGTATTGGGTCAATTAATAGGCTGATTATCCATGGGAATAATCATTTTGATTTCATTTTGGTTTCTAATAGGTTCTGTAGGTCCATTTCAATTTTTGTATCCTTCGGTGCCCTTTCCCATCTGTTATAGTCTTTCTTAAATAAACTACATAGTTGATAATACTGTAATCTTTGTGAATTATCTAATTTATATTTTGTTTAAATCATGTCTCATGGCATCATCCCAATTTTATTTATCATATCCTGCCATCTAAATTCCATGTTGTTCCCAATATTTATTTTTTAGAACCTTCCCACTTTGTTTATAATTTGGATTACCCCATATTCTTGCCATGGGTGAACATTGTATATCCCATTTTGATTCATCACTGAAGTAATTAAGAATACAAGAAATATTCTCGATTATTTCACTGGTCTATGTTTTATGTTTTTTAGCTGAACATAGTAGATGTTTTATTTCAAAATCAGCTCCTATTTTACCTATTATAGTATTGATTGTTATAGAATTTTCATGGCCCATTTGTGACCATTTAATGACCATCTTTGTTATGTAAGCAACATATTGATTCCATTATATCTGGACAAGCCAGCCCTCCATGATCTTTTGGTAAACAAAGTTTGTTCCATACTATCCTGGCATTTTTCTAATTCCATCTATATTGCATAAAAATGTTATTTATCTTTTTAAAACAATATTTTGGGATTTGTGTAATAATTGATTGTAAACTATATGATACGTATGGGATAGCTAGCATCTTTAGTAATTGAATTTTACCCCACAAAGACATGGGAATTTTACTCCATCCCTTTAATTTATCCTTCAATGTAGTCAGTATGGTTACAAAATTAAGGGTATAATAGTTTTGTAATTGATTGGATATGATTATTCCTAAATAATTCATCCCTTTTATTTGCATTTTGGCATTAAAACTTTTTTTACATTTTCATATGGAATTGAACCAAAAATTATCATTTCTGATTTGTTTCCATTGACCCTGCAACCTGATACTTTTGAGAATTTATTTATAACTTTTTCATTTTTTCTAAACTTTCAATGGGATTCTGTAGAGTAAGTAAACGATCATCTCCATAGGAATTAATCTTTAATTCCTTGGTTCCCACATTTATTCTTTCTATTTTGGCATTATCTTTTATTTCATTCAGGAGCACTTCTAAGGCCAACACAAAAAAGTGTTGGTGAGAGGGGGCAGTCTTGCCTGACATCTCTCTTAAGTGTAAAGAATTCCATGAAGGTGTTGTTTATTTTAATTTTTGCCAAAGGTTCCCTATATATTACTTGAATATACCTTATAGACTTTTTTGGTGTACCATACAGCCTGGAAATTTCAAACAACCCCCCCCCCATTCAAGCATATTGAATGCCTTAGTTGCATCCAATGAAATAAATATGGTCTCTAATCCATTTTTTTTGTAAATATTCTGTTAAGAACTGCATTTTATATAAACCCAATTGTATCAATCTGTCTGGTATGAATCCTGATTGATCTGTGTGGTATGAGAATATTGAGAATTTTTAACAATCTGTTGTTTATTATTTTTGTATATACTGTATCTTATAATCTACATTCAAAATAGATATTGGTCTGTGATTTTCTACCCTGAATAAGTCTTTTCCTAGCTTCAGAATGAACATTATATATGACTGGTTAAAAGACTTTGATAACATCCCTGTTTCTTGTATCTGGTTGAATAACTGCTCCATCAATGGGACCAATGCAGTTTCCATAGCTATATAATATTCAAGAGTGCAGCCATCTATCCTCAGACTTTTCCCTTTCGCCATACTGTGCATGGTAGATATTATCTCCTAGAGTAAAATGGGTTATATAAGTTCCTCTGCTTCTTCTGAAGATATATATTTTTTTACAGAATTTTTCATAATAGTTTATCTCCTCTCCATCTGAAGAATATTCTGAAGTATAGAGTTTTTGATAAAATTTAAGGGAATTAAGTTTTTATCTGATTTTGGTCCAAAATTTCTTGATCTTGTTCGTTCTTAATTGAAGTTATTTCTACTTTATTTTCAGCCATTTTAATCCTATTAACTAATAATTTACCTATTTTGTCACTATTTTTTTTACAATATCTGCTGGCAATGGCCCGTATTAATTTTGTCATTTTTTTTTCTAGGTTTCAATTAGTTGTTTTTTTAAAATTCTTGGTATTCTTTCATTTTCTCCTTATTTCTTTTTATTTACAGCTGTCTCTAATTCTTTAAGTTTCCTCTCCACCTCTATAACCAGAATATAGTAATCCCCCCTCAGCCAGGACTTAACATACTTAAATTTTACCCCCCTCCCCAGTTTATGCCATGGATCCCTATCTGGCATTCCCTAATTCTTTCTTTGGTATGACTGCCAAAGCCTAGATTAGCCTCCTGCACTTCTACTATTTCCCTCTCCTCACAGTATTAATCAAGTAACATTTTCTGTCTCCTTGATATCCAATCAAACAACTTCACTAGCATTCTAGCTGTAATCAAATGTACTAAATATATTAGGTAAATGCATTTTTAGATCAGTCATGGCCACATTAACATGGTTATAAATTAGGACTTGATCATTCAACAGCACTTTAAACCTTAAGGGATAAATAATATAAGCTTTATCCCCCCCTCCACAAAAGCTGCTGTACATTCATACATTGTTTCCTTACCTCCCATAAAGTTTTAGAGAAGTCATGTTTCAAATAAATTGGCTGATCTCTGAATTTAAAATTCTTAGTTTGGAAAAAGGCTTGCTTGATGACTTCCTTCTTTTCTGATGTCAAAAATTTGACTATGGCCGGACATGGGGAGCTCTCTTTTTTATATCCCAGCCAATGTGTTCTATCAATTAAAGGAAGTTGTTTATTCTGTTCCAGCAGAGAAGAGAAGAGATCCTTGACAATGTCCAGAATTGAGTTTTTTTCCCCGCTTAGTGAGCAGACCAAAAATTCTAACATTCTTCTGCATATGGCAGTTTTTTTGGTCATCACCTCTATTTTCCAGCATGCTTTGTTTTGTTTTTAAGTCATTTACATTTTTTTGCACTGGATGTACAATGTCTTCCAGCTGGGATCGTCTTTCTTCTAATTTATTTTCATTTATTCTTTTTAATTTTGGTCTCCATTTTTGTTTCCAGTCAGGTCATTGTGGAATTCAACTTGTCAATTGACTCTGGTAAATGTTGAAGATGTTGAACAGCCTTTTGTAAAGAGTGTATATTATCCATCAATCTTTGTGCTCATATTGGTGTTGACTCCCCACTTGCTTCCTTATTCACTGTTACTGTCTCCAACATAGATGCTGTTGCTTGTTCTGGGCCTTGAGCCTCTTTAGAAGTTGATTGAGCTGTCTCATCACTCACATTACTGTTTACCAAGTCTTTTACAGAAGAGTCAGCTGAGTCCTCCCCTATACTGAATGACTTTTTTAGACTGACTGGATGAAGCTTCCCCCTTTTATCTTTTTCTCTTTTTTTTCAGTATCTTCAGTATCTTCTTGTATTTTAGGGGGCATTTTGGCCTTTATAGGACCATCTGGCCTGCAACAGTTTTTGAAAGGCAGCGTTAACTGTGTAAACCTTTTTTTCCCAGATCCTTGACTTCAAGGGAATTCTGCTCCTGAAGTGGGAGATATTGTTAGATTATATACCTCTTCCTTGTTTTGTGTTTTTCATCCAGTGTCCTTCAAATTTTTTGTAAGTCTTTTTTGTTTTGATGCATTTCTCCACTCTTGCTCTTTATCTGATGTAGAGGTATCCACCTCCAAATGTTCCTTTCCTATATTTCTCTTTAAATAAGCTTTTGAGGGCTCCAGGATTGAACCTTAAGCCAAATGAGCTATCCAAGCCTTGAACTGTGTGGCTTTTCAGAACAGTATACTGCGTGGCCTTCCAAAACAACAAATTGCGAGACCTTTCACAACAGCAAACTCACAATAAGCCTTTTTGTGGGTCTTTCTTCCATGTTTCTAAAAGACATTCTTTATAAATGAATAAATAGCAGCCACAAAACAAGAAACTTAACTGTAACTAAATACAGTGCACAGTACCTTAATTCATAATTTTTTTATCAACTTCTGTGTACTGCGTGGCCTTTTAAAACAGCATACTATGGGGCCTTTTACAACAGAAACTCTCAGTAAGCTTATTTGCAGCCTTCTTTCTTGTTTCTAAAGGACATTTTATAAATGAATAAGACAAAACTTAACTGTAAATACAGTGCTAAGTGCCTTAATTAATTTTTTTATCAGCTTCTGCTATTTCTGCTGTGGCTCCATATCCAGACCACAAGATGCAGCATTCACTTGTGTAAGTCTTTTGGCATTGTGGAGTCCACTTGTCGGACAGACTGCTGATTTAATTTTGGCTTTTATTTAGTAGCAGTCTCCCGCTACATTCTCAGCTTTCCAAGCTCATTTCTTTGTTCCAGCCTGATAGAAACACCAGCATTGACTGAAATGTTTGGGGCCTGCCTGAAATCTGATTTATAGGTTCATGGGTTATTTACAAGTCAAGTGGCCATAAGTCATATCAGATTTGCCACATTTAGTGGATAAATTCTCTTGATTTGATGCCCATATAATTGTCCAGTCTATTTTTAAAAGATGTCAAACTAGGTGCATTCTCCACTTCTGTTGGGAGTGCATTCCATGAATCCACCACTCTCTGGCTAAACCAGGATCCCCTTTTTGTTATTTTGTATATTTCCCCTTTCAGCTGGATACTAAGTTCTAGTTTCTCTCCCACACAGCTGTTTTTTCATTCCCAGAGTAGTGCATCCTGATATGCCTTATAGACAAAACAGAGATCCCCTATTGCTTTTCTGTATTCAATAGAGAATAAACACAGACTGTCCAATCTCTCTTTATAATTCTTGTTTTTGATTGAATTCACCTTTTTTGTGAATAGTCTTTGTACAATCTCCAGAAATTTGATACAGCCCTTGCTCTGAGGGGCAGAAAATGGGGAACCATATTGCAGAATTGGTCTCACAAGAGTCTTACACAGTGGTATCAACACCTCACTGTTTCTACTCTTTACATTCTGCAGAATATTTCCCACTAATCTGTTGCTTTCTTAACTCTCTCCTGATTGTGCAGTTCAAAGTTCAAATTATTTGTTATTAGAACCCCAAGATCTTTTTCGTCATTTGTACTTGTGATAAATATCATTTAAGTTATACTGAGCTGTAGGATTATTAAAGCCAAAGTGCAGAACCCTACACTTGTCCCCACTGAATCTTAACTTATGTTTCCCTACCCATGTCTCAAGTTCTTTTAGTTGGTTTTGAAGTACACTTATGGCCCTTTCATCATTAACTATCACCCCCTAGCTTAGTATCATCAGTGTACTTCCATAACCATATTCCATCAGAGGTTTGCATACCTGATACAAAAGTGGTGAACAACAGGGAGACCAGGACTGACCCCTGTGGTACACCACTCATCACTGAGCTCCAGTCCAAGAGTACACCCCAATAGAGACTCTCTGTACCCTGTCCTTCAACCAAGACTCCACCCAGATAGTAATACAGGAGTCTATGCCCAAAGCAACTAAAGTTTCTAGTAATATCTGATGTGACACAGAATCAAAGGCCCTGGAGAAATCCAAATAAATAACATCAGCAGGGAGACCGTGATCTAGTGCCTGACTAACAGGATCAAAAAAATCTAAAAGGTTACTAACACACAATCTTCCATGCACAAAACTGTGTTGTGAGACATCACATAGGCCTAAATCCTTAAGATATTCCTCCATATAATCCTTAATAAAGCCCTCCATAATCTTTCCAACAGCCGAAGTAATACTAATAGGTCAGTAATTTTCAACTCGAGTCCTATCCCCCTTTTTTTTGCATTGGGGTGATACACACCTGTTTCCAATCTTTTAACATGTCACCCATTGTCAGGGATGCATTAAACAAAAGGGCCAGGGGGCCATACAATTCCTCTGCCACATATTTCAATATGTAAGGGTGTATACCATCTGGTCCACCTGATTTATATGTGTTAAGTTTGCCCAGCCTATCAGACACTTGTTTCTCAGTAATAAATAACTTTTGGGAACTCCCTTGCTCTACTGTACTAGACCTGACTGTTTGATAGTCTTCTTTGTCCTGATACACACTCAAAAAATAATCATTACATTTCTTGGCCATGCCCCCTACATCTGTGAGAGTTATATCACCATCCTTGATTCCTGTTATTTGATTAGAACCTTTTCTCATATTCCCAACATAATTATAAAAACACTTCTAATTATCCTTATTACATTTTGCAAAATCCAGCTCTGCTTTTGCCTTGGCTTTTTTATTTCACGTTTATATCTTTTATTACACTGTCTGTATTTCAACTCTTTCTCTGGAAAGGGGTTTAACTTATATTTTTTATATGACCTTTCCTTGGCTTTTAATAATCTTTTTATTTTTTGAGAACCATTTGGGGATTCAACCCTTGTTGTTATATTTTTTTGAGAGGGGAACAAAATGAATTTTGCTTTTAAAAATACTCCATGCAGCCTCCAAGGGTACATTTTGGAACTAATTTTTCCAGTCCCAGGTTTTTAAGTATTGACTTATACTCTTAAGGTCCGCCTTTGAAAAGTTTCTCACTTTGGTGATGCCTATAACTTCCTCAAGTACATCCACTAGGGTGCACTGTTCCATATTATGATCACCTGTGCTCAGTGGGTGGAGGATGTCTATATTCTGAATTCCACCCTCTATATTACTAAAAATGAGATCCAATATATTGTTCTCCCTTGTTGCAACCTTGATATATTGCTCCATACTATGACTTAAACATATTAGTAAATCTATTTTCTAATACAGAAGAACCTTGCAACAATTCCCAATTAATTCTGGGAAAATTGAAATCACCCATCATAACGCAATTGACGAAGGGGTTAACCTCATCCAGGAGGTCCATAAATCATATATTCTCCTTTCAGTTAAATTTGGGGACCGATAACATATATAAAAAGTTATATTCCTTTTCTTAGTTTTTATTTTGACCCAGAGCTGCTCAACATCCTCATCATCTGAGAAGTTGATCTGATGTGCTTTTAGCTGGGTGGCTATTTAAAATCCAGCGCCTCCACCTTTTTATTAGCCCTGTCCTTATGAAAGAAATCAAACCCCTCCATCTGATTTATCCGATACCAATCACTTAGCCATGTCTCCATAACTCCAAAGTACATCTATCCCACAATTTACTAGAATGTATTTTAACTCATCATATTTATTTCTTAAACTCCTTGCATTTAAGAGAAGTATGTTCAATCCCTGATGTGAAACATTATCTTGTTTTATGGCACTCTCAGTGACCTTGCATCTAGTAGGGCTACATCTGGCATTTGATGAACTGTTAACCATCAAATATAGGTAATTTCTAACTGGGTATTGAGAATCCAAATATACAACATCCCATCCCCCCATGTTCACAAGTTTAAATTTTCATCAATCTTAGTTTAGAAAATACAGCCAACCTGCTTACTTGCAGATTTACTAAGATGAAGTCCATCATTACTGTATAGGGGTTGACTGTTAACAAAAGTTTCCCAGGTTCTTATGCACTGTTCACCATGCATGAGGCACCAACTCCTTAACCAATTGTTAATTCTAACAATTTTTTGATTTGCTTCCTGGCTTGCTCTGGGTACTGGTAAGATCTCTGAGAAAACTACAGTCCTCCCAGCACCCTGAATAAGAAGTGCTATTTTCATATAGTTCAAGTACATCTGAGCCTCCCTTATACTTTTTAAGTTATTGGTACCTGCATGTATTACAACCACAGGTTTATCCTCCCCGGGAGTAACAATTTTAGGTAGGAGCCTAACCATGTCTCCCAATTTTGCTCCAGGTAACTAGGAACTAGTTACCTGCTCCTTATTATCTCTAGTAGTGTAAGTGTCTGTGAATCTAACAATAGAATCTCCCACAATGAAGACTCTTGTCTGCTCCCTCATGGTTAAAGGGTCAGTAGTTATTGCCAGTGATTCTGGGACATTATTTGAGTGTACCTCTAAAGGGGTTGATGGATTCTGATCAGTTTGCTCAACATTGTGTGGATTGTCAAGGGCCAATGACAGTACAGGAGGACAGTCATTCTGCACTACCTTTAGCCCACCTTGATTAGTTAATGAAATATCCTATCCCTGTTCAAGCACACCCTTCTGGTTCAGGTGTTGTTCTGAAGTCACCCCTACACTAGTAAGTAATTCCCTCTGCCCAAGGGTCCTATCTTGTAGTTCCTGAGTCAGATCTTTAATGGTTTCCACATGACTCATCAATGGCATGTAGCTATTGGATATAGGAAGAGTAAATTTCATAGCTCTTTGCCCCTTTTTCTGTTTGCTGGTGTTATGCATTGTTTCCCACTCATCTTCATTATCATCAGCCTCCCTATCCCTTTTATTGCTTGCCTCATTTTGGTCTGTATTTTCAACTGTTTTCCGCTGCTTAAGACATTTCAGTTCTAGCTCTAGGTCAGTGTCTGCAGGGTGGGGGTGGGGTGTTAGGGTTGGAAACCCTAACACCACATTTCCCTGCTTTTGTTGCTTTAGTAACAACCCTAACTGATGAATTAACAATGTTTTTGCAATGAATTTCCTTACTTTTTCAGACAGTATTATCATATTCTTATTTGTCTGTGAGAAGGCCCTGCACTCCCATCACTCCATACATACGTATATGTATGTAGCCGAGGAAGCACAAAGCCTTCCAGGCCCTGCACTTCCATTCATAGGACAACAGTGACTACGTTGTCGGCATAGCCATCTTATTACCCTACCTCATGTACCCCGGTGCAGTATATTTTCAAATTCACACCAAAACGTAATTCTGCACAACTGCAATGCCATTCCCACACCATAGGTGCAAAAACACATTTTGGGCCATATTTGAAAAATGATAGCTATGTAATACATGAGGTTGGGTAGTAAGAAGGCTATGTTGAAATTCTGGAGTCAAAATATTTAAAATGTCTGAAGTTATGAGCGGGTGTACCAAAATTGCAATGAATAGTCATAACTTAGGTATTTCTTCATATTTTGACCCCAGATTTTGAACATAGTATTCTTATGACCCCACCTCACAAACTCCATAGGTGAAATTTTCAAATCCATGCCAAAACACCATTCTGTGTCAATGGTATGAAAACACATTTTGGGCAGGATGTGAAAAATGACAGCTGTACTGTTCATAAGGTGGTGTGAAAAAATAGCTAAGTTGAACATTTGGAGTCAGAATATTAAAAAATTACCAAAGCTATGCACATGCATAGAACCATTTATATGTCTGTTCATAACTCAGCTGTTTTTAAAACTTTTTTCACCCAATTTTAATCATTGGCTTTTTAAGTTCCCATCTCATGAACACTGGCACTGTCATTTTGCTAATCAGTCCTGAAAAGTGATTTCATGCAGCAACCACAGAATCACTTTCTGGGTCTGATTAATAAAATGACAGTGACAGCGTTCATAAGGTGGGGTCCCAAAAAGCCCATGTTTAAAATCTGGTGAAAAAGTACCTAAAAATGACAAAGTTATGAACATATGTTGAAAATGTCATTGACATACATTACACTGCACTTACCTTGATTCCTCAGTTTGCAGTTCAGCTTTGAAGAGTGCAGACATAGAAGTTGACAGCAGACAGCCTCCAGAGGTAAGTCTATGGTAAGGGGAGTGTGTGGATAGGTGCGTGCTTAGTGGGAGAGTAAAGATAGGGGAGGGGGATGGTGGGGACAATGAGGGACCGTTTTCTTTTTTCAGGTTAAACAAAAAAAAGATGCCAGAAGACAGTTTTCTTCTTTACAGATAAAAACAAAGTAGTATTTTGGGACACTGGGTGTGGGCTCCCCAGTGTTCTACACTGCTTGAGAGGGGAGGATTCTACTACCAACACTGGGATTAGCCCCCTTTGTCAGAATACAATAAGTCAAGGGACTGCAGGGGTGCATCTAACACAGGGGGTGGGCATCCAGGTGTCAGACTACATTAATAAAATAAATAAAAAAAAGAAATATATGACAGTTGGAAGGTGGGGGTGTCATTAGACACCAGGTCAAGATAAGGAGGGGGGTGCCCAGTGTCTCCAGTTATATTATACCCCCACCACCACCACCAGTACTGAGTAACACTGGGGAGTCAACCCCCAGTGTCACAAAATGTTTTTAAAATAATTCTGTACTTGCAAAAAAAGAAACAGTCCTCTGACAACTTTTTTAATTTTTAAATCCTGTAAAAAGGAAAAAGTCCCTCATCATCTCCCCATCTCCCCTCCCCCATCCTGACCCTCCCATTGAGCAACCAACCACCCCACCACCCCTTGCCCTATTCTTACCATTGGAGGTAGGCGGCTGCCATCTTCTGTGGACTGGTACATGTCTTCACTCTTCAAAGCCGAACCACAAACTGAAGAATAGAGGTAAGAGTCGTAAAATGGTAATCAATGGAGTTTTGAACTTATGTTGATATCTCAGTCATTTATCAACATTTCTGCACCAAATTTTCAACATGGTCTTTCTGGAACCCCACCTGATCAACACTGTAACTGTCATCTCGTTACTTGGTCCTGAAAGGTGATTTTGTGGTCGCTGCATGGAATCACCTTTTGTAACTGATTAATGAAATGACAGTGCCAGTGCTTATGAGGGGAGGTCCCAAAAAGTCCATGTTGAAAATCTGATGCAAAAAATCCCAAAAATGGCTACGTTATGAGCATAAGTTGTGCAGTTTCTAGGCATGCTCGTAACTTTGCCAATTTTTAATATTTTTACTCCAGATTTTCAACACTTCCATTTTTTCACATCTCCTCATGAACAGTACAGCTGTCATTTTTCACATCCTGCCCAAAATGTGTTTTTTGCACCTGTGGCATAGAATGGCATTGTCGCTGTGCAAAATTAACTTTTGGGATGGATTACGAAATCACACTGCCAGTGTTCATGAGGTGGGGTCCTCGAAAGGCCATGTTGAAAATTTGGTGAGAAAATTTCTTAAATGCCTGAGTTACGTGTGTCCACTGAATTTATTTCATGCACATGCACAACTTTGGTACTTTTCAATATTTTGCTGCCAAATTTTCAGCATAGCCATTTTATCACACCACCTCATGAACAGTATAGCTGTCATTTTTCACACCCCACCCAAAATATGTTTTTGCACCTGTGACACAGAATGGTGTTGCAGTTGTGCATAATTACATTTTGCCTTGATTTCACAATTTGATTGTACCAGGGTATGTGAGGTGGATTAATAAGATGGCTATGCTGACAATTGGGTCACTGCTGTTGGACACATGGAAGCACAGGGCCCAGAGGGCCATGCGCATCCACACCTGCATACATATGCTTATCTACAGAGGAACTGGTGTGCAGGGTCCAAAGGACCCTGTGCTCCCACAGTTAAATAAGGATGCTATTATACTATCTCAAAAAGAAGGGAAATTCATTGCAAAAAAACTCTGTTAATGCATCAGTTAGGGTTTCTATTACAGTGACAAAAGACTGGAAATTCAGTGTTAGGGTTACCAACCCTACCACCCCAACCCCATCCTCCACACACCAACAGGCGTTGGGGTGTACTTTGGGGTCATTGGGCCTTACTTTCACCCCATTCTCCTATATTGTAACATCTCAGCTTGTTTACACATGGAATGGGCTGAGAGTTAGACCCAAGGCACACCCCGATGCCTGTTGGTGTGTGGAGGGTGGGGGTGGGGTGGTATACTTGGTAACCCTAACAATGAATTTCCAGTCTTTTGTCACTGTAATAGAAAGCCTAACTGATGCATTAACAGAGCCTTTTGCAATGAAAATATAATTATAGGGCATAGTACTGCCCTATAGTTAGGGTTGCACAGCCACTTCAATGTTAAAATCAAAATTGGCACTTTAATAACTTTGCAACCATTTGACCAATTTGCCTGAAATTTTGCATGTGCAGTCTGGTACAACAGATCTCTGGATCTTGCAAGTTTTGTTCTGGTTGGATGTGCAGTTGCAGAGCTGCAGAGTGCCAAAAAGTATGATAAATCCTCACTTTTTGGCAGTTTCTTTGCTCATCTCTACAGCTCAAACGGTTTGTGGTTCTTTGCTGAAATGTTCAGGGTATGTGGGGACACTGATGTGTCTTTTGAAAGTTTGGTGAATAAATATTAACTTTTTCCAAAGTTATTAAACTTTTAAGTTTCCCATTATAGCCTATGGGAAAAATATACTGTAAGTGCAGCACGAAAACATTCATGAAAGCCCTTTTTACTGCTGCAAATGGGTTTTGTACTTTCATGCTGCTGCCATCCTGTTTTCAGTTAGTGGGGTGGAAGAAATGCTGTAATTCAGAAAATACTTGCCCTAGGTAAACAGCAACACTTGTGTTTACCTAATTGGGACCCTAGGAACATAACCCTGGCATTAGTTTTCGAAAATGATGGCTGGAATTATATTTTTAAAAATTTTCTGCCATCTTAGCTGCTGAACTTTTACAAAAGTTCCACAGACTTTTGCTAAACTTTGCACATAAATTCCGTAAAGTTCCACAAATCTGCGATAGTACAGCCCTCCAAAAAAATATTTCTTTGCCACTTCATGGCAAGAGAATGGCTAGGACTTTTGTGCTGAAATTTGCAGGGTAGCAAGGGCTTGCACCACAAATGTGCCTTGTGCTGATTTGGTGAAAAAATATACAATGGTTCCATAGTTATAACATTCCAAAATTGTGTAATTTCCCATAGGATAACACTGTGGTGGCCGAGCCACCTTTTGGCAGCTACATCTCGAAAACAGTTTGAGATATGGACTTTTCACTAAGCACAGTTTAGTACACCTTTAGGGTTTTGCAATGAATATATAGGTGTGTGTGTATATATATCTATATATATATACATATATATATATGTGTGTGTGTGTGTTATAGGGGCACGATACCGCCCCTATAGTTAGGGTTGGTATAGCCTTTCAATGCTAAATCTCAATTTTTGCACCTTAATAACTTGGCATTTTTCAATGAAATTGCCAAAAAAGTGGTATGTGTCGTCATGTTGCCAGTGTCAAAAGATGTGGAAAGTTTTGTGACAGCAGCTTTTATGGTTTTAATGTGGTCAAAAAGCCTTTTTTTTTTTTACATAGGATAACATGGAATTTTTTGCCCTCAGCTACAGCACACACAGAATGACATTTTTCACTGACATTTTTAGGGATGATGGGGTGTGTGCCAAGGGTGTGCCTTTAGATGGTTTGGTACAAAAATATATGACCATTTTCAACTTACAATGATTTTTGTGATAGATGCAGGAGAGGCTGTTCAAATGGTAAATAACATTTAGTGTTCAAACAGTAAAGTTCAAACATTAAATGGCCATTTACCATTCGAACATTACTGTTTGAACAGTAAATAGCATGTACCGTCCGAATGGTAAATACCATTTACTGTTTGAACTTTACTGTTCGAACAGTAAATGACCATTTACCATTTGAACATTACTGTTTACTGTTTAACTTTTCAGTTCAGATTCTGACATCTTTTTTTCATTTAGTGAGGTGGAAAAAGTTAAATATTTTTAAAAATGCTGCCCCTAGGTAAACACCAACAGTTGTGTTTACCTAATCAGAGCCCAAGGAACATGATTCTGGTATTACTTTTTCTGTATACTGTCCATAAGTATGTTGGGTTTTTTTTGGCTGGTAGTGTTGCGGCAGAATCCTGAAACACACTTGCGCATGACAGTATGGGGATTGAATTTGCAGTACTAATCCAAATCATAGTCCCTGCTCATTTTTGGGGCAAACAGACCCCAGAATCTGATTCCTCCACCTTGGTTTAGGAAAACACTTAGGCCTGGATATTAAAAAGGGTTGCGCCATGCGCAATAGGGTTGCGCATGCGCACGTCCAAAATGCGCCATTCTGCGATATTCAGCAGGAGGCAGTTACGCCACTGGCATCAGGTTGCGCAAGAGAGCAATGCAAATGAATGCATGCTCAACAGGAGGGGGAGGATCCATGCATAACCTGCGCAACCCGATATTCAGTCGGGTTGTGCAGAGTGTGCATCGCAACCCCAACCTCGCCTGCACAACCTTGAGCCCAAAAAAGGCTTAGTTGAGGGCCACCCACAGGTGAGCTGCTGCATTGCAGGGTGCAATACAGCAGCCACCCCCTGGCTGGCCCCCAACTCTTCCCTGTGCCCCCCACCAGCCCGATCGCGGGCATAGTGTAATATGACTCCCCCACACATCTCCCACAGCCCGATCGCGGGCGGTACAGGTACATGTAACACCCCCATATCCGAAGCCCGATCGCGGGCATAATGTGTATACCCCAGTGCCCGATCGAGGGCAGAATGTGCTCCCAACCCAAATATCTCCCTGGTGGTCAGTGGACCGTAAAGCCATCGCGGGCAGAATCATCACAAACCCCCAAACATCTGGTGTCTAGTGTCCCCCCACCCACGAAGCCCCTCCACCGCTCCCCCGCGGTCGGTGAGGCGACAGCATCCACCCGCCTGCGCCCGCCCGCCCGCCGACTGACTGTCGGTAGGGCCTGCGCCCATTATTGCAGAGCTACAGCCAATGGGCTTGCAGCCTATACCGTCCATGACAGTCCAGATTTGTGAATGCTGGACTGTCACTGTGGTGGTATGAACTGCAAGCCCATTGGCTGTAGCTCTGCACCAATGGGCGCAGCCCTACGGACAGCCGTCGGCGGGCAGAGGCGGCAGGCGGGTGGGATGCTGTCGCCCACCAGCTGCGGGGGAGGCGGGGTGAGGGCTTCATGGTGGGGGGACACTGACACCAGGGATGTTGGGGGTTGTGATGATTCTGCCCGCGATCGGGCTTACGGTCCACTGGACCACCAGGAGATATTTGGGTTGGGGGTTACATTCTGCCCACGATCGGGCACTGAGGGTTCATACACATTATGCCCGCGATTGGGCTTGAAGTGCGTGTGGGGGTGTTACATGTACCTGTAATGCCGCAGAATCGGGCAGCATTAGGCCGGGTCCCTGACGGCTGCTGCCTGGCAGGGTGGCCAGGCGCAAGTCCTCGGGGATCGGCGCACCTACATGCAATGGCATGCAAATGGGGCCATAAATAGATGCAAATGGCCCCCCCTGCGCCTTGCATAAATTATGGCCCCATTTGCATGTCACCTTTTGAATATCGGAAATTTGCGCATGGTGCAATGGTACTTGCGCCACCGCAAGTTTAATGCTCATCTCTGGCAACTTGCGGTGGCGCAAGTTCCACTGCGCCATGCGCCAGATGCTGTGGCTGGGGAGTGATATTCAAAGGAGTTGCGCAATAGCGCAACTCCTTTGAATATCACCCCGGCCACACCCCTGCGCAACTATTTTGAGCAGTGCAAGGGCTTGCGCCTCAGAATGGCGCAGTTTGAATATCCAGGCCTTAGTGTTTACCTAATGAATTCGTGTTGTTCCCCTTTTAGTGCTTCTAAAGGGAAGGGGGCCAAGGAATATTAATATTAAAGATTTAACACTCTGCTGACATCGGGGTGCCCAATCCCCATGTCAGCAGCATAACACTACTCCCAACCTGCCAGTGTGGGACACGGGGGAGCCCACTGCAAGTGTCCCTGGTATGTTCCCCCCTACCAGCAGTGTGGGACACTGGGTAGCCCACTCCCAGTGTTCTACATTAAGTCCCTATTTGTGAAATAATTTCCCTCTTCCCTTACAGTTTGCTGACAGTGGGGTAGCCAATCCCCATGTTTTCAGTAGCCCCCTTCAGAGTGGGACACTGGGTAGCTCACTCCCAGTATCCCCAGTTAGGTCTTACACCCCAAAAGTATTGTCAGACACTGGGGAGCCCACCCCCAGTGTCCCATTGTTGTACACCACCTGTAAAAAAGAAAACAGTCCCCCAACATCTTTTTTCCCCTGTGAAAAAAGAAAATGGTCCCTCATCATCTGCCTCACCCCAATCCTGGCCCAATACTTACCACTCACTGGAGGTTATCAACTGTCATCTTCTGTGGACCAGGACACATCTGCACTTTTCAAAGCTGAACTGTGAACTGAAGAATCAAGGTAAGCGCCATATAATGGCTGTCAATGTTGTTTTGAACCTATGTTGATCTCTCAGCCATTTTGTGGTAAATTTGCACCAAACATGGGCTCTTTGGGACCCCACCTCATGAACACTGGCACTGTCATTTTATTACTCAGTCCCAAAAGGCGATTTTGTGGTCACTGCATGGAATCACCTTTTGGGACTAATTAACAAAATTACAGTGTCAGTGTTCATGAGGTGGGAACCCAAAAAGCCCATGTTGAAAATTTGATGCAATAATATCAAAAAACACCCAAGTTATATGCAGTCATTGAAATTTTGCTATACATGTGTGTAACTTTGGCAATTTTTAATATTTTCACTCCAAATTTTCAGCATAGCCATTTTTCACACCACCTCATGAACAGCACAGCTGTCATTTTTTTCACATCCTGCTTGAAATGTGTTTTCACACCTGTGGCATAGAATAATGCAGATGCTGCATGAAATCACCTTTTGGGACCAAGTAATGAAATTACAGTACCAGTGTTCATGAGGTGGGGTCCCAAAATGGGCATGTTGAAAATTTGGGATCAAAATTTCATAAAATGGCTATGATTTGGGCATTTGTTGCAATCTCATGATGCACGCTTGTAAGTTTGTAAATTTGCAATATTCTCACCCCATATTTTCAATATAGACTTCTTAGTACCCTATGTCATGAATGCCATAGCTGTCATTTTTCAAATCCTGGCCAAAATGTGGTTCATACATGTGGCGTAGAATGGTGTTGCAGTTGTGCAAAATTATGTTTTGGCAGTGATTTGAACATTTTCTGTACTGGGTACATGTGGTGAGGTGATAAGAAGGTTATGTTGAACATTCAGGGAAAAGATTATTTAAGATGACACAGTTATGACTATTTCTTGCAATTTCGCTACACCTGCTCATAACTTTGTGAGTGGAAGCGCAAGGGCTGGAGGTCCCTGCGTTTCCACAACTCGATATATATACGCATCTATAGAGGGATGGGAGTGCAGGGTTCTTCGAACTCTGCCCTCCCATAGTAAAATAAAGATAATATTATACTATCTCAAAAAGAAAGGAACTAAATTGCAAAAAACTACGTTAATGCATCAGTTAGGGTTAAAGCGACAAAACTAGGGAAATGTGGCATTTGGGTTTCCCACCTAACACCCCCCACCCTACACAGATGAAGAGGGATGGGGGGTGGCATTGGCATTTTCATCCAAAACGCTCACCCCATTCTCCTATGCTGTGCCCTCTCAGCTTATTTTCTAATGGAATGGGGCTAGTGCTAGGGCTGAAGATGCCAATGCCACCCCCCATCTGTGCAGGGTTGGGGTGGGGTGTTAGAGTTGGGAACTCTAATGTCACCTTTCCCTGTTTTTGTCACTTTAACCCTAACTGATGCATTAACATGGTTTTTTGAAATATATATATATATATATATATATATATTCTCAGCAAAAACACTCCATTAATGCATCAGGTAGAGTTCCTATTACAGAGACAAAACTATGGAAATTCAGTGCTAGGGTTCTCACTCCTACTACCCCACCCCACCCTCCACACAGCAACAGGTGTCGGGGTCTGCTTTGGTGTCGTCAGCCTTAACTCTCACCCCATTCCATGTGTAAGGAAGCTGAGATGGTACAGTATAGGAGAATGGGGTGAGAGTTAGGGCCCGACAACCCCAAGGCACACCCTGGGGGGGGTTACTGCTGACATGGGAATTTGGCAACCTGATATTGGCAATGTGAGGGAATGTTTTATTCAATTGCGGGCAGTGGCATCTAGTGCCAACATAGGGATTGGGCACCCTGATGTCAGCAAAAACATATTCTTTTAAAATAAATATTATAGGAGTTTCAGCTCACTGGGGGCACTATAAATTGGCTCCCCAGTGTCCCACCTTGGTGGGGCTACTGCCAACCCAGGGAATGGGCACCCCAATGTTGGAAATGTGGGAGAATGTTATATTCAGTTGGGGACAGTGGCATCTAGTGATGACCCAGAGATTGGGCACACCGATGTCGACAGAAACTTTTTTTTCTTTTAAAATAAATATTCTGGGAGTTTCAGCTCACAGAGTAGGATCCCTAGCTTGTATCTCATCATACGAATGAACATCTTACTTCTTATGAAGCCGATACAAACAAAGAATTTAAATGTAAAATAAAATACATTTTAAGAGCATTTTTCAAGCAGTGAAGTGAAGAATGCACCTAAGGGGTTCCAATAAGCAAGCTTCATGTGTTGGTTCCTCCCCAGAATATCATTTTGGGAGGTTTCGAATTTGAACTTTTCAGGCAAAACTGAAAACAAGATGGCGGCCATATGAAGAAGGAATTTTTCCATATGAAGCAGGATTTCTTCTTTGTTTCATATAGCTATATTGTAGTGCTTCCTCAGCATGCTCAGAAAACATTTTTTCACATTTCTAAATGCAATAACTCAAAAATTGCTTATTATTTTTTTACCAGACTTGCAAAAGCCACATATGTGGGGTATTTCCTTTCTGCCCTGAAAATTTCAGACCAAACAAACAAACAGTGTGGGCTGTAGGCAAGTTCAAAGAAAACTCCCAGCAAAGTCAATGAGCAAAAACATGTTTTGTTCACCTCTCCATAACTTGTAGATCACACATCTGACTGGAACGTAACTTGTTATATTAGGATATCTAACCTACAGGATAGTGCATATCAAATTTTGTGCAAATCCATTGAACAGTTGCAAAGTTATTCAACTGCAAAATTTTGAGTTTAACATTGAAGTGCCTACTCAACCCTAACTATAGGGGTGCAACCGCACCACGATAATATATATATTATAGTGGCACAGTAGTGCCACTTTAGTTAGGGTTGCATGGCAACTTATATGTTAAACCCTAAATTTAGCACTTTAATAACTTTGCAACTGTTTGTCCAATTTGCCTAACATTTTGCATGTGCCATCTGGTACCGTAGATCTTTGAATTTGGCAAGTTTCGTTCTGGTCGAATGTGCAGTTGCAGAGCTGCAGAGTGCCAAAAAGTTACATTTACCACTTTTATGCAAATTATTTTGCTTGTCTCTAAGTCTGAAATGCTTTGGGGGTGTGGTCTGAAATTATTAGGGTATATGGAGTCTGCGTCACTGAAGTGCCTTTTGAATGCTTGTTGAAAAAATACTAATCCATTCAGAAGTTATAAAACGTTAAAGTTTCCCATTATAGCCTATGGGAAAAAAATATGTTTGCCTCAAAAGTACTTTTGACTTTCGTAAAAGCACTTTTTACTTTTTTACTTTTGACAAATGGGTTCTGTAGTGTCACAAATCTGCCATCTTGTTTTCAGTTAGCGAAGTGGAAAAAACACTGTAATTCAAAAAGTACTGCCCCTTAGTATACACCAAAAGTTGTGTTTACCTAATCAGGGCCTGAGGAACACGATCCTGACATTAGTTTTTTAAAATAATGCTCAGAAATATTTTTTTTAAATTTTTCCATTGGAAGTGTCGTAAATTTGCAAAAGTACATTTGCAAACGTTTCACAAACTTGCTAAAGTTTCGCAAACTTTCTTTTGCAAATTTGCAAATGTACCTCCCAAAAAAGCAGTTTCTTTGCCACTTCATAGCAAATAAACGGTTAGGACATTTGGGCTGAAATTTGCAGGTAGGAAGAGTTTGCACCACAGATCTGCCTTTTACTGGTTTGGTAAAAAAATTTATATTGGTTCCATAGTTATAACATTCCAAATTGTTAGAAATTTTCAACAGGATAATATTGTGGTAGCTGTGGTACTTTCTGGTGCCTATAGCTTGAAAATGGTTTGAGATATGGATTTTTCACTAAGCACAGGTTAGGTGTACTAAGCATGCATGCAGGTTGCCAGGCCATGATTACAACTGCGGTGGAACTTTTTCCAGTGTTAATGTGGTTACTGAAACATTTTCCCATTTGCAGCACAAGGGTTACTTGGAATGTCTCTAGGCCTGCACTATGTCTCTATACTTACGGGTAGATGGCAGCACAGGGCCAGAGGCTGCCCTGGGCTTCCACAGATGGATACCATTATGCAATAATGGGAGAGCAGGGCCCTCCATTATGCAGTACTGAGAGTGCAGGGAGATAAGAGTTCATTACAATGTGTCTACACTTATGTATAGAGGATGAAAATCAGAAACAATTACAATATGCATGCATGATGGGAGTACAGGGCCCAGATGGCCCTGCTCTCCAACAACCACATATGGGTAATATTACACTTTCTCAAAAAGAAGGGAAATTCATTGCAAAAAAACTTCATTAATGCATCAGTTAGGATTTCTATTACAGCGGCAAAAGTTTGGAAATTTGATGTTAAGGTTACCAGCTCTTCCACCTCCCACCCCTCCCACTCTCCACACCAACAACAGACATCAGGGTGTGCCTTGGGGTCATCTGGCCTAACTCTCACCCCATTCTCCTATACTGTACCATCTTAGCTTTCTTACAAATGGAATTGGATAAGAGTTAGGCCTGACAACCCCAAGGCACACCCAATGCCTGTTGTTAGTGTGGAGAGTGGGAGGGGTGGAGGGTGGTAGGGTTAGTAATCCTAAAAACAAATTTCCAAAATTGTGTCAATGTAATAGAAACCCTAACTGATGCATTAATGGAGTTTTTTGCACATATATGTGTGTGTGTGTGTGTGTGTGCGCGCGCGTGTGTGTGTGTATGTGTGTATTGTGTGTGTGTGTATATATATATATGAAATTAAAATTAAAATATTTTGCAAAAGTCAGACCATGCGAAAGTTAGCCTTACTATTTCCCTTGGACAGCAACACAAGCACTCCCTGTGGCATCTGAATGCTGGGCTTCTCAGGGATGATGTTTTTTGTCTCCACAATCAAAGAGGTGATAGATAACTACCTTAGAGAGAATACAGGGTCCATGTCAAAGGTGAAGTTCCTCTGGGATGGGTTAAAAGCGGTGGTAAGGGGTGAAGCAATCTCATACGCAGCATAGCAGAAGAGGGCTAGGCAACAGAAGCAAGACAGTCTAGAACAAAAAATTAGGGAGTTGGAAGATATCCATAAAAAAGGGGGCCCCCATAGTACATTAAAGGAACTACAGTCAGCAAGGGAGCAAATGCAGCACCTCCTCTCGATAAAAACTGAGAACGCCCTTAGGTTTATAGCACAGAAGTATTACACAGGGGATAATAGAGCGGGTAGGCTGTTAGCATTTAGATTAAGAAAACAAGAAGTTGACAGGTTCATTTCCGGAGTGCAGGACCCAAGACTGCCTGGGAGGTTGGTAACAGGAGCTCCCCAAATAGCAGACTGTTTTAAAAAAGTTCCATGAGGACTTATACAAGTCAGAGTCCAGTGTTAGCCAACCTGGCATGATTAGAAAGTTCCTTAATGGTTTAAAACTGCCCAAACTCCCCAACACTCTTGAAAAGGAACCAGATAGACCATTCTCCCAGTTGGAGTTAACGGAGGTAATTAAGAAGCTTAAGCACAATAAAGCACCAGGCCCTGATGGCTATATAGCAGAGTACTACCAAAGGTTCCGAGATAAGCTATCTCCGTTGCTACTTGAAGTGTGTGACAAAGCCCACATATCCTCAGAAGCCCCGGATACTTGGGTACAAGCCCTCATAACTGTTATCCCAAAGCAGGACAAGGATGCCACCTTGTGTGGTAGCTATCGCCCTATCTCATTGTTAAATCTAGATGTTAAGATTTTAGCCAGAATGATAGCAAACAGGCTTCAGGGAGTGGTGACTCAATTGATACACCAGGACCAATCAGGCTTCATGCCAGGGAGGTACCTCCATGATAATGTCAGAAGGCTGCTTACGGTAATGGCCCACTCTCAGTTTAGGGGGAAGGGGGAACCAGTAGTGGTGATCACACTTGATGCCGAAAAGGCCTTTGATCGCCATGAGTGGGGATACATAGGTGAGGTTCTTAAGGAGTTTGGATTTGGCCCCAAATTTCAAGCCTGGTAGGCACCCTTTATACCAATCCCTCTGTAAGGGTTCGACTGAATGGAGTATTCTCCCAACCTTTCTCCATTACAGGAGGCACAAGACAGGTCTTCCCCCTCTCGACCCTTCTTTTTGCCCTAAGTATAGAGCCTCTAGCGGAGGCTTTCCGGTCGCATGAGGGCATAACGGGGATTACAGTGGGTGAGGTAGACAACCATATATCTCTATATGCGGAAGACACCATTCTTTACTGGAGAGACCCCCAGTCTTCCCTACTAGCTGCGATGACTACTCTTAGTGAGTTTGGTTCCATTTCAGGGTTTAAAATTAATGAATCCAAATCAGAAATAATTTCATTGGGAGCTGGAGTCCCCCCATCAGTAAAAACTCTGACCAACCTAAGATGGAACACCACTAGCTTTAGATATTTGGGAATACACATCCCAAAGGATCTTGGTAAGTTATACCAAGTTAATTATGTTGAATTGCTGGACAGTGTAAGAGAGGACTGTGCCAGGTGGGCCACTTTGCCACTTACCATCATGGGCAGGGTGGAATCGGTGAGAATGAACATCCTCCCGAGGATGCTTTTCTTGTTTGATGCTATCCCCCTGTGCCCTCCAAGGAAGTTTTGGGCAGATATTCAAAAGTTGATAAGTAATTTCATATGGGCAGGAAGAAAACCCAGGCTGGGCTGGGCCCTGCTGAAGCTGCCCAAGGGGAAGGGAGGCTTAGGGGTCCCAGATTTTAAGAGGTATTACAGAGTGGCTCAACTACAGCATTTGGTGGCATACGCATCCTCAACAGCACTGCAGAGCTGGGTCAAAAGGGACCTACAGCTTTTAAAACCACACACCCTCTCATCAATCCCTTTTAACAAGAGGAATCCCAGGGTGATACAGGGATTACCTAATCCTTGGCTCAAAACATCAGTTACATTATGGCTGCATATTGTAAAAGAGCTAAAATCACAACCCTTGGTGTTAAGGTAGGGTAGGATCCTTGACAGGCTGGACTTCTTACCAGGATGAGAGAACCCTGTTTTTTTAAGGTGGCAGAAGTTAGGGCTCGGAAGATTCTCACAGTTATTCAGTAGGGATATCTTGAAGAGCTTCACCCAGGTTCAGCAGGAGTTTAAAATCCCACCTTCTGATTTCTATGGCTATTTACAAATCAGACACTATTTGCAAGTGTGGGGGAAGCAGAGCAGAGGCCAGGGTATATCAGTCCACTCCTGGAACTCCTCCTTGAGTTACTTAATGAGTCTCCGCATATGATTCATCTGATATCCAAACTATATTCGGCAGGTGAGCCGGTGAGTTCAGACTCTAGATCACGGATTCAGACTCTCTGGGAAGAGGAAAATTGGGCCTGGGGGAGGGAGTTTTAAGGTGGGAGGTAATCTGGAAGATGGCACACAGAACTTCAGCCTCGTCCACATGGAGAGAGTTTAGGTGGCAAGTACTCACAAGATTTTTCAGAACACCAGCGATAACCAAACATTTCGGACAAACCTGCTCAGATAAATGTTGGAGAGGTTGTGGGCAGGTCAGAACACACAAACATATTTTTTGGGGTTGTCCCAAAATCAAGAGTTACTCGAACCATATAAGTCAAGGGCTGAGTACGATCTTACAGATAGAAGTTCCAGAACAGCCTCGCTATTTATTACTGGGGGAGCCTCCTCAGGGACTGAAAGGCCCTAAAGCCAATTATCTATTTCCAATCTTGTTAGCTGCGGCCCAAAAAGCTATCACCAGGCTGTGGTTTTCTGAGACTCCTCCAGGGGAGGAACAGTGGCTGTCATGTTGTAACCAAATTAAAGTAATGGAGAGGCTTACAGCCAACCTGAACCTAAAACCTGACCTATGCAAATCTTGCTGGTTTCCATTCTTTGAGTATCTTGGCACCAAAGAGGGGGTTACTACTCTGGAGATTCTGGCCAGAGAAGTCTTAGACTGAGGGCTTGATATGGTACATACTCTAGTCTCCTGGTGGAGCAAAGCCATTCAGACACCATTTACACATCCTATGCCGAAAAGGGACTGGCCTTCATTCACCACAGGGTTTGGAAGGGGGGATGGAAGGGGGGCACTGTTGGTTTTATGTATGTGTGTGAGTACTGTTTTAATTATTTCTTCTGTGTTATTCCTTTCCTTTATCTTCTGATGGTTTTTTTTTGAGTAGCTATTAATTTGGAGGCTACAGATTTAGATTAGAAGGGTAATTGAAGAGAGAAATATACAATTCAGCCTAAGACATTTGTGCCAGCCTGAAATTACCTTATCAACTGTGTACAGCTGTTCATCCAATTGTTCCTGTAAATGTTAAGGTCTACTCCTGGGTATGCATTGGATTTTAATTCTCGCATGAATGTAATTTCACCTCTTTGTTTTTACCCTTTCCTGTAACCTGTCATTGTTTGAAAAATGAAATAATAAAAAATTACGATTTAAAAAAAAATATTTTGCAAAAAACTTCTTTAGTACACTAGTTAGAGTTCTAGCATCAAAAGTAGGGAAATGACATGTTAGAGTTTCCATCCCTAACACCCCACCCACATCCTGCAGGCAACAACAGGTGTGGGGTGTACCTTGGCATTGTCAATGCTAATGCTCACCCCATTCCATGAGTAAATAAGCTGAGATGGGTACAGCATATGAGAATGGGGTGACCATTAAGGTTGAAAACCGAAAGGTACACCAAACACCTATTGCTGCCTGCAGGGTTGGGATGGGGTGTTAAGACTTGGAAACTCTAACACTTTTCCCTACTTTTGACACTGGAACCCTAACTAGTGCATTAACAAGGTTGTTTGCAAAGAATTTCCTTACTTTTTGAGAAAGTATAATTATATCCTTATTCACCTGTGGGAGGGCCCTGCGATGCCATCCAAGCATAATTTTTGAGATATTATAATCATATACTTATTTCTTATACTTATACTTAGGGCCCTGTGCTTGCATCAGTCCATAATGGTATCCGTATTTGAGCATGGGAGTGCTATTATCCATCCATAATTTTTTAGATATTGCAATCATATCCTTATTTCCCTGTGGGAGCACAATTCCCTCTGGGCCCTGCACTCTGATCAGTCCACAATAGTATCCATATTTAACCTGCACTCCCATCCATCCATAATTTTAAAGATACTATAGTCGTCTCCCATCCCGTGCTGTGCAGCATCAAAGAAAGACCTCACATTGCAATGTTATCCTATGGGAACCACAGGAAAGTTTTAAACCTGTATAACTCCACACCAAATGAATATTTTTTTACCAAACCAGCAACTGGCAAATCTTTAGGGCTAGCCCTTTGTACCCTGAAAATTTCATACAAAAATTGGAAGTCATGTCTTCACAGTGGAGTGACAAAGTAATGACTGTGTACACCTCACATTACAATGCTATCCTAATGGAAATGAAGGAAAATTTAACCTCCAAGAACCCCAGAGCAAAGTAATCTGCTTTCTGCAAACCAGAAAAAGGCACATCCGTGGAGCAAGCCCTTTGTACCCTGTAAAATTCAGATAAAAATTCCAAACTGTTTCTTCACTGTGAAGTGACAAAAAAAACAACTGTAAAAACAATTTTTTTTCTCAAATTGCGAAACAGGATCCTGTTTCGAGCTTTCTTTTTTCACAATTTGCAAAAAAAGAAAAATCCTTTTTTGTAAATTGTGAAACAGGATCCTGTTTCATGGTTCTTTTTTTGCAAATTTGCAAAAAAGATTTCAGCTTGATAAAAAAACATTTCCAGGTGATTAATGAAAAAGCAAACACCAGAATTTGATATCACTGGTCCCAATTAGCAGAACATGTGTTGGTTATTTAAAAAAAACATCATTTTTTTCTGTTTTTTTAACTTTGTTTGCCTCACTAAGAAAAAATAAGATGGTGACAGCATGAAAAAAGATTACCCATTCGAAAAAAAGGATTACTCATTTGCAATACAGGATTGCCCATTTGGGAAACAGAATCCTGTTTTGAGGCTCACATTTAACTTTTCCCATTGAAAATAATGAAACATTTTTTAATTTAATAACTTTTGAACAGATTAATATTTTGTCACCAAATCTTCAAAAGGCACCATTGTGACCCAAGACCTATATACCCAAACAAATTCAGATGAAAATTCTGCACTATTTTTGCACAGTGGCGTGACAAAGAATTTGACAAAAAATGGTAAATTACATCTTTTTTGACACTCTGTACCTCTGCACCTGCACATTCGACTAGAACAAAACTTGCCACATCAAGAGATCTTTGGTCCCTGATGACACATGCAATATGGCATGTGAATCACTTGGACAGTTGCAAAGTTATTAAAGTTCAAAAGTTTGAGATTAACATAGAAGTGAAGCTTTAAACCTAACCATAGGGGCACAACTGCGCCCCTATAATATATAGATATACACATATATACATTTATACTGAGTGTGTGTGTGTGTAAAATGATTTAACAATTACCATCTATCAATCCTAAAATACTGTAAAGGGCAACATAATGCCCTAAATATAATTTGTTTTGTTTGTTTCCTGACGCATTCCTTTTGGAGGAGGAGGATATTACTATATAGTTTAAAAATCATTAGTGCCAGGAAAATTTAGTAACTGACATGGAGATAAAGCAATGACCATAGGGAGTATAAGCCTTAGGTGAACAGTTGATATTTATTATTCTTGCTCAGTGTCTGTGCCATGGTGGCCTTAGTAGTTGCAGACTGCCACACCACCAGAAAAACAGCAATATCCAAAAACAGTATACCAACACCACCTTCCACAAGGGAGACAGAGCAATAAATATTTATTTCTGACCTCAAGGATTTCATTATCTCTGTGTGTTGTCTGTCATGAAGACTGGTGTTTGTCATTTATCAGACAATTAAAGACTGACTGGGCTGAAATGTGACCACAGTGAAGTACAGTAGATGGTGTCCAATGATCCAGCAAGTCCAGAATATGAACAGAGGTCCTTATCATTGTTATAAACCCCCTAATGTTATTTTTATATGAAAATAACAATAAAAAGGCTGAGATCATATTTTTAAAAATGAAAGCAGCAAACACCAAATATTTGTATTCACTTTTAGTCCCTCTCATTCCTGGGTCCAGGTTTGGAGACCGTACATCAGCCAGGACATAGATGGGGAGGAGGTGGTTAAGAGCAGGGCAACTAAAATGGTTCATGGTTTGCACAAGAAGCCCTACAAAGACAGACTGATGGATCTCAACATGTACGCCCTGGAGTCAGAAGATGGGGGTGACATGATCAAGACCTACAAGTACCTCACAGGAGTGAAAGAGGTGCAGGTGAAGAGTATCTTTCAAATGAGAATGAGCATCAGGATCAGAGTGCATGTGATGAAGCTGTAAGGGGGGAAGTTCAAGAGAGATGGTAGGAAATATTGTTTACTGAAAGGGTGGTACATGCTGGAACAGACTGCCAGAGGAAGTGGTGGAGGCTAGAACAGTGGGGGTGTTAAGCATGCAAAGGATAAACATAGGGGTATAGTAGAACAAAAGCAGGGAGGTGGCTGGGTTGCTGGAGACTAGATTCGGTCTGCATAAGCAGAACAGGTAGACTGTGTGGGACAACAGGTCCATTTCTGCTGACACATTCATTTTTTTTTGTTGCTATTGAACATCTGGACAGATTGGGTGTGCAAAGCTGTCCTTTTATGCTGACAAATGTTATGTTTCTCATTGTATAATGACTATGACATGATCAATCTGAATACTGATTTTGTGATCTCTTGTTAAAAGTTCATATTATAAAATGAGTAGGCAATGTCCTGCGTCTGGTTTGACTGAGAAGATCTGAAGCCATGTCATCTGAAAAAAGAAACCCATGGCTTCACACTTCTTCTGACAATCAAGATGCATTGTAGCTCAAGTATCAATGACAGTCAGAAATATTTTTTAGGGCGGCCCGGCCGCCGATGTGGATTTCTGCTTGCGACGCCAGCGGCCCAGGTTCGGGAACGGACTCGAGTAGCTGGAGGACCGGCTGGGAGAGGAGGATCAAGCACCCAGCGGCTGCTCTCCTCCTCTGGGGAGGGAGGGGATGCTTGTCTCGCAGCTCTATCGCCACCTGGGTGACCACAGGTGGAGGTGTAGCAGGACTGCATAGAAGGGAGTGAGGACGTGGGCGGAAACCGAGGCAGCGCCACGTTGTGCAGCCCCCTAGGTCTCCAGTGCTCACATCCTGTGGGAGGGGACAGAAAACGGAAAAAGGTACCTGGCGTGGAGGGACGATGGGACCCGACTGCCCCAGATAACCCATAACTGGGCTATCATTGATGCCGCAGATGGACCTCCTGACACACACTAATGGACTGGAGGGGGTAAATAGGGGTCCCCCCTCCTCCCCGCCCGGGGAGGCTAGGCCAAGGCAGCATGGAGGTAGGTCCGAGCGACACCACGGTAGGTACCCGGGGAGGGACTAGGGGAGTACAGTCTAGGAATTCCCAGAAGAAGTTCCACCACGGCAGAGAGAAGGGGGATAAAAAAAAGAAATGTTTTTTAAACCATCTTTGGGCAGCCATATTGGAAGAAGGAAAAAAAACTACACTTTCCCACTTGCTAGTACTTAATCATACATTGCAACATCAGATTAACCCCACCCTCACTACCTACTACCACTCCAAACACACCTACATCACCACCAGCAAACACATACTGTATATATAATACTGATTTTTTTGTGCAATTTAAACTTTATTGCATTTTCAACAATACAACAAAACCACAATGCAATACCATATCAGAAAACAGGACCGAGAGATAGGAGTGGATACAAATCCCAATCAACATTAAACTAAAAATACCACTGCCCCCTCAAAATAGACCCCCCCCAAATCCCCTCTCCCCCAAAGCACACCAGGAAGCACATCTCTGCTAAAATGACCAAGAAAAATCTTAAAACAATTTTCTATCAACTGGATGCCCAGATGGGAATAAAGAGGAGCAAAAATCTGAGAGATAGAGAGAAACATGTTAGGATTCTTGTGGGCCAACCAAGATGGACAATAGGGCGTAGAGCAGGTCCCACCTGGATCTGTAACACTGAGACCTGCCCAGCTGATATGCAATCTGTTTTTCCATCTCGAGAGCCATCAAGATTTCTTGATGCCATTCCTTATATGATGGAATGGTATCATCCAGCCAATGCCGGCAGATAATTAACTTCACTGTTATGGCAATCAAGGACATGTAGGCTTGGCAGGGTCCAAAAAGCTCCTCTGGGAAGAAGCCCACAAGACAGATTTTGGGTGTAAAGAAAGAATCCAGCCCCAGAAGGGGGTCAAGGGAAGGTCAGATAGCATTCCAGAAGGGGGTAACCATCGGACATTCCCACAGGATGTGCTTCAAATGACTCTCCACTATACCACAGCAGGAGCAAGTGGGAGAAGCTCGCTCGCCAATCCGATGGAGCCTAACAGGTGTGTAGTTATGATTGTGTAAAATACGGAATTGTAACAGTCGGTAGTGATCCTGTTTAACGTAATGATATAAGTGTAGCCAAGTCCGTTGCCAATCCTTAACATCCGCCCGGATTAGTAAGGCCTGTTTCAATAAAAGCATATGCCTTCCAAACTAGCAGGGTCTCTCAACTGAAAAAGACAGTAAAAACCAGACACAGCATGGGGTTAGATGGTGGTGTGAAGGAGGTCAGATAAGACTCCCCAGATGGCGAGGACCAGGGAGGGGGACCTAAGAATGAGGCAAGAGTTCTGGAGAGTTGCAGGTATTTAAAGGGGTGGAGAACTGGGATAGCAAATCTCTGCTGTATCACAGGGAATGGGGCAATTGCTTCTCCATCAATAATAGACAAGAGGAAAGCCATCCCAAGTCAGGGGCAGAGTTGGAGAGGGATGTGCCGGTGTACAATCCGAATATTGGGATTCCTCAAAATTGGCTGGAACAGGTCCTTCCCCCGCTCTCATCCCATGTATGAGCAAAGTTGTCTAAGAGCTCTAAGAAATCACCATATAGGAGTGCCTTGGAGTTTAGGGGGTAGTTGGGAAGGTGTGAGATATAAGAGACTACCTAGCTGGAGCCCTGCCAGTCTGCAAATGCACTGCTCCAAGGACAGCCAAAGTGGATGGTAGTCTGGGGTGCCAGGTGTAGGTGTGGGGGAGTCTCAAAGAAAACATTCAGAACTATGCAGGGTGCAGTAATATAGGAAAAAGTTTGGGAGTCGGAGTCCCCCCTCTTGAAAGAGTGAGTTTGAAATAGGCCCTTCAGGGAGACCCTTGTTTCCATAAAAAAGCCAAGATGGATGAGTTGAGCTTGGTGAACCATGCATTGGGTAAATAGAGGCCCAACATTCCAAGGGGGTAAAGGATATGGGGCAAAATATTAATTTTGTTGTGTGCACCCTACACCAAAGAGAGAGGAGGAGATGCATCCATCTCTATAAATCAACAGATATCTCCTTCAATAGGGGAGCTAGGTCCTTTCTGCTCAGTGCAGCCAAATCCCATGTAACTCTAACATCCAAGTAGGTAAGAGTGTGTAGTTTCCACAGCAGACCCATATCCAAGATCAACTGGTGTGGGACCTGCAGGGATGGAGGACTGGCGATGGTTTAAATGTAACAATAAATCATCAGCATAGGCTGAGAGTTTACATCTTAGTCCACCCACCTGAATACCTTCAACAAAAGGATACTCCTGGAGGTTATGCAGTAGGAGTTCATGATAGAGACTGAACAGGAATGGAGAAAGGGGACATCCCTGCCGTGTTCCATGCTGCAGGCTAAAAGGGGCAGCCAGGACTCCATTGCAGTGGATTCTAGCTGAGGGACTAGAGTATAAGACACTCACCCAGTCACAAAATCCCTCAGGGAAGCCAAATTTACAGAGAGTGGCAAAGAGAAAAGGCCAAGACTCCCAGTCAAAGGCTTTCTCTGCATCGAGTGAAACCAAAGCTGCAGGAACTTTGCCATCACTCAAGGCAGAAATCAGGTGCCAGAGCTTACGGAGGTGATCAGAAGAGGATCGACCCACCATAAAGCCCACTTGCATTGGGCTAATGAGACCTGACCATACCTGGAGCAAACCGGAGTCCAACACCTTCGCCATTATTTTCAAATCAGAATTGAGCAGGGAAATGGGCCTGTAATTGCTGGGCAACAGGGGGTCCCTGCCTGGCTTTGGGATGAGGGAGATCCAGGCCTGAGTATATGAGAAGTCAGATAGGCCAAATGAGCATAGGTAATTAAACAACTGAGTAAGGACAGGAGTCACCACTTCCCTGCACTCAGTATAAAAGTTGTTGAGGAAGCCATCAGCACCAGAAGCTTTGTTTTTTGGGAGAGAGTGAATAGCTGTCCTTACTTCCTGGTTTGTTATAGGGGCTTCCAACAAGTCCTGCTGGGCAGGGGAATGCTGTGGTAGGTGCACAGTATTCAGATAATTCTCAGTGTGGACAGGGAGTTCAGGTGAGGAGGAATCGGCCACCTAGAGGGATTGATAGTATTGACAGAACGTGTCTGCAATGTCCCAAAGTTAGGTAAGGATCTGGTCCCAAGGATCTGGCTGAAGACAATGTATGGCAGTCTTTGTCTCAGTCCGTTGGGGGCACAGGGCCAGAAGCCTCCCTGCCCTTCCCCCTACTCCAGGTAATGCAACTTCATGGCTGAAGAGCTGAGTCAGCCTGACTGGCCAAAAGGCCTAAATATTGAGCTCTCAGGGCATTTAACTGACACCAGGAGTCAGGATCCAAGGAAGCAGAAAGGGATCCCTCAAGGGGTCTGATTTGCTGCAGTAAACTGTCTGTCTTATTCACCTTCTGTTTTTTACAGGTGGAGGCTATTTATATCAACTCTTCCCGTAGTGCACATTTGGCTTCCCCCCACAACATATCCAGGTGAGAAACTGAGCCTTCATTAGTCAAGAAGAAATTCTACAGGAAGGTTTTGACCTCTGTGAGGATCTCTGGGTCTCTGAGAAGGGTAGCGTTGAGCCTCTATGTGGGGTCCCGTTGTTCTAACCCGAGGGGCCTATGATCTAAGGAGACTGCTGCGTGGTCAGAGACCACTGTGGGTTGTATGTCACAGGTCTGAAAACCAGACACAATAGAAGTACTGATAAGAAAGTAGACAATTCTAGACAGTGAGGCATGGCATGAGGAATAAAATGTGTATTGATGCATGGAAAGTTGTAGAAGGAGCTAGGGGTCTACGAGCCCAGCTGTGTCCAGCAGGTCCTGCAGGCCCCATTTCCCCAAGCACAGTCCCTTCCTGTTGGCCCCCAACCGGTCCAGGTCTGAGTCATACACCAAATTCCAATCCCTCCCCGGCCCCAGGATTATTGGTAAATACAAACGTGCAAGCTGAGACAGGAGATCAGAAAAAAACTGCGGGGAATCTATGTTGGGGCCTTAGACCGATCCCAGTACTAGTTCTGATAATCTGAGTCTGCAACATAAGAAAACAAAGCAGTCCCCAGGATCCCAGATCTCCTGCAGCAATACAAATGGGGTCAATCGGTTAATAAGAATAGTGACTCCACTTCTTTTATTACTAGTTCCTGCACCATACACCTGCCCTACCCATTCCTTTCAGAAAAGGACATCTTCCCTGTGTAGATGTGTTTCTTGTAACACAGCAAGACTGGTTTGGAGCTGTTTGAGGTGTCTCAGAACCATGTGGCATTTATTTTTGTTTTGGGCACCCTTAATGTTCCAGGAAACAAATCTATAATTGTGAGACATAGTTATTATTCAAACAGAACATACTGAAACTGCTGGAAGGAAAACAGCAAAATCACAGATGGACCCAATCCCCTGGTATGCTTTGGATCCCAATCCCCCACCAAACCACACATGAACAAAGATTTCACAAGACCTAGAAAAAACAAACAACAAACCCAACCCCCCCAGTCCTAAGAATCAAAAATCCCAACCAATAACCAACTATATACAAACCTAAACCCCGGTCCCAGGGACCAATCTCCCAAATTCTTACCATCCGTGATGTTGCAAGCTGTCCTCCCATCTGCCCTCTCCCCCTCGTCCATATAGACAAAAAACAGACAGGCAGCAAACATCCTGATCCTTGAAAAAAGGGAAGACGAAATGCTGAAGCCACCCACTTCCCAGTATCGTTATGAGAGCACCTCCCTCCCTCCCCCCAGATGAGAGCATAATGTTATATTTAGAAACCCACTAATATGCAGAAAATGGTGAACTTTCCAGGGAACTGGGGAACATTATACCATTGAAAGGGTCCCAGTGGTCCAATTACTAACATGCATCAATTGGCAGAATAACAATCTAGAGTCCAATGTATTAGGCAAGTTAGACATCGCTATCGCACATAGGGCTCAACAGTTACCTTAAGGATCAAATACCAGGAGGCACTGGAGGGCCGGGCTCCCCTAATGGATCTGCGGGTGTGTTAGACAAACGAAAGTAACAATGTGGCATTACCAGCCCCCCTCCCCGATTAAACCACCCCCAGTTGTAGCTGGGATATATCTGGCAGATTAAAATACAATCCACGGGAGATTAAGGTTCACAAAGGGTCCATGTACATAGGGAAAAGCAGTCAGAGTATACACCTGGGGAAGGGTGAGGTAATCAATTCCAGAAAATCAGGTGAACACTGCCAGCTTGCAAAAGGAGATTGCCAGGAAGGTGGGAACACCAAACCATCTCTTCTTGATCTCCATAGGCAATGAGGTAAAAATGCAGAGTGGCCAGCTATCGTAGAGCAGGCTTTGCTAGCGGGGGTCCCTCTGGAGCTGAGTTTGCCCAACCTGCTTGCCGATGTCACCATTCAGCTTGCAACTGCTGGCTGCAGTCTAAAATGAAGTGAATACCACAAGGACACTGGCTGTGACACCCATTAAATTACAGTACATCAGGGCTGGGTAACATAAGGTAGGCGAGTCTGTAGCAGGGTATTTCAAATACTTTTAGCACTTTTCCCATTAGCACTAGAGCACTTTTATTGGGGGTGGGCAAGGGATCCTCGTCTTCCTACCAGCGCACCTTCCCCTGACAGAGGTCACTCTGCCACAGAGTCAAGTTTAACCTGAGGAGAGGAGGGAGCTCATAGCAGACCAGTCTCTATGATAGTATTCCTTGTGCAGGTACCTCCTGGTAGAATATGCAGAAAGCAGGCGGGCTGAGGGGGTCCCCTCTAACTGAATCCAGACTGCCGCTGGACCATCAATGTTACAAGTTCACAAGTACAAAAACAGTTCGATCAGGGCTCCAGTCAAGCACTTACCCCTTGATTCCAGTAGAGAGACCTCACGCTGGTTTGAAGAGATCCGGGAAGAGGGATGTTAGCTCCTGGTTAGCCTGAGCAGGGGTGTTGAAGCTCCTCCATTCTCCTTGATGCTGCACTTGTAGTACCACAGGATACCTCATCCAAAAGTGGATACCCACTGCAATAATTTTAGACACCGTGGGGTGAAAGTCTTTCCTGCTGTGCCGTACAGACATGGGAAGATCCTGGGTAATTCGGAGAAGCGTGCCATCCCAAGTAATGACTTGCGCGTCTCAGGCTTTGGAGACAATGTGCTGCTTGCCTAAAAAGTTGAGGAATTTAAATGTCAGTGGCCTGAGAGTGGCACCCTCCATGGGCATAGGCCTTAAAGAACAGTGAGCCCTTTCGATGATATATGTGGGGCCATTAGGTGAAGGCCCTGCAATGCACTCACATAATTTCTGCACAAATAAGATTGTATTGGGGCCCTCTGCCCATTCGGGAAGTCCTAATACCACCAAGTTATTGTGGCGGCTGTGGGCTTCGAGGTCTTCTAGTTATTCCACTAATTTTTAACAACGATGCCACACTTGCGTGAGTTCTGGATCTATTGCTGCATGCCAGCCTTCCAGTGAGGACATTCAAGCTTCCGCGTCTCCCATCCAGCGAGTGAGTGAATCGATGGACCCCTTCATTTGTTGGAGGGATTCAGCGATAGCAGTGCTGACTTTAATGGTCCCAGTTCTTCGAGGAACCTTTCTTCAGCGAGAGCGCTGGGTGTCACAGCAGACTTGGATGCAGCCTGAGCTTTAGGCTGCTTCGGAGTTTTGTCTGGTGTCACTGGGGGAGTGTGTTTTTGGTGGCAGTGTTTTCATCTTGGCATCCATGATGAAAAACAGCTGCGCAAGAAGAGCTTCCAGCCAATCTGCCATGCAAGGCAAGTAGAGAAAATCCTTGACTGTGTTGTAAAACGGAGAAAAACCTTAGTTTATTAGATGGGCAGGAGAGCAGGAGAGAGGAGAGCTTCCAGTCAGTCAGGTAAGCCATCACGTGACCCCTAATATTAATTATAAAATTAATTTTCTCACTTTTTTATTTTCTTATAATCCTCATAAGTAGCGGCATAGATCTCCCCAACCTTCCCTGATATCCACCATCACCCTAACTGCCACTGATGACCACAGACTAATGTCCAATTTCATTGCTATGTGTTTTTTTAAACAAAATCCACAGTGTTACAGTTTCCTTCATTAACTTGCATTTGTTTAAAAAAAAATTGTGATCCAATAAACAGCTTAAGAGTACCACTGAGTCCTCATGTTGACTACTGTACATTAGTTTACACACCATGCTGCAGCAATCAATTCAGTTTCCAGGCATCCCAGCCTGCAACACATCCCCACTGTATAACTTGTCAGCATGCCAGAATGCCTCTCACAGATAGTCTCGTCTCCAAGTGCATAACAACACAGGAATCAGTTCTACTGACATGAAATCACTTGATGTTAAATTTACAAACCTCCCACCCACAAATAGACTATCCCCATCACATCTAAATCTTAAAAAAAAAAAAAACTAAACAACTACATGACAGTACAGAATGATTGAGGAATTCAGTTTCATGAACATGGCGTAGCAACCCAAAAAGCTTCCTCTAGTGGCATTGAAATTGCTATCAATTTAAAATGCCTGTCTGTACATGGATTATTTATTTATTTTACTTTTATATTTTTTCCATTTTGCAATTATTTTTACAATCCTAATTTTATTCAAAAAATACTTAATTAGCTACTCATTTTATAAGCACCATAAGACATTTCAGGGTTTTGGTTTCCGTTGGTACTTGGAAGCATTTGACACAAGCACCTCATTCCTCACAACACATCTGAGCATGCAGTTTATGAATAGATATAAACACCCTGTTGTGTTTTATTGCTTACATATAAAATGCACATGTACTGTACCTAGCCCCTAACTACTGTATACCTCTACTTGATCTCAGGGGAACATATCACCAGTGGCAAATTCCTTGGCATACAAATATTTTCTCTGAGACCACTGCTGGCACTCTTTAATATCCTGTTACTGTTTCTCTTTACTGCCATGAGATACAGGGGATTGTGTGACAGAAGTAAACATGTAATGAGGGTAGAGGGGTAGTAGTATTGTTAGGTTTATAAAGACTGCCACAGATACATGAAACATAATTCCACACAGTAGTTGTGGGGCTAGGTAGTGGTGCATTCCCTTTTAATTTAAGTGATAGTGTGCTATATTCTTTCTTTGGCTGATGGTTACTTTCAGGCTTTTTGAAAACAAAACCAGCTGTAGAAAGAACAAAAATACATTATAATGATTTTAAAAATATAACTGCTCACATTTAATACATGTACAGTACATGAATAAAACAGTAGGTGGGATTGAAGATAAGGTGAAGTTTGTTTCATGTTCAGCTTGTCCCTTCCAGGAAAGTTCACCTCCCCAAATCCTCCCCCAAATATCTCAATTATCACTCGACTCACAAACTAAACCCCCACCTTCTCCAGGCTGACCTAAATTCAGCAGACTGGTCCCCTGTCTTCTTGACCTCAGATGTTAACCAGACCCTCATGCACATCTCCTCCATCCTGACTGGTATCTGGAACCTCCACGCCCCTCTCCACACCACTAGGGTCAGACATCTTCATGTACCCTGGATCTCCCCCATATCCTATTTCTGCAAAGCTCGCAACAAAGCTTGGTTAAAATGTAGGTCCTCCGATGCCATCTCTGACCTCCACTACTATTGCAAGCTCAGAAACTCCTGCACAAAGGCAATATGCCAAGCTAAATGAGAGTATTTTAGAACAAACCATTCATTTTGCCATAATCCCTCATCCTTTTATACCACAGTCAAATCCCTCATCAACTCCACCAGCCAGGTAATGACCCCCCAAACTCCTGCTAAACGGGTCCCCTGTTTCAGGCTCTACCTCAGTCATTGATACATTTAACAATTTCTTCACATCCTGCACACTACCTGACAGCCCTGTCCCTCCCTACTCCCCCCCATAAAGGGTTTAGCCTCCACCCCACCACACCCAGGAAATCTTTCATGCCCTTTGCAATCTAAATCCACACAAGTCCAGCCCTGATGGCTTTCACCCCAAGATCCTGCACCTGTCCTTCCCTGCAATAACCTCTCCTATATCTCACATAGTTAACCTATCCTTCTGCACCAACATAGTCCAAACACAATGGAAACTGGCCAATGCCATCCCGCTGCATAAAGGAGGTGACCCCTCATGCACTGAAAATTAACACCCAATTTCTCTGCTTCCCTCCCTGGCAAAACTTCAGGAAACTCTAGTCCTCTCTAGACTAGCTGAGTTCTTCACCTCAACAAATTTTTTCTCAGACTACCAGTCTGGTTTCAGGAAATACCATTCCACAATTTCCTCCATTCTCCATGTTACAGACTCAATACTCTCGGCAATGGGCAAAGGCCACCTCACTTCAGCAATATTTATTGACCTCACCAAGGCTTTTGATTCTGTCTTCCATCCTCCCCTTCTCCAGAAACTGCACTCTGCAGCCTTG